>CM049851.1:11137046-13699546 GCA_027422415.1 Schizothorax lantsangensis | reverse complement strand
AATATTTTACAACTGGTTTTACTGTATTGTAATAATAAATGTAGTCTTGGTGAGCATAATCTTACAGAGGCCAAAGTTTTTTTTTTTTTTTTTGTGTGTATTTATAAATGTTAATAAAACACATTTAACAGGTATACACATTTAAAATCTATAGGTTTCTCTTCCTGACAGGGACTAAAAGTACTGCCAATTTATCCTTTACTACACAGAGTTTTGTCCAATCAGATACTTACTAGTTCATACTGTGAATTCAGACATACACTTTTCACATACTGTTCTTCGCCTACTTAAATGCAGCCTATAATGAGGGCCAGTGATATGTCCCTTCCAAACTTATTGTTTCAATAGGAAATATCAACAGGTGAAGAGAAAAAAAAAAAAGTATTTGACCCTTGACAACACTGTTTAGGTGGAGCAAACACATCCAGACTGTCTGGGACTGGTTTAGATATAGCTTTTATTCTTGTTGTTATCATGCGTGTTGTCCCACAGACACTTTTGTAGGCTTAGTACTGCCCTTGATTACTCAAATCTGCTTTGTAATTTCAATGTCTGCACTCTACAGTGTCTGGTGTGGTTGTTATGGGATGTGTTTATGATCCACTGCCTGTGTTTTGCAAAATAATGAGGCTTTTCCCCCATCCTGTACTCTATATAAATGTAACCATGCACTAATGGATCCCTCCCTTGACTCATGGCAGACTAGTGTGCTGTTTAGAGCCACACAGGGCAAGAAGGTGATGATTTAACCCACACTCCATCATCAGAGAGGAGCCGTCCTTTTCAGTAGCCCCTCACTGCAGAACAAAGATCCAGGGGGCGGGGCTGGATCCACATCTAGGGGGTGGAGATTAGTAGGTTTAGAGGTGGAGATGGGTAGGTTTAAGGGTGGAGATGGGTGGGTTTAGGGATCAGGGGGTGGAGACGGGTAGGATAAGTATATGTAAGGTGGGAGGAGTTGGATCTGGATCCAACCTCGCCCCCTTTATCATGTGTTCTGCAGTGAGGACCATCTCATCCTTTTCGTTGTTTATGTCATTAGTTCCTGACATACTGTATTGTTAATTTAGACCAATCTCTTTGTCCAATCCGAAAATATGACTAAATTAAAACGAGTACATTATTGAAAGTAATTTTAAAGGATATATAGAAATAGTTCCTTTAAGTAAGTGAATGTTTCTACTTTTTACAATGTCAATTTAGTAATCATAATTGCATAAAATATGTTTTTTAGAGAATGTATGTTGAATTAAATGTATTTTTATTCATTAAAATTTGAATTATAATTTTTTTCTTGCTTCAAGTATCTTCAAAATATACAGTATATATATATGTGACCCTGGAGCACAAAACCAGTCTTAAGTAGCACAGGTACATTTGTAGCAATAGCCAGCAATACATTGTATGGGTCAAAATTAAAGTTATATTTTTCTTTTATGCCAAAAATCATTAGGATTTTATCATTTTAAGTAAAGATCATGTTCCATGAAGATATTTAGAAAATTTCCTACCGTGAATATATCAAAACTTAATTTTTGATTAGTAATATGCATTGCTAAGAACTTCATTTGGACCATTTTAAAGGTGATTTTCTCAATATTTTGTTTTTTTGCACCCTCAGATTCCAGATTTTCAAATAGTTATATCTCGGCCAAATATTGTCCTATCATAAACCATACATCAATGGAAAGCTTATTTATTCAGTTTAAAAAAATTGAATCACGTGATTGAAATTTTCCAGTGCTTAAGAAAACTGAACTTATTATTAAACCTTATCATTTTATATATATTGTTTCTAAAGTAAATTAACCTTGTTTAGGAATGTTTATTCTACTGTTCAAAAGTTTTGGGTGAGTAAGATTTTTAATAAATGAATACTTCTATTCAGAATGCAAAGTGACAGTAAAGACTTTATAATGTTAAAAAAGATTTAAATAATTGCTTTTCTTCTGTTCATCCAAAAAATCCTGACAAAGTACCAGTTTCCACAAAGATATGATGTTCTATTAAAAAGGTTCGGGAGGAGCACGATCAGATAATCAACTAATTTGGCGCAGGTGCAACTCGTTTAGCTAACCATCCTAACGAGCACAATATGTGTATATATATATATATATATATGCAGCCTGCCTACATCTGTCCAATGACAGTTTTCCGGCATCCCTCCTCCACCCCAACTCCTCACCCCTAATCTATTTTTATCCCATATTAGGGATAGGGGGAGTTCTCTGGGTTTGGGTCATATTCCGGGCTCGGAGCCCTCCCCCAGGACAGCATGCCAAAATATGCTTATTATTTGCTATCAGATTAGATGTAAGGGTGAACTCGTGAAATGCAGAACAAGAGTTATTTTAAATTGTATTAGTATTTCTGTTTTACTTTATTTAAATGCAGCCTTGGTGAGCATAAACGACTTGTTTCATAAACATAAAAAATCTTACCAACCCCAAACCACTGAATAGTAGTGTACATATTTTTAGTGGAAACAAGACTATAAAATTGCATTACATATATACATTTTTATATACAATAGATACTCTACAGGAGTTTAGCATGTCACATATGTTCTCTAAAGGAGTGGACACAAAGGGTTCTTTCTTTTTCATCTTTCGCCTCTTCCCCTGTAAGCTCTGTTTTTCCGAATACTTCCTCCTGTCCAGTCAGACACTCTGGCAGAACCCCACACCCATCTCATCCCAGCCGTCTCTCTCTTCACCTCTGCCTCCTTCCACTGCTTTGACAGTTGACCCCAATGTTCACACAAACACCTTCACACAGCACACTCTCCTTTCTCCATTAGACACACACTGACACACATACAGCTAGACCCCACATCCGCACGTGTCTGACTTTATGAACACGCGTTCAAACATTTCTTTCTGTGTCTGTCTCTCAGATGATTCCTCTTCAGAGAATGGCAGCACAGCTAATGGTCTGCCTGCACTGACTCCGCCTGGCGGTGCTGCCATGGCGACAGGAGGAGTTCCTGCATCTGAGGGGGTGGTTCCATACGGAGAGGTGAACGGTAATGGTGCCGCAGCGCCGCTGGACTTCAGCACCACTTCATCGTCCTCTTCCTCGCAGGAGGGACAGCAGCCTGTCAACCTGAGCGACAGACTCACGCTCGGATCCTACGCATCTGACCCCAACAAAAAATTCCCTGTCAAAACTGAGTACGGTAACAAGGTATGAGACTCAATTTTCCACATTACTCTAAGAATTTGTATATATTAAAATGTAAAGTAATAGCATGCAAAATGGTGTTCAGATTTTGACATACTGTATGTTGTACAGTCCCCTCAGTACAGCTCAGGTAGCTATGACTCTGTGAAGACGGAGCTGAGCACGTGCGGGGAGGACATGACCCCGGGCCGCTCTCAGGTTATAGATGATGATGACGACGATCACGATGACCATGACGACAGTGACAAGATAAATGACGCTGAGGGACTGGACCCTGAACGACTTAAAGCTTTTAATGTGAGACTGATTCCCTTAACTACTTTATCGCTCATATTTCATATTGTGGACATTAGATTTTGTATTTTCTAGCTGTTAAGCCTCAATTACCTACATTGAAAAAACTCGTTTAAAAAAAATAGAAGCATTTCAGTGACTTGCTGAACGCTAATGATTATTTTCCTCTCAATGCAAAAGCAGAAGTTTCTCCAGTTACATTTCTCTTCTCCCTTCATGCTTACATCTTATTGACAACATCAGATTAAATTATATACAGTTTTCCTTTTCCTGTTATATGCTCTATCCTTTTCTATTTCCTTTGTTGGACTGCTCTAATATCTCTTTCTGTTTTCAGATGTTTGTGCGGTTGTTTGTGGATGAGAACTTAGACCGGATGGTTCCAATCTCAAAGCAGCCCAAAGAGAAAATCCAGGCCATCATCGAGTCCTGCAGCCGGCAGTTCCCAGAGTTCCAAGAACGTGCTCGCAAACGTATCCGAACCTACCTCAAATCCTGTCGCCGCATGAAGAAGGGTGGCTTTGAGGTAGGGAAACATGGGAATTTGCACATGTACTGACAAACAAACATGCACATCTGCCGTAATTATCTGTGCTATGACAATACCACAGAAAATCTAAAACGTTTAACATGAAATTCAAGCTTAGACATTGTTGTGCTACACACCATTCGAAGGCAAACTACTGCCCTCTAGTGGCTGATATGGTCACAGCCAGTCAATTTTTAACACTGGTACTTGAGGACCACAGCACTGAACATTATTATTTACCAAGCCTAATTCAACTTATTAGCTCCATGACCTCAACTAAGTGTGCTAGATGGGAGAAACATCCAAAATGTGCACTCTCAGAAAGAAAGACACAAAAATGTCAGTTAGGTGGTACCCTTACATAAGTTACTAATACATACTCGTTAGGTACTAATATGTACTTTTAAAGTATTAATATGCACCTTTATGTTACAAATTTTTACGATCTAGGGGTAAATAAGGTCCAAAATGTACCTATTAGCCTTTGTACCTTAGGGTACTGCCCCAGTAACAGTTTTGTATCTTTTTTCTGAGAGTGTGTCTGTAGTGCTGTCATGATTGAGAATCACTGCTCTTAAAGAACGGGTTCAATGTTTAGCCAATCCATATTTTATTTTCTGCATCTCAGTGGAATTACATGTAGTCAGTCAGGCATTTCTAGAAACTACAGAAATCAAACTTGAATGTATATGAGCAGTTGCAACCAGAAGGGTGTATATACTGTTATTTTCCCATTTTAACGGATCCTTTGTTAACTCTTTAATAGAATATCCATTTAAATGAGTTCAGTTCCAGAGAAAAGCTAAAATAATACAGATTTTTACTACAGTAATTGGTAACAGTTTAAATAATAATATTGCTTAAAAACACCATCCTACAAGATTAGAACATTGTAAAAAATTCATAAGGTGATGACATTTGCCTTTTTCTACCCTCTCCGATGGTGTCAGACACGGCCCACACCCCCTCACCTCACCTCCGCCATGGCTGAGAACATCCTAGCAGCAGCATGTGAGAGCGAAACACGGAATGCTGCTAAGAGGATGCGCCTTGACATCTATCAGGCAGTGAGTGCATGTGCGCATTGATCTCTAGATCTTTAATCAAATTGAATGCATTCCAGAAAATGTTGATTGGTTTTTAGATTACTTAGTGAGATATCTGTGTCTTTCTTTGCCTTATCGCATCCCTTTATCCTTCCATTTTGTCCATACAGGATGAGTCAGTCGCAGCAGACAAGTCTAACTCCAGAGATCCGGCTGCTCTGGCGCCCTCAGGCTTCACACTGGCCGCCACGGCCTACTCCCAGGACCAACTCTACACCAATGGTGGACTTAATTACAGTTTCCGTGGATGCGGGACCATTGGAAACAGCCTCCAAAACAATGGCACATCACAAACCAATGGTGGGTGAAATGCATATTGTAGTAACCCTATTCTAGTCTTTTCTATAGATCTACTAGATAATTATTTTACATAAATGTCTTTTTCTTTTTTTTAGGTCCCACTGATCTCAGTATGAAATCTTTGGCATCCAACAGCACTTCCTCCTCTAGTTCAAACAGTCAGGGTGGAGGGGGCGGAGGGGCATCTGCCCAGCTCAGTCCACCTGAGGTCACGGCTGTTCGACAACTGATTGCGGGTTACCGTGAGTCTGCGGCCTTCCTGCTCCGCTCTGCTGACGAGCTCGAGAACCTCATACTGCAGCAGAACTGAGAACTGCACACAGGCTGGTGCTGCCCGTCTCTCTCATTAACACACACATAAATGCACACTATGACAGGAAAGATACATGTAGCTATGTGCACTTACAAACATATACACCTAAAGCCCATAGGCGGAGTTTGACACCACTTAGGGGGAGTAAAATGGGGGGATAAGAAGAAGCTGTATCTGAAGCGCACATACAGGGTACAAAATTGAGAACATTTACCAGCCATAATAATCTCAGGTTCACCGGCCATGAACCTGTATTTTGCATAATTTTTTTAAACATAACATTTTATTTAAATGTAAATTATTTATTATTATTAATATTGCATATTTTCAGTAAAAAGCAAAGCACAGGTTACTGTTTCACTTGCTGCACCATATATTGGGCAATTTTTATATGAAACGCTACCTCTCATAAAAACTTTAAAGTAATTATGGGGTTCTTAGATAAAAACCTTGAGGTCTTTCTTGCAGTGTAACCATGAATAACTGGTAACTTTATTTGGAACGGCAACATAATACATGGATTTTATTTTAATATTTTATTGCACTGTAGTAAAATGTTAAAATAAAAAAACATGTATTATGTTACCATTCTAAATAAAATTACCAGCCAAATTTAACTTGCATTTGGCACTTGGCAAGTATTATTTTTTGGCTGATAATATATAAGGTGCTTTACACAGACTTGTTAATGCACATAGAGAGAATAAATGTACTCAAACAGAAATAGCAGTCACTAGAATCAGTGTTTAAGGCACTTGAAGTATCTTGTTGATTCTTGTGCACAAAGCAAACTAAATTTATTGAAACAGAACAAGAAAAAGCTAATTTTGCCCACAACAATATAATTAATAAAAAAAGATCATATATTTATTAATATAAATTTTTTAAACATTTTAATATAATTTATTAATGTATTTATGAAGATAACTATTTCGAAGCTTTACAAAAGCAAAGATAAAACCGTTTCAGACACTCGAACATCCCACAACATCCCCCCCCCCCCCGACACCCCCCAAACTCTGCCTATGCTCTTTCTATAAACCTACCTATCACACATTGCTCATGACAGCTTTATGTCCATGATAGTGTCTTTATCAAATGTCCTTACCTTAGAGTCCAGCGAGGCTTAATCCTTCTCTGAGGGCTGAGATGACTTAAACGTTGTTTTATGATGAGATGATCAGAACACAAAGCAAAAGGTGTCTGTACTCACAGCAGCATTGCAAGCGTCTTGCACAGAGCACAATCACACAGTGAGAGCTATCAGTCCACCACAGAGAGTCCAGACTTTTGAGACACACACACAAAAAAATAGCTGTAAATTTAGGAGTGATGCCCAAAACATACACAAAATGATGTCCTCTCCTGCCTAAAGTTTATGCTATGGCACAAAATATTACTGTCAGATTAGATTCCTATATGTCAACGACATCTTGTTTTATAGAATTTGAAAAGTTCCTCAGATGTTTAAGTTGTTCTCTTACCATAGACATATCCATGCAGCAGCTTTGCTCCAGATTTAGCCATTTTAGATATAGAACAGATCTAAGAGAAAAGGGTTTTTGTAAGATCTCTCTTCTTCTGTTCATTGCTAATGAGGTTTGGGGAGAAGGTGCAATGTAGATGATAATCGTTATAGTGTGTCAGTGTCTGAAAATCCATCATTTTCAATCATAAACGCATTACCAGATGTCTTTTGTACATGTATATATTCCTCATTCAAATATAAGAAATTTCATCCTAGCTTACACATGCTCACTTAAAAGTCTATGAAAAGAAACCGTGATTAGTGAGTGCAAAAAAGAAGATGCTGAAATTCTATTGCCTGGGAATGTTGGACATTATGCAAATGAAGCTGTGCTGAGTGGAACGCTTTGAACCCTTTCCTACATGCTCAATTGCCTTGGCAAACCTCCATCCTCAGCACATCCATGCACTGTAGGAAAATGTCTCACAGGAACACGAGCGACATCGACCTCTCAGACAGGAGGGCCATAGATGGACTTGAAAAAATAGAAAAAAGAAAAAAAAGAACAAGGACTGCATTTCCCATGCTGCATTGCGTCGCAAACACATTCTGTTAAGTTGTGAATGCTGCTCTTTTTTTCTAACCTCATGACTGAGACACTTTCATCTTCACTGGAACCAATCAAAACAGAGGGACTTAACATCCTATTGGCACACATACTGTATATGCATACTGAGTTTGAGAGAAAGGACCTAATATTAGCAGAAGGGAAACAACGGTGACATCCTTTCCTTTCAGTCAGCAAGAGCTTGAGAGGCATTGACTGGTGGACTAAGGTAGCATCATCCACAGGAACCAAGTGTAGAACATTGACGATGCATTGCCCCTCAAACACCAGCCTCACTCTTCCTCCTGCCTGCATTTTCTCATGTTCACAAATGCCATTGTTAAAAAACTGTATTTAAAAAAAAGCAAAAGACAATCCTGAACAATTGTGACTTGATCCCTCGGAAAACGGCATAGCGTTGTGTGAGATCTCACTCTGACTCTCTAGCCTTTAGTGGAGTGGTGACAATACAGGGCCTTCAAGTCTTGTAGCCATAGCTTGAACCGTATCCTCACTCTGCAACATGATTATGCGGAACAGAGCATTTTCCTCTGTTTAGCTGCAAACATTCTGTTTTTTTTATTATCTGGATATATTTATTTCTGTCTTGCCATTCCAGTTGTGCTTTATTTGTTGTTTTGTGTTACTTTTTTATTTAGTAAATTAAATCTATTTTTTTTTTTACTTTTTCTTTAAAAACTCCGGTTGTAGGACACTGACAGTCCGAAGGGAATCAATGTTGCGAGCCCCAACATTCCAAATGTAAAACATGCATCTCAGATTGGTCTCCAAATGACTGAATACGACATCCAAATGACGCAACTCCTAAAGAGAAAAAGCTCTGTTGTCTTCGACAGCTTAGTTTTGATACATGGCTCAAAGCCTGCTTATTACCTCTTACTTGTTACTCATTGACATAGATTCATTGATGAACAGATGAAATGATATGTGCAGGATCATTAGTTAATTTATATTCAGATGTCACACTTTATAAATGATTAAATTGGTTAACATAGTAGCACTTTACAATCCGCAAAGGAAAAATGTTTATGGAATGGAGCCTTAAAACCACCTAAATGATCCTAAATTATGAAATGCAGCTGATCATTCTCAAGCCATAATGTTCTGTCTTTATTTGCTCTGCATTGTAATTATTTGTTCCCTTACACCATGCAGGAGAATGTGAACCCGTCAAGCATTGGGCTTATTCTAATTATATTGTGATTGCAAGAAAGCGAGCATTTGAATTTACCTACACCATAAATATGTTGGTGTATTGAGAGTTCAAAAGGTGTACCAGGCCATTGATCTTTGCTCTGACTTTTTTGTTCCTTGTTTTGTACTTTTTTGTTTCTAAATGACATTAGAAGTGTAAGATTTTTAGGAAACTGTCTGGACATCTGAGGTTGGTGAACATGACACATGAAAAGAAAAAGGAAAACTTTTTTTTTTTTTTAACCGTGCAGCTAAACTCTGCAATCAAATGTGGTATCAACCATTGCCTGTGATATATTTTAATTTTGTGGTGCTTTGTAATATTATTATGATTATGGTATTTTATTTGTTTTTACTCCTGTACTTACTAGAAACTGTAGTCTGAAGCTCAGTTTCTCTTTGTATACCAATGTGAAGCTTTGTATGATTTCTTTCTGGTTTTTTGACTCAGTGGAAGTGTGTGATGTTTACATGTACAGAATTTGAAAAAAAATTGTTGTTGCTTTAATTTCTCTTGTTGTTGGTTTTGTTTGTCCTAGTAAAGCCCCGCCTATCGTCCTGTCGTGACCCCACAATGTGCTTTTTAATTTAAATCAAATCTGAATGGAGGAGAACATGGACATGCTGAACTTAAACCACAGTAAAGGCCTTTGCACACTTTTGTGCATCAATCTCCGTATATTTATTTAATCAAGTTGTTGCTTGAATCCATGCAAATGTTTTTTAAGACAATTAAGAACATTGTGTAAATTGTGCGTTACTAGCTATGCTTTTGTTTTTTTCCTTTGTCAAACTTCAGTTTCACATCCAGTGGTAAACGTTGTCTGTGTAAGGGCCTTTAGACGTGGTTGTCACTACTGATGGTAGATGCCGAGGACGAGAGAGAGGAGGGACTTATCATCAGCTCAAAGGGCACCACTAATTTTCTTCTCCACAAATGTGGGAGTAAAATGCCCCCTTACAGTAGTCCCTTAGTTATTTATGCTTGTTCTAGAGAAAAAAGCAAAAGACAAAACTCTTGATGTCATGTCATTTTTTTTTTATATTATTGGGAATATAGATAGGGGCATCGTGTTTGGGACGGGGCAGATCCACCCAACTCATAAACCAGCTGACCTGTGCTCTTTGACCTCAGTCAGAAGCCTCTCAGTGAGTCAGAAAGCCATTCCCCTTACACTGTTCTTTTGTACGGGACGCATGCAAACCTCAGGAACCCTTTGGATCTGTGTTACTTTTTTTAACCAGGTCTGTACGTCTGTGCTGACGAGTCCTCCCTCTCTCCAATATCAACCCAATTATATTGGATTTGCTATGTATGTGTTTTGTTTTTTGTTTTTTTTATATATATATATATTTATTGTGATTTTAAAGTGAATCCAGTACATGTGGCTGAATATTTGAATTCTTTAGAAAAGTGTTGATAAACATAAATATATATATAAATATATGTGAAGCGCCTAAAATATGGAGAATATGGCAGGTGAAATTCATTTCTGTTTGTTTAATGTAAAAACAAAGAAAAGAAGAAAAAAAATAAAAAGCACAGGTGGGTGAATTGCCTGCCTTTTACATATCACTTTGCCGAGAGACTCATTCTAAGACATTTTAAAGTTTTCGGTGTGGTGTCATCGCTGTGGTCAGAGAAAGCACCTGCAACCCGAGTTGCTCTTTCCTCCAGAGCTGTCTGAATAAAATCTGTGAACTGAAGTCACATTGCAGTCTGCCTTTCTTTCAGTGGCCATGATCACTAATTTATTGTCCTATGTCAGCTGCATGAAGAGCTTTTGTAGCTTAGTCTGTTTTTTTTCCCTGAGCAGTATGCAATGAAAAAATTGAAGCACTATTTGGAGTTCCTCAGCTCATCACCACAGTGGTGTTACCATTTGGAGAAACTCTAGACTGTTTAATTGGAGCCTAAAACTTTTTCCTTATGATGGCATTACTGGAAGAACTGTGGACAGTCCTTAGAGTTCTTGCAGGAACTTTCACGGTTTTGAAAAGAGCCTAGAAATTCTCCAGAGGGTTCTGGCAGCGTATCAGATCTGTGAAACCCCATATGGTGACTCGCCTATCTTTTTTTTTCTCAAAAGTGTTAAAAACTGCAGCTTTTATTATTAAGCAATGAAAAGAGGCCTCGTACTATACTGCATGCAAGTGTACAAAATGCATTCCATTATGGCAAAGATAATGTCATCTCAAAGGCAACTAGTATCCCAATTTACCTAAATTCATTCTACATATTATATAAAGTAAAATCTATAATCTTGCTCACTTTTTGATTAATGTAGGAAATGAATTGTTGCATAGTACATACTGCTCTGGATCTGAACTTCAAGGAGTGTAAAGCTCGCTCGAGTTTCGTACCGTGGTCGTGTCTCAAATCTGAGTGTTGTGTTGTGTTGATATGTCACTATACTTACATATAGTGTTGGGCTAGTTACTCAAAGAATGTAATATATTACTCATTACTAGTTACTCCTTTCAAAAGTAATATTGTTACTTTACTTATTACTTTCTGGCAACAGTAATTAGTTACACTACTAGTTACATTATTTTTTCTTCATGCCCCACAGAAGTTGTAACTGTGTATCTTCCACATAAAATGCTTGTAGAATGTTACTAACAACATATTTCTGCCTCATCATTTGAACAAAATCCACATTGGATCTCAGTCAGAAGTGATTACAAACACTCAATAGTGATTGATAGTGACATTCAAGCAGAAGTGTTGTATTAATCTCATTAATTGTCATGTGTAGCTTGAAGCTAATTGTAATTTCTCCGTTTCCCATATACGATTATATTGCATTATGTATTTCATGAAATCACATAAGTTTGTAAGAAACTGTTTAATTTTCCAAAAATATTTTTAATTATAGTAATATAATGTAGCACATGCTGATCAGAGGGATGTGGGTGGGATGTAATGCCAGAGTAAAGTACAGCCACAACTTACACAACAGTGTTCAGATCATCTTTTTTCTTGACAAAATCAATATATTGCAATATTTCTATCTGCTGAATGTAAGCTTTTCCATATTCTAAGCTTGCCTGCTGCACTGGGGACATTTCACAGTTGTGAAAATTATGAAAATAAATCTAGGAATTATTTGATTGTTGTATTTTAAATCAGCGGGGTTGAGGCAACAAAAGTAACTAACTAAGCTGTTTTATGGATAGTAACTGTAATATTATTACTGAAATCTTATTAGTATTTAGTTACACTACTAGTTACTGCAAAAAGTAATATTATTACAGTAACTAGTTACTGCCCAACACTGGTTACATAACATACCTAAACAGCATTCTTGGGGACAGGCGCTGTCAGAAATGCTGTCCAGGTTGACGGCGGTTGAGACACAACCTGTGTGTGCTCCTCCCAGCTCTTTCACTCGGGTTTAGTCATTTGCCGGTGGAGGACTCAGCTTCCACGTCCCATCAGTCCGGAACCTGTTACAAACATCGATTCATATTCAAATGAAATGTCCAAGGACGGGCGCCGCTCGTGCCCCGGTTTGGGAGCGCTTTGTGAGAGACTGTTCAGGTCGTCTAAGACCGAAGTTGAAAAACCAGCGAATACCAGCCAACTTCAGACACAAGATGCCCCGAATCCGCCCTCTTCTGAGCCCGCCGGTGAAATCTACTCGGCGTTGTGGCCCTTCCAGGCTCGCGCGGACGAGGAACTGTCCTTCCAGGAAGGCGAGCAGTTCCGAATCTGCGAGCGTCAGGGTGACTGGTGGACTGCCGTTAAACTGGACGGAAACGGTAGGGTGATCGCCAAGGGCGTCGTTCCTCAAAACTACCTAGCGAGAAGGAAGACGGTGAAAGAGCAACCGTAAGTAGGCTACCTTTTTTTATAACCCACTTGCTCTGTCAGCAAAAACAATCCACAGACACTCTGTGTTAGCTTTAAAAAGAACATCTGATAAATAAATGAAAAAATAAAAATAAACAAGTTTTCTCTGTACTTACCTAATAACAAAATTATGAACACCTTTATGACTAAAAACAATGTCAGTTCAGAGTAGCCTACCTACGGAGTGGAAATACTTTTCAATAAGAGTCAAATTATTGTCTCTTACTTTTTAATTATATGCATGCATCCAAGTTTAGACAAATTCATTCCTGTCCCAACTCTGCTGCACATGAATGTGGTTTGAGACGCGTGTGCAACATCTGTGCAACTGTGCTCTTCTTTAGCTGGTATTTTGGGACGCTGAACCGCTTTGAGACCCAGAATTTGCTCTTGGCTCCAGGGAATGGAGTTGGTGCTTTCTTGTTGCGACACAGTGAAAAAGATCACATAGGGTGTGTATTATCAGGTATGTAATTGTTGTGTCTATTGAACCTGGTTTTAAACTCAAACTGCATTTTACATCCAGTTCCGCCTATGCTATTAGTTCTATACAAGTAACACGACATACCCAACATCATTGTTATAATGTAGCAGATTAATGTCTGAGGCATTTGCTTTTTGTTACACTGGAAAAGTAGTCAATCAGGTCATAATTAGACTTGCTTACATAGTCCAAACATGTTCTTCTCTCCTGTTCGGTTAATTCACTGTTTTCCAACCCTGTTCCTGTAGGCACACCAACAGTACATATTTTGGATTTTTCCCTTATCTGACCAATCTATTTCAGGTTTTGGAGTTTCACGTGATGAGATGATTAAAGTGTGTTTTATTGGGAAAAGTTCAAAAATGTATAGTGTTGGTGTACCTCAAGGAACAGGGTTGGGAAACACTGGGTTAATTCATGCTACATGCAGTTAATCAGATAATCTGTTAACAGTGCTCCTCTACTATCTGTATCCTTTCTCTTTGTGTGTCATTCCGTCAGTGTTAATCAGTGACTGGGAAGTGAAACACATTAAGGTCCATCAGAATCAGAATGTAAATTTCTATTTGGATCAGAGTCAGATGTTTCAGAGCCTGGAGAATGTGGTGGAGCACTACAAGAGGAACATCCTGAGCTGTGGTATCTGTCTCACACGGCCATGTGCACGGGTGAGTGAAAGAAAAACCATTAAAGTAAAATTTGACATTGTTTACATACATCATGTCTTTTCAAACATCATTTTCTTTCTTCTGTGAAATACAAAAGGTGAATTTTTGAAGTATATACTGGCCACTCTTGAACGAAAGTTATAGTAGGATTGATGCTGTCAAGCTTCAAAATGACAAAAAAGTATTATAAAAGTGAGCCACATGATCTCTGTACCATATTTCAAGTCTTCCAAAGTCATAAAATAGTTTATTCCCTACATTCTTGACATTCACGGCCATCCTGTCTTAAATATACTGGCCACTTTTGAGCGAAAGTTATAGTAGGATTGATGCTTTTGTAGGGGAATTTACAGTTAAACCCAAAGGACCGGTTAATGAAATGACGACCAGGAGTCAGAGATGCAATCAATTGAAGAAAAGTTTACTGAAGAAAATAGTTTGCAGTTTCATCAGCAGAAGTCAGCTTCAACACTCTCGATGGAGTTCGTAGGCCGCTCTGTGTACATGCTCAAAACACCAGCAATTATACTCTTAGCAGAGGTTACTAATTACATCAAGGCATAGGTCCGGAGGATTCTGATTGGTTGAAACATAGATAAACTTAGAAAATCTCCACACATGGACATAAAACTCAAAGCATATCTTCTAGTGATTATTTTGGTGACAAGTGATCAGAATTCAGACACAATAGGTCTCTTCAGAGATGTATATCTGATACCCTGGACATCAGGGTGACGGCGAATGACGGTTTCCTCCTAGAGCTCTCTCTCTCCGCATCTAGCTGCAAAGACAGACACTCACACATACGCAGAGAACGCTGATCTGTACTAAAAGGTTGCCGGGCTCTGCCAAATCAAATATGGTTCACTACACACACACAATGAGAGCAGCTTCTTAGAGAGTAAAAAGGCAGACTAAGGGCATATTCGGCTTATTTTCTAACATGCATAAATGTTCTAATCACTCATTGGTCACGTAGTTGGGAGGTCCCGATGGCAGTCATGACCCTGAGAGAAGATAGAACTCAGCATGTAAAATAACTTACTTGTTACTCATTCCATCTCCTCAACTGCATATTCAGATACTTACATTTTGATGTCTAACTATTAATATATAGTAACTAATAACTTCATTCAATATTAATAACTTGATTAATAATTATTCAAGAAGAAACTAATTATATTTTATGAAGGTCGCGATGGCTCCAGGATTCCACTCCTTCACTGTCAAGCTTCAAAATGACAAGAAAGTATAATAAAAGTGAGCCACATGATCTCCGTACAATATTTCAAATCTTCCAAAATCATCAACTATGTAGTTTATCCCTTACATTCTTGACATTCACGGCCATCTGTGAATATTGCATATTCATATGGCATATTTTTGCCATTGGCAAGTTCATAAGAGCAGTTCTGTTCAATTCATGAACAAATCCCTCTTTTCATTCTAATCAATGAATCATCTGATTCACAAAACTGAATGATTCTTTATACTATGATGCTTTTGTTACCAGATTTGATTTGACATGAGGGTGTGTAAAATCAGTTTTGAGTGAACTATATGGGTGAACTATAAAAAGACATTCAGAAGAAAGACGGGATCTCAGCTAATTAACATACTAATCTGATGCAAATTGTCTTTTGACATAGAAGAGCTTTTATCAGTTACTTTAAGATTAAATAACTAGTCATGTTGAATTTCCTCGCAGGCCCGATTTTCACACATACAGGGGTTGGACAAAATAATGTGAACACCCATTATTATGGGGGTTAATCTAATTTGTGTAGACTACAGTGGGAAAAAAACTGAGATTGTCTTAATTATCAACTGGCAGGTGTTTTTATAGATTCATACTGAAGACTATTCAAAAGTTGTATGAATCTATTCTAAGAAGGTTAGAGGTTGTTTTAAGGCCTACATGGTCAAATTATTTTGTCCAACCCCTACATATTCTGCCTATTTATTATATATAGAGAGAGAGATTCCCGTATATCAGCAAACTGAATTATTACCACAACTGAATGTACAATATGTATATGTAACAAAATGCATTTGTCTGTATTACTGCATACCTCCCCCCTACAGAGTTTCTCTCTGTTTCTTCTTATACTAACAGCCAGAACCAGAACCACAGGATCTTTCCCATCAAACAGTAGATGACTGGGAGTTACCTAAGGAGGAATTCACTCTGGAAGAGGAGCTCGGTAAAGGATACTTTGCTGATGTTTACCGTGGAAAATGGAAAGGCATTGTCAATGTGGCCATCAAGATCCTCAAAAACAACGGTAGGGTTGGTGAATGTAAATAGGAAAGAAACATTTGAAGGCTAAATGAAGGAATGAGTCTGATGGATATTTTAAATAGAATGGGCTACTTCCTCGTTGCCTACTTGTTTTCTGTTCCTGATACTGTGTGAATGTGAGAAATGTTGTGTTTCTTGTTCTGTGACTGAGAGCTGGAGGAATAAAAACACAGTCTACTGCCCTCATAACCTATATCCAATAGAGCATGTAGCACACTGACAACTCTTGAAGAATATATCTAAACCCCTGTTAAGGCTTCGTCTGTCAGCCTATTAGTGAAAAATTCCCCTGAACGAGTACATTTTTGTATTTTGACAGATGTATTAATACATACTCTATTGCTCCAGTACATTGTTGTACTGATGCTTATCTGATAAGCGCTCTACTGTGTTTCCTACTCTTCCTCTAGAGTCTCTCAATCACAGGGAGTTCCTGATGGAGACTCAAATACTGAAAAAGCTGAGACACAGACATCTTATCACACTCTTTGCTGTCTGCACAAGCTCCACCCCCTTCTACATCATCACTGAGCTTATGGAAAAAGGCAACCTGCTCAGTTTCCTCCGAGGTCACAACCTCTTTATTATCTGACATCAACACAGTAAATATAAATGTTTTTTCGACATCAGCATATTTACTGTAATCTGTCCATAAGGGTAAATTACATGTGACCTAGTGCATCATTTTGAGCTGTTTTGACCACAAACATTTTTGGAGTTGTATGCACTGAATGAGAAAGTAAAATCTAAAGACCCGGTCACACCAAAAACAATACTATAACGATAACCATAATTATAACTATATTATTGTCCACACCAACGCATGATAATGCTCTGTTTATTGTAAGGGTGCACTGCAGTTCTGTGACCTGCTCTGTAAAGTTTTATTGATTCTGATTGGCTCTTAATGTTTTTTTTATCATATTCATCAGCTGAAAAAAAAAAACATTTTGGAAGTGCTTCCAAATATATCGTTTTATAGTTGTTAGTGTTATAGCTGTTAGGTGGACTTCCCTATTCTAATATAATTAAAATCATCCTTGGTGTGAACAGCCCGTAAGTCTTTGTTTTCTAATGATCTCATTGTTTCTACACCAAACAGTTATTGAGATATAATCATTTAAATATCATATATCACAAAAACTTGTTTTCGAGATAAGGGCCTCTAAAGATGCCAAACAATTTTCAGAATTATGAGATTTATTCAAATATATATAAAAAAAATCTTACTGAGAAATCAATGTTAGGTAAAAAATGTAATGCTTTTAATATATATTAGTGCGCATATTTAACAGTATATTTAAAATGTTAGCGATATGCTCTTCTACAAAGTTTTTTTTTCTAGCTAGGTATTGGTAATGAGCGAAGGATATGAATGACTTTCCTGAGGTAAATGTAGCTTTACGTGACATCTTTACAAGCTGTTTTACAGATATATTTCAGTAATTCAAAACTAATTAATTGAGCGACTGCATGAGAGATTTTTAGTACATTTTATTGTATATTTCAACATTTCCTCTCTGATGTTCGTTCATGTTTTTCTTTTTTTCAACAGAGGAATATATGATCAGTTACTTGCGCTCTGCATTGCCATTTGAACTAGCAGCTACAGTGATAATAATGTCACTCAGATTTATTATTGGGATTTAATGATCATTAATAATGATATCCTTAATAAAATAACATACAAGACTAAATAGTCCAAATTCAAGTTTTTTTTTGCTTAGAATCGCATTTTTCATAAATTACTGCAACTCACATATACAATAATACCTCTGCTTAAAATTAATCTAGTTTTTTTGTACAAAAACCAAAGTCTTAAAGCAGACAGACATGATTCCTTCAGTTTTCCCTTCACAGGTAAGGAGGGGCAGAACCTGGAACCGCAGGAACTGGTAGAAATGGCGAGTCAGGTGGCTGATGGGATGGCGTACCTTGAGGAGCAGAACAGCATCCACAGAGACCTGGCAGCCCGGAATGTTCTAGTGGGACCCAACTATATCTGTAAAGTGGCCGACTTTGGCCTAGCTCGCTTCATCAAGGTGAGGATAACCTTCAAGTTAATCAAAGACGTGTGTATATTCACTCTTAAAATTTGCTTAAGATACAATATGTTTTTCACAGGAACCATTTTATTCATCTGAAGATAAAACAATTCCATATAAGTGGTGTGCTCCTGAAGCCATCAGCCATGGAAGGTTCTCCAACAAATCTGATGTTTGGTCATTTGGGGTCCTCCTATATGAAATGTTCACTTATGGCGGAGTCCCGTATCCAGGTATGTACACCACTTATGTATCTGCTTTTTCATGCAGATCTGAGAAAGGTTAAAGTACATCTCTTTTGTGTATATTCTTACAGCTTTCTCAAATCAAGAGGTGTACAATACGATCACCTCGGGGTACAGAATGCCTTCGCCCCCTAAGTGCCCGTCGCACATCTATGACATAATGATGATGTGTTGGAAAGACTCAGCTCACGAAAGACCAGATTTCAATGAACTGAAAAGGCTTCTGGAGAACTCCAGTACTCAATACATTGAGTGGACCTTTGAGAGCTGCAATAGCACATCAGATCCAGCAGAAGGCATCAGTTAACAGTGCCATGCAAAGACAAATGAATGGGATAGTTCATGCATCTAAACACCTTTCCACTCATTTTCACCCCTTTTTACAGTATTCACGCACTTTCACTGTTTTGTGTGCTTATTTTCTAATTTCATGTGTGAATTATTCACATTTAATGTAATCAAGCATTCCTCAAATCTATACTTTGATAATACTAGCTGATACTGAAGATTATGGTTTGACTACCTTTTTTCCCATCCCGAATTGGAGACAGATAAGTTTCCGAATGGATCACATGGACTTATAAATAAAACCACTTTTATGTAAACAAGTTTTAGAATGTGATAGAGAGCACACAACATCCGGAACAGAGCAAGTTTGGCCAGTTCCAGTGGACGCAGGTCATTTCACAATCACAACACTGCAGTCTTCAGTTGGCACAATGCAGTCGGTTCATAAGTAGAAGCTAACGGATCCTCCAAATGCTTTAAAACCACAGAAATATATTAGTCATTACACCAGACAGAATGTGCGTTTCATGAAAAAAAAATTGACATTCATGGGTTAGATGACTATGGACTATTTATACTGTATGCACACACGTACTACAGATGCAACACATCCTGCTGATTGTTGCTACTGCTGAAACATGCAAACTCAGAAACACGAGTGTTGCCACAACGTGTTCATGTTGTGGGTGCATGCGTGGTGAGCAGAAATAGAATTGAGAACACTCTGGACTTGCCTGGCCAGACCAATCGGAAAACTGACAGTGTTCAGGAAGGTGACATCTGCGTGATGATGGACATCTCTGGAGTGTGGTCTGCAATCAGACACCCAATCATTCAGACTTCAGCAGCGGGGCTCAGAAAGGAGGAGTTAAAGACTGTTATAACCTAGGCCTTGCATACTTTCATGCTGTCTGTTTTCTTTTAAGTAATTCATCTGCTTTTCAGTTTTCATCTCAGCTTTGAGTGTGTTGAAATACCATTACAGTCTTATTTTACAAAGCAGTATCACAAGGGTTGTTTGGTTGCTTGTCAATGCCTGTAGAACTTACATTAACTTCAAACAACTGGCATGTATTGTGCTATTTATTTTACTTTGCTTCATAAATCTGTATTATAAAATACTGTTATTAAGTAGGCTTGTAGTACATTTTACCATGTTTCTGGATACAAAATAGGTTAAAAAAAAACATGCCCATACACAATTACCAGTTGATTTAAATAATTAGCTAAGTTTAGAGGTTCTTGGGACTGGGTCAGTCTCACTAGTACTAGTAAGCCGAATCATTCAGAAGCTGTTTAAAGCACAAGTCTCTCGAAATATTTGCATGGTGATATTTATCCACATATGAGATGTGCGTTCATTCAACAAGGGCGGTACGCAAAATGTCAGCAGATAAAATAATAGAAAGGTCAAAAGTCATAGCATGTTATCAGTATAAATACGTATATTACAAATAAACAACTGTAAAAAATAAAAAAGAAAGAAAGAAAAATGTTGAAATAATAAAGAGGATGACATATGGGAAAGCTAATCATGCTAACTGGAAACTCTGTTCCTGTTTTACTGTTTCCAAACACTCTGGGAATACCGAAACAAACAGAACAGCTTGAAACGCTGCCAAGAACGAGTCTGTACACAAACTTGTCAGTGTGTGTGCTTGCGTTCACCTTTGTACAGAGTAACCTTGACACGCGGGTGAGACTGGAGCAGCGCTCGTGAAGCTCGCGAACTGCAGACTGAGACTGTTTGCTGTTTAGAAACAAATGTGGGGTCAGTGAGCAAAGTCTACGGCCCTGAAATATTCTTATAGGCGAAATGCAATAATGGGAACCATAGAGTGTAAAACGTTCACCCAAATAAATAACTTCAGCGAAAGGCAGCACCATATGTAGGGTGGCAGTCAGAACGCACGCTCACGATACTGAAAATCTTTTTAATGTAGTTTTCAAATATTTGTGCTTCCATATCATACCAAGACGCGTTGTGTAAAGTTTAATAGTCACTTACCAAAAAATACAGGTGACCAGATTTCTAAAATGGAAACCGGGAAATTTCCTAGTTCAGTGTTCAAAATATCATTGAAATCTCAGTTGCTTTTTATTTTTAAATACTCCATTTTAACTTTTCAAATGTTGATTTATGTCTGTGCTTTTGGAAATTAATCTTAATATAGCTACTATTCCCAATTAGGTTTGCATTTCTAAGTAGCCTAAAATGTTAAAGTTAAAAGTTGTTCAGAGTTAAAAGGATACTCAAAAAAAAAACTCCCCTTGTTTACACACCCTCATGTTCTACCAGATATATGTACATTTCTTTGTTTAGATAAAAAAAAAATAGAAAAATAATCAGTCTGTCAGTCCATAATGCAAATATAACCCATAACCCCAGTGGATAAATCAATGTCTTCTAAAGTGAATTTATATGTAAGTAAAATTATATATATGAAAAATATATTTTTAATATGTCATATTTTAATTCTAAACTATTGCTTCCAGCCAATTGTCATATGTGGATATCTGAATACACGGAGGCCTGGTCAATGTAACGTTATATCAATTTCGGTCATCAGAAGTAGACCTAATACAGAGAGAATTGTTTAAATTGTGTTTGATATAGGTCACGGTTTCTAAAACAAATTTGGCCAATAATCTGCTTTTAAATCTATGCCACATTTCTGTGACTGGCAACAGATATGGGGGGTGGGGGGGGGGGGGGGTTAGCATTAGAAGTGTGCAAAAATACCTTTTCTTTTATTTGCCACTAACACCAAGTTCTGCATGAACATGTTGCAGTTAGTTGGTTTCTAAAAATTAATTCTGCCTGATGGAAAAACAACAGCTTCAGTTTCTTGCTGCCACATGTAGAATAGATGTGTCCATGACAGCAGGTGTAGTGTTATATAAACCGTATTAGTGTGTCCTGTCTTGGCACATGTGTTTTAATCGCACCAAAGCCTGCTTAATTCCAAATGTCTTGCACACAGGCTGTTGTTTAGCAGCTCATTCTCTGTAAAACAGCAGAGTCACTGAACAGAGACTGTTTAGTGCTAATCCCTGTATGATAGTACATCGATAGCCTAATAGTGATTTGCCATAATAATCCATGCTAATGGAACTGAATATGATCATTTCAAATAACATACTGTGTAAAGACAGTATGCAGGAGGAATAGAAACGATCACACCATACCTGCAGTTAGTCATTTATTTATAGCAAATATAACATTATTGCAAAGTGCACCCAATGATACAGTGACACACTAAAATACTCAAGTCATAAGGAAAGCATATTTTTGCCATTTTAACAATGTTTATTTGGTCATAGATAAAAAAAAAACCAGCACTATATCGCATGAGATAAAAAGCAGCCGGTTTTTAATAAAAATAAAAATGGAGCCTCCGTCGCCTGCTTCTGCCCACGGTGACTCCTGGATGAGGGGTGAAGGGTGTGGAATTGGGTCAGGGTGGTTACGAGGGGAGAGGGGATCCAGGCTCCTTCCCGGAGTCACTGCTCTCACTCATTTGTCTCTTCATCACAATCTCTCGGGCAACGCAGGTCACCTGACCGTTTGTCACTGTGTAGGTGCCAGCCCTGCCAATCAATATCAAGAACACCTTGCATGAAAACCAGAACTCAAGATCGGAGTCAAACCAAACACAAAATGGCTCTTAAACTCACTTCTGCTGGGATTCAGATCCATTGAGTGTCCCCATTTGATTCTGCTTCCCAAAGAAGAAACTGGACCACCAGTGGCCAGAGTCCTGTCGTGCCAGACCTGCCATGGAATTGGACAATGAACTTTTCTATTCCTTTACAATGAAAGCTGACTATATCTTATTAAATTTGTGTGTGGATTTTAGGCTACTAAGATGTTAAACATCTTCAGTTGATGTACCTGGTGGGTGTGGAATGACCTCCCCGGTGTACTCCGAACTGCCACAGGAACTGTTGCTGGATGTAGATCCTATACGCCCTGCAACATAAAAATATGATCACTAACATTGCATTTTATAAATCCATAAAAGAATATTTAATTCACATGCTAATTATAATGTGAAAGAAAAACATGTACTCACTTCGGTAGTAATCATGGGTGGCGATAAGAGAACCACTGGATGGAATTGCTGCCATTTTCCCCGTCCTCAAAGTGTCAACCGTGTGAAAGATGGAAAGATGGTAGACCTGTTAAAAAAGATTTATCAATAATGAGAACTAATCTGTCTGAGGATGACAGCTCTATGACATCACAACAACATGGTCTTTGAAATGCTAGGGCAGCTTGGAGAACATCTCAGATGCACAAACAATCTGTGAAGTTTTAACCATGTCTGGATCACACACAACTTTTTCCCAATAGGTTAACGGTGTTGTAAAGATGTGAATATATTAATCAGCGCATTCAGAGATGAACTGAACCCTTTTGACATTTGAGATGAGAATGTTCCACTGAAACTGCACATCCATCCCTTCCTATTATCCTCATTCTGTAGAGTGTGATGTGATGATACTCAACAGCTGTTACTTCAAGAATCATATTTCTATATTCAGTCAGTGACCCACTTGCTTAGAACAGCCATGAACCCATTGCAACAAGCATGCAGAATAGCTCATATTTCATGACGCATGGCTATCCAAGGTTGTCTGCTTGCAGTTGCTTTGGGAATTTAAAATAAAGGAAAACCAATAAAAAAACTTCATGACATTACTTCATGCTATAGATTATACTAAAAAGTCATGCACACAAAATAAGTGCATCTCCTTTTATCTGCATGTGAAAAACTCATTTAAAGGTAAGCTACCAATGTACATTAACAGCAATAATAAATAATAATAATAGTAATTAAGTGATGGCTCAATAATTTAGTGTAAGAATAGCTTTAGTTTCACATCAAGGACCTGCAGACGTCAGGTACCAGAAGGGAAGAGGGATTTACCACGTGACCTGGATAATACCCTTCTGTGCTACATATAACAGACGAGACGTTTAAGTCACTCTACTGCTTTGAAAAGCTGACATCTTTATATGTTATAGAAGCGTAAGTGCAAAAATACCAAGATCACTGCCTTAAAGAATTGGCCATGTCAAGATTTATTCTTCATCAGTTGCAACTATGACAAATTACTTTTTTTTAACAGTTTATCATCAGAATTACTGATATTAAAGGTTTAGTTGTAAATAAATAGTAAACAATGGTTTTCCTTTCTAAACCGCCTGTCCAAAAAATAACAATGATAAAAAACTAGTTTTTAATTTCCTTACCTTTTATTTTTTGTGAGTGCTGATGTTGGTAGTGCACCAAAAGCAAGGCTTGGTGTGGTAAACGCTAGGCGATGGGGCCCATTTGTAGTTTGGTTCTTGGGTGAGACCCTCCAAGGTCTTTCTCTCCTCTGCTCCAAATTCTACTGCATGTAGGGCGCATGGACTATTTATTACCTGAGTGACGATCAAGCCTGTCCCTCCCTGAGGGCGTGGCTTGGCAGCCGACTCGAAGTTAGGGGCGTTCCTTGTCTGTGGCACACGATGAGGGCGTGGTTTGTTCCCTGGCATGATATTATAGGCGTGGCTTGGTCACTGGCACGGGATTGACAGGTCAAAACAACGTGTGTTCGACTTTGATGTCATACACTGATCATTCAGCGCAGCGCCGCTTCAAGTCGAACACACCTAATGTTTCACTGAAGTAGGACGGGGTGTCCACAGCTGTCAAAAAAGCAGATAAGTGCTGCTAAACAACTTAAATCGATATGTTAACCATTTCATCATTCCAACAAGGTCACGTGCCTTGGAAGTTTGTTTTCTAAAGAAAGAAATGTGTGATGGCAAATCTAATGTCCAATACTGGGAAGAAAAAAAAAACCAATATTACTTAAAAAACGATGACAACAAAAACATCTTCACGTCCCAATCTGTTTAATTTGTCACAAATCTACCTTAATACAATTTTAATTGACAGCCCAAATGGACACGGATGTTTGTCGCCACCTGCTGTCTGTTATAATTATTGACCATTAATTGTGAAGTAAAGCTGCATGAAATGTAAGGTTTATTCTGAATGTAAGTGTGTGCATGGACAGATCAAACCACAATATTCTCGTTATTTCCTTGTCTTTAATAAACCCTGAACGGTGTAGTATGTTACAGCCACAAAGCATCAAACATGTATACAGTAGTAAGGTCAGTATGGTAACATTCTCTTACAGATCATTGCATGGACAGTACTCCCATCAGCACAAAGAATCAAAAGAAAAATAAGAAACGGACCACAAAATTAATTAAAACCGGCTTTTCCATCACCTCACAGTGAAATTGACCTTTGCCCACCACAATATTTGATTAAATATTACAATCATTTAATTTAATTATCTTACTTTGAAATATTAGTAATTAAATAATTTATAAACCCCATCTTTTCATGCCAAATCTATGCCAGACAGCAATGTAAAATATAGACAACCAAAGGGAATATATCCAGACAAAAGTTTTTCTTATTTACTGAGAGAGAAACTACAAAAGGTATTCATTATGTGCCAAAAGAACAAGAATAAATAATTAAACTCACATTAAACTTTTTAAAGGTAATGAGAAGAAACATGAGATATGAATAGCTTGAATCTCAAAACATCTCTGCTAGAACATACTGTAGTATATTTTTTATTATGACTCGGAAAAGCAGGGAAAACCTCAAAACAGACAAGAATAAAATAAATGTGAATAATCTAGTACACACCTTCAGAGATGATACACATCTGGTGCTGGAGTCTATCACAAGCTTTAGCACCTTTTGCCCTGAGTAACAAGCAGGGTAATAACTAGCGCAATATTCATTGTAGGAAGCATGTAACAATAATAAACAGTGACAATGAAGCAGGCTGAAGAAGCCTGATGTGTTTTAGGACATTCTAAGTGTGAGCTGTGCAAACATTTCACCTCTTAATGCTGATCGTAACAGATCATTTACTACTGAAGTGGCAGAGAAGCCCTGTCGTTTGACAAAATAAAATATTACAATACATTTAAAGGTAATTCGATGCACAGAAGAAAACCTAACAGTCCCAAAAAGGGTTTTTAACATTCTAATTTAAGAGGATTTGTTTGGCTACAATGCAAGGGTGACAGTTGTTAAAGTAATCATTATCTCTTTGCATGTTGGCATCTTAGTTTCTTAAAGCATCGTTTTCTATCTGTACATTCATTTGAAGGTAACTTAGCAGTGAAGAGACTGGAGTGTATTTGGGTGCAGCGTTATAGAAGGATCACAGGTCAGTTCTTGGTCATGAGGTTGTGCTTCCTGCTCAGAAAGGCGCGTTGTTGCTGGCTGGTGAATGGTCGCTCTCTCCATTTGTTTGCCCCATTACTTTGTACTTTGGGAGGAACATACACTATTTTTATTATCAGCAACAGAAATGAACAGTTGTGCAAGAAAAAATGTTTAGCAAGAACTAAAATAGAAACTAATCAATGGAGGAAAAAAAAATTAAAAGCTCTAACCTTCATATTCTCCACCTTGTCCTCAAAGGATTTAAAGCTTGGCGAGTTCCTGAGGAGATATTAAAAAAAATCAATAACTAAAAAACTAGGTTTCAAATAGCTGTACATGCAACCTAAGATGCAAAAGAAAAAGTTGACACAAACCGACACCATTTTTCTACCCATTTAGGTGAACCAGTGCTGACAGGGCTTAAACCAGCCACACAAAGTGAAAAAGCATTTGCTTTGCATGCAGAAAAATAGAGCTGCCTCTTAAATATGTCTATCTACGATCAACTGTTGAGGTCCCAACGCTGACCATCCCTTTGGTTCTGCCTGATACTATCTGTCTTTTTATACCCATTGTACTTCTGTATTGCTTCTTGCACAAATATGAAGCTATGAGCTATTTTCTTTGAAAAGTGTATACAGACTTGTTGCAAATGGTCTACCATTCCACTAAAATTATAGTAATATTACATGTATTAGAATTTTCCTCAGCATGGAAGTTGACTAAAAGAGATTTGTACATCAGGTAAAGACGGAGCGTTCAGATATTAATATGCAGAGGGGAAGGGCTGGTACTTTACCTCATAGCTGGCATACTTAAAGAGTGACGCATGGAAAAGTTGCTACTGTAGAGAGCAGGTTGGAGACAGAGCGAGCAGGGAGAGTTAGCCGAGCAGACAGCGTTAGCCGAGCACAGAGCAGAGAAAGAGAGAGAAATTGCAGAGCACAATGAAAAACTCAGAACAAACTTTAAACAGGTTATTGTATCTAACATCTCTATCACAGCTCTAGTAATTTAAGTTCATATGCAAAACTCTGATATCAGTGACAGCATTAAAGGTAGATTCAGATACATCAGTCACTTCACAGGTACCATAGAATGCTCTAGAACTCTTCATAGGTACAGGAGACCTCAAAAAGAAGATAGCTGCCATCAGTGCAGGCTCTCGTATAGCTCTTACCCAGAGTTAGAGTACGGCAGAGCCCTGAGCAGCACGAACGCAGCAGTGTGGAGAGAAACACAGCAATAAACAAAAGAACAACTTCAAACCTCGATCAGAACATAGTATTGATGATATATACAGGACAGGAGGGAGTAAAATAAAAAGCTGTGCAAATACAGGTTGTAAAACAGGATGTTAGTTGGTGCAACACTACTGTTTAAAAGTTTGGGGTCAGTAAAATATTTCTATTCATTTAAAATAAATTTAACACTTATTCAGCAAGATGCATGTTGCACAACAGTTTTCAACACTGATAATAAAAAAGTTTCCTGAGCAAATCAGCATATTACAATGATTTCTGAAGGATCGAGTGACACTGAAGACGAGTAACCGACCCCAATTGTTTTTAATAGTAGTGTACGTATCAGGTTAGATAATCAGAGAAGCAAAAACAAGTGTATGCACAGCAAGCATAATCACACAATTTGAAAAGCTATGCAAATTTACAACCTGTTTGTTTGGTGTCAAATCAGAGCAGAATGTCTCATTTTGATAAGCTCTGTTCCTTGACATGGTGTTCAAAACAAGCTGTTTCACTGCTAAACACCACAGAACTCGTGCTACTGCAGCCATCTGGAGATTTCCCACCATACAAATACCTCATTATTACAGCTAATGGCAGTCAGTCTTATTAGTCCAAGTCTGAAGACAGATACCTGGCTAAAATGTGTTGAATATGAATGTCTTTTTCTTGTTTGAATTAGTACCACTGGTCCATTTCAATTGGATATTAAATCAAATCTGACCACATTTTCTTTTTGAATGGTCTTATTGAGCATGATTCATCAGTGCACATTATTTCAAAGAAATGATTTTTCAACTAAATCAAGTCTCATCTTAACATTTTTCCTGAATATCCTGCTGAATATCCTTTTCACTTAAATGTCATGTAACGGCAGAACAGTATTCAAAAACTGAGAGGAGATATACTTTTAAAGCTTTTATGCATGCATGTATTCTTGATGTTTTATCATAGAAAATATAAGGGCCATTTTATCCTAACAGGACCAGACTGAAAGGAGGATCTGGACCCTGTGTTCTTTAGAACAACTTTGAAACATGAAGTCACAAGAGCTTCAAAAAATCAGTACATAGGAAAACAACTATCATACAAGGAATCAGAGTAACTGATAAAAAAGGAGAATGGAAAGTTTATGAGATGGAAGAAGAAGAAAAAGATGGGAGATTGAGATTACTAGTAGATGAAGAAAAAAACAGTGAGAAAAGGTATGCAGAGGAAGAATATATAGTTCACCTCATCTCTCCAAATCGGTTTCTGATGGCAGAGCCCATTGAGGAGAACGCAGCTGATGTCACGTGACCTGCCTGAGACAGCGTCTCCTGAGTCCTCTTATAGCTAAAGAGTAGAGAGACAGAACAATTTCTTCCTTTTAGCAGTTGTCAGTTATATTTTGAACATACCAGTTGACACTGAACTACTGCAGCTGACAGCTCAGATAGAGAAGCAACTAAGAACCAAGACAGCAACAGAAAATCCATTCTAGAGGTGAATGCATCAAGAACTTGTCGACATTTTTAGATAAATAAAATGGCCATGCAGCTAAAGATTTAAACTAAACTTCACATTTGAAATTGCCTGCTAACCTCAAAGTTATGGGAAAACAATGTAAAAGCAACATGAAAGTAGTCTGTACAATGTTCACTATATAAACTACCATTAAAAAGTCTGGGGTCTGAAAAACTTTTTGTTTTTGAAAGAAGTCTCCTATGCTCACCAGGGATGCATTTATTTGATCGAGTAAAAACAGCCATTTAAAATTATTGTTTTCTACTTGAAAACATTTAAAAATGTATTCATTTATTCCTGTGATGGCAAAGCTGAATTTTCATGATCCTTCAGAAATCATTCTAATACGTTGATTTGGTGCTGAAGAAATGTTTATTATCATTATTATCGTTACGCTGCTTAATATTTCTGTGGAAACAGTGATACAGTACATTTTAAGGATACTTTGATGAATAGAAAGTTCAGAAGAACTGCATTTATTAAAAATATAAACCTTTTGTAACATTAGAAATATCTTTACAGCCACTTTTGATCAATTTTATTGCATCCTTGGTGAATAAAAACAAAGATTAATTTGTTTGAGATGAGATAAGGCTGAATGAATGAAAGAATCTTGATTTTCAGGTGAATTATTCATATAAGAGAAGTAAAAGCTAACAGGACTAACTATCTAGACATCTGTGTGTCCATCTTTTTGCACCAGATGCTGCTGTCTGAATCGTATTGTACAGAATCTGCACCTGGATTGAACACACATTATCATCCTGATTACACACACACCTCAAATACAATTGTGCAGACCCATATACAGACACTACTCAAACACACAGATGCACAAAAGCATGTAGATAAGCACCTGTCCTTTTTCAAAAAATATACAGCCTTTTTTCACAGTTCTTAAGTTTCAGTCTCTCAGATGTAATGTAATCTCTGAAGCAAACAAGTACACAGCCACAGAGAATCCCTCACACAGTCCTCTAATGACCTTAGGTAAGGCTAAGCCACTTTGCTTTGGGAAAAATCCCATCACGTGTTCTCCAAGTCAGCTTTCTCAGCACGTGCCCCGAGCACAAACACGACACCCTTCCCAAACTGCACAACCTGCCCTTTCTATGTAGTCTCAAGGTCTGAGATCAGACGATATCGCAGGGCACTGATATCTAATAAGAAATAGCAGCTATGGATCTGGGGTGGTACACACACACAAAAAAAAAACACAGGTTTGACATAATTTATTTAGATCACTGTGCCAATAAAGAAGATGCCCCTAAAATAATCCTCATTAAAAGTATTCTTTATTAAATTGATAGAAAATCACCCAGAACCTCTGTATCAGAGTAAAGACTGTGTGTCCTTACAGTCTTCTGATTTATGATCTGATCTGTTCAACATCAGAGGGGTCTAATGGGTCACACCATGACGCTGAGGAAAGTTTGTGCTAGTGTCACTGAGAAGCTTGTTGTTTGGTTTCTTAAATCAGTGACATCAGTGCTCTTACAAGATTAAAGTCTCTCAATCTGAGGAGAAAGGTTTTCAACCTATTGAGTTCTGCTCTATAGGCCTGACCTATAATAACAATACATGAAGTATCATATTAATGTATTAATTTATTATGTGTATATTAATTTTACTTAATGTATTGGATAGCTTTTTTTTCTTTTACAGTGTCCTTTGTTACATGTTACATGCCCTTAGTATAGTAATACCAGTAAATTATGCATAATTAATTACAGGCAAGTAATGCTAAAACAAAGCTTAATACTAATCCTATAGTAAGTACATGTTGTTAATTAATATTACTTGGTATTTAATTGCATAATTACACTGTTACAAGGACACCTTAAAATAAAACAAAACCATACATATAAGGCAGTTTGAAACATTTAACAAAACCCACATAAAAATAAAATCCACATTGCAGTCATCCAATGCAGGCACATTTTGAACATTTAAAAATTAAATGTATTAAATATAAAATGAAATATTAATGACACCAACAAAAATCAAACTCACGCATCAGAACGTCCAATTTCCTCAAATGTGGCCGAAGCTGTAAGATATCTACAAACACAAATGTCCACATTATTAACATATAATAACGTACAAAAGTTATTTTTAAATTTTGTGAACTGTGCAAGCTGCAACATACATATGGATGTCAAAACAAAAAAATTGTAATAATAATAATTTGAAGGGCTAAGAAAGGAATGGTGCTGGACCAGAACACAAGCCTAAACATTAAAGATGACAATACTAGAGTTTAAACATATTGATCTGAATGCAAATCACTTCAAACACAACCACCCAGGGATGTTGAAAAACTCCTAAAACAGGTTTGACTTCTCTTTTAAGTACTATGGCTTAGCTGTATAAAACCCTGCCTAACACTATTTTTCTTAAACTTCACAAGGCCTCAGAAGCTAGCCAGCTTCATTGTTCAAGTGATATAATCAACACTAATAAATAAAAACATACAGCTTGATACATGAACTGTTTATTACTGTATATCTCTTCATTATTAAGGAATGAGATATATGCTGTCATAATATATTGGTAATAACAACACACTCTTTTCTTTTCACTGACTGATTGAGAGCTGGCAAACTCCCATTTGTAGAAAGGGAACATAGAAACTCAGAGTCAGGAGAGGGATCATGGGAAGGGCCACAAAGGATACAAATGTAAAAGAAACAAGGAGGCAGCAGATCCACACCTAGCAAACAGAATCACAAGACCAAGCAACAACAGGCAAAAGACAGAAAACTCACAAATTAGATGAGGAAACTCTACGATTCAAGTCTCCAAGAGTTTGTGAGGTTCTCATATAACTAGAAGCAGAAATATAGATATATTAAAAGAAAAAGTAATTTTTAAAAAGAGTTTAGCTCAGACGCTAGTGAAAGAACACCAAAGATTAGCTTCAAGAAAATAAGAATATAGATATATTAATTTGGTATATATAAATATCTTATATATACACACAATGTATACTTTTAAGCATATACATTACATATTGAAATAAAAAAGTATGTCCCATCATCGGGCACTGTTGAGAGATTCAAACAGCACATGTATAAAAACACAGCATGAGATTAGAAAAGACAGATGAAGGTTAAGGTGATGTTCAGTCAGAGTGGACAGGTTTAACAGACAGGAAGTACTCACGCATTGGAGCACTGAACTTCATGCCAGCCTTTGTTGAGGTTCTGTTTGATTTCAGAGAGGGGACCGATGCCAAGTCTGCGCTTGAGCTCAGTGGCATGCCTCTCCTTCGCCATGAGAACCTGTCTCAGTGTCTGAATCTCATCATCCACCTAACACAGAAAAAGTACAAGATCAAACTAAAATGCTTAGAATTTACAATTAATTGTTAATTACATCTTCCAGGCAGGGCTCAACAACGGGCCTTACCATAAAATATTATTTTTTTATCAGTGATGCACCAAAATGCATTTTATATATATATATATATATATATATATATATATATATATATATATATATATATATATATATATATATATATATATATATAGAGAGAGAGAGAGAGAGAGAGAGAGAGAGAGAGAGAGAGAGAGAGAGAGAGAGAGAGAGAGAGAGAGAGAGAGAGATTAAAACCATAATATTTTTGGTTGCTGAAATTTGTCTGCATCACTACATTTTAGTTTTAATCATATTTTTAGATGTCAGAAAGAAATAGGAAATATTTTTTGAAATCCAAAACATGAATATATTTCATATAAATACAATTGTTTCATCTTTTGTAGAATATTCAAAGCTGTTCTTTTCTATTCAAACAAGCAGTGAATGAATAATGCATTTTTTATAATAAAAATATTCGGTAAATAACTGCCTCAAGGTCAAGCCTGCCTAATAAAAACTGTACTTTGGTGCTGCAAATACAGTTTATTATACAACACAAAGAAAACCAACTTTTACATCTGAGCTGAATTCTAGCAAAACACTTCAGTTAAAATGGTTAAAAGGTGAGATGAAAGTAAGTAGCTTACCACAGCATTACGATCAAAATTGTTAACAAACAATTCAACAAGTTGAAGATGTTAACTTACACTTGAACAAGTTAAAACTTGTGACTTTGACAAGTGTGTTTTTAGGTTGTGGTTAGGACAGTCACTCAGACTATCAAAATAAAAATACTTGAAAAAAGTTTAAATGCATCACTTCACAATAACAACTATATATCCTTATGTCTCCTTCATTTCATTACATTTCTCTTGTTGATAAGAAACACCTAAACGTCTGCAACCTTTGTACATTGTAATGTTCATGGCTTGTCTGTGCTGAAAATGTAAAGCTATAGTTCTCCTAAAAATGAAAATTCTATTATCATTCTGTTATCATATTTCATGACCAAGTGTTCACTTTTTATCATTGACACAGACAAAAAGTAGAAGACAATGTTTTAAAGGTATCGTTATTTAATCGTTGCCTTTCAGATGCCCACAAATGCATCTTCACTGTGTAGATCAGGGGAATGAAACACAATTTTCCCTGGTGGATCGAACCACCCCAAAAGCTAAAACCCTGCGTATGGCCTGCGTAAGTGTGACGGTTGACTGGGGTTCAGGGTGGAAGAGAAAGTCTGCGGTACCTTGGTGAGCTCCACCTGTATCTCTTCTGCCTCCTCCTCAGTCAGGCCTGGCGGTAGCATCCCTCCACTGGCTACACCTGTAGATGTCACTGAAGAGCCTATAGACAAATAAAAAATGAAGGATTCAGTGCAGAAGAGCTGACATACTGATACTGTGGGGTAGGGCTGGACGGTATATCGAGTTTATACGATATATTGATATATTTTTTATAAGCGATACGGTATGAAGCAATACCGTTAATATCGATATACAGTAGTTTGATACGAGCGCATCTGAAAAAATATCTAGGGAGGACACAGGCTGAACTGCTGCGGTGAAAGTGGATAATACAATTTGTTCTAAACATGTGACAAGCTTTATATGAAGGGCTTTAAAAAACTGAAGATATAGTAGCCTATAGTTTAAGTTTAAAGCGGCTCTGATAGAAACGCTACTCGCGCTATTTAATGTGTTTGAGATGTGCTGTTTTCCTTAACGCATAACTTACATTTCACAGGTATATTCTCCATCTGTAAATGTTAGAAAGCCATGGAAATATTTCCATTTTGCTGTCAGAAGTGCATGAGCTTTTGCTTTGCGATTCTCCGCTAAACTTCAGACTTCATTTAGAACGAGCGCCGCCGCGCGCCAAACAGACGGAGCTCAATGAAATAGGAGAGCAATAATTCTGACTAAAATATAAATTTTGCTGAAATATTTGTAGTTGCACAATAAATGTGACAAATGTAGAATTTTAAACCTACAAGAATCTGTAAAGTGCTTGTAGGTTTGATAGCACTAACTGTAAAGTGTAATGGGGTAATCAAAATAGCCTTTTTTTTACTCAATTAGTCTGTTTTTTTGTTGTTTTTTTAGTTTAGTAAAATTAACTTCTGCTTTAAAAGCATTATATTTTTTTAGATTGCAATGTTAGAATGTAATGTGTTTTTTAACCCTTTTTTGCACATAATAGATGCCTACATGCTTACATTCACTTTATTTGTTTAATCCAAATACAAAATACCGAGATATATACCGTATAACGTTACCGCAAATCAGCCAAAAACACCTAGCTATGAATTTTTGCTCATATCGCCCAGCCCTACTGTGAGGTCTTCACATCAGCGCCACAGGAGTAGGGGTGTACATGAGGGGCATTATTCAGACAGTGATGCCAAGAAGAACTACAGCTGTGTTTCTTTTGTTTAAAAATAGAGTAGTTACTCTAATTCTAGTTTGAAGTATCTCCAGCTAGTTCAACACTACATGTTCAGCTGTCAGGCCGACCAGCACTGATCTATTATAGACCTGGCATGTAAGGTGCCGACAGTTTTAGCACACCCAATTAAAGCCACTACAGTTAAACCCCAAAACACATTATTAAAAGGAGTTTCTCAATAGTATTCACGGTTTTCCTATAGGGCACTCTCTTTATAACCCTTTAAATAGGAGTTTGTTTTGCACTTGTTATTAGCGCCACCCACTAGACTGCACCTGCTCAAAGCACAGAAAACTCAGCCACAGACGACACTTACCGTGCTCAGAGGACTCCATTTCGGATAAAATACGATCTTCGATTATGTTTACCTACGTGTAAACAAATGTCACTGCGTATATTTTGGGATGGATGGAGAAAGAAAGTTCACCCTCCTCGACCAGGCTCTAATAAGGTTTATCCAGCGACGGGCTTGAGCTTCCGGAGCGCGGATATGACGTCACCACGCCCTACGCACGTTATTATGGTTAATATTCATTGTTTAAAACAGCGTGTACCATATATTTATTTATAAGTACCACTAACCAAAACCTTTTATATACATATATATATATTGGATGGGGTTCTCTCACACTTATTTTTGTAATTTTTAAGTTTTTATTTTAAGAAGACTACACTCAACCACATCAAATGTTCATAAACATTTATTTTACACCAGCAAATAAATGTTTTTTTCTTCTTTTAGTCATACAATAACCATGCTACAAACATAAAGGTCTAGTATTATTATTTTTAATAATTCAGTGTATGTACAAGAGACCTTCACTATAGAACTATGAGTAGCATAGTTTCAGAGTCAAATTCATGTAACATACCATTTGAAACAAGGACAGTTCATTATAAACATGACAAAATAAGATCATAAAATAAAAACTGCATAAAATTACCATTTCACTATAATTACACTAAACAATTTCTCTTCTTTCTGAAGACATAATATGCAACAATTTCCTGACCATTTTTCTCCAGTATATTTTATTTATTCTCCATTAAGCAAGGTTCATTCAACGTAAAATCCAACATTTTAATGACTAAGCCACACTCTTTATACGAGTGTAGTTCTGATACAGATAATGCACAGGAAAAAAGACCACAGAGGCTAACATCCATTAAAAACCATCTAGAGCATTGTAACGAGGGAATGAGAAAGAGAGTAAGAGAGAGAGGAGAAAGAGAGCAGATAGTGACTGAAGATACCATTGTACTCCATAATGAAATGTAAACAATTCAATGAAAAATCATTGGCCTTTGAAGAGTAACTAGAAAAGTGAATGAACATGGCTGGTGACATTTGTATTCGGCTCAAGTTAGAGCTGACATGGAAAATAAGAACAGACAGATGACAAACAAAATTCAGACCTGCCCACGTAAACAGGCAGCGAGTAAAAAGCATGAGTTAATATGGCATTGATGGTCATTTTAGTGTTTGTAATTGCAGATTCAGAAAATGAGTTAATATGGCATTGATGGTCATTTTAGTGTTTGTAATTGCAGATTCAGAAAATCAGGTTTGGTATAAGAAGGTTATTAAAGCACTTTCAGTTATACTTGAAGAGGGAACTGACTGTGTGTATTGAGGTGACTCAGACCCTTTTAGCTGTTGGTGAAATCACCACACACCATCTTTTTCACAATTTCACTGAAAACAAAGTGTAAACATAATCAAGAGCAACACAATGAAGTTTAAGGATTAGTTGAATCTTTTGAGGGATAATGCCACATCTCTGAGGCACCTCAGAGGAGAATCTATCAAATAAATGCTAGTGTTACAGCATTAAACCTTAGCTGCTCAAATAATCTTCAAAACATCAAAAAGACTTAACAAAATAAAGGAAAGCGCAACTGCCAAGTAAAAAAAAAAAATCTCACACAGTCTTGCACTGTGAAAAAGCCATTTTTTAGGACAATTAAGATTATGCATTATTTTCATAACTATTAAGAATATTTCTCTCTATCTTTATTACTGCCAAGAACAAACCCATGACCACTAATGTAATTAAAAAGTTATGTTACTTAAATGCTAATCAATTAAATTAGCAAATTAAATGTTTATTTTTTTTAATCCAGACAAAATCATTTTCATTATTGTCCATTATTGTCCTTTCAGGTTTTGTGAGACTGGACTTTGAACATGTATCCAGATGCTTGTAGTGTTAAAATAGCTTTGCCACTCCAATAAATAAATCTGATGAACAAACATCATAAACGGCTACCACTCAGGAATTAATGTCTTCAAAATACAAGCATATCTCACAATAGACAGTATATCTTGGCATAGGGAGTCTCAAGTGACCACAAGGCGGCCATTACCACAGACACAAAGAAGAGTTATCTTAACTATATGCGGCAACAACTAAAATATAAAAATGACCAAAATATACATATATTGTACATACACGTGATGTGTGTAGATTGTATATCTATATAAAAAAATGTCTCATCTGTTATAGTTTCCACCTTACGTACACACTCACTGTGATATGACACTATGGGAGTTTATGTCAGATTGTGTTCACGATTCCCTTTTGATGAGAGAAAAGAGACACAAGTGGACCAAACTGAGCTTAACACTAAGACCAAAGCTGAGAGCCCAAACATGTTATCGTACATCAACGAACAACCTACACACTACACAGAGATGACAGTTAAACCCATTCCATATATAGAGAAGAGTCCTAAGTTTGGCTCAGCTTGTTGCAAATGGTTCTCAGAATAAGACAGAAACACCAACATCCAGATGTAAATGAGCAAAATACTAAGAAGAAATGGCATATTATCAATTGCAGCATTTGTATCTCTCTCTCAGAAAAAAAAGCTGTATTGAAACAAAAAAACAACATTATGTATGAATAAACAAAGTGAAGCAATCCAAAGAACCCAATTAATGTTGAATGCTGCTGTGAATGTTTTTAACTGAAACTCAATTAAGCGACAAAGCAGATCAAATTGCCTACAGGGACACGTAAGATTCAAACTGCGGTAAACCAGGAAGATTGGCGAGGTATGCGAACTGAATATTTAAGATTTTAAAAATGAAATATATTACTGCTGTTTCTCAGCGCAGTCGCACTAGTCTTCGAACACCTATGGCAAGTTCACGGAGTCAACTTTAAACCACACTCAAGTACTTATAAATGGGAACAAACATTTCATGTCAATAAATATAGCAAAAACTGCGAAAAATTCATTAAACGAAGTCAAGGAACAGTGCATGCCACAGGACGACGAGCAAATCTGGCTGGAGGAGTGAGGGAACGAGTGGAAGGCAAGATCGGAGGTCAAAGGCAACAAAGAGATCAGGGTAAACAACAGGATCTTTTTTTAATCTTTTTTCTTAAGCTCGTTTTTTAAGCTACGATATGGTGAGGCGGATGTGAGCCACTTTTGTGTGGGTGATGGAAGTGGTGCGTGAATTACGGACAGGATACGCTAAAGAATTCAGCATCATCGCTGGATTTCTTCTTCTCAAAAACAGGCTTTTTTTAGTTGTAGTTGAAGGATTCTTTCCATTCATTTTTTTCTCTCAGAGAGATGATGCAGAGTGGTGAGAGACAATCCACAGGGGGAGGGTGAAGAGAGTGGGGCATTTAATTGAAGCCGGTGTCAGTGTGGTAAGTAGAATGGTAACCGTCAGACGTTAGCTGGGTGGTTTCTGTGGCAGACGAGGGCTGCATCACGATGGGCTCACCTCCACCTGCCTCTGCAGAGAGATTTCAACAGAACATAATGGTTTATACTTAAAGAATCTGGAGGATAGTAAGAGTAACTGTTTGAAGGTGGCATGTTATGGGCATATAGCACACATCTAACCTCTCTCATCGGACTGCAGTTGAGCCTCTAAGTCTTCAGGGGAAACATAGAATTCCTGTTGCTGTCCCTCAGGTGGCCGTGGTTTACACTTCCCACAGCAGCAGTTACAGCAACAGCACAGGCAACAGCAGAAGTAGCAGCCTGTCGCCAGGCCACAGAAAATAAACAGAGCCTGTAGGGGGAGACAGAGAGCAACAACAAATTAGAGTGAATTTTTTTTTTTTAAATTACTGTCAAATGTTTCTTGAGCACCAAATCAGTATATTAGAATGATTTCTCAAGGATCGTGTGACACTGAAGACTGGAGAAATGACTGCTGAAAATTCAGCTTTGCCAATACAGCAACAAATTATTTTAAACCTTACATAAAATACAGCCAGAAAAACTAAAAGAGTCTTACCTTGGCCCACCAGCTGGATAGGACAAAGTAAGTGTTGACATTCTCTTCTCCAAACTGTTCAGCCACATAAAGTCCCAGAGAGCCATACTTATCATAGATGTTTCTCTTTGTCGGGTCGTTAAGGATGGCATGGGCATTGTTTATCTCTTTAAACTTATCAGATGCCTCAGGGTTGTCAGGATTCTTGTCAGGGTGAAATTTCAATGCCAATTTCCTTTAAAAGATAAAAAAGGGCACATAAACTACATTAAATGCTTTCAGATTTAGGCATTTGGACATAATGAAAAAAAATGTTGTCTGATAGACTGTTGCAAAATAAATAATAATTAATAAAAAATAAAATATATGGGAATAGATTTTATTGTATTGTTTAATTTCAATATCAATATCTAACCGTGAACTAATTATTAATTTGGTGTAATATTAAAATGTGTTTTTATTTGTATCAATATATTTGATATGGGCGTAGCCAAAAAGACCTGTTAATATCACAAAGAAATATTATTTTTTACGTTTAAATATAAACTGACTTTTAAAAAAAAGAATAATTACATTTGATTAATTAGTCAGTATTTCATTAATATCACACTTTAATTATACAGTAAAATGTGCTTAGTATCTTTTTTGGTATGAAAAATGGTATTGAGAATCATGAAATATCATTAATGCATAATACAATGATAGCAATGCTGTGATATTTCTAGGTTATCGTACCATGAAAATTTCACACTGTGATATCGCTTTAAAAAACACTTCATAATGAGATCTATTACTTTTGTGTAGTCCTAGGGTAGGCTAAAACTGTGCATGGCAAACGGTCCCTGAATGCACTTAGTTTTATTGAGCTGCAGGCTTCCACATTGCTGTGTGCTGCATTTAGCCTATAAACATCTGATGAAAACTCCAGCCAGTAAAAGTGAAATGAAGCAGAGCAGAACGCTGTACAGGGTTCGGAGGAAACGACTGAGCTTCTCAGACTCACCTGTATGACTTCTTGATGTCATCAACAGTGGCCAGTTTGTCGACACCCAGCACCTGATAGAGTGATTCTCCAGAGGTGGAGAGACTGCGCTGCCTCTGCTGCTCAGCCATGGCAAATCAGGTCCTCAACAATCTGAACACACAACATGCTGCATGCTAATATTACAAATCACTTATAAAATACAAAGCATGAATATTGAAGCATTTCATTTGAACAACTGGGAACATCATAAGGCAATATTTCCAAATGAGGACACTGGCCTAATGTCAAATGACCTTATCATCATCACTATAAATCCAAAATAATCATGAATCCTCATTGTTTGCTAAGGTCACCGATAGATCTTTTCTTGCACTCTCTCTTGTCATCAGGCTTTCATTTTTAGTCACCATAAGTTTACTTCAGTTCTTTTTAATTAATTTTATTTAACTTTTTGGATAAAGGAATATTCTCAAAATGAAGTGAGGTTTTATTTCATAAAACATTTAAGTAAACATAACATAGAACCAAATTTCACAGATCTATGATTTGAGCAGAAAGCTTTTCCAACCCCCAAGTACTTTGCTGTTCTGATCTAACCAACAAAACCTCATTCAGATGTCTGCTCTCATCAAAGTTTATCGACTGTTTATGAACCCTTGCTAATTATGTTGCTAAATATGTACCGATTATAAATTTGCCTCTAAAACCCAAGAGGGCACAGAAAACGCATTATCAGATGAACAGCAGCCATGCAGAGAAAACATGTCCGATATTCTCCAGATCATTGTTTGGGGTTTAAACAATAAAACCACTCAAGATAATTAGTAGTTTAAATGGATTTCAGATCAATACATCAACTTAAGAGACTAAACAGATCAGCTGGATCTTTTAAAGACAGCATAAAGGGCCCAAACAACAATAAATATCATGCTGCTTCATGTCATAGCATGATGTTCAGGCTATTGACACAAGAACAGTTTCAAAAAGATGTTTCTAATGACAACCTGCCTAACTGCACACTAATACAGTGACGCTGAACAAATCCTTTACTACTGTAGTGATGACATAACTAGCACTCTAGTGATTATAAGCATTACTGATGATTCATCAGCTGACTCACACTATTCCTGTCAGCTAATTATTTTGTGTTGATCCCCAGAAAGAGAAATCGATAGCACAGGATATCACGGGGTTCAGTTTCCAGCAGATGTCATATTCACAACCTAGCAGGGTGATGACGGATTTTTAGAAGTGTCGCCTTGTGAATCAATCAAATCCATATTGTCATGTGTAGACTGTAGATCTGAGCCTTATTATGGTGTAGGCTACCGAAGGACATGAAACAAAGACTTGACACAGTTTCATATCAGTAGAACAATAAAGAAAAGTGTTAATCTGTCCCTCCATGTGCTTGCTTGTCTCATCATATCTGGAGAGGCCTGGGTTTGTGTCAAATCAATCTTGTACACCACAATAAGCTTTACTCAGCTGACTGTAGTACCTCCGATAGTTTACTCAGCACTGCCAGACACTAATAATTCAGGGCTCCTGTGACTGAGACTCCTCAAAAGAAGATACTTGGGCACTTGTGTGTGTCAGATTAGTTAGAAAAAATCTAATAATAGCTTTGGTGCATCGTTTATAATAGACCCCTAAACACCAAATTCTGTTGTGAACTCTGATGTGTTCTATAGCTAATGTGTCTTAAATTCATACGCTGTTCACTGTAAGTAGTGTTTTATATAGATGTCAATGATAAGCATCCATCCATAGGATAAAATGATGATTAAAATCCTTAGTATTACAAATGTTATGCGTTATGGTGGTACAGATTCCAGAAGCATCATGAGGATTCAGGAGCTGAAGAAATGGCCTGACTGCATTCAGCCTCACATGAAACTTTCAAACAGACCCACCCATGATCCCCAACTGATCTCCAGCATGGTGTCTGGGTTGACAGCTCACAAGATTTAGTGACAAATCCAATAAACAGGAATTATAGGTAGAGTTTCATTTGCGGTTCTTAAACGAGCATTGTTAGGGATTCTTTAAAAGAACCAATCATCGATGTATTGACTCAATTGTTTTTTATTTTTACAATATGTATTGTTTTTTAATTATGTAAAGTATATAAAGCCCTGAAGTAGCACACCCCGGTACAGTAGGTGGCGGTATGCACCTGAACAAGTTGGTTGCGATCCGCCATTAAAAACAGAGAGAGAGAGAGAGAGAGAGTATTGACTCAAACCTGGGCGAATGACACTTTTGAGTCGGTTCTTTTATTATTATTTTTTTATAGCGAGACCAGAATAGTGTGATTCCCAAACGAAAGACTGAAATTTACATCTGAATAACTGGTTGTTCAAATGGAAACGTGTAGTTAAGTCATATTAAATAAATAATAAATGATTTAATTGTATATGTTACCAATTTAAAAAAAATATTAGGACAAATCATTCCACTGCATTTATTCTGCCTCAAAGTATGTGTAGTTAAATGTAATTGAAAATGTGTAAACGCCTCATTTCTGATTTAATTATAAGCCTATCTGTTGTATTGAAATCTTAAGTTGTTTTATTACTTGGCAACAGAATCAAATTCCGCACGATTCCCATCCCCTCTGTTTACAGATCGACACGACACTGCGCTAGTCGGTCTGCATGAAAGAGCGCTCGTTTTATAGCAATGTCGCACTATGTGTCCGCATCAAGGCATCTCTATTCAAATACAATGTTAACAAGAGAAAATACACATATGATTCATTCACTCATATAAAGCTGAGGAGGGGCGATTTGCTGATGTGAATCTGAGCAACAAACGGCAATGAGACCGTTTTTTTCTGTTTAACAAAATGCTGATTGCGATCTACTGTGTTGATAGATCACTGCAATAGATTACTTGACCAAACGGAAAGGATTCACAGTTAATCTCTGATACGCTTCGCTTCTGCATCACCAGGAAGGGCCCCGGTGCTTTGCTCTCCAGCATCCATATTCTCTGGCCTGTTAGCTCGCGCTCCCGTTACACCACATAAAACCAATTCACCCACTTATAAATCAAGAGAGCAGGCAAAATGTGTTTTTTTCTTTAGTTGTAACGTGGTTTCAACGCATGCACCGCTTACCGTTTTGTCGGCCCCGGCGTCGTGATTAATTTCTGTGCGTTAAAAAAAACGATGTTAAATGTGTGGTTGCATCCCCGGGAAGCGCGCGATCACGTAGTGTACCAGATGCAGCAGATCTCGCTCGACTCCGCCCACCCGTGACATCACCACAACGACGTGCGCATCATGCGCACTGGATGAAGAGGGTCTGTCATCGAGAGGATATGGCTCAGAAAACAAAACAGTAACCCTTGTATTACCTAATGCAATGTGTTTTTAAAGAACGGTAAACAACCAATTTTAGTACAGTTTGTAATGACCCGTAATGTTTCATTGATTTGTGATTTTTCATGGAATCATGCGGCTCTGATTTGTCCTCTGTCTCCACCTTCTGGTGAGTGAAAGGACTTGCATCGAATCATTTGTAGTAGGCTACACAAGAAACACTTAAGACAGTTTAATCATTCTAATCATATTAGTGGAATGACAATACTGTTTTATTTTAGATAAATATTTGTTATACAAAATATAAAACGTGTATCATTGCATCATTTTCAACCAGCCCTGCCAAATATTTTAATACACATTTAAATTAATAAATATATATTCTCCTCTCGGAAACATTATATAAAACAAGTGTTGAGGAGTTTCAATCCATTTGTTACAAATGACAAATAAGGAAACCCGAATATGTCTCAGAGGAAGAATTTGTTTTCAGCATGATGTTGAGATAATCTGAGGCTGATCAACTCGTTTTGCTTCACCCAGCACTATGAATACAGTGACACCAATGACGTTCACCACAGCCAGGACTGAGAACACATTCACCCAGGAACCTGTGACCTCAATCATGTAACCAGACATGTACACCAACAACAAACCTGTGAAGTAAAGTACAAAGAGAAGAAGATAGGGGAAAGAAGAAGAGCAATAGAAAAATAGCTATTACAATTAACAGTACAAATGAGGTAGGATATTAGATGTAAGTAATTGCACAGGACTTGAACAAAATATTTTGCAGATTAGTTAAAATTATGAGAAAAAGTTAAAATGATGACATTAAGTTAGTCAAAATTATGAGATAAAATTTATAATTGTCTAAATTGAGACAAAACTTTGAAGTTATGCCATACAAAGCCATAATTACGAGATACAAAATCTGAATTATGATCAATAACTATTGTTATTTAAAGTCCAAATTGACAATTATGACAATTTTAAATTATAACAGAAAATTATGAAATAAAAAGCCAATTAGTGTCATATACTTCTTTTGTCATAATTTATATAATTATGTTTGTCATAGTTTTAACTTAAGTAATTACAACGTTGTGTGAACATTTTCAGATTAAAGATTACTTCAATATTACATGACTTTTACTATTTTCATTTTTCTAATTGTCAAACAGAATTTAGATTGTGTACACTGACCTATCAAAAGGTACTTTAAATAAAATATTTCAATACTCCTTCCACAACTATATGAGGGCATTACATTGACTGTATACATGTAATTGGTTACATTACAGAAAACGGATTATAACCCACCAGTAAAAGCAGAACATGTGTTCATAACCCCTGTAAGAAAGAGAGCAGCATATTTAGAACAATGCTTAAAACATATTGGGAGAAAATAAAATAAAATATTCCTGAATTATTATTTTTTACAAGCAGAGGTGGACTCACCAAACAGGGCTCCTGCACATGATGGTGCCTGGTCATGCACATTCACAGACACCCCACTGCACATGAAAATACACACACAGTTTTACTACCTCTTCACTATACAATCAGCTGTTGATTGGGCTAAATCTTCTACACATTTATATTTGAGCATGAAAGATCTAATAGACTGTAAATAGGCTAATCAATGCTGTACGATCATGTTTTGGATATGGCAGTTCTTTCTAACCTGTTATTAAATGTGGACAGTCCAACAGCCAGAGACACACACGCCACAGCATGGATAAAGCTGTCTGTCTTACAGAGAAGGAAGATGAACACACTGGCTACTCCCATTGCCAAGAACTACACAAGCATGTTTCAAACAGACACACACAAACACAATACAGATTACATAATGCAATTTATGAATTGTTAATGTAATTTTACTGTATATATCAGGTCACGTTAAAGCTCATAGCTGATGTTGTGTTACCTGCATCAGTTTCCTTACAGTCGCAGTCCCGCAGCCTGACATAAAGACATAAATGTGACTAATTACTGACAGAAACATTAGGGTTACAGGGTAACTGCCAGGTTAAAACAAAGAAAATGAAACGATTTTGTATGCAATTTGATTTGTACGAAAACTTTTTTTTTGAGAAAAATAAAAAAGGAAGCAAGAAGGTCCACACCTAAACCTAATTGCCAGTGTGGAATAAGCAGATTGCATGAACAAATTCATACAAATTAGCCACCAATACACTTTAGTTTTGAATTGCTATGAGATTGTGTTGGTTTTGTTCACCTTGCCTAATGAGATGATCAGAGATAGAGCCTCCAAACAGTGAAGTGGGCAGCGCCACAAACCAAGGGACTACATTAAACACCCAATCCTGTCATCAAACAGAATAGAGAATGCTTTAACAAATGACAACATCAAACGACCAGTCGTAGAAAAAAAAAACATAAAATCCTCATGTGCTTCCTCTAGCCTGAGTGCAACTCAAACACCATCTTATGATTAAACATTTCGTTTAGTAATATAGTTAGATATTATCACTACTACATATTAGTATTATTGGTAAGGTAAACACTAATAAAAAGAGAAACAACCATTGAAATCAACTAATGTGCAATGGTTGGCATACCTTGGCATAAGGAAACATGTCTTTGAAGAATGTTGGTAGCCATGACATGAGTGTGTAATATGTGCTACTAAAGCAGAGATGAGCAATGATCATAGCCCTAAAACACAAACACATGCAGAGAACAACCTTCTGCATTAATACTCGCACATCTTTTAAAAGGCTGACGTTTGAATTAACATTTTAAATGAGAGTGAGTTCCTAAAAATTAGTCATAATGTAAGGGATAATGACAAAACTTTGGAATGAAAAGACATGACAATAAAACAATGAGTGAAAGTAGAGAGTAAAATGAGGGATATGTTGATGTTTTGAACCTCACCAGACACTAGGCTCTCTGAGGAGATTCAGCCAATTGATTTTAGAGGATTCAGACGCAGAACTACTGCGGATCCACAGTGAGTCGAGAGAGAAACCTGGACCTGTAACAAACAACCAAACAAACTCTGTACTGACACATTTAAAACTGTAATATATAACAAACATGATGTCTGAATACCTACGTGAGATTATTAAGATATAGCAGGGACCTTAGTACAGAAATCTCTTATTCAATAGTGCTGCATGGTGGTGAGTCAGATTTTTAAAAACAGGGTGTTGTAAAATAACACTGGCAAAAAAGATCCAATTATTCTATCCACAGTTGCTATGGCAAACACAAATACTGAAGCCAACACTGATTGTATCTGATTCAATGTGTGACTTCTCTAAGAGACTTCATTATACAAATTCTGACCTTCAGAGGAATAAAATAGCACTCAATCTGAAGAACAATGCTACTTAAATTAAACATGTAAAGGACCACAATTTAAGTACCTTGCAGAAGACATTTCCATACACAACAGGTCCAGCAAATAGCAAGGAGACCAGCTCCATAAAACACACTCCCCCATCCAAACCAGTCCAGCATCAGGGAACCTACACCTCCAACCAGCAGCATCCTAAGAGAGACAGACATCTCAATGACAAAATCATGAATAGTGTGGAATAGGGGTGGGAGGAAATATTGATTCTTATAGAAAACTTTTATGGGACCAGGAACAGGAAAAAACATCTGAAATGTCGAAATAGATCTGTGCAGTAGTATGAATGTAGCCTATTAACAATTGTTTTTGATTTATTATTAATTTGTAATTATTTAAAAAAATAGCCTGCTTATATAATTTAATAAAAATGCACAAAATAAATCTGATATAAAATTTATATGAAAATGTAGCCATGTGCAGTAATATTGAAAGCTGAGGATGCAATGAATCGTGATATTAAATTAATCGAATCGTTGACATGATCATCGTAATTGAATCGAATCATGAAACCAGTGAAGATTCACACCCCTAGTTTGGAACACTAAATTACCGTACGTAATTCAAAAGGTGAATCAGTTTTATTTTACACTTCAAATAAATAAATAAAAATATGAATTCAAATAGAAGGATTGGGAAAACTATTATTATATCTTACCCTAGGTAGCACCCACAGGCCAGAGTGCTCATCAATAAACCTCTCTCTCCCTCCGTCACACGCTGAGCACAGATACTGACAAGAGCAGGGTAGTGAACCCCTAAAAACAAAGAGAGCATAACACAAACTCACAATCATGTCCTACTCAGAATTACTTTTTACATTTAAGGGGCTATAGAAGCCCATTTCTGCCACATAAGAAAAAAATGGTAACAAAAAAAGTCATAAGCATGTCATAAAAAGTATTAAAATACTAAGTCACAATGATAAGATACTATAATTATGAGATAAAAAGTCTAAATTATGACACACTAAGCCATAATTATGAGATAAAAAGTTGACTTTATGACATTCTAATTCAGAATTATGAGACAAAAAGTCTAAATTATCTGATTAATGTCATAATTATGAAACATAAAGAGATAGTCTAAATAATGACATACCAAGTCATAATTATGTGATGAGAAGTATAAATTATATTTTATATGGGTGACACAGAAATCAAAATTATGCCAGTCAGAATTATGACAAAGTGATACTTTTGACCAAAAATTCTGATACATACTAAGTCATAATTGAGATACAAAGTTGATGTTTTTATATAAAATTTGTATTCATCATGACATATAAAGTCAAAATTATTACATTATACATATATATTTTTGTCAAAATTTTGACTATTTAATCTCATAATTATGAATTTCTGTCATGATTTTGACTTGTTATAACTTTAACTTTTATGTCATATACTGTATTTCATTTAAACAGTTTTTCATAATCTCAATTTATTATGTCATAGTTATCATGCACCAAAGGTGGAAATGTTCTCATGTGGTGGAAATGCGCTTAAATAAGTGGCAAGTAAATGTAAAAAATGTGTGTTGTGCAAAATGAACATCTGAAATTAGTCAGGGTGAGCTGATTCTGATTAAACTAACTTAGACCCACCCTAGTAATTACAGCCAATGCCCCCAGCAACCGATTTTACAGACTTGCTGGTGGAAATTTCTAGTTCAAACATGTTGATCGATAACTAAGACTATTTCTGTACATTTTTGAGTTAATGAGATTTTCTCTCTAAATTCCCCTCATTCTTCTCACAATTTTCTCCCCAGCTGTCTCTCACAATGCTCTCACCTTGCATTACACCCAACAGAAACCTGGCCACGGTCATGGTAACAAGAGGTCGGAGTCCAATGTTGGCCAGAAGCGGAGTGATAGCCATCATCACTGCCCAGGAGGAGGTGGACAGCAGCAGTACTCTCTCTCCTCCTATCCTGTAAAAACAATGCTCATCATCATCAACTTCTACTTTCCATAACTGATCTACAACCTGTACCCTTCACCAAAACACTCACCTATCACTGGCATGGCCACCAAGTACCTGAGTAAAACAGTAACCCCAGAAAAAAGCACCCAGCACTATGCCAGTCTCGGACTTGCTCCATCCAAATTCTTTTGCCATGGCGACGGCACAGATTGGCATGGCCATCCGTGACCAGTAGAGAAGACATGTGACTAACAGAAGCATCAGGGTCCAGGTCCGAGCCAGTGGCCTGCAGCAGGTGGGACATTATAATTACAACAGTGTATCAATCTGGTGACCCAGAGCACAGCGCATTTTAGGTTCCTCACTCTGTTACAAGTTACAAATGTTAAATAAATTAGGCAGATATACAATTGATGGCATAGGATACTTATACAAAATTTTCAGTAAACTTTCAAAAGACCTACAGTGGTGGCATAAATTATTAGAACATTAATAGAATAATAACTTGGCCACCACTGTACTGTAAAACATCCAGCCTAATAAACAAAAATGAATGAATTCTTACTTTCATTCAAAGCCACCTCTTAGCAAAAATAAAGTTAAAAAAATAAAAAACAACTTTGTTTTTTTTAACGATTTTTGATGTCTGTTGAAAGCCGTATTTATGTATCATAGAATCTCAACAGTGTTTTCAAACAACCATTCTGTAACTTCAGAATTGAATTATCTTATAGCACTGGTATTACTGTACCATGGTACATTTTTATTTGATTGATTGATTGATTGATTGATTGATTGATTGGACTCATCCAACAAATACTTTATCAGGGGACTGCAGAGACAAAGTAGACATTTTATTGCACCGATTGCCAGGAAGTGAAACGGTTTGTTGAATGCCCATATTCATCATGGATCATGGTATCTGAACACAGTGTTTTCAAACAGCCATCCTGTAACCTCAGAATTTGATTACAGTCAGCAAACAGTAAATACACTGTCAGTAACAGTAACATATTACCAGTGTAATGTGTGTGTATGTGCATACATAATACATATTGTGTAGTGTGCAAATCGTCTACTTTGTCTGTTCAGTTCTTGATAGTCCTAACTCTCTCTCACTATACACACACACACACAGTTAGGACTCATCCACCAAAAAGGTGGACCGAATAGACAAGACGATTTCCATGGAACTATTGCCAGGAAGCGAAACTAAAGAAAGGTGGATGGAGGAAAGTGATGTGAATTTCACTGTCCACTGATTATACGAGAATGATTAACGCGCTCCAGTGTGTTGTTCACAACAGAAACTATTGTTGATGCAATTGACGCACAAATACACTATGAAATTTAGCATTGTTTCTAATCTCCTTTAATAAACTGGTTTTATCATACCTTGGCCACACTGTTGTCTTGTCGTTAATTTGCGTTAATATCTTTATCCCGGACGTGTCACACACATTTCTGAAAGGAGTTTTCACAGAGTCCACAGGTGTTTGGAAGCGGTCCGATTCTTGCTCAAAAGCCATTGAATCCAACGGAGTAAAAACCGGACACTGAGCCGGTTCTGTGCCGAACAGGAAAGTTTACTACTGCATTTATAGAGCTCGCAGTAACAAGAAGGAGGCGGAAACGACCGCCGCCACACCTACATTGAATGTTTGAAGAGCAACTCATCCTGGTTTGCATTCATTTTTAAGGACTGAAGGTGATTATCTAGGAATGTAGTAATACTTGTACGTGTAATCATACAACATCATTCTGTATTAAATCTCTGTCATCTCTATGGAATCTGGAGATTTGGCCTTAAAAAAAATATGATTCAGAAAAACTCCAGTAAACAAAATCTACTGTGAAATCAACTTTATCCCAAACAAGCAGTACAAAATGTGAACAAAAATGAAAGACAAAAATCATAAACATAAGGCTTTGAGTCTGTAATGACAATATGTTCTTTTGTAATTAAAATGGCTTATGTAACGAAGGTCTAAAACTCAACACTGTTTACTCGACATTATCAGCATCTGTAGCTTCTCATAAATTGTTGGATCCATGATCAAGATAGTTATATTATATCAGTCTTTTTCTTTCCATCCAGGAGCTAATATTTCCCTCAAAAACAGCCTAATATAAGCATGAGGACATATATATATTGTATGTGGAACCAGTGAAGCAGTTGAAAAAGAAATATACAATAAAATAAAATAAAATCACAAAACCCATATGATATGACAGACTGAAAATGAGCAAAAACAGTACCATAGGAATATTCCATGTTCTTCAGAAAATAGGCTACCAGCATAGTAAATGGTAGATTACAATAAAAATGTAGGTTTACAGTTTTCAAGCAGTATAATTTTGTTTGAAATAAAATCATATACTGTTGCTTAAGTTACTTTTTATAGAGGCATCAAGAAAAAAAATACATTATATAGATTTATATTTGCTATCCAGTCACTGACTGTTCATAAATAAGACAAAAAAAAAAATCAAATGTGTCCATGTGGATTACAGTCTCTACTTGGGGTCCTCAATGGTGCCCTTGCTGAGGTCTGTCATTCTGGAGTATTTCACTTTTTTCTGGTCCAGTTCGTTCTGAGCCCACAGTAAAAGCTTCAGCAGCTTTGCTAATTTTGGAGTAGATTCCCTGTTCTCATAGTCTAGAACAGCCTGGTTCACCTCGCTCCACACCTATAGAGGGAGACAGAACCCAGCATTAAGGAGGGAGGAACAAGTTCAGAATTCACACCAGGCACAGTAATGCCCCCTACTATACTGTATTTTAACAGGAGAATAAACTGTCATGGAAATAAAGCTCACTAACCCGTTATGATGGTTATGTCCTACACAAATAAGCACGCATACCTTCTGCCTCTGCATCATGTTGAGCAGGTCTCCAAATGGCGATTCTTCAGGGTTGTCGAAGGCGAGCAGTGCCAGGGTTCGCTCCATCTCAGTAAGGCATTCTCTGCTCTCCTCTCCCTGTTCGGCCAGCTGTGACTGCGCAAACTCCAGCGCTGCCTCAGTCTCCCGCAGACGGATGAGCTCAATCAGATGCTGCTGCTACAAGAACAGTTCACAACAGTTTCACAGTAAGGGTCAAGTCAAATTTTACTATTAGGATTGTTTTCTTTTCAGTACTTTTCAATTTTTGTCATCTGGGGTGGAACAAGAGGCCTTCATTACTACATTTACATGTGCATTGTAGAACACAACATGCCAATGGATTCTGTTATGTTTACAATGGCTCTCTAAAATGCTCTGTAAGGCCTGGTTTACACGTGTTTTCGTTGATCTGATCACAAGTGAACAACACTAAATACAGGTGTAAGCTAGTAGTTAAAAGCATATTGCTTTCATAGTGTGGTCAAATGCGTTAAACAACCACAAAATACCACCGTCTTGGCACCCACTTCCCTAACATGTAACAGTAATGGGACAGGTTTTGAGAAAGCACAACAAAACAATCAATTCAAACGATGCTACATTGTGCCAAACCACACAGATTAGGATTGAAATTGCAGTTACCTTATGCCGGTTTCACACTGCATGATTTTAACCCCCCGGTTTTCACTCGCAGAAAGTTTTGTGGAAATGAGTGACAAGTGCATAGTGTTCATTATCAAAGACGGGTTTTTGAGAAAAGTGCTGTCAGCGATTCTCTGCATTTCTTCCTACTGAAAAGTTATGTAATGTGTGACCCGTTGTCGCCGATCTGTCATATAGTGTGCGCACAACAGCAACTACATGGTACCCCAGACAGTCATGCAGTGTGAGAAGAGCAGCAATCCCAAAACTTTGTGCAGTGCAGTGTGTGCCCAGCTTAAACGGACATGAAACCCCAGACCACTTTTTCAGAAATTTTAGCAGAGGTGTTTGTGTTGCACATCATAGAAGACCATGTTAGCATCCATTCATTTTAATTGTTGGAGAAAACTGGTTAAGCTTTTATGCGCTATTTTCTTCTTCCGGGTTTAAAATCTACATCGTGTTGACGTCACAATTTGTGATGTGGCAAAGGACTATAGTACATTGAAGACACGTCGGTGTCTATTAAATTATTCATGAGACTGCGTGTTCTTATCCTACGAGAAGACGCTTCGCTTAATTATTCACAACAGCATGTGTTGATTTGCTATGACAGATGCTTCAGACTGTGAGATCGCGTACATTAACTGAGAGAAACGTTCATGGATTGAAGGAGTGTTTGTTTTTGTTTTGTAATAAGAGTTCGGCACAAACGTGATTCATTCACTTAGTGAGTGTAACCGTTTTTACAGCTCATCAAAAGGCTTATATAAACACCACAGAGTAAGCCTTAAAAGTTATCAGAGATGCAACAGCACGTTCAAATATGTTTTCTATGCAGAGTGCAAATGGCTGTGCATTTATTTGTGTTTTTAACTCGAAGATCCTTTCATGATCCTTTAAGGTGACCATATGTCCCAGACATGTTCTAAATTGCCTAGATGTTTTCCTATTTACATTCTCTCTACAGTTCTCATACATTATACGCATGTATATTTGCATTGTTTTGACTGTTCTCTCTAGATCCCACCTTCTTGCATGCCACAACTGATCAATTATTTGTACAAAGTCTAAGCGCTATTGGTCAAACTACTTTTCAGTAATTACCTTCAGCAAGTATGAAAACAACAGGAAAACAAAGCCAAAACCCAGACATTTTAGGCAATTTAGAAATCTAGGCCAGGAAATGTCCAGTAAAAAGAAGACAAATGGTCACCCTATGTTACCATTCATGGCTTTGTATTCATATTTGTATTTGTGTGCCGCATTCAGGCCTCTTGCAAAAGTGATGTAAAGTGACAAAACAAGAAGGGACCGTCTAGACGAAATTCAAGCGGGAAACACATTTAAAACACATCTTAATACCAGGTGTGATCTTGACTTTAGACATCTCCCTCCCTCCCAGCATGTCCATATAAGGTCAGATGTTTACCTGAAGGTGAAAATAGAGGTATCGATTGGTGTCAAGGAGCTCTGGGTGGAGGCTGTTAATGAGAGCAATGGCTTCCTGGATCTGACCTTTCAAAACCATTTCCCTGATCTTTATCCTCTCATCCAGAGAGTCCAGATCCACATTCGGCTCAATCCCAGATTCCATACGAAACTTCTCTGCAGCCTCTTTAAATCCCTCTGTGAATTACAATCATGATCAGAGGGGAAGTTTTATTCATTTGAATTTACACATATCTGTGCATTTGACTTGAGTCAAGCACTATACTGTACTATAAAATAATACTGACATACCTGTTACTAGATAGTTCATGATGAGCCTGTTCATATCTGCCCTCTGAATGTGCACATTATTCAGTTTATCCATCCATTCCTCCTTTGTAATATCCTCAGGCTTTTCTGAATAACTCATCATGGATGTACTGTAATAAACACGAAATGTAAAAACAACAAAAAACATTTTGCACACATCCAATATAAAAATGCATGTGCACTCACTTTTAAATGCTATTATCAGAGAAGTAGTTTGATTCACTTTTAGTGAACAATGTTTCTGGCTGTCCGTGTTATCAAAAAAGAAGCCTATTTTCGCTGTTAAGTAGTCTAAGGTTGTGATGTAGGTGTTTGAAGGTAAATGAATGAACTGCTCTGTGCACGTTCATATTTTCGCGGTGTTTCTGCTCATAGACAGCACAACAGAGCAGCCAGCGGCTCACTGGCTAGTCAGCAGAGTAACTTACGCGACGAACGAATTTGGAATGGTGACACTGATGCACTTAACACGTTTAAAATTATTAAACCCTCGCTATTAAGGTATAAAATTTCGCATTAATTAGTTTTGCTTTTATCGAGGCATGAAAATAAACAAGCTCCGAGTGCATGAAACACAGCAACGCATGAGACTTGCAGACGGGCTTGTTCAGCTATTTTCTAACAATAAAATTTGCAAATGACCACGCATGAAAATAAAATAATAACCAGTTATATTAAATTTAACTGTTGTTTATTCATTTTATTAGATTTTATTTCGCAAAATATGAAGAATGATGATAAAATACTTACTGTTTATGGTTATAAATAGCGGTGGGCCTCAGCGAAGATCACGCGATAACTGAGGAGAGCTCTTAACGAGACTTGAGGGGAAGTAAGTGATTGGTCAGAGTAATGACGTCACGGTTGCTGTGGCAAAGCTGCTAAGGTTGCCAGATCAGAAATGTTTAAAATACTCGATTGTAATATCCTTATTCGTTAACATTGAATGTGAGCTATGCCTTTTTATTTATTTATTTTTATTTGTTTATATTTTGTATTGTTATTACTTGAATGTTACCTTTTTCTGCAATAATAATAATAAAAGGTTGCCAGATCAGGTGCATAGTGAACATGGACTGATCATTCAGATTTATTTTATTTACGGAACATTAATATCTGGAACAAGTATTTATTTTATTTTTTTATTTATTCGATTTTATTTGCTTGGAAACTATTTAGGAAAAACATGTAAATACTAATTGTTTGAACTAAAAGAAATTGCAGATTGCGTTTATAGCCTATACCTAAAAGTCAAAAACTGTCAGCTTTTTTTTACTGTTAAAAGTATTTTTCTTACAGTCGGCATGAAATTAAAATTCTCCCTATCTATTTTTTTTTATGTAGGCTATTATAGATCTTATTATGACTAATTGCATCTTTCTGTCTTACTTACTCGCTTTCTTTCTCTCTTTCTTTAAATTGACATAACTGGACATTAGCAATAATGACCTAATATCTTTTTAGTATTGACTTTAACTTCTCCAGCAATTTCAGTGTTTTGTTCATGAAGCGATACAATATAACAATAACCTATGATGGTATACCTTGTTATTCTAAAACCTTCACAAAACAAGTTTGAATTTGCCTAATCCTCTTATCTAACACAATGCTGTTATTGCAAAAGGGGCCTCAAAATATGGGCGAGAAAGATAATTGATTATGTCTCAGAGATTAGATGAGACTATCACCTTTATTATGTGGACCAGATGAGAAATCCCCCTGGTGGAGGGGGAGAAGGAGGGGGAGATTTTTGTTGCAACATGTCTAGATAATACAGTACAATACAATAAATCTATTGTTTACTTTCACTCCTCATAACATTAAAATGACAACAGCTGTTAAGTTGTGCTGATGATGACCAGAGGAGCCAATGAAAATGGGGGGGGGGGGGGGGGGGTTGTGCTTTGAGGTTGAACCACACCATATGTTATTTCTCAGACAAAACAGGTGATGCAATAAAACTTTCGTCTGTGACACTTGTATTGTGTGATTTTATTTCGTATATATTTATTTTGTTAACAAAATCTATTGTATCAAATACTGACATTCTGTAAACTAACAGGCTAACTGTGATTTTGAGGGTATGAATATGTATTTTTTAAACCCTCCATTTCATAAAAAAAAAACATAAAGGTGCTCGAGTGTTTCTTTGTGCCCCATTAAAGAGGTTATAAAGATAAAAAATCTTGGGGTGGTTGCGTAAAAGGTTTAGACTAATATTTTTCTTTAAGACTGGTCATAACATTTCAAGCCGTTTACATAAAAAAATGTATATTGGTCTAATCTGGATCTGAAAAATTAAAGCCTCATTACCCCTTGACTAACAGCTAGTCAGACTAAAACAGTCTTACCATAGTGGCTAAGTTTATGCAACTGGACCCAGATTTTATATTTTTCATTATCTTCATATAGGAGTAAGTTAAGTGTTACTAAGTGTTTTTTTTATATGTGATTCTGTTTTTTTAAACGCCATGCTTTCAAAGCACTATAGAAAAGTATTTTGTGGAACATGGTTTTATGATGCTTTAAAAACTATACTCTATTTTTGCATTTTGAAAAATACATCCTGTTTTTAATGATGAGCTGCTTAAGCTAAATCTTGTATAGACTATTACCTTACATTCTGACCATGTTTTTGCATGTTAGTAGCCTAACTCCATTCAAAATACATAAAATGAATAAACAGGCCTACTTTTCAAAAACAAAACTCTTTAGGCTACTTTTCCTTTCTTTTGAAAACTCAAGACAAACTTGTCTTGACAGCAATGTCCATTATTTATTTTGATTACAATTCCACAAGCAAAACATAAGTGACAGAAAATGTGACTATGAGGCTTCAGATTTCACATTCTTCAGAAAAACGAATCCCTTTTCACAGTTTATTTACAGTGTTCATGTATAGGATTAGAGATCCCATATTACAATATACAAAACTGTGTGTGGGGGGGGGGGGGGGGGGAATTGAAATACATTTTAGTGTGTAGGCCTAATTATAGGTCACATTGTTCATAATTGCATCTTAAAAAATAAATAACACGCTAAAGACTCAATCTGACAATATATGTGGTGTCATAATAATATTCCGTGTCACGTTCTGCTCAATCCTCCGCATCTCCCTCAAGGCCTGAGCTTGCATCAGGATGTGGTTTTTGGCCAGGAGCAGCGTCGCTATCTTGGAGAGTTTTTTCACGTTTTGATTCGGTGTGTACGGTATGACCGCTCGCAGTTCATCCAGCGCGTCGTTAAGATCGTGCATGCGTCTCCGTTCACGCGTATTGATAAGCAGCCGCAGCGCTCTGGGCTTCTTGACTGTTCCTCTGCTCGGCACCGAGTCTCCGTGAAATCCATTTTCCAGACACTGAAAACATTTTCTGTCCATCTCCGATGCTGTCTCTTCGATTATGCGATGGCTCGTGGTTAATTCATCGGAGGGGTGCGTGGGAACTCCTTCACCGAGGCTCTGACCGCAGGGCGAGCTGCTCATGGAGATGTGGAAGCGCAGTTCACAGTCTTGGTCACCAACCGGCAGTGGATTCATTCTCCTGATGTTCATTCTGTCTGCAAATATGACTGTATTATTTGTCCGCGTCTCTTGTCGTTAGAGTTTGCTGCAGTAATCGCCTATTTGACCTGTCGAAACTTTTGAAGGATTAACAGTCTGTCCAATCAAATCTGCGCCCCGTCACACAAACAACAAACAGGTGCTGTTTTGTATTAGGAAACATATGTTTTACAGTCATAATAACAGTGATATAAAAAAATATGTTTACTTGATGTTAAGATGGCATTTTGCTTTTATAACCGTTTAGTCGACATCCAAAACTGTTCATAATTGTCAAACTGAACATTTTGGGGATAAATGTCAAATGTCAGTAAAGAATTGTAGCCTAAATGAAAGCAAATAATTAAAGCTATAACATAGAGGCTATTTAATTATTTTAAGCAATTATTTAATATTTTTATTGTTATTTATATCATTTGTATGCCAACTGGTCAAATATCTGCTCCAGAGAATTTGATATTGTTGATTTTCTGTCATAGGCTATAAACTGACTTGTGAGGAATGGAAAAGACTGGCTTTGCTTTTGGGAACTGGGTCATCACGCCAAATTGGGTGTTAATCTACCCTGTGTATGCATGCAAGAGAGTGGAGACATTTTCAAAAATCTCCCTCAAAAAGTCAGAAGGAAATTGGGCTGCACACAAACACTGTTTTTGAATGACAATAGGCCTATGGTAATAGTAAATGCTAAAAAATTAATGTAACATGATTTATTTTAGGAAAAGAGTTGGTCCCCATTGTGTAAACAGATTTTATGTCAGTCAAAAATGATATAATAAATGACAATATTCCTCCCACACCCGAGAAATGCCCCAAACAAGTCTGATTAATTAGTCATCATTTACTAATGCAAATGAACATGATTAAAATTAGACTTGCAACAGTGGAGAAATCCTGGAGGGGGTTGATGGAAGGCAATCCAGTATTTTGTGATAAGGAGAAACACATCTGTTCAATAAGTGAGAGTTGATGGCCTAATTTGTTTATTCTAATCATTCAAATGCAAACATGATTCTATTAGCCATAAACATGTAAAATAATGACAGACTCAGAGAAATTAGAGAAATAAAACATTTTGGATTATTTGCAGTGCTGGATGAGCCCGGTCTCATGAAAATGCGTATAAATACGCCAAATACAAACTGAAAATCAGAAATTGACTTTGGTGTGCATATGATAAGCACGTGTTTGACGTGCATAAGATACGCAATTTGTTGGCGTGCATATGATACGCTGTTATGATACGCTCCTCCATCCCTGCTACTTTGGACCCTCTTCAGTTTGCCTATCGCCCAAATAGGTCTACTGATGATGCCATCTCTCAGGTACTGCACTCTTCCCTCACACATATTGACAGCAAAAATGGCAACTATGTCAGACTGCTATTCATTGACTATAGCTCAGCTTTCAACACTATAGTCCCCACCAAGCTAGCTGTCAAACTCTCAGACCTCGGCCTAAACACTTCACTCTGTGACTGGATTCAAGACTTCCTCACCGGCAGACCACAAGTGGTGAAAATGGGCCAGTTCACCTCCAACTCCATCACCCTGAACGTAGGAGCCCCGCAGGGCTGTGTCCTGAGTCCCCTGCTCTACTCTCTCTACACACACGACTGTGTGTCCTCTCACAGCTCCACTTCTATTGTTAAATTTGCTGATGATACTGTGGTTCTGGGCCTCATTTCCAACAATGATGAGACCGCATACTTGGGTGAGATAGAGAGACTTACATCATGGTGCCAGGACAACTGTCTCTCTCTGAACGTGAGCAAAACTAAAGAGCTGATTGTAGACTTCAGGAAGAGACACCTGCTGCCTACACTCCTCTTATGATCAGCGGGACCCCTGTGGAGAGGGTGAGCAGCTTCAAGTACCTCGGTGTAAACATCTCCGAGGACCTGACTTGGACTGCACACATTCAAACACAGGTCAAGAAAGCCAGGCAAAGACTGTACCATCTGCGACAGCTGAGGAAATTCAGGGTCTCACCAGCAATCCTGAAAACTTTCTATTCAGGGGCCATAGAAAGTGTATTGACTCAGTGCATCTCAGTGTGGTATAGTAACGCCACAAATCAGGACTGCAAAGCTCTGCAGAGAGTCGTGCGCTTAGCTGAGCGCATCTCAGGGTCTGCCCTCCCCTCTCTGCAGGACATCTACCTCAAACGCTGCAAAAGCAGAGCTGCAAAAATAATCAAGGACTCAAATCACCCCGGTAACCGTCTTTTCATCACACTGCCATCTGGCAAGCGCTTCAGAAGCGTGATGGCAAAAACTGAGAGACTGAGGAGGAGCTTCTTCCCTCAGGCCATCAGGCTCCTAAACTCAGTCTCATAACATCTACAGGACTCAATTTAATAAACTGTAAAAAACACCCATTATTCTCCATCATCCGCATTGCTGCTATGTGTACATACCCGGTACAACCTGTTTGCACATTCCTCTTGCACATCCCTGTTTATATTAATATTTATTAAATCCACAGTAGACTGTATTGCACATTTTATTTCATTGCACATTTTACTCCATTTTATTTTATTTTATTTTATTTGTTTCTTATTTTTTATCTTATTCTTACCTATATTTATATATATTCTCTTGTGTTAGGTTTCATTTTTTATTTTATTTTTTTGGCACTGACCATTGAGCGGACCTGTCCTGACCTACATTTCACTACTGATTATACCCTGTATGATTGTGTATGTGACAAATAATAAAGAACCTTGAACCTTGAACCTTTCGCGTATATGCATCTACCCCACACCCCAATCCTACCCATGGCGTATCATATGCACGACAAAGTCAATTTCTGCGTATAAATAGTACGCCAAATCGAACCATAAACTCGTGCTATTGATAGGTACTTTCATGAGATCGGGTTGCCTGGATAAACAAATGACACTTTTCAGGTTCATACCAAAAAACATTGTTCATCATAATATGTTTTCTGTGTGAATTTATCAAATAAAACTACTCTTAAAGGGATAGTTCACCCAAAAATGAAAATTCTGTCATACTCACCCTCATGTCGTTCCAAACCCGTAAGACCTTTGTTCATCTTCGGAACACAAATTAAGATATTTTTGATGAAATCCGAGAGCTTTCTGACCCTGCATAGACAGCAACGCAACTGACACATTCAAGGCCCAGAAACATAGTAAGGACATCAGTCCATGTGACATCAGTTGTTCAACCTTAATTTTATGAAGCTACAATAATACTTTTTGTGTGCAAAAAAAATTAAAAATAAGGACTTTATTCAACAATTTCTTCTCTTCCTTGTCAGTCTTCAATCACGACAGTTTCACAACGCATTCGTCATCAAATTAAGCTTGGACCTTTCTGGGCCTTGAATGTGGTAGTCCTGTTGCTCAGCACATGGCCTTTAGCCATATAGTTTAGCTTGAACTTCACTTCAGTAAATGACACATGACCAGAAATATATCACATGACCTCATAGTTAAGGACCCCCATTCTATCTGTCAGACATAATAAAACAATAAGAGAGGGGGGATTGAGGACACAACAAAGGAGATGCAGAGATCACCCAGTGACTGATGTAATAATGTATGGAAATTAAAGCACACCCTCTCATCGCTATATTGCTGATGACTTGAAGGTGCCTGCCAATTTCTATTCATTCTGTTTCTATGTTGAATTAGATAGCCTAAGTTGAATTAGATTAGATTGATTAAATAAAGATCATAGGTAAATAATATTGTAATGTAATGATAATGGCTGTAATGACCACAATTTTTTCCATATTAAAACTAAATTTTTCAATTATCCCAGTTTATAGCTATATATATATATATATATATATATATATATATATATATATATATATATATATATATATATATATATATATATATATATATATATCATACAATACTGTACACACATATATATATATAAACTTATACTTATACAAAATGTCCCACAATATTACAATATCAGAATCACAAATAAATCACAAAAAACCCAGAACATATATATTTTTTAGTTTCTGTCAGATTTGGAACACATCTCTCCTCTCATGGATCTCAGCTACCCACTGCTGTGAACTACTCTGTGAAACCGCAGATGCCAGGTAAGACAGTCACACTTTATCACTTATCAGCAGATTCACCCACTGGACGGTTGGCTGTGGGGAGATGGGGGTCCCTGAGTAGGAAGTGGGGTGAAAGTAAAACCCGTTGCTGGGCGACTGAATCATAGTTGCTATGGTGAACTTGAGTTGAGCAGCTGGTCCAATCAGCTGAGACATGTAGGGCAGAGTGGATCTCATACTGAGGAGAGTGATGTAGAAACAAGTGGGAGGAAGAGAGGAAGAGAGAAAGAGGGTGGGAGAAAGAGAGAGAGGGAGAGTGGAAGTAAAAGAGGGTGCAGAAAAGGAAGACTGCAAGAGAGGAAAAGAGGGAAGTTGTAGAAAATGATCAAACAGGATGAAATAAGGAATTTCACATTTCACTGCTGGTTATATATCCTCTATATAATCGTGTACGTGACAAATAAAAATCTTGAATATTTCAAGCAATTATGAAGATATAGTGAGGGGGGAAAAGCTGGAAAAAATATATAGTCCAGAATACTGATGTACTAAATGTATTTTATACACATTCATTTTTGCCTAATTTTTATTTATTTATTCCCTCTTTCATTTAAGATAGGCTATGATGTTATTAAAATATATTGTGTTTGCTCTGTTCTCACGACACCTATTTGATTATTTTTCATAATGTTATACATTTATGCAATTTATTAATTATGATATGCGACCAAAACAGTTGTTTGATATTTTTGTATGTTGCCTTTTAGCCTACTTTTTTTTTCTGTTTGTGAATTGTTTTGTTTCATAATTGCTTTAGCGTGTATTATTATATAGCTATAGCCTAGGCTATAATTTTTTATTTTATTTTTTGTCAAAATTGACTCGTTGCATTGCAGCACAGTAACAATCTTTTTTTAAACGAGCAAGTTTAAACGTCTTTTAATAATCCCTTACAGAATACGGGGCTTCTTTGACCTCGACAGCAGGGTTAGAGAGCCTATACATGACAGTAGAAGCAGGTGCAGGCAGTTACTTAAACTCAAAGGGCTTCCTCGGCTCTTATTCATCTACATTATCTTGACTCCTCGTCAATGACAAAGCAGCTAAATCGCGCCCCTGCATCACCAAAGCCTCCCTCCTGCACTGCCTCGCATTAGTGGTGTCGTCTTGTGATGGAGAGGCCCCTGTCGCGCTGTGGGGTGGACGGGCCGCTGAAGAGCAGGGACGCACGGGATGAATGGTCCGGCCGGTATTGTAATGCAAAGACAAAACTCCTCCCTTGCGCAATGGAGAAGGAAGTAGGCCCAAAATATCGCTTCAGGGGAAGAATAAATAACCGTTTTCCCGCTTGAGCATCTATTCTGGGATTTTACACATTTACAGTCGAACTGAGGGGAATTGAAAATGAGGTGAATTCAAGATGGTGGATGGATTATAGACTACTGCAGCAAACTGTCAGGTCCATGAAATCGCACGTGGGTTATGGGTTTCTAGGCTTCCTAAATATTCAAATCCCTTCACTTCCTATCCTCCCACTGGCGCTCATTTGTAGAAATTAGATGGACCTACGAACGATTCACAAATGTTTAGGATAATGAAACTCGTGCAACTCTTGCATGAACACTTACTACTTATTTCGCATTTCTTTGAAATATGATTTTAATATTTAGTTGACGTTTTTCAGATTTATTTTTAGCTATTAGGCCTACATTTTAGATTAACCCAATGAACCCAATGTAGCCTACAACATCCTTCCATGAAAGCTCAGAATCTGCATGCAGTGCAGGTTTGAGACGGTGGGGATTGAATAGAATTGTTGATCCCTCTCTAAAGTCTGGAAATAAATTAGCCAAAAGTATGTGAAGCAAGTGATAAAGCATGCATGAACTGACCGTGGCAGACATTGTTTAGAGTGCTCGGGGACATTTCTAACAGCAGCTGTGGTTATGAACAATTTTTGGTAGCTACTACAGCAACTCGACTGAACGTAAAGGGCGCTAATGGCTCTCAGTTCTCCGAATGTCAGCCTCACTGGTTTTCAAGGGCACCGTACTGATGGGGATTTGGTTAACGGGAGGGGAGGGGGCCCTCGGTGCGGCTCATGACGTCACCGTGTCCCGATGTAATCCTCTCGCGCTCGAGTCCTATCAGCAGAGGAGGGCGAGCGCGCGGGGACGCGAGGAAGCTCTAATCTCTCCAGAAGGGATCAGCGCAACCAAGACGCAAATGAGGCCATTTAACACTGCAGCAGAAAACGATTACGATTAAAAACGGGATACAATCGGTGTGTTTCGGCGGTAAACGACAGGCGTGACCTCTTTGCTCGTTGCGGGATGCAGGAGGGATACGGCGGCAGCTCAAAAGATGCTCGACGGAGAAAATGGAGCATCGTGTTTACGGGGGACTTTAGTGGTGTTTCAGTCATTTTGCTTGTTTTGGCGGTGATATTATTTTGAATAAGGTTGGTCGACAGCTTTTTTGTAAAATAGTTGATTGTGTATTTTGAGATTTTAAAAGTGTTTTGCTTACACTTGATGTAGTCTAAGGGATGCACTACTGCAGAGGTCAGCAAAATGAGTGAGAATCATAACAATGCGCGCCCTTCGGACGGATGCTACCTTCTTCATTGCTTTCATTCTGTCGCCTGGAATGCAATTCCTTGGTCTATACGACAGCGATTAATTCATGATATGCTATATTTGGGCATTGACATTCTTTTTGAATTCTAACCGTGCTGCCACTGAGGCACACAAATCCCAGAGACCCAAAAGAAGGAGGACAATAGCCATGGCTGCTTGAATTGAGGGTGCAGAGCACTTGCTCTTAAAGGGAGTGAATATAGGCCACTGGTTGGCCTGCTCTGCGCAATATATGCGTTGGTATTTGACTGTTTCACTCGAAATTGAAATAGAAAACAATGTATAAACACTATTGTAATTTTGACGCTTTGTCGTCGGCGTGTTGTCAAAACGCATTACGACATCCCTCTTTGCGGTACTCTTTGAAGAGCAGCCTGCTCTGGCGTGCGCGCGTCATTGAGGGTGGTGACACGGGCCCGCCACTCTGCGTGTTCACGGCGGACCTTGATTTAATATCCATACAATTAAGGCACGCGGTGAATGCCAAGAGAGGGGCCTGAAAACGGCGAACCTGTATCGTTTAGGAAAATGAGCAGCAGAGATGCGCAGATCAGAAGTGAAAGCCAACGAGCTGAACAGGAACTGAGGCCACTTGGTTTGCAGGCGCATGATAGGAATATTAATTTCGGGAGCTGACAGGAATGTGAAATCCCTCTTCTAATTCAAAATGTATTATTATTTTATTTTGAATATCACTAAGTCTATTTCTACTAGTATATGAGGTCATTTTCATAATAAAGTAGATTTAAGACTATTTAATAGATTGTTATATCCCATGATTTAATCATGCCATGCAGTGTAAACAACATAAAGAATATGATAGGGATTTGCTAATATAGACACTGCACTGCTTGAAGGAATCTTGAGCAAATATTTAAAATGTCAGATATATATGAATGGTTTTTTTGTGTACAAAAGAAATCTGGTTCCCATTGCAAAACTGAAAACGCAGAAAAACCGACGACAGGAGGTCAATAGTAGGCTATATCCTGAAAAGAATGGCTAATCAAACGTTGCATTATCATGTTCTGTGATCACTGTTTGGTCTTGTATTGGTAATTGTCTTTGATTTCTACTGTGTATTGAGCGTATACTTGTATAAATACTGCATTCAACTGAAATATATGAATATGTTTAGAAAAAAAATACTGCCAAAAAAATGGCAAGTCAGGAGGACATTATTGTATAACATATAATAGGACTTACTGTTTTCAAATATCAAAACTGTTCAATCTTTTAATCCGCATAGAGCATACTCTGCCAAGACCTGTCACTTCCTTCCACACTTTCTTTGTTTACCTGTCAATAAACCCTTATTTCATGCAAATCTGTTGCTTGTCTATAAATCTTGCTTCAAGTTTTTATTTCTGGCCAGAACTCTACTTTCTGTTATCTAGATGAGTGGAACAAGATGGCAGCCAATCAATACAGATGGCCCTGTACTCGGTTATCTAGATATTTAACTCTCATACAAGAGCAATAGCATTATATTTTGAGCTGTTTCAGTAATAAATACAACACCTATTTTTATATGACCTTTAGGAAAAACGCTATTTATATGTGCCACACATGACCTCTGCATTTGACCACAGTGTGCTGATGTATCTCATTGACTGTTTATTTTAATTAATGATGTTCCATCTCAGCAGTCTAAGCAAGTGGCAGGTGTGCACATAATAAAGTGGGCTACCATCTTTACACTATTCAACCTTTACTGTATAAGGCTTATAGCACAATGCTTGTAGATAAACACGGCTTGTTCTCTTCAACTCAACAATGAATGGTTAAAGTGGAGTGCATAAAATATTCTTTGCACAAGTACCTGCATATCTAAAAATGACCAATAACACAACTTTAGAAATTTGTTTACAGATTAACTATTTAACCCTTTCAAAACTTAGCCAAAAGGAACATTTATGAAGCATTGGTGAGTATACTGAGATGAGGGAATTACAGTATTTCCACATTTGCATTTCTAAGCTTATTTTACAGATTTCAGAAGTGACCGTGACATAAATGTATCCTGTTTTTTTTTAGACTCAATCCCCCCCCCTACAAATAACAAATATACATCCATCATGTCATAAAATTAAGCATGTTTATCCTATGTGATCATCAAAGGAGATTTCTTAATATTGAAACCGTTAGGTGCGCGCATGCGAGTAGGTTAAAAAGTGATACAGGACTCTGTGTTTTGAGCATATTGGTGCAAAAAACAATTAGTGTAGTAACAACACAGACAGTTTTCCCAACAAAGCAAGGCAGTAAAAAACACCTTCAAACACCAATTACACCATATAGTATTATTTTAATAATGAGCATGATCAAATCTAAGAACGTGATAGATAGTGACCTTCCAATACAATGCATATTCATTTCAGGGGTGACTTAAATGTTTGTCTTGTAACTTTTTTAATATTTTTAGTATTTCATATATTTTCATGAATCTTTTGTTATATGACTCTAGAAATCTGAAACCCTCACACGGTTCAATTCCGCTCTCCCACACACTAACACACAAAACAGCAAGCAGGTCCTAAAAAAATCACGCACAGAAACCATATACTCTTTTTTTTGTTTGTTTGTTTTTCTTACTTTTAACAGTAAATCAGTAACATTAATTTTCAGGTTACACATTTGAGGCGTTCTTCGTTATTGTTATAATTATATGATCCTACGTTAAAGCTTAGCAATATACTGAGGACATGGGGAGGGAAAAAAGCGATAAAATGAAATCTGTTAAGAAAGGACAAAGAACAAAAAAAAAAAAAAGAGGTGATGCATCTAAAGTGATTTCAAATTAAAAGCAGTGAATTGCTACATCTCTGATTGGCTTAAAGAAACAGCGACCTCTGCTGGGCGGGGTCGGAACAGTAAGTAGTTACATCTCTGCTCTTTAAACATTAAGCGTGTATGGGAACAGAGTCTGAGCACTGGGCTCTGAACCGCAACGAAAACATTACAGTTTTACTTTTTTTGTTGTTTTTTTTTAGTCCAGCCAGTGACAATGTTGACTTCCCTTGGTTAAGGATGCATGGGATGTCGTCTCCCTGATAACGCTGTTTCATTTGAGGTATAGAACAGACATTATTAAACTGTTTCCGTAGCTTTAAAATGTTAAGGCTCCAAGCAGGAAAAACAGAAAAGAAAAAACAAAACCTGTGACATAAGTGGCTCGTCACTGAACAAAAAAAAAGTCAAGTGTTACATAATTCAAAAATAGTTTTTTATAACATCATCTCATGTCAAGACACATGTCATTGTCCCTTCTACGCAGCTGCACGATTATCCACAAATCTGGATCTACAGAACGTAAAACTGGCCCGTTACAGTTACTGATGCTGGAGATGCCCCTCCCCCCTAACCAGAGCGGAGTCTGAACACACCCCCCTCCCTCACCTCTGCCATATCACATGACTGACATACACTCCACCACCTTCCCTGATACACATACATACATCACAGAAGTCACCACCCACTCATTTAACCAACTCTGAAGGGCAGGATGAGGAGCAGTGGGGCTGAAGAAACAAATATATAGGATGAAATAAAAGACTTGTGCAGATATCGGTTGGTCAAAGGGGGGAGGGAGGTGTATGAAAACAATACCAAACAATAGAAAAGAAGAGAAAGAAAACAAAAAGAAAGAAATCAAAATGATGACGCAACGTTGAGAGGTGCTAATCGACTTCAGCCCCCACAGGTGAAGCCGGAGGCGCAGAGGCTCGAGTCTGACGCTGGCTGAAGTCACCAGAATTAAATAGAAAAACATAATGATTGTTTATTTTCTTAAATTTCATCTTGTGTCCGCTTTAAATTTTATTTTCAAATGGTCAGTCCTAAAACAACTGCTCATCATATGTAGGGGGCAGCCTTCTATTGATTATTTCGGTTCTGGCGTTCCTGCGAGAGAGAAACAGAGAGAGAGAAATGGAGGGAAGGTTACTATGATGTACAGAAAAATCACATAATTTTGTACTACTAATAAATTCTCACACACAAGCCGGTGTTACCGCAACTTTTCACCCTTGACTTGAACAGTTCTTCATTTGGATCTTTAAAAACCATTTACACTCATAAGGAGTGACTGATTTATTTAGTGAGTTGTTTTATCTCATGTCAGCGTCTAAAGCAATTTTCATGCCAAGAACAGGGTTGCACTAGGGCTCGGCGGTATATCGAGTTTGTACGATATATCGATATATTCTTTATAAGCGATACGATATGAGGCAATACCGTTTATATCGATATACAGTAGTTTGAAACGAGCACATCTGAAAATATAGCGGAGGACACAGACTGAGCTGCTGCGGTGAAAGTGGATAATACAATTTGTTCTAAACATGTGACAAACTTTATAAGGCTTTAAAAAAACTCGTAAGATATAGGAGCCTATAGTTTAGTTTCAGTTTAAAACAGCTCTGACAGAAAGGCTGCGTGTGCCGCTGACAGAGACTCGCGCTGTTTAATGTGTTTGAGATGTGCCGTTTTCCTAAATGCATAACTTACATTTCACAGGTATATTCTCCATCTGCAAATGTTAGAAAGCCATGGAAATATTTCCATTTTGCTGTCAGAAGTGCATGAGCTTTTGCTTTGCGATTCTCCGCTAAACTTCACAGACTTCATTAAACGAGTGCCGCCGTGCGCATGCGCGCCAAACAGACGCGCAATGACAAAGGAGCGCAATAATTCTTACTAAAATATAAATTTTGCTGAAATATTTGTACTTAATAAACAATAAATGTGACATATATATGACAGAATTTTAAATCTACAAGTAAGTGTATTTGTTTGATAGCACTAACTGTAAAGTGTAATGGGGTAGGGCCTAATCAAAACAGCCTTTTTACTCAGTCTGTGCTTTTTTTTATTATTATTTTCATTTTTAGTTTAGTAAATTTAACTTTAAATTTAAAATAATTTTTGTTTTTGATTGCAATGTTATGTTAGAATGCAATGTGATTTTAACCCTTTTTTTAACATAATATATGCATATGGTTACATTCACTTTATTTGTTTATTTATTTAATCCAAAAACAAAAGTGTATAAATACCGAGATATATACCTTATACCGCAAATCAGCCCAAAAATACCGAGATATGAATTTTTGCTCATATCGCCCAGCCCTAGGTAGAACATGATCTTTCAAAGTGGAGTGTTTAACAAGAAAATATTTCAGTCTATCTACTATAAAATTCCATGTTTAATTCAATCAAGTTTAATTGCTATTTTTTTGTAATTATTTGTGAGATTTACTAGCAATTTCTGAGTGAAAACTTTCACTATCATTTTTTTCAATATATCATTCAAAAATGCGTAAATCCATTAATAAACATTGATAATTTACATACAGAAAGAGAAAATCTATATAAGATTTTATGTGCATTGTCAAACAAAATTCTAAAAGATTTCCTCTAGACATTTTACTAAACAGTCCTCAGGGAATTTTTATGTGATTAAACAGTACAGTTTAACAGAATATATTTTAAAGTCAAATTAGTGTTACAGGAGCAGCAAGATAAAAACTAGCTTCAATAAAAAGTGCAATTCATAACAAATTAAATATTTTAGATTTGAGCATAAACAAAACATTCCAAACTTAATCTGGAATTAACAAATTTAAAATTCTCTGAGATTTCCAAATCTTCTATAACCATGGAAAACAAAAAAAAGAAAAGCTTACTTGATCCAGTCGGGATCGGTTCTGGAGAGGAGCAGGCTCTAAGTTCTGTCAGTGGAGATGAAAGAAGGAGATTAAAATCAATAATCCTTGGACTCAAATCAAAAACATCAGCTCTGTCTTAAATTTTTGTTGCATAAAAATGCCATCTAAATTCAACATAAAAATGCCAAATTTGTCCATAACCATAAAACCACATTTAAAATGAGCGAAGTAAAGCCAGTTTAAGACATGTATTTTTGCTTACTGTCACCAGAAATCTGATACAATACAATTTTATAAGCAGCTTGATACTTGGAGCATCACAGTACTAAAAACCACCAATGGATGAAATATTAAAGACAGAATAATGAAAACTGAAGCATCCACAGCAAAAGCAAAGAGCATCAGCAATTCCAAAACAACCAGGTAGACATGCACTGATCTACGGCACTTAAAAACAGCTATAACCTTTACATAGGCAGTTTCAGTGACATGAACAGTAGCCTGAACCCTTCACATGCCGTTCAAAGTTCTTTGGTTAATCGCTGCTTATGGTCATTCACCTCTAAACAGAAATATTTTCCTTCAGTCTCTAAACCTCAAGATAATAATTTCATATAAAAATCACAATCTGCATCAACATATCCCAATCATTAGCTAAACAATGCAGCTATTGTTGAGCCAAAAAAAAAAAAAAAAAAAGATTAGAAAAAGCAAATTACCTTTCTTACCACCTCTTCCTCCTCCTGCCGTTTCTCGTAGTGTGAGAAGTCATCGAAGATGGAGGTGGTGTGTTTGTAGGTGGCAATGATCTTCAGCACCTGCTTGGCCTTCTCCAGAGGCACCTCCTGCGTGTCACGGGAGTTGGTCACGGGCTTGTTGTCATTGTTCTCCAGGCGGATGTGCCGGAGCTGGCTGTTGGGCACGTCTTTAACAAACAGCCAGTCCACGTCGAATTTGCCCTTCCACTTGTCCTGCGCCCAAACGCCGGCGCTGGTGCCGTAGTCTACGGGCGAGCGCATCTCCGCCACGCCGCAGAAGTGTCCGCTGCCGTTGACGCTGAACAGCAGATAGACAGGACCTTTGCCGTTGATGGCGCGAAAGGCCGAATCCAGCCGCTTGTTACCGTGTTCCGTGCTGCACCAGATGGAGTACTTGATGGAGCGGTGGATGTCGTCCTCAGAGTAGCTCTTAATGATGAAAACCCGTCCATTTTTCAGGTTCCAATCAAAGTCCTTGGGATTGTAACTGTGCGCCGCACGCAGCTTTTCAAGGACCGGGTGGGATTCCACAGCACCGGACCCCGGAGGTCCGCCGCCACCACCGTTGCCGACCCCTCCACCGCTTGACGAGCCGCTGCTGTCCACGCTGCCGCCCCCACCGTAACCAGGGTTGCGGTTACGTGGGGCAACCCACCGGGTTTGAGGGGGAGGAGCAGGGGTGTGGTTCTGGTAAGGCTGTGGAGGGGGCGGACCCTGCATAGCCATCTGCTGGGCAAGTGATTGGGCAGACGGTATAGGGGGCTGAGGTGGGGGCGGGAGCCCGTGAGGGTGAGGCGGTAGGTGACCCTGGGAGTGGAACGGAGGCTGCTGGTGGTGGTGGTGGTGGTGGTGGTGGGGCGGCAGTGACGAGGCCACTTTAGACACAGGCCCCTTATTATCCCAGGTGCCAATGTCCATGTTGTGTTTGATGGGCGGCGGGGGCAGGGTGCCTCCAGCCATGGGCATCCCCGGCTTGCTCTTCACCTTCAGCTGCAGAGGCTTGGCCGGTTTGCTAGCGATGGCCGCCCAGGACGTGGGTTTGGGAGGCGGTAGCCCGAGTGGAGTCCCGCCGTTACCCGTGGCCACAGCAGCTGCCACCGGCCCTCCACCGATCACCGAGCCCACCGTCTTCACTCCGGAACCACCTCCGGTCACATCGCCGCCGATCTTCAACCCCACCATGCCCTGCTCTAAGCTGTTCATACCTGGCGCCTTATTCAGGGTGTCACTTGGGAAGCCCGTTTGCCCATCGGGTACCAGGGTGCCACCTAAAGAACTGGGCGGGTAACTGTAACTGCCCCCGTACGCAGAACTTTGAGTCTGCTGGCCCTGGGAGCCGCTCGTACCCCAGGCGGAAAACGCTGGGTTTTCAGGGAAAAAGTTAAAGCGGTGTGGATAGATGCTACTACCCAGACCCCCTGGCTGTCCGAACACAGTGTCATGCATGAAGTGATGGTCTCCATTGCTGAGGGGGGCGTACGGAGTGAGGTACGGGATCGGTGGGTCTCCGCCGGTGGACCAGGGGGCCTCGCTGAGGGGGTATGGGAACCCAATCGAAGGAGCATAGTAGCTAGACAGGTATGGGTCGGTCATTGATTGGTAACTGTTATTCTGAAGGATAATCAGAAATAGAGTTGTTAGAATTAATGACAAAATGTACTCATTAAATACTCAAATATACTCATTTCAAACAGCATAAAAACAGATCAGACCTGAATCTTAGCAGACACTCAAAATTATTTTAAACTCCAGAACAATTTATAGACAATGACATAGTATATTGTACAACCAGTTCCTTTTAGTAATGTACTGTGGTTGTGGTAATGTACTGGTAATAAAAAAAAACTACAGTCAAATTTCCCAGAGTAAAACCTAGTTGGTTAATAATATTTTCCCCTGCAGCAATTACAACAGCAGAAATGTTATTTCAGATTTTTCAAAAATGTACAGACAAATTTCCCAGTGTAAAACCTAGTTAGTTATTACTCTTCTTTTGCTCAGTAAAAACAGCAGACTAGCTCTTTCAGAGACAGATAAGTAAATACTTTGGTTAAAAACACTGTGTTTTTACATGCACAAGCCTACAAAGATAATGCACTTTAAAAAAAAAAATCTTAAAAATATCAAAAACATGCTTCTGCTGAGAAGCAAAACTGTAAAAACATTATATATGTTTTCAGAGAATACATGTTGATTCAAAAGTTTTTTTCTCTATTTCACACCAAGACAAAAACACATTTCTCACCGGATTAGACTGGCCAGTGAGGTATGGTTCAAAGTCATTGTCGTGGACCGTTTCCTTCTGATGAAGAGAGCCATTTTGCACTGAAATAAAGAATGATGTTAAACATCAGGGTTACTTCTCAAACCACTACCACTGATAAACTCAAAGCACATGCTAAATCCAACAGTCTTCTGTCCCTTGGAAGATATCACTTGACCAATGCTACACCATTCATATTTTAGATCTTCAAAAAATGATAAACGACTACAGTAATGTGAACTTCACCACACTGATCTCAGTGAGTCATTCACCACATGTTCTGTCTGACTACCACGATACTACAGACAGAGTCATGGATGAAGAGGACCATCTAAAAATTATCCAAGCCAGAGGACAAAAATTCAGACTACAGTAGTTAACGCTACAGAATTATGAAGCATAATCCATTTAATACACTCAAAAGCCAAGCTCCCATTGCCAATTGATGTGTCAGAGTGGTGTTAATCCAACAGGAGCAGTTCTGGCCTCCAAGAGGAGGTATAGCCTATGGCTCCATCAGGTGATTGATTAAGATCTCAAACAACATTATTTGAATGATATGTGAGCAACACAGCAACCAGGCCTTGACAGAGAATGAATGCCCGAATTTGACTTAGCCACAGCCGAGAGCATTAATAATGGTAAAACTGGACTTAATGTGAATGAATGAGCCTATCCTTTACGTTTTATTTCTAAATCTGTATAGACATATATTATTCAGCAAACTCACCTTTAGCGTCTTGCCCTTTGGATGTCTTCCCATTCAGTAGGTGATTAGAGATGGATAAAGACAACAAGATAAAACATTAACACCTTTGAATTGTAGATTTAAACACGAAGTCTTCGTGTTTAACATGTAAATACTACACAGTGTTTCATGCTCTTAATCCACATCGACTCCATCAGAGCATCAGCAATAAATCAATGCACTATCAGGAGTCGCTCGCCATTCGTTATTAAAGAGAAACGGGGGCTTATGTTGATATTTATTTAGTCAATCAAGGAATAACACGTCCTTCCGGATAGCTAACGTTAAAGGTTTCGTCGACCACGCAGATCAGCCCAAGTCCAGAGAAAACTGGTTAACGTTATAACTCTCGGAAGCTGATGAGAGATTGTGTACTAAATTACGGGAAGTTTTATCCTGATGCCACACTGGAGCAAAACGCATTTACTGATGTGTCGAACGGAAATGTCTGTTTGGACCCAAGAACGCGATGTGGTATTCAATTAAACGAGTGGGGAAAATGCTAACTCGTTAGCCATCGCGCTTGTGTGAAACAAGCAGAGGCAGAAGCCCGTAATGTCTCCGCAGAAGCGGCGGAGGCTGCACGCGCATTCCCTGCTCCTCCTAAAGGCCTTAGCGACGCCGTGCCACTCCAACCTACCTGTGGGTCAATACTGGTGGTAGACATAATTCATCAAGAGGGCCTCTTTAGATTCAGCAAGAGCCTTGCAAAGAAAAAAGCAGCAGCAGCAGCGAGGGTGCTCGGCGTAACCCGAAGCCCGTGGGTTCCTCTCGGCTCCGTGCAGGCTGAACTGCGCTTTTTTCAGCAACTTCCACGACTTGATTCCGGCGATCCGGTCCTCTCGAGCGCACTAAAAGTCCAGCCTGAGGATGTTTCCGAGAGTATCAGAGGCTCTGCGGTTTTGGGTGTTAATCCAGTGCTGTCACACGCCGAGTGTAAATTTATTTCAAAGTGTATATATATATTTTTTTATCTCCCAGCCCGCAGTTATTGTGCACCTCTGTTCACTTCCGCCCAATGGCCGCTCCATCCGGGATCTGCGCGGAGGGACTGACGCCACATGGACCGGGTGGCCATGCGGAGGTGATCAACCTGAGAAAATTGGAAAAAAGTTATTACTGCATAAATGTCTTGTTTCTCTTAGTAAATACATTATTTAATATTTGTTCTTCCTTCTGATAATTGCCTAAAGACATTTAAAGTGCAGTATATCAAGTTACTAAATTAGAAGGGCTTTAGGCTACATATTTTGGCATTGTTATTTTTTCCTATGATTACATATTTATTTTAATATTATAAATGTGTATAATAAAATAACATTAAAACATACAAAATATAGATTATGCATTTATGTAGGCCTAATGAAAACTAGCTGATTCCTCCACTCAATGTAGAAATATTACATCACATTCATTCACCACAGCTCCTAGTATGACATATGTTTGAAAGTGAAAGTGACGTGACATACGACCAAGTATGGTGACCCATACTCGGAATTTGTGCTCTGCATTTAACCCATCCAAAGTGCACACACACAGCGTGAACACACACCCGGAGCAGTGGGCAGCCATTTATGCTGCGGCGCCCGGGGAGCAGTCGGGGGTTCGGTGCCTTGCTCAAGGGCACCTCAGTCGTGGTATTGAGGGTTGAGAGAGCGCTGTACATTCACTCCCCCCACCTACAATCCCTGCCGGATCTGAGACTCGAACTCGCAACCTTTCGATTATGAGTCCGACTCTCTAACCATTAGGCCACGACTTCCCCAATTGTCAGAGGATATGTCCCATTAGTTTATTAGCCTATATTGAATGGGTTTGTGTTTAATTCAGACAAAAATAAGTTGCTATAACAAACCATCCTGTATATAGCCAATAATAAAATATAAAAAACATAATTTTTATTGAATTCTATAATGGAGTTTCATCTGGTCCTTTCCTCTGGTCTCTGTTCATATAGCCTATTCATAAATATGTGCAAAATTTCCTAAAAACTTACAGATGAATTCATACATTTCACACCAAATGTTGTTGACAAGCCTGATTAACTTGTCTTTTTCTTCTAGCTTTATTAAATCATTTACCCAGGATGATGAAAAATTTACTTTTTTAAAAAAGCTTGTAATTTAGTTTTATTAGGCCTAAGTCATGCCACCACTTACTTTTATCATTTACATTTTCACTGTTAAAAGAATGTCATTAACAAGCACTGAGCACTCTTGTGTCAGCTAAACCTCAGGCTGATAAAGGGCATTCGGGGTAGCTAATTGATATTTAGATCAAGCTATTGATCTTGGTCAGATATGGGTGGGATGGGGGTCTTCTTGTTTAATAAGTAGGAAAATAGGAAACTATAAGAGACTGGAACCCTGCAGGGAGCAACTCTGTTTCAACATAACACCCATTTCACAGATAATGCAAAAGCTTTACTGATGAGATGCTTTTGCTGAATTTCCTACAGTTTAAATATGTTTTCAGTTTGAAAGTGATGCAAAATTAGAGATTTTGCATCACATGTTGGATTTGGATGCTGATGTCTTATGCTGTCCTATAATAAAATATTATATCACATTGCACACAGTGATGGCATACATAATAATCCTGTTTATTTATCAAGATCGTTAGTATCCTAATGCTTCTATGGTTAATATGTAGTATGTAGGCTAGTACAAGCGGTTGCCCTGACACTTATTCAACTTGCGTTTTTCTCATTTTATCCACTAAGTGTCAGTGTAATGCGAGTCAACTGGGGAACTTCCTCGACTACATGGGCCATTCCACCGAATGGGTGCCATTTGCTTCCAAAACTCTTCAAAAAAATTTTTTTTTTTAATTTTCTATCTTTTTTAAAGACTGAATCTAGTAATACACATATTTAACTATTCAAAATCTGTATTGGTCCATCTCAGGTAAATTTTTTTTATTTTTTTTACACAATTTTTAATTTAAAGATGGATGCATTTTTCTCAGTCCTGTTACCAAAACTCTAATGTCTTTTAAAAAGCATGTTTAAAAATATGTCTACAAATTCCTTCCTTTCCCCCTCAGGCTGCAGGCATGTGTTTATTTTAAAGAAATTATTGGTTTCATGGTCAAAAAACATTATTTTTATCATAAAAAATTACTATTTATCTACACAAGGTGTATTTTTCTAAAGTACACAAACCCATTTTTTTCATTTTAAAGGCAACTCAAACCTCAAGCTTCTCAATTTTCTATGATGCAATTTATTAAACAATGGGATTATAAATTATGGACCAAACTTAATTTAAAAAAATAGAGGTTTAACTTTATTTTTAAAGAAAAAACTATTTAGTAACAGGAATGCAACTGGTAACAGGAATGAGCATCCATTATATTAGTATACAGGTTTGAATACACATGTGAGGTATTAATAACCGCACTGATATAGTGAAAGTGTTGAACATTGACTAGTGCGCTGACCTCACTGCTAAAAAAAGGCCAAATCATGTTTCTATTTACATCTAGTGGTCTGCAGAGGTTTTTGTTAGGGTTATGTTTAGGGGTAGAGGACGGGTTATAAGATAAGATATAAATAACGAAAAATTAATAAATATTAAATTAAAATTGATATTAAAAATAATAAAGTAATCATTACTTTAAAGTAAAGTAATGAATACCAGGACTGAAAGTAACAGGATTGAGAATTTAGGATAAAATTAGCAAATGCATATAATCTAGCCACATGGAGTACATGCTAATATTATGAGAATGTTCAAATTAAAATAAACAAGTAACATATAAGAAATCATTTAGGTAACAGGACAGTATATTTATAATGACGCTCCCAGCCAGCGTTACAATATCATCAGATATACAGAAAAGAAAATAAGACCACATGCTTCCAATCATTTCATTGGCTTCAGAAGATCCAGATGTTGCAATATCACGTTGAAAATGTGTCTTGTGGATTTTTCCCAGTTTTTAGAGGGGGGAATGTGTTACGGTAACAGGACTGAGTGAAAACATGGGGACACGAATAAAATGTGATATCCAAAATATTATACATGCACAGATGGGATATGGAGGTACACAAAAATGCAAAATAAAAATGATTTCTGAAGAATTTTAAACATTATATTTCATGTTAAAATGTAGCGTTAGACACCGGGGACATGTACAAATTATATTTTCAGTGTTTTAGGTAGTTTTTAATATATAATTTTTTAATTATATATTTTAAATTTGCAGTTAGATTAATGTGCAGGACACTTTGCTTAATAATAAAATGTATTTTATAGTTAATTTTTATGCATGTTTGTACCTATAATGTCCTGGGGACACAAATGGCACCCATTCGGTGGAATGGCCCACATATCAAAACTCGTTGACAGAGAAACCCAATTATAAACTAAATAAATAAATAAAGTGCATTTTTCCTATAAACTGTGGTGTTTTCCATACAAATATTTATTAAGATATACACTACAGCCAGGTATAATATAACAAAATAAAAGATGATATGACTCACCACAGTCAGCATTCAAAATACAGTGTTCAGTAAGCTGTAGCCTATTCCGTACTGTACTGTACTGACCCATACCACTCGGTGGAAACAAGCCATTATTTACATTTACAAAATGAGGTTTGATATTTTGAGTGTTTCTGTTTTGCTTGAAAGACACAGACCAGCACATTCCGTATGTGAATTATACTATTAATGTTCTTATTCAGTTGTGTTTCTGCAATTTGGTTCCATGCTTGTATATTGTCGTATATAAGACACAGCACATGCAGGTATAATTCCTCTCCCCTATACTCGCTCTCACAAATATGGCTTGTGTTACCGATAGTAAAAGAGACAGATGTTGATCAGCATTTTGCTGTGTAATGACACAAGTGCATGTAAAGCAATTCATTTTTCTTCATTTAATCTCCACTATTAAACCGTTAAACTGAAAGAGATCTTTACAATATGTTTAAAATGTACAAAATATAGGCTACCATTGAAACTGTAAAATTAGAAGCCACATAATAAACGGTATGCAAAACTGTTTAACAGAAAAATCATATCCTGAAAGGAAAATAAATATGTATTCATAAAAGCATGTGAGGTCAATTGCTGTATCCTTTGGCTTTGGATGAATAGTTACACAGAAGCCTTGTGACTTGCTTCTTGTTCACTTGTTGAGTTCAATGTGTCATTAGGCAAAACAGTAATAATAATAAAAACACACATAGCCTACACATACCTTTGAATTTTCATGTTCATATTCACGTCTTATTTTCTTAATTTGTGTGTATTGTTATGTTTATACATGTATACATAATTTTGAATCCATCCAATCTGGTCCATTCTGAGAATGGTTCATGTCCTTTTCTTCCATCTCTTTCCCTTCTCAATGTTCCTTCTCTCTCTTGAGATGTTGATGAGATCTGGACACTGTCACTTATACAAATCTAAAAAACAATGCAGATACAAAATTAGATTCACATGAAGTAATATCAGTTGTTTAGGATGATGAGTAAGAACCAGCAAAACATACACAAAATTATAAGGGCACTTTTAAAAGGTTTAAGATAAAAATTTTACAAACATGTGTCTTCCTCTTCATTGAAGATGTTGACAACATAGCAGGCAAATACAAATCCCAGGGCCTACATGCAAACAAACACAGCATCAGATTCAGTAAAGTCACACATACAAGTCACTTTTTTATGAATTTCTATATTGGCGTATATGGATGAATCACAGAAAACTTTAAGCAGAAAAGTTCATATTAAAACTGAAGCATGTAATTTTCCAACTTAACAATATTAATTTGTAGGTAACAAAGTTGGTATGCCTGACACAGCAGCATTGTTGTGAGAAATGTTCAGGAACCCTGTTTGAAAACAGTCATTATTTCTGCATGCTTCAGCTTTAACAGATAATGACTTCTTCAGTTTTAGGGTCTTACAGAAATGAACAGTTGCAGGGTGCTGTGCATAACTTCAATGTACTGATACTCCAACACACAGCCCAGCTCAGAGACCAGAGCAGGACTTTCCAGATGCTCCCATCTAGTGGTTGGGAGGTTTCTGTTCTCACAGCCTGGACCGTTGTCCTTCCACCATGAACGGTAAGATGAAAGTCCCAATGACAGGTAATTGCTGTCCTGCAAGAGCACAGCATTCTGAATTTCAGTTTCATGGCTTTGTAAACATTATTGACTTTAATGCTGTAGTACTGAGGAAACATGCGGTGCTGTTCATCTGTGGTTTGTAAGGTTATACCACAGTGATGATATCATTTCATACCAATGGCATGAATGGATGTGAACTTGGTCTAGCACTAGACTGACCCATATGAGTAATGGGGCTCTTTACCTTTGAAAGCCCTCCAAGGTCTAGGTAAAAGCAACAGATAAAGACATTCCAAGTCACCCAAAACACGGTCCAGACTATATACTAAAACAAAAGGAAAGAACATATCGTCATCAGAGTTTTTAAAATTCAGTCGGAACCACATCTAGTTAACTGCATTAAACAAAAATCCATATCTGTGTAAACAAACAAATTGCTGCATTAGACTATATGCTATCATTAAAAAGTTTGGGGTGGGTAATGTATTTTTTTGGCATCTCCTATGCTCACCAGCGCTGCATTTATTTGATCTAAAATACAATAAACAGTAATATTGTGAAATTTTATTACAATTTAAAATATCTGAATTTTGCTTTCTATATATTTTAAAATGTAATTTATTTCTTTGATGGCAAAGCTGAATTTTCTTCAGTGTCACATGCTCCTTCAGAAATCATGCTGATTTTATGCTCAGGAAACATTTATTATCATTTTTGAAAACAGTTGTCCTGATATTTTTCTGGAAACTGTGATATGTTCCAAAGAACATCATTTGTAACAATCTGTTGTAACATTATAAACATCTTTACTGTCACATTTGATCAGTTTAATACATTCTTGCTAAATAAAATCATTAGAAAGAAAAAAAAACTTACTAAACCCAAACTTTTGAATGGTATTTATTTATTAGTTTTTGATAAAGAAATGAAAACATATAATTTTAAATTTAAATGTATTATTGAAATTAATACATTTATTTTAATTAAAATTATTTTAATAATTTTGTTCATTTAGGTATTTTTGGAATCTTTTTATATTTAGTACCGTATTTTATAAATAAGTATAAATAATGTATTTTTTATGAATAATAAGTTATGTTACATTGTTGATTTAATAAAACAAGTTTATTATTTAAGCAATATTATTTAACATACCTATGAAATTTCAGAAGTTACAAAAAAATGTCATGAGGTAAATACAGTACACACCAAAACTACATAGCGGGGCTTATACTGGACTGTCCCAAACAAGCCCAATATCACCACAATGACGTGCAGGAAGTTGACAAGGATGGGCGCCCACTGGTAACCTAGAAAGTCGAACACCTGTCTCTCCACAGCAGTGATCTAGAGAAAAAAGACAGATAGTATGATATAATCATACTACAGTAAACAGTAAAACAGTAAAACCAACCAGCTACTTTGCATCTACACGACCAAAAAAACACCCTCATGCTGCCCCAAACACAATAATGAAGGAGACCCCATCTCTCTTTCCCAGAGACACACAATCAAAACCCCCACCTCTGTTTTTCCACATGCTGGCTTTTTACTCAGGGTTGCCAGGGTAACAGAGCCAATGGGGTACAAAGCTTGTGACAGAGACACAGAGAGTGAGAGGTGGAGAAAGAGAAAAGGAGGGCGGGAGGGAGAAAGGGTAAGCGAGAGGAGATGAGGGCCCTCCATGGAGGTCAGAGGCTCAGTGAGAGGAGATGTATGATTCAGAGGGGAGGTGCTGGGTGTGGGGGATGCTGCTCCTCTCATAAAGCTTCACTGCAGCAGTCATAAACCCTCTCTGCCACTAAACACCCATCCCCCATACAATCTCTCTCTGTATGCCATAATGCTGCTGTGTACCAGCTGTTCCCAGAGGTTCCACCTCAAATCAACCATTCGTAGCATGTCTTCACCACAGTCCCCATCAGCTGTGTTCCAGCATGAGGTGCGTTGACTTTAACCAGCCAAGCATAAAACAGTGAGATGTTTCACAGACACAGATGAGCCATCCGTTTTTGGTAACAGACATCTGCGGTACAAACTCAGATTATACAATATATATCCATCCTGGTAAATCTAATTCATAAACGTGGACGGTCTCCAACTCATTTGAAATATTTAAAGGAAATATGAAACCATCATTACACAGAGCAACAGTGGCTGAACCTGTTGATATAGCTGACATGACGGATGAATGTTCAGCCAAGACTTATAGATGCCAAATGTTACACAAACTTGGACATGGTATGGCAGACATGCAGCAGACCTCTCTTTTTCTATTCACTGGCAGTAAAAGGTGTGAAATGGTAAATTGAATTTGTTAAACCGGTTAAACCATACAGCTGTATTTTCTTTGTGAGCCATCAAGAGATCAAATGTACACAACTGTAAAGACTAATAAATGCATGCTTCTGTTCTGCACTGTCTTACTCAATCTTCATCATTTATTTAGTAGGTGACAGTATTTAAAAAAAAGGTCAAGGCTGAGTTAATCCACTGAGATTATATACCAAATGTGATGTCATATCAGATTGCTAATATATAATGCTGACTTAAAAATATATAACTGGATAAGCATCTCCACTCTTTCTTTCATGCACATTTACACAAGCAATAGAAAGAAAGGAAAGACAGAAAAGCTAAGGTTAGACCAAAGTTAAAAGCTATACAAAGGTTAAGCAGAATAACAGCAGGGATGTAGGTCACTGTCTCTGTTGGTGTTCAGTACAGAAACAAGAGGGTTTCCTCCTGTGGAGAACACAAGTGCAACTACTGAACTGAGATGACCAGATGAATCCAATATATCACTTTGTGAGGAGAAAAGGATCTCGCACCACTGAAATACCATGTGCAATCAATGAGCAATATGCATTAAACACACATTAAAATGCACATACATAAACATTTCTCTTATGTAGGAAATCTGCAATTTAAATAAATAGATTATATTCTATGCTGAATAAATGGATGGGTGGATGGATGATGGATATTTTAAAAAAACCTTTTATAGAAATAAATGATGGTGCATTAGCAGCAAAACAAGTCAGAAGTTCAGAACTGATACATATGACAGAGAAACACATTACAGTAAATATAGAATATAAAAATATAAATATAAAAATGAGAGAAAAAAATAACAAATGTTTACATATAAGAAAAGCTATAAATACACTATGTGCACAACAAACACAGTAGCTATACATAATATACTATACAATAATGCAGGCCTATTATTTGCACTTCAGTTCTCATTGTAGTCTTATATTGCAAAAAAATGGTCTAGTTTTGTGTGTGCTCCTTTACAATAATTACTTTTTATAATAGATAATTGTCCAAAAGTGTTTGTGCAGCCATATTCTGAGGAGGTAAACAAACGCTTCCAATATATAGCAATCAAAAGTAGGCCTATACGTAGCCTACAATTATTGTATATGTTTGTAATAATTATAAATGAAAAACTAGTTATTGGCACAAAACCTTTCTTCTTTCAAACAATGGACTATTTAAAAGACTGCAGACTTTAAGACTTGAGATGTTCAGAAACTCTCGAAGTTAATATCACAACGTAAAATCATATACTATGACAGATTAATAAATTAGATACAAAATTGCAGCGATAGACGCTTGTTTTTACTACAATTCTATAACGCACTTACCAGCTGAAGAGCGCAGAAGAACATCAACATACACCTCCCCGAGCAGCAGCCCATCTTCACTTTTCTCTCCGGTATAAACGAAAAACTCAAAATGGTAAATAAAACAGATTCATTTTTGAGGTATCCTGTTTTTAGCGGTATTTTTCAGTAGGCTATGCTTCCTTTACAATGGGCTGTGATCATAGCTGTACATAGCGCACAGGGTTAAGAACAATATGAAGCGGTAGGCGGGGGTAAAGAGGGTGAGATCGGTGGTAAATAAAATGGGTTGGGTCCTTAACTATAACAGCCGCCGCCTCCCGGTGCGCTGTCGAGAGAGAGCGGCAGGTGGAGCACTAGCGGCTGGAAGAGTCGGTAAATGATTAGATTTACCTTCCATAGAAATCCAGATCTGACTACCATCAACACTACTGGAATGTTTTAAAGCAGGGTTAACTAATATTGAAGATTCAGCATTCACATACATTTTGTTTGTTATTTTAGCCTATACACAATATTTTCAGAGGCAAGTTTAAGGTGAATGATTTTGTAAGCTTAACACATAGTAGTTAATTACAATGGGGGTACAACTCAGGAAAGTTATGGTTAGTGATTATTTATAGCATAACGTCTGAGCTGCTCGTTTTCATTCACAGTAAAGGAATGGCTGTCAAGGAAAGTAAGATTTTTCTCTGTGAAATGCCTTAAATTTAAACCTGTTCCACACATGGCTAGGCCTAATTGTTATGCAAGTTCAAAAGACTTGAAATTAACTTAAAAGTCTCATTCTTGGTGACTTTTTAGGGTTTCCCAACCACTAGTCCCCATCCACTTTGATTGTATGGAAGAGAGTAGCTTGGACGTTCTGCGTCTTCTTCGGTATTCCACAGAACAAAATAATAAAGTCACATGGGTTTGGAACAACACTGATGAAAGAATTTCTTTGTTGCCTATTTACTTACCTGAGGAAACACTGAAAACTGAACACAAACGTCAGTATACATCATATATGCAAAACTGCACCATAAGCAGTTACACTGGGTTTCCTTAGGATTTGTGTGTATATGTTTTTATGTGTGAACTTTTTTTTAGAGTAATGTCAGCCTTGAGGTTGCATTTTTCATCATTTGGACGCCTCCATGCTTGACTAGCCCCTGCAGTGCCCAGCCATGTTCAGCACATATCACCCACCTGAACACAGCTGCCTGCTGCAGTGAGTATACGCTTGCTGGCACGGTCCGTAGTCCCACAGATGGGTGATTAACAGCAGGGTGCAGGGGTTTAGGTCTGTGAGTCTCAGTATGTGCTGATAAACAAATGTTCTATCTTTAGAGAGAGCTGTAGGTTTGATTGGTGGGTTGGCATCTAGAACATGTTTGTGAATCTTTGCTCTCCTTTTGAGCCCATATGTCTCTGTGTGTTTGTATAGCCTATATAGATTCTTGTTATCTTGTAGCATTAAGGTTTGTAGGTTGATTAAATGTACAAAATCATGCAAAACATATGAAATGAACTGTTCCTGTTGTGCAAATTAAACTATATAACATTAAATTAACCATTTATACAGCATGTTGGGAAGACACAAACTACTTAACGATAGATATTCTTTATATTGATGGTTCCATTAAGAGTCTTTAACATGCATGTACATTTTTGGATTGTACAAATGATTTTTTCATAATGGAGAAGGGTTCTCTAGATTATTCAAATGTCCTTTACACTCAGACAAAATGGTTCTTTTAAGAACTGTTCACTGAAAGGCTCACAATAAAAATGTGTTCCTGCTGCAAAAAAACCCCTTTTGGAACCTTTAATTTTAATGTTGATTATATTGGTCAAATATTGTTCAAGCTCATTCAACCATTGAACCCTGTTACCCAAGTTACTATAGTAAGAATAATGAAAAAGAAAAACTATCATTAATGAAAAAATTTTCATAAATGCCTATAAATTACCCTTTTATATTTTAATATAAATGTTGTCTAGAAACTATTTTTAATTTGTTTTATAATTAATTTATATATCGATTAACACCATAGAAAAAAACAGTATACACTGGTGGCAAAAAGTTTGTAATAATTCAGGTTTTTAAAATGTTTTCTAATGCTCATTATTTGATCAAAAATACAGTATAAACAGTAATATTGCACAATATTATTACAAATAAAAAACCGTTTTCTATTTGAGTAGCCTACATTTTAATATGTCATGTATTCCTGTGATGGCAAAGCTGGATATTCAGCCATCACCGGTCTTTAGTGTCACATGATCCTTCAAAATCATTAATAATCATGAATTTGGTGCTCAAAAAATATTTATTTTTATTATCAGTTCTGAAAACAGCTGTGCTTTTTTTTGTGGAAGCCATGATATGAATATTACTGTTTTTACAGTATTTTTGATTAGATAAATGCCTTGGTGAGCAAGAGAGACTTCACTTAATTGAGACTTGGTGAAACTTTTAAAAACATTAAACATCTTAATTATTCCAAACTTTTGGTCACCGGGGTATATATATATAATCAAAGTAGGATGTATCATGGTTCTACCAGTACTTTCTGTACTGTTCACCCATTGGCTGTCATTCCCAAACTGTCCGCGCAGTGGCGCAAAACGCGAGTTCCAGATGCTAATGGAGTGGGCACCGCGCTGTCATATGGTACTGTCGCCGAAGCTCGAGACAGGACTGAGGCTTGAGGAGGCTCTGAGGCTCAACTGAGGCAGTCGCGACGTGGTCTTGATATCACAACCGAGCCTAGACTTGGAATAACCCAGCTGTGCGTTTGCACCTTTCGCCTTGTGAGCGACGCGGCATGCACAGGAACAATGGGGATGGTCAGAGGTTGCGCTGAGGACGCCAGATGCCATACCGCACACATGTCCTCCCTAACATACGAATCCAGGCTCAACGCAGGTTATTGATTATGCTTGCGGGGTCCGACCGGGAGCCAGACGTTTCAGCAGCAGCAGAGAGAGTGCAGCGAGGTGGATGCTGCGCGGCGACGCGCCCCCTGAATCCCTAAACTGAGTGAGTATCTTCAGCAGCATCTGTATAACTAAGCGTCTCATTGGCATGCACTTCTGCCTACGTGCTGACCACACAACGGACTCCTGTATTAAACGCATAGCAGAATGTATAGCATGATCGTTTGCTGTTGGACGTTGGAGCGTCACGCGTCCGGTTTATATGAGATTAATGACTCGCATCATATAAATCAGGCGACACGTGTGCAACAGCTTCAGTGTAGCCGCATTACCCTTTGTGATTCGACGCTTAATTAAACGATTTATAAGCAGGTTGTGGCACACTCTCTCACTCAGAGGAAACCAGCACTGCTCGATATCACATTTAATACCGTGAATTATGGAATCAAATAAGAGAACAGCGACATAGCCGCTCGTTTATTTGTTTCCCCTCAATTAAAAGGGATTTCGATGGAAACCTCTTGCCGTCTGCTGTGGGAGCTGGCCTCGAGGACGCGCCTGCACTGCGCGTGCATTTCCACTTTGATCTTGCGAGATTATTTCCAGAGTGCATCGGTGATTGGCGGGACAATACCCACTGGAGCAACGAATTACTCGTGCTGAATAAGAGGTCGACCGCTGCGGGCCATAACATATCATGCATCCGCGCTACACATATGCGAGCCGGGAAAACGAGCCGTGTTGCATACTTGACAAATACAGTAGTCTATTATTTCAGTTCTAACAGCTCACGTTTTAAAATTCATACTGGCCGAATCAAAATTTATTCTGCTAACCTGTTGTCTGATTTAACCGCCGCAGTAAAAGCAGACTGAGCTCCTGTCTGCAAAAAAGGCGCAGTACTTCAATGAGGATGTATAATTTGGGCACGAGATGAGTCAATAAACGCACTGAACAGGTTGGGCGGCACACGCAGTGATTTATTGTCGCTCTTGCCAGATAAAAAGTAAAAGTCTAAACAGAGCACTAATGACTTTGAATTATTCCATATAGTCTGTTCGTGAATATTCTAAGAGATTGAACTGTTTGTTTACCATTATATCCATACACTGACTAATTTTGTTAATGTCGTTTAGTGCGTGACTGCTTTCCTGACTGACTACAATACTAGCCAATAGCATTCGAGTGCGGCTTGTGAAAGAGCATATCATTGGTCGAATTTACTGAACGAACACGCCTCCTATACTGAACGATTCGCCGTTTTGAATCGGATCTACTCAGTGCGGATTTTTTTCCGTAAATGAGTTAATGTGAGTCATTCTCGTTCAGATAAGGCGTATAATGATTCAAATATAATAATATTTATTTAATAAATAAATATTTAATATTTTCAAATGAATGCTCGAAATACATTATTTAGGTAACACTTTACAATAATTAACTAACACGTTAATAGACTTTAATACATTAGCTAACATTAACTAATCGAACCTTATTGTAAAGTGGTACAATTATTTGTTATTAAAGCACATATATGTTCACAAAACACTGTTAAATTAAACAGAAAAGCAAGCAGGTGTGCATGATTTGGTGTGGCAGCCAATACAAATAATAACTGTTTCCTTATAAATCCTGCGTTTGGACCAGGCTCGGTTGCAGAATCACATCTGTGCTTCTGAAATTATTATCTTCTTGTATATAGTGTAGTAGTTAGCCATCTCTGTGTTGTACGTGGCCGCTTGTCAAGCATGAAAAACACAAGTTTTATTTAAATTCTGAATATATTATCATATACAGCATGTATAGAGTGCTCCCTTTAAATTGATTAAAAACTGTCACTCATTCATCACAATCTCACAAAGTTCCAATGAACGTGACTGCATGATGAAACTTTTTTAATGTCTTTGTTCGAAAGAAGTTACGAGCATAGAACAGCACTGGACAAAAAACTGCGACTGGAGCGGTGAGTACGTGGACTCCAACCTAAACACCTCTGATTGTCCATTGCGTTTTAGAAATCAACAAACATGTCTGTGATTGGCTACATTGCTCACCTCTGCGAAAATGTATTGTAAAATCATTTGACGCTTTCCAAAGCAGAAGGGCAGATACACTGAATTGTTTGCGAAATCTATTTTGTTATGCTATTATTACGAAGATGTAGAATTATGCAACAGATCCTAGACCAGGGGTTATGGGCAGCTTTTCCATCTAAAAGCAATCAGAAGCAACAGCAGGCAAGTTGTATGAGTAAGACTATTATACACGCTGAACTCAAATCTGACCGTCCCCCTCGGTCCGAAGGGGTGGCACAGGGATGTCCGTGGGGGGGCAAAAACATGTTGAAATAGAAATCGGTCTCCAGAGCGCAAAGCATAAATGCACTGGATATTTGCCATTATTACAGCTTTAACTGAGGGTGCTATTGATTTCGTTTGAGGGTGCTTAGCATCCCCATAGAACTGGGCCTGACTCATTGCACAAAGGCACTGGTTGACACCTACTGGCTACGAATCTGAATGAATTTTTTTGTGAATTCAGAAAAATCCAGTGATTTAGTGTTGGTAATTTAATTTATTCACTGGAATTAGTTAAATCACCAACGCTTGTGTAGAGGGAAGGCTTGTCAATGTACCTGTCATACAAGACAGATGAAGGTTCTGAGTGTGTCAAGTATGTGAGTTTGTGAGAGCAGTGGTTCCTGTTGATTGGTGGAGACTGGAACAGATATGATGTCCCCAACCATGAGCATCAGAGAATGCAAGCAGAATGTTCTGTAATGTCCATTCAATGAAAGAGAAATCCCACATTGGCTCACATGTGATTCAGTGTAATGTCTGGAGTAGGGAGGGGTAAAGAACTGTTTTCTATTTACATTTTTTTTTTTTTTTTTTTTTTCAAAGAGGCAAGAAGGCTGCACTGGTTGGAATCCCTGTTATTACAGGTTATAATATATAAGTTCATCTTGAAATTGACAACTCTCAAATTTAATCTTTTAGAAAAGCATTATGTTCAGTTCTTCTGTTCTGGAAACCTCTTACATGAATCACACACACCTTGTTTTGTCACATCGGAAATGTGTTTTCGCTGTACTCAATTTCCTGAACCTCTTGTTTATCCTGGGGTGGCCTACGAAGTGAACGGAGCCTTCAGATTTTTAGAGAAGCGTCAGAGATTTGCTGTAGGTCTGTGACGGTGTGATAAGGCCCTGCAGGCAGACATCCATTAAACTTGAGGCTCTGCTGATGATACTGTGAACTGCAGAGGAGTTCCTTCTCTCAGCCTTATCGTGGAGCAGATGAGTGGACATAGCTCCTCACAGGAGGAAACATACAGCCTATATCTGTCCTTGAACATATGTGTGTGTGCATATGTGTGCATCTGTGTTTGCAGGGCTTTTAGACCTGCAATATCTGCCAGAAGTGCATTTGAACCCAAATCCTAATTATTTTCCCCAATTAAATCACCTATAGTTACAGATTGTGAGGGTGAATGTTTGCTGACTTGGCTTGAGAGTTATGTCCTGTGGAAGAGACCCTTTCTGATCAAACCAGTATGATTCAGCTACTAGCAAAACTACATTTCAACAGTCTCTTAGCGAGAGGTCAAGAGGTCTTTGTCTCCTCCAAACAAAGGTCGTGAGGCCAGGAATCTCTGGTGACCTTAAAATGTGGTATTTTGTGTCATTGTGTTTAGGTTCTTTTACAGTTAAGAGTCTGTTCATGACACCAGTAATTTGTCCACATTTGTCATCCAAGATGTTCATGTCTATCGTTTTTCAGTCGAAAAGAAATTAAGGTTTTTGAGGAAAACATTCCAGGATTTTTCTCCATATAGTGGACTTCAGTGGTGGCCAATGGGTTGAAGGTCCAAATTGCCATTTCAGTGCTGCCTCAAAGGGCTCTACATGATCCCAGCTGAGGAATAAGGGTCTTATCTTGCGAAACGATCTGTCATTTTCTAAAAAAAAAGAAAAATATATACTTTTTAACCACAAATGCTCGTCTTACACTAGCTCGACTTCACGCATTACGTAATCACACACGCGTGACGTAGGCGGAAGTACCGATCCAGTGTTTACAAAGCGAACGTGCAAAGACAGTCAAACGCACTTTACAATGAAAGGTAAAACAACGATATCGGTTGATTTTGAAGTTGGAGGAGAAAATTAGAAATAGTTTTCCCCCCCTACCATACCTTTTTGAAACGAAGTACACATACGAAGAACTAACCGCGTGTGACTTTTCCAACGTGATTGCGTAATGCGCGAAGACACGAATGCACATTGCAGAGCTAGTGCAAGATGAGCATTAGTGATTAAAAAGTATAGAAATTTAAATAAAAAATTTTTAGAAAATTGATAGATTGTTTTGCTAGATAACATCCTTATTCCTCAGCTGGGATCATGTAGAGCCCTTTGAAGCTGTATTAAAAATGCAATTTGGACCTTCAACCCGTTGGCCAACAGTGAAGTCCACTATATTGGAGAAAAATCCTGGAATGTTTTCCTTAAAAATCTTAATTTCTTTTCGACTGAAGAAAGAAAGACATTAAAATCTTGGATGACATGGGGGTGAGTAAATTATCAGGACATTTTTATTCTGGAAGTGAACTAATCCTTTAATGTTTATTGCTAGAAAATAGCAAAATCACTCCAATCGGGTTTTCAACTATATCTAAGTATGTGTTTTTTTGATAACAGGGTATAAAATGGCAAATAAATCTCAAGGTTACACACATCCTCTCACCAATCATTTGCTTAAAACAAAAGAAAGAGTTTCAGACCCTATTTTTTTACCCTGTTCGTGGAAAGTGTCAGATACACAAGTGAATTCACTCCAGCAACTTAACTGAGCCGAGACGGTTGTTTCCTGTAACCCATTTAGGGAAATTTCGTGAGTAGAGTTACAGTATTGCTCTAAGCTACAGTTAATGGGTGTTTTGTTTACGTTTTTTACAGTGATGAATTTACATGACATTTTCTGAATAAAATCTGAGTGATGTTTGCTAGTACAAAACTCTCCCTCACAGTCACGATAACAGAAGTGGGTGGATCCCATGGTGCTGCTAATGTGCTAAGAGTTTTTTTTTGTATTTGATTGCTATATGGTTAAAAGGGTGTACTGGGTGGTTGTTAGGGCATCTTTAGATGGTTGCTAGGAGGTTGCTTACTGCTCCAGGTCAAAACAGCTGACCCTTAAGTTTGATCATTATATATTTTTCATCATTTTTATTCTTACTAAGCAAAAGTAAGTGTTATTTCTCTTCAACTTGGTTGGAGACAAAACGAAATACAGTGACCCCTGGAGCCACAGTGCAGAACAGATAACAAAACATGTAACAGACAAAAGCAACTACAGGCAGTCCACTGGACACTGTAACTGTAAATATGAACTGTAAGATGGAAATAGTAGCAGCAGTACAGCTGTAACTAATAGTTTCATCAGTCAATTATTCTTACTTCTGGAACAAGTTATAATCTTAGAACAAAGCAGTTATGTAAAGGTAGCGCTGAGGAGTTTGGCTTTAAGGATGTGTTTGTTTTAAACTCAAGACAAGATGACAGAGGACACCCTGTTTTACCGCTTGCTTGCGAATAAATCATTGAACATCCCTCATGCTAACATGCTGCTCAGAGGAGACTTCAGGGCTGTTCACACACACAGATTTACAGCAACAAAGCAGCAGGAAGTCATTCATTTTCGATGAGAGTTGGTGATTTCTGACGACACGAACGTTGGCGACAGAAGTTGAGTGGAGTGCGATGCGGTTACGACTACCAATGAAAGAGCAGATAGTAATTTGCCCACTACAGTTACAGCATAGCAACGGCTACTAAAAATCTGTTTTTGTTTCATATTCATTTGTCGTTATAATTTTTGTAGTTTACATCTCATCTTATACCCGTTCCCCCATTCTTTCTGCTGATGTAGTATGGACAGAAAGAGAAGAAAGAGAGTGAAAAGGGGAAAAACGAGAAGGGGAGGAGGCGAGAGAGAGTCATGTCTCGGGGGTTTGGGGGGACGTGCCAGTTTCTCTCTGACTGAAATCTAGGGCTTCACAGTAATTAAAACATGCCATTCCCCAATCTCTCTCTGTTTCTCTTTCTTCCCTGTTCCTGAGCTCCTTACAAACTGACACACTCTTTCTCTTTATTTCTCTGGGGAAGTAATTGACTGGAAAATAGAAGCTGGTATCTGACATAGAGATGGAGACCTGCCATTGTTACGTGATCTGATTTTGTTTTTGTTAAAGAAACAAGATTCATTTCACACACATGCAACCCATAATGGTAAAGAAATGAAATACAGAGAACCTCAAATAAAAAATATTAATCATGTGCTTTTGACCTGGAGTTACTGGAGTGTGGACATGCTGAGGCTTCATCAAGGACTCAAGAGACCTGTAAGCTTTTGTTTTTTTGATATTGCATATCTGCAATTGCATAAAACAACCGCTGGGGAGCAGTAGTTTAAGCATTGGATTTGTAGAGATGTATTAAAGGAATAGTTCACCCAAAATAATTTTGTCATCATTTACTCACTCTCATGTCGTTCCAAACCTGTATAAGTTTCTTTCTTATGTTAAACACAAAAGAAGATATTTTTAATTTTGAAGAACCAAACAGTTGTTGGGAACAGTTGTAGGGAAATAAATACTATGAAAGTCAATAGGGACCATCAACTGTTTGATTACCAGCATTCTTTAAAATATCTTCTTTTATGTTCAACATAAGAAAGAAAAAAAAAATTGTACAGGTTTGGAATGACATGAGGGTGAGTAAATGATGACAAAAATTTCATTTTATTGTGAACTATCCCTTTAAGTATGTTGGATGGGTTTGGCTGGTTAGCATAGTTCGCCCTTGCTGTTATATATCATAACTAAACTAATCTCAATAAGGATATTTCCTCAACATATATACAGTTAATAATTTATTACATTATAGATTTTTTACATTCGCCAATATGAAAGTTTTTTTTTATTTATCGATGATTTTATATATATTTAAATTTACTAGTAGGCCTAATTTCTGAGTGAAAATTGTTTGTACACCCATTTTTTTTTAGCTATCACATAGTTTTTGATGTTTTATTTTTATTAATTTATTTTAGACAAAATAATATACAATTGCTGTCTGCTAAGTTCAGAAGTTGAGACTTTATTCAATAAACCCTGCTCACTTTATATCATCATTTCATCTCCTGCATTCTGTGGCTTCACAGCTTCCTCTGTCAACCTCTCAGTCTGATAGAAGACTTTTAGTGAGCTGGTTTTGGTCTCAGACAAAACTCTGCAAGATGGTTTTGGATACCAGACAAAACTGATATCTTCTGATGGGATCTAGTAAAGAGACTGGATCTAATTTCCAGGCGTTGAGACACAATCCAACATCGTATCTGCAATAGTTGTCTGCCATATCATGAAAATGATTATGTAGGCCTACTATAATTAATACATATTTATGATTTGAAAGTTACACAGGTCAGTATCAGCCAGAATGTTAATATTGCTGCATCTCTACCGCATCACCTGCATCACCTTTTAACAACATGTTACACATTTTTACTGGCTAAATTAATTTATACTGTAGTCATGAAGTTGTATGTAGGCTAATAATTTCTTGTACTAATACACCAAGATTTCTGTTATAGCTTTCAAGTCTAGAGGGGTTGTTTCATTTGTGTTTAATTTAAAATTGTGTGGTGGACTGAAAGTCTCCAATTAAGAGCGAACAGGATGTTTTCGTTTTGCTTGGTCACATTAATCAAATATGAAATGGTAATAATTTTAAGGGGATTGTCCTGGGTATCTTAAATAATAGCGCAGCATTAGCTGATTTTACCAATTAAATAGGATTTTGTCTTGCTCTAATGAGTTGGTTTTCAGAAAGGCAAATTAATCAGTCTGAGAATAAAGACAGGGACTCAGTATCAGAGACAGGCTCTGCTTCTTCCCAAACAGTATCTGTGTAATTACACAGGAAACAAGCTCTTTACTGTTTAATTAGCCCAGCAAAGACAAGATGTAGATTTAGCCACAAACTCCACACTTGCCAAGTTCAGCTCGGTCCAGAAAGTGTGATGGGAATTTAACTGTGCTATTTTTGAGAGATAGTTGAATTTGAACTTTGACAGAACACATATGTGTGTGCATATATATGTGTGTGTGATGACTAAAAGAGCCGAGTCTCATAAACAACATAAGGTCCGATCCACATTGCAGCTTGTTCTGGCCAAGAACCGCCCACTTAAGACAGGAGCAGACCAACATGTATTGATTATACCACAATAATTGCGCCGTCTAGTTGCAGACTAGAAAACAATAACAGTTTTATAATTTATGGCTGTTATTAATGGAAAGACTCAATGTAGTAAGCCATAAATCACACTGAAATGCAGCTTATGTTCTGTAGATGCAGAATATGGCAATATGTCAGAAAGATCAGCATCTATAATACCTTTGATTGGGTTTATGTAACAGTCTAGTTTAGTCACATATTCACATGTGCTAAACAGCACCTATTGTCAGTGACTGGGACTATTTTATTCACCCAGCTCACGTTTGCCTGGGTCTCTGCATGAAAAACTTCATTATAGGGAATGACTTCACAAATCAATAGGACTAACATGTGATTTGGCCATTCGGTGGGGTGAAACACAGTCACATCAAGCTCCATCTGGCCTCAGACTAATGATGTGCTCATGACAGAACAATCTCTGATGGAGCACTCGCTTTCAGCGTTGTCCTCGCCCCTTTCTTTCCAGAAACACACAGGACAACACATACAAGTACAAGTTTGCAATATGAAGGATTGTTTTGCTTTTGTTTAAATAGTCGTCATTTAGCAAATACTTTATATCTGAATCATGACAAAACTCTTCAATAAAAATCAAAATTTTTGTCCTAGAAAGAACCACAATCCCATGAAGCATTGTGAATAATATGTGAAAAAATATGTGAAATATAAAGCTATTCATTTAAAGTTAATTATTTAGAAACAGTACATTTTAAGGTTATTACTAAATATGCAAAAATATACAAATATTAAAGTATTCTGAGGAATTTTGTCAATTTGCTGGCTGCAACTCTCTGATTGATTGGTGGAATTTTTTTTCACAGAATCATGGGTAATGTGATTTTTCAACACATATCCCATTGTTAAACACAATTATTTTCAAAATAAGTCCTAATAATGCAAACAGATGGCTTCAACAATATGCCACCAATTAACAACCACAGAGCTCACAACAGGTCTGTTAAAGGTTTATACATACATTATCCTTAAAAAAAGAATTTGCATATGGAGAAAATTAAGCTCACTGTTGCACTCTACTGCACATCAATTATGTTCTGATTGATTGTGATTGTCTCACAGTTCACAGCAGATTCATGTTCAATGTGGACAGACAAACTTGTCAGTGAGAATTTGTTGCATCAGACCTAGTTAGGACACAGTGCTATATGGCTGAAGGGCATTATGGAGATGATGATTTTTGTAACTGTGCAGTTCATCAGGTACTTTCACATGTGATTGGGAAACTAGAACCAAGAAAGTTGAATTCATAAGCCATTAGGCTGCCACCAGCAAATTCTGTCATACCGCTGCAACCTGGATAAGCAGCTCATGAGCAAAATTTTGATTCACCTCCAATTAAAATCACAATGGGATTTATTATGGTCATCAGTGTTTCAATATCCGCGTCTGTTTATTTTGAGTAACTCAAATTGTGCTAAAAACAGGCAATCTAGAGAAAGAGAAGCTTTCAGTCATTTTGCATTTAATTTGTCTGTAGGCATTAAAGATATGAGAAGAATGTCATTGCCAATAATGAGATTTGAAATATGCCATGGGCACTCTAGACAAATTTTGAGTAAAACATCTATGATTGAATATTAGCAATAGTTCCTTGCAAACCTCAAGAAAGTCAGAATACCTATTGTTACTTTTAAATGCCAAACCTTGACCCTTTGAACCAACCAACTAATCAGTTAAAGCGCAGTCACATTAGCGAAGTTTCAGCAAAACTGCTGGCAAAAAAGATCCATTATTGTCAATAGTGTAGTGATGTATGAAGCACAGCTCTCAAAGAAGTCACTTTCAAACCAAGCAGATTTCTGCTGGTCAACAGCCCAATGTAGCAAATTTGCCAAATCTGCATTGGGAAATCTTTGTCCTCACAAGAAATTGCAGACTGTGTGGATTCTTACATACATAAAATCAGGGAAGACACCATATTTAATTGAAAACAGATGAAAACAAGGCAGTGAGGCTTTCAGACTTTCTTGCACTGTGTCCTAGACCTAGATCATGTAAAAATAATTGTCAATACTGTTTTATGGAGTTTTTTGGAAAGATGCTTCATCAGCTAAACAACTGGCAACAGTACAATCCACTGAATATATTGTACTTCTATCCCTCACAGCCTTGTTTTCATTCCTGTCAAAAATTAAATATGGCACTACCCTGACTAAAGTCTGTTGAAAAGACTGAATTAATTCGCCAAATGGCAAATGTGATCACACCTTTAGTCGGTTAAAATGTGCTTGAGAATTAAAAAGGAACCACATAAAGGACTCGAGCTGTTCAGAAACCAAGCTGCAAACACCTAAGACTGTGTTCCTGCTCACCCACTGAGGAGATCCTGTTAAAACAGATCATTAAAACCATGATGCACCACAAGAGTCTGGATAGAAGGATTGAGAAAGTGAGGGTGAGAGACAGCGACAGCTTCATTAACACAAAATACACAGAGATGTTGGGAGATATGGTGCTAGCCAATACCAACAACACTACATCAGGTTACTCTAAGCATAGGTGCACATTTTTGGAGGTTGTATTAGTGTATATGTATTTAATTTTGCAATAAATAAATAAGCACACACTTACACACATATTTGTAATTACTGTGTAAATAGGTCGTATTTTCTTGCAGTGCCTAGTCCTGCTGCGATCATTTACTGCCACCATGGTTAGTTGTTGGTTTATATATTATGGCTCGTTTCCACTGAGCGGTACGGTTCGGTACAGTACGGTACGGTATGCAATTATGTCCGTTTCCATTGTCAGAAGTTGTGAATGGTACCAAAATAGCAAACCGTACCGTACCACTTTTCTGGTACCCTTCCGTTGGGGTACCTAGCACAGCAAAGGGTACCAAAAGGGTGGAGCTAAACTCACTGCAGAACATTGATTGGTTGACTAGAATCGTCTCTTGTGTGCGTGATACAAGGGGATAAAGCTTCTCCTTCACTCGTTCCGCTCTGCTGTGTTCGGCTTATTACTTCAGAGTGAGCAAACACAAAAAAATATAACAGTATTTTATAATTTTATATTTTCACACAGACAAGCCGTTTCTCAATATGCGTTCTTGTGGACTTGTGAAACGTCATTGCCCAAAAACCCACGTAATTTTCAAAATATTACTGTTATTGTGTCATGAAAAGTAGTTTTAAGAGTTTTTCAGGTGAGAATGTAGTTGTTTAATACTCAAATCTGCGGTTTATTTATAAAGATATAGCGCCTATTTGAAAATTTGCTATACCGATTTCGGAGCTCCATGCGATCACCGGGCGCTCAGTGCTCCGCCTCGAGCAGCCTTACGCTCGGCTAGTCCTTCCGACATTTGCCGCTGGCTCTGATGTCTCTGTAGTGATTAAACATGAGATACAATTCGTTGTGTGTATATTTAACAGGCATGGTCTCATGAATCTATTATTTGTTCCTGGTCATATCGTTTTGACTGAGCACAAAGTTTAACTTTATATTTATTTTGAACTTTACTGTAGTACAGCGCTGACTTTGTAACATACGTTTGACTGAATTGTTCTTTTGTCTTTATTTCCTCTTATATAAGCCTCTTATACTTTGTACTTATACTTTTATAATGGCTATTATTGTTCATTAAAACTGACATAAAAGAGGCAGAGTTGTGCGTATTGTCGCGCTTTATTGTCGATCGCTACTTTCCGGCATACACCACGCCTATCAAGTAAAGGGTACTGTTGGCAGTGGAAACGCAAGCTGTATCAGAGTGTTCGGTCCCGAACCGTACCGTACCGTACTGTACTGACCCGTACCTCTCGGTGGAAACGAGCCATTAGTTTATAGCTCCAGCTCCAGGCTTTTGCTGGCAGAGCAGCTGCAGGTTTTACCTTGTTCCATTTGTCCAAACTGCGATAAGTGCAGATCATGACTAGTTTGTTCTGGTCAGAGTGAGTAAATTAGGTTTTTATTTGACTCCAGTGGTGATCCTATTGTAATATTCATAAATATCTGGAATGTGAGAGTCTGGATGCGTGCCTTAGCCTAGCACAGCAGTTTTCCTTACTAAGCTGGCAGCCTTTGACAAACACAGTCTTTGTTTTCTGTGTATAAACAGGGAGTCAGTGTATGATGGATCCACTCATTAATCTTCAAGCATGTTCTTTCATTGATGCATACTCAAGGGACCTGTGTACAGTTTAAAAGGGGTCACTGGGAATTCAGGTGCAACTCAGGGCAAGTATGCATGCGTACTACACTTCTGACAACTGCATTTTAATAAAAAGCTCTTTTTTCATGCTGACAAAGAGCAAGACACAATGAAAGAGATTTTTTTTCCTAGCATTGTCCTAGTGTTTCGACACGCTGTTGTTTGCTTGTGCTTGTGAGGTATTTTTAGCTCTAATCATGACTCACTTCCCTTTGATAGTACTAAACCAAGAGCCATAATAATTAAAACTGGGCTAATTCCTTATCTGACAAAATCCACATACTTCATCATCTCATGCATGATGCCTGTAAGGTGTAAGTCAGAAATAGCTGTAGAATTCCTTGTACCGCCACCAGCAGTACAAGTCTTCACGTTGAAAAATAAAGACTGGATTGTGTGTGCAAACAAAAGGTGACTGAATGATTCAGGACTCGCTCTCCATTGAAAAGCACTGGCCCATTCAGAAGATTTCTGATGTAATGGAGAACATTGGACAATTGGAGAAGTGTACGCAATAACGCAATCAAGTGTGTAGACTGTACTATACATTTGCCTCACATGGGTTCAATTCAATGCAGCTGTTCTCCTGCACAGTCATCTGCGATGTCCCTTATAGAGACAAGAAGAGCATATATATATATATATATATATATTCTAATTTATTCAGTATTAAAGATACATAGTGTGTTTATATATATATATATATATATATATATAAACGTTTGTATATGTAATGCGTAAAACATTTATAGAATTTCAGATTGTAATGCATAATAGTGTATTGCAATATACCAATGTGTGATCATATTAATTTCTGTGCTAATTCAAACTTGGCGCATTAACATGCACAGTAGCAGGTTGGACATTGTTGCCATTAGTTTCTACATGTTCATCACGGAATGCCAGGGGCCTCCAAAGCCTCAAGCTGTGTGTCCTGACACTGTCAAATGAAGTTTAACACTTGGGCTCCTGGCGAAAACAGCACAAGCTGACCACATTGGCCCCTGGGACCCATGGCGCATTTAGCAGTAGCAGAACACTTGGAACCCCGAGCCCTGCGACACATTCAGTGTGAGCTTTACTATGAAGGGACCCTGCTACTATTTTAGTCATCTAGTGTTATTCTACTAAATCAAGTGTTTTTAAAAACAATGTCATTTAACAGTTGGCAGAGCAAGGGGCAAGACCATGAGTGTACTGTCATATACAATAGAGAGCAAAATATAGTGTTTTTTCCTAGCACTGTAACTGTTTAGAAAGGGGCTTTAAAGTGAAGTGTAAAAGCTCAGCCTTTCAGCAACTGCATTTACTGTCGCTTTGTTCACGGCAACAGACAGGTGAGGTACCTGATGCTCATGAATCTTTGCATGAAAAGTGCCCCCCAGTCTGAGACAAATGATTCCACACAAACGCTGAGTGACAGTCAGTGGGCAGAAAATGACACACTGTGGGAGAGAAGAGAGAGAGGCCTGCAGGAGACACATGAGGAGAAAGACAAAATAAAAGTACAAGAGTGAGACAGAGAGAGAACAAGAGAAAGTGTGGGGGAGACTCACTCTCTGTCATTCATTCACACTCTAGAGAATGGCTGCAGGGAGGAATGAGAGAGTATGATTCCTTTTTTTCTTTTATCCCTCTGATAAGTGAAAAAGGCTCGTTATACAAAGCAAAGGAACTGATTCTAGCACCTTCACTTTTCTCTTTCAGATCTTGTGGACAGTGTTTGAGAGTGTGTGTGCATATGTGTGTGCGTGTGTGAGGGAGAGCGTGAAAGTGTGTGTGTTTGCACTTCCACATGGCCTCCATGCAGGACGGGGTGAACTTCTCTACTCATCCCTACGGCAAAGTACTGCTGCTGGGGGCCATCGCCGCCGCCTCAGCCTTCGTTGTCACCATCCTCATCGTCGTGCTATGTGTGGGCTGCCAGAGGTGAGTTGCACACACAAACACATATGCTCATATATAAATTCTCGGACTGCTTGCCCTCTTTGGCTGGTTGGGTGGTTTATTTGTTTAGATTCATATTCTGCTTGTTTAAACCCCAAACCTAAAATGCATAACTCATCCTGCTTTTGTGTTGCGGACATAATACCTTAAATCATGCAGCTCATTGATGAGAGGCTTACGATTTTTCCTGGTGTACAAAAAAAACAAGCCAAATTGGCAAAAGACTTCCCTAGACTTACCCTGAAGGATTAACCCCAATCATAATAGCAATCATCTAGAAATGCTTTAGCAACCACCCAGAACACCAAAGAAATCAGCCATATAGCAACATTCCGGTAAACTCATAAATATGATATTGATAATTTGGCTCTTTCATACACTACCGTTCAAAAGTTTAGGGTCTGTTTTTTGGAATGTTTCTGAAAGAAGTCTCTTATGCTCACTGTAATAATACAGTAAGTTATATTGTGAAATATTATTACATTTTAAAATTTTAATGTATTTTATAATGTAATTTATTATCTATATGGCAAAGCTGAATTTTGACAAAGCATTACTTCAGTCTTCAGTAATGATCTTTCAGAAACCCTTCTAATATGCTGATTTGGAGCTTAAGGAACAGTTCTTATTCTCAATGTTTAGAAAACAGTTGTGGTTCCTAATATTTTTTTGTGGATACTGTGTTTTTCAGGATTATTTGATGAATAGAAATTCAAAAGAACAGCATTGATTTGAAAAACGAATGTAGTTTCTCTTATAAAAAAATCTTACTGACTTTTAAACAGTAGTGTACATACACAAAGAACACTCAAATTGAGGATAATACCCAGGATAAAATATGAAATATATTTTAAAAATATTTTAATTCAATATGCAGACTGACAGTCTCTTTTAGTAAGCATTCTCTCAGAACACTCTAGCAACTGCACCAAAAAAGTGCTAAAAAAATACTCAGAACACCATCGCAAACGCATAGCAACACCCTGGAAAACTCCCATAACACTCTATCATCGTGGCGATGAGTTTTGCACAGGCAAACACCACTGAGTTTTTCCACTAATAAAAATCAGTCTTGGAATTCTGTATACAGTTGACAATATTTTATGTATTTTCATTCTGTGCTAGAGCCATTTTTTTTCTCCCAGCCCATTGCATTAAATAAATTATAAGACTGGTAGATCTTAACTTCTGAGGCAGGCTTTACTTTAGTACGGTATTTCTGAATGAAGAAAAAAATGACACTTAATGGCAGAGATTTTGACCAGCATGTTCACACCGAGCTAGCATTCTCATACTTGTAACAGTGTGCTTTCCACTGGAAATCTTCATATTGTCAACATCGCAGAAAATGCTCCTGTAATATGAAGCTACATATCCCACTGCTGCTGTGTGTGTGTTCCAGGATGAAAGCCAGAGATCACCTGTCTTCACCCGTCACTGTCACTACGGCCTTTAATAGAGCTTATTCAAAAATGTCATTGAAGTTCACCCACGCCTCTTTCATGCTCACTGTGTAATGGTGGGGACGTCATTTTGACATGGCAGTGATGTTTAAACACTAAGTGGCTGTTTTTTTTTTCCATCTCTGTCTCTCTCTTGTTCCACCGATGATAGCACAGAGCACACTGTGTGAATGCTAATGTCTCATTTTGTCAAAGCACTTGATGCATCTGGTGGTGGGAGGACAAAGAAAAAGTATTAGAGGAATGAGAGATGGAGGAAAAGAAGTGAGAAAGACAAGAACAAGGTTTGAAGGAAATACATTGCAGGGAAAAAGTAAATGAGAAAATTAGAGAAGATGTTGGAGGTATTGTCAGTTTTCCTACGGGATATTAATACTAATAGAGATAACTTCTTAAGGTCAAACTTGCTGGAAAAATATTTATAGCTTGCAAATGAATACTGAACACTACAGTCAAATGTAAACTCAATAGTTCACAAAAAAATTAATAAAGCTGATACAGTTCACAAAACCAGTTGGAATGATTAGTTGACAAATCAGGCTGATCTAGCTCTCAGTAGGTGCGTTTCCATTACAGATTGCAAACATTTTGCGATATTATATAAATATTGATAAACTTGTGAATGATGGCATTTCCATTAACCGATGTTATGCAAATAAAAAAATAGTTTTCCTCTCGTGATAAGTCATAGTTACGGATGTTGGTAGGTTTACATTTGCAGCCAGTGCACTAGCCATTATCTTTAATCGAAGGAGACGTAGGTGTGTATCTGTAGCGAAGCAGTGTGGAGAGCCGCTTCTGGGCCGCTTCTGAAATGTGCCGCGGCACGGCTGGTATAAACACAAGCATTGACTACACTCTTAAAAATAAAGGTGCTTCACGATGCCATAGAAGAACCTTTTTGTCTAAATAGTTCCTTAAAGAACCTTTAACATCTGAAGAAACTTTCTGTTTCACAAAAGGTTCTTTGTGGCGAAAGAAGGTTCTTCAGAATATAAAAAGGTAAGAAAGAGATGGTTCTTTATAGAACCTTTGACTGAATGGTTCTTCTATGGCATCGCTTGAAGAACCTTTTGAAGCACCTTTATTTTTAAGAGTGTAATCAGCTCCGCCATAATGCACTGCAGACCTGTGCAGTGTAAATAAGGGGTTATCCAAGCGTTAATGGCAAGGAAAGCCCCTAAATTTGAGAGTGGCCACGTATGAGGTGTTTCTTGGAGGTTACAATACATTAAAGAATGATCATGTGATTTTTACGTATGCCAGGTGACCTGTAAATGCTAAAAAAAAAAAAACTGTTTCTATTGCCTGAAAAACCCAACTTATGCGAACATGAAAACTGTTTTTGTGATACATGGGAGTTTTTGCGAAATTTACATGTTTTCATTGGCCGTATTTTCAATTCACAATTTCAGTTTGTGCAATTTGAAGGGTAATGAAAATGCAGCTAGAGAATTATTATTTTCTTTGGCATTCTTGCATTTTTCTTGATAGGACAGTGGCAATCAACTGTAACAGGAAGCGGGTGGAAGAGAAAGAGAGGGATGAGATCGGGAAAGGTCCACAAGGAGGGATTTGAACTTGAGACACCTGAAGCGCAACTGCGCCATATGTTGGCACGCTACCCACGAGGCTATCGGCGCCAGCAGAGACTCACTTATTCAGTGATTCTTTTGTAGTGGTTAACAGACCACTGATGGGGAAGATTATAAATTTTGGCCTATTTGTCATACAAAGCAATGAAATATAGTGCGTTAGTAGTATGGGCCACTTTTATGATGCTTTTGCATCATTTCTGAAGCTTAAAATCTCCCATTTATTGTAACTACATGGTAAATCAGAATTTTTATTTGGGTGAACTTTCCAGGCTGAATTCAAGCTTATACTCACTGACCTTCCACATCATTTATCACATTAAATAGATCTGAAATATTCAGCATAGTATATTTACTAATGGGTTTAAGAAGCTATACTTGTATACTATATATTTATTTCAAAAAGTTTTTGAGAAGGCTAGATGTTCTTGTGTGATATTATACTAATGTTTTTTATTCGGTTATGTCTTAAAAAAACAAATATCAGTGATTCATGGGAATCTCAGTAATAGCTTTAGTACTTTACAAAATCTACTTTGTATCCATTTCACTCTGCTGGTCGGCAGATTTCAGATACCTACACTGTTCCTGTAATCTTATCAAAGCAATGCAAGCAATCAGAAGGGAACGACTGACATGTTTTTTTCAAGAATAAACAGATGTCTGGTCATATTTGGCCGAACATTCCTGGCAATGTGTCTGGATCAGGGTCCTGTGTATGTGTGAGAGAGGAAAGTTTAGATTCTTGAGTCACTGACAGACATGACTGTGTACTTCTTGTCTTCTCATGAAGAAAATAATCCTCTGCATCCATTTAGCTATTTTAGTGATGTTTGAATTGTATTATGTTGATTATTTGATTGATTTTCTTTGTGGCTGAGTTTTGGCCTGAACACCGTTGCGCTGCAGTTACTCAGAGGCTTGTTAATCATCCAGTGAAAGCCTTCTGTTGTTTCAAATGCCAATCTGGACTCATTTCGAGGACAGTGCATCTTTAAAGCACTTGCACACAGTTACTTCTGATCAAATGACTTCACTCAGACAGTTTATAAAAACAACTGCCTTGAATCCTTCGAGTAGCCTAATTGAATTGAAATGTGCATTTTCTTTCTGCACAAGATAAACAGTTGGAGCTACTAAAGTAAATTGAATCAGGGGCTCAAATGAGTCAGCGCATTCAGTCTCCATAAATCACTGGATAAACGGAGCATTTGAAGTTTGAACCTAACGTTATAAAATTTTTGATTTGGAACAGCGTGGTTTACATCTCGCTGATTGTGTCTTGCAGGAAGGGGAAGACGCACAATGGCCCTGGAGAGGAGAGGAAGCACAGGCTCATGGACATGGTGAGCATTTTGAAGTCTCTTCTCTTCTGCTGCCTTTTTTTTCCCCATTTTCTCATTGGGTGTCATTCACTAATAATTGCACACAGCTTGTACAGCCATTTCTCAAACATATCTTCATCCATTAAGTTATCTATTAGTATATACACACACTATATATAGCCTATTTCTGTTCGGTTTGGGGTCAGTTGGTGTTTTTGAAAAAAAAAAGCCTCTCATTCTCAACAAGACAACTTGTTTTGATTTATTTAAATCCAAATTTTCAGCAGTTTCAGTGCCACATGATCCTTCAAAAATCATTCTAACATGCTGATTTGGTGCACTGGAAAATTTATTATAATCAATGTTGAAAACAGATGTCAAGTATTTTTTATTTTTCAGGATTCCTTGAATAGAATGGAAAGTAAAACATTTATTTTAAATTGAACTCTTCTGTAACATTATACATTTCTTTACTGTGTCACTTTTGAGCAATTAACGTGTCCTTGCTGACTAAAAGTATTAATTTCTTTAAAAAACAAAATCCTACTGAACCCAAACTTTTGTATTTATATAAGCAGAGAAAAAGGATAACCTAAAGTAATCTTCAGAGAGAAACCTTGTTGATAAATCACGATTTCTGCTCGAAATTCATGCATAGGTTTTTATGCACAATTACGTGAATGAAACCCAGTCTTCTTCTTCTAAATCATTTCCCTCTTTTTCTCAGTATTTTCTAAGGAACCGAGGTCTGGGCTCAGTTCCATATCAGTTCAAGCAGTTCATGGTTTTGTTTCAGGATTTAAATTCTTCCCTCACACAAGTTTTCAAGTAACAAATCCTCCTGAATTTAATTAATCTTCTTAATCGTCTCAGTGGAAATAGATCTGACCTAAACTTTGAATGGATCTCTTAAGCTTTGAATCTAAGACAAAAGGATTTGGCCCATTTCACTATTTTAGCATCCCACGTTGTATGACACCCTAACGTAGATGTATTTTTTGTCACCCAGAACATTCCTCAACTGTTTTACCCTGATTTTACCTTGGATATCAAGCAGTGATGGTGACCCAGCACAGTACACAATAATATAAATAACATACAACAGTAAGAAGTAATAATTTCAAACATGAATCTATTAATATTGCCATGTACTTGCTTGACCCAAAAATGTGCCCAATGTAGGCTGAATAGGAAAATTGAATTTTTAGTTGTTGTATTGGTTATGCTGTTTTATTTGAATACGGTTTAAGCAGTTTATCTGTGCATCTGTTTTCAGAGTATACTGCGACAGTCCAAGCTGACCTCCATCAGTAAGTCAGACACCAAGCTTCATGAGATGAACAGACTCAACTGCAATGGCAAGAGTATGTACTGTACAATCACATCTCTTAAAGCTTTATAGTCTCTAGTACCTCACATATACCTGCAGTTCAGGGGGAAGGTCTGAGCATGGTACCAGCTGTGTTCCAGGAGTTTCCATAGGGGCTATTAGTAGATATCTATCTATATCTATAGTGATTGGCATGTGTCTGCTGCCCTTTGCCTCTGCAGTTTCGAGCAAATCGTTTTATTGTCTCTTTGAAAAAACAATGGTTTTGCTTCTCAGATTTTAGTTTATATCATGCTTCTCTCTGTAGAATCTTCTAAGAAGAACCGTCCCGCCAGCATGGATCTGCTCCTACTTCCTAGCCGTCGCTCAAACTCCGACCTGCGTTCTCAGGGCCGCCAGCTGCCTCAGCTCCCCTCTGGTGAGGATGGGGAACACACGTATGCCGAGGTGGGCCGCCGTTCTTCTCCCACACGGGGTTCTGAGGATGCCCGCTATGGCGTTGGAGGTCGTGCTGGAGAGACGGACACACCTGCCCCACCGGCGGTCCCTGCTAATACCCCTGCTCCACCTGATCCTGATGGGGACTGCTTGGAGGGCGGGATTCCAGAGCCAGAGACCCTCCCCCAAGTGGTAAACACGCCCCCTCAACCGCAGGAAACAGTGGAGTACGCCTGCATCAGAAAAGTCCGGAGAGTGGACAAAGCAGCCCAGAAGAGGGACAATGGGACGGAGACCGAGGAGGACCTCGGACAACAACAACGTCACAGCAGTGGGGACATTCGACATGCCCCGCCCACTCACCCAGCCCCGCCTCCAACACACCCACACAGTCAGAAGATTCCTCGGAAAAACTTGGAGGCCTTCAATCTTCCATCTTTCCCGAAGGTATTGTTCTTCTATCTATCTATCTATCTATCTATCTGTAAGACCTATAAAGCTTCATAAACTTTTTTCAAAACCTTCAAACAAGATTAACGTTCACAGTTTACCATTTCAAAAAAAAATTACAATCATATAGTCAGTGTCGATAGCCTCATGGGCAGTGCACTGACATATAGCACTGTTGCGCTTTGGGCGTCCCGAGTTCGAGTCCCTGCTTGCAGACCTTTCCCGATCCCGTCCCCCACTCTCTCTCTCTCACTTTGCTTCCAGTCTAGCTACTGTCAATTCTCAATACTCAATTCAAATTTAATTCAAATTCTGTCATTCAAAAACAAAAATTTAAAGGGTATTTTCAATTCCATTCTGAATGGCGCACTTCTTCACATACATTCAGCGCTCGTGTAATTCAGTATTTCATAGCACTGCAATAGCAGGGATTTAGCTGAGGCTACAAATGTAAAAAACACTACTGTGGTGCTTGAGAGCTGATGGAAACTATTTGTCCTTTCATGACTACTAAAAGCCTTCGACTCGCTGTAATTTCTGATTGTGCTTTAAATTGTGTCTTAAAATAGAACATATTATAAATAGAAGCATGCTGGAAATGGCTTCCCCTATTTTTGTGTGCCTCAGCACTAGTGTGGACTTGCAATTAAAGTGGATCTGCAATTTAGTACACTGCAAGTGTACTTCATTATTTTCCTCTGTGAGAACACTGTCCAAATCAATGATACTTGCGAGCGTTTAGTGGTCCGTCCACAGCATTCGGGGTGTTGCACACTCACAGGCACTTCACTATGGGGATGATGCAACCAGCGGAAACGCGGAGTGAAACCTCTCAATCACCGAAACCCAGGCAAACAGCTAGACCCAGAAAATGGGCCAGTCCTAATGGAAGACAAAAGTGAATTGCTATGGTGAACGAAAGAAGCTACAACAACATGCTAATCCCTGCCTTAAACATGGCACTGTGACACACCCCATTGCCCACCTTCCGTTTCTCCTGCATAACAATGAAGAGAAAATGCACAGCAAGCATCAGCCTGCTCCCTTACGCCCGAGTACAGGAAACACATTAAGCTCAATATCATTAGATGCAGAAGATGGTTAGACACGAGGGCAGACATTAAGAGGGGGACGGTAGCCTGATTGTGCTACATAGGCTTATTTTCAGGGAGAAGAGTTTTTAACTGATTCCTCAACTGGTTAAATGTATGACTGTGAAACTATCTAATATATCTATCTATCTATCATCTAACGTTCTGTCAGTCTGTGTAATATTCTATCAAACTATCATCTAACGTTCTATTAATCCATCATCAAAGGTGAATTTTTAAACAATATCATGGCTTTTTTCAATATAATAGAAGTAAATGATTGAATTAGTTGATTTGGTTTACAAAGCCAGTCTGAATGCTTTGTTCACAAATTGGACTCATCCAGTTCTTGGATGTGACTTTTATGAGTGACTAATTCTTCAATTTGTTTCTCACACAAAGACATCAAGAAGATTAAATATTGCACACAGGTTGTATGGACAATTTTATGGTATTTTCATGCTGCTTTTGCACCTTTTGAAGCTTCCATTTTGAAAGCCCCTTTAGTCTTCCACAGAAGAAATAAACTCATTCTGATTTTAAACAACACGAGGGTGAGTAAATGATGACAGAATTAATTTTATGGGTGAACCATTCTTTTAAAACTTAAAGCTTTAAATCCCTGAACTTCCCTTGGAGGGCATTGTTGATGCTGTTTCATGATGCTGTTTTACTCAGCTCTATTCTCCAGTCTATATTGTTTAAGATGGCCCCTTAAAAGGTATTATAATATTTATTCTAGTCAATTGTTTTTAATATATCAGGAGGCAGTGTTTATGGGAAATGGAGAACAGTACATATGGAAACCTCCGGAAGATGATGACATCATCTTCCAGCAAGAGCAGATGGGTATTCTGAGCTCTCATGCGGGAGAGAATATGGCAGCATCTGCAGCAGGGGTGAGTGTGCATTTAGTTTTCCACAATCCTGAGACACATCCTCTATTTCTAATTTTATGCAGTCAAAATGTCTTCTAGGTATTATGCATTCTTGAAACATTGTCCGTGAATGATCCCAGAGTACTTCCTTACCCATAAACACTATTTCAGAGTTAACCAGAAGCAGCTGTAAACCCACAAATGTGTATTCTTAATAGGCCGGATTGTTTTTGTTGCATATCAGACAGCGGGAACTGGAAAAGCAAACTTTTGGAGTATAAGATATATACACAGATTTTCCACTCATGAATATGTTTCAGATGGTTTGTCGCTCTATTATCATGTAGATCACAGAGATGTATTCGAAAGTCTGCAAACCGGGCAAAAAGAAGCGAGGCATACCTGGCTCGCCCACCGCCACGAGGGACATCAGCGGCTATAGGACCTTGGCTCGAGGTGACCGTGGTGAGCGTGACGGGGGTTTCAGCGTGGTAGTCAAACCCCAAACGTGGGCCCCACAGGAGGGCAAAGGCACGAGAGCGCCACCTGGCTGTATGGAGGACCACTGCTACGAAGCCATCAGCACTGAGGAAACAGACCTGGCTTACGAGACCATGGAGGGTGGGGGAGGCTGGAGGCGTGACAGGCCTCCACCCAATGCCAGTGCCACCTTGCGGCCCAAGCGGAAGCGGCCCCAGCAACCCTTGCAACAACCACCGCCACCCCCTCCACCCCCCCAGCAGACCCCCAAACTGCAGCATCTCCCAGCCAAAACAATGCTGATTCCCGGGGAGAGCCTGTACGAGAGCATCCCTGACCTGAAGCAGGGCTCGTCCTCCTCCAGCACAACCACCATCTTTACTTTTAATGACGGCATGGAGATGTATGTCACTGGCCTGTAGGGGGTGCTATGGGGAAGGGAACATTCCTCTCTTGGGGCTTGAATCTTAAATGGGGACATGTGAGCGTGTCGTAACCCAATGGGATACGCACATTGTGCCACTGCTATATATTTTACATGGGTTCCAAGTATTAGTTGAGCATTAATTGAGTTTTGTAAGTCTAGTTAAAGGTCAGTATTCTCGCAGCACAAACGATAGAATGCTTACGTGAAAATCCAAACGAAATGATTTCGCCTAGTCACATGCCTCCATAACGAAGAAGAAAAATAGTCACCAGCCACGACATATCACAACAGACACAACATATCACACCCGACAGTAGCATTCCTATAGAGGAAATTCTTGTTTTTTGTCATTACATGCTGTAGTTAAGGACAAAGTGACCATCGGAATTGCGGGTCAAACTTGAATTTGATGCCTAGAAGATCCCAAAGTAGAAAAAATAGAGCACAAGTTTATTACAAAAGTAACTTAAGAAGCACAGTTTAATTGTGTTCCCGTGGCCCTATGAAAAGAAGAAAATATTATAATTTGGTAGATGCCCTCAGCAAAGTACCGGTTTTAAAAAAAAAAATGAATATACAGAAACTGAACATTATTAGAAAGCCAATCAAAATCTATTGCCAAGCAAAATATAATATATTGACAAAAGCATTTCTTTAATCTCTTTATAGAAGAGTTGATCCTATTTTAAAATGGCTAAAAGCTATCTATTGCCTAAAACCGTTAGGAAACACATGGCCCTATTTTTGTAAAGTCAAAGCCTCTATTTATGTAAAAAATTAATCATAATTTTAGAGCTAAAATAAAGATTCTAATTCGATTGGTCAAACAGATCCTGTACGCCAAGAAAGTATTTTCTTATTAAGCACAAATATCTCATGCTTAGCATGTTGTCTGTCTGAGACAGTGCCCTTCTGAAATTGAAGAGTACTAGATTTAAAATCAGTTAAAAGTAATAAATGGTAAATTGCAATTGCCAATAAAGCAAGATCATGGAGAGAATTAGCAAAAGCTCAGGGACAGTGAACAAAAATATTAAATAATTGCACACAAAACGTTATGGACATATCTCGCAAGAGACCCCCAATGTCTTCTCATGTTATTTTCTTGTTTTTGGTCATACATCAATTCAAACTGTCACATAAGTCACCACAGCACTTCAATGCAGTAAAGTAAGTGTTTTTCTTTGTCAATACTGTTTATGCACTTTGCCTGATTAAAAAGATGCATGCTTTCAAGAAAAAAATACCCTTGTAAAGGGATAAAAAAAAAGAAAAGAAAGAAAAGTGAAACTAGCACTGTCCTGTGGTATCAGAGAATGGTTTATTTCTTGCTGTTGTCGGTGGATTGTTTGATTTATATGCCTTCATCTGAGAAAGAGCACAAAGTGAATCGCTTCAGGACTGAGGGAGACCAATGAGGACTTGAGGAGGACTCTCTAAATAAAAAAAACTGGACAGTTAGGAATATAACACAATTGGTCAGAAGAAATGTATCATAGACAATCCCTTTCCCCCATCATTTCAGAAGCAGTCAGGATGTCCATGTATGTCCAGATCAGATTGAATGGAATCACATACATCAGATTGTTGCAAAAATCTTCTGTATGTTACATGAAAATAACTGGAGATAAAAAAAAAGCTACAATGACTAAGCGATTTAAAATTAGTGTATGTTGCCCTGTAAGTCTATGGGAGGGGGGTTTGGGGTTTTATGGCTAGATAGTGACAAGTTTCACCAGTGGACAATGTCAAAATATCTATGATATGTGGACTATAGCCGCTGTCTCTTGGTGTCTTTGAATCTAATGCTAATGTGATCTGGATTCAATTATCCCAAACGGCTGGAGCACACAAAAAGGGGCTCAGGTCAACTAAATATAATCAAACCGCTTGTCTAAGCCCTTGTTGCTATCAAATGTTGGTGCAATGTTGTAAATATGTTACAAGAAGAATTACAGAAGAAAATGGGGGAGGGAATTTGCTCTTGGTGTTCCTGAAAGTATTTGTTTATTTCTGGTTGTCCTTTTGGAATGATTTTTCTCTGGTGAAAAATGATCTCAGCAGTATCTCTGTGAGTTTTGATTATGTGCTTTGGGATTTTTTTGTTTTCCACATCATTTTAGCTATATTGTGTATCTCAAAGACCAGTTGAGTTTAGTGTGGCAGCTAATGTTGTGCGTTTGCTTATCAAACAACAGGGTGGTGTGTATTAAAGCTGTGTAATTAAGTACTAATGTGCAAAAGATTGTAATGTTTTTATATCAAAATGACTATTCATAAAATGTCGGGTCAAGTTTATACTTTTTTAAATAAAGTAGCACTTCAAAAAACACAAAGCATATAGCATTTACATAGTGTTTTCTCGCTCGCAATAAGCCATTTATTAATTCTATAAAAAGACAATACCACTAAGTGCTCAGACAATCCGATCTCACAAAATGTAACAATTTTACAAGGTGGCAATTACATATGAATTTGTATGATGCGATCTGTATGAAAATGTACACTTTTGAAAAAAGTAAGCATGAATGTTTGCCCCAACCCAACCTCTAAACCTAATTATCAAGTACATGTAAGCAGATCGTCAGAAAATTTAAGAATGAGATTGTGGTGGACACTTACAGGAACCTTTTTTTTTGTTAAACACACTTGTAGTGCTAACTATAGTCCTATCATGACAACTCTCGGAGGGATTGGCATGGTAATGTAAATGACAATGTTAATGTTTTTGGTCTTGGTGGAATGGATCTGATACGCTGCTGCAGCAGAGCAAGTACCGAGACTTGCTACTGCCAATACATCCACAACATGCTGCTGTGAGCATGTAGGAAATACTGCTGCTGCACATATAACACACATGAATAACCCCCATATAGCATACATGAATCACCCCATAGCAGATCTATACAGGTGGAGCTGGGGAATGTGGAGGGTTTCTGAAGTGCCCTGCAATTGCTACAGCAAGCACTAGCAAAGCTAGTTTGAATGTTGAGCAGCAAGCTCATTGGCTGCTGATACAAAAAGAACCAATCAGCTGCACCATGTGATAATGTCATTATGTCAGATTGAGTTAGATCTATCGGACTACACCATCTAGAGTTTCATGACAGAACTTTGGATTTATATGATAATTGTGCGTCCACACTGATTGTCAGAGTAACAACACAAAAACCATGCACAAGATTTCAGTAATGGATGTTTCTCTAAGGCTTTTTCATGAGTGCAGTACCCACGTCTGAACATAATTGTCGCAGACAACAGCTTTAAAAATCAGAAAGGCTGGAATATGCAATATTTATTTGCAAGTGCCACAGCTAAGTGAGGGCCATGAACCTGCAAAGGTGAAGAACGTGAGATTTTTTTTTTTGTATAAGGAAAAAACATGAAATGTGATCTGATCACTCATACCAAGATGCATTTAAATTCTCATTTTAATCAGATTTCAGATGTTTTGTTTGTTCAATTTTTTTCTAAATAAACAGATCAGTTTTGTTTACAGTAAATATTTATGTTACTGGGGACAAATGAATGGCAAAAGAAGAATTAAACCATGAACTAAATATTTCTTAGTTCAGTATTAATAAGGTTATTTAAAAAGAACAATGGATTTTTATAGCAACAAAGACGTTCACAGACATGAGATCTCACATAGGCAAGTCTTGCTCCTCTGACTTAGAAAAGAAACAGATGTGCGCCTGTGTTAGATTTAAATTTTGTGATGTCTGTAGGCATCAATGCAAAAGGTTCAGCAAATATTCCAGAGGACATTTCTCATTCTTAATCTGGATGTGATTAGGCTCTGATTAAACCGGCTTTGATTAGTTTATACACTCAGGTAGATGAGGGATTGCATTAGTTCTTTGTTTACCCTAATTAGCCATTGAAGCTGCAGTCACATCAGCCTTTCACTGTGGTACATGCTGTTCCTATGACAACTGCCTCACTGTCATGGTATGGTATTTAAGAATTCCCCTCCATTGAGACAAAATCTCATCGCATTTCACAGTAAGATTACATTACAAACAGATGGAGGAGGTCATAGGATTTTTTTTATTTCATTCAAATCCTCTACCAGAACATATGAACTTGTGTTTGTAAAAGTGTAACCTGCATTCCTACCTCTCTTACTGTGTCCCTGTGTGTGTTTATGTGTGAGTGTCACAAGCTTGCATCTGACTTGCTCTGGAAAAAAAAATAGGTCATCCTTAAAACAAAAAGGGTGCAGTCAACATAGCAACCGTCTGCTGTTTTTTTATTGGCTGACTTGTTTCCATAGTAACAGGTTAACCTTGAGGCTGCAGTCTGCAGACCAGTTTGTTGTCTAGGCGAATCCAGCATGTATGAGGAGCTCTGCTAAGTCAAGATGTCACCCATGTTTCAGAGCACTGGAGAAAGGGTCTGCATGTTGTAGCAACCTGCAACACAGTCTCTATAGGAGTCTACAATGTCAGCCTTGTACAGTGCCTGCAAAAAAAGTATTCAAATTATTAAATATTTTTTGGGGAATGGTACATTAGTTTATTTTCTCATACTATGTAACATGTATTGTTCTGCCATTTTAAAATGTGGAGAATTTTTTTTTAATGCAGTGTTTCCAAACTTTTTTGTCTTATGTACTCCCAGAGCCCCATCAATAAGAATCAAGTGCTGTTTGTCTTTAACATTCAACCATAAAAAAGGCATTGTAACTCATTATGCCAGATATTTACAAATATATCAGGAAAATATTTGTCGACGTGCTGTTGAATGATTAAAAAACAAGTCAGGTTTTTGTCCTTAAAGGGTTAGTTCAGCCAAAAATGAAAATTAGCCCATTATTTACACACCCTCAGGCCATCCTAGATGTATATGACTTTCTTCTTTCAGAAGAATCCAATCGGAGTTGTATTAAAAAACGTCCTGGCTCTTTCAAGTTTTATAATGGCAGTGAATGGGTGATTTTTGTCAACAGTCCAAAAGAAGTCAAGTAAAGTGCATCCATCCATAATAAAGCGTGCCTCACACGGCTCCGGGGGGTGAATAAAGGCCTCCTGTAGCGAATCGGTGTGGTTTTGTAAGAAAAATATTCATATTTAAAATGTTATAAACAGTTTTCTGTTACTTCTAGTAACTGTCCTACGCGGAAGCCGTTCTGGGCGGATGACGTAGGACGTATGCGTAGCGCATGCGCTGTGTAAGCATGCTAGTCTCCTGAGAACCAACGTTTGTTTACAGGAGCAAAGGAAGCAAAGTTTCCTTACTTCAGCAAAGGAAAACCAGTCTCCTCTTGGCTTGTATCGAAATCCTCTGACATTTTTCTGTACAAATCCTCGTTTTGTGCTTCTAATTTGTGACTGGAATTTTGTTTTGTGCTCTCCTGTGTGCTTCCGCGTTCGTCACCTCTCACCGGCGCATGCGCAACACATACGTCTTACGTCATCCGCCGGAACTGCGTTCAATTGTGAATGCGCGTATGACAGTTACTGGAAGTGAGAGAAAAGTGTTTATAACATTTTAAATATGGATATTTTTGCTACAAAAACACATCGATTCACAACAGGAGGCCTTTATTCACCATACAGCTATCTTCATACAGCTATCTACCAACAATATTTTGACAAACTGCAAATTACCACAATAGATAAATAACTAGGCGTACCTTAGTAGGAAGGTCCAAACTCCCTCTCCATACAGAGGTCAAAATTATTGTATATTCGATAATAAACATACGTCTGGCAACACTAAGAGAGAGCGTGTTAGAAAAAAGCTTGTTTCTATAGGTAATAAAATGTAATAATGGAAAATGTTAATTGTTTGTCTTATTTATCCTATTGTTTGTCATTGTTTCTGACCCTGCATAGACAGCAACGCAACTGAAACATTCAAGGACCAGAAGGACATCGATAAATTAGTCCATGTGACATCAGTGGTTCAACCATAAAATAAAACACAAAAATAACAACGTTATTCAACAATTTCTTCTCTTACGTGTCAGTCTCCATCACACATTCAGGAGTACCACGATGCACCACGAAACCTTCGAAATATATATGTATATTTTTTGTCCTAAATGCAGATGGTCAGATTCTGGCCTTCAAAAACATCTCTTCCATCAAGCCAAATATGTCATATCTGTAAAATGTTAAATTAAGAGATTGATGATGTTTGGTTAATTTCAGCCAAACTTTCAAGGTTAATTCTTTGACAGCTGCCCTTTGTTTCCAGTTGCCTAATCTGGTAAAACAGTCTGATCTTAAAAGGGACTTGTTTATGCCAAGTTTCCTCCATTTTGTTGAAAGAGATGGCTCATCTATCTTTTCTAACCTTCTATGGCTTTTTCCTTGTAACAACTTCTAACTTTTTCTACAATTTTCCTGTACTTGGTCGTTCATTATTCCATTGCAATATACCTTTTTTCAGTTCCTCTTAGTGAAGACCCCTTCACCTTCACCCAGAGGTATCTAGTATATGTGCAATTGTTTCCTCTCAGGGTTTCTCAACAAAAACACCTCGAGTTCACTCTAATCATTATTCTATTTAGCTACTAAGGTCATGGTTTGGTCAAGGTCTTCTTCTGATGTTTTAAGATTGTAGAAACATTTTAGCTCAATTGTCTCTAAACTCTTGAACAAATTTTTGAACAAATTTTCCCCAATTGCATTTTAGTTCCACAGTTGGATTTTGAATGTCCTTACTGAACCTGCAAAATCACAATGAGACAGCAGTGAAGTACTGCCCCCTGGTGTTAATGCTGCAGCAGTACATGTGGGGAAAAACTTCCAACCTGCTCTCTTGGAGCTGCCTCAAGAATGATCAAACAGAAACTTCTCTTAAAAAATGTAGAATTGATGCTGAATTGAGGGAAATAAACAATTTGTTTAAATGACTGAGGCATTATCAAGTGTTTTAAAAAATGTATTTTATGTTGTAAGACCAATAAGCAGCCAAATGGGTCCAGCCATCCATTCATTTGTATATTTATACAAATGTAAAAACTAATATTTAGAAATATATAAAAATGTCTAATTTGAACATTTTGAACTATCGTGACAGTGTACAATACTCCAGAGTAAAACATCAAATGTGAAGTATATGTTTACTGTTTTAGATCCTATCATGAACGTATGGTAATAAAATGAAGTGCTACAAAATACTGCACCTCATGAGTGTGCTAGCAAATCTATTTTTGTTCCTGGCTGGTTTTATGAAATTACAGTAAGTGTTGATCCTCTGTATTCACAGTTGCCTGAATCGCTTGAACAACGGGTCAAACCTCTGATGAGCAGCTATGTGGTTCTTGCTGTTCTTCATCACTCCATGATGAAGACCCATCTGTTCCAAAGTAACGGTCACCAAAGTCTCCTTCAATGACAGCAAATACACACCCACAAGATTTCAGCACACAGTGTAGGGTTTGTTTGTTTCTTATATTTAGATACACTACCCATTTAAAGATTTGGCTTCAGTAAGACATTTTGGTATTTGACAATAAGGTCCTATTAGTTAACATTAGTTCATGCATTTACTAACATTAACTAACAATGAGCAATACATTTGATTACAATATTTATTAATCTTTGTTAACATTAGTTAATAAAATATAACTTAATTGTTAGTTTATATTGGCTCATTAAATATATTAGTCCATTAAATATGAACAGATATAACTTTTAATAATGTATTAGTAAATGCTGAAATTAAAGGAATAGTTCACTCAAAAATTAATTACTTGTAATAAAATAATCGTGGTAGGAACCTTGCTGTCTATGGAGGGTCAGAAAGCTCGGATTTCATCAAAAACATCTTAATTTGTGTTACGAAGATGAACAAAGGTCTTACGGGTTTGGAACGACATGAGGGTGAGTAATTAATGACAGAATGTTCATTTTTGGGTGAACTGTCCCTTTAACATAACATTATTAATTAATATTAATAAAGACTATAGAAGTATTTTTCATTGTTAGTTTGTGTTAATGAATGTAAATTTGGTAAATGTTTTTGAAAGATATGCTTACACATGCTGCATTTATTTGATCAAAAACACAGTAAAACAAAAATACTGTGGAATATTATTACAATTTAAAATAACAGTTTCTATTTAATATATTATAAAATGTAAGTTGTCTCTGTAATAACAAAGCTGAATTTTCTTCATTGTCACGTGATCCTTCAGAAATTAATCTAATTTGCTGCTCAATAAACATTTCTTTTTATTATCAATTTTGAAAACAGAAAAAAAAAAAAAAGTACAATAAATTGTAAATGTATTTATTTCCACTTTTACATCCTTGCTAAATAAAAGTATCCAATTCTTTATTTAAAAAAAAAACTTACTGGCCACAAATTTTTGAGAGGTAGTTTATCTATGTCAGGAAAACTCACCTATGCCTGGAATGACATGAAGGAGGTCATCTAGACTCTTGTCCACAGCAGTGGTGATGATTTTGACACGAGGGAAGGCGTAAGCCACTGAGTGAACACCCAACTCCGCCATCAGCAGAGAAACCAACACAATCTTGTCTTCCTGGACATCATGGTCCTGTATATACATATACACACACTCACATTCAACAAATGTATCATTTTCACAATGAATTGTGGCACCTAATTACTTTATTGCCAGAGAAGACAGTCAAATACACTTTGTGCAAATTGTGTGGACTGTACAGCCATTCAGGGTTTGTACTGTTTGTTAGTACACTGTGTAATGAATGAGGTCAATAGCCACATACCAGCAACACCCTCAATGCCATCATGGCTGCCGCTCCTGTGGAAACGGTGCTGTCCATCAATATCACATGGTCCTCACTGATGTCTCTGGGCAGTCGCAGGTAGTGCAGCTAAATGGAGGGAAGGGGGGGGGGGGAGTCTTAGTTACCACGGAAACAAAGTGAGAAAGAGGGAACCACAGCCACCAAAAAGAATGAAACTGAGGAGTCAGAAGATCTCTGTTACCACGGAGACAGAGACCAACAGGCAAAACGGACATATAGGGTTTGAGAAGAGCTGAGAAAATAACCGATACATTTTTTTTTTTTAATCTAGAAAGTTCCTAAAATTATTCAAACTGGGATTTATTAGTAAGATCTTTCTTACAGTAGCTAAGACAAGCAAGAAGGCTTCATTGCATTTTCAATCTGTTACTGATATTGTGTGCAGTGATTTGAGGCATGTGTTACCTCTGGTTCTCCTGAATCTAGATTAGTCTGGATCAGAATCTTGCCAATACGGACATCTTTGCACACGGCTCTCAGAGCAGGCTCCATGGTCTCCCCGGCCAGAAGAACGGACACACCTGTGATCTAGGTGACAGAAGGACATGTGCTGCTTCAAAAACAATGATTTCAATCAAATATTTGATGAAAAATATTCCTAATTGTGGAAATGAATGTTTAAATACTGAAAATGAACAGACACACAAATGTACCCCTTTCCCACTAAATCTGCGACCCTCATACTCTTGGCCTTGTGGTGTCTGGACGAAACAGGCCTGTAAAAACAACAGATATTTGTGTGATAATACATACAGTAAAGCTGAGAAGAAAATGTTTCACTCTGTATTCATTAAAAGGGATGACAAAAGTTCATTCAAATATTTATATTAAGGCAGTCATATTTACATTAATACCTCACCATAAACCATTTATTAATATATTTATTTTATAAAGTACTTTCAAAGTAACAGGCAAATTTAGAATGATTAATTATAAATAATGAAAAATAAAGTGATTAAATGTGCCAAATGACTTGTATGCTGATTAATTAGCTGGCATTTAATGTAATTAATTCCATAAAATTTTATAATCATAGAAGTGTTATTCATTGCAATTAGTTTGATTAATTAAGAAATTGTAGTTGCATACTGTAGTGTGTGTAATTATTGCTATTCATTTGATTAATCAACAGGCATAATTAATTAAATTCAAATGTTTATTGATATATGTGATTAGTAGAAATTAATTTGATTAATTAACTGCCATTTAATGTAATTAATTCAAATGACATTTTATTAATATATGTGTGACTAATTGCTACTCATTTGATTAATTAACTGGCATATATACTTAACTCAATTAAATTTTATATTGCTATATGTGTGATTATTAGCAAGTAATTTCATTAGTAACTGACAGCTCATGTAATTCATTCCATTAAAATTTTAATCAAGCCTTAGTTATTGTTTAAATCTCAAATTCAGCTTTGATCGCACAATAATATCAAACTTTGGCAAAAATAGACACTGAGTGAAAAACACACACACACCTTGGAGGGCAAGAAAGACAGCGCATGTTCAATAAGCAACCGCATCAGTCTCTTTGAGTAGAAGATGAACTCGTCACGGCTGGTGTCTTTGTTCCTAAAAACAAACAGAAGAATTGAGGAGGAGTACATAAAAGAGGCAGAGAATAGGGTAAAGCAGGCCAGTGAGTCATTAGCCTGATTCACACATGTGAGGAATTCTGAATGGCAGCCGGAACAGATGAATGGATTCCAAAACACATTTCAACAACGAGCATTAACATTTAAAAGTAGGATTTCTTTTGATGTGCTTCAGAGAACTGATTCATATGACACTCACCTGATGATGGTGTGGAGACCGCGGACCTGTGGTGTGCTTTCCAACACACTGAGAGTCTGAGGAAGCGGCTGGGACTGATGGGCCGTGGCCAGGAGCGCCCTGTGTGTGTGTGTGCATATGAAAGAGCAGAGACATAAAGCAAATCCACACCGTCAAAGAGAAAAAGACGATTCAAATACAAATGAAAGCTGCATGTACACCGGTCCATGACATTTCTAACACTGTCACTAAAGGATCCATGTGGGCAGTGGGCAGTTTGCCTTAATTTAGAAAACATAGTTATGGGTTATAGTCCTGTTTAAATGCACAAACATACACAACACGATCAACTATATATATGCATAGCTAAATAATATTTCTATATTTTAAAAAAAGGTTACATTTTTGTAAATTTGTGTATGAGAGGGTGTGTGAGAAAGAGGAAAACTTCTCTACCTGACACTAATCTCACGCTGCCGAGAGAATGCATGCAATAGAACAGAGATGAAAGATCAGTGAAAAACAGTGAAAGAGAAAGAATGAGGCTGAGAGTGTGAGAGAAGTCATCTGTCTCTTGAGTAAGTACCACTAGGACAATCGTTCACCTAACTTTCCCTAAATTCACAGACAGAGGGCGCCGTTTCTGTTTGTTTTGTGCGTGAAGAAATGTGAAGAAAGCTGAAGCTGAAGAAGAATCTTTAAATCTATTCAACATGTCGCACAGAGTTTGGCATATTTTATAAATTGTATTTGACTGGAATGCTTGTTTATTAATATTTTACCTAGTGTATATTCTACCAATGATAAAGTGCTATATGAGTTTTGTGGTGAGGCACTGTGAGCTCCTTTATGAAAACAAACTGTTTATGATTACTATACAGTGATTTTTAAGTTGAAATTGTGTATAACACATAACAGTGACAATAAAATATGTATTTTAGGTATGGGAGTGGCATATATTGAGTTTTGAAATTTGGAAAAGAGCTATTGGGCTATTTTTGATTGGTCAATGAGCTAGTTTTGTTTTGGTGACCTGGCAACCCTGACGCCATATGCCCCTTAGATTTTGGAGATGATACTGGGAGAAAAAAACCCATCTCAGGTTTACATAATGAACTAAGCTGTTAAAAATAGTTTTTCTTTTTTTATTTGACATGTCTTGTCTAGGGCAGACTACCAATGTGACCACAAAAAATAGGCGAATGACTTCTCCTGGTCTGGAAGAATGGATGAGATTAGTTCACAGGACACTATCATAATGTCCTTTTTCACTCACCTCTTCTAGCTGGCTGTGAACATGCTGAACGATCAGGTCAATGGCCACCATGTTACCTCCACCTGTGTGTGAAGGAGAGAAATAAATAATGGTAATATCTGCAAACTGCAATTATTCACTGCACCAATGTATGCATGTTGAACTCACCATGTGGCACTACAATGTCTGCAAGTCTCATGGTGGGTTCGACGTACTGCTCGAAGGCTGGTTTTACAAATGTATTATATTGTTTAATGACCCCCTCAATGTCCCGGCCTCTCTCTGTGATGTCCCTCCTCAGCCGCCGTACCAGCCGGATATCTAAATCTGTATCTACAAAAATCTTCATGTCCATCAGCTGGAGAAAAAAAAAAGACGAAGAAATATTATGAGTTGTAGGATATAGTGACAGATATTTTTACACTATTTTACAGATATTTAAACTAAATAGAAAAACTGTACATTTTAAATGCATTGATTTTGTCAACTTCTAGGAGCACATTCGCATATAGATCCTATTCCTATTCTATTCGATATGGGCTAAAAGCCACAAAAGTCAAACTTTGATTTCATGCAATGTTATTAAGATGGATTTGTGATAATGGTCCTTCAAAATCTCCCTTACTTCATCACCAAAATATTTTTATCACTTTCTTTGCTTTGAATTTTTATCTGTATTTACTAAACTTTCAGAAACCGATACATTTCATCATACCTGCAAGAGCTCTTTGTCTGCAAAGGACAAGATGCCTTCAAAGATAATGACGCTGGCACCATAAACATTTTTCTGAAAGAGTATGAAATGAAAACGCAAAGACCATCAAACAAACTGAAATCTTTTTCAAGCCATCACTATTATAAATTATGACTGTATCTGTGGTATATATTTTTTATATACTTCTGGAAAATGTGAGAAACATCTGCCACACGCACTCACCCAGTCTTTCTGGCGTCCATGTGTAGTGAAGTCATAGACTGGGATTTTTACACTTTTTCCCTGTTTAAGTTTCCGCAGCGTGGTCACAAGCAGCTCAAAGTCGAAAGCTCCAGGATGGTCAAAGTTATAGTCGTTATGGGCAGCCAGAGCTTGTTCCTCTGGAGACAGAACCTGCAGATGGGTAACATAAAGGTTTCATGTTTAATCACAGGTGGGGGCGACACAGACACTGGAAAGATCAAAATCCTGCCCTACCACCATATGTGCTTTAACAGCAATGCAAGGGATGCTATTATATTCTGATCACATAAACCATGGCATCTGGGGCTGTTGTTAATATATTAGTATTAGCGAAAACATGATAAGAGCTACATAAAATGAAAAAAGTTATAGTTTGTCTGAGGAACACAAAAGTGAAATAAAACATACAGCACGACAAGTGTAGTCTGATTCCTGAACAAATGACTCCAAAACGCCAGTTACTTTTAGTGAATAAAAAACATACAGCACAAGTTTAGTCCAAATCTTGAATTAATGAGTCTTAGGTTCTTTGTGGTGACTCAAAACCATACAGTATTCAGCTAAGGCAGTCCGATTCCTAACAAACTTAAGATCTTAAGATCCAGTTCTTTGTAGTAGATCAGCACAAATACAGAAGTGTAGTTTCTGACTGGTTCTTCATAGCACAACCTGTTTAAAGATACACATTATGAGTATTATCAAAATTATAAAGATTTTCAGAAGCACTTAACAGGTTAACTTCACATGGTGGACCAATCACTCATTCAGATCTCACACTCGATACCTCAACTTCTCACAAGCACAAACACTCCCAAACATCTTACCTTATAGAATGAGTCCATAGACAGCAAAACCACCCAAGGAACATCCAAAGCTTCAATGATTTTATTGGCTACAGTAGTTTTTCCAGAGGCACTGCCACCACACAGACCTGTAATAACATGATTACTTTATTCAATCATTCAGGTTTAGTATTTAAACTCAAATCTACAATAAAACCTAATAGGTAACAAACTGAGCCAGTATTGAAAGTATCTTTTTTGAATGATATTTTTCTGTTCAGTATGAATTCAGAATGTTTCCATCTAGTCGTACCAATAACAAAGGCCTCTTTAAACTGGGCTCCATGTTCATTGTACCAGGGCGGTCTGCCGGCTGTGTAGATGGTACGTGTGCCGGTGCGGAGCAGTGGAGGTGAGCAGTGGAGAGTGCTGCTTTTCCTGCGAGAGGTGCTGACCGCAGGGAGGAGTCTGTCCAGAGAGTCTTCACCACTTCCACTGGAACAAAAAACAGAATTGTTTTAATCTTGTTTTGGTTTTTAGTCATTTTGGTTCACCTTAATTCCAATATTTTAATACATTTTTAAAATCAAATGTTGTATCTGTTAATATCATTTATTGGACCTGAGCTAAATATATCACTCGTTGTTTAATTAATGCAGTTAGCTAACATTAACTAATGGTACCTTACTGTAAATTGTTACCAAGATATTTGTAAGTTGATTTTCCCAAAAAGATTGAACACTGTTTCTCTGTGTTTCTATCAAAACAGTTCTCTGTTTGACCAGCCCAACATAGCAACAGCAGCTCAACCAATGAGATGCATTTGGGGTGGGGCAATCTGTATGTCCAACCAATCGAAAACAGGTGGAGTGTTTGGGAAACCTTATTGACAACAGTTATTTTTGCTATTTATTTGGTGCCACTAGAGCTATGTAAATTACACACTTAACCTTTTTTATTCCATAATGTTTAATGCAAAACAAATACTTATGAAAAAAAAACAGAAACAAAGCATGTACCACAGTAAATAAGTAAATATTTCACAAAATCCAAAGTGCAAGAAACAAAGTAATTCTTTAGTGTTCTTTTTGACTAGTTTATTATAATTATAAACATATAATTTATAACTTGTTTGATGTTTATAGGATATAAATGCCAAATGCAATTGTAAAAGCCTTACAAAATGAACTGGCAGTGAGTAGCAGGTGTCATTGATATGCTACAAAAAGTAAAACTAAAGCTATAAAAAATATTTTGGTAACACTTTACTTAAAGCCTTTGTGTATAATGCATTATAAAATGTCATTAAAGGGTATAATGCATTATAATTATTCATAATACACATTGTAATACATTATATCTTGTCGTAAATAATTATAACCAAATTTTAAATCCATAGTGTAACAACAAATTTATAAGTGTTATAATGTATTAACTGTGGTTACAATTATTCATGAGATTGTACAATGCATTATAAGGTGCATAATTAATGCATTAAAACTACTTTTAAGGCTTTAAGTAAAGTGTTACCAATCTTTGTTATGAACTGAAATAAGGCTGAAATAAAATGTAATATTACACAAATTAGAAATATTGCCTTCACAAATGAAATTAAATGTTTTAAGTACTAAAATTAAACTAAAACTAAAACCAAAATAAAAATAAATGAAAGCTAAATATTAAAACAAAAACCAATATAAATGACAAAGCACATAAATGACAAAGCAAATGACTAAAACTCTAAAAATGAATACAAATGTAGAAACACTATAATAGTACATACAGCAAATATTACTAAAATAACAATGGCAGGCGTGTGTGAATGAATTTTTAAACTATTATCTTGATCAACTGATTCAACTGAAACGAACAAGCTTTCAATCATAAAAATCCAACTGAAATAATTGAACAGGTTTAAAACAGCAGCCAAGAGATCTTTCCACCTGCATCACGTCAGTGTCATACACAACCTGTCTCTCACTCTTTGTATCAACACGAGTGAGAGACTAAATCAGGCCACCAGTCACAGCACATTCAAAACAGCTCCACAACACAGAGCAAAAGAAAAGGTGCTGCTAATATTATGGTAATGTAATAGCCAAAAGACATAATGTCTTAAAAATGTATAGGGCCCTGAAATCAAAAAGCAGACTCAAAATCTAGACTATAAACCCGATAAACACTTTTAAGTGAAAAGGTTAGAGGAAACAGCAGCTGCAGCACTTTTAATGATTTACTCTTTAATTGCATATGTCACTCTGTTCAGATTATACTCAAACGAGTGGATAAAATGGCATTTAATTAACCTTTTAAATACTAAACAATGCATTTAATAGCTTACCCTCCATCTGTACGGAGTGCCCAGCAGCCTGATATTCTGGCCCCTGTGTATCCGGGCAGCGTGCTCATATCAACTAAAACAGTCTGACAGCTGTCTTCCACATGAGCAATAAAGTTCACATTCTCATCGAAGCTCAAACGGCCCAACACAGATAAACCAGCTAATAATCACAGCTGAAGCACAAAGCCTGGGTCACAGAGAGGGCGGACATCATAGCACTGGGAATAACTCACACCTTCCCTAAGAAAGCACCAGATCTAAACACTGGGATCTGCCTTTGTTTTATCAGAGTAACCCTTGAAGTTTGAACGTTAGCTGACCACTGACTAATGCACTTGAGAAACCTTTTAATAAATAGAAAAACGACTTTTCTTTGTGTCTGGAAACTCGCTCGCAGTGTGTGGGCTTGATTGAATAAGAGGATCAGCTCTACAGGTGACATGGATGGAAAGTATTAATAGAACCAAGAGACAGAGAGCCTAAAGGACAGCTTAACTACTCAGAGTTCTCAGTGTTAGTTTTGAATCAGATATTTATTTTAAAATTCCTCAGTTGAAAATAGTTATAAAAAAATAGAACCAAAACCTAATGGATAGCAATAATCTTATTTGAAATCATATTTCGCTACAGTGAGAGATATAATCTCCTGTACTTTTTTCCTGAATTCTTGAGGAGACAAGTGAGATTGCAGACTTATTTTACTCAGAACAAAAAATATACAAAATAGCTTTGTGTGGCTTTTTATATGCTACGCTATACGGTTCCCAAACTGGGGATCACAAAAGATTGGGCTTCATGAGGGAACTACATAATAATAATAATAATAATAATGTAAAATACATTTTAAAATAAAAACAATCAAAATAAAACGTTTAGTAAAAATGATAAAACATTTCATTTTAATTACATGCCATGTGACCATTAATTTACATCAGAGAAATGTGCTGTTAAATTATTGCAATGCAAATGTGTTGTTAAATTATTGAAATAGAGAACTTAAAATCTCACAGCATACTTCAAGTCAATATTTTACATCAAAGGTTGTAGTGTGTTATACTAAAAGTGTATTCTTATTCTGAGCTGGCCACCCCACCTACACTCTAAAACTTCTGTAAAAGTAAAATATAACTATAATAATGTAGGCTATTCATTTTACAAAAAGAATGTGTGTTAAATTAAAATATAGGTCATACCACCTGGTATTAAAGAATCATTATACACCACAATATTTTTAATGCACGAGTCTATTAAATCGACATCTCAGAGGTCGAATCTCGGTTGGGGATCAGCTAGGATGTGATCTCTCCACGGTGCACTAATGTGAACACATGTCGTGTCAGGAGACCTCAGTCTATAGTTCATTATAATAATAACGCATCATTAGCGCGCAGCAGCCGCCTGCTGAATCTGGGGCAGGAGGGAAGGAAGGAAGGGGGTTAACTAACGCAATGCTGATTTATGTTCTTATGATGATTCATTTTCTTTCAGCATCAGAACGATGAAACGTTGTATTCCACAGTATGAATAACCGTTCCATTCCATACCAAAAAATAATTAATGGCTCGATGTGGGTCAGCAGATATAGCAACGTCAGGGAGAGGTGCACCTGCGTCAAAACGCATGGACACTTTCCCTTATCATTTATCTCTATATGTTTGTAGAGTAAAGGGTGGATCGCAGACAGCTGTATTGTGATACCTGTTCGATCGGCTTGAGTTTTGCCTCCTGCACTCCATCTCACACATAACTCTCCACTCAGATCCGACTCGCCATGAAGCTGGACTCGACAGTCAGCTGTTAATACCTCGCGAAAAGCATTGTGGGAAATGTAGTTTCAGCACGCTCTGTGTCATTCTTACAATTCAGTGCCTTAACATTTATCGTTTTAATTTTTCACTGAATAAAAAAGGCTTAAATGTGTGTTTTAAGGGGCTCGTTGAAAATAATTAATATGTTTTATTGTGTTAGTCTCAAATTGTACCTGTATGTCATCACTTAGTAGGCCAACCTGGAAGGCTAATTCACAACGGGTTCCCTCAGGAAACCCTTATAGATTTTGTCATTTAGTAATTCATTTGGTCAACATTACTCGAAGCTGACTGATTTGTCAGCCTAGGTAACGTCTCCAAAATTGTTGTAGTCCAAGTTTCACAAGTTTAGAAGTTTGTTTTGTAAATAATATTTAAGTAGGCTAAGTGCATGAACTGTATAAACTGTACTTTATGATGAAACAAACACCCTTTTAAAAAACTGTTTTTTAGTTTCAAAGCTCAAAAGGCACTGAATTGTAGGAATGACCCAAATAAAACATAATTACAGAGAAAGAAATCTCTTTAAAAATTCTCTCTAAAAATTGATGCAAATTGTGTAGGCTTACTATATTTTAAATAAAAAGTTCACAAAACAGCTTGAGCTGGGAGTATTGTTATCTCTGAACTAATTCCCATATCACACACATACTCAAACACGCAAACAAAAAGTATAAAAGGAAATGGAAAAAAAATGTTGCTTCATAAAAATCACAAACAACCTGTCATATGTTCAAAAAGTATCATTTAAATGTAAAATGTAAGAAGCAAAATTACCTGGATGCAATGTCAAATACACAAATATGCACGATTAATTTAAATGGTAAAATCACAAATCAATTTAATATATAACTTTTATGATCAGTTAGAACAGTCCTTAACTGTAGGTCTGGAAACCATACAAATATATGACAAAATGCAAATGTTTCTTTTGGTAAAGGGTATATAATGTAAAAATGTGACATTCTGGGAATATACAATGCAGATTTAACATGAACAGCGCTGCACTCAGGTAAAAGCGCATTGTGTAATCCAAACTTTGACTTAAAAACAATAAAATCCCTATTTTTTAAATGACAAATCAGTTTGCTTTTCGCAAAGTAAAGATAATCCCTAAACTAGTTTAGCCTCTTTCAGTAGAAAACTGTTGCCTGTAAAGTAACTTAAAGGCCAATGCACTTCACACAGTATTAGAAGAATGTTTCTGCCTAACCTTGACAGGAAATGTATAATCAAATCTAATATATCACAAGCTGAGTCATGGTGTCACAACACTAGAACTCAGAATCCTATCATTACTTGAAATCAAACTCTTCACAAAATTACACATTTATGCCGTTTTGCATGTCCAAAAACATTTCAGGTTGTCACACTGTATCATCTTGATGTTTTGATGTGGGTTTTTTGAATGGTCTTTTGGGCAGGTCCACACTTGAATCTTTTTTAGGCTACAATGCAGCACGTCATTGTTTTTTTTTTTTACATCTGTCATCTGCATTTCTCAGACACTTACAGAGCTTTGTACACAACATAAACACAGCCTTTTGTGACCAAAGATACTTATCATTTCACTGTAAATGCTGCCGTCATTGTCACATGGGGAACTAGTTTTTTATCTTTTCATTCCTAGAACAGAATCATCTGAAGATAAAAAGAAACTAAGTTTTCAGAAGAAAAAATACAACCCACTAAAACAAGCTGTCCAGTTGGGTTCACAGTACAAATGCAGGTTTGAATTATTTAGGTTCATCTCTAATGTCAAATGATTCCTGGAACACCTTCAGGAACCGGACACATTTTGCTTACGTAGTGCCACAATCTTGACAGGCACGTTTGAGGGCACGTCTGGCAAGGTCACATTCCAGCAGAAAATAGTTAGCATGCCTGTTTCTGTGGGCAAAGTTCATAATATAGCAAGTTCTGAAAGTATTACCAGACATCATTGTAAAAGGTCTTGTAGACTTCAAAGTGGATCTGAGTTTTTACAAAATCCATGGAGCTTTGGTACAGCCAGCTGGGTCCTCCTTTATCAGATATGAAGATTTGAGATTCCTCTGCATTTTATGTTTGCATTTCGAAGCAGATTTGGGGTAGATAAATCATGAGTGCACATGAAAGCTCCTTTTGTAGGTCTCATCTGGTATGAGTTTTCTTTAAGCGTAGTGAGAATGTGGGGGTTGAGCTGTATAACTGAAACCTGTCCCCGTGTCCCAGTCCATGACAGCTCCAGTCAAATGTCTCTGGCCTCAGTCTGACCACACACATCTATGTCCCTTCAGAGTGCAGCCAGTCTGGTAGAACTGCCCCACGCATGGTTGAAGCTATGACAGGTTTCCAGATAGCCCTGGAAAAAAAGAGGGAAAGTGGGGATGGAGAGAAGAGAAAAAAGCATGAAGAGTGAATGAATCTAAAATTTCTCAGAATAGTTCTCCAGTGGCAACCTACATACATATATCAGTGCTATATGCTGGACATCAAAATTGAGGAGGCAATTTTTTTTCAAATATTTGGGTTTTTAATACACACAGAAGTCTGGGGTCAATAAGATTTTTTTAATTTATACTTTAAGGATGCATTAAATTGATCAGAAGTGACAATAGAGACATTTATAATGTTACAAATTAGCTCAAAATAAATGCTGATATAAATGCTGTTGTTTTGAACTTTCTATTCATCAAAAAATCTCGAAAAAAAATCTATCAACGTTTTCACAAAAAATATTAAGCAGCACAACTATTTTCAACATTGGTAATAATATGAAATGTTTCTTGAGCACAAATTTAGCATCTTAAGGCCAGGACCGGATTTTCCAATTTGCATTATGGGCACGGGCCCAGGGGCCCATGCGCACTTGGGGCCCAAATGAGGGGAAGAAAAAAACAATTGGTAGTTTCTTTACGTTAAGTGCAAATAGCGCATTTGTTGGCAAACACTATTTACAGTAACTCCAGCTACCAATGTCTGGTCGACATTCAAGATGAAAAAAAGACGCATTTATTTCAACGTCCTCAGTGGTGTAAGCAGTAGAGCGTCAGGCTCACAGATTTATCTTTTGACGCAATCGACCCGGGTTCGAATCCGAAGTTCGAATCAAGTTCTGAAAGCGAAACCTGCTGGCAGAGAACGAATTTTCATTTTCAATAAGCCCATCTGCTATTTTTGCTATATATTTTTAATTTATTTTGTTGGAAAGGGTGTCCCTTGCAAGAAGATCAACATATTTGGGCGTCTGTGCCATCAAAAAATTGAAACCCCCCTGCACTAAAGCATAAAATAAAGCTGCTAGGGAGAGATAAGTATAGGCACAAATTCACCAATCCGCCATTACTTTCATTTTCCATTATGCTCACATTATCGCTTTTAGGTCATGCCACCTGCTGCAGAATATTTCTTCCTCATTTTTCTCTTTATTCACACACACACACACCTCTGCTCAGCAGCTGTAAGTTGCGCCCTTCCTCTTGTACTTGTAGTTGTAGAACCTGCTGGAGAAGCTCTTGTCTCAGAGTCTCCTGAACCAAACCCATCCGCTCTAACTTCTCGCCATTCAATCTCAGGAGAGCACGACCTGACAAAGACAAAGTGACAGAGAGAGAGAGACAGTTTCACTAGACATGAGCTCTTTGGAAACACACAAGCTCTGCAGCCTCTGCATTATGTATGCACAGTTTTGCTGGCAGCTATAAACAAGTTACAGCATTGCAAATCCCCCTAAGGTTATTATCGCCATGTTCCCAGTGATCTTTGCATGTGTGACTATGGTAACATGCTGTGCGGAAGCGCTGCCTGAGGGCACAGGCCGCCCCGGGTTCATTTCCCACTTTATTTCCAACTGAGCCTCTCGTGCTGTGACTCTAAACACTTCAGTCCACACAGCCTTGCAGAAAAAACACTGCGCCTGTTTTTTAACTCCCTATATTCCTTTTCTCTCAATTTCCTTTTCTATGGATCTCACCCAGTATGTCTGTGATCTTGATGCTTTGTGTCCACTGAGAGAAAAGTGAGGATTTGTGGAGGCCGAGAAGCCACACGGGTCCCTAGTGAGCAAGAGCGCACTCGAGGAGTGAGTGGGAGAAGCAGCGGTCTAAGCGCCAGTGTGTGAGTGGGACCCCTTGATATGCTCAGACATGAGTCGCATATTCACAGCATAATGCATCAAACCCAAGAAAAACATGGTAAAATAATAATGAAGGATATCACTATGTCCTAGCTTCAAAAAATCCAACTGGCTGCAGCTTTCCCCATTGATGGCCAAAAAAGTACTAATTTATTTCAACTTAATGTTTTGGCAAAAATATATACACTACCATTCAAAAGCTTGTGGTCAGTAAAATTTAATGTTTCTGAAATTATAATGTGTATTGTAAAATATTATTACAATTTTAGTCATTTCTTATGTTTTCAATGTTACATGATCCTTCAGAAATCATTCTAATATGCTGATTTGGTGCTCAAGAAACATTTAATTATTATATTAATTAAACATTATTATAATTTCATCAATCATTATTATCAAAGTTGTGCTGCCTAATATTTTTGTGGAAACCATAATACTTTTTCCAGGATTATTTAATGAATAGAAAGTTACAATGCAAAGTTGTGCTGCCTGCCACTTTTGATTTTTGTGGAAACCATAAACTTTTTCCAGGATTCACCTTGCTAATGAATAAAAGTATTACAATGCAAATCATTACTGCCACTTTTGATTAAATTAATTCACCTTGCTATATATATATATATATATATATATATATATATATATATGTATATATATATAATTATTTTTTTATATATATAAAAAATATAAACGTTTGAACAGTGCTGTAGCTATTGCTAATGGTAATATATGACATTATATACAACAGTAGATATGTTTTTCAGTGCCTGATTCTTTTCGGAGGCACTTAAAAGCTTGAAATTGACTCATTTTCTTCTTGTCTTTCATAGCTCAGGCAAGTAGCTAATGAAGGCTTTGGGACTGTACATGTTCATGCATCAAGAAGGAAAATGATAAATGTCTAAAAAAAAATAATAACCTAAACATCCATAAGCATAGATGGCAGATGTTTAATCTCATACTTTTGAGGATTCTGTTTAAGTGCTAAAAAACATACATTATTCTAGAGCAGGGGTGCCCAAACTCGGTTCTGGAGGGCCAGTGTCCTGCAGAGTTTAGCTCCAACGTGCCTCAACACACCTGCTGGGAAGTTTCTAGTATGCCTAGTAAGAGCTTGATTAGCTGATTCAGGTGTGTCTGATTGGGGTTGGAGCTAAACTGTGCAGGACACCATTCTGTTCTAGAATATTCAAAATGGAGCATGAAAGACTAAAGCACTAGAAAATTCCGGGGTTGAGAATGAAATAGAACCAGTTCTTTGACAAGAGACGTATTTTTGGAAAACTAGATGAGCACAGGTTGGCTGACCTTCAGCTAAAAGGGTAATGCTTCTGTCATACCATATGAGATATAGTAGATGTGCTGGTGTCAAGGGATTGGTCTGTAACTGCTGAGTATGCGATACCTTTTAAAAGGTGATTTTGTGCAGGGTCACTGTGAGTTTTTACACAGAATGCAATTTCCATATGAATAATGGCTAACATGTTAAAATCACATAGGGATATATTAAATTATAAACAATAATAGTTTTTTGTTTTATGCTGGATAACACACCTGTAATGGCGTGGTGGGAGAAGGCTTCAACGTAGGTCAAGTAGTTGTGTGGACAGTGTTTCTTCAGCCATCTGCACACATCCTGCTGAGACCACAAAACCACTGGCCTGGAGAGACACGGCAAGGTTGGGCTGGTGTGGTAAACAGAGTACGATTCACCTGAACGTAACTGAAATACAAAGAAATAGAGCATGGGGAAGAGAGAGACAGGGAAACTAATTTAAATATGCATTTCACGGAGAAGCAGCATTAAAAAACAAATCTCAAAAATGTGACTGAATTGTATGCGTCCTTCTGGAGTCCTACCACGCATGAATGCCCAACTTTTTATAGCACTAATAATCTGAAATCAATCTCTAGCAGAATAAAAAAAGAGAATATAAACAGATAAACAGCTCTCCCTTCTGCTAAGACCTCTGGGAAATATATATATTTTTTAAATAACTGTGTTCCATGTCATGCACCGGCAGTGATTGAGATGGATGTTTTCATCTAACACAGCCATCTGATTGGCTGCCTAACGGACACGGCCATGATTCTGCACATTGAGCTGTATAAATGAAGGCCATTCTAGAATGATTAGAATTCGTTACAATGGCTGCGCTAGTGACATGAGCCACAATAACACTCGCTTGACCTTCATCACACACTTCCATATGATCACAGACTAATTATACAAAATCATCCCGCAAAGATAATTCCAGCAAATCATCCACATTTAGAGCCATTGAGTGTTTATGAGGGCTAATGAAACTGAGTTTAATGCATCTGTGACATACACTATTATGATGTTTGTTTACTGTGACACCAAAAAAGCATTGCTAATATTCACACTACAGTTCAGAATATTGGGGTCAGTAAAATTTTATTTGAAAGAAAATAATTTTATTTGGCAAGGGTGCAACCAATTGATCAAAAGTGACAGTAAAGACATTTATAAGTTACAGAAGATATTTATTTCAAATAAATACTTTCTATTCTTTAAAGAATCCTAAAAAAAGGTATCATGGTTTTCACAAAAATATTAAGCAGCACAACTGTTTTCAACAGAATGTCAACAGAGACTATTTTCAAAAACATAAAACAAAAAAATTCTGACCAACCCCAAACTTTAAGTGACCCCAAAAATAGAGTGTGGTGGGCTCATGGATAGCAGAAAATTAAAAACAATGCAATATGCAACTAATCAGTATTATGTGTCCTTGTCCATTGGTGTTGAAGACTGTGTATCCAATCAAACTCCACGTTATTATATTCTATAATAAATGTATTATATATTCTTTATATATTATATTTGACTATTTTCTAATGTGCTAGGTTGCTGTAAATTCTGGGGACTTGTTTCATAAATAGTTTCATTCCCTGTGCTTTGCATATTTTCTTCCCCTTCCTTAGTGTTCCATTTCATTAACAGTCATTTATCCTCAGAAAATCACAGCCCTCTATTTTCCCACTTCTCCCTCTGTTTGTTTTGTTTTTCTAAGCCATTTGCCACCATCTGTACCCCATCCCTCAAGTTCATCTTCAATTTTCTTTCTCCTTCACAGTTTTTGCCCCATCTCTACTGCTCTCTCTCTCTCTTTCTCCCTCAGGCAACTTTCTACTTTATGCCTTTGCTGTGTTTGCCCTTGAGGGCAGTGGGGAATTCTTTCTTCTGCAACTGCAGGAAATCGCACACATACATTCTCGCACGTGCACATACATGTATTCATGCATGCATGCACACATATAGGCTGAATAAGTGACTGTTCCACTCAGCTGGTCCTGGGCAGGATGCACATCTCTAAAGTAACTGTCTCTGTAGGGCATGAGAGCACTGCAGTCCCTCCATGGCTGTAGAAACCCTCTTAAAATAATAGTTTGGCCAAAAATGAAAATGTACTCCCCCTTTGGAAATCCAAGATGTAGATGAGTTTGTTTCTTTATCAGAGCAGATTACATTACATGCTCACCAATGGATCCTCTGCAGTGAATGGGTGCCGTCAGAATGAGAGTTAAAGTGCTTAAAGGGTTAGTTCACCCAAAAATGAAAATTTTGTCATTAATTACTCACCCTCATGTCGTTTCAAACCCGTGAGACCTCCGTTCATCTTCGGAATACAAATTAAGATATTTTTGATGGAATCTGAGAGCTCCCAGACCCTCCATAGATAGTTTAATTTGTGTTCTGAAGATGAATGGAGGTATCACGGGTTTGAAACAACATGAGAGCGAGTAATTAATGACAGAGTTTTCATTTTTGGGTGAACTATCCCTTTAATGATGGATCTGTTTATTACAAATACACAGCTGTGCGCTTCACAAGACATTAATTGATGGACTGGAGTCATGTCGACTACTTGTGGATTATTGTGATGTTTTCATCAGCTGTTTGGGCTCTCATTCTGACGGCACCCATTCACTACACAGGATCCATTGGTGAGCATGTGATGTAATGCTAAATTTTTCCAAATCTGTCCTGATAAAGAAACAAACTCATCTACATCTTGGATGGCCTGAGGGTCAGTAAATTTTCAGCAGATTTAAATTTTTGGAGAAACTATTCCTTTAAGCCCTTGTAGATGAGATTATCAGGCATGCCAGTGAGTGCATTTACATCTTTTTAAGTACCTTGTTTGTGGCTTATAAATAGATCCGACTAAGCAGCTTTCAAACTTTCCCTATTTTAATGCCCATTATTTGAGATACTCTCTTGAACTGCACTCTGACATACAATGGAAACAAGCTGATGCAATCCTTCTTACTCTGCAATGTACCTATAGGCAATGCTATAGAGAGAGTCTATACATTACAGAATCTGTCATTGAGAGAGGAATTCACTCCACTTAAATGTAAAACATTAATTATTTACAGTATGAGTTCCATTCACACAGACCCCAGAGGATCAGTGTGAGCACAATAATGAGAAGATACAAACCCTAACCATCAAATATGGCCCTCAGTACATAAATGCATACATAAAAGTCATTTTTAACTACAAATAGTCAACAGGCACTTGATTTTCTTATTTCTTCTTTGATCATTCTGCGATGACATGTCTAGGGAAAGTGCCGTGTCTTGGCAAAGTTTATAGACAATCACAACAGCGCTGATGAAAGTGAGAAAAGATTTGTGATAAAAGTGACGTTTTCTATTTTCTTTTCTTCTTTGTTCACTTTTTTTTCTGGGAAGAGCACACTGTGTGGTGAGATGTCAGTGAGTCTTTCATGTACTGTAATACACAAACCTGCATTGTTGAGAAAAATACTAACAAGTGTAGCTGGGCTGAACAAAGGATTTGTGTATGAAGCCATTAGGGGAAGAGATAAAACAGAGCTGTTTATCTCTCCAGTCACTGAAGGAAGAGGCTAACAAGGTTCACCATTCATTAACGATGGTTTAAATTAAGGCCAAAAAAGTGCAGAGGTTAGTTAGGATCACATCAGCTCCTGTTTGGGCTTTTCATGAGGAATAAATTAACATCGACGTCTGATCACGCCAAGCTTTTGATCATGAATTCACTTTTTGGAAAATCAAAGGCAAACAGTCTGAACCTTCGCACTCGGTTCAGAAAAATGCAACAAATTTAAACCCAAGTTCAGAAGATTCACCTTAAGTCTGGTGTTCCTCTTCCAATTACTCTGGCAAAAAGCAAGATTTGTGAACGCTGTACAAACTGGTGTTTGAGACTTGAAATAAATTAGATGAGACAATAAAAACAGATGAAACATTTTTTATCCATTAAAAATAATAAAACAATAATATATAGATGATGTTCTTTTGATCTTTGTATGATATGTATCATATTTTCCACAAAAATATTAAGCAGCACAACCATTTTCAATATTGATAGTAATAAGAACTGTTACTTGAGCACCAAATCAGCACATTAAAATGCTTTCTGAGGAGACTTCTTTCAAAAATATTTTAAAAACTTAGTGACCCCAAAGTATATAAGTATATATGTATATATATATATATATATATATATATAAATTATATTATACTATGTGTAAAAAATATTTTCAGAGAAAGGCAGCTCCTATCTAATGTGTTAGTAACATTTTAATTTAGCAAAATTGTTTAAACCTTCATATTTAATCCACTAAACAAAAATTCCAAATGAACAGCACCTCTGCGAATTTCACTGAGGAGATAAAAAACTAATTTAGCACTTGAAAAAGATAAATGGAAAAGAAAATGGAAATGACCACAGAACACTGGATTTGCCTCAAATAATTACTTATGAATACTATTAATTAAGGCAGAACAGATAATATTATCTATCTCAGTTTAACAAAATCAGGTTTGGGTCTAATTAGTATGTTCAAACCTGTCGTAAAATCTAAGAGGAGTCTAATTGCGTGGGCGAGACTGACTTTGACCCACAAAGCTCTGCAGACCTGACTAGAGGCACTTGCTTCATTAATATGCCAATGCAGAAGATCAAATGAAGATAAAAACACATATTATGACCCATATCTTTGCTCGCAGTGCTCAAATCAGCAGTGCCCATGTGACTTGAGGCCTACAAGGCTTTTTAAAGCCATTCTGTGGAGAGTGGTCTCTTCTCTACCCGCTGGCCTAACAGCATCTTACTCATTCTCTACAAACTAAACACGCTTTTAGATGGAAGGAAAGATGGAGAAAGAAAGGAAGTGTTTTGTTGCCAGACCCCCCCTCCTCCACCTTTTTTAATGCACAGGTTTTCATACAAGTGCATTTCTGAAAGGCGAGACATTATTTCCCAGTATTAATAATGCAGCAACAGACAGCCATACATACATTATATCACCACACAAATTCTCTAATGATACCTTTTAATAGAATAATAGCTAAAGTATGGAATAACTGAAAGCTGCCATGGCACTAGCTCTGCTGTATAATAACTATAGTTTCTAAAGCCTACTTTGCAGTTTTTCATATCGGTCACATAAATTTGCACTGCAAATAGTGAAGTTAATAGTTTATCTACTTATTGTTTCATATGATATATGAATATGGTAATCAACTAGCTACATTTTTGAGTAGCTTGCCCAACACTGGTCTTCTTGAGATCAATTTCAACATCATGTGAAAGTGCACTAGAAAGAGCTTGAAAAAGATTTGGTTTTGATACTCAAGTCATGTTAATGCGATAGTACAAAATGATGATCATTTGAAGCAGATACAGGGAATACATAAAAACCACTTGGCTTTGCACTTATCTTTATTATTTAATCTGAAGAAGAGGAATGTCTGTCTTTCTCATGCTCAATGAGACTTTTAAACCACCAGCTCTGATAATAAGACAATAGACTCTTTATCACAGACTGCGATGACGTGTTTCCACAGTTATTAACATCATAAATATAGCAATGTAGTTTTTTTATATTTTAATTTTTTTTAAATGTAATAACACTATGCTATATTACCATCAAATTACATATAAATTGGCAAATTACATATATATTGGCATCAAATTACAAAAAAAATTGTTATCTAACACCATGAAATACTGCCAGCAAATTAGACATCTTTCTCTGTTCAGACTTCCATAATCAATTTCTATATTTTTTTCTCTTTAGGATAGTTGTGGAAACACTATCATGATTTTTGGGGGAATTTAAAATATAATATATTTGTTACACTCCCATTCACCAATATAGAAGCTGACCCAACTATCATGTGTAAAAGGTTTATGTATGCTCACATTCAGATAGACTGAGATGTTTATTAAAGATTTCCTTGGTCTCACCTGCAGTCCTTCGGTTCCAGGCTGTTGGAGTAGTTTGACCGTTCTGCCGCCGGCTGTTTTGCGGCTGTGCCCTTCATGCCAGGTAAGGTTTCCACCTGCACAACGACTCAGTTGGCACTTAAAGTCCTCTGGAAGAGCCCTGTACTCCACCGCAGGACGACAGAAAGTAAAACTGGAGGCCGCTGCAACAGAAAAGGAGAGATTCTGCATTTATTCATTAATTTAAACGCACATTCCATCATTCTTTTTTACATTGTCACTTCCCTCTTAAGAAAGACACAGAGATGTGCAGCAGCACTGTTCGTTTTCAGTCAGCAACCTGCATCAGGATGACTAGTGCCTTGTAGGCAATTTAGTGTTTATGTCCATCAAAAAAGATGTTGTTACAGGTCAGTTTGAGGACTTTGTTTGTCATTAGGGTTTTGGTGGTTAAGAGAAGAGTTTAAGGTTTAGGCTTAAGTAAAAGCAAATAAGAAATGTTTGAATGACCCATATCTCCTGCGGCTGACTGGGTGGCTTGGATTCTTCCCAGAATAATACCTAAAGACGCTAGTCAGCAAAGTTAATGGGAAAATTATGCATTAGCGTGTCAGAGGGTGATAAAAAAGCAGAGCATTGGTAGCCCGTGGGGTAATCTAATGAAAAGCATATGAGGCTCCAGATTTCCAGGAAGGAAAACTTTAAGTGCTGCTAAATACCAAACGCCTCGGAAACACTGGTTCTTGCTGAGCTAGACAAAACTAGCATTTGTAATTCATGAAACAGTTAACAGAAAATATAATTAATAAAGACATCCGCTAGGATCTTCCTGGCACAAAATATGCATTAAAGGAAAAGTAGACTTTGGTTCTTTTGTGAAAAACCAAAGAAGATCTTTTGAAAAATGTTTAAGTGTTGTTTTTGGATGGGATATTATAGTAAAACCATAAAAAACAATCTATTAAAATAAATGTTTTATTAAATGTTTTATTGCAGGTTGTTGCTAAGGCAAAAACCCTCATTTTAGTTTAAGTTGATGCAGTAAAATAACTAAAATGAAATAAAAATGAATGAAAACCTCAACGATACTAAAATAACATTATAGTTTTTGGACACCACTGACTGTCATTGTATGAACAAAGCAGCTAAAAAAATCTTCAAAATATCTTTTATAAGAACGAGTCATGCAGGTTTAGAACAACATGAGTAAATTAAGAATTTTAAATTTTAGGTGAACTATCCCTTTAACACACAAAAAAGACAGTGTACATACATTTAACCGTGAGAGTAAAACTGTGAAGAAATGTGCAAATTTCTAAAAGCAATAGAGCAGACCAGCACAGCACAGTTTCGCTCGACTGGTGACTGTAAATGAGTCAGTGGGCAGCATAAGCAGATTTTGTTCTAGAAGCTGCGAGAGGCCAGTGCATTAACAAACAAAGACAGAGACGGTGTGCGTATGCGCTCATTAAAACCTCAGACTTCTAATCACCACCTTAGTCTTGGCACAAATGAGTACAATCAGTCATCTCTGTGCATGACAGTGTGTGACGGTAATATATCTCCATATGTGTGTGTGTATGCATAAGCACGAGTTGATGAGAGGGACAGACTATAAGTTTGTGTGTGTGTTGGAAGGTGTAGGCCTGGATGAGATAAAAGGGATGTCTTTTGCTCTTGTTCCCTGCAGCCTCACAGGCGGCTACAAAGGCCGTCCTCATCAAGAGTGCATGGGGAATGCCTGCCTGTGTGAATGCATTTGGGATGGAGTCACAGATGAACACAGTCTTTCATCACAGTGCCTCTGAAGCAGACATTAGAGAGATGTCGCACAACTGTGGCTGGAGGGTGAAAACACGTCAAGGCCTGTTAGTCCTGGACAGATGTTGCCCTTATTTTCTATTTACTTGTGCACAAAAAGATGTGCTCCTAAATCTAGAAAAAGTAGATCCTCCTGAAACCTTATTCTTGACCCACTAAAGGGAAAATGGAAAAGTCTATATAGCAGAGTTTTATATTTGTGTTCAGGTCTGTAAGATTTTTTAAATGGTTTTAAATAGAGATTTATTTGAGCAAAAATACAGTAAAACAGTAAATTTAGTAATGTTTTTTTACTATTTAAAAATAACCTTTTCTATTTGAATATATTTTAAAACATAATTTACTGCTGTGCTGACAACACTGATTTTTCAGCAGCCATTTTTCCAGTCTTCAGTGTCACATGATCCTTCAGAAATCATTGTAATGTGCTGCTTTAAGAAACATTTCCTATTATTATTCAGAAGAAGTTCAGAAGAACTGCATTTATTTGAAATATAAATATTTTGTAACATCATGCATGTCTTTACTGTCACTTTTGATCAATTAATGTGTCCTTGCTGAATAATGGTCTTAGTTTATTTCAAAAAATCTTACTGACCCCAAACTTTTGAATAAGTGTGTATGTGGTTCTTGTATTAAAAATTGAATCTATGTTCAAGGCTGTAACCATCTTAAATTATTCTTAGATGAATATTCATAGTGGTATACCAGTACAGGCTGTCCAGTGGTTGATTTGTAAAAAGAGTAATTTATTTATTGATACAATCATGTAGCTCCAAACCTGCACAATATTTTTATTCTGTGAAACACAAACTAAATTGCTAAATGAGCAATTTGGCAAAATGTTCATGTTGATCTATTCCATACACTAAAACTAAAAGATGTTGTCCATCTCCAAACTTGACAAATAGCAATTTTTTGTGTCATTTTCATTCACTGTATGGAAAAGAGCAGCATCACCATCTCCATTTGTTGTCTACCGAAGAAATAAAATGGTATGAGTTCAGAATGACCCGAGTGTGAGCACATGATGACACAACTTTCATTTTTAGGTTAAACTATTCCTTTAAACTATTACATTTGAATTTCTGAATATGTGGTTAAGCCAGGCTTCATGGCCAAGTACATGTGACCCATTTCATTGCATGCGTCAATCAAAAAAATGAATCTAAATCCATATTTTATCTAGAGATCCATCATCCATGACAGCTCTTAATTGCCTGAAACACATAATTAAATCCAGGCCAAGGTGTTTTCTCACCTGCTGTACCCACTGGACTGAACTAACGATGCAGTCTCTTGTGAGAAACCAAGCAAGTGTGCCAGAGATCTCCGAACAGCATGAGGGGTTTGAACTTCGGGATGGGAGAGAAACACAACATCTGTGTGGAGTAATGAGCTACTACAGACTGAAGAGAGAGAGAAATGTGGAGCTGGAGCTGCTTCAGATCTGTTTGGCCTCATTATCTATGCTGATGAATGCGAAAATGAATATGCAAGCCTTCATTAAAGTGGTGTAGTGACACAAACCGCTCAGCAGGTAACTGGTTCACTAGAAAACTACAGAGATTGAAGACAGTTTCATTGTGTTCTGTGATTTCATTCAGTTGTTTGAATGTGTGAGGGAGAAGGAGAGAGTTTTTATCAACATGCTAAATTCTTTAAAACCAGTGTCACTGGGTACAGGCTATTATCCTGAGCAGATATGCCTTTAACTGGAAAACAATATGTGTTTAAAAATACGAGAAAGTGCCTACCTGTGCAATTTCAGTATTAATATTTAATTCAAATTAGGCTATATGATAAATTCAAAATTATATAATCAGGAAATTAAAAAGAGAATATTATTCTGAGACAGCGGATACATCGAATCATCTCTAGCTTGCAACGTACTAACTACTACGATCATCTATGAATAAAATGAAATAATATAATTACCGTCTACTGCCATGTCAACAATCCAGACTCTGCAACAAGCAACAATACTCCTGTTAGATTAAAAGTTGGGAACTAAGGTGTCCCATTTTCCGCCATGGGCGCCTTGAAAGGTGTTTCTTTAGCAGGTACATCCAGAGTGTTGTGATCGACTCACGCGCTTCACAGTGTAAAATATGAGAGTACACACATCGCGCGCTGCTCATTCTCACACTGACGCCTCCTCACGCACACTGTTCACTTCAACCAGCTCTGTTATGAAGCTTTTCATATTTTGTGAAGAAACGCCTCTTTATTACATAATTTATGTAATATAGTTAAAATGTACGATCTCTTAAATAAAATAAATGAAACACACATCTAGTAGTATATTAGGCTATATATCATAAATAAATATAATGTGATCGCACGCAACATAGCCTATATAAAATGTTCTTTGCTAAATTGACTCTTAAATCTACACATTTTTAAAAAGTAATTAAAATACGCAATTCACGTAGAACCCCCTAGCATCGTGTTTTAGGTTATTTCTAATCGTTATATTTGTCACTAAAGGGGTGTTTCGTGAGAAACGGTCGTCTGATTCTCTCTCACGTTCCATGAGAACGCAAAGCCTGTAATTAGTCTGTGAACGGCAACATGCACATTAAGGGGATGTATTTATGTGACCCTTTAAATATTTAATCACAATTCTGAAAATAATTTAAAATCATTATATTGCTAGCTTTATTGACTAGAATTATGCACAAATGCCTGTATTATATCCTACACTAATGTTTATAAAACGATTTGAAAACCATATTTTCTTCTTGCACTATAAACACTAGAGGGAGGCATTTCACCTCAATTCTCTCAGCAAATCTTCAACAAGACCTTCGCCTAAACTCCATTCTGTTGTATGTACGGGTTCTGAGCAGCAGTTTGAAAGTTTGCTACTAGTTTGCAAAAACAGTCCTCCTGTGAGTATCAGGCCTACATCGAAATATGTATTAATAAAGTAAACAGTAGGCCTACCCACGTAATAACCAGCTGCATGCCCTGAGATTCTTTAAGTGTTCAGCCGGTGGATATTTTTCTATCCAGTGAGATCTTGGAACGAAGGACTGTCAGATTTGAAAAGTTAAAAATATAAGAAATGGGACAGGGGCTCTTTTTAAGTGGAGGTAATACAGCTAACGTCGTTATAGGTCAACATCCGGGTCAGAAGAAAGGACTTGAACACTCAATTTCGAGAAACTTTACTACAGTCCTCAAACCATTCAGGCACTTTTAGACATCAGTGTGTTGTTTGCTGCCTACAGGCACTACTTTAAACACCTTATAGTTAAAACTCCAAAACATAGGCCTATCAGCTTAAATCAGACTCTCAAAAAATACTTTTAAAACTAACAAAAATGCAATTAGTCAGTCATTCATATGTGAGCAAACATGATTTACCATCAGTAGGCCTATACCTTATACATTGACACAGATCATTTGCTTTAAATAGAAATTTGAATAGAAATAGAAACACTGAGAGTTCAGGTGATGGCCCTGAACAGCACTTTAAAAATCTTATCCTTCTGTCATCAGTTAAAATGATAATAGTGACAGCATATCATCGAATGAATTAATATTTTGTGGGGGGGGGGGCTATAAAATTGTCCCCTCTATGACCCAAGTAGTGATGTTATGTACTATGAAAGTGAAGTAGCATTGCTGATAGAATCTGAGGGAAAATTAGCCCTCTCTACTAAAGTATTCTCTCTGTTTTGCTTCTCTGTTGTGCTGAAATATTTTCTTTTCATCTTTCTGAATTGCTGTATTTGAAAAATTCTGTCGTTGAGTAGCCTACAGGCTTATGATTTAAATTTCAGTATCATATCTGTAAACCTTTGATAGAATATCTGTAAACTTTAATCTTTTGATGAGATGTTGAGATGATAGCGAATCCAATAAAGTTTTACTCCAAGCTCTGTACTGAGTTCTATACATTTGTCTTGCAGTTTTTGCTGAAAAGAGAAGAAACGGGTGGTCACTCTTGGTTCTGGACAGAGAACAAACATTCTCAGTCTTGTTTCTGTAAGTTTCAGTGTGGTGGAAAGGTGCCAGGCATCAGCCACACTTCACACCAAACAGAACAGTCTTGAGCAGACAAACACACCGTTGACTTGACTGATTTCACCTCTAGGAGTTGAATGTGGATGGTTGGTGCTAATTTTTTTAACAGACAAAGGCAACGGAAAAAATGCTAGAGAATTAAAGAGAAATAATACATCTTTATCCATGTCAAAGGCCTTACTAAAACTTTTACTCATGGTTTCTGTCCCCTTAAAATGAACATTTGACCCCGCACACACCCCATAGCCTATTTACCATGTTTTGCGCTCTTTAAATCATTCACTAGTTTTGGCTTCTACAAGGTACAAATTGTGATTGAAATGAAAAAGGGCTCCACCCTGCTTGAGGTGTAACACATCATTACACCTGATGAACGTGGGTTCTGCCCACTACTGAATACAGAACAGCATTATGAGAGTTTGAGGCCTGAACAGCTGGTTCATTGTGATGTCATGTCCTGTGGACTTCCTGGGTGGAGGTGGTTGTGAAGAATGGTGTATGTGTGCCCGGTGTGGTAGTGGAAAGCCAGTGTCAACAACATACTGTGCATGTTTTGTCAAACAGTTGGTGAATAATATGAGGGTGGTGTCACACAGACAAACATACTTAACATTCAGGAGTCATTTCTTTAGAAAGCCATTTGAAACAAGCCAGAGCATGTGGTCTTTTAAAAAGACCTCGCTTACAAAGTTGTACATTTTTAAAGGATATTGAGCAGTCAGACACACATAATAAACCAAGACAGGGTGATCAGGACACCTACGTGAAGCAGAGGTTTGAATCATCCTCAAGGTCTTTGCTTTGTTATAAAAATGGACATGAAATATTGATTTGAGATGAAAAAAGAGAGTGTGGAATGAGCATGTCTGAATTTTTAACTGGTGTTTCTTTACCTTAAAATTAACAGATTTAAAATTACGTTATTTTTAATATGAACATCACATTAATAACCGTCTAAGTAACTTCTCCCAGACCTAGACTTTAAATCTTACAGAAAATTAAACAGTGACAATTTTATCATTTTGCTAAATAATACATTAAATAAGACTTAATTTAAACGTTTAATCTCCCTATCCAGTCCCATGAAAAGCATGCTGGGAACTAGAAATGCCCAGCCCCGTTTCTATTAATGCCAACAAAAATAATTCATGCAATCCCAAGACAAAATAAATAAGTATGGATGTAAATAAATAAATAAAATCATAAAGAAGAAATTAATGTAATATCACTTCCAAACTTCATTTTAATCAATCAGTCAGAATTGTCCAAAATTGAAGAAACACGTTTACTTAATTTTCTTTTCAGTTTTTAAGTCATACTAACAGTGATTTACAGATTTCTTTATTTCAGACCTGCATGACTACATCAGCAGAGCTTTTGCAAATATGGAAAGGTGAAAATGTGAGCCTGTTTATACAGATTCCTGACCCTCCACATTAGAGCAACACAGCCCTTGGAAACAGAGTAAACATTGTTGGCTAATTAGCCACTGCAACTAAACAAAGAAATGGTGTGTCTTGCCCTTGTGGTTTTTTAGAGGGGAGGTTTGAGGTACTGTGTGTGTTTGCTGGTGGTGTGTTATAGGTGACTTTTTTTGGGGCTGTGCACAATTAAGGTCTATGAGTAGTAAAGAGTGTTTGGAATTCTCACTTTATCCCCAGACCTATTCAAAGTTTGCAACACCACCACAGACCTCGACCACTACCATAGCAACAGCCATGGATTGAAGTACTGTGGACGGATGTCAAAGCAATAAAGAGAAAGGAGCGGTTACTTCAATGATTGTTCGTTTGTTCAGCTTTACAATTAATCCTCTATTGGACAAGCATGGTCAACAGGAAAGATTCTCTTTCACATTGTATATTTTTCATTAGCTATTTTGCTATTGCCAAGTAATCGTTAGTATTTACAGTCCGGCTCCCAGTGTTTATCTGAGTAAAACTGTATTTGTTCCATATGGCTGTGTCTGTGTTTGTGTGTGTGAGCAATCATGTGACTGCAGCCTGAAGCTAGTGAGTCCATATGTTTTTTTAGATTATGTGCAGAGCCATATGCTCCTGTATCATTTAGTGTTCAGAAATAGCCAATAATCAGACACTTTACAGACCGAGGGTTTTAAAGACACATTCCAATAACTATATTATCAACGCAATCAAATGTAACATCATGACACCAGACATACACCTGTACATTTCAGAAGGCAAGATCTCACTTTTAAACTGATATCAGTCGATGATAATTACTATTAATTAGCCCTGATTTGTTTTATAATTATTTAATTCGTACTCACAATTATTACTATTATTTATCCATCTTTAAGTCTTTCCTACAAACCTCTGAACATCACTGTGTGGATCAGGTCTCAAAAATAGCACCTTTGTGTAAATGGCATAGTAGGCGGATCTATGTAAATGAGGTGGTCCAGTGTTTTATGAGGAGACCAGAACTCTCAGTCCCAACAGTCTGCAGGAATCTCAGCATCACCACCACAACTGGAGCAAAGAGTGTCCGTTTTAGACACTGAGATTTTTTTTAGTATTGACTAAGACCAACATGGACAGATGTGACACTAGCTAGCGTCACACTTTTATTTACACAACACAAGGCATATGTCAATTTATAGGTCTATGCTCAATTTTTGGAGAATATTTTTTTAGCTACTGTTCTGGCGTAATAGAGGGATTTTCCTCTGTAGTTTCTTAGTTTTTCCCCAGCATTGATAATATACAAACCATGTTATTGGAGATAAATTTGCACTGTTTTCTCCTTTTTTGGATTTCTTTTCTGACTGTGGCAGCATTTCAACCTGCACCAAACCGATACAGCCTCTACTCTGGACCCCATCCACAGTACAACTCAGCAAAACCGACAGCCAGGCAAAAGTGAGTATCCATGAGCAAAATATTCATTCTCTTAATTGATGGCACAGGTGGTGAAATAGCTGTTGGGTGTTACTAAATGATTTCAGACACATCTGGGAGGCAATAAAAAGGAATCTTCCATTCCAATATAATGTGAGATGCTGTAAGATCGTAGTTAAGAAAATATGACAGAAGACCACCTGTCCCAACACTTCCTGTAGACACTAAATACTTGTTGAATTAACATTTTCCAGTTTGGTATTACTGTTGGGTGTAATATGTTTGGTTTACATTGAGGTGCAGTCATAAATCCCCTCAAATTTGATGAATTCATAAAGAATAAAAATGTTTACAACAAGATCTTTACATTAACATTAGTAAATGCATTAGGTATCATCACCAACAACGAATGATCATTTATATAGAATTTATTAATTATGCTTAATGTGATTATATATTCTGTAATTGTTAGTAGAACTATAAAACAATGTTCGTGTATGTAATTTTTAATGTTAAAATATATGTACAAATAAATGTTAACCAAGATAAATAAATGTTGAATTTCTGTTGATTGCTAGTTTGTATTAAGTACTGGTTGACTAATGTTAGGTAACATTTATTTAGGTAACAAAGCATACTGAGTACAGGACAGCAAATAGCTGATTCTTTCAGTGTTGAGAGAGAGGGAATATTTGTTTTTCTTGCCATTGACAACTTCAATTATTGAGAGTTATATAATTGTCTCTCTTCAGGAACCACTGTGCATATGTTGTGGAGAAGACTGTCTCGTTCACTATTCAGGATGGAGTGGGTCCCTTCATGAAGCCAGAGTACAACAAGTGTGCTTGGGGTCAGAAATGCCCAACTATAAAGTAAGCTATTAACAACTGTTTAACTGTCATACATTTGTATCTAAATATATATTTGTATAAAAAATGCATTTGTTAGATTTAGCTCATTTTGACACCCTGTCTGTTCTTACAGGTATCGCATGTACTACAAACCCATGTATAAAGTTGCATATAAGACTCTGACAGAGCTGGAGTGGAAATGCTGTCCTGGATATGCAGGTGTTGGTTGTACTGCAGTATATGGAATGAAAGCAAGGCCCCTATTCAAAGGACCACTGCCCGCACAGAAGGGTCCTATGCCTCGTTTTAAAGGGCCCATGCCAATGCAGAAGGGTCCTATGCCTCCTTTTAAAGGGCCCATGCCAATGCAGAAGGGTCCTATGCCTTCTTTTAAAAGACCTATGCCAATGCAGAAGGGTCCTATGCCTCCTTTTAAAGGGCCCATGCCTGCACAGAAGGGTCCTATGCCTTCTTTTAAAGGGCCCATGCCTGCACAGAAGGGCCCTTTGCCTTCTTTTAAAGGGCCTGTGCCTGCACAGAAGGGTCCAATGCCTTCATTTAAAGGTCCCAATCCCTCTCAACAGGGTCCAGTGCCTTCATTTAAAGGCCAATTTCCCCATTCTAGCTTCAATGGAAACCCCTGGAATCAACTTCAAACACCACCTAGTGGCATGAATGAATACCCAGGCCCTAATACTGGTCCCTCTTCCCGAGATACCTCAGCTGAAATTTCTCCAGACCACCAGGAACCGGAAGTAGATTATCCTGAACCGATGCCAGAGCCTCAAGATCTTGGCCATGATTTAATCCCAGAAGAGAATGAGCCAATCACAGACTACCAGAATCCACTGCCAGATCACTATAGTTCCATACCAGAACATAGTGAGACAGAGCCTGTTCCCAATGCACAGGCGCCCTCTGGTGGCAGTGAAACAAACCAAGGTAAATGAGCTATATTTTACAGTTACACACTCTAGTATATACAGTTTTTTAGAGTCATAATTTCTTTGTACAAAATAAAGCTGCAAGTGTGTTCAGACTAACCAATTAAATATAATGCATTCACAGATCATGATGACAAGAGTATCGAAGATGAGCGGTTGGATAGGATGGAAGAGGATGTGCAGCGACTCTCTCTTGGTCTAGAGACTCTCCGTGGCACAGTGACAGGCCTGGAGGACAGCTTGCGTGCTTCCCTCCGTGAAGACGCCAACCGAATGTTGACTGCACTCATTTCTGCAGGACCCAGCCCTATCGCCGCTCCTTCTCTGTCCAGGGACACTTCCGTGGGTTTCGGAGATCTGCCTGGAGGTGCACCGGATATTGAGGGTTCAGATGTGGTGGGGCAGTTCCAACACTTGGTTGATTTGGCTGAAAAGTTTTCAGAGCTACGAGCAGAGCTTGTGGCAAAGGCATCTGAGCTTGAAGAGTTGAGAGGAGCAGTCGTGGGTCACAACAACACCCTTCAAAGACTGTCAAATGGGTCAGTGTACCTTACACAAACTCAGTTTCAAAAGGCCCTGGAGACAATGGTAGAGTCCAAAATGAGTGAAGCTCGGGTGGCCATCTTAGATGGCTTTGAAAAGCGTGTGGAGAGTGCTGAGGAGCGATGCGAGGGTCGTATGGCAGAGGTGCGCCTCCAGTGCAAGGAGGAACGTTTGGATGGACAAGAGAAAATTGAGCAAGTCCTAGACATAAGGGCCGTAGGATTGAGGACAGAACTCCAAAAACTGCAGGCTCAGCTTCAAGATCTGGAGCCTGAAGAGGGTTGCTGCATTGCCATATCAGGTCTAACTGAAAGGCTAATTCATGTGGAGCAGTCAGTGGGTGGCTTGAATGAGTCCCAAATTCATTTACGTGCCGAACTTGGTGGACACAAGGACCATATAGGGGGCATGTTGGAGGGCCGACTGGGCTATGTGGAATCCAAGATGAACATTGCATTAAATCAAGAGGAAGCAAGCATTAACAAAAGAGTGCCTAGCAACCTGGAGGTGCAATTGGAGGGGAAGCTTAAGGCTCTTGAAAGTCGTCTTTTGGCTGCAGTGGAGGAGCTAGGTAATGTCACAGCACCAACTTTACTAGAGGGTCAGGCTGTGCCCACACTGGAGACAGAAGTAGAATTGCTCAGAATAAGAGTTGAGGACGATTTGGACCGCTTACAGAAACAACTCAAATCCATAGAGGTCATGTGCACTTCATCTTGTGTTCCACAGCCTATTCTTACAGGATATGTCGCTCCTTTGGGAACTGAGGATGAGGGAAATGAGGACAACCACAAGGAAATGAATGGGAAACTTGATTTACAAGTAGAGAGATTGACCAACCTCAACGCCACTCTACATAATCTTCTTATAAAGTTGGCAGAGAAACAGGAGGAAGCAGGTCTTCAGGGTGAGGTGACCCTGCTGAAAGTTAGCATCAACTCCGTTAACAGGTCTCTCTGTGGCTTGCAAGAGTCTCTCGGCTCTGTGATCAGAGAGGTCGGCCTAACCAACCTTACCTGGCAAGAAAGAGAAGAAAGGCTTGCGCAGCAGGTGAAGGGTGTGGTTCAGCTGGTGGGACGACAGGCATCTATGTTGGGTACTGGGGAGCGAAAGTTGACCCGTCTGAAAGGGGAACTCCAGGATCTGCGGCGCAGAGTGGCCGGAGAGCTCCAGGGTTGCCGTTCCACTGCTCTGGGTGTCCAGAAGGAGGTGACTGAAGTCGGGGGTCGTGTTGCTCGCGTGGAGGGTCAGTGTGGAGGCCTGGCACACCTGGCTGACGACCTAGAAAGAATTCGAGGAGAGCTGGAGAGACACTCTGATGGGTATCTGTCTCATGTAAATAGCACCCTTGTTAACCATTCTCACCAGCTGTCTGAGCTCAGAGATAGCATCCAAAACTGCACTGGACCATCTGGGTCTACTAGGATAGCTGGGGACAATTTAGCTGCAACACACCAAATGGCAGAACAACACACAAGAGAACCGGCCCATCCCAGAGGAGACCAGTTTGCAGTCCCCACACAGTACAGAGGTGACTAGTTATTCAAGTGCACTTTATAAAGTGCAGACAGTCTTTACTCACAGATACTATTATATAGTATCTTTCTCAGGAGACTCTTTTCTTGCCAACATCTATGGTATGATCAGCGTTGAAAATCAATCTTCCCAGTCTGTGGTGCTGCTGTTTTGTTTTTTAAATAATTTGTCTTTTATGAGTTGTTTTTTTTATCTTTTATTCATTTTTACTTAGCGATTTTAGGGTTAAGTGTATAAAATGTCTTACTTTGTTATTGTGAATATTTTTATATGAATTGGATGTCTGTCTTTGCCATTTTTTTTATTGTAGGGCTTTTTAAATGAGAGAGACTGTTGTGTTCATATAGGTGAATCAGCATTTCGGGAACACAACCTTTCGAACTCTTTTTTTGTGTTTGTACCTTTATATATGGTTTGTGAAAACTGGTTCTTAATAAAATGTTAAAATCTCACTTAAGTTTTTAGTTTATGTGGTTTGTATATTACCTTGTATTATTGATCTCCAACAGAAAATATTCAAAAGGCAACATGCTAATAATTGCATTCTTTAATGTCATAACATGAAGTATATTTAAAAATTTGTCATTTTTAATCTAGATTTTTAAATGTTAACAAGAAATGACAAAAATATACAAAATTGTCAACTGTAACCATACAGTAAATGAAAAGCTTAGGAGTTCCTGTTGTGTTCAGTGAACCACATTTTGGACCACAACAACATCTGGGAAGGAAAACAACATGTAATACAATTAGTTGGGCTGTTGTATCATCAAAGCCTGGCTCTCTCAAAACTCTGCACAGAAAAATGAAATTGTGATGTTTTTGGACCTGTACTTCTGTGTATTTGTGAAACCAACATCCAAGTTCTAAGATGTATTCTAACATTTGGAAAGAACACTTAAAAACATCGCATATAACTTTATAGTGATTATTTAGGTATGTTGGTGCTGATACTTACTAACAGTCGCCCCCTTGCTGTTTCAGATTTTTCATGTATTTGATTATGCCAAAGGCATCATATCCAAGCACTGCTGCTGCCAGCAAACCAAAAATCTTAAAGAAAGAGCAAGCATGAAAAAAAGTGTGAAAGAAACAATGTGAAAGCACAAGGGTCATAAAATGCAGAACAGAAAATAAGAAAATCAATCATTCGTATACATACCACATCTTATAATCACTATAATCGCTAAAAAGTACATTAGGATCTCATTTTGTAAAATGTGTTAAGAGAGTTTGACAGCAACACCATTAGATATTCATTTTGGGGCAGAGTAACCGATAACTTTTATTACTTTGTCTTTTAAGATTATCCTTTCAGCCACAAACGCAGTCTTTGCTAATTTACTCACCGAACCAGCAACTTCCCCGGAACTTTGCCATCCCCAGCGAAGACAGATAAGAGAAGTTATAAGAAGGAGGAGCGATCCTGTGATTGTTCTGAAAAAGTCCTGCAATATGAAGGGGACACATGACTTTTTAAAATGTATTTTTCAGTAAAAAATGTAAAGGAAGAGGTTGAGAATAAAAGGTATTGAGTAAGCTGCACTTATAACATGGTGGGCAAGTAATTGGTAAATAAATAAATAAAGATAATCCAATATCGAGTACACAAATATTTTTACCAGCCATTGGAAATACATCAGCGATAAGTGTGGGTAGGTAGGTAGGTCGATGGCATAAACGATGAATATGAGAATGGCCCAGACCAGCTCTGTAATGCAGCCCCAAAAGTAGCATTCATAGGAAACTGCTTTACAAATAGTCACAATGGCACACAGAGCCTATTAAAACAAACAGTAAAAAATACTGTATATTAACATATATGCATTTCTCTGACCCATGACACACACATACACAAAATTGTTCAAGATGAATCACCTACAGCTTGTAATAAATGTATCAAATAAATGTACTATGTTTAATACTACTTTAAACCAATCAGATTAGTACATTATTAATTTTAAATCAGCATGAATCTTGATTGGCTACATTTCTAACTCTGGGTAGACTTACAATTTCAAGAGCTAAAATCCTCCCCTTTGGTGACCAGATGAATTTAGTGCTTTGCTCAGTGGCTGAAAGTGGCTGGTTATCTTCTTTTGTGTCTACCATCTTGATCCTGTAACTTGATTAAAAATAATAAAGAAGCAGGTACAGTAACAAACAATGTGTGCATCACGCTCAAAATAAATAAATAAATAAATATATATATAATATTAAGAGTTCAGATGCAAAAACCTCAAATATGTCTATATGTATATTAAGCTATAGCATTTGTGCATTTATAGTAAATGTATTTAGGTCACGGTTTTTCATACAAATACCTGGAAACCATATAGCCTAGTTCAATTTTTATCATGGTATTGAGGTGCTATGAGTGGTTTTAACTGTGGTTACCATGATTTAAATATGCTAATGAAAGACCAAATGTTAATTTGAATAAAACTCAAACACTCAAAATAATTACATTTCACCATATAAAAATTAGGTTGTTACAATTTTTACGTTACTGTTTGATAATGAACCTAAATCTCTCTCTCACACACACACTATTAACTAATGCAATAAAAAAAAATGCATTTTGCATGTCATTTTACAGAGCAGTCAAAAAGACATAAGGCGTTATGCAGACAGGAAGCGCTGTGTTTTAAAACCAAGGTTACATATTTCTACCTTTTGAGTCCTCAGGTGGTTGCCCCAAACTTTACAACTAACTTGTTAAGCATAAAACTATACTATACATAAAACTAACTAAATATACACTTAACCAATATATAAAACGAAATATAGCCTACTATAGTATTTATAGTGGGCTATAAATTATTTAAAAACATAATCGTAACCTGTGATATGTGTGATGCATTAAATACCTGAAAAGAAGCTGTTGAATAAATCGCTCGGATGGAATGCTTTCACAAGGCTTTTGTAGAGACGAAATTAATCACATACATCTATTGCACAACATAATACAACTCACACCCATAAGAGTAACAGTGAATGACGCATTTAAGATTCCCTGTAACCGTTATCTCTGCGGCTGTGTTGCTTGTTGCCAAGTCCGCGTTTTCCAGCAGATTTGGTGTCATTTCATTCTGTAGCTGCGGGGGTGGGTCTGACTGAGGACCGCAGTGTAATGAATATACCCCCTCCAAAAAAAACTACATTAATGATCATTACAATATCAAGAGCAATAATAATCGATTTAATCGATTATTTTGGTTTCACCCTCTGAGTTCCTGTATTTTTGTTTTTAATTTATAGGTTATTTACATTATGCAATTTTGTGTAAATGCGTACATGAGCAGCATTAAACAGTCTGTGAAAATAAACAGAAATGTCAGATGCAGCATCTGTCCCACCTTTGCAGTCTAGAGAAAACCTTTTGGTGGTGAGAAAATGTATTTGCAACAGTCTATATTAGTGATTAATTTAAGTTAGGCCTACTGGTTAAGGTACATATTCAATATTTAAGTATTTGACATAAGTAAACAACATATATTTAACAAATGAAAAATTGTTATATATGATCAAGATCATATATGATCACGGTGCTTACACAACACGTTTTCATTAGGAATTGGGCTGTTTTTGAAACACAGACCTGGCAACCCTGTAAGTGAAACTTACTAAGTGTTCCTTCCTGAGACCGGATGCTCTACCGTTATTCATACAACCCCACAAAAATGTTGAGTATGAAAAATGTTTATATATGAAGCAAAATATATCACGAGCAAGATTGACGATCATTAAAGCTTAAACATCTGACATTTGAATTTATGACACGGTTTTCAATGCATGTTTCTGAATATCCATGTATATGTCCAGATGAAATAGTAGCGAAATTATTTATTACTAAATAATTGAGAAGTGTTATTTATTACAGGTTTCTCGGGTTAAGACAGTCTTCCAGTTTACTATAAAGTCATAACATTAAACATTTTGCATTCTGTTATTTATATAAGGATGAAATAATCATTTGTTCTTCTTGTTATCATTAAACAGATAACTGATTTTCAGTTAAAAAAATCAATAAAATAGACAACATCCTATTTTATTGTAATTATTGAATCATAGAAGCAACAAAAATAATAATTATTGAATCACAGAAGCAACAAAAAACTTTTTTTTAACAGGATAACTTATTCTTTATTGAATTTCCTTCGTGGATTCCATAGAACAATACAACAGAATTTCTGAATAATTTTGGTGATTGAGTTTTCAGCATGGTCATAACCATTTTCATCAATATCTTCATAAACGCTAAGAATATATCATACACATTAAATACAGCACAACCCAAAGGCATCGAGAGTTTCACAAGACATATCAAACACCACTAACAACGGAGAAGTTGAGTAGCATATTCATTTAGAAGAGGGGAAGAGTGGGTCAGAGCAGAGAATGGAAGAGAAAGAGAGAGAAAGAGAGAGAGAATGAGGGAGGGAGAGACACGCTAATACATTTAGCAGGCCTACGGCCTTCTACCCAAAAGCGAAACCTGGTTTTCCTCAAAGTCGCAGGCAAATTAAATAGTCTGAAAAAATATCAAATAGATAGTTATAAGTCTGGGAAAGCTTGCATTATGAGCATCTGATCATGCAATAATATAAAGGATCTCATCATAACAACGTCTGCTGCATCAGCCCTAAAAAAACGATGATCAACTCTGGGCAAAAACTAATCTGGTGCATTTACTAGATTAATGAGATGTTTACTCAGCATCCTTGCATCTAAAAAGTGCTAGACTTTAATATACTGTTTGAATACTATACAAAACAATAACTTTAAAGACTTTATTGCATCAGTTAACCTGCCATAAACATGGTTCAAATGATACATTTCGTAGCTAATTTAAATGACCCCCTTGATTGCAGCCGATAGGTCGAGCTATCATATACACCAGATATTTCTGATCATCTGCATTTAGAATGATTGATCAAGCAGAAAAATAATCTAAACTGGCATTCCGGTGATGTTTTGATGCAAATCATGGAAATTTCACACTATAGCAGTTCATGATATCGGTTAAAGAATGAGCAGGTACTTTATATATATTTTTATATGTACATCTGAAAATATACCTCAATATCACAGGCTTAAATCCTGTGATATTGCATATGCTTTTGAGAGAGGGAAACAAGAAAATATTGATGAAATTGAAACTGGCACGTATATCTACATTACTGACATCTCAACACACAGGATTGATTCTCTCTATCCGGTGCTCACACAACACAAACAAAACCCCAGTCCATATATATATTTATATATCTATTTTTAGCATCCTCTAACTTAAACAGCACTACATCAACACAGCACTCAGATGCATTGTGTCATGAACAACCATGCTAATTCTGCACTGAGAACGCATGTGCTTTTCATAAGACAAAGATTTGAAAGAGAGAGAACTAATCAAAGTCAACATTTTCAGTCAGGAAATGAGAAGTGCTTTAAGATACCCTTGACCGTTTTGCTTGCTGGTTGAAATAATGTGGTCCCTCCATGAGTTTGGGAATGATTCTGCTCACGGTAGCCCTGGACGCCCCCCGCCCCCACCCCCACCGCCTCAGTCTCAGTCACATCAGTGCTCCATCCCACCCATGAAAAAATAAAAACCAACAAAATACCAAACAAAAGAGGTCAACATAGAAATGGAACAAATTGTACCAAACCACGACCCACCAAAGGTTAACATTTTCAAGGAACAAATTCTGTGGGGCTTTGTGAATTTTTTCACATTATTATTATTATATTTATTTAGGGTCTCTAAATTTAAGTAGACTACAGTGGAATAATCCCATACATATCTTTAGGGAATATTTATATTTATATATATTAGTTTATAATGATATCTATACAGCACAGACAAATACATTCTCTCAAGTTTAGCATTACTATTGTCAACATCATCAATTCAAAATTCATATAGCAATAGGATTCATATACTTTTTCATATTTTGGTACAGTATTCAAGTGTTTTGAAATTTGATCAAACTTTTTTTAGTTGTATACATCACAATAATAAACAGCACATTAAAATTCCTCCGCTCTATCCCCTCCCATCTACGTATATGTGATTTTGGATTAGACCCCTTCCCCTCCCTCCCTTCCTCCCTCCCGCCCCTCTTATCTTTCACAGACGTAAGCACAGACGCACAAACAGGGAGAAGTGTGGGGTTGTGGGTAGGGTTCAGGCACCACACTGCTAGAGTCACACGATCAACTTCTTTCTGTGGAGAGACAGTGACAGTGACACATTATTTGAGATTATGCTGATATTAAAATTTTGGTCAATAACTGATAAATTCCATTCTATTTTGTCTAATTAAATATGAAATTAAGTAGTAAACAAGTGGATTTAAGTTTTAAAGATTCACTTTAAGTGACAAGGTATGAAGATTAACTTTAAGTGAGCTAAAAGGGATGCCAAAAACAATCTAAAAGCAAAAAAAGGTGGTCAGGTATCAGCCAATACTAAACCATGAATATCAAAGCATCACATCTCCACTCACCAGTCATCTCCTGCTTCCTCAGATATTTCTTCGCTCACATCTGGTTGGAAAAGGAGGTGGGTGCCCCCTGCTGCTCATATCCACCCTGACTGTAGTCTCCACCTTGATTGTAGCCTTGCTGGCTGTAATCGGGCTGGTAGCCTCCCTGGGAGCCGGCATAGGGGTCCTGCTGCCCAAAACCTCCCTGCCCATAGGAATCAGGGGCAGGCTGCTTCTCTTGGGGGGGCTGTTGGCGCATAAATGGTGCGATGATCCCGGTCTCCTTGAATACAAACCACAGGTTACCCGTCCACAAGATCAGGTTGAGGAAGCCAAAGACCTGGAGAGAAAAGTAAATAAAAAAAGGTTTATAATTCAATTGAAAAGTTGAAAGACATTATAAAAAGTGCATAAAAATATATTTTTATCAATAAGGGAATTTCCTGTATGGCCAAGCAGAACTGATTTACCACAGAAGTATTAAGACCAGACATGATGGGGTCGTAAACTTCACGGCAGCGGTTGCCTTCCTGTTCACAAGCGGGGACCAGCTCTAGAACCTTCTCTGGGTCTGTAGCTGTCTTGACATCAGACAAGCCCTTCGCCCATGCTGCCGAGCTCACCAGCCACATGAAGGTGAATACACACGTCACACCAAAATCCTGCAATCATATTATTTATATAGAATTATACGTAAATATATAGGCTAGTATATAAAACATTGAGCTGCTACATTTCATCAATAATTCACCCAAAATTCTAAATTCTACCTTTGCTTTTACACACCGTCATGTCATTATAAAGTCAATGCTAAAAAAAGTCTGTAGTTCATAGTGACCAGAAAAAAAATCCCACAAGAAAAGTACCGAAAGTAGTCCGTATCGAGGCCATAACTATTTCTTGAAGATTTTTAGAATAGAATAGAATGGTGAAGAAAATGCTTGGTCTTTCCAGTAAAGAAACAATCAGTTTGAACTATTCGCAAATGGGCACATATTCACTCTTATTTTTATGCCTTAATATGTCGAAAATGCAAAACGTTTCTTGTCTCGTCACATTCAGTAAGGAATAACATGAATCATTTAAATTATACCATATTTTATTTTCAATTCAAAACAGCCATTTTTGAGAAAAAAGTCAAGTTGGACATTACTGTTGGTTGTTTAACATTTCTATCGTAAAACAGTTGTCAAATATTAAATGTTTCACTACACTGTAAAAAAAATTCTGTAGTTTTTACAAAATAATTTTGGCAGCTGTGGTTGCTAGAATAATTTTGTAAAAAAATACAGAAAAACTGTAAACACATTTACAGAACAAAACTGTAAAATGTACAGTATAAAACTGTAATTTACAAACAAGGACATTTGAATGTAAACCACTAAATTCAACAACACACACTGCTATTAAAATATGTTTTGTACCTTTAACATACTGACAACCACTATAATAATGCAGGTGGTAAAAGAGAAAGCCATGAAGAATCAAAGCTCATCACAAGTAGCTTCGCCACAAGCAGAAATATAGACTAATATAGAAGGTGCACAGAGTTATTCATGCAAACACAAAACACCATCATGGTAACACATGCTACTTAAATAATGCAATAAACTTTCATTAAACAACAGAAGATGTAACATAAAGCCCAAATGTACATAACTGATAACAAAAACTATTAAATAACATGATTATTTAAACAAAATACTTTCAAATGTGGAGTGTCACGCAGGGAATTCTGGGAAAATCAGTTTACAGTTTTTGACTGTAAATTATACATTGATTTGTTATTTTTTACTTCTAAAAACTGTACAATTAACAGCATTTTACTGTAAAATTACATGAAATATCTGGTTAGATCTTTTACAGTTTTTCCCTGTATATAGTACGGGAACTTACTGTTAACCTATGAACAGTTTTTTTTCAATAGTGTTTTTTACAAAATTTTACAGTTAAAATTACACTTATTTTTTACAGTGTACTTCCATTTTACCTCACTTTCTTTCAACGTTAAAACTGATGCTTGGCGCTGGAATTCACACTCTGCTTCTGTGAACAGTAAACCCTGCTTACTTTGACTGGCCATCTCAATCATTTTGACAGTGACAACCGCTGTTAGACCACTGGGGCAGACCAGCCTAAAAATGTCATTTTTAGTGCTGTCAAATGATTAATCGTGATTAATCGCATCCAAAATAAAGGTTTTCGTTTGCATAATATACGTGTGTTCTGTGTAGATTTATTATGTATATATATATATATATAAATACACACACATACAGTATATATTTTGAAAATATTTACGTCTATATTTATATTACTATAATTTATATTATAAATAAATATATTTCATATATAAAAATAACATATTTTTCTGAAATATATACATGCATGTGTGTGTATTTATATATACATAATAAATATACACAGCACACATAAATATTATGTAAACAAAAACGTTGTTATTTTGGATGTGATTAATCGTTTGACAGCACTAGAATTTTTAAATCTTTTCTAAAAAAAAACTAAGCGCTGCCTAGTGGAGTGCAGCAAAGCAGTGCAAGAATTTCAAATAATTGGGGGGACAATTTGCCCATTTCTAATTATACTTGTCCCCTTCAATGTCTAGTCTAGGGTGAGTAAATAATAGCAGATTTTAGATTTTTTGGGTGAACCAAGCTTTTAACAAACTGCTACCTTAGTGCTTATGTATCATAGAAAAAAACTTACAATCAGTGGTCCTTTATTGTTCTCGCGGTATTTCTCAAAGGCAAAGAAATAGATGCTGAGAGCTGCCATGGAATACAGGAATGCAAAAACGGCTATGGTGACGAAGAACTCTGCTGAGGACGAGTAATCCCCAACCAGGAAGAAACGCTCAGTCTGGCCATTCTTGCAGGCAGGGGCATCAAAATACACTTGATGAAGCCTGAAGGAGATACAGCGGAACAGGGTTACTGAGAGAACCATAATACTTTCAAAGATGGGCATCTCAGCACATTTACAACTTAGCCTAATTTATAGTTACTATACCAAATCTCAATGGGCTGGAGAAAGAGTTCAGCTTGGATTATGAACCATGAAGAAAAGGGAAAAAATTACATATTTAGTGTACTTGGGATTACAAACAACACTACTTAAACGCTTAACACTACGTGCTCAGAAGCACTAGAATTTAATAAAACAGGTTTCAAAAGGGGGTTCAGAGAAAAATACCGTATATTAAAAAAAAGATTAATAATAGATAGATAGATAACATTTATTTGTTTAGTTATTTATTTCCCTGTTGAAAAAAAAACCCCAGCATGTGCTGGTTAAGTATGTTTTGAAGCATGGCAGCTGGTTTGAGCTGGTTTAAGCTGGTCCTTAGTTGGTCGTGAACTGGTTTAAGCTGATCCTGAGCTGGTTATAAGCTGGTTATGAGCTTGTCCTGAGCAGGAGCTAGTTACTTGGGACCAGCTTAGGACCAGCACATGACCAGCTTAAACCAGCTCATGACCAACTAAGGACCAGCTTAAACCAGCTCAAACCAAACATGCTTCAAAACATACTTAACCAGCACATGCTGGGTTTTTTTTCAACAGGGAAATAACTAAACAAATAAATGTTAACATTTACAGAATTTAATCAAGATCTCCATAATATGAATAATATATAACATGATGCTATAAACTATTATATTTTACATAACAGTAATAAAAAAACTTTACTAATTTTCCCACAAAATATAAAAGGGTCTAACTACATATAGTTGCGTTTATATTTTAAGAAGAGGGACCCTCATCAGGGGATCTTGATAATTTGAATCATTTGATGCGTAGTTAAATGTATCAAAAAACGCAAAACGCAAACGATCAGGGGATCATTTGATAATTTGAAAACCCTGCCAAGTAAAACACCAGAGGGACTGAATTTGTACTGCATTGAAAGCTGTTCCTGAAAAAGTAAATGCATATTGATGAACAAGTACAACTTCGATATGGTCACATGGGTCTAAAAAGACAGAGGTACCTGAAGGGATACTCAAAATCCACGTCTATTTTCAGGTCACTGTCTGATCTGTTTCTGCACTCCACACTCATCCTGAAGGAACCGGAGTAACTCCCACAGGTGGAGAATGCAAAGATGGCAAACACCTGGAAAAGAGGTTTATATTTATGCATTTGGCAGATGTTTTTATTCAAATGCATTCAAGGTATACATTTTATCAGTTCATGCATTCAGGAAACAAGCCCATGACCTTGTCATTGCTAGCACCTTCTCTTTGCTTAACAAGTGTTTCACATATTTTAGTGACTAGAAGGTTGTTTTGACTACTAAGATCAAGGTTTGGGACTGAAAAAATGAAACAGAATGCTTTCTATACATTTTCATTTGAAGACTCACATTCACACATCAGGGATGAAATTTGTGAAGACTGGTGCAAATGTGATAATGTCATATTTTACGCATAAAAAATTGTTTACTGTAGGAGGTGTGCATGAATGCAATTAAAATACAGACTAAAAAAAATGAAAGCATCTTTCACCATGTGACACCAGCATCCTGACATGGACATAAATACATTATTTTTCCTTTCAGGATTTAGAGTCATAGAGATTACTTATGGACTTTGCCTGGTGGAGGGACTGAATGGAGAATGAAGCTATTCAATTTCACTGAGATACTCTGCCATCTGTCATATAGCTGAGCTGGGCTCTGTTATGAACCCAGGAAACATCACAGGAGACTAAAACAATTGGCAAACATCAAGCCACAGTAAACCATGCTGAACAAAGGCAGACCAAACAAGTCAAATGAGGCCAAGAGAACAAAAACATCTAAACAAAGACTGATAACCAACTGAGTAACTTAACCATAACAATACATACGAATGCAATTATTGTACAAACAGAGCAAAAAGCCTTAACAACTTGTGTTAGTAAAAACAAATACCCACCAGACCAGACAAGGCCCAAGAGAGACAATTAAATAATTAGTCAGGCTACACACTACACAAGACAGACCAAACAAATCAAATCTGATCAAATCAAACAAAATCAGATCAGCTCACATTACCAAGCCCAGAAAAGACTGATCCCAGACGGAAACCAACCCAAATGAACTAAACTGAGTTTCGTGGTTCTGTGAATCAATTAAACTGAGCAAATGTATCAAAAGTGAGCTTGTTAAGTTATTATACACAAAAGGCAATTTGGAGAATTATAAATGCCTTGTATGTCCAAACAGTTCTGTATTACTTAAAGAAATAAATTATCTTGAATTATTAGAATGATGCTTGTTCTAGTGCAAGAGAGAGTACAGACAGGATACAAATGTGGTCTTGACTCTTGTTCAACATTTTACTACAAAGTCTGTTATTTGATGCCATTTTCACTTTGAACAAAGTGAAGAAGCACTGTGTGACCAATAGAGGGCACTAATACTGTACAATTGTGCGTGTTCTCCCGCGTGCATCTAGGTAACGGTGCGTTAACTGTGTTTACCCTGGTGCAGATTTAAAAGTTTATTAAAATGATACCAGTTATCACTACTGTGGTCGTTCAGAAACAAAGCATCTTTCCAACTGTAATTGTGCGTGTAGGCTATACGTTAATTATATTGGCCATGTACTGGCCTTGCCTGAATGAACGCAGTACACAACAGCTACAAAATTATAATATAATTATAATTTTAAATAATAATATAATATTATTAACTAATATAATACATAATGTTCAAATGTCAAATTAAAGAGTACAGGAACAGCATAGATGATTGTGATAAAAATCTTTATTTTTCTACTAGGTTGCTTCAAAAGTGGAATGGAAACTGTGGAGCTATTTAACATAAAATAATTCAGTAAATGTATTAAAATAATAATTAAGTGTATTTGTATTATTTAAAGTGAGCTATTATGTAACAAGCATATGTTTAAATGTTATGTATTACTGCTGCCAGTTAATTTACAAGTAATTTAGAATTCAAATGAACAAATCTATGTTTTTATGTTACAGTTATATTAAACTGAATCTCCTCTGGGATGTATACTGTATGTGTAAAGTAGTAAGAATATGGTAAAATGGTAACCAGTTACAGCTTCTAAGAATCCAGCTCACAAGACAAGCTGAGGAAATTACTGGCCATATAGAAACCAAAAAAGAAAATCATTCGAGCTGCAACAGACTGCGTATTGTGCAGGAAATAAGTCTACTGGTGATGAATGTTTCCATATGTATGCATGTTTGATTAACAAGTTGAAGTTTTACATACTGTATATATGGATATAACGTGGCAGCTATTATATGAAAAGTGACAGTATATCCTATCATTTCACCATTTTTGGATATAGGATATGTCCCTTTTCAGCTATAATATATGAGGGACATCTGTGCTTTCCAGTTCTTCTAAGTAAATAAATTAATGTCTGAAATTCATATATAGACTAAAATGATTAACACACCATCTAATATAGTCCATATATACATACATATAAATTAGAACTTACCCATTCTAAGACTTTGATGAAGCCCAATGGGACTTTCAGCACCCTGAACTGCCCATTGGCAACCAACTGTCAAAAGACAGACAGACATAGATAGATAGACAGACAGACAACAGATAGATAGATAGATAGTAGATAGACAGACAGACAGACAGACAGACAGACAGACAGATAGATAGATAGATAGATAGATAGATAGATAGATGAAAGTGTTATGGATGATGTGTCTTCACCACAATGACTCATAACACAAACAGGCCTCTTCACTCATATAAGAGCCCATTTATTTTGAAGCGATTGTGAAACCGCATAGCATCTGCTGCTACTGTAAAGCCATCGTCGAAAAAACAAAACACAAACCTATATCAAAGCAGTAACAGGAGGAAACGAAAAACATTATTTCAAGTCATAAATTCTTTATATCGCTGAAGCTGAAAGCAAAGGAAAGGAAGGTGAGTCTCGAGGACCTTGAACCATGGCCAGATCGCCTGCGCGCGCGTGACCGCCATCTCCGAGCCCCAGAGCTTCTGAACAGCAAGCGACGCAGATTTATGAAACCCTTTTGCACGCCAAAATATAAAAACAATGGCTCTAGCAATTTGGAAAAATGCAAGGCCCGTAATTGAGGACAAATATATGAAATGTGGCGATTAAATGTGAGCGGTTTTCTGCTTCATACATGATGGCATTATTATGATATTTGGAAATATTTGCTCATCAGACCTGTGGTATGTGATACTGATTTTATTCGGACATAGTGACGTAGGAAGGTGCGGTTTTACACAACCATTGTTTGCCCGTGAGGATGGTCCTCCTTTAAACACCAATAAATAAACCAATCGATCAATACAACGATTTAGATATCCTCTTTACGCGATTTAATTATTCATTGCGATATATAATACTGGCCTACACACGAATGCAGTTTGCATCCCCTTGCAAAAATGTGCATCAGACAATGTTCTGTAAATATAAGCATCAATAACTAATATATGATTGTGTAATATATGATTGTCTGCCTATATTTCTGAATATTAACTTAAAATAATAATAGCAATAATAAAACAGAAGGGCTTATAGCTGAAAGTCACACAGTCACAGTATCGGGATGAAGTCAGCTGCCATTTTAAAAGCGAATCTACGAGCGCATCTGCATGTGATAAAGGGCCTCGTGCATTCGCTTTGGTTTGATGTTACGCTTTTGCACTAAACGTAAATGTAAAATTACAAAATATTATTTGATATCATACCAATAAACGTGCATTTAGTATAATTGCGTGTATCACAACCCTCTACAAATACGTCTAATTATACGTCTAACAAATCGAGCGCTTCATCAGATCTGTTTAAAATACTATACAGAAACCATAACGCCAAGCATGTGTTAAAAACGAAAATATAGGATGTCACGAAAGAAATCTCCTTGAAATACTGTATCAGTGAACAGACGGACAGCATCAGCAGGATTTTCCACCATCATTTCTAAGCGCATCTTTATCGTATACAATGAATGCCTGACTGAAAGAACATATACATATAAACACAGCAATAATATGCTAAAATCATTTAGAACCCAAATGCCCTACCTGATTTACAACATCCATGTTAGTCGCCTGCTCGTAGATAGGAGAAACAGCTATAATCGGGGGGAGGCGAGCGATGGAAGCGGAACAGCACACGGAGGGGGAGGGAGAACCCACAGAACAGCTTCAGATGCGTCACTCACGCGCTTCGAGAACGAGAAGGTGTTTGGTGCGCAAACTGAGCGGGATGAACCGACGCTGATCGCTGTAGAGCAATGAGATCATTAACCTGTCACAATGTACGTGCTTCTTCTAGCTGTATCTTCAGTGATGCTCTCAAATATGATATTTCCCCTTCTAATGAGTAGGTGTTTCGATGGCAGGCTGCTCGCGCTGCAGAAGCCGTAAATTATGAATGTTATTGATCACTGAACACCAGATCCGTCGGCCACTAAGTGCTGAGATTGAATTAGATCGTTTCATTTTGTAATGGTTCGGTGGAACGTTAAGATGCCCTTTGGGAAATAATAACTGTTCATGAGAGTCTTCAACAACAACATCAAAAACATCACAGTTATGAATAACTTTAGATCTACATGTGACTGTGGATATTCTGGAGCGACAGTCACTATCTCAGGATATCACCGGGCTACAGAAGACGGCCTATATCGAACTTCATATTTTCTACTTCAATCTTGTTCAAATTTCACAATGAACCATACTATATTTATTAAGATCTTTCACAGACTAAGGAAGGTGTGAATAGAATGTTCTCCTTGTGGGAAGTAACCATACAGAGTTGGACTGACAATGATGACTCATACACTATTTTTAGAGATGGAAAAAAAATAAACACCCCTGTTTAATAAAGAAATGTTAAAACATGAAAATATTTCTGAAATCTCAGCTAAAAATCTTGAAAAGAAAAAAAAGAGCACTTGCAGCATATGATAGGCTTTGCTACTGTGAGAATTAAATAGATTTTTTTTAAATATCCATAATGTATTTTATATGTTTAATTTTATATTTTAGCTGTATTTAATAATATTATTAATTAAATAGCATTTAATTCTGATATATACAATTTTGTAATATAACTACATATAATTGTATAATATCTAGAGCTTTTGGTGCTTTTAGTGTGATAAATATTCTCTCTTAGAAATATAAGCACAAAAGGCAGAATCATGATAAAGTATATTTTTTCCTCACTTCCTACTTCCTCCTTTTGAAGCCCAAAGCCTTGCAGCTGTTCTTCTCATTGCTGATAAAAACACTAATTAGAGGTTCTCTATGTATGTTATGAAAGTGTCTCAATGGCAAAACCCATGTGCTTCAATATCCCTAGCCTCACTATTGTAAATGAGGCTGAGAAATGCTTCATTTTGATAAAGAAGTAATGATTCAGAACATTTTTCATAGATCCAGATGTCTGGAGGAAGGGGACAGTTGCGCTTGAAGGCCAGTAGGGATAAAGAAAGTGTCCTCCCCCACAATGCACCACTATAATTGAAGCCAACAGCCTGCAAAGTGGTCTGGTCTCAAATCAGTGCACAATACAATGCATCAGCAGCTTATATGTAACTAAAAAAAATAAATAAATACTTTTTGTCACATGGACTGTCCCCCATAAGCCAGTGGTGTGCAGGGGCACATATGCACAGGCTTCAAGTGGCTGAAGCCCAGGGGCCTACACTGGAAAGGGGGACCATTGGCTGCAAGGAAATTCTATTTTTTGAATAATCATTTGTATGGGAGTTTGCAGCAGTGACAAACCGCTGTAATATATTTACAGCTGTAACTAAACTCTCACACTTCTGGCAAAGAGTGAATTTGAATATTTACTTATATTCACATTTTATGCAGAATAGTGTTGTGAATGTTAACTGGCATATAAAAAAAAGTTAAAATCTAAATTAGACATAAATAATTTCCAGGAAGCTAAAAAAAAAAGTAGAAGTTTTCTGGAGTAGGGGGCCTACCGTAATGCTGTAGCCCAGGGGCCTCTGGTTATCTTAAGACACCCCTGGTGGTGTGTAAACTAAATTATGAATTCTAATCATACTGTAAATAGTCTTCACATATACACCTTCCATAGTTTGAGGTCAGAGAGATATCTGGCTGTCTTAAACCTTTTTTAAATTCCCTTGATAGAGAACACTAAATATTATGCATATATCTTTCCTCTGGCCAAACAATTTTGGCACATATCTAATAAACACATAGAGTATAAAGCAACCCAGGTGGAACTTGAACCCACAATCCCCAGCTCCAGAAGTTGATGCCTTATTAGTCCACTGGGCCTTGACATGATTTGCTGTATTTTGTATTACAAAATGGCTTTGCAAAAAGCTTTCCCACAAAATGGCTAAGTTGGCTTGGTTTTCACAATTAAAAATGGCCTTGATTTTCCAGATATTATAAAAAATGACAGAATGCAATGAGTGGAAACATTTCATCTTTATATTTGTTTACAAACATAATTCAGAAATTAATAAACTCTCATTCAATCTCACATATAAATCTTTAGTTATAATATTCCATGTGAAGTGGTTATTAATATTGTTCTGTATTTACACTAATGAAGTAAAATTGTTAGGGAAGGGAGCAAATGCTGGGGATTACATAGAGATGTGGTATGACAGATAAGGTCACATCTGCAATTGTGGTCATTTATTTTTAGAAAATGTTCAGTAATTTTTATTTTTACTGTATGAGACCCATGAATAGGGCACAGTGTCCTCCTTCTGAATAGACCACTGTTTCAGTGGCTGTTCTATGGGTATGATCAGTAAAAGGAATCTGACAAGACTAAAGTGGCTAAGCATATCAACAACATTTCAAAATCAACCACATGTATAAAACTGGAATAAAAAATGAAAACAAACAATTAAATAATAATAAAAAAAACTTTTCCAAAAAAATAAATGTCCTAAAAAAGTGTCCTTGAAATTCCAGCCAGGCTCTGTGCAACTCAACACAAGTAATTTGTTTCTCCTTAACAGTGTGCTTTTTTTTCCCCAATATCATGTTTTATTTTCAAATTTAACTTTAAGCTGGAATTGGAGTAAAGACCACTTAAAGACTGAACCCATGTTCAAAGACGATTAAGCAATACTGGAGCCTATCATGGAAAACTGTGGAAAAAAATACACACATATACACAAAATGTGAGACAAACCTGTAAAATGATTAAAAGTGTTAATATTTCAATTATTTATTAAAGTTCTTAAATTATTTATTTGAATAATTTAAAATATTGTATATATATATAGGATAATCCCTCTGTAAATGACGCTTAAAAATAAACAGACAAACATAATGATGGAGTAAAAACACATTTACATATATAAAACGTTCAATGTGATAAGCTGTTTATAAAACGAGTCCTTTCAGAATTTAAAACTGCCATGTTGACAGGGTAAACTGGAGCTGGTCTCTTTCACAGATTGAGTAAGAACCGGTCATGATATTTCAGAACTAAACCTCCATTCTCAGCAGAGTCTTTCTGTGACTCGGAGCAGCATGAACAATGTGATTGGTCAGTCAGGATTCTGTTGCTCCACCCACTGACATCCTGATCAGCTCTTTTTCTGTTATTCAAAACGATGTAACACAAGTCATCTCATCAGCCAGTTCCTCTTCCTCGTGGCTCCTGATGGGCTCCTCGTCACTGTATATGGGTCCCATGTCTGTGTGGTTCAGGAAGCCTTGACTCTCCCCTGAGCCCCCACGACTCAGGAGATCACTCGCAGCACTTTCCATCTCATCTATGGTCATGTGACAGGCATCTGCAATCTCACGCTTGGCAAAGGCTACAAATTTTGGGTCCTTGGCATATAACCCCAAACCCTCAGAGATCAAGACCTGAGGAAGGAAAAAAGAGAAAGATCTGGAGTGACTAATGGCACTATACATGTCAAACTCAGATGACATACAGTATATTTTACCATTCACTCTTACCGTGGTCTGTAAGATTTTTTTTTAAATAAATTAATTTATTTACTAAGCAAATATAAATTAAATTGATAAAAAGTGACAGTAAAGTCATTTATAATGTAACAAAAGATTTATATTTCTAAAAAATGCTGTTTTTTGATATTAATTCTATCAATCATAGAATCCTAAAAATGTATCACCAACTGTTTTCACTATTGATGAAATGTTTCTTGAGCATTGTTTTTGTCAGGATCATGGACCTGTCTGTGTGTGTTTTTGCTCCCCATGTGTTCCCTGTGACCCAGTTTCTCCCTCACTTTGATTGTTGATTTGTTTCCAGGTGTGTCTCGTCTTCCTCCCTGATTGTCCTGTCTTTAAAAGCCCCAGTCCATTCAGTTAGTGTTTGTCGGTCCTTGAACATCTTCCCTGTCTGTGATCCCTGTCAACCTTTTGGATATTAAAGACTTTCGTTGTGTGAACTCCTCGTCTCCGTGCTTCCCTGAGTAAGTGTGACAGTTTTGGCATATTTCAATGATTTCTGAAGGATCATGTGACACTGAAGACTGGAGTAATGGCTATTGAAAATTCAGCTTTGCCATCACAGAAACCAATTACATTTTTAAATATATGAATATTATTGTATTACTTTTTTTTTTTTTTTTTTTTTTTTATATTTTATTAAAGCTGCAGTCCATAAGTTTTGCCTCTTTGTCACCATCTGTTTGAAAACCTGGAATTGCAGTTTCTTGTGGAATTATCTTGTTTGCGTGGGCTGTACTCTGGCACGGCTTCAGCGCGGATGAATCTAATGTTTTGAGGTGAATGTGTTGCTGTCAGTCACCGCACCGGTGTGGATATTTACTGTACTTCACAATCACAGATTCTAGACTATGTCTTGGAATATATGAGACAAAAAAGAATTTTCACCGTATATTGCCATCTGAACAAGTAACAAGTCTGCCACGTTTGTTTTGCTCAACTGAGGAAAAAAGCATTACCATAAATCGCGCTACCAAAGGTGATCTAAAGATCACACAAATTTCATATTAAGAATTAATTTTAACCCAAAAAGCAAATTATATGCTCCTTTTGAACTGGTTTTCTTTAAAATTCAAATCTTGTGTAATTCCAGGATTTGTAATCAGAAGTAGGGCTGTGCAATTAATCGCATGCGCATCTCGTCAGTAAAGCCGGTTCTGTGATTGGCGGTAAATCTCCATCGCCTGTTTTCAAATGGAGCGGCAGTTAATACACAGAGCCTTAGTTCACTGACAAGCTACGTGATATCGCGTTCATAATTGAATGCAATTCATCTGCGATAATGAACGCGATATCGCGTAGGTGCGTTTACATGGAGCATTGTAATCGGTTTAAAAGTCCAATCCGAATGAAAATGCTCCATATAAACACCTCAATCGGAATAAAAATGCCCAAACCAAGTTAAATTGTAATCGGTTTGAGAAGGGTGGGATAAACCGAACAAAATTAAAATTCTTCCATGTAAACGCGTTAAACCGATTACTTTGCGTCTACGTCATCACGTCAAGAGGTAGGGTCGTCAGAACGTGATGTTGGCAACGCAGTACATTCTGTGATTTGGGGACACCGATAGTGAAGGTATAAAGTAAAATTTTTAATTATACAGTTAAAAACGCATTGGAATGGAGAACGCTTGCTGTGTTATGAACTATCTACTCTCATGTCCGGAGTGAAAAGCGGATCTGAAATGAAGCGCAATTTTCTGCTTTTCAGCTTAGAAACAACACAATGATGATAGTGAAAGTATAGCTCAATGAAAATAAACAACTTGACCAAAATTTGCCAATTTTTGATTTCAGATCATTTTTAACCAAAACAAGTTACAGACTGCAGCTTTAAATATTACGTACCATTATTTTACTAGATCATTTTTTTATATAATATAAAGTCCATAGATTTAAAAATATAAATTATATTTATTTATCCAAATAAGTTATCAAATTATATTATACATCTCACACAGCAGCATTACTAATTTTATGAAGAGCTCCTGTTTGCTTAGATGTTGTTAAACTATTGTTTCTGTAATGTTCCCTTGATGTTGTTTTAGTTGTAACGTGTTATGTTACTGTAATATTGATGTAGTCAAGCTGTAATGTTATTTTGTTATTGCAATGTTGCTCTAGTGTTTCTCTGCTCATACCGCTTCTACCAGACTGTCAGCGCTGCCTCTCTTCTCGCTGTAGTGAGGACTGAGTTGGGTGGGGACTCTGAGGGTGGTGTAGGCTCTATACGGCTGGCCCCCTCCACCCGTAGAGGGTCCCGAGTACCATCCCGAACTGGGATGCCGAACCGATGCAGGCACTCCGATGGCACCGGCATTTTTGTCCCAGATGCCTACACTTCCAGCCCCTCCTGCTCCCTCCTCCTCTACCAGTATAAGGGGAGCATAGAGGAGATGACCCCGTCGAGGGCCGGTGTTTGCCCAGGATGCTGTTGAACCTGTGGACGATCTAGTGCTGCTGCGACGAGAATCATAGCTGCCGTATCCCTAAGAGGGAGAGAAAGAAACGGACTGAGTCAGATAGGTTTTGTTCAAACTCACTTCCATAATGTTGTGACTCGTTAATATTCAAGGGAGTCACTTCAGTTATAAAAAGCAGTTGACAATCAAGAACTGTGAAGATTTACATTTACATTTATGCATTTAGCAGATGCTTTTATCCAAAGCGACTTGCATTGCATTCAAGTTACAGTTTTACATTTTATCAGCTCTTGCTTTCCCTAGGAATCGAACCCATGATCTTGGCGTTGCTAGCGCCATGCTCTACCATTTGAGCTACAGGAAAGATAAGGTGTTTCTTCAACTACAGGCAAGTTGCAAGTTTAGGCCTTTTGGAAAATAAAATCCTTTTCAAGCTTATTTAATTTGTCTGCTAAGACTAATTTCTCAATTAACATTTTAAGCATCCTATATCCATAAAAATATTTTTTTCACAAAAATATTTCACATATGGTCACATCACAACAATTTAGCCCCTAATACATTTTTTCAAAAATGTATTTACTGAGCAGTGCTAGTGAAGCACATACTTGAGACTGATATGCGAGACATAATGTAATATATAAAAAATGTTTTTTACATAATGCATATTAAGATGCATACATTTATTTAGCAGTTTGTTTTCATAGTTAAAATAATTATTTAATTAATATTTCAATTGAAAGACTGGGTCTGGGAAAAGGGTAAAACTACAAAATCAAATGCATTAAAGTTTTAATGTGATATATATATATATATATATATATATATATTTTTTTTTTTTTTTTTTTTTTCATCCATGCCACCTTATTCAGTGAATAAAACAGAAATACAATAAATAAAATCTGTGTACTCAAATACTCTGTGCATTTTATGAAAATTATGTAACTGTAACATTGGAGATGATGTAAAAACAAAAAGAACACATTGGTAACACTTTATTTTAACGTGTCCTTGTTACACATTACATGTACTTACTATTATAATAACACTTAATTATGCACAATTACATTCACGTAAGCCTAATCCTAACCATATAGTAAGTACATGTAGTTAATTAATTTTACTCAAATGTATAATTACACTGTAACAAGGACACCTTAAAATAAAGTGTAACCAACACATTTGATACTGTGTCATGGACAAAAAAATGATATATTGTAACATTACCTGTGAACGCACTCTGCAGGGTGGGGAGTTCTGATGGTACGTTCCTGGGATGGGCAGATCATCGCTGCTACCTTGCCGCCTTAAACACTGTATGTTAAATGAAGCCTTTCTCACTGAGAAACGGACAAAAAATAATGCAAAGCAGTGAAATGTACAGATTAACTTATACAGGTTAAGTACAACCCTTTATTACATACACACAATACTGTAAATAATAATTACTAAATAAATGTATCACAATTGATGATTTTACCAGTAGGCGTTGCTGGCAGCAGGCGTCTCCGTGCTGTCCTCCTACCTTCACCATAACTGTTTCCATTACCATAGACAGGGTGTCTCATAGAGTGTCCATCATACATGTCTCTATGTCCCGGGAACGTTGTGCTGTCCTCTGGATAACTATGCCTGAGGACAAAAAAGATTTTGTATAATATAATCCATAAAGTTAATCGGCTTCCAAATATGAATTCATTCATTCAGGCACAGGCAAAACTTTGAGTACCTTTCTCTAGAGATGACGCTTTCAATGTCCTCATCTTTTCCATAGAAGCGCTGTTCTCCAGGGTACTCACCGCCTTCCTCTCTCCGAGATAGTGGAGAGGAGAATCTGTCCCTGGAGTCCCTCCTGAGGGAGAAAAGAGGAAACCTGCAGTCAGCGGGAGACTGAGAGAACAGCAGACAGGAACAGAGAAGGGTAATGGGTGGTGCTGAAGACTATGCTGAATGCTTACCTTGGGTATTTGTAGTATGATGATCTATCAAACAAACAAAAACAGTATGTAAAATAAATTGCATAATATGAGGTATAATATAAATAAATGCAGTGGAAACAACTAGATTTACCTCCTAGGCAGCTGGTCAATCACACCATTCTTGTGTTGGTAATGAAAGGAGGAACGCATGCTGTCTCTTCTTCTGAAATTCTCGTGTTCCAGACCGCCGTTCCCGTTCTGTGTTTTTGCTAAGGAGCTCCTACGTCCCAGTACCCCGTTCAAGATGCCTTCTCCTGAGACAGGAACAGGAGCACCGCTAGGAGTAGTGGCCAAAGAGGAGCGCCGGCTTTTGCTTGAGGGCTCAGCGTGGCCTGCATAGCCATTTTCATTCTAAGAGGCCAGCAATATGAGAGGAGAGAGAGAAAAAAACTGAATATTGTATTAAAATATATGTAATGCAACAACAAAACATTCCAAATCATAGCCATTTTTTAAATTATATTTATAAATTATATTTAGTTATATTTTGAAAAAAATCACATTAAAGCTGCAGTCCGTAAGTTTTGCCTCTTTGTCACCTCTTTTTCTGTTTGAAAACCTGGAATTGCAGTTTCTTGCAGAATTATCTTGTTTGCGTGGGCTGTACTCTGGCACGGCTTCAGCGTGGATGAATCTAATGTTTTGAGGTGAATGTGTTGCTGTCAGTCACCGCACCGGTATTTCGCAATCACAGATTCTAGCCTATGTCTTGGAATATATGACACAAAAAATAATTTTCACCGTATATTGCCATCTGAACAAGTAACAAGTCTGCCACGTTTGTTCTGCTCAACTGAGGAAAAAAGCATTACCATAAATCACGCTACCAAAGGTGATCTAAAGATTGGTTAGCTCACATAACATCAAACCATGCAAAGTATTATTATTGTTATACTTTATTCTCAAAATATTAATGTTAACAACATCAGCATTGCGTGACTATGAGTATAGTGTGTATTAGCGTGTAGATTTCAATTTCTGTACAGTCTAATCTCTAATTGTCATACCATTCAAATTTCATATTAAGAAATTCTTTTAACCCAAAAAGCAAACTATATGCTCCCTTCGAACTGGTTTTCTTTAAAATACAAATCTTGTGCAATTCCAGGCTATCTGTAATCAGAAGCACATTTAAAACTGGAATATCATTTAATTTCATTCACATGTGTTTCATAAACACATAATCCTTTCTGGATTACAATCCGCCATCAAAATGATACATTTAATTATAGCTGCTGTGAGAAAACGCTATAAACGATCCGTCACCTGCAGGATCCTCACATGTGATAGCCTACTAGCCGGGAAAACTTCTTCATGTTTACAGACCTGATGTAATGACGTGTAGGTGAAAACCTACCCGTGCCACTCAAATTAGAAAACATTATTATAAACTAACCGTTGTGAATCGGGCTAAAGTAAAGAGATAGTTTTGAACACTGGCTGGTTATGTACTTTCTCAAATATTGATTTCAGATCATTTTTAACCAAAAAAAGTTACGGACTGCAGCTTTAACTTAGTCAGAAGTGACAGTAAATACATTTATAATGTTACAAAAGATTTCTATTACGAATAAATGCTGTTCTTTTAAACATTCTATTTGCAACATCATAAGAAGAAATATTACTTGTGCACCAAATCAGCATATTAGAATGATTTCTGATGGATCATGTGACACTTAAGACTATGTAAGAATTTGCTTGTGGCTGAACCTATACCAAAACTAAAGCAAGAATAGGTCTGATGGCCTAATGGATAAGGCATGCGCCTCCGGAGCTGGGGATTGTGGGTTCAAGTCCCACCTGGGTTGTGAGCCTTTTGGTCATTTTGCTAACAATGCAAGTACTCACAACACTTTAAAAGTGTGCTGCAAAAATGATTACTATTAAGTACTCAACTTACACTACAGGTGGTGCACTTTAAGTAAGGAAAGCAACTATTAGCAATCATGCACACTATGATTGACGTGTAAACAAAGTATGCACCTAGATATATGATGAATGCTAAGGGAAGGGAATGCAATAGTTTATATACTCATTTCATATAACCAACCAAACCACAACATCTACACCTACACCACAAAACCCTCAGCCTAAACATCCATTCATTACCTGATATCTGCTCCTGCCTGGTACTCAAATTGCCATTCGTCTCAATAGACCAAGTGCCTCATTACTCTGAATAATCATCTAATCCTTCTGTCTCTGACTATTTGGATATAATGGACTATTTTCTATTCAGCAAATTTATAAGATGAATTCAGTATGATTCAGTTAATTGACTGAAAAATAGTGTAATTAAATTGTGCTCCAAAATAACATTGATGGTCCAAGTGATAGGCACCTTATAACGAGCATCCTCCTCCTCTTGCTCCTCCTCCAGACCCTCCTCTTCCTCCTCCAGGTCTTCGTTCATGGCCAGTCTCATTTCTGGCCCCAGGTCCTGCAGAGTTAGCAGCCCCGCCTGACACAGATGCACGCGGAAACAGACAGGTACCACAGTATATATACAGCTCAACAAATCACCAAAAACACAGAGGAAAATACATTTATGTAAACAATTCAGAAACCGCTAAATGTTGGTCAAGCAGTTTAACAGGTAAGATTTTAGGCATAAAGGCTGCATTAAACACGAGAGGGGCTCAGTGGCCTAATGGATAAGGTATCAGCCTCTGGGGATTGTGGGTTCAAGTCCCACCTGGGTCATGAGAAATAGTTCCTTTGTCTAGGATGAAATGTATTGTGAAACTTCCTGACAGTTTGTGAAAAAACAACCTGTAAGAATGATGAAATGCATGCAGCATGGACACAAACCCACACATGTAACCTCAACCTACCAATGACAGCACACCCACAGAGAATGATAAAAAGAGACTAGGCATGAAGGCAGCCAGGATCACAGCTCTGTTGAAGACTTTTGTTAGTTTAGTCTGCTTCAGTGGATCATCTCTCAATGTGGGATTTGTACGAATCCATTAGATGATTGTCAAGTCATCTGTTTTTGTGATTTAATTTAATTTAGTGCAAGTGCGGGACATTTTGCATAAAATGTGTGATTTAGCCAATGCAATGCTATTATTTTGTCCAGATATATTGGAAATGACTCAACAGAAATAAAATGCAGAAGCTGGGATAGAGATATACCTGTAGAGCTGAAGGGTTACCATTCTCTGTATCTCCCAAACCCACTGTCTCTTTCCTTTTCCGGAACTTCCTAAAATAGTCCTGGATCAAGAATGTGGCGTAGAATTTACCCACAGTCACTTCTTCATCTGTAAAAGAAAACATATTAATGTTGCAAATAAACATAGAATGTTGCAAATAAAACAGCACAAAAAGTTTAAGTTTTTTTCTGATTTGTGTAACTGTGCTTGTTTGAGTTTTGCAGCATTCAGAACTGAATTAAGGATGTCTTTTAAATGCCAGTTAAATATGAATTGAGGCAGAAAACTAAATACAAAAATATTAAATTATAATTCATATTGAATTTAATACTATATTTCATTTGTCAGTATAAGTTACTCATTAATATGTTTTCTCATGCACAACATATACACCATTTCCAGAAACGTTGGATATTAATATTCACTGTATGAAATGCCAAAAAATGTACAAAAACGTACATTTCATATACCTATATATATATATATATATATAATAAATAAATTTCATTTTATAGACCAGGATGGAAGAACATTTAATTCCCTGACAAATTGCCAGAATAATTTACTGCAAAGTCTTCAAAAAGGAGGATTTACAAGACAGATACCTTATACAGATTACCTAATCTATTTTGCCCAACCCTGGTGTATTATGGTCATTTTACTGATTTAAAGAACTACATAAATATGATCCACAAAGAACTCACCAGCAGGGGGTGGAATAACCTCATCCAGTATTTTGGGTTTTATTCTCTTCCAGATCTTCTTAATGATGATTCTCAACTCTTCGTTCTCTTGATCAGGGTTCCCTGAGAACAACACATTGTAGCCACATCAGCTTACACAGCTACCTAAGACCATGTCCTTTTACACACATATTGTCTTATTCATTCTCGAAATGCTTATTATTATTCTGCATGGTATATGGTTGTATGTGGTTGAAATCAGTGGTTTCATTTGAAAACAAATAAACATGACAATGAAAGAAGGGCTTCAGCATTTGTATGCAAAGCACACCTTCATATGAATCATCTGTAGCTCAACTAGGGAGGTGATGCGGATGAGTATGCAGAGGGTGTGTGTTTGTTTGTGTGGACGCCCATACTGACCCTCAGTTTTAATTTTCAGAGCAGTTCTGACCAGGGCGAACAGGGTGGCGTTGAAGGTCACCGTACCATCACTGTTCAGGGGCATGTTCATGGCAACCAGCCTCTGACAAAAAAATAGAGAGATGTAGTAAGAGAGAAAGAAATTAAAGAAGAACAGACCAAATGGATTTTGTGTGTGTCTGTACCTTGCAGGCCACACGATGAGGACAGAGCTTCCCAAATCCAAGTGGCGGCTGGATTCTCCTGAGCAAAGCCACAACATCCAAATGCTTTATACGACCCCTCGAAAACAAAGACAAATTTAATTAAACTTGAATAATTTTTTGTTTATATAAAAAAAGCATTAGAGAGAGACTGATAATCTTACTTGGCTTCAGGGTCATACTCTGACCAGATTCTTTTAAACTCATCCAGGTGATGTGGTCCGAGAATAGACCAATCACGGGTCAGATAGTCAAAATTGTCCATAATGACGGCAACAAACAGATTAATAATCTGAAAAAGCACAACAGTTGCTTTTCACTATGCAAATCACTGAAAACATTTCAGCAAACAAGACTAGCATGTCCTGCATAATAATCACTGTACAGATATTTATTTATAGTTTCATTTGTCAGAAGAAAAATTTAAATGTTAAAATGTAAATGTTTTCTTAAAAAAAAAATACAAAAGTTAAGAACAAAACAAAACAAAAATCATTAGGTTTTTTAATTCTTAATAAAAGTTTGGAAAGTATACAGCCACAATGTAACTGAATGACTAAAGCTATCAAGGAAATGTTATGAAGAATAGAGCAAATTTAAAAAAAAATATTTACCAGGAAGGCGCAGAGCATAAAGAAACTGATAAAGTAGACAATGGCAAAGTTGCTGCCGCACGTGAATTCTTCCCCGGGCTCAAAGTCTGACTCTGCGTCACAGCGCTTTCCTGGAAGACTGGCCAACATGATCTCCTGCCACGCTTCACCTGTTGCACACCTGCACATGAAGAGCACATACATTACATTTATGAATTTGGCAGACGCTTTTATCCAAAACAACTTACATTGCATTCAAGGTATGCAGTTCATGCATTTCCTGAGAATCAAATCCATGAACTTGATGCTGCTGGCTGGCACCATGCTCAACTCTTCTGTGAGCAACAGAAAAACACACTCTCTCACCTGAAAAGAAGCAGCACAGCCTGCTGAAATGTTTGAAAATTGTTGTTCCTGTTGATTTGTGTGTGGTCCTGCATGGCGATCTTTCCAAATGTCTGATGAATAGAGCATTAATTAATTTTTTAACTGATCAGTTGTGTTCATAAAAACAGTCTGTTTCTTTAAAAAATAATAGATATAGTATAGGCTAAAAATATAGCAAAACCAAAATGTAAAATATAAAAAATAATGATCCAAAGATAATATATAAAATTTTCCCAGCCTCCAATTACCTGCATTCCAATTACAGCATAGATGAAGAAGATCATAGCGATCAGAAGAGCAACATACGGCAGGGCCTGAGGGACAACAAGAACGGTTAGACCACAACATTTGCTCAAAATATGAAAAATGTTTTAGTAATCATTGTCTTCTGACCTGGAGTGATTTCACAAAAGTCCAGAGCAGGGTACGAATGCCCTCTCCCTTGCTGAGCAACTTAACCAATCGCATTACACGAAACAGACGGAAGAAAGTTATGGATACACGAGAGCTGTCCTCTGAGCTCTAAGGAGAAAATAAAGGAGAATTATTTTCATAATGTGCCCTACAGGACGTACAATGCGATTCTGATTTGTACATGAAATATTAGTGAGCTAATGTCTGCATTAAATACTAATATAATCATTACTAGAATCTAATAAGACTAAAGTGATATTTGTGACAGAAAAATAATATTAAACAAATTACCACTGAATTTAACTTGAACTGCACAACATGCCAAGCAATCTGTGCTAGTTTAGCGTATCTTATAGAACCGAATCCTGTTGGCTGCATAAGCAAAAGAGGAACTCACGCTGAACTCTGTAACCACAATGTCCACCACACTTCCCACCACAATCAGAGCATCAAAGGAATTCCATGCATCAATAAAGTAATGCTGCAGAACGGAAAAAAGAATTAAAAATCAACCAGATATTAAGAACAACATACTTGAAAAGTTCAAGATGAAATAAAGTTTCAGAATGAATGGTTTGAGAAGGGTTGAAATGATTTTAAGACAATATATCAATAACTTTATTGACAGGATACTTTATAGCAAGCAAACACATATCGAATCAAGTGAAAGGACTGACCCTGAGTCTGAGAGCCATCAGTTTAATGATCATCTCCACAGTGAAAAGGCCGGTGAAAACCATATTGAGGATGTCCATCACGTAACTAAAAAGTTTTGACTGTTCATAGTGCTGTGGAAGAATCCAGTAAGAGTGTGATTCTACATTCAGCATTTAACTCTCAAATCATAGCCTCAAATCATTTGGTCTTGATCTTTCTACTTCATAGACCTATATATGTTTAGATTTATGTCAATTTATAGAGGCCAATGTATCAATGCAACTGACTTCTCTCTAAAATGGTGCTACTCAATACTATTTTATTCTCAATACTATTTTAACACTGGCCTCAAGGTTATTGTTGGATTTTTAAGTATGCTCATATAAGCTCAGATTCACAATACCAAAAATAGACTAAAATGTCTTTGTCTGTGCGTGTGCATGAAATGTCTTTCTACATGCTGATTATACATCTTTTGTAAGGCTTGTCAGACTCAGCTGTTTACCTGCACAGCCAGAGTAACGGTGTTGAGGAGAATCAGCACAAACATGATGTACTCAAACCCTGTAGAGTTGATTATAGACCAGAACTTGTACTGCACTGGGTTTTTGGGGATGTACAGCTTCAGCGGCTGGGCCTTTAGGGCGAATTCCACACACTGTCTCTGTAAGTGACAAAAAGAAGGAGACGTAATGTGAGAAAATACACACTGGAGTGCAGTAGTGCACAACTCCACTTGGATGGGCTGTTATTTAAAATGAAAAGTCAACATGAAATCTTATATACGTATTCTTAATACACGTTTCAGTTCTTACTATGAACGATTTATCTGTGCATGCTATTCAAAAGAAGAAATGTGTATCTTTGTAATCTTCAATCAGGATATAATTTATTCTTCTTCCCTGTTTTTGCTGATTACACTTAGGCTGCAATAGCAAAATAGCTATTTATTCAAACATGCATTTGTTTTGACTCCATTCTGGTCTGAAACACCTACTTTACACCATCCAATCAGCTTCTAATGTATAAAAACAATATTTTTTATTACCGAATACCACATTTTGCTAAGATATACAATATCATTTAAAGGTTTGGGGATGGTAACATTTTTTACACTCACCAAAGCTGCATTTATTTAAACAAAAATACAGTAAAAACAGTCATATTGTGAAATATTATTACAATTTGAAATAACTGTTTTCTATTTTAATATATTTTAAAATGTCATTTATTCCTGTGGTGGTAAAGCTAAATTTTCAGCGGTCATTACTCCAGTTCTCAGTGTAAGAAATCTTTCTAATATGCTGATTTGATGCTCAAAAATAATTTGTTATTATTATCAATGTTTACAGTTGGGTTGCTTGATATTTTTGTTGAAACTATGATACATTTTTAGAAATAATTTGATAAATGAAAAGTAAAAAAAAACACTATGTACAGTATTTGAAATAGAAATATTTTGTAACACTATACTGTCACATTTAACCAAATTTATGCATCCTTGCTAAATAAATCAATAAATCATACTGACCCCAAACTTTTAAACGATATTATGTCATGTTACAGAGGTAAAACTGGTTGTGAACTTAAATGTAAAATGTTAAACACTGAAACATGTAAAATATTCTTTAAAATAGACTTTCGTCCAACCTGATTTTTGTCCAGCTCACAGTTCTTGAACTCTGCCTCTCCTTGTTCACGAAAAGTGATGATGACAAAACCCACGAAGATGTTCATCATGAAGAAGGCGATGATGATGATGTAGACGATGAAGAATATAGAGATCTCCACGCGGTAGTTGTAAATGGGGCCATGATTCTCTGCATTGGCATCAATGGCTTTGTAGAGCAGGCTGAATGAGGAAAGACAGGATGTGGAGCATATTGTGTAAACACGGTCATGGTGACCTTCATTGACATACAGTATGGAGGAAGATGTCAGAGGAGCAGACTCACGCTGGCCAGCCCTCAAAAGTGGAGACTGTAAACAGGGCCATCATTCCCATCAGTACATTATCGAAGTTGAAGTCGCTGTTGATCCAGATCCTCTCTCTCACCATTGGATGACTCACATCTCCGTCTTTATACACCACAAATGTGCCCCTGTGTCACACAAACAAACAAACACACACAAACAATTTGTAGGCACAAATGGATGTACACATAAACCACGAACACTCATGACACATAAGCACACATGTTGCCCAAAGGCACACACATGTGGTTAATGTAAGAACAGAATTAAACAGGAATGACAGATGCATAAATATGACATACTTGCACTGTTCTGGATTGTTTTTAGCTTCATCTGTGCAACGATAAAATTTACCCTATAAAATACAACAACAATAATGCAATAAAAAGTACATTAGTACACATTTGTATATATATGATGTAGACAGACTTTTGGTATGTGTATGTGTGTGTTTAACCTTGAAAAGCTGAACACCGATGCAAGCAAACATGAACTGAAGTAGGGTGGTGACGATCATGATGTTCCCGATGGTCTTTATAGCCACAAACACACACTGTACCACATGCTACACACAGAGAGAGAGAGAGAGTAATGGAGTTTCCACAATAACAATGACAGAAGCACTCAAACAATTCTGCAAATATGAATTACACTACCATTCAAAAGTATGGGGTCAGTAAGACTGTTGTTTTATTTATGTAAAATTAGCAAGGATGCATTAAATTGATCAAAAGTGACAGTAAGGACGTATATTACAAAATAATTATATTTCAAATACATTTTGTTCGTTTGAATTTTCTATTTATCAAATAATCCTGAAAAATGTATCATGGTTTCCACAACAATATTAATCAATACAAGTTTCTTGAGCACCAAATCAGCAATTAAGAAAGACTTCTGAAGGATCATATGACACTGAATATTGGATTAGTTGCTGCTGAGTAATTACTTTTTTAAAATTGTAATAATATTATATTACTGTATTTTATACTACTACATTTACTGTATTTTTTTATCAAATACATGATGCCTTAGTGAACATAAGTGACTTCTTTCAAAACATAAAAAAACTTACAAAGCCCAAACTTTTGCATTTACTAAAGATTAGAGCATGTAAATATGAAGAGAACGAAGGTTTTTCAAGGCAAAGAAAAGGAAAGAGGTAAGTTATATTTGACAGAAATATTGTCATAGTTGGCTAATTGCATATATAAATGCCTTTAAAACTTTTGCAAAATAAAGCAGGAACAAACACACTAAAAGATGTACCTTGAGTCCTTTGGCTCTGTTGATCGCTCGAAGAGGCCTCAGAACTCTGAGCACCCTTAGGATCTTCACTACAGAGATGGCACTCGAACTAAGAGAAAGAGAAAGAAGCAAGAGAGGCTTGACTTTGTACATGTGGACTCAAAAAGCATAGACTGATCTTCACTTCTTCTTTAATGTCTCTTAACAGTGTCATTTATATGGTTTCATAAAGCAGTCAAGTCATATGAGTTGCCACAGGTATTCCACTTTTTTCATACAATTATGCACCAAAGTAAATACTATCAATATGTGAATTAACAGTTGAAAGCATTTGGGCATCAGAGTTTTATTTATTTATTTTCACATTTGCATTGCATTCAAAGCAGGATATGGGAACCATCTTCATTTATCCACCAGAGGGCGATGCATACACTTACACACACTGATCCATACATCAGATATCTCACAGATTCACAGAAATTATGAACAGGGATCTTTTGATATCTATATGAGTGTAGTGGACTTACTGTAAGAAGAAGGAGACCAGAGACACACTGACCACCAAAAGATCCAACAAATTAAACCAGTTTCTACAAAAGGAACCCTTATGGAGGAATGCGCCATGCACTGTCATCTACAAAGAGAAAAAGGAAGGGAAATTTGAAGAAATGTAAGGACATTTCAGTGTAGCAACATTTAAGCTGTTTACAAAAGCATTTGATTGATTGATTGATTGGTACCTTCAGTAAGATCTCCACAGTAAATATAGAAGTGAAAGCATAATCAGCATAACCTAACACCTGTCGAGAGAAAAAAATCAGTTCCCCTGATATGAAAAATTATGTTTCACTGGTATGATTGGTGTTCGGTGACAGATTTGTTTGTGTATATGCGATTTAGATAAGTAGGACACGTTCTTGGATCATCCATTGTTGTTTAAGATTTGTACCAAACAATCATGGTCTGAACCCTCACTATAATGTCTTCCTAAACCTTCAGAGAAATAATAGATAGATAACCATGTTATTCAAGCCCTTGACCCCAGTTCTGACACCAAATCTCAATTCTGATTGGTTGATCCTGATGTTGTTCCAGTACTAACAAGGATGCTGATCCAAAAACATGTCCTACTTAAAAGTAAATCATGTTAAGCTATATGTTTATGTGTGTGCGTGCGTTTGACGGCCAGCTGATTGAAGGATGGCGTTCCCCAGCTGGCACTGAAGAGCTCCTCCAACATGCCAATCAGGACAGCTGCGGTAAATAACTATTTATGATGCTGCTTGTGTGTGAGCAGGAAACTCACATTGTTCCTGAAGGAGTGAGCTCTGATAGGATCCTCCGCAGCCAGAGAAATGCTGCTGAGAATGATGAAGACCAGGATGAGATTAGTGAAGATGTGGTGGTGGATCAGGGTATGGCAGCCCACTCTTATTCTGGAGGGAGACACAAAGAGAACCGTGGTTAGCTGTGTTGTCAACATCATCCAAAATTTAAAATTACTTTTTTATTTTTAGTTTATTCTCCATGTTGCTCAACTCATGAGGTGCATTTTTTAAATGAGGTTTTATTTTATTAATGAGTAACTCCAGAACTTTGTTCTGACACATTCCTAGTGTTAAGACATTGAAATGAAAATGTGAGGAACAAAAACACCATTTCCATGTTTAAGTGAATGAGTGTTATTTTTTCCCCAAAAGTATTTTGGAATCGTTGTGGAATACTTGTAGAAAATGTATATAAAGAAAATATTTACACAGTTGTGGAATACTTGTAGAAAATGTGTATAAAGAAAATATTTACACAGTTGTGGAATACTTGTAGAAAATGTGTATAAAGAAAATATTTACACAGTTGTGGAAAACTTGTAGAAAATGTTTTATATAAAGAAAATATTTACACAAATATAATCATAGTTACAAAGAATTAATCAAATAGTTCACCCAAAAATGTATTCCGTCAACACTGTCAACACAACAAGACATTTCAAACCTGTATGACCTACTTTCTTCTACACAAAAGAAGATATTTTGAAGAATGTAACCAAACAGTTTTGATGATCATTGACTTCCATTGTATGGATGAAAAAAAACATTTCTCAAAATATTGTCTTTGTGTTCCAGAGAAGAAAGTAAGTCAAACAGGTTTGGAATGAATGAATGAATGAATGAATGAGGCTGTCAGGGTTCTGTCACTTCTGTCTAGTTTATTCATGGTTTTGTGACAGAGCCCTGACTCTCCCGTCATGTCATGTTTTTATATTTTTTTGTGCGCTCTCGTCTGCATGCCTTGTTTCATGTTGGAGCGTGGTGTTCGGATCCAGGCACTCATGTCTTGTTGAGTTTCGGTTTCGTGTCGGGGTTCGGACACTCGCGGTCCATGTTCTGTCTTGTTGTGTGAGCGTGCGCTCTCGAGTTCGCTCGGGCCGTGCGCTCTCCTGTCCGCATGTGTTGTTGTGTTTTGTGCCGCATGTGGTTCGTATTCGGCCGCGTGCTTTCTCCTTGTCTTGTGTTGTCGAACAGGCTTGGGGTTCCCTCGGCCGTGTGCTTTCATGTTTTGTGTGAACACATGGCTTATGAGGGTTCTCATTGGCTGTGTGTTCGTGTCTTGTTTTGCACATGGCTGGTGATTTGTTTTGCTGGCCATGTGCTTGTGTTTTTGTTTCGTGTGAGCACATGGCTTTTGTCTTTGTTTTCTGTGTGCCATGTGCTCTCATGTCAATTGTCTTGACCCCGCCCATCTTGTTACCTGATTATTGGTTAATTTGCCCCACCTGTCTTCCCTCCTTACCCTCCTTGTTTGGTCCCTATTTATTCTCCTTGTGTTTGCAGTCCTGTGCCAGTTCGTCTTTCGTATCAACCCTGGTTGTGTTCTGCCAAGCCTTGTTGCCTGCTTGTTCATTACTCGAAGCTTTTAACACAGTGCACATTAGTGACATCTGGTGGTCAGACTTGGTTTCTCCACCGTATCTAACAAAACATCGCAGAGCAGAGGATGGTTTTAAAAAGTTTTTAATCTGTGCCAACTCGTATCATGCGTAGTCCAGTCAACGGATTCACATATTGATCAATAATATAAAATCTACAAGTGTGTTATTATAATTAATAATTGACGTGAGTAGTTGCAAACATATTTTGGGGTCTCTGAGACCCCAGCTAGAACAAGATTAAATGCAATAGAGGTGTGACGTGCATTCATTTTCTGTCTGGTGTTGAGGTTATTCTAAACTATTCTACTGAATCCCAAATAAGTGTACACACAAACAACTAAGTCAATGCAAAGTCAAACACAAGAGTCATGCGAAGCGCTGATTTTTTCAAACCAGCTGTCCCGACCTTCCGATACTGCATGACGTTCGAAGCTCCAAACGTCATCAGTCACATGGTATTGTCATTTCGATACAAGCATCGGTACAGTGTGTGATACAATAGTGCTTTGAAAACTGCGTCGGAGCGCTCATCACTAATTTATACGACACAAGTAAATTATTGCAGAATTAATTTTTTTGGGGTAAACTATCTCTTTAAATGGACAAGCACTGTCTTGTAATAGTGTGTGAGTGGTTTAAAGTGCACACTCACAGGTTGGTCTTGCTGAGGCAGAAGAATGCACTGCCCTCTGGGATTGGTAGAATTTTCTCTTTGGGAGGAGCGAAGTCAGCAACATTGAGCTGAGTTTCCCCTTCTTCCAGCAGAGAAGAACAGAAAGAAAGAGAGAGGGAGAGATAGACAGAGATAAACTGAGTTAATGAGATCACAATCTAGCTCTATCACCACTGTGTCCTTGAGTAGCCAACACTAAACCTCAGGACACACAGCAAGAGGGAGTGCAATGAGTGTGTGCTGTAAGATGAGTAATTATGGTCACAAATGTCTTCTAAATCACTACAAAACTTTTCAGAATAAACAAACTGTTCCAAAGCAATATGCTGTCTAATGTTTGAGCACTTTACCTCCATCATCTCCCTCTTCAGGCTCCTCCTCTTCCTCATACTCATCATCCATGTCCACCTGTTGAAAACAGAATGAAAGAAAGACCTCAATGTGATAATTGTTCAACAACAACAAAGACAGAGGAGTTTGATTTCCATACCTTCACCTCTCCGTTCTCTCCTTCTACTTCACCTTCTCCTTCACCTTCACCCTCTCCTTCTTTTTTTTCTCTGTCAGGATCAACAGAACTGCATGTCAGAATTGATATTTGTTTTTGAATAACAGTGGGTGAAAATGCTTCTATTTTGCATTTTTCTAAAATAAATCATTATCAGCATAATTTCAGTAAAATGTTAAAATGAAAAATAAACATATGTTTTATCTCCCTTTTGCTTTAATGAAAGAATCTTAATTCTAAGTTATTATAGATTTTTTTCTTTTAAACCTTTTCTTTTTTCTTTTTCTAGATTTAAGTGGGATTTTGGATCTCAGTTTTTCAGTGTGAACTTTTGGACCCCACTGTGAATGTTTAAGATTAGTAAATGTGCCATATTAGAAAGACAGATGAGTTGAGATTTGGTAATATGATCTGGAATTATTTAAAAACACACTCATTCTTCTTATTGTCTCCATCCCCTCCTGCTAAGTTGTCGACAGCGATGGCCAAGAAGACGTTCAGCAGGATATCTTAGAGAGCAGAGGTTAAGACCCAACAAACACACAAACAGAAAGAAGACAAACCACAAAAAACATCAACGACAAACCAGAAATCAGGATTTGCAGTAGGGATTGTATGAATGATTGTATGTATTTTTAATCAGTGAACAATGACGCCAGTTGCTGAAATAGTGTTAAGTTGCGAACTAGTACACAACTGCATTGGTGTATCTCACACAGTAAAGCACAACACTAACAACGCAAAGGCTGTGGGTTCGATTCCCAGGGAATGCATTTATCAATCAAATGTATACCTAGAATGGAGTGTTGCTTTGTTAATAAATGTAATAAATATAAATGAATAAAACTGTTGGTGCTTTGTTGATGACATCAGATAAACAAAATTTTAATTTAAATTTATTAAAACTTAATAAATAAGCAAATAAAAAAATTGGTTTCAGAGAGAAAAGGATACAGTTGCCACAAATGAACAAAATCACAAAGTAAAGACAGACAATCATTCCAGGGAAAACTGGGCCTCCATATGCCATGATACCATCATACATTACTACATTCCAGTCTTCACCTGTTAAGATCTGTAGAGAAAAAAGACCTAACATTTAGCACAAAAACCTTAATAGCTCATTCAGCTATACTAAAAATTTAAAACACTGACTTTCTTAGGTTTCTTAAAGTCCCCCTGTAGTGAAAATCAATTTTTTATGTTGTTTATTTGTCTGTGTGGTGCTTTCAATATGCTTTTAGACAAACCATGTGCCAATCCATTAATCAACACCTTTGCTGAGTATTTTCTCCTTAAAACTGTAGTTTCCCCATGGCACTCCCAGAAATGGGGTTTGAAACAGCCCTCGGTTTGCTACGTCACAAACCAATAACCAATCACGTCAAGGGATCGATTCCCATCACTAGCATGCAAAATATACCAATACCAGCTCAAAACCAAACATAAATTAGAGCAAAAAAAACCCATGAAGCCGTGGTTTAATGTGAATTTAGAACCGCTGGCTGGCTGGTGCGACTGAGTGTAGGCGGGGCTAATTTGCATATTCATAGGTCAGCATATAGTAAATGAGGCAAGGGTGTTGAGTTACATTCAAGCTATTTTAAGGCATGAGAAAATTATTTTCACAAGAAAAAAACATTTGAATATGTCATTTTGATGATCAAAGATAAGTTTTAAGGGATAAATATTTGACTACAGGGGCACTTTAACTTTCTTAACCTTTGAGCAGGACTTTATACTTTAAAAGCATCACGATTCTTTGAAAAAGACATTGTAAATTTTAGATTTTTAATAATATAGTATGAAGAAATGTATTATATGAAAGAAATTATAATATGATTATGAGAATTTTTGCTTATTACAGTTTTTTTCAACTGCTTACACACAAAAATCTTTACTTGCCACACAATTTCTGAAACCTGACACTCAAACACCAGAACCACACCAAATCTGCAAAACCATACAGTAATTTCAATATTTCAGTATTTCAATTTCATAAAACTCTTTTTGCAAAACACAACACACAATTCTCTATGTAACACACACAAATCTAACAGGAAGTATCTTGATTTCCTTTTTCAAACATAACCAATCAAAATGCCACACTAATTCATCAGTGCCTTACACTAACTCCTCACATGTGCAAACACTCATAGCTTTGAATACATAAAAAAATGTTTGATGTATTTATTTTCTTTCGTACTGTGTAATACTGTATTCACAACCACAAATGCTTACAGTAAAAAGTTTGGTTTCAATCTTGCTTTTGTGTTTACCGTGAATTTTTCAACATCTCTCTGCCAATTACTTTCAATCTTGTACAGAAATGTACATAGGAGCTCATGAAAGAAGAGCTTTAGGTTTTAAATAACTGTGTGTGTGTATATGATATACCAAAAAAATAAAATATTATGGCAACGGTGTTCGCAATGAAAGACAAATGTTTGCTTATGAGATGTGTTTGTGATATTTTGAATGCAGTGCTTAATTTTGCAAGAGATGTGAGGCATTTTGCATTTTGTGTGTGCAATTATTGGATTTGTGTGTAAAGTTTTGAAAAAAAAGAGGCACAGTTTTGAAAATGTGTGTAAGCAGTTGAAAAAAAAAAGTAAAAACAGAACATAATGTTTTCACTGTTGAAGGGTTTATTACCTGAAAGCAGGTTAGCAGGGCCTGAGGGAAAGAATCAAAGGTGCTTCTCTTGGTCTGCGTCTCATCAAAGTTGAACTTCCCTCCAAATAACTGCATGCCAAGCAGAGCGAAGATGATGAGGAAGAGGAAGAGCAACAGTAGCAGGGAGGCAATGGAATTCATTGAATTCAGTAGAGAGGCCACCAGATTGGACAAAGCCGTCCAATGGCTGAGGAGGACAAGTGGGGCAAGAATTAGCAGGGCGGAAAAGTGATGAGGAAAGAGAGAAACAACAGGAACAAAACAAAGGCACCAGAGGAAAGAGGGAATTAATGTTTTCTTCTAAAAAAATGAGAAAATCACACATTGTTTTTAGACATAATCTAAATTTGACAGGGTTGCAAACATTAGAAAACTAAAAAATTAAGAGAAAATAAAACAGCTTATATAATATTCAGTTTCTTAAGAAATAAAAAAAAAAAAATTGTTTAAGAGGCCTGAATACCGTGTGACTTTGAAGATCCGAAGCAGGCGGACGCAGCGCAACACTGAGATGCCGAGAGGTGGCATGATCTCCATCTCCACTAGAACTGTCTCCAGAATCCCACCGCACACGACAAAACAGTCAAAGCGGTTGAAAAATGCCACAAAATATGCCTGCAACCCTAGACTGTACATTTTCAACAACATCTCCACTGTAAACAATGAGAGGAGAACCTTATTGGCAATGTCTATGAGAAAGACAGAAAAAGAAAGAGAGGCAGATAAATAGATGTAATTACAGTCCAACCTTTTTTGTCAACATGTAGGTCATTGGTAACACCATGATGGACTCCTTCTTTAAACCTCAGGAAGGACACAGCAGTAAAAATACATCAAATGCCATGTCAGTAAGGTGATGTTTGGAAACACCTACATACCCTGAACATCAGTGAGCCAGTCTGGTTGGTTATAATGTTCGGAGGCACTGAGAGCAGTGTTGAGGAAGACTAGAATCAGCACCAGCCAATAGAACGTCACAGATTTCACTGCTGTACGGCAGTTTCTACGAATGCAACGGTTCCAGCGGCGCAGGGCACGACTAAGCAAACACACACAAAAACAAAATACTAATCACTGTATAGAATTTTTTTTTTTTATATTTAAATTAAAATTACATTATACGCATGTATATTACTATTTAGATTATATGTATACATATATGCATATAATTTTTTCCAAAATATACATATTGGTACAGACATAAATAAAGTCCACACTAATAAGTCATGAAACCATGTGATCAAAGCAATTTTAGAGGGCATGTATTGCAAAAAAATCATTTACATAATCTTTATTTTTTCCTTTTTGCCAGAATAAAATATCTAAATATCTTTAAAACAATAGATATGTATTTTAAAAGCAAAACTGCATAACATAAGACTAGTTTTCAGAGAATATATCTTTTATTAAAGATATTAAAGGTTTATTAAGGAATGGTTCACCCAAAAATGAAAATTTGCTGAAAGTTTACTCCTGAAAATTTGCTGATATTTTACTCACCTTCAGGCCATCCAAGATGTAGATGAGTTTGTTTTTTCATCAGAACAGATTTAGAGAAGTTTAGTGTAACATCACATGCTCACCAATGGAAATATGTTAACCTCCTGAGACCCAGATTTTTATTTTTTTATTTTTAGAAATTATATTTCATTCATATGTTATGCTATGTCCTCGGTAGAGGACAGAGGGACTAAATAAAAAAAACAAACAAACAAATAAATAAAAAGATATGAATGAACATGCATAAGCAAAAACAATTGATTTTTTTTTTAATCACCAATACATTTTTAGGTTTCAGGATTTTTTTTATACCAAACTTTGTATAAAGATAATTCTCAACTATGTTGTAACAGAATGATTTGATATACCATTTTCCTTTATGCAAAATATGTGTAAAATGGCCATAAACGGGTTTTCCCATTATATATAATGTATCTATAAACTGTATCTAATTTGCATATTAATGTTAATGTTTTTGGAGCAACATGTAATGAAAAAAGGAGTGTGATAATGGGAGTAATAATTGACAAGATTTTCATAATAATACGTAATATTTCATAGGAATATTGAAATATATTTTCTTTCCTTATTCATTTGTTATGTCTCCCAAAATGCGTAATGAACATGCTTTTAGTCCCGATGTCCTCATATGAGGACATGTATGAAATCAACGTCCTGTTTCGTAACAGAAAGTCATGTTTTGATTTGAAACCCAATAACATTTTCCTGAGATGTTGATTTATTATCATATTTCCATAAGAGTGTTACATTTGATCACTAAATTAATGTCAGCCATTTTTGAAGACCAAGGAGAGGGAGTGGTCTTGATGAAACATCCAAACATTTAGTATCTCTGAAAAGCCCTGAATGTGCTCTGTACAGGACATCCAGACTTAAAACTGTGCATGTATAGTCTCAGAGAAATTCACTAAAATATAATGTTCTCATATGAGGACACAGGGGTTTGAACTCTCATTCTGACGGCACCCATTCACTGCAGAGGACTCTCACTTGGTGAGCAAGTGATGTAATGCTAAATTTCTCCAAATCTGTTCTGATGAAGAAATAAACTTATCTACATCTTGGATGGGCTGAAGGTAAGTAACTTTTTAGCAAATTTTCATTATTAGGTAAACTAATCCTTTAAGTTAACATTTTTGCTTTGTTTTAAGCATGAACTTCAAAGCATAAACTAAATGTAGCTAGATTTATGCTTTAAACAAGAAAAAAACTGTGTATTTTCTAAAGTAAAGTTAATATATCCAGTAGACGGACCCTGAAATACTAGTTTGTCCTCACAATGACTTACCAGCATGGGATCTTCATAATGCGAGCACTGAAGTCAAAGGACAGTGAACAAAACAAAACAAAACGACAATGAGCTCAAAGACAAGCACAACACAGAGCAATTGGCAAAATGTGCACTCTGATGCATTGCGCTTAACAAAGATCCAGTTCAGATACTGAAACAAAGACAGCCAAATAAACCCAGAGTAATGAACTGACTTGCAAGAGCACAAAGAATACAAAGAAAAGAGAACATAATGAGCCTCAACTGAGAAATTAAGGGATGACACTCCATTATGGCTGATAACAACTTCCATTAGTAAGCCGTCAGGACAACGCAATGACAAATGTTGTGTTTTATGCTGTTTCTAATTATAATGGGTATGTATGTGTGCGTATATTATTACCAGCAAGCAGCACAACAATCTGTGTGTTCCTCATCTATGTTTTCAGTGTTCACAGAGGCCGTTTCACTGGCTGGAAGACTTGCTATAGCATGTGAAAAACAGGAAGAGAGTGAAAGATACACAGAAAAGGATAGGTATATAGACAAAGAGAAAGAATAATGTCGGCCACACATTGACACAGTTTTGGAGACAAGCAATCTCTCTGAAATAGGGTCAAAGCACTTAATATGGGTCCAATTGAGAGATGTGATTTCTAGCCCCTGATGTAAATTACACAATTAGACCAGACAAAGTTGAAGGGGGCTATATATAGAACAGCGGGGGAGTGAAGGGGTCATGTGTCTCGTTCTGATTGGCCGTACCGTGGGTTTCGTTTGAGTGGCTGAACCAGCCGAATTTCCCCCTCTTCTTATCAGCTAGGTCACGCAAGGTCACACCTGAGGGGAGATTGAAAGATCCAGAGAGAGAAAAAGAGTGAGAGACATGGAATAGAACAAAATGAGAAATGGAACAGATGTAAAAGCAGGTTAGGGGGAGAAAAATGGCTATGGTTCTGTCTGAAGATGTTTGTAGATATCTTATATCTTATATCACACAAAAGTGTGGTGGGTGGAGAAATCTTTACTTCAGACATCAGTAGTGAGGTATATTGGATACTCAGTTAATGGTAAAATGTGTCATTTCTGCCACTACAAACAGAGATGTAAAAATAATGATTCATCTTTTGGGGTCCAGAGCAGAGTTATTTTGGTATTATTTATATAATAGTATAGTATTTATAATTATTTTAAATAGATTTTATTTTACATCATTTAATTTTACTTTTAAGTTTCATTTCATGCTTTTGTAATTTTTAATAGTTATTTTTAACTCGGTTGCCACTGTTTTAAGTTTCAGTTTTTCATTTAATATTTATATTTATTTTACATTATTTCAGCTTTATTTCTATTAACAAAAACAATTTGTAAAAGGGTGCTTGAGGTGCTAAAAATACAAAACGTATTTAACATTTTTACTTTAAATTTTTATTAAATGTGCACAATATATATTTTTAATATCTAGAATATTTCTATTTTATTTTTATTTTCTATTATATGTCTCGTTTTGCTTTCAAAACTATGGTCAGAAATCATGAGATTAATCACAATTATTTTATTCTATTGACAACCATAGTTTTAAACAGCAAGAAACACTACATCTAACATTAATAGTGGTTAAAAAATCTTGCAAAGTAAATATTATACAGATAATATTTTAATTACTTGCTTTGGTCTTAGTCTTTATAATATGATGCTTAATACTTTTCTTATATGATGTGAATGAGTCATTATACATTAAATTATATAGCTGCCATTACATTTTAGGTAGGTGGCCCTCAGGAAGGGATAGTTGGGGCTCTTGGGATCAAAAACCCTGTCTTAATTAAATGTATCTGTATGGTAAACTGGTACAGGAGAAACAGGTGATCAACAATGAACAAGTGATCTCGAGGACAAAGGGGTATAGATGGTTAAACCGAGGAGGAGATCTCACGTCTGTTCCCGTCCTCATCAAACTCATCAATGTCCTCAGCCTGAGTGATCCAGTCCATATATCCACACAGATCCTCCTCCATCTGCTGTTTCTCACGAAGCTTCTGGAAATCTCCACGAGCTTTCGCCTTCTCTCTCTCCTTAGAGAATTCTCTACACACAAGTATGGCCTGTTAGACAAGCAAAACAAATGCACACACGCACAATACACATTGTGGACTTTCACACTCTGTTTAACAGAGAGGTAAGCAGAATCTTTGGGGAATTCTGTTGTCTGCAGGAAATCAAACTCTGCAAATCTGCTACTCTCAGCATCTGGGGATTGTTCCATTCAGGTGAGTAAAAACATCTGATATCTGCTCATCTACTGCTGTCCTCTGTTAAACGATTACAGACATGCAAACAAGTTACAATGCACAGTTTATGATGTCATGAAATGCAGAAGTCTTAGCTCATAAATATTAATTGGGTTATGGACTAACTGTTTTAATACATAAATTGTCACATGTGATGTATCTATCTTGGTATTCATGCTTTCAGAGTCAAAACTGAAACATAAACAATAACATTACAGTTAGAAATAGGCAAAAATCAACTAAATCAAATGCACACTGAGTTGCTTTTTTGCATATTTTTACATTTGTCAGTAGAAAAATGTGTGGATCATCAATAGGTATTAATAGATAAGTACACTACCATTCAAAAGTTTGGAGTCAGTAAGAAATGAATACTTTGATTCAGCAAGGATGGATTAAACTGAACAAAAGTGGCAGGAAAGATATTTATGTTAAAAATGATTTCAAATAAATGCTGTTCTTTTAAACTTTCTATTCATCAAACAATCCTGAAAAAAAAATCATCACCATTTCCATAAAAAAATAATAATAATAAGCTTAAAATATTTAACAAAAATGGTAATGGCTGCTTAAAAAATAACCTTTGCCATAACAGGAATAAATTACAATTTAAAATATATTGAAATATTAAAAACAGCTCTTTTAAATTGTAATAATATTTTACAATATTACTGTTTCTTTCTGTATTTTTGATCATTGGGGAGCATAAAAGACTTCTTTCAAAAACATATCAATGATACCAAACAAGGTCATGGGTTCGATTCCCAGAAAATGCTTGAACTGATAAAATGTATATTCTGAATACAACACTGTGGATATTTAAAAAAGTGTTAGGGACAAAGTCAGCCACAAAAAGTGATGACAACTGTACACACTTGCCCATAAACACATCGATCCTATAAACTCACCCGCTTAACACACCCAACACAAGGTTGAGAACAAAGAAGGATCCAAAGATGACCAGGCTTACAAAGTAAACCCACGGCAGCTCAAAACCAATTGCATCATTCATCTACAGAGAAGAACACACAGGCAAAGACAACTGTATCAGTGTCATACACAATCACTTCCTTAAAAGATAATTATGGCCCATTACAGTCAATCTGAAGACACAGTTTACGTAGTTACCCAGTACAAGACGTCTGTCCAGCCTTCCATTGTGATGCACTGGAACACTGTTAACATGGCAAAGAAGAAGTTATCAAAGTTAGTGATGCCGCCGTTTGGTCCATCCCACTTTCCCCTGCACTCGGAGCCATTGGAATAGCACTGGCGACCGTGACCCGCAAACGCACACGGGACTGGATCATCGTCTGCATAATTATCTGGGAAAGATAAAATATAGACAGATGGAGTAAGACAGAGAGTGAAAAATGAAACAATGCACATAAATATTTTATGTGAGTGTGTGTAGTTACCTGTGCCTAAAAAATAGCAGGTGCGATGCATTCGTCCGATGAAGAGCTCCAGTCCGATGATGGCGTAGATGATGATGACAAAGAGGACAAGCAGAGAGATGTGCAGCAGGGGAACCATTGCCTTCATGATGGAGTTTAACACAATCTGCAGGCCTGCACACACACAGAGCAGAGAAATCATCATAATGGAGCACAACCTGTAACCCAAAACCTGTATTTTTGCATAAGAAAAAAACATTCCCATTCTGACTGTTTATGTCCATTATATCAGTTTAGTATTTTATTATTTTTGCAAATTATTTATTTATTTTAGGCCAATTTTTCAATTACTAACATGGCATATACACAAATGTTCAAAAGTTTGGGGTCAGTAAGATATTTGTATGTCCCTTAGTTTACCCAGACATTCATGAATTTGATCACAAATACAGTAATGTTGTGAAATATTATTACAATTTAAAATAACATTTTTCTATTTTAATATATTTTGAAATGTAAATTATTCCTGTGATGACAATCACAGAAATTTTTGTAACAATGTAATGTGCTGTTGTCCCTTTTGAGAAATTTAATGCAGCATTGCTGAATAAAAGTATTAATTTCTCTTTTGAAAAAATCTTACTGACTCCAAACATTTGAAAGAAAGTGCAATTTTAGTCAACAAAAACATTTTGTTTGAAAATAATATTCAACATGACAAAACGTGTGTGACTTGTCACTTAATTCACCATGAAGAATCTTTTTCGTCTCATCTTTGCTATCGTCAAAATAAAATAAAAATCTGTATTAAATTTTTTTCAAACATTTTAGATAAATGACTGACTGACTGACTGAGTGGTTGATAGATTGACTGACTGACACCAACATCAATTTACCTTAATCAAGACAATGGCAGCCAGAACATAATAGAACTACAGATGTACATAGTGAGGATTTTTTTTATGTGTGTTTTCTGGCTAAAGTAATGGGTATTTGAACAAGAAGTGTCCTCGTTCAATGTCACCTTGCCTTACTGGGAGAAGTGCCAGGATTAACGTGCAGGTGAGCACATGAGGGAGAGATACCATCATACATGCCAGTAGGCAGGAAAGATCCACACCACAGTTTCTAAATGTACTGTGGTGGAATAAGTCAGTGGTTTACAAGATCCTGTTTTCTGCCATCGTGACCAGCTTCGCCAGAGCTCTGTTGTACAGTAGCTAATGTAATTGTGTTTTCAGCACCATGGACAGCGCTCTTTGAAATCATCACCTTAGTATTGTAAAGATACAAGCAACAAATGGCTTTTTGGTTAGTTGGTCAATAGCCCCTTTTACACATACAGACTTTACTGGTAAATTAAGAGATCATGTGTGAACAGGACCTTTTTAAAAATACCGGTAAATTCGTTCCGGCAATTTACCAGCATGAGAAGTTGTAACATTACCAGTAAATTGCCGGAATGATGCTATGCGTGAATGCAGAGTGTAGATTACCGGTATGAGCACGTACAAGTTCAGAACGCGCATCTACTCTGGGCCAATCATAACATTCTGACGCAGATGACGCATTTACTCCGCACTGTGTATTTCCGTTTGAGGTCGTCTAATGATGTCTTTGGGCCACGTTTGTGAACGTTTGACACAAAAATGAAAACCTCAATAAAACACTGACCGTGTATACACTTCCATGTTTACAAACACAACACCAGGAGGCGCAACCGTTTAAAGGGGGCATCGGATGCCCATTTTCCACAAGTTGATATGATTCTTTAGGGTCTTAATGAAAAGTCTTTAACATACTTTGGTTAAAATTTCTCAATGGTAGTGTAAAACAACACCCTTTTTACCCTGTCAAAATCAGCTCTGTTTACAGCAACCTGATTTATTGCAAGTTTCTTTAAATGCTAATGAGCTCTGCTCACCCGCCCCTCTCTTCCGTGGGGTGATGAGCCGTTCTCATGAGACTGTTTACTTTAGCCGCGGAACTTGCTAACTAGCACGTTATTAGGAAAGGCGATTTGCAAAGATTCATAAAAGAACCTTATACTCACTTCTTCTGTTGGTGAAGCTGGATCACGAATGATTCGCACGAACTTAAACACATTTAGATTGATCGGGGGGGCGCATTTCACTTCAAAAACAAACATATTTCACTGCGTCTTCAGCGGCTCAGATGTCGGGAGTAAATGATGCTGCTATGTTCATTATTACATCCAACAACAGAACACCTCAATCACTTAGGAGCCATTCTTGTCTACTCCTGCTCCGGCATCGAAACAATGGCGGGCTGATGACAGCTCACTCAGGGCGGGTCTAATGTAAAAACGCTAGTGTCAATCAACAATCGTGGGAGGGGTCTGGGTCTGTGTGATGTCACGCAGACAGGCATCTGAGAATGGCTTGATATGAGAAAGGGGAAATGATTTAACGAGATTTAAAAAAAAAACACTGGGTGGATCTTTATCATTATAGGGTGGTTGTGTACACACACTGCCAACACACATTTCAGTTCAAATAACTTGTAAAAGTGCATGTCTCATCCGATGACCCCTTTAAAGGTAATTTCTGGTTAATAATGTCACAGAATGAGAATGGATGAGACGTCCGTGTTTCACTCCGTCTCCGTCTTTCACTCCGTCTCGAATCGCGCTTGCGGAAAGCGCTCAAGAAACAGTATCTCTTCCGCGGCTCGTATAAGCTCTCGTATTTTTTTTTTAAGTAAGAGCAAGAGACTGGACGACATTCACGTTACATGATTTGGCTGATTTGTACGTAGAGAGCATGACAGCGCACCACATTAAAAGAAACGATCATTCATGTTTTCAGAACTGCTGGCCAAAATTAAAAACGAAACTAAAATTAAAACATCTTTGAGAGCAAGGGGGCCCCCCTATGCAGCGTGCGTATTCTGCGTAGGGAGGATCGGCTCTGTGCATCACACAAGCACATCTCTCCATATAAAACATCTCAGAATACCTTCTTAGGAGCACAATAACACTCTTGTGTGGGTAAAATACCATTGAATAGTTCATAGCAATGTAAATCAGATTAAATCAGGCATCAAATTTAATTGCTTCATTTTCTTTCAATTACAAAAACAAACTCACTGGGCACTCCTGAAACCAGTCTGAGGGGTCGTAAGACTCTGAAGGCTCGGAGAGCTTTGACATCCAGACCTCCCGGTTTCCCCGGCATGTGGGAAGTTGTTTCACCGGATTTATGAGTAGCAGTCTCTAATATCACACTGAACAACCTGCAAAATACAAACAACAAAAACAAATATACATAAATATGGTTCAATAAATACATATTAAATAATAAAATGTATAATGTAATATTAAAGGTAAAATTATGATCTTCTTACATTAAAATCTGAACTTCAAATATTCATCAAATGAAAAATTAAAAACATTTGAATGCAGGAGATCAGGTTTTACAACAAAGGCAGTATATGTTAAATCTTATAATAATATTTAATTATATTTAGAGTGTTTGAATATTCGGTTTAATTTCACACTTACTTTCTTATATAAAAAAAGTAAAACTAAAAATAGACCAAAATTAGATGCCACGTTAGTCATTTTAGTAAAACTGACTAAAACTAATGAATATGAGATGATAAAGGTAAATATAAAAAAAAAAACCCAGTCCAATTCCCAAATGGATGACTCTTATACAAGCTAGGTTCTTTTCAGTGAATCCATAAAATAGAGTGTAACTGGTATAGTTTCCAGCGATATCGTCGACTTGTTTGCACAGATACTATTTAAACTGATCTGAGCTGGATGAAGACATCACTGAATTCAATGATGAACTGCCTTTAACTGAAAATTGAGTGTTTACTATTGTCCTTTTGCATTACTGACACACTATTTTCCTAGTTAATACTGTAAAGCTGCTTTGACACAATCTGTATTGTTAAAAGAGCTATATAAATAAAGGTGACTTGACTTGACTAGTCTGATTCCTGAACAAATGGTGCTTATGAGCCGGTTCTTTTTAGGAAGTCAAAAACATAAATCTTGACCAGTGTCACCCGATTCCCAAACAAATGACTCTTATGAGCCAATACTTTTTAGGACGTCATACAGCGTGACCAGTGTATCCTGATTCCCAAACAAATGACTCTTATGAACTGTTTTTTTTCAGTGGTTTGAAAACATACAGCATGACTAGCAAAATTCTATTCCCAAATGAAGGTACTGAAGTGTTGTGGAAGCTGGCTGGGCAACAATATTTGTGGCACCTATCCCAGCTATCTTTGTGCTTTCATGCATACACATGCATGCACAAATACTCTTAGGATGGCATCAGTATTATAAGCAGCAGTAATATGATGTGTAATACCGTGTGTTTGGAACAGATCCACCTGCCCATTAGCGGTTCTGTCTGTGAGCTTAATGAAATCTCTAATCAATACCAAAAAAAGCTCTCAAAATTATACTCAAAAAGGCGCTAAATGCCTGGCACAGTCATCTTCCTTTAGATAATTAACCATCACTCTGACCAACTGGCCATTAATGACCTCAGAACAGCTGTTTAGGCCCATTTTAGCAGGACAGACAGAGCTCTGGGGATTGTCGCTCTTTAAATACACTCTGTGGTGTGCGCAGGAAGAAAATGAGTTTAAATAGCGACGTACTATGAAAGACTGATTCTTTTTTTTGTGGATGAAACATGTATTTACACACTTCTCACATACACACACATTTACACAGGGCTGTAAAGCCTGGTGTGTAAAATTAAGGGTAGCGCTTAGTCTCAGTAGGTCAGATTAAGACACAATGAGAGAGTGAGAGAGTGAGGATTGACAGCCAGATCTGACCAGATAATCCGAGAAGGAGAGGTTGAGAATAGGGAGAAATGAGGAAAAAAATGGGGTAAAGAGAACAGCAGGACAAGAGGAGAATTGTGAATAAGAGAGCTGCTGCTGGCCATTACACAACCTGAATAAAAATCATCTACGAAAATTAATATGCAAGTGAATCATGGGAGGAAAGGCTGTGATGTCACTCCGGTTATTATGACTCATTTTCAAATGAAAAAGACAGTAAATAAACAAGTGGGGATGGATGGCTAGTGCGGTGAAGATGGTGTCGTACCCAACGATGACGATGACAAAGTCCAGTAAATTCCAGCCGTTGCGGATGTAGGAGCTCGGGTGCATGACGAGGCCGTACGCAAGGATCTTCAGAAACGTCTCGATGGTGAAGATGATCAAAAACACATATTCAACTTGTTCCTGGAGAGACACAAAGAAAAAAGAAAAGGTCAAACACACTCATACACACATCAGATTGTAATTTTAAAAATTATTGTAAAAGGTTGTTACAGTGGTGGCCAAAATTATTAGAACACTAGTATTTTCACCAGCTAAAAATGGTTTTAAGTCAGTTATTTCTATCTTTTGCCGTATTGTGTCAGTAGGAAATATCAGTTTATATTTCCAAACATTCATTTTGCCATTAATTGTAATAATGATAACTTGATAACTTCATAATTATACAACTTTCTACCCAATTATATACAAGGTTTTAATAATTTTTGCCCTAATTAGTTCATTTTAAATTAAGTAAATGACAAATAAAGTTTGAAAAAAAACTAATATTCCATGTAGTCGCTCAATTAATATGGTCAGAAACCTGACAAGAAAGCTTGAGGCACACAAATCATACCATCAAATCAATATTCAAAAGCAGATGCAATAAAAATAGCATACTTAGCATATTAATTGTTAACAGTAAAAAAAAATAAGCTGTACATTTAAGGTGTCTGCACTGGTATGACCCATGACCTGTTCACAACACAATAAGTGAGAGAGACAAAAGAGGGCCGGTCCTGAGCAGAGCTGGACTTCAAAATGGGGAATCTGTGAGCGTTTCAAAGGATTACAAATCTGTCATCCTCTCCTTTCTCTCCCTCCCTCTCGTTTGCCACTGCTGGCGTACGACAGCAGCCTGTCCACTGTTGCGGCACACTTGTGTGCACACACATACTCCCTCCATATAAACAAACATATAGACAGAAACAGCAAATTAACCACACAAAAAAACCACACCATCTGTACAAGACAGAGGACAATACCATCTGGACAATAATAACCATACTCACACACACTGCTGTCCTTGATTTAATGTAAAGTGGCATACAGCATAAACTTCCATTTGCTGGACCGTATGTCTCTGTCTAAAGTATGCAGAAGCTTTAAGCAAACCGACGGGAACAGAATGTCCATGAACTATTTCTGAGGCTCTCAACTGCAAATTCCCTTCCTTAGATGAGCAGATAGACCATGACAGCATTCAAAACCTTTCTTTGGTAGACAAATAAATGCAATTAATTTGCATAAATAATAACAAATAATTTAAATAATAATAATAATATTTATTTTATTGTTCAAACAAGTGAAATATTTTTTGGACCGCTGTATGCCAGTGAAGATGATAATGATGATAATAATGTATTTTTAATAGGTTTTATATATCTGCAGGCTAGGGAAATTAAATGGTAATAGGCAATATTTTGACTTCTAAAAGTCACTATTCAGTGCTTTTTTGTTTGCCACAACAGTGAAATCAAATGTCTTTGAATTATCTTATTTTGGGGGCTTTTCTCAGCACATATTGATATGTGCAATTAATCGCAATTAATTAATTTAATTAATCTGCAAAACATGTAATTATTTCAGTTAAAACTTGCAGTCGATTGACAGCCCTTGTAATTAGACATACAGGCTCAGAGTGCTGAATGCCTTTGAGTAATGAACCGAAGACAACTGAAACCAAGATGATGGACAGTAAAATATAACAAACAATATGGCAGAGGGCTCTGTGAGAGGAGAGACTGACAGCAAACACACACTCATTAAATACATGCCCCCTCCTTTGCACCTGGAATCCAGGATGTGGCTTTAAGCATCAGAACAAAGATGGAGAGCGAGAGAGAGAGAGAGAGAGAGAGAGAGAGAGAGAGAGAGAGAGGGATGGGGTGATGGGGGAAGGGTGATGAGAGACAGGGGAGGAAGAGTAAGCAGCTTATCAGGACCAAGAGCATTTAGAGCAGCCAAACGAACAGGCAGTTCATACAGTCTCCCCTGACCACCACTCTCTGTGCTCTCACTGTCTTAATAACCCTCTCTGTCTCTTTCTCTTTTACATCATTTGGGTGTCCTGTTATCCAGCATAAACGCAGTGGAAGACAGTGCAGGTGAATGTGACTGAGATTGCACTGTGAGCACATCTTTAACTCAAATCAAGCATTATTCTGTTTTCTGATTTCAATATAAACGTGTTTCTTCTGTGGGTATTATTGGCACTGTGGACTTTAACTGAAGGGACAGTTCACCCAAATACGAAAATGATGTCATCATTTACTCACCCTCGCGAGTCATTTAAAAACTATTTGACTTTATACTGTGGAACATAAAAGATGATATTTTGAGAATTTTGAAAGTATCTTCTTTCATATTCCACAGAAGAAGTTCAAACAGGTTTGGAACAAAATTAAGATGAGTAAAGATGACAGAATTTTCATTTTTGGGTGATCTATCCCTTTAAATTCACTTTGGACACACTTTTCCCCTTTAAACTCAATAATTAATTTAAGTACTCCAATAACAATGTCCAACAGTGAACATACTTACATTCTATCACAAAGAGATCTGTAATTTTTTTCCTTGAATCATCAAGAATGATTTTGAAGGAAAAATTTAGCTTTGCCATCACAGGAATAAATTAGATATTTTAATGAGTTTAATTTATTAGGAATAAATTAGTTATTTTATATTGTAATAATCTTTCACAATATTGCATTTTTTACTTAATTTTTGATCAAATAAATGCAGCTTTGATAAGCATAAGAGATTTCTATCAAAAACATGAAAAAAGTTGTAATTACACCAAACTTTGACCTGTGTGTGTGTACATATTTAAATGTGACAATGAAAAAACTACAATGGAAGTGTTAGAAACTGTGTACTGTGTATGATCTTGTTTATGCATTGAGTTAAGTATGTTACTGTGTTTGTCTCATTATGTGCTTGTATATTAGTCCTGTCTTTTGAGTTTGATTTCGTCTGGTTACTTGTGTCATCTTGTCTGTCAGCCTTGTCAACATTACTATTATTTGAAGTCCTCGTCTGCGTGTTCCTGTAACCGTGCACTGTGACTGCAGGAATACCCATTAGCCCTTGCGCTTGAATAATTTTGTTATGTTTGTTTATTCAAAGCAGGGGGACTAATAAGTATGCTTTTAATTTTGTTTTTAAAATTAAAATATATATTTAGCTCTATTTATTTATTTATGTTTTATTATAAAAACGTAAGTCACCATTAGGTTCTCTTGTGCAAAAAATGACATTTCTGATTTTTTTTTCAAACAAAAAGGCAAACTGCATTTATTTAAAACCAAAGCCTATGCTTACTTTAAACATCAACACTATTATTTTGCTTCCTAGAAAGCATTGGTGTTTTTTGTTGAAATGTAAATCTAGTCTGTATGCAATTCAGCGAGTGAATATTGCAACCCACAAAAAAAAAAAGCTGACTCTGGAAGAAAACACTGTCATTCGTTCATTAGTTCATGCTACACTGTGATCTTTCATCTGGGTTGCACATTATGCCCTGTTGTGGCTCTTTTGTCACTGCAGTGTCACTTCTCTTACATTTTAATGCAAATTCTTCTTCTATAAAAAGAATGCGATGCTCTGATGGGACAGGCATGAGGCAATGCCCGAGGGGGGTCGTGTTCAGGGTCCTGATCGCATGCAACTTGATTGGTCGCCTCTCTCTCATTTCCTCTCTTTCTCTTCCTGTTTCTCTCACACAAGCCTTAGGGAAGATCCCCTCCACTGCAGAACTTCACAACACGTCGAGCATTTCAGTACGAATGGGGCGCAGTCACACGCGCCTGTACACTCGAGATGACAGCGGGACAAACTCTGAGGCTCACATGGCTGATTTGGCAAAGTCCAGTGAAAGTGCTAGTGTGCCGAGATGTGGAGAAAGGATTTCTGGACTTAAACGAAAGGTGTTTCATTTGGTCCGACCCCTACTGAGAAACAATAGCTAGGGGCGCTTCTCTTTCGTTTACGATTTCTCTCTCATCTCAGTGACCTTTGCATGCCGAAGTGAAGCTGTAGTGTGCACAAGCTCATGCAGCCTCGCATTGTTGCATGCCTCACTGCAGCCGTGGAGAAAAAAAGGCACTTTTGTTTCCTCGATGCCACAAACGTGCAAGCAAATTAAAGCCTTGCAGTCTCAGATACAGGTGCCAACATCACAGTAACACAGGGAGATTTAAGCCAAAAATGAAAATTTACTCATCCTCATGTCAAAAATGTCTCTGTTTTGCACATACAATGAAAGTCAGTGGAGACAAATGTTCAAAATGTCTTCTTTTGTGTTCCACAGAAGAAATAAAGTCATGCAGGTTTGGAAGAACATGAGGGTGAGTAAACAATGACTGAATTTTAAATTTTTGGGTGAACTGTGCCTTTAAGAATGGCTGCTGAGTGGATCAAATGTGACGCTCTCTGATGGGATACAATGAGAGGTTGTGAGATGAGGGGGATTACAGAGTAATGCCACATCATCAAACGGCAAAAAAAGAAGGATTTTTACCTCAAAATGGCACCTGATTTTCAAATTGTTCTATTCAAAGTACAAAGCTTCTAGAAATTTCTGACACTGGGACAGCAGTAGGACTCAAAATAGTGTGGCTAAAGTGAGTCACACGACAAAACACTCTTGCTTGAGGCCAATGCCCCAAGTGTGTGTGTGTGTGTGTGTGTGTGTTTCTCTGTGCATTTGTTTTTATTTTCAGAGGGATAACAAAATGCACAATAAACTTTACTAACTTTAGTACTTATTACTAAATTGTCCCAATATAGCTGTTTTTTTTTGTATTTTTCATTAAATACATGCATTGGCGAGCAAAATCGACTTCTTTCAAAAAAAAAAAAAAAAAAAAAACTACTAACCCCCAAAAAAGTATAGATTATTGCTAATAGTATACAATAGTACCTTACATTCTCCATAAAATGTAAAGTTCCATACATTCTTAATTTGAGTTCTCATGTCTTTCTGTCCAAGCACCAACAAATGTCTTTCTATGAAATGACTCCACTGTTATCATTTCTGTTTTAATACCTTTTTTAAAAAAAAAAAATCATATCACACCAGCATTCTGAGGGCAGAAAAAATATAAATATATATTGTCCATTCTGAACATGTGGTTGCAATATTACACAAAATTAAAGCCACTGTTCTTTCGTTTAGACATACTGTAAAACTACAGTCAGAATAGACCTTGCTAAGAAATAAACAAAAACCTCTTCAAAGTTTTTTGAGAAAAAGAGCAGAGCTCAAATCCAACACACCTGAAACAGGAAACAACCACCCAGAGAGACACAGCAGAATAAGACCAGAAAAGACCAGATAGAACAAACCATTATAAAAGAAATGTATATTACATAATACATAAACACACATGCTTCTGACTGCACCTGAGATCCATAACACACCTCCCAAATGGGTCAGCAGGAATTCGGTCAGCGCTCTGTTCCGGGCACCATCCCAATATATCTGATTATGAAACAACACCTAGGAAGGGAAACACCTTTTCGCTCTCTCTGGTGGCTATTGCACACTTTTACCTTATATACAATTTTACAAACCATATCTCATGGTGGAGCTGGGGGTGGAGCTGAGCGTTTCCACAAGGTTCAATAAAATACACTAAAGGAGCTTTACTACTAAAGGAACTATACTGAAGCAATTTACCATTAATGTTTGCACAAAAACCTAGAAGCTGGTTGTCCATGAATGTTCTTCAATCCCTTTTCAGTTCTAAGCTGAACTGAAATTCACACCAACCCAATTTCACAGTCGAGAGAGAGAGAGAGAGAGAGAGAGAGAGAGAGAGAGAGAGCAATACTTACCAGGTCATGGTTGGTGGCATTCGAGTCGTCTTCGGGAAAAGGCTTGGAGACCCCCAGAGCAACACAGTTAGCGAAGATGGCCAAGAGAATAAAGATATCAAATGGTCTGGAGTCACATGTTAAGGTAAACGTGATCTTATTAGAGTGCCATTACATTCAACAGGCATTATTTAGCAAGTTACTTACAACAGTTAAGTTTTTTTTTTACAACAGATAGAGGTAAACTGTTTGAAAACTTGAAAGAAGTAGTTTAAGCTTTGTTTTCTGTCATTGACTGAGTTGTAATGGATACTTCCACTCCACAAGGTGAAGGGCGGCCCTGCGGATGGGGTTGTTTAATTTAAGGCAGAAAAGAGCTCTGGGTGCACGTTGGACTTGGTTGGAGCCCTGGACCTGCTTCTTCGCATGCTGACTCTTCTTCCTCTGCGTTCCAGTGGAGCTGGTGGTGGAGTTGAGCGTTTCCGTACGGTTCATCTTTGGCCGTTCATTTTCCTCCCACTCGTCTTTTTCTTCCTCGTCGCCCTCATTGTCCTCTCCTCCTCCACCTCCCTCCTCCTCCTCCTCCTCTTCCGCTTCGTCACCACCCTCCTCTTCCTCATTGGAGTACCCATTCCCTAAATACAGAGGTTTAGTCACTTAATGAAGGGTCATATGTCTGGATGACACAGCAAATAACAGTCTCTAAACTAAAATGAACTAATGCATTGTCAATGAGTGACAAGGATGCATTAAACTGATCAAACGTAACAGTAAAGACATTTGCAATGTTACAAAAGATTTGTTTCAATCAAATGCTGAACTTTTGAACTTTCTACTCATTAAAGAACCCTAAAACATCAGGTTTTCCACAAAAATCATGTTTTTTACAAAAATATTAAGCGGCACATCTGTTTCAACATTGATAATGATAAGAATTCAACATATTAGAATGATTTATGTAGGCTCATGTGACAGTGAACCCTGGAGTAAAGGCTGCTGAAAATTCAGCTTTGCTATCACAGGAATTACATTTTAAAATACATTAAAATAGAAACAGTTGTTTTAAATTGTATTATATTACTGTCTTTACTGTATTTTTGATCAAATATATGCAGCCTCGGCGAGCATCAGAGACTTCAAAAACACTCAAAATTCTTACCAACCCCAAACTTTTGAACTTTAAAGTTCACTTTAAAGCACCAATAAGAACATGCATATAGCAAAAATGTGCTATTTTAGTACTGTCAGTAGAGTTTCCTATAAAAGTGAAACCCCCCAAGAATGTCATGTTGCCTGCCTTGTCCTGAGATGTGATAAAGCATCAAAAAAAAAAAAAGCTTCTCTCCTATATTAATCTTTTTCCACCCAACATAGCAAACTTAGTCTTAGTTTGAATAAAATCTCATTGGTCCAAAATACTGCTTCACATTACATCAATCCTGATTGGCTGGGATTGTGTGAATTCTTCTTTGATTGTCGACAGAAATGACTTATTTATCACCAGAGCTTAAAAATAAGGATTTTTTTTCCGCTCACTTGGTCAAACAGTAGTTAGATTTCTTCTTGCTTATTTGCCCTAAAAACAACAACAAAAAAGTAATTTCTACAAATTATCTTTAAAATGTTATGAATTTAAATATATAATTTTATATTTACATGTATAATTTGAAATGTATCATCTTAAATGTATAATATTTAGATTTAAATTATTTATTTTACAATTTAAAAAAATATATTACTTATTATTACACATTTTTCATTTATGTAATTTTCTTTTTTTTTTTTATTTATTGTTGCCTTTATTACGATAGGACAGTGTAGAGCTGACAGGAGGTGAAGTGGGAGCGACGACTCATTTATGAAATTTTTAATCATGCTTAAGATATAGAACTGGCCCAACAGGGGAGGTGACAGTTCAATCAACAGTTCAACTGCCCTGAAACGCTCCCCAAAACTTATTGATGAGCCATGGGTCTACATCACAGCTGTTTAGGATGCAACGTAAACAGTAACAAGTATTGTTATAAAGAGTACTGTAAGTCACTCAGTTTTACTATATTTTCCATGGGATTGTCTTATCAATAGTTGCTACAATCTTATCAATAGTTGCTACAATCTTATCAATAGTTGCTGCAACAAGTGTTCCTCATCATCTGGACACAGGAAAAGAGTGATAGAGAGCGAAATAACTAAAAACTATGAAACTCGAATGACTCTGGTCATATTAAAGAGGGTGAGCGAGATAAAGAAGACAACGCTTTCTAATCTGCCACAGTCTCTGGTGAACAGGAGGCCTCTGCACTAGGTGAGGAGAACCACACAGTAACAGCTGTGACCTACTTCCCACTGTGAGAGGGGGTGCAGAGCGGGATTCTGGGCCAGCGGTTTCATATGTGAGTACCTGTGGATTCATGATGTTAGCCTCTAGCACAGCTAGCTGACAGCTAACAGAGAGAGTCATGAGTAGGGGGAGGTGCAAGAGAGAGATTGCGAGGACACTGTGCAGATAGCGAATTATAACTTCATTATATGCATAAGACCTCAGTGAGACCGAAGGGAATCCTATCAGCCAGAGATAACAGCAATCAGTACTTTCATTGAACATTTAAAATGGGCAGGCAGGAGAGAGAAATAAACTCCTGTGTGAGGTCTGTAAAGTGAGCTATCATGACTGCTGCACTGCGCTGATAAAGACACGCTCCAAATGGAAATTGAGGGGCCAATTTAGCACATCATTAAAAGAAGGTATTATGAAAAATGAGTTTTTGTTTTGGCTGCAGCTCTGTGTAACCCTTACTATGATGGCTAACACAAGCCAACAGGCTCTCTTCTACTTTAAAGACAGGTTTGTTGGGTTTTCAATCATGGTATTATATTTGCTGTGTCCATAATTTCACACAGGGGTGCGTTTGAAATTTGAAGTTATGAAATTTACATAAACAAGTTTTTATCTATGTCTATTTCTGAATACAATGAATAAACAAAACTGACCTCAAAGGCATGAACCTGCCATTTAATTTTCATCCGTAATTTAATACCACATAGTGAACTGCAACTCCTGTAGTTGTGTGGCTGTGGATACTGAGGCAATTTTATGATTCGCATTGAAGATTAAACAAGCATGAAGCTTAGTTTCTTTGGCGAGACAGTTTGTATGGACTTAACCAAAAAAATTATAAATAAATAAATAATAATAAAAAACATTACTACATTGAAGCATGGCATTATTTTTCAGTTGAAGGCAACAACACCAATTTAAGGGAAGTCGTGGCCTAATGGTTAGAGAGTCGGGCTCGTAACCCAAAGGTTGCGAGTTCGAGACTCGGGCCGGCAGGGATTGTAGTTGGGGGGAGTGAATGTACAGCACTCTCTTCCACCTTCAATACCACGACTGAGGTGCCCTTGAGCAAGGCACCGAACCCCCAACTGCTCCCCGGGCGCCGCAGCATAAATGGCCACTGCTCCGGGTGTGTGTTCACTGCTGTGTGTGTGTGTGTGCACTTTGGATGGGATAAATGCAGAGGACAAATTCCGAGTATGGGTTACCATACTTGGCCATATGTCACTTTCACTTTCACTTTTTAAGCGCTCTGCATATTGCTACATAGGTTAATGCTTTAGTATATTATCTATATTTTATTTATCTTAATGGAGTGACCTAAAGGGTGTAGAAACGTGCAAAGAGACGCATACAGTAACTCTCATGTGCAGACTTGTTTCTAAAGCAGAAGGATTTGGTTCTTGAGCTAGTTAGGGATCAAAGATTAGAGGCCAATTTAATCAAACTTACTACCAGGAGAATATTCATTTGTCATCTCCAGAGGCCCTGCATTACACTCTACTATGTGCATTAACCTGCAGTGCTGGGGTTACTTGGCTATGATGGAAGTCAAATGATATCTGTAATTGCAGGTTGCCTGCAATCAGAAAGTCATCATAAAGCGCATGTGCAGGTTGCGCTCTGAAAATGACCCTGTGGCGGTGAAACATCTGGTGCTTCGAACAAGAAAAATAAATTGGAAAAATAAATTATTAATTTGATTTCAACAGAGCTCAAGGCTCAAAACCTTCATCTTTCATTATAATTAACATGTATAACATTTTGTGTTCCTGTAATTAGTACAACTGTCAATTATTTTGACAGATGAGGTGCAGTTACCCTATTTCAACTACTATTTCACATGGTTTAAATGTTTATTTTAACAAAACATGTTTCAGTAAAACCTGTTAATAGGATAGGTAAACTATAAGTTGCCTTTATATGTGAAATATGTGAAGTGAAATAATAAAAAAGATATAATATATATCAAAGCAATATGCACATTTATACAATTTTACAGCAAATTGCTATTAAAATTCAGTTTTTAAATAACCTTTCCAAAAGTTAACATACTGTTTAAAATTAAAGAGGTATTCCCAAAATTCCTGCATGAACCATGATATCAGCATTGCATTTTATTTTTTTTAAGTGATTTTCTTATTATTTTTGTTTAGTTATGTTCATTTGGGTGTTTTATGTTATTTTCTGTTATTTACTTAACGTTTAGTACATTGTTGTTGCGTCATGTCAGGTGTTTTATTTTTGTCAATCTTCGTACACCAAAGATTTAAATGTTGAAGAGTAGTTCAACAACAAAATTAAACTGAAATGAAATAAAATTACTATGTTTCATATAGACACGGACACAAGTTTACGCTTGTATTTGACAACTTAACGGCGGATACACAACGTGTATTTATAAAAAACCTAAACCTAAAAATTTGAATTAAATGATAAAATAAAACTTACTTTTTCGGTTCTCCTCATACATGTCGGAGACTGTCACTTTGACCTCATTGGAGCAGAATGCATGATCCTCACGACAGTTTCTTCACTCACATTTTTGAGGCATATTTCCTAAATGAGCTTTTTCTATGAAAGCGTTAAATTGTCCAGTTGTGCAGTCCTGGACCTGTATCCAAATGCTGTCAGTCACCTCCTAAAGGCTTTTCATTCCGAATCAAATGAGTTGTATTCAGTTGGTTTTAAAAAAACAGAAGCGTTCATTTATTTCCCGTCATCTAAAAAATAACTTTGAGGGCGTTGAGGACAAAAATAAAAAATTCTAGACGTTGATAAATAAAGCGCACCCTCTGTTCTTTATCTATCTCCGCATTTAAGCCATCAATTGAGGATTAAAGAAAAAATGACTCGTTTAAAGGGACAGGCAGCCTAGAAACTTATTAAAGGGAAGGATATTGGGCAAACGATTTTATGGAGCGTCGACAGAAAATGTAGGCGAGTCTTTGCTCATTTTCGAACGCCACGGATCAGTGTACACACACACACACACACACACACACACACAGACGAGCTCGTGAGTGCACTCGCGCTGTGTCTCCGCGTCTCCGCGCGCTCTTGTGTGCGGTTGCATGTAGGATGTGTGAGCATGGCAGTTTAAAAGTCAGTTGTTCTAGTTTTATTTATTTTAATTTAAAGGATCACAGAGAACAAGAACCTTAATCATAAAAGGAGAGAAATTAACTGTTTCCACAATGGAAAAAATACTGTTCCTGATTGTGCAATATATGCCATGAAATTACATGTGTTTATGTACCAACCTTTGTAAGCTATTAAAATAGACACTGCAATGTACATTACTGATAACTTAAATAAGAAAATTACTTAAATTCAAACAAATCTGAATTCTTAAACGCCATGCATTCACTAAACCTAAACTGGACCTGTAAAAAGACCTAGAACCTTATATGTCTTTCAAAGACAAGTGGAAACAGAGGTCAGCTTATCAAGCCTAGTTATCCCTGCGAGGTTACCTGCACTTGTACACTAAAATCAGCTTGAAGCTTTTGTCTGCAAATGAATTCCTCCTGACATTCCCATGATATACTCAAAGTCTAAGTCGCTGTAATCCCTGCACACACAACCCACAATGTTTGATTCAATGCAAGTTCAGGCACCTTATTTGTCAAAACACATATTTGCATGTTAAAATGAACTCAAAATGCTGGGGTAACTCTTACCTTCAGACATAATGAATAATTTTGCATCACTCTCTATAGAAACACAGTTGTGTCATCTAACTCTCCTTTTTAATGGTGGATCTTAATACATGTAACATACAAACAACCATAATGCAGTTTAAAATTACAATGGTTTTTAATATTTTCCATCTTATGCTAGTCTCTCAGACAGTGCTATCAGTTATTCACCATTCAGCAGACAATTGTCACCCAGAGGGATGTACAGTAATTGCAGAGACAGTCTCCCTGGAGTACCAGCGGGTTAAGTGCACTGCTCAAGGGCAATGCCCCCGTTTGAACACACCATGATGTCCTTTTTGCTTCACTACTATTGATGTCCAAGTGCAAATTATCTTATTCCTCAAGTTAAGGTTTCAAAAACACGAACAACATACATCTGAACAGTGAAAGCAAAACAAACAGAGGGCTTTATCTGTGTTTGATTAGGGGTGAGAAAGTGCTTTGTTTATTTATTTATTCATAATTTTTTTTGAATGATACTTCTAAATGTATACTTTCTTTACAGAAACGAACAGAGGTATAGACCAGCCTACTATAGACTGCTACATACTGCTGTAGTGAATTAATTAAACAAATGCTTGTTAAAATGGACACATAAAAATGGACAGTTATTGCCCTCTAGTGGTTACACTCTCAGCTCTCAGCAGGATGACATCATAAAATCTGTTAATGAAACAAAGTGCATGTGGCATTTGAAAGATTACCTCATAATCTGATAATGTGTCAAATGCCATTTTACATAAATAAATAATTGTCTGTTTAAACCGACTGTTTAAACTCACATGTATTCAGCCTTCTTAACTAATATGGTTTCAGCTTTCACAAAACATTCCCTTAAATCACCTTGTTTAAATAATGTTTAGATCTTTCCTGATTTTTATTCTCATGTGATATCATATAACACATGATAACACTGAAGAAAATGATCAATCTTTATTTTCCTCATCTCTCTCATTTGAAGCCCTCCTTCACATGCTCTCGCCTATTTATCTGCTACCGTGTTCTGAAGAGATGAATTACTTTGATTTATCTCACTGTCTTCACTCAGCCTCCCTCTCTCTTGCTTTCTCTTTTTTTATTTCTCCCTCGGTTTCTCTTTCTCTCTTCAGTGAGTGCTATGGTGTGCTCTGTTAGATTAGAGTTTAGCGGAGATGAATGTGTGTAACGCAGTATAAAAGCAAGGTTTTGCATTTTAATGTCAGTCATTTCACCTGCTAATTTTAACAAGTTAGATTCACTACTTACTTTTTAATTTTTAACCTATTTATTTAGGTATTTTTCTTGAAATGTGACCCTTTTTCATTTAGGGACATGAACATGCATTTGCTATGCTGTGGAATGTGCATACAAAATTATGATGTTTGCAGGTCAATTTAACATGATGTTAAAACTTTTTTTTTAATGTATATTTTATGTCATATTTTGTTTCTTAGCTACCCTCTAAGAGTATTTATACATTTACATTTATGCTTTTGGCAGACACTTATCCAGAGAAACTAACACTGCATTGAAGGTGCACATTTTTATCAGCTCATGCTCAGTCCGCTGGTAATTTGAGCCTATGATCTTGGCACTGCAAACACTGTTTGATCTTCTTTTTAAAATGTCAAAAATGTATTTTTTTTCTAAAAAAATTTTTACTTACAAAACTCTTTATAATATTCACAGTTTATAAAAAAAAGAATTGTTAAATCATATGTTCTCATTATTACTTTGTATTGTGTGAGAAGCATTCAAGTTTTTTTTTTTTCTTTTGGTAAATTTTATTGAATCCAATAAGGGTCAGTTTGACACTGAACATAACTGGGTTGTATATCTAGATATTGAACCTAATACAAGTGCTAACCGAAAGTATATGTGAATAATAAACTATGGACTTAATTGAGTGTTTAAATCTGAGTGATGTGTTTCTGAGTGTGTGTGTATGTGTGTTTTTGTTTGTTCATGTACAGTCTATACTCAGGGGTGCACTGGGATTGCAGTAAGCAGGCGCTTCTGTACTAAAACTGAGTCATAGTCAGCACTTTCTTAGGTGCTTCATTGACTTTAACCCCCAGCCAGACACATACACACTTCCGCACAACTGTGGCACTGCAACAGGCATTCCATCATCCCCTCTGTAATGAAGAGAATGTCTTGTTAATTGCCCCTTGTTATTTATGATACCGAAGGGCTGTATGCATTATTAAAGAAATACTCGGTTGTTTCTTCGCAAGCAGCTCGATGCAATTGTCCGTTAACTCTCGTTAATATCGTATAATGTATTTTATGAGGCAATTACACGTATTGGAAAATGATCTAGCCAAAGATGATGTCTTGCATGGGGTGGGTGGTGCTTGCGGGTTGCATGCGCTGCTGGCACTGTATCCAAGATACCCACAGTTTCCTTGGTAACCGGAGAGAGCACATGGATAAAGTGTGCGCATTAGTTAATGACGCTTACGACACTTATTTTACTCTTTTTTCATCCAAAACAGTGGTGTAATAATAGCGGACGATTTTTGATAGTGTTTATGCAGGGTTTTACAACACACACGTCACACATATGTAACCTCATAGACCTGGAACAGAGAGTTGCTTGTGATTGTCTTTAGTAAGAGTTTGCGCCGACGTCATAGCGAACCGTAAACCGTGACCGTGTTCCGCTGATGTCAGCAACGATCAACGAGACGCTGCTGCAGCACGCAGACCACCGTCACCCACCTACAGGCTCATCGACGTAATGAGGGGAAAAAGAATAGCTACAGTTTGTTACAAATACAGCACTTTTATAAATGCAGTTACACATTGGGGAACGGGCTTCAAACGGCAGTCATTTTCCGGCAGTAAAATTCCGTTTACATTGTTTGAAGGCTTCTTGCACTACAAGTTCTTTTTAATCAGAACTGTAAAGATTAAGCAAATATGCCAAATAATTGATAAACTGAATAGTAGCCTACATTGTAAAAATATTTTTTAAATAAAAACGTTTTAATGATCTTTATGGATAGTGTAGGCTATATTAGCCTATAGGATATAGGCTATTTATCAATGTCATATTTACTCGGCGTAACTTTAGGGCATTCCCAGAATTCCCTGTGGGAACCATATTCTTATTTTAAAAATGAGTTTTTTTTTTGTTATGATAGGCCTATTTAGTTCATGTTTATAGCATGCATTTACGTTGCTAGGTTTTAAACAATAAATAAATGAATAAACAAACAAACAAGTAAAAATAAAAACAGAAATTCAATATTTTGCCTTTAACTGGCCAAAAGTAAAAAATAAAAAATAAAATACTAAGTAAAAGTTTTCTTGTTTCGAGAATGACCCTGACCAAGAATGAAAATGCAAAATTAGTGTTTATTATTTAACACTTACTTCATCCGTGAATTTCCTTTGCACTTGTTGACAGTAGATGAGCGTTCAGAGATTTTCAGTGTCACCAAAATAAATACATTTTATATCCCGTACTCGCCTTGTGTCTTTGATCAGAACGTTCGCATGCGTAATGAGAGGCACGCAGTCCTATTCATTATAAATTCAAATACATCTTCTTGATTGAAGTATGTGGGTAAGGAGTCACGGCGCGTTCATGTATTCCCAGTCTAGCACGGCGCTGTCCAATCACCTCCATCCATAGGCGGTCCGATCCGTCCCTGTTTCACACAGCGTTCCCTCCCCGTCCCTGCCTCCTCCTCCTCTCCTCCCCTCCGCTTGGCTGCCTTATCATCGCTTCCTTATTGCCAAACCTGCAAAGACAGGGCTGTACTGAATGCAGCGTAATTTTGACCCATGTTCCATTAGCTGAGCGGCCCTGAGGGCACGAGGCTTCCGCGCGGGACTGTAATGCTACACTGTCCTCCCTCTCCGGCCAGTTCATCCTCAGCAGCGCAGAGCTATGGACCTGAAACCGTAGTGCTCTTCCAATACAGCGTATCTGCAGTCACCTGCGACTCCAATAGGCAATCAATATTGATAGAGTATTGTTAAGGATTACAGCCATAAGGAAATACGTCGCGGGGGGGAAGGCTGGAATTATGAAGGTATGTCACAGACCGCCGCATTATTGCTTGGCTGACCATCCGATACTACTACTATATGCTTTTGTCCATTCATTTCTGTAGGTGTATCGCGCGAATTATGTCCTTGCGTGGCGACTGGTGCCAAGGGAGCCACTTTGCCTTTGCAGCATTTAACGCCGTGCGCGCTCTCTTTGTCAGCAGCTTTGTTTGTGTCAACTATCTCCATCACATCTTCCACCGCGATTCATTTCAAGTCGGCATGTGCTACTCGTTCCTGTCTTTAGTAAAAGATGTTCGCGTGAAATCGCCTCTCAGACAACAATAGCAGTACATTAGCGCGAACGCGTGAGTGAACTGTTGGTCCACGTAGTAAAACAGCGGCCTCACGCACTCCTGTTTGGAGGCAACGTAACCCTGTCAGGTCTAAATGAATATGGGTGTTTTTCTCTATGTGTGTGAGAGACACAGAAAGTGTTGAGTGTGTAATGCGAGAGCGAGCAGGTGCTGAGAAAATGTGTCAGACCAGTTGCGACTCGCAGTGCTGTGGGTCTGCAGTGATGTGAGATGAGATGTGTCCACTCTGCTGGTAAATAATGACCATTGCAGTCATTGGCTAGCAGCATACAGCCCCTCTCGGCACCATCATAACCCTCCACAGCGTTTATGGCCACACTCATAAGCATATCAGTGTGTTTTATTAGGGTTGTGAGAGCTCAGGGGTGTTATGAGGAGGAATGGTGGTTATGTGTTTGTCCGCTGAGCATCTGTGAGGGAATTTGGCAGGGCATGTGTCATTCAGTAAACAATCTAATGTTAAACAGAATTAGAAGGAGATTTATTGCCAAGTATGTTTACACACACACACACACACACACACACACACACACACATGCACAAAATGGTCTTGAAGCTTCCAGTACATAGAAAAAATAAAAATACAATGAGTCAAATAACTTATGTTGACAATAGACAAGCTAGACTAATAATATATGTACTGTATATTGAGATACAATTATGCAAGAGAAAGTGAATAAGAAAGGAGCAGAATATAATTATTTTTTAAAAATTGCACATCAATGTCTTGGATAATGATTAAAACCATAAAAACATTTGTTACTTGAAATAAAATAAACATTAACTGAAACAAAATAAAAAATATTAAAACTTTTTTATTTAGAATGTACTAAATATTTGATGTACTAAAATAACTATAGAAATAAATAAAACATGAATAAAAACTATATAGACATATAAAAAAAACTAATAAAATGGCACACACAAAACAAAAAAATAAAATGAAAATGGCAAATATATTTAAAAACTGTAAAACTATAATAGTAACTATATGTTAGTAAATGTTGCAAAAAATAACATTGGTCCACAGATCAGTAGGCTACAGTTTATTCATCATATGCTTATACTCAAAGGTGAAAGGCATGACAGCCCAAGGTTTACTTAATAAAATAGTTAGTACATATTATATTCACATTATCACACACATTAAGCAATTTTTTTAAATCCATTTTGAATATGATAAAGTATGTAAAAATGACAATCACTGACCACTTTGCCATGCTACTGCTGCAGAACTGCCTCCCTCTGTCACTCTTCTGTATCTCACTCTATCTTTCCCCCAGGCGACACAGTTTCATACCTCTCCTCTCCTGTCCTCGGCTCTCCCTGTTACATTTACTTGTTACTCTCGTAAAAGCTGCTAGCATGAAGGTTATGGACTTAAATCAACAGCCAATAGTGTTGTTGTGCAAATGAGCCTGTGCAGGTGTACATTGTGGGAATTCATATGTATGAGCGTGTGTGCAAGTGCTGTAAAGTTTCATCTCTAGAATACATAGTTGACTTGTAACATTTCAATTTACAGTGAAAAGACACTTTCAGTGGCGTAAAAGTGACGAGCTGAAATTGTTCCATCTGATCTTGGGATTTGTAGCCCTAAACTAATGTGACTTGAATCATGTTGGAATTACGTCTAGTGTGACCTCTTTTAACTGAAGAGGTTTGTTCTGAGTTCCAGATTGTTTGTTTTTATTGAGGAGAAACCTTGACTGCTGATGTGGAGAAATAACAAACCCCATGGCTCTTCATCGCCCAGGATGCTTTAATGGTTCAAGCACATAACAGCAGACTGATATACCTGAGGCTCTTTACACAGGAGCGATCCGCAGTGTGATGCAGCAGAGAGATTTTAAACATGTCTCTGAGTGATTTGATATTAGTTGGATCTGATTTGCAGAAGTTAGAGTTTTATTTAGCTGTACTTTTTCCATCTACAAGAACCTCTGTAGACATTTTCAGTCTATGTCAAGCTGGTCTTTCTAAAGGAATCCTGCTTAAACCAGCCTAAACTGATTTGCTGGTTTTAGCTTGAAGGAACACTCCACTTTTTTTGGAAATAGGCACATTTTACAACTCCCCTGGAGTTAAACAGTTAAGTTTTAACGTTTTTGAATCCATTCAGCCGATCTCCGGGTCTGGCGGTAACACTTTTAGCTTAGCTTAGATCATTGAATCGGATTAGACCATTAGCATTTGGTCATCAAAAATGAAATTTGCTGCCGTATTATGGGTGCAGCAGGCGCAATGATATGACGCAGCGCCTGAAAGTAGTCCCCAGCTTGGTAACTAGTATGATATAGCTGGGGACTACTTTCAGGCGCTGCGTCATATCATTGCGCATGCTGCACCCATAATACGGCAGCAAATTTCCTTGATTATTACGCCGGAATGAGAGTATAGTTCCTAGCCATATCAGCCTAGAAAATCGCAGCTTTTCATTTTTCATCGGTCTTAGTACACGATGTAACTACAGAAGAGTCAAGCTTTAAATAGGAAAAATATCGAAACTCTTTGGTCATTTTTGAGCGCAATGCTAATGGTCTAATCAGATTCAATGATCTATGCTAAGCTAAGCTAAAAGTGCTACCGCCAGACCCGGAGATCGGCTGAATGGATTCAAAAACAGTAAAACTCAACTGTTTAACTCTTGGGGAGTTGTAAAATGAGCCTATTTTCAAAAAAAGTGGAGTGTTCTTTTAAGATGGCCGACCAGATGTAAAGGGCTGCAAACCCATCTGAAACCACGCAACAAACCAGCCTGGAAGACTAAATAAGATGAGCAAACCAAGTAAGGCTTTTTTCCAGAGCAGAAGTGGGTGATGATGTGTAGTCTTGTGTTTCTCTAATTTGGGAGCTTAAGTTAATGTTCATTTCTACAGTACAATGAGATGAAGACATCCCATAATCATTTGCTTCAGAGAGGGAACACGGGGTAGAAATCGAATTTCATTCTTCTCTGATCTTCAGCCTTGTTCCACAGCATGAACAATAATTGACATTAAGAGTTGCTGCATTAGATGTTGACAAAATCTCAAACAGCAGCGGAATCCGTGCGCCATCCACAAAACTTTGATCTACATCTGTCTCCTTGGCCCAGTGACATCTGGACCTTTAGTTTTCAGTTAAACCTGTTCTCGATTTGAGCATGTTCATCGACTCACCTGAAGATCCAGCAGGATTTATCTTCTCTCTGCACTTCATCTTTGGAGGCACAGACTCCCTCAGAGTTAATGAGAATATCCAATGTGTTCAGGCAGGGTTAGAGCCCTAACCTTAGGTTTGTAGTAAGTGAGAAGTTTTCTACATTCCACTTTTGCTCTACTTGTGCATTAATCCAGCTTTTACTTAAAACTTGGCATTATGTACTACATATACTGTTGTTCATTTACACTACTAGTCAAAAGTTTGGATTAATTACAATTTTGTATGTTTTCTAAAGAAGTCTCTTATGCTCACCAAGGCTGCATTTATTTAAAAATCAGTAAAACTTTTCTATTCAAATATATTTCATTCCTGTGATGGAAAATCTGAATTTTCAGCAGCCAGTCTTAAGCATCACATAATCCCTCAGAAATCATTCTAATATGCTGATTTAGTGCTCAAAAAACATTTATTATTGTTTAAAATGTTGAAAAATGTTTTTAAACATCTTTTGATCAAATAAATGCAGCCTCTGTGAGTGTAAGAGACTTTTAACTGGCAGTTAAGTGGCTTTGGATAAAAGTGTCTGCTAAATGCATACATGTAAAATAGTCATGTTGCATAGTTGCCATATCAAATATTTCCTGATACTGTTCATGCAAATCTAGCTAGCCATTCGAATGACTTTGAAATGCATCCGTTGAATTAGAAGCATTATTTCTATGCAGTTCTGTCTTAAGTGCTCTTGAACGGTATGAAAATGAAAAAACAGTTCTTTTGTTTGGGGTTATGAATTTTTATTCATAAGTAGGATGGGGTGGCAGTTTTGGGCACCTTTCCAAAGTACTTAATCAATTATTCTCAACATCTCAGCAGCCCATGAAGACTCGGCATGCATATGTAATGCGGAAGATGCAAGCAGGATTTAATCAGAGAGGGAAAGGGCTTTAGATCGTGATAAAATACACAGATGTCACACAACAGTAATATACTTGAAGAAACTTGCCTCGTATGGGAGTGTATGTCTGTGACACATAAAACATCAACCCAGAGGGATGCCAGAAACATAGCGAACAAAGTGGTAGACAAGATCCAGATGCATATTTAAAGCTAAGTTATATATTAATCTTGTATCCTAAGTGCTGAGTCTTATTTTACCTGCATGAGAGGTTTTCCAGTGAACTGTACACTCTCTCATATCACATTCACGCTGTACTGTGTGTGTGTGCTCAAGTGAGGTGCGAACACACTGCGGCAGGTTGGATGGACTTTGATACCGGGCATTTAAAGTGCTCACGCCACTGTTTGCTTTTAGTTTTTAAGGTGACTCGCTTTGCTATTTCTCCACAGCTCCAGGCAGAGTCTGTACAACCTGGAGTTATAACTTTCTCTCTCTTTGTGAGGTAAAGGAAAAGACCCGCAGCGGCGGAATGCACGGTCTCCTCTCCTCCCCTCCCTGAGTTTACTGCAATGGTGTTGCTGTATGTAACTCTGTTAGTATTGTCCATTTAAAGACTCAGCCACCCCCCACCCTCGCTGATGTATATCAGATGATGTGATCTTTGCACTGCAGGCTTGTGATTAGAAACTCTGAAGTGTTATGTAATTTTCAGATGATTTGTGTTTTAATTTTTGCTTGTATTTTTGTCCTTAGCTTCTGATTCATGTCTATAGAGACTATATGAGTCGCTATATGGCTAAGCTACAGGGACACGCATGCGGAGAAAGAGAGAGAGGGCCTTCTGCAGCCAACCCTGATGCCTAATTTGGCAGATCTTTTGAGATACTGATTCGTTATGTATTTTTCTACTTTGCCATCTTTAGCAGAAAGCCCCAGATGATTTTGCTGGTAAAAATGTGTAAATTTGCGGTAGCAGAATCGTTGACACCTGAAATAGATCTATGCATTTTTAATGAGCCCGTGTAAATTATGTTTGTGGATGGAATCACCCCCCACTGCGTTTTGACCATCTGTTTGCTTGTTTTGTTTCAATTTGGAGACTCGTATCATGTTTAGCTTGTGGAATACCACTGGGACTCGCATAAATGTGTTTGTGAAGGCCCTTGCCTCTCATTTTGTGCCTGTTAGAAGAATTATGGGACATATATTCTCATTCTGTATGTATTTGACTTTGTGCTATGTTTTATCGTTTTTGTTTTGGTTAAAGTAGAATATGTCTTCAAATTTACATGTAAAAAGACACATTCAGTTGTGTTTTGTTTACTTAATGTACAGTACACTACTGTTGAAATGTTTGGGGTTGGTTTGATTTTAAAAGAAGTCTCGGTAACACTTTACAATAAGGTTCATTAGTTAAACATTAGTTAATGTATTAACTAACATGAACTAACCATGAGCAATACATTTGTTACTGTATTTACTAATCTTCGCTAACGTTAGTTAATAAAAATACAGATGTTCATTGTTAGTTCATGTTAGTTCACAGTGCATTAACTAATGTTAACAAGATATTAATAATGTATTAGTAAATGTTGAAATTAACATTAACAAAGATTAATAAACGATGTATAAGTGCAGTTCATTATTAGTTCATGTTAATTAATGTAGTTAACTAATGAACCTTATTGTAAAGTGTTACCGAAGTCTCTTATGTCCGTCAAGTCTGCATTTATTTGATCAAAAATACAGTAAAAACAGAAATATTGTAAAATATTATTACAATTTAAGTTTTCAATATTTTAAAATGTAATTTTTTTATTACTGTGATAGCAAAGCTGAATTTTCAGCAGCCATTACTCTAGTCTTCAGTGTCACATCATATGATCCTTTAGAAATTCATGGAAACTTTTTTCAGCATTCTTTAATGAATAGAAAGTTCAAAAGAACAGTAATTATTTGAAATGGATACATACTGTCAGTAGTGTAGTTTAAATGCATATTTTTTTAAATATTTTCTGTTACTCAAGACTGTCTGTCACTATAACCAATAAACCAATATTATGACATTTATTATATGACACACAGTAAAAGTGTTTGAGGCTTCAAAATGATCCGAAATGATTCATATTCAATTAACCTATTTTGACAACCAAAATAGGTTGGTTACCCTGAATATTTTTTTATAAATTTTTTTTGTGCAAAGACCCTGATTTGAAGGAAACCCTTTAGAAAAAACAACCCTAAGCTAGTTTAAGGTGGTCTTCTGACCTGTCCAAGCTGGTCTTCAGTTGGTTTGCTGGGTGGTCAGCTGGTCTCACAGTCTGACTAGCTGAAAAGTGCCTAAAATCAGCCAGCTGACCATCCTGACCGAGCGGGGAAATCAGCAAAGCCCAACAAACCATTTTAAGCTTGTTTAAGGTGTTTTTTTTAGCAGGAAAATCTCCTTTTAATTAAAATTTTTGTAAACACAAATTGAACATGTTTTCCTCTTTCTATTTCTTTCAGCGCGGTCAATATGTCTAAGGCCACTGTTAAGAAGCTGCACTGGCGCTCGAAAGTGCAGGAGAGCTTCGTCCCGCTGGGCGGAGCCTCGGGAGAGCTTGGTGTGGCCATTGGAGGTGGTGCAGATTATGGAGAGTTCCCATTTGTTACTGCAGCACCTGGGGGTGGAGCCACTGTTGGTGACATCATCCTAGAGATCGGCGGTACACCTGTCCTTGGATTGACCTTGGGAGATGTGAGAGGGCTTCTGAACTCATGTCCACATCCAATCCGGATCAAAACCGTATCACCAGGTACTCTATTGATCAATTAGAACAAATTGACTGGTGTATGATTAGGCACTGTAAGTTGGAGAATAACAGCCTTGTGCACTGATCCAACTCCTACTTTGCATTAGATAAGAGAAGGTCCATGCAAAGAGAAGAATTCCTGAATATTCTTTTGAACAAGATACAGTTTGCAGAGTAGAATTAGATTAACTAAATTTTAATGTCACCATCATGTCATTTCAAACCTCTATGACTGTCTTCTGTGGAAAAGAGTAAATTATGAAGAATATTCTGACCTTTTTTCTTTAATATAATAAAACTGAAAGGGGACTTAGTCAGTCAAACTACAAATTGAGAGAAAAGATTCCAAAAAAATACTATAATTGGTCATTAAATGTGTGGGCTATATTCATTACAAATGCACGAGTCCAGTTCATAAACAAATTCTGAACTGATTCAATGAAAAGAACAATTAATTCATGAATCGAACTTTGGTATTTCTCTCATAAACAAGGAGAGCTAGGACTGGTGTCAAGGTATCAGTCAATATTGATTTTTATTGGTCCAGAACACTTAAAATGTAGTACAAAAGTAGTATGGTATTTTTGGTATGGCTACTTTTATGCTATTTTTATGGTGCATTTTTGTCATTTTGGACAACAATTTTGGCCTCAGTCTCCATTTCTTTTCATTATACTGGAAAGAGTGGTCAGGATATTCTTTCGAAATTCACTTTTTGTTATCCACGGAAAAAAGAAAACCAAAGTTTGAGCGTGAGTAAATATTGACAGAATGTTCTTTTTAGGTGAAATATGCTATCTCCTTGGAGGCCCTCTGACCCACTGTGAGCTTTCTGAAAATGGGGGATATCAGTAATTTTCCGGTTCATGGGTCACCTCTATCTGGGTTTAAACCTGTGACCTTTTCGTTTCTAGCACAGGTCTTTCCTGACAAAGCTGCTGCACACCCTATCATGTAATTTTGGGAGGTTTTATCTGCATTTTGTTGCACTTATTAAATTAAATACATGGGTTGTGTGAGAGCTTTATACCTACTGACAATATATAGCCCTGAATAGGTCACAGTGTTGACATGTCACCCGCTAGTGTCATTCTGCCTGAGGATTGTATTATCCTAATCTAACCTGCCTGAATACGTCAGTTCAAGATGCTCCATGAGGATTTGATTTACTATATTCATGTCTAGCTTCTACACAAGGAAGTGTTAAGAATTTTTAGTTGCTCTTGACACCATGAATGAATGCTTAATGAAGGCATTTCAGTCTCTCAGATTTGTCAACACAATGTTGTGAACTACTGTAACAAGAATGTCAAATAATGCTTTCTTATGTGAGGAAAAAAGCTAAAAGCTTCTAAAAGCTTTTGCATTAATTAAATTACACGACAAAATATACTGTATCACTGACGGTTTTAGATGTTTTTAAGGACCGAATGGTTGAGCATAGCAACTTTGCTGCTTGGTTTATTAGCTAGAATTTTTGGAAGTAGAATAGTTATTTATGGAAATAACAAAAGTAGAAACTGACTGAAAAATAATACTTTTATTTATATATATATATATATATATATATATATATACTGTATAAGTACACCTTTTTAAATCCTGCTGAATTAATGATACACTACCGTTCAACGGTTTGAGGTCAGTAAGAATTTATTTTACAGTAAATACATTTATAAAGTTACAAAGGATTTCTAATAAATTTTCTTTTGAGCCTTATATTAATCAAAAATCTTGTTTTATTATTGATAATAAGTGCACCAGTGCAGCATATTAGACATTATTTCTAAGGGATCATGTGACACTGAAGACTGTAGTAATGGCTGCTAATTCAGTTTTGTATCACATAAAAACTACATTTTAATATACATTAAAACTATTATTTTAAATTGTAATAATTCACAATATTACTGATATTTCCTGAAACATGGACCACCCCCCCCCCCTCTCCAAACACCCCCCAACCTTACCACACCAAAGAAAAAACTTTTTTGTGTAATTCAAGTGTGCCACACACAGGTGAGCGGGCCTGTACAAACCACCTGTAGTAACACACTCTCCTCTATGTGCACTAGACACTTTTTCACACACTGCTGTGTGTACACAATCCCACAAAAGACTCAGCAATATATGTATGTTTACATGCTCATGTACTACAAATCATCTTGTACTGTTCCCCAGCCAGCTGCTTGACTCACAATGTTTCTCTCTGCACATGTACAGTATTTATGTGAAGCATTCGTATAGTTTGTATAGTTTGTATTTTTTATCTTTTATCTTTAGTTGCATAGGGTAAACATTTATATATAGTATACTTAGTCAAAATCTGTCAGTAGGTTAGTTGTGTATAGGTTTATAGTGTTTTACTTCATTGTTGTATGTCTGTATTTATGTAGCACCGTGGACCCGTGAGGCACGACATTTCGTTCCACTGTATGTCCCCACATGTAGCGGAATGACAATAAAGCTCAACTTGAACTTGAACTTGATTTTGAACAAATAATTGCAGCCTTGGAGAGCATAGAGACTTTCAAAAGCACTAAAATGTTTTACTGACCCCAAGCTTTTGAATGTTTTTGTACATTTACACCATGTTTACGCACACATTTACGCATTACAACTGGGTGCAATGCAAAAAATTTCCAACTAAGTGATTATTTGTTCATTTTTTATTTTTTTATCTGTCCACCACTTAGAAGTGGAAATGCTGTGTGATGTAACATATCTCAGCCAATCAGAAAAGTTTATGGAGCATTAAGCATAAAACGCATACCAAATAATGTATTTTTATAACATGTATTTTAATACATTTATTACTTCAGTTGGCATCCTTTTTATCTTTCCTCATAGAACTTCAGGGGTCTATCCAATGTTTTGGAACCCGTGTAATGTTTAACTCATTGGCTTTTGGTCCAGTGAGTTTTTGATAACATAAAAATTACTGACAAAATGTAGTATCGCTTGTCGCTGTTGTGATTAGTTCAGACAGAAACTCAGATTACTCTTACTCTCTTGAATTACACAGTATTTTTCTTAATAACATCATGTAAAAGATCCTGATATGCAATATCTACGCCAGGTCTCCACCTTCCCACAGTTCAGTGTCAGACATTAAGTGGATGTGATATCCTGCACTATATTACTTAACCTCTCCAGAACTCTTTTGATTGAACAGGCCCGATTGATCGCTGTCAGCGTGGGGTGGGGGTGGAGCTGGGGTTCGGCGAGTAACGGGGCGGGCAATCCCCATCCACAATGTATAAAGACAATCAATATCCAGCGTGAAAGGAAGCTGGCTGTCATCTAAGGTCATAACGCACTTTAAAAAATGAATAGATCAGCGGGAAATGACTCATCCTACCTTTCCCATGAGTCCTTGAGAAGTCCATGTGTTGAGATTGTGTGCGGAAAGGACCACCGGATTATATTACGTGCAAAAATCAATACAGAGAAGCCGAGCGGGGAGGATAGGTCCTCCGTTAGGTGCTCCGCAGTGCTTGTTTGTGACAACAGCACACTGACCTCAGAGACTCCTGCAGTTGCAGTGCAGTCTCAGTGTGCATGTGAGGTCTGAGGTGCTACTGTGGTAACCCGGGGTGTGTGGTATTAGGATTGAAATCAGGGTGAGAGACCGTTTTACCCTTATCACTTTTTAAGGTGTATTTCAGTTTGTTTATTTTCAGAACAGCGTCATTGACAATTTCGCTTTGCCAGTTCACCTTTATTCTCATATTTCCATGGTGACAGCAGTGTTCTATTTGTGAATTTGGCAACAGTGCTGTTATTAAAAAGTGGTTTCAGATCTCTCCATCTCATTCTTGCTCATGTGTTCTGTTTGTAATCTGTAGGCTCCACTCTCTGTAAGGATCTGAGACTTTACCTGAGCAAGTGTTTTACACCCGGATCCATGGACAGCCAACTCCAACAGGTCATACGAGAGAACCTCTACCTGCGCGCCGTGCCCTGTGAGTGACACACACCTACGTTCTTCAGTAATACAGGGGCCTTTAACGCAGGATGTCAAACTAATTTTGGAGAAAAAAGATGAAAATGTGTGTTAAATGTCCAGTAAATGTAAAATGTAAAATGTATTATGCTCATTTGCTGACTGTTAAGACAAAAGTACTCACTTCATCTGGTAAACTCTAATCTGCAGTTTACACAATTTTTGGGAATAAAGGCAAACATTTTTTTTTTAATCAGTGGGTCTAAAAACAAAGTAATGCTTACAAGATACCAGATTGGTGCTTTTGAGGATAATATAATCGCTGGATTTGTCCATGTTTGTCATTTAAAGGTGCGCAATGGATTTATTCAGGCTTCAGGGAAAATCTGATTTTTTTTCTTTTATTAAATCTGTTTTTATATTGTCTGTTTAAACTGTAAGTTACACGTAGCCAGATTTTACTGACTTGCATACTGTAGGTTCACCATGAATGAGACTTTAGAGATACAGAAGATGCTGTGTCATATATTAAGTTTAGCACTATTCAAATCTGGACATATTTGGCACAGACAACTGCATAAAAATAAATTAATTTAATCTGATTTCAACTGCCTACATAAGTGGTTTGCATTAGGTTTATACAAATTTCATTTGAGTTTTTTTGTTTCGTCTTCCAGTTCAGGAAATAAAAAAGTGAAATGAATGGGAGATATTTGTTTTAACCTTTTGTACTAATTTTTGCACAAGCAAAACTCTGATCACTGACTTGACACATTTTCAACACATTTTTCTATAATTTTCCTTTAAACTCTTCATAGACCCCCACTCCATTCTTTAAAGGGTTAGTTCACCCAAAAATGAAAATTAGCCTGTGTTTTACTCACCCTCAAAGCATCCTAGGTGTATATGACTTTCTTCTTTCAGACGAATCCAATCGGAGTTATATTAAAAATTGCCCTGGCCCCTCCAAGCATTACAATGGGGATAAGCGGGTGTTTTTTGTCAACAGTCCAGAAGACGTGAAATAAAGTGCGCGCATCCGTAATAAAACGTGCCTCACACGGCTCCGGGGGGTGAATAAAGGCCTCCTGTAGCGAATCCATGCATTTTTGAAAGAAAAACCATCTTTCAAACGTAATAAACACTTTTTTGTTACTTCCGCTGACTGTGGTACGCGGAAGCCATTCTGGCGGATGACGTAGGACGTCGGCGTTGCGTGATTAGTGACGAACGCGGAGAGAGAACAAAACAAAATGCCAGTCAAGTATTGTATACACTTTAGTTATTGGCTATTTAATTTGGCATTTTCAATTAATGTAGGCCTGTTACGTTCTTCTTCTTATTATTCTTCTTCTTCGTCTTCTTCGTCTTCTTCTTCGTCTTCTTCTTCTTCTTCTTCTTCTTCTTCTTCTTAATATTATTTTTATTATTAAATTAATATTACAATTAATTTGCCCCGCAATAATTTCATAGCGCATCACCGCATAACTGAACGAGGATAATAAAGATTAGGCTAGCTTATATTTACTCCTCACTGAAAATGTTTTTATAAAGGTCTTTCAAAACAGGTTTTATTATACAATGAATTATAGGCCTATAATTAAAATTATTAACACTGCAATCATCAATGAATTTGATTTAATTTCAAGCACCGACTTTTAAAAAAAAGAAAACAATCTGTTTAAAGGAACACTCCACTTTTTTTGGAAATAGGCTCATTTTACAACTCCCCTAGAGTTTTACCGTTTTTGAAGGTGAGTAAAACTGGTGAGTAAAAAAGGTGCTTTGAGGGTGAGTAAAACACAGGCTAATTTTCATTTTTGGGTGAACTAACCCAATGTTTCCCAACCACTGTGCGCGGCACACTAGTGTGCCGTGACAGGTTGTCGGGTGTGCCGTGGAAAATTATCAAAAACTTCCTTATCTCTATTATATTTCATTATTATTTTAAATCAGTGCTATTGGTCATTGTCTGTTTGTGGGATTTACAAATATTTAACCAATGAAAACCATTCAAAAGAGCTTGTGACAAAACCTCATAACGCCATTAGATCCTCAAATTGTCAGTCAAACCTCATAACTCCACCCCACCTGCAAGGGTAAATAAAGAACTGATGTTTGAATAAGTACAGCGTTTTCTTTACTCAAGAAATGCTGTCTATAAAGGCTAATGTTTTTGTGTGTATAAAGAGCAGAGAAGACTCTTAGCATTTGCTGTCTAGTTGTAGCCAATACACTTTTGTACGTTTTAAATATCATAGCTGTTCTTCTTTTATATCATGAGATTTTGGCCAAATGTATTAACAGCAAGAGAAACGGAGCGCCCATATAGCTACAATAAACTTTATAACCTGTAAACTGGTGAAAACGTGATGCTATTAATTTCCTGCCTTGTTCTAATGATGGAGAAAACACAGATCTCTGTCACTCGCTCGTCACAAATCTCATTAACTCCATTTGAGTATGATTTTCAGAAATTAAGTGCAAGTGTCTGATCATATATAAAGCCAAAATACCAATTCTGATGACACAATGTTTAATTATTGGGAAAAAAAAAAGAGTTTCCCCATTCTATCTTTTTTTTATTTTTTTTTATGCTTAGTGGTGCCGTAGGATTTTTTACATATCAAAACTGTGTCGTGGCAGAGAAAAGGTTGGGAAACACTGAACTAACCCTTTAACAAAATGCATATGGACCAGACCTCATGCTTTTTAGTCATAGGTCTGGCTACACAAGAAGATTATACAATATGTAAAATGACTCCCTACTGCTTCTCTCTGTCCACCAAGGGCTTCTTGGCCTGAAAAAGGTTGAAGACCCTGCAGTAAAACAACTGCACTGAAAACACAAACGAGAAAGATACTGAAATACATCAGCCAGCAAAAGCATGCATGCAATCTCATGCTTTGATGCTCTCAGAGACTGTAAACAAATCCAGTTTACAATCACGTCAAACCTCATGCGGAGTCAAAGGTTCAGTCACTTTGAGGCAATGCAATGCACTTTAACCATTGCCATGGCAACTGTCATCAAATGTCACAGCAGTGTGCTCATTGTGAATGGCACTGTTCCATATTTTGCCTTGGCAACAAAACTGCAACTATTTTCAGAAATGATTGCATTCATTTATTAATGTATAGCTCCTGCCTGCCCCATTTAAAACATCAGGCACCCGTTCACCATAACAGCTGATGCATTTAATCCGTCCCGCATGATTCAAATTTCACCTATTTCCTGCTCTTGAATCCCAAAGCTGCACATTTGTCTTTGTCTCCAGCCTGAGGTACCCTGCTGTGCCTTTCAGCGCTCCTGTGCATGCATATACGCATAAACGCGTCAGCACCCAAACACAGATCCATTCACGCATGCTTGCGAATGTACACATAAGCACACTCATATTTGTGCATTCACATAACGTTTTATCTGTCGGTTCAGTTACATAGCCTGTCTACTTGGAAAAAAAAAAGGCTTTCCCAAATAACACATTTATTCATCACATCATTATTTTGACACCATAAAGCAGCTCATTTTACTGTCACTTCTCTGAATAGATTTCAGGCAATTAGAAGACTGTAAGATGCTCCTCTTATCTGTTCTTTTAGGATAAAATAGCACAGGTGTGTCAGTATAAATGTGCATAGCTATGTTTAACCAGGTGCTGAACGTCATGCTAAATAGTTAACATGGGGTTGCATTGGGGCTTTTAGAGTCAACATGAAGTCAGCATTATTTATTTTTCTAAAACACGTTCCTGGTCTTATTTTGCGTAATTCATCAGTACATGTTATTCTTAAAGAAAAAAATAAAGTTTCCTTGTAATCTTTCATCAAGATGTAATAATAACTTGCTCAACTGTCCTTTCCAGCGGACATCACAGATCGCTATATTTCAACCCCAAGCACCTGGCTCCGATCTGAAAATGTACGCCTGCTTTTCACAATCCAATCAGATTCTGATGAATACATTTTTTCCCTGTTAAATATCCAGACTCAGAAATGTCACGTTACGAATGTAAAAAGCCCTCAATGTCAAAATCCTTAATGTCTCATTCTACACATTCATTAGAGATTAATTTCAGGGTGAATGTATAGGTTCAAGTTTGTTGCATTAAAATGTCATTATTTCAAAAGAAAAAAACACTCATACGCTTTTTGCATGGGCTGTCAGTAGGATTAATCCAATACAGGCACTGTGATATCATATATGGGCTTGGGACAATGCAGTGTTTTGTTATTAATGGATGACTTATTGTATATAGTGGCTGAAGGCTTTTAAGTCATTACAGTCCTGCTTGATGTTGAGTAACTATGCGTTGTATCCATTCAATATGTGCGCTACCTCATAAACCACGTACCTTTTCTCTACCTGAAGACTTTTGCTTCAGAGCCATTTGTTATGTTGGCAAGGTCGATTGTTCAAAGTGTGCAGGTTTCCTACTGTATCTCTTCCACAACACCGGAGAGTTGCAGTGATCAGTTTAGCCTAAATCGGGATGCGCTGCTAATCTACCTCAGGAAAATCCACTTTTCTCAACTTTCATTTGAGATGGAAAACTGAGAGGGAGTTGTATAATCTCATCACTGTGAGATTATAGAGCAGTGTTTGAAATCATAATCAGGTGTCTCCTCACACCGACAAAGTCATATGCAAACAGACGCACAGACAGTTTGTTTAATATATAGTTAGTATGTAAACGCTGTTATGTAACTGATTTTAACTTCATTTGACACTCAGATGAGACATTAAACTCTGCCTGTTTTCCATATCAATGCCAATCAACTTGCTACAAGTATGTGTGTGAGTGAGACGGCTGCGTCTCTGTTTTCTGAGGTTCTGTAGATCCAAACATCAAATGCATCAAAGCAGACTTGTGTCCTGGTGATGTCATCAGGATGTTTTTTTTTTAAATGCATTAGATTTTTAGCAAAGGGAAGATGCAAGTTTATGAAAAAATAATGATCTTTTAAAATGTCCTATGTGTTTGTAGCACTACTGGCCTTTCTATTTTTACATTCTCCATTTAAATGGCTTGTTGTCTGCTTATAACAAATTCATATGTCTTTTTTGCTAAGTTAAGCAAAAAGCGAAAACATTGTATTCTTATGTTTGCTCTCTCTGCTTTGACCCAGGTACGACCAGGCAACCACGGGATGGAGAGATCTCAGGGGTGGATTATAACTTTGTGTCCATTGAGGAATTCTTCTCCCTGGAAGAGTCTGGAGCCCTGCTGGAAAGTGGGAAGTTTAAAGGTCAGCATCAGTATTGCCAAACCGTTGTTTCTTAACCAGGGGGTTCCATGTGGGACTCAACATGACTTAAAATGATTTAAAATAAGACAAAAATTAAACAACTAAACAGCAAGATATTTCTTATTTTAATTTCATGATTACCATGGTCTTGTAAAACCTGAATATATGAGAAAGTTCAATTATACAAGTAGGATTTCTAGACCTGGAAATTATATAATAATATAAATGAATAAAATAAAGTGCCATGGGCATTTGTGTAATAAATATTTTTGTTTTGTTTTTCTTTTCAAAAACTATGAGTGCCAAATAGGTTTTTAAAACAAAACTAGGGCTTGGGGGGCCTTTAAAATTGTTGTGGACAGTGGAGGGCTTTTGAGTAACAAAGATTGAGAAGCACTGATCTAAACAGTTATTTCATTGCTTATCAAACAATTATATTTTCTCTCAAATAATAAATTAAAATATCAAATACTAAAAAAAAAATAAAAAAAATGCTTATGAGCAAACTTACACAAAAACTGCAACTGTAGAACTCAGAACACCATTCACTAAGTTCTTCATATTTGTTTATTAAATATTTAGGCTGCTTTTATCATATTTTTCAGCTACCAGCATGTGTGTTTTACACATTTTACCTTTGTTTAAATCCATTCTGTTCCACAGATTTAACTCACAAAATTCATATTCAGACAAATTCATATGCAAACATATGGAAGAGACAGGCCATGTTTTGGATCTAAGAGTTAAATTTACTCTTCTACTGAGTTTGTGTGCTCATTCATTTGAGTTTGTGTGTGCTCGTGAACACATGGTGAGGGTCAGGGCGTCAACGCCAGAGCTCCAAATGCTCAAGCCAATCAGAATCAAGAGAAGCACCCTCCAGACTGCGGAGAAAAGTGCAGAGCAGGCTCGGTTCTGTCCTCCAACATTATCAGCAGAAAGAGCTGAAAAAGAGCCCTAATGGAGAGAGAACAAGCGTGTAACGCAGACTGATGTCTGAGCCTGCTGATGTCTTTGTTAAGGGTCTCACACACAGCTGCAGATTCACACTATGACATCCTTCAAAGTTGCAGCTCTTGGATTTATGAATATGTTTCCGCTGACTCGTGTTTTTGATGCCGCTGCGCCACTTTCCTTTGTCTTTGAAAAGTAAGAAAGATATTGTTCACTTATTATGTCCATCTCAATCCCACATAAAAATGGATTGTGGTTTTTATGCAAATCTGCTGATGACTGATGACTCATGGTCCAATCACTGACCATGTCAATATCAACAATAGGGACTTCTTTTTGTTTAGATTTTTTTTTTTTTTTTTTTTGATTTAGACCTTTAGATTTTTACTTATCCTGCTAAAATCTTTACTCTATATACACGACTGTTCAAATGAATGGGGCTTTTGAAAGTCTTTTATGCTCACCAAGGCTTTATTTGATCAAAAATACAATACAAAAACAATAATATTGTGAAATTTTAAATAACTGTTCTCTATTTGGAAATATTATAAAATATAATTTATTCTTGTGATGGCAAAGCTGAATTAGCAGTTGTTACTCCAGTGTCACATGATCCTTCATTCTAATATGCTGATTTGATAGCGATCAAGAAACATTTCTCATTATTATCAATACTGAAATCAGTTGTACCGCTTAATATTTTTGTTGAAACCGTGATGCATTTTCCCAGGATTCTTTGATGAATAAAAACTTCAAAATAACAGCATTTGAAATAGAAATGGAAATATTACTTCTAACAATATAAATGCCTTTACTGTCACTTCTGATAAATGTAATTCATCCTTGCTGAATAAAAGTACTTTTAATTAATAATTTCTTAATAAAACCTTAATGACCCACTACACTGTAAAAAAAAAAAAAGTTGGGCAAACTTAAAATTTTAAGGCAACCAGCTTCAGCAGATTTTTGAGTTTTCTCAACTTCTTGTTTTAAGTTTATACAACAAAAAGTTGAGAAATTTCCTAAAAAATAAGTTGAGAAAACTCAAAAATCTGCTTTAGCTGGTTGACTTAAAATTTTAAGGTAGCCCAACTTATTTTTTTTTACAGTGTAGAAACTCTAGAAAGGTGAGATTTGGTATGTTTTAATATGTCTATAATTAATAACAAAAGTGTTTTTAACACCTGAGCAGTGATGCCCTGCAGCTCATGAGTCATCTCTCCAGCCAGAAACCACACCACACTCCTACTTTTCTATCACTCTGTACAGGAGAAAAGAAGCTTTTCTCTGTAATCCCTATTTCAGTTTCTCTGTCTCCGATCACCCCTCCACCCCCATTCCCTCTCTCTCTTTCTCTCTCTCTGTTTATTTTTTTCTCCAGTTGTAAATAAGCTGCAGTGAGGGAGTTATGCTGCGGTTAAATATCACTGAAAGTGCCTAACATGTAAGCTGCGAAGGATTGTGCGCCCCTAGTGGTCTTATAGTGTAAATTGTGTTTTTTTTCACCTGAACATTTATCAAGTTCAAGTTCAAGTTGAGCTTTATTGTGTTGTATGCTTTTACTTTAGCGTTTTAGAGGTAGATATTCAGAGGTGGATTAATCTCATGTTTTTGCCATTGATCTGGATGCTAAAAGAGCTCTGGAACATCCTGTCAGTTTATTAGTTTCATAACAGCTGCAGTGATTAAGGGTTTTAAAGAGAGTGTGATCTAGGGCAGTGGCAGCCAGGAGCAGGAAAAAATCCTCTTTTGATAAAATGTACAACTAGAACTATATCATTAAAACTGGCGTTTTGAAAGATACATTTGGGTCACATGAACCATTGGAAATGGCTTTTAAATGTAAGATTATTTTAAATGAGGAAAGTTTAGGATTTTTAACATTTTGAAATTAAGAAATATTATGATATAAAATTAATTCTGCACTATTTCTATTTCACTAATCAAGTAAGCAAATTTATGACACTGATCATGTGAAGTCCTTGGTACAAAAGGTCAGATTTTCTTGCTTCCATTGAAGCACAAGGTGATATTTTGGAACATCCACTCAAATCATGCAGGATAACATGGATCATCAGATTTTGTGGAGCTCTTGCCAGACTTGTGGAGTTCATGCCCGTTTGAGTACATGTTGTTACTACAGGAATAAGGGGCTCATGTTAATTCGTGTTAATTTTAACATTTCACAATTGTTATGCTGGAAATATGTAATGAAGAATGTTGTATTATATTAGACATAAATTTACTAGTGGTTTTAGATGTTTGTTTGTATGTCAGGTAGCCTAATTGTAAATTTGAATGTTTTTTTGGATTAATTTTTCTTTTCAATGTTAATGGTGTGCTCATAGGGTTTGTATTTTGCTGGATTAATACCTTTTTGCTTTTGAAAATTGAGATCCAAAGCCTTCTGTCTCAAGCTGTTTTGAGTCTCCTATTCTGGTCCACAATTCTAGAAATGGCTCTTTGGCTGCCTCAAAAAAAATCGACTCAAGGAACAATAGTTTTTAGGTTGAAAATGGATGATATTGTCAAGGACTGTTTCAGTTAGCGCATGTAAAGCATTGTGTCTGAGGGCCACTGTTTTTGAATTTTGCTGATTGGATTTTTTTTTCGATTGTGGCTTCATAGAGGCCATTTCTAAAAAATCTCCATCATCACAGGGAACTATTATGGCACACCTCGGCCAGTCCACATCGGTCCTGACAGCCCCCCCATTACATACCAGGAACATCGAAATCTCCTGAGGAACTTCCGTACCCGTAGCAAATCGCTCAGCAACCTGGAAAAGGCAGTGGAGGAAGGGGACAACAGCGAGGAAGACTCTGGTCTTTCAGGTATTCAGCTGTTGGGTCCACCTTTATTTTGAAGTATTTAGTATTTTTAAATGCAAGCAACTTCCTATATCATGGTACAGTAATATATTTAGGAAACATTTTCTGTTGAGATTGGGAACTTCTCTTTTTTTATCAAGATCTATAACTTATGGTGTACCCCAAGGCACATGTTTGGGTCCTTTTAATTTTTCCACTATATGTGCTCCCTTTAAGTTAATTTTATTCCAAAACTAAGTATCTCCTTCCACTGTTACACAGACAATACATTTATCTTCTAAAAGCCATTGTTAAAACTAACATTAAAACTTAAAGCCTAACATAACGCAAAAGCCAATGAGAAGTTACTTTGTTGTTGCTTAAATATTGTGTGCAATATACAGTATGTTGAGTTTTCTGTGGCATGCTGAATCTTCCAGCATCTCTGGATTTGACTGAAGTTTTTAACCATTTTGCATTTAAAACCCACAGTTTTTGAACACTCAACCAGGACATGCTTACATTTTTATGTTTTTGACATTAAAAACTATGGAATTGTATTTAGGATTGATGCCTTTCTCATATTAGAGCTGGCAAAGAGGAGAGTAACGTGAACAGCATGACCTCTCGCTGGCCTGAGTTTGCCTAAGATTATACAAGACGGCTGCATCTCATGTCATGTTCACTGTACTTTGTTTCCCAGCGGGGTCTGCAGGAGCCAGCAGTGCCCCTCCCACCACCATTGTCTCACCTAATCAGACTTGGGATTTAGGCGGTGGGCGGGATGGAGGGGTTGCCATGGAGAATGGAGCACGTGGAGGGGCATTGCCTGAAAACTGGGAGCTGGCATTCAGTGACACGGGCGAACCCTATTACATCAAGTGAGTCAGCTGGGGGAGAAGGAAAATATAAGACGGTATAGTGAGAAATAGAGTGGGCAAGAATAGAGACAGAAGGTCATTTGCTTCCTCCAGTAATCAAAGATTATAGTCAAAGTTGACATGATGCCTTTGTATGTCACATTGGATTTTTGACATGCGAAGGCGACACTTGAACTTTAATATGTGCGTCAACGAGAAATGTTTAATTCAGTGGGTGGCGTACAGTTATCATGTTGGAAGTAAATGTGATTATTTTGTATTTTTGATGCAAAAAAGGTGTCATTTGAACTCTAAGATGCACGTCAATGAAAAACGCAGAATCTTTGCCTTCATCTATGAAAATTAAGTCAGCTTAATGTGGCTTTGTATTTTTGACGCAATTTTGTGTAAAAAAAAAGGGCGACATTTGAACTTCAAATGCACGTCAATGAAAAATGCATAATCTTTGCCTTTATCTATGAAAATTAAGTTCTCTTAATGTTTATTGCTCTTAGAACTGCAGTTGTATTTCATCTTAAAGTTGCTGATGAAACAAAGTCTCTCTCATTTCTCTCATTTTTCAGCCATAACTCAATGACCACAAGCTGGCTGGACCCAAGGACTCAGGGCAAAGAGATTGTCAGCAAGACAGAGTGTGAGTGTATATGTGTGCATGTGTGTGTGAGCTTGGCTCCTCTCCACTTTTTGCCCCCAAACATACTTTCACTCTCTCTGCAGTCTTCACACAAAGATTAATAACAAACCTTCCTGGAGCCATTTAGTCTTTCTCTCATGCCTTCATCTTATCCCTTGTATCCTTTGCCTTTCAAACCTTATCCACGATCCCCTCGTCTCTCCCCACTCGCTTTCTCCTCTCATCTCTCTTTTTCCTTTAATGTTATCTATCACTCAAAGTACGCTCTCTTAGATTTGAGAAGGTCGTGTCTGCTATCACTTTTGAGCTGAGTGATCTTCAGAAGTCATTATGTCTGTTACTATGCACATATGTGTAAGAAGCCCATGTGTGCAAATACATGTATGTGCATACATATCTAAAATCTAATTTAACCATGAGGAAAAAAGTTTTAGAAGTTTGAAAAACAAATAGTGTGTAGTATATATGGTATACTGCCTAGTGTTGTGAAATGATTTTGCAGGTTTCAGATTGTAGTATACTATATTGTCTCATGACCTCTTCACATTGCATGATTAATTCAGCGGTTGAAGTCCAGTAATCATGCTGGAAGTAAATGTGGTTACTTTGAATTTTTAGATGCAATTTTGAGTAAAAATAATGTAATGTTTGGCAGTCTGTTCAAATAATGAATTAAACAAAAGAAAAGAAAAAGGTCACAAAAGCAATTGATAATTCAGTGCCCTCACAATGTGCTCTGTTGTATGCTGCACATTTTGCCAGTACTGCACGTTTTACTGCAGAATATAAAAAGTGTGTGATTGAACATTTTATACAGAATATAACCAGTACAGCCCATATCCCAGCAGATGGCACTGTTGTTTAGCAGTCAACTCCATCCTGAAAAACTTTAGTATAGGCGGTTTTGCTTAAAGGCATTGTTAAAATTCGGTGGACTTAGCATCCCATGTATAGATACTTACTTTTATTGTTTCTTGTGTGTGTGTGTGTGTGTGTGTGTGTGTGTGTGTGTGAATTAGTACCTGCATTCACAGACCAACCATCTGAACTGAAGGGCTATTCCATTCACACCCGCCTGTCGAAAGGGCCTCGTGGGTTTGGCTTTAACATTGTGGGTGGCAGTAGACCTCGAGAGTTCCTGCAGGTGTACAGCGTCACCCCTGGAGGCCCGCCTGCACTCAGAACAGGTGAGTTTTAACCCTGTGTCCTTTAAAAAAAAAAACACAATACAGGTGCAGCTGGCACTGTATTGCAAACACTACCACACAAAAAACTAAAAACAAATTATAGCAGTTATTAGGATCTAAAATATAAATGGCACGATGTTCCAATGGTGAGTGAATTGAGGCATAAATATTTCCTAATAGTCATGTATTATTATTATTATTATTATTATATTAGTATTATTATTATTATTATTCAGTAAAGCCGTTTTTGTTATTTAAAAGAAAAATGACAAAGCAGTCATGTTATGTTAAATTGCTCACATCTTTCCTCAATATGACACTTTGCATAATCATATTCTGGAATATTATGATGATTATTCTTATTTTTCAGTAAAGCTGTTTTTGTTATTTAAAAGGAAAAAATGGCATGAAGCAGTCTTTTTTAATGTTAAGTTACTTGTTTTTCCTCAATATGACACTTTTGACAAACATTCAAGGAGGCATCAGCTGTAATGTTTAATATTTTCATACAGCTACTTTTATTCTAATTTCACAATGAGAACAATTACAATTTTAAATATTAATTTGGTGAAATAATGAAAAAAAAGAATCAAGGATTTTCCTGCATGCTGCTTTCATATTACCCTGGCAACACGAGTATTCTCTTCTGGAAACTGCTAAGTGGCTTCTGCTTTTTGCTGCTTCTGTGTAAATCTGCAGTAGAGGAGATGGCACTTCAACGGTCAGTTCTTTAAATATTTATAGATTTATGACAGATATAATAATTTAATAACACACAGATTTGTGCAGGGGGCTCTTAAGGACATTGTGAATCATATGTGAAGTAATGGTACTGCTGACTTTAACATCCTCTTTTTATGCTTAGAAGACAAACAACCTCATAGATCTGGATTTAAGTCAGATCATTTATAGATGGCAGAAAAACCAGAGGAGAGAAAAGGATCGGATGGATAAAAGATAGATTTTACCATGGGAGCATGAGCTGTTTGATTTTCTGCTCTCCCTATCCTTTAATCTATCCCTCCAATCCTCACTTTTATTTTAGGCAGGAAATCCCTTGACATTCTTTCTCTCTCTCTGGATTAGATTAGTGTGTGTGTGTGTGTGTGTGTGTGTGTGTGTGTGTGTGTGTGTGTGTGTGTGTGTGTGTGTGTGTGTGTGTGTGTGTATGCGTGTGTATTTGGTGATTTGGAGGGTCTCATGGTTTGAATCTGCTCTTAATCCAGATGGGCCTGTAGGTTTTAATCTGCTTGTCTCTTACACACAACATTGTCCACTCACGTGTACTAACAAAACCACACACACACACACACACTCACTTATCCTTAAAGGGGTCACATGGTATCTTAAAAATCCTTTGAGATTTGTCTTTTTTTTTTTGGTCCAAAACATTTTTTTTATTTTATTTTAGCTTAGTTGATAAATTATTTTTTATTGATTTTAGTTATTATTTATTTTATCATGACCATTTTCAACCCTCTCTGACCCTTAGTTCACAAAACTCAGACAAAAGTCAGACTGTAATGATCAGGGATCTTGTTAAAACAGCCTTCATCCTCCCCTTTCAAACATTAGATTCAGTAAATTGTCTTTTTCGACTGGTAGGAAATTTTGAAAGTTACAGCAGGATTTATTGTTCACTGAATTTCTTAAACTTACAAAATTAATTCCTCAATATATGACCACATTGATACTTGAGAATCTGATTGGTAATGATTTCCCACGTGTAAATGCAGATGTTTTTCACTCTGTCTCTCTCTCTCAGCGGACATCCTAGTGTACATCAATGACTCATGTGTGCTGGGTCTGTCGCATAAAGAGGTTGTAGAAATTCTGAAATCCGTCCCCATGGGTCACAGCGTGGACGTGGTTCTCCGTCGAGGTTACCCAATGCTCTACAACCCTAATGGCTGCCCCAAAACCAGCCTCACCTCCCCTTCTGACCCAACCAGCGCCAACCCTACAGCCCCTGGGTCTGCTCAATCCCAGGTCCAACATCCCGATGGACACCAGCCTGGCTTGGTGAACCTCAACCGCTCTATGTCCCACCACAACAACTTTTACCCCCGCATGCAGAAAGAGTCTTTGGATGCTAATGGAAACACAGCACCCCAGCTTTCATACGCAATGGCCAATGGAAATGGAGTGGGAGGGACTATAGGGATGGGGGCAGTGACTTCTTCAAATGCCCCTCCTTCATCAGAGCGCATGAGCTCCAGTCATAGCGATACGGAGGTCTGCTCTGTTGTCACCCGCAGGTAACCAGAATTTCAGACTGATTGAGTTATCATTTTATGAATAAATAACCATGTTCATTAATACCCCCCCTCACAATGTAGAGCGCTTTGAGTGCTTAGAAAAGCAGAAAAGCGCTATATAAATGTAATGAATTATTATTATTATTATTATTATGATTATTATTCATGATTGTGATCATGGTTGTGATATTAATAATAATTGTTATTAATTATTATAATTAATGAACATGGTGATAATAATATTAATACATAATAATAATAGTAATATATAACCACGTTTGTTCGTTATTATTAATAATAATTATCATTAATGAACTTGTTTGTGATACTATTATTATTATTGTTATTGTTATTATAACCATGTTTATTAATGGTAAGGATTATTATTAATAATAATTAATATTATCATTAATGATCATGGTTAATAATAATAATAATAATTACAATAGTATTATTAAAAACATTAATAATTAATAATAATAATATTATTATTATTATTGTTTCATTATTATTATAATAACCATGTTTATTCATGATTATTATTAATAAACATGGTTAATATTAGTAATAATAAATATCATTATTTTTAAATAAAATAAATAAACATCGTTATAATAATAATATGTTGACCATGTTTATTAATGATTATTATTACAGTACTATTATAATTATTATTTTATTATTTTTTTACATTTGTTTTAATTTATTAATGTTTCATTGCTATTTCATTGCTAATGTTTCATTATTATTTTAATGTTATTGATGCTGTTCTGTTGATTTATTTATGTTGATTTATTTCTTCCACTCTCCATCTAGAGCTTCCCTTGTCCGAAGCTACAACAACAACACTCTTCCAGCTCCTTCTCACGCCCATCACAGTTCTAAGTCTTCCGAGAGCAATCTCTCCTCTGCTGTGTTCCCGCTGCCCCAGCCTGAGGTGGGTCCTACCGCCCCGCCAGGAGCGCCCAGCACCCAGCGGCCTCCAATGCCCCAAACATCTCTTGCTGTTGCACCCCCAACCGAACACCCACCCTGTGGTTTCAACGGGTGTCCAGCCAACAATCCCCCACGACCTCTTCCGGGTGGCCTAGGGTCCCCCGGAGCCCCAGGTGGGGTAGGCTGCGGGGGAGGGGGTGAGCTGGTACCTGTGGCCTTGGGCAGGAGTGAGGGAGGGGGTATGGGTTTCAGTGTGACGGCTGGGGGGCAGGGAGGGCAGCTGGCGGTGGTGAAGAGAGTTTGGGACAGACGACAATGCCACTCCCTACAGCCAGGGGATGCCATTATTAAAATCAACGGCGCTGATGTGCAGAGTCTCAGCTTCGCACAGGTAATTCATTAACTCTTCGGATCGGTTTATGAAGCTCTTCCCTCGTCAACCTTACATATTTGAATCCTTGCAAATGTTCTTTTTTTTAATATGAACAGGTGCAGCGAGTGCTGCAAGAACATACTAAACAGGGTGAGGTGGTCTTACTGGTTTACAGAGGAGGTGAGTGTCCTCCACATTTATGAATAAATCATTTATAATATTCCATAAAAAAACATAAGAACTGGCCATTTTGATTTCATGATCACTTTAAAATGTTATATTATTTAATCTAAATAAATTACTGAAAACTTTATAATGTTTAGTGTGAAATATGAATGGGAGATGTGAAAGAGAATTTTTTTTACATTTGTTTTAATTTATTAATGTTTCATTGCTATTTTAACAATGTCAATTAAGAATAATTGTGCAACTGAATACAAACCATAGTTAAAAAAAAAAAAAAAAAAAAAAAACATTCTACAGAAAAAAAATCTGTGCAATATGTTAATTATAGCACTATGTAGGAAAAAAATGAAGTTCAAACAAATGTCTAATATTAAAAATATATATAACTAGTACATATAGTATAGTCATATAAGTAGGGTGTGTAAAATTATTGTTTTTAAAGATTTAATTTAATTTAGCTTTATATCAAAGGTAATCTAAATGTGAAAAGAGAAATTAGCATTTAAATATCCAATTTAAATGCAGTTAAATATCAAATATTGGCTGAGGCCATTAAATAAAAAATTAAATAAAAAATAATAATATTGTCCGATAACCAATATAATATAATAACATATAATATAATATAATATAAAATATAATGCAAGTAGCTAACCACACATTAATTATATATTTCTGATTAAGTATTTTTATTTTTATTGTGATTTCTATATAAATAGAATAACATCATATCAAGAAAAATCTGTATGACATATTCATACCATTACACAGAACAGCAAACATCTTGCCTCCATCGTCCATCACTATCCTGTTCTCTCTCAGGTTCTCTTTGTTCCCCTGGCTCCCCAAATGCCTATAAGAGACCTCCTCCCTCCCTGGGCACCCCTGATCTGACCTCGCCCTCCTCCGATGGTGCTGTGCCCAGCCAGAGCACACTCTCTCCTTCCTCGCCCTGCGGTGACCTCCCCAACCTGGTCCAAAGTACCAGCTTCCTGGACTCAGTGCCCGTGACCCTGACCCTAGAGCCCCGGGACTGGATAGGAATCGAGGACGGACCTGCTCAGTGGAGCCGTACTGCTCCCTCTAATCTCGGTGCAGTATCCAAAAGCCATGTAGACACGAGGGGAGCGATCTCTTCCCGAGCGATGGAGGTGGAGTTGAGACGGAGACCAGGAGAAGGATTCGGGTTTGTCATCGCATCCCAGGACATAATGAATGGAAGTAAGTACAGGCTGGGTTAAGCATGATCTGCATTTAAGGTTTCTGGCCAGTGGATGTGACTGTGATCTTTGTTTTATCTCTGGTTATTCTGGTATTTGGAAGCAAAAAGAGAACATTTAATACAATAATACAATGTTATATCAAAACTAGGGTTCTGGAAATATATCCTACTTTCTGTCTCCATAAAGTAATTATCACAAAGGGAGAGAGTATATAATCCTGCTTTGCTCCATGTTTGGAGGCCAGGTGAATTGTGAAAAAGGGCATTTTACCCCTCTAAGCATGTTGGTTAACTGAGTCATGCCATTATGCAATAAGCATGTGCACAAAAATCCCTAATTAGCAGACTAATTATGATTTCTTTCACTCGATTTGAGTCTTTGCTGATTTGAGGCTTTTGCTCTTTAGAGTTATTTTTAATTAGTCATAAATGTACATGTATGATTTGTACCTCACTGCTCTAAATGTTGAGGGTGAAAGTTAAATATAAATGTAGGATAAGTTAAAGTCCAAATGAGGTCAAGGTTTGTGTCCAGCAGTTCTTGTATTTGTGAAACGACAAATGGAACGGTTTCCTGAGTGCACAGTTTTTCCTGTTTTTTTTTTTTTGTTTCTTGTGCATTGTCCTTTGTTCAGTTGTTTAGTAGTTCAGTACTTGTTCACTGTTATTTGGGTCTTATATTTTTTCTTCTGTAACTCAGACATTTGCAAGAAAGAACCATTGACCTTTGTCTGTTTTGGATGTTTATGGTTTTGTAACAGTTTCTAAAAGTTTACGTAGCTACTGTACTTCATAGAACCAAATGTTTACATAGAAGTTTCTGGTAACTAACTAGACAGTGCATCTGACATAATTCAATACACTGAATATGTAATTTAGTAATTTATGATATTTAGTATAATACTATACTATTACTTTATCCAAAATATTTTATATTGAAATAAACCCTTCATATTTTCAGTTGTAACATCCAAATTTCTAATGTACTTGAGTTGTGGAAACATTTGTGCCATCAGCGCAATGATATATTTTTTATAATTTTGCAATAGACCAAAGTAGTATCAGCCAAATTTATATGAGGGATGATATCATTTATTAAAGATCTGGAATTGAATCAAATACATACACCCGTAAAAATAAATGGCAAAAGTTTGGGCATTTATTTGAAACATTGTATCTGTTATGGGTGCACGACAAGGGAGTTTTCCAAATAATAGTCTTTTTAATAATAATCCACAGAAGAAACAGATGAAATCCAGGAGCACGGGGTAGTAGGGCTGTGTATTGGCAAGAATCTGGCGATACGATACGTATCACGATACAGGGGTTGCGATACGATATATTGTGATACATTGCGATACTGTAAGCAAGGCGATATATTGGGATATTTCTTATTTTAGGAATAGGAATTTTTAAGAAAGCTGTCATTAAGAGCACACCACCAATGCAAACCTTAGCTTAAAAACTGTTTAACCAGAACACATGATCTGCATTTGCAATAATCAGTCCCTGTAACATTCTATGAACCACTTTTTGTGCAGCACGAGTCAAGGGGGAAAAATTAGTGCTTACAGGATTCTTTAGTTAAATGTACATAAAATGTATTTTATAAAAAAGACCATATAATTTTTAACCCTGCTTTATCACAGTTTAAGTTTACAATTGTAATATACAATGTCATACATTTTGATCTGAGCAAAAAATTACATTCTTAGTATTAATGAAATATAAAGTGCTTGCTGGATTCCTAATGAAAACAAAACAAAGTAAACAATAAAATAAATACAGATGTTAATTCTCAGAACCTTTCTTGGTTACTTGGATTTCAAGGTTTTTCAGTTTGTATTTATGTTCCGCGTGGAATCGCCGAGCACTGCCCCAACTGCACAAAACACCCCCGACCACAGTTGCCAACTCTCGCGAGACAAATAAGCAACCGCAGCTTCAAAAACAAGCCCAAAACAAGCCCAATATTTTTTAATGATTTATTATCATCAATATTATTTAACAATAAATGAGCCTGCAACATATTACACTGAAACCACTCGTTTATCTATTTTACAAAAATTAGCAAACAAAATGCAACAAAAGTGGGAACAAAACTCATCCAATAAAAAACCTGTGAGCAGAATAGGATTGGAGATTGGAAAAGGAGAAAAGCACAAGAGCTTCAAATGGAGCTGTAACATGCCACATGAATAGCCTAAAATATATAGGGGTCATTCTATGGAAATGTCCATTTTTCTGTCCCTAGCCTTTACAGAAATATTACACTTGAAAAACACTTGGTTACAATTTTTTTTATATATATATTTTATGAAACAATGAGGTAATGAATTACACCTTCTTGCCATCAATGTCAATATTTGTTTTTAATTAATTATAAATTTCCAAGCACCACAAAACTGTTTCCCAGCCGTGTACAGCGTAAAAATTAGGCTTTATTTTTAGGTCAAAAACAGGTTTTTCTTCCATTTAAAATAAAATAATGTATACATAACTATCCAATAAATGACATAAAAAAACAAAATGCCACATAAATATTATAGAAAAATATATAAAATATTATATTAAATTATAATATATATTATAGTAAAACAGAAAATATTAAATATAAAAAATATTTTTAAAAAAGCATTAAGCTGTCATTAATGTGTATTCATGAAGTCAAAAGGTCATCTAATAATGTGGTCTAAGTTTAAATGTTAAAAAAAGAAATATATTTTATTTTAAGACATCTTGCCATACCAGGCTATTGAAACCAAATGTATTTACTCAGTATTAGGATATGACTACATGTTTTTTATTACAGCTCGTGATAATTAATACATTACAAAACATTGTAAAAATTAGGCTAAAAGAAAGTCACCCCACTCCTCTACGTCTACTTCTATCATCGCTTGGATTACAGCGTCACGCTTCTTCTTTTTGAATGTGATTTTTCTCCAATGCGGGGCGGAACATTTGGTAAATTACTCTACTGCTCTTATATTATTGCACTGGTTGGCTATTAACTGCGAGCAGACAGAGTGTCAATTTTTAATAATAACAATCAACCATATTTTGTAAAATAAGCCCAAAACCGCAAAGAAACGAAGCCCAAATGAAATCCAGGAGATATTCTTACACCCCTACGGGGTAGCATAACACATAATACAAACGATAGCGGACAAAGGAACCAGGGGAAAACACAGGACTTATAAACAGTGAACGTAATCAAGAGGAGTGGAAACAGGTGGAGTAATTAATCAAAAACCATGGCAACTAATAAGGGAACACAAACGAGAACAGGGCAACTAAACCAAAACAGACCATGACCGTGACAGTTCGCCCCCTCCCGGAAGGGCGCGTCCTCGCGCCGAAAAACATAGTCCAACAGAGGAGGGAGGGTGGGGGTTCAGGAGGTGGGCGTGGAGCAGGAGAGGGGCAGGCAATGGGAAAGGGGCATAAACAAAAAGAGTCCAAAAAATTAGTCCAAGGGGGAGTGGAGGGTGGGAGGAACCAGGGAGGGGCCCGGAGCAGGAGGAGCCAGGAGGAAAACCAGAGGCCAACCAGGATGGCGGCCCACGGTGGAGTCGACGGCGGGAGGAGCCATGGTGGAGATGGGACCGCCGACACCAGGGGGCCGACTGACGGAGATGACGCCGGTGGAGTAGGAGCCCAGGTTGGAGCAGAGCAGCCGCAGAGCCTGGGTGACACAGAGGAACCGGAGGGCCTAGGCGGAGCCAGCGGCTCGGGCGAATGAGGCGGAGGCGGGGATCCGGAATGACGCGGCGGAGCCGGAGTGACAGAGGATGAAGGTGTAGCCGGAGGGAGGGAGGAGCCCGACGGAGCCAGAGGGACGGAGGGATGAGGCAGAGCTGGAAGAGTGGAGTCCCGTGGAGTAGGAAGGGGAAGACTGACCAAGGCGGAGCCGGAGGGACGAGGGAGCCCGGTGGAGCTGGTGGAATGACGGGCCACGGTGGAGACGAGGGAGCCAAGAGCCAAGGTGGAGCCGATGGATCGGAGGGCCGAGGTGGAGTCCGGGTCTCGAAGGCTGGAGGCGGAGACTGGGGATCCTCCAACCCCGAGGTAGCTGGTAACAGGAAGTCCCGAAGCGCAACCGACCCACCGGACATGGCGTGCTGAGGGTGAGCTGAGGGGCCTTCCTGAGGCAGCTATGAGAGGGCTGATGGACTGGCTGGCTGATACAGAGGAGGAGGGAGTGGGAGGCTGGGAGGGAACCTTCTTGAGATCGAGGAACTGGCTGAGGAAGGAGTACTGGGCGGAACCAGCAGGGGCTCTGGAGAGCTGGACGGAACCAGCAGGGGCTCTGGAGAGCTGGACGGAACCAGCAGGGGCTCTGGAGACCATGGGGAGGTGGGCGGGAGCAACGGGAAAGGGAGCAGCCAGAAATCCTCCTCACTCAAACTATCCAAAAGTTCAGAGTCCAGTAGCAGCTCATCCTCAGTGGTGGGAGTGTGGGCGGGGTTAACCTCCATTCCCTCAATCTCCACAATGATTCCCACAGCGCACGATGTTGCTGGCTCACACACCTGGTCAGTCGCGTTGAGTTCAGGCTCCGGGGCGATGAGTGGCTCTGTCACTTTTAATGGTGTAGGCTCTGTAATCGCGGCGGGCTCGGGCTCTGCGGCTGCGGTGGGCTCTGGCGAACACTCCGTGCAGCGAGATGGTGAGGGCTGGCTGGGCTCTGGATCGGGAGTGGGGCTGGAGTTGTCCTCGGCAGGGCAGACGGAGAAAAACAGTCCATTATTCTCCAGCACCCACTCCACACAAGCGGCGAAATTCTCCTTTGGACCGTCCGCTGGCAGGCGTGCCTTACACCGCTCGCTCAGGCTGGTGATGTAAAAAACACAGAGCGAGCGGTCTGGGAAGTGAGTAAGGCACGCCAGATCGATAAAGTCCCTGGTGTGGTCCTCCAGCGGACGATCCTGCTGCTCCAGGCAAAGCAGCTGGACTGCGGGCTGGTCCATAGTGGGAGAGGGAAGAAAGTAACAAACAAAAAAAAAGGAAAAAAACGCCGCTAAATACACTTAACTTTGTAGGTCCGCTATTCTGTTATGGGTGCTATGCTAGATAAGCACACGACAAGGGAGTTTTCCAAATAATAGTCTTTTTAATAATAATCCATAGAAGAAACAGATGAAATCCAGGAGCACGGGGTAGCATAACACATAATACAAATGATAGCGGACAAAGGAACCAGGGGAAAACACAGGACTTATAAACAGTGAACGTAATCAAGAGGAGTGGAAACAGGTGGAGTAATTAATCAAAAACCATGGCAACTAATAAGGGAACACAAACGAGAACAGGGCAACTAAACCAAAACAGACCATGACCGTGACAGTAACGTTATGTCTTTACTGTCACTTTAAATCAGTTTAATGCATCCTTGGTGAATACAAGTATTAATTTCTATATGAAAAAAATCTTAGCCCAAACTTTTTAACAGTATTGTGTGTGCGTGCGTGCGTGCGTGTGTGTGTGTGTGTGTGTGCGCGTGTGTGTGTTAGACATCACAATATAGGGTTTTAAATATCACACACTTCCCTTCTCATGATGCTGCTTTTGAGAGAGGATTCAGTGTAGTATTAAATCACTCTTATTTGCTTTCACTCACCATCCCTCCCTCCCTCCCTCTCTCTCTCTCTCTCTCTCTCTCTCTCTCTCTCTCTCTCTCTCACTCTCTCTCTGCACTCTCCCCCTCTCTATTTTCCTCAGTTCAGTTTTGTCAGTGCAAGCGTCCTCAGTGTCTCTGCTCTAAGGGAAAAAAACACCTGAACAGTCCTTCTTTTCTCAATTCCCTCACTGTTTTGTAATATTATATGTAGATTAAAGTGTCAGTGTCAGGAATTCACTGGATTTGAAATTGGATTTAGAAACTCTATCAGGACATCATGCTGGAAAGGCTTCAGTCTGCCCTGAAAACGGTGAAGGACGCGAAACGTAAATACTATCTTACCTCTTATGGACTCTTATAATATCTGTATTCTGCTTAATTATTGACATTGGTACAGTTTGCTTTACAAACAAATAAATTATCCGCAGCTATATCAAGTTTAGTGGTGATTTAGTGGATTTTAAACATTTCCGTATGTTTACTAAAGCTTTGTGATTTGTTTGTTTGAACTGAGATAGGGAGTATTGTATTCAGGTAACAGTTCATGTGAGAGAGAACAGGATGCGTGTTTTGCGTGTGTTGCATTGTATCTGTAGTCTTTGAGCTCTCCGGGATAGTTCTTCTGAAGTGCTCCCCTTCTGATTACATCTCGGTACTTTTCATACTTCAGAGCGTCCTGGAGATGGGGTTCACCTGGAGTCTCACATGCCTGAAATATTTCCACTGTCAGTGCCAATGAAAGGCTTAATTCTTCTGTGATTTGTTGGACCAGTGAACAAAGAATCATCCACACTGTAGAGGGGTCCAAATTTCTGCTTACAGAACTCAATAGCAATGAACAGAAAAAACTTTGAAGCATAGTGTACTCTATAATATTTATATGGAACTACAGAGTATTTTCAAGAATGCCATTGTACGTCCATGGTACAAGTCAAACAAGTCCCTATATGGTATATTCAAAATACTGTGGTAGTCCCATGGTACTTTTTGGGACTGTTTTTAAAGTTTTAGATATGGTGCCTTGATATTCCTTGGATATGGTATTACCGTATTTTTGTGTATGGTTTATTCACTACAAAAAAGCACTGTAGTAGTACTATGGTATAGTGATGATATCATATGGTAACACAAACATATGATTTAGCAAAATAGCGCATATTTACATGCAAAGACTAATAAGCTGGATAAGATTAAATATTAAACAGATGGTATTTTGAAATTTACCAAGGTACTACAATTCATGGTAACACTTTAAGGTATCCTTGTAACACGTTACATGTACTTACTATTATAATAACAATACATTATGCATAATTACATGCAAGTAACCCTAAGCCAAACCCTAATCCTAAACCTAACCATGTAGTTAATTAATATTACTCAGTATGTAAATTCATAATTACACTAACAAGGAGACCTTAAAATAAAGTGTAACCTGTTTCCATAGTATTTACATGGTACTGCCATGGCACAAATCCAAAAAAGCCCATGGCACCATGGTATTACTAGTTTTTAGTATTGTTTGGCCATGGTACCATATTTTTTGTTTTCGTCTACCATGGGATTCTTTGAAATCTGTTGGAGTATCATACCAGAACACATGAATATGGTATCTCTATATTTTCTTATATTTTCTGTCTCTCAGTTAAATTAATACTGATATGAGCTGCTCACCCTTAATATCTTATCGCGTGTGTGAGATCATCTACATGTGGTCATTTGTAGGGAATGTGCAGTGTGTGTGTGTGTGTGTGTGTGTGTGTGTGTGTGTGGGGAACAGAGAATGTGAGAAACACTGCATGCTCGTTCGAGTTGTGCTTAGTATAAGATTGGCTGTATCTTATCTGTATCCTCTCTATGTGCAATATCCTTAAGGCGTTGTCTTATGCCCGTTTCCATTTTTCAGAGGAACGAGTTGTTCTAGGGTCAGCTGATGCTGTTTCGTGAAGCTTAGCCATGTTAACAGACATCGCAAGTTCTGGATCATTGGTTGAGCATATTTTTTCAATGTCATGTGAGGTTTTGCATTGTTAATTTTAGCGCATATTTACATGCAAAGACTAATAAACTGGATAAGATTAAATATTAAACAGATGGTTGGTTTTGCATCTTTATCCCCAAAAGGATGCAAGCATGCTTGTATGTTTGAATGTGTATGATGCATTTTGTTTTGTTGGACATGTGTTGTGGATCTCTTTAGACAGAATGTGTGAAATCAATTTGTTCAATGCTGGACACGCTAAGGCTGTGTCTGAAACAAAGTTTCACTGCAGAATCAGATACCGGCTCATTTGCTGTTGTTTACAGCAGTGTTGGGATTGTTTGTTTCTGCAGGGTCAGCCTGATGTAAATGGAGTGTGTGGGTCTGATGATCAGTCACCATTAGCTTTAATGCTGTGATCTGCATCTGTGTGTTTCAGCTCCGTAATGTGTACTTGTGTGTGAATTAATATTTTTATTTGTTTTTGCTCACAGTGTTTAAAGAAAAGTATTAATACACACTTGGTAACTTGTTGTTAAGCAGATATTTTTTTATCACATGAGGGTGAGTAAATTGAGTTTTTATTTTAATGAAAATTTCAAAAGACATTCACACTGAGAATGCTGTACTTTTAAACATAATATAAGTTGAAAACTGCATTGCAAATTTAATTCAGGCACATGTGACACAAATTGTGCTCTATTATTATTGCTTTTCATTCATTCACTGGTCATGTACTCACTGAATCATTTACTCGCTGATCACTGAAGGGTGTTGTTAGTGCATTAAGTATACAAATGTTAGAAAATGAGGGAGTAATCGTAGTTTTGAAGTTAAGGACCTTGGTTTGTTAAACAGTGGTTCCATAAACTGGACAAAGTTTAAGCAGTTTTTAATTTCTGAACTGCTTAATGTCGGGGTTATTTTGTTATAATTATAACTAAAGCTGAAGTGTGTCGTTTCAAATGTAATCAGTGTTGCCAACTAATTTTCAGAGAAAGTTGCTAAAGGAAGGTCAATTTGTTGCTAAAAGTTGCTAAATGATGTTGTGATGTCATTGCGCGATGATGTGACGTCATTGCGTAATCACGGCGCAAAATTGTGTCACAACATCAAATCTCAGCAAAAATATATATTTTATATATGTTAATTTAGATTTGTTTGTAAAATAATATGCTTAATATTAAAATATAAATAACTGTATTTTTTTTTAAATACATTGAATTATTGAACACTTACACATTTTTGAATGATTACAATTTAAGTTTTTTTTTATGGCTAGGAAACAATACTACACATACTCAACAATTATGCTTTAAGCAGTGTATTAGTAGTTAATATGCTACACTCTAAGAAACGTCTGTAAAAACAGGGCACAATCTACTATGTTAATATGAAAGATTTTTCCGTATTGTTTTTTTACCTGCATTTTAAATTACGCTTTGTTTTTTCGGGTTACAGGGCTACAATGGATAATGTCCTGGAAAATTACAAGTATCTTTTCCATTTTTCTTACAGCGTACTAACTTATCAACAATCGCAAGTACAAGTTACTAACAAAGTGTATCATAAATGAACATTTATTCAATTATTACATTTTTCTGTTATTATTATTATTATTAAATTGAACAATTACAAATAGCAGCTAAGCAATTCACGTGATGTGTGTTCTGCTAGGCATCTTTGGTTTTCTTCTTTTTGTGTAATTTGGATGGAAAATGTGTGCCTTTTTATTGTCCGAGTCACTTATCAAAAGTTGCTAAAAATTGCCAAATAAATTTTACAAATTGCTAAATTTGTTGCTAGGTGCTTTTGGAAGAAAAGTTGGCAACACTGAATGGAATGACAAAAAAGTACACACCTTTTAAACATATTTCCTCAAATACTCCCCCTCTTTACCATTAGCTGGTTGATCAGATAGCCACGCCCCCAACTCACATTATTGGTCGAAAGGTCAGACTGGTTGGAATATTGTTTTGAAAACACATTTTGGGAAATCAACCTTGTAATTGCTTATAGTTATTCTGTAGTAAGCTTACTTGAAGCTGAAGTGTGTCATTTCAAATGGAATTGCAAAAATACTGTTTTTGATTTCCTCAAATATTTCCCCTCTCTGCCACTCGCTGGCTCATCAGATAGCCCCACTCCAAACCTACGCTATAGGTTGAACTGTTGTCAGGCTGGTTGGAACGTTCAAACAAGCAAAACAATGTTTTGAAAGGATTCTTCTGTATATGCATCTGCATAAGAAACTGGAATAGGAGAAAGTATATTAACATAAACACTCTTCAGCTTTAATAATAACAATAACAATAGAAGCCCATAGGAGTTCAGGTAAACATGTGTGCATGTGTTTTCCTGACATGTGACAAAAGGTCATAATTTTGGCATGAGTCCCTTCTGTTCTCTACTCTGCATGATAAGTTTTGTTAGTGCTGCAGCCATCCACTCTCGACCCCCGATTGAACTCGGCTTCCACAACACGCAAAACCTCTGTTCTTCCCGCCGAACCCTGTGGTGTGTGCAAAGACTAGCCTCTCATACGGCTCATTGGCTCGCAGTTCAGGGGAAATCTGCTCAGACGTGAAATAACAGAGGCTCATGAATAGTGGAGGTAAACAGAAACAAGGTGTTGTGTAAAAGTTCTGAAGCACGACCCAGTTATTCCACACATTTAAAGAGTAGTTAAAGTTTCACCCGTGCTTTTGTTGTGCAGCTGTTTGTGTCCGTGTTGAACTGCTGATGTATTAGAATTATTGAAAGTCTTTTTTTGTGATCAAAAGCAGTATATAATCATTTTTTGCCCTTTTACTTTATCTATCTATCTATCTATCTATCTATATATATATATATATATCTGTCTATAGATAGATAGAGAGATAGATAGGTATGCATATATTTATATATTATAATTAGGTTTTTTTTCCTGTAGAAAGTGGAGATTTCCTGTACAAAACTGATACAAAATGCCTCTTTCAGTACTATACTGTGTTATAAGCTTTAGAAGGCATGCATGTCTTTCTCTGTGTCATTCATAACAGTGTGGATTTATAGGATTATGGGAAGTGTTTGATAACAGTTATGTAACAAACACCATATACGTTCATGAAGCCAAAATACTCTGATGTTCAGTAACTACAAATCCCAAAGAGCATTTCTCTTTCTTTCAGACAGCTGGGTCAGAAACAGCTGTACCCCTCTATTCATCCCTTTTATTTATCTGTTTATCATGAGGGAGACTTTTATGAAATTACATAAACCCCCCGTGCCGTGTTTATTAAATGCACCCCCCCCCCCATAAACACAATAACCGTTTTAATGTTTTGGCTCTGTATGTCCACTTCTATAAATAACCCAGAAAACAATATGCTTATTAACAAAGATGTTTTACATGCTATGAATAATGCATGAATGTGTTATGAATAATAGACAGACTCATGAATAATGTAGGTTTGGTAATAATTGGCAGCACTTAACGATGTGGTACGTGGGAGAACATTCTCGTCCAGCACAACACGCTTCACATGACACTGAACACACTCTCACCTGGGCTCTACACACACAGGTTTATCTCATTAGACAAAAGATCACAATTTATTCAGCAAACAATATTCTCATTTTCCACTTTGTGGATCTGTTACTGTGATCATGGCCAGAGACAGACCACTTGTAGAAAAATAAAAGGGAGAAATTTTAACATTCAAAATACTTTTGCCTGCACAGAAAATACTGTAGCTGCCCAAGGACGTTTTCAAGTGAACTGACTTGCCTTAAATGAATAGTTCAGCCATACATGTGTACATATGAGTGACTTTCTTTTGTGAAACACAAAAGGGGAGTGTTTGGAGAATGTACAGTTATGAATCTTTTCAATATAATAAAATTCTAAAATGACCAAAAAGCCCCATAAAAGTGACTCATGCACTAAATTCAAATAGCTTTGTGTGAGAAATTTCAGTTATTCATTTAAAATCACTTCAATAACTTAAAATTTAGTCTGCTCATCAAACAAAGCACTTGAGCCATATAGACTATACTTTCATACATAGTACTTAATACCATTTTTTACTATGCTTTCATTATATTTTATGGTGTTGTTGTGTCCTTTATGAAGCTTGAAAGCTCTAGTCCCCATTTATTGTTATTGCATGGAAAAGATCCACATTTATTCAAGTCTGTTGTTTCACTGGAAGACAGCATTGCATTTTGATTTAAAAATTAAAGGGTGCAAAAGAGAAAAAAATTATGCATTCAAAAAAAATGAAAACATATGTACGAATGTACTGTTTATAATGTGTGGATTTCCATTTTACAAATGGGGTAAATTACCATTTCATGTCAACTATGAGAAATGTAGATATTTTCCATGCAATAACAATAAATGGGGACTAGAGTTTTCAAGCTATATAAATGCATCATTCATTCATTCATTATTAAACACCACCTCACACATACTGTACATGAAAAGGTTTCCGAGTAGCTTGTTTTACATTTCATCTCTCTCTGAGAGTGAACTAAAGTGCTGATTACACTAGTTTGTAAGTTTTGCAGTCCTATTATCTTTATCAAAGAGTTCCATAAGATCATACAGGTGTTCTCAGATTCACAGCTGAGGAAGCTTCAGGACTCTTTGTACAGATCTAAAGGGGACTTTCATGTTGTAAGGAAATGTTTCTTGGCTCTTGCTCAAAAGACACAGCAGAGTGTAAATTAGGAGAGCAATTCTAACATATGTTTGTTCTTTTATGACATGTTTATTCAGATCTGCTGCCCACTGTGTCAGTGCAACACTGTTTCCTTTGTTTGTATCATTCATTTCCTATTAATATACAGTCAGAGTTTGAACACTTTTGTGGTTCTGCAGTTCCCTCAACAGAGACGGAGGCTGAAACAACTCACATATGTCGAAGTACAAAAAGATTGTACAGAGTTTCAAGCTTGTGTACACTTAATACGTTGCTCTAAGCTGACACCTTTGACCTAGATTGCTTATGGGAGCATTTAAAGGGCTAACAGAAACGGTTCCAGGCCTGTTGTCGTTTTACATGTTCTGCGCTGTTGGCTGTTTCCCCACACAAGTGCACGATCAATACAAACAGGTCGATTCACTGACCAATACTGCCCAGTGGCAGTGCTAAGAGCGTGTTTGGGAATGTCTCTGTATCTAAAGATGCCAACTTCCCTGCTAAACGGTATGCCACAGGAGCTGAGGAGCCATTAGTTTAGGAAATGTACGGAGCCAGGTACGCCATGGCTATATTTATTTGATCAAAAATATTATAGTAAAAACACTAATATTGTGAAATATTAATATAATTTAGTATAAAATTAAAACTGTGTTAAATGTAATTTATTCATAAATGGCGAAGCTGAATTTTCAGCTCCAGTTCTCTCGTCTTCAGTGTCACATGATCCTTCAGAAATCATTGTAATTTAAAAATTTCTTCTTACTTCTATCAGTGTTGAAAACTGCTGTTTAATATTTTTGCTGCTTAATATTTTTGTGGAAACCATGATACATTTTTCAGGGCTCTTTGCTGAATAGAAAGTTCATAAGAACAGCATTTGTTTGTAGTATCAATCTTTTGTACATCGTAAGTTCATCACAGTTCTCTCAATTTAATATTCGTACTTGTCTGTTACTTTCACTTATTTATTTAATAATCTTGGGCCTTATTCATGAAACACTAGCAAAACATTTTGTTTAAATCTTACATAATTGGTCACATTCAGTAGAATCATAATTTGATAGGATAATTTAAGGAACATTTGTTTGCTCGTGTTTGATAAATTAATAGCCCTTGTCTGTGGAAAAACATGCTCCTGTTCTTCTATTCTTAATCATATCCTTTAGCCTCTTTCTGTCTTTCACTTTTTTGGGGGTGGTTGCTTTTCTCTTTTATGAAAAGTTGCATGCCAGTCTAAATTTGGTGTATTTGTGTGCCTTTCATTCGCACATCACTTGCAGAAACATCTTTCTACAAAGACATATATGGAGCAGAATGCTTAAGGCAACAGAGCAGTATTTCAGTCTGCTGTCTGATGTTTTATGTCTCGCTCTTCTTTCTTTAATTGACTGTCTCTGTGTAACATGATGGCGAGTGCTCAGGGTAATTTTACGCAAGTCTTTGAGATTACAATCTTGGCAAGCAACCTCTTGTTTGGCCAAGAGTGAAAGGCTGAATAATGTGGACAGACGAGGTTGGAGTGGAACAAAACACATCATACTCAAAGCGTCTTTGACAAACAATAGGCTACACAGAGAGAGTACAGACCCATCAAAGGACAACAGCAGTGAAACTTGGGACACACTGAAGAGAAGGCAATAATTAAACAAACACAGGTGTTCAATAAACATGATTGATGCATAGGATTTCAATGTCAAGATGGCTCCACCTTGTAACAGTTTATTCTAGTGAGTTATAGCAGGTTTGTTCTTTCTGAGAGGATTTTTGTTTTGGAAACTCCTTTGTGGAATGTGAAAACCTGTGGAACAATGCTTTTTTTCCTTTAGTGTGATGGAGAACGTGTCAAAATACACACTTTTAGATGAACAATGGCACACACGATGTTTATTCTTTTCAGTCCTCTAGTTAGATCTGGATCCAATCCCTGTTGGAATCTAACATTCTTTCCTATGGAGTTTAGTTACATAACTAATTTTGAACAATATATTTGAAAACACAATATTCAGTGTTTAAAGAGATGTGTTTAAAGACTAATGTCACTTGTTCTTATGTCATTTAAATATTTATTTTCTATGGAACTTTTTTTTTAGGAATGTGGTAGCTTCGTTTAAGGAACAGATGAAACTCTAAGTAGTCAAAATGTTCATTTTTGAGTGGGATCATAGTTGAAAGAAATAGTTCAATCAAATACAAATAAACAAAGAAAAGTAAAAAATCACTCATCTTAACTTTTAAAACTGATTGACTGAGATTTTTGGGTGAACTGTCCCTTTTAAGAGCTATAGTGTGAACTATGAGTTGTAATGTAACTCCTGAAGCTTTGAGATTTGTGTATCTTCACACATAACCTATTAAATAATGAAATGAATCATCATGTGACTGTCTCTGGGATTGGCAGTAAGGTCACAGAACTTCTGTGGTCCAGAATGTCCCATGGTTATGTAAACGTGAAAGTTTAAGTGAGGAATTTGTTCAGTGTTCTGTCAGCTGTATACTCTTCTTTTGATTCAGTGATTCATGCAGTTCATTTAGAAATGTGCCCCTTTGTATCGTCACATCATGCTTTACCAAATGGAAAAAAAATACTTGGTGACCCATTATAAAATGGAAAGACTTTTGTTTAATTTACATGGAAGAGAGGATGAATATCTTTCTTTCTGTCTCTTTTTCTGTCTGTAGCCTCGTCTCTAGTGTCTCACAGGTTTGTGACGGTGCGACGGGGGAGTCCAGCAGCACGCAGTGGTCAGATCCAGCCGGGGGATCAGCTGGAGGCTGTGGAGGGCAGATCAGTGGTCACGCTGCCTCACAGAGACCTCACACAGATACTGCGCAGAGCCGGCAACACACTCAGACTCACCATTATACCACGCTCTCACACTAGTAAGCACACCACACTCATATAATGTTCCTAATTTGGTACTCTATAAATAAAATTTACTTACTTACTTACTTACTAATTTCACTTTTTTAAAATATATTGTATGTTTTTAAATGGTGATGTTTGTTCATACACTGCTGTTCAAAAGTTTGGGGTTAGAAAGATTTCTTTGAAAGAAATCTCTTCTGCTCATCAAGGCTGAAATTAAAAGCGATAACATTGTGCTGTATTACAATTTAAAATAACTGTTTTTTTTTTTTCATTTTAATTTTAACATTTTAATTTTTAAATGTAATTAATTCCTGTGATGGCAAAGCTGGATTTTTCAGCAGCCATTACTCCAGTCTTCAGTGTCACATGATCCTTCAGAAATCATCGTTGAAAATCAATGTTGAAAACAGTTGTGCTGCTTAATATGATTCAAATATGCATATACATCTGCAGATACATTTTGTCAGGATTCTTTGATTAATAGAGAGCTCAAATGAATAGCATTTATTTGATATAGAAATGTAAAAGTCTTCACTTGTCACTTTTGATTAATTTACTGCATTCATGCTGAATTATGGAAGAAATGAAGTATTCATTTCTTTCAAATTGTTTGAATGGTAATGTATATTCGCACGTGTTTTTTTTTTTTATTGTGTATAGCTTACATTTTGGTATTTGGTTTGTAAAGTTCCTTGAGAAACTTGCTGTTTAGATAAAAAAAAAGTTTATTATTTATTAATTAACAATTTATTCATGCATATTTATATAGTAATTATTAAATAATTCAATTAAATATTTTTGTTACTTTTTTATGTTATGTTTTATTTATTATTCTGAAATAATGTTGTTTCTGCTAGACCTTGTGGTGTATTTTCAACAATTTCCACAAGAGGGTGCTGGTGTAAAGACTGTAAATAAGTGTTAATAAGCTGTGTGTCTAGACTCATGAGTATCTATTTTTTCATCAGACAATAATCTACCAGAGTACCCTGACTTTGATGCTGAGAGTCGGTTAAGAAAAGGGCATCGGGCTAAGCAAAAGGTGAGACTACATACACGTATACACATATGGGTTGTGGAGGATTTTTGTTCCGTATACTTTTTTTTTTTTTTAACTATAAACCTCAAAACTTTTGGTTAAAATTCATACGAATGTGTAGGGAAAGTGCATCTCTATAACTGGCCACCATTTCTGAATGCCTTATTTATTTTAAACGCTTCTACAGTGTGATAGTAAGGTATAGTAATTATAGAAGAATTAGCATGCTCTTTAAACTAGTTAACATGTTATCTGCAACTTTCCGTTATTTCATACCCTACACCACATAAAGCTGCTTATGAAAATGTCTCTCTCTCTCTCTCTCCAGGATTCCCAGTACTACAGCGTTGATCTTGAAAGGGGGACAACAGGGTTTGGTTTTAGTTTGCGCGGTGGAACCGAGTATAACATGGGTCTGTATGTGCTCGGTCTGATGGAGGGTGGACCGGCCTCACGCAGTCAGAAAATGCAGGTTAGTTTACACACACAGTAAATTTTATTGGGACACCAATAAATAAACCTTTCACTTGATTCTGTCAGGGATGTTTGAAAGTGTGACTCGAGCACTAGGAGCAGCACTGAGTCATGTTGTGAAGATTATGCTGAGGCATGCTGGGATTAGGTTCTGTTGTTGACATTACGCTGAGTCACCGAGGGTTTTGCTGACTCATATTGCAGGTGAGTGATCAGCTCGTGGAGATTAACGGAGACAGCACAGCTGAGATGACACACAGCCAGGCCGTGGAGCAGATCCGAAAGGGAGGAGCCTGGATACATCTCATACTGAAGAGAGGCAATGGATACGTACCAGATTATGGTGAGGAGAGAAAGAGTAATGTATAGGAATAGAGGGTTTGAGAAATTTAGGTTCATGTAAGAGTAATGATTGACCGATGGCCAAAATATTTTACAAAAGTGTTGCTTCCCTCTGATAGTTACCAGGTTTACATCTGTAGATCAGATTCTTCTAGTCAGGGCCATAGGCAAGTAAGAGGTAATATTTGGAGCTCATATGTTGAAATGATACGTCTGTTCATAAAAACCTGTTAGAAAAAACAAGGTGATGACAGACATTCAGGACTTTTCCAAAAGCATTCAGGATATAAGTTCAATCCTCTAGCTTCTTACCTGTACTTTTTGCAACTCTGCATTGGATTTTTCCCCTTGATTTACTTCTTTCTCTTCCTGTCTTTCACAACTTCATACTTTCGCTCTGTTTCTCTCTCTTGAACTCTCCTCCAGTGGAGCTTTCCAGCTTATCTCTTTGTATGACTAACTCGAAGCAGGGCGAGCCTTGCTTCTATGTCATCGGCCGGACAGAAAACACGCGGTTGGTAACCGTTCCTCGTTCCTGTTTGTTATCATTTTGTCTTTCTTAATGTTCACTTTGTGATCTCACAGTTCTCATACTCCCTTCTACATTCTGCTTTTTCTGTTTCCTATAACTAAGAGTGTCATGTTATTTTATATATAAATATACCATTTAAAATCTTATGGTCAAATTTTTTTAAATGTTTTTGAAAGAAGTATTTTATGCTCACCAATTTAGCATTTATTTAAAGTGCCCCTATTATGGATTTTTGAAAATGACCTTTCATGCAGTGTGTAACAGCTCTAAGTGAATGAAAACATCCTGCAAAATTTTAAATCTGAAAGTGCACCGTGTATAAAGTTATTGTCTCTCAAAAGAAAGAGTCGACTCTGAATTATTGAAACGAGTCGTTTTTAAAATGAATCCCAAGCCGTTTCATGTTGACGTCAACATGAAACATTAGCATACCTGGGAAAACTTGATTTCCGCGTTGGTCTGAATGAACATGCAAATTCATTCTTTGCCACTAGGTGCCGATTTTGGAGTGTTAAAAGCTCACAAACACTGCTTTAAATGAAATCGACCAATCACTGCAGACTAGCGTCACGCACAGGAGGAGTTCGTTTGGGAGTCGTTGAGCAAATAAGGTAAAAAGAAATGCATATTATAAGAATATGAAAGTGTTTTTTGAGCTTGAATGCATGTCAACCTGTTGTTGGGGACTCCCAAAACCAAAATATGAACCTTTCATTACCCATAAAAGGGGCACTTTAATCAATAATACAGTATAACAGTAAATAACTTTTCTATTTTAAAATATAATTTATTCTTATAATGGCAGGTTGTTTGTGGAATAATTTTATTTAATTTAATATTTTAATTTTTTTTTCTATTTAGATGCATATTTTCAGGATTCTGTGATGAATCCTGCAAATTATAATTTTTTTTTTTTTTTTTTTACTTTTGAAGAATTTAATGCATTATTTTTGCTGAATAAGAAAAAATCTTACTGACCCCACACTTACAGAAGTGTATATAATAATAATTATAATAAAAATAATATATATATATTTTTTTTATTTAAGTTTATTAAACATTCACTGTAACACTTGAGTATAGGACCAATTCTCACTATTAACTAGTTGCTTATTAACATGCCTATTAACATATTGGCTGTTTATTAGTACTTATAAAGCACATGTTCTACATGACCATATTCTGCATCGCTAACCCTACCCAATACCTAAACTTACCTACATAATACTAACTATTAATAAGCAGCAAATTAGGAGTTTATTGAGCCAAAAGTCATAGTTAATGGTTTGTTAATAGCGAGAATTGGACCTTAAAGTAAAGTGTGACCAAAATTCACAGCAGATTTTTAGTGTAATATTCTCTTAACTGAATCTGCTGTTTTCTTTTCAGTTTGAATGGGCATGATGCTTTTGTTGTAACTGCTGCCCATTTTTCTGTTAAATTATAGCTTTTGATAAAGAACTATCATTGCAGAGATTCCCAAAGTCATCCAAATATTGATTTGAGATGTACTTTAGGTCCAAAATAACCATAAAGAACTGGTACCAGGAATTCCCTACCATAATAATCAGGGTTTTTATTAATGCAAAAAAAAGCTAATGCCATTGTTTTACTGACAGTGTAGTTTACTCAAGCATTCAGACACATTTCTCGTCCACCGCCTCCATCACAGACCTTCACTCAGGCTGAGATTGCAGGGAATAACCCCATACTGATCTCAGAACAGTCATTGGTACATCACATGGTTGTGCTGTCATTCATCCCCCCACTTCTCCATCATCCAACCCTTATCCGACACCTTCTTTTGTAGTTTTTTTGTAGATAATGTTTTATCATTCAGCTCTCTCTCTCCTTCTCAGACCATGAAGCTGGAGCCGTTTCCCCCTCCTCCCTCTTTTCCGAGGAGCCGCGTATGGCTACAGTGGATCGCTCTCCTTCGAGGAGCAGCAGATGGGTGGATGACAGTGGACGAGAGAGGAGAGAGAGGAGGGGGGAATCAGGGGGAAGGAGCAGAGGAAGAGGAGCAGAGGAAGGCAGCGCCCGGTCGGCAGGAAGAAGGAGAGAGCAACAGATGCGTTCACGGAGTTTACCCGGCACGCTGAGGAGCCGAGAGGGGCCACGGAAAGAAGAGAAAGAGGACGACACACGGGGAGAAAGAAAGGGAGAAGAGGAACGACAACGAGGAAGGCAAAAAAGTAATAGCATTGGAGAGAGAAGACGAAAAGTAAAGGATGCTAGTTCAGAGAGAGAGAACGGTCTCCTAACAGACCGAGAGAATGAGAGAGGGAGTGTCAGAAGAGAAAAGAGGGATCACAACCGAACCAGCACAACGGAGGTCACACAGCGCACACCTTTCTCCTTCCTCATGCCTTTGGACAATGACGATGATGCAGAATTGGCTCACGGCTTCTCTGAAGTCAGTGTGTCTGCAGCCAGCATCACATTCTCGGGGATTCAGTGGCCCCTGGAGGCCATCAGCCCTCTACAGGCTCCTGGATCTCCGACAACAGCCCCGGGACCCTGGCTAGTCCCCAGCCCTCACAAACTATCTCAGGTTTTAGAGGGGAAAAGGCTGAGCCAGAACAAGGGAGGACTGTGGTCCTAATGCTATTTCCTTAAAGGGATAGTTCACCTAAAAACTCAACCTCATGACGTTCCAATTCAGTATGACTATTTTTTAGGAATTTACTTAATTGTGCTAGTTGCACTTTTTCACTTGAATGATTGGGTACTGAAGCTTTTAAGATTCAAATAAGATGCAAACGCACCAAAAATGGTTTATACTATATTCCAAGTCTTGTGAAGTCATATTATAGCTGTGTGTGAGAAACACACAAACTGGTTCAGGCCTATTCAGTTTTTGTGAATCTAATCAATTGATTAAAAAGAGAATGATTTATGAATCTTTGCTACTTTTATCATGAACATTGCAAAGAGAGCTAGAGCAGATTTCAGTGAATAAAGGTGCTGTCCTATTCACCACTTTTCAGCTATTTTTCGCTGTTGAAATGGTTATTTTAATAGAAATCCACACCATCTGGAATTTAATGGGAGGCTGAAAGATTTCCCTATGTGTATTTTGCATCGACTTCAGTTGGTCATGCAAACCAAGAGTAACCTGCTGAATTTTGTGTGAGCTGTGGTTTATACAAAGCTACACTATTGAAATATACAATAGACCTTTTTTTGCATGCAAAATTTTCACTAATGTTATTATGTAAATGCACCTTAAAAGGATAGTCCATAGGATAGCCCACCCTCCATGTCATTCCAAATCTGACTTTCTTTACTTCCACTGTATAAACAAAAATTACTACAAAAGTGAATAGGACCCGAAACTCTTTGGTTACAAGCCGAAGAAAGAAATGTTTCCAGGTTTGGAATGACTCGAGGGTGAGTAAATGAAGACTATTTTAATTTTTGAGTGGACTATCCCTAACAACTGAGATCTTGGTCTGTTCTATCACGTGTCATATTGACTTTTTAATATAACATTTAATGTAATTTAGTTCTCAATTCAAATGAACCGCTTATATGATTCACATTCACTTTGATGATCCTGCTTTTGTGTCCTTTTTGAAGCTTGTCTTCAAAATTTCTCCTTTTGTGCTTGAAGAAAATAGTCATACAGGTTTGGAACAACTTGAGTGTTACTAAATGATGACAAATTTTTACTTTTTGGGGGGTAAACTATCTCTTTAACTGTCTCTTCTCTTCTGTCTCTTTCACTCTCTCTCTCTCACACACACACACACACACACACACACATGTCTGGTTTGCTATCCTTGTGGGGACTGTCCATAGGCGTAATGCTTTTTCTACTGTACAGACCGTATATTCTATTGCCCTACACCTAAACCTACCCCTTACAGGAAACTTTCTGCATTTTTAGATTTTCAAAAAACTTCATTCTGTGTGATTTATTAGCTTGTTTACCCGTAGGTCCCCACCGTGACACGAGTCCCCATGAGTCTGTGTGTATTCAGGTTTAAGTCCCCACCTGCATAGAAAAACAGGTACACACACACACACACACACACACACTCTGTCTCTCTCATCCAGCCTCTCCAGCTCTGTCTCTATATATGTGGTTTTCAGTACACCACCACCATCCCATCTGCATCTCTTCCGTCTCAAATCCATATCTATATAGTACTAGAGTTGTGGTATTGGTATCATCCAGATACCCCACAAGTCTCCCAATCTTTGATTTTATCGCCATCCAGTGGCCAAGAGAGAAAATTATCAAATGCTGCCATTATGATGTGGCTAGCATGATAGTAACTGCAAGGTCAGTTAGTATGCGTCTGTTTCACGATGTCCTTCATAGCATGTGTCTTTTTTCATATCATTGCCATTTTTATTTAGCATATTTTCCATTTATTTTCATAAGAATGCAACAAAAATTCTATTATAAAAAGGAAGATTTATTTAAGACACTCTCGCTCAGTTGTGCCCCTGAAGAGCTACATTTCTGAAAGTAAACTAGATCGAAAACAGATCTTCAGGAGCAGGACTAAGCGATTAAAGAGATTTTATTAGCTGCTTGCTGTTTGTGACTGGCCTGTAACCCCTCCCCTGCTGTGTGCGCGGTGGTCTTGCTGTTGAAAGAGGGGGAAGGAAGATAACAGAACTAAAGTTTTATTATAAGGCCAGTGAGCCGTATCAAACCTCTCCAGGTGCCTTCTGCTTCTTTAGCCAGTGTTTACCAAAAAAAAAAAGAGAAAGTAAAAGAACATAAGACGTAGCATAGTAGAAAGTGTGCAACACAATACTGTTCTGCCTCTTTAACATCTATATCTTTGCAAGACTTGGTTCACGAGTTGGGGAAAATATTCTGCACACGCTCTGCGAAACTTCAAAGTGAGTCAAAGTGAAAGAGAGCCATTACAAGTGCCTCATGCGATATTCCTTTATACGAGACATAGACTTCCCTCAAGCTGAAAATCAGGACCCAACGTTTAGATTTTTTTCCCATTGTGATACTTTCTTGCGTTTGTATGCTTTCCGATTCAATATTTCAGACCCATTTCATTGCCCTCGACATTTCTGAAAAATCGCAAAAAGGAGAAAACGAAGGCCTGATCGGTCCTCATCCCAAGCCCTCCACCAATCAGCATCGAGCATCATGCGGAATCTTCATTTCAGGATACAAAAAGAAAAACAAAAAACCAAGAAGAAGAAAAAGGGCATTTTGATACTGGTCTTCTATGCATTTTGTAAGACTTACTGATCAAAAATTGCGGTAGGATTTTTCTACCTAAGATATGAGATTCGTAATTTTGTGTACTGTTAAAATACACAGGCAGGTTGGTGAATCGAAACCGAAAATTTAAAGGAGATCCGGTGATAATCAGACATGCTGTACCACCAGCTTATGCATTGATCTTTACCTCAGAACTGTCTGAGCAATAAGTGCTATCTCTTTCTGTTCTGTGTCATACCAAGCAAAGCTCTAAGCAAACTCATCGGAAAGCTGAGTAATAGAAATATGCACAGTAAAATTATCTGTGATAAATTAATTAGGATAAAATGCATCCCTATATACATACATTTGATTTAAAAAATAATAATATACTATTTTATTAAGTAGATTTGAATTTATTTAAATATTTAAAAGATAATTTAATCCTGCAGATTTTAAAAATAGAATCCAATGTGTTTTAATTTATCACGAGTTCTTTACTGTGCTGTAACATATCAATAAATGCAAGAAGATCACATGCGAGTTCTGTTGCCATACGCAGCCTGTAAGCATTTAGCAATTTGCAATTCGATCGATCTTAAGTGTTAACACTTTAAATCAGGGCTTATACATGAGTATTACACAGCGTTCAGCTGTACATCTGAGGTGTCATCTGAAGTTCACTGCTCAGAATCCTCAACCAGCCTGGGTATTGATGTTGACTTTGTACATTGGCATCAGCACGTACTGTACAGAAACTGGGATGAGCCTTGTAAATGTTTAGTTTGGGTTTATTTTTGTGAGGGGGAAGATTTAGTATTTTCCCCCAAAACATTAAAACTGTAGCATTTCCCTTACTGTAGCAGATCTTATGAGAAAACAAGCTTATTGTACATAATTATAGACCCTGGACATTATTTTTTTTTGTATTCTCGAATCCCCCAATGTCTCACATATCAGAAATATACAGCACTGTCGAGTTAACCTGAGACATGTGCAGTATTTTAAACCGAGGTGCCCACTGGCTTGACGAGAAGCTTGATATATAAAATGATTCTTATAATTCAATCTTGCATGTCTGTAGTGAGTATACTAGTTTTAATAGCACTGGCCCTTACAATGAAATTAAATGTCCCCATGGCATGATACTGTATTTTACAGCCCAGGAGGCCAATTGCAATGTTTTATAGAACATCTGTTGCCAGTTTCAAATGATTCAAATTGTGGAATCTGATCTGACAGCTTGATTGCCCCCTAGTGCCCACTGTGGTTTTTGCACACTGTGGCCCTCTTTTATATGCCTCTACATGACGTCTTCAACAGCATATTAAAAGCAAGATTTAGAGACACAAAGACCACAAGTATGTAGTCCACAAAAATAACAATTAGCATGCCCACCGAACATTTTCCAGACCCATAGGTTTCCTTGTACTGGAGACAGTTTAGACCCTTAGGTGTTCAGTAGTCAGAGATGTAGTCTCAAGGACGAGCCATACTCTGAGCCAACCGATATATGAATACAGTGATGCAATGTTTTTTTATAATAATGTCTGCAAGGTTCCTATCAGTGCAAATGTGCCATTTAAATGCTAATCAATGATGTCATACTCTTTCCCTGTCCCGAGAGAAATCCAGATGGGCGTTTGGCCCTCTGAGTTTGACGCTTTTAAAATGTCAAATCACAAACGGAGTGTTTCAGCTTTCAATTTTCAACTTGAATTTGCTATATTGGCCTTGTAAGGAGTCAGCCATTGTACAGAACAAGAACACTTTTATTTGTAAAGAGGAAAGAAAAGGAGATGTTTTTATATCTATATTCTAGAAATATAGGATAGAAGGCAGGGGTGTAAAGTGCTTGAGCGATTGTACTTCATTACTAGAATTATTATTTGAAACTGAAAATTTACAAAATCACATTTTTAAGAAAAAAGTCATTTTTTATTACTTTGTCAAATTTAATTTATATCTTTAAAAAGCACATATTTCCCTGGCCACCATGACGAAAACCTGAAAGTTGAAATATGTCATGTAAAATGTATTTGGCCACAATTATGATCTTATTTATATTATATGCATTGTTGAAGACTAATATGACTGAAGTGAGAAGAATTAAAAATTAGATGAATTATTTACACTTGAAACAAAATTAAAATTGAAATGTTGCCTTGGCAACTAACCAAAATAAAATAAGTACTAAAGTTACTAAAACAAATATAAACTATATAATAAATAATAATTCCAAAACAACACTGCTATAAACAATTATACTCATGTGTCACACAACTATATCATCAGATTAGATTTATTGTAACAATTAATTTAATGATGTCACAATTTCAGATTGGTTTTAAAGTTTTTTATTTTAATTAAGTTTTCAATTCTAAATTGTTTGTAGTTTGTACAACAAACTTACTTAAATGAGATTTCATCTCGCTTTCATGTCTCGTCTATTTCTAAAACTAAGAAGTTTACTTTTAAATACTAAGTACAATGTGCAAACTTTTGTACTTTAACTTGGGAAAGTTTTTTACTGTAAACCTTTGACACCGTACCCATACTTCAGTATAATTTCTCAATGCTTTTCACACCCCTGTGTGCCAGACAGCTCGTCCCACGAGGATGAAAGCAGAGGACATTCTGTCGTATAAAGGAAGTAGAGAACCTCTCTGAGGCAGCCGCCCGGTCTGAATTCTTGAGATCTCTTTTTCTCCATTGGTGCTGATACTCCAACTGGCTGGCTGCAGTCACTGTTTCGCTTTCCCCCATTCAGTGCATACGGAGGTCACCACTTACAAGCCAGCGGAAAGCAGTTAAAACTGTTTCAAGTGTTCAGATGGGGCTAAAAAAATCATTCTGTCAGCTCCTGTGTAAAGGTTGTACTTCCTTTATAGCATAAGCGTCCTCTCCTTCATTTTGACTTAGCGTAGACAAGACTCTCAAGTATAGAGAATGAGGAAGCAGGCAGCAGTGTGTTGCAGATTTTTACCTGCCGGGTCTGAAGCGAGACCTCGAGTAGCCGTTATTTTAGTGGCGTCCTCTGCAGGGAAGATGCTGAGTGTGTAAATAGCAGTCCGTGAGGGGACACCTTGAACACAGATGTACAGGTTTTTAATTGTTGCTCTTGATATGTATGAAGATACTGTATTGTTTTTGAATGCATCAACAGGGAGTTTTGAATTATGAATAATGACATGCAGTTACAGAAATAAACTGAATAAAACTGAGAAAGATGTTGTTCACTCATTTCCACTCTCTGTAGCCTGGTTCCAAAGCCTAGTGAGCTACATAGGCCACAGTGTATTTTTGTTGTGTTAGCATGTTGCTAAGCTAATAGTGATGCTCATAATAAGTAGCTATAAAAACACAGATTAGAATTTTTTTTTTCACAGAAGAATTCTGTAATCTCCCTCTCTAAGCAGCTCATTAGGTTTTAGAACAAAGCAGATGAGTGTTATATATATTTTTAGTATTATTAGATATGGCTACTGATGATAATTTGATTTTAATGCTACGTGCCCAATAATTATCATTAGATTCTCAGCGTTTTGCAACATGTCGGTTTGACTCATTAATCTGCAGTGTACATTTTTCTTTTAAATTGAAAAGTACATATCTCTGAAAAAAAGCTGTCAAGCTTTTTGTTGGAGATTGCTAGTGAACCACGCTAATCATCTTGGAAGCGCGTGCCCTCGGAATTTCAAGGCTCTGCATTTCAACAGGCGAGTACTCGCACACATCACTGAACATCTTGGGAATAAACTCCTACACATACAATATCCAGCATCCTACATATTCACTATCTACTGCAGAAGAAAAATACCAAACTGATCTCTCAATATCACACAACACTTGGTCCTACTATACACAAACACATAGGCCTAAGCTCTGTTACAAAACCTACATACCGTGTGTTTACTCTATATAGTCAAATATAGTACATTATAAGGGGCTGTTTGCAGAATGCGTTTTTTCATTTAAATCCATGAAACACATGATGCAGGGTAGTGGAATAAAAAAATTTAAATTAAAAACAAATGCAGTTTTTTAGTTTAAATTATTTTAACTTGAGTGGCATGTTTTTAGAACGCTGTGTCTAAGATGCTGCAAATTTTAAACGCAATGGTTTAGAAAAACGTGTTTTGTGTAAACGACTCCTCTGACAACATCCTAACAAATTAAACTCTGATTTGGAACACACTACAGAGACAGCAACTTTTAACAACATTTTTTTTTTTGTTTTTTTTCACAAATAGAGTTTGATATTAGCACATCCTGCTAAGCTAACAACATCACTCTATAAGCACAAAACACTTCATACATCACAAAAATAATGCATTTTATTAGTTGGAACTATTTTTATCAATTAACTGTTTAGTAAAATATACTTATGTATTTATATCCATCACTTCTGTCGTCCACCATCTTGGATATTTTTCTTACTTCACTGCAATACATAGGCTACTAAAATGATCTAGTCCCTGAACGACACATCAAATGATGCCTTGGTATTGGCCAAAATATCTTATTAAATGGCCTGCTTATGTTGTTGTAAAATGCTAAACATAGGTACCACACCAGGTTTTTTGAAAAAAAAGTGTTTATTAATTCAAATATAAATTTAGGTGATTAAATATCAGTCCTTCATGCTTATGAACATTACTCAGTGGAAGAAAATTGTTATTTTTCCTCTTGCTCCAAAAGCACATACTAGCATTCATCAAAATACATTTGAAACTATGATTATCACACTTTTCACTTCAGAGTGTGAGCAGGCCTGTGGGAATAACAGTAGAAGGCTTCTCTCTCCCTCTCTCTCTATTCTAATTGCTCTCACTAATTATACGCTATGCCCTACACCATGTTAACTATGAAACGGTAGGGCGAACAGAGGCTGCTGTGCCTCATCCTTCCTCTATTTTGCCCCAGCATATAGGGCTCAAAACTCAGATAACATTAAGAATTTGTCCATTTTTGAAAAGCAGATTTTTTTAAATCCCTTGATTTCAGCATCTCTCAGCTGACTAACAGTCAGTAGTATGTATCTGAGAGATCACGACATCTTTATTTTTAGTCTGGGAGCACACGTAACGTACGCCTGAGAAACCGACACGTTGCTGGGGCGTGCATGTGTGCTGCTCAGGGAAGCAGAAGGGGGCTGGATGTTGAGCACCAGGGAAATGTCATGTTGACCTTTTTAATCAGCAAGCTACAGGCCGCTTCAGATGAGACGAGGAGGGTTTGTGTCACTCACATATGAAGTATAATCGGCGATAAGTGCGAGGCGTGTACACAAGGGCTGTATATTACAGCATCTCTGATATGTTGTGCATTATGCAGTTGGCCTGGATATTGTATGTGTGTCAGTGACAGGTGGTGGACTGAAGAAATGAGGATGTTTTTGTAGTCCATTGTAAATTCATGTCCTATTTCCAATTGCCATTTCCAATTTCCAGGTTAAAGGAGTGGGATGGTTAGCATGCTTTATTCAGGGCCTGCTTAGAAATAAATTTGTAGTCTTAATCATGAAAAAAATTAATTACATTTTAAACATTTTAAATTACATATAGCACATTAAATTGCAGAGGCTAAAATGGTCAAATTAAGAATTTAGTTTTCCTTATTTTGTTAGTACATTCTTTATTTAGCAAGCTAACAGCTTAGCCTACAAAATTAGCACACTGCTTACTGGTTAATGGGCTGCATCCAAAATTGCATACTTTCTGAGTAGGTACTTATTTTGTACTGTATAAGTGCTCTGCAACCATTAATAAGTATGTTGTATATAGTATGAATGTGTAATTTGAATGTACTACATCTGTCATATTGTCATTGTCGTATGACCTACAGCGTCAATTGTGTTGCTTCACTGCTTTTCACAGCTCCTCTCCCGCGGCCTGATGGGATAGTATGAAGCGTCCATTCGATTTGCACTTGAGAATCTCCCTGGAAGTCACAATAGATTTGCTGTGTACTTTTCGCTTACTTTTTTATGAATACTTTGAATACGGACTTTTCACGCACCTATACTAAGTATGCATATTAATATGCAGCATGGCTCTTTTTTAATTATCCAGAATAAGATATCATCATAGCATGCTAGGCCTTTGATCAGGAATTGAGGAAGGCAGATATTAATTCTGTCTGGATCTAAAAAGTGTCTTGGTTCATTAATGTCTCACAATTTGCTGTGTATTCTGACAAAATTGAAATTTTTTCCATTTTGCAAATATTTCGTTAATCAATTAAACTTTTATGACTTTTTGACTTGTATTGATATTATACTTATAACTAGGTGTTCTACCAGTGCCTAATCTCATTTTGAAGGACGTTTAAAATGGACTGTTTTCCCTGTTCAGTAATGTCACAGCTCAGGATTGTCTCTAGTGAAGTGCTTGATCAAAACTGTGCGTTATGACGCCATCAACCTTGAAGAAAACACACTCGTCCTCTCATCTCTTTTCATCCAGACATTAATGACAGCCTTCAGTTCTGTAAGCAGAAAACATAAAATTTACATTTATAGTTTTGGCAGACATACCCCATGTCGGAATGTGACTTTATTGTTTTACAACCCAACTATTGGTCCATGTTGAATCCTCCCTCCTGCCCTTTGTTTAATGGAGCACTGCCATTGCTATCTAAGCGCTAATGTCACTGTCAGAACGAGACAACAATTGGACCAGACCACATAAAGCCACCACAGCTCTGCAGAGCAAATGTCAGATCAACTGTAAAACCGATGTGACATGTTGATGAAGCTCCTTATATAACACGCTGCTTCTTGTGAATGAATGGTTAAAGAATAGGAAATGTTCCTAAAGCATTTAAGAGGGAATCGAAAGCTCAGTGTGAGAGAACAAACGCTGTGGCTGCCCTGTGGGGAGAGAGAGGAAGAGATGGGGAGGGTTGAAAACATGACAGTAGTTTTGAAGCTCAGATCTTCACAATGTTCTCCAGCTTTCTTTTTATGACTGGTGTCAGAGACATAAAAGAGCACAAGAGAGATGAAAAACAGGAACGAAAGATGTAAGGGGATGAAATGAAAAGGAGTAGAGAAACAGAGGATGAAATCATACAGACAGACGGGATTGCAGATTGATGATAGATACTGTACATATATAGTGATAGATAGATAGATAAGATAGATAGACAGACACAGACAGATAGATAGACTTTACAATGAAGATTAATCAAAATGCACAGAGAATTATGCAGTTGAATAATTAAGGTTTCTGTGTGGGAGAGTAAGAAATGAAATGGATTTCTCTCCATCCATCGTTTTTTTTCGCTCTGCAACTCTTTTCTCCTCCGCATGCACCTCTTACATAAACAGTGGATATCAGTATGCTCTATAAGAGCGAAGCGTGCCCAATTCGCCTGTGCTGAGTGCAGACTCTCACGCGTGAACACGTTTTCCATGAACTTTCAGAAGAGGGCATCTGGAGTAAGCTGATGAACCAGTGACGCAGAATGCTGGGGTAAAGATTAATCCTGGACCCAGAGGTCAGCAAAGAGTGGCTTTTGTTTCAAAAACCAGTGACCTGCCTACCTAGACAGCATTTTTGGGCATCATGCTTACTATTTTTTTTGGTGGTAATTTATCACTGGAATGACTTTGACATTGGAACAGTCTTTGAAATAACTGCCTCCCTTGACTACTGAACTAGAGAGCTGATTGAGACACACCCTAGGTTGTACAACACAGCAGGCATGAGATTATACGTAATGTGTCACACTGCATTGTATCGGTGAATTCAACTGGGAAACTGTTGACAGAAGCATAATTCTACCCTTAACGTGGAATCTTACTGGCATTAAATAGACCAATTAAGCCCTAATGATAAAATAAACCACAGCATACTAGTGGTCTCCTTGTCCTGCATGTGCTTAGCACATCCCTTTCACTCACACACAGTTCAGCTGTGACTAAGGCACAGAGAGAGAGAGAAAGAGAGGGCAGGAAGTGTGGGTGGAAGTAAGAAAAAAATGGATGGTTTAATGTGGGTGCTGAAAGCAGGGAGAGCATGAGAGTGATTCAGCACATGGAACATCCTAAAATTGCTGTTAAAGCCAAAAGCTACTTGTCCGCGGTTTTTGCTGCAGTAGAAATTATAACACCAAATAAAATATTCATACTAGGCACTATCATCATCTTAAGCTCACATTAACCGTGCAAAGCCTGTTTTTATATTAATGTAGGCTACCTGTTGCTGGCTGAAATTTAAATTTGGACTGCACTGAAGCAACGTTGCCACAATGTGTAAATCTACGCTAGCTTGCTTTTTCTGCAGATTAAATGCACCACACATCCTTTGGTTTGAGTCTTGAGTGTGTGTGTGTGTAGAAGAGAGAGAGAAAGAGAGGGAGAGAAGCTGCACTCATTTTGGCTCAGCGCAAAGAGCCACTCTCCCGTCGAAATGAATGTTACCGCGTTCCAAAATGGCCGACCAGGGGGATACAGTTTCCCCGGCATGTTCTTCTAGCGCTACACGCTTGGACTAACGTCAGAGCCTCGATTGAAAAGAAAAATATATTCTCTCTGACTCACTCAAATGAATTTAACCCCTGCATCACTCTTTACCACGGCGAGAGGCGCTGAGCATCATCGACATGCTGCGAAACTAGCGATCGAGACACATGTGGCCACTGCGGTGAAACCGAATGGCGGCGAGGGGCGGCAGGTGCAGGGCTGTCCAGGGAGCATAAGAAAGGAATGCATGCCTTTTCAACATGTGAGCAGTTCATTCATGAACGAATATCTTTAGTCACTGGCATCATTCATCTGTCACATACTGGAAGACACAACCGTTTGGGGTAGTTTAATTAGTTGTCATGCAACGCAGTTTCCATAAATTGTCTTAAAAATGATAGTGACAGCTGTGCTCCATCAGCATGGGTGTTATTTAATGATCTCGCGCGCATTGGCTTGACACTGTGTGGACGAGCACGCGGACGCTGTATTGCGCGTCTCAGCTGTTTCGGGACCTGAGCGCCTTGGCGCTGATTATACAAAGCGACATAAAACTCGGAAGGCAGTGGACATCCTGCCGCAAGGATTGTATTTCCCCTCGATTTTGTTTTAGTTGATCGGGAGGAACGCGTTGCGATCAACCGCAACAGAAGATCAATAATCATTTGTTCGGTTTAAACTCATAAAAATACCCGATTTTTTTTTTTTTTTTTTTGGCGTTGGAACGTCGAATTTGGAGATTTAATCGAGTTAGATGTCATCGCTTTGGGACGCATTCTACACATCGCCTCATTATCGCGCAGCTGTATGCGTTGGAGATGCGCGATTGTCTTCAAGGACTGTCTGGGCATTAAGTGTGAAACCGCTCGTGAGTAAACGACAAATGCGTGCATGAAACATTAATGATAGATGTAATGATTTTACACTGAAGAGAGAGTAGGGTTCAGAAATAATGGAATGAAAGTGCAAAGAAGTAGTGTGTTATGAAATAACCAAATATTGTGTTGAACGGACTTTGCAACGAGTTGAAATGCATCATGCGTAGGAAATTTAATTCCATGTCTTACGATGCATGATGATGAGCAATATTAATGGCTTGAATGAAGAGATCTTGGGTTTGTAATGATGGTGCGAAGAAGAGAGGAGGAGGAACTGGGTTGTTCTGAAAGACATGCGCACACCTCCCAGAAGCCAATTTAGTATTGCAGTGGATTTATCAGAAGAACTTTGGTCCCTCTCTCTCTCTCTCTCTCTCTCTCTCTCTCTCTCTACCTTTCCATCTCGATCGCCTCTGGAATAGAATGACTCCTGACGAAAATGTCTCCCAAACACTTCAGTCTGGAATATGAGTCATGAATAGACAGCCAGGAAACGGCTGCAGTGCTTCAACTCCACATTTGAAAGAAACGGAAAAGGATGCACGCCAGAGAAATGGACGAAAAGGAAATCGGCTTTCCTTCCTGTGTAATGGATATTTGCTGACTTGGCTTTTTGCTGTGCATGCTTACCTTGGACTTGAGGTGCTGGGAATGCTCGGCGACTGTCGAAATAGTTTTTTTTGGTTCATTTTCGTTACCTAATGAGAGTAATAAATGGCTGAATGACTGATGAAGTTCATTTCTGCAAACTGGCTTTGATCTCAATTCCATGATTTTTTTGGTGGCAGTGGAAAAATGGCACATTTGACAGAAGAATAGCAATGCACACATACACAAACACATGCTCACACCAATCGTAAACAAACAAACAAATCCACTCCTTAACATTATCATCATCCCTTGAATGTGAATACAAATTCCCAATATGGAATTTCCTCATCGCTTTCCAGTACTGTGACTTCCAAAGCTGAATTTAACTTTGAGGGAATCTCAGATTAAAACCACTGACTATTTTACTCTGGTTACTCAACTCTAACTCCAACACATTTCCGTCTCTCCCCCCCACCCGCTCCACGTGGGGGGGAGAGCTTCCTCTTACGGGGTGATCCCAGAAGCTTGTCCCGGCAGACGGTGACTGTCACGCAAGTGTCCATCAGCATGGATGCTGGGCAAGGCAGCCCGGAGAGCCCTAACCGGGCGGTGGAGTACCTGCTGGAGCTCAACAACATCATTGAGAGCCAACAGAAACTTCTGGAAACTCAACGGCGCCGCATTGAGGAGCTTGAAGTGCAGCTGGACCGGCTCAGCCAGGAGAACAAAGACCTGAGGTTGGACCGACAGCCCTGCCCGCCCCCACCTCCACCTCCCATCCACCCCATCCAGCCACCCACTTCCAATGCTGCAACCTCCACCAACATCTACGCCAATCAGAGCCACAACAGCGGGCCCATCCCGATACCCATCCCGGCTCCGGCTCCACCACCCCCACCTCCACCCGTGCCACCACGGGACCGGCGCGTCAATGCCAACACGCACATGAGGCTCGGCCAAAGCCTGTCAGCTGGAGCCAATGCCACAGAGCGAGAGAGGGACAGAGACAGGGGACGAGAACGACACGGCGCCGCTACCAGTTTGGGAAGCTCTCTGCAGAGACAGTAAGTACAGGCCTGAGGGCTCTTTTACTGCATAGCTGAGGATCTACTGTAGAAAACAGTTTCCACAGCCTCCATGCTGGCTGTTTAGAAAACTGTCAATTTTTAAAACAGTTTTTAAGACTGCATGTTGGTGCGTGTGCTAATTAAAAAGACTACAGTTTATAGTAATCAATATATTTGAAAGAAATGATTCACTTAAAAATACAAATTCTGTCATTTATGTACCTTCATGTCGTTCTAGTGTTCTTTTTGGACCCCATTGATTGTTATTCAAAATATTTTAGTGTCCTACAGAAGAAAGTCATATAGGATTGGAACAATATGAGGATGTGTAGATGCTGACAGAATTTGAGTGAACTATCCTGTAAAGCAAGTATGAGTAAACAACTGCGTGCACTGTAATATTCACTGACACTGGATAATGATTTCAACTACACATACTTGTGGATGTTTGTAGTGTACACAGTTTGAGTTGTTTTACATCACACACTAGTATTTTAACAGCATTTACTTTACACTAGTAATATTGGTGCAGAACTAAATCTTACAATGTCGGGAACCAAAGAACAGAAAACCCCTTTCAGAGGGTATCTCTCCTGTTCGCACTCTGTCTGTCTTGCAAAACTGAAATTGAGTGCAACAGTCTGTCACAATAGGACTCTTTCCAGGCCATCGGACAGGCAGCTGGCTGTGCCATCGAGCCTGAGCATTACATAAGCCGACAAACTCTTATCTGGACGGACTCGTGCTGCTGGGCCTTTGGCAGAGTGACAGGCTAATGTCATGGAAACCTGGGATTGAATTAGCATGCTAAATCTGTCACAAATGTAATAACTTTTCTTGATTTTGAAAGAGATTGGACTATGCCAGTGACGTTTTCTGGAGAACAAGGAAGTTCCAGGAAGTTTAGCTTTATTTCACTGTAAACTAAGCTTTTAGCTAAGATTATGTGGAATCAAATAAGCGATTTGAAGTACACAATCAGTATATCGATCTATCTATCTCCTTCAAACAAGACTTTGTCTAATAGACATTCAAAGTTAGTCTTGCCTTTCTACATAAGTTACAGTCATATTCATTTTATTCCAATTTCAGTGCAGTTCTATATCCTTTTTACTACCTCATTTTGGAATTGAATTGCATTTTGGAACTCATTTTGGATTTGAATTGCAATTTAAAATGTTAAACCAATTAATTTGTGAATGGTGCACAACCCTGTTGGGTTTGGGATGACGTTCATTTTAAACTGATGCTGTTGATATCTTGTATGCTTTTAAAACTTGTTGGAGGAAAAGGAATCTCTGAAAAGATTTCCACAGTGAGCAAAGCTGTCAGTAGCCTCAAGACTGTCAATATCATTCCCAGCATGTGCTGCGTCAACATGCTCCATACAAATCCAGAGAGAGAGATGGCACAGAAGTGTAGTGGGCCACTCCTTGTGCTGCTGACAGTTAAGTTGTTTGTCTCCCTCCCTGCATTGCTGAGGAATCGACCTCTCCATTGCACCTCTGATCGCTCCCGCCTGTAGTGTGCACTTGAGCCGGCCACATCACAGCGCACGATGCATACAGATGTGTGCTTGAGCGTGTGGAGATTAACATTCGGTGGATTGGATCAGTGTTGAGCACTGCAGTACAGCATCTCCTGTAGTTTTTAAGGCAGGTGGCTGGTGTGGTGTGGAGATTCGTTTTGTATGTATGATCGGGCCACTGTGTAGGAGAGGTTGTGATTAAAATTCAGCGCAGAGTCAGATTGTGGATCAACTTGTGTAGGAGAGCGAAGCATAGAGTCAGAGAGAGAGAGCGGAAAAGGCTGCAGAATACACTGCACCCTTTTTGTGTTGCTCACTTTCTATGTTTTGTTTCTCTAATATGCACACCTCTTATTTATCTTGCCCTCCTTTCCAATGGAGAGAAACCAGAATGCCCTCTGTTTGCAGAGATAAATTGAGTGCTTTCTTTCTCATCTGAGACTTATTTCTTTTCCTTGAGGGCAGATAGCGTACTTCGCTTCTTGCATAGTAATTATGATTTAACTGTAGTATTTGTTAGAAGTGGCAATTTTGACTTATACCATTGATTTGAATCTTTTGCTGCTTTTCAAAAAAATTGTTCAATGATTTGATCAGTCACTATTTGCTGAGACTAAATTGCAATTGTGTTTGCTGAATAAATGCACTTATAGAACCTTGTGCACAATATGGTCTTTTTTGTAGTTTTAATAAAAAAAGTTAACATGATTTGGAATTAATATTAGGAATTTCACGGTTCCTTTTGAGAGCTTTTAGGAGAAGCTTTAGGCTTACAAGTTTTCTTAATGCAGAGTGTTGGTGTATATGATGAATCAGGAAGCCAAGTAAAAAAAAAAACAGCGTATTAGTTGAAATTCTCTTAAATTGTGTTTGTGACAATAATTCGGATGAAATGTAAAAATAAATTTCTTGAATGAGAACAATCATGTTTTTTTTTTTATTTATTAATTTGTATCATTTTTATCATGTAGCCCATCTTTTGGTCTGTTTTATGTGCAAGTCATTTTTTTTATTATTCTTATTTTTTATTTTTTTTGCATGCCTATATCTAAAAGATGTGAGAAATATGGTTTTAACACCACTAGCATTTTCCAGCTTCTAGGTTTGACTTTTATCAAGCTGTGGAAAATGATAACAGTATTAAGTAATGTCAATTTTATGTCATTATCAGTAATTTTACACATTCTTATATTAGGATTATACTTGTTAAACAAGGCAAAAAAGACTCATGTGTCAAACAGAATGATCAACATGCCCTTTTGGTTGAGTTATTGTCAGTCAGTAAATCCTCATCCAACACCTTGCTTGCTCGTTTTGTTCATGATTAAAATATCCCAATTTATTTAGTTCATTCATTCTCGTTCTGACTCAAACATTATAATAATCTTTACTGCTTGTGTTAGGTAAATCTTTGGTTGTTTTGTATATGTGTGTGTGTGTGTGTGTGTGTGTGTATATATATGAAGATAAAAAGTAGTTTAAACTCCTCTGCCTTGGTGTCATCTCCTGTATCATCAGATAATTCACATGATAAATGTGTGAACTCAATAGCAGTCACGTAAACAGCATCTGGTAAATGTGGCCATGTGTTTACTTTACACCTGAGTAACTTTAGGGCTGATAGCTTTTGCTTAGCATCAACTTCACCTGAAACAATGAAAAGTCACATGACAATGTGAGGGCAGATGGCTTGTTTTACTGATAGATTTTGGTGTTTTACAGACTTTTTGACAGTTAGCCATTTGACTTTTTGAATCTACTTCAGCCATATCCATCCTTTTTTATTCTCTTTCTCGCTCTCGCTCTCGCTCTCTCTCTCTCTCTCTCTCTCTCTCTCTCTCTCTCTCTCTCTCTCTCTTTACACTATTGCCAAATTTTCCAATCCCTCGTTCACCCCCTCACCAGCCCTCCCTTGGTGTTGAGCAGATGGCACACCAACATGTCATTTGCCATTTTCTTTAGGGTCGCCTCTTCTCTTTTCACCCACAATGGTCGTTTACAGCATCGCCTTTTTCATGTGAGCTCTTTTTCGGTTTAGATCTGTGTATCTGCTCCCGTCCCTTCAGACAGATGCCTGCGAATCCAAATGACCCAACATGGGTGATCACAATCTTGCTCTCTCTGGTGTAATGCTTTCGGCTAATGAACAAGTGTAACTACTGCTGTGGGGGAGCTGTTGAGGTGGGATTGGTTCTCAGAATAATTAGCATGGCCGGTGTTAATTACATTTGTCCATTGAAGGTGGCAATTACTGTCATAGACGTGAGTCTGTGAGTAATACACTGGGTGTTGGAGGACTGACTGATAGAGTTTATGCAATTATGATTGAATAATTGAATGCCTATGGAGGAGTCCGCGTGTCAGTCAAACCCGACACCTGCTGCTTTGTAAGATAGTCTATTTTATTAGTTGTAATCAAAGTCTTAATTATGTTTAACCTAATTTAAGTTTGTTTAAATGAAGAGTGTGTTTTGCCATGCACTGGTGTCAAAAAGCACATAAGCGGTGTAACAGAAGGTGTCATGTGACCTTTTCATGTGACCCTTTAACCCAGAGTGATTCCTAACAATAATATTTAACACTGCACATTTGTAAACGCTGGATTATTTGCTTATTTGCATATTTCTTGGGTTGATTGGTTTCTGTGCTGGGTAGCTCTGCCACTGTGAAATCTCATTGGTTCAAAGCAAAGGTCGACCGATTGATTGGTTTTGTTGATTAATCAGCACCGATAGTTGATTGCTGGAACTATCGGTATCATCAAAAATTCATGCCGATAGTTTTCCAGGTTGCGTCCATTGCTGGAGGGACTGAGAAGGGTACGCCGTCATTAGTCAGTGCAAGAGCGGCCTCTAGAGGCGGAAATCACTGACACCTCACGGTGTTTGTTTTGACACGCGAGTCTGTGTGCTGCACAGAGCGGGACAATTCAGATGCAGATCAACTTACCAGATGTTACCAGATGACATGGTAACACTTCACTTTTGTAACAATAAGATTAATGAAAGCTGTAGAAGTATTGTTCATTTCAACATTTACCATTACTAAAACATTTTTAAATTTTAAAGTTTCTTGTTAACATTAGTTAATAAACTATGAACTTACTTAAATGATCAATATAATAATTAATATACATTTTTATTCATTTACAAAATATGGCTCAGTACTGTTTTTTTTTTTTTTTTTTTTTTTTTGTTGTTTTTTTTAAATGCGCTATTTATTTTATTTATTTATTATAATTTTTATGTTTCATTATAATCCATTTTAAAAACTATCGGTTGATTAATCGGTATTGGCCAGTGTGGTCCAACCTAGCTATCGGTATCTGTAAAATCCACTATCCACAAGTTCTTTTCATGTAACTGTTGTTTGTCCATCACTTCTATTCGTGAATGGCATGAATTTGTAAATGAGAAAAAAAAGTCAATCGGGGTTTCGAGTGGATCTTTAAAAAAAAAAAAAAAAAAAAAAAAAAAAGCTATTGATATTTGTGATCATTCAAATAATTTCCCTGCACAAGATAGATTTGCATTTGCTCCATTAATTTCTATGTATTCCTTACTGTATGTGTTCAACAATATAACATTACTGACACTTCCACTGTCTTTGTGTCTCCATGTCTGTCTGTCTGTCTGTCACTCTTTCTTCCACTGGATCCACAGGCCAGAAGGAGACTCCTCCAACAAAGACAGGTCTGTGTTCACGCTTTCATTCAATCTCCATTTCTTCTCCTCCTCCTCCACAGTGCACTCTCTGACTCCTGTAGTAGCGCACGCTCCGTCAAATGACAGAGGCCTGTTATATCTAGGGCAGCCTGAATGCATGTGGGACATGCCATTGCTTCTAATGACTTATTGCTTCCCCGTATGAAAGAGCTCTTGCATCTGGAGCAGTTTTAGCAGAAGAACAGCACCGTGAGCAAAGTGTGAGAACATGAGGGCTGAAAATTATTTGAAAATCGAGAATTAGCGTCACTTGGCTGCAAGACTCCCTGTTAGCCGTTGCCGTAGTGACCAATATGCCCAGTGTGAGTATGTTAATGGGTATTGATATGCATGTCGTTTGCATTCGCCCATATATTGAATGCGAACATGGGCGTCAGTGGTTAGTCAGAAGTTACATGAGCAATAGCCCAGCTGTGTGCGTGCGTTTTGCATGTGGGAGTGTTAGTGGGTGCAGGGAAAAAGGTCAAATGGCAAGAATGTGCTGGATTTTGATATGTTGGGAATATTTTTTTGCTACAAAAAAGCCATTTTGATGCTGTGGTGTTGATATGAGAGCGTTTGGTGGTTTTGGAGTGTCTCTCGGTGGTATGACGATTCCTCACCATGGGCACGAGCCGGGGATCTGAAGGATAAATGATTGGTTGTCATGGCAACACCTGTAGATGAACTGGATTGCCGAAAAAGTTGCTTGTGTAATACATAACCCGTTTCTAGTGTGTATGTGTGGGTGTGCGTGTAATTGTGTACCCTACACACAGCAGAAGGACACAGACAAACGGTGCGTGAGGACAAGGCCGCCGCTATGTCACGTTTCACTATAATTACTCTCCGGATGCTTTTGTCTTCAGTTCACGAGTCGCTCCCCCGATACGGATGTGAATTTAATTGTTCCTGCATTGTTAAATCGCAGTTATACGTTCTCATAAATGTGACATCGTTTATGCGTTGCGCTATGAATCATACTTATTTTTGTTTGTCACCGCAACACTAATGCAAGGTTGCAATAATTAATGAAAGCACTTTGGTATTCCTGCTCAACCCGATTTCCTGAGCCGGCGGAGGCGTGAACGTGAGTGCGTGCTGGTCCCTGCTGGGCTGAGCATGGAAATAACTCACAGAGGTTTGCTGTGGGGCTGCCGTGAGCTTCTCTCCCACCCCAGCAGCCCCTGCAGTCCGCAGTCAGCAGCAATGCATCACTCAGCCCCCGAGGGCATCAGCCGCTGCTTTCAACCATGAGCCCTAGAGCTGCACTGCGTTCTAACTGGACTTGTGATGTAACACTTTTACTCTTTCTTTCGTACAGAGCATGTGAACCAGTGTATTCCAGCAGTGTTATTCCAGTATTGTTTTAATATTTTGAAATAGCTTTTTTTTTTTTTTTTTTTATTTTATATATATATATTCAGGTTAAATTTTTTTGTATTTTATTTGTTTATTTGTATAGCTCTTAGTTTTTTACAGAGGTGACTGATTTCATTGTTTTTCTTTTTTTATTTTTTTTTTTATTTCAGATATAATTTTACAGATTTTTGTACTTCATCTTAAAAAAAAATCATTTAGTTCAAGGCAGCATTTCTAATATTTGTATTCGTTTTAAATTATATATATTTTCAATATTACGATTTAGTTATGTGCTTATGCCATGTTCATTCTTTTTTTTTTATTTAATATTTCTTTTTAGCTTTAATTAAAAGCGATTATTTCCTGTTTTTGTGAAGCCCCTCCCTCAGAAATACGCAATGGGCTCTGATTGGTTAGCTGGCTCAGTGTGTTGTGATTCGCTAAACCGCCGAGTGTGCGTCTAAACGTCCCGCCCCTCAGCTCAGCAGCATGTGCTCCGGTTGTATTGGAAACAATGGTGTCGTCTATATTGCTTATCAATTTGTGCCCGATTGAGACCCAGAGAATATTAGTGAAGAGGATCGCGCAGAACATGTGCAAGCACGGCTCTTAATGGTATGTTTGTTTGTTGTTGTCTCATACTTTTAGATACGCTGTTATTATGCTACTGCTTATGTTAGCTTTTAATATACGGTTTTATCCTGATTAAAGCTTTAAAAAGTGAAAGTGAAGTGACATGGGGCCAAGTAACCCATACTCAGAATTTGTGCTCTGCATTTATCCCATCCAAAGTGCACACACACAGCAGTGAACACATACACACGTGAACACGCACCCGGAGCAGTGGGCAGCCATTTATGCTGCGGCACCCGGGGAGCAGTTGGGGGTTCGGTGCCTTGCTCAAGGGCACCTCAGTCGTGGTATTGAAGGTGGAGAGAGCGCTGTACATTCACTCCCCCCACCTACAATTCCTGCTGGACCTGAGACTCGAACCCGCAACCTTTGGGTTACGAGTCCGACTCTCTAACCACGACTGCCCTAATGCAATACGGCAACCGCACACGCGTCCATGTACTGTATAACGCTTCTCATAGCTATGTGGAAATAAGTGTATAAATGGAACAGTTTGTTGGAGCTGATCTGAATGAGAGAGAGAGAGAGAGATTCAGAGCGTGGGCGACGCGAGGAACAGTATTAAGAACCGTTGCTTTAGAACATTAATTTTGAAACTTGTGAATACATTAGAATCGTTAGAAGACAGAATCGCAATTCATATATGAATAGATTTTTACGTGCACCCCTAGTTTTCTCTTCCTCCTCTCTAAAGCAGCACAGCATGGCCTCGCCCCCTTCGTTACATGTTTCCGGGGGTGGGATTTTTATGGGTTTGTGACGTATCGGACCCGGGAAGTAGTTTGTTGTAGTCCCTTACCAGCCGTTTTTGTAGGCATTAAACTTCCAGAATTTTAAAAGATGATATCTCCGTTTGCATTGAACTTTCAGAGCTGCAACTTTGCAGATTAACTTTTTATGCTCAAACAGCAACATTACACACTAACTAACATTAAAAAAGTGAAATCGCAATCAACCACCCCTTTAATTTTACGAAGCTACCAGTATACTTTTTGTGCACAAAGAAAACAAAAATAATGACTTTATTCAACAATTTCTTCTCTTCCATGTCAGTGTTTGACACGCGTTCACAAGAGTACCATGTCCTTACTGCCTTTCTTGGCCTTGAATGTGTCGGTTTTGTTGCCGTCTATGCAGGGTCAGAAGCTCTTGGATTTCATTAAAAAAAAAAATCTTAATTTGTGTTCCGAAGATGAATGTAGGTCTTACGGGTTTGGAACCACGTAAGGGTGAGTAATTAATGACAGATTTTTTTTTTGGGGGGGGGTGAACTACTGCTTTAATATTGTTTTTGTTAGTTGTTTGTTTATTTCAGCTTTATTTCAATTAACAACCCCCCCCCCCCCCCCCCTAACTAACTACCAGATAAATTGCACCAAAATGAGACTGAATAAATTAAAGTATGGAAAATGTTTTCTACTTTTTACACAGAAAGACACATTGTTTTGCTTTCTGAACTTTACACAGTTAAATAGTTGTATTTTATTATTTTCATTCAGTGTTTGCTTTCCCCCCCTGCTTTCCCAGTGGGAAAATCTGTATTGCCATGTGTAATGTAGTTTGGAGTGCTACACTCAATTGGGTGCATTATCAAATGAGCCAAAATATAGAATAAATGAACATGCAAAGGGTGTGAGAGATGCTGTGCTCATATTCCATGGAAATCTCTGGAGCTTGCCTTAAACACAGACTATGTGTAGACATGCAGTATACTCTGCATCCACATATCTGAAGTTTAGTTTCTGAGTGTCTCTGAGGGGTAGAATTATATTACAGCTTTTTCATTAGTAAATACGAGCTCTCAGGGATTGTTTCTGTGAACAGTTTATAATAGAACTGCTTATATTGTAGAGTGACAAAACAGAATTTCATGAGGGTTGCTGCTGATGCTTTGTTTGGGACCAAATGTCAACTTGTGTTTTGTGCATTCAGCTCATAAAATTTATTGTTTGTGCAAAATTTATCAAACATTCAGCAGAACGCAGGGCCGTCTCAGGGTGGAACAGCTGGGAACATTGTCCCAGGACATGTGGTGAGAGGAGACCATTGTACAAAGTCTGTAATTTTGTCCTAGTCTCCTTGAATTCAAACAACGACCTAAAAGAACAGCCCCAAGCTGCCAAATGTCATCATGTGAGTGTGAATTGACTTCTTGACATCTGTTATGTTCAGTGCAGACTTCTTTGGATTACTGGATTTGTCAACATGTGCAAAGGACGGGCTCTTATACAAGTTCGCATTTTCACGCCAATAGTCTTTATTAAACTTGATGTCTAAATCAGGTCAGATAAACACGCAACTTAAGCGCATGGAAACGGGATAATTATTTGAAACCAAGCACCATTTGGTGGTGTTAACACACATCTACAGCCTCCAGCTGATATTCATGCAGCCATGAATTTAATATGCACTTTCATGCCTTCAGCCTCTTAGCACACTATCAGGTCGATTACACTTTAACTGACAGACATGTTTCCCATCTGAATACTGAATGACTTGAAGAAATCGACAGAAATGCAACATCAGGAAATGAAGATGGATGCTTTTTGTTCATGACTAAACTATGCAGAGTGAAACTGACAGCCCACCTGAACAGTTATGACATTTTCCACCAGCTCAAACGGAGTGTCTCGGCGATAAAAGGAAGCTGGTGCTCCAGTGAAATTGCATTGACAAGGCTGTGCAGGCATGGTGGGGCCGCCTTCCCTGACCTCAGCTAATGTGATAGCCGTCAGCTTCAGCACAGTGAGTTCACAGTCAATAGACCTTAGTCATGTTTAATTTTACACAGAAGAAAACAAGGCCATGAGGGACTGAAGAACAGCCTGTATGACATGTCCTACTGTACGCTACCGTTCAAACGGTTGTGGTCAGTAAGATATTTGTTATTGTTCATGAAAGAAGTCTCTCATTGACACGAAGGCTTTTTTTTATTTTTTTTTATCAAAAATCCAGTGGAAACAGTAACATTTTGAAATATATTTTAAAGTATTTCAAAAAACCGTTGAATTTACAATAGCCATTATTCCAGAAACATTACTTTACACTCTAAAAATTGCTGGGTTAAAAACAAACCAACTTGGGTTATTTGGCAACCCAGCGCTGGGTAAATATTGGACAACACATGCCGGGTTATTTTGACCCAGCTGGTTGGGTTAAATGTTTTTACCCAACATGTTGTTGTTTTTAAGTCAACTATTGTTTCAAAATTACTATATGGCTGGCTTAAAATATGCTGAAAATTAAAAATCACACACCGCATTACTAGAGGCAACAGCAATAATCAAAAGATAAACCTTTATTAAGCAAGATCACCCATGGGCCAAATGTAAGACAAATTGAATTTATTTGGCTGAATACAGTATAGTTTACAATATTACATGCATTTAAACTTGTTTAACAGAATAGTTAAAAGTACATAAATAGTGCTAATATGCATGCCTGTGTGTCGCTGAAATCTGAGCCATTGAAGGGCTGCTGTTCACCGGGGGAACTGTGAACTCTGTCCGCAGACTCGCGTTTCACACGTAGCTGAAAGATGCTGTGACTGACTCCATAACCTGCCCATAAACAAACAGTACTGTGAGAACATATTTAAATATCAAATTAAATTAAATTCAGTATTATAACGAATAAAATCAGTTTATGCAAGGCAAAAGTCATTTCCATCCTGCGAAACGACCGCTGCTGATGCAGCTGACTGACATCTCGTCCTTGTATGTTGCGTTGTGTAAAATAATATAATTTACAGCACAGTAAAGACTTTATAAATGAAATAAAATCTATACAAACCTTTATTTTACTGAAGTGTACCTAATCGGCAGTAGCGCTGAGAACTGCTCTCTTCTGTAGAGGACTCAAAAAGCCCGCGCTCTGACTGTAACTCACTCAGCAGCATGGGTTGTTTCGTCAGAGACCGTCTCAACCCAGTGGTTGGGTAGAAAAAATAACCCAGTGTTAAAAATGTAAAAAAAAAACATTAAAAATAACCCAATAAAATAGCCCCCAACAGGCTGAACCCAGCATTTGGGTTAAAAAAAATAACCCAGCATTTTTTAAAGTGCAGAAAAACTACCCAGCACCTGGGTAAAAATATAAAATATATTTTTTGATAAAAAAAACAATAAATTTGAGAAAAATAAATTAATAAAAAAAAATAACCCAGCATTTTTTGGGAGTGTATTAATATTTTTTTTAAATAGTTGTGGTGCCTAATTTTTTTTGTGGAAACCATGGAAACTTGAATTAATCATTAATTCAAGAAAAGAAGCATGAGTTTTTTTTTTTTTTTTTTTTTTTTTACTATGTAAAAGTCTGTCACTTTTAATTTAATTCATCCTTGCTGATTAAAAAAACTACTTTTGAATGGTAGTGTACCTGGGTATTGAACATGTTTCCACACATTTCTAAAATGAAACATAGGTTGTGAAAATTTGAATAAACCAGTATGAGATATTATACGGATTTGCAAAACATGTTTTTATAATCATAATTCTTTTCTTAATGAGAGTTTTCCCATATAAGCTTCTAACAGCATGTTCAAGCACAACATGGTGAAATCCACTCCAAGATATTGCATCTCTAAATTAATCTTCTTTAAAGGTGCCATAGAATATAAAACTGTATTTACCTTGGCATAGTTGAATAATAAGAGTTCTGTACATGGAAATGACATACAGTGAGCCTCAAACACCATTGTTTCCTCCTCCTTATGTAAATCTCGTGAATGCAAAAGACCACTGAAAAATAGGCGAATCAGAACATGACACCGACTGTGACGTAACAGTCGGGATCACTAATAATTACGCCCCCAACATTTGCATACTGTATACCCGCCCATGTTCTAAGCCAGCCACCAGCCGAATCATCAGAAGTTCTGCAGGTATTGTGAAGAAACAAGCGAGGACAACAGCGAAAATGGCAGATCATAGAAATAAATGTTATGTTCCAGGCTGTGCTGGGGATGTGAAGTGCAGGGATGGGTCGGTGTCTGTATTCAGAAAGGCACGGAAAGCAAATAACGCGTTCTAATAAAATAACGCGAGCCACTAAAGGGACATGGTTAGCTTCTTGCTAGCGGTAGCCTGTTACATTACAGAAAATAAGATTTCACTTACCACATAAACCGAGTAAGGAGAGATGACTGAGGATGATGGCCAATGATTTACAGATCCTGAGCACCACTGACAAGCGTCTGATCTTGTAAAATGTGTGGTAAGTACTGCTGCTCCATAGTATAAACAGTAAGTGCGATCGCGAATCTCGAAAGTGAAAGTAAAACGCGATCGTGCATTCGAAAGCAGTTTCAGTGTTCCAAATAAGCCAATAACAGACCGTTTCATTCTGGGGAGAAATCCTAGGGTTGTAAATGGACATGTAAAACTGTTTCTGGAGAATTTTTGCACTTACCTAAGCCACATACCTTCTATGTAGATATCAGAGAACAATTTAAAATATTGTATCAATGCATTCTATGGCACCTTTAAAGTCCCATTGCTGAAATAATTAACTAGTCAACCTCACTACTTTATCTGTTATTTTATTTTTTATTTTTATGTATTTTTTTTTTTCTCTAATTTTGTAATTTTCTTCACATTAATCTTTTTATTTTATTTTTTTTGTCAAATTAAATATGGTATTTTTCATTTACTTTTACCAAGGAAATTTATGAACTAGTATTTGGCCACAGCTAGTTTGTTCAAGCAGGTCACAAAGTCACAGAAGTGCTCTCTTGTTCTCTTTTTCTCTCCCTTGTGGGCTTCAGTAGAAGTGTTGCTGGGGGAACGAGGTGAGTTATCACAAATGTGTTTGTGTAAAGAACTGTGTGGGCGAGAGAGAGAGAGAGGCAAAATGGAGAAGGAGAGAAATGCAGAAAGAAGAACAGAGGTACTAATTGAAAGAAGGAAGGAGTGTGAGAAGGAGTGATGTGCAAAAAGAGAGGACAGTGCAGCTGACAGGCTAATAAAACATGCAGGGAATTACAAAGGAAATGAGCCTTCTACTCTGCTCACACATACAAACTCACACTCCCACATCCTATCAAACACACAAAAACCTTGACACAAAACAGCTCCATCATTTACATCAAGGGATGTCAGAAGTCTGTCAAAAAAGCAATGTCAAAACATTTTAAACAGTTTTTGTGGCAGTGCTTGTGAATGGTACACTTTTTTTGGTTAGAATGGTGGTCTTATTGATGTAAACACTGTTTATGTTGATTGAACGTAGGACCAAAAAAAAAATTTGAGGATGCTTTTCAGAGTATTGTACTCAATGGTAAATGTGATGTAATAGACCTGAAGTTTAATAAAACAATGATACTGACAATAAAAACAGAAAACCCTTCAATTGTGCTTTTGTTTTGGTGGATTTTTATAATTACTTGAAGTGAGTAATTTGTACTTATTTGAAAGCAACAGTTATTTTCCTAATATATATATATATAGTCTATACTGAATATTGCAGTTTAAAATTTGAGTTAAGATTTTGCATGAAGTCTCTTATGCTCAAGGCTGCATTTGATCGAAAATACAGTAAAATAGTAATATTGTGAAATATTTGTATAATTTAATGTAACCTTTTTCTGTTTTAATATATGCTGAAATGTAATTTATTCCTGTGCAAAGCTGCATTTTCAGCAGTCGTTATTCCAGTCTTCAGTGTCACATGATCTTTCAGTTACTATGTAACGGTTACATTAATTTTAGAATTCTTTGAATAGAAAGTTTAAAAACAGCATTTAATTTATATAGAGCTGTTTTGTAACGTACAGTAATATATACATAATGGCTTTACTGTCACTTTTGATCATTTCAATGCATTCTTGATGAATAAAAGTATTTATTTAAAAACATATCCCAAATACTTGAACAGTTGTGTAGATAAGCTTGTTTTAATAGCACATTGTTCTTTTTTTTTGTGGTATTAAAATTGAGAAATCACAACATTTCTTGGTAACCAAATTTTGGTATCATGGCAACCCTTTTGGCATCTGAATCCAGTGTTTTTTTTTTTCTCTCTGCATTTTGTCTTTATGGTAATATTATTTACATTATTGTTTATTGTCTTCTCAGTCCATGTGATTGACAGCAGCACTGCCTGTTGAAATCAGCAGAGAGCAGTGTGCGATATCTGCCGCTGTCTGTTAGGGGCCGCACCATGTTTCCCTCGACTTACATCAGCCCTTCCAGATATGTCCAGAGAGACTCGCAGAGCAGCACAAGATGGTAATACAGGGTTTAGCTCTTGAGGTGCTTGTTCACTGAGGGAGATGAGACGAGGCATTCTCTCTCTCTTTTGCAGTAGGATGGTGCATGTCAGCTGGTTTTGAGGTGACCACACAGGCGTGATGGGGATGGACACATGGGGACAGACTGCTTTTTTTTTGTTGCTGGGCAGCAAAACTGAGTTTTAAAGTGTGTGTGAAAGAGCGAAAGAGCAGTTGAGGAGAGGGCTTGTTCGAGGTCATGTACCAATACAGTCCTTCCCTAGAGGATTCGACATTGCTGCGTGTGTGTTTGTCCATTTCCAGCAACTGTCCCAGCTGGATTTTTACCAGAACATTGCAACAGTGCTGCTTACAGATGCAAGGAACAAACAAGGAACTGATAAAGAAAGCAAGTTTCTTACTGAAACACAAAATCATATGTGCTCTGTGGAAACGGATGAAATATCTGACCACAATTAAATTTAAATGAAACAGCGTAAAGTAATTATAAGGAAACTCAGCAATGGTTACGTTTTGTTCATTCCCTCAAAATCACTTAAGTTTAAGTGTGTAATTTCTTAAATGATAAAATACTCTTATCCCACTTAATGTGAAATTTGTCAGTAGATTTTCCCTTAAAAGTCGAAGTTAATTGTCTCTGTAGTGTTATCAAAACATTTGTTTGTGAACCTGACCAGACTCACACAGCAACAGGCTAAGCCAATGGAGTGAGTTTGGGGCGGGGCTATCTGTTTGGGTGACCAATGGGAGTGTTCAGGAGACCTGTTTGAAAACAATCAATATTTTTGGTTTGCTGTTTGGAAAATTAGACACTTCAGCTTTACCTTTAACACCTTTAAAAAGTGTTTTTGCACATCCTGTAGTGTAAAGGTCTCTCAGAGGTCCCTGTTCACACCCACAGATTCATCCCTGGCCTTTTCACCCCAGTGCATACTGAGGACTCATGCCATCAGCCTACACACTTCTACATCCTTCTCTTTCGTGCCACAATATCTATCCATCTCTCTCCTTCCTTCCTTCCTTCATCCTTTCCTCATTTCCTTTACTCATACCAGTCCATATATTCCCTCTTTGTTTTCTTGTCTCTGTGTCTGCTTGAGCTATGGGTGGTGTTGAAGTGTCTGTGCTGTATTTTTTTTCTTGATGTTTAATGTTAGCCTGACAGACTTACCACTGTCCATCAAGACTGAAGACAAAATTAACTTCAATCAATCATTAAATACCAGAAATTATATAGTATAATAGTACTCTTGCAGTTCTCACATTTTCTGCAAAAAAAGTGTTAATTTGGCACATGAGTGAGGAAGCATTTTCATTGGTTGCTCACAAATTTCTCATGTTTGATGTTAAATGCAACATTAAATCAAAATGGAGCATATTTACAATTCTTAGTAAATGTCTTCGGTCTTATTGGGCACAATTCATCAGTGCAAAAAAAAAAAAAAACCTTTCATAAAAATTTAACTTTTTCTGCCTAAAATTATTGTTTTGTTCTGCTAATCTAACCAAGTTTGCCTGGGCAGGGTAAAAATTGTTAACCAATAATATTATAGGCCACCCATGTCCGTATGGAATGATCATAGTACTGCCCTACATTATTTCCCCATTATTCTCTGTTTGGCTTGGAAATGCTTCACATTATGGAATTTAATTGCATTGTGAATGTCATTTTATGTTTTAATGAGAATGAACCCCTCTGATTGGCCAGTAGTGGTCAGTCACACATTTTTCTCCAAACAAACCCGCAGGATCATAATTGTATTGTGACATTCATTATTAAAGCATGAGGGTAGGTGACACACCTTTCTGTGTTGAACAGATGAGTCATTTGAATACATAAATTTATTCCATTTGTTGTTTTTGGTATGACAGAACTGCATTGTGGAATAAAAGCTGACGGATATTGATTTTCATACTGAACATAAGGCACTATTCACCTCTTCACGTTTAAGCAGATCTGCTTAACTGTTGCTCTGACAGAAATGTTGGTTTCTTTTAACTCAGTTAGTCTTGGATTATAGTTAAGAGAATTCATAAAGCTGCAAGTCTAATATAAAACCTTTATTTTCCTTTTTAATCACATTCTCATCCATATTATAGGGTAAATTAATAAATGTTTTATCTTTATTTTGCATAAAACAGGCTAGTTGAATTAAGTATGTAAAATGATAACACCAGATAAAAAAAAGTCTTGAGTGGATTGATTTTTGTCTAGTGTAGCTTGTACAGCTCTTGGTTAAGTTGCAGTGTAGTGGAGAACAAGTCTGCCCATCACCTTGGATGTGTCTCAGTTTGCTCAATAGTTCACTATGAAGTGCACTGCCTAGACAGTTGGGTTAACAAAATTGTTTCAGTGCATTGAAATATTCACTTAATGATTACTGATTTGTCATCAATGGATGGATGGAAATGTATTATTTTTTGTCTTTTAAAAAGAGACTTTGTTTGTTAGTTTTTAATTTTTGTTTCATCTCTAATATGCATGCAAGGGAAAAGTCCCATAAATATCACAGAATTTACAGTTGTTAGAACAAAAAAATCAAAAATATCCCAATTATTTTCCTTTTTTTATATTTATATTTGTATTGTCAGGATGCCATTTAAGTATGTTTTGCTTAATAAATGCAAGGAATATTTCATAATGGCACAAAAGCTGCAGCGAAGATGCCCAATGCCATTTTCCAATGTTGTCAATAAATCCAATTAATGCGTGACCTCACAAGGTGATCGTGTCATCGCTGTCCCAATGTTTAGTGGACCCTTGCTAGCACCCGAGTTTGTGATCTTGATATAGCTATTCACAGCATAGGGAACAAGGGAGCGGAATGAGAGACAGCCCTGGTCTGTATGCTGTAATACTCCTCCATGCAGGTAATTTGACATAACTCTGCATAAACCATCTAAATCTTCATTAAGTACTCTGCCTGACTGCACCTAACTCTCCACAGCTCGATAAGAGTCTGCATAACGCTTCATAACTCTGCATAACGCTGCCTAACCATGCCTGTACTGCTGCTGCTAAAGTGTTTGTAATGTATGCATGTGGCTGTCTTTGTTGTCTGTTATCTTTTGTTTCTTTCTTGACTTTATTTTTTCTCTCTTTCTCTCTTTCTTCCTGTGCCTATCTCCATCTCCCCCCCTCTCTCTCTCTCTCGCTCTCTCTCGCTCCCCTCTTCCTCTCTTTCTTTCTCTCTGTCAGGTCACCACCCTATTCCACCTGTAGTACTTCTACTCGTACCAATTCTTCCACCTCCTCTACTGCTACTCCAGCTTCTACCTCTGTCCACACCAGTCTGACCGCAAACAGCCACTCCACCCACCACCAGTACTGCTGCCCCGCGCGGCTCCTTCTGCCCAAGCCGCCCTGCGCCCTCCCCCCTGCCCGGCACCCGGAGCAGGCAAGGTAAGGGCCCGAGCCCACACTTCCCCTTTCGATAACCCGCTCACCCGATCCTCCACCACCTCAGTGTCTCCCATCACCCACGTCCAACCGCTCACCTCTCATCTCCAACCTTTTCAGAAAGTAACCGAAAAGCTTTGCTCTCTAAACTGACTACCCATAATTCCTTAGTCCAAACTGAATACCTCCTATGCCTCCAAGAGCAAGTGAATTATGGCTTTTTGGAGATGAAGTGACCTTGCAAGTAACCTAGCGAGGTCTGAACCCCTGCGGTCCACATTAATTTCAGTCAGTTTGCTCTTTTTTTTTTATTAACCAATGAATTAATTAAAACTAACGAGGAACATATTCATATGAGCTTTGTGATAATGTGATTTCAGTTTCTTAAAGGTGAAGTGTGTAATTTCTCTGCCACTAAATGGAATTGAAAAATGAATGATATTCTTCTGTCCTCCTTTGTTTGTCCCGCCTCTGAACTCATGCCGGCCCGCTTGCGCAAATGCAATTTTGTGCCACTTACAGCACAGAAATTACATGCTTCCCCTTTAAATTTGCATTAGTGTCCCTCCACACACACATCTCTCAATAAGACGTCTATTCAGTCTCCTTGGTCCAAATTATATCTACACACTAGTCACAAATGACACATCCTCATGCATAATCCTCCACACACACCAACATGCACTCATCCTCTCACGCCTGTTCAAATGTAGTTCCACCCCCTTCATGAATCACACAGAGGTGGAGACAAAAATGCACACAGAACCCCTCCTGTCTACACACACACACACACACACACACACACACACACACCTAATACCCCTCACACTCTGTCACTGCGTGATTCACACTCTTGTCTCTTTCCTCTCCTCATCAATTCAGCCATTTCTCCCATGATTTCATGTTGCATGTATTTGTGCACATTGCTTTACTTGATAAATTCACTTGATAATTTAATCTAAAATATAGATTATGGAGAGATAAAATGTTGTAGAGTAGCCTGTTGTGGTATCTAAAACAATTTGTACTGGAATGGCAATATTTTAATTTTCACTGTAGTGAATAACAAATATTTATATATGTACATCAGAGATGATATAATAGTTAGACTGGTGATATTTCAGTTTTAGGCAGGGTTTTATTGGCAGAACTGTGGTGGATTAATTCAGCTTGTACTGCAATTCTGCCCCCTGCTGGTAAAGATTGAGAAACACAAGGTTGAGGTTTGAATCCCGGTGTTGTGCCCAATTCTGACCCCTGCCAGATTATTACCTCCCTAGTATTGGTAGGTTTAGGTGTGGGGGAGGGGTTAGGATTAGGCAATCATATAGCGATTTCAACGACGGGTAATAATTTGTCTGGGGGTTGAAAATGGGCACAACATCGGCAAACTAAAGACAATTCCTGAATCAGATGTGCTTGAACTGACTTTTAGCCAACTCAGTCTAACTTACTTAGTCTATATTATGATATCTGAGTGATTTTTGGAGACCAAGCTTGTATCCTTTATGTAAAGAAATAATCCGCTATTGAGAAGCTCATTTCTAATCACAATGTATTAAACATTTCAGTTTTGACTGATTTTAAAATGAGCCGAACTTCACACGTGATTTCCAAATCAACTTAATAATTTTGACATTGAGTGCTGCAGGGATGATGTAGGCCAACCCAGAAGTAAGCATCACTCTGGTTTCCTTGACAAAAAACCAACAGCATATTCCCATTGGCTTTTGTGTTATTTCAAGAAAGTAAGCTCTGTGACCAACAGAAGTTTGATACTAACGTGTTTAGTTCATGAAAACTTAATTTGTGAGCATTATCTTGAAGCCTAGATAAAATCGGCTATGAACTACACCACAGTTGCATGACTTCCATGTAACCACCTCTAAGCTTCTGACAACTATTTAAGTCCTTATTTAAAAAGTCTGATGTAAAATATTTTACAAGACCATGATTATAAACACAACAAGGCTGTAAAGGCAGACTAGTGAGTAGATGAGTTTACTTGACCTCTTTGGCATGATGATGGTTAATGTCCTTAACAACCTCCATAGTCCCATTTAGCCACTTGTTAGCAACCACTTGTAAATGTAAAATAAAATCACAGGTGGGGTGTTACTGATGTTTTATGTCATAACAACATAACATAACATAAACATAACATAACATAAACCATAAACATAACACAACATGAATATATCTTGATCTTGCCTTAACTATAGCCCTTAATTCAGGCATTTAACCATAAAACCATTAAAAAATCTTTGACTTTGGGACGATGGAACCAGTAGTGCAAAAATGCTTACTTCCTTACATGGATTACGACTAATTTCTGCAGCACTCTATTAGCTTTTATTTATTTTTTTCCTATAATATTATCTGATATTCTAAACATAAAATTTCCTTGCTATTGTATTTCAATTCCAAGTCCATGTGGAACTCATGCACATCTGCACATGCCAATATATAAATAGTACCCAAGGCGAAGACTACACTCATGAATATTAATTTATGAATGTCTTGACAGCCTAGGAAAATTACCTAGCAATGTCAGGACGAGCTAATTAATATTCATGAGCTCAGTTTCCTCCGGTATTGTAATTCATTTAGTGACATCACAACCCGCCAATTTTCGACTCCCAACTCATTGCAGCACCCTCATTCTAATTTACAAGCAAATTGACTCCAAATTTGAATCGCAACAAACTACAGCACTGTAGAGTGAATGTTACTGGATTTATATGCAACCCATCCATATCTCCATTCGTCCGTGTCTTCCTTCTCTTTACTGTTCTAACACACTTCTCCTCTTCATCTGAAACTCTTTTATTTTTATTTTTTTACTCTTTCCACTCCCTGACCACTTCTGCCGCACCCTAGAGAGGATGAGGACGATGACATCGCCCATCAGTTCTGTTGCCCCGCCTCTGAGTGCAGTAGCCCCTCATCTAGGTAACCAGCAGACTTGTTGGCCCCACCCCTGACAACATCCCCCAGTTTTGCCCTGCCACTTCAACAAGACTGTATGGGGTGAACTTGTCAATCACCTGGATGCTAAACTTGAACCAAGTGCGTCTGAATCTGCAGCCTAAATGCAGCTGATCTTAATTTAACTGAAACCGATGAAACGAAATACAAAAATATCCTTTGCACTAGCATGTCATCTGCATCCTGCCACCTCTCAGAAATGGACAAATATCCTGTATGTGACTGAAATAAGCGAAAGAGAATGAAAACCATTGCTGTACAGTAATAATAAGGGGACATAATGGAGAAGATCTAAAGTGGAAAATCAACCCAAAGAGGTGAAGAATCAAGCGATGGAAGAAAACCGAACCGATGGTCCCCTTTTCTCCACCTCCGTCTTTCCCCCGGTCCTCCCATTGTCGCAATATCAGCTTCTCCTTTGTTTTCTGCTTTTGTCTTTCCTCCATGTGTTCTCTGGCCTATGTATCTTGTCTGCCAAGCGCCTGTGTAACTTTAGTACAGTCTGTGATGTGTTGTGTTTGTTCCCACATTTGGTGTCAAAAGAAAGGATATGTGTTTTTTTCCCTCCTCTGTATCATCCTCCGTTTCCCCACAGTGAGAAAAAAGATGCTTGTCTGTCGGCCCAACTGTCAAAGTTACCCAACAAAATTAAGGATTTACAATACTTTTACGTATATATCAGGCCCAGCATGACAGCAAGCCTCTCTAAAGCCATATTTGAATGTGAAACTTCACAGACCACCATTTGTCTTTTTTTTTTTTTTTTTTTTTTTTTTTTTTTTTTATTCGCTTTCTTGACATTTCGTGTCTTTTTGTACTGTTGTTTACTGGCATTTGCTTATCACCTTAACAATCCAAAGGCAAACCGGTCTGCGTCATCCCACTTCTACCAACTCAGACTAAAGTTTGTGACTCTGTACATACATGAAAATGTCAATGTTTGACACGTAACGCAGTGCAGGACACTTTGGACCATGTTGAAGGAGAAAAAGGCCTGGTTAGCATGTTAGCCTAGCGGTGTAGGTCAGAAACAACAACAGGGTTTTAGCGGTGCTTCATAGGCTACTCAAAGTTTTTCAACCTCTGGCCTACTTCAATGAATGAAGCCTCCAAAATGGCACTGAATCATCCAGGTATAGTAGTGAGATATTATTATAGTGAACTTCTTACTGTACCTCAGGTATAAAAGATACAACGTAAACAAAACGTTTGGCACTATTGTAGATCACATCGCTCTGGTGTGGTGGTTCCAGTAGCTAGATGTCCACAGATTTTGACATGCTGTCACAGTTCAAAAACGGTCTCACCTCATTGGCGAAAGTGTCCAACATCATTTTGGATGAGATATTCTGAAACTGTAGTGTTTTGTTTGTATGTGAACTGACAATATCCCAAACAGTCAAACGCACAACGTACGTACAGTACATAAATGAATTGCTTAGGAAAACTGACTCTTACTTTAGCATTTATGATTTTAATAAGATAATATATTCCTTGCCTGGTCAGTTAGAATATCAACTGAAAAGGAATGTTGAGGTCAGATGAAAAATGAATGTAAAAGGTGATGGAAATCATTGCATGAACCAAATATCTTTCATGGGGAGGTTTGCAACAGGACTGAGAAATGCAAGAAAACACATTAGCCAAATGTGACTATGAAATGCCCCCGTATTTGTGACAGGATTATGACAATGACGTTGTTGCCACTTGCTCAGAGACTCAATTGCATAAACTGATAATAAGAAAATACAGTGAGTTTCTCGAACTCTAATGCATGTTCTAAAAAGTCATTGCTCTTTTTAAACTCTTTCATGGTTGTGACCGATATTGTTTTTTTTTTTATTGTTATTATTATTGTGGAAGCTTAATTGTTTTCACTTTGTTGTACCAGCTTTTTGGATGTCTTTGGGAGCCGTTAAATATGGAAAGAATGGAGTTTGAAGGTGGAGGCTCATAATTCACTGGTTATTCCAGAGATTTAGAGTCTCTCCTCCAATCATTGTTAACAGCAGTGTGCTGTCACTCACAGAGAGAGTGAGATGCGTGTGACTTTTAAAGGAGCCTCTCGTGTCATGGTGGAACACTTTCATCCAGGGACGTACTACAGGTGACTTATCAAAATAATCTTTTGTCATATGAAGTTGTAAAATATGCAAATAAAGCTTCATCTTATTAAATATGCAAAATCAAGGAGTTCTAATGTACCAAACATTGACTCCCTAGTGCAAATTAAAATAGAAAAGATAAACTGTAGAGTATTTCATTTTTTTTTTTTTTATCATCAACAAGTCATTGATTGATACTGTTTCTCAGTTATTTAACAGTATTTAATAAATAAAAAAGCAAACTTCATGCATCTAAATAAATATGCTGCTAGTGGACAAATGTCTCATAAAATACTAAGGAAAAAAACTTTCTGAAAATGACCAGAAATATTACAACAGCAAAATCTAAAATTCTAAAAATTTAAAAAAATGACATATTGCATCCAACTGTATGCATTATGTATGCCTGTAGTACCTCCCCTTAAACCATGCTGTGATTCACATACAGCGTCTGGAAACGACACTGCTTCACTGCTAATACGGAGATGAGTGGTGGAATCTTTCGCCTGATGCGTTCAGTCAGCGTGTTCCTGTATTTAGCGCTCACAGCAGGAATGAATGCGATGAGTCACACATGAAAGAGCCCTTCTTTACTATTTTTATTCTCTCTCTTTCTGTCTCTTTCTCTCTTACATGCTGTAAATACTGAAACATCATTCCTACTCCTTTCAAAAGGAGGTGGAACATTCATTGATATCTGTATATTTCATGAATGATAATGGATATTATTTAAAATTGACATATTAAAGAATATTACTGAATATTGTAAGAATGTTACTGATGATGGTGGTGATGTGGTGGTGATGGTACTTCTGATGACGATGATGATGATGAAAGCGACTGAATAAATGCTATTATGATCCAGATTAAAATGTGGTCATGTTTTTTACTTTTCCAGAATAAATATTGTTTATGTAAGTTTAAAAAATATAAATAATTGCATTTTTGTAGTGTTTTTGTCTTTGCAATTGTCAAGATTTCAAAGAATATTTTGAATTATCTTAAAGTTTTTCTTGTTACATTAATTTCTTTATTTTAGGCTTTTATAATAATAATAATAATAATAATATTTGCTCAGTCTTGCTGAAAATATACCCACCCTCAGGCCATTCAAGATGTAGATGAGTTCTTCATTGAAATTTAGCATTACATCACTTGCTCAACATTGAATCCTCTGCAGTGATTGGGTGCCGTCAGAATGAGAGTCCAAACAGCTGATAAAAACATCACAGCCCATCAATTAATGGCTGGTGAAGTTATAAAATACTCCGCTAAAATGTGAGTCTTCTGCCAGTATTGGTTTCTCCAATAAAAACTTTTCTCGTCTGAATCAAGAAAAAAAATATACACAGATAAAGCAGTTCATGATGGGTTTGTTTCTTACAAACATGCAGCTTTTCGCTTCACAAGACTTGAATTGATGGAATGGAGTCATGTGGGTTACTTGTGGATTATTGTGATGTTTTAATCAGCTGTTTGAACTCTCTTTCTGACGGCACCCATTCACTGCAGAGGATCCATTGGTGAGCAAGTGATGCAATGCTAAATTTTTCCAGATCTGTCCTGAAGAAAAAAAACCAACTCATGTACACCTTGGATGGGAGAGTAAATTTTAAGCAAATTTTCATTTTGGGGTGAACCGTTGCTTGAATATTTTATAACAAGACAAAATACTTAAATACTGTTGTTAAGAGGCTTTTTTTTTTTCAAAGGCATCTTCTGGCATTTAAAGTGCATAAGTAATAGCTGCAACAGACTGCCTGCAGGCCGTGCTCCAATAACAGACGCCTTCAGATAACAACACTTGTATATACCTCTGTTGTGGCACCTCCCACATGTTTTCAAACACAGAGCTGGTTACCGGGGTTGAACTGGCACTGCGTGATATTTTAAAATGGTATGTACACACATAACAAAAGTGCAACATCATTACGTAAAGAGCTTGGAAACAGCTGAGATCCCAGACAAATTATGAATGTGCTCCTTTTTTGAGGGGGGGAACAGGTGCCAGATTAATTTAGTTTCGTTTTTGAGCCAACTGTATATTGTTTTCAGGAGTTAGCCTGATTGATTGATTGTACTGTGTGGATGTGCTTCAGTTTGTACTGTATGTGTCACCTCAGCTGGACGCAAGGTCGGGTAGGGATAATTTGATTAAAGTCTTAGTGGGAGAGATGAAGGAAGTGTCAGTGCTGGAGGGGGAAGGGTGAGAACCGGAAAATACAACCTCGAGGCAATAGAAAATGAAAGGAATGGGGAAAATCGATGAACGAAAACCTGAACAGCACTATGGATGTAACCCAACATGACAAGAACATTTCCTCAACAGAGGTTAAAAGGGTTTTATCAAAAATAATAATCTGTTTTAGAAAGCATCAGTGATTTATTAGATCTAAGGTTCGTATTTGAATATATTAGTATGCAAAATGAAAAAATAACTGCACCCTGGGCAAATGTGTTTAATAGGCCTCTTGAGCACATGGAGCAATAAAATACTCTATAATATTATTTGTTGAAACGATTTATCCTGAGTGTATTTATCTATGTGATGGCCATGTATTGGGCCACACATAACTTCTATAGACAATTTTTGCACTGATCAATAAAAGCAAGCACAATGTTATATTGGTTTAGCATGTTATCTTTATTTGTCATTTTTACTGAGTCAGTGCACGGGCTTGGTTATTTGGCTTAAGGCTAAAATGTTAAAACCAGTTAAAATTATCTTGACTGAAAGATGACTAAACCTGAACAAACAACTTCTGATTAAGATACAGATTAAAAATAGGATTTAGATAATACAATGTACCTGCTGTGTCATGTGTACCAAGCCAGACTGCTAACAAAGGGGTTCAAACAGGAAGTTGAGCTGTTTTATTGGATTTCTGAAGGAAATTGGAATGTACCAACTATGTTTAGTTGGAGGGAACATTGGAAAAGGTGATGTCTTGATCAATGTGATTTTGTCTAGCACAATGCTATTTACATTAACTAAGGTTAACCATGGCTCTAATTTTAGTTGAATGTACTATGTTAATTCCAGGATTTTTGTGGTTCATGTCTGTGTGTATTTGGAATTTGTTACTCCCCTTTTCCTTCTTAAATGGTGCTGGCCACCACCTTTAAATTCAGTGTATCTCTTGTCTAGGGGAGTTGGGGGAATACTTCTTGTCCTGGTAAAGTTGTGCGGTAGTTTGTCCTCTGTGAATTTGAGAGGCTAGAGCAATGTAATAGGACTCTTTCTACTCCAACTGTGCCCATGTGAATGGGATTGTATTTTGTTGAACATTTGATTTTCACCATATTTTTGCCATCAAGTGGATGTCTGAAGTCACATTTTTCCTTGCATAAGCAAGAGTCATTAAAGACCATCACAATTTCACTCTGACCCCTGGTTGTGGCTATGGACTTATTTTTTTTGTTGATGTGATTTTGCTAATGCTTATGGCAGATCCGTCACAATTGGTGTCAGAAGTGGGATGCCACTAGGGGCAGTAGTGAGTTGTTGTTTTTTTCCTTTTTCCCTGCTGCTGTACATCTGGATTTTTGTTTTTGGTTATTGGCCATTTTTTTCATCATGGGGCCGAAGAAAGCTCAGACAAGTCAAGCTAAGGAGACAACAGAAGGAGCTATCGGAGGACAGGAAGGTACTGAGGTGGAAATTGGTACTTTTTTTCAAGATGCTTCTTTTCAGGAGCTCAGGGACATGTTCAGGCACACATTGCAATGCAAGAGGCACGAGACAGTCGTATGAACAAGCAGCGGACCGTCAGGAAGCCAGATGGAAGTTCTACAGCATCAGTTTAGTCTCCTTCAGCAAGAGGTGCATGTTCGCACTACTCCTGTACTCAATCCCGGGCTTAGTAGTAGCCATGATGATTTAGCGTCTCATCCTTCCATTCAACAAATTTCTCAAGTATCTCAGCCAAGTCCGGGTAGTAGACAGCCTGCAGCATCACCAGTCCCCCATCAGTATGTCTATCCTGGTTTAGGCCCACCGGTGATACAAAAGGAGCCACATCTGCAACAGCTATCAGACTTAGATGACATAGAGCATTACCTCACTACATTTGAAAGGATAGCTGTGGCGTGTCGGTGGCCCATGACTGATTGGGCAGTTAGACTAGTGCCCCTGTTAACAGGCAAAGCTAGGAGTGCCTATGTACATATGGATGTGGCTGAGTCTCTTGACTACCAGAATGTCAAAGCTGCCATACTTAACAAATATGACATCAATTCTGAAAGTTATCGTTTGCAGTTTAGATCTTCAGATGTTGGAAGGGATGAAACCCCAAAAGAGTTATATGTGCGACTGAAAGAGCTATATCACAAATGGGTTCAACCCCAAAATCGAACCAAGGAAGACATTGGTGAAGTGATTGTGCTGGAACAATTTCTACGCTTGTTAGCCCTGACTTACAAATATGGATCAAAGAACGTGACCCAAAAACTGCTTCTGAGGCTGCCGCTTTAGCCGATGTTTTTATATCAGCTCGACGAAAGAACTCTGTATGGACTTACAATCAGTGGCGGGGATCCAAAGACTCGAAGAATCAAGCTAAGATGTCTCCAGCCAAGACTAAATCCACAAGTGAGGGTAAGTCTGTGGGTGATCGGGGTGGTCCTGTTAATCACAGCCCTATCCAAAAGTTTAATAGCAGAAGGGGTGTTGTGTGTTATCAGTGTGGACAGGAAGGTCACACTAAACCAAAGTGCCCCAAATTTGAAGAGCCATTCGTGTTGCAGACTGACGCCTCTGATACGGGCATTGGGGCAGTGCTCCTTCAGGGTGAGTCAGACAGTAGACATCCAGTAGCATATATCAGCAGGAAGCTGCATGCGAGAGAGGCACGGTACTCTACCGTGGAGAAGGAGTGCCTGGCGGTGAAATGGGCCCTAGATACCTTCAAGTACTATCTTTTAGGTAGAGAGTTTACCCTTGAAACTGATCATCGGCCATTACAATGGATGGACAGAATGCGGGATACAAATGCTCGAATTACCCGCTGGTATCTTTCTATACAGCCTTATAAGTTTACTATCCAGCATGTTCCTGGGAAAACTAACGCCACTGCCGACTTCCTCTCCCGCTTACCAGCGTGAGATCTTAGGTTGGGGGTTGTGTGATGGCCATGTATTGGGCCACACATAACTTCTATAGACAATTTTGCACTGATCAATAAAAGCAAGCACAATGTTATATTGGTTTAGCATGTTATCTTTATTTGTCATTTTTACTGAGTCAGTGCACGGGCTTGGTTATTTGGCTTAAGGCTAAAATGTTAAAACCAGTTAAAATTATCTTGACTGAAAGATGACTAAACCTGAACAAACAACTTCTGATTAAGATACAGATTAAAAATAGGATTTAGATAATACAATGTACCTGCTGTGTCATGTGTACCAAGCCAGACTGCTAACAAAGGGGTTCAAACAGGAAGTTGAGCTGTTTTATTGGATTTCTGAAGGAAATTGGAATGTACCAACTATGTTTAGTTGGAGGGAACATTGGAAAAGGTGATGTCTTGATCAATGTGATTTTTGTCTAGCACAATGCTATTTACATTAACTAAGGTTAACCATGGCTCTAATTTTAGTTGAATGTACTATGTTAATTCCAGGATTTTTGTGGTTCATGTCTGTGTGTATTTGGAATTTGTTACTCCCCTTTTCCTTCTTAAATGGTGCTGGCCACCACCTTTAAATTCAGTGTATCTCTTGTCTAGGGGAGTTGGGGGGGGGGAATACTTCTTGTCCTGGTAAAGTTGTGCGGTAGTTTGTCCTCTGTGAATTTGAGAGGCTAGAGCAATGTAATAGGACTCTTTCTACTCCAACTGTGCCCATGTGAATGGGATTGTATTTTGTTGAACATTTGATTTTCACCATATTTTTGCCATCAAGTGGATGTCTGAAGTCACATTTTTCCTTGCATAAGCAAGAGTCATTAAAGACCATCACAATTTCACTCTGACCCCTGGTTGTGGCTATGGACTTATTTTTTTTGTTGATGTGATTTTGCTAATGCTTATGGCAGATCCGTCACAATCTATCATTTACTGATATTTATCTATCATTTACTATAATGGAGAATGACCTTAAGCTAGGAACCGTCAACAAAGTTCTCTCCCTCTGGATTTGCTTTTGCACGGTCATCAAATCTAAATCCTGTGAGGTAACTCGCATCCAAGCCAATGCTGGAAAGGGCTGGAATCTCTACTAGCATAGACACAGATGATAGCTGCGTGTTTACTGCTGTCACACTTGCCGCTGGGATCTGATCTCTCATATCACTTCAGCACACAGAGACAGGACAAGCAGAAGCAGTTTTAAATGGATGTGCTGCAGTCTCAACGGTTGGGCTTCAAGCTCACAGCAGAAGGACTGGGGAGGCTGGACTTTGTGGTGTGGAATATAAAGGAGCCATATTGGTAGTCAAGTATTGGAGGAAAGTTGCTGCGTGAATTCTCTGAAGAAGAGGAAAGAGAAAGCAAGTGATGTTTGTTCTGCAGTGCATCTGTCCTGACTTTTGGCCCCTGTTCTGTATGCGGTCCCTCGTTCTGCAGGTATGTGCTCAGAAAAACCTTCCCTAATTTCACTAGTGAAGTTCATGAAGCCCAAAAACCTCAACATACCTCTTATTTAGTGGATGATTTTTATCCATAGCAAATTCAATTTAAAGTCTACTGTGGAAATGTACAAATCACATGTATCGACTTATCGTTCAGTCATTCATTTATTCTATCGTTCTATCATTCTAAACATTTTTTTTTTAAACTCCAACCTTCATGTAAGCCAACATTCGAAGTGTTTACATTTTGATTTTCTGGTTTTAAAAAAAGGTCCTGTGACTTCTTATGAATTTCAGTTAATTTTAATTCTACTTCATTATATTCCATTTCGAATTGCAATTCTGCATCCTGTTTGCTGCTGTAGTTAGAACGTAAGCTGAATTTAAAAGGTTCTCAATTCAGAATGGTGCACAACCCTGCTGTGGTGGTTATGACCTGTATGCAAACTAGAGAGACACGAGTCCAGTTCTCGAAGCTCTAAATGGGTAACATTGAACAAATGAACCCATGCCACCCTGCTGCTCTTAAGGCAGTTTCATTCCCAGCCTGCCTCTGGAGCCGCTGCATCAGGACTCAAGCTCGCTTTACTCGTCTCATTGGTTGGTGCCATCTGCCTGTTTGTTTGTTAATTGTATGTGGGAATGATCACCCTAACCCTTTATAGCCACAGGGAAACAGATGAGCTCTGGTAGACATTGTGTTCCATCTAAAAGCAGCACTAACCTGTACAAGCAAAACAACACAAATAGTCTCAGATCAGTGTTTAAAGGCAGGGCCCTGGATGTTATATACTTATTTCAGAAGAGCATTATATTGGTAAGCAATTAAGCATATATTTTGAGCATATATTTTTTGTGAGACTTCCTTTGTTCTGTGGAATTGTATTGCCAGATTTGATTTTGTTTATATTAATATTATTAGTTGGAAACTGTCCCTATTATTATATTTATTATTTATATACTATTATAGTATTTATTAATATTTTGAATTAGCTTTTATTTTTTACGTTTTCAGTTTTCATTTTAATCTTAGTTTGTTTTACTAAATTTGTTACGTGCAATGTGTGAATTTTTTTTTTAATAGTTTTAGTTTTTAATAACAGTAACAACCCTGCCATGAGCTTTTGGAGAGATGCTACAGTATATAAATAAAATCAAATGAATTTATATAATAAGTAACAGTGTTGGGGGTAACGCATTACAAATAACGCGAGTTACGTAATATTACTTTTTTCAAGTAACTAGTAAAGTAACGCATTACTTTTTAATTTACAAGAAAATATCTGAGTTACTTTTTTCCCATTTATTGACTGACAGTGCGCTGTGTGAACATGTTACTGTAGTTCTAGACTAAATGTGAATGTGCATTAATTCATCTCACTCGCAAAAGATTTAGTATTCATCAAAATGAATTAAAACAGTGAAATGCAAACTCAGAATATGACGCAAACCTGCAATAATTAAATGTTAAATAACACAAATGTATCTAATCCCATTTTATTAACCAATGTCTTTGCTGCTGACCTTTGATGATCCAGTTAAACCATACTAATAAGCAAAAATGACTTTAGATAAACTAACAATTGTGCTTCATTGTTTTTTTATTGCTGAAGAGTGTTGAACCTTCTTCTCCTGCATTCTATTTTACAGACATGAATTTACTTTTCCTTCAGGCTGAGGTTTATTCATTACACTTTTTGGTGTGAAAGGGCTTTTACATTTGCTATAATTACAACTTTTTGTATTAAAACAATCAAGCCCTGCTCATATTTAAAAAGTAACGCAAAAGTAATAACATTACTTTCCATAAAAAGTAGCGAAGTAAAAAGTAGCGAAGTAATGTAATTAGTTACTTTTTTAGGGAGTAACGCAATATTGTAATGCATTACTTTTAAAAGTAACTTTCCCCAACACTGATAAGTAATATAATATATATATATATATATATATATATAGGCTATATATGATATTTAAGCATTCTATTTGAGGGAGAGATTATTCAACAATACAATTTGTGTGTGTATGTATATATATATATATATATACACACTATATTGTACACCACAAACTCATCACCAAACACCAATGACTTGTACATATGGGTTCAGTCATTTTAGACACTTCCAAAACGGTTGCAACAGAGATTGAAATACAATTTTTAAATACATGAATTATGTTCCCATCGTTGTTGCCACAGATTTGGAAGTGCATTTTTCTGTTCTAAAGAAGGGGGTGTCCCAATACTTTTGTCTATATAGTGTATGTACAAGTCATTGGTGTTTGGTGATGAGTTTTTGGCTCAAGGTCTGCATTTACAGTCACACCAGAGGTGTTAAACTGGGATTAGGACTTGGTTTTATGCAGACCAGTCAAGTTCTTCCACACTGACTGAATCAATCATTTTCTTTTTGAACCTTGCCTTATACACAGAGACATTGTCATGTTAGAATAGAAAAGGGTCCTGTCCAAACTGTTGCTATAATATTAGAAGCACACAATTTCCTAGAATATCATTATATGCTTTAACATTAAGATTTGTACTCATAGAAATTACTAAAGTAGTCAAACTTGTTCATTAGAAGGGGGCGACACAATACTTTTGGCAATATAGTGTATACACACGCATACAAATTTTATTGTTGAATAATGTAATATAATAATAATATATATATATATATATATATATATATATATATGCACACGCATATATACACACACACAAATTTTATTGTTGGTAATGCTTAAATCTCATTCATTCGGTTGTGTATATTTAAATATGCAGCGTGAGGACACCTTGCACCAGTTGTGACGTCAGTGATGTGCACCATGTGACCACTATAATGAATTACATTTCAGTCTGTTTCTCACACAAAGCTTAAGTCTTCAGGCTTTTGAAGACCAAACAAGCCATAATGATATTTATGGTGTTTTAGTTATGTATTTATTAATTTTTGCAATTTTGATACCCAGCAACATACATTCTCATTTACTTTCAGTGGAAAAGATCACACAAAACAGTCCCGAATCTTTCTTTTTTGTGTTCCACGTAAGCAGTAACACCATACGGGTTCAGAATGACAGGTACAGAATTTTCATTTTTGGATGAACTGTACTTCGAATGCTGCTTTGTTTATGTGCGTGTGTGTGTGTGTGTGTGTGTGTGTGTGATATGTTGACAGCACAGCAAGTAGAAGTAAGCAATTATTTAGTGTAAGAGCTCTTCATAACATCACTTCGCTCCTCAGCCCCTGAGAATCATTCATTCTCAGCTTAGTTTCCATCGGGTTCATCTCACCACCGCCGAATCGTCATCACAGTAAATCTCACACACATGCTGTTCATATCTGAGCTAAAGGTGTTGCAATCTGCTGCATTTGTCAGGCAGACAGCAAACACGCAAGCTACCAAAACTGACAATGCCAGCAAGAGCCAAACCAATTCCTAGAAACTGACTCCAGAAGTCTTTTAAAACGTCAAATCACACCTTTAAAATGACATAAATATTTTAATAAAGCGCTATACCTCATCCCTGCATTCACACATGCGCGTGTGTGTGTGAGAGTGTGTGCATGTGCACTCATGAGTGAAGTACACACGTGGAAGAGACCTGTCAAGAATGCAGCCTTTCTGCTCCTCAGAGAGAGAGAGAGAGAGAGAGAAAGAAAGAGAGCGAGAGGGAGTGAGAGAAAGAAGGAGGGGTGGTGGGTGTGAGAGACACAGGGTAGACTAGAAAAAGGGTTATTTTTTCCTCCGCTTCCCTCAGCCTGAATGGGACCTCTCTGTGGCTGCGTGACGGTAAGCTCTCGTTCGTTTGTTCACTCCTCCATCCTTTCACTCTTTGACTCTCTGTATCATCGCACGTTTGTCTGTGGCATTAGCGCTGACACTTATCTAAGCGGCTGCGTGGCACAGTCTTGCGATAACAGATGTGCCGTCCGCTCACCCTGAACGGGAAATATGTTGACTGAGGGCCTTTTTACCCATGACATTTTCAAATTCACATTCAGCTAATCTGGTTTATACTCTTCAGTGCATTTGATGCATCATGTTAACTATTACTTTCAATTGTCATTTAGTAAACAGTGCTGTTTCTTGCTGTGTAAGACAAGCAGACAGCTGACTCTCCAGAATATAGTACATAGCCCAGTGGTGATTACAGTTTGACGTGAAGGCCCACAGAAGTACAACGTATTGCCCATTTATTCATTTTCATCACAATTGTGGTATCGTGTGAGGTTGGAAAGCATTTGTTCTGGCTGCTTTTATGTAAATGTTGCTTTAAAAATAAACCCAGGAGCCTTTGGGGACGGAGTGAAGTGTCTTAAGCCTGAGTGAGACAGAACTCAATAATTTACCAGTTTGGCCTGCCTTTAGGCAGCCGGTTATGTGGCCAGTTAGTGGTTAAGTCTTTGTTTCAGAAAATAAATTGATTTCATTTTTCTTATTTTGCCCAAAACGGAAGTCTTTGTCTTTTTGGGAGAACAAAAGGCAGGAGGAAGTGAACATCTGCGTGTGTGAGAGAGGATGTGCAGCTTCAGCACTGCTGTAACTAGGGATGTCGGTTTAACATTTTTAATTTTGTGTGATAGAAAAATAATAATAAAAAAATGTGATTAAAAAATGTGATCGAAAATGAACACAATTAATGATGCCCCTGGATCTGAATTAAACATTTGTAAGTAATTTTCCTACCGCCCGAGCATGACAATATGAAAATAAATAAATCAATATATTATACTTCTAAGGGGCGTGCACACAAAATGTTTAAAAACATGAGACGGCACTCGGGATTAGTAAAAAAAAATGTGCAATGTTAATGCCATATAGTTATCAACCAATATTAGACAGATTTTAATTTGTTGGTGTCAGTCAATATTGGATTTTCAATTAAAGATTAACTTTAAAAACTCTGATAATGTAGTAATTTTGTTAAATATAATCTTTAGCAGATCTCATAATTTTCTAACTGTACGTTTGTAATGTTGTAATTTATTTAATATCATGTAATGGCATTTTAGTGCATTGTTTTTTGTTTATTCAGATATAATTATTGGATATTATTATTATTATTATTATTATTTATTTTTTTTTTTTTTAAATATCATGTAGTATAATTTTAATGCATTTTTTAGATTTTAGATTTAGATATCATTTTTAGATATTATTTTTTATCTTATTTGGATATTTTAATTTATTTAATATCATATAACATTTTAGTGCATTATTTTAGTCTGTTATTTTTTTATTTATTAAGGTATCATTATTAGAAATGATTTTGATATTTTTTATATATTTAATATCAGTCCTTTGTCGACTATTGACCATAACAATAATTATTATTTTTTAGCTTATTGGTATCTGCCAGAATTTTAATATTGGCGCATCCTTTGAAAAAACAAAAAATAAAACAACAACAACATATCGCAGCATAGAATGTACCTTTTAATGAGATGTGCACTGACAAAAATGGAAATAATGAAGAGAAAACAAAAATAGCTTAACGTCATTAATACTTACAAACATTTTGAAATGACCACAAAAACTAGAAAGTATAATTCAGAGTATTCAGGCACAGCTGCTATAAGAACCTCCTCTTGTTGCTGACTAATGATACACATTTGCTTGCCCCGCCTAACTTTTCCTGATTGGTCTAATGTTTTGAAACTGGTATGAATAAGTTGCACTGCATGTCAGAAGCATTTAGTTTTTCTCAGCAAATATTTATACAAGTGATTAAATGTGATTTATTGTGATATTACATTCATTTATTGGCATATCATGTACGTAATCTGATTTTAAATGTAATTGATTGTTATGATTGTTGTGCGTACAGTGTGTTTGTCTCATAGAGCTCAGAAACTAGAAGTGGTTGGTAATAGTGTTGCTAATAGCAGTGGGATTCGTACCAGCTGTGTTGTCAGAGACAAGAGGAGCATGAAGGAGGGAGGTGGATGGAAAGAATGATGAATTGACACATCTAGAAATGAAGTGACAGGTTCAAAGATCCAGAGGGAGAAAAAAATCCGTCAAAACCATCTTGGGAGAGGAGGGGGAAGGGTGTGAGAGAGAGAGAAAGAAGAAGAAGAGTGAGAGGTCATGTTTTAAATTAATAATATAAAGAAAAGCAGCTGGCTGCACACACGAATGTTCAAGTATGTGTGAGAGAAAAAGAGAAAGTGAGTAGATTTATTAGCTGAAGAGGGCAGGTTGTTTAAGGTTAAAGATGAATTCCACCAGAATCGTCAGATTTACGGGGTGTGTGTGCACCCATAGGTCTCATCTAGTGACAGAAGATTAACTGTGTCTGGTAGGAGCACTTCTGGTATCCTCAGTCGGCAAGTACAAGGCTGATGGGTAATTTAGAGCTGTGTTCTGCTGAAGCGTCCCTCTTAATGCCTCCTGACTCTCTCAGGAAAAGTAAACCCTTACAAAAAGTTATGTGACCGTATCCTGCTACAGTGATTGTGCCAAATGGTCATTTCATGGTGTTTCATATATATATACTGTGGTACTAAATGATTATCACATAGGCTATATTTGTTTTGTATGTTTATGGTGCTCCACAGTGCTAGAAAAGACCACCATGGAAGCACAGTTGTTTTCATGTGCAATGAAATATTATTTTAATGTTTTATTTTATTGCTTTTATTCTGCTGTCAAATATTTTTTATATAAATTGACATGCATAGCTGCTCACAGTCCATAGCTGCTTCTTATATAATAAAATAATTTTAGCTTTGATCAATATTTCAGCCCATTTATTTATTTACTTATTTTGTCCTTGTGTAATGTATGTTTTGTCATTTTCAAGTATTATGAGATGATTTCCCATGTAAGATTCTTTTTTTTTTTTTAAATATCTTGAGCCAGTTTAGTGCTTTTCAAGCAGACATTTAATGGCTGTTCTTTTATAATAAAAAGCATGAGTGTGTCCATTATCATATTCATACATAGTATGATTATGGTGCTCCATGGTACTAAAGAACATCCATTCATTCATTGCTCTTATTCTCCTGTTAAATAGTTTTAAATAATGGCAAAAACATATAAGACAATCTATAGTTTCTTTGCACAGAATACAATTCTTTTAATCTTGATCAATTGATTTGTATTTTATTTTATTTTCAAAACATAAACCAGAGTGATCATAAGTCTTTTAAAATTTGGATAAAATTTATTTTCATCATACATTATATAATGTGTAATGATTATACAAATTATTTGACAGCAGAATGCTAGTTGGCCAACAATAATCATTATTTTGTGTATATTTCAAGTATTATGAGATGTTTTTATCTCTTGTATGGTTTTTAAACATAATTTTTTTAAATGAAGTGGAATCAGTTTTTATGCAGTCTGAAAACTGGCTGTTCTTTTGTAACCTAAGTGTTTCTACTGAGAAGTGAGTCAGTGATCCCAAGCTGAGTGACGGCTGTCCAAGTTTCTCGAGGCACTCGTCTTCTTTTACTCTAACGATGAGCGATGACTGTTTGCGGTCATTCTGCTGCGGCGTGCGACTTCAAACTGTGAGGGATTTAAGAAATTGTTAATTTGCTAATATGTTTCAGCGGGGATGACGGTGTCAGATTAATCTTGTTTGGTAGACAGCAAGTGTCAGCTTGTGGTGATCATGAAAGGGAGCTAAACGCAGATTAGTGCAAGCGCACATCAAAGGGCGAGGGTGACTGCTTTCTGCACGCGGTTTGAGATTATGGCGTCTCTGTTGGGCAGAGCCTTCACTGCTGGTTTATACTATATCACTCTAGTAAATGCTGATTATATGTGTGTTTGCATGAGAATATTTGAGTGTGAGTGTTGTCTGTGTATATAAAAGTGTGAATGTCTGTACTGTGTGTTTTGGGTCCAAGCCAAGGTCACATATAACCTATGACCAAAGAGGCAGCAGGAGGAATTGCATGATTGGTTGAAACAATAATCCAAGAGAAATGGAAGGAATGGAAATGTTCGGCTGTAAAAGGGGACACAGTCTCTCTGACGGTTGTATGTTCATATCAGGATGTATCCCCCTCAGGTGTTTTGCTCTGAGTTCACGGTGTCCTGCACGTTTGCTCTGTAGGAAAAAAAGCACTGGCGTCAGCAAATACAGTGACAGAGGAAATCATTGAATTATAGATGACAGTGTGGATTAACCAAGAGGTCAAGGTTTGGCTGGTTATCATTCTCTGGTTAGTCCCTGCTGGCAGATGCTGTAACTATAGTCTCGCGTAGCCAGACCTTCAGACTGACGACTGAAGGTCTGGGAACTTTGGCCGCTTTGAAAGGCCAAGGCCCACCCAAGAGGCCATATGACTGACAGGTAAAGCAACCAATCACGTTTCGTTTTGTTCCGCGTCATGTTTAGGGGCGTGGAAATGTCGCCACCATAACAGACCGGTGTGTAAAACTCTCTGACATATTTTAAAGATTTTATGCCGCGAACTTTACATTTTTCACATACTTTTGAAAATCCAGCGTTTAGTTGATCCTGACAAGCGCTCGTCTTCACAGTTGTAAACACGACAGCTTTCTTCTTTCGTGAGGGGGTTTGGCGCCACAGCATTTTTGTTTCCAGGCGGAATGTTAAAGAACGCGACACACGTCTCCCGGAAATCCTGTATAATTCAACCAATCCGATGGTGACTTCGAAACTCCTGAAGTGATCCAGCTAAGTATGCCATATGCATCAGACGTTTAGCCAATAGTCCGTGCGCATGACGTCAGAGGCTGAGACTACTGTAACTACACCGTCTGGCTACGAAGAGCATGTTTTCCATTGATGGGCATTCAAAAGTATAAATACTCAAGTAAATGCTGTTCTTTTTAACTTTCTATTCATCAAGGAATCCTGAAAAAATATATTTCATGGGTTCCACAAACATAATGAGCGCACAACTGTTTTCAACATTGATGATAAGACTAAATTTTGTGCACCAAATCAGCATTTCATGATTTCTGAAGGATCATGTGACACTGAAGACTAGTGTCACATGCTCCTTCAGAAATCATGAAATGCTGATTTGGTTGAAAATTTTATACTGATTAAAAAATATGTACTTGATAATCTAATGTCCATGTTCTGTGTTTCCTGCATAATAATTAATTAGGATCATTAATTGAATCACGTTGTGGTACAATGGCGTGCATACGTGACTGTTTGCTCTGTGTTTATTTAGTCTGTGTGTAAATAATCATTTTTGATTGGACATGATCTGTGAGTGTTAAGCTTCAATTTCCCTGTGTCCTTATTTGGAATCATGATTTGCTTTGAGGTTAATTTTACACCCTAATAAAGTGTAGGGAATAATTGCTGCATAATTAATAATGGGATAATTTGATTAAAAGAGCAGCTTATTTGTTGATGAAAAAGAGCCAGTATCACACTTTCTAGTGCCAGAAACTTGTTAAAACTAGATTATAAATTGCAGCACAGTGGAAGACCTTTTGCAAAAAGTTTGTATTTGCACTCTGAGGGTTTTTTAATAGCAAGTACTAAAAAAAGCAGCAAGCCTTCAACGATTTATATTTCGAGCAACATGCAATTTTGTCCACCTTTAATTTCTACACTTAAACTATAGCCTGTAGATTATTTCAGAAGTGATTATTTCATGTTTATTTCACGTTAAAACTAGTAGTAAAGAGATCACGCTCACTCTTGCTCAACGCTGCAGTTTAAACTGAGGCGTTTATACAGCGATCCGTCACACCAAATCAAAGAGCTTCAAAATGGCATTTATTATTTGAATTTTCTGAAAGAATTTACATAATTTTAAAGATTAGACTTTGTTTCTTATCAAAATTAAATGTATAGAAATTGGTAAGTTTACAATGAAGTTCCACTCGTGCAGTGGTTAAAACAATGCTGTATTTGTTCGGTACACATGCCTACCGAACCGAAAGACCCATACCGAAAGTTTTCGGTACAAATACGTGTACTGTTATACCCCTAGTTAGAATCGTTGTTGAGTCTCTTCAAATTAGCTGTTTTTAAACACCGTTCAATGGTCAAGTGTTTGGAGATTTTTGAAAATTAATGAATTCAGCCAGTATTAAATTTATCAAAAGGGACATTCAAAAGACTTTTACAATGTTACAAAGCATTTCTATTTCATATAAATGCTGTTCTTTTCAACTTTCTAAACATAACTTTTTTTAAAAAAAGTTATGGTTTTTACAAAAACATTAAGCAGCACAACTGTTTTCAACATTGACAATAATATATAAAAAAAATGTTTCTTAAGCACCAAATCAGCATATTAGAATAATTTCTGAAGGATCATGTGACACTGAAGACTCGAGTAATGGCTGCTGAAAATTCAGCTTTGCTGTCACAGGAATAAATGACATTTTTAAATATATTAAAATATAAAACAGTTATTTAAATTGTAAAAAAATATTTCACAATATTATTGTTTTATAGTATTTTGATCAAATAAATGCATTCCTTTTCCTCTTCCTTTCAAAAACAAATAAAAAACTCACTGATCCCAAACGTTTTAGTAGTAATGTACATGGTTAGCCTTAACTGAAGTAATAAGCCCTAGTTTCACATTTTTGGGATTCTTAAACTGCAGTAAATTTCACTGCATTTCATTACCGTGTTTTCCAATAAGAATAAAAATAAAATATAAAAATCCAATTTTGGTTACTAGTTTTAATATTCTTTTTTACTTTTATCGCTAAAACAAGATTAACTCTACACTGTAAAAAAAAAAAAAAAAAAAACATAAAATTTATGGTAAAAAACGGCAGCTGTGGTTGCCGGAATTCTACCGTAAAAAATACGGTAACAACATTTTAGGTTTTACGGTTTTAACTTAAATGTACAGTTAAATACTGTAATTTCATTAACTGATATAATGTTAATATACCAACCTATTGAAGTACTGAAATCTGTTTTGTACCAATGAAATACACGGATAACCACCAAATGCAGGTGGTGATGAGAAAGTCACATGATGAATCAAAGCCCATCACAAGCAGCTTTTAAATAATAACATATATAGAAGGTGCACAGTGTCATTCACACAAACACTAAACACCATCATGGTGAGACTCATTAAACTGAAATATGCAATAAACATTAATTTAACAACATTAGATGTAACATACAACCCTAATAAGCATAACTGATAAGAAAAAACTAAGAAGAAACATAGTTATTTCAAAGAAAAAACATCAAATTCAAACAAAATTTGCAATGCAAACAGGGAATTCTGGGAACATCAGTTTACGGTTTTTCCCTGTAAATTTTACAGGAACTTACCGTTAACCATTTAACAGGTTTTTACTGTAATTTTTTTACAGTGTAGTGTTTATGTGTGTATACTTATATTGTGTATGTGGTTATATGGTGCTACTAACCCCTCAGAGGTACATGAGCCCTCCCATCTTGCGCCAAATCCTGTAAGACAGTGTGAAACCTCGGTTGCCAAGGCAACGCCACTCTTGACTCTGGCTCCCTGCAACCCCTCCTACATCCGTTTCTCAGCAACCGTCACCAAGCAACTCTCTCCTCTCATCCCCGCCCCCTCTCCCCTTCTCTGAATCCGCCTCTTCCAGAGAGAGTGACAGCATCGAGAAGGAGGGATAAAGGGTGGAAGCAGTGTGGAGAAAGAGAGATAATGATTTTAAAAAAAGAGAGAGGGGGCAGTATGATTACAAATAAATGAGAATGAGATGAGAGAGACAAATGATGAGCAAGAGATCAGTAAACAGGATTACAGTAATGGACAAATACAGAGTAAAGCGAAAATGTATAAATAGTGGGAAATAGTGAATCAGGAACAAAAAGGGTTCAAAGAAAGTGGCATGCTTTATTATTTATGGATCAAGATCATGAAAACATTTCCAGGTCACCGTTCACTCCAAAATCAAAAGGAAATGTAATAAATTATAAAGCAAAATGTTATAATTTGCAAAGAAAAGCTCATGACCATTTTTTAAACATTATTTTAATGACCATTATTGTTTTATTGTATTATTGTTGTTTTTCTCATCAAGGCTGCATTTATTTGATCAAAAATACAATAAAAGCAGTAATATTGTGAAAAATTATTACAATTTAAAATAAGTGTTTTCTGTTTAAAATAATAATAATAATAATATGCTGATTTGGTGCTCAGGACACATTTTTCATTATTATCAATGTTGAAAACAGTTGTGATGCTTAATATTTTTGTGAAAACCTTCATATATTTTTTTTGTTTTTAGGATTCTTTGACGAATAGAAAGTTCAAAATAACAGCATTTATTTAAAATAGAAATATTTTGTAACATTATAAATGTCTTATCAAGTATATATAACATTAATGACAATCCGATTTGTTTGTTGTTTTCTATTTATTGATCCTTGACTTAGGCTCTTCACATACCATTGAGTTCTCATGTTCAGATTTATTCAGCATTATAAACTGAAAATATGATATGAGTGTGTTTTCATTAGTGTTCATTATGCAGAAATCTTAATCTGAAGTGATGTCTCTATTCCTCTCAGCTGTTTGCACTCGCTGCATTCTGAAGCAGAGTCTTTCTGATCGCTCAAATGACCTAGTTAGACTTTATTAATATTGCAGTCAGCAGCACGTTGTATCGTTGTTCTTTGGGAATCATGAAAGGGGAAATGCGAGGAGACCGACGTTGACTCCGCCCACAACAGGAGGCTGATAGAGCATAGTCATGAAGCATCATGTCTGTCCAATCATGTGTAGATTCGCATCACGTGGTGCCCTGGTGACATTAAAATAGACTGAGTGCTGCATGAGTACTAGCTCATTGCACATTGAGATGATGTATGTCTACAGTATTTCAACTAAATTTGTATCATGCGGTAGACATCAATGTGTGCTACAGGAACATTTCATACTGTATACCTAGGAGGAGAGTGTTTGTGGTGATGTGTTTTCTCAGTGTGAAAGCATGAATCTTACCTGTGCATGAGCTGTGTTTGTTTTTGTAAAATGAAGCATGACTGTATTTTGCTTGCCATCACAGGAGGTTGGGAGAGAGAGTGTAAATGTGCAATCATCTAGCATGTTCAATGAGCCACAAATAATTGATTTTAGACCTGATTTAGGGGGATTTCCTAAAAATCCATCAAGTGATCTGTCAGTTATGCTTTCAGGTGCTCTACCAATCATCTGAGGCTTTTAGTGAAATCACAAAATAAAATGCAATCCCATTCCTCATATATATCATTGACAATTTTTGGCAGTTTATTTGAAAATATACCTACAGTATATAGACCAAAACATATCGTAGAACTTGTGTACATGGACATAATTATGTAATTAAGGTGCATAATCCAGATAATTCTGTATTTTATTTTGAAAATGAATTGCTGTTGAAGAATTTGGATACATTTCTGCATGTTATTGATGGTCTTGCCATTTGTTACAATGTATTTTTTCGATTTTTGGACAGTAATTTAGCCAACTCATTAATTCTCATTCATGTCCTTAAAAATAACACACAAGAGTGTGATGAATGGCAAAATGTAGGTCATGGGACTTTTACAAATCTAGGCCATAATTTTAGATTCTTTTTTTTAAATTTTGATGAAAAAAATTGAGAATTCCCCTAGAATTAATTTTGGATGGTCATGCCCAGATTAAAATTAATGTCCTGTTTTGTGAACCATAATCAAAGATGATGTCTGCATGATACTGTATTCTGATTAAAGCAGGCATAAGCCAGTTGTGTTATAAATTAACTGTGAATTTGAACTAATTATGTTTTACTATCACATGTTCTAACATTTGTTTAACCAATGAATTTCAATAACTTTCAGTTGTTCATGATTTACTGTAGAAGTATTTTTAAAATAATTTTATAAAGATTGCCAGGAGGATTTTAATTTGTATGTCAGGTACCAATCTTAAGAATTATGATATTTTAACAGTAAGTATTTGTGCAGTATCAAAAAAGAAATACAGGATTCTCCAGGCAGAGCATAATCAGAGAAACACAAACTTTTCCCGGCCTGGATATTACACATTTAATATTTCCTGGCCTGATACTTCCAGGTTTATCATGACCGTATGAACCCTGAAAAAAAGAGAAAGTGACACAGGAGAGATGAAGTGAACAGAACACTGAGCAGCTTGTGCTGAAGAATGAGACAGATGACAAACATGGGGAGGAGGCATCAAAATGGTGGCTAATATGGAATATAATGAATTATATAAAGCTATCCTGAGGCCAGGGGAGAGAGATGGAGACACAGATAGAGAGAAAGAAATATCACAAATCTCTCCTGTGTTTTGATGTCCATGCGAAAGATGGAAGCAGAGTGGGCCATTGTCAAGATGAGAAGGCTCAAGATACAGAGAAGAGACTGTTGTCACAACAGAGTGGGTTGAAAAGTCTCTCTCAGCATGCTTCATTATAAGTCCACTGACAATAAGAAAAACATTAATTAAACTTGAATGTGCAAAATGAGGAGAGAAAACAGAGAGTGAGTGATCTCTTGCTTATCCACACTGTCAAAGGGGTCATGACATGGATTTTTAAAATTATTTTAAATGTTCCTTGAGGTTTAATTATACTTTTAATAAAGTTCTTGCACAAAAAAAACAAATAAATACGTGGAAAAATTATTTTCAACCCTCATTCTGACCCTCTGTCTAAAACTACCTGTTTTAAGGGGGGGGGGGTGTCCTTTAAGGCTTGTCGTCTTTGGAAACCGTATCAACTCCCTGCTCCCTCACTATTACATGTGTGTTTTGAGAACCTGATCAAAATAAAACGGTCATTTCCAGACAAAGCATTATTAAATCATTCAAGTTACGGTTTGTGAGGCAGCTGCAGTCAGATCTTCATTTTTCAACAAATGTTTCTTTGTGAGCTCTCCTTGACACTGTGCCTCGTTTACAAAAAAAATAAATCCTCCGATCAATCCCCTGACACGATCCGGGATGCCATTAAAAATAAACTATCCATTTGTACCTTAAGCTGGGAATCTTCTGATATCTGTACAAAGATGCAAACGAGCTATTTAAACCAAATGCATTAAAGCGAATGTTCTTTCACTCCATTTGTACTATTGACAACAGACTCAAGCGTGTGGACTGTGTCAGAAAGCGAACGTGCATTTGTATACTGTATCCAGTGTGAACAAGATAGTGGCAGTGATTGTAATTTTTATTTGCTTTTGACACAACACGACACTTGCATTCAGCATAATCAAGTGTCAGCCGTTAAAGGGATAGTTCACCCAAATATGAAATTCTGTCATTAATTACTTACCCTCATGTCGTTCCAAATCCGTAATACCTTCATTCATCTTCAGAACACAAATTAAGATAATTTTGATGAAATCCGAGAGCTTTCTGACCCTCCCATAGACAGTGTAACATAAACAACCCCATAAACAACGTATGCTGTTCTATGTCAGCAGCACCACGCAAAAACGCTGTTTTCATTCAAAGCGTAAACAACGTATCCGCGTGGTGCTGCTGACACAGAACAGCATACGTTGTTTACGTTCAGTGGATACTCTCCAAAATAGCGCTCTAGGGTGTCGAATTGGACAATTCGGAGGAGACGAATTGTTGAATAAAGTCCTTATTTTTGTTTTCTTTGCGCACAAAAAACTCGTAGATTCATAAAATTACGGTTGAACCACTGATGTCACTTGGATTATTTTAACGATGTCCTTACTACGTTTCTGGACCTTGATCATGGTAGCATAATTGCTGTCTATGCAGGGTCAGAGAGCTCTCGGAATTCATCAAAAATATCTTAATTTGTGTTCCCGAGGATGAACAAAGGTCTTACAGGTTTGGAACGACATAAGGGTGAGTAATTAATGATAGAATTTTCATATTTGGGTGAACTATCCCTTTAAGTGACTGAACGCCAGTGGGCGAGGCCTATGGTGAGAAGAAGACTATTCATCAATGTCTGGCTCTGGAGGCAGTGTTTCTGCAAATGACTGCACCCAGGTGACATGACACCTCGGATCCAAACAAGCAGTTTTCTGAGGGTTATTAGGCTACATAAATGCTTTTTTATTAATGATGAGGACATTTTAAGTTATGAAACTGGCGGGATGACCCCTTTAAAAAGGTTCTTTATTGGCATCTGGTTCCATAAAGAATCTTTAACATATATTGAAACTTTTCAATTGCATAATTTATAGTGTTAAATTATTTGAATGTTTGAAAATGTTTTCAAACTAGAAAAAATGGTTCTTTAAAAACTGTTCATTGCATGGTTCTAGTTTTAGTGTTCTACTATGGCTGCAAAACGCACTTTTAGAACCTTTTTTTTAGGAATACACTTTGTGAAGTGGCGCGAACTGAGTGATAGAATTGACCACCAGATTGACACCATATGGTTCCCCTGGACCACGCGACGAATCGAGATGTGACTCACACAGATTGTCACATGACACGCTGATTGATCTTAATGGCACCGAACAGAGCCTGTCAGATGAGTCGAAGCAATGATGCCCGAGGTGCGGATCATGCGCTGCGAACAGGAAGCGGTTTGCCAAGCTCTGCTGGCAGACGCGTTTTCGCGCCCTTACTGCTGTGTCACGCTGGCTGCACGAGCCTGAAGAGATTCAAAGGATTGGGGGGGAGGAGAGAGAGAGAGATGGAACGAGAGGGGAGGAGGAGGGTGGCCAAGGATGAGAGAATGAGCTTCTCATCAGCTCCTCGCTAATGACAGCACATGAAATAGCAAATCATGCCTTTTAAAGCGAATCCTACTCCGCGCGCACGCCGTGAGGGACGCTGTCAGCGCTCGAGCCAAATTAGCGATCAAAAGAAATAGCGCTTGCGCATCCGGACGTGTTTCTCGCAACAATGTGGTGCATCAACTGTGCTTCGGATAAGACTCCAGCGATTCTTCATAACAAGCTTGTGTATTGGTAAGACGCAATGTTGTGACTCCTCTTTTTTGTGTGACACGACTGGTTGGAATACGTGTTTTTTCCCTTGCTAACTGGATTTTAATGAATTTGTTAGAATCGTTTATTTAAATGACCCTGTTGTGAGGCATCACCGGGGAAAACAATGTACAGTAAAAAACCGCGCAATATGCCTGCGCACGAGTCCTCTGTGCATTGTAAATTGAAGCGCATGTTTAGCCGCAGAGAAAACGCTTGAGGCCAACGAGTTATAGGAAAACACTGCTAAAAACAGCCTTTAAATTACAGGTTATTATGTGAATACCTGTAATGTACGGAGTTTATGAGCTTGTGCAGTGGTCTCAGTTTTTGAATGCATGTTCTTGGCAATGACTTGTAGGTCACAAGTTCCCTCAACACAGTAATGCCCTCATTTGAAAACAAGTGTAGTACTGACTAATGCTTGAATCATTTTTCTTTTCCTTTTTGAGTGCTGAACTGTACACATGGACATGACTGTTGTATATTCAAACATTACAGTTGAATGACAGTTCTGAAGCTTGCTGCTGTCCTGTGGAGTTGGTAAGACCTGTTTGAACACACTGGTGCTCTTCTTCAATAAAGAGGCAAAATCCTGTTTTTATTTAAGTCTGGTGTAAATTAACTACTTTCATTAGATTTTTACCCAGTTTCTGCAGAGCATTTACCTTACATTGTCAACAAGAAACCAATACTCCACTGTAAAAAGTGGTAACCTGTCATTGTTACCTTGCAGTAAAGAACTATTTCTACCTGATTTGACCCATAAAATGAGTTTTGTTGGTATAATGCATTTAGCTTGATTCAGTCATTATTAAATAGCATTTCTGACTTGAATAAACCTGTTAATTTAGCCTAAATGTTACATTTTTAGTAGCTCCTTTTCAAGTCATTAATCAATTGTGTTTTTTAATACATTCTTTTCTATTCATCTAAAATAGTACATCTACAGTAAGCACAGAATATTTAGTATTTGGCTATTTTTATTAAGAGTTACCTTCTTTTTGAACCATTAGTCAACCAATTCACTGTAAAAACTGCCGGTGTTGTGATGGTCACAGTGTATAATGTAACTGAGCAGTGCTCACTAAAAACCTGTTCACTCACAGGTGATCTTTTCAAGTTAATTTTCTCTCTGCTATGACCTAAAGTGGTGATCCCTGAGTGGGTGAGTTGTTTACTCCGTAATTAGTTCATTCGTTTACACCAGTATGTCCGATTCAGGCCAATTTACGGACTGATTGTGACCATGAGAAACCGGTTTTATTGCACTGACTGCTTAATTGGGCAGTCGTAGCATATTGCGTCATATTCATTCTGTTTTATTTTTGTTCTGTCAGTTGTTTCCTTTTCCGAATTTTGAGGAGGCACTCGGTGCATTGGTTCCTCACAAAACGCCCCTGGCTGAAGGAACATGTTGTAACTTCTTGTTCTTACACTGGTACTATGAAGGATACAGCATCCAGATTTGAGTCTTGTCAAAAAAACATGATAATATTCTTTAGTATGTTGTGCAGAAATTGGCTGTGGTGTTCTCTCTAGGCTTTCTCTTCGTTTTTCAGCTGGCGGGGGGTCTACTGAATCCGATAGTCCTCTCGTGTGAGGGGTTTAAACAGTGCTGGAGAGATTTCAGCTGTTTCACAGACTGCGAGAGTTACGACACTGTCAAAGAGGCAGCAAGAGACGGAGTATGTGAGAGAATCACTGTTCTTCAGCAAGTGTGCTGCTAGCAAGTTGGTCTTGTAGTTTTTTTTCTCACAGTCTCCGTCATGATGTCTGTCATCCATTGCAATAAGGAATTATTTATTAAGCGCTTCAGCATTCTTGATGCATGATTGTAAATGAATGTAAGCAGGCTGTTATTCCCGTGCAAGGCCTTCGAAATTCATACTCTGACCAACTGCTTTCTAGTCTAATTCTATAATGAATTATACATTGATCTTAATCTTGAATTATGTGTTTATCTTTCAGCATACTTTTAGCTTTATGAACTTTTGAACTTTGAACATAGTGGTGGTAGCCTTTCAGCAGCATGAGTTCAAAAATGCTAAAGATTTCATCTGAACTTCGACCTTCTCTTCCTCTCTTTCTCTTTCTAACCTCCAGCTGTATCTTATTGTACTATCAGCCCTGGTCATTTCCTGTTTGTTTTAATGCATTGGATTTGAGCCACATCCTCAATTTTCATTTGCTTTATCTTTACTCACCTTAATTCAGTTTTATTTCCGACTGTGTTTAGGTTTTAGCACTGCACAACGTTTTACTTATCCATGTCGCTGTGTTTACATGCACAGATTTTTGTCAATCTATTCAGTGTGTATAAGTATCTAGTGTATCGCATTCATTCTAAACACATCTCTGCACATATGAAAAATGGCATTTAGTTATCATAGCAGCGAGAAGCTTGTGAGTCCTGTCAGAGAAAGAGACCCGAGTCAGCTGACTAAAGAAGTTATGCTACTCAGCATGGAACCTCACTGAATAATTGGCATGTTTTGCCTTTCTAACATGTCTAAAAATATGGCAAGAAAGCTTTCTTCTCATGTTGTTAACTTAACTTGGTGAAAGCAGTGTGTTGAAGCCTTGCATAGTGTTGGGATGTGCATTACATTGTCCAAACTGAAGCCATAGGCAAACAGTACTCTCTCTTACAAGTAGAGTTGGGATTCTGATTCATTTTATTTAAATAGTTTGCTTGGAAACAAACATGCAGGGCTCGCAAAATCGCCAGCCCGACATCCCGGGGCTATTGTGTTTTCCAGTCGGGCTACCAAAATGTATCACCGCCCTGCCCGACGGGCTATCTTAAATACAGGGCTCCCACGGGTCTTTAAATTTGATACAACTAAATTGAAGAGTTTTAAATACGTTAAATGGTATAAGAAAAGTCTTAATTATAATTTTAAGAGGTCATACAGTTGGGGGTGGAAAGGCAAGAATCGCGATATGGCTGGATTAAACTTCAAAAGGCAAAATGTCATTGAATAAATATGAGCGCTGCACGTTTTAAAGTCAAAACACGGCACGGATGTCTTTGTGAATGCATCTCTGAAGGGAACGACTGTCCTCAGAAACGTATTGTTGGCATTTTCATTTAATCTTGCCTGATAAAACAGCATTTATGAGCCCGGTGCTGCTTTGTGTACAGCTGCTATCGGGAGAACCGCTTTATTTCAGTCGCTCTTAAAGCGCCACCTCGTGGCAGAGAATGAATTTGCATTTCCAAAAAGCCTATCTTATGTTTAGATCAATGCCCAATTGTGCATATAGACCCATGTTTTTACGCAGCAAACACATAGACTTGGTCGGTGTCGCGTCATAGCTGTGTGGGCGGAGTCAGCGTGGGGGAAGACTATCCTTTCCCCTTCATTGGAAAAGCATGGTGTTGACCCAGAATGGTGCACATAAAATCATTTCTGCCGCTCGACAGAGCAAGATACATTGAAAAACTGAGCCGTATTGGGTCGGACTGTCCGTACGTTATCTGTGACTGGCCAAACGACCCAACGGAATGGCCAGAGTAGGGGTGTGCGATTATATATCGTCTGCGATAATATCGTAATTGTTGTTTTAACGATATGTAATTTGACATTATCGAGTATTTTGCAAAAACCAAACAAAACACCTACGGAGTGCACGCTTGCATTACGAGATGAAGTCTAGACTAGAGCGCGTGCGCATTTAGAGTGTGTTCTTTCACTGCATGATGAATGATTACAAAATTCAAGGTATGGGGGCAGAATATGTATGTATGTATATCATTTCATATAGTTTAAATCACACGAAGAGTGCCGATTTTTCTTCAAAAATAAGCATGATTACAAATGTGATATAGATTTTATACACCAGTTCAACATTATGCATTTGTAAGTGCAGGTTAAAGCACTCCATTTCCCTCTGAGCTGCATTAAACAGTGTGTAAATACATCTAAATGCCATTTAGATGCAACTTCTGCAAAGATTAATTTTGATGATACTGGTTTCATTTGTTTGGTAACAGCCTAAATGTATTATTATTCTAGTTGACTGATTAAATGTAACAATTTGTCTTAAAAGATGCACACATTTAGAAACAAATGGCCAAGGTAAAATTGCCCATAAAAGGTAAAAATCAATTTAAACTTATATGAAAAGGTTAATGTTTATCACTGATGTGAACTGACCACTCAGAAGGATATCAAATACTGCAGCTGTCCACGGTAGTCAGATATCAGCACAATAACACACTCAGCAAAATATCGTCTGATTATCGTTATCGAAAAAAAAAAAAAAAATCAAAATATCTTCTTTTTTTTTCAATATCGCACACCCCTAGGCCAGAGGTGTTGTTTCCTGACACTTTTTGTTACCTGATTGAGTCTTCAGGCAAGAGACAGCTTACTACAAGCCTATACATGACGACTTGTGAAAGTAAACATTTGTCGTTTTGTTTTGCTTAATTTTAATAAAGTGATAAAGACTAGAGTAAAAGCCTGTCCTACTTTTTTATTGATATATTAAAAGTAATTTTAACATTGACAAAACATAGGTAACATTAAAGGTCTACTGAAGTGCCTTGAAATGCACAGCATTATGTGGTGTGTGCTAAACGTATAGCCTAATCATTTTCACAAATACACGCCGTAAAATAAAAAGGTATAAAATAACATGAAAATATCCCTTACGAAAATTAACCGTGGTTACGACCAAAAAAAACATGGTTACTATAGGTAAACCATGGTAAAAACAAATTAAACATGTTTTGCTACACTAACCATAGTTTAACCATTGTAGTAAAACTGTGGTTATAGGCTACAACTGGTAATAAAAATGCCCCAAAAACACGGTTAGCCTACTATAGCCTACTTTTACTATAGTAATACCATTGTTAATTTTCGTAAGGCATTGTGTATGAAATAAATGTTTTAATAGATTATGACATTTACATCACAAAATATCAGGGAGTAACATTTATTTGATGTGAAGGAGGGTTAATGTAAAGCCCCATCAGAACTGGGTTGCGGCAGACGGGACTAATGACAGGTCATTGAAGGGTAGTCTAGCCTATCTGGAGTGCATATAAATATGAATATTAAGCTTGATATGTTTCATACTTTGTATATCCATAACTGCTGTCGGAGTTCTGATGTTGTGTGCTGCTACCCGCTCAGGTTGTGCTACCTCCGTCTGTTTATTCCATATATAAATCTTCAGATCAGGTTTTTTATTTATTTAATTTTTTTTACTTATTAGAGGTACAGAACGCCACACAGCAACTTTTCGGCATTGCACCAAGCAAAAATCTATCGAAATCATAACAAAAATTAAAGATCAAGCGCCTAACAAGGTCTCCGTGCATTAATTCAAATGGTTTGTTTTCCCCCACGGCATAAACGGATATGACGATTTTGTTTGACTTATCCCTTTTCATAAAAATGATTTAAAGGCTGAAATACCATTTTATAAGATTTTTGTTTTTGTGAAAACCTGTATCTGAATTGTAAATCATGTCATTTTATGGCTATGACATTTATGTCCAACCCCACTCATACAGTGTTCATTTTACTTGTGCAGCTCTTAAAAAGTCATAAATTGCCTTAAATTGATTTTTAAAAATTCTGCAGGTACCCTGTAAATAGTGAAATAAAACTCTTTCCTTGATATTCATTGATATTTGTGTATTGAAAATGTTTTTGATTGACATTTATGGTCTTTTTTTATTTGGGCTAGTTAAATTCATTTTCGGGCTACCAAAATCTGAAGAGTACCTGCCCGAAGGGCTACCAGGGATTTTGAAATTTTACGAGCTCTGAAACATGTCAGTGGTTTTTATGTCAAAGGACAACAGGGGATGGACTCTTGTACTGGAAAAGTGGAAAATTATGGATTATGGAATGGTATTTTGACCATAAGCGAAGGTTTCAAGTTAAATGTCTTAATGATCGATTTGTTTATTACACACATAAAGCTTTTCAATCCATAAGATGTTAATAGGTGGACTGGAGTTGTCGATATACTTGTGGATTATTGTGATTATTGAAAGTTTTTTTCAGCTGTTTGAACTCTCATTCTGACGGCACCCATTCACTGCAGAGGATCCATTGGTGAGCAAGTGATGTAATGCTGTATTTCTCCAAATCTGTTCTAATGAAGACACGAGCTCATATACTGTACATCTTGGATGGCCTGTGGGTAAATACATTTTCATCAAATGTTTGGGTGAACTATTCCTTTAAGTTAAGTGTCATTGTGGTCTGACTGTAATAATTTATATAATAAGTTAATAACTTATATAGCTAATAAGTTATATGATCATTAACTGTGGCAACGTCTCCAAGATGCTTCAAGAAACCTACCTGCAAGGCTACAGTACTGTTAAACGTTTTAGGCACTTGTGTAAAAATGCTGTAAAATGAGGATGCTGTCAAAAATAATGTCATAAATAGATTTTCTTTATCAATTAACTTCTATTAACTAAATTAAATCAATATTTGGTGTGACCATCCTTTGCGTTTAAAGCCGGTACACACCAAGCCAACGCCAACGAACTAGTGGCGACCAAAGCAGACTGCGGGGTCGGCTCACGTCGGCAGCGTCTGGGTCCAAAGTTGCCCTGACACACCAAGCCGATGCTCGACACCCGAAGGCCAAGTAGCACGTCCGTTCTGCGCCTTTCTCGTGCACTGGTTCGCCAGCTGAACAGCCAATCAGAATGATCAGATGGCCCGACTGACCGACGAGCTCCGATGCCGATTCAACATGTCGAATCGGCCGAAAAAAAGCAGCTTTTGGCCTAGTTGCACTTCGCATAGTTTTTCAGGTAGTTTTGCAGGTAGGTTTCTTGAAGCATCTTGGAGATGTTGCCACAGTTCTTCTGGATTTAGTCTGTCTCAGTTTGTTCTGTTTCTTCATGTCATTCAGATCAGATCTCTGTGTGGAGCACTGGCTGTTGTCAGACTCCTTGTGCAAATAAAAATCTCACTGGATTATTACAATTAATGGCAAAATGAATGTTTGGAAATGTAAACTGATATTTCCTACAGACACACTCAGCAAAAGATAGAAATAACTGACTTAAAACCATTTTTTTAGCTGGTGAAAATATTAGTGTTCTAATAATTTTGGCCACCACTGTGTGCATAGATATTTGTATTTGCCCCTTTTGAAGTTAATACCTGGTTTGGGTTGAGTTAGTCAGATTATTTGGCTGATGTCTGGCTAAATTTAGAAACCTGAAATGGTTAGACTGAAAGATGTCATTATTTTTCTTCCTTGAACATCCGTCTTGTTCAGACAGATCTTCAGGAGTTCAAAGTAGTGTGTTACTTTGTATTTTCAGCAGTCCTGCTATTTTAAGCCTAAAACGTTCACGTTGTCAGTGTTTCTCTCTTCTGTGCTGCTGAAGCTGTGATCCGGTTTGGTGTAAATGACAGGCTGCTTGAGATTGTGCAAAAAAGCGAGACCGTACAGCGCTCTGTGTCGTGACACAGTATGTTCTCAAGCTGAGCCTTTAGTAATGAATGCAGAGATGATTCCCAGGGCCACTTCAGCAGCTCTGGCCTGTAGCTTTAAACAGGAAGTGCTCTGTTACTGCCAAACACTGCAATTTGAGGGAGTGCAGAAATGACGTAAGCTCTCTTTGGCTTCTGATGCTCATTGTGTGAAGATTTGTTGTATGCTGAGTGTGCAAAATGAAAGCTTCCAAAGCTATATGATCCTCTCCAAAAAATAGTAACATTGTCATATTTGGACATCTAAGCAAGTAAACAAATGTATAGTTAAAATGTATATATTTGCAGTATAGTAATTCATATGAATGACATGCCAAATAATTATTTATACACTTGATTTATTAGTATATTTAATTTAAAATGACTTTGATCTTGACTTTGTTCATTCATATCCAGTTTCATGACTCGTTTTAAAGGGATAGCTCACCCAAAAATGAATAATTTACTTTTCATCCACAGATCAACAGTAAAGTTGGGTCACAATTCACTGTCGTTGTGTGGAAAAGAGCAGCACTGCCATATTTTTGGATTCCCTTCTTGTCAAGTCAAGTCAAGTCTGCTTTATTGTCTATTCTTCAGTGGTGTCACCCAAAAATGAATAATTTACTTTTCATCCACAGATCAACAGTAAAGTTGGGTCACAATTCACTGTCGTTGTGTGGAAAAGAGCAGCACTGCCATATTTTTGGATTCCCTTCTTGTTCCATGCAAGAAACAAATATGGTTTTGGAATGACATGAGGGTGACCAAAAGATGACAGGTTTTTCATTTTTGGGTGAACTTTTCCTTTAACAACCTCCTGCAGTGACACATTCTCTCACTGTCTCACACCTTTACCTGCATGACAACAGAGCTGCACATGCAGTACTCTCGAGGAGATGGTGATTCAGAGACTGTATGTTAACGTTCCATTTCAGGAGGAAAGCATGTGCCTGTGAGTGTGAATTAAGTCTAAATTCAGAATCCAATTTGAAAGGTGCAGAACAACTGTGTCTGCATCAGATTTAGAGCACACTAAAAAAATGAAATTTCTGACATAATACAGTCATCATCCTAATTAGAAATGCCACCTGCACTGCTCTTAAAGCTGAAGTAATAGTTCACTGAAAAAGTCTGTCGTTATTTACTTGCATAAATAATGTATGACTTATGTTCTTCTGTGGAACATAAAAGAAGGTCATTTAAATTCCTTGTTTAGACAAAAAAATCTGTGGAGACATTTTTTTAATCTTCTTTCATGTTCCACAGAAGAAAGAAGTGTTTCTTTCTCTTTAAATCTAATTCATTTTTAACCTTAATTTGTACTTTTTTTTTCCTCCTCTTTATATTATATGACTGTATATATGACTAACTGTATGCAAACAAATCATTGTTTGAGCAGATGGATATGAATATTTTCTGTGTAATAACAACATTTCAGTCTGTTTTAACATATGGCTTCAGTTAATTTGTAACTTTGGATTGTTTGATGAATAGAAACAAAGTTCAAAAGAAGAAATCAAATAGAAATCTTGAAACACTATAAGTATTAATTTCTACTGTACTGTTGTTAAATAGAAAAGAATGAAAATTCTGCAAATTTTTTCACCTGCGTGAATTTAATTTTTCTGAGAACTAACCCTTAAATATACTCAAATAAACATGTGAACGCCATGGTTTTCTATTTTGTGCATTATAACAGACTAAAAATGCTACAAAAATGCGTACAATACCTTTTTCTCTATGAAGATCTCACTCACAACATCACTTCCAACTCAAGGCTACTGATACTAGACTGATATGGTGGAATTACTGTAATTCTGAGCCTGAACTAATTAAACATGATGATGAAAATCGATATAATTGATGATAAAATAGCTCAGAGCTGTAACGAGCTGCCCCCAGCTTCTGTAGCAAACATACAAGCTCCATTCCAAAACCTAGTGTGCTGCCTACGGAGGCAGCATTTTAAGACATCACATGGCTGTTCCAGAAGGTAGGCAGCTTAATTATGCCGCCTCCTACCTTGCTTTGGTCAAATTCTAAGGCAGCATCGCATATATCCTTTATAGAGAAGGCAAATCTATAATACATTGTTATGAGCTCTGTAAAAAATCAATCTTAAGATGGTTGAAGCCAGCTTATATTATCATAAAAATGGTTTCATTGCAGTTATAAAGTGTTTTTCCTGATATTTATTTTTGTTTTGTTTTTTTATGCTTTGGAGTACTGTAGTGTTAGCTTAGCAGCATGCTAGCACTAAACTTATTTGAAATGAATTATGAAAATGTATCTCCCTTAATAGGCAACTGCATGTTTTATTGTGGAATATAAGTTGCTTATTACTTCTCGATTATGTATATTTGATATTTGTGGTGGATTGCTTGTGGGTTGTGGTGACACACATACATTGGTATAGATTTACACCGAACTAACTGAGGAAACAATTCAATACCCTTCTAAGATCAATGGCGCACACTCTGTTTATCTGTTTATCAGACATTTAGCTTTTTCTAGCAGCTAGATGTTTGCAGAACGTGAAATGTTTTAGAGGTTATTGTGGAATGACTTTTAAACATGATAAAGAATATCAATTACTCAAAAATCACGACTCAGTCTAGCAGAGTGACATAATTTTAAAGTGCACCATTATATAATGTCAGATGAATGGTATAGTGATAGTGACATTAGCATAAGCCCAAGATCATTCTATTGAAAGCAAATGGCTCTTTTAGATCATAAAGGTAATGGTGCTGCTTTTTATTACTTTGCTATTGGTTTTATAGAGCAAGCTAAAGCTGTATTAATGTCTGCTGTGTGCTGAGTCCTGTATAATTGTGTTGAATTACTCATTCTATTGTGAGTATTATGCATTTACAAATCTGTTTTGATTGGCCCATGTACTTCCGTCTAGTGGAAGAATGGGAAGGACTGTATTTTCTTACTAACTGAGGCAAATGATAACATTATAATCTGAGTTGGCATATTATCTGTATTTTAATGTATGCAAGATTAGCATGTCCTAAATTGAAAGTGTTCAGGTGGCGATTTCTGGTGGATCCATGCATGCTTTTAAACTATATTGCAGAAACGCTTGCAAACGTTTTCTGTACTAACACTGCCAAACGCATGTAGCAGCCTGAGTGACATTCAATTAACAGCCGTTCACTGACTCGCACGGAAATATTCCTTTCTGTCAGCATCTGCCCACGGGCGTCTTCATGAAAATACACAAGCAAACAAATGCACATGCATATTCTGCTCTCAGTTTAACTTTTAGAAATAATTTCTTATCTGATTTAATAAATTGCTTCATAGAAGAAGATATCTATGTGAAGAATTACAACTAAAAGCATCATGTTGTTGTTGTCAGTATAATAAAGGTGAATGAGGACTGGGGCTGTCATCCTCCAAAAAAAAAAAAATGATATGATATGTGCACTATATATATATTCTTTATTCACTAGTAAGCTTTCCATTCAGATATTAACCTGCAGAGCCCTGCGCATGACATGCTGATTGTGGCAATATTGTGCCCAAAAATGAACTAAATTAAAGCAACATGAATTTTCTATTCATCAAATAATTCTGAATAAAAGTATTATTCCAAAAATATTAAGCAGCACAGCTGTTTTTAATGTTGATAATAATACTTTTACTACTAATAAATAATAATAATAATTTTACTAATATGTTTCTTGAGCAGCAAATAAGCATTTTGAAGGATCATGTGACAAAAGACTTGAATAATGGCTGCTGAAAATTCAGCTTTACAGGAGTAAATTACTTTTTTTAATAAATTAAAATAGAAAACAGCTACAATATTTCACAATTGTACTCTTTTACTGTATTTTTGGATCAAATGCAGCCTTGGTGAGCATAAGAGACTTGTTTCAAAAATAAATTAATAAATTAAAATAAATAAAACAAAACAAAAATCTTGAACAATAGTGTATATTACAAGAATTGAATCTGTGTGTATAGTAGTGAGTTGAACAAGGACTAAGGTGACGTGTTTTGTGTGTCCCTTTGTGTGACTTTCCCTGAGAGGTGCAGACAGCACGGTTTGCCCACACACACATGCACCATGTGACCGGAATCCTACCACAGCTGCATATGCGTCATGAGCAAACACACACACATACATGCTCATATCTAAAGTCACTCACACTGATCACCACAGGATTGCATGGCTGGAGTACTCGGCACTATTCCTGGACACACAAGGCCTGATGGACAGGAGGGACAGTTTGAAGGACATTTAATGCCATGTGTGTGATTGAAAGAGAGAAATGCCAGATGTACCATGCTGCCTTTTGGTGGAACAGTATATTGTGAAACTGTGTTCTGTATGACAATCATACACTGAATGTTACAGTGTGTAGCGGTATACTATTTCAGTTGATTGCTGTAGAGCCGATTGTTTTGAAGGTTTGCTGTTGCTGGCAAAACTCAGCTGTTGCCGTGTTGGTAGTTACCAGTCCCCTGGTGTGAAGAGATTTGTTATGCACAGAGAGAGAGAGAGAGAGAGAGACTTTATGTGTGTGTGTTTTGCTACTGTACTGCTTGTAAACTGCATCAGCACTGCAGTAATTGACAGATCGTCGATGCAGTCATCAGGAAACCCACCGGCATGATTCTGCTGATCCCAGAGCAGCTCTTACGCAAACGCACGCTCCCTATCACACCACTGCAGACATCATGTGTGAGTTTTTGTTCAACTCCTTAGCCATGCGCTTCCATCGAAAGACTAAACTCCTGCACAGGGCACATGCCTACATGTGAGTAAAGGACTGAAAAAGAAAAAAAAAACGGAATAATGAATGTTTAATGTTATATGTGAAGATATGGGATAAAAGTTCAGACTGACCAATATTGCCTTTTTTTATGGCAAATACAAATTATCTTTTAAGCGTCTGATAACCAATGTAAATAATCAATTTTTTATTATTTGTGCTCTTTGTATAAATGATCATCAAATTATAGAAGTAAAGATAATATGCAAAATCATAATAATAATAATGCAAAATTAAAACAATTTTGCATAAACTCGCTCTCTCTCTTCCTTCGGCTTGCTCCCTTTATCAGGGGTCGCCACAGCGGCGTGATCCGCACAACCGATTTGGCACATTTTACTCCGGATGCCCTTCCTGCCGCAACCCAGCCCTGAGAGTGTACTAACTCGAATTTTGCATAAACTACTACTACAAATTAGGGTTGCACGATACACCGGTACTACGGTAGTATCGCGATACTAAAGCTTAAAAATACCCGCGGTGCCACTGCATTTTTTAAACGGTAGTATCGTAAGATATGTAGTATGCACGGCAGCAACACTGTTTTAAACGTTCAAACGTTGAACATGCATGCCAGCAGAAACATTACAAGTTGATTGCCAAATGTCTTTCTGCTGTGCTCTGTGTAGTTTAGTCTGTGTATACGCTTTATATTGTATTGAGTGTTTCCCGACGCTTCAGTTCAGTTTGTAATGGGAAGTTGCACGTTGTTGTTCATGCTGCAGTTTATCAGAAGAAATGATTCAGACCGTCTGATGTCATTTTAAAAAACAGCAGATCAACATCATAATATCTTGCAAGAAAGTATTATCGCAGTTTTATTCATTTGACCACTTCTAGAACAGGTGAAATAGTTCGTTTCTGGAAGCATCTTTGCGATCACGAACGCAATTCCATTCATCAACATAGCGGCTTTGCACTTGGTTCTTATCATTATATATATATATATATTTATTTATAATGTTATGTTTTAATATACATGCTGCTAACTTGGAAATTTCAAGATATGCAAGCAAAAAATGCTCCTGACAGTTCGGCAATATGACACGAGCAAGAGTGCTGTTTCTGTTTCGTTTCTGTGTTCGAATCCGAATCCGCGTTGTCTTGAGCGAATCACTGATTCACTGAGCCATTCATAAAAACAGTCATTTGATTCGCTTCTGAAGGATTCAGCCGTTTTGAAAGCATCGTTTGAATGACTCAGTGATTCAATCATGAACTTCTGCCACCTGCTGGACGTTTGAAGTTTCCCATCTAAAAGGTTCAAGGTTCTTGTTTATTTGTCACATACACAATCATACAGGGTATAATCAGTAGTGAAATGTAGGTCCGCTCAATGGACAGTGCAAAAAAATTAAATAAAAAATGAAACATAACACAAGAGAATATATATAAATATAGGTAAGAGTAAGATAAAAAAAAATATATAAAAAAATATAAAATAAAATAAAGATAAAATAAGGAGTAAAATGTGCAATGAAATAAAATAAAATGTGCAATACAGTCTACTGTGGATTTAATAAATATTAATATAAACAGGGATGTGCAAGAGGAATGTGCAAAACAGGTTGTACCGGGTATATTCACATAGCAGCAATGCGGATGATGGAGAATAATGAAAAGTAGGCATATTACATTATTTTCCAACATATTTCTATATTCAGAATTTAGTATTTAAAACATTAATCTCATAACTTTATTTATGCAATTATAAATACAGTCTAAATGTATAAATGCACATCTAAATGTCACTTCATGCAGCTTCTGTGCAGTGCTAAGATTTGTTTAGATCATTTCATGATAACAATAGCCAGTCATTCATTCACATTAATTAAGTATTCAGAGAAAAATATTGTCTGTTTTCATTTACATCTATTTATTTATGAAATTGATTCATTTTGTAGAATTGAATTTTAAATTAACACAATACTGCATGGTATCGTGATACTACTTGGTATCGTGATACTTCAGCTGGTATAGTATCGTAAGACATTTTTATGGTATCGTGACAACCCTACTACAAATAATAATCAGTAGTAGTGGTAGTAGTTTTTGCAGAGTTGATTTGATAAGATTAAAAAAAACTTGATTATCTATCAACCAGTGATAGAATGAAGTAACCTATTCAGTATAAAAGTGAATATTTTGGTTAGTATATATATATATATATATATATATATATATATATATATATATATATATATATATATATATATATATATATATATATATATATATATTGTGGCGGGAGGAGCAAACGACAGACACAGTGGGTGTGGCGTCAGGCCTCGGAGAGGCTTTTATTAAACAGAAATAATAAAATAGTGTCCAAAGGGGAAAAAGTGTCCAAAAGAAACAGGGGGTCTGGTGTCCTCGTCGTGCTGCGGGGCTCGTGAAGGGGGGCAGTGTTCTGGAAGGGAGGGTCCAGGTAAGGGGCGGAGTCCGGCGGCCGCACGCGCTCCCGCTCTGGTCCGGGGTGCGAGGGGCGGCGGCTTCATCATAGCGGCGGCTCTTCCTCTTCTTCCGCGGAGTCCGGCGGGACTTGCTCGGCCCGGCATCCTGGCCCGACGGCCGTAAAACGGGTGCGGCTTTCGGACTCTGGTGGCGCGGAAATCCCTCCGCGCTCCCTTCCTGGACCCACGAGGACACCAGCGTGCATGCACGGGGGAAGAGACCGATCTCCAGAGGAGAGGCGCAGCCGGCATATATACAGCGGCGGTGATGAGGCTCCATTCACTTCAGGTGTGTGCCTCATCACACGCCGCCAGACCTGGCTGTTTCAGCGCCCCTCCTCTCTCACACACCCACTCCCGTCGGGAGCCTGGTGAAGGGCGGCGGTTAAGGGACAGGGAGTGCTGATAATTAGGGGGGGAGGCAGCTGACTCGTCACATCCCCCCCCCCAAGCGACATCCCCGTCATCCGGCCGCCGCCCACACAGGAGTGCTACCTTCCTCAACCAGGCTCCAGCGGTCGGAGTGGGCGGGGCAGGGATTCCTCTCCGGGCAACTCTCCCTCTCGCACCGCGCCGGAACCGGGACAGAGAAACCGGGTTTTAGTCGACAGCCTCAACCAACCACAGGGTAAATGACAATAAAAGAAACGTCACTTACCCCTTAGGTGGCTGGGAGGCCGTCTCCGTCGTTCCTCCGTCCCAGTGCGGGTTTTCACGAACTTCTGCGAGCGAGAGGGGATGACGTCATCGGTGTTGCCCAACTGCGCTGTCTAGGCTCCGCCTTGCCTGCATTCTCCACCACTGTGGCGGGAGGAGCAAACGACAGACACAGTGGGTGTGGCGTCAGGCCTCAGAGAGGCTTTTATTAAACAGAAATAATAAAATAAAGTGTCCAAAGGGGAAAAAGTGTCCAAAAGAAACAGGGGGTCTGGTGTCCTCGTCGTGCTGCGGGGCTCGTGAAGGGGGGCAGTGTTCTGGAAGGGAGGGTCCAGGTAAGGGGCGGAGTCCGGCGGCCGCACGCGCTCCCGCTCTGGTCCGGGGTGCGAGGGGCGGCGGCTTCATCATAGCGGCGGCTCTTCCTCTTCTTCCGCGGAGTCCGGCGGGACTTGCTCGGCCCGGCATCCTGGCCCGACGGCCGTAAAACGGGTGCGGCTTTCGGACTCTGGTGGCGCGGAAATCCCTCCGCGCTCCCTTCCTGGACCCACGAGGACACCAGCGTGCATGCACGGGGGAAGAGACCGATCTCCAGAGGAGAGGCGCAGCCGGCATATATACAGCGGCGGTGATGAGGCTCCATTCACTTCAGGTGTGTGCCTCATCACACGCCGCCAGACCTGGCTGTTTCAGCGCCCCTCCTCTCTCACACACCCACTCCCGTCGGGAGCCTGGTGAAGGGCGGCGGTTAAGGGACGGGGAGTGCTGATAATTAGGGGGGGAGGCAGCTGACTCGTCACAATATATATATATATATATATATATACACAACCCCAAATCAGAAAAAGTTGGGACAGTATGGAAAACGCAAATAAAAAAAGAAAGTAGTGATTTCTAAATTTACTTTGACTTGTATTTCATTGCAGACAATATGAACACAAAATATTTCATGTTTTGTCTGGTCAACTTCATGTCATTTGTAAATATACATCCTTTCCTGTCATTCAGACCTGCAACACATTCCAAAAAAAGTTGGGACAGTAAAGCATTTACCACTTTGTAATGTTGCCATTCCTTTTCACAACACTTAAAAGACGTTTAGGGACTGAAGACACCAAGTGATGAAGTGTTTCAGGTGTAATTTTGTCCCATTCTTCCTGCAAACAAGTCTCAAGGTGGGCAACAGTACGGGGTCTTCGTTGTCGCATTTTGCGCTTCAAAATGCGCCACACATTCTCTATTGGAAACAGGTCGGGACTGCAGGCAGGCCAGTCAAGTACCCGTACCCTCTTCCTCCGCAGCCAGGACTTTGTAATGTGTGCAGAATGTGGTTTTGCATTGTCTTGTTGAAATATGCATGGACGTCCCTGGAAAAGATGTCTTCTTGAAGGCAGCATATTGTGCTCCAAAATCTCTATGTACTTTTCAGCATTAATGGTGCCATCACAGAAGTGCAAGTTACCTTTGCCAAGGGCACTGACACAACCCCATACCATGACAGACCCTGGCTTTTGGACTTGTTGCTGGTAACAGTCTGGATGATCCTTTTCTTCTTTGGTCCGGAGCACACGGCGTCCATTCCTCCCAAAAAAATACCTGAAATACTGATTCATCTGACCACAGTACACGTTTCCACTGTGTGATGGTCCATCCCAGATGCCTCCGAGCCCAGAGAAGTCGACGGCGCTTCTGGACACTGTTAACATAGGGCTTCCTTTTGGCACAGTACAGTTTTAACTGGCATTTGTGGATGTAACTACGTATTGTGGTACTTGACAAAGGTTTGCCAAAGTAGTCCTGAGCCCATGTGGTGATATCGCTTATAGATGAATGACGATTCTTGATGCAGTGGATTGGAGATTGGAGGGATTGGAGATCACGGTTGTTCAGCTTAGGCTTGCACCCTTGTCCTTTACGCACTGAAATTCCTCCAGATTCCTTGAATCTTTTAATTATGTTATGCACTGTTGAAGGTGAAATATCCAAATCTCTTCCTATCTTTCTTTGAGGAACATTGTTTTTAAACATTTCAATAATTTTCTCACGTATTTGTTGGCAAACTGGCGATCCTCGGCCCATCTTTGCTCCTAAAGGACTAGACCTTTCTTGGATGCTGCTTTTGTACCAAATCATAATTACAATCACCTGTTGACATCAACTGTTTCAAATCACATCATTATTTAACCAATTTACTTCATTACTAGCCCTAAATTGCTCCTGTCCCAACTTTTTTTGGAATGTGTTGCAGGTCTGAATGACAGGAAAGGATGTATATTTACAAATGACATGAAGTTGACCAGACAAAACATGAAATATTTTGTGTTCATATTGTCTGCAATGAAATACAAGTCAAAGTAAATTTAGAAATCACTACTTTCTTTTTTTATTTGCGTTTTCCATACTGTCCCAACTTTTTCTGATTTGGGGTTGTATATACATGCATTATTATTAGGCATAACAATAACTTTATTATTATTGTTGTTGTTTATGTTGTTGCAATGTTGTCTTAATATTATAGAACTGTTAACTAAATTGAAAATTGAATTTCAGTTTTAGAAAAATGATGGTGAAACCGTTTTAACTGGTAGAGAATAGGTTAAGTTGGTAGTATTATGATGAATTGTGTACAGATAAATATTTTTTAAGTGTACATATGCAGCATTTTCAGATTAGCTGTTTTCAATAACTAAAAACAAATCAGCAATTGAAAAAGAAAGATAAAATGTGACAAAAAAAATTAAAAATATTAAAGATAAAAAAAATATATATAAAATGAAATGGCAAAAAGCAAAAAAAATGTGGTTTCCTTTAGCAATGCTGGCAACAGGAAGTGAGTCATCACAGTACAGTACACCTGCTTTAGGGTGAAAGGGATACTGAAGTCCGACTTACCTTTGTACACCTTTTCCTTCTTTTTTGTGTTTCTCTGTCTCTTTCTCTCTGAGTCATCATCGAATGACTCAGTTCTTATCATTTTTTTATGCCTGGCTTCTTTCGTTGACAGTATGCCACACATGCCACTGTTTTTCCCTTCCATCTCTCTCTCTCTCTCTCTCTCTCTCTCTTCTCTGTGCATCATGTCCTCTCTCTGTCCCTCTTTCACACTCCCTCCATCTTCTCTTGTTCCTCCCTCGTTCTCCTGTATTCCGGCCAGATGGCTGAGTCCTGACTGGGCTGCATATGGGCATTTGAAATGCTAATGTTGGTTAGTGTGCTAATATGTTTGTCTACACTGATCCGTTTCAGTGCCAAGATTACAGACTTGTTTTAGTCTCAACTTGTCAACAGATAAGACCGTTTGTGGCAGTTGTTGACCTAGAGCTCATTCTCTATCTCTCTTTATCTTGTTTCCTCTTAGTGTGGAGGGAGATCCTCAGTGTCCGGCCACGGTTAGCTTTTCCGACAGCACCTGTAGTCAGGGCCCATACCTGGGCAACTCGGAGCGCTACGGGAACATCCGAAACATTCCTGGCCCTCAGGGGCCTCCTGTGGCCCCTTCGAGCCCAGCGACCCTGGCCTGGGCGCAACGGACCCGCAACCAACCCGCCAGCCTGGCACTCCGCAAGCAAGAGGAAGAAGAGAGCAAGCGCTGCAAAGTGCTCTCTGACAGCTATGAGCTCTCCACGGACCTGCAGGACAAGAAGGTGCGGATCTGCGTTCCTCAAGAAACATGATCCTTAAGGTCTTTTAGCTGTCTCTTGGAGATCACATTGCGTACTTACCATGGTTAAGGGTTCACCTGGTTCATGGAAATTCAAAATTGTGATGTAAAGTGGCCTAGTAAATTGGTCATAGAAATGAACAAATTATAATATAATATAATTTATAATTTTTTTTATTGGCTAGAAATCACTCATAAATCTAAAACAATCGGTAATACTTTACAATAAGGTGTCATTTGTTAACATTAGTTAATGTATTAACTAACATGAACAAAAAATTGAACAATACATTTATTACAGTATTCATCTTTGTTAACGTTAGTTAATAAAAATACAATCATTCATTGTCAGTTAATTTTAGCTCACAGTGCATTAACTAATGTTAACAAACACAACTTGTGATTTTAATAATGCATTAGTAAATGCTGAAATTAGCATTAACTAAGATTAATCAATGCTGTAGAAGTATTGTTCATTCTTAGTTCATGTTAACCAGTGTTGGGGGTAACGCATTACAAGTAACGCGAGTTACGTAATAATATTACTTTTTTCAAGTAACTAGTAAAGTAACGCATTACTTTTTAATTTACAAGAAAATATCTGAGTTACTTTTTCAAAAAAGTAACGCCAGTTACTTTTTTCCCATTTATTGACTGACAGTTATTGAAAAACTAACTGAAATAAAATAATAATTAACAAAAATTAGGAACAAGGGTCAGTGATATGATGCTTTTTTTGTCCTGATATATTAATTTAAACGAACAAACGAAAAAAAAAAACATTAAAAATGAAAACTCAAATATACAAAGATTAAAATACATCTCTTTTGTGAGGAGCATGTCATGTTCTAATTTCTTTTTGGTGCAAAAAGCCAAATATTTCAGGATGGTACAACTGTCCTGATAGCATAATAAAGCAAAAAAGCTGAAATTTATGAAAAGAAAACCTCACTGAGTAGTTTAAACTTTTATTACAATTTCTTAGAAAAAAAGAAGGTAAGCAGTTTTGTATAAATATTTAAAAGCTTTTGAAAAATGTGTGGGAACAATGCATAGTACAGCCAGGATTATATCAGATGGTCTTGGCATGGTGTTCTTATACTGTATATAGTGTGAAAATAAATGTATATCATATTTATGTACAATAATGGTGTCATCTCCAAAAAACAGTTAATACTATGTTTTAATATCATTAATGAAAGGAAATCTTCAGTTTGTCAAACACTGTTTACTTTTTTGAAGTGTTTTGTGCTTAATTAATGTTTATCCTAATTTTCAGTGGCACAAACAGCCCATAGGAACATCTACTTATCACAAAGTGTTTGTGTTTTAATGTGCATAGTGTCATGCCTCGAATGTACATAATGGCCTCCAGTCATGCTAATGTGAAGCCAAACCTCTATCATCTCACATAATGAAAGATGGGTTCGCAGTTATGATACAGAGTGCTGTTATGCTTTCATATTAAATACTAAGGATCTCTGCATTGTGGAATTATTCATTCATGTAGGGGTGATGAAAATAATCCAACACCCCAATATCTACAGAATTACTGCTGCCCGTATCTTTTTTCTTTTAATAATAATTGAGAAAGACTGCTGTTAAATAAATATTTATTAGATTCTTTGTGTTTCAGGTTTATTGAGTAAAGCATTTAGATGCATTATGCATTATTAGGTTTGAAGAAAACAATGCATCACTACTTTTTCTCTTTTGCACTCTTTATTAAATTCTATTCCCTTTTCATGCTCTCTTTCTCTCTGTTTGTCCATCTTTCTTTTTATCAGGTGGAGATGCTGGAGAGGAAGTATGGCGGTTACTTCCTGAGCAGACGAGCAGCTCGCACGATACAGACGGCGTTCCGGCAGTATCGCATGAACAAGAACTTTCAACGGCTGCGCAGTTCCGCCTCTGAAAGCCGAATGACTCGCCGGATCATCCTGTCGAACATGCGTTCGCAGTATTCGTTTGACGAACGACAGCCACAGGCAATATAACAGTATAATGGTTAAAACCTGCATAAAGTAGAATATTCAGCTTGACTGTGAGATCTTAATTCTGTTTTATGATGTTTACATAATTTCCATAAATTCCTCCTTTTACTATTCATGATTCTATAGGTTCAGCCCCAGACACCCCAGCAGCAGCAAGGTCGATATACCAGCCATCACACTTCGACTCTGGGCACAGCTAGCCAGACAGGAGCCACAGACTCACAGCAGGAGACTGACTCACCCGCACACTGTCCTTCAGACAGAGAGGAGTACTCGCACACAGACGACGCTTTCAACAAACAGGTGACAGATGGGTGAACCCTTAGATTAAAGCTATGTTAAAGATTTAGATTTAAATTCATTTCAATACAGGTCAGATATAATGTTGGGATAGAATAGATTTAGACCGTTTCAGAATTGGTATAAAATTGTTGTTCATGTTTCCTTTTAAACAAATGGTGTGGTCTTACAACTCGGGCATCATTTCCCTCATTTCTAAATGACAAGCCACAGCATTACACTAAAAGAACATTTGGTTAATTGTCAATTAGCAGACACTTTTTTACAAAGCATCTGAGTGCAGAGACATTTTCCCTGGAGCCTTGAAAGCCTTTATAAACAGGCACAACGCTCATTAGCAGATCCAGAAAAAAAATCAGGGCTTTTTTCATATTTTTTAAAATAACTTGAATTAATTTAAATATTGTAAAATGGCTAATGATAAGATCAGATTAGACAAAATATTAGAAATGCACAGATATTTAAATTCTGATACTGATATGCTGACAGTTATTGTCATGTTAATTAAAACAGAACACTGAAAGCTATTGTCAGTCGTTTCAAATAGTAAAAGCGAATTTAGGCATCATAGAATTATCATGTACAGTATGAAAAATGGATATTTGTATTAAGATTTGCTAAAGATTAAATATATATTTTTTGTAAAATTGTTAATTTCAAATAAATGCTGTTTTTCACAAAAATATTAAACATTAATAACATTAATAGTAATTATTGAGTGCCAAATCAGCATATTAAAATGATTTCAAAATTATTTCTAAATGACTGGACTGCTGAAAATTCAGCTTTGCCATCACAGAATTTTTTTAAAAAAATATTTAAATTGTAAAAATATTTCTAAATATTACTGTTTTTACTTTATTTTGTATTTGGTCTTATAAATGCAGTCTGGTGAGCGTGAGAGACTCACAAAACCATAAAAAATCTTACAGACCCCAAATTTTTGAGCAGTAGTGTAAATGTCTGTGTGCTTCCTCTCTCAGGTGACATCTCTGGCTGACTCTATGGACGACACTCTGACGTGTCAGTCCGGCCGAGGGGACTCTCAGGACGGTGGTGGGGGAGGCGGTGAGGAGAGCGAGGATTTCGGCGAGTGTGTATGGAGTAGCAAACCTACCTCGCGTAGGGGGGTCATGGGGGAGCAAGAACGTCTGGGGGTCATGCACGAGGACAGCACAGCTACCTCGTACAGCGACGTCACACTTTATATGGACGACGGCATTCCGTGTTCTCCACTATCCATCGAGCGGGTTCCCTCCAGCACGGACACCGAGTACTGGGGCGTCAGCAGCGGGGTCGGAGGACGTGAAGACAGCCGGGATACAGAGGGCGGCGGGAGCAATAACAGCCGGCGTAGCACGCCATGCACCGAATGCAGAGATTTCCGGTTGCGGGGGTCACACCTCCCCGTTCTCACCATAGAGCCGCCTAGTGACAGCTCTGTTGACATGAGTGACCGTTCAGATCGAGGCTCCCTCAGCAGTCAGCTGCTTTACAAGCAAGAGCCTACTGCGGGCGGATCACCTCAAGGCACTCTCAAACACAACCCCGTCCCTCGCACGCCCAATCCCTGTGCGGCACAGGGCCAGACGCGACCCCTGGGTCGCCCTATCCCATCCCCTCTTCCAACACACGTACCACACCATACAATGATGCACCACCATCACCACCCACACCTTCACCATCCGTTGCACCACCACCCTATGCCGCACATCCATCAGCCCTACCCAGACCCCACGTCTCCCTCACCCACTCAGCCTCCACTCACGCCACTTTCTTCCTCGTCCTCCGCGCCACTGCCCACTACTGGCCTGGAGCACTCGGATGGTGACAACGACTCCCTGAACTCCACCACCAACTCCAACGAGACCATTAACTGCAGCTCAGGCTCTTCGTCGAGGGACAGTCTAAGGGAACCGTTGCCTCCTCTAGGAAAACAGACCTATCAGAGAGAGAGTAGGCATAGCTGGGACTCACCCGCCTTCAACAATGACGTGGTGCAAAGGAGGCAATACCGCATCGGACTGAACCTCTTCAACAAGTAAGAGATGTTCACCGAAATAGGACTGACATTGTACTGTTTCAGTTGAAATTTTAAATGGTGAATTTAAACAAAATTTCCCTTTTTAATTTACAATTCCCCTTTTGTACACAAGATATACTTTTTATTAAATAATTATTTTAAATAAAATAGTATCAAGAATGTTCAGTTTTCCACAAATGAGCATTCTTAATATTTATTGTTGTATTTAATATTTATCTAACTATATAAACTATATATATTTTTTTTTCTTTTAAAAATGCTTTAACATCCTGCAGAACTATATATATATATATATATATATATACACATAAAGTTGATTTAGAATAGTGAAAAAAGAAATGATAACCAATATGTCCAGTACCGGATTCACAGTTTTTGGGGGCCCAAATCAAAAAAAAAATTACAGGGCCCCTGTCAGTGCATTCATAAAAATTCCAAAATGATCATCAACCCCTTAAACAGTTCTTTCAGAGCAGTTTCTTTTGTTGTTTGACTAACATTAAATGACAGAGACAGCAGGTTTATTAGGCTGCTCTCACTTTAAGACCGAATGCACAGATCTAATACTGACAAGCATTCAACTTACTTTCCCAGCTGTTTATGTTCACTTAAGACATAACTGACTGCGTTTAAGTGAAAACTCAACTATACAGACATTTTGACATATTTTAGTGTGTATTTGTCCATTTAAGTGTATACCCGAAGCCCAAAGTAGTGTTTTGCTTGTCTCGGATCACATGCACAGAAAGATCACATGGGGAACGATGTCTCTTTTGCAGCTCAGTATGCTTTTATGTTTTTTAGTTTTTTTTTCATCAAGTACATCCAGCAGGAAAATTTATATTAGGACAGTCACATTACATGATTTTATGCAGGAAGTGTGACAGCTAAAATCAAAAACGAAACTAAAATTCTATTAATCACACAGCCCTAGACATTAAATCATCTTTGGGAACAAGGAGGGCCTATGGTGGTTTAGAAGCCCTACGCAACTTGCATACTTTGCGTATAAGGATGACTGACACTAAATATGTCTCTTATAAGTTCATATAAACATTAACCTAAAATCTTGATGTTAGAGAAGTGTATGGGTCTATTTATTGACTAATCTATCTACAGATATCTTCTCCATATGGTTTATCACATCTGTCGTATTTCATTTTTACATCTTAATATTGAGGAGATGACAGGCCCAGGGTGATTTCTCTGAACCTCTTTTCTGACTTAATACCTGTGTTAAAGATCACAGATGATTTGTGGTAGTACAGTTTTATTTTAACACATTACTCCTATTATAAATCATGGAGAATTGATAATGAAAAGTAACTGTAACATTTTATGATGCAAGATTGATGTGTTATAAATCATTTAGCACCTTGGGAACTTTTTAGCAGGGTGCTTTAGAAATCTAATTGTGATGAGGAAATGGAACTGTAAGCAGTCAAATGGATTTTAAGATCAAATGGCTGAGATCAATAAAAGACAATGCAGTCAAGCCAAAGACAGATGTGAACATAAATCCAGTTGGATACAAAGAGTCAGATTTAATTTCTGCTGAAGTGTCTATGCATTTTTCTACCTTCAGGCTGTTGTTGCTATGTCTATTTTTTTCTTTATTCTTTATTTCAGTTGTTTACAGTTTTACTGGAATGAATCACATCCTATATGTTTTATCCTCACTCTCCCTGTCTTCCAGGAAACCAGAGAAGGGGATCCAGTATTTGATAGAGAGGGGTTTTGTCTCAGACACACCTGTGGGCATTGCACGTTTCATCCTGGAGAGGAAAGGCCTAAGTAGACAGATGATCGGGGAGTTTCTGGGAAACCGACAGAAACAGTTCAACAAGGATGTGTTGGAGTTAGTAATGATGTTTTTCTGTCTTCCAACCCCACACTGTAGCAAAGCATCCATATGCTGTTAACACCAGCCTGGAGGCAAAATATATAAATAAATCAGAAACCAGACACTGGCTAAAAAATCAACACAAACATGTTGGCAGATGAATTGTGATCTTTCTTTCTGTTTTTCTTTCTCAGCTGTGTGTTGGATGAGATGGATTTCTCTGGCATGGATCTGGATGACGCCCTGAGGAAGTTTCAAGCTCAGATTAAGGTTCAGGGGGAAGCCCAGAAGGTGGAGAGACTGGTAGAGGCCTTCAGGTAGCCTTAGCTCTCATCTCACCCAGTGCTCTTTTCTCTGCATTTCGTAGTTCCACATGAGGATCAACTTCTTTCTTTCTAACAGTCAGAGATACTGCGTGTGCAACCCTGCACTCGTCCGCCAGTTTCAGAACCCAGACACGATCTTCATCCTGGCATTTGCCATCATCCTTCTCAACACAGACATGTACAGCCCCAACGTCAAAGCTGAGAGGAAAATGAAGTTGGAGGATTTTATCAAGAACCTTAGAGGTGATCCAATCCAAAATATCTTCAGATTAATATTTGGCTTCCAATTAAATACAATAGAGCAGTTTTCACCTTCTGTTTCTTGTTCGTTCTCCCCCTCTTTTTCATTGGCAGGAGTGGATAATGGACAGGATATTCCCAGGGATTTGTTAGTGGGCATCTACCAGCGCATTCAGAAATGGGAACTCAGGACAAACGATGACCATGTGTCTCAAGTGCAGGCTGTGGAGAGGGTCATTGTGGGCAAGAAACCTGTGAGTCAAACCATGTTTCACTCATGCATGTCATACTTTTGGTTGAAAACCCATATTGTTGTTCAGCTTGTAGTAAAAAGGCCATTTGATCTCTAGTTTGTGTATTTGTGTGGCTTAGTGTGAGACAAACCAAGCTGTATTTTGATATGCTGTGTGTGTGTGTGTGTGTGTGTGTGTGTGCAGGTGCTTTCTCTGCCTCATCGCAGACTAGTGTGCTGTTGTCAGCTGTATGAAGTCCCTGACCCCAATCGACCTCAGCGGAGTGGAGTTCACCAGCGTGAGGTCTTCCTCTTTAATGACCTGCTAGTGGTGAGTATTCACTTAGTGCATATTGACCTAATTACTGTCAGAAGACATAGTAGAGAAAAAGTACTCCCTTTGATTTAGAGTCATGTGCACTTACTATAATTATATAATTATATTGCATTGGCAACTGTATACTAGATAAATAGGCCTACTGTGTTCATTTTAAAAAAAATCAAGAACATTTAGCATATATAATAACTATTCGGAGTTACACTGTACAATTTTAGACTTAACTGTGTTTTTAGATTTACATTTTTATATTTAGAATTAATATAACTTTAACTTTATCTTCAGGATTTATAAAGATATATTCAGATTCATGTAGTTTCATATTCAGTATATACATATAGAATACCTCTAGAATTAATTCATTAGTCACAATCAAGCAATTTTTGGTCCTCACTGCAGCCAAAATTACAAAAATAACATATTCTTTATACATATTAGATATTTATTCATACTACTTCTGCTGCTACTACTACTACTACTACTACTACTACTAGTAATATTTATCTATTATTGAAGACATAAAGAATGAGAAGGTGTCAAAGCTTAAATACCTATTTGTACATATTATTAAACAAATCAAGACTATCTTATATTTTAGTTTGTTCAAAATTGCCAGTCTTGGTCTAGAGTACAACTATCAGACACAATGAAAAAAAAAAAAATCATTCAGTCATATGTATCTGAGCAATTTTGTCTTAAGAGTATGTATACAGTATGTATAATAATATTAACTACACGGCCTAACATCCCTTATGTTCCCGCCTTCAGGTAACGAAGATCTTTCAGAAGAAGAAGACATCTGTGACGTACAGTTTCAGACAGTCTTTTCCCCTGGTGGAGATGCAGGTTCATATGTTCCAGAACTCCTGTAAGTATATTCATCCCTCCATCTGTCTGACCATCTGTCCCTCCTTCTTTATTTATACTATCACTCCATTCCAGCTCGTTTACACACTCTGCTCTCATCCACTCCATCACTCCATCTCTCCGTGCTCTCTCATTACCCTTTCCTTGCTTTCATGTAGGTGGTGTTTTGGTTTCTTAGCAGTATATGAAGGAGAAAAAGATGTCTATCTGAAAATCCTCTTCCATCTATTGCGGCTGTGCTGTTAATTGGGAACGTCTGTCTTCTATTTATCTTAATCAGTATTTGTTTTGCACTTGTTTTCCATTAACAAAATATCTACACATCTTTAAAAGAAGATAAATTAGCTTGAAGTAAAATTCCACATGATTAAGGGCATATGATTTAAATTAAATATATCTTTCCTACCCCATTGACATGCTGAAATACAGTACTTGTGTGGATTTTGTCAGAATGAGAGATCTATAACTAATTACATGAGGCACAGCACATTCCTCTTTATCTGGGTCTCTCTCTAATTGACTGCATTTACCCTCTATCTCTGTCCCTCTCTCTCAGACTATCCTCACGGTATCAGACTGACATCAGCGATGCCCGGCAGCGAGCGTAAGGTCCTGATTGTGTTCAATGCGCCGAGCCAGCAGGACCGAACACGCTTCACCAGCGACCTGCGTGAGAGCATCTCTGAGGTTCAAGATATGGAGAAATACCGTGTAGAGTGTAAGAAATCCTTTAATGTTTCTTGTGGTTTCACACATGACATATCAAAAGCATGAGGTTCTTTTCCTCTTTGCAAGCTGAAATTTCAGAAATTGTTCATTATGTAATAGTCAGTAACTCCTGGTCTCTCTTCTCCATAGCTGAGTTAGAGAAGCAGAAAGGTGTGATGCGACCAGGGCTCCTGAGCGGAGAAGGGGGCGGGGTTGGCGGAATGAAGACTGAAGCTGTGAACGGCACTCTGGGTAGACCCAGTCTGGATGACACGTACACAGCAGGGGAGGGGCTTAAACGAACAGCACTTAGCTCCTCGCTGAGAGACCTCTCTGAGACAGGTACAACACACATTCACACAACAAACTCCCTTCTATTTAAACTACAGCTGTCAGATTTAAGTGTTCATTTAATGGAATTGTAGTATATAAATGCAGTAAGAATCGGCTCATTTTAATTATGGATGCTTCATTGATTTCTGTTGACCTATTTTGTAAAACAAACAGTCTGTTTTCTTAAGCCACTTTTTTCTGTTCATTGCTATTCTTGTCTGCTACAATAAATGGACATTCATTTGATTTAGTACTAATAAATTAGTGTATTCTTTTTAGAAACTATTGACAGCTCTAATTTAAATTTGTTTTTTGGCTTCTTTCCATCTGGGGAAATATTTATAAATCCACCATAGTTTGATCATGAAAGGCCTTCTGGCACAATTTTGAAGTGTTGAACTTTTATAAAGAAGTACCGTTTGACAGACACTGCCCTCTAATGGCACATTATGTCCTTGCATAAGGCTTCTTGGAAAAGTGTCTGAATTAGAATTTTTTTTTTTTTTTTTTTTGCGGTGATTAATATGTACACTATCACAGTATGCCAAATTTCTGTATGCATATAATGTACAGATGCTACATTTGTTAAGATATGCAGTATATAACAGAGCAGACTCCATGAAATACTATATCCCACACTACAATGATATTGACGTCTAAGTAATATCTACCAAATGTTTTTTTTTAAAAATTTTTTTTATTCTGTGTTTGATGGGGCTGCCAATGTTAACATATTATTACACAAAATTATATAAAAAATAGCCATTTTATAGAGGATAACTCGCAGAATTAAACATAAATGTAATGTGGTCATGTGACAAACACTACTGTTTTAAATGCTTTTTAAACAGCCAATATCAAGTTCAGTGATGTGAAGTTGAGTTTTGTCAGTAAACATTTGTGTACACAATTTGTAGACGTTGATTCATTGTAAATTGATCATCCAGGGCCAAACACCCAGTATTGGGATGTTAGAAAATGTTTTCTTCATGACTTTGACCCTGACCTTGATGTGCTTGGTTGGATACAGGAAAGCGAGGCCGTAGAAACAGCGTTGGCTCTTTGGATAGTACTATAGAAGTAAGTCAGGCTGATCTGCTAATGGCTTGTAATCATAATGAAATTGAATGATCTTGTGTTTCAGTTTTCCTAAATGCACGAGACCTCTGTGTTTAACAACAACGGCTTTGCATGAATTTTTGATTGTTGTGATGAAGTTCAGCATGTTTTAATCCTTATTGTGTAAAAAACGTAATTGGTGTTTGCTTTGCATGCAGCATGTCTAATAGGTTATGCCTGGTGCTAATAACTAATGCATTGCTCTGGTAAATGAATGGCCCCAATCAGTGTCTGAGGGCTGCTTCTTTTTAGATGCATGTTTAAATACATGTAAAATGAGTGAGGCGCTATAATGAGGAAGCTTTACTTTGTTATCTGGCTGATTTTGTGGCTTGTGAAAGTGACACTCTCATTTCTAACTTTGATAAGTTGCTTGAGGCTGTTTGTATCTAATGCTGAAGGCTTTTTGGGTTGTCACTGTGCAGGAGATGTGAGTACAGTGATGTTACATGGATTGTGTGCAAGTACTTTTAAGTATCAAGATAAATTGTTACTCTCAACTTTTTATTTTATCTAATTATTTTTATGTTATAACTTAACCAATAAATGGAAGTTATTTAAATGATATAACATAAAGCAATTGAAATTACACATTAGAAATACAATTTATTAATTTTAAATTCTGCAAGTAAATTGTCATCACAGTTTTGTTAAAGATTACATTTAACGGTAAATAATTGGTGTTTTTAAATATAATCTTGTAATTTTCTAAATTAATATCATGAACTTTATACATGCTGGCTAAATTCTACTATACTATAGAATTTTAATAGAGAGCATTTACTGGTTATAAAATGAAAATCATTATCTCTTATAATGAATTTTAATATTGGTGTGTTCCTGAGAGGTAACATGCATTATTTATTTGAAAAAAGTAACTGGGGAATGCCTGTCACTTGTAACTCGTTAGTTCTGACACTGTCCATCTACTCAGATTTCCAGTGTAATGACTGTCTGGCTTTGTGTGTTTGTGCACACTGTAGGGATCCATCATTAACAGCCCTCAGCCACATCAGCCCTTGCCCATGGGGGGCGCTGTTCCCAGCTGCTATGGGCTGGAAGACTACCGGCCTCACCGCCCCATCCTGAGCCCCGGAGTAGGGGTGGGGGGTGGGCCGGGGCAACTTCACAACGCCATAGGCAATATGGGCGGGGTCCCTGGCATCAACGATCGAGGTGGGGGGCCAGGGAGCAGTTCTGGAGGGAGCAATTCCGGTTCCTTCCTGGGCTCCCTGTTTGGGAGCAAGCGCGCCAAACCTCCTGCTCCCCTTGCTCCCCCCGGGCCACATTACCCGGCCCCCGTGCCACCTCCTACTACAGGAGGGCCGCCGCCTCTGTCCCCCTCCGCCCTCAGCCAGTCAGATCCCGGTGGGCCGTCCAAGATCCAAGCACTGCACGCTCAGTACTGTCACAACAACTTTGGCCAGCCTCCGCCCCCTTACCACCATCATCATCAGTACCATATGCAGGCCATTGCCCCTGGCCATCCGCCCGCTATCCATCATACCCTACATCGAGGGTCCCTCCCACGGCGCGGGCCGCCCGTTCCTTCACACGCCCAGCTCCAGCAGCAACTATCCCATCATGCTATGCAGCAAGGCCGCTACGGCAATATGGCCTGCACCCCTCCGCCTCTGTCCCCGCATTCGCCCAATTTCCCCATCGCCCCTTTCACCTTCTACCACATGCATCCCAATCCTATACGCCACATACGGGTGCCCGGTCCTACCGGCAAGCTTCCTCTCACCCTGTCTCTCTCTCAGCCCCACCCTCACGCCCACTCCCACGTTCACTCTCATACCCACAGCCATCTCGTCCACGCCCACAGCCCACACCCCTTACTGGATCATTCCACCCATCAAACTCACTTCGTTTTCTCGCCACCCCCTCAGGCGCCATCCGCTATCACCGCCCGCCACATACCCCAGGGCGCCACCCACTATATCCCACAGTATCCACCCCTCTCCTCCATCCCACCTCCTCCACCACATTCCCCGTTACCTCCACCTTCATCCCCACATACCCCCCTCACCCCTCTTACCCCACTCTCCCCGCTGGCCCCGCAGCTCCCAGGACCCATGGGGGCGCAGTCGGGCGGCCCAGGGGGCGGAGGAGGAGGCAGAGCCAGCAACAGCAGCACGGTCGGCAGCTCCAAATCCAAACCTATCAACCGCATCAGCACGGTGGTGTGAGGGTGAGCCGCAGCAGAGGGCACAGTGTCCCAACGCGGAGGAGTCGGAGCACAGGCAAGAGGAAGCACACCGTACTCAGACTCTGTTACTTCCATATCCGCTTCCCTCACGTGTAGAGTGGGAATCCTGGCCGGCTAAATGCTCGTTGCTAGTCTGAACAGCCTCTTGCTGTTGGGTGCCATTCAAAATAAAGGCTGTGTAACAGCATCAAATCTCCGACTGAAGATCTAAGAAGCCTAATGGAGACAATGGTGAAGCAGATGAAGTGTATTTTAAGAGTTTGAGTGGAAAATGACATGCATCGCTGCCAAATGAATAGGTTACAGGGAGAAAGGGGGTGCCAATTTAAGTCAGACTGATGATCTGGAGTTTAAGAGACCAAGTTTGACCATAAAGAAGTCAGATGATGACAGTGGTGAACTCTTTAAACACTCAACATGGAGACGAAACTGGACAGATGAGTGCAAAATATAAAAGAAACTGAACTTTTTCATTCACAGTCTTTTTGGTTTTCATGTCTCTCAGATGACAATCATTTCAGGGTCAGTCAGAAAATGTTTGCTTGATACATTCCTCAAAATTGTCAAATGTATTCCTTGGCGCATAAGAAGGTCCAGCATGCACTTAGGGTGATGCCAAACACTCTTTTAATCATCTTAAAATATACTTTTATTTTGCCTTGTGAGTGTAAGGACAGGATGGGAACTGCTGAGAAAACTTGCATCACTACACAGGAAAAAAACAACAACATTATTTTGAAACTATTTGAAGAATGTTTGATATTTTATGTTTTGCTTTGTTTTGTTTTTTTGTCTTGAAGAGGCTGGGCATCCGGTTTGCAATAAGTCAGCCATAATAGTAAAAAACACTTTACTTTTTTGAAGGCCTCAGTGAAGTTATGTCATTTGCGCCAAACAGAGCGTGTAGAAAGAGGTTTTAAATTGTTTGGTTGATATTTTGTTCTTTTGTTTTGTTGCTATTATATAAGACAATTAAGCATACAAACCTAAATGCAAAGTACACAAAAGAGTCATGATTAATAGCAACCAATAATCAGGACCAGAGGTCGCGTTAACCGAACATTCTCCGTCATTAACAGATTTTTTTTTAACAGTGACGGAAAAATCTGAAGGCCGTCCGTCACTTTGACAGATTACACTGAGGGTGATCTATTGTAATTAATAACTGTAATTCCCACCCCTGTCCAGTTGGTGGTGAGTGCGTTCCAGTGTGGCAGCAGAGCGCGGGATCATCAGCTCCAGAACAAAAATAAAGCTCACTAGTCTTTTGCTATGCGTTTGTTTTTTACAGTCTATGGTTTGATTACGCACAGGCGAGTATAGTAAAGCGAATCGCTTGATCTGAGGTGTCTACAGCGATCTATCACGCCACATTAAAGAGCACCAAAACGGTATTTATTGCTTGAATAAATATTGCTTATTTCCTAATAAAATGGACAGAATTTGAAATCTGAGACTGAATTTCATATCAAAAGTAACAACGCACAAAGCTTAGCCCATGATTTACTGGATGGGAGGCGCACTGTATGTACTGTGCATTCATCAAATGAAAACAGCATCGATTGGGAGTTAAGAAATTATATTGGTTCATAAAAATAAGAATCTATTAAAATAGAGAAATCTTTTCTTTTTTTTTTTTACCCAGCCCTAGCATATTTCGTTGTTTTTAGTGTCCTCCGCTGTCACTGCGGTGTTAAACATGAAAAGTGACACAGTCTCTGTTCATCTGTTCTCTTCATAAATAAATAAATGCATAAGCCTATATGCTGGTCCTCTAGGTTCATTATTAAAAATGAAAACGTGAACAAAAATAAAGCAATTAAATGTGTTATTATAATTAAAATACGAAAATTAAAATGACGGGTAATAATAGATTATGACGGAATTTTTACGACCCTTGTCCGTCAAAATGACGGACAATGTTAAAGTCTAACGCAACCTCTGATCAGGACATAGATCAGCACCTCCTCTATTTATTTCCTGCCATCTGTTACCTCAGCATCTCTTTCCCTCTTTTAGCGTCACAATTTCACTATTATTTTCATCTTGTCTACTTAATCTCGCCTGACCAATGAAACATTTATATTTGGCAATTCATCACATAACCTTAGTGCCTACTGTAAAGGTTTGTCATTGGAGGTTTGAGACCAGTGGGATATTTTCTCTGGATGACCTGTTGGAGGAGCAGGGTGTTTGTATAGAGTGTCATTGAAATTTTGAAGTGAAATCTGTACTTATGGGCTTGTTTTGTACAGCTTCGGCGGTCAAAATGTGTTACAGATATCTTAAATATTTAGAAGTAACTGAATTTTAAAAAGAACGTCTGGAAATGGGTGATTTTAATGGGTGACTTTATTACTATTATGATGTCAAATACTACTGATATAATTCTTGCTATTTTTGGTGTAAAAGCTACTACTAATATAATACATGGATATGTTTTAGCAGAGTGCAGTGCTGAGTGTTTTGTAAGAGCTTTTTTTTTTTAGACAGACCAACAGGCTATAATTTTAATTTTTTTTGGGGGTGTACAATTAATGTTCAGTAAAATAATTGGACTGCTAATTTCAGGTAAATGTTTTGCAGCAAGTTTGTAAAACTATTTTCCACATCAGTGTTGGGGGTAACGCATTACAAATAACGCGAGTTACGTAATAATATTACTTTTTTCAAGTAACTAGTAAAGTAGCGCATTACTTTTTAATTTACAAGAAAATATCTGAGTTACTTTTTTCCCATTTATTGACTGACAGTGCGCTGTGTGAACATGTTACTGTAGTTCTAGACTAAATGTGAATGTGCATTAATTCATCTCACTCGCAAAAGATTTAGTATTCATCAAAATGAATTAAAACAGTGAAATGCAAACTCAGAATATGACGCAAACCTGCAATAATTAAATATGTTAAATAACACAAATGTATCTAATCCCATTTTATTAACCAATGTCTTTGCTGCTGACCTTTGATCCAGTTAAACCATACTAATAAGCAAAAATGACTTTAGATAAACTAACAATTGTGCTTCATTGTTTTTTTATTGCTGAAGAGTGTTGAACCTTCTTCTCCTGCGTTCTATTTTACAGACATGAATTTACTTTTCCTTCAGGCTGAGGTTTATTCATTACACTTTTTGGTGTGAACGGGCTTTTACATTTGCTATAATTACAACTTCTTGTATTAAAAACAATCAAGCCCTGCTCATATTTAAAAAGTAACGCAAAAGTAACGTAACGCATTACTTTCCATAAAAAGTAGCTAAGTAATGTAATTAGTTACTTTTTTAGGGAGTAACGCAATATTGTAATGCATTACTTTTAAAAGTAACTTTCCCCAACACTGATCCACATAAAAGCTATATGATCTGTGTAAAACTCGTCGTTGCCAGAAGCCATACACACTTGAGCAACTCTCTCTTTTAATATTGTGAATTTACGCTGAGTTGCATGTCCAATGTCAGTGCCCTCTTATTTTTTTATATGAAAGCGTGTTTAGGGGACTTGCATTTACACACACACGCACACTCATTCGCTCTGAGAAGCTGTAAAAGCATCTTTAAATGTGAAGATCTTTTTGCTGAAAGTTTCTGGTTTTGCACATACACAAGTTAAAGATCATCAGTGCCTAGGATCCAAAGCTCCAATACCATCTGCGTCCCTCCAAACAGTCCCTTTCTCTTTCCTTACTTCCCCCTCGACAACCAAAATGGGCCGTTCTCTCTCCATTAAGCAGAATCATTCACAGTATTACATTAGTGATGTGTTAGTGTTGAGGAGTTATTTTTATACTTATATAATGTTAACATTTCTTAAAAGTCCTACAAGGATGAAGACATCTTAAATAAGATTATTAATCTCTGCTGCTAGACCCAGCCATTTATTTTTTATTTATTTGTTTTTCATTATTTTCTTTGCCTATATAAATTATGTTGAGTCAAACTACAATACTGTTTATTCAGGTAATGGATTCCAGTACTTCAAATCTGCAAGCATTACCCATAACCGGAAACCTTAAGGCCTTTGTAGACAAACAGGAACTCCATGTCCCTGTTCAAAATCTGTGGCAGGATCTGAATTTAGAGGGCCATTCGCTACATTTCACATTTGTTTCCTATGGGAGGTTTTGCTTCTCTCTAATTCTAACGCTTTGCTCTTGTGCTTGTATTAAAAGTCCTGAGTGCTGGGGCATGCTGAGCTCAAACGCAAATAAAGCAGAGATGTATGATGTTAAAAAAAAAAATCCAGTAGTTTTTTAGATGCGTGTTCTGGTTTCTGGACACACTAATGTCTTGCGCCACAGTGCCCCGTGTTGCATGTCTGCACTAGCTGAATGATGCTGAATAAATCTGAATGTATATATTAGTTGATATAAATATGCCATATTTACTCTGCACTGGACTGGGGAATCAATATCTGGCTGGGAATGGGAACGTGAACCATTGTTTACATTTTAAGGACCGGGGGTGGGGGGCTTGAAATTAATTGTAATTGTAAAATTGTATCAGTATGTGTGTGTAAGAGCAGTTCCTATATTTAAAAATTAATTGTATGAAGTTTTATTTGTATATATGTATGAGGTTTCAATGCAGAATTAATTCAGAGAAATTATGTGATAACTTATTGCTCTCATTCTATAAAACATGTTCTTGCTGTTGGAAAGTTGTTTTTACATATATTTCTGAGTGGGCTGTGTGTTTCTCTATTTTGGTGTGTGTACAGTATGAATGTGTGTGTTGTGTGCATCCAAGTATGAAATCAGGTTAATGACAGATTATATTAAGCATACAAAATTGTTTTATTTGTCTAAAATGTTATATTTTATACGGTCTCAGCAATGCATTGAAATAACCACTCAAGAACTAATGCACAGTACACATTGTATAATTAGGACTATTGATATCAATCACCAGGTACCATGAGTATAACTGGATTTCTACATTTTTATCTAACACTAAGACAGACATGGCAAATGATGCTGGATAAAGTCCTCTGTCACATACATTTGTATACTGAGAAATTGAAATTCTCCACTATAGTGTATTTCTGGCATGTACATTATAGTCAAAATCATGCAAAATTAGTTGAGCTAAACAAGTGGCTCTCATCACCAAACTGGTCAAAACTCTTAAGGCCATTTTCTACAAAATTTTCAAACAGTTTTGAACGCTTACAAATATGTTAACAAATTTGTATATCATTCATTTATTCATGAATAAGAATATCCCCTCATTTTAGCTCCTTTGCTACACGTATGTGCACCACTTCCGGTTAAATGCTCCTAATTACAGTATATCAAAATGTACAATCTGTTTTCATTTTGAAGCTGGTTAGATTTCATAGGGTTCCAGTGTGTTTTGTGCTTCCCCTTTTGCTGGTGTTTAGTATGTGTCCGCACTAGGCCACATGGGCTTGTGAAAGTCGCTCTGTGATGACTTAGGGTGTTAGGGAAAAGAACTAACATACATTCAAAAATTAAAAAGCACATTGTGGCTTACATTGTGCTTTTGTCATATTTGGGTAATAATGAACAGTACAGAAGAATAGTTTAAACAGACCATCACAAACAAGCAGTACAAATGTTCAGCACCACATCTCTGTAGGAAAGTTTAACATGATTGTGTCTGCACAGGTTAAGCACTTATATGATGTTGTAATTAGAGCAGTAAATTGTACAAAAGTCCTATTGACATTCCATGCCCCCATTATTCTCAATGAAAATTCAAGAGTTAAGAAACTGAATCATTCTTTGACTTTTGTGCAGCTGTGAGGAAGTTACCGAATGAATTACATTTGTCCGATATGTTTGCTTGCAATGAACAGATTTTGATTAAGACCTGTCTGCTTGTACAGTTTGAGGTGTGTGCGTTGTGCTTGTCTGTGTACGTTCAGTCAACATTCATAATCTTTTGAGTGTCTTTGTCTTTGTCTCTCAGCCATGTGCTGTTTTCAGTTTAAAGTCAAACAGAAATCCTCGAAAGCAGATGCTTGACCTCAGACAAGTGATAATGTCTGATGAGAAGCAATACAATGAGACATTCATTAATCAAGAAAATCAAGTTTTTCCACAAACTTAAAAGTACCGCCACCCATGAACAAATACTTGACTTTTTAATTAGTATTTTTAATTTGTTTTCCAAAAAAACTAAAAATCTTTGAAAGGTACATTTACTTGAGAAACAACACTAAGACTTAAGATAATGTATACTTTTTTTATATGGGTATGAGTATAATCAATTTTAAAACAATAGATAAGTATCTATGAAACAAGTTTTATCTAGCGTTGCTTCTCAAGTATATTGATCTTGTTTCAGGGACTTTTTAGATATTTTAACTTCAAGTACTCGTTACAAATAGGATTTGTTGAAATGAAATTAAGAAGAGCGGTAGTTGCTAGACGTTGCTCAGCCATATTAGTAATGTAGACAGATGACCCTTGAAACTGTTGAGAACTGTTCAAGAAATTATTTGAAAATTCAATAAAATAGATTCTCTTCCTGTTGTCCTTCCTCACCATCCTTTCAGACTGTGGTAACAGACAGAAGAGGATTATACACCTTTGTCCCGTCTGGAGAGCGAGAGCCATGTGCAAGTAGCTCTTGGATGGTGATCCAGTTGTCCAGTATGCGTCGGTTGCGTTTCTTGGAGCTCTTTTTCTGACTGAGCTCCAGGATTGAGGCTGGGTTCTGACCTGACTCTGACTGGCTCTCCTTGCCCATATCCAGACCGTGTTCTCGCATATATTCCAAGCGACTTTGCATCATAAACTCTCGGCGTCTGCGCTGCTCGCGGGCCCTCAGCAGATGTTGCTTACGCTCTTCTTTGCTCCAGTAGCGACCCATCTTCATTTCGCTCACTGCGTCGTCATCAGTTGTCATTCCGCTACGCTCCTCACGGATCTTCATAGCTCGGGCTTTCAAGAGCCGGTCTCGAACAGGACGTTTGGCCACATAGCGGGTCCCATCGCTTCTTATCTTCACCTTCCACTCCATGCGTGGTGATGCAGGGGGAAGTGGCAAAGGTAAGGCCAGAGAAAGCTTCACTGGGCTGGGGTGAGGCAGCGACCAAAAGGTGCTATTCCCATTGCCCTCACGGTCACTGCCGCCCACTGGTGCCTCACTTTCTCCTTCCACAGCTCTATCCAAGGGTCCAGAGCTCTCAGAAAGTGAGGATCCCAGATGCATGCAACTCTGGTAGCGTTCTGGAGTGAAGCAGTTGGAATGACGGCGTCGAGTGAAGTAAGGACTTGACTCTGCACTACGACCACCATTTCTGTTATGGCTACTCACCCTAGAATTTCCACCCTGTGTCACTCCTTCAGGCATGCGACGGACAGTTCCTTCTCTTGTGAGTGAGCAGAATTTCTGGTTCATAGGGGTGTTAGTCTGAAACTTCTTGTAGCTGCTTGGCGAATATAAACTGTTGAGGCTTGCTCGTCCTCTTTCACTCCAGGTTGGTCGGTCCCTGTGTCTACTTGGCAGAGGACTTGTGGACTCATCGATTTGAGAAACTGGAAGTCGATGCTCACTCACCATAGGTGTGCTCCTGCAGCTCTCTCCCCCGGTGTTGTAAGCGCTGGTGCTGTCCTTGTCCGAACGTTCCTTCTCTGGAAGTTCGTTGATGTCAGACAGCTCATGCAATGGAGACCCCTGAGGTTCTGCAGACGCCCGGACAGATGTTTCTTCCTCCATCAGCCAGGCTTTCAAACAGCGTTCTCTTAACTGCTGCATCTTCTGTGCCCGTAGAATATTCCGGCACTTGAACTCAAGGTGCCTCATTTCCTCTTCCAGAAGCGCCATCTCATGTGGAGTCAGGTTCTCATTACTGTTCTCATCCAGAGTCTCCTCCCTATTCTCAGCTTCCTCTTGTGTCTCTCCTTCTTTCTGCTCTTCTTCTTGAACCTGCTGCACTTTCTTCATCCTCTTCTCATAGCGAAACTTGATTTCCAGAAGCTGCCTGTACCTCTCGCATTCCTCCTCTGTCAGGCCCGGCATTATCATCCCGCTGACGGGATCGTGAAGGTACCCACCACCCACGCTTCCACATTCCAGTGAGTCTGTGCTAAGGTGGAGCTCTCGGAGAGGGAACAGCGGCGATGGCGTGTCGCTCCCTCCTCCGCCGCTTCTGCCGGGCCTGAACTTGCGCAAGCTGCCAGGTGTGTTAGTGGCATTTGTGTTGGAGGCGCTGGTCTGCTCATCGCCCAGAAGGATGTCATGCTCAGAGGATTCTTCATTCTTTGTGCTCTCATCTGTTCGGCCCACACCACTGTCGAGCTCTTGACTGTTGCTGAGGGTTGCTAAGCTGAGCATGGGTGTCTCCTGATGTAGGGTTTCCTCAGGAATGCCTGCTTGGGGTCTCTGTTGGCGGAAATGGTAAAGGCCGGACAGATGGGAAGTATTAAGGCTGTCCACACTCATCCCTACAGGTAGCTCACAGTCAATCTCCTCTGGGTCCAAATGAGTGTCCGTCTAGGTGAAAGGCACAAAGGAAGGGAAGAGTAAAAGAACATAGGAGGGAATAGTTAGAGGCTAACATCACCAGTCTTGCCATAAAAATCAATACATGCAGTAATGCTTTTTAACACTAGATGGCAATATAGACATTTGTTTAAATGTGTGCAACATGTTTAGTTGTAAAGCAAGAATTATGAGGCCTATTATTATTATTAAACCGCATTGAGGTCTAGTATTTTCATACTTACACACACAAATATATATATTCAATTAAATTTATCTATCCACCTTATTTTTCCCGAAAGAGCAGGCGTGACCATTTGTAAATTTAATGTTTCTGGCCTCCTGTCTCATCCGCTTCCAACCATTTTTAGCTGTACAAAACAGCTTGTTTTGCTGCTTGATATTGAAAACTGGTGTTTCTTACCATATTATTTCAATGTATTATCTTAAATATGAACACACTGGTCGTAGCGCAAACAGTTTTACTCTTTACTGCACTTTGTTATTCTTCTCGTTATTTTCCTACAGCGGCTAATGAACAAGAAGTCTCGCACATTCAAAGAAAACTGCTTACTTCCGCATTAAAAAATAGAGATGGATAGCTGGCAATGCATTTTGAACAACGTATTATGAGATATTTATCACATTGAATGTACATAGTATAGATAGTAAATAATAAATATTTCATGATCACTGAGACTTTACCAATTAAAAAATAAAACTATTTTCTTGTGAGATACTTTATAACTGTGGCACTATTACTCTCACTGTTAATGTGTTCATTTTAATTTGTGACAATTGCTATGTCTGGCTACGAATCAAGATTTATTGATGAATACAGATTTATTGAAGCATTGATTTATTTAACCTAAGTATTTTTGTCTATAGATGGCAGCCAATAATCAATTGCAATTATCACTTGATTATATATCAGACTTTCATAAAGAGTAACACAGGTTGTTTTAATGGTCTGCCCGTGACATTTCTTGAGCATATTTGTCTCTTTCCTTCCTCTTGATTTAGTCAGTTTGTAATCTCTTTCTGTAAGTCAACAATCCCTTGCTGTTTCTCTATCACTGTCTCTCTTTCTCTTTCAATCTCTTCCTCTCCTGGTCTGACAGCTCCACTTGTTTCTGGTCTTCAGTTCATCATTAATCTTTCTGTTTTGCTGGGAGGGGGATTGTGGATGAGAATGAGAGGTACAAAATGGCCCCCTTTTTGTTCTGATCTTGTTAGTGCTGAGCGTTGGCTGAAATGAGCTCCCTGTTTTATTCATTAGCTGACGGCTGTGCTCATGATAGATGATTTTTGCAGGCTGCACACAATAACCAACAGCCATTTTTTTCAATATCACCACTGGCTCCCCAGAAATTGCAGAAAAATTGACACAGTTACAAAGTCAGAAATTTAGAACACCATATATACAGCTCTGAAATAGGTGCTCATTTAGAACACGTCATATTTGTGTGGTGCAAGAGTAAAAATGCTATTAAATTGGTATTAAATAAAACAATAAATTTGCTTGCACAGACAACTTTAAGATTCAGATTAATTGCTTCTGCTGGTGTTATTCTCAGTTATAAGTCACTTTAAATGAAACATCTGCTAAACATATAAATATAAATGCACAAGTAAAATTCCAACACTGGTTAAGGGTGTTTAATTTATAACACACAGTACACACACATATGAAAGTGACGTGACATACGGCCAAGTATGGTGACCCATACTCGGAATTTGTGCTCTGCAATTAACCCATCCAAAGTGCACACACACAGCAGTGAACACACACACACCATGAACACACACCCGGAGCAGTGGGCAGCCATTTATGCTGCGGCGCCCGGGGAGCAGTCGGGGGTTCGGTGCCTTGCTCAAGGGCACCTCAGTCGTGGTATTGAGGGTGGAGAGAGTGCTGTACATTCACTCCCCCCACCTACAATCCCTGCCAGACCTGAGACTCGAACTCGCAACCTTTGGATTACGAGACCGACTCTCTAACCATTAGGCCACAACTTCCCCCAAAGTGTTATAGATAGCAGAGCATGAATGTGCATCTGCACAGCCTCATAAGATGGCTTAGTTTTTGTCCTTGGAATCTGCTTACTGTGGAAAAAAGCATGATACACTCTTAAAAATAAAGGTGCTTAAAAGGTTCTTCACAGCGATGCCATAAAATAACCATTTTTGGTTCCACGAACCTTTCAGTCAAAGGTTCTTTAAAGAACCATCTCGTTCTTACCTTTATATATTCTGAACCTTCTTTTACCACAAAGAACCTTTTGTGAAACAGAAAGGTTCTTCAGATGTTAAAGGTTCTTTATGGAACCATTTAGACAAAATGGTTCTTCTATCGCATCGAGAAGCACCTTTATTTTTAAGAGCGTATCATTCCGTACTATAGTGTACCTTGCTTGTACCTCTTCATTTGCCCTCTCTCTCTCATACCTTCCATCAATTTCTTCAATTACTTCTCCTCTGTGCATGTCTTTCTAATGGAGCACTTTTCCCCCCATTCTGTAAGCAGCTTTGTTCCCTCTCACTCTTCATCTCCTTGTGGAATAGTGTTAATGGAACTGCCACAAATCCTTGACACCCATCACTAAGAGTGATCGCATGATTGAGACATTGAGTGATGTGAGACTTCTTTTTCCCTTCCTTCAGCAAAATAAGCCATTAATTTTAGGATATGCTGTCGTTGGGGACAAAGTGGGTCCATTAACTTTGCATGTGCCTCAAAAAGCCTATTTTTGTGTGTATGTGTGTACTTGAATCGTGCTTGTATGTGCGTGTTTAGAAAACCATTTAATTGCTCGGAGGATGTGAGATTTGGGGGGATGATTTAATGGTTTATGTTTGGTTCATTTTAGTGTCCGCTTTGTCTTTCTCCTAAAAAGAGACAATATACACTCTCTTTGTCTAAATGGTTCCATAAAGAACCTTTAACATCTGAAGAACCTTTCTGTTTCACAAAAGGTTATTTTTGGTGAAAGAAGGTTCTTCAGATTATTAAAAAGGTAAGGAAGAGATGGTTCTTTAAAGAACCTTTGACTGAATGGTTCTTTGTGGAACCAAAAATGGTTCTTCTATGGCATCGCTTGAAGAACCTTTTGAAGCACCTTTATTTTTAAAAGTGTATGGTGTGATGAGAAACAGCAATTTACTCCATTTTATTATGTTACTGTCAAGGAGAAATAATTGATGTATAATAGACTTTTCTATTTAGTTAGCATGTACTCTCCTAAATGTATGTCCCCTTTGCTCTATTCTAATGTGTTCCTTTCTCTTTCACATTTGTGGTATATTTATTTACCTCTATCTCTGGTCTGGCCAGCAGTAATGAGAAGTTGGTGCTGTCCTCACGGGTCAGGATTGCCACCGCTTCCTCTCGGTTCTGCACTTCCATCCCATTTATCTAATGTGGGACAGACAGAGACTTCATTCACAGCCATGTTCAAACACAAAAGGTCAGCTCTTTTCCCAAAACAACATAACATCCAGACATCAGCAAAAGAGTGGTCATGTTTCGACTGAGTCCTTGGTGTCAGTGTCAGAAACCAGAATAAATGAAGAACTTGTTGAGACAAAGGCAACATGACACATTGTCTTTGCTGTTCTGTAATTATTCTCTAGAGTAATTGTGTGGGCTGTGTTAAAAGTCACACCAATTATCTGTTTATAGACTGATTGTCTCTAGAAACGCTTGACCTCCCAGATGACATGATGATGTCAGTTCATCAGTGGTTGTTGTTGATGTCATTTGACTCTAGCAGCACATCTGAGCAAAAGCATACCTGTAAAATCCTGTCCCCCTTCCTGATTCTTCCATCTTTTGCTGCTATGCTGTTTGGATTCACCTAAGAACCAGGAATGTTTAAATATCAGCTGGATAACTTGAATAACTCTGCTAAATACTTAGTATACAGGTACAGTTGTGTTGAGCAGTAAAATAGCATTCAGCCTCATGTGGTCACTCACTTCCCCAATGTAGATGCCTTGGTCTTCCTCATCGTCTGTCCGGTAACAGACTGTTAGCCCCAGTTTATTCTGCTGACTCGACTTATACAGCTCCACCTCCTGACAAAGACAGAGAGGAAGAGCTGTTTATAGGGCAGAGATTAAACCCTCGGCTTTAAAGATGCACCGGGACAGAAAACCAGCTAGAGCAAATTTATGAGATATTATAGGTTGGGGTAATGTGTATGGGTTACTGGTCTTCTGTTAACCCATGTAATCCCATTTTTTCCTCTTAGAGTGAATGTGTTTTTTATATATATATATATATATATATATATATTATATTATATTATATTATATTATATTATATTATATTTATTATATTATTGAATCAACCAATCTGTATTTAAAATGATTTTTAATTATTTTATTTTATTTATTTATTTTTGCATATAGTCACAATTATGAACAGCTTTGAGCATTTATACCACCCAGGGTTTAAAAAAAATGAATAGGATTTAATTTGTTTAAAATATTGGTTACTCATTTATGGTTGAATGTAAAAGGCTATTGCGATTTTTTTATTTTATTTTTTTTGTTTGTTTGTTTTTGTTTCCCACCTCATATTCTAGTTCTTCTTGTTGATCCACCTCATGGTTGGCAACATTGAAGTAGTCATTTGGATCACTATATTCCTGCCCCAGAGAACCACTGTGAAAAAGACATGTTTCTTCAGCAGGTTTTCAGCATTTGTCCACCTCACAGACATACACAGACAGTAATGAGAACTGATCAAGAGGCAGAGGACAGTGAAGACGCTCACAGGTCATTCAGCAGGTATGGCTCCACCAGCTGTGCGGGGGGAGGGGAGGGTGGGGGCATGGGTGATCCACTGCTTGGGTAAGACCCTCTGTCCCCATTCAGGAAGTTCTGGAAGCTGATGTCGGTCTGGGTGCCATTGTCCATACAGTCTGTTATAGCCATGAGCCGAGCCGTGCCAGCAGCTGCACCCAATCTCCTCCTGTAACCCTTACGTACCACCTGAAGAAGCAGAGGATCATGAGGCTGCCCATCTTTGTCCTGGGACAGGTGAGATGTTTTTCTGCCTTTGAGCTGCAGACAGTGAAAAGAATGCCATTGTATGTCTATTTAAAAAAGAATGCACTTATTGGTTGTTTAATCTGATACTTCTGAAAATGCTGAAGCAGCACTGTATTGAGAATGAAGTGGAGAAAGAGGGAGACAGGGATAAGAAAAATGAGAGAAGGAGAGAGAGGGAAGATAAATGCACAAATAAGCAAAACTCAAGGAAGGATGTAGTTCTGCTCCTCCTTGGTGAGAAGTAACATTGCAAAGCAGCAAAAATGGCTATTGCAAGACAAGCATGAGCTCTCCATCATCCCATCACAAACAAAGAAATAGAAAGACAAGAAACTGCAAATATATAGAATACTGAATTTATAGAAGATTCTGCTGCTTTACAAATCAAAAGTCTGGGATCGGTATGATTTTTTGTTATTATTTCAAAGTATCTTATGTTTATCAAAGCTGCATTTATTGAATTAAAAATGCAGTAAAATGTTACAAAAATTACAATTTAAAATAACTGTTTTCTGTTTTAATATAATAAGTGTAATTTATTCTTGTGATGAAAAGGTCTGAATTTTCAGCAGCCATTATTTTAGTCTTCTGTGTCACATGATCCTTTAGAAATCATTCTAATATTCTGAATAGATTTGAATTACTTTTGAACAGTAAGGAATAGACATGTGTTAAGACAAACCTCAGATCTGAGTGGAATATGTCCTACCTTTACTTCTGCATCAATGGGACGCAGAGTGTTTCCCTTCTGTGGCGAAAAACAGAGCAGAACCAGATTAAAAAGGGTTAACATTGACAGATATGAACAAAAACAACAACAGCTGTGTGCTGCAGTGTTGTATTGATTGCTGGTTCATTTTGATTAAGGGTGATATTAATCTTTATAACAGTTAATGTTTTAGCAGGCTCTTTTTGTTGCACATCACTGCTTCTTTAGTACTATGACAAAGCTACAAAACCTCAAAAATAGTGTTTATGTATCAGGAAATTATTTTGGTTTAATCTGTTTAATGTATACAGTGTATTCAGTGCAATCTTTTGATTCCAATTTCTCACGTAATTTTTTTTTTTACTTGCCATTCAGCATGTCAACACTGTCCTATACAAAAATGTATCAGGTATTTGTTACAGACTAATCTAGATATAGACCAATTATAGGTTTGTAAACATTTGGGATGCGCGCGCATCATGGTTGCAGAAAACCCGGGAGAGATAGCCTTTACGGCTAGAGAATTACACGGATATGGTACAAAATAATTCGATTTAAAAAGATTACAGATTATATTGATTAGATGTCATTTTCAAAATGTTCTCCACATATTACAAGAGCTTGTCACCCAGCGATAAGCACTGTTATGCAACGAAATTGACGTTAGATAGTGGAATAGTCTTACAGATCCGAAACAGGGATGACGTTTTTGTGGGCGGAGCCTATCTGGTGGCAGAGAATGACGGTTTTCCAGTGGCAGTCTATGGAGCTATGGAATAAAATAATTAAAAAAAAGGTAAATTTGATTTTAAATTTCAAAATTCTGAGTTTATTCTCACAATTCCGAGATTATCTCACAATTCTAATAAGGAAAAACAACTCGACATTCTCTCTTTTCCCCTCGGCTCTTCTGGCTTTTTTCCCCTTAGAATTGACAAACTCACTATTTTTGAGTTAAATGGAGTTATAAAGCCCAAATTAGGAGATATAAACTTGCATTTGCGAGGAAAAAAGTCAGAATTGTGAGATAAAATAAATAAACGTTATTTAAAAATGTTAATAGTAATAGGTTTAAATAATATGTCATGCTGTAACTGTAGGGCTAATACAATACGTCCCCTATGAGCAGAATATGTGAATATTATGTAGACCTATTGTTTAAATCAAATTTATGCTTTAAAAGTAGAGTAATTATAGCAGTTTCATCCATAGTATGTCCGTTTAAACGTCTGCATTTAGCTTCAAATGGCGTATTTGATGACAGTATTCTATAAAAATTATTTGCATTCCGATTTTGACATCAAAAGGCACAAAAATATTTTTATTTTACCTGTTTACCTCCACTTGTTACCAGTGTTTTTCTGCAACCACTACGCGCGCGCAGCTGTAAGTGACGTAACTGTGACGTCTACTCTGAATTGGTCTATAGATTGTAATGGAGTTCCAATCATGGTTATGACAAAAAATAAATAAATAAATACCAGCACAATTACCCGAAATTATAATGATCTATGATCTATAATTATAGATTAATCCAAAATCTATAAAACACACCAGAATAGTGAAATATATAGGTAAAATTGTGAAATGTTTTGTCCCATGTCTTCAGAATCAGTGACTTATGAAATTATACCATGTATGTGCTGTTGTGGATGCTGGTTAATGACTTTCAGTCTATTGGTTTATTTATTGTTGTTATAACTGAAAGATATCTGACAGTGCAGATTTGAATTTGTGCATTGGGACAGTTCATTCAATGACAGGCCTTACGAAGGGACAGATGAGAGGTGATTTAACCCTTAAGAATACAACCCACAATCAATACAAGGTTAATACTGAAAGTACTTTTGACAACCCCCTCCTATATCTCTCTCTCTCTCTCTCTCTCTCTGTTTCTTTCATCCTTCTCAAAGCAGTCAAACTACAAATAGTTGACCCACAGAGACCAGGTCTCACCTCAATCCTTATGCTGTTTGACTGAACGTCTTTCGATGTCTAAAAGAGGTGAAGCCTATTTATTTTTCATTGTGTTTGGCTCATTATTGATCCTGTCAGTGGCTTTGATTACAAATGGACTGTTTGCACACGGGATTCAGAGTTGATGGAGCAACAGTGATATTGGCAAACATGGACTTCTCAAGCAGAAAATATTTTCTATATGTTCTGTCTCATATAGAAAATGCTTATTAATGTATGATTCTCTCAATGCATTAGTATTTATGATTTGTATACATGAGATCATGGGGAAATTACAAGCAGTTTTACATCAGACAGCAGTGTGTTGGAAATTTCCAAACATTTGTTTTCGTGTTTTTAGAGAAACAACAGAGTGTGTCGAATTGACTGTGATGGAATTTCTTCTGCATGATTAAGTTGCCTGCAGAACTCAGTGGGTGATTGTGCTTATCAGTTCAATACCAGGAGACAGCAATTACATCACTTTAACTCCTGATACACCTCTATTGACCTTCACCCTGTACATTTGCCCCTGTGGAATAATTGCATTGCTAATGAAGAAGCTTCTGAAGGCGCTCACAGATACCGCAATGCACATCCACACCCCAACGATCCCTATCATCTCACTGCTGGACGCCTGCATTAACTCAGAGTCTGTGATCTACCAAACACGCCGCATTGATTATGCCACTTTCAAAGACATGCAGCTGGAAGCATCAAAAAAAGTCAATTTGGTTTTATTGTTTTTTTTTTTAGTAAAAGGAAATGTTTAACCTTCAGAAAATGTTCATCTAGTTAGTATGGGAACAAAGTCAGTTTTTTTTTTTTTGTTTGTTTATAAGCTTTAAGAGGATTGTTCATTTTTAGTTTGATACCCAATGCAGGTATCAAACACAAGTCACAATGTAACAGAAGTAGAAACTAGTCTTTTCTTCCATATTGTGAGAGACAGATCAGAAACAGATTATTGAAAAAGAAAGAAATGTAAGGCAGGGACCTGGTTGTTGATTGACTGGAAGCAGATCTGAATCCGATTGTAAGAAAGCGACAGGGTTAAAATGGACTGAATGATTGGAGACATCCAGCATTCATAAAGAGAAGTCTGGCATTTCATGGAGTGATTAAGTTGAGACATTTTCATTATTATTAGCATTTGAAGAATTATTAGCTGAATTTAAAAAAAAAAAAAAAAAAAGAAGCAAATTAATGGATGAATCCTTCACAATAAGTTCAATAAGATGCATTTGAAAATAGATAGGGTGAATTTCCAATCATTTTAGTTAATATTATGAAGTATACCTTGCAAACTGTTACAAATATATAATTTGTTGGATAATTTTTGTTACAATAAATTTGATAAATTTAGAGACAGTTGTCATCAGTACTACAATTTGTGTACAATTTAAAATGTAATGCCACTTTTCTTGAATGATGTCAGTTCCTGGATGCCACAATATAATGAAATGTTTGTTTTTAATAAGAATTCAATCAATCATATGTAATAGTTTCCATTTGCAAGCAAATACCTTTTTATTGCTTTTTGTCTTAAGTGCCTTATTTGTTAGACATTTTATCTGCTTATTGCATCTGTAACTGCTTTAATGCGTCTACTTTGCCACCTCTGAGTATTACCTCTGGTGTATTAGTGCAGCAGTATGAGATTTTTATTGGAGTGACAGGTTATTTGTTGTTGCATTTCCACCGACGGCCTGCTAATTATAAAACAGAAACAGGGCTGTTTCCCACTAGATTCTCCTCCAAATAATTATTCTGATTATGGCTCTTGTTTTTCCCAACTTTCATTTTGAAATTAGCTTGCTTCTCTCAAGCATCTTGACCCAGTTAAACAAAGTGTTAGAAATGCTAAATGTCTTCACAAAGGTTCTAAGCACTGCAGTAAACTAGGTCAACTCAGTTTGAGGTTCTAAATTGTGCCTTTTACATTGTTCCCAAACTCTATTCCCGTCCTCCCTCCCTCTTTCCATCACCTTCCCCTCAGGATTTCGTCTTGCTTTTGATTAGAGTTTAGAGGAGGGAAACTCTCTCTCTTTCTCTCTCTCTCTCTCCGCCCTAAATTGAACCTTAACCTCCATTAATCCTGAGTCCTGAGCAGTGATATATGTATGTTCAGGACGGGGCAATAGCAATTTTTGCTCCTACCACTGCTCCCGATCAGGGCAGGGCAAGGGTTGTGCTAGAAACCAGAGAAGAATTCAACTAAAGGTTACTTGTGCCCGAAATGTCAGTCTGGATTAGTTTTACCGTCTTTCTTTTTTTCCCCCATTCTTGGAGCAGGTGAAGGGTGGACTTTTATCTTTTTCCTTTCATGTCGCTGCATGTTTGGAGAGACCTCCTGCAGCGTGGAGGGCATACGAGTAGATTTTGTTTATTTACATCAATGTTTTTTTCAAGCTGCTGATTTAGTTCGCTCGACTATGTGTGTGTGCGTCTTCGCCGTCATTATTGAGTCTACGTGCATTGCAGTGAGAAAGCATATAAGTCTTGCTTAATGACCTCAGTTGCCTTGGCAACGGCATCCCATAGAGACAAATTTGACAGGGTATGTTAGGTAGAGGCAGGAAGACTGAGAGCGCGAGAGGGAAACTCATCAGACGTGTCGTGGGGTGGGGTGGAGTGGGGGGGGGGGGGTTGGTTTAGGCAGGATTACAAAAGGCAAAGCGTCTGCTAAAAGGCTCATTTTGGAGCGACTCAACATGCGTAGGATTTTTGCTGCAGACCGAGCTCATTTAAACCTCATCATAAGACTAAAGCTTGGAAGCAATTAGCGGGGATGAGTGTCGCACAAAGATGGCACTGCCAAATGAATGCGATGGCGTTCACGGATAGCGATTCCATGCGCTCGGCTATTCCAGCAGAGCCGGCTAATGTGATCTGGTGTGAATGGTATTATTCATGCCTGCAGCAGCTTGTCCTGAGTCCAATGAAGCCTGTCAGGATGTGTCTGCTCTTCATTACCGTGTGCCCAGCCACAGAGCAGAAGCAAGAGCAAATGCCACTTACTCAGATACACAGAGCATGACACTGATGAAAGACTGGGTGAGAATGTGTGTCTAAGAAACAGTGTCACTATGAGAAGCGCTTAAGAGTAGGCAACAAGAGGTGTGTTTTATTGGGGGTTTTATCTAACAGCGCCACTTAACCCTTGGCAGCTTGTTGCTTTTATAAAACAGTGACAGCATTACAATGATAAAAGACATTCGGTGAAGAAAATGAATGGTGTTTGCTTGTGCAAAATGTGCTGCCATGATTGCCAGGGTGTTGCTATGCTGTTGCTAAGGTGCTTTTTAGCATGTTGCTGCTAGGTGGTTGGCTACTTTAAAAAAAGCCCACCAATAAGCCTCCATAATATTTCAATCCCTAGAAATGGCTCAGGTCCCTCCTTCAGTGTAAGCCTGAGGGATTTTTCACCAGTTTCATTGTCGCCAGGCAGACATTCATAAATCCAATGGTTTACCTACTGTTCAAAATTTAGGATTCAGTATGATTTTTTAAATTTTTTATTAATGCATTAAAATGACAAAAGTGACAGTAAAAACATTGTTACAGAGGAATAGATTCTAGGAATCTATAGGAATAGCACTAGATCAGCATATCAGAATGATTTTTGAATGATCATGTGACACTGAAGACTGAAGTAATGACTGCTGAAAATTCAGCTTTGCATCACAGATATTTTAAAATATATTAAAACAGAAAGTTGTAATTTAGTACTGTAAAAAACTACTGTTTTTACTGTATTTTTGATCAAATAAATGCAGCTTTGGTGAGCATAAGGGACTTAAAAAAACATTTAAATGTATAAATAGATGGTGGGGTGAGTAAATGATGGCAGAATTTTCATTTTTGGGTGAATATCCTTTTACGTGTGAACAATTTCAGTCTGAAAGCCATGAAGAATAGGAGAAAAAAAGTAAAGATGTGTAATGCCTCATGGTGATGTCCCCCACAGCTTGTGATGACTCTCGTGCCAATATCATTTTGCATCACATTCTAAAGCACATTATATATGCTTCACGATTCCTTTGCAGTAAATCCAGGGGGCTTCCAGTGTTGGTGCAGCTGATTTGGAAGGGGGTTTATGGTGTCTTCCAGCTCTCTCCACTAATAAGTGTGCAGCATTTAAAACAGGCTCACACAGAGAGGACTCTCTGTCACCGCATAAGAAACTAGTTTAGGAGTAAAACCCTCTGTGAAGAGCCTCAGGCAGTGGAGGATACGGCGGAGAGAAGAGCTGGAAATTGAAGTGAGATTGAAGAGATCAAGTGGAAGATCCTCTCAGTATTAGAAAAAGCTCGACCTATCCTGGCATGACATTGCGGTCTGGCGGAGAAAGCAAATTGCTCTCTGAACAAAACTTCAAAGTGGCAAACTCAAGCTGTGGAGAGGATTTTAGTCAAGTGGAGTTTAAATGTTACAGGTGAAGGAACTGAGAGGCGGCAATGCATTTGAAATTGCATTTTTGTTTGGTAGTCTTCAGAGTTTTAAATGTATTTATTTAGGAGACACATTACTGTTATTACTACCATCGTATGAATATGAAGCAGGGTTATTTTAGTTAACTAAAAATCATTATTTGAAATAAAGTAAACATTAACTGAAATAAACTATATTAAAAAATTTTTTTGACTTGTTTTATTTAAGCTATTTGCCAAGACATCATTTCTCATTTACATTTAACTTGATGTACTAGAATACCTAAAACTAAAACTAAAAAGAGAATACAAACCACATAGACAAATTAAAAACTGATAAAAATGACAAACACATAAAATTGCTAAAACAAACTAAAATTAAAATAAAACAAAATATAAAAGTAAACAAATTCAAAATATTAATAAAAAGAAATATGTGATACTAAAATATCACTGTTTAGTATAGCTACATGAAAAATGTTTAAATGCATGTTATTTATTAATTTTAAAATCATGCATGTTTTGCATTTTGTTAAATAGTTTGACATTTCTCAGTTTTTTTAATTAGTTTCCTTTGCTTTTTATGAAAAAGACACTTTGCTGTTATTTACTACATATTTTCACGTTTTTGTTTTGTTTTTTATAAATCATGCATGTAAATAAATGATGTAACCACCAAAAAATCACCTATAAACACCATAGCAATGTTCTAATAACTACTCTGAACAACAACCGCATAGCAACAACCCAGAACACCTGAGCATGATAGCAGTGAGTTGTGTATAGACTCACATTCTCTTCAGAAAATATATAAATCAGTTAATATTTGCATATTCATGAGCATGACCTTGCAAAAGGCTGTAATAGTTTGTTTGCACAGGTGTCACAGATTCTTACTGAGTTGGACCCTTAGATACTTTAATTCAAGGTGACATTACACTGCAGCCACATTTCATTTGTCAGCTTTAAGCCATGTGTTCAGAGGCATGCCATGCTTTTTTTATTTTGCATAGTCAAAGGATCAGCTTTGCTCTGATACACATGTACTCTGCTTCTGAATTCAATAAACCTTGATTTTAGCATTCCTTTCCCATCTCTGCACTCAGATATTTTACACACCTGATAGGTTTTATTATTAGCAGATCTGCCCTTCTCTCATCCTGCTCTACTTTCCAGCAGTATAAATATCCCCTAGATATCAATCATAGTCACATGACCTGTCATGTGTTTGGAAAAATTACAGAATGGAAACCAAACTTTAACACCTTACCAGTGGAAGAGGTTTAAAAAGCTTTTTCTCTCTCAGCCTATTCGAAAATCTCACCGCCATGTAAATTAATGGATGCTGAGTAGGAAGTCTTTGTGCTGTTTAGGGGATTGTGGTTTTCAACACAGGATTAATTCATTAAATTGTTTGCCTAAAGCACCACCTTAACTCAAAGGCCCCTTGACACATCTTAAACCTGTTCTGTTACGATAAACAGTTTCCAGTTTGCTGGCAGTTCTACAATCCCCGTAAGGTTAACATGCATAAACCCTGGTGTCGCATGAGACAGCAGAATGTGAGGGTTTTTTATTACTAGTGGTGCAAAGCAGAACTTTTTTTTTTCCATTTTAAGAAGGAAATGAACCTCATTCAGGAGTAAAGGACCTTGAACCCCAACATTATATAGTTATTTGAGGAACACTTCAATGTTAGAGATCAAGAAATGATCATCTACACAAGATTATCTATGTTTGTGCCCAATTTTAAATTGGCCATCCAAACGAATTTCCTTTTGATATTTGAAATTCCTGTATCCATGTTTCAGAATCAAGTGGAAACCTTTTCAAGAAGAGTTGAAGCTGTTACAGCAAAGGGAAGGACCGACTCCCTATTTACTGCCCATGGTTTTAAAAAATGAATGCTCAGTAGTTTAAGTGCTGCTTTTACATTTGATATGTAGTATATTTAATATAACGTTACAACTGCTACAATTTAATACACTAATGTTTGGGGTTGTGGTCAAAAATGGTTTTTGAAAGGTATCTTATGCTCACAAGGCTGTATTTATTAGGTAAAAAATATAGAAAAAAATGTAAAATTGTGAAATATTATTACAATTTAAAAGTTTTATTTTTTAATATATTTTAAATGTAATTTATTCCTGTGATGGCAAAGTTTAATTGTCACCAGCCATTAATCTAGTCTTCAGTGTCACTTGATCCTTCAGAAATCATTCTAACATTCTGATTTGGTGCTCAAGTAACATTTCTTACTTTGTGTTGAAAATGGGGTGCAATTTATTTATTTATTATATATATATATATGTGATATGTGATTGATTCTTTGATAAATAGAAATAAATAAGAACAGAATTTATTTGAAATAGAAATGTTGTAACATTATAAATGTCTTTACTGTCACCTTTGCTCAATTTAATGCATTCTTGCTAAATACAAATATAAATAAAAAGAAAATGAGCCTAAACTTTTTAATGGTTGCAAATGTCACATTATAAGTGATATATTCATATTTATGTTGCATTGTTAATTGAATTAACTTTGTGAAACTCCTAGAATTATATAATAATTTACCTCCTAGAATTATCCTCAATAAGCATATGATTGCTTATTTATATGCATATGATAGCATATGAAGTGCAAAGTTAAAAAAAAATGAAGAGAAAATTGAACTATTCTCACCTGAAACATGATCCTGTACTGTTCCTCCGGCCTGTTCACCACACACATGTTGCAGCCCATCGTGGCTCGTGGTTTCCTGAGGGGGTGCGATTCCTCGATACTCTTCGCTTCCTGATTCTCCGACGTAGGTGTCGATCCCTGCCGTCCAATTACAGTAATCCCTCCCTGAGATCAGAGGTTAAGACTCTGCACTCCATGAAAGGGCTTTGATGTTCTTTTCTTTGTCTGCTTCCCTCATTCAGGCCCGGCTGCTGTTTTAATTGAGGTCCAACCCAGGAAAAGGGATCAGAGACGCTGCAGCATCCAGCCGTGAGAAAGTCAAGGTTTGATCGCTGATGAATGGAGCCTCTGATGTCTGTGTGCTTTTAGTCAGCTTTGAATTTCCTCCGAGATGCACACTCAGGGAAGTTAGTTTAATGTTTTTGGCTTTAAAACTTCACATATGATGATGCAAATCAGATATATTATTAGACAGATAATGTTGAAACAACACTATAAACAAGCAGCCAGCAGCACGGTGTGACAGGATTAAATTTACAGATCCCACCGTGTCTGAACAATATCATCAAAGAGATGATCTGCCTAACGTGAACTCCCTGGTGCCTCCGCCAAAGTCGTAGACTAAGACATGAATTATTAAATAAAAGATGCAATAAACAAATGTTTACTTTCCGCCACTCCGTATTCCCCTGAGAGATGCTTTCCTTCACACTCTGATTCTATTATTAGAGAGCTTGTTTCCTTCATTTACATATAACAGCGCTCTCTAGGCGCAGACATGCACGTCATGCTATTTGAAGTGCTTTAAAACATGTTGCTTGAGTCTGTAACTAGTGCCTACTGCGACTGTAGACTTGAGTATTTCCATTCCATCATTAATTATGATCACAATTTCAGTGCGGATGTGCTTAGATGTTAATTAGCCATTATTATAACTGCAAGTCTATGGATGCTGGTGCCATACCTAATTTCATATTCCCTCTCCACAGCATGTTGTATTTGACACCTGCATGTTTTTATCTACATAAGCGCTCTATGACTGTGTCATCATCTTTTCCTTGTCCTCTATAAAGTGAGGCTGTAATCCCACCTCTCATTTGCACTCACTTCGCAGATAAGAGCCTGTCGTTCACAGATCACATCAAACCAGCCCTCTTCCTTTCTTCCCGGAATTCCAGCTGCGTGTTCATGGCAGAAAATGAATAAAAGGGTGCACCTGTCAGATCATGTCTCTCTCGCACTACTGAGGTGAGCTCAGCTCTTTCTCCGAATAGTATGTCAGTCTACAAGGACTGTTCTCTCCATCGCATGACGGAAGGATGATTGAAAGGGGTGAAGGGGAAGTATCTGATCTTCAGCAGGGAAAGAATTGAACGCTGCCCTACATCTGCCCAGCTTCCGAGAGAAATCCAGATTCAACAGAGCCTCAGGATAAGCTTTAAAGTGCGTATTAGTCCACTGCTAATGATGTTCCCTTAATGTCTCTGCTCCTCGCGTCTGGAGATTTGGGATGTAATCCAGCTTGCTTGAGCGTTTGAAGATGAATGAAGTGGAGCTGTACGTTTCCAAAGAGAAAAACAAAGTCATTCAGTCTGATGGTGAATCTGAAAAATCCGTTCGAGAATGCCTCAAGGCTCTGCTGGAGCAGCGCCAGCCCAGCGCATGTACATGTGTGTCTGCAGAAGAGGAAAAGCTGCTGGGTTGGAGGAAACGTGGGGATCAGCACCACTGCACAAGCTGGAGCCCATTACAGCTTTACAGCAGGCCCCTCCTCTCCCAGCAATACCAGCCAATATTCACCAGCCAGCTCTCATCTCTCTCTCGCTCGCTCTCTCTCTCGCTCGCTCGCTCGCTCAGCCTCTCTCTTGTACTTATAGGTGATAGCTTCACCCTCCCACCTTCCTTCCCTGCTTCCCTCATATCTTATTTCCCAGCCCCTCTTTGCTGTCTCTCTCTCTTTCTCTCTGTCACCTGTTTTGGAAGCAGCTCTGCACTCGGGGTCTTTGTTGCCTGTTGTGAAAGGGGCTGAAGAGGTTGTCAGTCTCTGGCTGTCAGCACACAAACAGAATTTATGACCACATAGACCAAGGAGCTTTGAGAAGCGTGAATCTCTCTTGTGGCCATTCTTTTCGCCTTAACGCTTGCAACCATACTGCAATAGGACAATAGGTGTGCTATATAATCACAAGAGTCACAATATAGTGCATCACTGAGTGCCTTACTGCTTGTATAATAAAAAGCAAAGTTATTCATTATAAAAAATGCATACAAATTTAAAATAATTATTGCATTCAAATCTTATTCATAATAAAATATATATTAGTATTTAATATTAGTAAATTAAATGTGTTGAAGTTTGAAGTTGCTCTCATTCATTTTTCCTAATTTAAAAAAGGTTTAGACTTAAAGAAACGAATAGTACTTTTTGGAAAACTACTTTTGTACAGTGGCATGAAAACAAATAATATATATAATATATATATATATATATATATATATATATATATATATATATATTTTTTTTTTTTAATTAAAAAAATGTATTAATTTTTTAAAAATTAAATATTAAAAAAAAAAATGGTTTCATTCTAGATGGAGGAGCAGGTAGCATCATAGGTGCAGACACATTGAGGTAATGTCACAATCTAATAATAACTGAATACTGTTTAACCACTCTGTTACTGGATGCTTTTGACTGTGTGTGATGTGGAATTGCTGCAATTGTTTTATTATTTTATTTTATCATTTAATTGTATTCCTCTAGAAGATATAGTTCTTGTAAACAGTAACAGAATATCTTATTTTATTAAGGTTTTTCTCCCTCCACAGGAGGATATAGTCCTTGACTTGTAAACAATAACAGATAGTTTTCTCTATGGTTATTATATACACAGTTGTTAGGTAAACAGGTGTTTGGCATCATAGATATTACTATATTGTGTATGTTTGCACATTTTGAGCACTGTGATGATAAATTGGCCTGTAGGACTGGAGCTATCTTTTATAATTTACAGTAAGCAATGATAAAGCAATATTTAACAAGCGCAGTGTAAACTGATGTACCTGCTTGAGTCTAATGCTACTAAGGGGAGTCATTATTGACCTGTAGCTGTGCTGAGCACCAGCGGTGTGTTCTGGGTAAGCCATGACGTGTTAGTTATTAGGTGTGATGAGGTCCCTGTGCGTATTGCTGATAACCTGTTATCTCATGCTGTCCCTCTGACTCCTCACTGCACCATGTCATGCAAAACCAGAGCTGCCTTTTAAAAGAGTTTATTTGATTTTGTGAGGTACTGATTTATTTAGAGAACAGGGATTACCACACTAAATCAATATAAACCAGCCTACAAAACCCTACTGTGATGATTTATCTGGCTTTATTATTACAGTCTCATGTCATTCATGTCTCTCTTTCTTTTTATTATTTATAACGCAGGCCCTGGTTCATAATGATGAAATTTTGCATTGCATTTCTCTTTTTCTCTCTCTATCTCTCTCTCTCTCTCTCTATGTGTGTGTGTGTGTGTATATATCAGGTATATATATATCGTGTGTGTGTGTGTGTGTGTGTGTGTGTGTGTGTGTGTGTGTGTGTGTGTGTGTGTGTGGGGGCGGGTTTATGTGGTTTATGAGGACACAAATTTGTTTAATAACATGGGTATGACAGAGGTATTACAATTTGAAGGTGGTTTATGAGGACACTGCCTATGTCCCCGTAATTCAAAAGGCTTAAAAAACATACTAAATGGTGTTTTTTTGAAAATCTATAAATGCACACAGTCTCCTGTGAGGGCTAAGTTTAGGTGTAGGGTTGGTGTAGGGCAATAGCGCACACAGTTTGTTCAGTATAAAAACCATTACGCCTATGGAGAGTCCCCGTAAACCACAAAAACCAACGTGTGTGTGTGTGTGTGTGTGTGTGTGTGTGTGTGTGTGTGTGTGTGTGTGTGTGTATGTATGTACACAGATTGTGCACCATTCAGACATGAATTGAATATGCCTTTTAAATTCCAATTAAATATAACTGAATATGGATTGATGAAGCAAACAGAATACAGAACTGTAAATCAAATTTGAATTTAAGAAAGTAGAATCAAATAGAATAGAATTTAAATAAACTCATATAACTGCTTTAAGTGTAGTTTTTAGTAATACATTTTGTTTATATATTAAGATTCTGAATATTGTATATTTGCCATTACAAGGATTGTCACTGTCCTCTGTTCTCTCTCTTTCTCTTAGACTATGCTTCTGTGTCTTGAAGACAACCTGGCAGCTGTGATTATCCTTGCTGACACAGGATAGACCTGTCCAGTGCATCTTTGGGAATCAGACAAGTAGGTTTATTTTAATACACTCCACTGGCCTTTGACACACAACAAAATAACATGCTGTTGACTGACATTTATCAGTTCACATGGAAACACATCTCACACTGAGATCCACCTCACAGCTCCACATGCAGAGCTCAGTGTTGTCATGTGTATGCTATATAAATAAAATCAAACAATATATAATTTTATACAATTATACATATTTTGTGTGTATGTATATATGTATGTATATATATATATATTATTATTATTTTTATTTATTTTTTTATTTTATTTTTTCTCATATTTTGCGATACAGACAATGAAAATCTCACTAGAGGATAGTTTTTTAAAATGTATTTCTTGAGTTGATAGTTATTTTGGCTAATTGCATTTAATACCATAAACTCAAATTTAATAGTATAACAATTCAATTTAGGAACACAAAGACAAAGCATAAAAGATGGCAAGATAAAGAGGACAGGAAAAAAACAGATGGGGGAGATGAGAAACCGAGTGACTGAGGTTAGTCTACAGTGATTACAAATTCAATATGTAACATATTTTCTATTTTCATCCAATAAAGTATGATTTCGTTGTGAAGGCCATGAACAGCCGAATATCAAAGAAAGTGGGGGAGGAAGGGAGATGCATTCAGGGGAAAGCTGGCCATTGTGTATGCGTTCTGTATCCCGACGCCAGCCGCAATCATATGGCCCTGTGACTTCCTATGAGTTCTTTCTGCACCTTGAATAACATGTAATGGGCTGATCTCATGACATTAGCATGCATTATACTAAGAGAGAGAGAGAGAGAGGGAAAGAGAGAGAGCGTGACTGGAGGGAATGAAAGTGCAACATGAATTTTAACAATATGCTCATTACTTATTTATACCTCTGGAAGGAGAGATAGATAGAGATTCATATCTGTTACTTTCTCATTCTCTCTGCCGTTGTAACTTTTCTGTTTGTTTGTTGCTCTCACTGTGACCTTGTGGTGTTTTTGTGGTCGCCTTTGCTGTTTATGAACCCTTTACAGCATTTCGATCTCCACATCATGAATAAAACAGTCAGAATTCTCTGGAGAAGAGCCTGCTGTAAACTGTTGGAAAAAGGTGATGTGCCAACATGTTGCTTTTGAATTCAATTGCTCGTTTGCTCTGATATCCAGCTGGTTCCTAAGAGCCTTGTTAGGGAGATCGTTTTCCCATTTAACATCTCTCACAATTATACCTAAGCCATTTGGAAATCATGCATCTCGCAAGCCTGAAAGCCTCAAATAAAAGGAAGCACAGAGGTAGAAAGAAGAAGAAAAGAGAGAGAGGTTGACAGAGAGATGTGTGTGTACCGCAGAGATTCTCCATAAACGACATGTTACAGGACTTCAGATAGTGAGGGATTTGACAAGCAATTATAGAAGCCAAACAAGCTCAGTGCTTTCAGAAGAGCAACAGAGAATAATACAGAGATGTACAGGAGCAGTTATTGAAGTCTGAGAGACAATAATAAGAGGTCAGCGGTGGTGGGATCTGCAGCGGAAGAGGAGAAATTACACACTTCAGGAGTGCAGCGTTATGGATTACTGCCTCAAGGATGGGAAGGCACCTGTTTCTGTCTCTATAATTAAAGGGATAGTTCAGGCAAAAATGAAAAATCTGCCATTGTCTGCCCACTCTCATGTTCAAAACCCATATGACTTTATTTCTGGACTGTGCTGATCTTTCTTCGGTAACTGAGGCTTTTAGGCTTCAGAAATCGTACTTTACAAAAAACTCATACAAAATACAAAACTCATACAAAAAAGCAACCAATATCATTTTTTTAATAAGAGCGAATAAATAATGATAGAATTTTACATTTAATATTCCACACATTTAAATACAACACGCACATTATTTTTTATGTGTTTGGCTCTTGAAATATGTCAATGTTTTAAACACTATCATTCAAAAGTTTAAACTTATTTCAGTATTTTTGGAATAAGTCTGTAATGCTAATTCATTTAAAAAATATTGTAAAAACAGCAATGTTGTGAAATATTACAATTTAAAATAACTGCTTTCTATTTTATTATATTTCAAAATTTCTGTTATGGCAAACTGAATTTTCAGCATTTTATTACTTTGTCTTCTTTGTCACATAATCCTTCAGAAATCAATCTAATATATTGATTTGGTGATCAAGAAACGTTTCTTATCAACACTGAAAACAGTTGTGCTGCTCAATATTTTTGTAGGAACCTTGATACATTTTTTTCAGAATTCTTTGATGAATGGAAAATTTTAAACAGTATTTGATGTACAAATCTTATTATAAATGTTTTTACTGTCACTTTTAATTAACTGATCAATTTAATGAAGTGTTAATTTCTTTTTTTTAAATCTTACTGACCTCAAACTTTTGATCGGTAATGAAGTGTTTTAATAAAACAAGACTGTTTCATTTCAATATGTAAAGTACATGTACAAAGCTTGTGAAGGTTAAGGTTCACAACTCAACATCCTTAATGAAAAGTTGTGATAAAATTGTCATACATGAATCCACAGGGACTCCGCAAACCCATGGGAGGTGTTGTTGAGAAAATTCATTAACTCATTCAAATCTCATGTAAATTCATTATGCTTCCAGCAATGAGAAAATATGGAGCCCTGTTGTGAAGAAAATTCCACAGCAATCTTAATGAAAACTCAGCCTTTCTCTATCTCAGAGGGGGAGGAGATTCTCCAGAAAATAGCCTGAGGATAAATCTCATGCAAGCACACTCCAGTTAACATGCAAGAGTTTATCAATTTAAGTTGCAATAAATTTAGCCAGCAAAGCAAAAAAGTGAAATAGATTGGATTTCACATTCAGTTCATAGTTACATGGCTTAACTGAATTTATAATTAGAAGGCCCACAGCTCAAACTTATTCTAAAACTGAAAGATCTGGTTGGCCTTGGAATTAAGTGATATAGAGATAAATATTGCTCACAATTCATCTGAATCTTTCGCCACTCATGTTAAAATTTCTTACTATTTCTCCATGAGAGACGCAGGCGCAGACATAACTCAAGCCTGTGGCAGACCTCTGAAGATTTATATCCAAGGGAGAGGTCAGTCGATGGAGAGGAAGAGGATCTTTAACATGTCACAACCTGCACCAAAGACATCATAGTTTACAGGTTATTATTCTATATGAAGATTCATTCAACAACCAGATACAATCTTAAACCTGACGCTTGTAGATATTGACCAGTCTTCATCAGCACAACACAATCACATTGCTTTATATAAAATATCTGTTCTTCTCATCGCTTTTTTGGGGGGGATGGGATACATGTAGGAGCCTGGAGGTATGTGAAATGGACAAGATGGAGAATGGATTGGGGGAGGATGGAGGAGAATGGGGGAGGAGGAACATGGCGAACCAAATGTGTAATTGTGGTTTGTGGCTCAACCTAATATTCTTTAGGGACAGATTGATCCGTAAAGTGTTTTGTCTCCCTGTGGATGAGGCTTTGTCCATTTAAACACAATTATTAGGGGAGTTTGCAATGAAAATATTGTAGGATTAATATGAGTATTTATGCAGATTTCATATTGGATTCTTTTCTGCAGTATTGTACAAATTTATTGAGCAAAGTTGGTTCACTTGTGTGCTACATCTCAAATCAACCGAGACCTTTTGACCCAGACAGATATGATCAATTCCAGCTCTCCTCTATTATTGAGCCAAACTGCTCGTAAATAAGGACACCTCTCGTCTCTCTGGAGGGCAGAGAGGCAATAAGCAGAACTCTGTCTGCCACCCCCAGGGCTTTAAGCCACGTCCTCCCTCCAAGGGCGGCACAGCGCAGCTCATTTAATTACCCAGCATGCCCAATACATTCCCATCTCACATCTGTATGAGGCAAACTCGTCCCACTGGCTGGCAAACACATTGGTTTGTAATTAATTTTTCACCCTGCTCAGCTGATGTGTGTCATTCACGTCACGTTAGGCTCTCGCATGCGTTCCAGATTGCGGAGGTTCAGGATGGAGCTGCGATTCAGGGCCTAATTCATCAAGGCCTGTACCTGTCTCATATGGGTCAAAGTGGGGGAAGGGTACGTGGGTTTAGCTGCTGGAAACGAACCTTAGCTCAAATCCCCAGATGTATATATCGGCAGAGCTGCAAGGAAAGAGTTGGTCCAGGCAAGCTGAAATTAAAGTCGCTGATTAAAGAAATAGTTCACCCAAAAATTCACCCTCGAGCCATTCTAGATGTAGACGAGTTTTTCTTCATCAGAACAGATTTGGAGAAATATAGCATTATGTCACTTGCTCACCTATGGATCCTCTGCAGTGAATGGGTGCCGTCGGAATTTGAGTTCAAACAGCTAATAAAAACATCACAATAATCCACAAGTAATCCAGATGACTCCAGTCCATCAATTAACATCTTGTGAAGTGAAAAGCTACATATTTGTAATAAACAAATTCATCAAGATGTTTTTAAATTCAATCCGTCACCATTAGCAATATTATGATTATGAGTCTCTATATTCAACAATGGTATTCTAATGGTGTTTTAGCCAGAAGTGGAGTCTTCTATAATATTGCTTTCTCGTCTGTATCAGGAGAGAAATATGCACAGATCAAACGCTGTATAAGTAAAAAAAAATACTGTGTTTCATAAAGTCCAAAGCAACTCTAAACAAAGTTTGATTTTGATGTGAGAGGATAACAGTAGCTACATTTTCAGCTAATTTTAGTTTCTGAGTGAACTAGCCTATTCTATTCCTTTAATGCAGTGGTCTCAAACTCAATTCCTGGAGGGCCACAGCTCTGCAGAGCTTAGCTCCAACCAGCTCCAAATTACACCTGCATGGAAGTTTCTAGTAATCCTGAAGACCTTGATTATCTGGATCAGGTGTGTTTGATTATCAAATATAGAAAATAATATTCAGCTATTTTTTGTCTTTTGGAAGCTGCAGTCAAAATCCACTTGGCTCAGAAATCTGCGGGGGCATGTGCCCCATCACTTTGAATGGGCATGACGCCTCTGATTAGAGATGGAGTTAAACTGTGTAGAGCTGTGGCCCTCCAGGAATCGAGTTAGAGACCAGTGCTTTAATGTAAGCTTGTAGGATGGATTTTAAGCAGACAAAATGATTGAAGAAAGTCCTGCATACTTCACTAGAGAAAAGTCTAGTTTTTTATTTATTGGATTTTCTACACAGAATAACAATTGCACAGATTACAAACTGGCACAGATAGAATTCCACAATATTATTATCCCAATTAACAAGACACCAACCAATCAGCCTACATACTATAAAGAAAAGAAAATACCAAGCAATAAAATAAAATTAGAACAAAACAAGTAAAAAAAATACAAGTGGAAACATTTTTCCACATTAAAAAAATAAGACGTCTAGCTGATAACGTTGTAAAGGCCAAAGCCTTTTGCAGTGAGAAGTGTGACATCCAGCGCACAGCAGCTGTAACTACACTTTCTCTGCTGGAGGGCATAGTTGGTGTCTAATTGCTTCATCATTTTGTGCAATTAGAAATGTATCTTGACTTGGTTTGACTGCTCTTTCTGATTGTTTGTTTATTGACAGAATAATAAATAGATTATGGGGCGTTGCTCATTGCTCATCAGCATTTATGGAGAGATTTTTATTTTCTGAGGTGAGTGAAATGCACCACACCATCATCTTCTCATTGTTCCTGTGCATTCTGCCGTGATCACCATCTGAATTCCCTCGGTTATATTCACATATGACTTAATCAACTAGCCTATTATTTGATCCCTACGTGACTTGCATCTAACCACCCAACAGATTTTCATCAAAATCAAATTGTCATGAATCTTTGCATTTGATGACGTTGCTTTCAACTGACAGTGCAGCCAATGACATTTACAATTACAAAAGGTTTCCAGGGTATGAGAGACAGCAGTCTCATATAGGAACTAAATTTAGACTGAGCTTGTCCAGTGTCAAATGAACAATTACCATGGAAACAAGTGTTCCTATGTCTCACAGTGAGAGTCACAGTACAACCATAAATCAACCATAGCAGGAGACACACCGCCTCAAAACAACATACAAACCATGAAAATGCTTTTAATTGTGTGAGTGTAATTAATTCATCAAAGCTATTGCTCGATGAAAAGATTTAAAAGAATTACATGGTGCGTGACTCAACAAGCATATTATTCTGTTTAGCGCCTGCAGTATATTTATTTAAATAACTTTATTTTATAGCCTATTAATTTGGCCATTTCTCTAACCTGTTTGTTTTCATTGTGCGAATTAATAATTTTCAGATTGGCTTTTTACAGCAGTTTTTATTAGAAAATACCCCACCAAAAACTATATTTAGTGATACTACTAATAGCTAAATGTAGCCAATTAATAAATATGGTAATGCATGCACTCTTTTTTTTATTTTTTGGATACCACGTGAACCAGCTTGTACTATGGTTACGTCCTCTGGCAAATGTGATTTCTGTTTGCAAGTACCTATTTATCGCTTGCGTGAAAATATCAGTTCAGACTGATGTAACTTTCAAACAATCGGAACTGAAAATGCCTACTTATGTGTGAACAGTGTGTGCACCCCACCTCCACCTTTTTGGTTTACCTTTAGATGGGGGTATGTTTTTGAAGGTCAATTTTGAACACACATTGACCTTTTGTGACTGCAGCAGTAAAATATAATGTAATAATATATAAGCAGTCTTATATATGTTACTTTAGGCTATTAGGTAGTATGACTATATAAGCCACACACACAAAAACAATACAGACATTTACATTTAGCAGATGCTTTTATCCAAAGCGACTTACATTGCATTCAAGTTACAGTTTTACATTTGATCAGCTCTTGCTTTCCCAATCGAACCCATGATCTTGGCGTTGCTAGCGCCATGCTCTACCATTTGAGCTACAGGAAAGCTTGGACTGACATTTATTTAAACTGTAGTAGTACAAAGATATGTTGATATTGGAATGTTAGTTTATGGGATATAATTTAAAAATTGAAAAGCATTATTTTAGAAGTAATTTTGATGTAGGAGTTTGAAACCAACATAGAACCACTGCTAAAGAAAATGGGGACTCCAAGCTTTAGGCCTATATAGAGAGACAGCCCTAGCCCAGCCTCCCCAATATATAGTACATAAACTGACTTTCTCCAATAAGCAAAAACAATGAGCAATCCAATTCCACTAGATAATACATGAAATCTGAGTCATTTCATCTTTAGGATGCAGAGAAAAACAGGGTGGAAAAAGATAAGAGAAGAAGCGCAATTGGAATCAAGACCGGCAAATGACTTTTCAATGGATTTGATCATAAATAAATCAAAAGGAAAACAGAAAAGGCATTAAATGCATTATCAGTGCATTCCCATCATAAATCACAGGCACTCCAGCACCTCCACCGGCTCTGCGGAGGAAGTGAACAGTGAACGCAGCACGCTGGAGTCAAGTTTGGTTGAACTCCGGGATGTTCATTCACACGACAGCGGTTGCGTTTCTCCGCTGATGAGCAGATGTTTATGGTCGTGCTAACGGAATGGAAAGGACACCTGGATGAGCAGCACGACACATTTCACTGGAAAAATCTCATCTTACTTCCGGGTGTGCGGTTGTAGCGCAGGATACTTGTGTGCTTCTGGAGATCGGTAAGAATCGCGTGGAAGTGAAGCAGTGAGCTCTTTCTTCGCAATCTAGCTGGATTTCATATCATGCAACAGCTCTTTGAACTCGGTCTCAAGTTCATGAGTCTTAATGATGAATATTAGTTTTTTTGCACGATGCAATAGCTGCATATGTGTATAAGAGGCAGAAACGGCAACAAAACACCATTCGTATACGATAAAACTTGTAGAAACGAACTACCCTTAAATCAGATAGTCAGTGATGTAGTAGAGGTAAAGCTCGTCTCATGCTCATATCATACAGCAGTATTATATAACCTCTGTTTAGGAATGAAGGGCCAGTTATATGAACACAGACTGGCTCGGTTTGAAGGACTCGGGAGAATATGATTCCAGAATGCTCTTGTCCCAACAATAACATGTATCATATAGACTGAAAAACACCAAGGTTTTGCAAGATTTTTTTCCCAGCCTGCCTAGTTGGGCGAGTAGTTCAATATTTACTTGCCCTGCCAAAAGTTTTTTATGTACCAATAATTTTTTTTTTTAATTGCCTTAGAAGCAAAATAATAAATAAAACACTACAAATAATAAAAATAAATAATATTAAATTTGTACAATATTCAATAATAAGTAAATAAACGAGTCACATAAGTAATATTAATTATTATATGACATATATTCATCAACACAATTTTGCTGGAAAATCAAAATATTAAGCGACTGGTTTATAATTTAACCTATTCAAACCTATGCCAACATTTTTACTGGTCCCACCACAAAAGTCAATAAATCTTATTTTTGCAAATCATTTATATACCAGAACTTAAGATTTTTGAATGAAGTCTCTGATGCAAACAGAGGCTGCATATATTATTTGATAAAACAACACTAATATTTAGAAATATTATTACAATTTAAAATAACTGTTATCTGTTTAAAAAATTTATTCTTTAAAATCTAAATTTTAAATCAACACATTTGCTACAAAAATCACAGCATCACCAAAAATCTTATGCATTCTTTGCAAGGCATAAAAACACGTTCGAAATGAACAAATATAAGATTTTGTGATAATGCAGAACTGGCAGATTAGCTTCAGTGACATTTCCATCAACTGGCCAGAAATAGTCTCACATTAGCCCCGGGCTGTGCTTATTGTTGAGCCCTGTGATAAACCTATCCAATAATCATACAATAAAATAATGCTCTGTTTTTCCTCTCTAGATCCTGTCTGTGTGTAACAGCATTCCAGGGACATTCTGATGGATTCCTTTGGGCGTGTGGAGTTCCTGCAGGCTCTAGCAGAGGGCTGTGTGCTGCCCACCGCCCAGCAGGGTTTAGAGCAGGTCTGGCAGCTTCTGCTCGTCTGCCTGCTGTGTCGGGTCATCTGTAGACTAGGTGAGTCCATCATGCACAACACCAGCTCTCAAACACCTGTTTAACTGACACAGTCTTCCCCCAGAGGATGGGAACATGGCCCAGTTTGTTCTTTTATGGCTAACATCAATGCTTTTTGTCATCTGTTTCAGAGCTATGTGTATTGTAGCGAAAATCTTCACACTTGATCTTGTTATATCCAACTCATGTTTCTGAATGGGTCCATCTGTTGAATCTTGACGTGGCAGGCTAATGCTGTCTCTCTTTTTGACAGGTGTCTCATGTCATGTGAAGCATCTGAGCTCGCTGGCGGGCGGCCTGTACGTGTTGTACGTGTTCTTTGAGCTGCACATGATGTGGGTGATTATCCTGTGCCTCCTTTGCTACCTCATCCTGCTTCTCAGCATAAACTCCAGCAGCCGAGGAGTCTTCCTTTCCGTCGTCATCCTCATTTACATGCTGATGGGGTCTGTCATCCACTTCCACAAGACTGCATTTTATAGATAGGGCCTACTAAACATAGAAAACTGGTTCAAATTGGAAAAACTCATTAGGATACACAATCACATATTTTGTTCATTTTTATTGCAGGGAACTACACATGATAGACGCAGAGACCTGGCATAAGATGAGAGGTGTGTCTTCACTGAATTATTATTAATTTTAATATTTTATAGAGGTTTTTGTTTTTATCAAAGTATTTTATTTCATGTCACATATTTTTCATCAAATGAAACTGATTGTGGTGTCACATGTCCCATACGGACTGTTTCGGTTGTGTCCAGGCTCTCAGATGGTGGTAGCCATGAAGGCCATCTCTCTGGCTTTTGACCTTGATCGAGGTGCTGTGTCCTCTTTTCCTTCCCCGCTGGAGTTCATGGGATACCTCTGCTTTGTGGGAACTGTCATCTTTGGGCCATGGATCAGTTTCGCCTGCTACATAGATGCAATTAATGGACGCAAAATGGTAAATACAATGATATTTTATTTCTATTTTTTGAATTATTTATTATTTTTTAATGTTATTTCACTTCTGTGCTCTTTTTGTATAATGTGAACATTTTATTTATATGTACACTATTTTATATGACTAGTGTTTAAAAGTTTGGGGTCAGTAATTTTTTGTTTTTATTATTACCCCCACCCCACCACCACCACCCACACTCACACACACTCACACACACACACACTCACACTGACACTCACACTGAGACAAGCACCAGACACTTGTACAGCATTGGACTGACCTCATTCATTCAACTACCTCTTCTGACAGTCTGAATAAAAAAGACTGCTCCTTGTCACTTGAAATAGTCTTGATAAGCTCTTTGCACTACACCATTTATATTCTGCACTGTCTGTTTGTTTGTTTATTTCACTGATTTGCACCATCTGCCATCTCAAATCTGACAAAACAGTATCAGATTTGCACTATCTGCCATGTGCCTTATGCCACTTTATCCATTTTTTTTATATTATTATTTTTATTTTCTTTATTTAATGTTTTATATATATATGTATGTGTATATATGTATGTACTGTTTGTGTGTGTGACCCCTCTATATGTATGTATAGTGTGTGTAGTGGTGTTGTATGTATGTATATATGCATATGTATGTATATATATATATATATATATATATATATATATATATATATATATGTATGTATGTATGTATATATGTGTATATATATATATATATATATATATATATATTGATTTGTACTTATCTGTATTTTTGCGTTCTACTGTTAGTGTTTAGTGTTATCTGTATGCACCAGGGAGTAAGAGAGTAACGCAATTTCAATTCTCTGTATGTATGTACGGTACATGTGGCAGAATTGACAATAAAGCTGACTTTGACTTTGATTAATGCTGTGATTCAGCAAGAATTCATTAAATTGTTCAAAGATGACAGTAAATATATTTAGATAACAAATTGTTTTTTTTAAATAAATTATCTTATTTTTATTCATTAAAAAGATGTATCACAGTTTCAGCAAAAATATTAAGCAGCACAACTGTTTTCAAAATTTATAATAATAAGAAATGTTTCTTGATCACCAAATCAGCTTATTAGAATGATTTCTGAAGGATCATGTGACACTAAAGACTGGAGTAATGATGCTAAAAATTTTGCTTTGCTGTTACAAGAAAAATTACATTTTAAAATAGAAAAGTTATTTAAAATTATAAATACAAATATTATTTTATTTTAAGAATTGTAATAATATTTTTGCTATTGTTTTACTTTATTTGTGCAAATAAATGCAGCCTATGTGAGACTTTTTTCAAAAACCCACTTACCCCAAACTTTAAAATGGTATAAATATATGTGATGTACTTTAGAAACACTGTTTGTGGTGCTATATAATCTAAATTGTAGTTACTTACTTTCTGTGTCCAAAAACATGGTCAACTCAAGTAGGTGATGCATCGATCCGATACTCAGGATCGGTATCGGCTCCGATCCGGTCATTTTCTGCGGATCGGGTATCGGAGAGAGGAGACCGATCCAAATCCGATATTGTGTGTATACTATTCTGTGTTATTGTTAAGCCCCACGAAAGCACAAAAGCATTATAAAGCACCATAAAGTCAAAGTCCAAGTGTTCTGAAGCCGTTCCATAGTTTAATGTGAGGTAACGTTACAGATGAATATTTAAGTCGTTAAATTCAAGTTCTGGTAATCTCTTCTCTCTGCTGCGGCTGTCTGTTATCCTCCGTTCAGCGTTCAAACTGCGTGTTGCGTTCGTTTACTACAGTCAAAACAATGAAACTCTCTTCAAGAGCGCTCAATAACTGAGATTTAAAACCGTTAAAAGAAAAGGCTCAATAAACTATCGCGAAGATTTAATAAGCTACGCATCAATCTCTCTTCCCTCTGTGCTTTGAACTTCTCTGACCGGAGCTGCGTGCTGTGACTCCGTGCTGCTTCAAGCGCATCATTCTGCGCACGGGATGCGCATAAGAGCTTTGTGCCGTTCTCTATTGGAGCTTTTCGTATTATAATACTTTTGCGCAATGAAATTATTTATAGCGTTTCTTGTACTGTCCTATCAAGGCTATTAATAATCTAATGTATAGCACAGTAATGGAGGCAGGACTCCTCTATCATATGTTGCTGCCTTCATTACTGTGCTATATATTTAAAAGAAATGTCTTTTAATTTTGTAGTTTATATTTATAAATAAATACATTTACTTGTTTTCATTAATGTATTTTACAACAATGCAAAGAGCAATGTGTAACATTTTACCAGATTTAGTCCTTCACATATTCACTTTTATTTGTTCCCCACTAAATAATGTTATTTCACTAAATGTTTAGATTTTATAAAATTGTGCACTCATGATTTTTCTGGAATAACTTTTGCTGCTAAATTATCCACTAACCTAGTTTATAATATTATTTTTTGTCATAATTATGAATGGGTCTGTTTACACCTGCACGTGATGTGTTTTCTCTGATCTGATATCTATCTGATTTGTTAAAACGTTTCCATTTACACATGGCCACATAAATCTTCACAAAACGGATATAAATCCGATCTTCAATTCCCGCGCTGTATATAAATTTAACGAAGTTCACGTCAACGAAATCAAAAGCGCTGCATTTTATTAATTATCAGCTCATTTCCAGATCAAAGACCGCAATAGGAGAACGCGCGGCATCAGCACTGGAAAGATAAGCTTGTCTTATACTTTTAATGAAGATGATTGTGTTGAGCGTCTGCGTCTTTCTTTCAGTTTCATCTGCGATGCTCAGCTACTCATCCGCGGTGAGGCGTGTTGCATTAGCGCAGTCATATCTGACTAAAATGTCATATAGCCTATAACACGGTCTCACACGTTTATTATTTTTACATTTTGGGAGGAGTAAAATTCACATATGTGGTTTCAACAACCAGATGCATTTACACATGTCCAGTTCGTCTGGAATGTGGCCCAGACCTCCTCCTGAAGTGTTTTGAGAGATCGGATTTATATTACAAAACGCATGAAGTGACCAGATGTAAACAGCCCCTATATATATTTTCATGTTATTTTTCATTAAAATGAAGTTGTCTAGTAGATTGTGTTTAACACACAAAAGAGTGACACAGAAGTATAGAAACTCTACATTGATAAAAAAAAAAAAAAAAACTGCGCTAGGATCGGATCGGATCGGAATCGGCGATACTCAGAATTTTCTGGATCGGATCGGATTGGATCTGAAAAAATGGTATCGTTGCATCCCTAAACTCAAGCCAGTGTGTTCATATAGCGCTTTTCCCAATCCTTATTGTCTCAAAGCAGTCTTCAGAAAGTGTCTTTATATGCATATGCAGATATTGACATTAAAATAAATTGAATGTGTTTTTCATGCTAAATGTTAAATGGGAAAAGTAATTGTTTTCTTTGAAGAGAAGATAATCTTGATTTGTTCTGAGCATGTTTCCATCAGCAGAGAGCTTGCTATACAGTAACTATCCCACTATCTCCTGCAGAGCGTTGGCTGGTTTGGAAAGATTGCTCTGAGCTTTCTGAGGAGTCAGATGTGCCTGGTTATTTCCAACTGTATTGCTCCTTATCTCTTTCCATACTTCATTCCCATCTACGGTGACGGACTTCCTCGTAGGTGAGCTGCACTTCCCCTATTGGGATTCCATATCCAGAGGAAATGAAATGGCTTGCTTGAATGTTTATTTCATTTTGTGTTTAATATTGTTTTTATTGGCCTTTTGTCCTCAGGTGGCTTCACGCTTATGAAAATGCGGTGTCCTTCCACTTCAGCAATTATTTTGTCAGCTACTTGAGTGAAACAACCACTGTGATGGCTGGAGCTGGATTCTCTGAACACAAAGACCACGTCAAATGGTGCATACTCATGCATTTTCTCTCTTTTTCTCTTTTGTTGTTAAATAACAGCATTTTTTGACTCCTACTGTGACGTATTTTCTCATTCAAAGGGATATTACCGTAGCTAAACCTATGAATGTGGAATTGCCGAGGTCTATGGTGGAAGTTGTTACCTCTTGGAATCTGCCCATGTCTAAGTGGCTTAACGCATGTATGTATATTTATTCAGGTTTGTGATATGTGATTGATGCATATACTGTATATGTTGTGCATTCATATAAATGTTCTCTGTACATTTTAACACACAGACGTCTTTAAAAGTGCACTCAAACTTGGCACTTTTCCTGCCATCTTGGTGACCTACACTGCCAGTGCATTGTTGCATGTAAGTATGATTTCCAGCCCTCTGGTTATTAACATTTTATGAAGGTTTGTTGGCACAGAATCAGGTTCCATCTGTTTAAACAGATTTGAGTTTGTGTAAGGGTAAAAAACACCTGATCCAGAAAACAGTTTCCCTGTAACATGACAGCTTGGATAAAGATGGTTTCTTATCTCAGAACACCATGACCCAGATTTAAATGGCTGTCTACAGCTGGTGTAGATAGATAATTCAACCACAGCTGCCTACCCTGGCAGCTTATGCCTTGTCACCTTAGTAAGCTGTTGTAGTTGTGCGTGTTAGGTTCTAACTGTAAGTGTGTAGCTAAGATAAAATCATTCATGCTGTATTACCAGTTTGACCTTTAGGAATATAAGTATATCAGAAGAGCAGCTGGAAGTATTTTTAGGTATCCATGCATTAAAATGTCCATGTTAGGGTGACCTGTGTTTTTTAGCCAGTTGAAAACATTTGACATGTCTGAGGAGGGTGGGTTTTGGAGAATGGACATGTGGTTGTAGGGATGGGTGCAATTTTGTGGCTAATTCTGGCAGAAATGAGCAAAAAGTCTGAAATCAAATAAAATACCTTTTAATATTTTGGGATTTTTTTTTTTTTCTATTACTACGCAAATATATAGTAAATCACAGAACAGTAATCTACCACTGAACTAAGACAAATATCAGCCACGGATGCCTAATTCAATGTATTGTAGTTGAGTAGAGACCTCTGGTGGTTAATGTAGGACATTGATTCTAAATTTGAGGTTGGTATGATTTTTTTTTTAAAGAGGTCTTATGTACACCAAGCTGCTGCGTTTATTTGTTTTCTATTTTAATATATGTCTAAAAAAAATGGCAAAGCTTCAAGTTTCAAAACTAATATTGTGAAATATTACAATGAAAAATACAACACAAGGGAATAACTTTTCTATTTAGAATTAATATATGTTTAAAATGTAATTTATTCTGATGGCAAAGCTTCAGTGTCACAAGATCATTCTAATATGCTGATTTGATGCTCAAGAAACATGTATTTTTATTAGAATTTTATTTTTAATAGAAAGCTTTTGTAACATTATGAATGTATTTACAGCAACTTTTCATCAATTTAATCTATCCTTGCTGAATAAACGTTTTAATTTCTTAATAAAAATCTGACCCCAAACCTTAGAATGGTAGTATATTTTCTTTTATTAATTATGCTTTGTTTGCCAGGGTCTCAGCTTTCATCTGGGGGCCGTGCTGTTGTCTTTGGGATTGATCACTTATGTTGAACATGGTAAACAATAATTTTAGTTTATTAGTTTATTCTTGCATGCTTTCCATCAATAAAAATAAAAAAGCATCATGGCACACATTAGCACACATCTGTAGGTAGTAAATTCTAACATCTATAATAGATGTCACATCATTGGCCTAGCCAACAGGACTCAAAATACTGTCTTTGTTTCCTCTTGCAGTTCTGAGAAAGCGGTTGGCAGCTATTTTCAGTGCTTGTATACTGTCAAAGCGCTGCCCAAATGACTGCCATCACCAAAATAAGAAGGTGATCTGTCTAGCATTGTAGAATCAGCTATATTCATGATAAAAAAAAAATTGGTTTGTGCAGTATGAGATCTCTAGTTCACAGATTTTCACTGAAATTTCTTAGTTATATTTTTATATTGAGATGTTTTTTTAGTACACGCTAAAAAATGTGTTTTGCATGTTTTTGTTGTAGACGCTGTGGGTGTATGGGGTTAACCTTTTCTTCAGTGCATTTTCAATATTCCATCTGACGTATCTGGGATCCCTGTTTGACTCTGAAATGGACAACATGCATGTTGAGGAGGTGAGCATTTTCATATGCATATGCAATTAAAAAAATATATACAGTTTTATTGTAATAAAAATAGTCAGCTACTGCTAAAAATATATTCAATTCAATTAGTTAGAATTGCTTTCTCACAGTATTTTGTTTCCACACAGGGTTACATGGCCAGTCACACCATTCAAAAGTGGTCGGAGCTAAACTGGGCGAGCCATTGGGTGATGTTTGGCTGTTTTGTGTTTTATTGGCTCATTTAAGGAGAATGCTATAGTACTGAGCAATCAAAGGACCATTCACTGAATCTGAACATGAAAGATGGTGGATTCTTACCATAGACTGCATTTTTCAACAGTCAGTGTTACATCCACACTTCTGTCCCTCAGCTGGAAAAGACTGCCATGGAAAGTGCCTTTTGATTCATGTTGTTTCAAGAATCATATTCTCATAATGTTATCATACTTGTTCTTTTTATTTTGATTTAGATTAGGTACAATTTTGGATTAAACAAAAGAAAAAATATCAGTGTGCAGAGTACATTAAGTGTTATTTGCATCTCTCTTTTTTTGTTCTCTCTACAGCTTGATATACAGTAGAAAGCATAGTCTCTTTCATTGTGACCATGTTATTGTCACTTTTATGAAACAAGTCTTGAACCTGTAAACATGTTTCATGTTTTTTTATCAAAAGCTGTTGATTAGGTCTGACAATATTTATTATTTTATAATAAAAATTTGCCACCAAGACTATTTTTCATGAATTATAGGTAAGTGCATTACCCAAGGGCACAGATCATACTTTGTTCTCTGATATTAGATGGGCACTTTTATATAGAAAGACACTTACTTATGGTGATTAGCCATGTGGTAATACCATATTTTGATAAATGTACAGGTATTGTGGAAACCCATGGTGTTACGGGTCTCATAAGTATAAAAGTACCATGTACTAACAAGGTACATGTAAGAAAAATAGTATAAGCATAGTGTCGTGCCCATAAACCACAATAATCATGGTGTTGGTTGATACTTTTAGTTAGTGGGGATTTAAGAAAATCTGATACAAGAAAGTCCAAGCTTGGGCCACTTAAAAGCTTTGACAGTATCTAAAAATAACATTTAACACGGTGGAAATATAGAGGCAAATTAGCTGTACTTTACAGAGTGTAACTTAATTGTGACCTCTGACCCAGTGGCGTGTCCCCCACAGTTCACACGGTACTGTTATAATATCGCGAGAGTTCGCACAGCTCCTCACTACGTAATGTGCCGTGCTGCTTATGGCGGCGCTGGTGACAGTGCTGAAAGCTGTTGGGGTGAGTTTTTCTTTATATTTATTCAATTTTGTGATGTCACATAACTCTTACACGGTTATACGAACGTTTAAGCCTCCGACGTTTGCGTTTATATCACTCTCTGAATATTCCTGCTTGTTTTTGAACCGTTAAACGGTTTAGGGTGGGGGCAGTGTTTCCTCTGCGTGTGCTCTAGCGGTTTAGCATGTTAGCCAGCGTTTAAAGCACTCTTACTGGCGAAGAGTCGTTTTAAACAATAAAAAAATAACTTATTAATCTGACACATCCGTCATGGGAGATATTTTGTAACGGTCACTTATTAAGAAATGAAGCGCACAGTCGAGGCTCCAGCGGCGGCAGCGGCGGCCCAACGTGACCCGACAGCCGCCGCCGTGTGCCTTTGTTGTCGGGCTGAGTGATTTATTGTAAGTCCGACTGAATCACTGTATATCACGTTTTATAGACGCACAGTAAATTGAGTTAAACAACTAAACCCCGTTTTCTCAGAACAAGAAAAGAGTTTACTTTCTTTCCCAAACGAGTTTTTTTGCTAAAAAACAGTTTTCCCACGGTCACAATAACCTGGAAATATCATGAAATTCTGGTAATTTTGCACACCAGTGAAAGGATTTAAAATCAATAAAAAAAATTAAATCAATTTTATAGTGAATATAAATGTTTCCGCTTAAACACTGTTAAAGAATTTTCTCTCACAAAAGAAATTGCTTTTTGTAAGAGCAATTTTGGTAATTTGTTTTCCTACGAAAGCCATTTCCATGATTTCCAACTTTCTCAACTTCCAGTTGAGATTGAACAAATAAATACTTTGGTCAAAACGGTCGTTTTCTCTAATTTGGATTTGAAATGCCATAGATTCTACTTTGAACCATTTGTTGGTCTTCGTCCTTCCAGTACGTTTTCTAATATGCTCAGGAGTAGCATGTGTCGGAGTTGTCTTGTCTGAAAGGCATTGCTAGTGTTTTTGTCTCTGGATGAGCTCCAGATGGATCCACTCCCAGCTGTTGCTCAAGCGCCGCTTGCGTCACTTAGTTTCATGTCCTCATTTTGTCATTTATGTATGCTGTAGAAATCTACAATTTCGCTTTTTAACAACTCGTAACTAGTGAACGAAGAACAGTGGTCTTAATATACTTTGCGGCCCGTGATATGTATATTTGAGCCACTGTGAAGCGCAGCTGAGCAGCATGCGCTCGGGTTGTCGACGTGTTCGCTGTAGGCGGGATCAAATCACTTGTTTCCCCACAGATGTTCCTCTTCCGTTCATGTTCTTTACATTTAAGAAATATTTTTATCCAGTTTTATCCCATTTTCAATCGGTTAGTTTGGCCAAAGATTAATATTGCATTACACTTTCATGGCAATTTGTAACTATTTTACATTTTTGCTAATGAATTCATACCGTCTCATTGACGGTTAGGATTGAGACCTTCATTCTGTTAAAAATAAATCTGTTTGTTATTCGGTTGGTAATTCCAAACCTATTTGTACTTCCATAAAACATACTATTGTCATAAATGTAAAACGACATGAACTGAAAATTCACCCTGTCTGGTTTCTAAATGCAAATTATAGATCTAATTGAGAACAGTTTATCTGCCTCCACTTCTGGGTGCAACATGCATCTCCAAATCCAGTTAACAACCAAGTCCCTATCCTATTTTTTTTATCTATTATAATTGAATGTACAGCACAATGTGGAACAAAAATCTTTTGACTTGCAAAATAAAATTGCCTGGTTAAGAGATTGTGTACATCCATTTTAAGTCTGTACTTGGTCCATCAGAGCAAGTAACAAACTGGCCTATATATCAAGCTTTTTGATCCTCCCATCTCATGTGTAATAGACCGGAGGGAACTGAATGATTGGCATGCTGGATATCTGCAGTTGTTGACCGCTTGAATTGAATGTATTCCGTAAATACTCAGCCAACTGCTGGTTCATGCTGAGACTTGTTGATCCTCGTGTGTGTGTATTCAGTCAGCTGCTCTTCTGTACACGAGGCTGCTGAGGAAACTTTATTTTTAGGCCTGTGTCAACAGGAGAGTAATGCTGAGTTCACACTGCACGATTTTCAAACTCGTCGGATCGCCGTTGTTTTCACACTGCAGGACTATCTGGGGTAGGATTCAGTCGCTGCTGTTTTCACATTGCACGATGGATCCGCGACGGGGTTTCATATTGCACGATTTCACAATAGGAAGAATCGCCGACAACTCTGTCTGATCCGCAAATACAGCCAAACGCATGCGAGAAGTAATAAGGAAATAACGCAAGATCACGCTGATATTATGGTCTATAAGTCCTCCCCGAACACACAATAATTAATAAAGATGACTTAACAAACATACTTCTGCTGTGAAATTTTTATGTACACAAATCTAAGTAGCCTACTTGAAAGTGAAACCAACGTGTTGTGCATTTTATGAGTTTATTTCTAATAGCCTATAAAAGCCCTCAAAGTGATGAAAAAGAAAAATGCAATAAATCTTTTGTCCTTTATAGAAGAATATTATTTACAGGAAAAACCCTAGCCTCTTCTTCATCTTCATGTAGCCTACCTGTTCTGTGTATTCTAATGCTCACTTGCTCTCTCAGTGGCTGTAGGTCATCGCCGATGTATTTTTCAGTCAGAACTCATTCACACAGCAGGCTTGTGAATCGCGACACATCGGCGATTCCCTCAGATCGTGTCTTTGATAATTCGCACTGCTCGATTGTCACTCGCGGGAACGAGCACCGATTTGCCTCCGATCTCGGGCATTTGTCGGCGATTTATCAAAACCTGTCGGCGAGTGAAAAATCGGGCTAAAATCGTGCAGTGTGAACTTGGCATAACATGATGTTTTAACCCACAATAAATGATTGTGGCTAATGAGATTAATTGTTAAATCATATATTGGTAGGTGGCTGTTTGGGGGTGGGGGTTGGTGTTAGTTTAATAAACTGGACCTGAATTAGATTAATATACTTTTTTTTGTTGTTGTTGAAGTAAATTAGGGCTGGGCGATATATCTCATGAGATTCTCATGCGCATCTCGTCAGTAAAGCCGGTTCTTTGATTAGCAGTAAATCTCCATCACCTGTTTTCAGATGGAGCAGCATTTAATACACGGAGCCGTAGTTCGCTGACAAGCCCCGCAAAATCGCGTTCATAATCGCTGATAAATCGCATTCGATTATGAACGCGATTTTGCGTGGCTTGTCAGCGAACTATGGCTCCATGTATTAAATGCCGCTCCATCTGAAAACAGGTGATGGAGATTTACCGCTAATCAATTAACTGGCTTTACTGACGAGATGCGCATAAGAATCACATGAGATATATCGCCCAGCCCTAAAGTAAATGCATTTAATGTGTAACTTATCTGTGTGATCTAATATCCTTTTTTTTCCTTCCCCCCCCAAACAGTATGAAATGAAACTGAATTGATTTGTGTACCATCTGAAACCTACTTCAAGTTCAGATCATCGATCGGTCAGAAGAAACGTCAAGGAAAAAGAAAACATAACGAACATCCCCAAAACGACCCAGCGGTACAACAACTCTGAAGACAAGACGAAGACCAAGACGAAGAACTGCACTGCTACAAACGAGAAAAAAACTAAAGCAACACAACAACCAAATGAGCAAACCAAAGATTTAAGAAACAGAACCAGGCCGCAACGAGCGTAGCAACCAACCATCAACGTTAACAGTGAAGGCGAGACCTGATCTGAGACAAGAAGTTTGTGCCTACTCAACAGCTTTGAAAAAGCACACGTCCCAACGCTGCACCAAGCCCTCCTCATCCTCCCCGCACCTTGTACTCCTCTGGGGTGCGGAGAGGGCTGCTGTCTGCTAGTCTTTTCAGTTTTGACCTTTTTCTTTCTGTCAATTGCAGACCGAATCCCTCCCTGATCTTTTTCCCCCTCTGTTCCCCCATTCCTTTTCTTGTATTTCTGTTCACTATTTTTCAAAAGCAGTGGTAGTACACCTGCACTTGCCTTTTTATTTGAACATTTTTATTATTTGTTTCGCTTTTTTCCTTTATTTTTGCAACTTTTTGTAATTAGAACGTGTGCCAGAGGGGCTAACCTTACAAGAGTGTGTGCGTGTGTGCGCTTGTGTGAGCCAAGTCTGAAGCATCGATTAAGTGATTGATTGGTCCAAATCATTACAGCCTTCCAAGACAACAGAACAAGGTAAGCCATGCCAGACACTGTCCCCACTTTTTCCCCCCTCAATTTAATGAATAATCCTGACTTGTCTGGCTTGTTATTCATTTATAATATGCAGTGTGCCAAAACAGGCTGGTTGTCCATGCTGTTTATTGCGCAGTCTCTTAAAGGGTTACTCCACCCCAAAATGAAAATTGTCATTAATCACTTACCCCCATGTCGTTCCAAACCCTTAAAAGCTTCATTCATCTTTCGGACGCAGTTTGCGTTCAGTGGATACACTCCAAAATGGCGCTACGGTGACAATGGGACAGTCACAAGCCTCTCGGTTTTCATCCAAAATATCTTAAATTGTGTTCCGAAAGACAAACAAAGCTTTTAAGGGGTTGGAACGACATGGGGGTAAGTGATTAATGACAAAAAATGTCATTTTGGGGTGGAGTAACCCTTTAAATTAAAGATAAAAAGGATGAAATTGTGTTGCTCTGTATCAAACTAGTGAGCCACCTTCTAAGCTAGCATCCTAACTGAAATGGAATGAGTTTAGCAATAGAATCTTGTGACGTTAGCTAGCAGTGCTAATATGTAAAATATATAAAACTGAAATTAGATCAAATGTAACTGAAAGTTTTTTTTTTTTTTTTTTTTTTTTTTTTTATAAATTGACATTTCTCTTTCTTGGACCACCATCTTGGATGATTTTTTTTCTCCTCTGTTACATGTGATTCATTAGAATACTGCCCATGTAGTCAGCTCAGTAGGTTTTGGAACAAAGATCATTCATATTATCATGCTCAATATAAGTGAGTTAAAGTTAAGAACTAAATGAGAATTAAAGGGATGGTTCACCCAAAAATTAGAATTATTTATTCACCCTCATTTCATTCCAAACCGATGAGTTTTTTTTTTTTTCATCATTGGATGGACAAAAAGGATGTGAGCATAAATATATTTTATGTTTTCCTAAAATGATTAAAAGTCTTATGGATTTAGAAATGACAGGCGAGTAAATGACAGAATTTTGTGTGAACTATCCCTTTAAATTTTTAAATTCTGATTAATATTTTTCCCCCCTCATGTTTTCCTGTTTGTTGTATTCAAAATGTGAACATTGAAATCTAGCACCACTTTAATTCACTCATTGTTTACTCGAGTACAGATCTTTTAATATGATGTAGCAGAAGGAAAATTTAACTTGATCAAGTTTGTGACCTCATGACAGGGAATTGTAGTTGCTCTTTAGCATGCTTTGCATTAGTCCAGATGTGTTTTCCTGAGAGAAAGGGGTCATAATTACTTAAGCCTGCTGAGAAGAATTTAGTAGTCCTTGACCCAACTTTGTGTGCAGATGAGGCACACTTGCATGTTGCAGGTCCTCACACCAACACACACCCACAGCCCTCGACTGACCTTTAAGCCCAATTTATACTTCTGCGTTGAACCTACGCCATAGCCTATGCAGAGACGCACAGGCCTGCGCCGTACCTGACGTGCACCTCTCCAAAAATCGAACAGTGCGTCAATTCTACGCTGACCGCAAGCGCTGTGGTTGGTCTGCTAGAACCCCTCCCTCCGTATGTACTTGAGTTTTGGGTGCGTTTATGAGCACTGTAATATAGTTTAATGTTACACCTTCTTATTTAAAATAAAACAAAGCAAAGAACAAGTGTCTTATCATTTATTATAATACATAGCATTATACATCACTAGTTGTCCGCGACAAACAATGTTGATCTGCCGTGGTACACGTCCTTGTGGAGATTGAAAGAATGCCATCTTCTCCTGTTCCGTTGTGGTCTCCTTTTAATAGTCTTAAATAATGATTTAATGATATTTATTTGCCGCCGTCACGGCTATAATGCTTCTCCGACAAGCCGCTTCTTCTGCGTTTGCCGTGGTACTGCGGGTAACACCAGCAACACGCCCGTGGACACTGCATACTAGCGGTCCGCATGTGTACTGCATGTCGACGCAGAAGTATAAATGAAAACTGACGCACAGCTTACGGCGTAGGTCCGACGCAGAAGTATAAATTGGGCTTTACTGTGCTGCTTTGTTTACTGGCTGTTCTTGTTGCCTCTCCCTCAGTTTATTTTCACCCCTATCCCTCCTTTCTTCACCTTTGCAGAAATCCTGAGGTGTTATGTTGGGTGTGTAACCAAAAGGAGAGGGGAGAGGGAAGGGAGGACCTGCAACACAACGGCTGACTTAAAAATAAAATCTTTACTCCGAACACTGCTTAATCCGATCAATCCCAGGTGTTGTAGATTTGGCCACTGTGTATGGGAGAATTATGGGTAGTCCCTGGAAAGGTTTTGTCGAGTTTACCTTGCCGGCGTCGCCACCTGCAGCGTTTGTTAGCGCTGACCTGAACAGCACTTCGCCCGTCGGGCTCAGCCTGTCACCCTACGGCCGATCTGTAAGTGCCCTGCCATCCGCTCTCCACCCCGCTGTCCCCCACTCTCCCGAACTCGACTCGTTCATTAAACACCCACTGTCGCCTCTCTGCGCTGTTCCTTTACTCCATCATCCTGATCACCAGGCTTAGAGGCTGGCCTCGATCACTTGCCGTAGAGAACGAGCAGCAACGAGAGGTGAAGAGGCAAGAACAATGATATTTCCACTATAGTAGCTGAGCGTAGATTTGTTTATTCAGTCAACTGCTGTTGAACCATGTATGATTGGCAGTAAATGCATATTAGGCTTTGTTGTATGACACTGAGTGAATCGAAGCGTTTATGGGTGCGTAAAGGCCTGTGTCTGTTTCAATGTAATGGCCCAGTGGTCGAGGCTGGTCAGAGTCTGTGTCATCTAACCATTTGCTGTTACCGTGTAGTCTAGTAGTGTCATTGCCAGTCGCTTCATCAAACTAACACATTCTGATTTTCCTTGAGCATGTATCCTAGCACGGGTGGGGAATTAGAATTAAAGGAATAGTTTACCCAAAAAAAAACCTTCTGTGGAACAAAGATAATTTGAAGTTCTTTTTTTTTTGTCCATTGTTGTCTTGTGTTCCTCAAAAGAAAGTCAGTTATATAGTTTGGAAATGACAATTAGGATGAGTAAACAAAGACGGAACTTTCATCACAAAACACATTTCACAATTATTTCAACCCATCACTTAAATGTAAGGTTCAACTTGAATGGAGCAGTGAAAGTTAAATGATGTGATGCATTGACATTAGAATGTACCAATATTGGTGAACTGTAGAAATAGTACAGCTGTTGTAATGGATATGGTAATTTATTGGTTGAGTATGTTGACTTTCCCATGTGTCAGTTACTTTTGTCATTCTTTGGATGCTTTTATTCAAAGAAAACGCAAGCATACTTGCCATATCACTACTTTTAGACTTAGCCAGCCTTGTTTGTTGCTTCTATGGCTTTTACTTTTCCTGTAAGTTAGCTGCCACCCATTTTAACTTGTTTAATGTCAGTTCTGGACATTTGACCCAAAGGCACATATGTGATTGATTTCGTACTTTTTGCATACTTTCTATTGTTTAGATTTCTTCCTGGAAGCTCTTCTTTCGCATTTCAAATTACATATTGCCAGCTACCTGCTAGTAATTACTAGAACCTTAACAAAAGGCATAAGGAGTGTATATATTTATTTATTTTGTTTTATTTTTTTTATTATTATTTTTTTACCCTTTGTAGATCATCATAGTGGTGTGATGGCCTCTTTGACATGTTTCATTTCTTGCAGTGAGGGTTTATTTTTTTTAAAAGAATTGATCTTCTCAGAAGGGTTGTTTTTGGTGCCATTTCTTGGTTCTTCCTGTTTGGTGATCCTTCATTTAGGTAGTGTTTTTATTTATTTTTAAATACCCCCCCCTTATTGCCTTCAGTGTCCTACTACCCATTACCTTCACCTGAAGATGGAGGCCTCTGATACCCCTGTTGCTGCCCCCACCCCTTCTACCTCAAGCCAGCCAATCCCCCGCTCCGCTTCAGTCTCATGCCATGTCTCTCGTGCATCAGGGGGCAAAAAGCTAAAGCGGACCCCCTTATATCAGCGATCCGTAAGTGGGCATGATGGGACAGTCTGTGCCGGCTTGGTCATCACTGGCAAAGAATACCTGACACTGTTACCGCATGCTTTAAATTTAGGAGTTGTATAGCTTTTGGCTTTACAGGTTTTTTTGGTCCATAAAATCTGTTTTTGATTGTGTAACTTTTGATCACATGCCTGCCAACCGTTCACGTACAGTTCAATTGATTTGTGGGTGAAGTTCTACACAAAGACCTAGTCCTAACTTTGAATGTGGTGTTTGTTTGTGTGTGTATACTCTAATATATAATTAAGTCAGTGTGGAGTGGATTAAATGCATGAACTTTAATTTTAATTTCTAGGTTTAATATGAAACCGATGATACATACATTTGTGTGTTCTTTGGTGTTGTGCAGATTTATCCTGGTCATTTTGATATACTTGATCAGGGAACCAGTTCAAGCAGACCAAACGGAGAAGAGAAATTTAAACCTACATGCCACAACAAATTACTGGGACAATGTTTCCCCTCTTTATTTATTTTTTTCTCCATATTTGCGAATACTTGCAGCATTTAAAATCCTATTTCATCCCATTTTACCATTTCCCACACTTGTGTTCTGATCTGTTGTGGAGCAGTCGGATGTGTGGAGAATGCTAAAGGTCATTTTACAAAGTACATTTTTAACTCATCCTATGTCTTATTGTCCCATAGATGAGTTTTGACCCCAGTCTGCTGCATAATAATGGTCATGGTGGCTTTGCCAATGGAACGGGCATGGGAATACGTGAGACGGGAGTGGTTGAAAAGCTGCTAGCATCATACGGCTTCATTCAGTGCTCTGAGAGACAGGCCCGCCTCTTCTTCCACTGCTCTCAGTACAGCGGCAACCTGCAAGAGCTAAAGATCGGAGGTATGAGCCAAATGGGGTGGGCGAAATAACAGGAACTAAGGCTGAACAGTGTAACTAAAAAATTACGTATTTAGCCTTTTGATGATAACCTTTTTGGTCAAGCTTTAGTACAAACAAATCATTAAATGTTTCTGATCCAGACAAGTCATTGAACCAGAATTTTGAATTGCGCCATTTCAAATTGCTAAAACATTGTTTTAAGGAAATTAAACCTACCCAATCTAATGCCATTTTTTGCTACTGAATGTTGAGACTCTTATCTCCATTTTAACCATCTCATAATTGTGAGTTGGTGCTTCTTTAGGGAAGCTTATGGCTGAAATACAACAATTAATCAAATTAATTGCAGTATACAATTCACCAGTAAAAACATCACAAATGTCTTGTCAGTATTCAATAATGACAAGACCTAACAGGAAACTTGATGCCAAAAATACATGCAGTAAATATTAGGGCATTGCTTTTAACACATGTATCTTAATGCAGGAACTGACTTTCATGTTTTGTCTGTTCTGCCATTTTTCAGACGATGTGGAGTTTGAGGTGTCGTCTGATAGACGCACTGGCAAACCAATTGCGGTGAAGCTGGTAAAAATCAAGGCAGAAATGTTGCCAGAAGAGCGAATTTCTGGGCAGGTGGGGCCTGACTTGCAAGCCTCTCCTTTAACTGTGCTGCATGGTTTTATTCATCCAGTTAAGGAACACATTTTACTTTCGTGTTTTATTGTCCTTGTCCCATTAATGTCCATCATTGTTGGAGGTTCGAGCTCATTTTTAATCCATATTGACCTGGAAAAATGCGTAAATCACTGGTTTCTATTAAGAGTTACATAGCAATCCTATTAACTGACCTGATGCTAATGCTTTGCTTTTATGTGGGTTCACAATGAGCTTGATTGTCTTTGTGTTTTGTGGTCTTGTTGGGAGAACTTTTCATCTTCATTTAATATACAGTTATGAGAGAAACAAATCTTGATTTGTTCTCAATATGAAGTCTGTCATTCATGTACTTAAATATTAATTTTTTTGACTGGTTCCTTGAACTCAGATGTACAAGTCAAATATGAATGTTTCTTTTAATGGTTTTATTTAATCTGTCTTTAGTTCAGAACATGTTGCACATCTGTGTTCAGGGACTTTCTCTTTAGCATTTAAAAATAGTTAGTTGATCCTGTCTCTCACCAATGCAGCCTCTAACCCCGTCTTGTCTATTTGCACGTCCCCTTTCTTCAGGTAGTGTCAGCTATCCCTTCTCACTTGGACGGGAAGTCCGCACCTGGCCAAGTGCCCACAGGCAGTGTGTGTTATGAGAGGAATGGAGTGAGTGTCTTTTATTCTCATTTGCAGAGTTTTGCTTGTCATGTTTCCCCCCTTTTGAGACCATTTTGGGACAGATACAACTTGGCAAACCAAAAGAAAAGCTGAATGAATAACAGTTCTGTGGTTCATAAACTAGTCTTTATATGGCACACTGATGGTGCCAGATGCTGTTTCTGAAGGTGTTTGTGGTTTGTATGTTCTCACAGGAAGTGTTTTATTTGACCTACAACCCTGAGGATGTTGAAGGAAACCTTACTTTAGATACTGGAGATAAAGTCAGTTTTTACATGGAGACCAACAAGCAGTAAGTGGATTTAATGTCTGATTGAAATGGTTATAATTCAAAAGAGGAACAGTTTTTGGATGTTAACATTTTTTGTTTGTTTGTTTCAGTACTGGTGCTGTTAGTGCTCACAACATTGTATTGGTAAAGAAGAAACAGTCAAGATGTCAGGGAGTTGTTTGTGCTACCAAGGTAAGGAACTTATTCAAAGATGAGTTTGTAGTAGCTGCTTTTTTTTGTAGACTATACGGAGGAATAGTGATCTCCTGCCCTCTGGTGGGAAGGAGAATGGCAAAAGACTTCTCTTATCTCACCATTCTGCTAGAATAGTCAATAAAGGAAGTTGTGTAGGTTTAAAGGGATAGTTCACTTTGAAATTAAAATTTGGTATCTATCAGCTTACCCCAAGGGCATCCAAGATGTAGGTGTCTTTTTTTCTTCAGTAGATCCAATTTTGATGTTTTTAGGTCAAACCGTTCTAGTCTGTCAGTCATATAATTGCAGGTATAGGTGTCCATCTCTATAAGAGGGAAAAAGAACATGCACAGAGAAATCAAAATTAAACATTTCCCCATCGTAACTACACATTGATGGCCTAAGACACGAAACGAGCGGTTTGTGTGAGAAAACGAACAGTATTTATATCGTTTTTTACCTCTTGTACACAACCATGTCCAAGTGATCTGAGTGCACACACATCCGGTGTGTGACGTGTGTGTGCGCGCGCTCTGGCTCACGCTTGACGGAGGGCGTGTCTGAAGCGTGGTGCTGACGCAACTTTTCAAGCGCCAATGGAGGCATCAGCCAATCAGATCGCCTCATGCAAATACCCAATCCAGTTCATGCAACACCAGAGAAGTATGTGATTGGTTGTTGTAACTATGACGGCGCGTCAGCACCACGCTTCAGACACGCCCTCCGTCAAGCGTTGACGCCGACGAGCCAGAGCGCGCACACACACACGTCACACACCGGATGTGTGCGGCACTCAGATCACTTGGACATGGTTGTGTACAAGAGGTAAAAAACGATATAAATACTGTTCGTTTTCTCACACAAACCGCTCGTTTCGTGTCTTAGGCCATCAATGTGTAATTACGATGGGGAATTGTTTAATTTTGATTTCTCTGTGCATGTTGTTTTTCCCTCTTATAGAGACGGACACCTATACCTGCCATTATATGACTGACAGACTAGAACGGTTTGACCTAAAAACATCAAAATTGGATCTACTGAAGAAAAAAAGACACCTACATCTTGGATGCCCTTGGGGTAAGCTGATAGATACCAAATTTTAATTTCAAAGTGAACTATCCCTTTAACAACAACATAATGCTAAATGGTTTATTTTCAAATCTTTGAATTTGAACATTGCAATAACTTGTAATTCAGAACTTATCTGCAAATCTCGACTGTACAATTCTAAAATTCAAAATTACATTTATACTTTTTGTTAAATAATAATATAATATATACTTTTTGTTAAAGTTTTGCTGGTTTCAAACTTAAAAATTGTGTCTTGCAGGAGGCCTTTGGATTCATTGAACGAGGGGATGTTGTGAAGGAGATCTTCTTCCACTACAGTGAGTTTAAAGGAGATCTGGAGGCTCTGCAAGCTGGAGATGATGTGGAATTCACCATTAAAGAAAGAAACGTGAGCAATAAATGAAGAAATATTTTTACTGATGTATTTGATGTTGCTGCTGTTGGTCTTTGATTAGTAAATAATACTTACTGATAAGATGCAAAAGATTTTACTTTCAAACACTGAGTGAAATTACTAGTTGTGAGATGCACTGCCATTTCAAACAGTTTTATGGAGGTTGTTTCTGTGTGTGTCTCATAGGGCAAGGAAGTGGCCACAGATGTGAGACAGTTGCTTCAGGGCACTGTTATATTTGAGGACATCAGTATTGAGACTTTCGAGGGCACTGTCACCAAGGTTATTCCCAAGGTCCCCACCAAGAATCAGGTTTGTGAATCAGCTCTTGCCATTAGTCTTCCCAGACTCCCTCAATAACATTACCATATAGATTCTGCTTGCATGTTAAATCTAATAAGACTCCATCTGTCTCTCTCAGAACGACCCGCTGCCTGGGCGAATCAGTGCCAGAATTAATTTCACTGACAAAGAGCTGCTATTCGGGGAGAAGGACACCAAGTCCAAAGTGACGCTGCTGGAGGGCGACCATGTCCAGTTCAATATATCCACCGACCGTCGGGACAAACTGGAGAGAGCGACAAATATCGACATCCTCCCTGACACCTTCCATTTCACAAAGGAGACCCGTGAAATGGTGCGACTGTAGAACTTTGTCCTTGTGGTTACTTGCAAGGCTGTTTTACTTTGTGCTAATGTTGGCTTTGTCTCTCTCCTTGTCTTTTTGTGCAGGGTGTGATAGCTGCCATGCGTGATGGTTTTGGATTCATCAAATGTGTGGACCGTGATGCCCGAATGTTCTTCCATTTCAGCGAGGTTCTAGAAGATAGCCAACTGCACATTTCTGATGAAGTGGAATTCACTGTTGTCCCTGTGAGTTCCCAGATATCACCACACCTGAACCACTTTTATGTTCCTGTTTTTGTCTCAGTTTATGTAAATGGTTTTTTTTGGTGATGGACTATATTATCATCATCAGTTGGCCATCCTGTTCGCTGGATATAAGAATCAGCTGTTGAAAAACCCAGATTGGTCCACTGCTTTAACTGTACTCAAAGCAGAAACAAATGTAAATTTTAATTGTGGTCTTAGATTGACTAGCTTTAAAACATCCCCTCTTTCCTTTCTCAGGACATGCTGTCAGCCCAAAGGAACCATGCCGTGCGGATCAAAAAGCTGCCCAAGGGCACGGTGTCGTTCCACACTCAATCTGAGCTGCGTTTTATGGGGGTGGTGGAGAAAGAAGCTGCGCCTCCTACCACCAGCAAGAACTCCAGCCCCAGCAAGGGCAAAGAGAAGGTAGACCAACTCTTGACTTCCTGAATCTGCATTACCGTTCAAATGTTTGGGGTTGGCAAGGTGGTTTTGAAAAGTTTATGCTCACCAAGGCTGCATTTATTTGAGCCAAAACAGAAAAATTGTAATATTGTGAAATTGTTACAATTTAAAATAACTTTCATTTTGTTATAATGTAATTTATTCCTGTGATGGCAAAACTAAATTTTCAGCAGCCATTACTCTAGATTTCAGAGTCAACGATTCTTCAGAAATGATTCTAATATACTGATTTGATGCTCATGAAACATTTCTAATTAATGTTGACATTAATTGTACTACTTAATATATTTGGAAATGGTGATACTTTTTTCAGGATTCTTTGAATAGAAAGCTCAATAGAACAGCATTTATTTTAAATATAAATATTTTGTAACATTGTTTTTACTGTCATTTGATCAAATTAGTGTCCTTGCTGAATAAAGAAAATCGTAATGACCCCAAACTTTTGAAAGGTAGTGTATATGCAGTTGATTTTAATGTGTTTCTTCTTAAGAGCGCTTTAAGTACACATCTGTGGAGATTTGGTGTGGAACCATCAGTCATAATTATAAAGAGGGACTTTGAAAATGGAGTTTAGTATTTTTGTTTTTGATTTTGCTTTCCAAACTTTTATATCCTGTATCTGCTTGTCTCCCTCTTAATTGACGCAAGCACAAAATGCAGTAGTAAAATACTACTATCTTTTGTCTGACCTTCTATTCTCTTTTGTTCCTTTTTTTATTTTATTTTTTTATTTTTATTTTTACCATGCTCGTCTTCATTAGAAAAAAGACAAGGTAGGCTGCTGTTTTCTGCATGCTGCCTTTCCTCCACAGTGTAGACTGCTAGAACTTCTCACAACATGATCTTAAAACGTATTGGGGGCAAATTGTTAAAGTACCCAGGATGAGATTTTACTTACTGTAACTGAGTAGTATAGTAAAACTTTTCTTTAATTTTATTCACCTCCAATTCAAACATTTTATGACTGGGTAAATTAAGTCACGGATGTCTAATCCTCCATATTTCTCGTTTTTAAGGGTAAAGTTGAAAAGCTCAGTTTGATCTGTATGTCCATGACTCTTTGTTTGGTTATGAGGTCTGTTGGCATGAGCTGAGATTGATTTAACAGCATTAAATCATACAGACATGTTAACCTCATAACCATACCAACTCAGCCAAGCTGTGACACTCAGTGTGTGCATTCTTGTATGAGGGGTATAACGGTTCAGTTTCTGTGTCACTCACGCAATTAATTTTTAAAATGGAAACAAGTTCATACACATTTTAACCATGGCACAAATGTGTATCAAACTGGGTGACAAACTGTATGAGAGCAGTTTTACCCCTTGTGTTAGTGTGCATGATGGCTAAATATTGTGAAGCATTAGATGTTTTGAGTTTCTTTATTTACTCATTGTGTGAATACACACTTTCCCCATGCTTTGCATCTTTTTGGATGTTTAATTCTGTAAGGCAAAGCTAGGAGTTTTAAAAAATTATGGCTGCTGATATCCAGAGACACAATCTTGTTTACATGGTCCTCAAGTATCTGCAGTCTGTTGAAACTGGCCTTCAGCACTGACACTAATTGAAAAATAACAATTTAGTTCACAATTATGGCTAATTTCTGTACTTAATCAATCTTGAAGATGCACTCAGTAGTATTTTCATTTTCAAAAGTTTGACATACAGCCCGAGTGTTTATTTCATGAGTCTATATAGGGCTTTTCACACTGCGCTTAACCCAGGGTTATCATCGTTCTAAACAATGCTTTTAACCCTGGGTAAAGAAACATTTCACACTGTAATTTGAAAGCGGTGTTAGCACCGCTTTTTACCCGGGGTTATGAAACCCTGCTCCAGAGCAGGGTTAGCACAGCATTTGCGATGCTAAGTTTGTTCAGTGTGAAACTAAGCGGTGTTTGCTTGTTGCTGCTGGACGTTTGGCAACAGACAGCCAATCAGAAATTGAGCAGCGAGGCTCATGTCACGTCAGTAACAGGAAACGCGTGTTGTGTAAACAGCAGCCGGTGAGAGAAAAGTAAAAAATGACAAGACGGAAAGCGTGTGAACTGGAGTGATGAGGAGGTTTGTCTGTTTCCTTGCCTTTAGCCATTTTAGGCCTCATGAGACGCACAAAGACCTCTGCAGTGACTTTTGTATAAAAAGTGTAAATGGGTTGCCTGCTGTTCGTCCAGTCAGTGACTGTGACACCGCAAATAAGAACGTTAACCCGGGGTTTTGGAATGTACTGTGTGAAACGTTTGTTAATGGATACCCAGGATTAACGGTTAACCCCAGGTATAGTATGAGCAGTGTGAAACGTGATTACAGATAACCCAGGATTGTTTATCCAGGGTTTAGGATGACCCAGGGTTAACCATTTCAAGTGTGAAAAGCCCTTATAAGTCGGAGTTCATCTCCGTTCTGGATATGTTGTTGGTCCTTATGTGAATGTGTGTATTTGTGTCGTCACCAGGATGCAGAGGAAGGCTTGATTGCGTATGAAGACAGTGGAGTGAAGAACACACTTACCTACTATATTAAAGATCTGGAGGGAGGTGCTTACCCACAGGTTGGAGACAAGGTACATTAGACTGGCACTGTGGCTCAGTGTTACTTGTGCTTGCTGAATTTCCCCTTGGACTAATAAAGTAGATTTTCAACTTGATGGTTTGTTGTAAAGTAAACCCTCATGTCTCCACTAGGTGGAGTTCTCAATCAGTGAAGTGAAACGCACCGGACAGCAAAGCGCTGTGTCCCTCAAGGTCCTTAATCGTGCTGTTGGCACAAAGAGGCTTCTGGGATACATAGCAACACTGAAGGATAACTTTGGCTTCATAGAAACAGCCAATCATGATCAGGAGATCTTCTTCCACTACAGGTAATTAATGTTTCTCCTTGATGGTTTTGCCTCGTTGTTGTTGTTTTTTCTTATTGTTAATCTGAATTGTGTGCAGTGAGGTATGTGGGGATGTGGATAACATGGACCTGGGAGATACAGTGGAGTACACTCTATCCAAGGGCAAAGGAAACAAAATCAGTGCTGAGAAGGTCACCCAAGTTGCAGCTGGTATGTTGCAGAGACTTTTTATTGGTTTGGCATTAATACATTTTTTTGTTTCACGCAAATAACACAACTCTGTGTGTGTCAGTGAATGGTGTAGGAGAGGATGTGAGTAATACCGTGTTCCTGGGGAAAGTGGTTCGGCCCTTGCGCAGTGTGGACCCTTCTCAGACTGATTATCAAGGCCTTATTGAGATCACAGAGGAAGGTGAGTGACACAAGCTGTTAGTGTGTGTGGTCCTTTTAAAATCCATCTAGAGCAGTGGTTCCCAACCTTTTTTTCATGGGCCCCCCCTACGTACACGTATGGTAATCTGAGCCCCCCCCCCCCCCCCCCCCCCCCCAAAAAAAGACCCGTATTATATTTATACACGCCCACATATACATAGTAGCATACATTTACATCATGATAACCAGAGTTAAAACCACACGTATAGCAACTCAATACTGTTGTAAAAATGCAACTATATGGTTTCTAGGTAGCCTATTTATATGTAAAACAGTAAATGCACAAACGCTAGCCTATAGCTTAATAACAAATATACTGTAGTTACATTCCATTACTCCTTTAATACATTTAATACACGTCTACACTAATATAATAAATTTGATATAAATACCCCACATTTCTGCCACAATACCATGGTGCAGTTAGTTACTACAGTAAATCCATGGTAAACGATGGTGATTTGTAGACTGAAAAGCCTTCTGACTGTATCGTTGCACAGTGTTTTTCTGCTGTTTGTCAGCGCTGTTTTATATGGATTTAAACTAGTTTATACTAGACTGATACTAGTTTATACCAGTCATTTGTGTTCTTCGCTGAATTCAAGCGCTTCTCACTGGATCTCACAGCGCTGTTTAGTGGTCGCGTGATCGGAGAGTAAACACATCTGCTCTAGTCAGCTCGTGCTGCGCCGCTGTTTGAACCGAGCAGATATGGTCCGTGTGGCGCGCGGTTCAAATGAGTAGCGCTGTTTTGTTCCGCTTTTGCCGCATACACATTAAATTGAATATTTATCGAACTTGAAATTATATCACTATATAATTATAGTTATTGTTTTATCGCCCAGCCCTACTTCAAAGTATATCTGCTCCCGGGGGCGTGCCCCCCCAGGTTGGGAACCACTGATCTAGAGCATTTTGTAATCATGTTAGAAACCATGAACTCCCCTCAATTTTAATTAACTGCTGTTATCTGCTCAGACATTTCACTAGCAGCCAGCAAGGGTCAGAGTTATCCATTCGGCATCGTTGGTATGGCCAATAAAGGTGACTGTCTGCAAAAGGGCGAGATGGTGAAGTTTCAGTTGTGTACAGTGGCCCAGACAGGACAAAAGATGGCCTGCAATATTGTGCCTCAGCGTAGAGCCCTGGTGGAGTGCGTCAAAGATCAGGTAAACTTACTGATGCAAGAAAGTGAGAAGTTTTTAACTTAAGACACTGGCTAAACGTAGTCCCCCCCCCCCCCCTTCCCCAGTTTGGTTTCATCACATACGAAGTTGGAGAGAGCAAGAAGCTGTTTTTCCATGTCAAGGAGGTGCAGGATGGTCTGGAGCTCCAGGCTGGTGATGAAGTGGAGTTTTCGGTTATCCTGAACCAACGCACAGGCAAATGCAGTGCCTGCAATGTTCGCAAAGTCGGGTAAGACTGCTGGGTGTGAATCTGAGTCACGTGTAATATTAAGAAATTGAGCTGATAAATATTTTAGATTTATATTGGCTTTTTTATTAATCTAACCAGATTTCTTTTTTTGTTTTAATTACACAGTGAGGGTCCAAAACCAGTAGCAACACCTCGACCTGACAGACTGGTCAATCGCTTGAAGAGCATCACTCTTGATGACACCAACGCCCCCCGTCTTGTTATTATCAGACAGCCTCGTGGTCCAGACAATTCAAAGGTACAAATAACTGCTTTTCTGTTTACCATTTCTTGATTGGTGAGTCCAAATCAAAAACTAACTTTTTGTTGGTTTTTAGAAAGCATTTAAGTAAACAAATTTTTGCTTCTAATACTGCAGTCCAAGAAACTTTCAGATATGAAACTTGCCTAAAATAATTGACATCTTGATCTTGACCTGTTTTGTTTCTACAGGGCTTCAATGTAGAGAGGAAATCCCGCCAACCTGGTGTTACTGACTGAGTACTGTTCACCCCTCTTCTTCCTCCTCCTCCTCCTTAATATGTGAGAAACACCTTGAAGAAAAGTAATCAGACAGAGCAGAGGAAGGGATTTGTGTCTGTTTAGTTCGCTCTCATTTTATCTCACCCATAAACACAATTCACAGAGTAACAAATGCATCAAGACTTGAAAATTAGCACACACAATTCCCTTCCTTTGTCACAAGATCCCTTGCAAAAAAAAAAAAAAAAAATCCTCATCTCATTGTATGCGTGACGTTTTTTGTGTGGTTGTAATTTGAGCAAAACCCCTCGTGTTGTATGAGCGTGTGTGTGGTATGCATCACATGTAAACTTGTAAGGTTATGCAGAGGATATGAGGGGAAATAAGGGGTTTGTAGTTCTCACATCTTTAAATTGAGATGTGGGCACTTTTTGACCCGTTTTTCGTTTCTGCTGAAATTGAAATGCCAGGAATTCTGCACCTGCTGCTGTGTGAGTGAGTTATTGTTTTAGAGTAGCTTTGCCTGTCTGTATTTTGACCTCCGTTATATATACTTTATTCTTCCTGTATCACTTGAATTCTTCCCATGTTGAGTTTCTCACCCAGGTGAAGCCGAGATATTGCTGGGCTCTTTCTGCTGAGAAATAAAATGACTTTAAAGTTCTTTTCACTCACGTTTTCCATACCAATTCCATAGGTTTTAACATGGATCTAAGAACTTAATAAATTTTCTCTGCGCTCAGAACCCGCTTGTGTATGGTTTTTGATGTGTAAATTACTATTTTTGATTATTTTCAAATTAAATTGGCTTGTTCTTTTTAAAGAGCCTTTATTTTAATTCCTGTTTTGATTTCAAAAGCTCAATCTGTTTATGGGCAAGTGCAGAATTCCTAATGGCATCTTGTAGCCTGCGGTCCTTTTTATATAGCTCTTTTTCTTTGCACATGTACTTTTCTTTTTTCCTTTAAGTTCTACTTAATGTCTGCTAATGAATAAATTGATAAAGAAAAAGGTGCCTAGAAACAAACAAAACAAAAAATGTAAAGAAAAAAAAATTGTGACCCTGTCCTCGAACAGCCACCAAAATATAAGAGCAATTGTAGGGTGGCTCCCCCCCCCCCCCCCCCCCCCAGGTAGAGAGAACCGGTGTGCACACCCATCCAACCCATCCCCCCCACCCCCGTGGGTTGAAATATACTCTGTTATGTGTGCTGTTACTTGGGTGGACTTTTTGAAAACTTGAATAAAACGAGCAAATGTATGCAGAACATGAGAAATGGGGGAAGTGTAATGAGTAAAATTTAAAAACATGCAAAGAAATTTGATTACGTGGATGGAGGCTATTTGCAGTGCTTCTTATGATAAATGGAGCTATTACTGTCATGAATATTCTCTGGAGCACCCTGGGTTTGTGTTGAACCTTAAGGTTCTCCTATATACTTTTGTTCATGGTCTTGAATGAAACAATTGAAATAAACATTTTATGAGAATCAAAGGTGTATTGTTTAATTTTTTATGAGCAAAGCACTGTACAGAACCTTTAAACATAATTTTCATGCCTTTGCACAATTTTAAATGAGGTATCCATGAAACCTAAAAGAAAGGGGGTTTAAAAGTTTCATAGTGTTTATACTCTGGTACTTCCCAACTGTACGGTTATTTCAGAGCGGTGAACCATCTTATGTTTTGTCACTGATGTTGGATTCTGGCTCTGAGACCATAACGTCCACCATTCCCTCAGGTCTTCTGGTCCATTTAGAGGAGGATTTGATATCTGATTTGATGAAACAAGCACATATGGGAGTTTGGACTCCAGCGTTGTCACCACCCTTTTTGTTCCACTATCTCCACATGATCCGTCTGCTGAGATCTGTTTTTTGTCAATTATTTGGGCAGGTTTTGTCGCATCTGCTTGGATATTCTCTCCAGTGATGTCTTCATGACCTGTTTGCTGCTGGGAGTTTCTCAAGTCCATCGCTTGCAGTTTCTGTTTGTACTCTTCCAGCTTAGCTTTGCACTCAGCAGCTTCCTCTTTAATCTGAAGGAATTGTCTCTGAAGGTCTCTCTCAAAGACTTCCTCCGCCTTGAGCTCATTGAGCCAGAACTTGAGTTGCTCCTCCTCTTCCGGCAGTGGCTCAGAAAACTCCCTGGTAGCTTGCTGCTGCTCAAGCTCAAGGATCATTTGGTCCGTTGACTCAATTTTGTGCTTTAGTTCTTGCAGACTTTCCTGTTGATGGACAACTAGTCGTCTTAACTCTACAATCTCCTCACTCTCTGTCTCTTGATGGATTGTTTGGACCACTGTATAATGGGTTTTCAGGTCCTCTTCTGAGCCTTTCCGTTCCTCTTCCGCTCGTCTCTCACATACAGCACTCTCATCAGTGCATCTCCCACGGTTCCCAAGGCAACTCATCAAAGGCTGATGTGGTGTGACTCTATTTTTGTCTTTTTTGTCCCTTGCCTGCGGCATCCCAGAGGCCAGGGAGCTTTTGGTTGTGTTATCAGAGTGCCCATTTCCTTTATTGCCCTCCTTGTCTTTCCCCTTATCTCGTCCTGATTGCTGCTTCCCGCCTCTGCCCAAGTTTTCCAGCCAACCCCATGCTTCCTCCATTAGTGTTAGCGACTTCCGCTTGGGTCTCTTCGGTTCCTCGGGCGGTGACTCGGAGTGGAGGCAGAGGCGTGACAGCGGTGGGAGGCTCTGGCGGTGTAAGGCGATTGCCCCGCTGGCTCTTCGCGCTCTCCCTGTCCCCTCTGCTTGCCTCATTTGGGCTTTGGGCTGGTTTGTTTCTTCCTCAAGGGATGGACCGATATGCTTCAAAGTGAGCTGCACCTCCTTAGCTTGCTCACCATATTTCTCCAAGGACTCCAAGAGACGCTCATCTGGAGTCACATTACGTTCATATTCTTTAAATTTTTCTCTCAGAGTGTATCGACCAGTGCGACCTATGGGAGAACAATATTAAAAGTTATAGTTTTGGGACAAACACAGATGCTTTTATCCAAACCAACTTACAGATGATGAAGCAATTCATCTTAACGAGGCAATATAACAAGAAGAGCTAGCAATAAAAAAAATCAAACATTGTCCAGAATAGTACAAGCTAGAATAAGCTATTTCTTTAATATTGTCAGGGATTTGGCTGTTTTAAGAGTCGGAACATAATTTTTTTTTAATACAAAACATTACACAACACAGTTTTACTTCCAAATTTGTCCTAACACAAAGATATTTTGATATGAACTGTTTTTGTCCATATAATGGAAGTCAGTGTGGTCCAAAACAACTTTGACTTCCATGGTTTAGACAAAAAACACTGAGACAATTTTCAAAATATCTTCTGATATGTTCCACAGAATAAATAAAGTTGTACAGGTTTGGGACAACATGAGGTTGAGTATATCATGGCAGAATTTTTATTTTGGGGTGAACTGTCCCTTTAGGCATTTAAGAGCATTGACCTTCTAATGAATGTTCAGTATTTCCAGCAAATGCTTGCAGACTAATAGTATGGTTTCTTCATGTTCATGTTTTTGACAGTTGTTTCATGAAATAATTAGCTCCAAGATGTTGGCCCAGACATTTACTTACCAAGTGCCCGTGCTAAAGCGATGACCACCTCCTGACATGTTGTTTTGCCAGTGACACCACAAACTATGCGCTGGACTCCTTCGACATACACCTTTACTTCCATTCTAAAAGAAAAATAAATCGGATGTTTGTTTCTTCTGTCTAAACCTTTCTGTAAGCCTGAAATGTCACATTCTCAAGAAAATGTCAATCCAATAAAATGACTTATTCACTCCATAATAAATATTCACTCAAGTTGTATTCACACAATAACGAACTACTGATCACTGGTTTATGTAGAAAAAAATAATAATTTGAACATTAAGTAAGCCAATGTTGTAATATAGCATTTTGAATATGAACAGAATAAATTATTTTTAGCAAGTAAATTATAAATCATATGAGGTTTATAGATGGTTGAGTTCATAAAATTAGATTCTGATTTTATGGAGGGTGTGTACTGTACCTGTTTTGATGATCAGAAAATTCCTAAATTTCTTTAGTTGAAGCATAGTAAAATCATTGCACTTAGATAAGAGGCAGTTCGGTGGATGTTGTCCTGGTGTACATGGAAAAGTCTTCTAGTCCTCCTTGACTTAGCTGAACAAGTACAAACCCTTCCCTTCAGTAAACATTCAGATCAAGACTGATAACAGACTTCGGCTGTAGATGTTGGTATGTGTGTTTGTTTACAGTGCAGTACATAAATTCCCTAGACATCTTTTTTTTTTGGATGCTAATTATTTTGAATTTGAGTAAACATGTTTACATTTGACTTATACTGGGGCCAAAACAGGGCTTCAGTTACTAAACATGCTGTATGTTTTCTTGCAATCTATTCTATATCTTAAAAATACTTATGTCCTTGCAGTCACATATTTAAGAAAACATGAGCAGACAGTTAATTAATATACCATATGAGCTATTATTTAGTCAAAATAAATATAGGCACCATGAAGTGACCATTGATTTTTTTAAAATAATAAATCTGTAAATAATAAAACATTTAACACATTTTATTTTGTAATATGAAATTGTAATTTGATTACACAAATTATACATTTTAAAAACATACATATTTTCTGCCTTGATTTAATTTGCTGGCAATCAATTAAAAAAAAATGAATGTAACTAAATGTAATCCATTTTAAAGGCATTTCAATTTATCTAAAATTTCAGAAACAGACATTAGAAAAAATAGGGTGAGTTGTAACACTAATAAAAAAATCTATATTTAAAAAATTCTGCATGAATGTATTGTGGTTATCAAATGTACTTGTTTTCTTTTTTTCACTTTTATTGTCACATCATCACAGCACATGTGCTTGAGTGAAATTCTTGAGAGCGTGCTCCATACAGTGCAGAAACAATTAACATACAGTACCATTACATACTTACAGACTTATACAGATGACAATGTGCAATATACACATACATATACTCAGTACACACAGTGTACTATTAGACATACTTACAGTTATCAATACACATTCTACATTATGTACACCTATGTACACACACAATAATATGCAAGGTGCAGTAGATTATACAAAAACTGGATACGCAAATGTCATGGATGTGCATTGGATGGTATCCAGTGGTAGCAGATAGATTGTTGTATTAGTGCAGTGTGTACGTGTAGTCCAGTTTGAATTGTGGAGTTAAAGTGCAGTGCGTGGCATATCGTAAAGTGGGTGTGTGCTGTAGGGTGTATTAGTTCTGACTGTTCATTAGCCTGAGAGCCTGAGGGAAAAAGCTATCCCTCAGTCGGCTAGTGCGGGATCGGATGCTGCGGAGACGTCTTCCTGAGGGCAGCAGAGAGAACAGTCTGTGGGACGGGTGGCTGGAGTCATTGGTGATCCTCCGGGCTTTCCTTATACACCGCCTGGTGTAGATGTCCTGGAGGGAGGGAAGCTCACCTCCAACAATGTGGCGGGCAGTTCGCACAACCCTTTGCAGAGCTTTGCGGTTGCCAGCGGTGCTGTTTCCAAACCAGGCGGTGATGCAGCCGGTCAGGATGCTCTCCACAGTGCAGGTGTAGAAGGATCTGAGGATGCTGGGGCTCATTCCAAACTTCCTCAGCCGTCTCAGGAAGAAGAGGCGTTGATGTGACTTCTTCAGCACTGCATCTGTGTGAGCGGACCATGTGAGATCCTCGGTGATGTGAACACCGAGGAACTTAAAGCTGTTTACCCGCTCCACAGGTGTCTTGTCGATGATGATGGGTGTGTGTTCTCTGCTCTGTCTCTGACAGAGTTTCTGTTTCTGTATATTTGTTTCTTTTAAAAGTGGTTCTGTACAAAAAAAATAAACTTAATCTTTAAAATACATTATACAAGATACTAAAATGCATTGTGGAAAACTGCATACTGGTTACAGGGCCATAGTCGTCTAATATTTAGACCAGTAAGTTAGTATTTTGAAAAAACGCAGTTGTAAAGACTTTTATTTTGAAAACCTTTGAGACGGACAAAAATAAGGTCAGTACTTCACACATGCATTCAGCTTGAATCGTCCGACGGTGTTTGACATAAACATGAAGATTGTTACATGGAATATAAACGGCATACGAACGTTTAAAAATGGCATCAAGAAAATTTTGGATTCATTCGATGCCGATATAATCTGCATCCAAGAGACCAAAGTTACCCGTAAGTGTTTTAAAGAAACGCGGGACTTTGAATGGGTTGATAAAGCACATGTGACCTATTTTTTAACAATTTAATAACTTTAACAGCTCAGCATACATTTTTTTTTCAGGTGACCTTTTGGATGAGAAGACAGCAATTGTTGATGGCTACAATTCATACTTTAGTTTTAGCCGAGGACGAAGTGGATACTCGGGTAAAGCAGCATACAGAACCATTAAACGACTGTAAAGTGCCTCTAAATAAAAACTGGAATGTTTTAAACACCGGATTCATGTCCAAAAAATTTAAACGTAGCCTTGTTTTTACAACTACTGCACTGTGTTCAATGAGCAACCTGATTTTCTCCATGACCAGGCGTAGCGACCTACTGTAAGGATACCGCTACTCCATTCCTGGCTGAGGAAGGATTGACAGGACTGCTGGCCAATCAGGGAGAGGCTGTTGGTTGCTATGGTGACCAGGTTGAGTTGTCCAGTGAGGAGCTTCTGGCGCTGGACAACGAAGGAAGGGCTGTCATCACTCAGCATCACTTCATGTAAGTTTAAGGATCTTAACCTTTGGACATTTACTAGTAAGCCTAACATGTTGTGAACGTTGTTTTCACATATTTTCTTTATTATTCTCAGTGGCAGAGATGGACCACAGAAGCTGACTATTATCAATGTTTACTGTCCCCGAGCTGATCCAGACAAACCTGAGAGAAAACAATACAAGCTCCAGTTTTACCAGCTCCTCCAATGCAGAGCTGAAGCCATCTTGAGCTCAGGGAGGTGAGAGAGAGGTCTAGCAAAAAAGATCTAAGATGTCTATTTGTTTGATTAACCCATTCCTCTGTCACTCTTCAGTCACGTGATTGTACTGGGAGATGTTAACACTTCTCATCGACCCATAGACCACTGTGACCCAGCTGATGTGGTAAGTCCTTTAACGTTTTGCTCCATTATTTCAAGATTTCTGTTAATTCCAGTTGTCCTGACTAGGTGTCACAATTCATAAAAGTCCACAGTAAAAGCAAAAATGCACTGTATAATGCAACACAGTCACAAACAATTAGAATGAATTTGCTGATTAATACTAGTGCAATACTAGTGATTCATTTGCTGATTAATAAAAGTGCAACAGTGCCCACTTTTTAGTGATGCTGGTTGCGAATGTATTTTTCCCATTCTTTTTACTTTAAGGAAAATCTTAAAATCCTTAAGAGTTATAAGCCATGAACCGAACTAACCAGCTGTGAGATAAATCAAGAGGTTACAAATTTTGATTTGAAGCAAAACAGTATTTGAAAATTGGACCAAAAGATAAAAGGTGCCCAATTATTCAATGTACTGAACAGATTTAATGAGGGAAAGAACTACAATCCCAAGAAACTCTGAGAACTGTAAGGTCCTCATGATTGGCCCAACAAAGGTATCCAATGGTGGATGAAGGTTTCCTGCATGTTCGGTCTTTTCGGTGCGCAAATTTATAAAATTTATGTAAAATTCTAATCTGACTCCATTTTATTATGACCTCGAATTTAGGTTAGAATGCCAATTATTATTGATCCTTCATAGGATAATTTATCTAGACATCTGATTATTCTATTTAGCTATTTAATCTTATTGCACTCATTCATTCGGATTCTTATGTCACTCAGAGATATTGCATCGGCCGTTAACATACCTCACAGTCACATACTCACCAGACAGAGGTAATTGACTAAAGCTCCATTCACACCAAGAATAACTATAACTATAAAGATAACGAACACCAGCAAATGATATTGTCTGTTTATTCTAAGCGCACATGCATCTGCCGCTTTAAATTCTCGAGCCTGTGATAGCAGGATGGATTCTGATTGGATGTCAATGTTTGTATCATTCATCAACTGGAAAAAATCGTTCTGAAAGTGATTCGAACGATATTGTTTCTCTGTGCCTTTATAGTTGTGGTGTGGACTATTCTTTTATATTGAGGACGATTTTTAGAACTAAATCTTTATCGTTATCTTTATAGTTATCGTTCTTGGTGTGAATGGGCCTTAATACTTTGGATGGCCGCTCCTATGCTTGCTCATTCTAAAAGCGCTTCTATTAGTCTCCATAGATCTGTACACACTTGAATAAAGCAACATTATCTCTAGACAGAGGTCACGACCACTTCGACAGGTGTAAGCCAACCAACATTACTTTGGTATGGTCATGCCATGGTTTCCCATGTACACGTAGCTAGAGTACTATTACAATAAAAAGAGGTTAGGCTCACCCTATTTAGGTTGGTCGAACAAGATCCAGTTGACCTAAATGGAAATTCCCTTCAACCCCCTGCAGTCTAAGTACACTTGAACTAATACCATGTGTTAGCCGGATCTCTAAAAATCCAATTGGCGTGCCCTATGCTTCATCTCAACTGGATTTTAGTCTGTTACTAACCTGACGCAGAAATGCGGTAACAAGGATATAACAATCTACTAGAATTTTAGAGTAAATGTAATCAATTCAAATGTAACTAGTATTGTCATGGTACCAAAATTTCTGTATTCGGTACCGATACCAGTGAAAATCCACGGTTCTCGGTACCAATTTCGGTACCGAAGAAAAACATGCTAATTAAAAAACACACTTTCTATTAATAAAGTAAAAAAAAATCCCATTTTTTATACTTATTTAAAATTGTGTTTCAAGTTTTTCCGCAAGTAATAAGAGTATGAAAAACATTAAGCAAGTTTCACCCAAATTTAATTTGTCTTTTAATTAATGAAATTTAAATATTTTATTTTTTGGTAAATAAAGGGGATTTACTATTAAAATTAAAACATGGAAGAAATATTGTGAGATTATTTCTTAAAAATAAAGTTTTATTAATTTCATTCAACAGTAGTAGTAGTATCACATACATTCTACTAAATAATAGTAATATATTTCTGGCACAATGTCTTCTAAGTAAAAACAAACTTTTATTTTGACGGGCTGCCGTGAATACCTTTAAATTGACAATGGTTTTACTCAAATGAAACGGTAAAATGCTTGTGAAGTGACTCTCAGAACAGTTCTGGAGATGTTGTTTATGTATTTATGTCCTCATTGAGACGGCAGATGCTGAAATCACTGCGAGCGTCACACGCGCTTCAGTGTATGTAGTAAACAAAACCGCGCGTCTCTGCCATTCATTCACACACAGAGACACAGAATATGCAGGATTCATATTTGAATCGACTTTTGCGGCTTAATATTTACAGATACTAGTCCATATGGCGATTTGATTTAAGTGTAATGACCTACTTTTGATTAATTAATCTAAACTTTGACAAATTCTCTGACATTCCATGTTAAACTGTAAATTCCATTTTTAAAACTGGATTCTGAGATTCCGTCTGCATTTTCTGCATCGCAGAAATCATAGGGCTGTATGGGTCAAGAACCGGGTTGACCGGGTACTCGGTACCACCGGTACTTGAAAAAACCTGGTACCGTGACATTTTCATTTTTTTAGTACCGACTTGGTACCAAAGTACCGGGTCTTTTGACAACACTAAATGTTACAATTCATTATTAGTCAGGTTAAATGTACTATACCAATTACATAGTCAATTCAAAGATAATCAATACAAGACACCAGACTCTCAAAGATAAATCTAAGAGTAAAAGATGCATATCTGACTTTCGAAAATACATAGTTGGAGTGTATGGACACACTCCATACTCCATACTCCATACTACACACTGTAGCTCTTCAGGCTACAGAATTGCCTGATCCTCTTGCAATATTTCCTTAAGTACTTCAGACCAAGACAAACATCCTCCAAATGCAGACAAGAACTAACACTTAGCATTTGCATCGATTAAGGCCTAGACATGTTAACACCATTTGGGGACAGATAGTAATTTGCATGAAAGGCACTGGGATATGACACACCCTCGACAGTAATCAACTTATCTCTAAACTCTTAGGATTTGTATTACCTTTTAGTCTACTACTTGTAAGATTGAGACCATTGTACCAGACACATAGAGACAGTTCAAATGATACCAAACATGACTGTAAATAATACTTGCATTCATGTAGATCATTATATTATACTACTGACCATTCTGAGTGAGCTAAGTGGCGGGAGGATGGGGAAGGGGAAGGAAGCGGATGAGAAGGAACTAATACGTAGGTGAGAGAGACGTTTTCCCGCATATTCTCTCAGTGAGATTTGGAAACAGATGTCTGTATGTTAATATACTGTGTGTGTATTGTCCGTCTCAGAAGATCAAAGTGTGAGGTTCTGTACAGAAGTCTTACAGAATGACATCAAATTAAAAAAAAGATGGAGAAAATATAAAAGTATTGATTTAAAGATGTTGATTAGATGTAGATGTAGATAATAATTATTTTGCTGTGGTTTGCTTGTTTTAGTTCTTTGATTGATAGAGATGACCGAATCATGGGTAATGTAGATTTTTACCACTGTTAAACAAACATTTAAACAATAACCGTATGTGATCTGATAGCTTCAACAAACGCATACACCATTGATTAACAACCTCGTAATACATAGTAGGTCTGCCTGTGACAGTTTATAAGGCATCATTAGAATTCAGTTCCATATGGAGAAAATCAGTGGGACTTTTATTTCCGGAAGCCAGCTGTTTCACTTGAGGGTCAACTCAACCAGAGATCCCCTGCTCAAATTTTTGATTTTGCTAATATTATTTCTACAGAAAGACAGACATATATAGTGATGAAAGCCAAAATATTAAATGTCATGGATGAATATTTACTAGTAATCCACTATTTTGTAGAGGGGGTCAAAATGGCAATTTTCACCTGAGATTCAGAGCCAAATTACAAGAGGCTAAAAATGACTTCAGAAAGATGGCAGCATCATGATGTTATTTGTACACACAGATTGGTAGGTCTGTTAGTAAAAATGCGTTGACTTTAGCAATTACAATTGTTTTGATAGAAGGAAACAAGACGCATTCATAGTTTCAACATTACTGGGACTGAACAATGTAGGGCCTTAAAAATGAAGATCCCAATTTTGACCACTTAAATTGTGTACATTTTAACAATTTATTCCTGGAGCCATTTTGAAATTCCAATATCTTTGGAACCGAACATTATAGGGCCTTAAAAATGAAGATGCCAAAAGGAAAGTTTAAGACCCAATATCTAAAATCATTAAGATATCTTTAATACTTCTTGAGTTACAGGCATGCAAACTTTAGAGTAAAAACTTGAAAAGTGACGGCATTTACCCATTTTTGAATGGTCACCATTGGCACAAAATGGAACAAAAGCCCTACTCGGACGGGATTAGTTTTACAGGGGTAGATGGGGTAATGTAATTTTACCACAGGACGTCTGTAATATTAATGGACGATTCGCACGGGATTAGAAATCTCAGTAAAACTATCAGAAGTGGGAGAGGTAACTAGATTTAAGCACCGCCATCACCTGCCTGTCGTCACGTGCGTTTTATGTTACTTCCTGAATGTAAGTGCTCTTCATCGTTCTGTAACAGTAAAAATGCTTGAGGTGGTTTAGACAAGACGAGTGATGCGCTGAGTGATTGACAGGAGGCGTGGCTATGTAGAACTGCTGTGTGTGATATGAACTCACTGTCAGAGAGAGGAAGCGTAGTGTAGCTGGTATTGTTTTACTAATCCTTCATCGTTTTATGTTGAAACGAATTGAGGTTTGCCACTGACTTGTCCCTCTGCCTAGAACGCAACTGAAAGCTTCTTCAAGCACCTCCATATTTGAAAAACCGCGGAAAATGACGGAATATTTACGTGTATTTTTACAGCTGGTCTATTTGCACGGGATTAGTATTACCTAAGGTAATTTCTCCGGACCTTTTTACAGAAGGTAAAAGTCACCGTAATCTTTACTGACATTGTCTGTAATGATTACTGAGATGGCGCATTCGGACGGGACTAAAATAACTGAGAAGCTCTGGTAATAATTACTTTACCCCACCTCCATGTAAAACTAATCCCGTCCGAATAGGGCTAAAGTCAGCAGATTTTACTAACAGACCTACCAATCTCTGTGTAAAAATAACATTATGATGCTGCCATCTTTCTGAAGTAATTTTTACCGTCTTGTAATTTGGCTCTGAATCTTAGGTGAAAATTGCCATTTTGACCCCCCCTCTACAAAATAGTGGATTACTCACTATACATGCCTGTCTTTCTTAAGAAAAAATATTAGCAAAGTAAAAAATTTGAGATGGGGAAGTTTATGAAATTTGGTGGATTTGACATGGAATGACCCTTTATTAGGGCTGGGTATGGTTCAAAAATGTTCGATATCGATACAGATACCGATACCTTGAGCTCGATACCAGTTCCTGAACGATACTTTTTTCGATACCAATTTTATGAAATCAGTTTTAACAAGATTACATTATCTCAAAAAATTTTGGTTTTATTTTTTTCAGCTTGTTGACATTTATACAGACTCAAAGACTCATCTCCTGAGCCACTGCACAAAGGAACAAAATATATCCAACACAATAAATCAGTGCAAATAATTTTAATAAAGCTCAAATAGTTTTCAGTTTACACTAGTGCGTGTTCGTTTTAAAACAAATAGCTCAGACAGAATCATCATTTCTATTCATTTATTCTAGTTAAAGACTTCAAGAAATTGAAAATCTTTATCTACTTTCAAAAGTGGGTGTTTTATTTTCTTTCACCATATTTTTTATTGTTATTAAATTCTGTGTTGTAGTATGTCTAATTATTTGAATGCATAAAAACTACTTAGTTTATTAAAATTTATTCTTAAAATAGCCTTATGAAATGTTTTATTTTTCCTCAGAAATTCTATATTCTGTATCTCGTTTTCAAATGAAGGCATAAAACATTAATTTCATTTATCTTTTAAATTATTGAAAATCAAACTAAATCAAAATAAAAAAATTAAAACATGGAAGAAATGTTGTGTGATCATTACTTTAAGTTTTAATCATTTTAATAGTAGCCTAGTAGTAGCAGTATGTAGACTCTGCTGAACAATATTAATATATTTCTGCCGCAGTGTCTTCCAAGATAAACCGAACTTTTATTTTGACGGGTTGCCGTGAATACCTTTACAGTTCTGTGTGTATATGATATGATGCTAGGTTTACTCAAATCAAATGGTAAAATGCTCATGGAGTGACTCTCAGAGCAGTTCTGGGGATGTTGTTCATGTGTTTATGTCCTCATTTAGACGGCAGACGCTGAAATCACCGCGAGCATGCTTCAGTCTGTGTAGTAAACTAAACGCGCGATGTGGAGAGCAGACTGATCCGTGCGCTTTTGAATCGCTCGCGCGGATGTCAAACACTGATCAATCTGCCCCACGTCGCTTCTAGTCGAACACACCTAGTGCTGCAGGCTTATTGCCTCACTAACGTTGATGAGATTAACCCCTTAGGTATCGAAATTTGGTACCGAACGACAAGACGTTTTTCGATACTCGGTGGCATCGAGGCAATTCGGTCGGTGCCTAAAAAGTATCGAACTCGATACCCTGCCCTACCCTTTATACAATGGACCAATGAGATTTCATTATGGGTGGAGTCACCCAATGTTACACACTAGAACAGGGGTCATCAAACTTGATCCTGGAGGGCCGGTGTCCTGCAGAGTTTAGCTCCAACTTGCCTAAACACACCTGCCTGCAAGTTTCAAGTATACCTGTTAAGACCTTGATTAGCTGCTTCAGGTGTGTTTGATTAGGGTTGGAGCTAAACTCTGCAGGGACACCGGCCCTCCAGGACCGAACTTGGTGACCCCTGCACTAGAAACTAGGTAACCAAGCAAATGTCTTGTTGCAACTGGATAAGACAAAAGCTAAAATTTACACACATACTAGCACATATTCTGCTCTTATTACTGTTCTGTCATTTAGGATAACTTTGAAGATAATCCTGGGAGGAAGTGGCTGGATCATTTTCTGTTTGGAACGGCAGAAAAGACCGAAAATGGAAATACTGAAGATGAACTTACAGACATCTCCCAGAAATCTGCCTCTGGTGGCAAGTTTGTCGACTCCTTCCGCCATTTCCACCCAAAGCGCTCCAATGCCTTCACGTGCTGGTCCACGCTTACGGGTGCCAGGCAGACCAACTATGGCACACGGATTGACTACATCTTAGCCGACCACTGTCTGGTGAAGTCTGCCTTTATTGGCGTAGACATTATGCCGGAGGTGGAGGGATCTGATCATTGTCCCGTATGGGCGCAGCTCAGCTGTATCCTCCAGTCTAGTCCCAAGTGTCCACCCTTGTGCACACGTCACATGCCAGAGTTCACTGGTAGACAGCAGAAACTCTCACGCTTCTTTGTCAAAGTTTCAGAGAAAGAGAGGTTTTCTAAAGTCTCTGAAGAGAGTCTACCTGGATCACAGGATTCTGGGGAGATTCGGGAAAACCTGAATCCTGTAGTACAGGGAAACAGTGTTTCAAAGAAGAGACCTACATGTAGAGAAAAAGACGCAAATGCACACAAAGCCAAAAGAAGCAATCAGATGAAAACTGAAAGCAATGCTAAAGGAAGTCTTTTAGCTTTCTTTAAGCCTAAACAAACACCATCGATTCCTTCCAGTGGAAACTTGAGCCCGAAACAGACAAAATCCTCTCAGGATAGCCCAGGTAGTGAGAGTGACGTCAGAAGCTGCCCTAGTGATGTCCAAATGGAGACCAATCTTTCTTTGGTAACAGAGATGGAGACTGAAAATCAGGATGAAGTGGAAGGAGAATCAACATCCATTGTCAAGTCAAAGGACTGTAAGAAGGGGCCATGCACTGGTTTTTGGAAAGCGGTTTTGCGTGGGCCCCCTCAACCCCCACTGTGTAAATCACACAATGAGCCCTGTGTCTTACGGACAGTGAAAAAAGCAGGACCTAATTTAGGCCGGCAGTTTTTTGTATGCGCTCGTCCTCAAGGCCATGCCTCCAATCCTCAGGCCAGGTGTAATTTTTTTGCCTGGGTAGATAAAGGGAAGTAGGATAAACTCAAGGAATCTGTATGCATACTGTATATTTCATGTTTTGATTGTATATTTTTGTTTTATATGTAACATTTTTATTGTGCAACTAACAATTTTAAAGAATAAATAAATAATGCTCTTTTGAATTTGGTTTAGTATCATACATTTCTAGCTTCAACATTTTGTTCTTCAGACATTCCTCTTTAAAAGTTTTTGACCAATGAAGATGTGTATAATTGACCAGATTACTCATAAGGGTCACATTGAAATCCCAATATCTCTGGAAGTGAACCATATAGGGCCTTAAAAATAGGAAAATAATGGTTTGTTAAGAACCAAAATATAAAAGGATATTAAGATATCTTTAATCCTTATTAATCCACAGCCACTCAGACTTTGGGGGGAAAAAACTCAAAAAAGTACTTTTTCCCAATTTTGAAAGGTCACCATTGGCATGTAATACAACAAAGATTATTCAAGTCAGCAGATTTTTCTAATATACCTACCAATCTCTGTGTAAAAAAATCTTCAGAAAACAAATAAAAAAATTTAGCCAGGGAATTTTCTAAAATTTGATTTTGACAATGACCCAATACTGAGTTTAAAATTAGTCAGCTGAGCAGGAATTCATTTGTTGGAGAACACAAGCCTCTAAATATAAAGGTTTTGTTGTTCTGGTAAGTACTATTGGAATACACTTACCCCCTAGGCTAGATATGAACGATCAATCGAAGCATATTGTATGTTTTATAAGCAGTGAAATAAGCATGTATTTGACCGAAATTCCAGATTTGTCAGCAAACTGCATGTATAGCGCGGTGAATGTTTATATGATTGTCAACCAATGGGATGCTACATAAGCACTTTAATACTACAAGCTCGTAATCAGACTGGGAAATAGGACATTTCCGATAGCACATGAAGGCAGCATAAGCCCTGTCTGTGAAACCGGGCCATAGTGTTTCTTTTTTCTTTTGCTTTTCTGTTCATTTTCCCCAAAAGTTATTTTCTTTCATTTTTTCTGTCTCTCTCCTGGTTGCTCTCTCTTTCAGTTGTGCTTGTTATATCTTTAGTTCTTTCGATTTCAGTTTTTCTTTTATTTTTATTTCTTTAATTTTTCTTTTCCGTTTCTTTCTTTCATTCATTCATTATTCAGTCCATTTGCTCTGCCTCGTTTTGCTTTACCTTTTTTCATTTATTACTTTCTCCTTTCTCTCTTTTGCCTTGTTCAGTGGTTTTTTTCCCATTGATCTTTCGTTCTTTTTGTCTTCCTTTTCACGGTTCAGAGGGTTCAGGTGTCTTTTATTTTGATATTGATAAACGTATTTCCGGTTTGAGGTTTACATCCTGTAAAGAGCTGTTTTCAAGTTGCTGGATAAAATCTAACGATGCGCTGAAGAAAATATCGGCAACAGGTATTTCTTGAGGTGTAATGCCTACAGATATTCATGATGGAGGGGTAAGTTGATCAACTCTGCGTCTACGCGTTAACAATCGTGTGTGTTCTTGTTCGGTCGTTGTAAGCTTGTCCAAAATGGCGAGTGTATTGGTGACTTGTAGCGAGCGCGAATGTTAACGTTACCTCAGAAAACGCGCAAACCCGAACAAATTGAAAAAAAGACATCAATAGAAAACCTATAGTTATTTTACAAAGATGCACGTAAATTAGTTGAGAGATGTGATAAATAATCAGATGATGTTTAATGTCTACATTTTTACACTTGGTTACAACTTGAAGTTGTGATTCTTCCATTATTTATCATCTTTTTTTAATCATTAATTTAATTCATGCATTCATATGACATTGGTCAGCACAGAGAATTCTGCAGGTAAACAATATTTTTAAATAATGCATACCATAAGCGTAAATTATTATTCAGTTATCAATTATTCAATTATTATTAAGGTTTTTTTTCCAATGTTTTTGGAATAAGTCTCTTATGATCTCCAAACCTGTATTTATTTGAGAATAATAATACAGTAGAAACAGTAGGCTGATACTGTATTCCTCCAATATAAAAATAACTTTCATATTTTAATGTATTATTTTCCCAGCAATTAACGTACTCCAGTCTTTAGTGTTGCATGATCGTTCAGAAATCATTCTAATATGATAATTTGGTGCTCAAGAATCATTTCTTATCATTATCAATGTTGAAAACGGTTTATTATGTAACTGTATAATAATGTTTAGAATGTCTGTGTGTGTGCATATATATATGTATATATATATATATATATATATATATATATATATATATATATATACACATACAGTCAGGTCCATAAATATTGGGACATCGACACAATTCTAACATTTTTGGCTCTATACACCACCACAATGGATTTCAAATGAAACGAACAAGATGTGCTTTAACTGCAGACTGTCAGCTTTAATTTGAGGGTATTTACATCCAAATCAGGTGAACGGTGTAGGAATTACAACAGTTTGCATATGTGCCTCCCACTTGTTAAGGGACCAAAAGTAATGGGACAGAATAATAATCATAAATCAAACTTTCACTTTTTAATACTTGGTTGCAAATCATTTGCAGTCAATTACAGCCTGAAGTCTGGAACGCATAGACATCACCAGACGCTGGGTTTCATCCCTGGTGATGCTCTGCCAGGCCTCTACTGCAACCGTCTTCGGTTCCTGCTTGTTCTTGGGGCATTTTCCCTTCAGTTTTGTCTTCAGCAAGTGAAATGCATGCTCAATCGGATTCAGGTCAGGTGATTGACTTGGCCATTGCATAACAGTCCACTTCTTTCCCTTCAACAACTCTTTGGTTGCTTTTGCAGTATGCTTTGGGTCATTGTCCATCTGCACTGTGAAGTGCCGTCCAATGAGTTCTGAAGCATTTGGCTGAATATGAGCAGATAATATTGCCCGAAACACTTCAGAATTCATCCTGCTGCTTTTGTCAGCAGTCACATCATCAATAAATACAAGAGAACCAGTTCCACTGGCAGCCATACATGCCCACGCCATGACACTACCACCACCATGCTTCACCGATGAGGTGGTATGCTTAGGATCATGAGCAGTTCCTTTCCTTCTCCATACTCTTCTCTTCCCATCACTTTGGTACAAGTTGATCTTGGTCTCATCTGTCCATAGGATGTTGTTCCAGAACTGTGAAGGCAAGGAACTGCTCATGATCCTAAGCATACCACCTCATCAGTGAAGCATGGTGGTGGTAGTGTCATGGCGTGGGCATGTATGGCTGCCAGTGGAACTGGTTCTCTTGTATTTATTGATGATGTGACTGCTGACAAAAGCAGCAGGATGAATTCTTAAGTGTTTCGGGCAATATTATCTGCTCATATTCAGCCAAATGCTTCAGAACTCATTGGACGGCGCTTCACAGTGCAGATGGACAATGACCCAAAGCATACTGCAAAAGCAACCAAAGAGTTTTTGAAGGGAAAGAAGTGGACTGTTATGCAATGGCCAAGTCAATCACCTGACCTGAATCCGATTGAGCATGCATTTCACTTGCTGAAGACAAAACTGAAGGGAAAATGCCCCAAGAACAAGCAGGAACCGAAGACGGTTGCAGTAGAGGCCTGGCAGAGCATCACCAGGGATGAAACCCAGCGTCTGGTGATGTCTATGCGTTCCAGACTTCAGGCTGTAATTGACTGCAAAGGATTTGCAACCAAGTATTAAAAAGTGAAAGTTTGATTTATGATTATTATTCTGTCCCATTACTTTTTGTCCCTTAACAAGTGGGAGGCACATATGCAAACTGTTGTAATTCCTACACCGTTCACCTGATTTGGATGTAAATACCCTCAAATTAAAGCTGACAGTCTGCAGTTAAAGCACATCTTGTTCGTTTCATTTGAAATCCATTGTGGTGGTGTATAGAGCCAAAAATGTTAGAATTATGTCGATGTCCCAATATTTATGGACCTGACTGTATATATAGTCAAGTAAGCTTTGTCAATTCTTCCACATGTACAGCGCATACATACAGAGAATTGAAATTGCGTTACTCTCAGACCCTTGGTGCATACAGTTAACATTAAACACTGACAGTAGACGTTCAAATACAGATAAATACAGTTTAAACATATGTACATACAACTATACAGATATACAAATGAGGACATTGTAGAAAAAGAAAAAAAGAGAGATAAAGTGGCATAAGGCACATGGCAGATAGAGTGCAAACCAGTTAAATAAAACAAAATAAAACAAAACTGTGCAGATATATGTGATATACAATGTATGTATATCTATGTATAGTGCAAAAAAGAGCTTATCAGTCTGTTAAAGGGATAAGAGCTCAGAGAACAGTCTTTTATCAGACTGTCAGAAGAGGTAGTTTGCAGTCAATGCTGGATGAGGTAGTGGTAATAGTAGTAATAATATATTATATTAGTAGTATTTTCATAGAATATTAAAGCTAATTTTGATGTATAATTTTTATTCATCTTCTAGTGGAACAGGAGTCTATTACCAAGCAATGCCTGCGGTGGGCCCTGATGGGAAAAATGTCATGAAGTTAATTCCTGTCCAGAAAGTAAATGGACAGTTTTATCAGACACCATTTAGTACAGAAAGAGACAGTGTGGATGTACAACTGAAAGCCTGTGCAAAACCGGTTCATCCACCTGCTGCTGCTTCATCTCAAACACAGATACAGCTTCCCTCCCTTCAGCCCATAGCAGATGGACGGTATGTCCTAAAAACCCTGCCGCAGATCAGAACAGTATCTAACGCTGTCAAAACTCAACATGGTGGAACTAATGACCTCATTATTCACAATCCAAAGCCAGTGCAGGTTCCTCTTTCAACACAATCGCTTTCCCAGTATTTAGTCCAGTTACCTCGGCCCAATGGACAGGGCATGGTGGCAATCCAAACATTGCCTGTTACCGTTAAGTCACCTGTTCTCCCAAATGGTCATTTCCTGCAGATCCCTCCAAATGCAAAAGTTAGGACTTTGCCAGCCACTGCGCTCCCACAGTCCATCAAATGCCGGATTATGAACTCTGTGAGTAACACCCCTAACCTCCAAAAGAGTCCACCAACGGTTGTGCTTGTTTCCCCTGTGAACTCTGTTAAGCTAAATTCTGACCAGCAAGTGGTTTCGATTACAAAGCCAAGTCAAATACAGAAGACCCTGTTTCAGAATCCCCCTACAAACTTGCAAACACCTGTTTGTGTTCCTAAAACAAATAAAGAAGTGAACACTCCCTTAAAATGGGTCGTCCAGGAGGGAACAGGTGCATCCGCTCCTTGCCTTGTTCCTGTAATGACACCAAATGTCAACTCTGACACCATAAAAGCAGTCAAGCATGTCAACTCAGTTGGGACGGCAAATGAAATTGTGCCAAGCAAACCCACACCTCCTCAGACCAGCCAAGAAAAGATCACCCCAGGCAAAGACAACGCCCTGGTCATGTGCAATGGTAAAGTCTACTTTGTGGCCAAGAAAAATTCAGAGATCGCCAAGGATGTGATGATCAGCGAAGGTGGGAAAAGAGGGGTTGTCAGCACCTCTCCTGCCCTGCCTGCCAGCTCTGCTCTGGGGGCAAACCCTTCTAAGCAAGACCCAAAAAGAAATTTAAGTGAAATTATTGATCTCTGTGATGATGAGGAGGAAACGTCCACATGTCTGGGAGGTGCCCCGGGAAATTTGCCCACACCGAGTCAAACTGAGGTGGATGAGAGCGATGAAGACTCTAATGTAATATTTGTGTCATACATTCCACCCAAGTCAGAGACTCGTGCTGGTGATAAAGTGGAGAAAGCTGCCTCTCAGAACAAATCTGAGGAAGTTCAACACACACAGACAAACGCAAAGTCTGTCTCTCACAACGAAGGAAAAAAAACGGCACATGCAGAAGTTGAAAAAGATGGTGGTCCGGATGATCCTTCGGCCAAAATGAGTGATGAGATGATGGATGAACAGGTCGAGGAAAATGAAAGAGCTGAAAGCAACTTGAGCTGTCTTTCTGAAAATGTGACTATGGAGGCAGATGAAGACTTGGAGAGTGGACGTCCACCTGAGACGAGATGTCAAGATGATGCAGCTCTCGCTGAAACTGTCAGCATTTTGGAAGCACACCAGAATGTCTGTGTTCAAGCCACTTATGAAACTGAAAAGGTAATATACCAAATTTAAACATCATCTTTGTTAGTTTTAATGAAATAACATCTTTCAATAGGCTGACATTTAATGCATTCTTCTCTTCTGTCTTAGGCCTATGAAAATCCAGACTCTGATCAGAGGAGTCAACTCAAGACTGACTGTCAGCTAAGAAAAGAATTTGGTATCACCTCTGATGTACAAATTTGCTTGCAAAGACCAAAGCCGACTGTGAAACCAGATAGCGCGCGCGCGCACAGCTGACAGAGAGTAACTTAGTTTCATAAACAAACGCAGTGAGAAGACATTAGACGGCCTTCGTAAAGTGATCCAGGTAAGTATCCTCAAAGTTGCAGTCAAAAATACAGCAAATGATGCAGGCAAGATTAATCTTTAATTTTACATATTCATGCATCCAAATTGTGTTGTAATGTACAGTGCATGTACATATCTAATACATCAGTGTTTATCAGATGCCATTTTAATATATTTCCAAAACAGTGTTATTGTTAACTGAACCTATTAAAAACCTTTTTTTTGTAATTGATATAAAACTATTCAATGTAAAGATAAATATTAGTTCAAAATCTTAAAAAAATAGAAATGCTTCCTCAGCAACTACCTGAAGTAATTATAAATTGAAATTAAAACTAAAATAAAAAGAAAGATTGACAGACAAGACTACTAATAAAAATGACAAAAACACAAAATAAAATGTTTGAAATGTAAGCTAAAATTAAACTGGAAATATAAAATTAAAAGCTAATTCAAAATTGTAATCCATGTCATAATAGTGCATAAATAGTACTAAAATAAATGTTCAAATATATATTTTAAATATTTCATGAGCTAAATAGTTTTTTTTTTATCACATTTTTCTCTTTCCTGACTGAAAAGTAAAACTTATTTGATGGAACAAGCTATTTAAAAAATAAAAAATTCTCACGTCAACAATTTTTTTCCCACTTGTTTTGGAGGAGTTATGACTATGGGAGTAACAGCATTGATTCATGTCATGACACTTTGTTCAATTGCTAGGTTCCCTACACAAAAACGGAGGATGGCGAAGGCCTGAAGATCAAAAGAAAAAAGCTGGAGCAGGATGGGAGTCTAGATAATCCCTCTCTAAGCTCCACAAACATTTCACCTGCCTCTAAATGTTCAGTTGTTCCCACTGAAAACAGTTTAGCTTGTCAAGAAGAGGTTTGTTCACCAACAGAATCTTCAGCTGATAAAGTTCACATGCAATCTGAAATGCCAGCAGATTGTACTGGTAACACGTGCTGTTTTACTCCCTTATCTGAACAAAAAGCCAAACAGACTTCTAGTCATACCTTATCACCTTCCTCTCAAAGGAAGACCCCACCACGATCTAAAAAAGGTAAGGTGTGCACGGCCTGTCCTTGTGGGACTGTTTTGGGGGCTGCAGAAGACACTTCATCCCTCCATTCACAAGACAGACCGAATCCATGTACTGCTGAGTCACACAAAGGGACAAGAAAAAACTGCTTAAATCAAACCTCAGAAGAGAGTCTCCCACCTCAGAAACGCCAACTAAAAAATCAAGATCCTGTTAAGAAAGCAGGGAAAAAACGGTCATCAAAAAATCCACATGAAGACAAAGCTCTGTTAGAAGGCTCTACTAGTGAAACATCACACGACATCTCACCTATTAGTTCAGTGAATATTACATTAAGTGCAGCATCAGACAACCCCAGCATGTCATTCTCGAAAAAACAGCAAGATCCTAAAATAGACGAATTTCCAACACAGTCACTGTACACATTGGAGACGCTGGATGCTGAGGAGATAAAACGGCGTGAGAGAATCAAACGTTTGAAGGATCTCCTGAAGGAGAAGGAGGCTGCGCTGGAGCGGATGCAGAGCATGAACATTTAGTCATGTCTCTGTTTAAAAGACTTCAAAAACTGTACACTGCATGACAGACTGAATATGATTGGGAAAACCACCAATACATGTACAAGAAAAAATGTATACAGTTTGTACACAATGTTTATTTACTAACTGTTTTCCCTTTTTAATGTTTACCAGATCTCAGTGTCATATTTTATTCAGTCTTCTTAAGCATTTTGTGGTGTTTGTCTTATTTATAGTTGTTTGTAGTACGTTTAAGCAATGCCATCATATCATTTCTGACATCTTTGTATAATTTTTGTATGAAACGTGCCTTTATCAATACTTTGTTTTCTGTAGTTAAATTTGTAGTGTAACAGCCTCATTTCATAATTAAAAAAAAAATCAATTTAGTAAATAATTCAATGCACTTTTGGGAACCTTGTTTGCGGTCTAGCTGAAACATTTTGAACTCAAGAACGCTGTAAATAACATGAACATGCTGGTTAAATTCTATTTTTATAGTCATCCATGCCTATTAAGCTTTCTGCAAATGTTGCTTGTTACCTTGTTAAATAACAATTTTATGTTTTCATGCTTCAGGTCCCTTAAAATTGTTTTGGTCAGAATTGTAGTTTACTTTTTAAATTCTTAACCTCTAAATGCATAAACCCATGTTCAGCTTGTTCAGTTGTCATACTGTATCACACTGCTTTTAACAAAAACATGCTGGAGTGTTATCAGATTGTTAATGGTGCAGATAATTTGAAAATGAACATCAGACACTGGATTTGCCATTAACCTTTTATTTGTAGTTATAACAGCACATTTTGTGATGCAACAAAGGTTCTGTTGTGTTATAAGTAATGGCAATATTTCATTAAAATCAATCACCAAAAAGTTACTGAAACACCTGTTTATGAACGAGGAATATCTTCAGAATCTGTTTCCAATATTGTCAGTCTCAGTACAATGAAATGACATGTCTTCTCTAGAGGGATTCTATTTCACAAATTATTTAATATCCGTTCATTTTGGATTTCAAGTGGCCAGATTGGGGAATTGTTTAGGAGGAGATGTAGTTAGGCAAACAAACACAATAGAAGGTGGTTTTACACAGCCAGCCATGTTAAATGAGTATGTCCGATAACAAAGGGATAAAAATGTCATGAAATAAAATACACTCTTTATAACTTAAATAATGATTACGTATGGTCTTAAAGACATGAAGCTTTATTTCCAAGCATTTATACTGTCGCTCCAAACAAGATGATGCATTGTAAACACTGAATTATTTTAATGCAATATAGTGTGCAATACAGTAAGAGGCTTCCATTGTAATAGTTATTGTCCACTCATCAGTTTTTGCTAATGATCTGATATATATATATATTACATGCATAATGACATTTTGTGTCAGGAGTGTGCAGTAATAACCAGCACATAGTACAGAAATTGCTGACAAGTGTCTACAGACAACAGCCAAAGTAACTATTAAGTTTGGCTGTGTCAGTGATGCCCTCTGCTGGTGGAGAACAGCAATATGACAACTTCAACACCTCCAGTGGTTTAGAATTCTGAGTAATCCAGTCATACATATAGATTAGTGGTATAGACCTTTCATCAGAAATTATTTCATATAGATCCATCCAAAAAGAAATCTAAAATCAAAATTAATGGCATGGTAGTGTCCACAAACTGCTGTATGTATATCAGCATTTCAGAATGAGGCTACTCAAAATGATGCTACCTGTTAAGTGCCCAGCGCTGAGACTCCTGGATAAATGTCACTTTTTTTCTTTTGCTACACGAGGGAAAAGACAAAAAAACACTTTGAATTTGAAATGTACATTGCTTAGTATGTAACAACTTTTTTAAAATGTATTTTATTATTATTTATTTTTTTAATAAATGTCAGGTCTTTTTAAAATCAGGTCAATTAAATTAACCACACAGGGTCATATAGGTACACATTTTTAGAATTTCATCAGTATATTTAAAATGACAAAAGGCTGCTGCTACAAAAAAAAAAAGTTTGGACTTGACCACAAATTAAGTTAAAATAAATTATGTGTCCACTTACCATTATTGGCCTTTTGAACTTCAGAGAAAAAACTTGTGTAGAATTCTGCTAAGGAAGTTGCAATTAAATCTACAAGACCGTATCTTTCCTTTGGCTTCTGTTCACATGTGACATCTTTTACAGGACTGCCACCTTCTGTCTGAATCTCATTTCTAGCTGCACAGCTAAAGAAAAATTATGACAATACTGAATGAATAACAGAACTTCAAATCATACATAGCACAAATAACACTTCACTTACTCTGTCCATTTGGTGCAGTTCAGCCCTGATGGAGAATAAAACCCAGGAGCGCAGTCCACACATTCTATATCTGATGCCTTTGTCCCTGCAAGCAGATACAGAGACCGAAAATATAAGGATTACACCTTAAAAGGATAGTTCACCCAGAAATTAAAATTTGATGTTTAACGTTATCTGCTTACCACCAAGGCATCCAAGATGTAGGTGACTTTGTTCCTCAAGTAGAACACAAACGAAGATTTTTAACTGATACCGTTTCAGTATGTCAGTCATATAATGCAGTCAATGGGACCCACGGCTTTGAGAGACAAAATAAAAAAATAAAACCTTACACAGACAAAACCAAATTAAACCCTGCGGTTTGTGACGATACATTGAGTTCACAACATCCGGCCCATGACGCGTCAACGTGCTCTGGCATAGAACACGCATCCGCGGAAGCAATCTTCTTCTTATTCCTTGATGTTCAACGGCGGCTGGTATCCAACTTCAATGGTGCATTACCGCCACCTACTGTACTGGAGTGTGAACCGGAGCTAGACAGATAAACTATAACTAGAAGGGAGACTTCCATCTCTCTTCTTCCCCTTCCCCTTTAATTAATAATAATGATTTCCAAAACTGTATTCTAAATCCTATTTGCTATACAGTGTCCCTCGGGAAACTACATAATTGCGGAAACAATGAGTAACGTATACGTGCGACAGATCGCTTCTGCGCATGTGTCTACTATGCCAGAGCACGTTGACGCATCACGCGCCGGCTGTTGTGAACGAGCTCAGGACAGTTCGTCATTGCGGTGGATCAGAGGTAAAAAAATATATAAATACTGTTCAGTTTCTTACACAGACCAGTTGTTTCGTGTCTTAAGACCTCAATGTATCGTCACGAGCCACAGGGTTTAATTTGGTTTTGTCTGTGTATGTTTTTTTGTCTCTCAAAGCCGTGGGTCCCATTGACTGCCATTATATGATTGACAGACTGCAACGGATTGAGTTAAAAATCTTCGTTCGTGTTCTACCGAAGAAACAAAGTCACCTACATCTTGAATGCCCTGGAGGTAAGCAGATATACAAATTTTCATTTTTGGGTGAACTATCCCTTTAAAATGTGGGAAGACATAAAAATGTTACAGACTTAGACCTCTAAATTGAGAAACATACCTTGTGTTTTTTTTTCTTGTCCTGGTCTGCAAACTCTGTGTTTTTCAGCATGACGGCACTGTGAATTGGAGTAATCAATGCAGTGATATCCATCAAGCACATCACAGATGGTGTTTTGTATTGTAGTGCATTTACTCTGGATGTAAAGGCCTTGACCTAAAAGAACACATTTGGCAACACGTTTACATAGGCAATAATGCAAAATGACAAATTCTGAAGGTAAAAGAAAAACACATGAAAAATATAAACATACTTTCAGCACAGTGTTTACATGTGAAGCACCGATGAAGACCATTGGGTTCACTCATGAATGTTCCTGGAGGGCAGGGTTTGCAAGTGGTACTTACATCTTCACTACAGTCACTGTGTACTACAGATCCTACAAACAATGAAAAAAAAAAAAAGATGGGTCTCTCGCCCAGGCCCAATGAGAAGCCTATACCCTAGTGGCCCTCCTTGTCACAGGGCCTATGACAACACATGTGTTCATAGATATTCATGTTATTTCATAAGTTCTCCATAGTTGTACAGTTTTAGTTGAGGGTGGAGTGGAAGGTATACACGAATGCTTCTGGAGTGCAGGGATTGCTTATAGTGGCAGAATTCCCAAAGCAGCCCCTGTTGATCACTGACCACACAAACAACACACTGATACTAACCATACAAAACTAAGATGACATGCAGTACTTTGTGAATTCTTAGAACGATTTGGAAAGGTACAAAAATAAAACAAATAAATTAATCAACCTACAGTCTCCTAACAAATGTAAGGTTTCAATAGATTGTTCTAAGTAAACAGACAACTAAATACATGCAATTTATACTGTCGCTATAAGCAAGATGGTAAACTGCAAATGCTTTTAATATAGTGCTGTACAGAGGCTTGTATTGTAATATTTATATTATATATTAAAATACATTTCTGATAATAATTCCAGAAATCCAGATATATGTTTACATATATTATTTAATATCCTGCATAATTACATAGATAACGAAATATATTTGTCTTCTTGTAGTCAATTACCTGTGCCAGCAGTGTGTAGTAGATACACCCATCTTAACGATTTTTATAAATCTCTTATCCTGCATGAAAATAGCAGATTTGTAATAGTATAGTTTCAACTTCTGTTAACTATACTTTTGGTTTATGGTGGAGATGGGAGAACAGGTGAAAAGTTTTTTTTCTTTACTACCACTTATCATATTTAAATGTGTCTGATGAAGAGTTAGCCTACCTAGATTGCACATTGGACAACATTCTCCATAAGCAGATCTATATTCATTTGGTCCACAAGTACTTCCAATTGAGAGAAAATGATAAAAACCTGTAAAGACACAACATAAACAGCATCGAACCTGTAAACTCTTTTTAATAACAGTCCGAGGCCACTATATCAGACCACTTTTTACTGCTACATTAGCCATTTCTTAGTCGCATGTTTAAACAGGCGACAGAGCTATCTGGACTTACACAATGTCTGTTGCTAAGCTTTTCCATGACTGTCTTGATAATAACCACACCATATTATACAGGTCAGCTTACCTGATGCGTAAATAAAAAGAGTCGCCCTCATGTTCGCTACTATGGGCTGTTGCGACGTTGCGTCTTCTACTTCTCCTTTTTATTGGCGGTTGGCAAACCAACTTTTGGTGCATTACCGCCACCACCAGAAACAATGAAAGAAAGAAGGAAAAAATATATTCTCAATATAAGATCCTGCTTATATGTAGAGAACGTATTTCATCTCAGAACATCATCTTTCATATTTATTAAATTTAATGATTTTCCTGCCAACAGACATGCTTTGGACTCCCTTTTCTTGCCATTCTGAGTGCAATAACTGTCTTTTATTTTCATATTCTGAACAATGTAGTATAGCATGTTTAACTGTCTCTTCTCCATTACAAAAATTGCACAAAAATGCTACAGAACTGCTGCTGTTCACCAAAAAAATAAAAAAGTAAATTGTGAATTGTGAAACAGTTGCAGTATTAGTGTATTTAATCCCATTTATTCAATTTGTATTGTCTCTACATATTATATGCGTTGTGAAGACGTTATTTCTACCTTTCCAAGCTACCTCTGAATGCTTTTTGCAGAATCTTCATTTAGACATCTAGTTAATTCTTCCTTTTGCTTCAGACAATGATCCTATAGTCTTATAGTCATAAAGTCCTATATAGTCTAGAGATCCTATAGTCTATTTTCCCCCACTTTCCATTGTTTTAATTCAGTGATATACACTTTGTTTATGTCATTATAAATGACATAGATTTATTTTCACAGCCACCTTTGCTCACATTTACCAAGGGTGCCAATGGTGCATAGTGGTCACTACAGTGGACAGATATTTGGAAGCCATTTTGAACCATTTAAGATGTAGCATCATGTCCCAACCACCAACTGGCGAACCCCCGAAGTGTTGAATTGTTGTCTTTTTAGCTATTATTATTTATTCTCAGAAAACCAGACAGGTACAAAAAATATTTTTCAGTTAAATAGGATGTCAGAAATAGATTCATCCAGATTTTAACAATATTTTTCTTGTACATTTTTTTCTGTGACAGAAAATATATCTATCCACTACAGTGGACGTCATGCACCAAAGGGTATAATTCTGCCTATGGGCCTATATATAGGTTCTGCCTTATTTTGTATGTTTTATTAAAATTATGGTATAATTTACACTTGAATGGTTTTATTGAACAGAACTATTAAAGTCTTCAAATTTTATAATTTATTTCAATGCTTATAATCTATATTTATTTATTAGGTCTTATAAAAATGTAGGCATGTACAGTATACATATACTGTATGAGTGCAGATATGTGTGTGCATGATTGCGTTCGAGTGTGTGGTGAGAGGGTGTGTGTGTTTGTATTTGTGTTCACATGTGTACGAATAATATACGATACTTTGTTCTTAATGTAACGGGCTATTTCAAAAAATTCTCCCATGTCAACCATTTTTTCACTTGTTTTGGATAAGGTCATATGCAATCTGAAATGCCAACAGATTGTACAGATAACATGCTGTCTTACTCCCTCATCTGAACTGCAGAAGCCACTTCATCCCTCCATTCACAGACTGAATCCATGTACTGTTTCGAGTCACACAATGCGACAATCTTTGAGTACATTAAGCATTTAGTGTTATGTGTTTATCTTATTTAGTTTGCAGTACAGATATCCTTATATGATTTATCTGCCTTCAACAATATTTTGGTACATTTTATATATGGTTAAATTCATAGCGCAACAGCCTAAGTTTCAAAGTAAAAGCAGTTCAATAAATAAAATGCATGCACTTTTGGAACCCCTTGTTGTGTAGATGAAAAAGTGAAACGTGTGACATTAAAAATGTATATGTACATAAAGCGTTGCTATAAAACTGCAGCTGCTCACTAATCCAGTAAATATTTCCAATTGATTCTCCATGACCATTTTATTTGTATGATTAGGACACCCCAAGCATTTGTATAAACATGTAGAGCTGTTGATATGGGCAAATGATTGTATGACAAATGTTCTGCAGTACTTGACAGCTATTTATGCATTAAAATGAGAATGTTTTGTACAATAATTTTGTTGTTACTCATAAAAAAAATACAAAAATATTTTCAACAGAGTTTCTGCATGTAAAGCATTTGTTACATATGTACATTAGATTACACTTGATCACACAAGCCAGCAGTAGCACCAAATGATTAATCATTAGCTCATTGCTTAACACAGCGATGCCATTTCTTCAAAGATTTTGCGCTGCAATTCATCCTGGACACTTAAGACAACTAAAGGCTGCTCAGTAGCCTCGTTCTGAAAATCAGTTCAATATTGTGACTTAGAGCTCTATTATTTCTTGTGATGAATTTAAGTGACCTTGTTAAAGAACTTTCAACATCCAGAGAAACAGTTGTAGTTTTGAATGTAGTTTCAACTTGTTTCTCAGCTTGACAGATGATCGACTAAGGTTTGACCTAATGCTTTAACTGTACTGTATGATACTGGTAAATGTGGCCACTGTATCATCTGCTAATTTTTTCATAAATATTAACAGTTTTTGTTTGTGCCTGGAACATACAACAGACCACAAGATAATTAGATATAGTGCAGACATAAAATCATAGGACATAAAAAATATAATGCTTAAAAAAGTCAACACAAAAATACAGAATTGGAATTTTTCTGATATCTCTGTTAACGTGTTGTTAATGCTCAAGTAAGGTCAACTATTAAGACAAATATTGTTACAATATGCAACAATACAAAGTGCTTATATTGAAAAAAAAATGTTTTTGTACAATTGTAAGCTGATATGTGTATGTGACCTTTTCCATTTTAGCTGTTTCATGAATCACTTTTTGCAGTGAAGATATTGACAATATTTTTGTTCAGTGTTTTCCTAATGACAATTTTATGATTGGTTTATAAAGGCTACTACGAACACCCTTTTCCCATTTTTATCACAGAATAATTCAGGAAATATATTTTATAGTTTCTATACTAAATTATATGTCAATCAGTACTGCATTTTTCATATAGTTTATTTATTTATTACCTGAAGATAACTTGAAAAACACACTTAAACCATATATTTTCGCAATCGTGTGTTTATTGTCTTCACGTTTCATCAGTAAAAACGTTTCTGCTTTTTATTCAGCTCAGCTACAGGATAGCCGTGTGAGTTTGTCCATACGTCAAAAGTTTCTGCGCGAGAGCTCCCTCTGGCTTCGAGTATGAATGAAACATGCACTGCACGAGAGTGTTCAGCTCTCCTGATATTCATATCTCCTCATTTTGGATACGAATAAAACGTCAGGTCATGTCTCTTTAATTTAAATCTAGAAACCTCTATGTGAAAACACCTGCTCGAGCTTGAATAAAGTGCCGGGGATGAATTTACATTTTATTAAAATTTATTTTAAATATTAGAAATGCAGCTAACGTAGTTCTACACACAGCAATAAAAACAAAGGTGCTTGTTCTCTTTCGTTCTTGTTGTTTAATTGGGAAAAGTTTAAAGTGAATAATAATAATAATATAATTCCAGAGTAATTAAGAGGTGCAAAAATGTCTTTAACATTTAAACTTAAAATGGTCTTTTCTGTTCTGTTTCTTTTTCAAACCTGCGTCATGACATTTGCTGCTGTATCAATACAGAAGCATCCATTTCGAGACACTTATCAGCAAGGAGCACAGCCCTATTAAAAGCGTGTTCCATGTGCCCCTTTTATACTTTGAGCACCTGCCCCTCCAAAGGTCTCTGCACGGCCCTGGTATACAGTCATTAGCTCTGTTCTCCCTACAGAAGTAGTCGGCCCTCTTGGTATTCCAAATGCAGTCTATTGGTTGTCGTGTCAGGGATGTGTGGGTCTGTCAAACTACTAAAAGCTTGCTGTCGTTAGTTTGTCCTCCTAGATGTGATTACAATGGTGTGATTGAACCTGCTATCGCACTTCTCAAAGTGCTGGAGGGACTCAAGCTTCTCCACCACGTCAAGGTCACAGCACACGGAGAAGAATGCAATGTCATGCTCCTATAATAAGTTGGCTACCAGAGAACCAGCAGGTGGGGTGACAGATTCTTGGGAAACAACTTGTTCCGCACTTTTCTCCCTGTAAACAAACAATATGTACATAGATTAGGTTTATTATAACTTTTTCACTCCAATGACTAGACAGAGGAAAGTTATTACTTCTTACGTTGTGTTGTTTTTGGGTTGTGTTGTATTTGCAGGGTTTGTTTCTTCAACAGGATGCTGTTGAGTGTAACACCAACCAACATCAGTCAATATCCAGGCAAATCACAAAGAACTTGGAGCAAATTATTTTGAAAGAATTAATCATGTTAAGTATAATATACATAGCTGAACAGTAATAAGTGATTGACCAAAAATCAATTGTTAAAAAATGCAGCATCACACATGACATTATTTAAAAAAAATGAAAGGACTTACTTTAAGTTTACAACCTATAAAACATAAAAAGGATAAGAAATTATTCATGGTGAATATAGTACAATAGTGCAATAAACACACACACACACACACACACACACACACTTAGTACATTCTGTAACAGGACAATAAATAAGCTGTTAAAACCAAGTGTCTCTGCTTAAAATACCATTTAAATTGTGGGTATATACATTTTATGTATAATATTTTGAGTATTTATGGTTATTATGTACAATATTATATGTATAAACATTTCTTGGCCCTATTAACAAACTTAATGAGAACAACAAAATCTTTAATTTTAATAATCACCAGCAAAACCACCAGCATTTGGTTAGTTATTTGCTATTCATGTTTCTTTAATCAAACCATTCTGATTGCACTTTGTGAAAAATTAAAACACAGATGAATCCTGCATGTACTTACTTGTGCTCTGTGGGGCAAAGTATAGAATTATGTGGAATAATATTGTTAAAACTATTGCAAATATGAGAGCATATCTTTCCCGTCTTTTAGGTGTGCATGTGACATCTTTAACAGAACTGCCATGTTCTGTCTCTATTTCATTCCAAGCTGAACAACTGAGAAAAAAATAAACAATTAATAACAGATTAAAATGCAAATACAGAAGGAAGTACAAATAATATTTGACTAACTTTGTCCATTTAATGCAGTTTAGACCTGATGGAGAATAAAATCCATTAGGGCAGTCCACACATATTGTATCTGAAGTCTTTGTCCCTGTAAGCAGACACATAGAATGTTCTCAAAAAAAAAAAAAAAAACTTTTTGGGTGAACTATCACTTTGAATACTGAATGATGAGATAGAGGGAGAAAAAAAAAGAATTGTTAAGTATTTTGAAACAATACCTGGTGTTTTTGTTTCTTGTCCTGATATACAAACACTGTGTTTTTGAGCATGGCTGCACTGTGAATCTGAGTAATCAATGCAGTGATATCCATCAAGTACATCACAGATGGTGTCTTGTATTGTAGTGCATTTATGCTGGATGTAAAGGCCTTGACCTAAAAGAGCACATATATCAATACATATATAGGTAACAACAGAAAATTACAAATTCTAAAGGTTAAATAAAAAATCTAATAAAATACATTAAAAATACAAACATACTTTCAACGCAGTTTCTGCATGTGAAACAATTATGAAGGCCATTAGGTTCACTAATGAATGTTCCTGGAGTGCAGGGTTGGCATGTGGTGCTCAAATCACCACTACAGTCACTACGAACTACTGATCCTACAAACAACACATAAAGTAACAGTTATTCACTTCATAATCTTGGGGTGGGAAGACAGAAGACCAGACATGCAGCCAAGGTAATAAAGCATACGATACATGTTATTTCATCTACAGCATGCAGGTACTAGTGATTCTGGTGGCAGAATTTAAAAAGTGTAAAAAAAGTCTACACTTGCTGTAAAGCAAAAAGCAAAGCATATATAATGATAAGAAATAAGACAGCATATTCTCACGAATATATAATCTAACGTGTTTCACTTGATGCAGAGCTTTGATGACTATACAAAACACGTTTACTCTGACCCTATATGCTTCAACTGAAGCCCATATATGCTTCACCATCGACATTAAGAGAGAAGCAAGTTCTGCGTACATTGCTCTGAGATGCTGTGCTTGATGTAAATTATTACTGAGGTCACAGAATTTTGCAGGTTATTTGATTGGTGTTTTTACAGTAGACGTAACATACAGGGCATGGATGGGCGCAGGAAGAAGATACACCCCTTGCCAATTGTGATGGAAGATAATACGGGGGACATTTGCCAGAAGAAAAACAAGCAATCAGCTGTGAGCAAGGTAAGTTTTCAGCAACGACTGCATAGGTGAATAACTTCCATCTTAATATATTTGAGGAAAATTCTATATAAATAGTATAAATCTTGATTATTGCGTACATATTTTACCTGCAAATGTTAGGCTATATTAATAATTTAATAAACTATATTAAAACTAGCTTATATATATGCATCGAATAGCCTATAATTCACGAAAATAAATCTAATAAAAATATACTTTTTTCCAGTGTAGAAATCTTTATCACAAATGAACATGTAAGCCTATTTTAAATACGTCACAACGGGCCCCTACATCTGGTGATGTTACTACAGATTTGAGGTATCTTTTGAAACACAATGAAAAAAAAAGTTTAATGTTGTACATTGTAAAAATATCCATGTTAGTATCACTTATTTAAAATATGAATAATGATTAGTGAGCCTACCAATAGTACACATTGGGCAACATTCTCCAGCAGCCGATTTATATTCACTTGGGCCACAAGCTTTTCCAAATGGGAGAAGTGTACAAAGAACTGTTAGGAAAAAGAATACGCCGATTTAAGTACCAACTACACCATTCAAAACTGGCATGATTTTAACAAATGAAAATGGAGAATATTTAACGATTTGAAGTTTCATTTTCGTTTCAGCCATTAACCAGGACACCACTATATAGTTATTCCTACTCGCTATATTAATTGCGTTTGTCTTTTCAAAGAACAACACAATCGGATCACACAGCTCTTCGACTTACCGAAAAGGAAATAAATAAATCTTACAACGTCGTTCTCATGTCGTACTGCTCGTAAAAAGCTCACCATCTTTGTCCTTGTTTTATACCGCCATTTTGCGCCAGGCTTGTTGCGCCGCGCCCAAAGAGCAACGTTGCACAAAAGTTTTCCCTTATGTTGTTTTTCATGTAGCCTACTTTATGTATTCTTGTAAACACTGATATACTGAAAAGGGACGACGTGATTTGGCCTGAACCAATAGTGCAAGTAAACAACTAGAATAACAAGGCCATTTTTAATTAATAATTTACAATTATATGATAACCCGTATGATATTGCATTTCCACACACACACACACACACACACACACACACACACACACACACACACACCTCTTGATTGCAGTTGATGTTGGAATCAGTCCATCCATGGTCACTCCATTGAAAACTAGCCTACATAGCGGATTTACATTGCAGAAAAAAGCTGGTTGGTCTTCAATTTCTTTGGGATAAATGGCTTATAAACATTAGATCATCATTGTAGTTTTTATTTGAATTTAAAAAAAAATATTCATAAATTCAACAAACACTTTTAACATTCTTAGTGTTCCTGATGTCAGCACATATGTTTCTCAGAGGGGAAAACCCTTGTGATTCTGTGGAAAGAAAAGCAAAATCATTTGTTCCATTGATGTTCTTATTTTTCCTCATGTGATCTGCCCCTATGTCCTGTATGACTCAAAATAAAAATTGGCTTGTGTGATAGGCTACGCTTTTTTTCCCCACAATTATCTTTTAATTTTACTGCACTACTTGTGCTATTCAAGTCACCACGTCAAGCAAAACAGGTTCTATACTATAGTGAGTGATGCTAGATTTTGATGGTTCACAAAGGTGTTAATCTTGTCATTCATTGAAGCAGAGATGTGGTTTTAACTGATCAGTGAGTTTTATAATTTAGATTAATGACAGTCATATGGAAAAATAGAAAGTGATATTATATGTATTATTATGTAATATATCTTAGATTGGCCTGATAGCAAGCCCTCTCAAAAACAACAACAACAACAACAACAAAAATACTAAAATCAATAAAAGGACATATGCATGCATGATTTGATAGATTATACTTTTATGAAAACCTTAACAATATATAAAAGCTGTCTTTACACATTTGTGTGGTGTTCTCCTTACATTGTTTTGACTAGGTGCCACCGGAATTATTTAGTTTCTTTTGTTTTTTAAAGAAAAATTTGTTCTGAAAAATTTGCAGTGGTCATTTTGAGATACTGGGGCACAGATTCTGAAATGCAGGAACTTTACTAGCAGAAAAACTACACAACAGTTTTCATGTGAGCACTCTTATATTATACTGTATAATTAATTGTTAGGCAACAATTAATCGTGATTAATCGCATCCAAAATAAAAAAAAATTGTGTGTATACTGTGCATATTTATTATGTATATATAAACACACACATACAGTATCTATTTTGCAAATATTCACATTTATATATTTATTCATATCATTTATATATATATATATATATATATATATATTTAATATATAAACATAACACTTTTTTTAAATATGCATGTGTATGTATTTATATATACATAAATACACACAGTACACACACACATATATAATTTATTTTGGATGCGATTAATCATTGCCCAGAACTAAATATAATATACTACTGTATGATACTATTGATCAACGGTTGGTTCTTACCTTTTAATAATGGTTTATCAAATAAGCTCCAACGAATTCTGCCATTTCTAAAAAAAAGAAAAAAAGAATTAAAGCTTAATGTATTTTTAGTTTGAAGACTACATCAATATTTTAGTAAGGTGCTTCTTATTACAATCCTATTTTAAATGTTTTACTCCATAAAGAACTTACCGATTCATCATCCTCAGTTGGTTGTTGTGGTGCGTTATAGATACCTACAATATAAAAAGTATTAGCACTGCTAATGTTAATTATAGTAACATGTTAAAATTAGGATTTAGTGCAATTTTATTGTAAGAATTTAGTTCTTACTTTCGTTAGAGTGCCGTGCTTTATGTTTTCTGTATTTAATGCATGCTAATAATGTCACAATAACAGCTACAAGAACCGTAATTGTGACTCCAACTATAAGACCAACTGAAGTCACTTTCTCACATTCAGCATCAGAGGATGTTGTTCCTGCTTTTATTTCTCCAAGTCCCATAGTCTCACATCTGAAGATATTTAATTCAGTAATATTAGTACTATACCCAGTTTTAGAGTAATCTTTAAATGAAGTTTATAAATCTGTGGACACTTCTCACATTGAATGCTGTAGGCAGGCCATTAGAGAGCCATTTGAATAAGTTCCATCTGTGCAGTCAGCACATATGGTATCAGTAAATGCTGTTCCTGTAAAGACATTGATGCTGAATGAGATATAAAATGTCATTAAAGCTTTTTTAATTACTAGGGTAAAATACATTGGCTAAAACACATTTTGCATGCATTTTGTTCCTGTTTTTCATAATCTACAATTGAGTATATACACACTCACCTGTTTGTTTAATATATTGTCCAGGTTTACATTCATTGTGTTCCACTGCTAATGCACAAGAGTCTTCATTTAGTTTAATGCAATGGGATCCTACCTGTGGCTCACAAATTGTATCTGCAGAGTGCGTACAGGCCTTTTTCACTTTTAAGTGTTGGGCTGTAGACACAAAAACAAAGCAATTAATCATTTTGAAAGTATAAATTAGACAGTGTTTACATTACATTAGACAGTGCTTCCTTATTACAGTTTTATATCTCTTTACCATTAAGTTAATGGGCACACACCTGTATCACACACAGTGCAGGAAAAACATTCTGTGAGTCCGTTGGGTTCATCTGTGTAAGTTGATGTAGAACAAGGAACACATGTTGTACTCGTATCTACAGTACAATGCCAATAAACACGGTTCCCTACAAGAAAGGTAAAATGTGTTTTTTCTTTAAAGAAAGTGATATCATATATCATATCATATAAACAGTCATGGAAACTTTTTTTGGTCAAGTGACCTCTTTGCTGCATCACATGACTTGTCAGCTGATTTGACAATTCTAGTCATGTGTGTTTACACACAAGAAGTTTTTCACCACATACACTCTTAAAAATAAAAGTGCTTCATGATGCCATAGAAGAACCTTTTTTGTCTAAATGGTTCCATAAAGTTCCTTTAACATCTGAAGAACCTTTCTGTTTCACAAAAGGTTCTTTGTGGCAAAAGAAGGTTATTCAGATTATAAAAAGGTAAGAAAGAGATGGTTCTTTAAAGAACCTTTGACCGAATGGTTCTTTGTGGAACCAAAAATGGTTCAATCGAACCTTTTAAGCACCTTTATTTTTAAGAGTCATAACATTTTAACAAAACTGAATCAATAGTTTAAATGAGTTGTGTAATACATGTTTGAAAACAATGAATCTTTGTGCTCCCTGTCTTTAAAGCATAACTAGACATTTAACTTAAGTCTTTAGAATCTGTTAATTCTTATTTGTTATATTGGTTAACATTACTCAAAGCCATAATATGCTACACAACTTTTAAAATCTTAACAGATTTGAAAACACTAGGCAATATACATTATGGTTACTGAGGAAAACCTGGACATCATACACTAAATGTCTGAGGATTGCACACTTCCAGATTTTCCAAATGTTTCAAACACAACTCGCGCATAAACTTGTCTTGTTGTTACAAGACATATGACAAATGAATGTTCTAAAATCAGTTTAAAATATTAAACATGTTTGATCTCCTCCAACTGGATAGAAGAAATATAGAAAAATCTTGAATCTTTACCCATCATACACTATTTTCTGTAAAATCTGTCAACTCTGCTTGCCCAGAAGTTGCGGACTGGCTCTAACTTTCGACAACTAGCATCTGTCCAAAGGTTATATAGGCCAGGATTCATAGACAGGGCTTAGCCTAAGCCAGGGTTAGGCCATAGTTCAATTAGGACATTTAAGTAATTTTTATAAACGTGCCTTAGAAAAAACATTACTGGTGTGCATCTTGAGACAAAACAAAGGCACTGATATATTTTAAGATCAGTCAGTGCAAGTTTCTTTAATTTGAAACAGCTCAGACTTACATTATAGTCTAGTACTAGGCTTAAGCTGTGTCTGTGAAACCGGGGGATAGTGTATTCCATCTTTTATGTACATGATCCAAAGTAGACATTTATACTGTACCAGGGGCACACATGGGGCAACATTCTCCATTTACATCATATTCAGCACGGGCACATCCACAGAAACAAAGTTCAAAACTAGTAGCTATGATGACAGCAATCGTGGATATAATGGTCCTCAGCAATAACATATCCATATAAAATGCAAGCAAGGATATTTAGTCCATCCAAGTGAAGGAAAATGTTTCATCCTCAGATTTCATGAACCTATTTCTTTCTTCACTTCACATTAAATAATGAATTAGATCCCAGTACTTGGCATTCCTGTTCACTGAAAGGTATTTTAGGTCTCTGTTTATATGCATATAAAGGCTATTTCAGATCACGATGGCTGGTTCCCCGCCTTTAGATGATCCATTTGATGGAGTCTTAAGAGGCGTTGGCAGAAAACTTCACCAAACACTTCTTCCTCTACTCGGCATGACCCCTCTTGAGTAAGTAGATTAATCAGTAGAATTCTGTAAAGAGTTCAAATAAAAAGGTTATAGCTATGTTCTGTTAATGCACCATCATCAAGACCTGCTTTAAAAGTGTCAATGACTTGTTAAATTGTTATAGGGGTCATATCAGGTGTTTTGTCTATAAAGTAAACATACTTTTGCATGTTTAAAAACTAAAAGTGTCACTAGTCCAAAAGGCAAAAACAGCAAATATATGATCATTTCACATGAATAGAAGTTGATGAATTAGGCCTATCAGTTTTTAAAACACAGTAGCAAAAAAGGCTAAATTATTTCTAAGATCTGAATAAGAACAAAATTGGCTATGCAAAAATTATTTAAGAGAACAAAATACAATAAAACAAAAAAATATATATGCATTTATTAAGATATGCATTTATTAAGCATTACATATCACATGTACCATAAATGGGATGGCTGGATACATTTTTCATTGACCATTTATACTAACATTTACATTACACGTAGCAAGGTTTTTGCTTTTAGTCTACATACATATATATATATATATATATATACACACACTTTTCAAGTTCACACTATTTTAGGGCTTACACATGAACAACAAACAGATCCAGTCGAGCTTACTTAACTTACTTAAATAAGACCCTAAGCGTGAGACTGCGAAACACCTTAACGTTAAATAGTTGCAATTCCTTTGCATTTTAAATTTGGAGGTCCCCACACAACTGAAACTCAAAGGTCCCAAAACCGAACCATCGAATAGTGTTAGCCTCCAAAAAATTGTATTTATAAATATAGGCCTAAATGAAGAGTGGACACACTTATTGTATTTGCTATCACAAAGCTTTCTGAGTTTATCTGTTTCCACTAGATGGCGCTTGTGTACTTAGACACTTGCTTATCATAGTATAACTTTTCATTGGTTTAATTTGTATAACTTTATATTTTGGTTATTTTACAATGTTTATTGTGATTTCTATACTGAATTATTGTTTACTTGAGCAAGATTGCAAGATTGAAAAAAGAGTTTATGGTTGTTTTATTTTATTCCCATCTTGCCTTTGTATATCACTTCCTGTTTTGTCATCATTGAAAGGTTAAAGGTGTTTATCTGTATGATTACAAGTCATCCGTCCAAGAAACTTCAAGATATAACCCCCTCTCTTAGCTTACAAGCAGGCAAAAGTGGTATGTTTATGTATTTTTTGTTCATTTAAGATTTTAAAGTCGTATGCTTGTTTTCCGTGTAACTGAATGTGTGACTGATGTTTGTTATTCGTCCTGTTTATTTAGTTCTACGGTGTTTGTGTTGGCGTTGAAGTCCATGTCCATAAGTGAATTAAACATCTGTGAAAGGAACCTCAGCCTTCGTGTTGTGACTAAGGGAGGCATACTTATGAAGAGTTTTGAAAGTGTATCTTGTGAAATTACATATGTAACAACAGACGATGTTGCATAACCACATTTTAAAAACTGCGTCATTATTTCTACTCGAAAGCATAAGACCACACAAACATCACGAAATAGACATTCTCACCAAAGAAAGAGTCTAGTCCTCCTGTTCGCCCTCTAAGTTACTGGTGTTTCATTCAACACGGAAGCTCTGAAGTTTGTATAAAAACAATTACACTTCTTCTTCTTCTGTAAATTGTATTGGCAGCTTGCAATCATTGTGCATTATCGCCATCTACTGGGCTGAGGTGTGATCACATTGGGATGTCATCATTAAAAAAATAAAATAAAATAAAAATTACTAAATTCTACTTGCTAGTTGGGTTTCTTTAAGAAAAGTTATAACCGCCCTAACTGTATGGAAATTAGCAATCTAATTTCCTCATTATCTTCAGCTGGGATGTTCCCGTGACAACGCAGCACGGTGTGCGTCAGCAGATGTCGCTGTTTAAATGTCAAATGTCTTTTTATTTTTGTTATCATAACTGTTGCAAATAAACATACATTTTATATTTTAAAAAGTCTTTAAAATATGCTATATAATATATAAAATATAATATATATAAAACTTTTTAAAATGTATATATTTTTTTATGCTGGTGTCCGTCAGCGAATCTGCTGACTGACACCGTGCTGTGTTGTCACGGGAACATCCCAGCTGAAGATAATGAGGAAATTAGATCGCTCCCTTCACCAAGTGCATTCCAAACGACTAAATAATGACACGCACGTGCCCTGTTCACTCCAAAGTCCCCACTCTAAGGGGATAGGGATGATCACTTCCATTTGGAACTGCCCGTGAACCGTTCGATACACGATACGCATATCGTTACACCCCTAATAAATATGTATGCATGTGATGTGTGTGTTAATCCAGCAAGACAAGACTACTTGCCAGCAAGATACTGTGCAAGGGTTCTGTGATCAGTGTCATTAAAAATATTATGTGTGTGGGGAGAGGTAAATACATATGTGAGAGGGATAAAGTGTGTATATGAGTAGATAAGAGTATTATGTATTATAAAAAAGGGTTATTAAAAAAATTGCACATTCAGTCAGAGTTAATTTTATGTCATAGAAATCAGTGCACTGATTCTTACAACATAAAATGAATGCTGACTGAATGTGCAATTTTTTATAACACTCATCTCACCGACTCATACACACACTTCATCCCTCTCACACATATACACACACACACACATACACATAAATACACACACACACAAAAACACTCACTCACATACATATAATATTTTAATGATATGCAATGATCACAGTACCCTTGCACAGTAACTTGGTTGAGCAACCACATAATTTCACTGAATTGCTGGATAACTCTGTGTTTGTGACAAATTATCTTTTTTAGCCTGATGTAGAGCAGTTCTGCTGGGATGAGGGGTTCCTGCTGCAGTTTCAACAGTAAAAAAAAATTACTCGTTAAAGTTCACTTGGAGGACCACATAAGCCATGCAGTGGTGCATGGAGGTATGGTGGGAGCATTTCTCTAGATACTGTATTGATTGATTTTTGTGGTTTAAATCATAAATATTCTTGTATGCAGAAATGATGAGGTAAATACTATTTAGTATGACAAATATTTAGTGGACCAACACACACGTATTCTGTATTTTTAACAGGAGTGCCAAGAGGACATAAAGTGGAAGTTTGTAAGAGACATTGGGTCTCATTCACTAATAATTGCGTACGTTTTTCGTATTTATACGCACATTTGAACTTCTCACGAAAACTTTCCGCCTAATTCACAACACGTGCGTACGCACATGAATTTGTTCTTACCTCGTTCTTATGTTAGTGAATTTGGAGTAATTCTAAATGAGCGTCCGCGTGCACGAGCGTAGTCATTTGCATAAAACACGCCCAAATTATCTCCATATAAGGGCTTTCCGCATTTATTCAGAGCAAACGTGCTCTCGCCAGATCTTTGAGCATTCAAGTGTACTCACCAGTTCAAACACAAAAAAAACTTTCATACAGACCCAGACTACAGACCTATCGGGAGCCAGCTCTACATACGCCTTATTCAGAGAAACCTCGCAGCTGAACAAAACACAACTTTTCTTACACTTTCACTATATGATGAAATGTATGATGACAAGATTAAATTGTATTATTAAATAAGTTTGTTATATAATTTTGTATATGGATTATATAACACAATTATTTAGTAAACATGGCTTAATATAATCAGTCATATTTAGATTAAATATAATATCTTAACATGATTATAAGGCCGTGCAGAGTAAGTGCTTTCTGCGTACGTGTGGTTTCAGGTGTTCCTATAATTTTTCGTAAATGTAGAATAAATTTTAGTACGAAATTTTTGGTGAATCGTGGTTTGTTCTTAAAATCATTCGTACTCACATTTCACGCACAAATTAGTGCGTACGCATGCTTAGTGAATGAGACCCATTGTCCCAGTGTTGTGCTGGATACAGAGTCACCGTGAGTTATTCTGTGGGGAGGTGAAAGGGCCTGCCTTTCTCCAGATGGACAGTAAAAATCAACAGAATGCCATCAAAGACTAACTGGGGTCGAATCGGATGAAGCAAGAGATGTCTTTTTATTCATCTCTCAGGACCTGAAGTGGGACACTCATATTGACATTGTTAAAAAGGCCCAGCAGAAGTTGTATTTCCTTCGCCAGCTGAGGAAGATCAACCTGCCACAGGAGCTGCTGAAACAGTTCTACTCTGCCATCATTGAATCCATCCTCTGCACTTCAATAACTGTCTGGTTCAGCTCAGCTACCAAATCTGACCTCAGAAGACTACGGAGGGTAGTCCGGACTGCTGAGCGAATCATTGGTACAACCCTCCCTACTCTCCAAGAACTGTACTTATCCAGAGTGAGCAAAAGGGCTGGCAAAATCACTCTGGACCCCTCACATCCAGCACACTCCCTCTTTGAACTGTTACCGTCTGGTCGACGCTACAGAGCTCTGAGCACCAGAACGACCAGACACAGGAACAGTTTCTTCCCTCAGGCCATCTACCTCACAAACAAATGAGCTATTTTCACAGTGAACCTCAACCATGAAACATTTTGAATGTAACAGTTGGTACACAACATGTCTGAGTGAGAAATATTTCTAAACTTATAATGTGTGATGTAGAGTATTATGAGGCAAATAGTGTGACAGTATAATATAAGACATATTTGTTTTGTATTTACAAATATAAAATGGAGTAACAAGTAAATTTAGAACATATACAGAGATTCAGATTCAAATTGGGGAAAATATAGATTTTTAATATATTTTCAAATCTATGTCATGTCACAAAAATGATTCACAAGTACTGTTATATTGTGTTCTAATTTCAACATATCATTCAAGTAGTGTCAAAATTACTAATGAATGATTCATAAACTTTATCATGGTTATCAATAGCGAGTGAGTTGATATCCATTTCAGTTTTACAGATGTAACTTAAGAAGAATTATTTTTATGATATTACATTGTCCTCTTCTTGTAATCCTTTAGTGTTTAATCTGTACTGTAGTAATGTTAATACATTTTATTATATAGGCAAGCGAACACATGTGCATAGTTTTCTCACTCTCAGTGACCAGCTTGTCTACCATCAGTAACAAGTAAAGTTTTTCTTTTTGTTTCACTTTGACTGGTTGAAATGTTATAAGATTAAGTCCATGGATTATGTAAGTACTTTAAGAGCCTTCCACCAACATTTTGGACCTGGACAGATCTGAAATATTAAAGCGGTATAAAAATTCCATTAATCAGACGAATGTAAAGTACATTATAATGGGGGAAAACTGTCAAAGCCTTACCTTATCCCTGGACGAGCCTTTGACTTGTGTTTGAATATGACAAACTGGGTTACTGAGACTCCAATAACAACAATAACAACAACGACTACAACACTGGTTATGATTCCAACAACAAGACCATTTGGAGTACGTTCACATTTAGCATCAGATGACGTTGTTCCTGTTTCTATTTGTTTACGACCCATACTCTGACATCTGTAGATATGCAACAGTGTGATGTTAGCAAGTCCAGACCTATTAGAATGGGAATTTAATGTAAAACTTAATGTAAATCTACTCACATTGTATGTGGCTGACAAGCTGTGAAAGTGCCATCAGAGTAGGTGTCATTTGTGCATTCACCACACACAGTATCAGTGCTTGCTGTTCCTGTTAAGATATTAGGACACTGAGTTATTTGAAGATTAACTGTTTCATAAATTCACTCAGCTTAAGTTCAATTCAAAACACTACAGGGCTTTTCACACTAAGTATTCGATGTTTAGCTTTTAACATTGTTTATTCAATATTAAGAATGACCCAGTGTGAACAGTACATAATTCTAGTCAGTTATTCTAAAATTGGTAACATTTGACAATAAGGCTTAATTTTTCAAACAATTCACAAAAAATAGGTTCCCGTGTAAGACTTTGTTTGCATAGTACCAAAAACTATGATCCACAAGATCCATTGGTGCTTGCTGAAGAGTGCAGCTACTTGCAATGTGGTTTAGATAGATTGAAACTATACTGTAGCTAGAATTACTGTATCTGCAGAATTGATACAGAGATAGCTGTAGCATTTTCATCACAAAAAACTGTGTATAGCAAATTAAATAAGGTCTAGTTTAGTAATTATTTTGTTCTTTTCTGCCAATTCTAATATACAAGTAACGTGTGAGTAGTATTTGCCAATGATTTGTGCACTCGCTTTAGTAACATCTACACCAAAAATTAGAACATCCGTACCTTTTTGTTGGATGTATTCTCCAGGATTACATTGAGAATGTTTAACAGCTAATTTACAGCTGCCTTTTTCTCTGACCGTACAGAAGAATCCTTTTAGTGGCTCACAAATGGTATTTGATAACCGTGTACAGGCCTTCTGTATCCTTAAACCTACATATATTGAAACAAACCATTTATTATTGAATAATGAATCATGTTAAATAATTGTATACATTTGAGTATCCTGAACTCTCCACTAAATATAAGGTAAAACCATCACCTGCATCACAGTTTGAGCAGGAAAAGCACATTTCAAGCCCATTAGGTTCATCAGTGTATGTGGATGCACCACAGGATAAACAAGTCGTGCTGGTATCCACTGTGCAATGCCATAAAACACGATCACCTTTAAAAAGTATATAGGATATTAGAAGGTTCCTTTTTACAATGCAAACTTTTCTATGAAAGTTTTTCTTAGCCCCGAGTCAAGACATCTTGCAATTCTCCTTGTAAACAATACTACTAACTGGACTAAAAACTAAAGTGATTCTCTTTTATTATACTGTGAAGTATTCACTTACCAGGTGCACACATAGAGCAGCAATGTCCGTTTATCTCATATTCAGCACTGGCACAGACACAATAAACTTGTTCTATGTATAGAAAGGCAAAAGAAACAATATATAAAATAATCAAAAGTTGCATTTTCATAAAGATGTAAAACGGGGCAGCTCCGTGTGTCTGTGCAAAGAGCTGATAGTGGATTTAGTCTTTCTATCAGACTTCAGAAGCACTTCTGTGTGTTGAATTTGGCAGGTTCTGATCATTTTCTGATGTTTTTCATTTTCTGTGGAGTGGGAAGAAAACAGTAAATGACCCAAATAGCAGAGATTTCAGTAAAAAATAGCTGGTAGGTATGTCTCCTACAACCAAAAGTTTTGAATAAATCAAAATTGTTAAAAGTTGTATCTGTTAACATTAGCTAATGCACTGTGAACTAACATGAACATTAACATTTTTAGTATTAACAAAGGTAAATAAGTGTTAAATCTATTGTTCATTGTTAGTTCATGTTAGTTAATACATTAAATAATGTCAACAAATGAGACCTTATTGCAAAGAGTTACCAGTGATATTTTAGATTCTCATTTGAATATGGCAATATGATACTTCCTATAATATTTCTATGACTAAATCACCGACAAATAGCCAGCCCCCATCAGCCAATCACTGGGCATAGTTAGTAATCTTGTTGACATCTTCCATAGCAATAAGGTCAAACACGCCCTTTCTCTTAGCTTAAGATTTATTTCCATTTCTAAGTAAAATTTGCTCTCAGCTATCATAAATAATGCTATTTTAAAAAAGCAGCTGCTTCAACAAGAACACAATTTCTTTCTTCTCAAGATCCTAAAATTTATATTTGGCATTACCCAATCAACTTGACAAGCAGTGAATATATTCATTAAACCCATTTACCAACACAAAAGCATAAGAAAATTCACTTACTTTAAAGGAATAAGATGTTTCTCACAGCTGCAGACCAATCTATTGAGAGGGGAGCCAACAGTAATGAATAAAGCATGTGACTTGCAAGAGACTGATTGATCTTTGATACAATGTATCCCATTGTTAAGATATTATTACAGTTATTCAGTGGCTGTAATAAACTGAGCTTGAGCTTGATCTACTTTCAATCTTTAAACATGCTTCAGCTCTCAGAACACTGCTTAGTTAGTTGGTTAAGTTTCATTAAAGTTTGACAAACCTGAGATAACTAGTCTGAAAACATGACTGCAAAAATAAAAATAAAAATCCATTTTATGCTGAAATGTATTTTATTTATAATAATGTTTAATTTATATAGTATTGTTTCGTAAAGCATTCAAACTGTTGGGAATGACTTGACACTGGCACAGAAGGAGAAAGATGTGATTGTTTCACATTCTTTCACAAAAAGAAAAAAAAACACTCAAACAATGACTGATTTGTATGTGGAGTCTTTTTTTGTATCTGTAGTGTAAGCTAGTCATTGTTCATCGGGTCAGAGAGTCATTTTCATGTTCCCAGGATTGTGTGTTCCCCAGAATTACGTGGCACATAACGAACACATGACAAAATGTCCTACTGTGTGTTCACAAATTAGCAGACAGCAGACACAAATACTGAAGGCTTTTTTCGCCTTCAGCACAAAGTAATGTGTTCTACTGAGTAAGAAAATTGCTAGTATAACTAAAACAGTAAAACAAATACATTAAAATGTGTTTTTATTTTTTACTTTGAACCATTGCATCCAGCTAAAATATGAGTCCTTTATAGCTTATTATCCTGTGAAAACTTGATCTTGTCTGAATCAGAAGAGAAATAAGCAGAGATCAAGCACTGGGGGATATACTTGAATTGACAGAAAATTGACTTTTTCACTATGTGCAACTGACTACTGCCCACATTGACTGCTATAGTCAATGTCAAACACTGTTGTTTATTAAAATCAGGAAAGGAGTTGTTTGTTATAAAAGAGTTGAGATGACAAGTGTGACTGGAATGAACAGGAAATGGTACACCCTTTTCTGAAGTGGTTATTCTGAACACACATTTCCTTATTTGTACTCAGAATATACTAAGAAATATCATGTAACATGAAAAAAATCACTTTTGCACCTATCTACAACATGCTGTATACTACCACTGTTACACACAACAAACAAATATTACTGAGTAAAAAACAAAACTATCCCACAACAAGCATTTTTTTATTATTATGCAAATATAAAGTACTAATATCATTGCAATATACATTTTAAAATATTCTAATTGAAATATGTTTTTGCAGTTTATCAGAATGAACTGGGGCCACTTTCACAAAACATCAAGGCTAAAAGTAGCTACTAACTTGCCGATTTAGGAGAAACTTCTAAAAAAGAATGGGTGAATCCATCCTAATTTTAGGACTCCTAAATTTTTGCTCTATATTTAGAGTAAAACCAGCTAAAACAAGAGGACTCCTAAATCTACGATCAAATCACAAACAATCGTAAAATCATAACAAACATTTTAGAAACATTTCACGATTATTTCCCTTTAATTATGTTCTTCTTGAATCCAGTTTGGTTTTCTTTTAAGTTTGCACAATGTCTTACTATCAGCCATGACTATTCTAGTCTGTTAATTAAAATTCTACTTATTTGCATAATAAGTGCTAATTGTTTATGAGATACAGACATGTAAGTAACTGATAATTAGCTGAACATATACTTGTTTAATTAGTGACAGTTTACATTTTAAATACTTTATTTTAATATGGCAACACTTTTATTTCAAAAACCTTTATTTGAATATGGCAATATGATACCTCGTACAATATTTCTATGACTAAATCACTGACAGATAGCCAGCCCCCATCTGCCAATCACTATGGGCATAGTTAGTAAGCTTGTTGACATCTTCCATAGCAACAAGGCCAAACCAGCCTTTTCTCTTAGCTTAAGATTTCTTTCCATTTCTTAGTAAAAGTTGCTCTCAGCAGCTTTGTGAATAAGTTTTAAGAGGAGACTCTTAATGGTAAGATAAAATGTTTTGGGAATACAGCCCCTGATGGACAATACTAGAATACTGTTATTGCCTTTGAAGCTGACAAAATGTGATAACTAAAGCACTATAACAAAAACACACAGATAGGCTCAAATTTTAAGTGATTGCTGACTTTGTTTAAAAAAAAAGCTGTTATCATACATTTAAGTAATATACAAAAATATTTAATTGTGCAAAAGCAACAAAATACTGTTTCTGTAAACAAGTGTCTTATAGAAAGTGATAATGCAGTTGGCTCATGTACTTGTTGTTATATTCAATATTACTATTATTATTTTTTTAGGCTTGTCACAGTATTTCATTAGTAACTGATTAATAGAAGATGGCAAAATCATTTAATGCTGTTTGACTTTTTGTTTCAGGCTTGATAACGCTAATATCTGAGTAGTGTAGAAACTGTAGTCATTCGCAGGTTGTCAGGACTTGCTCTTCTGTTTCAAATGGTTCAACAATTTTCCTTCCGCCAACAACTGAAAAAACAGTGGAGCATTACTTCAGCTTGCAGAAGCACAAAGAATGTTTTGCATTAATTTATCACAGTGAAACCATAGAAGAGCAAACTATTATTGTAATGGGTGTATTCCTTACGTAGTGGTTACGGGGTTAATGGGACATATTGGGTTCTGTGAGTGTGTTCACCACTTTCAGCTAGAATAAAGTGATTCTGTTGCTCAGTCAAGACAAGTGTGTTCATTAGAAATCATTACATGGTGTCAGAAGTGCTTGACGAGCACACGGCCTCGGAAGGATGGCAAAATTCAACCCCCCGGAGTGTTTTCCATTTGATCGTCCAAATGAATGGGCTGACTGGAATCAAACAACGTTTTCAGCGCTTTCGGAGTGCTACCAAATTGGATAAAGAAGATGGGGAAATCCAGGTCAGTTCAAGAGATACAAGAGATAGCTCAAGGAAGAGCAGCAGACAGAGGAAAACAGAAATGGAAACCTAAAAGTAAAAACGACAAAGAACAAGGAGAACCAAGATGTGGTAAAATCAAACACAGACAGCAGGAAAAATGCCCAGCAATAAAATCAACATGCAATAAATGTAAAAAAGTGGGTCACTGGGAAAGAATGTGTCACAGCAGATCAGTCAGAGAAGTGACAGAGACTGTTGCACAAACACAATATTTCCTGGGTGCAGTTACAAATTCACAAAGAAATGATGAGCAGTGGTCTGTGCAAATTTCCATTGGAAAGACACCAGTTAAATTTAAAATTGACACTGGTGCAGATGCAAACATCATGTGTGAAGAAACGTTCAGCACGCTTAATCCCAGGAGAATGCTGGAGCAGACAAATGTTACACTGTGCAGTCCTGGAGATCAACTAGAGTGCATGGGGAAATTTAAAGTCAGTACCACATATAAAGGAAGTGTGTACACATTCCCTGTGTATGTCATCCATGGACAAAATGTGAACAATTTGCTAAGTCGATCCACTGCATCCTCAATGGGACTGGTGAAACGTATTGAGGAAGTTCACAATGCATTTGGTGAGCATGGAACACTTAAAACAGAACCTTTAAAAATCCATCTTAAGGAAAATGCTCAGCCATATGCGGTACACACGGCACGCAGAGTTCCATTGCCTCTCATAAAAAAAGTTAAAGAGTTGCAACACATGGAAGGAAACGGGGTCATAGAGCCAGTGACAGACCCTACAGACATGGTGCCATTACCAAAACCGAATGGAAAGGTATGAATCTGTGTGGATTTGAAAAAATTTAATGAAGCTGTAAAAAGGGAAAGATATGTTCTGCCAACCGCAGAGGAGATCACTGCAAAGCTAAGTGGTGCAACAGTCTTCTCATCTTTGGATGCTGCCTCGGGTATTTGGCAGATACCATTACACCCAGAAAGCAGCAAATTGAACACATTCATAACACCATTCGGAAGGTACTCCTTTAAACGTCTTCCTTTGGCATTTCAAGTGCCCCAGAAATATTTCAGCGAAAGATGGCGGAAACTCTTCTGGGGCTTGAAGGAGTATCCGTGTATATGGATGATATACTGGTGTATGGCGACACCATGGAACAGCATGACCAACGGCTTACCAAGGTATTGGAGAGAATTGAGTCTGCTGGGTTAAAGTTAAACCGTGAAAAGTGTCTGCTGAGACAACAACAACTTCACTTTCTTGGTCACTTGATCGACAAATCAGGTGTGAGACTCGATCCTGAGAAGGTCAGAGCGGTCCGTGAGCTCTCACCCCCACTCAATGTTCAGGAGCTAAAACGTGTACTTGGAATGTTTAATTACCTGGGCAAGTACATTCCAAATCTGTCGACAGAAGGCAAACCACTGTATGACCATTTGAGGTCAACAGCGGTATGGACTTGGCCCTATCCTCAGGAAGCCGCATTTCAGCGCATAAAAGACATCCTTTCCACTTCTCCAGTTTTGACATTCTACAATGTGTCTCTACCCACCGCTGTTTCGGCTGACGCTAGCAGTTATGGCATAGGTGGTGTGTTACTGCAGCTGCATGATGGAAACTGGAAACCGGTGGCGTATTGCTCACGCAGTTTGTCTGGGGCTGAGACCAGATAGAACACGCCCAGATTGAGAAAGAATGTCTGGCGAGCGTCTGGGCTTGTGAAAAATTTGAAAAGTACCTGATTGGCCTTGAAAACTTCAAATTGGTGACAGATCACAAACCATTAGTGCTCCTTATGAATAAGAAGGACTTGGACAATGTTCCGCTGCGATGTCAGGGACTACTTATGAGGCTTATGAGATTCAAACTGACTGCTGAATATGCTCCAGGAAAAACTTTGCTGGTGGCTGATATGCTATCACGGAGTCCGTTAGCATGCAAGGAAAATTACCTCAACACACACTCCGATGTGGAGTGTTACATTGCTGCTGTAACTGAAGGCCTGCCCGCAAGCCCTCCAAAACTTGAAGCCATTAGGGCTGCTACAATGGCCGACAACAACTTGCAAATTGTACTGAAGTATATCCAGTCAGGATGGCCGAATTATGTAGACAACATTCCAGTGGCGGTTCGACAGTTTTTCCCTTTCAAGAATGAGCTGTCTGAGCACAACGGAATACTGACAAGAGGAAGCCGTATGTTGATTCCAGAAGTCTTGAGAGCTGATATTCTAAACAGAATACATGATGGGCATCAAGGTCTGACAAAGTGTAGGGAGCGGGCCAGTACATCTGTGTGGTGGCCGGGCATTTAATCTGAAATCAAACAAAAGGTTCAGTCCTGTCGGATATGCCTAGAGATGAAACAGACACAGCAAAAGGAGCCTCTCATCTCAACGCCCCTTCCAGACAGGCCTTTGAAAAGGCTAGCTATTGATGTGTGTGAGCATAACAAGCACACTTATCCAGAAGCTACGGTTAAAACCTTTATCAAGACGTACCTGAAGCTTCCGGAAGACACCGTGGAAAACATATGCTTCGAAAGAGTCCATCGGATGGGAGCGAAGAAACCTGGAGCCCCGAGGCCGCGTCCTATTGTGGCCAAATTTGGATACCTCAAGCAGAAAGAGCAGGTGAAGAGTCGCGGCAGGGAGCTGAAAGGAACAGACTTCAGCGTTAACGACCAATTCCCCAAAGAAATCTTGGAGCGACGCAAACTTCTGTTCCCAATCCGACGCAGTCTCATCCAAAAGGGCTCCCGAGCTGTCATCGCAGTGGACCGGCTCTACGTGGACGGGCAGCTCTATCGCAACCTCCGTACCACTCCGTGGTTATATTAACACCACTCCAGATAAGAATCCGTTATATTTTTCTTTTTTCTCTTTCCTCGCTCGTTCTTGTTCTTCCATTTACCTCTATCTATTTATGTTATTTCGCTAATTTAATACGATATTATAACAAACACGATACCGTCAGTCTCCACAGCGTTTAAATGTTGTTGCAATGTTTTCGTTTCTGTCAAGTTTTTACTTTCATCCCTCTCTGCTTGCTTCTTTGGATGTCTTTCTTACTTCCAACTCCTTTTACTGCACCGATCACCTGCTTTACTACACATACAAATACAACACCCTATATCACACATCTGCTCGGCACGACCATGTACATATACACTCAGCATTAAAGCAAGCACTCCGACCTTACAGCACACACAGACATGAAAGACATACTCGCATACAAGCGCGTACACGCCCGCTCATATCTTACTCATTTGAGCATCACACGCAGCGAGCAGCATTAGCTACACACACACATCTATGGGCGCACTGAGGTTTGTTACATGGAATGTGAATGGAGCTGGCTCCAGAGAAAAGAAGTTAAAAATATTTAGCCATCTTAAAAAACTACAAGCAGACGTTGTTTTGTTACAAGAGACTCATAGACCTGCCACAGATACAGATCAACTTAAAACAACTGAGTTTCCTAATGTGTTCTCAGCCTGCTATAACTCTAGGCAAAGGGGGGTAGCAATTTTAATACATAAAAATGTTAATTTCACTGTACTCAACACAGTTATAGATCCAGAAGGTAGATTTCTAATCATTAAATTATCTATATTTGACAAAAAGTTATGTATTGTTAGTATATATGGTCCAAATATTGATGACCCCTCTTTCTTTCACGTTTTTTTACCGCACTCTCTGAACACACAGATTGTGCACTTGTTATTGGGGGAGACCTCAACTTTGGACTAAATAAAGAAATGGACAGGCTAAGTACAGCTGGAACTCAGCGTAATTTGGAATCCACAAATATAGTTAAACAGTACATGAGTGACTATGGACTTTGCGATGCATGGCGTTCTTTTCACCCCAACCGTAGGGAATATACTTTCTTCTCACATGTCCATCACTCTTACTCTCGTCTGGATTATTTCTTAGTCAGCAGCTCACTGCTGAGTGACATTTTAGACACAGAGATAAACCCTATAGCTGTCAGCGATCATGCTGCTGTTTCTTTAACTCTAGTAAATAAGAAGGCCACTCCACCAAGTAATAACTGGAGATTCAATACATCATTGCTTAAAGACGACGATTTTATTAAATATTTTAAAGAAGAGTGGACTTTATATTTAGACTATAATGACCTGCCTGGAACATCAGCATCTGTTCTCTGGGAAGCAGGTAAAGCTGTGATGAGAGGTAGAATAATCTCATTCTCATCGCATAAAAAGAAAAGAGAAAATAAATGTATTCAGGAATTAGAAGAAACTATAAAAACTTTAGAAGAAGCCTACGTATCCTCCCAGGAACAGGAAATGCTGAAAAAAATATGTAAAGCAAAACTAGAATTAAATGAAATTATTAATAAAAAAACTAAATTCTTAGCACAAAGACTTCGCTGGAAAGAATTTGAATATGGTAACAAATCAGGTCAATTCCTAGCGAACCAGTTAAAAATAAATAAAGAAAAAACAACTATATGTGCTGTTAAAGATTTAACTGGGGAAACAGTATATGACCCTGAAAGAATAAACAACACTTTCAGGGACTTTTACAAATCTTTATATTCTCCACAGATAAACCCATCTAAAGACGAAATTGACCAATTTCTTGACAATATAACTCTTCCGAAATTATCAGACAATCAAGCGATGGCATTGGATTCTCCACTAACATCAGATGAACTTCAGGAAGCCTTGAACAGTATGCCCAATAAAAAGGCTCCAGGCCCAGATGGCTTTCCTGCAGAATTCTATAAAGAATTCTGGGCTATTCTGGCTCCAACATTCTACAGAATGTTGCAGGAAACCAAAAAAAATGGCAGACTTCCACCAAATATGAATTCTGCCAACATTAGTCTCTTGCTAAAACCAGGCAAAGACCCTGTATTGCCTACTAGCTATCGTCCAATATCCCTTATTAATGTGGACACTAAAATAATCTGCAAAGCTATCTCAAAAAGAATAGAGAAGATAACCCCTCTCATAATTCATAACTCATCGACCAAACTGGTTTCATAAAAGGGAGGCACTCTTCAACAAATACATGTAGGTTACTTAACTTGATAGACTATTCATGCAATAGAAACCTTCAAATTACAATATTGTCTTTAGATGCAGAAAAAGCTTTTGATAGGGTTAACTGGAATTTTCTATTTGCAACTTTACACAAATTTGGTTTTGGAAACTCTTTCATAAACTGGTTAAAAATATTATATAACTCTCCAAAAGCATGTGTCAGGACAAATGCTCAAACGTCCTCTAGCTTTTATCTTAAGAGGGGCACCAGGCAGGGATGCCCCCTCTCCCCCTCACTGTTTGCAATTTTTATTGAACCACTAGCAGCAGCAATTAGACAGGCAACAGTGATTAAAGGCATTAAATGCAAGAATGTAGAACATAAAGTTAGTCTTTACGCAGACGATGTGTTACTTTTTCTTCAGCATTCACAAACCACTCCCTCTGAGGTAATTACATTAATAAACTCTTTCTCAAAAGTCTCAGATTATTCAATAAACTGGTTAAAATCAACAGTTCTTCCAATTAATTGCTCCTTCCAGAATTCTTCCACTCCACTGCAATCTGGTAATATTAAATATTTAGGTATTAATGTTTCTCCTAGGCTGGCAGATTTGATTAAATTAAACCACATCCCACTTTTAAAGAAGGTAGAAGATGATCTAACCAGATGGAGGTCTCTACCCATATCACTCATGGGAAGAGTCGCCTCAATAAAAATGATGGTTTTGCCAAGAATTAATTATTTATTTGCAATGATCCCGAGCAAACCACCACCTGACTGGTTTAGATCTCTGGACTCCTCCATCTCTAAATTCCTTTGGAAAGGTAAACCCCCGCGTATTAGCTTAAAAACGCTGCAAAAGACCAAGGATAAAGGAGGACTAGATTTACCTAACTTTCACCACTATTTCTTAGCAAACAGGCTTCAACACATTTCAGGGTGGTTAAAACACACCCTCTTAGATGAACCTTGGCTAGATGTAGAACAGGCATTATGCAATAATATAGAGATTTCGGATCTGCCATTCATTAGCCCGATCAGCAAACGACACGTATGCTTCAAAAGCATCAGTATCAGCTCTTCTCTGACAACATGGTGGGAGTTTCTAAAAATGACGGAGTCTTCACTAATCCCATGCAAACGTACCCCCATCTGGAACAATCCTGACATATTGCTAAACAACAATATGATAAACTTCACAGATTGGAGTTGTAAAGGTATTAAATACCTGGAACATATATTCGAAGGGACAGACTTTATCCCCTTTGACAAATTAGTTAAACAATATGGGATTAATAAACATAGATTTTTAGAATATCAACAAATTAAATCTATTGTAAAAAGGAAATTTAAGTCTAATCATATCAATTTACAAATACCACCAAGTGTGGTAGATTTTCTTAATCTCAAAACCCCCAAATTAATGTCTAAAATATATAGGGCACTTTCCAAAATAGATGAATCAGTATCACTTCCTATTGCAAAATGGGAGGCAGATCTATCAGTAAGCAGGGACAAAAAATTCTGGTCTCAGATATGTTTAAAAACCTTTGAACTGATTAGAAATCCTGGTTTACAATTAATACAATACAAAATCCTGCATAGAGTGCACTACACAGGTCATCGGATGTTCAGGATGGGTTTTACAGCTTCCAACAACTGCTCACACTGTAAAGGTAATACACCTGACAATTATATCCACGCTCTATGGTTCTGTCCACCTGTTCAGAGGTACTGGTACAGGATTTGTGAAGACTTATCAAAGTGTCTTAAATGTTCTATTCCAGCCTCTCCTTTAGTCTGCTTGTTGGGCGACCTAGATGGTGTCACTACAGAAGATAACACAATCCACATGGCTTTCACTGCCCTATGCATTGCTAAGAAGACTGTCCTCATGAACTGGAAAAATAAAAATAATCTTAATATCAACCAATATAGAGATTATTTGTGGGATTATATTAGTCTTGACACAGTCTCTGCTGCCACATTAGATCAATCTCTCTGGGCTCCTTTGATCAGCTCCATCACCTAGTGTGAGTGGGGGCCCCGATTCTGTCCGGCTGTGGTTTTTGTTGTTGGCGTGGGGTGGCGATGTGGGCCTGGGGCATCTGGGGGTTCCCTGGGGGTGGGTTTCTTGGGGGGTTCGGCGCTGGGGCTGCGGCCTTGGCCTGGATGGGGTATTGGTGACTCTTGGGTGCTGTTTTTCTGGCGGCTGCATGCAGCGCTGCTGGGGATGCATGTGCCGGCGGACGTAGGTTACCAGCCTGGCGGCCGCACTGTTCCGGGGTTGGTCCGGGGGGGGGGGCTTGGGGTTCTGGGGGCGCTCTGCCTCCGGGTTGGGGTTACGGCTGGGCCTGGGGGGCTTGGGTCCTGGTTGGTGTGCCGCCGGGAGCATGGGTTGGTGCATACGCTTGGGCCCGGCTCTGGTGTGGGGGTCTTCGACGCATCGGTGCCTCCGTAGGGGGGGGTCCAATAGAGGCGGGGTAAATGGGCTCTACCTGGGTGTCTTATTGTCTTTTGTAGTCTGGGAGCTGACTGAATGATGGGGTGGGGTAGTTTTTCCTCTGCTGTGGGGTCTGATGGGCCGCCCCGGGCTGCCATGGGCCCTGGTCTGGATGGGCCTGGGCCCCCCGCCCTGGGCAGATTTGGGGTAGTAGCAGGGGTGCTTATGGGGGTCAGCGGGGGAGCTGACTCCAGAGGGGGGGTATTTTGCCCCCTCTGATGCTTTCCTCCCCATCCCTAGGGCTTCATTTCTCCCGCTCCATCACATCAACACATAGGTAGGGTTTTGAGGTGCGGGTGTGTCGCTGGGATGTGGGGGAGGTGGTATTCCTCTGTTTCCTCGTGGCCGCCTGCATCTCAATCACACATTACAGCTTAGACATTCTCATTACTTACTGTCACATGACACATACATATAGGGCCTTGGGGGTGGGCACACTGAATGGCATCCGGAGGGCGGTCTGTTCATTCAGCCTTCCCTCTGGTGCCAGTGCCCACTTCTCAATTTTAAGTTGCACATAGACATTGAGGGCGCTAGGGAGGGGACGAGCTGACACAAGCTTGTAGAGGGTGCCCCTCCCCTGTTTTAAAGCACCACTGTTTTAAAGCACCTTAGAACAACACACACCAACACTACATTTGAGCGGGTGAGGTGAAGCTTGGGGTCTTTTTTTTTTCACACCCCTGCTCTCTGTTCTCTGTCTGGGGCCGGGGGCTGTGAGAATGAGCTGGCCGCCCGGTCGGGGTCTGGGCTGTTGGTTTTCTCTGCTGCTGCGGGGACCGGGGTGGTCCTCCTGTCCCCACGCCGGAGCGAAGGGGGTTCAGCTCCGGGATCGGGCGCTGGCTTCCCCTCTGGGGGTGGTGGTGCCTGGATCTAGGAGTATAGAGTGCATATGGGGAGTGTGAGTGTGGGTACCTTGTCCATTTTTGTGTGTCTACATGTGGGGCGAGGGTGTGAATATTCGTTTGCGTGCATGAGGGTGGGAACGTATGCTTGTGTATATGTGTGATTGTTCGTCTACGTCTATGTGTCAGGTCGGGCATTAGACTCCGCCTCACTCATCATCTCAGCCGACCCCTACCCCACCACCATGCACTGCCGGTGGAGGATGTCGCCGGTGCGTTGGTGGTTTCTCGCGCCGGGGCAGGATGCTCGGGTGGGCGCCGGCCCGCTTTCGGCGGTCGCTTGGCGGGGCCTGGCCCTGCTGGCCTTGCTGGGCCCCGATTGGGGGGTGGAGGGCCTTTGGATCTCCGGGCCCAGGGCCCGGTCTGCCCTGGTGTGGTCGGCTACCGGTGGAGCCTGCGGGCTTGCCGCCACGGCACCCTGGGGCGTCTGCAATGTGACTGTCGGAGGTGCCGCCTTCGGGCTCTCCTCTGCCCTTTTCTGGGTGGAGGCGGCGGTTATCCCTGCGGTGGTTCTCCTGGGAGTGCCGTGCCCTGGGGGGCCCCCGGATGTTTGGGGCCCGAGTCTTTTCCGCGCCTGCTTCATGCCTTGCGGGATGGAACTGTTGTGCCCCACACACACTATTAAACATTTACATGGAGGAACCTTATGAACACAAGCGCGCTCACACACACAGGTGTACACTCAAGCAGTCACATTGGTGTAAAAACAGGTGCTCACAGACACGCTTTGTCTTGATCTGCTGTTGCTTCAAAACTTATTTTGTAATATTAGTTATGTGTGCTGCTCAATAACATTTAACATTTAGAATTTATTGTGATTCATACAGATGTTGGTTGTTGCTGCAGTCTCTATGATGTTGTGTCTTCTGTTGTTTTCTTCTGTTGTTTTCTCTTTTTGTCAGCAGGTATCGAAGCAAATTGTCTGTTTTTTTTTTTTTGTTTTTTTTCTTTTTTTTCTCTTTTTTCTCTCTTTTTTCTTTCTCTCTCTTGTTTTCTCTGTCCCCCGGGCTTGTCTGTCATAGTGTGGTTAAATAAAAGGGTATATAAAATTAAATTAATTAAAAAAAAAAAAAAAAAAAAGGCTGTGAATGATGATAATATAGCTACACATACGTACTGTCATGTGTTATCTGTGTTACTGACAGGCCGGGAAAAAAAAACAAAAAAAAAAAAAACAAAAAAAAAACAAGCACACTTATCTTGTTGTGTCAGACTATTTCTCTCGATTTCTTGAGATTCTTCACATGCCAGCAACCACCACCTCAGAAGTAGTGTTAAAACTGAAAGCACTATTTGCCAGATTTGGCTGCCCCAACGAAATAGTTTCAGACAATGGTCGGCAGTTTGTGAGTGCTGAGTTCCAAGAATTTGCAAAAGAATTTGACTTTCTGCACATCACATCTAGTCCACACCACGCTCAAGGAAATGGACATGCAGAGAGAGGGGTGCAGATTGCAAAGAAAATTTTGCAACAGAAATATCCTCTTCTGGCTCTGATGAGCTACAGGGCAACACCTTGCATCTCTACAGGTGTAAGCCCGGCTGAACTACTAATGGGCAGAAAAATTAAAACGACACTTCCAATGCTTGAGACACATCTTCAGCCTCGGTGGCCAAATCTGAAAGATGTAAGGAGAAAAGATTCCATGGAAAAGCAAAAGCAAGCTTTCTATTTTAATCGTCACCACGGAGCTAGACCCTTACCATTGCTGAGGTTAGACCATCAAAAGACTTGGGGAACAGCTGCTGTGGTCACAGGTGAGGGTACAACTCCTTGATCTTTCACTATTGAGACACATCAAGGGGCAACTCTGCAGCGTAACCATCGTCACTTGCAGATCATCCCTGACTCAGCTGGAGAAACTCAAACTCTGGTCCAAAAGGAACAATTCTATGAAGAGCAGCCTGAGTCTACATCGAACACTGGGACGACATTGCCTCAGCCCCCAAAGACACAAACAGGACTGTTGATGACTAGATCTGGCAGAATAAGCAAACCAGTGGACAGATTAGATTTGTAAAGAAAAAAAAAGGAGAAAGAAGAAGGAAAATATGCTAGTCATATATGATTAATAGAGATTAGAAACAATGTTCTTCCATGTGGTTGGAGTAAGCAGTGAGAAAATTAGGAAATAAGTTGTTTTGTTTTGTTTAATGATGTTGAAAATGTCTTAATACTAACGAGAAATGTTAAGGCATATTTAATGCTGTTCAGAGAAAAAAAAACTGAAAAGGGGAGATGTAATGGTGTATTCCTTTAAGAAAACGTGATTATGTAGTGGTTACGGGGTTAATGTGACATATTGGGTTCTGTGAGTGTGTTCACAACTTTCAGCTAGAATAAAGTGATTCTGTTGCTCTGTCAAGACATAAAATCTAATATTGTATTTTTGAAGTTTCTCATCATGTATATAAGCTGAATAACTGCGTCTTGCATGTCTTTGTCTATATGACATACTTACCTTTTGAACTGTCGTTTTCACGTAAACCATTTCCTGTTTCCTTTTGAACAAAAACAGACATTTTTAAAACATAGTAAACAAATGTTGTTTTACCTTCTCTTTCATGTAAAAAGTTGAATATACTGTACCTGTATCCCTGTATGAACAGAAGAGAGAGAACAGTATAAGTATTAATATAACTAATAATAAACTACCAGTCAAATGTTTGTAATAATTATGATTTTTTTTATGTTTTAGAAATGCATCTTTTATGCTTTTATTTGCTCAAAACACAGTAAAAACATTAATACAATAAAATATTATTACAATTTAAAATAACTGTTTTATATTTTAATATATTTTACAATATTATACATGTGATGGCAAAGCTGAATTTTCAGCAGCCATTACTCCAAGTCTTCAGTGTCACAATAACCTTCATAAATCATTCTAATATGACATTATTAAATATTTGTTTTATTATCATGGTTTAAAACAGTTTTTGCTGCTTAATATTTTTGTGGAAACCCTGATGTAATTTATTTCAGGTTTCTTTGATGTATAGAAAAATATAAATGAATGGCATTGATTTGAAACAGAAATATTTTTATTTCTACAAAATACAAAATATTAATACAAAAATATTAAGCAGCACAACTGTAATCAACATTCATAATAATAATAAATCTGTGTAATCCTCTCTACAGCACCATCATTTTTAAGTGTAGTAATATAAAGTGTATATGAATGATTGTCAAAGTGCCCCAGCCTGAACTGATTGTTGGATTTTCATAGAAAATTCCATTATAGAAAAAAACAACAACTATAGATCTCATACTACAAAAATAACTGAATAACACTTACCTGAACTTTTTGATTGTTTCTTCTTCCAAATATGTTTAAATATGAAAACAATTATTACTAGAATTAATATTAAAGTAACTATAACACTAGGGGCAATTATTGCTACAGCTGTAGAGGGATTTCCACATTCGATGTCAGATGAATGTGTTCCTGGATTTGTTTCAGTAAGTCCCAGGGCCTCACATCTGTGAATAATATACAGGATACGATTTGTTGAAAAATGACCAACAGCACACATAAACAGCAAAAGTGAGCACTTACTTTGTGTGAGGTAAACAGGATGAGAAAGATCCGTTTGAATATGTGTCACCTGTACAGTCAGCACATATAGTATCTGTGGAGGCAGTACCTACAGAGACAGTGAGCAAATTAAACTGTCACTGTTGTGTTTGTCTATTCATTTCTTCCTTCTTCTATTACATTTAATGCAGCACAGATAACAATAAACAATGTTTCGTTATGTTTATATAATATGATTTTTATTTTATTTTTTATCATTTACCTGCTTGTTTGATATATTGTCCAGGGCTACATTCCGAATGTTGCACAGCTAAAGTACAGCTGACTTTCTTTTTTTCTATGCAGTAGAATCTCTCCAGTGGCCCACAAACAGTATCTGATGACCGAGTACATACTGTATTCACTCTTAAACCGTGGCCTAGGATAAAAAATATTATGAGTTGCATTACTTGTCTTTTACGCTTCGTTCATACTGTCAGCCCAAATCCGATTTTTGTGCAAATCTACAGGGAGTCTGATTTTTGAAAATCCGTTACGAACTACATTCGTATTTGGTTTGGAATCCTATTCAAATCACATTCCTGAAAATCTGTTTCAGTCTGAACAGATCAAATCTGTCAGATCAGATCAGATTTAACATAGCTTTTTCACGTTTTCACACCATGTAAAACGTAAACACATCAGATGTTTTTGTAGAAAAACTAAAAAGCGTTGTTGCAGAAACAAGCTTGTGTTGTTGCAAACTGCAAGTCAATCGGAAAAAGACTTTTAAAAAGACAGAATAAACTGCTAGTATACACCTCTTTGAGTTTTGAAACCAGCGGAGATGGCAGCACAGAATAAAGTCACACATTCCAGCTTCCCACGTTTCTGCCGCTGCCTCATAAGACGAAATATTATCCAGCGTGATGGCAACATGTTGTTCTATCGTTAAGCCCTGTTCACACCAAGAACAACAACTATAAAGATAACTATAAAGATAACGATATTAGCATCCACACCAGCGAACGATATCGTCTGTTTATTCTAAGCGCAAATTCTCCAGCTCGTTATAGCACGATGGATTTTGATTGGCTGTCAATGTTTTTATCGTTCATCAGCTGGAAAAAATCGTTCTGAAAGCGATTCCAACTATATCGTTTCTCTGTGACTTTATCGTTATAGTTGTGGTGTATACTCTGCTATTCTTTAATATTGAGAAAGATTTTTAGAACTATATCTTTATCGTTATCTTTATAGTTATCGTGCTTGGTGTGAACGGGACTTAAAACAACATCTGTATTGCAAACTGTATTGCTGTTATTGTTGGTTTTAGCGTAGGCATAACAACGCAACAGAATTGTCATAGAAACCAATGCACATTCTGTAAAACGAAAGAGTGCTTTTGGACACACAATCGGATATGAACAGTTGTGATACACTGTGTGGACAGACAGTTATTCAAATCAGATTCCATCCGGATATGCACAAAATCAGATCTGGGCTGACAGTCTGAAGGAGGCTTTAGAAGATACTTTCACCATTACATCTGAAGCCACTTACACTATATTCTTTTTAGGGACAGTTTCCTGGAGCAACTAGCTTGCAACTCTTCAGTTCCCTTTCAGTCGGTCACTCTCGACGTCACGGATCTCGTTTAGTGAGACCAATCCACTTCGAATGTAAACTAAACGAGCCAATGCACATTGGCATGCGATGATTGCATCCAGCTGCCGCTGATCGCAGCGCGAGTATAATTAGGCAGCAGGTGCAACGCAATCTCAGCTTTTCGCTTCTGAGCCGAGTGATCACGTCCTTTTGCTCCTGACTACTCTACTGAGAGAAGAAGACTGAACGAGTTCAGCGCGCTCTTTGGAGCTCTTGGTGTTGGTGGTACAGCGCTTCAGCAGTGATGGTTTGCCGGTGATGCATACATCAGGCTGCACTACCCCCTGTTTATGTTGCAGGCGACCATCTTCCCTGTGCGCTTCAGCACGCTAAAAGAGCTTTTTCCCTAAAAGAGCATTCACGGGTGCGCCTTTTTAAAGATGATGTTGCGTCTGGCAAACTCGATGTTATGCCTTTGTAAAGACGATGTGGGTCTTGCTATAGACATAGGTCTTCAACCCTGTTCCTGGGGACCCACTGTCCTGCAGAGTTTAGCTACAACCCTAATCAAACACACCTGAAGCACCCAATCAAGCTCCTCAAGATTGATTGAAAATACAAAGGCAGGTGTGCTGAAGCAGGTTGGAAATAAACTTTGCGGGACAGTGGGTCCCCAGGAGCAGGGTTGAAGACCTCTGCTATAGACAATGTATCACCCATGAGTTTCTGGATGTGGTCGTTACCTGGCGCTGGGTGATGGTCACGATCGTTGCCTCATGTGCCTGGGTATTAAGCACGCTGAGGTGGCGTTTGTGGATGAGTCATGTTCTCATTGCGGAAAAATTATTATCTCGGAGTTGCGGGCCAGGCTCCGTTGCCTCGAAAGGGGCAGAGCTTCGTGCCTCTGCCTCGATCTGGTTCTCGTCCTGGCTGCAGCCAGGCGAGGACTACTTCAGGCGGTGGCATGAGTGTTCTAAGGGTTGCAGTGGTGGCAAACCCTCCAGGGAACCAACCCTCGAGGGACCATTGCTCCTCTTGCGCTCCGCAACCAGTTGAGCTGCCAATGGAACGAGCTGGGCCCTCTAGAAGGAGCGTACCAGCAGTATCCTTTGGTGCTCCTCCCGACGACCAGATATCGATCGCTGCATCGGAGGGTGAGCCAGAGCTTTCTGGAGAGGAAGATTTGGCTGCGCTGCTGCCCTCTAGGACTCTTCGGCGACACAATCAAAAACATGGCCCAGCAGTTCTCGGCTGCACAGGAGCAGACTGAGGTGATCCGACACATCCTGCCCCGGCAGGCAGCGGCCTACTCATGCACCCTCTGCCAAACCGTGGAGCCAGGTAAGCGCTGCACCGCACACTTAGACCCCTCTTCGGTCCACCCACGGACCGGGTCCCTGCGTTCCACCTCGCTGCCCCACCGTGGGTACGTCGGTGGTCCCGCTGGTTCAGCTTATATCAGACTCGGCTATGCGATTCAGTTCGCCCGGCGTCCCCCCAAGTTCAGCGGCATCCACTTCACATCATCTGTCTTGCGTGCGGAGATCGCAGTCCTACTGGCGAAGGATGCGATAGAGCCGGTCCCTCCTGCCGATATGAAGACGGGGTTTTACAGCCCCTATATCATTGTACCCAAGAAAGGCGGTGGGTTACAACCGATCTTGGACCTGCGTGTCTTAAACCGGGCCCTTCACCGGTTACCGTTCAAGATGTTGACGCAGAAACGCATCTTCGGGTGCTCCCGTCCCCGAGATTGGTTTGCAGCGATTGACCTGAAGGACGCGTACTTTCATGTGTCGATCCTTCCGCATCACAGACCATTGCTGCGGTTCGCGTTCGAAAGACGAGCATCAGTAAAAGGTCCTGCCCTCTGGGCTGTCCCTGTCGCCCCAATTGCTTCATGAAAGTTCGTTCACGGTGTTGAACTGCCTGAATATGTTCAAGAGCAGGACGGTGGTCCCACTGAAACAGTTTCAGAGGCTCCTGGGGCATATAGCAGCTGCAGCGGCAGTCACGCCGCTGGGGCTGCTTCATATGAACCGTCTCAGAGGGCGCTTACGAGGCAAGCACGTGCTAGTCCACATGGACAACACTGCGACTGTTGCGTACATCAAACGACAAGGTGGTCTACACTCCCATCGCATGTTGCAACTCGCCCACCACGTCCTCTTCTGGAGTCAGAAGCATCTGAGGTCACTTCGTGCCATTCACATTCTGGGCCTGCACAACCGTGCAGCCGACGAGCTGTCACGAGTTGCGCTCACTGGAGAGTGGAGACTCCATCCCCAGATGGTCCAGCTGATTTGGAGATGTTTCGGAGCCGCTCAGGTAGACCTGTTTGCCTCTCCAGAGACCTCTCACTGCCAGTTGTTTTAATCCCTGACTGAGGGAACACTCGGAACACTCGCACTGGCACACAGCTGGCCACGGGGCCTGCGCAAGTATGCGTTTCCCCCAGTGAGCCTTCTCGCACAGACGCTGTGTAAGGTCAGGGCGGACGAGGAGCAGATCCTGCTTGTGGCGCCTTACTGGCCCACTTGGACCTGGTTCCCGGGACTAATGCTCCTCGTGACAGCCCCTCCCCGGCAGATTCCTCTGTGGAAGGGTCTACTGACTCAGAGATGGGGCACCCTGTTGCACCCACGTCCAGACCTCTGGAAACTTCATGTCTGGTCTCTGGACGGGAGGCGGAGGTTCTAGGTGACCTACCCCAGGATGTAGTTGACACCATCACTTCAGCGAGCCGTCTATGAGACAAGCTTATGCCTTGAAGTGGAACCTGTTCATCGAGCGGTGTTTTCTCACGAGCAGACACCCGAAGATGCCCGATCAGAGTCGTGGTGTCCTTTTTGCAGCAGGGGTTGGAGTGAAGGCTCTCTCCCTCCACCCTTAAAGTCTATGTCGCTGCGATTGCTGCTTACCACGACCCCGTGCAAGGGAAGTCGGTAGGGAAGCATGACCTGGTCAATAGGTTCCTTAGGGGGTGAGAAGGTTAAATCCTCCCCGGCCCCCCTCTATACCCTCTTGGGACTTGTCTCTAGTGCTCAGAGCACTACAGCATGGCCCATTTGAGCCTTTGCAGTCAGTTGAGCTAAAGTTTCTATCAATGAAAACTTCTGCTTGCACTGGCCTCCATCAAGATGGTAGGGGACCTGCACGCATTTTCGGTCGCCGAATCGTGCCTAGAGTTTGGGCCGGCTAACTTCCAGGTAATCCTGAGGCCCCGGCCCGGTTATGTGCCCAAGGTTCCCACTACTCCCTTCAGGGATCAGGTGGTGAGCCTGCAAGCGCTGCCCCCGGAGGAGGCAGACCCAGCCCTAGCTTTGCTTGTCCCGTCCGAGCCTTGAGATGGTACGTAGACCGGAGACAAAGCTTCAGGACCTCAGATCAGCTCTTTGTCTCTTACGGAGGCCGGCAGAAGGGGAATGCCATCTCTAAGCAGAGGATGGCTCACTGGATAGTGGATGCCATCACCCTGGCTTATCAAGCACAGGGTGTGCCCTGCCCACTCAGGTTGCGAGCTCACTCTACTAGAAGTTTTGCATCCTCCTGGGCGCTGGCTCGTGGCACCTCGCTGACAGATATTTGTAGAGTTGCGGGCTGGGCGACCCCCAACACATTTGCTAGATTCTATAGCCTCCGTGTGGAGTTGGTATCCTCCTGTGTTCTCACCTCAAATGGGCAGAAGCACTGAGGCCCCGGTTTAGTGTCGGCTTGCTAAAACCTCTCCAGAGAGTCCGTACTGTACAAAGCTCCTCCATCCCCTCGGTAGCCAGACGTGGCAGAACGCTAGGCCCTCACTCGATGAATCCGTGAGAACCGGTAGAGGGTGGGGTTCCATATGTAGAGACCTAAGTGGATCCCATATATGTTAAGTCCACGGTATAGGCTCAGAGCCGCATTTCCCCAGCAGACTTCCTGCCATTTTCCAAGAGGATTACAATCACCTCTAATCTTCCATATGCACCTAAACGGTTGTTCATATGTGTAAGTGCTTCTGAAACCTCCTTCGGGAAGGATAGGGCTTCCGCAACGTTCCTGTTCCAAGTGGAACAGGTGATTTCCCAGTGTTATCCAATCTCACTGAGTGGGTAGTGCTACGACAACAGTGACTGGTCTTCTTGTTGGGAGCCCCGGCCTACACCAAAAAGGGGCGCAGGAGGCTCGCACTGGACACTGGAAGGGGCAGCATCCATGGCGTTTTGTTAGGGATCCCAATTCGTCGGTCATTACCGACGTGACGTCGAGAGTAACTGACTGAAAGGGAACGTCTCAGTTACGTATGTAACCCTTGTTCCCTGAAGGCGGGAACGAAGACGTCACGTCCCGTCACCATGGCTGCTGTACCACTGCTGAGCGGCCGGGTCACCGGCTTGGCTCCTCAGCGAAAACCTGAGTATCCTGCGATCCGCGGCGAAGTGGATTGGTCTCTCTAAGCGAGATTCCAATTCGTCGGTCATTACCGACGTGACGTCTCCATTCCCTCCTTCAGGGAACAAGGGTTACATACGTAACTGAGACATTCTTAAATCACTTAAATAAACAGACATGATTCCCTTTCGAGGGAACTCAAACTGCATCCTCTAGAGGTTGCCTTGACCTTCACGTGACCTGTGTTTGAAGCACATGCGTAAACACAACAATAACATTGGACGGTGACAGCCTGTGACGTCAGTACTGGCATGACCATAGTATAAAATGGCATCAGGAGAATACGTCATCCACTTCACTCTGGTGATCTTGAGTTTTGTGGTCTACTAGACCTTCCCAATTAGGTTCTCTAGCTATGCTTTCAACAGGCTCTTTCCAAGCCTTGCTTTGTGGGATCCCCCTCCCCTTACTGAGGTATAAGATTGAGCATATGAGTTCTCCTCTCAATCTGTGAGTCAAGTAAGTACTTCCTCACAGAGCTTCCTCAATTTAGAGGGTTTCCTATGAGCATGCTGCTACCAGGAGCAGAGTTATGCATGTAGTTTGAACATGTGAGGTTTCCTGCTCCGTGAGGCAGTCATACCAGGTTCATAGGCCTTCATTGGCCTCCATGATGGTCTGCCATCATGGTTGAGTTTGGCAGTGCTCCTTTCTCTTCAGAAGGATCGCCTATGAGCATGCTGCTTCCAGGCCGAGCATGTGAGTTCTCCTCTTGTACTGAGAGTCGAGGACTCTGCTCCCTAGAGGTCTCTGATGCAGTCATACCAGGTTGCTAGGCCTCCTTTTGGCCTCCCAGACACACTACCTTCATGGCACTGAGTGCTCCGTGCCCTTTCTAAAATCCATGTTTATGCCAAGCACACATGCTGAGCATCTTGTGCACTTTCTAATATCCATATATATGGTAAGGTTTACCAATGACAAACACTTCCCGCTTGGGCTGGGGTACGGCCAGTGATGGCTGTCCAGCTCATGGGATCTGGAGAGAGGATTCTATACTAAATCTCCTTCTCTGGTCCAGTGGAAGGTGTTTATTTCTGGTACATTGCAATTGCCTTTGCACTGGACATCTTTTTGTCATATCAGCCCTTATCAGGCAAGCTATTTTGGGTATGTAGCTCAGGTATGTAGTGGATGACATATTCTCCCAGCACCCCATACTGTGGTCGCGGTGGTAGTGAATTCATAGGCTGTCACCGGCCAATGTTATTGTCGTGTTTAGACATGTACTTCAGACACCACGCTGAAGGTGTTCCCCACAGCAACCGCTAGAGGATGTAGTGTCTTGTTCCCCTCTCAGGGAACCATGGTTACATGCGTAACCTGAGATGTTTTTCACCATCAATCTTACATTTTCAGATGAACATATATCAAGTGGAAATGGAAACACTCACTTGCATCACATACAGTACAGGGAAAGCATTCCATGAGGCCATTTGGCTCATCAATGAAAGTTAATGAAGGGCATGGAACACAAGTTGTGCTGGTGTCATCTGTGCAGTGCCAATGAACACGGTTTCCTAAATAGGCAGCACATAAAATGTGTTGTTGATTTCTAACAATATTGAATAATATTTTTACCATTTTGGAAAAAATAAGTATCAAAATATCAGAGTATTTAGAAAGCATTGGAAAAGCCCTTTATAATTTCAGATAATTAATTAGTTAATTAAATAAAAGAAAAGCCCTTTATAATTTGTGTGCATATACACACACACACACAGAGATATAGTATATATATATATATAAACAAATGCTTTATGGCAGAATAAAGCAGACAACAAGATGAAAAAATATATTAATAAAGTTTAGCACTATATGTTATAACTTGCAGTCTTACCAGGGGCACACATTGGGCAGCATTGCTTGTGTATCTCATATTCAGCATGAGCACATTGACAAGAACAAAGTTCATAGTTAAGAGAAACAGTAAGTGTAAAAAGAATAATGATCCTTAAAGCGAACATAGTCACAGATCTATTCAGTCAATGTAACATTTATTGCATGTCATGAGTACTGTGCTGTTTACACCACAACCTTCAGAAGCTTCACATGCTGTGATGTACAAGATTCTTCAAGACTCAGTTCTTGTACAGGTTGTGTTTCCACAAGCTTGTTGCAGACATATGCATTCTTTGGAAAACAAACTGAAACAGAAAAAGAAGAAAAAGGATCACCTCATTGTAAACCTCCTTGTTTATACACTGTAGAAAATTATTAAAAATTTCAGCAGCAAAAGACTGTAAATGATACTATAAAAACCTGTTAACTGTTTAATGGCAAGTTTCCTTACTGTATATGGTGAAAAACTGTTAATAGTCCTAATGGGATTTCATTTTGTAATTTTACAGTAAAATACTGCTAAATGTACAGTTCTTGGGAGTGTAAAAGAATAGGTCATCCTATAATACATTGAAAAAAATTCCCTGAATTCTCGAGTTAGGTATAAACGAAGGTCGGAGCCAGCTCCAAATGGGTGGGACTTGTTAATATCCCCTACACCAAACCCAACCCTAAACCTACCCTCCCTCCCGGAGGTCTCCCAACCTACTTGCGGCGTAAGTCCCTCCCACTTGGAGGTCTCCGGGCTGCAGCGATACATACTTGCAATTCTCAGTTTGTCAGCCAACATTTGATTTTTTTTTTTTATTTGAAATAACTGCTTCATAGTTATTTTTCATCAGTTAAGCACATTATAGAGTTGTATGTTACATCTTATGTTAAATTAATGTTTACTGCATTATTTTAGTGTTGTGTGTAACCATGATGGTGTTTTGTATTTGTGAGCGATTTTAGTAATTTGGTATATGAACATTATTTCAGTTAATGAAAACATGTTTTTACTGTAAATGTTGCTACAATATGTTGCTACAATATGCCAACTGCCGATTTTTCAGAAAATTTCACCTTTTAAAAAAAAAAAAACAGTGTACATTTAGGTGTTTCTTCAACTAATGATGCATTTTGCTTGTGGATATTCAGGAACTAGTTTCACCCTCTCACAGATTTACTTATTTGTCTACTAACAATGTCCAACAATAAACAGTCATACATCACAAGGTAATTCTGTAATTTTAATAATTTTCTCTAAAACATTACAAACATTTCAAACACACTGTCATTTTGACTAAATATATCAAATACATATTGCATTCTACAACAGAAATAGTTGTGAAAATGATATTATTTTGGAGAATAAAGTGGATGACTATGTTTCATACTAATTTCAAAAGTTTCCATAATGAATCATGCATACAGTGCCCTCCACTAATATTGGCACCCTTGATAAATGTGAGAAAAGGTGTCTGTGAAAATAAATCTGCATTGTTTATCCTTTTGATCTTTCACTCGAAAAATTCACAAAATTCTAACCTATCATTGAAGTAAAACAATTGAAAATGGGGAGAAAATCTCATGATGAAATAAATGTTTTTCTCCAATTCATGTTGGCCACAATTATTGGCACCCCTAGAAATTCTTATGAGTAAAATATCTCTGAAGTATATTCCCATTCATATTTACATTTTTTAGCACACCAGGGTGACTAGGAACATGAAATTGTCCAGCCATGACTTTCTGTTCCACAGGATTATAAATATGAGGAACACAAAGGTCAAATTCCCTTAATCATCCATCACAATGAGAAAAAACAAAAAATATATTTCTGATGTGCAGCAAAAGATAATCGAGCTTCACAAATTAGTGAAGTGGTTTTAAGAAAAGAGCTAGAGCAGTGAAAATCCCCATTTCCACCATCAGGGCAATAATTAAGAATTTCCAATCAACATAAAATGTTACGAATCTGTCTGGAAGAGGACGTGTGTCTATATCGTCCTAATGCACGGTGAGGAGGAGAGTTTGAGTGGCTAAAGACTCTCCAAGGAACACAGCTGGAGAATTGCAGAAAATAGTTGAGTCTCGGGGGCAGAAAACCAAAAAAAAAATTGTCAAACAGCACCTACATCAGCACATGTTGTTTGGGAGGGTTTCAAGAAAAATTCTCCTCACTCATCCAAAAATAATCTCCAGCATATTCAGTTGTCAGACACGACTGGAACTTCAAATGGGACTGGCTTCTATGGTCAGATGAAACTAAAAAATGAGCTTTTTAGCAGCAAACACTCAAGATGGGTTTGGTGCACACAGGGATAAAAAGTACCCCATGTGTACAATGAAATATACTGCTGTATTTTTTATGTTGTGGGCCTATATTTCTGCTGGAGGTCCTGGACATTGGTTTAGACACATGGCATCATGGATTCTATCAAATACCAACAGATAAAAAAATCAATAAGTGACTGACTCTGTTAGAAATCTTATAATGGGCCATGTTTGGACCTTCCAACCGGACAATAATCCAAACACAAACCTCAAAAACAACACAAAAATGGGTCACTGGGCACAAAACCAAGCTTCTGCTATGGCCATTTCAGTTCCCTGACCTGAACCCTGTACAAAATGAGTGAGGTGAACTGAAGAGAAGAAGTACTAACATGGAGCTGTGAATCTGAAGGATCTGGAGAGATTCTGTATGAAGAAAATGGTCTCTGATCTCTTATCAGGTGTTCTCCAAACTCTTCAGGCATTATAGGAGAAAACTCAGAGCTGTTATCTTGGGAAAAGGACGTTGCAATAATTGGGTGCCAATAATTGTGGCCAACATGAACTAGAGAAAGCATTTATTTCACAATGAGATTTTCTCCCCACTTTCAATTGTTTTACTTCAATGATAGGTTGGAATTTTGTGAATTTTTTGAATGAAAGATAAAAAGGATAAACAATGCAGATTTATTTTCACAGCCGCCTTTGCTCATATTTACCAAGGGTGCCAATATTAGTGGAGGACACTGTATGTGCTATAAAGTGCTATTTAGAAACTTAAAAGTGTTATAAAGAACCTTTTTTAATAATAGTTTATTTTCATTAATATATTACTTATATTACATTTCTCTATAATACTTTGTAGCATTTATTAGGGTTTATATAAAGCAAACTGGACAAGAATTTGTGTACTTTTATTTTTTAATTGACATGGGAAATTGTACTTAAAATGACATTGCTCTAAAACAATTATTAGCTGAATGTGAATACATTAATAAATGATAATTGACACTGAACATGAATAAACAGATAAAAAATAAAACACAAAATAATAACAAAAAAATAAATGTAATAAAGGCCAAGTTCCAGTGAATGTCCTTTGCTTCCATCATTATGTATTTTGGTGTAACTGAATGGCAGTTTCTCTCTGCAGATGATGAGGTTGTGGGATTTGACAGCATCTATGTACACAAATGAGTTTAGACAGTGACTTTCTTTCATAGAAGCAAAAGCAATAGTTTGTGAGCCCTTCACAATGTTAAAAGGAAAAGGTGATAGAAGGTAATGGTAGTGCACGTTTATGCATAAACCCGAGTAAAAATTAAAACTTGATAACAATATGGATTAATATGCTTGTCACTTACCTGCTCTCCTCAGAACAGGAGAGAAGTAGGCCATCCTCATCAAAGCTGGTTAGAGCTGTTCACACATTTTGTTGAACTGAAAAATGAAAAAATGCATAATTGGTAGGAAACCAGCTACAATTTGAAGGTTAAAATTTATAGACATTTTAAGGAGGATATCAAGTACCTGTTGAAAGTGTAGTTGGATGTTGAGCTCCAGAAAATCAAAGTATTTTTTGACAGTAATCATCTTTTTCATAGTGAGGCAAAGGTAAAAAATAAAATAAAATAAAATAAAAATAATAATAATAAAATACAGTCAAACTAAAATTTATTCAGACACCTTCAACATTTCTCACACTATCACAGTTTATTTGCTACACTTTAGAAAATGGTAATGAAATGTGATAAGAACTCAGACTTAAACTGTGTCAGAACAAATTCATCTTGATAACATCAGATAACTTTGATAGAAAGGTATGTAATGGATTACAATCAACCAAAAATTATTCAGCTGTTAAATTTAAATACACAATTAGATAATACCAATTTAGATCAAGTTACCAAGCAATATTTAATTTTGTTCAGTCTGTGGTGTAAAAAGTTCGCATTAGCAATTAAAGAAAAAAAACAACTACACTTAATCAAAACATGGTCAGGTCAAACTTAGTGTCTGAATAATTTGTGGTCCCAAATTTGTATCAGTTTTACTGGTAGTCCGCTGTATGAAGAATTTTTGGGTAGGCTATATGTCACAGTTCACTTTATTTTGCTCCTCACGTACATTTGAACTGTACCCAGCAAGCAATAGCCGTCATTTCACCGTCTCGGTTAACTATAGACCCGATATAGTCTGGCTATGTGTAACCCACTTCTAGCCCAAATAACCTTGAATTTGGTTACATGTCATTTTTTTGGCATAATAGCTTGTGAGATGTATGATATTCCATCATGTAAGCAAAGTCAACAACGTTTGCAAGGTGTTTGGTTTCATTTCTTAGACATGTTCTATGCATAGCCTGTGCGTAGCCTCAGTTTAGCTCATAGTCAGAGCAGCTATTTGTAGCCCACTTATAGTCAAAACTGATTCACTGTAGTTTTTGGTCAGGCAGTGCATGAGATGGTTGATATCCCATCATGCTCGCAGTGTCAATAATATCTACAAAGATATAAGTGTCATTTCATGATATGGTCTATATGTAGCCACGTTTAGCTCTAAATTGGACGGGCTACGTGTAGTCTGCTTTTAGTGAAATCGTGGCAATCCGTGGTCTAATTTTAACGGCATGGCTATAGCCTTACACCAGACCAGCGATGAGCATAGCCAAAATAGCCTTAAAATTGTTTACATGTAATTTTCGCGCAAGCAGCTTCTTATCAAATGCAAGTGAACTTTTGAAACACTTAAATTAGCATCATTTTATATTTTATTTAACTATTTTACAGCATTATTAAATATAGCATTATTTATTATGCCAAAAATAATTTCAATGTTTCAAAAGTTTACTTGCATTTGATAATATGATGTCATGCATCCCACAAGCTGTTAAATGTAACATTCATATACATTATACGATATTATTGATATTATTCGACTGTCTTTCATTTTATAAATAAAAATGCAATTACAATTCCCAACCGCTAGATGGCAATCGTAGCTCTACTGAGACGTGAGGCAACGCCAGACTTGAAAGTTAGTAGAGATCACTGTTGCGTTTTGAATTTTGTTTTTACACGAGAGAGCATTAAGTTTACCTGTCGGAGAGCAGCGGGCAAACAACAAACGATAAAGGACATTCCTACTTGGTCTTGTAAGTATCTGTGTTTTCGTTTTGACATGTGTTCATTATTTATCTGTATTATTTGTTATCATGTTTAGGAACCGTGACATTTTAGTGAAGGGAGCAGATCGTAGTTGATAGTGATCCGTGCCTAATGCTGCGTTCAAGTCCTCCTCGGACGTTCGTACTTACGAGTTAGACAAGTCGTTATTAGGACATCGGGTGCGTTCAAGTCACTTTGGTCGGAACAAGATGGCGATTTAACTTTTCTACATAAAATTCAATTATTTTTTTATCTCTACATCTATAAAATGATGAATGAAGAATGTGCATCATTGCGTGTTTTCTTTTTTCTGTTTTTATTTAATTTATGAAGGTGATAAACTGAATAATTATATATTATATTATAATTATACAATAATATAATATTTTGTATGTGTAACTTATATAGTTTTATTGTACATTACAAAAAAATAATAATTTTATTCATTTCAACAACTTTACCGACGCTGCATATCTTTAGTCTTTGGCTGTGTCCATTGCATCCGACACGTTTTTTCACTGACACGCCCACAACTCGAAAATTTCGAGTTTCCCACTCATAATAAGGACTTTGTGGTGGCGTTCATGTGCGTTCAACTCGTAAATACGATGTATCCGACATGACTTGAACGCACCATAAGCCCACGGTTCAGCATGCATGTGTTCAGAGGATTAATTGGTAAATTTAATAGATAATAAAGTAAAAGTTTTATCATTTGTACGTGTTTACAAACTCAAGCGATTTTAAAACAGCGCAAGAAGAGGCGAAAGAGCAAACAACAGAACAAACTCAGCTTTGACCAAGTTTAATCTATATTAATTTATACAGTGAACACACTCAGAAGAATTGGACAAACTGAGGAGGACTTACAACATCTGGAAAAGCAGTTGGAAATTGAGGAGAGATCCGGGCAGTAATGATAAAAAAAAAAAAAAAAAAACATTTTTCCAAAACAACATTTCCTCACTAAAGCTCTGATCTTTGACAATTTATTTTAATTATTATATTGAATTTATGACTGAGCAATGGCTTGTTACATACAGAGTGAGCATGAGCTAATTGAATAGAATATCTTTGTCATTGTTCAACTACAATAAGATTTATTTTGAAACTTCCAAATTGATAGTAAAGCTTAAAAATACAAATGATTTAAAATGGCAATATAAAATGATCAATTATAAGAAGTTTGCAGCAGTATTAAAATAGTGCAAATAGCTCAGATGTGCAATGCAGCATTAAAACCTAAGCAGTACAAACAGAAAACATTGTAATAAAAACGGTAGGGGTGAATTTATTATTCCATGTACATTTGAGGTTAATGTGTGTACTGGGCTACTTTTTAGTTACAGCAGCTATCACTGTGTTGTTATGAAATCAGTTGTGCCACACAATTTTGGAGGCAGAGACGGATTGTGGGGGGCTCTGATAGGGAAAAACTTAAACTGCTGGAATAAAGAGTTTTAAAGGGTTAGTGATGGAAAACTTGCAGGTCAATGGCATCAGTGTTTAAGGTTGGTAAACACTTGTACACTAACACACATAATACTACCCGTCTGACATTAGCATGTGTTATTCAGGTGTCAAAGTTGTGCAGAATTGAAGGAAGGAACCTCAAAGACAGTGCCAGAAGGATGCTGGACAGGTAAAGCCTTATGCTATTTTTTTTCTTATTTGGCAGATGCTGTGATGACCAACTTCCCGGCAGCAATAGAGTTGGACTTGAGGAATGCAGTTGGGAAGCATTTTAAACAAGAAATAAAACCAATAATGAATAATTTCCTTTAAGTTCACTGTTGGTTGTTTTATTTGTTCAAATAAGTAAACCAACAAAAGGGTTAATCTTTTTTTTATGTTGTCATTTATCCGTAATGTTTTATTGTTAAGTGTGATAACATGCTCTTTTTTCTTTTAAATATCTTATTTAAAATATTTTATTCTTCATTTTTATTATCTTAAGTTGTTACAAATTTCATATTTTTTATAATAATATTTATATTTCGTTGTATTGTATTTATAATATTTTATTTTGTCATTAATTCTTTAGTATTTTTATCATTTTTATTGTCTTAAGTTGTCTAAGTTGTTTGTTTTCTTAATAAAAGCTGTATATTTAATTTGGATGGATTGTCATTTTGTTGTCTATTAGATGTATATATGTAGACATTCATTAGCAGTCTATTTGATGAGTAGTCTATTCTTGGGCTATGGTTAGACGTCTATTAAATTTTCACTGACAGCCCAAATTCAGTCTTGTTTTAGCCTAGACCCATATTCACTGTCTATTAGACGTATACATGTAGTCGTTCAATAGTGGTCTAACTGATGTCTAGTCTATTCTTGGGCTACGATTTAAATTTTCACTGACAGCCCAAATTTTGCCTTGTTTTATCTTAGACGTCTGGGCTGTGTTTGAACGGCTAATAGACGTCTTTTAAATATAACCATGGAAGATGAAAACAGCTAAACTGGATGGAATACGTGGGTGGAGGAGATGAGTAAAATCATTTTCACTTTAGAAATAAATCAAAATGAAGGATATCAAGAAATAGTACGAGCATACGCTATAATAGTATCTAGTGATTCAAAGACAAAATGAACACAGGCTATAGCTTAGGACTATTGGTCGCTATTTTTCAGCTGCCTTCAAAATCCAGCCATTTTTTCAACAAGTCTCATGATATGCTAACTTGGAGTTTAAACCTGCAGGTCACGCGTTTTCCTCAATAATACAACTTTAAAACCACTTACCAGCAGATATGCATTTCACTTGCTGAAGACAAAACTGAAGGGAAAATGCCCCAAGAACAAGCAGGAACTGAAGACGGTTGCAGTAGAGGCCTGGCAGAGCATCACCAGGGATGAAACCCAGCGTCTGGTGATGTCTATGCGTTCCAGACTTCAGGCTGTAATTGACTGCAAAGGATTTGCAACCAAGTATTAAAAAGTGAAAGTTTGATTTATGATTATTATTCTGTCCCATTACTTTTGGTCCCTTAACAAGTGGGAGGCACATATGCAAACTGTTGTAATTCCTACACCGTTCACCTGATTTGGATGTAAATACCCTCAAATTAAAGCTGACAGTCTGCAGTTAAAGCACATCTTGTTCGTTTCATTTGAAATCCATTGTGGTGGTGTATAGAGTCAAAAATGTTAGAATTGTGTCGATGTCCCAATATTTATGGACCTGACTGTATGTTGCAAAAGAAATAGTCAAAGTGTTTCGCTTACCACTGACTTCCACATTCTTTTATGTTCCACTGAAGTCAGTAAGTCATATAGGTTTGAAATAACATAAGGGTGAGGAAAAAAAATGACAGAACTGTTGTAATTGTCAGGGAATTCACAGACAGCTTATCATATGAAAAATGAGGTGTCACTGTGTTCTTTTGATGTTCCTCAACTTTAAGTCACTTTGGAAAAAATTCACCTGCTAAATTAATACATGTAAATGAAAATGAAAGAGCAGTTTTGATAAATGTGGGTGGTTGATTATATGTTACAGAGGCTGTCTGATATGCAATGGGAAAAGGGAAGAAGAATAGGATCAGAAAAAGTCGTATTCTGTTGATTCGGTCAGTGGCATCAAAAGATGTCACTTTATTTGCCATGTCACTGTTCCTGTGATTTTGTCTTGCCCAACCAGTCAATGGTGGGCGGAACTAGTCATTACCAACAGTATGGGCTACTTGCACTTAGTGCAAATAGACACTCCATTTTATTTTATTTTTTGACGAAAATTCACCCTCACAGATTCATCAAATGTCCTTATTCCAAATGTATCAAATCTGATTCTGAGGCAGTTTACTTTGACTGGCTGGTGGCTGGCTGCAGTATAGGTCATAAACTCCACCCTCTCCTTGTAAATAAATGAGACTTTATGGCTTTATGATTGTGATTGATATATTTAGGCAGGACATTGATTCCGCAGCTCCAACTCACGATTACCAGCAAACTCTGGCTCCAAATGACATCAGCACAAAATGACTGTGGCCCACTGATCTATTCAATATATATAGATATTCAATATATATATATATAGATCAGTGCTGTGGCCATATATGTGACATTTTGGCTTCATTATTCTACAGTAGAAGGAACGAGAGATGCGTTGTCCATCTTTTTTACGATCTATCATCTAGATTGTAGAAAGCCGCTCTACAATATTCACATGGAAGACCAAGATGTGAATCGACTTAGAGTGTAGAGTTGCATGTAACAGTTTCGAGAGACTCAACCTAAAACTAAAACTAAACACCCTATCGCACAAACTTTCTCACTTCCTGTCAGTTATGGGAATAATGCCTAGCTAAAGCAGACATGGAACCTTCTTTTACTTCATGTTTTCTTAAAAAGATCCACCTTATTTTTTTCCCGTAAGAGCAGGCTTACCATTTGTAAATTTTATGGGTCTGGCTTCAGGTGTCATCCACTTCCAGCTGTTTTTAGCTGTACAAAACAGCTTGATTTGCTGCTTGATATTGCAAACTGGTGTGTATTACCATATTATTTTAATGTATTATCTTAATTATGAACACAATGGTTTGTAGTGCAAACAATTTCACCATTTACTGCACTTTGTTATTTCCCTACAGCGGTTAATGAACCGGAGGTTTCACACATTACCAGAAAACGGCTTACTTCTGAATTGAAAAATAAGGTGGATAGCTCACCCAAAAATGAATAAAATCACAGCCAAGCAATACTCAGCCATCTCCCTACGATCCTGAGGGATCCTTCAATACTGTGGAAAGTAACCGTTTACATACTGTGCACAGAACATTTCTATCCTTATAAATAGAATGTTGACAAAAAGCTTATAGTGACTAAAGAACATAGTTTGAATCTAATGTAATGTAAAAGCAGTTTTAAATGTGTAATCTTTTAACTTTCTTTGTGTGCTTCCCAACTAAATCCATTCTCACTTTGTTAATATCGAGCAGTCATAAAATTGTATTAAAAATAAAGACAATTTCAGCAGTGAAAAAAATACTGAGCAAAAACATGATAAAAATTAAACAGAGGCAAAAAATACTTACTAAATAAGACGCAATCCATCTCGAACTATCCTCATATCACCAATGATTTAAACATTCCTGTTGTCAACGTTTAAAAACAAATCCAGTCCCCATTTCCTTTGGAAAACCCCATGCATTTGATTTCTCATTGGACCACTGACTTTGCTAAAAAAAAGCAAATAATTTGTACAGAGGCTGTGTGAAGAAAAACAGACTTGGCAGATTCAGACGGGATTACAATGGCAATATATGTCTGTGAAACAAATTTCTCTAACCCCCTCTGGGAAAACTAGAAAAAAAGTTTAATATTTGAGAAACAAAAAACAAAAACAATGTGATTTCTGGTTCTGCTTATCCAGTCCTATGCAAAGCATGCTGAGAACTAAAGTCCACTGCCCAGTTATAAAAGTTATCAAGACAGCTTAAGTGTTTTTAAACCATTTTTTTGTTGTTGTTTTTATTATTTTGATGATGATTCACAGTATGTCAAAAGAATGCATCAAAATAATGTTTTTGAATTAAAAATGTTTAATTAAACCAATAAATCAGAATTGCACTTCTGATTTTCTTTGACTTTATCAGGGCAAACATTAAAATTGGATTAAGTTTGTTAACATTAGTTGATGCATTAATTATCATAAACTAATAATAGACAATACTTCCACATCTCATAACATGTAAACATGTATCTGGAGTCACGACAGAAGAAGAAATGAGCAGTGAAAGATCACAAAATTTTATTAAAAATAAAACAGGACAATTTCAGAATAATGACAGACCGTGAGCAAAAACGTGATAAAAATAAAACAAAGGCAAAAGATACGGATATACTGACAGTTCTACTTACTTAATAAAATGCATAGTCCAGTTCAAATACTTCTGCTATGTTATCCTAATGTAACTTATAAATAAGTTTGTTGTTAACTTAAAAAAAAAAAGGTGCTTCCTGTGCTAAACACCAGATGGTTTCGTGTGTTTGCAGAGCATCAAGTTTTCTGTGTTCTTTCTTCTACATACAGCTGCATCTGTTTAAAGGCAAATAGAAAAAAACGTCATGTGATAATGTTCCAAGACGAGCTTAAAGAAAACGTCACTTCCATTTTTTTTCGAGAACATATTGTCACGTTGCTGTGATGGCCTTTTGGTCAGTGCAATTGTTGCGATGTGATTAACATGAATGTCAGAATGTGAGTATTTAGTTCCTCTTTCACACTGACAAGTTTGTGTCAGACTTGATGATCCTGTTCTGCAGCATGAATTGAGAATGATCCTATAGCATTTGTGCTTTAGTTGAAGCAATGAAATCTGACTCTCTGTACAGAAGAGCTGTGAATGTCTCACCTTGAGAATATCAGAAGTCATCGTTTTTAGGGGAATAAGTTTTGCCTCTTCCATGTGAACTTCCTGCTCATCTGCAACAATCCATGGAAAATCCTGTAAAATATACACAAACCAGATAAAACAAGAATGTGAATTTTACTTCTTTTTTTTTGTCAAATAACTAACCCATATGTTGTTCTTTTGCAGAACACAAAAGAAGACATTTTGAAGAATGTTGATAACCAAACGGTTTTGGTGACCATTGACTTGGTCACCAAACACTAAGACATTTCTCAAAATATCTCCTTTTATGTTCCACAAAAGTAATAAAGTCATACTGGATTGGAACGACATGAGGGTGAGTAAATGATGACAGAATTTTAATTTACTGTGACCTATCCCTTTAAGTTGAAGGAGCAAACTGAATACAAGAAATTAAACTCTATAGTGCAAGTCAGTGCATATTATCTAGCCAAGGGTACGGGAAGAGTGAAAACAATAGAAGGAATTATATAAGAGTTCACATCAGGTTTGCATGTAAAGCATCTTTTTGTGGAACATCTGAGAATACTTTTTTTTTGTTTTCAGGTTTCCCAGCAGTTCACTTAGATCAGCTGTTCTCAATTCCAGTCCCCACTCTGCATATTTTGCATGTCTCTCTTTGTTAACACACCCGATTCGGATAATCAGCTCGTTAGAAGTGACCTCCGTGCATGAACTGTGTTCCGATTGACATGGGCCCTACACAGTGTCCATTGCTCCCTACTCCCTGAGCACGGAAAATCCGTTGAAGTTTACTTCACTTCGGAACATTCATTCACGGATTTGCGCTGCGCCACATCCTGCAGCGTCTTCACACACAGACGAAACTTACTAGAGAAGCATGAAGTGTGACATAATATACCTCTGTAAATAAATACAATTTAAATTCACGTCTCGCACACTTCAATGCCCTTTGAATGGAACATATGTGACCCTGGACCACAAAACCAATCATAAGTGTCAATTTTTCAAAATTGAGATTTATACATCACCTGAAAGATGAATAAATAAGTGCCAATGCCTTTAAAATTGTCCAAATGAAGTTCTTAGCAATGCATATTACTAATCAAAAATTAAGTTTTGATATATTTACAGTAGGGAATTTACAAAATATCTTCATTGAACATGATCTTTACTTAATGTCCTAATGAATTTTGGCATAAAAGAAAAAATCGACAATTTTGACCCATACAATGTATTTTTGGCTATTGCTACAAATATACCCCAGCGACTTAAAACTGGTTTTGTGGTCCAGGGTCACATATACGTTCGCTTCGAACCGGAATCATGGCGGAATATCCTGCGATGTCCACTTCGCAGGGCACGTACAGTCAAATAGAACAAATGTCTGAAGCGATAAGAGAAACATACAAAATGTGCAGAGCGGGGGTACGCGAGGAATGGAATTGAGAACCGCTGACTTAGATATCAAGTCAACAGAGTGAACTAAAGACAAGATCTATATATATATATATATGGTTTAAAACATACAGCTGCTTTAACACACCTTGATGACCTGAACTTTCTCCATGTTTTTTGTGGCAGCTTCCCTGGTGTGTACCAGCACTGTGAATGTGCATCCTGCAGAGTGGAAGAAAATCCACAATTTAAATGTAAATCTATTAAAACTTTGTTTAATAAGTATGAGCTCAATTACTGGAATCGATCGTTTTGTGGTAATAGCTGAGCTCCTACCTGGAGGATTGTTGTCTAGAACAGCATCACATACGCTGATTTTTAAGATCATCGCTCTCAGCAGCTGCTCCACATGAGACAGTAGAGTCTCTGAGCTGACACAGCAAAACCCAACACACACATCAGAAAAATGCATAACTTTCACCTGGATTTTAAAACAATAATCCACTGTCACTCACCTGATGGACAGCAGTGGAGGCTGTGAGATCTCAAACACAAATCTCTCCACTGGATGGTGCTCTTTATCCATGATCACCACCACAACCTTCTCAGCCTCATTCTGCACAAAGAGCACAAAATAAGTCTTAATTACGCACCGTTCAGATGGAAACCATTCTAATCATATTGGTTAGCCTGTTTTTCTTTAAATAAGTACATTAATCAAATATGAAATAAAAACCTCACCTTCTCTATCAGTGGCTTGACACAATGGAGCGTGTCTTGAATGTACCGATTTAACTCAGGATGACATGACATCTGTCAAATTAAATATAAGTGATCAAATACCTTCAGCAACATTTTCTGTCTGTTTCCCTTTTCCCATTGCATGATGAATTAGCAAAGCAGTGCTTATTCGAACTGTCATCAATCTTAAAAACATTACCTGCACAGGTACGTTGTATTTCTTCCTTTTCTGAAAAATACCAGATGGATAAATCTCTCTGACATATAGGATGAGGTGAATGGCCACTTCCAAAAACTCACACAGAATGTCAGCAACAACTGAAAATCACCAAAATAAAAAGAATATTCACAACGATGTTATTTGAAAGCTGTACAGTGCATGACATTAACAAATGAACTAAAAGTTACCTTGGCCGAAATTAAGGTCCTGCCTCGTCAGAGTGGCCATAGTGAAGCAGCCAAAATATATGCAACAACCTTTAATGAAAAGAGAAGCGTCTCGTTTATAAAACATCAGCGATCATGCATGGTTGCTCCAGAGTACGTGTGATTGAGTGTAGTATTCAAACGAAAACTATATATTACTAATGACACTCAGTCCGATTATTGGAAAAATGGCTGTCATCCACAAATAAACAGTAAATAAACAAAGTCTTCTGTGCATTTAATAAAACACTCCTCGAAGGATGTTTATACCTTTCTTCTGTAATCTGTAAGAGAACAGCAGCGCTATGTGGCTATACGTCTGCTGCCACCTACCGGAGCGGAGGAACGAGACAACAAACCATAAAGTCAATCTAATTTATAAAAGAAAACAGAACAAAGGACTGGATTTTGCATCTACTTATATGCAGTAAGTAAGTATGTTGGTAGTAAGACCAAAGATCTCAAATAAACTGTGTGACAACAGGTAAAATAACTTATTTTGGTGCAAAATAAATGACACATTTCTGAGCAAAGGTGAGAAATATAGACTATTAACATTAAGGAACCGAACAAACTTGACAGTTAACTGACATGTGTCCACTTCTTCAGAGATTTCATAAAATATTATTTATTTAAAGCTATTCATGAAATAATTATTTATTCACATTTAGTCCTGCATAATAAAATCCTATTTAACTCAGGGGACCTGAGCAGCAGTTTATTTTTATTTAACCAGCACAGCATGCAATTCAGGGATTTCATTTATGACAGGCTGTGAGCAAAGGTTTACCTGAATGACCTCATGGACCCGCTGCTCTTTAGAAATTACATTCATAAGCAGTGTTGCCAAGTCCGCGGGTTTCCCGTGGAATTGGGCTACTTTAACGCTCTTTCCGCGGGATGTTTTTCATGTCCGCGGGTTGAAGCGACCCCAATAACGTGACATTTTAGCCCTGGAATGCGACTTTTATCAGGGAAACCCCGCCAAAAAACGTGTATTTTTTACCCCACCTGAACGCGATTTTTACTGAAAATCCCCCCCTGAAAAGGTTTTGGGCTAGTTCTGAGAAGCAATTGGGCGGGTTTTGCTGTGAAAACCTGGCAACCCTGTATAAGACTGTGTCAGAGACTAAGAATTTGATTGATTTACCAGTTGATGTCCTGAGAACCTGTGAGTATTCAAATTATGCCTTGATTCGTGACAGATTTGCAGATAAAGTTGGAAAATCATCAAAATGATCATTCGATCAGTAACTTACTTGATTGTAACTGTATTACTGCAGTACATACTTTAGCTATTTGGGAAAAACTATAACTCTGTGAAACATTGAATATGAATACAAAATATAGCAGCTGTATACTATGCACACTTCAGTGCTTTATCTTATTCATTAACTGTTCTTTATTATGGATTACTGAATTGCTGAATGATTAACTTTCCAAGACACAGCAACGTCCATAACCGGAAAGTCAATACAGACTTAAGCTCTCCAAAAGACACTTTCTTGAAGTAGCAGGATAAGCTTTTGTTTAAATAGTTTGCTAGTAGCTTCTCCTTTTTATCCATGTTTGCTTTGTAGCTGACTGAGGAGCAGAGACCTGGAAGGAAATGGACTCCAATGAGGCCAGTGTTCAGTACAACCGCTGGAATGAAGACAACATGAACATGCAAGTGCCACATTCACAGTCCAGACTGAGTGGGTGAGAATCTACTCTATATATTCCATATAACTGATCAATTATTTTCAGATTTGTTTTTGGAGTCAATCAAATAACTCATGTCAATCACATCTGTGCCCATAGTCTCTATAACAGACTGTGCACCGGACGGCTTGGCATTGCAATGAAAGTGGCAGTGTCTTTGACTGTGATGGTAGTTATATACATTGTTGGATACATCACAGGATACTACGTTCACCGATGCTGAAGAGGACACTATATTGACGGAACTGACTATTTAAGGAACTGGCTGTTATTTGAAACATGAATTTTGTCCATCAAAGAAGTACCAACATTTATAAAATGTGTTTTAAAATGTTTTTTTTTTTTATTAAATAAATGACTTTTATTTTAACAGTACAGTATCTTAACCAGTGTTATATACTGTTATATTATTTTAACAAATAAAATACTTAAATCAAAAAACAGATTTTATTTTATTTCTTATTTGAATGTCTGTGACCAGTGCATTAGCGGTCGCAATACATAGCCTATAATTTGCTATTATTCCAAGAATAAAATAAAGTTAACAGTAAACACTTTACAGTGAGGTTTAATTTTTGGTTAATGGATTATCATGAACTAACAAGGAACAACCCTTTTACAGCAGCTTTTAGCAGTCTTTGTACATACACTACGGTTCAAACTTTTGGGGTCAGTAAGATTACATTTTTATTCAGCAAGTATGGATTAAATTTATCAGAGTTGACAGTAAACACATTTACACTGTTTTTAACATTGATAATAATACAAAATGTTGTAGAGCAAAGAATGCTGAAATATACAGCGTTTCCTTTACAGGACTAAATATAAGTTATTTAAAAATGTTGTAATATTCCACAATATTACTGTTTTTACTGTATTTTTGATCAAATAAACGCAGCCTTGGTGAGCATAAGAGACCTTTAAAACATTAAAAAATCTTACCAAACCCAAAATTTGGAATGGTAGCGTATATACCAAGTCATTTTTATCATTTCATGCTGAACATTATTATTGTTTTAAGAATGAAAACAACACAATGCATTAACTAATGTTAGCAAATTGAACATTATTTTACACTGTTTACAATTAATATTACATTTGACATCAGTCCTGGTCATAGATGATTTTAATAGTATCCACATCCTGCTCTTCTAGCATTTGGTCAATAATCTCATCTTTTGATGAAGAAAACAAGCTTGCATTTACTTTGACAATCCATGCCGTGATCCTTTGGTTAGTATAATACTCATCCTCCTGACTGTCCATCATTTCCTTCTCATTTTCCATCTTAATAGCCGAATCAGAGAATGGCTGCGCAGGTCTGTCCTTAGATACACTCGCTGAACCCTTCATCCTTTCTGTCATCACTTCTCTGTCTTTGGCACTGATGTTACTGGGCTCTACATCCAGAAGTTCATGCTGTGGCAGCCCTGCTGATACAACAGGGATCTTGTCCTGTCTCAGGTCTTGGTTTTGAACCTGCAGACTGTCATTAAAAACAGCCAGTCTGTTGCAGATCAGCTGACATCCCTGCCTTTGTCTGCTGAACAATGCCTTGTCCATCCTTACGCTGGTGGACAAGATATTGGCTTTCTTCTCCTGACATCCTACTCCCCAGCTTGACACACAGGTTTTTGCACTAGACATGGAGATGGTGGATATTCTTGGGCTGTGTAATGGAGGCAGCGAGCCACTCTTTGTCAAAGTCCTGCCATCGTTCCCCTTCGGCATTAAAACCTTACGAGGTTTGATGGTTTGATCTTTTCCATTTCCAGCCAGTTTCCACCCTGATGATAAATGATAGGATCCTTTCGTTCTAATCAACTCCAGACAGATGGGCAGAGATGGACTGGAGGTCTTAAATGTCTCAAGTGTATGGAAATTCTCCTGGATGTTGAGAGTTTTGCTAGATCCACTCTTCCATCTTGTCCTGTAGTCCCAAATGTCATTCCTCTGGGTCATTTTTATAACTTTTTAATAAGAGCAAAATGGACAACTGTCAATGTCATGTAGCATGATGGACTGTCCTGAGAGACAGTGTCCTGCTTGCATCTCTTATAGACAGCTCAGACTTACTCTCCTCCTTTTTACATTTCCTGAGTCGGCCAGTCATCTGATCTGTAACCAAACCCGGAGCATTCATGTGCTCCACAGGCACAAACAAACACAGGATGCAAACAATGCTACTGTCACTTCACTAAACATGTCTGAAAATGTGCATTTTAAAATAGTTGCTGCTAACCTAACCTATAAACTGAATTATGAGACCAACTACTAGTTTTGATATTGATGCATTTGTTTTTCATCCAGAGGGTCAAAAGTTCCTATAGAGTCATCCTGAGGTTAAAAACCTCGCTCAAGGAAGTAAACTTGATATTGAAAGATTTGACCGTTTAATTTTATAGCTTACCCAATCGAGAGATTTAGCAAAAGAGGGAAAGTCTACAAAAAAATCTGTACATCTGTACACTAAGGTGGAAACAAACTTCATACAAAAGACAGGAGTGTAAATGAGAACCATTGAATCCAACATTTGAATTAATAGCCGTTTTAATTTGATGAGAGAGAAAACTGTATGGTAAGTGGGGTAAATGAATTACAAAATTAGAAAGAATACCAACAGCTGAATTTTGTTATCGAATGACAGTTAGATTGCTGACGTCGGACATCAGGTCAGTTTTTGATGGGTAAACCACTTTAAGGTTTCCATCTACGTCCATGACCTTCACTTGTAGTACGGTCAGCTCAGGGGAGGCCAGGTCCTCTGCGGGATGATCTGAAATCACACCCGTCTCTTCATCCGAGCCCACATCCTCCTTTGCATCAAAGGTTAATTTATTAAGCTCTGCCATTTTCTGAAATATAAACAAGAATAGTCAGAGAAAACATGGACGCTGTTTTCCACTGTAAATATATATAGCTTGCTAAACGCTACTAACCACCATGAATGCTTTGTAAAATTCTTGTGTAATTGCCTTTGGATGAGGATAAATTTGTGAAAACAGACGCCTTTTTTAATTGTCTTGGTACTTAGTAATAGCACAATTGCTAATGAATGCTGATAAACTGAATGCAATGACCCAGCTTAAAAACTGATTTAATGGCACTGATTATTCAGAGTGTCTTTTATAGTAAAATATTCAGTAGTTATTTGAACTGTCGTAAAAGAAGAATGTGCGAAAGTGGAACAGGTCAATTGTATCATGGAGGAAATCTCACAGCTGCAATCTAAACCAATTCCTCGGTTTTATCTTCCTTGTCACATTTCATGGTTTTCCATCACGTCAGGTACTTTTTTTTTACTTTTTGCTATAAATTAGGAATGTTAATTAAACCAAACAAACAAACAATTTGACTAATAAAATCAGCAGCAGTCAGGCACTCTTGAATTGCACTTCTATTATGTGATGGTGCAATGCCTCCGAGACACTGTACACCACGTGTGTGTGTGTGTGTGTGTGTGTGTGTGTGTGTGTGTGTTTGTGCAGAAAGATGAGCTCATTTCTTCCACTAGAGTATCAGCATTCAAAAGCTGTGCAGTCAAATAGCATATAAATGCTAATCCAATCCTGCACTCTTACAGCGCAGACTCAAATCAGTGCCCTCACGGTAGAGTAAAAGTCAGATAGCTCATTTAAAATATTATACATTTTTTACAGCATAGCAATACTAGTACAAATCAATATGAAAACAAAAATCAGCCAAAAACAAAAGCAAAAAATGGACAATCCATCTCTAGTACTATAGACACTGCAGGATTGATAATGATAAAGGAATGATTTAGTTGTGATTCTATTGTCATACAATTTGGTTCATATGTAAATAAACACAAAATGCAAAATTAAATACATTTTAAAATATAAAATAAAAAATGTAATATAAAACAAAACACTAGTAATATCTTACTATTATCAGTGCATCCATGACATCTTTACAGATCTGCAGACTGGTGGAGCTCGTCACTTCTAAAAACAGCTCTTGTGTGGACTTCTTTATCTGCAGAGACAGAAGTTTGCTAAAAATGCTGTTTGGCAACAATAACATTAACTATAATAATAAAAAATTAAATAATTTTTAAACAAATGTCATGGTTATTGTTCTCTTTTAAATAAATGAAATAAACATTTGCATTAAGAATGTATTAATATGACATAGCTGCTTCACATGCTTTAACATTTTATTTTTATGACATACTTTCAATGTCCATCTGGATAAAGAAATAATAAATGTCATTTAAAAAACATATGAAGCCATAAAATCAGTCGAGTTGATCATGCCATCCACCTTCATGATCAAGACCTGAAATAACCTTTGCATACTTCACTTAATTTGCCTAGACTACCTTTGTCCTCTCGCTGTTTGTGATTGGTGGGAACGAGACAACATGATCCTCTGCGTCAACCAAGCAGGGGTAAAGATCTTTCCCATCAAGGAGTTGAAGGTATCTGGGTTGAAGAATTAAAAGTTGGGAATACATCCATGAAACGCATTGAATAATGAATTAATTCACTGTGTCACAGTTCAGTATTTGTACTTAGTGTTCTGTGCAGTCAGTGTGATTACATGGATGAAATTACACCAATTACCCACAACAACAGGATAGGTGTCTGATAAACGAGGGATATTTTTCGGATCACTTAGAAAGGGCGTAGATAGTAAACAATGCTACTGAAGAGCATGGCCTAGCTCTTTTGCATTGAAAAAGATGCACAAAACCATTTGCTTAACAGATTGTGCCCTCCACAGTTTCAAACTATACTGTAGACAGACAAGTCATTGTAATATTAAATATTTGCCACTATTAATACTATAGAAGCAGGTATTTAATATGCACTTTCTTACTTGTGGAGTCCTGAAACGTTTTGTCGCTTTCTCTGTTTTCTCTGTTCATCTGCCTCCTGTTGAAGCATCTTCAGAAGTTCAGCTGCCTTCATCTCCTTACGACCCAGAGGAACTATCTACACACATTGACAATATTATCAATTTTGTTGTTGTAAAACAATTATATATATATAACTCTGCAGTTGGTATGTCTATTTATGTGGTAGCAATATTTTAATGAAAATTTGTGTCATTGTTTTTTTTGTTATTAACACACTCGAGGACGAGGATTGTGAATATAATCAGCTGAAAGGGTTTCTGTTACTATTCACAATATAGCATAAAACGCATCTTAAATTATTACTTAAGTCTGTTCTCTGGCATATACACTGCTGTTCAAAAGTTTGGAATCACTAAGATTTTTAATGTTTCTTATGCTCATCAGGGCTGTATCTATTTGATCAAAAATACAGAAAAAAAAAATGTTGTGAAATATTATTGCAATTTAAATTAACAGTTTTCTATTTTAATATACTTTAAAATGTAATTTACTCCTGTGAAGCAAAGCTGAATTTTCAGCATCATTACTCCAGTCTTCAGTGTCACATGATCCTTCAGAAATAATTCTAATATGCTGATTTATTATCAGTGTGGAAACTGTTGTGCTGCTTATTATTTTTTGGGACCTGTGATACTTTTTTCAGGATTCTTTGATAAATAAGACGTATAGAAGTAAGAAATATACACTACTACTCAAAAGTTTGGGGTCAGTCATTTTTTCCCCCTCTTTTTTAAAAATAAATTAATACTTTTATTCAGCAAGGATGTGTTAAACGGATAAAAAGTTATAGTAACGACTTATATTATTAATATTGTTAGAAAATATCTCCATTTTGAATAAATGCTGTTCTTTTTAACTTTTTATTCATCAAAGAATCAAAGAAAAAAGTATCACAGGTTCCAAAAAAATATTAAGCAGCACAACAGTTTCCACACTGATAATAAATCAGCATATTAGAATGATTTCTGAAGGATCATGTGACACTGAAGACTGGAGTAATGGCTGATGAAAACTCAGCGCTGCGTCACAGAAATAAATTATATTTTAAAGTATATTAAAATAGGAAACCAATTTTAGAAATTGCAATAATGTTTCACAATATTACTGTTTTTTTTCTGTATTTTTGATCAAATAAATACAGCCCTGATGAGCATAAGAGACTCCATTAAAAAACATTAAAAATCTAACTGATCCCAAACTTTTGAACAGCAGTGTAAATGAAACCATCAATTATGAGAATGAAGCAATGTAACACATCCTATTGTCCCACTGCCTGTGGCCTCTTAGAGAGGTGCCGAATTCACCGTCAACACAAAAGAAACAACAGCGAGAAAAAGGACTGTTCATTTATTATTAAAAACTGAGGATTATGGGACTTCACTGTGTCATTAGTCAGCTGGTGGCTTTGAAACCAGATTCCCACCATTCAAAAAAAACTGTATCGACAACGGTTATTAAATATTCATCATTCCTGCATTGTTTGTCTGTTATGTAACTAGTGGAGATGCTCTGATTGATGAGTTGCGTAACAAACTACTGGGACAATTATGACTGAAACAGAAAGACTGTTTAATTGTGTTAAATTGAGGATTTATTACAAAAAGAATACTAAGTATACATATGAAACCCCAATATTTGATAAACCTCCTCCCATACCTTCAGTGTATCTGGTGGTCTGGCGTCATACAACAGAGGAGCCTTCAGCAAGCCACAGTCATGAGTTGCGATGGTCGCCGTCGTCCTTTTGGCACAAATCTCATCGTGAAATTTGGTCTGCAGACAGAATACACTGATATTTATATAAGCTTATATAAAATAAATTAAAAAAAGACAGATAGATAGAACACAAGAGTTCTGATGGGTGAGATATTAATTTAAACTCGTATCACCTGAGCAACTAGAAATCGCTTGAGTGCATTTCCTTGTCTGAGGTTCATGCCTTTCACAATGCAGCACACAATGTATGGCCGAACATCCTTGACGCCTGCAGAAACTTTGACTGTCAGAGCCGTGGGTGCCTCGGATACATGCAGAACTCTCACAACCATCCGATTAAGCTCATCCACTTCCTCTGCCTCTTTTTTGCCTTTCTGCTTTGCACCGCTTTTCTTCTTTGAGATGTTACGGCCTCCGTCAAGCTTCTCGCTCACATCTCCATCCTGCTGCTTGCCTTTCCCTTTCCCCCTCCCACCTGCCCTCAGGTAGTCTAGGACTGATTTAGTCTGGCAGCCGTTCACCATCTTCTCAAGCCTCTTGTCCTTCAGCTTGTTCCCTTTAAAGTTGGTCTCTTTCAGCTTGGGGCAGTCAGCCAACTCTGATGGGAGAACTTGGATCTTGTTGCTGGAGAGATCCAAAACCTGAGAGAGAAGAGAGTGAGATGCATGAGGTAATGCTTGAAGGCTTTTCAAATATTATTAATGCATATTAATATACAGTGATTTTCTGTATGTTAATCACTGTATTATTATACAGAGATAAAATACATTTTATTAACATTTTATTTGAGTACATAATACACCAATTACAATCTTTTGAATTACTTAAAAAAATCACAACTCATTAGAATTGATATTTACTGAACTGTTGTTCTTATTAAATTCAAAATGGTACAAAAGTCTGAAACTAATAACGTTAGTGGAATGCTTCCATTTAGCAATTCTTTCTAAAACATTATTTACAAACTATAGACCTAATAATACAAATAATATAACGTAATACTTTAAGTACTTAATACACCACCTACATTTTTTTTTTAGAATTACTTTTAAAAATCACAATAAATTATTATTGATATTTAATCACTATACTTATTAAATTTAAAAAGACCAAAAGTCTGAGACCCATAATGGATTGCTTCCATTTTGAATTTAATTCAAACATTTAAATGATAAATGTTTGAATTAAACATTTAATGTTTAATTAAAAACATTAAACATTACATGTTTAATGTTTTATTAAACAGCCTGTTATCAGCAAAAAAATATTTGCAGCTTGTTATCAGCAAAAAAAAAGAAAAAAATATTTTTTTAAAAATCCATATAATGATAATAGGAATAAAATTAATAAATTCTACCCAGAATAATAATAATATATATTGTGAGTATATAATACACCACCAACACTCTTTGTATTTACTTTCAAAATCACAACTGATTAAAATGTATATGTATTGAACCACTGAACATATTAAATTCACATACAGTAGGAATATTAGATTTGGTGATGAAACGCACCTTCAGCGAAGGCAGGTTATGAACCTCACTGCTCAGCTCCTCTATCGCGTTTTCTGATGCAATGATGCTGCTGAGGAGCTCCAGTTTGGAGCACCAGAAGTCATCTGGGAGCCGAGAGAGTGCGTTTTTGGACACATTGATGGTGGCGAGCTTCACACACTTGCTCAGACCATCCGGCAGAGCAGTGATGCTGTTGCAGCTGACATTTAAAGTGTTGAGCTCGCTCAGTGCACAGATCTCCTCGGGCAAAGCCTGCAGCTGGTTGACAGACAAATCCAGGACTTTGATCGCCTTCAGATCACCAATGCTTTTTGGGACTGAAGTGAGCTTGTTCCTGCAGAGGATCAGACTCTGTAGATGAGACAGATGACTGATGTTCTCGTGGATCTCATGTAAACTGGGACATTGACTGATCTCCAGGTAGTTTAGGAGCGAGAGGGAATAAAGTCGCGCGTGAAGTCCGCCGCTGCTCTGGATCTTTTCATCAACCGCTGAACCCTGAAGCACCAGCTCACGCCTGTTCTCCTTTTCTGCCTTTTCTATTTCAGGCCAAATATTCAGTGAGCTGTTTTCTTCAGCCATGCTGTCCAACGTAACCCGGAACTTGTACGCAACCCGGAAGAGTTTAATAAGATGCCGGTTTTTAATTCATTTCCAATTAAAATGTAATTAACCTAATTAAGCATTGGATTTGGAATTCATATTTCATATTTTAATAGTAATATTTTACACACTGTCTTAGGATAACTCTCCCATCTCTAACCAGAGCTATTATAAAGGACTACAAGAACCAGCAACCCTTTTTCTTCGACAGAGTCTGGACTTTTGATTCACTAAACTAGTGACTCGAATCTTTTGAATCCTTTCATCTAAAAGATTCTTTCACTGATTCAGTAGGTGGCGAAGTAGACATTTTGTTAATAGAATAACATATAGAATGTTTATTCAATTTGTATAACACATACATATAAAAATAAATATAGAATAAATATAAAATTCAACATGTGATGAAAGGTTGTAAAATGTTTTTATTAATTTCTCGTCCCACTGTGCAACTACAAACAGAACCAACGAAGAATTATGGGCATACACACTTATATGAAAATAGAATTAAGACATTTTTGAATTAAATAGAAAAAATAATATAGAATATATTAAGGGTAATATAAATATAAAACGTTATATAAAGGTAGTAAATCAATAACAAAATAATAATATTAATAAATACTAATAAAATATTAATATCGTTTAGAACAATGCATGGGAGACACGTACTTCAACCAGGATAGACTTAAGTGAACAAAAGTACTGTATATAGAAGTGAACAAGAGTCAGTATACGGAAGTGAACGAAAACGATTCGTTCACGTAAAAGATTCATTCAAAAACACCGGATTCTTTTAAGAACAAACGAAAAACTCGCGCATGCGCACACGATTCAGTTGTCAAACGGTGGTTATGGAGATAAACGTAGGCAACTGCTGTATCTGGGTAAACAACTTATTTATCGAAATTGTATCTGCCAAATAGTGAATATTAGTACTACTCTAAGAATGAGTGATTCTGAGCTTTATCTGATTAACGTGTGGTTTGTGATTAAGATCCTTATTGCTGTTTTGGAGGAGTTGTAACCGTAATGTTACTGTTTAGTTAGCCAGATTGCACGCTAACTCTAAATACTTTACATAACAATAATGGTTATGACTAAGGTTCTTTATAATACGCAGCAAACCTCTGAATACATGTGCAATATTTAAGTGCAGACTTAAATGAAATTACAGTTTTACAACAAGTAGCTACCAATGTGGTAGTAATGTGGATTTAATGTGAATTTATATAGATACATCTTGCTTTGCTGCTGTTTAATAAATTGTTCATTTGAATAAGTATTTTTATGTTATTCTAGAATGTTCTAGTTTGATTCTACAGGTATGTATGTACTCTAAATTATAGAGTACATACTCTCATGTAAAGGAATGTTGCCAAATTACAGGTTCTTTCTGTATAATCTGTGTTAAAGTGCTGGTGCTTTGTGAAATTAAACATCCTGTATTGTTCATATCCCATATCCATCAGAGATCAGGTACGGGATGCCTCATAAGATAGGCTTCACTGTTATCAGCTGGTCTGGTCATGAAGGAAACTACAGTGCCAAAAAGCTGATGGTCCACGCACCCACCGTCAATGGCTGGAGATCCACCAGGTTAATGAATTTTATAATATTTATGCTAGTATATAGTTAGGTTTTGTTAAAAAGACAAATTGTAGCTGTAAGATGAATATTTGATTCATTATAATTATCAAAGCTATTTAATAGCTGTTTATGGTTGCTTTTATCAAAGATTCTGAAAGTTCTGAAATACTTTTTTTAGGAATATTTTTCTAATTATTTTGTGTAGGTTCTGTCCATTCCCTCAGGAAATCATATTGCAGTTGGTTGAGAGATGTCGCATCCTGAAACTCCAGCTACTGGCCCATCAGTACCTGATCCCATCCAAGATCGAGTTCCACATTGGAGATAGACTGCCTGAGTCCAGCTCACCCCAGCATAGTCTCCACCGACTGGGGTAAGGAAAGATCTAAACATCATTGCTCTGTTCTGGTCATTATCAACATATAATGTGATTACGTATAAAACAATCACATCTCATTAAGATGCTTTTGCTGAACTAACTGTGTTGAGTGTAATGTGTTGTCTAGGTATGTGTCCCTCTCTGACAATGAGAAGACTGGTTTCAGAGCCAGAGAGCTCAAGTCTGTTCATGTTGATGCTGTTGGGTCTTACTTAAAGCTCACCTTTCACAGAAACCATGTTAATCAATACAACATCTACAATCAGGTACAAACAGATTCATGTGGGAAATTAGGGCTAATTTGTTTATTGTAATGGCGCATCAATTTTATATCACATTCTTTCCTAAATTCTAGGTTGCATTGGTGGCCCTAAATATTTTGGGTGACCCTGTGGATGGAAATGACATAGGGACAGCAGTAAGTAAATGTTCAGTTTATGGAATTGTTCTCTTCACATCCTCTAGATGGCGATGGATTTCTGTTAAGCATGTTTCTGTATCAGGTTTAGATCAAGCTCAAAGTAGAGAGATTGATGTATCAGCCGGAAATGTTCAGCTTCACCTGCAATGATTTTAAGAGAGAAAAAAAATTGCATAAACAAACAAATTTAACATGCATGATTTTTGGGAAGCATGTTGGGAATGATTCCTCAGTGTTTGGCTGAGCAGTTGGAGCAGTGTGGTTCTTCATTCAGAACTGAATCGAGAATACTTTTGGAATTGTAGTGCTGCTCCCGCATTTGGATCAATGCTAAAAGCAGGATGTTGAAATAGAATTAAATCATAATTTACTCATATTTTATTTACATTTAAATTAATCTGTTATCTTAAATTAACCGAAATAATTTACTTGAAGTACCCCTTTGTGCTTAATAGTGTTAATATTCTGAAAATATATTTTTTATAAAAAAATTTTTTGGGTGATGTATGGTAAAATTTTAAATATGTTTTGTTCATTAAATTTATCATTTGGATAATATAAATTAACTTTATTTAAAATATATATTTGGCTAATAAGTTAAAATAAACCAGTCCTGTTTTGGCGCAAAACATGCAGTGTTGTTTTGGACTAATGAAATTCCTGTGAATTGAAAGAGCCAGTTTTTACATTCTGTTTTGCCTAACACTGATTTGGATTCTTCTTTACACCATACCAACCACTAGATGGAGCAGCATTCATCTAAATGCCTGTTCGCATGCATCAGTTTTTTGACTTTCAGTTTAGATATTAATTACTAATTTCAGTAGTCTTACAGCACCTGACTAGCATTTTTGTGTATATGCATGTTGTGGTTCTTGAGCTGTTTTAATGGTTTGTGCTCAGTGTTGGTATGTGGATCTGTGTAATGTGAGTCTGAGCTCCATAAGCACAGCAGAGCTTCAGATCAGATCACTCATCAATATATCCATATCACCGTGACTTTCAGCCCTCCCCTATCTCCTATTCGCTTTATCCCTCTACCCCCTTCTTTCTTTCTCATGCTCTCTTTCTCCTCTTACGCTCACCTTGTCTCCCCCCCTTTTTTTTCTTCCACGACTTCCTCTCTCTCTCGTCCTCTCCCACCTTGCTAACAATCTCTGCATTGTTAATCTCTAATCCCTCTCTCTCTGTCCAGGCTGGAGTCTCTTTGTGTTATCCAGGACTCTAGTGATAAGTTTTGGTTCACAGGCAGAAATCAAGATTTTTAACCTTTGTTTGTTGGAAAGATATTAATAGCCGGAAGGCATTTGATTAAAAGGATGTTGTTTTTAGGTAATTAAATTCAAAATTTAAATTTATAAGTATATTATGTACTCTACTGTTCAAAAGTTTGAGGTTAGTTAGCTTTTTTAATGTTTTTGAAAGAAGTTTCGAAGAAATAATTTATTATTATCAATGTCAAAAACAATTTTTTTCTGGAAACCATTATACATTTTTTAGGATTTTTTGATGAATAGAGAGTTCAAATAAAAAGCACTTATTTGCCACTTTTAATCAATTTAATACTAAAAGCATTCATTACTTTCAAAACTGACCCCCGTTTAAACTTTTGAACGATAGTGTATTTTATTTTTTTTGTAATAACATTTAGCCAATTTCTTGTTTTTGTCCCAGCTAAGCAGAGATCAGCTGATTGATCAATATCTAAACAACAGCCAATACAGCTCAGCTTTGGATGGCACATACACCGGGTAAAAACTGAAGTTATATTGCATTACATTAAATTTGTGCATGCAGTCTTCTGCCTTTCTCTTGTGTTTACTCTTGTTATCTTGCAGGCTCTCAAGTTATAAATGTGATTCTATCTCGCCGCTCGATGACTTGGCATTTGACATGTATCAGGACCCTGAGGTGGCCCACATCATTCGGCTGCTGGACCAGAAAAAACAGGACATGGTTCGGGAGGAAAGATTTGATCTGGCCAAAAAACTCAAACAAGCTATTGCAGACCTTCAAAAGGTTATTAGATTTGCCTTCTTTGTCTGACACATATTTGTTTGCACATGTAGTTTAATAATAATTTTACACACTGGAGATGTGAAGCTGGAATTGAGGGGGTTGAAATGCATCCAGGTGTATTCCAATAGAGCTGTAGCATTCCTTTAGTTACCTGTTAATTATATCCTGACAGTAATTACTAAGCAAATTACAGGTGTCTTCTTTTTTTATACACCAGATAAGTGTTTAACAACCTCTCGTTTCTTTTTTTCCAATTTTCTCTTTTTCCTTTTAGGTGGGCGAGCGTTTGGGCCGGTATGATGTGGAGAAACACAGTGCCATAGAAAGAGAGGACTATGACACAGCCAAGCAGAAAAAGGAACAAATGGAAGCTTACAGGCTCACAGTCTACCAACAGCTGGAGCTCCATGACCTGCTGGACATCAGTCAGGTAAACATCCATCCGTTCATCCATCCACATATACACTACTGTTCAAAATTTGGAGGTCAATAAGATTTTAAATAAGATTTTTAAAAATAAAATTAATACTTCTATTCATTAAGGATGCATTAAATTGATCAAAAGTGACAGTAAAGGCATTTGCAATGTTACAAAAAAATTGCGCATTCTATTAATCAAAGAATCTTTTTAAAAAAGTATCATGGTTACCACAAAAATTTAAGGAGCACATTGATAATAATGAATGTTTCTTAAGCACAAAATCAGCATATTAGAATGATATCTGAAGGATCATGTGACACTGAAGACTTGAGTAATGGCTGCTGAAAACCTTTGCCACCCCAGAACTACATTACATTTTTAAAATATGTTAAAACAGAAAACAGTTATAATAAATTCAAATAATATTTCATAATATTACTGTTTTACTGTGTGTTTTAAATCAATTGAGCCTTGGTGAGACTTCTTCCAAAAAACATTGAAAATGCATTATACATTAAAGGTGTCCATCCATCCATTCATTGCACTTCTTAGAAGTCAGTTAATGACTTTCATCCGTCCATATTCCTGTGTGTCTCTCTAAATTTCCTCTCCTGCAATGAATGCATGAATAATGCATCTCTTGTGTTGTGAGGGCTTCCAGCTCCAGTGAGATTAGTACTCTGATATGGCAGTTTCCCAGCTGAATAGTGATTGTGCTGGTTCTCCTGAGATCAGGTGCTTGCTTCTTACTCTTCTGAAGCCAAGAGACATATTTATACAGCAGTCAATAAATGACTCGGACAGTCATAGAGTGCTTGCGACAAACACTTAACCGAGCCAGTATTCTGACAAACCTTTATCTGTGGTGTGTAATTGCTTTTTTTCATACAATCAGTGTCTGAAAAATAATAGCTCAAAGTTCTCAACACTTTTTTTTAGCCTTTTATTCATTTCAGACTTATTTTAATTTTGATAAATAGCTTTTATGATCTTTGATTCAAATGTGAATAATTAAAAATGTGTGAAACTTGTTTCAGATCCACAGAACCTCTGAGCTTTCCATCTCTGATTTTCCCTCTCCACGTGTTGGGACACAGAAAGACACGCCTCATCCAGCAGACTCACCCAGGAAGAGAAGACAGAGGCAACATGTGAAGGAGACAGATGAGCAGGACACTTCAAAAGCTGCTAGCCCCAAACATACAGTCGCCCCAACACCCCTCACTCCTCCTCACATCCCCAAGCTTGATGTAAGTCTTGATGTACACAGGATAAACAGAAGTGTATAATGTTATTGTTCTAATGCGTTACTTGTGTCCACTTTTTTCTCGTTCATTAATATATCTTATCACAAATGCTAGTTTTAAGGGTACTTTCTGCTGTTCCTGTGGCTCAGTGGTAGAGCATTGCGTTAGCAGCGCAAAAGGTTGTGGGTTCGATTCCCAGGGAACACACATACTGATAAAAAAAATGTATAGCCTGAATGCACTGTAAGTCGCTTTGGATAAAAGCGTCTGCTAAATGCATAAATGTAAATGTAATCCTCAGTCTGCCTTGATGAAACACTGCTTCTGTTCCTTTCCACCAATGTAGCTCATTCTTCTCTTACACAAGGCTCTTTGTAGATGTATTATCTAAACGTGTGTGGCTTAACATGCTTGTCAGGGATTTGCATTAGCCAGAGAGTTTTACGTTTCAAGATTTAATTAAAGGGTTTAATGGTGAAGTGTGTAATTTTTGTGCTGCCCTAACCATGCCAGAGGTCGAAATGTTTACACACTTCTGGAAAATATTTTAAGAAAAAAACGTGACATGCATCCTCTTTAAATACAGCTGAATCAGCATTTTCTGAATTCTGTGTGTGTGTGTGATATATATATATATATATATATATATATATATATATATATATACAGTATACACTCCCTTCCAAAAGTATTGGAACAGTGAGGCCAATTCCTTTATTTTTGCTGTAGACTGAAAACATTCGGGTTTGACATCAAAAGATGAATATGAGATGAGAGATTAACATTTCAGCTTTTATTTACAGGTATTTTCATTTGGATCTGATACACAACTTAGAGGATAGCACCTTTTGTTTGAACCCACCCATTGCTCATGTTACCAAAAGTATTGGAACATGTGACTGACAGGTGTGTTTTGTTGCCCTGGTGTGTCCTATTAATTGATTATTCAAACAATAAATAGCACTGAATGTCTGCGCTCAGTTTCAGATCCGTGCAGACTGCATTTATAGTTAGTTAGACGTGTAACCAACATGAAAACCAGAGAGGTGTCTATGGGTGAAAAATGAGCAATTGTGAAGCTGAGAGAAGATGAAAAATCAATCAAACCATTGCACAAACACTGGCAATAGCAAGTACAACCATTTGGAATCTCCTGAGGAAGAAAGAAACCACCGGTGTACTAAGTAACACACCTCGAACGGGTAGATCAAGGAAAACATCAGCAGTTGACGACAGAAACATTGTGACAGCTGTAAAGAAAGACCCTAAAACAACTGTTAGTGACATCAGCAACAACCTCCAGAGGGCAGGAGTGAAGGTATCACAATCTACTGTTCGCAGAAGACTTCATGAACAAAAGTACAGAGGCTACACCAGAAGATGCAAACCACTCATTAGCAAGAAGAATAGGAGACGAGCCTCAAAAATTCTGGGACAAGGTTTTATGGACTGATTTTATGGACCAAAGTGATGGAAAGGCTAAAGTTTGGAGATAAAAGGATCTGCTCATGATCCCAAACATACAAGCTCATCTGAAACACAGTGGAGGTAATGTAACGGCTTGGGCTTTCATCGCTTCTTCTGGGACAGGCTCATTAATCTTCATTAATGATGTAACACATGACGGCAGCAGCAAAATTAACTCAGAAGTCTACAGAAATATTTTGTCTGACAATTTACAGAAAGATGCAACCAAACTGATTGGGAGATCCTTCATCATGCAGCAAGATAATGACAAAACATAGTGCCAAAACAACAAAGGAGTTCATCAGGGCAAGAAGTGGAAGGTTTTAGACTGGCCAAGTCAATCTCCACACTTAAACCCTATAGAGCATGCCTTTTACCTGCTAAAGAGGAGACTGAAGGGAGTAACCCCCCAAAACCGAAAGAGGCTGCGGTGAAAGCCTGGAAAAGCATCACAAAAGAAGAATGCAAAAGTTCGGTGATGTCAATGGGTCACAGGCTTGATGCAGTTATTGAAAACAAAGGATTTGCAACTAAATATTAAGTATTTTTCACTTTAATCTATGTTAATTATATCTGTTCCAATACTTTTGCTCACATGAAAAATGGGTGGGTTCAAACAAAAGGGGCTATCTTCTAAGTTGTTTATCAGATCCAGATATGAATACCTGGAAATAAAAGCTGAAATGCTGATCTCTTGTCTCATATTTATCTTTTGATGTCAAACCCAAATATTTTCAGTCTACAGCAAAAATAAAGGAATTGGCCTCACTGTTCCAATACTTTTGGAGGGGAGTGTATATATATTAGGGGTGGGAGAACCCCCCCCCCCATATGGCACGTGTGCGCGCTAGAGACACGGCGGGCATCATGTGCAGTAATATTGAAAACTGAGAATGTGACTCATGGTGATATTGAGCTGATAATGATAATCGTAATTGAACTGAATTGTGAAACCAAGATTCACACCCCTACTTTTAAGATGGCAGTACTGACACACAGAGATTCCAACTATAAACAAAAAGCATAGAAACTCCAATTTTGGTTAAGATGTAAAGTTGTAAAGATGTATTTGCACAGTAGAAGAATTAATTGAGGAAAAAAGTGTAGATCAAGAATCGTTTTGGAATCGGATCGTGACTCCCAGAATCGGAATTGGATCTGATCGTGAAGTGCCTGAAGATTCCCACCCATATGAAAGCAACTAATTGTTTTAAGATATTTATAATAATACAGAAGACTTCTTTTTCAAATAAATGCTTTTGTTGTGAATTTTCTATGCATCTAAGAATCCTAAAAAAATATATATTTTTTTTGAGTGGGTATATTTAAGAATATAATTATCAAGGGGTTATGTGACTTAATATACTTTTCTTAGTGAACCTTTCATTTCTGCTTTTCTGCAGGCCATTTTGTTAATCAGCATTGAAATAACATGTAAGATGAGAACACAGTGTAGTGATGTGTGTGTGTGTTTTCACAGATCAGTTCCCTTCCTTATGACGAGAGGCCTTTACCAGCACTTAGAAAGAGGTCGAGTGATCAGCCAATCAGTGAGCTTGATGAGATGCCCCCTATGACAGAAACAACCACCCCACGTAGTCCTGGGGCCTCGGGACAACCAGAACCGCTCACAGAGAAAGCTCAGAGAGAGGCCAGTCTGCCCATCGACATCTATGGAGACAGTCTGGTGAGACACCCAACATTTACAGTTGGTTGATTTTATCAGAGTATTTACAAACCAGGTCTAAATTATTTGTTTGCAAATCTTACTGATCTGATTCACAAGTTTGAAAAAGTCTAATTGGTTTGGAATAACATGAAGTTAAGTTAAATATTGCAGAATTTAAGTTTTTTGGGTGAATTATCCCTTTAAGTATTTAACAGTTTGCTGTAATGTCCGTCTATAACTGTTGTTTACTGTCTCACAGCACTGGGCAAACTCTACATGACAAAGTTCAAATGGTCAGCTGGTGTATTCTGTTTGTGTGCTGTTTCTGGAATGTGATCCTCACTTTCTCTTTCTCGGTCTGTCTCTCTAAGGTGGCAGGAGCCTATTCAAAGACGTGGTCCTACAGGGAGGATGCTTTGCTGGCAGTCTACAAGAAACTGATGGAGGTTCCACCTGGAACCCCAAAAGCAGAACTGCGGAGCATGACGAGAGCAGCTGTGTTCCTCTGCAAGAAAGCTCTCACAGATAAAGTGTCATCTGTACGAGAACTCCCACTCTATCTTTATTTTACCCAGTCTTTTTCTCTGATTTTATCACCCCCTTCTTATGTTTCTCAGCCTCTCCTACTCTCTTTCTTACTCTCACCCTCTCTTTCTAATTTCTCTCATGTTCCCATCTTTTCAGTTTGGTTTCAGGCTAAAGACAGAATGGCACCATCAGCACGACTGATAGTTGTGACTGTTTAGCAGGTGTCGTGTTCTGTCTAGTATTGTGGATTATCTGTAGAGTAGAAGTGATACAGCAACAAATGTAGTATAAAGCTTGGCTTATCTCTCCCAAGGGTGAACTTAGCCTCAGGTTTGAGGGAAACTGTGATAGAACCGATTTTCTGCTAAGAGCGAGTATGAGGGGGAGGAGACGGATGGACTGTTGAAAAATGAACAGGAGATTTGGGTGAATCGTAATGCTCAGTATGGTGGCTGTAGAAATTAGAGTATGTGAGGCTGTTTTAAAAGTAGGTTTTTTTGTTCATATAATTTTTGCACTGACCTTTACAATTAGACTTTTACAATTTGCAATGACATTGAGTTTAATGTGTATTAATGAACGTTTAGCTGTTTTTTTGCATGTAAATGGATCACTCTCTAGCCCTCTGGCATTCTCAAAGCACATGGATGTTTGTGGTTGTGATGTGACAGCTGTTTTTTTTATTGTGCTGTCAGTCCTTAGATAAATCACTAACAGTAAAAGCCGTGGCCTTTCAGAGTTTCATTCTAAACTGTTTTAAATGGTTGTACTGAGAGTCTGAACAATGTACCCACTGCTGGACACATTCCAGTGACCCTCTCTCCACGGTTATTTTGCTAAACTAACACAGCACAGCATTTAACTGTGTGCTTTTGCTGACCTGTTGGCGTTACTTTGCGCCATGTGTTGCTGTAAAGGTCTTAGGCGGTTTCTTACATGGCTTCTGTGTGTAATTGCACCTTAAAACTGAAATTCTGAGGAAAAATGGTTCCAGATGGTTGTAAAATAGACCTGCCCTGTTAATGAATACATTTCAAAATTTAATATTCAGTATTTTTCTTTGGTTACATAGTCATTTATAATAGGTACACAGAGACCGATTCTTACATGAAGCGGTTGTTTATCAGCACCATAGAAACTCTCAATATAAACCCTGCATATGAATTTTAGTGTGTAAAGTAACAACTATCTCTATTTGTTTTGCATTTTAGGTGTTTCTTGCATCTCTTAATTTGCTTCGAATGATTCTGAGTGAGTTTATTCCCAACCATCAGCTGGGCAAATCTGAGATCAGTCACTGTGTGGAACAGACTTGGAATAATCTGCTCTCCAGGACCGGAGAATCAACCCCGAGACTGAGAACACTAGCTATTACCTTCATACAGGTCAGTAGACTTTTGAAATACTTTATCTGTATACATCTGCAATGAAGCGACTCCTGCAGCTATTTGGGTAAACAGAAAAACATATCCCGTTGACTAGTAAAAAATATTCTTAGCATGCTATGATGACCTGACTTGCTGAGAATCTTCATAGATGACTGGGAGTGAATATCTGAATGACTATCTGAAGGCATTATATATACTGGTGGTAGTCTTTGGAAGTGAACTTCATTGTGAACTGGAATTGTCAAATACTTATATTTGGTTTTCTGTTAACATGAATAGAGATCTTATCTTTTACCGTAACCCTGCTATGAGATTTCCTCATTTCAGTCTGCCAAATTTTGTCTGATACAATTTAGTTTCATAAACAGGTCTGGCCACAAAACACTTTAAAAAGAGTCATAAAGAGAGTTTTGTGGCTTCCCATCCATACTTATTAACTATGCGAGCTTCTTCATTCTATTGTACTCCTGAAAGTTGACAAAATGGTCTTTTAGCAGGGACAGCTACTCATTTAATATTTAATTTTATTAAAAACTAATAACAAATATTCAAGGGCATATCTGACATTTTTATCCAATTCAGTGTTCTCTAAAATGGAAAGAAGTCCCCTGTCGCTAATTCAGTGTGCTTCTGACAAAATTTTTAAAAAGTAATTCCGATTTCTCTGTATCATACTTTTTTTGTGATGTCAGACTTGCATACTAAGATAATAAGATTGTAGTTCAGTATATACGTTAATCTAACTACAGTTGACCCTGCTGTAGCTCCATTGTAACTGTGCATGTAAATGTACTTTCTTTTATACATACTAATAACCATTGGTACAACCAAAGTGTACAATCTTTTAGCAAATTGTGTATAAGAAATATAAAATGCATACAGTATTAAAAAAGCTGGAGAATGTGACCCAGACAGATCAACTTGTTCAGATAAATATCATGTGAAAGAACGGCTGAAGTACTTTATCTTGTGACAGTCATCATGCTCTATGTGATAAGGATGGGGATGTTTCAGGTTCCTGGAAAATTTATGTTTTGACGTGTTCTGTGACTGACAGACATTGATTTGTGTTGGTTTTGGTTGTTGATAGACAGGTTGTGTCTCTGTCAGCATTGTGTGGGGAAACTTCATTGTATTTTGCACTGTATAAATAAAGACATGCTTCTGAATGGTGGAAAAAGTAAATCAAAGACCACACCTTTTTATGAATAATTTGATGATGTACTCTGATCAATGCTGTAGAGTAGCCCTATTATAAATCATACAACCCAATATTATGTTAATTCATAATCACTCATTGATTAAAGTACTTAAAATATAATTCTCAGCCCTCTTCTAGAAATAACACATACAATCATTACCGTTTTTCTTGGCGAATACATAAATATCAGTTAATGTCTTCAAAAAATGTCTATGATCTAGTGCGTCTAAAAGAGTGTCCACAGTGACGAGAGTTGTCAATTTGACATGACATGAGTGACAGCAGCCGTTGGCAGTGTATTTGGGTGTACCTGACTATTTGACAAACATTTAGCAGAGTTTAGCATTTTGCAAATTAGCAGTGATTCCAATGGGAATAAAGACAGTGGAGTTCACATACAGTGCCTTCATTTTTTTTCACGTTTTGTTATGTTGCTGCCTTATATTAAACTGCTTTATATTACTTTTTCCTTCCCACATCAGTCTACACTCCATACACCATAATGGCAAAGCAAAAAATAGTTTTTTAACATGTTTGCAAATTTAATAAAAAAAAAAAGATTCCATTGCATAAATATTCATACCCTTATCTGGTACAGTTGAAATTTAGCTCAGAAGCATTCATATTGCTTGTAGATGTTACAAGGTGGGAAGTCGTGGCCTAATGGTTAGAGAGTCGGACTCGTAACCCAAATGTTTTGAGTTCGAGTCTCAGGTCAGGCAGGAATTGTAGGTGGGGGGAGTGAATGTACAGCACTCTCTTCCACCTTCAATACCACGACTGAGGTGCCCTTGAGCAAGGCACCGAACCCCCAACTGCTCCCCGGGCGCCGCAGCATAAATGGCTGCCCACTGCTCCGTGTGTGTGTTCACAGTGTGTGTGTGTGTTCACTGCTGTGTGTGTGCACTTGGATGGGTTGAATGCAGAGTATGATGAATGCAGAGCACAAATTCTGAGTATGGGTCACCGTACTTGGCCACATGTCACGTCACTTTCTTTTCACTTTCACTACACTTCGTGTGAAGTTATCCCGTGGCATATTCAATTGAATGGGTTTGATTTGGAAATGCACCTCAGCTCTCAATAAAAGTTCTAGCAGCTGAATTTGCATATCAGAGCAAATACCAAGTCCTGCGGTCAAAAAAACTACCTGTCATCAAGCCACACATCTTGGGAAGAATTCAGAAAAATTCTGCTGCATTGAAGGTTCACATAAGCATGTAGTCTCCTTTACCCTTAATGGAAGAAGTTTGGAACAACCAGGACTTTTCCTAGAGCTGGCCTCCTGGCCAAACTGAGCAATCGAAGGGCTTTGGTTAGAGTGGTGACCAAGAACCTGATGGTCACTCTAGTTGAGCTCCATGATCATATGTGGAGATAAGAGAAATCTACAGAAGGACAAACATCACTGCAGCATTCCACCAATCTGGACTCAATCCTCTCCTAAGTGAAGACAAATGAAAACACATTATTTATTATTTATTTGGCATTTGCAAAAAAAGGACCTAAAGGACCCTCAGACTGTGAGAAACCAGATTCTTTGGCCTGATGAACCTCAATTCCAAGCATCATGTTTGGAGGGAACTAGGCACTGCTCATCACCTGTACAGCATAATCCCAAATGTAAAGTGTGCTGTTAGCAGCCTCATGCTGTGGGGCTGTTTTTCAGCAGCAGGGATTGGGGTACTCATCAGAGTAGAAGGAAAGGTCAGTGCACCAAAAAATTGAGATAGCCTTAATGAAAACCCAGTCCAGAGCATTAAGAACCTCAGACTGGGCAGTCGGTTCACCTTCCAGCAAGACAATGACCCTAAGCACACAGCAAGAGTGGCTTATAGACAACTCTGTGAATGTCCTTGAGTGGCCCAGCCAGAGCCTGAGCTTGAACCCAATCAAATATTTCTGGAGAAACCTGAAAATGTGCGTCTGCCCCCATCCAACCTGACAGAGCTTGAGAGTTGAAGAGGCGAGGAGAAGAATGTCAGATAATTGCCAAATGATGATGATCAAATCTTGTCGCATCATACGCCAAAATACTTTAGGCTGTAAAGGTGCTTCAACTAAGTACTGAATTAAGGGTATGAATGCTTATGCAATGTACTTATTTCAGTTTTTTATTTTTAACAAATTTACGAAGTTGTGACAATTCTGTTTTTGATTTGTCATTTTGGTGTATAGAGTGTAGATTGATTTGGGGAAAAAAAGTAATTTAAAGCAGCTAAACAAAAGGCTGCAACATAACAAAACGTGAAAAAAATGAAGGGGTATGAATGAATACTTTTTATAGGCACTGTATGATTCCTCTTCTGTGCGATACTGTAATCCAGTGTGGGCAAGATGGAGAAGTTAATTAATATTAACTGTGAGAAAGTCCTATTCTTATTCTATTATTTATTCCTATAATTCCAATTTCCTATACTATGTGATTTGCCAAAAACAAAGTTATCCAGAAAATGTTAGAAGTCTTGGGAAAGTTTGAGTTCTCCATTAGTATCTCTTTTACGATGCAGATATTAATGAGTTATCCTTAATTATATAATAGGATTAATAATCCTTAATTATTAATTAGCATCAAGAAAAGCTGATTTATTGTCAAAGTGGAATAACATAGTTTTTTGTTTGCTTTATCCATTTGTGGTCAGACGTTCAGTAGCTATGGTTAATATGCTGCCCACTAATAACAATAGAGCAACTAGCAGTAAAAACGCTTATTACTAAGTGTACAGCAACCTGCCGACCTCCAGCAATAAAATCGCAGAAATATATATTTTATATATAAATATTTACAGTACATATGTTTTTTCAACATATTTTTCAGAATTTATAAGTGCGTAAGAAAAAGTTTGTGTTTTATAACTTGAATGCTGTTGTTTAAATCTTGCTTGCATGTTTGTTTTGGCAGGAAATGGCTTTATTTAAGGAGGTGAGAGCTCTGCAGATGGTTCCTGTGGAGCTTGTGAGGCCCATGCAGAGCAGTGTACCCACTAGACTGGCGCTGAGCAGACTGGAACTGCTGGAGAAGCTTCTAGAACAGCTGGGCACCAAGGACTCTGGCTTCAGCCTCGACAACGTCATGCGGGTACTGGCCCAACTTCAACTCTTTCTGAGATGATCTCACTGGGTGTCAACCCAATGGCTTTCTCCTCAGTCAAGCTGTAAGCTTGAAGTTTAAAGAAGATATATTTAAGCTACAGCTTTAAAGTATTAGCTTACAAATATGCAAATGGCTGGTTAGATTTATTGAACACATGATACATGAATGGTTATGTACTAGTCTGAGACCACACACACCGACTGGCATTAGGTGCAAGCTGTGGTGGTGAATGTTTGCAGTTGGGTGCGTGTACAAACCCAAACTATGCTTTAGCATCCAAGACCACACACAAATATTTGATATTTGGATTTTTAAGGCCAAAATATCACAAATTTAACCTTTCTGTTGGGATCTGAAGGTTAATTTTATTCACACAACTATCATTAAGATTCTTGAGGGCTTCATTAGACTGAAACAAAGTGGTCTTTGTATGACAGAGAGGGTGTAGTCGACCCTACGTAATGTCTGTTACCATTAGTTTCTTAAAAGGTCTGTTCTGACAGCCAGTTGCATATCCATGGCATAGTTTATGAAAATCATCCAAGCACTGTCTCATTCTCTCTCTCTGTTCCAGCAGTTAGTTGTACAAAGTGGTTAAGCTGTTAAAATTACAGTTCCTTAGGGTCTTATTTTCTTCAGGTTCTTATTTGAAGACAGAGTTTTCTCTTTTTATTTTGTTTTTATTTTGCTACCTGTGCAGTTTAAACAATGTTTGCAATGCAAACTTGTGTCACTACTGCAACAAAGACTGTGAAATTTCACAAGGATCTGCAATGTGCACGGTGAGGTTTCTGTCTGTGTTCCAGCTGGGCTTTGTTATTTTAAAACAACAGCTTCTTCTGGTTTTGTGTGTTCGCTTAGAAGGTTTAGGTCACCACACCTAGGTAGCCTGAAGTATCCACGTGGTTTAGCTGGGTGGGTAATAGTATCGTATCAGTTCTCAAGAAATGTTAGAGAGTTTTTACATTTATATATAATTGCTAAACATTTAACAATACAGTTAGATGTAATCTTTAATAAATATCAAAATAAATATCCACTTTTCATATTGTACTTTTATGTTTTTGTATGACCTAATTTCACTTGTAGAATATAAAATGATTGATTTTAGTTTTTAGTCTTTAGTGCCTACAGCAAATTTTTATATTGACTATTATTGTTATTGGCCACAACATTACAATAATTATCAGCTTATCTATATTGGCCAGAATTTTCATATCATTGGACTTCTGTAATGGTATTTAATGGACTGGATATTAAAGGGGTTAGTTAACTGAAAAACTAGTATTATTTCATCATATATACACACTCATGTTGTTAAAAACCTGTATGATTTGAGGAGTTGAATGGACCACTTGTGATTTTTTTTTTTTAACCTTTTTTTTTTTTTTGGAGCTTGACGGATGCTGGTTATAGTATGCTTGTGTTGTGTAGGTAAAAATCATACAGGTTTGGAACAACTTGATGAACAGTAACAGAACAGGTTATTTTTAAAAAAAATTTTTTTTTAAGTTATCACCAATGAATCAGCCCAAATGTCCTCTTAAATATTTATTGCGTCTTTCTGTTAGTTTGGTCTTTTTCATTGGTGATCTCCCACGAAATGGTTGCTGTAGGTTACATGCAGGGATGGCTGCTAAATGCCTTCTGCCTGCTGGTTTCCTGGGAGATGAGATGGGCTTCAGGGCACAGCAGAGAGGCGATTGGGTTTCCTGTAATTAAAATGAGAGATCCAGAACCTGGGGGCAGATGAATGGGATCTGTGTATGGAGAACGTAAGAGAGAAAGTGAGGGGCAAATTCTGTGAATATAATGCAAATGTTTTACAGAATGTAACTAAAAATATATGTTTAGTTATTATCAATGTTATAAACAGTGCTGCTTAATATTTTTGTGGAAGCCATGATACTTTTTTTTCAGGATTCTAGATGAATAAAATAATCTTTATGAATAAAAGTATTAATTTATTTTAAACAAACAAAAACTCTTACTGACCCCAAAGCTTTAACAGTAGTGCATCTATTCTAAAATCACTTGATTATATTTAAATGAATTAATAATGAAATATATTTGTGTGTGATATATGTTGTGTTAGTTTCTGGCAGGTGGATTGGAGCACAGCGCTGCCTCAGTGCGGGAACTCTCCATGAGAGTCGTCCAGGATATGTACCGTCTTCATGGAAAAGCAGTATTGAATTTTCTGCCACCTGATGACACCAGCACACGTAAAAACGTCCTCTACAAGAACCTTTTTGACTCACTCGCCAAGATAGATGGAAACACTATCGACGCGCAGGTAAAACCGGTCTGAAGAGCATTGTTAGCTAAGTTTCATGATTGAAGCTCATGGAATGTTTATGCATGGCTCAGAGAATGTTGGGATACTGCATTCAATTTAAAGTGTCTCTTTCTCACTCTATTACTCCAGAAACCAAAAAAAGGGGCAGAAAAAGAAGATGGTGAGAAAGAAAAAGAGGAAATCAGAAGCTTACAAGAGCAGCTTGCAGTGCTGAAAGAGATCAGTGTAGGTCGAGTGGTCAGAGGTGACCTAATCTAACTTTTCTGTTTTGTTTTTAATGCTCTCACACAAAATGGACTTCTTCATACCTGGCATTAACATTTTTGTGTCTGGAAATTCTTTAGCAGGATTGCATGTGCATCTGGACTGAATGATTGTAGAGTGAATCTCTGTCATCACATTGAACCCTTTTGATCATCAATTCTGTGAATAGATGAATTCATAAATGCATTAAGATGTGAACATGTCTTTTAGGAGAAAGGGAAGGAAAATATCAAAGTACCTGAGAAAAAAGCTGAGAAGTCAACAAAATCAGGTGTGTGCTGCTGAGTTTTTGTGAACTCAGTAAAAATCAGTTCTTATATAATTGCAGCAAACACTGAAAAAAATGCACAAGCTAGCCTTTTGGCCTGCCAACTTTTGTTCCTCATGTTTTGTTTTAAGGCTTAACTTGTCAACATGTTAAATTATTCAGTTGAAAGAATATAAAGGATCAAAAATATATATTGGGGCTTCCGGTCAAAATATCTGATGGGACATTTTTTTAAACCGAACCTGCCGTAGTCACATGAACCTGAACTTACCGTAGTCACACCTGCCATAGCCACATATATCTTCATATCTGTCTTTTAGCTGGATATATGTATGCTCTTCTTTGTATTCGCTTGTCACTTTAGTCAAATGATAAAAACAGTGAGAACCAGACCATTGTTCTTACTTTATTCTCTCTAAAGTATGCATCGCTTTGCACTTCCTCAAATTACCATCTAATTTGCCAGTAGCTCAACAAACTTCCCTGTTTGTGCAGCCCACACATCAATATTAACCCTCAGTTTCTGTTTGGTAACCGAGAGAGGCCCGTTTAATAGCTATAAAAATATACAGCTATGAAAATATATATTTAGCATTGAACCATCAGGATGATTGTTAACTTTGAAATCACTCAAACGTAAAATTAAAACTGAAAAAATCTCATTCAAATATGAATAATTACTATAATATTATGTAATTAATACTAAAATAACACTGGAATGTCATTGCAAACCTCAAACAGGAAATTCAGTCTGATCAGAATGTGATGGTTAATTATGTTCCCCTTGGTTTCTATAGGTGTTAAGAAGGTAAATCAGTCTGTTCCTGCTGATGCGAAAGGAAGCCAAGCATCTGTAGCTAACTGCTTAGACAAGTAAGGACTTCTTCTTGTCACTACTTTGTTGATTCTCTCAACTGATCAGTTTGTAATTCTCCCAGTCAGTGGAATCTCAAATTATGAGTTTCTGATTCAGTGCCAACTCTGCAAAGTCAAGTCTTGTGTACCTGTTATAAATGTACTAATATTATCTCACGAAGACATCTGGAAAGTGATAGCATAATGCGCAGTGCTAATGGGCTCTCATTTAACGAGTTTCTCTTTGTACTGCTGGGAAAAAATCTTAATAGCATGTTGAGTGAGAAATGAAAGATCAGATCAGAGTTGATGCTGGTGCTGTTTTGTCTAGTCTGTGTATTTTCTGTGGAGAGAGAGATGAGTCGTTTACTGAGGATGGACTTGACCTGCACTACTGGAAACACTGCCCGATGCTGCAGCGCTGCCTTCAGTGCAGACAGGTGCACACACACCCAAGCACATGTGCTGTCATATTTCAAAATAATTCATATTGGTTAAACTACATCTCAGTTTGCAAAGTGTGCTAATGTAGCATGTTTGTACATTCGTTAGGTGGTGGAGATTGCGAGCCTGACAGAGCACTTGCTGACTGAGTGTGAGCGGAGGGCAGATTTCACCCAGTGTCCTCTCTGCTCCGAAGCTCTCACCCGAGATAAGATAACTGAACATGCACAAAGCACTGCTTGCAATCGTGAGTCTTTGTGTGGTTGCACGGTATTTTTATTCCATGCTCATCCAGAAAGAGCAGGGTGGAGATGAAGAGTCTTTTATTAATGTCACTTACTAGCTTCGCTTACTTCCCTCTATGCCTGCCCAAGTATTGGCATACGTCCCAGTTCCTGGGTGGACCATAAATTTGTTTATCAGTTCTTAACAGAAACATAGGAGGTAGTTCAGCCTTGTGTATAAAACTATGAATATATGTTACACAGTATAAGAAGAATAAAGACTGAAAATATTAAAAGCATGTTTGTTCCCACATCATGTTAATGAGAGGAATATTTTATATTCCATGTCACCACATGGATTACTTAAAAAAACAAACAAAAAAAAACATTCCAGTCCAATAAATGGCGTAAGAAGATTTAAACATTTGTATTGTCTTTCAGTTCCCAAATAATATCACAGACGAGTAACTGCAACTTTTTTACTTGCTTTTACTTACATTTGGTGCTTGGCAAGTGTTCATTTTGATCCCTTTGCGTCACACTCTTATTATACCTAAAAATAAGATAAGACAGCCCACTCTATCATCAGATCTGTTTATCCATATGACGTTCACACAGTGTCACTCACTAGAAATCACCTTTCACAACTGCAGATTTATTGTGTTATTTCTGTAAGTGGAGAATTTTCTGCGTTTATTGATTGGGAAAAAGTAAAAACAGTTTTGTTTCCTGGTGATGGATTTATTTTGTTCTCTTTTTTTTTTTTAGCACCAACTTCTGGAGAAAATTGTAATCACTGTCCTCTCTGCCATGAAAACTTTGCCTCAGGGGAGGAGGTGAGATCACACACAAACACACCCATAAGGTGCTATTCTACATCATCGACTCATTTATTGTCATGAACAACAAAATAACAAACAAAAACACCTGGTGCACGAATGCAGTCTGCCACAACAGTAGCTGTAAAATGATTTAATTTAAATTATTTATCCATCATAAATAACTTGAAAAGTTCTTGTTATACTCTGTTCGGTGTCTTTTATTTCTCTGTTGCACGTCATACAGATGAGCTCATGACTGACTGATGCTGGAAAGGTGTTCACTCGAGAATAATTCACCTCTTAGTTCTGAAGTCACATGGAGAAATACCTCCAGCTGACAAACAATGTTTTATGTATTCAGTGTTTGACGTGTCTTCTGTGTCAAATGAATGATGTCTCACGTCATGTACCACATAAACTCATACATTGTCCAAATCGTAAACCTGTTTTTGTGAGGGTTACACTGTCCCTGAAATACAGTGTGAGCTTTGTTTTCTACACATTGCAATGAAAATATGGGCAATCTTGTTAAGATAAAGAGAATGATGTTTACCAATATGTAAAGAATTCAGTTAAGACACTGAACAAATTATTACATAAAAAGAGATGCAGTTGTCAGTATCTTTAAAAGTGCACTAAGCAATTTTTGCCAAATGATGTTGATATTTGAAAGCACCAAAACAAACACGCCCATACCCCAACAGGACCTCGCCCCTATTTTGATATCTCCGCCCCACACATACTACACAACCCTGGCATAACGATGATTGCAGAAACAAGCAAAGATGACACACAAGCATATTCAAACAAAAGCCAACACAGATAAGTTATGTGAAACAAAGCAAAATCAACATTACTCATCAATCAAGAAGAAAACAACGCAACCTCAGCATCCGCTTCCAGGCCTTCCCGCTCCTTGAGTTCTCTCCACCGCTGATCCGATATTTATGTGGGTCCTACCTCTTGCCTGATCGTAACCCTTCTTTTAATGTTTTGTTCCTCCAATATTTTCCTCTTTTTTTATCTGTCATCTCTCTGTATCTATAGTCAAATTGAGCGCTCTCTTTTCTCTATCATTACTAGACACGCCCCTTACTGCTGATTGGCTACAAATGTGTTTTGGGACTCGGCCCGTTTTGGAAGGTTTTAGTACTTTAATGTGCTTTTGTCATTTATATTTTTACATTTTTGTAATATTTCTGTTTAGCTTTATATTAGGGGTATGCAATATGACAATTTTTGATCATGGACGATTAAAATGTCTCCACGATCTGCTTTTGACTAAATATCGTGCTACAGCGCACATTCTATCAGTTGCCGTTCTGGTGTCTCCATCTCAATATACTGTACAACACTACCAGTGTTTGGGGTAATGCATTACAAGTAACTTGAGTTACGTAATCAGATTACTTTTTTCAAGTAACTAGTAATGCATTACTTTTTAATTTACAGTAAAATATCTTAGTTACTTTTTCAAATAAGTAACACCAGTTACTTTGGTTTCCCATTTATTGACTAACAGCTCTCCTGTTCTCATGTTGAGAAAAATCTGCAGTAAGTGCAGAGGCATTGTGTGCAAAACGATGGTTACTGTAGTTCTATACTAAATATGAACATGCATTTACTCATCTCACTTGCTCAAAAACAGATTTAGTATTCCTCAAAATGAATAAAAACTGAAATGCAAACGAACATGTTAATAATTAAATTTACATTTCCTTCAGCCTGAGGATTATTCATTTCACTTTTGATGTGAAAGGGCTTTTACATATGCCAAAAATATAACTAGCAAGACCAGCCCAGATGAGAAAAAGTAACTCAAAAGTAATGTAGCGCATTACTTTCTATAAAAAGTAACGAAGTAATGCGGTTAGTTACTTTTTTAGGTAGTTACTCATTATTGTAATGCATTTTTTTTTAAAGTAACTTTCCCCAACACTGAACACGACATACATTCACATCAAATGTTAACTCAGCGGTAGAGACTCACGGGACTCTGCACTTATTCGCAATTGCAAAAGTACATTTCATTCACGCGCTGTTCTGACGGATGCTTTTTCTGAGCGCGTAGGCCTACACCTGAAGCGCACGCACACTAAAAAGCCTGTCAAACAGCACCTGCATTACTGGACTAAGTTATCTTTCATTTTCTTGATAATAATGCTAATAATGTCAAAATACACAAGATTTACATATAAACAGTTGGTTATGTCTAAAGTGAAAGAAAACAGTTGAGAGAAAAATGGATGCAGGCTTGTTAGATGCGTGCAGGTCTTAAAGTGACAGTACTAAACATGTTGCCGCTTGTCATTTAAGGGATAGTTCACACCAAAATTACATTTCTTTCATCATTTACTCACTCACTGCTAAACACAAAAGAAGATATTTTGAAGAATGTGGGTAACCAAACAGTAGCTGGTCCATTGACTTTGATAGTTGGAAAAAAAGTCACTAACATTTATGTTCAGCAGAAGAAAGAAACTCATTCTGGTTTAAAACAGTTTGAGAGTGAGTAAATGATGGTTACAAAAAAATCCCAACTATGACAGATGACAGAATTTTCACTTTTAAGTGGATTTTTCCCTTAAACTTAATAAAACAACAAAACGCAAAGAGAAAAATCACTCATTGCTCTTGACTGAAGAACTTTAAAACAGTTGCTTTAATAAGAATCAATGTATAATTTACACAGTGAAGTGTATAGTGTTTTATTTTTATATTTGTTCATGCAATATCTTGAATGCTACTGCTAAATATGCCTACTGTACCTAAAAAAATAACGCACTGTTTGTTTTATTTGTATGTTATGTGTATTTGTAATGTGTATCTTTGTTCTTATTTTTTAATAATGATAAAGATTTTTTATCTTCGCCCAATTTGGCCTAAATATCTGCCATTCTTTTTTATTTTGTATTTTGTTACTTTGTAAGGCTTTGTTTTTTAAATGGGAAATTAGTTTAGCTGTATTTTTTTAATTAATGAAATGTTTTAAATAGTTTTGGTTTTAATTTTTTTATTACCTTTATTTAACCAGGAGGAAACTCATTGAGATTAAAAATCTCTTTTTCAAGAGTGTCCTGGCCAAGATAGGGTAGCTGTACAACCATACATGCATACAGACACAAAATACACAAAAATAATAATAACATAAAACAACTGAAATAGCAAATCCTTTAAAGTCAACCACAATCCATAACACATCAGGCAAAACATCTACAGCCAGATGTGGCTGCCTCCAAGTCAGTTAACATCCTCTTAAAAGCGACCAATGAGACCAGCTTATTAAGGGCATGCATTAGTTCAGGGCATGCATTAGTTGTTCTTGACTTGTAAGAGCTCCTTGACTAGAAAGATATTCGCAGAACATCGCTAGATATGATGTAAAGTTTCCAATATGTAAGAGCTGATATTATTTATAACGTTTAGGAATGTAAGAACACTCATCGAGACTCGATAGGTAGAGATTATTTACATGAGCACCCATGATAAGTGAATAACTCTAGTATTAAATGAGCATTAAAGTCTCTCACACACACGGTCCTCATACAGCAGTGTAACAGTGCATGTCTTGTATGTGCAGGGCTGGAAGTCTCACCTCATGGGAACTGAGAGTTGCAAACAGAACTCACGGAGGAGAGCGGTACAGCAGAGCACTCTCTCACACGCACAAGGTGATCATTCATTTTCCTTTGGCCCTCAATGAGACCTTTACAACCCCACACTGTCCCCTACTGCCCCACATTGCCCCATAAAAGCCCTATAGATCCCAACTGCCCCACACAGCCTCCACAACGTCCACTCTGCCGTACAAGAGCCCATCTGCGCCACATGACCTCATAGAGTCCCACAATGCCCCATCCTCCACACACTGCCTCTGAATGGGCTGTTCAGTAAAGTATTATTTTGAATACGGTGTATACTTTGGCTAAACTATATAGCATCGCACAATGCGTTTCTCATTAACTCCTCAGGTGTTTGTGTGTTTGCGCTTCTCTTATTCTTTGCCTTCAGGAAAGACAGTCAGTACAGCTACAGCTAAGACAACAACGGTCATATCTGAGTCCAAGGCTCGAGGGCTGGGTAGAGGCAGTCGCATCCCTGCTCCTGCTTCCAGGATCAACAGACGCACCAGAATTCTTCCAGGCAAGGCCTCTAGCCACCAACTACAACAAGTACACAGGCTACATGCTAGTAGCTTTGCTGAAAAAATCTCATATGAGTGATTCATAGCAAAAAACACACACATCTACTTTATATCAGGTTTCAAATAATGCATTATTGCACTCTTATTGCTTTGCTGATTTAGAAATATTCCTGTAATACAGCATCATTATTCGAAGCACACATTATCTTTGACACCTGATATAAAATTTACCCATTAATGAATGTAAAATATCTAAAATGTGTGTGAACAAAAATACTTGAGCTGAAAAACAGGTTTATGAGCAGATACGCAGTTTGTATTTTGCTCTGTTTACCATTTCAGGTGGATCACCTGGATTTTTTTGTAATCTATTTAAGAATTTTATTCTTGTATGTTGTTTTATACTTGTTTGTTTAGTGTGTGTGTGTGTGTGGTGTATGTGAATATTTTGTGATTGTAGCACTTTGATATTTTATGGTTTTTAAAGCATCATTAGCACCATAGCCAAACATAAAACGTAACCTTTGAAAAGAAAGCAAAAATTCTGTTCAAGAGATTTGAACCTTAGATTCTTCTTCTATCTGATTCAGATAATGCACTTAAATTTCCTGCCGCACTCGCCTTGCAACATTTAATTAACAAACAAACAAAAATTTTGTTTTTCTTGAAGAGGGCAAAGGCTAATTCAAGTCGCAGAACTGCCTTGGTGCTTTTCTGAGAATCGGGACTTGAAACAAAGATGTTGCCAATACATGAGGGCACTGCTGAGAGAATAAAGAGCCATAAGGGATGATGATGCTGTTAGACTATTATTTCATATGTTTGGTCTTTGCATTTGCTTCAGTATTAGAGAAACTCTTGGCATTTGTTGTTGGCGCGTAAACGGTTTTGTCTAGTGTGTGATGTGTTAAATCACTGGGTATCATCTGCATCAAACTATGCTGTTCTATTGATTGTGTTAGAAATTAAATGCTTTAGTCCAGTTATGCTTATAAAATCATTGGGACCGAAGATATGAAACAACATAAAGGCAGTTTGAGTGGAATAGGCTGATCCTGTGCCTGAAAATAAGCCATAATGTCACGTTTTAAAGTATTTGCATATAGTGAAGACTGAACATAGGTATGCAGTCAGAGTTTTCCTATTATGTGAGACATGATAGTCAAGGGACTTCAGGGAGGGAATTTATTTAAAGTACAACCCCAGTAGGCTTTAACAGTATATTATACCAGAATAAAACAAACCAGTTTAAAACTCTTGGGAGTAATCCCAGCACATAGGCGTTTCTTTTTAAGAATGTTTTCTGGTGTCATGGCTGACATAATGCATTGTCTGTAGCTTCTACAGCTCACTGCTGAGACATGCATTATATAACTGAAATAAATCAGCCCCTGAAGACATGATTCACTCTTGTGGCATTACTGAGATGTCTAATATTTATATAATATAAGTCAACCTAAACAATTATTTCAGAGTGGAGAGAGTGATCTAAAAGTGACAAACTCAATTTGTTTGCACAGATGACTGACACATACCCAATAGTATTAACTTTTCAGTCAAAAGTATAAATATTTATACTATATAGATAATATATAGGTGATAATAGTAGAATATCATATATTGCTTTTTTTGTGGAGTAGAGCTTTTTTGTTGTTTGCTTTCATTTGGATTTATTTTAATTATAGTAGCAGAATTAAGAAGCACAGCAGAGTCGTATTTTAGTAATCTGGAGGAGGTACCTGAAAATGTTGCACTACTGTGTGCTGTCAGTTCTCAAGGACATGATTGCAAACTCTATTTGGCAACCCTAAATGAATTTACCAGCAAATTAGAAAGTACGTTATAGGTGCAGTCTTAGTCTGGCCACTTTCCATTTTCCTCAGGTGTTCACAACTTTAATGTTGTCTGTACAAATTAAGCATTTGCTCTTAGACATGCAAAAGATTTATACTGATGGTAATTTGAATTGCCAGTCACTCACGACACATTAATTCAATGCCCCTCAGCCGTATGTGCATTGATATCAACAGAAGCTAATATCTGCTTTGTTGCTTGTTAGAAGCTGTTTTAATAAATGTATTTGAATAAAGTTTTATCACATGCTTGTTTTTTAATCTGTAAAAATACTCTAATGTAATAATGTAAAAATACAATTTAGCTTTGTAAAACCAAAACAACACATCTGAAAAAATAAATGTTGATGGTGGTGTGTTTATCATGCAATGTTATTCACTCACAAATGAAATGATGCAGATCAATGTCATTTACTCACCCTCGTGTCATTTCAAACTTGTATGACTTACATGGAGAACGTTTCAATTGAGTTGTATTAAATTATGTTAAAGATGTAAGCACCATAAGAGTGAATAATGACTTCAATTTCAGACTGTATTTGATATGTGGAATATAGCGTATACACTCTTAAAAATAAAGGTGCTTCAAAAGGTTCTTCAAGCGATGCCATAGAAGAACCATTTTTTGGTTCCACAAAGAATCATTCAGTCAAAGGTTCTTTAAAGAACCATCTCTTTCTTACCTTTTTATAATCTGAAGAACCTTCTTTCACCACAAAGAACCTTTTGTGAAACAAAAAGGTTCTTCTATGGCATCGTGAAGCATCTTTATTTTTAAGAGTGTAACGCATTCTAAACTTTTTAGAATAGCTTAATCATACTTTTTTATGGTGTTTAAAACTACAGTCTCCATTCATTGTAGGAAATTATTCAAAAAATCTTCTAATGAATTTCTAGCTGTGTTTGGTGCATCATAATTGGCATAGAAATACATTTTAAATGCATGTTTGATCTTAGTAGATTAGCTTATATATATTTTTTTTTTTGGGGGGGGGGGTCAAAAGTCAAATTATACGTTAATGTTGGTTTTAAACACCTGCTTAAACCCCACTTCAATTCTAAACACTGTGAATTCTCTCCTTCTAAAATTCCAATATCATCTTTAACAAACAGCTATTAAAGTAAACACTTTATTTAATAATAATATTATTAATATTATTATTTATTTTTTCTTCGTGGGTTTTATCTTTTTAGCCAAGTCTTAAGGTATGTGTTCAGAATACTTGGAGGAAAAAAAATCAAATATTCACTGGAGTAAACATTGTTGAGCTAGATCTATAGACTTGTATTAAAAAATACATCGATTTGGGTTTGTATTTGTTCCCTGTAGATGACAAGACGATAATTGAAAGACTTGTGATTTATTACATTTTACAGTTGATAACACAAGTAATCATCATCCTTCCTTACAAAATCACAAAAAGTAAAGATGAAAATTACAAATACGCTTCATTTGAAAAATAATAATAATAAAAATCTTGTCTTAATGTCCCTGTCTTAATAAATACTCATCATATTACGACTAGTCTGGCGCAGTTCAAGTCCTCGTTTTGAACAAGCCTCCACATTTGCAGCAGCTCCTGCGGAAAGAGTTTGTGCACCACGATGAGGCTGCGAAAGAAGCACGGCTCCCGGTTCAGAGGAGTCACTTTACGCTTAATGATCCCAAATGTCCGGAAGCCCAGATGCAGCTCGGGGATGATCTTCAGCTTCTGAAGGCACATGCCCAGAAACACATCATCAATGGGGTAAAGCTCCACGCTCTCAGAAACCGCAAAGAGCTTGTGGGCCACCAGAGAAGACATGAGAAATCCTCCTCCACCCAAATAAGGTGGATAGCGTTTATCATACAGCTCTTTGGGAATGAAATATTTACTCTGGCGGTTTCTGATCGGTTTGGCTTCTAAAATGGTGTCTCCTACAATGAGGTTTTCCACCCTGTTCTCCTCTACCCGAAAGCCAATTAGTTCCACCAGGTTCTTGGTGTGGACAAAAACGTCATCGTCCCCTTTGAAGATGAAGGGAACTCCACTGCAGTAGATGTTGAACCATCTCAGAAAGTTCACCTCCTTTAAGGTGAGGTTGAAGAAGGTGTCCATAAAGTCCCACTGTAAGATGTCCCCGTAGGTTCGGTCTTCATATTGGACCAAAGCTTGTAAATTTCGCGCGTCTTTGCCAGTGGCTGGAGTGCCTAATAAAAATAGTGTTTTGATTTTCAAGCCCTGGATTTCTTGCTCCTTTCCCCAGGTCTGCCTCACGGCTTCTCGCCGGTCATGTTCTTCAATAACCGATTTGACCACGACCAGAACATCCACATCACCGCTGCACTTCTCCGGGTGATTCAGCAACATTGGGTAGTATCTGCAATGTCTGTGCAGGACAAATTCGTGAAATCTTGGGCTCAGACGACGAAACCAGGCTTGGGTCTTCGTCGTCGAATTTTCACGACACTGAATTTTATCCACGTCCCATTTTTTTGGCATGGGTTTTCCCACCGGCGCCAAGCCATTACCGTTGGATGAATTTTCAATGGCCTTTATGCTTTTACAAGTGGGGCCACACCATTTGCGTTTCACGTCGACTTTGGTATCTTTGAAATTCGTGTCCACTCTTATTAACTTCTGAAGCATCAGTAAAGTGGCAAAAACCAAAGTCAGGCTGACCGCAGTCCTTAAATTCCTTTTCTTTCGACAGAAGAATTCCATTACGCACACGCTCCTCAGAGAGCACTCCATTCGGGTGGCCAGTGGATTTGTCATGAAAAGTCAGCCAGGTCCGCTGTAATTACTTTTCCAAGTGCTATGGAAATATAAAAATGAGCGAAGAGTCCATACAAAGGCATTTTGATAAAACTTAAAAACTGTCTTCTCCACTTTCCTCCGACTAAATTTTAGTCTCTTGTCCCGTCGTCACTAATCGTCTCAACAGGTTCTTCTCGCTTCAAGTTCCATCGTTGAACTGCTGAAAATGGGAGGCAGTCATCCTGTAAAACAATCGTCTGTCTGCCCTCCTCTCTTCCTCCAGTTTAACGACACCTACCTGCTACAGGATCTCTGGTTACACACGACAGCTGTGCAAGCGTAGTAAATGAGGGTCCCCAAGAAGAGTTTGAGTGAGAACTACTTACTCATTCAATGTATGTAAATATTGGAGTTGAAGTAACTTTTCGTATTTTTAAAGGTTTGAACCCACTTTTCACGTCCCTCTCACAAGCACACTCAGAAAGATGCTCGAAGATGTCAAGGAGTTGATTAGCACTAAACTCATAATTTTAGTATTTAGCGCCACCGTGTGGTTCTTAGCGAGTCAGTCAACACGAATTTAACGGCATGATTCTCAGAATTTGCAATATCGCCAAGACAAATTAGATTGTCCTATCAAATGTAAATGTATTTAAATTAAATGATTAGTCATTTACATAGCCTAAGTTGTGTTTTCTGCATCATAAAAGCTACAAACATATCTTTAGAACATTTTATACAATTTAGCCTAATATTTGATCTGTGTACAAAAATTCAGCCAGCCCTACCCAGATTAACTGATGGTCTGCCAAGCTGGTTATGTTGGTCCTAGGTAAGACAACTGACCAGTTGCCATTGGTTTATAGCCATAAATGACCAGCTTGGTCCAGAGACCATTTAATCACATCAATCATCATAAAGTAGTGCTGGCTGCATTCTCCAGCAGGGTGCTACATAATACCTAAATGCTTTTAAAACCTGTTAACATTTTCACATGACAGTGATTTTCCATGTGAAATCAGTTAAATGTTGCAGCTCAACTATAATCTCCACTATGATGATGTCATGTGTCTGGCAAATGAAGCAATGCTCAGAATCACAAAATCCTTTATGGAAATTGTTTTATGATTGTTACATACAGTACTCGGAGTCAAATATTTGAATATAAACCGCACATATTAATTCTTCCACGGATGTTATCAGCCATAACTGGATTTAGGGCCAGTTGCATAAACATAGCCACTTTGTTAAGACTGTCTTAATAACTAGTTTGACCAACTAGCAGTTAAATAAGGGGTAATCAGTTTTATTTATTTATTTATTTTTATTCAAATTAGACCAATCTAACTTTTTGTAACTGACTTTAAAAAGTTATGACCTGCCTTGAATGAAAGAAAGAAAGACAGACTAACTTTTTAGGACTGGTCTAAGCAGTTTATGCAACCTGCCATTAGTATCCATAACATCATATTCACGTCACAGTCTTTAGGCCTGACTCATTCGACATATTTCAACGATGAATAACTTGCCATCCCATGTATTTTAATCCTTTGCACTGGTCATAACGGTTATAACTTGTACAAGCGGACTAGGACTAATTGATGGGTATCAGCCACCGCCTCAGAAAAGCCTGGTAACGTTTTCAGCTCCAGTCTTGTGATTCTGTGTCGCGTAGATGATCGGATATGGGCGGGACTTCAGCGGTCACGGGAGATAAACACTCGCAGGACTCCACACTCGGCTTTCGACGCCGAAACTTCCAATGAGGGCGAAGCAGGTAAGAAAGCTTTTACGCTTTTATGCGTGAGAAGTCGTTTTTTATGTAATATGAACCTGCACGATCACTTTCGAGTTTACGCAGGTTTTATTGGACAGTTTACGGTTCAATGTTTCAGTGTGAAATTTAGTTTATTAGGATAGGCTACTAAAACAACGTTAATTTACAGTTTTGGCGTGTAGACCGAGTCTTGCTTGGAGCACGTGTCTTGTTTTTTAATATTATAATAAAGTTGTTTTTCACGGGTTGTTTTCATAAACGTAAGTTTGTTAACTTTTTTCCCAGCAGTAGTGGTTGGGGATTTTGAATCACTTAGTGAGTCGAATCTTTTGAATTGGTTTAATAGAAAGATCCGTTTACGTATTCATTCAGTGCATGCTTTTTGTGTTGATTCATTTTCGAGTTGAATCGAAAATCTTATCTTTAATGTTCATTGCGCACACCTTCTCTCCTGGTTGCGAACTAAACTGGTTCACATTTTTGTCCCAGTTCATTCAGTTTGTTCACGAATGATGGCTTGTTTATTAAAAAGCATATTCGTTGAGTGCTGTAGTCGGTCTTTTAAGGCAGAAAAGCAAAAAAGAGACCTCATTAAACAAAAAAAACATGTCTTTGGATGGTAGTGAACAAAAAGATTCGTTTACCTAAATCTTTGTTCTAACGAAACGACACTCAGTAGCACAAAAGTAATTTGTGACGGGAAAACTTATGTATTATTGATCATACAGTGTTCCTAATAAGCTGTGCTCTCTTGTTTCAGATTGTCGTTGGGAGCCACAGACTGCGAGTGCGCGACACTGTCTCTTTAAACACGCCTAGTGTGAAAAGTTCAGTCAAGGTCAGTGTCAGTCTACCCAACCATCTCCTCCCGCAGTTTCCGTCTGTCGGCTACAGTAAAGCGCTACAATGTAACAAGCTTTCTCACGATGTATCAGCCACGTCTAAAACCACGCTGATATTTTATTTATTTATACATTCATTACTGGACTTTGATCCACAGAAGTCTGTGCGGAGGAGGGTTCTGCGCGGTTTGGTGCAGAGATCGGCGTCTGATATCGCGAGCGCAGTGCAGCAGATGGCTGGCGACGGCGGGGAGGCCAAACGTCTTCCAAAGAGACCGTTTCACGGTGAAGTAGACGAGAACTCCAACGCGACCATGAATGAAAACGTCAAAATTAAGCCCGGGAAAAAGACTCCGGGTGAACGGCTCGGTAAGGAGAACTCTGCCGCCAAGTGTACTGCTTTGACAAGCGGCTCTGCAGAGGCGAAGATGGACCAGACCGTAATTCACAGTCCCCAAACGCAAGAGGACCCGAGCATTTTCTTCGACGAGGACAGCAATCACATTTTCCCAGTGGAGCAGTTCTTTGGGAACGTGGATGTTGTTCAGGTAAGCTAAACCGATTCGGAACACATGTTGTTATGATTGGGTATCAGTGCAGCAAAATAGCGCTGGTTTGAACTTAATTCCGAGCTGTGACCAGCAATTACGTTTGACGTTCAAGGTTCTAAAAAGAACTGATGTGTTTTGCAAATATAAGTTCAATTACAAAGTCATAATTTCATCTGAACATTTTTACGTCTAGTGGGAATGGTCACGTGACCAGAGTTTGACGTCTGTGTAGAGGCTCTATAATATCAGATAGATATATAGAAAAAAGTATGTTAATTTATTATTAAATTGTCTCATGAATTACAGTTATAATACATGTCAGTTAAGAAACTCGGTGCCCAGTTTTGAATGAGAGAATTTTTAAAATAATATTTAATGATAGTATATAAATTAATATATATGAAGAGTTCAGATGCAAAAGCCTCTAAGTGCCGTTTGAAATTTTCTTATGAAATGAGCAGTTTATCAGGATCCTATGCTTATGTTCAGTTATTACACTTTAATGGCAATGAAAATAACCTATTGATAATTGATCGTCATTAAAGTGAAATTACTGAACCTACACATAGGAGCCATATATATATATATATATATATATATATATATATAATGGCTCTCCACAACTGATTGACTTGATCTATATTATTTATTTATTTTTTAACTTTATTGCTTGCTACTTTTCTTTTGACTCTATATTTGACCCCATTGTTATAACAATAAGAATGGGGGGGGGGGTTGTTTTTAGAAAACAGTGTAGTTTCTTTTATTGGGATATAAAAGAAGACATACATTAGCTTAAAAAAATGGAATTAAATGTTTTAAATATCAGTTGACGGCCCATGCAGGATGTGAACTTTCATGGCCCTTTGCCCCTGTAACATAACTCTGGTCTAAGTTAAGCTTTCCAGATAAATAACATGCAGCCAGATGGCTTTGTTTGCACACAGTAATCCTAAAATATTGAGGTTAATACAAGACCATGTGTGATTATTGCAATGAAAGTCTGTTGATGCTCAATTGGGTGTCAAAGCGCAGCAGGTGTCTGATTTCGTGATGCATAAACTCAATAGCCAACTATATTCATTAATGCAGTTTTAATGTGTGAATGTGGCTTTGTTTTAAAAGATTCTGACCTGATTTGTTGCAGGATTACCCACGCAGAACCCCAGGAAGCAAGAGAATGAGTCGAAGAGAGTACAGGAGCATGCATTACTATGCCAAAGAGGACAGTGAAGACGAGCAGCTATGAGGACACAATTCCTGTCACAGAGTCACTCAATCTGTCTGCCATTGACAGGGAAGGAGTTTTATGCTGGTAAAATGGACTTGATTGTTTTAAAACAAGCTATTTTATTCCAAAAGCTATCTTAACGTTTGAGCTACACTGAGGTGCGCTGTGTTGATTTATCAGTAATGTAATTATTTCTTATGCAGTTTTGATGAGGTACATCAATTAGGGCAAAAATGTTAGTGCATCCCTAATTATAAACTTAAGAACATTATATGTGCCACTAAACGAATGTACATTAAGAGGGTTTTGTGCTAGCTAAAACCATCATGCGATTGGGGTTTGTGCTGAAAGAACGCTATAATTTCTATAACTTTCTGTACACTGGTTTTTCTACCACTAGTCATTACTAATGTGCTCTGAAATCAACAAATACAGTTTTATCTGTCAAGTGCCTCAAATGTGCTGTTTAGACTTTGAAAGCAATTTGAACATTAGCTTGGACATTATGAATTTGGCACTTTTAAACATTCTCTGAGAATGAATAGATTTGTTTTGGAAAAAACACTTAATACTTCAGATTTGGTGCTGTATAATTGAAAATTAAACCATGTAGCTATTTTGTTCTTTTATATGATGTAAAGATCTTTATATTGGTTAGTATCTCAAATTAAGAGGCTTTTATTGTTAAAGATATGAAAAGTTGTAATTTTAAACCAACAATTTCAAACTGTATTATGCATGTGGCTTCACCAGAAATTTAATTTGTCTGTATATGATGATAATTTGTATAATCTTATGGAACAGAATTTGCACTAACTTCACGAGTGGCTCAAAGATGTAACATTTTAAAATGTAGATTATTTTCTACTATGTAAAAATTATATGAGGTAAAAATTGTAGAAAGTGTGATTTTGAAGTTTATATTTTTCTATTGAAGTGATAAACCAAGTGCTAATTTTTATTTGCTACCAAATGATTTGTATGTATATATGACATGCAATCTTTGTGAACTTATTTAATGGCAAATCATCTGTGTATTATCATGTGAAAGCTACAATACTCCGTCCAGAGAAAATAAATCTTTTTATTTGGAAAATATATTTTTCAATGAAGGCTTGAGTATATTTTGTACAATAAATAAGGCTATTGTTTGTTGATGGAAGTACTATGAACATTTAACTGTACACGATACCCTGTTCCCACACATGATTAAAATGGAGACTCTTTTCAAAGACATTTAACCCCCGGTTTCACAGACAAGGCTTAAGCCTAGTCTCAGACTAAAATGTAAGTCTGAGCTGTTTCAACTGAAAGAAACTTTCACTGATTGACCTTAAAATATATCAGTGCCTTTGTTTTGTCTCAAGATGCACACTAGTAATGTTTTTTCTAAGGCACGTTTATAAAAATTACTTGGATGTCCTAATTTAACTTTGGCCTAATCCTGGCTTAGTCTAAACCCTGTCTGTGAAACCAGGCCCGGGTGCTTAAAATAAACCAATAAAAATTGAAATATAAAATCAGTCACAGTTATAAAACCCTGAAAAATGTTTTCACAATTTAAACAGAAATGTTGCTTTGGTACAAAAATTGGTATATAACTGAAACTAAAAGTTACAATTAAAAATGTGTGTACCTGAAGCACAATATAACCTCATAATAAGATAAAATGGCCCTGAGGATCTCAGTACTTGCATCATTGCTTGTGATTCACCAAAGCTGAAACTTTCACACTAAGCTGCATATTTCATAAGAGGATTATGGATGTGCTTTCATTTCACAGTCCTCCTGACCCGTTTGTAGATTTTTCGGGAGTCACAGCTGAGCTCATGGGCCCCTTTCTTATGGCAGACGATATGAACGAGCTTGAGATTTTCCCTTGTGAATAACAGTTTGTAAAAATAATCCACGTTTATATCGCCGCTCTTATTGCCCTTCAGTGCCTCAGCGAGTGTGGGGATGACGGTCCTCTTCTTTTCTATCCTAAAAAAACACCAGCTTTTTCATTTCAGAATGTTATTCCTTATCCCTAAAATTTATTTTAAAATGTTATCTTTATCAAAATTGCTAAATATTGATATGTTGACATTAAAATGTGCATTAAGATTTAAGTATACTTAAATTTCTTATAATAAACATTTACATTTGAGATTTACTACTCACAGGTGGTCCAGATTCCAGGTGCTAAAGAGGATTCTGCTCTCGCGGCTCCCGTACGGGTTTATTGAGTGAAGAAATGCGCAGTTGTTCTCATCAAAGGCACCCTGTTAGCACAAAAGTCTTTTAGAATCTTACACAAACAGGAACTACTGACAAAGCAGTGAATGAGAGATGTTTTATTTCTTATGTTTCATTATTTTCCTTCAAAGAAAAATGATGCTAGACTGAACTAAATAAGACTCATTAGAAGATGACACCTGGCAGGTGAACCAGCCCTCTTCAGTGCAGAGCCTGTGGATGTCCCTCTCCGATCTGTCAAAATAGGTGCCATTACACCGTGCAGCCTTCAGCTTCTCTGCCAGGATCTCCACTACCTTTTTATATTCACTTTTTGTCTTGGCATTTGGAATAGTCTGCGTATATCCATCAACCTACAGACAGTGAACAGTACATCTCCTTCAGAATAACAGCAGGGCTCCTTTGCTTCATGAAATAAATGATAAACTCCACTAAATAAAATAACTATCTTCAGAATTTAAAAATGTGTCATTTGTCACACCTCTTTTAAATATCCTCGGATTCTGCTCTCACAGTTATACTTCATGTAAGCAGACTTGGTTTTAAACCGGGCATCAACACCTGACATATAGACATGAGAAAATTTAGAAACATACAAATTTTAGTATATGAAATATACTGTACAAAGCCATTTTCATATTTAAAAATATAAAAATGTCATTAAATATATAGATAGATAGATGCAAATAAATGATACATTCAATGATATTTTATATATTTTTAATAACATTTTGAAAATGAAGAACATTTTCCCTCCAATTCAAGGTGACGTTCTTTGTGAGTTATAATATTTAATAATAATTAAGCGATAAAAAAGCCTAATAATGTTATCTATAAAAATGACAGTATCTTTTTAAGAAAAAAATACAATATATTAATTTCTATAATAAGAAATATGAAATATATAGGTCAGGTTAGGTTTGTGTCAAAACATAATCACAGCATTAGTAATTAAAACAACCACACAACTAAAAGTATGTATGAAAATGTGTATGAAATGTTGCCTCAGAAGAATCAGTTACAGTACACATACAGTAAATGCCTGCATATTATGCTATTTCTCCTCACTTACCTTTAAACCAATCCTTATCTTCTTCTCTGTTCTCCACCTCTGAATTGTCCCTCAGGTTCCCCAGAAGGTCTCCCAGTATTCTGCGCCGCTTGGGAGAATGTTCATCTGACAGAAGATCTTTTGCTGCACTGATCAGAAGGTCTGTGTCTCTGTCCAAACCCAGGACTTGGTTTATTTCATGAACAACTGTAGAGAATGAAAAACCCAAATCAATCCGATTGGTTACATAATTTATAATTGATCACGATATTACAGTTTATTATATTCAGGCAGTGTTTTCCAGTTTCAGGCCAAGTGTCAGTCAATGAAATTCACTCACGTCCATTCCAGCTCTGTCCCTCAGGCAGGAAAACAAGGTCTGTGTTATCAGGGAGATACTGAAAATACTCTTCAGTAACTACTGTCCCATCCTCGTATAAGCAGACATGTAGTTTGGAGCTGGATACCTGTGGATAAAATATGAATTATGAATGAATGACAGCAGCTGCATCCAAACGCTTTGTACAGTAACGTTAACTTAATACTGATATCATTAATAAACCACATTTTTTATACCTTTAGTAAATTACATCCTTTTTTAATCAGCTCCTTCAGGTTAGCAGCTGCAATTCCGTATTTTTTGGCCTCGTTGGCACTTCTTATCTTAACCAGCTTGGGTTTTGTTATTTTGTGCATATTTTCTTTTCCGCAAATGCGAAGTTTCTCTTTCGCTGTATGTCTGCATGAGCGATCAAAACAACGACAAGACGCGCGTTGCCACCTCGTGGATGAAAATAAAAATAACACGGACAGTTTATGACAGTTTATTTTCATTTATGAAAAAGATATGTGGTTAACATTACTTCGATAGACTTTCACATTTTTCCACAACACAAATTACACACAAATGTGAATGCTAAAGCATCAAGGACTACAACTACGGGAGAATCGGTCAACCATTGTAGTTTTAATAAACTTATAATAATAATAAACGTTAATATTATTATTATAATTATTATTTTAATCAGTAAAAACAGTTTTTACTGATTAAAATAATAATAATAAAAATATTAAAGTTTATTATTATTATAAGTTTGTGTAACTTATAATTAGTATAAGTTTATAAGCAAGTGTGAGTCAGAGCTTGGATTCACCACCGAGCCACACGGTGGCGGTATATGGCAACCCTGCACTTTTCTCCTGCAGGAAAGCGCCCTGGCAACGGCTGACAGACGCTATGGCAACCACTACAGAGAGAATCCCTTCCTGACAACTAGCTGAGCCCGCTTGCGACTTTTTCATTATATGTATTATGATTATGAAAATAACAGAGCGTAGAGCGTGTGTCAAAAATGTCAGAAGTAATTATTCTGTAAAATTAGCCTAGTTAAATGCGACATGCGTTAGCAGGAGAAAAGAAAGAGTTGTGTACTACAGAGACTGAAATTAATGAGCAGCCTAAAAAAGTCTCTGGGTGATTTAGCGCTGCATTTTGTCAATATTCCGCATTTGATTTTAATTAAGTAACAAGCGCTTCACTTCGCCTGCGGGAATGATTTAACAACCTGTGAAGCTTTTAGGCGTTTTCAGGGATGTTTGCCAGGGGACATTAACGCTCACTGACCGACCCCTTTTAAGAAACGTTCCCTGGTCGATTGATAGTTGTAAAGAAACCCAGCACATGTCTGACTGGAAAACCCGTGTGATCCCGCCTCACGGTCAAACAGCCAGACGAGCTCCAGGATCTTCTCGAGGTCTACAGCTGGTCTTCAAACAGATCGATGGACTTCACGTAAAACAGGTGGATGTTTATACATGCTGTGGAAAAGTTAAGATGTATTGTTAGGTTGTGTTACTAATTATAATTTCTCATATTTTAACTTTTATCCATCAAGTGTACCCATAAGACATTTTTCACCCATATTTCTTATTTTTAGATAAGAAAACATGAATTAAATGAAAGATGTTATTTTTACGTTGCATGTCAATTTACCATTGCTAAAAATATATCATTAAATATAGAATAAGTATTAATTGATTTGTATTTCTATCTATCTATCTATCTATCTATCTATCTATTGAACACAATTTAATATAAATATAGTAGTATATAATCAGTATATAGAATTAAATTCTAGAATATAAAATACATGTTTATTAGTAATAAATAAACACACATAATTATATCAATTATCAAAACAATATTTATTATATTACATAATGTTTTATATAATTGGTATGTATAATATAAAAAAAATTATAAAATGTATATTAGTAATAAATAATATATAGACACACATAATTATATTACTTATCAATATATAATATTTATTTATTATTTATATTGCATATATATATATATATATATATATGTATGTATGTATGTGTGTCTGTGTGTCTGTGTGTGTGTGTATAAAGTTGAAAGGCGATTAATATGAGGTAATACAAATTGTAGAATGCTTAGTTTTAGATTAATTATATTGTGTCACACTGCAGTACACTGTCACTGCTTGAAATCTTATGCCAACTACCCCAAAACATTTTTCATTTGTCAAATTATTGTTAAAAAATGTATATGCAATGTTTTTGTTTTCTTTTTTTCTCCTTTTCTTCCTGTGGTTGGCATAACAACAGTCAGAGTCCCCGCCATCACTCCAGTATCAGCTGCGTGTGACCCTGTTTGACTCGGGTCACCAGCACTTCTTCGGGCGCACATGGAAGAGCGGCTCACACTCTGTCAGTGGCACGCAGGGTCAGAGCGGTCGAGTGCTCTTCAATGAGGTAGGGTGACTCAATTCTCACTGACTGATGATATTTTAGTGTTATTTTCATGATGCAACACCTTTTCATGCAGGACTAATGGTGTTATCCATTCAGAAGTCGTCCTATCTTCATGCCCTATTCCATGTAGAGAGGTGACCTCTTTAAAGTGACAACTTAAATGAATTGCAGAATTACAGTAGCGCGAGCTGAGCATCTGTACAATAAAGCAGTAGAACACATGAGTCTCAGTATGCTTGTTGAGAAGGAATCTGCTCGGTCTTGTTATCTCACTCTGTAGAGGTAGTATTTACAGAAACAGGGGTCAGTAAGTCTAAAGGCCATTGCACACTGAGTCCGAATTTTTTGTCTGAAATTTTGCGCGCTGAAAAATAAATACGACCTCACATTGTGTCAATCACGTTTACACACTGCCTCCTAAAAAAATCGGACTGGGTTCGATTTTCTGCGTTTTTGCATCCGTTGCAAGCATTTTGATATGAAAGGATGACGAATGCGAAAAATACGAAAAACTTGTACAAAAATTTCTGACTCAGTGTGCAAGGACCTTAACACATACAAGGCTCAACAAAAGTTTTTTTTTTTTTCTTTTGCTGGACCAGTTTAGTTTACCTGCCCTGCCCTTTTCCACAGCAAATGTGATAAAATATATAATAAAATATAATAGGCCTATATATTACAAAAACAAAAATAGATATTAGAAAAATATGTAAAGTATAGAAATATATACACAAGTCATTCTCACAATTTCAGTAAATCCTCATATATTAGCCAACTAGACTGCTTTACATCCATGACACATTTAATCACAATTCTCAACAAAAAATAAGCATTAATCATTCTTTTTCACAACTGTTCAATAAACTTTAGTCAAAATTTCTTTGCCTGTTTTGATTCCACCAATGAAATCAAATTGGTCGAGTAACTGATTCAGTGACTCATAGAAACAGCCACTTGTAGCAATGCTATTTTAGTAGTGATATACTATTATATTTTGAATTAAATTTTATATTTATATATATTTTTTTCATTTTATTTTTTAGTAATTTTGTTGTGTTTTGTCATTTATTTATTTAAAATATGTAGGTTTCATTAAGTTTTAGATTTCTTATTTCAGTTAGGGCTGCCACTAACGACTATTTTTATTTTGATTAATCTAAACAATTAATTTCCCACAAAAAATCAACAATTTTACTTCAGAATATTTTATTAAACTATGTTTTATTAAACTATATTTTATTAAAACAAATGACATCCAATTTTCTATGAAATCCTTTTTTTAAAAGCAAACGTAAAGTGCAACATAGAGTGCAAGAAGCAAGTGTCCATCTCATCTCTCAGTCCAAATCACTGAAATCAGTTCAGTATTATAGTGTAAGAATGACAACATATCCACGTGTTCTAGTCTACTACTAATAAAATTATAATCAAAAAAATACTTTTTTTTTTTTTTTTTAAATAAAATCAATTAATTGGAGTTGCTTTTGATTATTCAAATTTAATAGAACCATTAAAATGGAATCCAGAAAATAATGGAAAACAGAATTTGGTAAAGATAAAGCTGTAAAACTCAATTAATTAGACAGGCTTTTTGATTAATAATTTAATTTAACCATTAAAGCAGAGTATAGAAAAATTGAAAATTGGAAAAACTGAATTTGGAAATAAAACGGATTTCATATGGCCCTATAATTATAATTATATATTTTTTTGTGGTAATAAAAATAGATGTAAGTGAACAATAGCTTTTTAAATGACTTAAAATACATATATAATAGCAATGAGGCAATAATAATTAGTTCAAATAAAGAATCAAAAGCAAGAAATCATATGGTTTTATTGAACAAAACTGTTAAAATACATATTGTATTATAAACAATATAGCTAATGTACATTACACATTACAACAAAGGCCTGCAGGGGGCGCCAACGGCCTGACGATTGTTTTTACACATTACTGCATGATCTAATCCTTGTTTAATATTGACCAAGCACCATTTAATTCAAATGTCCACTTAATCTTTAATTTTTGGCCATTTCTTTTGGACAGACATGCTATAGCCACTGTAATTAAATGAATATGTGGACATCAAAACGTGTAAACTCAGAGTGAGGGTTTGAGCTTTTATTTTGAAACCGCGATGTATTCTCCTGTGTTTGTGTAGATTTATAAATGATTTACCTTACAAATCTGATGAAATGGCACACGTTGCGTTCCCAGATGAACGTTATAATAAACCCAAACTCACAACAACATGCAGAGATGGAGTTTGAGACGCTCCACACATGTAAATGATAACAGTTCCTGAGGAACTACTGTGAACGTTGTGTTAGAACTGCATTGCATATAATTATTTAATTAAATCGTAGCGTTTGTGAATTCACAATTATACTTTATTATGATTTTTATATGAGTTTAATATATCATGCAGCCTTGGAAAACAGTCTAATAATGTGTTTTATGGATTCTCATCCGCGAAATGCGCCACTTCCGTTTTTTTGCCGGTTAGTCGACGCGAGCAAAATGAAGTTGAGGATTGTTAAAAATCGAATAGTAGAATAAAATCGACGAATCGCGACAGCCCTAATTTCAGTACTTCAACTTTAACAAAAAATAAGAAATTTTGCCTTTACGACTAGCTGAAAGTTTTTTTTAATTTATTTTGTTTCACATAACGTTTATTTTATTTCAAGTAATGAAATTGTATTTTATGATTTTAGTTTTAGTTATCGATAATAACCCTGTTTGTTAGTTTCTGAATGAGTGTTTTGGAAGGAAGATTTTGAGGGAATGACTCACTGATGATAGTCACTTGTTGCCACCTACTGGTGTATCGATGTAACTTGCAGAAACAATCACCAAAAAAATCTTCTTCAAAATCTGTTTAATTCAGCCTTATTTCTTTTTATTTGGTTATTTTTGAGTGCACTTACAAATAAACCCAGTCTTTCCATTATGCCATTGAAGCTTTCACTTTTTCCAGTAATGATAGCAGTCACCCGGACCCTGGGTGCACACATTTTTTATCTTTACTACAGCTCAACCTCTAAGTTTTGCTGAAACTCTCAGGTTTGAAGTATCAGTGCTGGCAGCACACAGCACAAACAAACTGAACCCAGCAGAGTTTATTGGAGATGATAGACGTGTTCTGGCCTCTGTCAGCAAGCACAATAAAGGCCCATCTGAGGCTGTGAATTTACTGTCTAGCTGTCCAGAAGACTGCACACACTTCTGTCTGCATGCCTGGCACCACTGTAATTCACTTAAATCTCCCATTATGGGCTCTTAGATCCACCAAGTGGAAATAAAAGTTCTTGAAAATGTCCACTCTGAGTCACAGACCGTGGAGACCGCGGTTAATGTCTGTAGCACGCTCCATTTCCAGCTACTCGCTGTGCCTTTGTGTTTTATTACATGTTGCCATTTCTCTCCCAACAGCTGTGTGGCTCTGCATATTGTATTGAAAATTGTCTCCCTTTTGCCTTCCTGTCAACCATTTAGGTTTTTTTTTGTTATCTAATCGGCGGTTCACAGTTGCATTGCCCTGTTTTGCCACAGCTGCCCGTGCCAAGCAAATGGAGAGAATTTACACACCACAAAACTGTATTTTGCATTATTTTTATTAAAAAGGTTACATTCAGGGCTCCCACAGTTTTAATGCATTTTAATGACTTTTCCAGTCATTTGTGATTACTGCATAAGCTTTTTAAAATATATTTAACCGTACTAACCGATTTGGTAATGAATAATTCATGTTGTGAACTGGTCCACAAACATTTTGTGACTGATTCATTGAAACAATCTGACTCAAGAGAATTTGAAATAAAAAAATTTTTTTTTATATAGATTTGCTCTACACAGCAGTTACATGCACAATATAAAATATTAAATGCAATATTTTAGAGCATAACTAAAAAAATTTATTGCCTAGCGATATCCATGATTTATCATGACTTTTAACATTTTATTAGTTTCCATGACTTTTACAGACCTTCTATCACCCTTCAAAAATGTGTGGTCGGTATGATTTTAATTCAGCAATAATGCATTAAACTGATCAATTGAAGTCAAGTCACCTTTACTTTATAGCACTTTATACAATAGAGATTGGTTTCAAAGCAGCTTTACAATATTAAACAGGAAAGTAACAAAATCAGTGATGCAAACTTTAAATATGAGGCAAATCCAAAATATATGCTATAAAACAGCTGTAGCAAGACAGTTATCATTATTTATCTCCAGTCAGTTGAGTGTTGTTTCTATACAGTTTAATAACTCTGTAAAGTTAATTCATTATGAAACATCTTTCTATTCATCCAAGAATCCTGAAAGGTTTCCACAAAAATATTAAGCAGTATTTCTTTAATAGCAGCTAACAACTATTTCTTTAATAGCAGTACTATACATTTCTTTAATAATAAGAAATGTATCTTGAGCACCAATTCAGCATATTTGAATGATTTCAGAAGTGACAGATTTTGTCATCATGGGTAGATTCAATTTTAAGATGCAAATTTTTTGAGTATAATATTATTTTACAGTATTATCCTTTTTACTGTATTTTTGATCAAATACATTCAGCCTTGGTGAGCACAGGGACTTCAACAACAACAACAAAAAAATCTTACCAACCCCTAACTTTTGAACAGCTAGTTCATGTGTTGCCACATCTGGGGAGAAACAAAAATCTGTAGACCTAGATTAACTTCTAATATGGCAGATGTTATTATGAGATGCTAATTTCATGACCAGTGTTTCTTTAGTAGACTATTTGTATATCTTTTGTTTTGAATCCCTTGCATCAACAAGGGACAGACTACCATTCTCATAATTATGCTTGCACCATTTATGATGTTGTAGTCCTCATTAAGACACCTACCGCTATCCACTAACTTGATTATTTACTTCCCAAAGCCAAATTTGACTTGCATTCTGTGCTTGACGAGAGTTAATTTTTGATCTTGCTTGAACCCCAGTGTTATTCACTAATTAGCCTGGCTAATTCATTTTCTGCCGTCTAACACAGAGTGAGAGGTTCTTGTTTATGGAATTGTGATGTGCTAATTTCCACCGTTGTCAGTGCTGAAGCCGAATAAAACGTCTGCTCTTCTGTGAAACCCCAGGAGCAGCAGCAGCAGCACAGAAGAGGGACCGTGAGATCACATAAGGTCTGTCAGACATGATGGATCTGTTTTAATATACGCCTCAGAGAGAGACTCCAAACAGGGGGAGTGATTATAGAGGAATAAAGATAGAATTAAAGCGGGACTCTCCCTCTGGCCCGACTCTAATAGGGGTGTTATGACAAAACTGATGTTTTGTGTGGAGATGTAAGAATCGATAGATCTAATTTGATCAGCGACCTTTGGTTTGAGGGACAAAGATTTGAGGCCTGTAGTGATTTAGGTGAAAAGGAAGCCGATTGTTGGATGGAGTCTAATTTATTGTGAATTTTCAATTGCAAATCACTATCAGCCAAACAGTATGAGATGATGATTTGTTTCTTAAAGGACCCCTAAGTTCCATTTTTGTTGTAGACCTAGATCAGATGTTTTCTTTTGCTAAGGATGTTGGAGTGTCACACCAGGCCTCTGTTTGTAAAGGTCCTCTTTAAACCCCTATAAATCACAGGTTGTGTCTGGGGAACATGGGTTATTCATGATGGGAGCCATAAAGCTCTTCGGCCTGTAGAGGGCAGTGCTGTCACACAGTTTGAGTGGTTAAGCGTTATTGGGCTGTGGTTCAGAATAGTCAGGCGTTTTCCATTGACTCCCCTTGTGTGGTTAAACTGTCTCTCCTCACTGGCTGTATGATGGGCAAAGTGCAACACGGCAGTGTCAGTGGGGAGCTGGGAAAACTACAGAACCATAGATTTATGGGCAAATGTTCAGGTCGTATTTCATCCCTAATTTAAGAGGAAAACAAATAATAATTATATTTTGCATGAACAAAATGAAGCCTGTTATTAGGACCATTAAGATTTTGTGCCTCGTGATATTATTTTTAGGACAATTAAACACATTTTTACCCCTAAATTCTTATTACTGAAATGCAGTAAATAAATAACTAAATGAATAAATTAAATAATATAATTCTCATTACTGGAATATCAAGGCTCATGCCTATTATTTTGTGGATACAATTATTATTATTTGTATTCATTTATTCTATTTTTTTTTTTAAGTTGAGTACAGCATAACATGTTTTTTCCCCCCACCCCAAATCAAAAGAAAAGAATAAGAAATTATATTTTGCATTTAAAAAAATTAAGCTTAGTTTTAGGACCATTATGATTTTTAGCCATGTTATACTTTTTTTTTTTTTTTCAGGACACTTGAGCATATTTACCTTCAAATTCTCGTTACTGAAATGCAGTAGATAAATAAATGAATAAATAATTAAATAATGTAATTCTCATTAATAGAACAGGGGAAAATCCTGTGCTAATTACTGTGTGGAGTAAATTCATGTTAAAACATGCTGCATAAATAATTACTCTTTAATAACCTTTTTTTGTGTGTATTCTCAACTTTTTGTTAGCTTTGTGAGTAACTGCTGACTAGGTCACCAAAACCTTTGACCCTAAAACAACATTTAAACAAAGTTAAAGGCTAAATTTACACCTAGTTGATCTTAGAAGCTGGTGACATATCTGTTCGACCAATTAGCACAGCATTTTATGACATGCGACAGCACTCTGTAGAGAACTTTTAGCTCTTATTAGTGCTTATTTAGTTATGCTATGCCCACATTCTGGACTCTAAATTAGAAATGCTTAATGGATAGCCAAGAGTTCATTAAATTCTGTAATTAGTTGAGAGAGAAAAGTGATTTTAAATGCGGTGTGATGTAGCGTTCTGGGATGTCCATTCATTCCTCTGGGTCGGTCTGGTTTTCTCCATGAGAGCCTCTCAGCAAGCATGCAGCCAGTGCCGTGTCAGGTGCTTCATCTCTTCAACTTTCACAGTGTTCAATAGCTGGACCGCAAGGTCCACGGATCTCCCTCTTTCAGTGTGATTCATGTTCTCAGGCTCTAAGAGCCTCGCGGATGTTTCAATACCCCTTTTAACTCTTCCACCCGTTCTGACACAAGCCTAGAGATTCATTTCAATTATATATGTGGCTCACCAGCCGTCCAGGAAATGATCAATATTTCAGCTCATGGAGAAGCAAACAATCCTGAGAGCAGCTGGTCCTTAAAGGCACTCGCACCCTAAAGAAGAACAGAGCAGTTCTTAATGGAGAGGAGGGATTGTAAGGATTATTGTTATTTGACATTTTATGCATATTTATGACAGACAGTGTTGTTTTAGTATTATTTATATACTATTAGAGTGCCAATCAAAAGTTTGGAATAATTAATATTAAAATTATTATATATATATTTTTTTGCTGCATTTATTTGATCAAAAATACAGGAAAATAAAACCCATAAATATTGTAAAATGTTATTACAATTTAAAATAATTGTTTTCTATTTGACTATATTTTAAAAAGTAATTTATTCCTGTAATGGAAAAGCTGAATTTTTGGCAGTAATTACTCCAGTCTTCAGTGTCACATGATCCTTTAAAAATCATTCTAATATGCGGATTTGGTGCTCATTCATTTCATTGAATTAATTAATACTTTTATTCAGCAAGGATACATTAAATTGATCAACATTGACAGTAAAGACATTTACAATGTTAAAAATATAATATGTCAAATAAATACTGTTAATTGAACTTTCTATTCATAAAAGAATCCAATGTCTTCAACATTGACGATAATAAGAGCCACTATTATTAATTGAGCACACCAGATCAGCATATTAGCATTATATATATAAATCTTCTAAAACTAAAATTACTAAGTGTTTTCTATTTGATTATTTAGTTTTAGAAAATGTAGTTCTTAAGCTTAAACTAATTTTTATTTCAGTTAGTTGCCAAAGCAATATTTCTAATTTATCTAACAATTTAATTTATCTAATATTTATACTTTTAAAAAATTGTTTCAGCTTTATTTCTATTAGTGAAAACTTAGAGAACTATGAAAAAATTGTTTTAAGTAGCAATAGCAATACTGCTGTCAGATGCTTTTATGCTAAGTAACTTATGGTCTCAAAAGCATTCGCATATTTTATTTTATTTTATTTTATTTTGTTGTCTACGTAAATAAATACTCTAGATGTCGTTACCTGTTGCATTATGTCTCCTTGTTTTATCAGTGTTTTGTGCCATTTTAAAGATGACATGCACTAGGCAAACTGTTGTGATGCATCTCGCTGTGTTTTTAGCTCCTCCTGCCGTGATCGCTCCATCTTTAAGACGCCATGTAAAGGTCAAAGAAAAGAAACTTTAAAAAGCTTCTCAAGATGCCTGCATTCTGTTCCATTCTTCAGTTCTATCTGTTACCGAGTGCAAAAACATCCATTTAGCTGTTTTTGAATGGACTGAATGTGCACATTTAAACATTAGGAACCAAACCCATGACCTTGGCGTTGTTCTCGCCATTTTCAATTCTTGTTGAAAAAGAAAGGATTTGAGCTGACGAGGAGTGCAGGTACTCGTCAGATGAGAGGCGGCGAACGAAAAGATGCCTTTGAAGACTATGAATGTGATGAAGAGAGAGAACAGAGGGCGAGAAGAATGGTTTCGTCGTCTCAGTGTGTGGTGTGAAAATAATTCTGCAATCAGCACTCCCCATGGCTTCATCTGCTGCACTCGTTCTCATTCGAACATCTCCACTCCTCCTCTTTATTCTCTTCTTCTCTGTCTGCTCAAAGTCTTAAGAGCAGCTTGTGTCTTTGTTGGTGCGTTGTTCTCTCTTTTAAGTCCAAGAACAGCTTTTGTGTAGTGTTTTTTTGAGATGAGAGCACCATACAGAGAAAGATTCTTTAGAAGTGTGATGTTATGGATTTAACGGAACTGTATGACTGACTGCTGCATGAGTTTGCAGCTCTACACGGTAGCAGCCGTACTTCACTTACATCTTGTGTTTTTTACAGTAGTTTCACAGGAACATACAGGGTGCTGACATATATCGACTGAGGTGAAGGAGTGCGAAGGCAGAGCAATTGTGTTTTATACAAAAATGTCATCTGGAGGATAGAGGGTTCTCGATTCATCAGTCAGTCAAACTTCAAACTGGTAGAACTGTTATGCTTGGGTTTGAGCATATCTTTAAGATATAAGGATTAGGTTTTTTCATTATACTAACCATTTAGACTACCTTTATGGTACTTTTATTCCTGTGATAGCAAAGCTGAATTTTCAGAAGCCATTATTGAGTCTTCGGTGTTACATGATCCTTCAGAAATCATTCTAATATGCTGATTTGGTGCTTAACGAACATTTATTATTATTATCAAAGTTGAAAACAGTTGTGCTGCTTAATGTATTTGTTGAAACTGCCCATTTTTTCAGCATTCTTTGATAAATATAAAGTTCAAAATAATTTGAAACTGATGTCTTTTGTGACATTATAAATGTCTTTACTGTCACTGTTACTTTTGATCAATTTAATGCATCCATGCTGAATAAACGTATTAAAAACATAAAAGTCCCAAACCTTTGAACACTGGTGTACATTTTTCTAGTTATGCTAAGCTCTAAAGGAAGTTATTGGGTAGAAATTGTGAGTAAAATGCATTTTTAAAAGCCCTTGTATCCAGTGGATCACGAACAACAGCCATATTGTAGACATTAGCAGGCCTTGGGGTCAAAAAGGACCCCTAGCAGTTGATGTACTATTATTTCCAGTCCTCTCTGTAGTCTGTACTATGATGACTGACTAAGAAGATTAATATGATTTGTGTTCTTTGACTTGTCAGACTGTGCCTCTTGGTTGTCTGAATATGATGTGTAAATCATGCTTAGTTCGTAAATTATGAAGTACCAAAACGAGGACCGGTGATGGATTCTGCAAGTTTGGCGGGATTCAGTGGTGACAGAACATAAACGCAAAAGAGTGTGCTAAACACCCAATCAACACTTAAAACAAGTGACATGACAAAAATACATTGTTCAGAAAAATCAACAGCATCTGAAGTCACACGGTAACTATTCTTTGATTAGGATGGGAGGAGTTGATATAGCACTATTAAAGTAGTGTTGATTTCCCTATTAAACATGGCCTTAAATGAAAATTCTTCTATTTTCTAAATGCATGTTATTATGCAAGCTCACATTCAGATCTAGCTCCAAACAATCAACAACTATTGAATAGAATCAAGTCCACACCCTACATTTTTCTTCTTTTTTGATAATCCACAGAAGAAAATATCTGTTGCTACTTTTGTGTGCCATTTCATTAAGACTTTAACTTGCATTACGATAAAATAACTGTGATTAATTTTAAAATAATATTATTTAGCTTGACAGGAATCAAAAAACACTTGCTCAACGCTCAACAAAATCAAAGTTCCTTTTTTAAGTTTCATGAGGATTCTTGTCATTAAGTTATTGACAATATTCAGTATTAATATTGTATCATACATAATTAGAATAAGTATTGTACAGAATTTTCAAGAAATATATTATGTACATATCAGAAAGTTGTGCAAGTGTCAAAGGAAGTGCTTTTTCTTGGAGAGAGTGATTACGCTTATAATATTTTTAACATGAAGAATGTAGATAAATGTACTGTGAGTGGCCATTTTTCTATATGCCAAAGCTATTAACTGTACATTTATGCTTTTTTTTCTAGTTAGACTTTTGACATTGTTGAATCTTGTTCCTTGCTTGCATCCTTGAGAGCAGCTGTCTGTAAAACCTCTTTTTGTTAACTGTTCTGTATATATTTGTTTGAAGGTGAAGAACGAGTCAATCTAGTTTCAAGCTCTTGAGCACAAATAAGGAACAGCTGAATTGTTAGCGGCCCCTACTGTGACGCTTCCCTTCGAAATGCTACGAAGAAACAACTTTATCAGGTCTAATTGCTTCTCTGCTCAAGGAGAGCTCTGAGCCTGAATGTCTCGCATCTGTGAGCGAGTGCAAACAGCAGATCTATCCACAGCACAACTGTGGACATTACATCCCTGCCATTCACTCCCAGTAGGCTTTTAGAGAGACTCCTTTAAAGTAGCTTGTGTTTTGCTAGAAATATGCAAATTGCTGCAGCACTTATGCCAATGTTTTGAGAGATTTTGTGTATTTAGCGAGCTGACAGAGATGTATGCCCTTCTCTTCACAGAGGAAGGAGCTGGTGCGCACGTGCACACAAGCATGTTGCCGCAGCCCTCGCTTCAATCCTGTGGCGAGTGCAGGGTGTCAGCAAATTTTCCAAATCATTAAAGTAGGGCTTCATCATAATCTTTTGGTGGAAATGCAGACCGTGCTATTTTAAGATGTATAATGGCCCACAGATTATTGCTTAGAAAATACAGGTTACCTTACCTGTTGCTTGAGGGGCTTCTGGTGCAAGAAATGATCATATCAATTTGCTCAGCTTAAAAATGACCCTGTCTATGGATCAGAAGTTCTGAAAAGTAGAAGAATGGAAATGGTTTTCTTTTAAAGTGAGGGTTAACCATAGTTTGAAGTAAGTAACATTACACAATTTTTTGGCATTGCTTTCGAGCGAGTTGATAACAAGAGGATATTGCTAAATAACAGCAAATAAATAAATACATAAATAAAATAAAATATTTTTTTGTTTCAGTTGAAATCGTTTTCGAAACCATTGCCTGAAACAATTTTTAATTAGCACTTCTTTGATGACCCGTCCGTAGTTCAGGCAATCAGTCAAAAGTACATCATAAATGCAAAAACTCTCAGGACAGTTGCTGTAAATAGTAATATTTTTCAATAAAAAAGGGAAACCTTTTTCTTTAGGTTTTTTTATTGGGAATTATTATACAGCTATAATGGAGCTGCAAATATTGGATTTTACTTTTAGAAAAAATTATTACTGATGTCAAAGTTATTTTAGCAATTTGGCTCTACATCAAGGGTATTCAGTTTTGCAGGTTGTTTTGCACGCTTCAAAGAAAATAACTCTCTGATGAAAAATGAAATGAAGTACATATTTTGAAGCATATTTGGAATCAATAGTAAACATTTACCAGAGGTGCCCAATTTTTTTACTACATACGGCCAAAAATTAGACTTAAATGATGCATTACCAATAAATATTCTATTAAAATGGACATTTTTGTCAAATTAACTTAAATTCCCAGGCATTTGAAAGCAAAAATAAATGCATATATGTAAATATATGCATAGTGGGCCAATTCAAAGGTCATCACAGGCCACCGTGGGTCCTGGTTTGGGTGTCTATATACGATAATAAGACATGCAAGTCTTCTTCTGTCTCATCTGAACCCTTCTGATTGGCTCACTAGAATGAATTCTAGGTGTAAACTAGGCCTATAGATTTTAAACTTCTGCTCAACGTCTCAAGGTTGATGCTAAGTTTAGTATTTGTCTTTTACTTATCGTGTCAGTGCTCATTAAAATACTCATCAAACATCCTCTCTGTTTGTTATTGAGTTTGCGTGACTCGTCTGTGTGTTCGACACGACAAGAAGAATCTGATCGTCGTCCTCCCCGGGACATCGGGGCCTTGGTTTTTAATTTGGGTGCTGTGAGCAGAGCTTCTCCAATTCCCACCAAAATAAACAAACCGTGGCCTGGGCATCACGCCTGAGGGCAGAGCCGCAGAAACAACACAGCCAAAGTAAATAGAGTCCTGCAGCAGTCAAACAAAGCAGCTCACAGACCTAACATACTCGGCTCCATCAAATCACTCTGCATGCTCACACGCACCTCCATACTAAAAAAAAAAACCCATTCAAAACTCGCTTACATATGTATTCAGCACATCGTACTTGCAATATTGGAGTTGTATTTTATACAATAATGAGAGACTAGAGTGGGCGGCAATGAGTTGGATTCATTTTATTGATTTGGTTAGTTCGGATGGTTTGTTTCATTTATCCATTTTAAAAATCAGTTTATAAAATGTACAGTTTCTTCATCCGTGTTCTATTCTATTCTCAGCGTCTCTTTACATCTCAGAGGCCTCTGTGCATCATCCTAATAAGCCCTTATTTCTTTTTAATGCTTCAAAAGGAACCGTTCTCCACTCATTATGCCTGACTCGTCTCTCAGAGCTAAAGAATTTTAATAAATCAATTCTGTAACACATGGATCATATTAATCCACTATAAAATGATTAGGTCGACTCGTCTCCCTGCTGGCTCCACCAGACTGTGTGAATTCCCACACGTGTTAGTGAAAGAAGGCAGTGGTGGGTGATCAGAGAAGGTTAACCCAGGTTATCCCGTCAGCACTGCGGTATTGATCGGCGAGGTCAGGGAAGTTTACCTGTCCCTTAAACTGAATCATCTGCTCCCTGTCCCTCAGACGCCTTTTGCACATCCTGCTCAACTTAATTGAGTTGTTTGTATTGATTTGCTACACCTTCTTTGTGTTTGGGATGCTCGTGGTCCATCGAGGCATCGTGTATCAACGGACGGCTTCAAAGCCTTTTCATTCTTAGCGTAGATCTCCAACATCACAGAGCGCAAAGATGAAGCCTGATTTGTTGTTATGACCGAACATTGGTCGATTTTAGGTCGACTGGTGCCGATTTTCGAAAAATCATGATTCATTTTGATCGCGTCGACTAGAAGAAGTCCAGTCAACACATGAATTGTAGTTTTGGGAAGCTACTTTGTACCATTTCACGGACGAGAAGCTACTCATAATTTACATGTATTAGAGTTACTGCAGTCAAGGCTGCATGTTTTTTTTTATATTAAACCCATTTAAAAATACATAATTCAAAGCATAATTATGAATTCACAAACTTTTTTGCTATGATTTTAATGTTTTAAATGTAATTTATTCTTGTTATGCGAAGTTGTTGTTTTTTTCAGTTCTAACACAGTCACATATGCGCTTCAGAAATTATTCTAATATGCATGATTTGTGACTTTTTTCTAGGTTAAGCATCAATGTTGAAAATGCTTGTGCTCACAGCGGCTAACAATTCACAGTATTCCTTCCTACAGAAAAATGATATCTGTGAGGATTTCCATCAGGATTTAGACCGTATCATGTACTGGACTGCGTCTCATTAGAGTTACTAATGATCTGCTTTTATCTCTGCATGTTGTTGTGAGTTTGGGATTATTATAACGTTCATCTGGGATCTTAGCGCAACGTGCGTTCGACACTATCATCACAACATTCTTTTGAATAGACTAGAAAACTTTGTTGGATTAGTGGAAGTGCATTAAGGTCAAATCGTACTTATAAGCCTGACCGCCATCAATTCGTACACAGGAGAATGACGATCGCGGTTTCAATCAATCACAAGCTCAGTATGGAGTTCCTCAGGCTCTGAGTACTAGGGCCGTTACTTTTCACGCTTTATGATGTTACCCTTGGGAAATATTCATTAGGAAACACGGGGTTAGCTTTCACTGTTATGCTGATGATATCAGCTCTATATTTCTTCACGGCCTGGTGAAACACACCAAATATTAGAAGATTAGTGGACATTTGAATTAAATGGTGCTTGGTCAATATTAAAAAACTGGATGACGCAGTAATTCTTACTGCTAAATTCTGAAAATAATCAGAGGCTGTTAATTATCGGCGCCCCCTGCAGGCCTTTGTTGTAATGTGTAATGTACATTAGCTCTATTGTTTATAATACATTATGTATTTGTAACAGTTTTGTTCAATAAAACCATATGATTTCTTGCTGTTGATACTTTATTTGAACTAATTATTATTGCATCATTGCTATTATATATGTATTTTAAGTCATTTTAAAAGCTATTGTTCATGCTTACATCTATTGGGTGGTTATTACTGCACGCTTAAAAACAAATTATAATTATAGGTTCCCTATGAAATGCAGCAGCTAGAGTTTTATTTAGAACCAGGAAGTATGACCACATTAGCCCGGTTTTTCCATTTTCATTGGCTCCCTTCTAATACTCGTATGATTTTAAAATCTTGGTTAAATTAAATTTTATTTATCAAAAAGCCTGTCTAATTAATGAGTTAGCTCCTACAGTTTTACCAAATGAGTGAGCTGTTTTCCATTATATCCTTCACGTCCGCTGGATCTCCAAACTCTGGCCATTTTTTTAATACCTAGAATATCAAAATCAACTGCGGGCGGCACATTTACATTTTTCTCCTAAATTTAGCACCCAAATTCTGGTAAATCTACCAATATTTCTGGAGGCAACATACTCCTTTAGTTTAAAATACTGATTATAACCTTGTATTATTAGACTAGAACACGTGGATATGTTGTCATTCTTACACTATAATACTGAACTTTGATTTCAGTGATTTGGACTGAGAGATCAACCGGAGATGGACACTTGCTTCTTGCACTCTATGTTGCACTTTACTTTTGCTTTAAAAAAGGATTTCATAGAAATTTGGATTTAATTTGGCATTAATAAAATATTGTTAATAAAAGTTGTTTCTTTCTTATTCTGTTTCTCAGTCCGTGTCCGAAAAATTAATCGTTTAGATTAATCGATTAATCGATAAATTAGTCGATAGATTAATCGAAATAAAAATAGTCGTTAGTGGCAGCCCTAGAAGCCTGATTTGTTGTTATGACCGAACATGGCCAAGTAAGGTGCCGATGGTGCCATTTCGAAGGATGATTCACATTTGATATTAGAAGAAATCCAGTCAACACATGAATTGTAGTGTTGGGAAGCTACTTGTTTGTACCCTCACAAGCTACTCATAATATACTGTATAGAGGTACTGCAGTCAAGCTGTGTTTTTTTTTATATATTAAAAAGTACTAGTGGTCAACTGCAGCTATACTTAAAGGTGTAGTTTATTGGTTCCTTGCCGCTGTGCCTCTGGCTTGCTCAGTTGGGGACACTTAATTTTACGATTATATAATTTGATTTCACAGTTACTTTTAAACAAAATTAGCTAGACAATGATATCTCCGAATTCAAAATGTAATTTATTCTTGCCCTTACTGGCAAATTGAGTGATCTTTTATTATACATTGATCCTGACATCTATCCTCCAACTTGATACTGTTAAGTGCTTTGACACAATCTGTATTGTTAAAAGCGCTATATAAATGTTGAAAAGGTGACTTGACTTGACTTGACTTAATATTTAACTGATACATTTTTCAAGGTTTTATTGATGAACAGAAAGAATGAACATCATTTTTTTTAAAATAGATCTATTATAATAATCTATCATAGCAGCTATAAATATCTTTCCTTGTTTAGTTATATATTTAGTTTTTATAAAAAAAAAAACATTATAAATGGGAAAAAATATTGACCCCCAAACTTCTGAATGGTAGTGTATAAATATCATATGATGCAGTGTATAATTGTCTCTTTGGCACAAAACTTTTAAAGTTTTTGAATGAACAATGTTAGTTGGCAACATTGAACTTGAAGAGAGAACTTGATTCCGATTTAAATTTTCAGTTTTAATTGAAAATCTATGAGTAAGAAGTGCAGTGCAGGGACTTGAGTCAGTGATTGTTTTTTTGAATAGATTAATTTACATACCCCATCTGAACTGATTCACTACAATGAATCGGACTAGCAATGCTAACAATCAGAGTCTTCTTTCAACCAGTACAATGAAATTATTGATTTCTAGTGCTCTCACTGTACCACATACACTGCCCTCCAAAAGTTTGGAAACGCCCTAGAAAAGTGGGGTTTTGGACGATATCACACTTCCAAGCTTGACCCCAAGCACACTTCCAAGCTGTTTAAATCCTATTTGGAGAGGAAACAGTCAGCTGGCATCATGTCTGTCATGGAATGGCCTCCCCAATCACCCGTCCTCAACCCAATTGAGCTACTAGGATCTGGACCGTGATGTCCGTAAGAAGTGTTCAACCAGTGTGAATCATCTTTGGGCAATTCTTCAGGAGGCTTGGAGTAATACATCAAGTCAATGTTTGAATAAACTAACAGCTCGGATGCTCAGATTATGCAGAGCTGTAATAGCTGCTAATGGTGGATATTTTGATGAATCGGAAATTTTAGTTCTTTCTATGTATAAACTGTTTATGTAATAAAATATGTTTTCGTAGTTTGTGTTGTCCCTTATCAGTGCAAAATTATCACAAATTAAAAAGGATTCATGCCAATATTGTCCAAAACCCCATTTTCTAGGGCGTTTTCAAACTTTTGGAGGGCAGTGTATGATTAGCAGAAAAATACATTCGCTACAGTGAACACCATGCAGCAATATTCAACCTAAATCTCCAGCGGGAGAGAAAGTGTCTGTACAGTGTCTGTAACAACTTGCACAGGGGTTTTGTTAATTGTAGCATTGCTCACACATTTTGTCAATAATACACAACTTCAGTCAATACATAAGTGACTGTATGCTTAAACTTTGTTTTACCTGACAAATGTCTGTAGTATCACTGCACAAACTCTGATACATGGCACCAGCCAATTCATTGACCTGAACGGTTGTTTAATATTTACAAATCCGTGACTCTAACATATATTGTTTTTCTTTCATAAGGCATTGAAGTACAGAATTTTCTTTCCTCTTCAGTGCTGTTTAGAATGTCAGAGCTGTTTGGTTTCGACTAGCTTAAGCATTCAACCATTTGTGGTTCCCTATGGATTTATAACACAATGTTTGTGTCTAATTTAAATGGGTTGCATGACTCATGCTGCGCTTTCCTACTGGTTTGTGCAGCTTTGTACAAATTGGCCTGGTTTCTATAGTCGAAACCGGTTTGCACCGTGCTGTCCGTTGGGCCAGTCGATAATTGGTCTGCACTGCGCAGTTCAGTTGGGTAGCGCTGTTTCCTCCCACTTTTGGAGTGTTTGCCGTTTACACAACAGAATACTGCAGCACACAATCACAGAGTGGAGCAATTTTGTAGTTGACATAATTTAGTCACACAGCCAGGAAAAGTGGTCACTTTTAGTGTCGTCTCGAAACCCTCATAGCTGTTGCTTTATTTTGTATAATTTAGAACATTTTGGTGTAATGTATGCTTAAAGTATGCTGTGCTGTCTTTTTTCAGTTTATTGTTTGTATATTATATATTTTTATATACTTTTAACCATTTAAAAGTTTGAGGTCAATAAGATTTTTTTGTTGTTGTTCACCAAAGCTGCAGTTATTTGATTAAAAATACAGTAAAACAGTTATTTTGATAACAGTTATTGTGATATCTTATTACAATTTAAAATAATGTTTCTATTTTAATATATTTTAAAATGTATATTATTCATGTGGCGGCAAAGGTTATTTTCAGTATTATTATTACTCAGTCTTCAGTGTCACACCGTGTCTACACCTGGCGCGAGCGGTGTGACAAAACACAATAGAAACCCATTATATTCAGTGATGCTGTATACTTTGAATACGGTGCGACATGACAAATCCCGACAGTAAACTGATGCCTCGTTCTATTTATGACGTGCTGACACAAAGTTCAAATGATTTTCAATGGCTGCTTTGTTGCGTTCAGTGTAGACGGTGCATCACACCAGTTGTTGCGTCTGGTGTAGACACGGTGTCACACGATCCTTTAGATATTATTCTGATATGCTGATTTGATCATCAATACTGAAAACTGCGGCTTAGTATTTTTTGACTTTTTGTTTTCAGGATTCTTTAATGAATAGAAAGTTAGAAAGTCTTTATTGGCACTTCAATTTAATGAACCCTTTTGAATAATTGAATTAACCCTTTTTGGGGTCTACTGACCCCAAACATTTATTTAATACATTCTCAATGAATTCTATATAATTCTATTTAAAGAAAAAAATAGGTTTCATATAAAATGTATACATTTTTTAAATAAATGCTAGATTTAAAAAAAAAAAAAATATATATATATATATAAATAATAATAATTTATAATGTTAATTTATTATTATTATTATTATCTACATTTATACATTTGGCATAAGTGTCCAAATTAGGGATGCACCGATATGAAAATTTTGGCCGATACGATAATTCTTTATAAATGAAAGCCGATAACCGATATGTTGGCCGATAAATCTAAATCCAAATTTTTAGATCATTTTTGAGCCTGATTACAAAAAAAGTCTCACCATTAAAAGCATTAAACACTTCAACATAAATCAAACATAAAGCAGCCTTACAAATAAATAAAACAATGCTTAAATAATGCAAACAAGAACTGTTGTGGATGCGCTCTTCCCGCAACAACGCACTGAAACACGACAAATTAAACGAAAGAATTCACTACGTTTTATAATATGTTCTCATTATAATATTATATATATGATAGTCCCAATCATATAGTTAATCAATTAATTAATGTTGTGCGCTGTTGTTTGAGCTGCATACGCTGAGCTAAAGATGATCACTGAAGCGCTGTATTAATGCTCTATTAGCTTAACCAAACAAATTCTATAGGCCTATGAGATAAATCAGATATATATGCATAAAATAAACACAATATTACAACCTACAATTGCACAAAAGGCTGTAAATACACAAGCGAACTTAACTGTGCTAGTCATGAATGTGTAGCTCCGTTCTGGATGTGCTCTTCCTTTAACGCGTTAAAACATGGGCGCACAAAGATTCCATTAATTATTTAACAGCAATGTTCTCATCAATATGACCGATATGCCCTGCACATGTTGCACTTCACTGTATTTTCCTTTTCGAAGTGATTCCAATAATATTTCAAGCAATTAAAAACCATCATGGCGAACAGTGCGCATCTGAAGTGCCTCTGCAGGAAATAATGCATTATTTATCGGCTTTAATATATCGGCCAAATTTTCTTATCGGTTCGATAACAATATGGTGGCCGATATATCGTGCATCCCTAGTCCAAATACTGTCAAATACAAGTGTCTTAATAAAAAGGTTAAAACAGAATAAAGCCATTTAATGTCAAATGTGTTAAATCAGCACTGGTAAGTTAACAATGTTAATTAAACTATATGTAATTAATCTCAGGAGTTACCTTTGGCACCCCTAGTACCTGTTATTTTCCCCCTGTCAGTGAGCAGTGAGATGTCATGTGCAGACATTAACAGGCTGGCCTTCTTGCTTCTCATCTGCTGGACTGCAGCAGTAGACAGCAGAGGCCCCTCGGCAAGAGCCCTGCGCTTTATGATTCACTTTCACAAGGTTAGTTAGAGTCCCTAGAGTCTGTGTTTGTTATCTGCTCTCTGCTGCTTATACATTTTATATTCTCTCTCTCATCTCTCTCTCTCTCTCTCTCTCTCTCTCTCTCTCTCTCTCTCTCTCTCTCTCTCTCTCTCTCTCTCTCTCTCTCTCTCTCTCTCTCTCACACACACACACACACACACACACACACACACACACACACACACACACACACACACTCTTATATGCTAGGCAACTTACACAGTTGTAATGCAACATTTTCACAGAGTCTTGAACTCAGTGCTTCAAAAGGTCCCATTTTTTGTTAATGAGCCCATAACAATGAGCCCATAACAACAGAACAGCCTAGCAATAATCCCTCTCGCTATGCATGACAATCTCAAACCTGCTCCCCTGCCTGCACTGGATCATATTATAATGCTACTTTACTAGGACTTGGTGCCCTTGTGAATTTTATAGGGATGTTTCACAACTCCTGACTAATGATTTGTTGACTGTTTTTGGGGGCGTCTGAACGAGTGCAAACTATTTCTGGCAGAGTGGATCAGAAGCCGTACGCTCTCTGCTGATTGGCTTGTGAAGAGCGGGAGAGGGGAGATCTGTGTAATGATAATCTCAGCATCTCCTCTGCTGAATTTCTGAAGCCCATTTATTTTTATGAGGATTTATGGGGTTGGCAGAGAATTAGTAGTCTTGATTGTGTCGTGAGTGTTTGTGTATTGAAATGCCAGCCTGTCCAGTCTTTTAGCTAATGTTCTCACCTCACAATCAGATAGATTCACAGTTTACAGATTATTAGCTGCTAATGAGAGTCAGAGGTTCAGAAAATTGGACGTGTTGAAAAATTCAGGCCTGTGACTCATATTTTGAAGATGTGAATGTTTGGAAACGCTTACCTTAAATTACACGTAAACAAATAGTATGCTAATATATCTTCTTTTTTTGTAAGGTGTATTTTTTTTTTTTTTTTTTATATTTTCTATTATTTGAATGTTTCGATTGCCTTTGCCTCTATCTAATGCTCAGTTACAGTTAATCTTTAAAAACATGAATAATTTAATAACACTGTTGAATGTCTTCTTTAGATCTCATATATCTGAATATTTAATGAATATTTTCTATATTGTACATTATAATGTTATGATGACTAAACTCACTTGTAGCATTTATTTATTATAGTTTTTAGAGTTTTGTTTTAGATTTATTTAAACAAAATACTATAGAATTTTGTTATTGGCTGATTATCAATTCATGTAAATAATTAGCTGTATAATTATCAATATCAGCCAGAATTTTAATATTAGTTCATTCTGGGATTTTACTGTGATCCAGACACCTGATTCAGCTCTTTAAAATGATACAGTTGTGTTTAAATCAGAACCAAAGCAAGAATGAATCATAGCTCATGTGCATTTAGAAAAACAAAGATGCTATTCTTCAAAACTTCTTCAACGTTCCACTGTGTTTTGAGAACATTCTTAAGCTGTTTGGTCTCTCATGATAATGTGTGTTTTAGAAAAAACTGATTTAAAAAAACATGTTGCATCACTGATCATTATCTAAAGCACTGAGAGGAGGTGAAAGCAGTCTAAAAGGAGGAGTGAAAGAGACGAGACCCTGCCTTTTTGAATTGAAAATGCATATCCAGAGCTCTGATGAAACCTGCCCTGCTGGTGAGCTGAGGGAATCATCTCAACCATGCAATGCAAATCATTATTTCCGCTAGAGAGCAAACACTCGGAGTACAGATTCATATAAGAATGTTATTCAACTCACTGCGGTTCATTTGAAGTTCAGGGTAAGAACAAAACAAGAGCATGCCATAAGTTATGAGCAGAAGACAGGTAAAGCAGTGAAAGGAGGCATTTTTGAAAAGTTTGCTTTGAATTTTACATAACCCTCGTTTCATGCTTGAAAACACTGATGCAGAAGGGTTATGTGAGGTTGACCTTCAGAGACCTGCGGTAGCAAAACTGGAAAAGTTGATTACATAATAACAATTTATTACTAGGTGATAGCTATAAAATATAGCTACAAAATACTATCTTAGATCTTAATATTAAAATATTAAAGGCATAGTTCATTCAAAAATTTAATTTTTATATTATATTTAGAAAAATGTGGATAACCAAACAGTAGCTGGTCCCCATTGACTTCCGTAGTATTTTTTTCCGTGCTATGTAAGTTAATGGGGACAAACAGCTGTTTGGTGAGAGTAAATTTTCTTTTTTGGGTCAATTATTCCTTTAAAGGAGTTTTTTCTTTTCTTTTTAATCTGGCGGACCATTTTCTTACTGGTTTTTGAATCTAACGTTTTATACTAATTAAATCACTTCCAATGATGAAAGAAGGATGAAATTATACAATTATCATCAACGATTGGGTCTCTAATGCTTGAACATTTCAGATTCTGTTCAACATCTGTGGTAACAAAAACTGAATTAGTGCACTCTGGAAGCACTTCTTGTCATGGTTATATTTCAGTGCTTTTTTGAATTCTGATCCGTGTGAATCTGTACTTTATTCTATGCCTCTTTAGTGCCTGTAAGTAGTGTGAATTCAATCAATGGCACAACCTCTGCTCTGCATTTAAACTAGCCTCAAGTTTAAAACCCTTTCAACCCACACAACCCAAACTTAGCAGGAGCTCTTGTGATCTGATTTTAAGATTCAAGCACCATCGATCCACATAGCCCAAAAAAATCAGCCAGAGCACTTCTGAATGCTGTTGAATCACTTGTAAACGGACACACATACATCTTTGTAGTTCAGTATTTTAGGAACTTGAGTTTGCGATGCTTAAAATACTATATGCTCCATAAAAGATTAATGATCTAAAGACTCAAGAATAGAAATACAGTGAGTGTTTATTCATTTCGTAAGCGTATTATATCATAAACAGTAGCCTGTGCCACAAAAATAGGGCAAATATATAATCAGGCTATGGAAATATAGCAGCTTGTCTTTTACTAATTGTGGTTACATGGACAAGGACTGGGTTGTCTTATTAGTTTTCAAATGTGAAATCTTGTTCGGATTATGCATACAAATGACCTAAGCAAATATGACTCGCTGTGCTGCTTATGCAGGGTGCTAGTATTGATTGTGCTCTGCTCTTCAGCTGATTTCGCAGAACTCTTTGCTTTGATGTTTGTGTAGATTGAGTTTATTTTTTTCCTAAAAGCCCCTTCTGCATAATCAGAGCTGCTGCTGCTATTGATTGGTGTGGTGTAAGTAGGTGTTTCTTGTAATTGTTAAACTGGTTCAGTGGTTGCTAGACTTTAATGGGTGCCTTCATATCTCATTTGGCTTCAAAGCTTTAAGTGAGAAAACATTGTTATTCTTGGAAATTAATATATCCTTGGGCTACACATTCGACTTTCAGTTTGTGAGAGAGACAAATTTTTATTTTCTGTGAAAATAGCGTGAGGTGGCCTGCGCTTTCTTAGACATCCCCAGCGAGGTTCCTCCCAGAGCCACGGGATGTCAGACCAAGACTCTGCGTGCTGTTTTTAAAACAAATCATTATGTCCAGACATCCTCTTTAAGTTCTTTCTCAACAAACCTCTGGGTTTTCTCTGATAAAGTTAAGTTACAGGTTTAATCTTCCTCCTACACGATTTCTCACTTTTCGAACACATTTTTTTCATATCCATAACCTTGTGTTTCTCTCTCTGTTTTCTCACCTTCTCACCTCAGATTCCTTTGTTTGCTGTTTTTATTAGTGGTGTTTGCCAAAGCAAACTTGCTTGTAAGGATAGGTTTTTTTTTGAGGACTCTTTCCTGAACTCCTAACCCTAAGTATTACACTTCAGTGGGTAACTCACCCCTCAGTGTTTGTGCTACAGAGACGGACAATACCTCAAATTGTGTGACTTGTGCAATATTGCATTTCCAAGTGACTGAACTTGCTAATAATAATAATATATTATTATATATATGTATCACTGTAAAAAAAAAAAAAGTTGGGCAAACTTAAAATTTTAAGTCAACCAGCTTCAGCAGATTTTTTGAGTTTTCTCAACTTATTTTTTAGGACATTTCTCAACTTTTTGTTGCATAAACTTTTTGTTGCATAAACTGATTGAGCAATTACATGAGGCATGAGATGTTCGTTCATGTTTATTTTGCATTAAAACTAGTAGTAAAGAGATCACGCCAATTCGTGCTCTGTGCTGCCATTTGAACTGAGACGTCTATACAGCGATCTGTTACGTCACATCAAAGACTGTCAAATTGGCATTTATTGTTTGAATTTCCTGAAAAAAATGGACATAACTTGAAAGATGAGACTTTGTTTCTTATCAAAATTAACAACATACTGTATAAAACTGGAAGCTTCCAATGAAGTTCCACTCATGCAGTGGTTAAAACAATGCTGTATTTGTTCGGTACACATGTCTACCGAACCGAAAGACCTGTGTCGAACATTTTCGATACGATTACGTTAGGGTTGGGTACCGAACTCGGTACTTTTAAGGGTACCGACCGAATTGTGTCGGTACTACCGAGTACCGATTCACATTAAATCAATCGTTACCAAATTTCGGTACCTGAGAACGCATCTGATCACGTACGTTACACAGAGAGAGAGAGAGAGAGAGAAACCCTGTGACATGATGTCACCCCTGCAACTTGTTCAAACACAACACACAGTGCAAACCGAAATGTTCTGAAGTGTGGTTACATTTCTAGGGCCATATGGTTTCCATGAAAAAGAGGACGGGATCGCAGAGTTCATTCATAAAAAAGGAATTTTTTAAATTACCGGTAAATTACCGAATAATTAGGTAAATTACCGAAGAAAAGTACCGTTGGGTTTCAGGAAACGATACCTGTACCATACCGGTTAAAATGTGAATGGTACCCAACCCTAGATTACATGTACAGTTACACCCCTAATACACTATACAATCTGTCCCCTCAAAATATATATATGCTGTCCCCTCATAATAACTCAACGCACAGCCATTAATGGCTAAACCCCTAGCCACAAAAGTGAGTACACCCCTAAGTGAAAATGTCCAAATTGGGCCCAAAGTGTCAATATATTGTGTGGCCACCATTATTTTCCAGCACTGCCTTAACCCTCTTGGTCATGGAGTTCACCAGAGCTTCACAGGTTGCCACTGGAGTCCTCTTCCACTCCTCCATGACGACATCACGGAGCTGGTGGATGTTAGAGACCTTGTGCTCCTCCACCTTCCGTTTGAGGATGCCCTACAGATGCTCAATAGGGTTTAGGTCTGGAGACATGCTTGGCCAGTCCTTTACCCTCAGCTTCTTTAGCAAGACAGTGGTTGTTATCATGTTGGAATACTGCCCTGCGGCCCAGTCTCCGAAGGGAGGGGATCATGCTCTGCTTCAGTATGTCACAGTACATGTTGGCATTCATGGTTCCCTCAATGAACTGTAGCTCCCCAGTGCCGGCAGCACTCATGCAGCCCCAGACCATGACACTCCCACCACCATGCTTGAATGTAGGCAAGACACACTTGTCTTTGTACTCCTCACCTGGTTGCCGCCACACACGCTTGACACCATCTGAACCAAATAAGTCAGAAAAAATAATAACAAATTTATCTTGGTCTCATCAGACCACATGACATGGTTCCAGTAATCCATGTCCTTAGTCTGCTTGTCTTCAGCAAACTGTTTGCGGGGTTTCTTGTGCATCATCTTTAGAAGAGGCTTCCTTCTGGGACGACAGCCATGCAGACCAATTTGATGCAGTGTGCGGCGTATGGTCTGAGCACTGACAGGCTGACCCCCCACCCCTTCAACCTCTGCAGCAATGCTGGCAGCACTCATACGTCTATTTCCCAAACACAACCTCTGGATATGACGCTGAGCACGTGCACTCAACTTCTTTGGTCGACCATGGCGAGGCCTGTTCTGAGTGGAACCTGTCCTGTTAAACCGCTGTATGGTCTTGGCCACCGTGCTGCAGCTCAGTTTCAGGGTCTTGGCAATCTTCTTATAGCCTACGCCATCTTTATGTAGAGCAACCATTCTTTTTTTCAGATCCTCAGAGAGTTCTTTGCCATGAGGTGCCATGTTGAACTTCCAGTGACCAGTATGAGAGAGTGAGAGCGATAACACCAAATTTAACACACCTGCTCCCCATTCACACCTGAGACCTTGTAACACTAACGAGTCACATGACACCGGGGAGAGAAAATGGCTAATTGGGCCCAATTTGGACATTTTCGCTTAGGGGTGTACTCACTTTTGTGGCCAGCGGTTTAGACATTAATGGCTGTGTGTTGAGTTATTTTGAGGGGACTGCAAATTTACACTGTTATACAAGCTGTACACTCACTACTTTACATTGTAGCAAAGTGTCATTTCTTCAGTGTTGTCACATGAAAAAATAGAATAAAATATTTACAAAAATGTGAGGGGTGTACTCACTTCTGTGAGATACTGTATATGCAGTATAGCAAATCTCGGTTGCATGATTGATTATATCATGGCAAAAAAAAAAAACTTTATAATTTTCTCTGTCTGTCTTTATTGTAGGTTGTGTACTTCCACACTTCTTTGTGTTTGAGTTCTGTGGTGGCAGTGGTGGAGTTGGTGTCTCTGTCTACCAGGGCAGATGGTTCCCAGGATGCAGTGGGGTCAGGGTTTGGACTCCTCCAGCTCTTCACAGGTCGCGCAGACACCAGCATCTCTCAGGGGGAGGGCAGGTAACGGTCACCTCAGAGCAGTGCAGTATGGCCATTTCCATGAGTGAGAAAGATGACACTCCAGAGCACACAGTCTTATTGACTATGCAGCAAATCCTGAAACCTGTAATGAGTGAATAAAGTGGGCTTATTATAATTGGCCCGCTATTCATCAGAAGAAAGAACTGAATGTGTGCCTCTCATAACTCTTTTAATGGGTCTGTAATTTCATGTTCTCTTTGTCATACTGAACAAAGAAAAATAACTGTATAACAGCGGAGTGTGGTGGACCTCTGAATGAATTCAGAGTACTTTTTGTATACTGAGTACTTATTTGTATCTAAATTTATGTCACCCACCTCCTTAACTTCATTCCACATTTTAGGACACAAAAGAGCCCACTTCTGAAACTTGATCTGCTGGTGTTGCTTTTAAACAATGCTGCTTTAGAAAAAGTGTTATAACACAGAATATATATACACTACCACTACAAAGTTTGGGATCAGTAAGATTTGTTAAATGTTTTTAAAGATGCCTCCTATGCTCACCAAGGCTACTTTATTTGAATAAAAATACAGTAAAATAGTAATATTGTGAAATATTATTACAATTTTAAAATAACTGTTGTCTGTATGAATATATTTTAAAACATAATTTATTCCTTTGATAGCAAAGCTGAGTTTTAGCAGTAATTACTCCAGTCTTTGGTGTCATAACATCCTTCAGAAATCATTTGCTGGTTTGCTACTCAAGAAATGTTTCTTATTATTACCAGTGTTGAAAACAGTTGTACTGCGTAATATTTTTGTGGAAACTGATGCATTTTGTTACAGGATCCTTTGATGAATAGAATGTTCGTAATACCAGCATTTGTATAAAGCATTTTTTTTTACATTATACATGTCTTTACTTGACTTTTTATTCAATTCAATGCAGCCTTGCTGAATATAATCATTAATTTATTTAAAAAAAGGAAAAACCTTACCCTAATCCATCCTTTTTGACCCCAAACTTTTTAACAGTGTGTATATGCTATATATACAGGTGCATCTCAATAAATTAGAATGTCGTGGAAAAGTTAATTTATTTCAGTAATTCAACTCAAATTGTGAAACTCGTGTATTAAATAAATTCAATGCACACAGACTGAAGTAGTTTAAGTCTTTGGTTCTTTTAATTGTGATGATTTAGGCTCACATTTAACAAAAACCCACCAATTCACTATCTCAGCAAATTAGAATATGGTGACATGCCAATCAGCTAATCAACTCAATACACCTGCAAAGGATTCCTGAGCCTTCAAAATTGTCTCTTAGTTTGGTTCACTAGGCTACACAATCATGGGGAAGACTGCTGATCTGACAGTTGTCCAGAAGACAATCATTGACACCCTTCACAAGGAGGGTAAGCCACAAACATTCATTGCCAAAGAAGCTGGCTGTTCACAGAGTGCTCTATCCATGCATGTTAACAGAAAGTTGTGTGGAAGAAAAAGATGCACAACCAACCGAGAGAACCGCAGCCTTATGAGGATTGTCAAGCAAAATCGATTCAAGAATTTGGGTGAACTTCACAAGGAATATACTGAGTCTGGGGTCAAGGCATCAAGAGCCAACACATACAGACGCGTCAAGGAATTTGGCTACAGTTGTCGTATTCCTCTTGTTAAGCCACTCCTGAACCACAGACAACGTCAGAGGCGTCTTACCTGGGCTAAGGAGAAGAAGAACTGGACTGTTGCCCAGTGGTCCAAAGTCCTCTTTTCAGATGAGAGCAAGTTTTGTATTTCATTTGGAAACCAAGGTCCTAGAGTCTGGAGGAAGGGTGGAGAAGCTCGTAGCCCAAGTTGCATGAAGTCCAGTGTTACGTTTCCACAGTCTGTGATGATTTGGGGTGCAATGTCATCTGCTGGTGTTGGTCCATTGTGTTTTTTGAAAACCAACGTCACTGCACCCATTTACCAAGACATTTTGGAGCACTTCATGCTTCTTTCTGCTGACCAGCTTTTTAAAGATGCTGATTTCATTTTCCAGCAGGATTTGGCACCTGCCCAATCTGACAAAAGCACCAAAAGTTGGTTAAATGACCATGGTGTTGGTGTGCTTGACTGGCCAGCAAACTCGCCTGACCTGAACCCCATAGAGAATCTATGGGGTATTGTCAAGAGGAAAATGAGAAACAAGAGACCAAAAAATGCAGATGAGCTGAAGGCCACTGTCAAAGAAACCTGGGCTTCCATACCACCTCAGCAGTGCCACAAACTGATCAACTCCATGCCACGCCGAATTGAGGCAGTAATTAAAGCAAAAGGAGCCCCTACCAAGTATTGAGTACATATACAGTAAATGAACATGCTTTCCAAAAGGCCAACAATTCACTAAAACATTTTTTATTGGTCTTATGAAGTATTCTAATTTGTTGAGATAGTGAATTGGTGGGTTTCTGTTAAATGTGAGCCTAAATCATCACAATTAAAAGAACCAAAGACTTAAACTACTTCAGTCTGTGTGCATTGAATTTATTTAATACACGAGTTTCACAATTTGAGTTGAATTACTGAAATAAATTAACTTTTCCACGACATTCTAATTTATTGAGATGCACCTGTATATATCCATAAAGTATTTTTAACTTAATATTACTGTTTTTAACAGCAATGTGGCTTTTTCAGGTTGAGTCTGTTCAATGGGACCCCCAGAGCCCTCCTGCACCCGACGCTGAAAGACCCTCTGCAGTGTGAGTGCAACCCTAAGCTTCACATTCAGTCAATAGCTCATAGTCCACACTATTTGCATTGCAATCAGTCAAAGACTGAAGTCAACATGAAATCAGAATTGACCATTTTTCTTTATTCAATGCCAGTTAATTTTGATGTACGTATTAAAATGGCAATTAGAGTAAATTATGATAGATTTGAATAAGAAGCGATACCATTGTGATGCATTGAGATGTTCTTGAAAGCAAGCTAAACCTTCAGTCTCCACGTCCCAGTCAAAAAAACTCCTCAAAAGTGGGCCTTTCAGGAGGCATGCAGGTGTAACTGTGGTCTGATGTCCGGCACCCTGTTGTCATTAGCCAATCAAATCCCACCCTACTTTTTTCACATTAAAAGTCTTGAGTGACACATAAGTATGTCACATTGCGGAAGTGAAATAGGTTGTGATTTGTGTTTCATGTTGACTTTTAAAACTGAATTGTTTAGTCAGTATGAATGTGGTTTTGAAATGAAGATAACATTCTCAGTTTTCTTCTAGGCAGTTCTCCATGATTTTTTTAGTTCGGTACAGTAGATTCATTGATGTGATTACCCCAGCAGCACAGCAGGTATTTGAAGGCTTGACTGAACCGGCCTGATTTCTGGGAAAGCACATGAAGTGAAATTTGACACTAGATAACATATTTTACTCATGGTCTCAAAGGAGTCAAACCGAGCTAGAGACAACAGCATGAGCTTAGTAATTAATAGTTGATAAATAGCACTTTATGCTTTCTGACAGTAGCAATGAGAAACTATTTGCGTGTGTGTGTTTGCCTCAATTTTCAAACGCTTTTAATATTCAATCTCAGCTTGCCTTGACTTTCCCATTTAGATTAATTTCCACCTGAAAGCAAATTGAATGAGGACTATTTCTTGCAGTGCTGTTCTAAGCAAACAATCTCTATCATGACCATTTCAGATCTTATTTTCCTATCTTTTCTGACACTGAAAGGTGAAGGAGAATCTTAAATGTGCAAATGAAAGGAAATAGTTGGGACTCGCCTGTAAATAATTGAAGAGATTGTTGAAACAGATTTCAGTAGCTTTAAGCTTAATTGATGAATATTATTTAATGTTGGCCTTTTTTTGCTGTTGTGTTTGGCAGACTTTTCATACCCCTGGAAGATTGGAATATTTGGTTTTGACCTTGTAAGTGTTTTATTTTTGTGAATAGCATTCAGATTGCTTTCTTCTATTTATGTTCTTATTTTTTTTATGTCTTAATGGATATTTTCCAGTTTTTACCATTTAATTAAATTGATGTTTATACCATATATTGTACATTCATTTTCTGTGTCTGTAGTATTACAGGGTTTCCGCGGGTGGTCTAAAAAAGTCTTAAATTTAGTTATATCAAATTTAAGGCCTTAAAAAGTCTTAAATTGTACAAGAAAGTCTTAATTATAATTTCAAGAGGTCTTAAATTTGGAGACTGAAAGACCAGAATTGCTATATGGCTGAATGTGACGATTAAACTTCAAAAGGCTATGAAACATGAGCGCTGCACGTTCAAAGTCCGGTCCTGCACTGATTTGTGTACTGACCTTACCGGGGAAACAGTTATTTTTACCAAACGCACCACCTGCTGGCCGAGAATGAATGTGCAATTTCAATAAAACTGTTGTTTTGATCAGAGTTCAGACAAATGCGAAAATATAACCGTTTTTACACTGCAAACACGCAGAGCTTTAAATGTGAACTGGTGGATCGATAAGAAAACAATACATTTAGGGGTGTGCAATATGCATGGTCTGCGATAATATCATAATTGCAGTTTTAACGATGTGCGATTTGACATTATCAAGTATATCGTGAAAAGCAAACAAAACACACCAGATTGCACACTTACATTACGTGATGAAGTCTAGTAAGTTAACATCTAGGTTAAACTAGTGCACTTACGCATTTAGAGTGCCTTCTTTCACTGCATGATTCAGTCTATTAAAATGCATTTAGAATTATCACATAATTCAAGATATGGGGGCTGAAAAGGTATATATTTATGTAATTTAATATAGTTAATATCACATGAAGAGGGCCGTTTTTTTCTCCAAAAGTCAGCATGATTACAAATGTGATATTGATTTTATACAACAATTCAATAAACAAGAAGTTAATATTAAGAGACTTACGTTTTAGACACCATATTGCCTGTTTTTGCTCTATTTTGCCAACAAAAATCATTCCAAACAAAGCCACAGTGCTGTTTTGTGTCTCTGAATAACATGACAGTGTTTTGTTCCTTAATGAATCTGTTTAATTGATTCGGTTCAATCGCAATGACTCACTTAACAGTGACTTGCTGCCCCCCTACTGGTGGTTTTAATTTCACATTTAAAGTATCTTTTCATTTTTTTTTTTTTTATTAATTTCAAACATCAGTTTTGAATGTTTTATGTTTAAAATATCAAAACATTATTTATGCATTTGTAACTGCAGGTTAAAGTATTCAATGTCCCTCTGAGCTGCATTAAACAGTGTGTAAATACATCTAAATGCCACTTCAGGTGCATTGCAAAGATTAATTCTGTTGATACTGATTTACTTGGTAACAGCTCAAATGCAAGAATTTGACTCAAAAGATGATGTATACTTTTAGAAAAAAAATGGCTTAAAGGTAAAAATGCCCATAAAACTTGTTGGAAAAGATTAATTTCTATCACTGCTGTGAACTGACCATGCACACAGAATATGAAGAATATCACAAATTCAGGAGTCAGCTATCCACAGTAGTCCTTAAGATATCAGCACAATAACACACTCGGCAAAATATCGTCCAAGTATCGTTATCGATAAGATCCCAGAAAATATCCAGGAAATATATTTTTTTGTCAATATCGCACACCCCTAATTTATGTTATTTAATTTATATAATAATTTATTCATAATAATTGTTTAAATTAATATAATAATTAATACTTTTGACTCATCCATTTTCTTAAAAATTGTTTAAAGGCTGAAATGTAAAGTTTATAATTTGTGAAACTTTTAGTTTTTGTGAAAACTTGTATCTGAACTGTAAATGATGTTTTTTACAGTAATTTTACAGTTTAAATGATACTATAGACATTGCCCCACCCCGCTCATATGGTATAAAATTTATTTGTGCAGGTCTTAAAACGTCTTAAATTTGAGCTTAAAAATCCTGCAGAAACCCTGTTTTAAGAAGCATAAATAAATATGGGGGGGGGGTGTTGAGGAATGGATGAAACGTATTTGTCCGTGTTACACTCCATCTCGAATCGCGCTCGCGGAAGGCGCTCGAGAAACAGTATCTCTTCGCGGTAAGCTTTCAACTCGTTTTTTTTTTTTTTTTTAAACAAGAGACTGTGACATTCACGTTACAAGATTTTTACATAGAGAGCGTGACAGCGCACCGCATTAAAAGAAATGATCATTCATGTTTTCACAACAGCTGGCCAAATTCAAAATCGAAACTAAAATTAAAACATCTTTGAGAGCAATGGGGCCCCCTGGTGTTTCGGGGGCCCTAAGCAGCCTGCGTATTCTGCGTATAGGGAGGATCGGCTCTGCATGCATCCATAGATGTTCTTCTAAAATTATATAATCGCAAAATGAGTTTTGGGGAGTAATTGAATGCCAATGAAAGGCTGAAAAATGATTTTTCTCAGATGACAGCAGCAGGTGGTACGGAACAAAAAAATAATGCATGATTGAAAACAAATCCCTTGTGAAAAAGAAGTACACGTTTAGCATACTTATTACAGAAATAATATACTTTATAAGAATATACTGTGTAAACTGAATGTTTTCAGACTTTTAATTGCATGTTAATTGTAATCTAAATTTAGGCACATCTTTATATGTAATTGCATAATTACTTTTATTGTCTTTGAAATACTGTTAAAATTTACTGCCGAATGACCAGCATAAATATAATTTAATGCAATTTTCATTAAAGCTTCTATATCATACATTTAATTATATATGTAATTACATTATGTTTTATAGTATATTACCGGTATATATTATATTTTTAACGATGAAGTTGCAATTTAGTACATTTAAAATATATTGACTAGTTAAAATTATACTTATAATTAAGTACTTGTGGTTTAGTATGTTAGTGAACACATCAAAATGTATTTCATTCTTTAAAGCACCACAGAAGAGTATTAAAACAATGATTTAAAATGTACTTTAAAGAAAAATGTTTAATTTGACATTATTACAAAGTGCACTTTTAAAATATACTAATAATTAGTATACACTACAAGTAGTGTGCTTAATTTAACACTTCTCTTTCACAAGGGATAATTTAATAAGATAGAAGACAGAGAATGACAAAATTAAAGAAGTAATTTTTGTTTATAACGAGAGTGATGTAGTTTTGTTGTTGTCCCATCATACTGCTTGCTTTGTAGATGTGTTAATCTTGAGACTGAGAGCACCATATGAGAGTGACTCATGGATGTAGTGTATCTGCAGGGTGTCCAGCTGTTGGAGTGGAGAGGGAGCAACGCTGATCTAAAATTCTCTCTGAATCCAGCCTTTCCTTCTAGCCCCGGTGTCTCTGTGCTACCTGCCATTCTGTCTCATTTATGCCTCTCCATGCTGGAGGGAGGAGATGTCCTGCTGTCTCTCTGAGAGTCTGAGCCTCCTAGGGCCTCTCAGATCACACATAAACTTGCTGTCAAACACACACAAACATAGGTGCAAACATTCTCTCACATGACTTATACAGCAGCACAATCAGCAATTGTCTGCTCATTAATACTGAAGCCACCTTCTGGATGGTGCAGACGTTGGGAAAGTGAGAGGATGAGACCTAAAGCAGTGCTTCTCCACTGTTTTTTTTTTGTTAAACATTAACAAAAAATCAAGATATTTTCTTTTACAACCTGTAGTTTGCATCAGTTTATTTTATTTATTTATTTTCGGATGAGGGTACTCCCTAATTTCTACCATTTGACAGATTTTGCGCCAAAATACCCATATAAAATAGATTTTATTTGGATGCATAGCCTGTAATGTCATAAGCAAAAGGAATGTCAAGTGTTTATAAAAATTAGAGAGCAGTATATATTTTTGCTATATATAATGTTCTGTTATTTGCATGGTTGGTTACATTTTATTTTTTGCATTCAGCATTGATTTGATTTGCAGCAGAACATTTTTGGATCACAACCCACAAGTTGAGAACTACTGGCATAGCAGACTTGTAAACAGCACTGGCAGAGACTAATAATGCTGGCACGTTGAAATCTGAGCTTTATTTGATGTGTTTGTCTGGGCACATGTCTTTGTGTGTGTGTGCGTAGCAGAGAGAGCTGGGGACATGTGAGAATGAGTGAGCAGTTTTTCATATCCGAAGATTAGAATTCCTATTTTGACACACTTCAGTGTTTGTAGATGGCTGATTTTGACTAGCACAGTAGCTTAGTCATTGCTTCAGTATAGAGACAAATAGATGCAAAGCCATGTTGATGTTGTTACATCTGCTGTTCCTTCACCCGTGAAAGAAACGCATAATAACCCCAAAAGGCCAAAGAAAGATCAGTAATGTTGAATTAGTTGCTAAATCATTGGTTTAATCACAAAGTATTCAGTGGGAATCAGCAACAATGCTGGTGGACAGAGCTGTAGGTTCTGGTACACTGATTGCTATTTTTTTTATTTTAATTTGAATAATTTTATGCTGTTATTGGAGCCATGGTGGTTTGTACATGTGCTTCACACATTCTGAGCTTTGGTGATTGTATAAGAGATGCAAGTTTGAATGTAGACTGTAATGTGTCCTGGTCACATTTAATAATAAAAAAAAAAAAGAAGGTAAAATACAATAAAATATACAAATATTTTTATACATTTATTTTTGTAAATGTATTCTTTTCTCTGCTTTCTATATTAAATAAATAACACACTACCATTCAGAAGTTTGGGGTTAGTAAGATTTTTAAATGCAAGGATTATTTAGCAAGGATGGATTAAATTGAATCAAAAGTGACAGATTTTTTTTTGTAGCATTATACATTTTTACAGTTTAAAAAAAATGCTATTCTTTTGAACTTTCTGTTCATCAAAGAATCCGGAAAACAAATGCATCACAGTTTTGACAAAACTATTAAGCAACTGCTTTCAGTATTTGTAATATTAAGAAATATATCTTGAGCAACAAGTCAGCATATTAGAATGATTTCAAGTGATATTAAAGATTGGAGTAATGGCTGCTGAAAATCCTGCCTTTCCGTCACAGAAATAAATTAAATTTTAAAGTATTTGGAAGCCAATTCTAGAAATATTTCACAACAATACTATTTTTTATAGTATTTTTATACAACTACACTTCCCGACCACAAACTTTTGACTGCTAGTGTAATCGCAATAATACACTATAACAGATGTCTTATTTATACAGTGAAATAGGAAAATACATACTTAAAAAAGATCAGCATTTGAAATGCATAGATACATAATAACGCTGCAAAGAATGAACTTTGCTACACAGACTAGAAATATGCAGGCCCACACAAAATCTGTGCATAGATTTCCTCAGGATTGGTACTTCCATCACACCGTTCCATTCTGCAGATTGCCCCCCAAATTCAGTTCAGTGTCCCGATTCTTTTTGTGCCCAGTAATACGTAATCATTAGAACAGCATGTTTATTTGCTACTAAGTGGATGTTTTTTAATCGAATTTGTTGTACTCTAATTGTACAGATTGGTCCATTAGATAAGTAATCTCAGCAATTTTGTCACCCTACTTGTGATTGAACCTGTGACCTTTCTTTTAAAAGCCCTGATCCTTAACCATTAGGCAAGCATCACTCAGAGCTGTTATAAAGAGTGAACAGAATGACACACTGCAGCTCAGTGATTTGCACAGCGGCACAGAGTAAGCAAAGTGCAATTCTGACCAATTAGAATGAGTTTGTCTAATAAAGTGACTGCGCACGCTCTCGGGCTATGGCAGTGTTCCAGAATGTGTTTCTGTTTTCCCTGCTCTCTTTCTTTTTGGAGTTTGTATGGTAATTGTTGGCACATTTTTAATGTTTAAATCCATCCCAAAATCCAAAAAAGTTTGCAGATTGCATCTGGGCCTGTCATTTGATATGTGAATGAAAATATGTGTGGTGTCACCTGCCACCGTATGCAGGTGTCACCGACATCCATTTCCTCGACTCAGGCAGGTGTGCACACACACGTTCCTTTCATTCAGAACCGGCCGTGTTTTTTCCAATTGAACGGCAGTGATGCACGATTCTATGTAATACGGCTTCGAAGTAATGGAGCGGAATGTGTGCGCGCGTGTATCCGTGTCTGGGATAAATGACCTAATGAAAAATGGAAAGCTCTGCTGAAATGTAATGACGCAGACTGGCGTGTCTTTCAGCGGATTCACACCAGCCTGCTCTTTCTTTCCACAGATGCGCCCAACAAAAGAATAGCACACAACAACAAAGCAGAACACACATGGAACCATGACCAGTTGCACTATGGGTGACTTTTCTCTGGCCTTGTGGACACACCTTGCAACTAAAAGCCTTATATAAGTCAATATCTTATATAATTTCAATATCTTACCTTGACATAAAGTGCCTGTTTTAAAAGTAAATAAGGTTTAGAAGCTCAAATGGGGTCCAGGTGGGTGTTTTTCCTCTGCTGTGATAGTGTCTGACAGTGAAAGTATTCACGAAATCATGTAGAGTGGGCAAAAGTGTGGTAAAATTAAATTAAAGATTGCTAGCATACAATATAGTTGTTGACTCTAGCATGAAATGAAACTCTCCGCTTGTGCTCTCATATATTTTTCTCCCAGTTTGAGAAAAATATCTCTCATTTTTAGTTATCTTTTATGATGGTGAGTTTCATTGGGTGCAGCCAACAGCAGACATTTGACAGGGATGTTTTTCCTCAGTATTTAACAATGATGTGTAAACCTTGGCTTCATATAAATCTAGATTTTACTGTGCTGTGGGGTTTGACAGCATCCCGCTTTTGATCTGTTTATAGTTATTAGTGGTGCTTGCTAAGACAAGCATCACTATTATTATTGCTCATACTTGATGTTAGACTTTTTTTCTAAACCCATAACCCAGTATTAAACTTCAGTGTGTAATTTGTCCCGCACTATTTGAGCTACAGATATAAACAATACCTCAAATTGTGTGGCTCGTGGAGGAGAGGCGTGCTGTTGCCTCTCAGACTTATCAGCTAAAAAAGCAGATGATAAATTGGGCATTAAATCCCATAAACTAACACTGAAGGAGGGAACAGATGCATATACCAATATGTCATAGATCCAGTCAGTAAGAAGGCTTCGCCTCTTGCTGAGATCAAAATCCAGACAACACTTTTTAGCACACCTGCCAATGATGATCATATGAATTGAGAATAATTACATCATATTAATATTATAAATTCATATCATATAATTCATATCATCTCACTATTAACAAACCATTAATTATGACTTTTGCCTCAATAAATTCCTAATTTGCTGCTTATTAATAGTTAGTAAGGTAGTTGTTAAGTTTAGATATTTGGCAGGATTAAGGATGTAGAATATGGTCATACTGAATATGTTCTTTATAAGTACTAATAAACAGCCAGTATGTTAATAATAGGCATGCTAATGTTATTGCAACCAGTTAAAACTGAGAATTGGTCCCTATACTAAAGTGTTACCTATTTTATTATACTGTTCAAATGTTTAGGGTCAGCAGAGGTGCGTTAAATTTAACAGTAAACATAGTGGGCAAAAAGTCTATTTAAAAAAACAACAATGCTGTTCTAAACTTTGTAATCATCAAAGAATATAGAAATATTTCCACAATAAGCAGCACAACTGTTTTTTACATTGATAATAAGAAGAAATGCTTCTTGAACACCAAATCAGCTGCTTGGTATAATTTTTGAAGGATCGTGTGACACTGAAACCTGGAGTAATGATGCTGAAAATTCAGCTTTACCATCACAGGAATAAATGACATTTTATTAAAATAGTATATTAAAATAGTACAAGTATATTAAAATAGAAAACTGTTATGTATTATTTCAAATTGTAATATTTCAAAATATTACTGTTTTTATTATATCTTGGATCAAATAAATACAACCTTTGGAAGCATAAAATACTATTATTATGTTTTTTCATATGTTTTGTTTTTAATGGCCAAATCCATCTGATATTTATTCCCTTTTTCCTCTTTGGAATGAATGAGTGTGATTTTGTTTATTTTTGTGGGAAGCAGAGATTAAAATACACAGGTATTGCGGCATTATCAGTTGCTGCATTTGCCAGTGATTTTATCTGTGCGTGCATTTAAAGATCCCGTAAAGACACGTGACCTTTCATGTGACGTGTTAATGGCCAAATCCATCCCTGATCGCTGCTTCATTATTTATTCGTCCGTTGATCTGCCTTCAAAACAACTGGTCAGTCGAACGATAAAGTGCGGAGCATGAATGTTCACACAGACTGCAATGTTACTAGGTTTGAATTAATTGTTTGCGTTGCACTGGCAATTTTCTGGCAACACCAACCTTAGTGTATGATGCATTGCTGACTGTATCTAGCAACCACCCAAAACACAGAAACCATATACAGTAGCAACACTCTGTAAACATCTAGAATTGTGTCATCTTCCTGTGACGCTCAATGGTAATCATGACTGTCTTTCTCTCTCTGTAGTGAGTGCTGTATTATCAGTGATGGAGGGCTCTCAGCTGCTCTACTCCATACAGCCACACCCAGCTCTCACTCCCATCATGCACCTGCTCCCGCCCAACATTCTGGTGTCTGGACATGACAGCATCCCCGGTGTGGTGTCGTCCACGGACACAGGCACAGGTAGGATTACCCACAATGCCCCCTCTCAGTTATATCATTTGAATGTGAGAGGAAAGGCTTTAATGTGCTAGATTCTCACTTCAGTTATAAAACAATCAAATGACATGTGATGACTGCTCATCTGTAACGAGAGAATGTGTGTTGCCATGGAGACAGCAGAAGGAACTCTAGAAGCCTCGCTAAAGAGCTTCCCGTTTCTTAGGACATTTCCTTGATTAGCTTCAGAATCACTTCATACCAAAGCAGGTCCTAAATGAGACCTTGAAGCAAAAAACACTTGAGCCTTTTCACAACTTTTCCGACTCACAGCACTGTGCTCATGACTCATCTCTTTTTGGATTCCTGTTCTGAGCTGCTTTCAGGGGTGGGTAAAGACAGACTTTCTAAACGATAGTAATGAACCGTGGTGGATTTCACAGTGGCGAGGGGATTGGAAGTTGAGCACAATGTCAGGCTAATCCTCCAGCACTCCAAATATCACACAGGGAGCGTGACCCACGACCGCAGTCTAGATCCAGAGAGGGACGCAGGAAATTAGAGAATTATTCCACAGTGATATTTCTAACTCTCTCACTCCCCCCTCTCTCATTATAAACTGATGAGCAGATGTAGGAATGGGGTTCCTCTGGAGCAGGTTTCTCTTTGAACTGCATCTGAAATGTTTGAGAGCTATATTCTGCATCCTCCTGGGCCCCACACAGACTGAAAGTAGAAAAAGAGAGACGTTCCCCCCCGACTGTTAATACGGTTAATAAGACATGATTCAAAGCACTTCATTCTGAGCTCCAAAAGCAATATATTCTCTCTGATTATAAACTTTTCTTGAGTGGGTGTCATAAAAGCCAAATTCCACCATCCGCCTCCTGTTTTTATTGCTTTAATTGTATCTAAGTGAAAAATTACCCAGTAGTCTTAGCCCATGATTGATCATAACACAGTTCTGTGACACACCCACCAGTTTTTAATGCCGTTCAAAATGTAGGTTAACATAGTAAATGCTTAAAGGATTAGTTCACTTCCAGAATAAAAATTGTCCTGATAATTTACTCACCTCCATGTCATCCAAGATGTCCATGTCTTTCTTTCTTCAGTCAAAAAGATATTGAGAAAAAATTCCACTTCAATGGGACCCAACGGTTTGAAGTTCCAGATTGCAGTTTCAGTGCAGCTTCAAAGGGCTCTACACAATCCCAGCTGAGGAATAAGGGTCTTATCTAGTGAAACGATCGGTCATTTTCTAAAAAAACAAATAAAAAATTACATACACAAATGCATGCAACCACAAATGCTCGTCTTGCACCAGCTCTGTGATGTGCGTCTGCAACTTCACCCATTACGTAATCATGTTGGAAAGGTCACGCGTGGTTAGTTCTTCGTCTGTGTACTCCGGTTCAAAAAGGTAGGGCGAAAAACGCCAACATTAAAAATCGTCCGACATTGTTGTTTTAGCTTTTTTTTTTGTAAAGAGCATTTGACTTTCTTTGCATTTTCAGGTCGTTACTTCTGCCTACGTCATGCGTGAAGTCGAGTATTTGTGGTTAAAATGTATATACATTTTTTTTTTTTTTTTTTTTTTAGAAAAGGACTAATGGTTTTGCTAAATAAGACCCTTATTCATGTAGAGCCCTTTGTCCCGTTGGTTCCCATTGAAGTCTACTATATGGAGAAAAACCTTGTTTTCCTTCATTTCTTTTCGACTGAAGAAAGAAAGAAATGAACATCTTGGATGACATGGGGGTGATTAAACTATCAGGACATTTTTATTCTGGAAGTGAACTAATGCTTGAGGAAGGTTCTGTATGTGCACTGTAAAGAAGGGTTTCCCCGAGGAGATTCACGTGAATTATATATGATGAACAGTGTTAAATGTATTATTTAGTATTTCATTTATTTATTTAAAATATTATTTACATATTATTTAAATTGATTTCAGTAATTCTTAATTAATCATTACCTGTTGACAGCCATAATAAAAATGTAATAAAATAATAAAAATAAAAACAATTTAATTGGGTAAGTAACAAAGTAAGTGTGAAAGTATTTATTGAATGTAGTATTTATCATTTTGTATGGCTATAGATAATTATTAATCTTAAAAATGAATCATTTTAACAGCAATAATAAAATGTCAATATATAAATTAGTAACAGCAGAGTCAGTGTGAAATTCTGTACTTGCTTGAAATAACATGATTTTTCAATTATTTGTTTAATTATTATACAAGATACAGTATTGTATCACTTAATATTAATTGTAAGACTACATGATATACTTTTGGCAAAAATGTAACAAAAAGTATGCATATCTAGTAGGTGGAAAAAAACTCAATGAAGGGTGCTCAACCACAAAAAAATAACAAACAAAGAAAGAAAAAAATATTTATAGCATGTTTTCATCAAAAGAACACACATCAGGTCTGATGAAGAGCCACATGGCTCGAAACGTTATATTTTCACTTTTCAAAATGAGTTTGTCTTACCTCAGGACTAATTAATTGGGCTGCAAAAGGCTAAGAAGCAAATAAAAACATTGGAAACTTGTAAAATATCATGGATGTACATATTATTTATCATCTACACAATTAAAGATGTGTAATTTGAAACGTGCTAAGAAAGTAAGAATATTAAGCATACAAAAGTGTGAAGTTGTGAAAAACATTGTATTTAATGGAAAGGTTGGAGTTAGGTGGTATTTGAAGTAAATTAAAAATGTAAGTGTGGGGTTAAACAGTTAAACATTTGGAAACAATATTCTAAACTTTAAAGATACACAACACAAACGGATACAAAACTTTAGCAAAACTAAGATGTTTAAAGAGGCACATTGAATTCCCTCCATTCCCTTCTGTTGAGCCGTCACCTATCGGAGCTTCTGTAACGCATCTCTCTTGGGCTGCAGTGGTGGAGTGTTTTGTATGCTGTAATGTCCTGACGATGCTGCACTTGTTTGGCTGTCAGGCCTCAGTGCTGCTGTACAGATAAGCCTGGTTTGGTGTGTATGTGTGCTTGAGTGTAGAGTGATTGTGCAGTGTGCTTGAGGTAACAGACTGTGTGTACGGTAAATGTCTGAGTGCGTCGGAGCTCTCCGGGCCTGGCTTTGATAGTGGCAGACTGTGTGAGTGTGTTAAAGCTAAACTATGATAGACTGTGTTTGTGCATGGCTGAGTGATCCGTGAAAGTGAAACTCTCCTGGTTGTGACTCATTCAAACCAGCAGGCCTGCTGTCTGCTGCCACAGCCTGGTATTATGTACAAACACACACGACTCATTCAAACCAGCAGGCCTGCTGTCTGCTGCCACAGCAACTTGTGTATTATTACAAACACACACGCACCATATGATAACTTTTTGTGATAAACAGACCCAAATGTAGGTGGTTGTTCACTGAAACACTCTACTTTGTGAAAAAAGTAGCAATGGCTTTCTTTTGAGTTGATGAACAAACAAAACTCTTCTGAATGATTTGTTCATGAATTCAGTTGTTCAACTCACTGACTCAGTGAGTTGCTTGCAATGGCCTTTTTTGGCATTGAATTGATCAAAACTAAAGACATATAATATAATATTCATCAAAGAATCCTGAAAAAAAGTGCATCATGGTTTCCTCAAAAATATTAAGCTACTGTTATTAACATTGATAATGTTATCAGAAATTAGCATATTAGAATGATTTGTGAAGGATCACGTGACACTGAAAATTAAATTTTTCCATCACAGGAATAAATTACAATTGAAAATATATTCTAATAGAAAACAGTTATTTTAAAATTTTAATAATATTTCACAATATTACTGTTTTACTATATTTTGATCAAATAAATGTAGCCTTGGTGAGCATAAGAGACTTTTGAAAAAACATCAAAAATCTTACCAACCCCAAACATTTGAACGGTTGTGTACCTCATCAAAATTGCAAAATATTTCTTCCTGCATTCCATGTTGGTTTCAAGGTTATTTTCCTAAACGAAAACTAAAACTAAGATGAAAACGATTGATGAAAAATCAATTTCGTAAACTGAAATAAAATAAAAATGTCAAAATATTTGAAAAACTAAAACGAAACTAACAACAGTTATTTAAAAACGAACTGAAATAAAATAATAATTAACAAAAATAAATAATCGTTTTCGTAATCATCACGTTCTCACCCCTTGGCGGAAAAATATATGAGCTGTGTGACAGTTTAGGGAAATACCTGTAAATGGCGCATCATGCACATGGGGTTCATCTGACGGAGAGACGCAAAGCAGTTTAAAGCAGAGTCCTGCACGGGTCCTGTTTGGTAAACGTGCACCAGCAGTACTTAACAGAACACCCGACAGCAATTATCCGACAGCAGCCCTAATTTATTTCTGTACCAGACCAGAACCGCCAGTCGCGACCCAAACCGAACCCGCATTAATCTACAACATCAGGTAGGCAAAATGATTTATTTTCTCATGTAACACAAGCAATCAAACCAACATTAGGCAAGTTGGTGCTTTGAAGAAAAACAGACACGCAGAGCAACATGATAATTAACAGAAAAAAGATGAGAACGCACCTTTCTGTAAACAATACAAAACTTGGCCTAGCATCTTGTGATCACTCTGCCAAACTTTTGAACAAATATTCATAGGCTAAATCACATCATACACACACTTATAATTCTTCATAAATAAAGAAAATAACATATTCAAATATGAGGCTATAAATACAATTGCCGTTATTATTGAATTTCATTAGTCCCAGTTATGATTTATGTGCGGCTGTTCACGGAAAAGTGAGCAAGACACAACAGTTACATATCATGATTATGGTTAGATAAGAAAAAAGACATAACCAAATTAGGCTACATTTATTTTAATATAAAATATCTCAACACACCATTAGATATGACATTAAGCGCAACTTGTGTAGATTTATTTAGTAAAAACGCTTGACTGCTTCCTTTGGTGTATATTTGTATACTTTTACCATCTAATCAATCTCAGCGTGCATTAATTTTGTGTCTCTAAACGTTTGCCTCACTAAGATTAAATTATGCCTACGTCTTACTTTGGCCTTTGCTCTGGAAGTGATTTTCTGATTCTGCTAAACTTTAATTAAAACTGAAACTAAGCTATATAAAAACTAAATTAAAATGTGTTCACAAAATAAAAACTAAAACAAAAAAAATATTAATGAAACTAATAAAAACTCAACTGAAATTTATAGCAAATTTTGAAAACGATATTAAAGTAAAAATGAAGATGTTTATCTTTAAATAAATTATGGAGGATAATTCACTTACCTGTCTGTATGTGAAGATTTAATTTTATTTCATTTTCATTTTCTGCATTTTTCTCTGAGATTTCTAAATAAAACATCAAGGAGTTTTTCAAAGAGAAGCAGGTTAGCGTTGCTGTAAGTTGAGCATGTTTGGATGTGCCGAGGCGAACTAGGCAAATCTTGACAATCACAAACATGTGATGTGACCATTTTCAGATTGCTCAAAAGATTTTTGAATTGATTATGGAGTGTCTTAGACTCCTGTGGGTAAGTGAGCTCAAATTTTGTCTTTACCAAAAAGAAAAGAAAAAGTGGGTGGAATGGCTTGGATATGCAGAAGACTTTCTCAATAGACAATGTTTGAAACGCTTCACAGCGAGACCCCTACTGAGAGCGGAAATGGGGCCAGCCAAAGATCTCAGCTGGAGGAAATGTGCTTGTGATGATGCAGCCAGACACATACTCCAAATGATAAATTATCATTGGTCCTTATTCTTTTTTTAAATCAGAAGAGGAATTTGGGCCACATGGAGCTTCATAACGTTGGCCTCAACTGCATGGATTTTTCCCAGCTTCTGGAACACATTGAGCTCTCTTGTGCATCGCTCACTAGTTTGTTATCCCGTACACTTGTTTGTGTTTTTTTCTACGTATTTGAATGCATTGCCATGAGTAAGAGGATCTTGGCATTCTGAAGCGTGCTGATAAATACATTTTTACTGTCTAATTAAATCCTTTGTTGCTGTAATGCTGTAAAAAATGAATAGCCATTAAATATAAAGGACAATAATAAAATGGCTGGATGGCATTGGCTGTGCACGCAGGAAATGAGTACAATGTTAACGTTATATTCACTCCATCTCTGTTGCAGCAGATGCGCTGCGGAAGCCTCGTCTGTTGAAGAGCTTCTCGTGTGTGTTGGAGGGCCTACGTGTGGCACTCTTCCCCTCCGTGGAGGTCTTCGAATCTGACCTGCTCCAGCTGCTCAACAGAGACAGCCAGAATACAGTAAGCAACTAAATGACTCCAACCAAACGTTTAGGCCATTCAATTATTTAAATTCAGTAAGTACTTTTTTTCAGAAATTATTATATGACTCCTCCTTAAAGGGTTATATACAGTTTTTAAATTGTTTTTATAATTTTTTTATAACACTTATAATCTGTGCAGAAATGTCACACAAACTGTTTTGATCAGACTGAAGTTGCCAGGAACAGGGTTATTATAGTTAAAACTGAAACTAAATTATGCATAGTAAAACTATATAAAAAACTATATAAAAATTTTTTATTAATTAAAAAAAACTTTAACTGAAATAAAAACTAGTTGCCAAGTCAGCATGTGCCATATTAATTTAGCTTAACTTTTTAAATGAATATAAATTATACATAGAAAAACTATATAGAAAAAAATACTAAAAATGACAAAAATTTGAACAAAATTACTAAAACTTTAGTTAAAATTGGAAACAGAAAATATAAAACTAAAAATTCATTCAAAATATTAATAAAAACTTCTAAATGACACTAAAATAACAGTGGTCAGAAATATTGTTAATTCTGTATTTTGATACTTTGTTCATACTTAATGGAAGGTGTGCTAATTTGTTATTTTTTTTATTTTTTTATTTTAGCATTTTGTTTGTGAGTGAAGAGTGTTGAACTTTTTAGTGACACCTTTCAGTGTCAGAATCCATCATAACACAAAAGCAGACCTTCTGCTGTTGTAACTAATATATTTGCACACATTTTCTTCCTACAAAATAATTTATTCCAGAATTTCCATTAATTTGGTGGTTAATGAGGTTAAGTGAGTTGTATTCGTATGATTGAAGCAAATTACTCTGTATACACTATAGTCTCTTTTGCATGCCGAAATAAACAACCTGAATAAATGCGCTTTTTGGTAGATTATTGTCTTCAGTGCTTTAGCAAATGCACAGGTGGTCTGAATGCAGTCTGGATAAAGTAGTCAGCAGTGAAAATCATTGTTGATTTCACTGGCACAGTGTGATAGGTTTTGTATTAGAATGTAGACTGTTCTGCAGACTAACTCATTGTGTGTTCCAAATTTCTCATATTAGAGTTGCATTGTCTCTCTCTGATCAACCTCACATATACATTATAAATCTAACAAAATTCTCTACAGTCACAAACACCATCTGCTCCTGTTTTTGCTATAATGAAGATCTAAATGAACAAAGTAATTGCAAAGAGGCTGTAGAGACCTCCAAAACTTCAGATGGTAGAGATGTTTGGGTTTGGTGGGTTGATAGTGGATATGGTTTGGATGCAGCGTAGTGGTTAAAGTTTGAAGCTTGTAGTTGATAGGTAGTAGGTTTAAACCCCGCAAAATGTCATCCAAAAGCCATAACCTTGACCTAATGTTTTGACTTTTCAAGCTACACTACTGTTTAAAAGTTGTTGTTTTTTCCGAAGGAAATTTAATACATTTATTCAGCAAGCATGCATTAAATTGATCAAAAGTGACATTAAATACTTTTAGATTTTTATTTTTTTAAATCTTCAAATAAATTTTAAATACATGCTGCTCTTTTGAATTTTCTGTTGATCAAAGAATCCTGAAAAAAGTGTCACGGTTTCCACAAAAATATTAAGCACAGAAATGTTTCTTGAGCACCAAATCATCATATTAGAAACATTTCTGAAGGATCATGTGATACTGAAGACTGGATAAAATAATGTTTCAAAATATTACTGTTTTTGTTGTATATTTGATCAAATAAATCAAAGTAAGTTCTTTCAAAAGCATTCAAAGTCTTGCTGACCCCAGACTTTGTGTAGTTACTACAAAAACCGTTATGCATAATCTAAAAATGAAAGGTTTATTTACCTTCATGTCTTTAGAAAACTGCATGTTTTTTTCCCTCTATGGGGCACAAAATGTACAGAATTACTAGATCAACATTCGTTATTACTCACTGAAAGACTTCTGAAAGAGATTTATTCCTGACAGACATATCGCTTGGCGCTTTGCGTCACGCTTAATTAAGACGTGATATAAGTTGCTTTGGATGGAAAGTGTCAGCAAATGAGCACAAATTAGTAATTAAGTGATAAGTCTTGTTATGGCAATTTCTTCCCCCCCCCCCCCCAAGAGGCTCACTTTGCATTGTGGGAAGAGAGCAGTGCATTTTCCATAAGACAATATTCTGTATTCTAGTGTGGTTGTGTTTCAGGCTGTGTGGATCTATGAAGGCTGTCTGCAGACTGTGTGTGTGGGTGTGTGGAGCCTGGACCCCGGTAACCATGTTTGACAGATGCACTCATGCGTTTGCAATTATTTACACACAGCAGACACACCGCTTTGGTCATCCCTTAAACTTGGAGAGAGAGAGAGAGAGAGATAACAGCAGCAGGACAAGAGGGGAAAAATTGAAGTATAGTGGAAATTGATAACAATGTCATTTTTGACGACTTGTGACAAACCTTTTGTTTCTCACCCTTTCATGGTGGCACTTCTCACTGTTTATTGTGTGAGGCAGTAAAACCTTCAGTACTCTTTAATCAGGTGTCCTTAAAACCCAGACAGACATACGCGCCCACCTTACACAAGAGTCCGTTTTAATTGTGCTTCCTAAACCGCTCGGGTTGTGTCACTTTCCCTGCGGTGTCAGTGGAATGTCAGAGGAACTATTTTAGCTGAGCTATAATCGGCTCATAGGACGTCACTTGTTGTCATGTTGAAGTGAGTCTCTTTTTGTTGTTCTTGGTGTATTTATGATAATATCATTACAGTTTTTGAAATTTCTCTTAGTGTTTTTATGATAGTACTTGCAGGGCAGTACTGTATTGATATTCATCAGAAGTTCTGGGCAGGGTTTGTTTAAAATCAACCTCAAAATAACCTCAGGTGTTAAATATCTGCTATTAATTCGCCCTAAACTGCTTACAGTACAGAGTCCGAATTTTGTTTTGTAGATAATTTCAGCCTATTTCAGCCAGTGTTCTAGTATCTATTACCTTTTTAAAAATAATTTTAAGATTGAAACTCTCCGTTGACCTACACAGGGTTGCTAAATGTTCAGCATTCAAAATCTTTATCTGAGCATAAATTTAACATTATACTTTTGCAACTTTATAAGCATTTCCTTCTGGAAATGTAAATCTAGTTACATAACCAGAGGAGCAGGATCGTCCAATAATAATAACTTACATTTTAATGTACCGACGCACATATTGATTCTTAAAGCTGCAGTCCGTAAGTTTTGCCTCTTTGTCGCCATCTATGTTTGAAAACCTGGAATTGCAGTTTCTTGTGGAATTATCTTGTTTGCATGGGCTGTACTCTGGCACGGCTTCAGCGCGGATGAATCTAATGTTTTGAGGTGAATGTGTTGCTGTCAGTCACCGCACTGGTGTGGATGTTTACTGTACTTCACAATCACAGATTCTAGCCTACATCTTGGAATATATGACCCAAATAATAATTTTCACCAGATATTGCCATCTGAACAAGTAAGTAACAAGTCTGCCACGTTTGTTCTGCCCAACTGAGGAAAAAAGTATTACAATAAATCGCGTTACCAATGGTGATTATATCTAACAATCGGTTAGCTCATATCACATCAAACCGTGCAAAGTATTATTATTGTTATACTTGATTCTCAAATTATTAATGTTAACAACATCAGAATTGCGTGACTATGAGTATAGTGTGTATTAACATGTGGATTTCAATTTCTGTACAGTCTAATCTCTAATTGTCATGCCATTCGAATTTCATATTAAGAAATTCTTTTAACCCAAAAAGCAAATTATGCTCCCTTCGAACTGGTTTTCTTTGAAATACAAATCTTGTGTAATTCCAGGCTATCTGTAATCAGAAGCACATTTAAAACTGGAATATAATTTAATTTCATTCACATGTGTTTCATAAACACATAATCCTTTCTGGATTACAATCCGCCATCAAAATGATACATTTAATTATTCTAGCTGCTGTGAGAAAAGGCTATAAACGATCCGTCACCTGCAGGATCCTCACATGTGATAGCCTAGTAGCCGGGACAACTTCTTCATGTTTACAGACCTGATGTAATGACGCAGTGCCATGCTCGAATTTCCCGTGAAAACCTACCCGTACCACTCAAATTAGAAAAAATTATTATAAGTTAACCGTTGTGAATCGGGCTAAAGTAAGGTGATAGATTTGAACACTGGCTGGTTATGTACTTGCTCAAATATTGATTTTGGATCATTTTGAACCTAAAAAAGTTACGGACTGCAGCTTTAACTTAGTTGATTTAATTATGCTAATACTGAAATAATAATAGCCTAATAATAATAATAATATTCTTATAATAATCATCATTATTATTAATTATTAAAAACTAGTATTGTCAAACGATTAATCGCATCCAAAATAAAAGTTTTTGTTTACATACCATATGTATGTGTACTGTTTATTTATTATGTATATATACATAGATACATACAGTATATACTTTGAAAATATTTACATGTATATACATTTATATATTTATATTATTATGTTTTATATTAAATATATATATATATATATATATATATATATATTTAATATATAAACATAGTATAATTTTCTTAAATATATACATGCATGTGTTTGTATTTATATATACATAATAAATATACACAGTACACACTCATATATTATGTAAACAAAAACTTTTATTTTGGATGCGATTAATCATGATTAATCGTTTGACAGCACTATTAAAAACACCAATACAATAAATAAAAACAATGATGATAATACTGAAAACATTACTATTAATAATAATATGGTTATTGATATTAATATTATAAAACATCTTCAAAATAATCATTTATGATGCTACTGAAATATTAATATATTATTATTAATAATATTACATTCATATTAATATATTAATAATATTAACAAATATGCTGTATACAAAATAATATTTTTTGCTGTGATTTCTTTGACGTACTGTGTAATTTGTGTTTTATTTGTTTGTTTATTTTTTGTTTTTAAAGAAGTAATTAAAATTATTTTTGTCAATGAAATACAAACATTGACATTTATACTCTTTGATCAATCCATAACCCATTATGTTCTGATCACAGGTTAAGGGTTGTTTTTCTCAGCACATACACATTAATCTCTGATTAATTCAGGGAATAACAAAAAACAAATGTGATGAACAGGTCAGACAGGTGGCCTCCAGCTCCAGATTTACAGCAGATGATCTTTAGCAGGGTCAGAGGTGATTAGATGAATCCATCATCTGTGATTGGCCAGCAGCTGTAAATAAAAAATGCTCTTTCTTCATTGTGTTAACAAGAAGGATGGAGACAATGGTGACAGAAAACAAAAAGAAAAATCGAGATAAATAGTATGAGAGAATTGGGGGAGGGAATATTCATCAAAATCTGTGCACTCTCATCGCCTGACGTCACTTCTCTGCAGTTCTGAGGTGATAATTCACATGTGATAGCGGTTGACAGCAGGCTCTAATTGGCCCTCATGTGGGTGGTTGACCTTTAGAGAGTGTGACTCTCAATGCATTGTCATCAGGATATTGTTGACGCTCTAAACACATCTCACTCTGTGAAAGATGCATGAAACCCCCAACCCACAGAGGTGTATATATCCAGGCAGGTACAAGAAAAAGGAAATAAGGGGATTGTTGTTTTTAACAGTATTGATCACCAGGGCATGAACCCAGGGTTTTGTCTTCTATATTCTGTAGGTATTCAGTGCCAGTTTAGGTGCTTGAAATGTATTTAGACTTCTCAGAAAGAGCAGTGTGGGTTTATGATTCATTGGCTCAGGAACACTAATTCAACTACAAAGGTGGTCGGCTGGTCCAGGGCCAGAGTGAGAGAGTTTCAGGTCGGTTGATGGAAATGTCACTTGTCTTTTTATCCCAGCGCTGTAAGTTTATGCCAGTGCATGTACATGAAGTTTTATACTTTGCAAACTTAAGCATTTGGTTTTGTGGGGCATTAATCTGTGGTAAAATCATCTAACTGGGATAAGTTCCCATTTTTTAACATTAGTTAGTACTAACAAACAATGATAACTAACAATGAAATATTAAAATATAGTATTTACTAAAGAAACATAACAAAGCATTAATTAGTCTTAGTTATTGTTAATTTCAACATTTACTTATACATGATTAAAATCAAAAGTTCAAGGAGGTAACATGAACTAATAATGATCAGTTATATTTTTATTAGCTAACAATTAAGCTAAAGATTATTGTTTGTGAAAGTTAGTTAATGCATTAGCTAGTGTTAATTAATGGGTTACAGTGTTACAGTTAAGTGTTACAGAAGAGTTTTTTTTGTATAATTGTATAACTGTGTATCTCAAATCTTTTTTTTAAAGAAACCCTCATATTTGATTGATAAAATGTTATATTTATTATTTATAAATATAAAATAATACAAATTGCATGTGTGTGCTTGGTCCAAATTAACCCACAAGAAGAGTAAATTTTGTATACAGTAAATTTTGACCTTGTGGGGACTTTTTTTTTTCCATGAGGAAAAAAGCTTATAAATAATTTTAATTTTAATTAAATTAAAATTAAGTTTTTTGAAAATCTAAAAATTGTCAATAGCTTTGTGTGAGGGTAGGTTTAGAGGTAGGGTAAATGGATACAAGTTTGTACAGTATAAAAATCATTAGTCAATGTAATGTCCCCATAAAACATGGAAACCTGTGTGTGTGCGTGTGTGCGCGTGCGTGTGTGCGTGTGTGCACGTGTGTGCGTGCGTGTGTGTGTGTTTGGCCCAGTGACAATGTTATCACTTGAACTAATCTGAGATACTAGCCTTACCAGCTTCTAGCAAAAAGAAAAAAAAAAGTTAAGTCCTGTCCTTGTCCTCTTCTTCATGCTTTTCCTCATCCTCATCTCATCCTTGACCTTATTCTTCTCCTCATCCATATCTTTGCCCTCATCCTCGTCTTTATCCTCGTCCTGATTGAGAACACTACTTACTGCTAGCAGCTGCGTAAGATAAGCCTTGGCCCAAAGCTCGAACACTTCCTTCACAATTATCATGGCTATTTTTGCTCACAGTTTGGCAAAGCCTGGTGAATTTGGGCCATTTGTCTACATTTCTATTTTCAGGCCTGCCTAAAAAATAAAAATAAAAAAACATTGTAAATTCAATACAAATATAAGCACAGAGACACCAAACAATTCTAGCTGCTACAGAATGAGCTTCATACACAAAATTGATCTAACAACTTTAACACTAAGTTTTATCCAAGGATTGGATTCTAGGTACGATTTTTTTTTTAATGAAATATCCAACTGTTTTCCCCACTTTGCTATTTTCATTAGTTCCTTCATACATCCTTGCAAGATTATATCTTTTTAATTTCACTTCTGTTTAATTTCATATGGAGCGTTGATTAAACTTTGATTTAGCTTATTGACTAGATGAAAATACTTCTTTTCACTTTTTACTTTCAGAGCTGTGCAGTTTTTTAAATTAGATATGAATGACATGCAAAGAGGGTCTAAAAGAACACAATAAGCCTAAATTGAATCTAACTCTCTGAAAAGATGTTCTAAACAAAGCGCAACGCTCAATAAATGGCCATGGTGGTTTTAGATTGTATCATTGCATTACTGCTGATGTTCGATTACTGTTTTCAATGTTCAAAGAATAAAATGTGAAAAGACCTGTTACCATAGTGCTTTTCCATTTATGAATTTTCAATTTAGGACACTACTTTGTACATTGCTGCCTCAACTAAACACTTTCTCACACTCTTTCTCCTCTGAATTATTGACCTTTTGTATAAAGCCTCTTCCATGACGAGGGAAGTTGGCATCAGCTGAATCTACCCGTCTAGTATTAACTGGCTAATCCTCTATGCCACTGGGAAACTTTTGGGTGCTTATTTTGACTGGCTTTTGACCGAAGGTTTGAGCCATTTTGTTACGTTGTTGCGAAACATTTTTGTGTTTGGCAACTGCGTTTGTATATTTTGTGTTCATCTGTGCATTTGTGTGTTTTGTTGATGTTCTTCTTAGCAGAGGGCAGTGATTAGCATCATCAATGAGAGGTGTTTGTCAGCTGCAACAATTGAAAGCTGTGTGTGTGTGTGTGTGTGTGTGTGTGTGTGTGTGTGTGTGTGTGTGTGTGTGTGTGTGTGTGTGTGTGTGTGTGTGTGTGTGTGTGTGTGTGTGTGTGCGAGAGAAGCTGAGTGGGCGGATGTGGATAACATGCTAATGATACTGCTGTTACACTTCCTGCATGACTCATCACAGTGTGATCCAGCACACTCTCTCAGTGTGGGCACATACACACACACTCACAATCTCTTTTAAAGCCTGAGATATGATATATAACTGCATTCATTCTGCTCTTTCTGAAGGCATGCTGGGATGCTCATAAGCATAATAAGCGGGTTTATCACAGACCGTATGTTCCTTCTGAAATGCTACTAAACTTTTAGATGTGCAGTGAAATCACTTGTGAGCGCTTAGCTGTGGTGTAAACTGTACTAAATACTAATCAAAACTGTCGTAATATTTTGAAAACACTGCTAAATGTAATCTTTAGCAGATCTCAAAATGAATATCTATTCATACTAGTGGTCGACTGATATTGCTAATATAAATATGACTTGCAAAGTGCAATTATTGTTTTTAGATATACCAGATTACTACTGTACTGCTGGTTAGAGTCTTTACTTGCTTTTTAATTTGTGTTTTAATGATTTCTATTTTTTTGAAAAACACTATAATAAGATTACAGAATCAAGAGGTTCTGATTTGAAGCATACATCTGGTTATTTTATGGATTTATTTATTTAGTTCAAATTATTATTTCAAATGGATTTCCAAATGCTTTATTTCTAATTATTTTAGTAAATATTATGTAAATTATGCATGTGTTATTTGCTATCTTTAAATAAAATAGTGTGGTATTTTATAGGTCTATATCGGCTTTATATTGGCTATCATCCACAATGCATTCTAAGATATTTCAATGGCCTTCAAAAATCCATATCGGTCAACCAATATTTCATACTGTGCATTATAATATTGTGAAAAATGTAGGGATGCACGATATTGGATATTTGTCGATATCCGATATGCCAATATTTTTCAACTCCTTTTGACTGATAGCCGATTGTAACGGAGCCAACGAGACGTGAGGCGTGAGGATCCATTTGCAAGGCTTTATTAGAAGGTGTGGTCATGAAACAAGCATTGGTCGGTACACAGCAAACAGACATAGACGAGGCAAGACAAAGAGTAATCCTAGAGCAAGCGTAGGTCTGCGATCGGCGAACAATATCCAACAGGGCAAGGCAGAGAGATAATCCAGGTACACGAGCAATAATCCAACGAGGTGCAAACAAAGTCCGAACGGCAAGGCAAAGGGTTAATCCAGGAAACACGGGCAGGTATCAAACACGAGGCAAGGCAAGACTATAACAACTGCGTGGGCTCCGTAGAGTAGCTATCGCTAGGATATACTCTATACAATACTCAGCAGAGAGGAAGAGGAAGTCCATGGTTTATGTAGGGTGTGTGATCAGTGCAATCAGCTGTGTGTGTCGTCAGTGCAATGGATGATGGGAATTGTAGTCTGAGGTGGCTTGCAACAGTTAGTGTAGCGTAAGAGTCCATGTGGTGAGCGAGTGACCTCTGGTGGTGAGTTAATGGAAGTTCATAGACCAGATTCATGACACCGATGCTGATACTGATATATTTCCTTTCATTTGGAAACAACATCAAGTCTCTCCTGTGCAGAGATTATCAACAAATTAATTTTAATTTTGTTAGTTTTTTACAAAAACTTGCCTGTTAGAATCAAATAAACAATTAATGAAGTTCTTTTATAACTAGAGTACACTGATAGCTGAAAATAACTGTACATAAACTATAAATCAGTCACTGCATTTTTTTTCCAGACAAATGCAGTGGTAACTTTAAAGGGGTCCTATTATGCTCTTTTACAAAGTCTTGATTTTGTTTTTGGGGTGTACTAGAACATGCTCTCATGCTTGGTGGTTTGAAAATCGCATTATTTTTTACATAATTTACATTATTACAATACCTTTCTCCCCAGCCTGACACAAACGGCTCGATTAGTTCCGGGTTTGATGAAGGCCCGCCTTCCGAAAAACAAAATGTGTTGTGATTGGTTAGCTGTCCCAGTGCGTTGTGATTGGCGAACAGCTTTTCAGTATTGCCCCGCTCCTTGCCAGAACAGCAAGTTCGTCAATATTTCTACATCAATTCAGACCTCGAGAATATTGAACAAGAGGATCACGCAGAACCTTTGCACGTACGGATATTGCAAGACATATTAAAGTGGTAATGTTATTGTTGTTGTTGTTTTTTTGGCTAAATCACGTTTTAGATAGGATGTCAACAACAGCTTAAAAATAACTGCATTGACTATGTACAGATAAGTGCAACGGTAATATGTATTATGTTTATTGTTCTTTAATTCTAACATTATAACATGAATTGCAGTGAAACTGTTATACAGTTGAATTTATTTATACCATAGTCCCACAGACTTACATTTGTGGCTGCATATATATGCAAATTCATTCTCTGCCAGCGGGAGGCGCTGTTGGAGTGGTAGAGAGCGATGTTTCCCCTGTAACGCTGTACACAAAGCAGAGCTCTGTTCACAAACGCTGCTTTATCAGACATTATATGCAAGATTAAATGAAAATGACATCCAAAATTTTCTGAAAACAGTTGGTTTCCATCAGAAATACAGTGATATTAAAACACCAGCAGGGGTTTCAATTTTGAAACCTGCAGTGCTCAACCAAGCGTCCCCCCCCCCCCCATTCAAATTTCTGTAGGCAGGATTTACAATTTGTGATATCACAAATACAGGAAAACAACTTTGTAGTCCAAACGAGCCGTTCGCTGTAGTTCTTCAAAAGGGATTTTTTTTAAATGAAATATCTCCCTTTGGAGTGGACTTTGAGATTTGTAACTTTGTAGATTGTTTTATGCCCAAACATACACACTACACACTGACTAAAATACAAAAGGTGAAAAAGCATAATATGACCCCTTTAGCATTTCATTTGAAGATTTGCATTTAACAGCTTTATTTAATCAGAAACTCGATCTTAAAGGTGCAGTATTTAAGATTGACAGCTAGCAGTTGAAATGGGTACTGCAACAAAGGCATTCCGCCCCGGAACATCCATTTCAGTGTAGAATTACTGGCTATAGCATTATTTTTCAGAGAAACAGCTATGTAAACATAACATGATTCCTTGACAGCAATACACTGTTTTCCAACAACTTGACAGCAGGATCATACAGATTCCAACAACTCATGGGCAGGATCATTGCCAGGCTAGCGGTTATTGGGTACTGTTGAAATGAACCTGCAATTCCAATTTCTGAACCTGCCCGAAACTATTTCAGAGTCAGAGGCAGCTATTTAAACACAGAAAAGCTATACAAACATATTATGTTTCCTAAATATCTACAAACATATTATGCTATTTTTTTGCTTTAGAAAAGTCAAAAACTTACGTACAGCACCTTTAATGTTATTTGTGTATTTTACTTTCATTTTATTACAGGTAGGCCAGCAGCCTAAGTAAATAAAACGACTTACCGGAGGGGAATTAGGACCTGGGGGAAGCTGCCGCTGCTGCATGCGCTAGTGACTATTGACTTTCTTGCACAAATAATGCGTCATTCTCAAATTAAATGCGGCGATCTGAAACAATGAATCTAATTACCATTCAGGCAAAAGTTTGCTTCAATAATGACCACACTGCTGATGTGATCTTATCGCTAGCACACCCTGTGCACTTAAGAGTTATTCCTCTTATCGGCAAGGCATATCAGCTTATTTTTTTATATCGGGCCGATGCTGATGTTTACATTTTAAGCCATTATTGGCTGATTCCGATAATATTGTGCATCCCTAGAAAAATGTTTTAAAAATTGTAATATAGGCCATTTATCAGTTGTCAGCCATAACATGAAAATAATTGAGTTAATCAGCGTTGTCCATAATCATAATATTAGTGCATGCATAGTTATTAAAAAAACTGCACACACAGACACACATAGCAGATATGAGTACAACTATTCCATAAATAGTGTTCAAGATTATAAAGATAAAGAAACAGGCAGCCATTTTCCGGTTATTCAATATAACCTGTGGTACTTTATCTTAATCTGCAGGTGTATTGATATAACTCAGTCCCTCCTGGTGCTTTCGTAGGGGCTTCAGCATTAACAAGGGATCCATGTGTCTCTCTGCCGTAAGCAATGTTCTTCTCAGTGCTCTGATGTGCTGGATTTCATAGATTTCAACGTCATTCATTCTGTGTCGTGCTGTGTTTCTAACCCTGTCTTGCAGTTTTCCCAGGGTGTCTGATGGAGACCTACTTTAGTGGGACAATGTGTTATATGTGATATGTGACATATTAACACCCTAATACTGATTTCAAGCAAACTTTGTGACGTAGATGCACATTTTAATTCCTGTGACAAGCTTCAAACTAAATTGGGGAAGAAGTTCACATTTGCATTTATGATTCCAGTCATTGTTTTTCCATGTAAAGTCTACAACCAAAAGTATTTTGAGATAAACATCTGAAATTTGAGCCATCAGAATATGTTGATATATGAATATAAAAATCACACATTCTAAAACACATTTTAGCAATTGTATAGCAGCGCTGTGGCAGCAACCTGCAAGTTTTGCTTAAGTTATGCATGGCCACAGTATTCAGGTCTTCATGAGTAGGCATCATTTTAAACTATTAATTTCTTCCGGTGTAAAACATTTAGTGGAAATCATTACTTTGCACCTTTAAGGGTTAACAGTAATTGTCTCTTGGTTCTTTAGGCATTCACACATCATTTTAGTTATGTCACTGATTATACCCTGGATAATTTTCTTTTTACTCCCAGCTCTTGCGCAAGTCATTTGTCAATAAATCCCAATAAATTTTATTGTAAATTTTATGAAAGCCATTAAATGTCTATTATGTGGGTAGAGCCGCAGTGCAGATTCAAATTAATATAAGGAAGCTCGTCTTTGTTCTCTGACTTACCCTTGACTCTGAGTTCTTTCGACCACATTGCCGTCTCGCAGAAGTCAATAGCTTAGTCAGACCCTTTTATAATTTTCAAAGAACTGAAGACTTGCTGACCAAAGAACTCTTTTGTGCCAGAGTTATGTAAATTGTTCATGCTCCCCTGCAACTCTGTAAGTATAGTTTGCTGCTACAGTAATGTAATTGATTATTGATTAGAGGAACTAACACTATGTGACGGATTTTGACATGTTAATACATTTTGATGTCCACATATTTGTAAATGTGATTACATTTTGTTAGATTTTTTTCATTTATAAATAATACTTTATATTTGTCATTATCTATATCTATAAATTATTTATTCATATTTATTAAAGTGACAGCCCAGTTAATTATATATATATTTGTTTTTTGCATGATTAAAATTGGTCACTCCTCAACGGACAAAACAATGATGCTTTTCCCTCGATAATCGGCCCACTGGTATTAAATATATGCTGATTGCACTCCACAGTTATGCCACCCCTGAAATAACACACTCTCTATTCATTTCATCTGCTCACTACAAAGAAATAACCTTCAGAAACCAATTTTATTTTTCAAGAAAAAAAAAAACCTTCAGTTCTTGAGTCTGAATGCATGGGACAATGACCCTCACCTCTCCAGAGCTTGTCTTTTCTTTCTGCTATTATTCCTGTTTTGGTTTAAATGACCTTCCCAATCACTCGCCTGAACTAGACTATTCAACACACAGCAGTTTCTTTAAAATCAATTTGCTGGCCCGCATTTCGTCTTCTATACCTCTTGTTAGTGGAATTGTTAGTGCTTTTGTTCATATTGGTGACAGTTGATCGTGAGTATTGTCAAAGTGAAAGTACTCCTTGCAAAAGTCCTACTTTTTTTATTTGAATGGCCTTTGTAGCGACCTTTATTTTTGTAAAATATTACAGTATCAAGACTGAGGTGAAATAAGAGAAGAGTCGGTTGTCATTTTACGCCATGACACTGTGATCCAACCCACACATCAGTGAGTTAAGTAAGTGATATTCTTTTAGAAAGCATTGAAGTCTTTCATAAAGATTCAAAGCAACTGTTTCTATTTTTAAGTCCTCTGTTGTGATTCCACCGTCAAAAACATCAAAGACATTTTGGTTTGAGGCTGAATTTGCTGCTTGTGATGCCAATGGGAACGCGTCTATTCCCTGCAAACTAAAATCCAAAAAAGTAATAAATCAAGAAATAAATACAGAACTCTGGGAGCGAGGGGACTTAACCAGCTCTCTTTTTTGCGTGTCTACTTGATCTTCCAAACTGAAATGCCTCCGTGTGAGATAACCACATAAACAGATGCAAAATAAAAACAGCCATTATGTTTTTTCTTTCTTTTACTTTGACATTGAGTCTCACAATAAACTTTTGCGCGTTCCATATAAGCCTCTCATCTTTTGTGCATTTTGTTCAATTCAAAGTAATATTCCTCCATCCTTGTCTCCGGCCTTGTCTGTTAAAGGGCCTGTTGTCACGGCCGCTGGGCTAGATGAGGATTGACCCACGGAGTCCAGAAATTTCACAGATGAGAAACAGAGGCCAATGAGAGAGGATGAGCTTTGTCATTACTGTGAGATACACTGCGCTGCATTCATCACTCAGAAAAGATTCTCCTCCCTCGCTTTCCTTCTTCAGCCTCTCTCTCTCACTCAGTTGCTCTCTTTGCTCTGTGAAGCTGGAAATGGGGTATGATTTAACTTCAGGCCATTTCATTGTTCCCTTTAAGCTTCTTAGCTCTAAAATATTCATATTTTGGGCACAGGAAGCAAAATCTGTGACAGCACAGAGAGCAGACAAGAAGGAGAGTGAGAGGAAAAAAAAGGACAAGAGTATGAAACAGAAATAAGATATTTCTGTAGCCGATGTGTTTAGATAAGCTGCAGACAGGCTCGTTTTCTATGCTTATCTCTTTCGCTTTATCCTTCTCTGCTTTTCTGTCTCTTTTCCGGCTTTCTGTCCATCAGTCACGTCTTTTTAAAGTAATAGTTCACCCAAAAATGAAAATACCGTCATTATTTACTCACCCTCGTGTCGATCCAAACTTATGTGACTTTTTTTTTTTCCTTATGTCGAACTTTCCATATAATGGAGGTGAATGAGGATTGGGCCTGTCAAGCTTCAAAATGACAGAAGTATTGTAAAAGTGATCCAAAGAACTGCTAAAGTAATACGATAGGTTTGTGTGATGAACAGACTCACATTTTTCACTGAATATCTTGACATCAGCCCCAGCTGATTTTTGTTGCGTTTCAGAGAAGTAGTGGTGTACAATTGAACAAAACGTTTTTTTTTAGTCAATTATTTTCAACGAATCAGTTGATTCAGTTCACTAAACTGGTCTGAATGATTTGTTCTCAAATCACTACTCACTCACTCATTGGTGGTGTTGCAGCTGTTTCCAGCTCATTGAGATCAGTAAATAATTGATTATCGGTCTGTTTGTCTAAAGAATGCAAATACATTACTGTTCAAAAGTTTAAGATCAGTAAGAATTTTATCCAGCAAAGATGCATTAAGTTGAACAAAAGTTATAGTAAGGGCATTTATATTGTTAAACAACATTTCTATTTAAAAGAAACTGTTCTTTTGAACTTTCTGTTCATCCAAGAATCCTGAAATGTTTTCAACATTGATAATATTTAAAAATGTCATCAATCAGCATATTAGTATGATTTCTGAGGATCAGTTGCCACTGAAGTCTGGAATAATGACTGAAGAAAATTCAGCTTTGTCAGCACGGGAAATAATTACATTTAAAATAGAAAACAGATATTTTAAATTGTAATAATATTTCACAATATTACTGTTTTTACTGTATTTTTGATCAAATAAATGTGGCCTTGGTGAGCATAAGAAGCTTCTTTCAAAAACATTTAAAATTCTTACCAACTTTTGGACAGTTCATAAATTAATCTTGAACGCTCCATTGTCTTTTTGTGTTTCCACTTTGTCATTCATGTTTGGAATTACATGCAGTTTTGCAAATAAAAAAAGGGGGTGAACTGTCTCTTTAAGTCTGTAACGCAGTGCACTCTGCCTGTTTGTGTTTTAAAGTGGAATCCGTTGTGGGGTTCAGTGTCAAACCATATTGCACTAATTATACATCATTATATTGTTATCAACTTGTTGCAGTGAGCTGGTGTGTATGCTGCTTCTGACACACATACGTCGCTTGTGTCGTTCTCTAGGGATTTAATTGGCAGTGATATACAGTACATACACACACACACACACACACACACACACACACAAAGATCATTTGATTGGATTTAAGCCATGGTGACATATACTTGTCTCATCACTGTGTGGTTAGTAGCTCAGCTTCTTGCTTGCTAAATTAGTTTTCAAATGGAAAGTAGTGACACAGATAACAAAGTATTTATTAAGACAAATGAAACCCTAATCAGAAACAATGGATAAAGAGAAAAGTCCACCTCTTACTGAAGGCACGTGGAGATGCTTTGATTTTTAGAGACTGTAAAGTCTATATAAATATATATAAGTATAATAAATATTTTGTTTTATTTTTTATGTAACTTTTTTTGAATATATACTGTATAATTTATAGTAAAATTATACAGTACCATTCCAAATTTTTTGAAAGAAATTAATACATTTATGCATTAAATCAATCAAAAGTGATATAAAAAAATCAGACTTTTACATTATTACAAAAAGAGAAAAAAAATCTATTCATGAAAGAATCCTGAAAAAAAAGAATATCGGGTTTATACAGAAATATTAAGCTGCACAGCTGTTTTTAACATTAGTAAATAAATAATAAATGTTAATAATAATATTACAAATAATAATAAATGTTAGAATCATTTCTGAAGTATTTGACAATGAAAAGTGAAGTAATGACTGCTGAAAATTCAGCTTTGCCATCGCATGAATATTTGACAATTTAATATAATAAAACAGAAAACAGTTATTTTAAGTTGTAATAATATTTCACTATATATATATATATATATATATATGTATATTATTATTATTTTTATTTTTTTTAATAAATGCAGCTTTGGTCAGCAATAGATTTCTTTTAAAAAACATAAAAAATCTTACCTCCAACTTTTGGTAGTGTAAATACTAGTGCTGTGTTTGAAATATCGATACCACGATGTATCGTCACAGAGATTTGAGGATACGAGTATCGATACAGCCGGCCCTGTATCAATATTGTGGCATGTGTGCAGCAGTGGACCGCACTTAATTTGAATACAAGAACAACGTTTAAAATGTTTAACAACAATGTTTAAGCTGACTGCAGAGGAACACAACTGGGTTGCCTGATATAAAGAGACGTAATCCCTGAAATAGAGCTACCCACTTGCGCAATACGGAAATATCTGCTAAGTGTGATACTTATTTTTGTCAACCTGGCAACCATGTGTACGCGCGCTCTCTCCACTGGATAAACACGCTTGCTTTCTGAAAACACCGGTTAGCTAGCAGTTTAGCGATCTCCACTTCAATATTCTATTATCAGAAAAGTGAAATTCATCAAGTGTTCACTTATGAGAGAGAGAGAGAGAGATGCTGTGTATGTATGAATGACCACCGCAACAGTAAAGCTGTGGCTTTAATTCCTTCAGAAACAATGATGTTACCAGCTCCTTGTTGAGCAAGATAATGTAGCTCTTGTGCGATTAAGCTATTTTATTGATAAAATTGCGGGGCAGCACTAAAAACATTGTTGCTGAATGTCTGTGTGCGGCCGCAACGTGATCTGTGTGTGTGACTGAGCGTGTGTGTGTGTGCGTGAGATACAGTGAGCATTAGTTTAGAACTCTTTTAATTTTAATTTTTAAATGTAGAAAGTGTTAATTTGTGCAATGATAACCTACCAGCAATGTTAAGATGATTTTTTAAATATATTAATATGAGTACATTACAATATAAATTTATTAGAATGAGTACATTATTATTTATGGGCTTAAAGGTGCACTGTGTAATATTTAGGATGATCTATAGACAGAAATGCAATATAATATACATAACTACGTTTTCAGAGGAGTATAAAGACCTTACTTAATGAACTGTTATGTTTTTATTACCTTAGAATGAGCGATTTATAACTACATATACCGTGGGTCCCCTCACATGGAAGTCGCCATCATGTTTCTACAGTAGCCCTTAACGGACAAACTGCTCTACAGAGCGCGTATCGTCACTATGTTGTTCTCGCGAAAAAACACTGACACAATGATGAACAAGTAACAGTAATATTCGCAATGACATCGTTTATTGAATAATTAAGTAAATATAATTCCTTAATTTACCTTTGTAAAGAAACCTCATTGCTCTCTGCGGTCTCAGACGACGGCATCTTAGCCCTGTATCGGCCACCATAGCTTCTCTAAAGGGAGGGGTGAGCGGGGGACTGAGCCGTTGGTTGCAATTCGCAAACTCAACCGCTAGATGCCGCTAAAAACTACACACTGCTCCTTTAAAAACAAGATGCAAGCAATCAGAATATTTTACCTGGTAGGGAGTGCCCAATGTAAACATGAAACATATGCCATTACTAGGGGTGTAACGATACGCGTATCGTGTATCGAACGATTCACGGGCAGTTCCAAATGGAAGTGATCATCCCTATCCCCTTGGAGTGGGGACTTTGGAGTGAACAGGGCACGTGCGTGTCGTTATTTAGTCGTTTGGAATGCACTTGGTGAAGGGAGCGATCTAATTTCCTCATTATCTTCAGCTGGGATGTTCCCGTGACAACGCAGCACGGTGTCAGTCAGCAGATTCGCTGTTTAAATGTCAAATGTCTTTTTATTTTTGTTATCATAACTGTTGAAAATAAACATACATTTTATATTTTTAAAAGTTTTTAAAATATGCTATATAATATATAAAAAATAATATATATAAAACTTTTTAAAATGTATATATTTTTTATGCTGGTGTCCGTCAGCGAATCTGCTGACTGACACCGTGCTGCGTTGTCACGGGAACATCCCAGCTGAAGATAATGAGGAAATTAGATCGCTCCCTTCACCAAGTGCATTCCAAACGACTAAATAACGACACGCACGTGCCCTGTTCACTACTCCAAGGGGATAGGGATGATCACTTCCATTTGGAACTGCCCGTGAATCGTTCGATACACGATACGTGTATCGTTACACCCCTAGCCATTACCTATATTGTACTGTGGTACAGTTATGGAGGCCATTCATAATGCAGAGGTCAACTGCCTGCTCTGCCTATAGTTAGCAATGGCCCTATAGTATGCAGTGTTTAATAAACAGCTGTTTTACAATTTTTTTCTGAGGTGAAATTCAGTGCAGTCCCGTATCGTGATATGTATCGTATCATGGCCTCTGTATCGTGATACGTATCGTATCGTGACTTTGCTGGTGATACACAGCACTAGTAAATACCATGACAAGTATTCTTTCTCATGCAGATATTGGTCAATCAAAAATGCTTTATGAACACATTGAGAAAAAAATTGAGATTTATGAAATTTGTGTGTGGAGCTCACATGCGGTTCACAGTATTGATATTTTATTTTTTTTCTTCATCTGCACATTATTTGCAAATTTGCGCTCAAATAATAATTTGTTTTTTCGTCTGGTTAGATGCTAACTGTGTTTCATTAACTCTGTATTTGCATGATTACAATGACATTAATATAACCATAACCTGGAGGTGAGGAGGAAATATTTTCCATGACCTGAAGTTTTAATCCCTGTGTTCCTCAAAGCAGGACTGTTAATTCCTACATAAATGTGTTCTGTCTATCCTGCAGAGCCTGTAAGCTGCCCACCGACCTTTCACAGTCACACAATCGAACGCTGCGCAGGGCTGCACCACCTGAGGGCTTTGTGTTACATGTATTTGCTGAACACAGGCACATCACTACGTGATTTAATTACTTAATTAGCTCTCTCGACTGAGAACACTTTTGTTCGTGAAAACAGGCATAGACTTTTCCGTTGCTGAAACAAATAATAGCTGAATATAGAGTCTCTGGAGTACTGTCTCTCTCTGCTTGTTGCACTGCAGCGTTTCACAATATTCTTCCAGGTAATTGGACCTCAGATTTGTCATGTCGCCCACAGGTGATTTGAGACTGTTGACCAAATATAAAGTCTTAGAAGGCAGCAAAAATGGGTGTACCTCACAGGGCCACAACTGCAGACAAGTCAGAAAAGTTGTTGATCAATATCTGCTTTTTAATGATCAGTTTGTATACATATCGGTGCCTTGGTGCCATATCGACACATATATTTTTCTTATTATTGTTTAAAACACTTCTGCAGCTTAATATATTTATGGAAGCTGTGATACATTTTTTAATGAAGTTTTCTGACGAATAGATAGTTCAAAGGAACAGCATTTAGTTTAAATATTTTTTATAACAAGGTAAATATTTTGCTGTCATTTGCTGTAGTTCTAGAATAAATGTGAACATGCATTCATTTCACTCGCAAAAAAACTGATTCAGTATTCCTCAAAATGAATAAAAACAGTGAAATGCAACTCAGAATATGACACAAACCTGCAATAATTAAATGTTAAATAACACAAATATCCTTTGTGTATTTAATCCTATTGTACTAACCAATGTCTTTGCTGCTGACCTTCATTGATCCAATTCAACCATACTAATAAGCAAAAATGACTCTAGCTAAACATTTGTGCTTCTTTGTTTATTGCTGAAGTGTGTGAACTTTCTTCTTCTGCGTTCTACTTTACAGACGGTGAATTTACTTTTCCTTCAGCCTGAGGCTTATTCATTTCACTTTTGGTGTGAAAGGGCTTTTACGTTTGCCAAAAAATATAACTTTTCTATATTAAAAACAAACAAACACGCCCTGGCAAGATTTAAAAAGTAAAGCAAAAGTAACGTAACGCATTACTTTCCATAAAAAGTAACTAAGTAATGTAATTAGTTACTTTTTTAGGGAATAAAGCAATATTGTAATGTATTACTTTTAAAAGTAACTTTCCCCAACATGGTTTATGACTAACTTGAGATTTAAGTGTCATTTGATGTTTTTGCGTGCACACTGATAAATGCATTGCAATTTCATTTCTGAAATAAATTGCATTTGTGAAATTCCATTTGCTATTTAAACACAAAGCTAAAATGGAAACACAAGGTACAGTTCATCCAAAAATTTTAATTCGGTAATAATTTAAAGTCATTCTTAACCTGTTTGATTCTCTTTGTATAATAATCAGTGAATAACGACTTAAATTGCAGTGTCTTTCTCATGCAGACCTATTGTGTGTCTTTAGAAAACTAAATTTTTGTAGCCTGACTGCTTCTGGTAACCATTAATTTTCTTGTATGCAAAAAGAGCAGCTTGAACATATTGCTAAACTTCTACTTTTGTGTTTCACGGAAGAGAGAAAGTCATACTGTTTTGGAGCAACATAAGGGTGAGTAAATGATGACAGAATGTTCATTTCTGGGTTAACTTAGCTTTGTGCTTAAACGGCCAATGGCATTTTACAGAAGAACATTTAGTCTCAATGTATTTGTCGCACAAAATCGTAAAATTAAATGCACCCCACAAGTCATCATTCACATCTATATCACTGGCAAGAACCCATCAGACTCGTGGAAATGCACAGATCTGACCTATTAAGCTGTGAACCAGGCACAAAATTGCATTACATCCACTTAAAGGAAGGATTCAGAGGTACTCTGATGGTCGCTGCAGTAGCTGGGTGATTCACAGCGTAAAGTGGGATACGCGTGGACTACTTCTTGTAGGCCTGCATATAAAACACTGCACACAATTGATATGCTAATTGGAGGAGCGGTGAGTGGGAGGCCTGAGCAGATAGATGTGACTCTCACCCTGAGGAGAAGTGAGAGAGAAAAGCTCTCAGTCCCATACCTTCTTTTACAGATCCTCTGTAATGCTGCAATTAATAACATCTGACTGCTGCTGCCACACCATCTCAGAGCCGATGCATCTTCCAAACACCAGGTGTCTGCCAAGAGTCGCCACACAATGGCAGCAGGCTGTCGTTTAATTGATGTGTTATTGTAAACATGTCTGGACATTGACTTACAGAGACAGCTGCTGGACTCGGAGTTGCAACCTTAATATTTAGCAACTGGTGACAGTTTTTGGAGGCTGGGGTGCAAGTACCTGTGATGGTTTGTTATGTATCGGGAAGGGACACTGAATCAGTGCTGGGGGCAACTAACTGAAACTGCTAATCTAACTGTGCTTTTCAGTACAGGGAGCATAGTTCATAAGTAGTTCAGTTTTCAAAACAGTGTAGCTATATTTTAACAAGCTACTTTTTCCAGCAAGTGTAATATTATTATTATTTTCAGCTAGTTGACCCTTCGGCAGGAGTTTGATTGACAGGCGATTTGACCAGTAATAATGGCGAATCTGCAATTTTGTCTGACAAACCATCCAGACAGTAGAGTAGGTTAACGTTGTGGGCTTGAACTTGAAAAAATATACCTTCTGAAGTTCATTCATTTTTGCGAAGGGTCATTTAAGCACAGCTCTTTTCATTTTAGTGAATCTATTCATTCAGATGATTCATGTAAATGAACTGGGTTAGAAATTTTTGTAATTCAATTTTTGTAGGGTAACACTTTACAAGGGTTCCACTTGGTTAATATTAGTTAACTATATTAGTGAACATGAACTATCAATAAAAAAATGCTTCTAAAGCATTTATTAATCTTAGCTGATGTCAATTGCAATATTTACTAATGTGTTATTAAAATCAAAACTTGTATCTGATATTTAATGTATTAAATATTTAAATATTATTTTAATATATTTTAATATTTAATCTGATATTTAATGATGTTTAATATTAAAATTCATTATTTAATGATATTTAATAATATTTAAATTTAATTTTTATTTATTTAATGTACCTGAGCTAACATGAACTAACAAAGAACAAAGATTAATAACTACTATAATAAAATGTACTGCTCTTTGTATATGTTAGTCAATGCATTGTGTGTTATCAACCAGTGTTACCATATTTAGTTAAATGTAGATTACCCAAAATAATATCATGTTGTTTGGAAAATTACATCTTCAAAGATGCTTCCCCAATACCAAAATTACTTAAAACACTGATTAGGCCTTGTGATGTGTCTAAACTAGAGATAAAGCAAAATGCTGCACAAAATGGCAAATTTATTTAAAATAAAGTTGTGAGGAGTAGGATTTTGGACATATGAGAGTTGACATTGGGCGGAGCTACTATGCAACATAAAAACAGAAAAATAAAATCTATTCAGCTGACACATTGTTTTCATTATTGTCACTTTATTACATTTTGTCATCTCAGAGCATATTGCAACATTGAAAGGCAATTAAATCTGTGGAAATGAAATGAATCCCAATATGTCAGTTGGTTTCATTCTCTGTATCTTTTCCCATAAGTTCCACACTCTCTGCTTACCAGAGAAATGCCATTCAGATTCAGTCCCGAGGACAGAATGGATCAATAGAGCTTACATGCCCCTCTCACTTTCCAGCACAGAGGAGTCATAACTGTGCAGCTTTCAAACACAATCCTCACGTTTTATACCCATACCTCCTCTGAGGATTAAATGTGAACAGACCCTGCCAAACACACTCCAATCTATGGCAAAACAAACATGGAATTCCTCTCACGTGTCTGTGTACACAAACACATGCTCCTGTAGTTATGCGTAAATGTCTGTTGATAAGAACAGCTTTTGAATTTCCTATCACGTGTGTATTTTTCTGATCAGAACAGGGGTGCGGAGGGACGCTCGGTTGTGGTGCAGGAGCGCAGGCTGCTGGTTGGGGTCCATAACGGTTGGGGTTGGGTGGAGAAGCCTCATGTGTTGGTGCTGGAACATGAGGCCGGAGGGAGCGGAGCAGCCAGGGCTCGTGGAGCCAGTGCAGGCAGCAGCTTCAGGCAGACCTCCACGGACAAACTCAGGTGGATACTAGGCCCATCTGGCCTACTAATTTACCATAATTCTAAGAAATGTTGCCATACTTTCATAGACCTCGCTTCTAGTTGCACCTACTTTTTTCTTTTACCAAATATCATGGACCTTTAATTATCTATGTTTCTTTTCTTCTGCATTCAACTATAATGGTCATAGTTATTACTGTCTATGCAAAAGATCATTGATTGATCTATGTCTCCTTGGCTGTACTAGATGTTCTGATAATCTAATACAATCATTACACACCTGTATTGATTTTTTTTTAAGAATGTTCATGCTGATTTTGCAATGCGGGTGCTATCAGGCTCCAAAACTGGCATAAAACAACATAAAAGTGGTTTGCACATAATATTTTGTCACCTAAGTTTTCTAAAGCCATACAATAGCTTTGTTTGAAGAACAGATTGGATTTGTTTTTTTAATCATTTAATTATTTATATCATTCAATTGAAATATATTTAATTTAACAAGAACAATAAATGTAACAATAAATCAAAATATTTTTATTTGATTTAACTTTTAAAATCTCTAACACTCACATCTAATTTGCGCATGCATATTTTCAAAGTTAGCTTGTCAAGACTCATCACGAAGGCTGCATGTATTTGATCAAGCATTTTGAATTATTACATTAATAATAAAATAAACATTAGTAAATTTTGGTATATATTAAGCAGCCATTGCTCCAGTCTTCAGTGTCACATGATCTTTCATAAATCAATCTAATATGCTGAGTTGGTGCTCAAGAAACATTTCGTATTATTATTAATGTTGAAAACAGCTCAATATTTTTGTGGAATCCATTTTTTGTTTTTCAGGATTCTTTGATGTTTGGAAAGTTCAAATGAACAGCATTTATTTGAAATATAAATGTTTTGTAACATTATAAATGTCTTTACTGCCATTGAAAAAAAAATAATTAAAAAAAACATGCTACCCTAAACTTTTGAGTGGTAGTGTATGCAAACATCTTGAATTAATAATCTGTATAAGCCACGCATAAAGCTATTTTATTCATAACACTTGAAATATAGTGCACAAGTCATATGGATTACTGTTATGCTTATTCCTTTTTAGATCTGGTTCTTTTATTCCTTCTTTGTAAAGAAACACAGCAGCTTTGAGGTTTTTCAAAACATCTTACTTTGTATTCCACCCAAGAACAAAAGCATTTCTGTTGAGCTCAGACTTTTCATTTTTGGGTGAGTTATTCCTTTAATATAAACACCGTCAGAGAGTTCCAGTGTCTCTCCATGGCCTCCTCCAGTTTAATGCTCCATCTGTCCTGTTTCAGTGACTTGAACTCTCAAAGCCACACTGGTTGTCCTCCCTAGTGCTTACCCAGCAGAGATCCCCTCGTCCTCACCTCACCTCATTGGTTTTCGTCCAAGTTCCATCTCTTTTTCAACACAGTCCTTATCAAATATGGATTTTTAGGGTGATTTGCACACTTACTCACTGGATGTTAAATATTTTAAAAGCATCTTTTCCAGAAATTATTAAAAACAGTTCCGCTTTCTAAATTAAGGTTTCTCGTGTCTTCACTCTTCGTTTAATTAAAATGCTGATAAGCTGTCGCTGTACAACGCAAATGAGAAATGAGGGTTTGATTGTTGATGTCTGCTTCACTCCATCTGCTGCGAAAAAAGAGACCCCCCCCCACCCCCCACCGCCACAAAGTCACTGCCATGTGAGATCTCGCAGAAAAAGTCACAAGCACCGTTCGTGTGCGGTGAGAGAAAGAGGTCTATAATTACCCAATGAGAGAAATTAGGTGTCTGAGAGAGTGGAGCATCACATTCTGCCCTTTTATAAGAGAGAGAGAAATTGGGTGTAATTATGGAGAGGTTAGCACTAAAAACTTATGCTGCACGTTCTCAACAACACTGCTGTGATGACGGCAGCGAATGTGTCTATGAGAGTGTGTGAAAACCCGTCAAAAATGATGCAAACGATCTGACGCCGACCTGCCAGTTCCTAGATGAGATGTTGGCATGAAACCCGTGCCTGGAATTTCAACACCTTGTAGTAACAGTGTCTGAAATCAACTTTTTTTGAGTCCTGTTTTAATTTCATAACTTTGTTCTTTGTCTTCCTGTGTGGAAAAAAGCGATGTGAACTTCATTTTGAAGTTTTAATATTTTTTTTGTACCGTGCTGTGCTCATCTAAGATGCTGTGTACTTTTCCTCTGTAGTCTGTACCTGCTTATGTAATAATCTGCAATCATTTTTAAAGGCTTTTTTGAGATTCGGAATCAGACTATAAGAACTATAATATGATGACTACAGAATGCGTCATAGCAAAAACAAAACAAATAATGAAATATAAATGCAATTTGAGAGACTTACCATGTTAGAACGATAATAGTTTCATTCTAATGTTGCACAAGCATCAAACTCAGAAGAGAGAAACAAAATTTTCTTTAGCTTAAAGTTTAGTTCCTGCTAAATTGCTGTTCCTTCTTCTTCAGCTCTGTATGAGTTTCCAAACCCCATTTGTCAAGTTAATGTGGCAGAGCTGTTTTCTTCCTAGAATTTGAATTTCTAGAATTTTTTTAATTGCATAAATTACCATTAAAGGTTCAGTCAGTACAAATTTTTTAATGTTTTTGAAACAAGTCTCTAATGCTTGTTAAAGCTGCATTTACAGTATTTGATCAAAAATGCTAAAAAAAGCAGTAGTATTGTGAAATACTGTTTTCCATTTTTCAGCAGAAATAATTCTAATCTGATAATATGGTGCTCAAGAAATATTTCTTATTTTTATTATATGCCGAAAACACTTGTGCTGCTTAATATTTTTTGTTGAAACCGTGATAATAAAAATATCAATTTATAAAAAAATAAAATAAAATACTAGCCCCAAACTTTTGAATTGTATGAATCTTGATGAAATAATGCTTCCAGTTAACTGCTGGAAAAATCATGGAAAATCTTTCTTTTTTTTCCAGTATATATGGTAAACCTATATAGGACTTTGCAATGCACGATGGGATTGTGCTTTCCAAACTCATAAAGCGGTGAACTGAGACACCTGTGTTAATGAATGTCACTTGACTAGTTGTGTTTTTGGGTCAGTGTGGGTGTGTAGGTTCATTACACAAGATTCCATGCCGAGCTGTGATATTTCGGTGATCTCACACTCTTCTTTCTGCCTCCTGCAGTGATGGACTGTCTCTTCGTGGCAGTGTGGAGCTCAAGATGATGAGGGACGTGGCTTTCAGTATCGTCTTCCAGCTCCAGTATGTTTTCTCTTGTCCACTGGCTGGAGATGGGCAGGTGAGTCATATGCTAATGATGCACCTCTCAACATTCTTTCTCGATTTCACTCAGGTGAATATAATACTGTATGAGGAGTGAAAATATTGTTTAATGATACTTTCACTATTTTTTTTTTTTAAGCAAGACATTTTAGGAATTTTGCTTATGAAACAGTTCCAAAAATAATTTGGGAGGACCAGACTCTTTGCTTGTGTTTACCTGCAGTCTGCAGGCACAGAATCACTAGCAGCTGTTGATATGTGTGGGAGGAAGTTTCCCTGGATTGATCAGCCCACTTTTTTTGAAACTCTTGGCCCTGACCTTGGTACTGTATGTCTGAAAATTTCAGCCAGGATCTTTGGGATGATATTGTATTAGTCGAGCACACCAAAATATGATTTTTATTTCCTGACCTGCCTTGGAGAAACAGCACTAATGAGTCCTGAGACCATAGGCGGAGGGTGAACCAACTCCAGGGTAAGGCTAGAGTAGGGATGCTAATTCCAGTTAATTTTCCAGACCGACAACCGCGTTAACTGATCAAATTATAATCATAAATTAGCATTAAATAACTATAGAATGGACGAGTGTGTGTGACCCATTAAAAATACAAAAAAAATATTTTCACAGGTTTATTTTAACGCGCAAACAGCAGCATACAAAAATAAATAAATAAATAATAAAAATAAAAACGTAGTAACAATAGAACCTGGATTCACACACCGACAAAGTATCACGCACCTGCAGGCCTAAATAAATAGCAGGCCTAAGCAAACATTCTATTGTATATAATTTTGGCGCATCAGGGAGCCGCTATGAATATGCGGTTCACTTTCGATTTCACGTTCACGCGCACTCTGTGTACAGGGAGCACATCTTACAAGATCAGATATCTGTCAAAGAGCTCTGGATCTGTTGAGCAGCAAGTCCTCCAGCATGGTCTGTCAGTCATCTCTCCTTACTCTCAACCCGTGATCAATCAAGCTCGTGCTGGATGCAGGGTTGAAAAGTCCGCGGTTTTTTTCCACGGAATTTGGCTACTTTTAAACTGTTGCCCTGGGTTGATTTTTCCCCGTGGGTTAATATATAGCATACTTTTCTTTTTCCATGCAGCAAAAAAAAAACTACTTGGGGAATAAAAAATTAAAAATAAACTCTTAAACTGTTTAAATGATTATGATTAATCGGTCAAAATTGTTACTTTCGGTTAACGGTTATACGGTCAATATGAGCTTCCCTAGCTAAGAGTAGCCTATATATTAGTGTAATCTAACAACACACAACATAAACCCGTCTTTTTAGGCAAGTAGGCTACCAGATATGGGTGTCATGTCATAAGACATTTTTAATACGACTGGATTTGTAATTAACTTGATAATAATTTAATTTAAAAAATTATACAAAAGTTACTAATTATAAGCAAAGAACATTTACATTATCAAAGAACAGTATGGGTGACTTAAGTCTAGCGCGAGTTTAAACTCTCAAAAAAAAAACATTATAAACAGTGAAGCTGTCTATGTACTGTATGATGAATGAATCTCTTACTTACATCATACGTACAGCAGCATACGTACACTGTCAGCGAGCATTCGATGACCCCTTTAAACCATATAAAATTTGCAGTTAGTGACTGCCTTGTTGCTTCACAACATTAGATACAGTAGTTGTCATTAGATATAGTGGTTTAGAAAGTTTGAGACCTCCAGTCCAGTGGAGTCCAGGGAACTTCTGCGACAAGACCCAACTACTGTACCCCTGAGTCCGCAGGGATAGAGGAGAGTTTACCTTTTCTGTTTAGAGCTCTTTCTAATTGAGAATGGATCTGAGAGATTACTCTCTCTGTCACACTCTCACTCTTTCGCTTTCTCCCCTCGCTTATCTCGCTCCCTCTCCCTCCTCTCTCTCTCTCTCTCTCTCTCTCTCTCTCTCTCTCTCTCTCTCTCTCTCTCTCTCTCTCGAGTATTGCCATGTCTCTCATTGCCTCTCCCTGAGGAAATTAAACAGCCATCCTTGACCAGACATTCTCAGTAAATAAACATATTGGGTGGGGGGGAAAGAGATCGGGGGGTAAAAAAAGGGAATCTCAGGTTCCAGGCAGCAAGCACAGAAGCAATCCAATCAGGCTTTATTCATCCGCCCGGACCCCCCGTCCTCTTGTTTCTTTGCTCAGGGCTCTGGTTCAATCTTAACACCCTCAGGATTAGCCCCCTCTAATGAAATGACACAAATGTGCCTCTTTAGTCTATCTAGAATGGTCTCAGCACACACGGTTGTCTGAAAACCCAATACGTCTCCAGGGTGCTTGTTTTCCTCTGCCAGGCAACACAGAAGGTTTTTAAAAACACTCGTCTCTACAGTTAAGTCATGAGAGATATTCCGCCAATTACATGTGTGGGCGGAATCGCCAAAGCGCTCTATGGGACGGACGCTCTTCGTGACCAGCAATATAATTTTCCACCTGCAAGGGTTAAAGTGCCGCCAATTAAAGCCTGTCGGAAAACAAGATGCAGTTCCGTAGGCATGTTAAATGCTAAACACTCGCTATCTGGACTGAAAATGCTAGTTTCTAAAATTCTGGCTTAATTGGAACTGAGAACTCCTCACCATTTCAAATTGTTCACGAAGATGAAATTTTCAAGTAATTATATGCGAGTGCAAAGCTTTTTTGGAAAGCGAGAATTTCTCGAGCTGTCGAGGCTCCTGGTTGAAGAGACAGGCAGTGTTGGACAAGTATCACCTCACATGATCTGCAGTCTCAAACTGTGCTGAGTTTGAGGTTAAAATAGGAAATTCGAGAGAGTGTGTGTGTGTGTGTGTGTAAATTCCTAATGACGTTTGAGATGGCGTGTGTGAGCGAGAGAGGGAAGACAGACAGGGAGAGAGAGGGAGACAGACAGAGAGGGATGGAGTAATTGCGTTATAGGTGTATTTATAGAACGTGTTGAAGGAAGGTGTCTGGAAAGTCATCATAGTGACTAATAAAGGTGGAACGAGACTCGACCTCCTGAAGATAGAATGACCTGCCTTGCAGCAGCGTTAAAGAGAAAGATTTTTCTTTACATTTTAACAGCTAATGGGTTGAGAACATAGGCTTTTCTCGCCTCTGGTGTGTCCTAGATTGTTTGTAATTACTAGGCGGCTCTCTGGAATACTTAATTCTGATTAGTTCTTAATTCATCTCTGGAATACTTAATTCTGATTAGGCAATCGTTACCTGCAGTCATATTTTTATATAATGCCTTTTAAATTGTATAATTGACCATTGTCCCAGGTAACTGATAGTTTTGTATCTCTTGTAAACTCTGTGGTCTTTCTTCTCGAATATTGAAATAATTTCAGCTCAAATTCATATTTAATGTCCATTTATTTGTTTGTAGCATGCAGAATAATGTACTATCTTTCGTCATTTGTCCCTAGCATTATCATTATCATTATCACTTGGTCTTTAATAATTAAGTGCTAACACAGTCATTATCATAATTTTTATTAATAATAATGTATATGATTTTTATGTATTATATATTGTCTGAGACCACATTGAACAAAATATATGAAATTTAATTTAAAACTAGAAATAAAGTCTGAGGATTTTGAAAAATGTATGTTAACTTGTACAAAAAAAAAGAAAAAAAGATGATTTTAATGATGATTTGCCATTTCCAAATCATCATTAAAACGAAGGAAGTACATACCAAATACTGAAATTTTAAACTGATAGTCTATAAAATAAGTCAAATATGCAGTCTCAGACTCATTAATATATATTTAGGAATTATGTATATATACTGTATATAAAAACTTCATAATATATAAATATGAATGATTTATATACGGTATATTATTTAGGTAGCATGAAAGTTAGAGTAGTTTAGAGCTTCTAAATAATTATTTAAATATTTATAATTAATTTACATTTGTCCTTATTGTAATGATTGTGTTTGTTTATGATAAAAACCATAAAACAACCATTAAAAAAAATACAATGCTCTTTCTCCTTCCTCTGTGATCTACAGGTGTGCTACTTTTCTGCATGGGTGCACTGTGATTCCCTATTAATCGGTTTATAATGGATCATGATGGCCTTAATGCTGTTTATTTTTTCCTTTCTCCTGGAGTCATAAGACATAACAGATCCTACGTTTACTGTTTCACCAGTAGGTGGAGCTGTGTAACTCATAAATAGGCTTAGAAAGAAAGCTGAGAGTACACAGTGTTGCAATCATACTGTGTTGACCACTATTTACTGCACCTCATCTCTGTCCAATTGCTCTCGTAATATGGTCTGATAGATTTGCTGAATGGAGCAACATAAAGTCGGCGACTAATTAACAAATCGACTACAAAACAGACTGCAGTACCTCACTTTCAAAGGACGTTTCCTAGAGCTCCAAAACTCTGTCTGGCAGGCTCAGACTTCTTAAGTTTGAGGAATTCTGAAGTGACTGTTTCATGCTTGTGTTTTGGTTCTTTTACTCTTTCCTTCATAGGGTTCGGTGGACCGTTACTCTCATCCTTATCAATATGCTCATGGAGAAAGTGAAAGAATAAAAGAGCTGAAAGGGAAAAAAAAACTAGAGGGATGACAGTGAGAAAGACTCTTTGGCAAGTAGAAAAGGAAAGTTGGAATGTGTATGTGAGAGGGATATAAACTCAAGCAGCTCTGTGAACCTCTTCCCATGCAGCTGGATAGGGAGACTGAGGGCCAAAATCACAGTTGTGCATTGATATTTCAAAACCCTGAACCTCCCACAGTGCATCTTAACCAGCCGCAAAATGTGCTGAAAATGCACTGCACCTTGAGCATCTAAATTGATGTTATTGTCATTGTTTTCTTTGCAGAAGATACATGCAGGTTGTGGCATCCTTCTCAAACTGGCAGTCAAAACCAGCCTGCATTGTGCTGTGTAAAATAGCATTTTTGTGTTGTTTTATCATATTCTCATAAGTCTTTTACTGAAACAAATGCTAAAACAGCATTGACATGTAGCATGTGGAGATAGACAGCGCTATCAGAGGAATCAGTTCAATCAGTCAATTCCCGCTGAGGAACTTCGGTGTAGTGTACTTTAGATGATAGAGAGAGAGAGAGGAAAGATTGAGTATGGGTGAGACTGACAGAGAGAGAGATAGAGAACTATGAACTGCTCACTTGGCATGATCCGGTTTGACTCAGCACAAAGAGACTTGTAGTACTAAATCTCAAGCACAGAGAATCTCAATCACCCAAACCTCGGACCTAAAAACACCATCTCTATAATCTTTCTTTCTGCATTACGCTGATCAAAATTTTCTGTGCTTTAGTAACCTATATATAAAATTTCTTTCTGAAATCCTCATCAAGATCAGCTGACTGACACGAGAGGTGGTAGTTTCATTAAGAGCAGGCTTGGGCTGTCGCAATCATGACATTTCTGACTGATGATTAAATAGTTGTAAATGAATTAATTAAAGCTATTTAATTTGTACATGTTTCGACATTTTTTCATTTTAAGTATAAACGTATTTGTCAAATTATTTGATACTTTTTTTATGGAACTCAGTCAACCATTATATTAATTATATTACATTATATTAATATGTTTAATTTATATAGCGCCTTTCCCAGCCTCAAGGACACTTTACAAAAGCAGTAATATAATAGACAGATATTTCATATAGTTACAGACAGTCAATTCAGACAGTCTATTAAGTGGACAGAAGACATTTGCCCAGTCCAGAAACAAACGTGATTGCAGTTACATATCATGATACAATTGAGTACAAAAGCAGAGAGTTGAGTAAACAACATAGAAAATGGATAGTATAAACAAACGAGCAAACATAAAGAGCAGTAAATGCGACAGATACGTGTAACAAAAATACTTTGAGAAAGCATTACAACTGGTAGTACAGGAGTTGGAAAGTGTCTAAAGAAACATAATTATGACTGGTAGTATGAGTACAAAAGTAGGCTTTAAGTTGTGATTTAAAGTCAAAGAGTAAGGTTGTTGTCCTCGGTGCCAGTGGGAGCCATGACAGAAAATGAAATCTTAATAATCTTAAGACAAATCTACAGTAAGAAGATGACACCCTGTAAAGTAAATCAGAAAGGTAAGAAGGAGCATAGCCAGTGAGTGATTTAAAGGTAAGCAGAAGAATTTTGTAAATAATGTGAGATGACACAGGTAGCCAGTGGAGGTTGAATAAGACAGGGTAAATGAGCAGATCGTTTAGTGTGGGTTAATATTCTTGCAGCAGAATTTTGAATGTATTGTAAGCGAGAAATTGAGTGCGCTGGTAATCCAGCAAAAAGAGCATTACAGTAGTTGATGTGCGATGTAATAAAAGCATGCACTAATGATTCTGCATCTTTTTGGCTGACATAAGAACGAAGTTGTGCTATACAGCGAAGCTGAAGAAATGCAACTTTAGAACGTTTATTAATGTAAACATCCAGGGTCAGTAAAGATAATATAATATAATATACAACCCGAATTTCAGAAATGTTGGGAGGTTTTTTAAAGTTGAATAAAATGAAAACTAAAAGACTTTCAAATCACATGAGCCAATATTTTATTCACAATAGAACATAGAGAACATAACAAATGTTTAAACTGAGAAATTTTACACTTTTATCCTCTAAATGAGCTCATTTCAAATTTGATGCTGGTACAGGTCTCAAAAAAGTTGGCACGGGGGCACCAAAGGGCTGAAAAAGCTTTTCTTTTTTTTTTTAAGATTCAGCTGGGAGAACATCTAGCAACTAATTAAGTTAACTGACATCAGGTCAGTAACATGATTAGCTATAAAAGGGATGTCTTAGAGAGGCAGAGTCTCTCAGAAGTAAAGATGGGCAGAGGCTCTGTAAGAAGATTGTGGAATACTTTAAAAACAACGTTCCTCAACGTCAAATTGCAAAGGCTTTGCAAATCTCATCATCTACAGTGCATACCATCATCAAAAGATTCAGAGAAACTGGAGAAATCTCTGTGCGTAAGGGACAAGGCCGAAGACCTTTGTTGGATGCCTGTGGTCTTCGGGCTCTCAGACGACACTGCATCACTCATCAGCATGATTCTGTCATTGACATTACTAAATGGGCCCCGGAATACTTCCAGAAACCACTGTCGGTAAAAACAATCCGCCGTGCCACCTGCAGATGCCAACCAAAACTCTATCATGCAAAAAGGAAGCCGAATAATTTGCGACTAATTATTTGAATTAATGAGAAAATCATGTAATTATTAAGATTTATTATTATTAATATTATTTATTATTATTAACATATTATTAATACAACTTATCCACTACCTGGTAAGAACATCACTAAACATGAATTACAATTAAGTAAACATACAATGTTCATTTAAACACTTTTTTGGAGATTTTTAACATTTAATTAAAAAAAAAAATCCCACAAAAATATTAATTATTTAAATTTTTATCACTGATTTAATTTGCACTCAATCTTGTGCATTCAGCCAATATATTACACAGCTAATGTCTCTATCAAAACAAAGAATAATGAATAAACTTTTTTGGGGGAAAACGCAACTTTGCTACCTCAACATGCTTCCTCAGATTTGATGGTGAACTTTTGAAGCCAGACATTAACTGATGAAAGTCATAACTGAAGTAGAACTGTGTGTGTGCTTGATTCATGAAAACAATGATCATTGGTTCTCACATCAAGCACGCATGTTTGAGCTTCCGTTTCCCATATTTAATGTGCATAAGATAAAATAAAAATGTAATGTACTTTTTAAGTTGAATAAAATTGTAAGGAGTAAAAAGTACTGTTTTTTTCTTCAGAAATGTAATCAAGTAAAAGTACAAGTAGTCAGTTTAAATTGTACTTGAATAAAGTAAAAATCCCCCAAAATAATACTTAAGTACAGTAATCAAGTAAAATTACTCAAGTATTTTACACCTCTGGCCCCCGTCCCAACTATTTTGAGACCTGTAACAGGCATCAAATTTGAAAAGAGCTCATTTTGTGCATAAAATTGTAAAATTTCTCAGTTTAAATTTTTATGTTCTCTATGTTCTATTGTGAATAAAATATTAGCTCATGTGATTTGAAAATCTTTTAGTTTTCATTTTATTCAAATTTAAAAAAATATCCAACTTTCCAGAATTCGGGTTATAATATAATATAATATAGTAATATTATATTATCCACAAACTTAAGAAGGTTTCAAATAAAAATATAAATAAATACAAAAATAAATAAATGACATTTCTTTATTTATTATTTTTTAGTTCATTATATTATATTATAAATATTATAAAATAATTGAATACATCATAACAGATCCACAAACCTATAATAAGGACTAAATACATAAATCAATTTGGTATTTGACAATAATATAACTTAGCATAATTTTTTTTTATGTATTTATTTATTTATTTATATAATAAGGACTAAATAAATGAGTAAATAAATTTAGTATTTGACAATAACATAACTTAGCATAAAGGGTTTTATGTATTTATTTATATAACAAGGACTAAATAAATACATTTGGTATTTGACAATAACATAACTTGGCATAAAGGGTTTTATTTATTTATTTATTTATTTATATAACGAGGACTAAATAAATAAATTTGGTATTTGACAATAACACAACTTTGCATAAAGGGTTTTATGTATTCATTTCTTTATACTCAAGATGTGCTCTAAGGATTGTTTGGTTTAAGTCTGTTTCAAATTGCTTAAAAATATACAGTTTATTGCATTTCTCTATTCTCTTATTATTGGCGATATGTGATTTATAGGAATTTAATGTGCACGTTGATTGCTTTTATCTCTAATAATCATGCTCAAGCAATAACATAGTAATCGTGACAGCCTCAGTGCTGCTTTTGTCTCAGTCATTACCATAAATTCTTCTATTCTGCTCTCTATCTCTTCCTTTGCTCTGTCTGTCGTTCTCCGCTTGAGTTGCAGCTGTACAAGACTGACAACTGATCCCCTGCACAGATAGCTCCTAATGCTGGTCTGTCAACACCAATTTTGCGACGTAGCAGCTCGAACAAGACCCATGTTCAGCCTGAAATGCTGCTTTTAACATTTCTAGATGAGCTTCAGTCAGTTAAGCCACACTAATGTTATAAAGTGTTGCGTGATGCTGAGGGACAGGCCAGCTTCCGGGCGATGTGGGGTTTTGTTGCCGGTCCGCCGCTAGCTGTGACTCATGGATAATGGAGAATGAGCCAGAGACTGAGACTTTCCCGTTCCTGTCTTGCGGCCAGTAGATAATTTGTGTTACAGCAGCTTTCATGGGAAGACACTGATGCTGGTGTGAAAAGGGGCTTCTCCTCTGAGGCCTGGAGGAAGGGTGAGCAGAGTCAGTCACGTAATTGTGATTTGTAGTAACGAATGCAATGGCAATGGGTCCTGACATGCTCACGGACACACTAACGGTTTCTGCTGCAATCCTGAGTAATGATACCCCATCCTATCTGGTGACCTGCAGCAGACAGAAAGATTAATAATGAATAATAATTTAAACATTCAACCGTTCCTCACACAAAGCTATTGTTAGGCTCCAAAAAATGGATATAGCACACAAGTCATTTGAACTAATTTTTATTGTTCTCCTTTAGTCAGTCCGCCCAGTTCTTCATGATTTTACGGCACAGCATTTTTTTGCAATCCTGCATATTTCAGCATTTAACATGAAAAAATAATCACAAAAGGGCAGTCCTGCTTGAAGTTATTGACACGTTACTGTAATAAACATGCATGCATGAATGAGAAATTAAAGCAAATAATGTTCTTTGTTAAAAATAGTTATTAAGCATAATAAACCATGAAAACAAATTAAATGCAGTACTTGAGCTGACTGACACGCACCCAATGCATGCAAGTCAAAACCACATAAACAGTCTGTTGTGTGTTACATTAATCAGAAGTATTTTGGAGAAAAATGAATGTGTGTCAGTATATAAGATCTGTGCATTACTTCAGAAATTGTCGATATACCTGCTGCTGTCTGTGTCTTTAATGTAATCAAACCACAAATGAAAAGGAGAATTTTTTTTATTCCACCACAAAATCAGTAATTTTGATAGCAAGAATCAAATCCTGGGGGGACTATGTAGCATTTTGTTGTTTTTATAGCTTGACATACTTGTCTGCTGTTTGGACTGGAGCTTGTGAAAAACCTCTCTTTTTGTGTTCCATGGAAAACAAAGCCGTGTGCATTAGTGCTGGGCTGTTTAACCAAAAATCTGTATCACCTTTTATTTTTAGGAAAATAATATGAATCAGATTGCATAAAACAGTTGCACAATGACTGCATTTTAATCACGATCCAAACATACATGCTACATGTAGCATGAGCAATTTTTAATGTAAATTAGATTGTATAATTTCAACATTTAAAGCAAAAACAGAATGGTCTGACCTTAGCTTTGTGATATTATGCTACATAAAACATATTATCTGCACAAAACAAAAACAGCAGACGGACTGAATGAGAATGAAGATTCACTGTCTGACAGCAGGAGGCACTTATGGAACAGCAGCGACACAATGTTTCCTTGGTTACTGCTGTAAACAAAGCAGCACTGCAGTGTAAATACTGCAATAATATGCATTATATGGAGGTAAGATGAAAAGAATATACCATCTAATCTTTCCGAAGACAGTTCCCCTTAGAGATACATTCATATAAACTCCTCCCCCCAGTTCAGTATGAAGGATTTTCTTCCAATATTTCGCACATGGTGAAATAAGTTTGCCTGTACAGTATTTTGTCTTCTTTGCAATCGTCTTCAGTGTCTCTGGCTTCTGTTAACGGTCATTTACAGTTGGTTTATTTACCCAGTTAAAGAATTAGTTTTGTGTTATTACTAGCTTTAATAGTTCTCCAACCATTAGTCTGAAGTGTATGCAGTTAACAGGGATCCCCTCTCAATTCATGACGATGTCTCCAATGCTTAGCCATTTAAAAAAAAAATAATAATTCAAATAATTCCGTGTGTGTAATTCAAACCAGTTTAATGTTTGAACCGGTATTTTGTCAAGCACTATGCATAAATGGCCAAACTATCCCTTTAACCACTCTGGCATTTGACTTTCTAAAAGAACAATGGAGGAAGTGTGAAGTGCTTAGTCAGATTAGCCTTCAATGGAATTCTTATCATAAGGCATGAGGACCAACTGGAATCAGGCCGTGAGTTCACCTGGAGAGTTTTGCAGGGATAATGATCCATCTCGGATTTGACAGCCTATTTCTCACCATTGTATTAGCAGTGGAGCGCCGCGGAGGAGGACAGTCAGACTGAGTAAAAATGTTTTGATTTAGCATGGAAAAAGAACACGTAACTGAACAAAGCACTTCAAAATCAAATAGACCGCAGCGACCATGTGGGCTGCTACGTGCAGGGGGCGGACACAACTGTTTTCAAAAGAACAGCTCTTTGACAGCATCTGAGAATTCATATGGATACGTATGGAATACATTTTCAAACAGCGCTATGGTGTAAATGAAATGTGTCCTGCTGCAGAGGAAAATAAAAAGTGACCAGTGACATGCTGCAGGTCAAGGAGGTCTATGGTACCTAGAAAAAGTGGTTTTGCTAATATTCCCATTCATCTCAGTGGAAGTTACTTGACTGACGCGGGACTTTGTGGAAGTAGGCAGTTTTTCAGCTAATTTTTTTCAGCCAAGCACATTTTCTTCACTTAGTGAACTATTCAGTCACTTTCAGAGAACTTTAGGCAAAGTCATGTGAATTTTTTTAATTTATTTTTTTATCCAAATCTGAGGTTCATGTATTGTATAAATATAGGCAAAAACGTCCTTAAAATAAAATAAAACCATTTTGGGTAAATGTGGTTCCATAGTAATTTAATTATAAATTATATATTTTTTTAATAATTTGTTTTATTAAAATTTATAATTTAATTTAAATATCAGACTTTTAGCCATAAGCATACTTTTGCCTGTCAAATTTTGTCATTCCGGCATCTACCAGCAGGGCCTATCTGGGCCAAGCTAACTGTTCAAACCTTGAACCCTTGCTGTGGGTAAATTAATGTTCCATATCACACAATTCTAGATTAAGAGCTTAACCAACACTCTAAGAGCACCAAAGCTATTGGAGCAGAAATCGATGGAGCTCTACAATTGATTTACCACTAACATTCAGCTCTTTTACAACAGCACTGCTACAAGCATGATTTATTTTTGCAGCTAAACCTTGCTGATTACATTTCAGCCTCCATGTTTCGTCTAGGAAGACACTTCTTCTGTTAGTCAATGTGACCTGCTTGAAACTTGGCATCTAAGAGCTTGATGAAGCTCTATTACTCCTTCATTTTGCGTTGAGTAAATTGTGGCCAACTTTCAGCTAGTGCCCGGGGCGGTATGACCAAAAATGTATATCACGGTATTTTTCAAAATTATACCGGTTTCACGGTATATGACGGTATTTATTTTTTTCATGCATGACCGGGTGTTAACCACATTTTCTACTGACTGAGAGAGGAAAAACTGCAGTAGATTGACTTAGAATGCCCTATTTTACTGTCATGATGACCGAATATTGTAGAAAAATTCCACACTAAATAGTGACTAAACACGACTCATTAATACATGTTAATACTCATTTATAATCGTGACATCGTCTGATAAAATCAACATGCATCTAACGTTACACTAAAGAGCGGCTATACGGTGGTTTTGGCTATATTACTTTTTCGTCTCATGCAGCGCACTGCCTGCGTCTGAGTAAAAAAAAAAAAAAAAAGTGCATAATATATTAACAGACGAACTATGCTCATATTTATAATTCCAAACAGTCAGTAAGCGGCAGGTGCTTGGAAACTGATGAGTCTGCTGCGGTACGGCCAGCTGAATGCACTGCTTCTCTGCCGCTCGCTGCACAGAACAGACGCAGAGAGAGTCAGATCTCGCGCTCGCGGGGCAGCACTGGCGACATCTTCCAACTGAACCATAACTAAGGTTTATCCAAAAAAGTCGCTAGGTTTGTCAGTTTGTATACTCTATGGAAAAAAGCCGCTAAAAGGGTCTGAAAGTTGCAAAATATAGTGCTAAATTCGCGCTCGTGTGTGTGAGATGCGGGAGCTGATGGCAGCGGGCGGTGGATATTGTGGATTAGTTATTCTGTGTCATCACGTTCTACTAATTCTACAGCTTCAGTTTCGGAACTTTCACGCTCAGTAACACATACAGCTGTGTCCTCGCCACAATGCAATAGTGAAAAGAGACCCCTCTCAAACAGTGTCGCGTTCCGAACGTTATTTAAATGACACCGGTATTGCGGTATTTTAAAAATTCATATCATTATGCAATTCATATAAATTATGCAATGCCGTCACGCAGCTGCACAGCCCATATCAGCTTAGATGCCCCTTCACATCTGTGGCAGAACACAAACAAACAGCATTTCTGCATTTTTAAAGGGTTGCTGATGTTGTTTTAATTGGGATCAAGTCATGCGCTTTTTTTTTTTTCGTCTCTCTTTCTCTGTCTACGATGTTCATTCAGTTCCTCATTAAGGCCTGATTTCTTACAGGCTGTCTGGCTGCACTCCCTCAGTCTTGTGATAAAAAGACGATTGCGGAGCAGTAATGCTTATTTATACATTTTTCTTTTATTTGTATTTTTCCCATTCTGTCGGAAATGTCACACAAATGTTAATTAAATGTTAATCAAACATCACACAGTAAGAGAGCCCGTCTTCGCCATTGTGCGGCTATATTTAGCAGTACAGAGAGGTCAGTCTACGGCAGGGTCTGATGCCTTCGCTCCAGGGGTTTGCATAGGAGAGCGGGAACAGGAGAAACAATGGTCGACTAATTAGTATGAATGTCAATTTCTCCCACTGAGAAGTTCATAAATCTCCTGGCCAGCCTACTGGGAGTTCACCCTGTCACATTGAGCCTCACTTTCCAGACCTCTCCTGTGCATCTGCCTGCATTGATCCCATCACATACTGTACTTCTCAGTGTGTGGGAGCATGAACAAGGCTCTCCTGGGAAGTACTCTAAGGTGAAAAGTAAATCGAGGGAAGCTGAAGCAGTGGTTTTCAAGTGATTTTGCTTCAGGATTTTATCATTCAGGACTTTCAGGACTTAAATTAGCAAACCAACATGGTACCGAAATTATTTAACGGTAAACAAAATGTCATTAAAATCAAAGATAAAAATATGTATTTCTAATATGTAGTAGTAATAATCAACCCCTGGTTATACAGACAAGGCTTAAGCTTAGTCTCAGACTAAAATGTAAGTCTGAGCTGTTTCAACTGAAAGAAACTTGCATTGAATGATCTTAAAATATATCAATGCCTTTTTTTTTTTCTAAGGCACGTTTATAAAAATTACTTAAATGTCCTAATAAGAAATGTTAGTGTAATTTTAAAAAACAGTTCTAATTTAATATATTTTAAAATGTAATTTATTCCTGTGATGGCAAAACTTTTCAGCAGTCATTACTCCAGTCTTCAGTCCAGTCTTCTTACTTATGTTACTAATATGAACATTTGGTGCACAACATTGTAATGTTGAAAACAGTAGTGCTGCTTAATATTTTTGTTTAACCGTGATACATTTTCTTAAAAAAAAAATTCATTATTCAAAAGCTGTTTAATAAAAGAACAGCATTTATTTTTTGAGTCATAATATTTGACTTTGTATAGATTATATAAAATGAATACGCTGTGGAACAAATTTTTATAAAAGGTTTTGTTTCAATTTTAATTTTAACTTTATGTAGTTTGGCATGCAGAATATGAAAATCACATTACTTTTTTGTGCATCATTAACAGTGCTAATGAAAAAAAATATTGACAGCTTATACAAGCTAATCTGTTATTACTCATGAGTCATGCGTAAAAATTACATGTCACATGCATAATACTGGGCTAACAACAGTTTAACATAAACACTTCCCAAAAGTGTTGTCCAAAACTTCAGAAGTGTACGTTAGATGATTTTTGTCTTTTACTGTATGACTAGTCTCAAAATGTTCTGGAATGTTCCAGAAAGCGCTAGAATAATACAGAATATGCCAGAATGTTACAGAAACTTCTAGAAAATATTCTAAAAATTTACCAAAATGCTGATGCTACGTGAAAATAAATAGTGCAGTAATAATTAGCACCACAGAATTACAGAAGAACCATAATTTAAGTCAAACAAGTTTTTGTTACTTGTGTTATATCATATACTATTGCTTTCCAAAATATGCACACTCATTTGTCTAGTTGCATTTGCAGTTAACAGTGTTTTTCAGAAACAAATATTTTAAGATTGTGACCCACCCGTTGAGAACCACAGAGCTAAGCACTGTTACCCCTGTCTTCCTATGTACCTCTAACCTAGTTTTTCCACTTGAGTTTCTCTCAATCACATTGGTTATTACCTTCCTTCTCATTCTTTACATCCCCTCCCTCCCTCTCTTTTCCTTTACTACCTCTCTCTAGACTTCACCTAATTTAGGGTCTTTCAACTGCAGAGTTGATGCTTCACTCTTCATCTGTGTGATTCAGAGTGAGGATAATCTCACAGTGGGTAGTATTTCAAATTCAGCCTTTTTTCAATATATTCATATTACATTGTCCTTATTTAGTATTCATACGTTTTGTCCAGTTCGCTTGATTGGCGTAAAAGCATTTTTCCGAGTTTTTCCAAACTCTGATGTGTCAACACCTTTTCCTTTTGCATTTGATATTGTATGAAAACAATTCATCCTAATTTCCATAAATTAATTGCAGTTGATGAAACAGTTTAGTTGAAAAGGTTTTTTTTTTTTTTAACCAAGGTTGCATTTATTTACTAAAACAAAATACAGTAAAATTGTGAAATATTTTTACAGTTTAAAATAACTGTTTTCTATTTACATTTATTTAAAAATGTAATTTATTTCTGTGATTGCAAAGCTGAATTTTCAGCTGCCGTTACTCTAATCTTCAGTGTCACACAGTCCTCTATTTGAATTGGTGTTCAAGAAACTATTTTGCAACATTATAAATGTCTTTAATGCCACGTTTGATCAATTTTATGCATCCTTAATATATAAAAGTATTAATCCCTTACAGAACCCAAACCTTCGAATGGTAATGTAATATACAAACTCTGATTGGAACAAATCAATCAAGTCAAGTCTGAAAGCTACTTTTTAGACTACTTACTCCATCCAAAGTTTTTGAAGTTACAACTGCATTTAAATTCAGGAGTGGCTCCCGTAAATTACCTTTTCGTGTGTAATGAATACAGGAGTCTCTCCTGAAATTGATACTCATTTTTATGTCTTGCGGCAGTAAACGAAGCATGAATATCAGCAGAAACCTATTTGATTTCGGCTATTTTTTGTTGTAAATGTAAAGAGAGACATATTTACCCCTGGCAGTTGTTAGCAGACCGTGCCAAGGCACATACTGTACAGAACCGAAGAGTCCCAAAGAGTCACTGTCTGGTTGCTTTTAATGAAAATTCTGTCATTACTTGAAAAGTGGACAGCTCTGTTTAGCTGCACTGTAATCAAACTGACCAGCATTTAATAGGCTCATTTTAATCCTTATTATCGTCAAATCTTGCCATTATCTTGGTGTTACTCTGTCAAAAACAGTTATTTTTTCTTTATTTAAAACTAAATTTCTGACACGGTCCCCTGGTAAGACCATATGACACATTCATCTCCGTTCCTTCTGAGAGTTTTTAAACAAAGACGCGAGACAGTTCTGCGTTAGTGATCCGAGAGTGTGCTGAGCTAAAGACTCGACACAGCATGTGCAGGAAAGGCCTGGCATCATCCTCTCGCCATGACGGCGGCGAGAGCCAACAATGCATCGCCTTGTCCCCGCCACCCGCCACATGGCTGAGCCGTCCCTGAGGAATACGCCAGCCAAATGTCTGAGAACACAATTTCATTCATCAGTATGCTGCTGTCTCTGCCGGCGAGGTGGAAAAGGAGTTTCCTGACTGTGTATTTATATCGACTTCAGTGTTATTTCTGAGAGATTAACTAAATGGAAAAAAAAGGAGGACCGAATGATCTATCAGACCTAATTGTATGTGTAGTTGTTTTGCTTTTTGTAATTCAATATTCCTTGACATAATCATTCTGGTGTCTTCTCAGCACTCCGGGCTCTGTGGCTCTCAAATGTATTATTAGTTTTGGATTTCTGGAATCTTCCGTTGCCTCTCTGATGTCCTGTTTTATGAATTATGGATATTCAGCTGTCTGATGGCTGTGAAATTGCTGGCAGCCATCTGTAAAAGACGCTTGATCTTTCACCTTGATTGGTGTATGCATTTATACACTTTTTTGTGAGGACTCAGACATTTAATCAGTTTCTAATGACGAATTCAGTCTTGCTTTTGGTATCTTTTGTCGACGTTCTAATTCTTCCTTCCACTTAAAACCCCAAGAGCTTAATTTCTGCCTCTGGCAATTTCCTGTTTCTTGTAATTGTATTTTCTTGTGGCAAAGTTTTGCTTGTTTGCTCTTTAAATTCAGTTTAACATTTATGTTCTTCAGACAGAGCCACAATGTTGGGACTTTGATGTGGAATTCCTGTTAGTTATGTGCTACAGTGAATCTCATCCGCGGCTGCTTTGATTCGATTTCTCTTTGATGCTTTGCTCTGTCTTTCAGATGCTCTCTGCTGCATTGTTTAAAATGGCATAGCAAGGGCTTCATATGTGTCTTGCAAAGATAATCAGAATTGAAATATAAGCCATATGAAGAGGTACAGTGTTGTAACATGCATAACTTATGATATCCATACAAAGGTTGTCTCACGTTCCATTGGGGTCTTTCATAGTGCTTGATTATCTGATTTTGTGTTTAAGACAAATTAAATGGTTTGATATGCTCATTTGAAGACTTTTGAAGATGTTTGTGTATGTGTTTTTTTCCCTATCATTGTTTTATTTATTTATTTTGGTGTAGTTACCACATTTATATGGGAGCATAATTTTATTATCCGTTTAGGACTCCTGTAATGCTACTTTTACTTTAACCAAGATGCTTGGATTGTGAAATATAGCGTTCTGTAATTCCCAGCTTGTTGTACAGAATTGATAAGGTTTAGAATTTCAGAACAATTCTACAGTAGATTGTGATTGGATATTTTATTCCGCTGCTTTAAAGTGTGTTTGCAGCACAGTTCTGACTGAAGTTTGCCACACGACTGGACTTAAGGATGGATACTTCATTACTATTCCGCCTGCTCATCCCCTTCCCATCAGTCCTGCTGGCAGCCCCAATGTAGCATAGCGCACACCCGCTGACAGTTCTTCACACTGGGCTGCAGCTCACGGCAGCCTTGCACCCCTGCCCAAAGCCTCGCTCCAACCTCCACACCACCAGCCACTTTAATAGCTCAGCTTGTTACCAAAACCAGCAGTTATCAATGTGTTTCCAAAGCTGGCAGTGATTCCGCCCTGCTTTGATTTATTGTGTGGAAGCTGAGGGTAAAGGACGTTATGGTGTGTTTTATGATCATTGCTGACTTGGGTGCCATGTCATTGCTTTGTTACTGTCTGGGCACATTTGAGTTTTCTGCCATTTTAAAGAGTTACTTATGACGGCTTATGTCCATAGGGTTTGTTCTGAGCAGTGTTGAAATCATACGCAATACCTCCGATTCATTTTACAACTGGAGTTCGGGGAATTTCATCACTGTGCTTTTAAAGTCCACAGCTTCAGTTTATATCTGATAATGGTTTGATTTATTGGAATTAATTCTTGATATTCCATCTTGCTTGTTTCAAACATAAGTTAATATGCAAATAGTTTGAAAACTTCTTGACGTTTTGCTTTACAGTGTTTTAGAGTGACATTTTAACAACTACATTTCAATCTACCATTTACAGAGATTCAGGCAACATTCATATTTCTTTTTTTTTGCTCTGAATTACAATACTCTGTTTTACACTGTAGTTTTAAAGGCAGTGTAAAATTAAAATTCAGTTTTCTAAAAGAATGTTATAGATATTACTGTGAACAATTTATCCAAGCCTGTTTTTTTGTTTGTTTTGTTTTTTGGCACAGTCAAAATGTCATAACTGGACCTTTGCAAATCATTTAGTCTGCTTAAACCTTGCCTTTGCAAAGCAAATGTTCATCTGCCTCCATTTTTGAGTGCAACAACTAGGGCTGTCGCGATAACCGCAATATCGCAATACATGTAACTTGCTATTGACGAGCATAACCACAGAGGAATGTTAACTTTTTTATTTTTCGTAAGGTTCTCGTTTTATACTTAGTGCATATGTACTGAATATTAGTAATGATAACAATGTGTACCATGCTGATTTGTACAGAGGCTCAGTAAATTTGCACTTAACAAGCCTAGACAGACAGCGAATGAGAGAGATCGACTGATCGCGTGCGATTACCTACGACTGTCCTTCAGGCGGAGTCATGTATATTTGTGAAAATAGGTTGTCATGTCCAAGGAAAGCGAAATCTGTCTTAACATCGACGCTCTGCTGGTCAGCTGAGCCTTTAAAAGTAACGCTCAAAGTTAAAATGATTTCAACAGCATGTTTCATTACATATCTCGAATGAATCAGCGTTTTTGAACGTGTAGTTGAATGAACGGTTTAAGACCCACTCAAAGACAGTCCCTTACCGCCACCGTGTGGCGCAACAATGAAACTGCACTGACTGACTGACTGACAGCCCGTCTAGAACACGCAGGTGAAATATCAACAGAAAAAGTATTTTGTTAGTCAGATTCGAGGATCAGAACTATCTGTTATATATATATATATATATAGGCTAACAATAGACTAACAATCTTATTGTCAGGTTTATGTTTTGTTATGTGGACCGTTATTTTGTCATTCTCTTCTGTTTACTTCACTTCCTGTTTCAATGCGATTTAGTTTCGGTTTCATTGGTTTCTGAATATGACCTCGTTACATCGTAACACATACACACAGATTATATATATATATATATATATAATATGCGGTAATACTGCATACCGCGCTATTGAGCTACTCAAAATTACCGCAAGGGAAATTCCTTCACCGCGACAGCCCTAGCAACAACCAATGCATGTTTTCCTTGTTATGACCAAAATCGTATAACACGATATGAGTGATTTTTTTTTTCTTTTTTTCACGGTAACAATATATTTCACGATATAATAAATTTTTTATCAAAATGTTTGATACCATAGAAATGTCATACTAATTCTTGTCACCAGTGTCATTATCAAAAATACTAGCCTAAATTAAAAATAGAAAAAACTCAAGTTCACTGAATACAAGTAAACAATCAGTGATTAAACAAGAATAATAAACTAATTACAAGCAATAGGACAAAAAACTACAGTAGAACAAGTAAATAAGTAATGCTACATACTTTTAAAGTAATCAAATGTATAAAAACACTGCAGATTCTTCACTGTGTAAATTAAATATAGATTTCTTCTTATTAAAGTTACAAATGTGATTAATCAAGAGCAGTGAGAGATTTTCTCTCTTTTGTTGTTTGATTAACATGAATGACAGACAGCAGGAATATTAGACTGCTGTCACTTTAAGAGCTGCCCGGATCCAATATCCTGTTACACATGTGTTTTCTTTCTCAGCTGTTTGCTTTCACTTAAGACCTACTGTGTTTATGAGGATACTTGCAAAGACGGGCATTTTGACACATAAAAGTAACCGTGCAAGGCCTATAAAGTGGCAAAGATAACTCGTTCAATACTACTTCACGTGCTTGCTCCTCTCTGATGCTCAGAAACTGTCTTTTAGACAGCGTGCACATTTAGAGAAATGAGTTCTCTTTCACTGCTGATAACTTGTTTTCAAACCGCAATGCTTAAAAATGCATGCAAACGGTACGTTTTTGTGACCACGTACAGCAATGTGATGTGAGCGTGTAACCGCGATAGAGACGGTAGTCCAAAATCTTTTTGTCTCGGATGACAAATTTGTACCGGTTAATCGTGTCTACCGTGTATATCGCCACCCTAGTCTGTAGCTACTTCCATTTCAATGCAACATAAAATATTTAATTAATCTGGGCTTCTCTGGACCTTTATGTTCCTTGTATATCCATGCCATTTCTTGTTTCTCAGTCAATAGGCAGGAAAGATAGCAATTAATGTGTTATATAAAAGACATAATTCTAATCAGAGTCATCTCCAGAGAGAGATTCCGCATCAATCTCCTCAAAAGCTCTTGCAGAGCAGGAAATGCTCCAGAATGAAATTGTGTTGACTCCAGTGAGAGGGGAGCTTGGGAGCTGACAAGAAGGATTCAGGGTAAATTATGTAGCAGCGATTATTTCCATCTTCAGCCCATGTTAGGTTGAACAAAAGCTGGGGAACTTCAGTTTAAATATCTGAACTGTTCTAAGGATTATGTAAGGATTTGTAGGAAATGTCTCCTTAGTGGAAAATTGGCTATATGCCGAGTCTGCACCTTTATGAATAGAACGCTATTAGAAAGAAAGTGTTTCTTGGAGCCGGTGCTTTATTTAGAAATATGGTTAGCAGTTAATATCCCAGCATGTGTTATGCACCTCTCCAGGTGTCAGTAATGGAAGAGTGCATATGAGTTCATTTTGCTTTAATGGCAGCACTTGAGCTGCATCAACTCCACAAGGCTGTTAATGATCATGTTCTTCAGCATGATTTGAGAATGAGCCAAAGAGCATCTTGAGCTTCAGTGGAAGCAAGAACATCTGACAATGTATTCAAAGGAGTTTACTTGATCAGGTTTATTTGATTAGTAATCTAGAAATTGCACAGAATCTTACATATTTCTTATTTTTTATCTATTTATTTATCAATTTATTTGTTTGTTTTTGTTTACATTATAATGTACATTTAAAAAAAAAAAAGATGAATCTCAGACTTTTTACTGAGGCCTAGACTTGTGTAGACTTGTGTTATAATTCATTATATTCTTAAATGTTAGTTTTATTATCATTAATATTATAATTGAAATTGTTAATATTAATAATAACATTATGATTGTTAAAATTATGTAATTTATTGAAATTATATATTATCTATAATTTTTTATAATGTATCATAAATATATTTTATTTAAAAAATATTACATTTAAATATTTAAAATGTTGCTACTGTTATCTTTAAACAACAAAACATATTAGTAATAGTCTTGAAATATATATGTATTATATATAAATTAAATACTTTAGTCAATTACATTTCACATTATTTTATTCGTTGTATTTTAGTTTTGTCTGCACTGTGATAATGTGCACTTGTCTGTGGTTGTGAAAGGAAATGACAGTGCTTTCTCTGAGAACCAGGTTCTTTTGAAAGATCATAATTGAGTTCATTTGTGACATTTGTACTCAAGGCTGATAGTGTCATAGTGGGTCTGAGAGACTGAGGGACTGTTGTCCCTATCGCTAAAGGTGATTGTAAATCTCTCACTCTCTCTCTCTTTCACAGTGTCTCTCTCTCACCCTGTGAAGTGTGAAATACATCTCTGTGAAAGAGATAAAGCTCTTGTATTAACGCTCTTTGCTGAACTGGAGAGTATTTACCATACAGCCTATATATCACCGGCCAGATACATCAAACCTCAGAGGGAGGTGGGAGTGAGAGAAAGGGGGTCTGCATAATTCCTTCTCTCCCTCGCTCTTTTTCTATCATGATTAATTATGGTGAGCTGAGCCTGACCAGCTCATTTATTGATTGGCTTTAATGCCTGATCCCAAGGGATCATAGCTAAGCCAAGAGGAGGCTCAGTTCTCCATCTTTTTTCTCTCTCGTTCTCATTTTTATCAGTCATCTTTATTTTATTTCACTCTGTATGTTTAGTTTGTGTATATGTGTGTACATGTGTACATGCTGTGAGATAAAAGGTATTTCTTATCTGTGTGATTATAGCTACTGATATTAGATTCTGGAAAGTGTTTCTGTCAGCACAGATTTAAAATAAGAAATCACTCTATATATAATGTATTTAATATTTATAATTGCATTTATTTATTTTTTTAAATATAAAAAAAATTATATATTTAAATGTTTAAATTGTCATTTCCTGTCTTCTATACTTAAAGGGATAGTTCACCCAAAAATGAAAATTTTGCCATTAATTACTCACCCTCGCATCGTTCTAAACCCGTAAGATCTTTGTTCATTTTCGGAACACAAATTAAGATATTTTTGATGAAATCTGAAAGCTTTCTGACCCTGCATAGACAGTAACGCAACTGACACATTCAAGGCTCAGAAATGTAGTAAGGTAGTAATCTACGAGAATACTTTTTGTGTGCAAAAAAACAACAAAAATAATGACTTTTGAAGAAATTGTTGAACAAAGTCATTATTTTTGTTTTCTTTGCGCACAAACAGTATTGTCGTAGCTTCATAACGTTACGATTGATCCACTGATGTCACATGGACTATTTTAACAATATCCTTACTGCCTTTCTGGGCCTTGAACATGGTAGTTGCTGTCTTTGCAGGGTCAGAAAGCTCTTGGATTTCATCAAAAAAATCTTAATGTGTGTTCCGAAGATGAACGAAGGTCTAACAGGTTTGGAACGACATGAGGGTTATTAATTAGTGACAGAATTTTCATTTTTGGGTGAGTTGGGAATAGTGGAAAAAAGTTAAAAAAGAATGTCTAAATCTTGGTGTCTGCCAAGCAATCATGACTTTAACTTATCCATCTAACCAAGTAAGTCATATTCAAAGAGCGACAGCCTGTTCTGATGACTTGAAACATCAGATGATGCTATTCGGGGACAAACTGAGAGCAAAATGTCTCTTTGTCTGTTTCTTTCTCTCTCTATTTCGCTAGATGACATCCACAGCCGTGCCCAGAGCAGCGTTTATGCAGTGTGTTCGTTGGTGTGCTTGGAGTCTGTTTTCGGATCCTGAGGGCCCCGGAGAGAATGTGTGTCTCAACTTGCAGGGCGGTGCTCTCCCCAACCCTTGGGGTGTCATGGTCTACTCTGCAAGCACACAGCAGGTAATGATTGAACACACACTGGAATAATAGTAATATCACACGATGTGCCACTACCATGCAGGCTGTTTTAGAGTCCTTATGCAATGCCTCTAATCAGAAGGTTGCAATTAAATTAATGGTGGCAGACTAATTATGTAATTATACATTAAGAGCATAGTGCTAAAAGAAATCTGACTCTATTGTGGCATTAATGGCACTGATTAAGAAGGAAGACAAAATAAGAGCAGTTGGATTATATCACACACAAGGACCACATGTGTGGAAACTCATGTAAGTTTTACCAGAGGTCAGCCATCTAAGACTTAATTCATTTTTTTTCACAAAACATTTTTAGTTGTTTATTTTGTGTATTGATTGTAGAATAAACATGTATTTTAGTATCTAAAGTTTGGGGTCAGTCGGCTGGTAGTAATTTTTTTAATATTATTAACAAATATTATTACAATTTAAAATAACTGTTTTTTTTTTATATATATATATATATATATATTTTAAAAGGTAAATAATTCCTTTACTGGCAAAGCTGCATTTTTAGTAGTCAAGAAACATTTTTAATTATTATTATCAGTGTTGGAAACAGTTGCACCGCTTTTTTTTGGAATCGGTGATACTTTTTTCAGAATTCTTAGAATATAAAAAAACTGTATTTATTTAAAATAGAAATGTCTTGTGATATGAATATGAATGTTTCTTTTGATCAATTCAATGTATTATTGCTGAATATTTTTTTTTTTAAATCTTACTGACTCCAAACTTTTGAAGTGTAGTGCATATATTTGTGCATATAAACTTCCTTTTGCAGTAATTCTTCAGCGTCACGCAGATTGTTTTGTTTTGGTTATGAGCTGAATGAGAAGCCAAACACTGTAAATGTGTGACAAAATGTGCCAAGCGGAAAATGCTGCGTGATTGAGCAGAAAGGTACAATTTGGTTGGTTTTTCTTGATGCATTTTACTCTCAGAATAAAGCTGTTAATATAGGAACAGCATTGTGGAAAAATAAGAAAAAAAAAATAGATTTAGCTATTATGACAAATAATACCATATTGCAATCATTGAATCAGACATCTGAAAGGGTTAGTTCACCCAAAAATGATTTTTTTTTTGTCATAATTTACTCACCCTCATGTCATTCCAAACCTGTATGAGTTACTTTCTTATGTTGAACCTAAAAGAAGAACTTTTGAAGAATGCTGGTAATCAAACAGTTGTTGGTCCCCATTGACTTCTATAGTATTTCTTCCATAGGGACCAACAACTGTTTGGTTCTTCAAAATTCTTCAAAATATCTTCTTTTGTGTTCAACATAAGAAAGAAAATACAGGCTTGGAATGACATAAGGGTGAGTAAATGATGACAAAATGTTAATTTTGGGTGAACAATTCCTTTAACGTGCACTGTAATGTTTGCACATCCTTTTGGTTCATTCTGAAACCTGATGTCATTTATTTCTGATCTTACCTGGGCATTTTAAAACTCTTTTGTTATTGTACATTGCCTTGTAATTATAATTTGAAAAAGGCACTTTATGTCAAAAAAGTTGCAGACATCTGAGACCTACTAGACCCCAACAAATAGATTTTAATGTGCTGCTTATTTCGGCACTCACGTCATTGGTCTAATCAGTCCTGAGCAACATTATTACATGATGTTCTTCATTAGCTGACAATAACCCAGGCATCCTCTTTGTATAAAGTCTCTCCTTGTTCTTGAACATTTCGTAGTTGAAGGCCAGTTTAACAGGAACAGCTCAACAAAGTGTCCAAGTTGTCCTCTAATGGCTAGAACCAGCATTACTCTTTCATTAGCCTGTTATCCGTCTCCTCTATTGTACTGATGTCATATTAAAGTCGATTAACATGATTAGGAAATTGTGGGCTGCAGTTCCTGTGGCTCTTTCACCATGGCAACTTTCCCAGGCCGTAGTTATGCTAAATGCTTCATCAGTGGTGATGAGTGGTGATGAATAAGTTTAGATGGAATGTGTGAGGATTTCACACTCTAGAGGTCACAACACCTGCTTGTTTGGGTTTGTGTGGAAGTGTAAAGACCAATTACGTTGAGCTGAAGGGTTTCATTTTTGTCATATAGTAGCATAGGGGTGATTTGAAGGTCAAGTGTGTGATTTCTATTCATCTGCTGTTGGTCAGATAAACATACAGTCCTGTCCCCAAACACACTCCAATAGTTGAGCCAGTTTTGCTATGATAGGGAGCAAGGTTGTGAAACTTTTTGGGAAAATCAATCTTCAAATGACTTATTTAGAATTGGTACAGAAGAAAGTATTTAAATAGTGAAAAATGACACACTTTGGCTTTAATTAGGGATGGGAAAAAATGTTACAACTAGACAAAACTAGGTTGAGCAGTTGAGAGAAATAACACAAAGTACTCAACATCTGGTAAACATTCATGAATACACTCCCTTGAAAGAAAGTTTTTCAATTTTCTCACAGACAAATTCGGGGAAATGTGTCATCAAGTTCAAGTTTTCATCTAGTGTGGAAGGAGCTTCTTGCAGCACGGCATTGAAAGTGAGCCACCGGGAAGCATCGCCACATAAGAAGTTACTTTCAGCATCCCAAGGTGAGTCAGGGTTTATTGTTGTTTTTCTGCTCGGATGTGAGACCTTTCATTTCTGCCTTGTGCAGATTTACAAGGCTGTGATGCTCCATCCAGAGAGATAATCAAAGAGTTGACACAGAAATTAAACACCACTCTCAGTAGGAGGTCTGTCTTCAGTGCTGCTACATTTTCAGCCAATTGTCTTGCATTAGTCATTGAAATACAGGCTTTTTAAAGTGTTTTACAAGAATATGCTTATTTTTTTACTGACTGTTGCATAGGAAACTCAGAAGCAAAGACCAGGAGACTCTTGTGTATCTTCAGCAGGATTCTTTATTGAGTCATCGAAGTCTGACTAGGGATCTGTACATTGTGCTTAGAGACAAAGCACCTGGGAGAGGAACTTTGCTTAACAGAATTATTATTCTGATGTCATCCTAAATGCGAAATACAATGTACTGTGTGAGGACAGATCTTAAACAGATTCTTAAAATTGTAATTCCAGTGTGCAGTGTAAATAGGCATCTAAGTTCTGGGTTACTAAGTTTTGTTGGTTGAGTTGTTGTCAAACAGTCCTTTGGAGTACCATACCTGTGCACTGTAAAAACAATTCCGTAAAATTTACAGTAAAAAACTGGCAGCTGTGGTTGCCGGAATTCTACCGTAAAAAAAACGGTAACAGCATTTTAGGTTTTATGGTTTTAACTTAAATTTACAGTTAAATACCGTAATTTCATTAACTTATATAATGTTAATATACCAACCTATTAAAGTACTGAAATCTGTTTTGTACCTTTGAAATACACCGATAACCACCAAAAGCAGGTGGTGATGAGAAAGTCACATGATGAACCAAAGCCTATCACAAGCAGCCTTTAAATAATAACATATATAGAAGGTGCACAGTGTCATTCACACAAACACTAAACACCATCATGGTAATATGCAATAAACATTAATTTAACAACATTAGATGTAACATGCAACCCTAATAAACATAACTGATAAGAAAAAACTAAGAAGAAACATAGTTATTTCAAAGAAAAAACATCAAATTCAAACAAAATTTGAATTGCAACGCAGGGAATTCTGGGAACGTCAGTTTACGTTTTTTCCCTGTAAATTTTACAGGAACTTACCGTTAACCATTTAACAGGTTTTTACTGTAGCATTTTCACAGTTTTTACCGTTAAATTCACGGTCATTTTTTACAGTGTGCATGATGTACAAAACAGTCTGTTTTCTGTCTTTATTAAGATAGGAGGTTAACAATAGCAAGATCTCTCAAAAGTTCGTTAGATTCTTTGTCAGCTAGAAAGTATTACTTCCATTCAACAAAGATGCATTAAATTGATCAAAAGTGACATTAAATGTATTTTTTATAAAGTTAGAAAAGGTTTCTATTAAAAATAAATTCTGTTTTTCAACTTTCTATTCATAAAAGAATAATGAAAAATAAATATATCATGGTTTCCACAAAAATATGTATTTTCAACAATGGTAATAATAAGATCATGTGAGTAATGGCTGCTGAAAATGCCATCACAAGAATAAATTTCATTTTTAAATATATTAAAGTAGAAAGCAGTTATTTTTAATTGACTAAGGGCCAGATTTACTAAACAGGACAAATTAGCACGAAAGCGCAATTCCAAAACAGTGCCGATAGGCGTGGAAATTTCTGCGGGTGATTTACTGACAATGCGCAAAATAAAGAACTCAGACGCAACATCTTATTTTCATAATGACCAATGCAATCTACCAAGCGCAGCACAAAATAGTGTAAGGATATATTCGGATTCGGATAATGTGTTCTTCTGGCATTCCTGGCAACAACAAGTGCAGCCATTTCATGTGCAAAATAGTTTAAGACATGCTTTTTTGGGCGGTAAATAATGGTGCAATTACCAGTAATTTGACGAGCGCAAACTCTCCTCCCATAAATTTTGCGTCTGAAAGGGAAACTCCTACAAATGCATATTCAATAAGGTCAGGCGCAAAAATAACTTCTTCACTGCGCGTCTTTAGTAAATCCTGAGAGTACAATCTTAACGCCAAAAGATGGTTTGCGCTGGCGCAAGCTGTTAGTAAATCTGACCCTAATAGACTTATTTTAAATATATTTTTAAATAAATATATTTAAACATATTTGAATAAATCTTATTCAGTCTTTTTGTCTTTGCCTGTTAAAGTTGGCAAGTATTATCTACTGTTTTCCCATAACCAAAATTATTAATAATTAATTTGACATTTTTGTTATGAATTGTTGTGGATCAGATCCTGAATAGTTTGAGAAAGAATTGTCATGCCCAAATGAATCACCCTTAATATGTTGGGGGAAATAATTACAGAATTAATGACTACTAATTACTTTTCCGTCACAATCTCTGCCTTCCAATTAAAAGGGAGTTTTTGCATATCTCGCATTTCACAGTTTCAGATAGCGATCAGCTCCTGGTGGGTGAGATGTTTGGAGGTTGGGGGTCTGACCCACCAGCACGACTTCTGTAGTGCTGTGCGGGTGAAATGTGCTCCGGTCATTTTGAGTGTCTCAGGTTTTGCCAAGTCATATAGTCAGGGGCAGAATGAAAGAAGACAGTAGCATATGCTTGCTGTCTTCTTCTTTCACTCTTGCTTCTTTTAACTCCTCCTCACTTGAGCTCTACCTTCTTGGGCAAAGCGGGATGAAGCTTCTGGCCTGAGGGCCAGGCACTCGGCCAAGTCTATAATTTCTCTCTCTCTCTCTTTTCTAAGACATGGACTCCCAGCATGCATGAATCTTCAAACACCTTACCATCTCTCTATCGCTACTTATGTCTCTGAGATTTCTTCATTAATATTGATAGATAACCTACAGCTAGTGCCATTGGTTGAGTCATGGTTGGTTGGTCAGGATGTAATATTGTGATACTAGGTCATTGTTGTCTTTGGTATTTTAATATAAAATCTACATGCTTGGCTTTAAATGCTTAAAAACAAATCTGTTAATATTTCAAGAACTACCTTATAAACTTCTCCCATCTCTTCACAGCAGATATGTGCATTGTTTTGATGCGTTCTGACTGTCAAAGAGCCGGAGAGCAAGAGAAGAGTGTGAAACGCAGGCAGCGATGATCAGAATGTGTTAATTTCTCTCTTTGATGTTGGTTGTTCTATCTACTACCGATGAATGCTGATCAAACGCAAAAAGATCGCCTGTGATTTTGCCCTTTAGCCAATCGTGCACAGTATTTACCAATGCATGATTCATAATGAATGTGTAGTTGTGAGAACATCCATGCGTATTTATGAGAGCGCTTTTCGTAGTGCACATGTCAGCAGTTCGATTAGCCCGTGTGAATCACCGCCGACGTGGCAGCCTGTCCGTCCGCATTATGCAGGAAGTCAATCAAGAGTTGATTGGTTCTGTCTCCGGAGATCTCGTTTCTGAGACTAAATACTTCGAAGTAGCTGATGCTGCCGATCAAACTGTATATATGTGTGTGTAATTTTTTTAGGTTGTTTTTTAATGCAGCGTTTGATGTGATTTTTGATTTCTGAGTGTAGGGAGCTGTCAGAAAGAGAGCAAGATGTGAGGTAATTGGTCATCACTTGTCTTTCTCTCCATTGTTCTGTCATATCAGGATTAATGGGAAGAAATATATTGCGTTTTGGAGTTTCTCCAAAAACCTCCCAAAATTTGATTAAAAAGGTGTGAGTGAAAGTTACACATGAGGGAATAAGAGGGCGCGAAGAAAGGAGAGGAAGTGTAAATGAGAGGGAGGGTGTAAGACAGTTAGAAAGTGAGTGAGAAAGAGAGAGAGAAAGTGTGTTGGATGGGGTGATGAGTTCACACATGTAGCAGAAACAGATTGAGCATCAGACGGAAGCATTACTGTGAGACATGTTATCACCCAACAGTGTGGTCACCTTCACTCAGCAAGGAAACACTGCCACACATGCAGACACATCTCTGGATGTCCTCTTTGACAGTACCAGCAACTGTACCTGATGTGCAGTCATGTAGAGAGGATGTTATTTTAGTGTCTTATTTCATCTCAGAATATTTAAGCATTTATAACTTAAGTATCCATACTAGGATAGATACCTTACTAGATTTTTTTAACAAATTAATACTTTTCAGCAAGGGTGCCTTAAATTGATCAAAAATGACATTTGTAAAGCTACAAAAGATTTTTATTTCAAACAATTTTTTTTTTTTTTTTACTTTTTATTCATCAAAAAATACTGAATACTGAAAATTATCGCAGTTTCCACCAAAATATTCATCAGTAGAACCATTTTCAAAATTGATAAGAAATGTTTCTTCAGCACGTAATCAGCACATGATAATGATTTCTGAAGGATCATATGACACTGAAGACTGCAGTAATGGCTTGTGAAAAATGTTGAAAAAAGTTATTATAAATTATAAAAAAAATATTTAGCAAAATTACCATTTTAATTTTTTTTATTTTTTTTATTCTAATAAATGTTGCCTTGGTGAGCATAAAAGACTTCATAAACGCTAAAATCTTACCGACCCCAAACCTTTAAAAGGTAGCACAGGTGGCCCATTGAGGATGTATTGTAATTTTTTGATACTGATACAATTTAAAGATGAAATGTGTATTTTTTTTCATGTTACATGTTATGATGTTTTCAGTAATATTAAAATACCGAGCTTACAGAAAGTTAGTGAGGGAGAGTTTTACTCACGAACATGACATTGTATGACTTTTAAATGAGCTTTAAAAATTGCACAAAAAGCACATTAAAAGTATCATGAAAGTCGATGTGCACTATATTGCACCTACATTGCTATCTGCATGTTTTTTTTTCTTTTCATTTCAAAGCAGCAGCTTTTTAATCAGTTTTTTTGCATTTAAAAAAAATGCATCCTCTGGGTCAAGCAGGTTAATTAGAGTCTATTGTCACATCCCCCTGATTATCAGACAGGTTAATCATTAATGTTCCCTTCACAAACTCCAAAAAAATCACCAGACAGGTTTGATATCTGTTGTTCCAGACAGGGAGGTGAAAATCCAGCTGACAAAGCACACCAGGGTGGCTGAGAGGATGTTCTCCTTAAATAAAAATCCATCCAGAACATTTACTCAGTCAGGGTTTTGGGAAGTCACAATAGCCTGAAGCACAAACCCCCTCCGGCCCGTTAACCAGGGGTTTTACACTTAATGGATGGACACATCAAGGGTCTGACATTCAATAAAAAGCCAGAGCATTAGAGAGCTACTCCTTGTAGCTCCTATATTAAAGCAGATATGGACTTTTTTGGTTTTGGCTTCACTCTTAATTTTAAAGGAGAATTGATTAATGTACACTTATTTGTTCGCCCATGTCCCATAAGCACAGATGGTTTAGCACATTCTGTTAGAGTTACATCACTTCTGTTGGTGTCAAATCCCAAGCGCCCAATTTCAGACTCTCGCCGGATTTCACACTTGTCAGGCGCTTATCTTATAAAAATCAGTTACCGAAAACAAGAGTGAGTCATAAAAAGTGTCTGGTTTAACATAAGGCAGCTTATGGCCTTCTCATCCAAGCATCTGGTAATTGTGTTTGAAGAGGTTTAGATCAGATAAAGGAGCACAAATGCGCAGCATTCGTTGCAGATGAGAATCTGTCATTCAGTTTCCTGATACTTTGGCTCTGTTTACACCCACTGTTAACATCCGTCTCGGGTGATTCGATCACAGGTGGTCAGACGAGATGATTGGCAGTTACATGTGGCAGTAACGTGTGTCTCTTGTGACCAATAAGGATGCATTATATTGATCAGTAAGGATATCGACAGTAAAGATATTGACAGAAAGAATTGGACAGGCTGATTAAGTTGTACATAACACACAGAACTGGGTAGATTACTTACAAATTGTAATCCATTACTGATTGATAATTACATGACAAAAATTGTAGCTATAATGTAGTCCATTACATTTCACATTTTAGGTAACATAATCAGACTGCTTTTAGATTACTTTTAGATTACTTTTGACCTATCTTGTTTATCAAATTGATTGATAATCATGTACCATATTGATATAAAAATACAAAGATTAAGAAAATGTATTACATTCATTGTTATTAACAACATGAAGTGCATTAAACAATATATTACATCAAGATTTCCCAAACTGGGGTTTATTAAGGAACTGCAGGGGTGAGTTCCTTATGAGTTTAATGAAAAGCTAATAATTAAATAAACCATAAAAATGTTAAATAAAATAAGTCATTATGAAATCAGTCAACATAAAACACTTACTAAAAAAGAGAAATATTTTATTTGTTTACCCACATGTCATGTGACCTTAACCAATGTCAGAGAACCGTGAACATGCAAATGTGATATTTAATTATTAAAATATTTATTTTAAAATCTCAGGGGTACTTCAAATAAATATATCAGGTGAAAGAGGATCAGATGAGAAAAAAAGTTTGTGAATTCATGAATTTGTGCATTTTAATGTGTTTTAAAAACAAAAGTCTTCTAAAGACACAGAAATACATGGTTAAATAACCTGTGATCATTCAAATAAAAATTAATGTGTTCATCAGCAGTTGATGCAATATTAAACACTTCTTAAACCTGAAATCATTTTTGTAAATCAAATGGTCAGATGTGTCGCCACCTGAGTAATGACTGGTCTTTGTGTGAATGTCCACAAAACTGGAAGACTTTCTGAGTATAAGCAGTAGGCTATTTTAGAAAGAAACATTTAAAAGATAAAAAAAAGGAATTAAGGAGAATCAATAAATTATGAATAATGTATATTGCTATTGTGTAAATAATCATGTAATCCATAAAAAGGTAACTGTAGCCTGATTACGAGTATTTTAAAATGTTATTTAATCTAATTACAAGTACTTAATTTTGTAATCTGATTACATAATCCAGATTACATAATTACTACCTGGCTCTGGTGACACATAACTATATGAAGTGGTCATATGCATTTTAAATGACATCTGAATTAGAGGTCTTCACGGAGGACCCGAGACCTGAGGACCCGGGACCCGTACGGGTTCGGGTCTATATTTTAAATGGTCAGTTGGGTCCGGGTCGGGTCCCAATCTATTACTTTGAGTCTTTTTAACATTGTGCGTAATACCCGAGTCGATCAGAGAACACCGCACCCGCCAGAGATCAGTGTCAGTCAGCATGCGTGTGTTTTGTAACTTGCAGTTTGTAAAATTAGGATGAGAAAAGTGTGAGCAGGAAATAAGGTGGAAGAAAAAAAAAAAACACGCGTTACCTCAGCCGCCAGAAACAGAGCGTGGGCGGAGTTAATGTTAGTACTGCAAGCGGACGGTGATCATGGATTCCTTCATGAGTGATGTGGAAAAAAAGCTGAAACAAAACTGAAGAGACGCACCTGTTATTGAACACGCACGCAGTAGAGTGTAACGAACTTCTAATTCTGTGCGTTTTTTGCTAACAAAAAAAATTATTGCTCCGAGTCTTTAATACAACCAACAAAAAGTATTGTTATTGTAGATCGAAAGGGTAAACGTAACAGTCGAAGTTGACTCGAGATGAAAAAAAACCCTGCGAAGTTGCATTAGTCACCCGTCTCCATGACAGCAAGTACTTTTGAAGCTGGAATAATGAATGGATTAAGAAGGCTCTTTCAGTCGGCAAGAGAGAGGAACAGCCTAACATGGATGGACATTTATTGGCAAGGAGGATTGTATGCATCGCAGTCAGGGAGAGGGCTACTAACAGTAGTACATTACAGGTCCGGGTAGTACATTTAAGGCATTTCTCGGGTCTGCACGGGTTCGGGTCCCACTTTCAAATAAAATACGGGTCCGGGTCGGTTCCATGCAGCATATTTACGAATTTTTGGACCCGTGAAGACCTCTAATCTGAATCTTATTTAAATGATCAGATTGCACATTTCTTTCAATCCCTTTTAAAGGCTGATGTTAATTCTGGGTATAAACCAGGTCTCTGTGTGAGGTCATTCCTAGTGGCGTCTAGAGCTGACCTCATTATCTGACCGAGGGAATGATGTTCTGTTCACTGTGACTCTAACCTCATCTCTCACCCAGCCCAAGCCCTTTCTACCGCTGCCAGGCTTACGTGACAAATGTGATTCATTCGGTGGGTCATTCAGGCTGTCTTTACACCATGAATGCAAATGAGTATGGGCCAGATAGCCTAAGGCCCTGTCACAAATGCCACCCTGAGCCTTAGCAGTCCTCAGAGTCCACATTTTGCTAACGTAATGCTGTGTAAACTAGGATAGTTGTCCACTGTGAGCAAATGTGACAACTTATGGTCTTATGGACAATGCATAGCCATTGTAAGTCCAAGCATGTGCTGAAAAGAGAAAAAAAGTGTCGTTTGCATGGTTTTGAGTTTTGATTTTTAACCATGAAACATTTAATAATCCTTAGCTATTGTCATTGGTGTTATTTAGCAGCTCAACTCAACCTATGACATTATTTGTAATAGGTTGACATTTAAGACATTATATCTTAAATCTTATTTAACACAATTAGAAACCTGTCGTGAAGGAGATACTTCAGTTTTTGCAAATATAAACAATTGAGGAGTGAATAAGTGTTTAAAGTGCTCTGATTTTTATTTTATTTACTTGACTTTCAGACGAACGCATCTTGGAGCCAACGGCTTCGACGCTGCAGTCTCCACGTGGCCCAGCGGTAAGTCATTCGAAATCATCACACGCTAAAATTCTCCTGCTCTCTCCCAGGGTTCAGTTTATTTCTGTGTCACCAGAATGGCAGCGGTTTTAGAACAAACTCTGCTGTGTCCTGACTGTGATGTAACGTGTCTGAGAATCTGCGCTGGACAGAATCAGAGCGGTTCTGCTGACCTGAGCACACAGGCGCTGGTTTCTGTGAGTTATGGCAGAATTGCACCATGAAAGCTTGAGAAGTCTTAGGGAGAGTTTGCAAACTGAAGAACGAGGTATTGAAGGCCAGGGTGGAGAATGTACCACTATTCTTCAGATACCACACTGCGTTCAGTTTCACTTCCCACAGCGACTCAAGAGGCTCACGACCTCTGTTCAGCTGCTGATCTACGAGATGTACAAATATACCAAGCCAGCTATCAGATGAACTGTTTTGGTCTGTTCATTTTAAAGCGGGGATGTTCAGTCCTGCTCCTTAAGGGCCAACGTCCTGCAGATTTTGGTTTCAGCCTGCCAAAAGGATTGGAGTTAAACTGAACAGGACTGGACACCCCTGATTTTAAAGGATAAGTTTTGATTTGATTTGATTTAATTCGATTCAGTGCAATTTGATTCAATTTGATTTAGCACAGTTTTGCTTTGATTTTATTTTATTTTGAGTCTATACAATATGAGTTGATGTTATTTAATACAATTATAATTTTGATTTGATTTTAATTGATTTGATTTGATGCAGTTTTGATTTAATTGAATTTGATTTAATTCAGTGCAATGCAATTAGATTCAATTAGATTGTATATGGTTTTGATTTTGATTCTATCTCTTGATTCAGTTTGATTCAGATTTTTATTTGATATTGGTTAAGTTCTATTTTGATTTTAATCTGTTCTGCTTTGATTAGTTTCAATGCAGTTCCATGTGAGTTCTTTCAGTTTTGACTTGATTCTCTTTTTTAATGTCATTTAATTCAATGTGATTTTGATTTCATTAAATTTTGATTTGATTTGATTCTATTTTGATTTGATTTAGTGCAATGCAATTAGATTAAATTAAATGTTATACAGTTTTGATTTTGATCCAGTCTCTTAATTCAATTTGACGTGATTTGATTGAGATTTTTATTTGATTTTGATTAAGTTCTAATTTAATTTTAATCTGTTTTGCTTTGGTAGTTTTAATGCAATTCCAAGTGATTTCTTTCAGTTTTTATTTGATTTTTTTTATTATTATTTAATTCAATGTGATTTGATTAAGTTTTGATTTTACTTGATTTTGATTTGATTTTATATTGATTTGATTTTATTTGATTTTGTTTCTGGAATTGAGCAACACTGGTCATGCTGTATTTTTTTCATTGACTAAAAAGATCTGGCTCATACCAATTATTTGTTTGTGAATTGGATTACACTGGTTGTTTGTTGTTGCATAGAACCTGCAAAGTTAATTCAATGTAACTTGGCCATAATTTTGCAGAACACAGTCTTTATTTGTATCACAGCCAGCACAGACTGCGACCTTAAGTTTTCATTTCAGTGCAATGAATCATAAATCTCAAAATCAAAAAGATCTCCACTACCCAAGATTGCCCCAATTGAAATGCCATGTGTGTAAAAAAAAAAAAAAAAAGTGTTTCTAAAGAGATCTAAAAATTTCCACTGATGGGGTTGACTGAATATGAAGTTAAAATTGAGATAAAAACAAGCTTAGCGATAGACAAACATTGTATACATGCAGTTAGATCTTTATTTGCACTTTAATGGCTGGATAAATTACCTCCATTTTCAGATGGTGTATTACAAGTTTCCCTGTCAGTAAAAAACGATTTTGTTGGCACACAAACACAAATGTGTTGAATCCAAATTGCTCAGACTTTCTCTCCCTTCAGTGAAGCCCGATTTAACACTTCAGCAAAACAAAAGAAAACAAAGCAGATGCTGTCAGACCTTAAGGACCCTTTAAAATATCCAGTGACACTTCTTAGGCTCCACAGCGTGAAGGGATGGATCTGGTCCACATCGATTGTGGTACGGCACTAATTTAGAGGGACGCCAATTTGGAAAGGTTGATTCAAGTGTTTTTTTGTTTTTTTTTCGGCGACCCTGCTGCCTGTGTGTGTTCTATAAAGCCTGAGTCCCTCACTTGGTCTGAAAAGCCTGTCAAGGCTATGGCACATCTCTCTGATTGATGGGCTGCTCTGTCTCGTTCTCAAATTTTCTCTCTCTTTCACTCACACATGGAGTCAGAGTGGCAAGCACAGACTGGTTTAGTCATTCTACATCTTGCGAAGCTTGCTTTGTTGTCTAATATCAACCACAGAGTGGGTTTCATAAATGTTTCACATACATTTAATGTGGTGTGTTTGATTTTAAATGAATATATCACAACTGTTCCATAATCCAGTAAGCTTTCTTCTGCAGGCAGCATTTTAAGGCATCATTGTAAGGCATCATACTGTATGTACGCTCCCAAAGTCAAGGCTATTTTTGGAAAAATTATATGGCAGTGTCACATGTATCCTTCATGGAGAAGGAAATAGCATTGCGACAAACACAATGAAAAGTAGAATTTTTTTTAAAATCCAGGTTGGTGAACAATGCTATTTTAATTATAAGCAAACTTATAGACTTGTCTGTCTGTCATCTAAATGTGTGCGTTTATTTATGTTTATTAAATTATTCCACTCTTACACTTTTGTTTGTTCAAGTTTGTCAAGTCTTTCTGTTGAGTTAACACTTGGTTTCCAGAAGAAATTCCATTTATTTCCTCCTTAGAGACAGCCACTCCCTGCTTGAAACATACAAGCAACAACGTGTACATATTTGTATATATTTGATTAATTTGCATTATTATTTATTTATTCATGATTCAAAACAAAGTCTGTAATGTTGTGATAGATATCTTTATCTTTATGAAATCCCTATGGAGAAATAAATGTGAAAAATACTGGAACAAAGCTTGAAAAAGTAGGCTGTCAATGTTCTGCTTTATTAATGCTCGTGGTTTCAAAATAAAACGTTCGACAAGCATATTTGGATGTGATGTTCAGGTGTACAGTACCTTGTTGCATTTCTGACTTTCTGACAAAACTGCAGTTCTGAATGATGTCGCCAGCCATCCTCACATCCCATACACTTTATTTCAGAGTTAGTGGGTTAAAATGCTTGCTTTGAATGCATGCACTCACCCTCTATTTATAGTTAATGCTTTTTAAAAAGAGCCTTTGTCTTTCTCTCTATCTGTTTCTCTCACTCTTTCAGACACCGCTATGCCTCCGTTATTGATTTTATGTTTTTTAGTATGCATGAAAGTGAGTGTATGTCAAACAAGAGCTGGCTTTGTGAATATCGACGTGCATGATTTTTATTCCAACCTTGTGCCTTTTTTGTTGGCACTGTGTCTGTCAGTAGTTCTGCTGTCATGTGGATCTGCCTTTCTTTCCTCTTCCTCTGTTTTCTTACTTCTCTTTTCGTAGTGATAGGTGTAATAACTCATTGTAGTGAGAGTCATTTGTTTTTGTGTCTGCTGTCTGACGAGGATCACAAATATTGTTGCTATTCATCAGGGCAGCACAATAATGATATCAGCACAATGTAAACCAGGGATTCCCAGCTAATATATATATATTACAAAGTTTCAAGGAGTTCACAAACCCTCAGTTGGAAAGCCGTGGTCTAGATCCCTGTTATGCGGTTAGTTAATCAGTCAGTACTGGGCTGTGTGAGTTTCAGGGATTGCTGTAGTCATGCGTTTAAGCATTATTGGGGTCAGTGAGTCATAAGTTTATGCTGTATTGGGGTCAGTAGAGAAATGCTTTTAGGGTCTACTGGCTGCCAGTGATTTAGGCTGTATTGGAGGCAGTTGAGTCATGAGTTTAACACCACTGACCCCATCACAGTCATCCAGTCCTGTGCTACACAGATCACATCACACAGCCTGTGAATCCATCAGCCTTTCTTAAGGGCAGAGAGGTGCTTTACATAAGCAACTGATGCATGTTAAAGTCTGTACAGATCTCTGAGCATTAGCACTGGAGGAAGTCTTTCAAACAGTAATATCTGACTAAATCTGATTAAAAGCGGCACAGTTACATCACCACAGCCTTAATGTCTTCATTTAGATAAGTATCAGAGTGCTTTTTATGATTATGATATGATGTGTTATTGCTTGCTGTAATACAGGGATGTAAACTTGTGACCTTTCTCTGAGTTTGGATCGCTTATAACTTTGAAATTGCAACACGCCAATCATCTCCCAAATTTGTAATGAGAATCGGTTATAATAATAAACGCTAAAATAAAAGCTCTATGGTTTAACGTTTGAAAGCAAAGAAATATGTTTGACAGAGATGAATATTAGTATTGTAATTTTAATGTTGTTCTGTAAAGTAAATTTATTTTTATGTATTGTTTAATCTTTTGTTCCAGTACACTATAGTAGTTATTACTATAGTCGTGTATTTCTTTATTACTATATTTTATATGATTTATTAAAATAAATAAAAATATTTTAACAACAATGACAATATTATTATTAGAGTAATATTGAATTAGGTCCATAAAAACAACAGGGTGAATAAAAAAAAAAAGAAAAGTTAAAAAATTGTTTTAAAACCGTTAAAAAAAAAATCTGGGGGCTTGAAAAACAAGATATTAACTTTTTTTGAAGAAGAATAATAATAAGAAGAATTTAGGTTTTCACAACAAAGACAGTTTGCACATATATTTGTCTTTGTTCTACTAAAATTAAGAGTAAAACAGACTAAAATCAATGAACATGTCATGTCAAAATATATTTTAATTTAAAACATAAAATTTAAAAGATATTTTTGTCCAAAGACAAAAACTCAAGACTAAAAACTGCATATTAGAAACTCAGCAGCTGAGATGAGTAATATCAGACTCTCAAAGAGGCAGAAATTGATGACTGCGTCAGAAAGTGCTTGTGTGTATTGGTGTTGATGTATAATGTTACTTTTGACAACAATAGAGACTCAAATTAGGAATATGAGACAAACAGGAACAGTGAAAGACTCAAAGTGAAGAAAGAGAAATTAGGTCTTGTATGAAATCATGTGCGTAGCAGCACCCAAAGCTGGATCTGTCATATTTATACCTAAACAGGTTTCTAATTTCATCCTGCTTTTGTGTTGGCTGGATGTTGGCTTTATGTAGATGCCAGCTGCGGGGGATTGCCACACCGTCAGATGCTTCTGCCCGTTGTTTTGTACGATAAATATGTATTAATTTTTTTCTTTCTTTTTTCTCCTTTCTCTTGTTCTGTTGTTCAGCTGTCTCTCTCTCAGCTGGTTGCGACTTCACGCTACCCGACCATGAGCCACACGGTGGGGTCTCCATGGCAACAACAGCTCCCCTCTCTGCTTTCTCCTTCCCTGATGGCATCGGCCCACCAGCTGTCACATGTCGTAAGTTTTCCACCCACATACGCACACACACAAACACACAAATATATATGCTCTTTTAAAACAAAGCACAGAGATACATTCATGCAAAGGAATAAAACGCCTACACTCAAACATAATATGGCATAGAAAAAATGCACATGTACATTACCTCAATATACAGACAAACCTGTACACCACAAAAACCACATCAAACCTGTTGAGAGCAGCATTAAGGAATTGCATACTAAAATTAGTTTTTAAAATGTTAGAACTGCAATTGTTCAATACCATTTTGCAGGCAAAAAACTTTGTATCAAACTGCAGATCTTCTAAGAGCACCATTAACTGTCCCATAGGTTTGACAAAATTAGCTGCACCATTACAATGTTTCATGCTTACATAAGATCTACTGTAAGTGCCACTTTGACTTTTTCTTTACTGCAAAAACTGGAAACTTTAAAACTTGATCTGGTTCAGCGAGTGTGTGTCACTAAATTGGAAAATCATGCAAATTACATTTAAGGTGACTGCAGCTCCACACTCATAATATATCCATCATTGGTCCAGCGGATTTGTTCACTTGAGCTCGGAAGTACATATAAATGATTCATGATTCACATGATCATCAATGTTTTATGTACCGCAAGACTTTTCCACTGTCAGGCTTTACGTTTTCCTGTAGATACACAAGAGTTGGCTTCGACATGATACTGCTTTTGTAGGTAAACAATTGAGTGAGTGCATTATGGACCAGGATCACATTATATAGACAGTTAAAAGTTCCCAGAGTAGCTACAAAAACAAAAATGTGTTCAGATAATATTATATAATATGTTAAAATAATAGTTCAACCAAAAATGAAAATTGGCTGAAAATGTATTCACCCTTAGGCCATCCAAGATGTAGATTAATTTGTTTCTCGATAAGAACAGATTTGGAGAAATGTAGCATTACAGCACATGTGAATGGGTGCCATCAAAATGGGAATCGTAACTGCTGATAAAACATCACAATGATCCAGAAGCAATCCATGTGATTCCAGTCTATCAGTTAACATCTAGTGAATTGAAAAGCTGTGTGTTTGTAATAAACAAAATGTATAATTAAGGCATTAACTTTAAACTGTCTCTTCTGGCCAGAATCCAGAATAGCACTTATTCTATTGAAAAAGTCCATCCTTTGTTGCCCTCTCACATTAAAATCCATTGACATATTTGTTTAGAGCTGTATTGAGCTGTTTTCCCTAATAATTAGTGCATGATCTGTGCATATTTCTCTTCTGATTCAGACGACATGTCTTTTTCACTGGAGAAAGCAATATTATGGATACAGGACTCTTAGCTGAAAGCAATAGTTGGAAGTTTTAAATGTCTTAATGATGGATTTGTTTATTACAAACAAAGCATTATTGATGTACTGGAGTCGTGTGGATTACGTTTGAACTCTCATTCTGACGGCACCCATTCACTGCAGTGGATTCGTTGATGAACAATTGATGCAATACTGAATTTGAAGAAACAAATTTTCCTTTAACTAGTGTAATGTACCTTGTTGTGTAAAAAATACACTGTTTTATACTATAAAACCGTCAGTGCATTATTACAGTTGTTCCACAGCAACATCAGCTAGCCATGCTGAGAAAACTGGGCTGGGAACGGTTTGTAATGATGTGCTTTTGTTATTTTAATGGAAATACAGTGTAGATACAGCCTGTATAGAGTGGGAACATATCACACATTTTCACAAAGCTATCCACAGATATTATGTTAATCGTGTGTGGGAGCATGTATGTTTATGCTGTTGCCTTTAGTCATGCAGTGCATTTGACTATATGATAGTCTGTAAATAAACATACAAAGTGCTTTGTTACCTCCTCCACAGTTGTTTAAGGCTGTTTGTGCCACACATGGGCTCTTCTGCTGAGGTTAGGGAGGAAATTTCTGCTATACTCAGTTTCCTGCATGTCATTTCTGGGTGATTCTGGGATGGTGTTAAATTATTCCTTGTGCATTTTTTTCTGTCTATGAATCTCCCGTTCCTTTCTTCAAGTTAGAATTTCAAAATCTTTTTGGATTTGGTTTCAGCTGACTTAAAAATATCAGTCTGTGTGGACATCCTGAGCTGTACTACTTGTAAAACACAAATATATATAATGAGGATTGCTACCACACGAGCAATTCATCAAAAGTGTGCAGTAACATTACAAGTGTGATACAAAGAGCTAAAATTTGCCAGAAAAGTACAAGTTAATAGGTAAATATAATATATAGTACAGTACTGTAAGTCTGTTATGCTCACCAATGCTGCATTTATTTGATCCAAAATACAGTATAAAGAGTAATATTGTGAGTAGGGCTGTCAAATCGATTAATTGCATCCAAAATAAAAGTTTGTGTTGTTTACATAATATACTGTATGTGTGTGTACTGTATATATTTATATGTATATATAAAAACAAATACATGCGTGTGTGTGTGTGTGTGTGTGTGTGTTCGTATTCATGTATTTTGATCAATTTAATGCATCCTTGCTAAATATATATATATATATTTTTTAAACATTCTGATGACAAGTTTCTGAGCAGTAGTGTATGTTAGTGAAACTTGTTTATTTTATTCATTCATTCATTCATTCATTAAATCCTTTTAATAAAGGTTTTTGTAAGGAGTAGCCTTACTTAGCCATACTTGGTATGAAGTATTTTGTTTTGTTTGTCAATGTCATTTAGGAGTAGGTTTGTCTAATATGATGTATCTAATATACCACATTATTAGACCACTAAGGAAAAATGCAAATAATTCCAAATAATAGCACAACAATATTGTTCTGCGTTAAGCTATTCAGCTGTCAAGAAAAACTATAAAGAAAAAATGAGTCATTATTTCACAGACATAATAGACATAATAATGCAACAAAATATGCAATTCTATTTGTGTTAAGTTAGTAGTCTCGAACTAAACTATCTTATATCTGATTAGATGTCACTAAGCTTGAAAACTTTGAAAAAGGGGTGTCTTCAAAAGAAACAAGTTTTGTTTCGAGGCAAAAAACAAAAGTGCACCTTGATTCCCAGAAACTGTGTAAAGCCCGCCAGTCAGATTAAAGCTTGCCTGATTGAGAAAATACTTGCCAGTTTTTTAGCAATATAAATCAGATGGTCAATGAACAGACTGTTGGTGGCCTGTGGGTGTACTGTCTGAAGCTAGGTAAGCAGTATAGAAAATTCTGCAATTGGTTTTTGATCAAGTCCTTGTGGAAGAGTCATGTCTTCAGGCGTTTCATAAAGAACTTGAAGTTCTTGTAGAGCATTTGGTTGTTAGGTTTCTGTTGGCTGTGGTGTGTTATTTTTGTGAAATATTCCAATACTGAACTTTCAGTAGAGTTAGTCTCTGATCTGTTGACCTCTTTGTTGTCCTAACATTCTCATCTGCTTCCTAAACATCTGTCATTACCCTCAAACATGGATGTTTTTTGCACATTTTAGGAGGTTCTTTTTAGATTTGTTGATGAAATATTCTCAGTATTTTTTAGAGTCCTCACAGAGAGAGATAATCGTACACTGAAGATTTATGAGCCAAAACTTCATCAAAGCCTCTGGGTTTTTTGTATTGCAGGATCTGCTGCTGAACTTCAGTCCAAAATGATTCTTGAATTTGTCTGTTTTTCTCTCTTTCTGCCTATGTGTGTTGATTTAAATTGAATCAGGAGCGTCCAGTTGCCGGCAGCATAGCTCATCTGGAGCTGAGTGTGCAGGAGAGAGAGGGAAACAGAAGTGAAGAAGAAGATGAGATGCAGGAGCTGACCTTCACTCCAGTGCACGCCCCTGTCATCACCCTCGGAACACACACTGCTGGGTGAGAACCCTACAGACACACTAACAAATAATTCAGTTATACAGTGGCCATATTTTTCACTTTTGTAGCAATGTTCTTTTTTTCTCAGAAGTCCACTTATGTTTCTGGTACCAAAACAGCCGTAGGTTTATGCCTATTTTCCTTTTTGTAATTTTCTTGACTGCATTTGTTTTTGTACTGTTTTAATTCTTAGAAATGTAAATGCAGATACACTAAGTGTTAGCAGAGGTTAATGTTGTTCAACTAGGGGCCAAGTTGCTGAACATTGAATAGATGTTGATATGTAAACACCGATATTATAATATGCTCAGTTCTAGAGAAATATATTCAGACTGATAGATGGTAGATGGATGGATGGATCAATCACTACATGAATAGACAGACAGACAGACAGACAGGGCTGTGGGACATGAGCAGGACAGAGCCCATCTCTTTTCTCATATCTTCATGTTTTCTCCCAATATTCCAAAGCAAATGACACCATTTGTAAATGGTCAGTAAAGCTAATTTTATATAATTCCTACAATTTGTTAATTCATTCCTACGACTTGTTAATTGTAGCCACATTCCATGTTTCATTCTTTTTTCCCTAGGTAACCCATGATTTAGCTAAATTGAAACAAATTAATAAGTCGTAGAAACAAATTCTTAATCCCACCCCCCACCCCCTGCATGCGAAAATGGATTAAAATTGCAAAACAAGAAAATAAACCTTGCGAAATTAGAGTGTGAGATGGTGAGGATTTTGAAAAAGAAAACAATTAATATTACATTCGTGGAATTTCGTGACCAACCCACAAAACAGAATACAAAGTCATGAATGGCTTGATTTAAATTTATGGCCTCGACGGCATACTAAAAAGTCACGATGTAACATTTTCCTACTAACAAATTGTTTCTCTTAAAAACAAAGCTTTGTACTTCACTTGATCACATTAAATTTATGGCAGTGTGTTTTGCTAGCACCGCCGAACGGCACCGTGTGGCACAGTTACGCTTGGGATCATTTTATTTTAAATGCCAATAATGTCAATTGCATTTTTTTTTAAATACAATAACGAGCACCATGAAACCATTTAAAAGCCGCATTCAGAGGTCTTTGTTATCGGATATAAAACAGCCAACAAAGTAAAATTATCCTAAAACTACGGTGCGCTCTCTTCATTTTATCAAATGGTCATTATGGTCATCTATTCATAAACTTTTATTTAGACTAAGAACCCTTTCATTGGGATGAGAAAGCTGGTGTTTTGAGTTGCATTTGCATTACCTGTCATGCGGGTAACTCTCCCACTGCAATGGATGTATTTTGCAGTATTGAGTTTAACGATTAATCGATTAATTGATCGTTAATTTAAATGACAATCAATCATTGGAATGATTGAAAATTGACATACCTATTATAGACTGTATACAGACAAGCTGATGGATGAGGGATAGATAGATGGATGGATAGATAGAGAGATAGAGCATTGTCTTTAGAACATCACTCTGTATCCCCATCATGCACGAATTTGCTGTTCACTCTAATGCCAGTTTCTCTCTCAGTATCCCTCTCTGTTGCTATTGCTCCATTTTCAAGACACCAGCACATTTGTTTATGTCATGTTTATTTTAGCTGAAGTATTTCAGGGCCCTGTCTGTTTTTATATGTGGACTTGCACTGTTCTTTAAAAGTGGCAACAGTTTTGCTGAAGCCGTAAGTTGAGATGGCCATTTAAAGTGTGTCAGAGTGCAGAGTTGTCATTCAAGAGCTGTTCGGTGTCAGTGCATCATCTGATTCTGACCAAAGACAGTTGACAGGCCAACATTATTTACATCTAGAACTGCAGATTCACACAGCACAAGGAACCAACTTGTGTCGCTGAAACTTTATTTAAAATTAGAACTCTAATTTGAGTCAGTTGTCATATCTGATTGAGACCTATGAAATTAAAATTGAAGTCTGAATACTAAACCAGCTGGAATGAATTAAGTTCTTATATTTAGACTGGAGGTGAATTCAAATGATATTTTTTCTATGTGAGGGACCTTAATTTGGTCAGATTTTTTATGCCTGTATTTTATGAAGAGCTCAGACTATCACAGACAAGGACAGATTGGACAGATCCTTTTGATTTCCTGAGACATTATTATAAAACATTTACATAATACATCTCTTGACTCTTGTTCTGATGGTTTTAAAGTTGCTGGTTTTGAGTCCAATTCCCTCTGGTCAGTTGTCATTATGAGAAAACCAATTGTCATTGCAGGTGCAGTTTTGAGATCAGGTTGTTAATAACTAGGACTATCCATGCAATTTGGTTTAAAAAAAAAAAAAAAAAAAAACTTTTGCATTTTATAAACTCAATTTGATATGAATTGCTGTGGACTGTATGGGCCAGTTATAGGATAAAGTTTGATAATAAATAAATAATGAATTAATTAAATAGGTAAATAGATTATAATTGAAAAAAAAAAAAAATTATAAATTACATACATATATAAATAAATCCCCTTTTTATCATATTTATTAAGTAATTTCGTCTGCCACAATAATGTTTTGAATTATCTTCATTTGGGGGCTTTTCTTTGGAAATATTGATAGTGCTAATTAACTGTGGTTTGTATTAATCAGCATATCATGTAATTAATTCAATATTTTTAATTCATATACAGATTATACATTAGTAATGAAGTTAAAGAATGATAACCAAAAGAGGATTGTGTTGTTTTCAGTCTCTATCTGCCTTTAGCTTTGTTTATGTCTCTCTCCTTTCCCTCTTTCAGTCTTAATCTTTTTTCTGTGTGGATCTTCGTAAAAATTGTATTGGGCAGGCAAGTGTGAAAATAATAAGCAAGGCTTATTAATGTGTAATTCAGCAGAAAATTACCATGATCCATAGGTAATATTATATTCCTCTTTGTCTGTGGCAATTAAAAGCCTGGTATAAGTGTAGGCCTAATTACTGTGTCTCCTAATTAGTTGTGAGTCACTGGAAGAACACATTAAAGTCCTGCTGTCGTTATTCTCACATTTTTGCTCTTCTTATTGCTGGAAAAGGGCTTCGTACAGCTTCAAATATTTTACTGAGGAGCCATATTGATCATAGAGATTGTACTGGGAGGATGAAATGTTTTACATATATGAAAGTTTACGTAGTTCAAACAGTCAAGTTTGACATCATATTGACTTTCCATATTCACATTTCCCATATTGACATGCCACTGATTTCTACCTGAGTTCAGCTCTAGCAATGAAAATCTGTGGCTGTATTGTGTTCTCAGATCTGTACTGACAGCCGGAAGATTGTAGTTCTGCATTATTAAATAAACTGCACATATATATGAAAATATCCACCATTTTATATCTTATGGCGTACAATTCTGAGCAACAGCTGTTACACCACACCATATTTTATTGTATTTGCTCTGTTTTGCTTTCTCTTGGTCTAATTTTCTTTCCATGGCTAACAGAACATATTTCAAGTGCGACAATATCGTTTTATCTGCGACAATGCAATTCTTCCAGGAAAGAAGTCATTTCTGAAGTCCTTAAGAAAGTGGTGCTTGATGTAAGCCTCATAAAGCCATGAATGATATCTCATGTGTGAGATGCCATTTTAGATATCACAGCAGGACATATTACCAGATCACTCGAGGATTTCATTGGAGCTCTAACATTTGACACAGATCATGCTGTGGCTGAGCAGGGTTTTACATGTGAAATACTGTGACGACACATTGTAATGTACCTGATAGCGCACAGTAGGCTGCCATATCTGTTTACTGATCTGTGTTCTGTGTTGCCTCGACAGCACTTGGCAGCTCATGCGCTTCAGGTATAGCATTGTAACTAAAGATCTGTGAAGCACGCAGAACTGAATACGGCTCAGTATGGCAGATGTTCAGTAAGAAAATGCTTAGGTAATTGGAAAAAGCTACATTATTGCATTATGTAATGCTCTAACATATCATTAGATATCTCACAAAATTGTATGACAGCCAGTTTTTTTTTGTTTTTTTTTCACTGTGCAAATGTGATTTGTCTATCTCAGCTCCTCCAGATCGACCTCCCGGAGATCTTTGGCCCAGCTCTTCTCCTCTGGTTTTCCTCAGATCCTGGACAATCAGAACCAGGTTGCTGACGTTCTGGATCCTTCTGAGCCTGTGAACTTTAACCCCCAGAGAGAAGAAGCAGATCATCTGCAGGCCAACACTCTCATCCTTCAGTTCCTTGCTTTTACCAGGTAATTCTGAATGTCAGGCCATAGCAAAACTGGTTGAATTTTATGGTTGCAATCTTATGTTTTTGTTCTATTGTGTTCTTTTCTGTATGACTTATATATGTATATATCCACAGTAATACTCTGCTTTTATCTGTGGGCATTTAAAAAAAAAAATTCCTGCATCTTTTCACTCAAAAATGGTTCACTAAAAAGGTTTTCTGCTTGTTGAACATATCGTCACAGTTTATTTCCTTGCAGGGTCGCAGTCTATTTAAATTGTAGACATGTCTGGGCAAACACAGACATATTGGAAATTAATGTGAATGTTATTTAATTTTTTTTTCTAACATCATCCATCTGGAATAATGTTGTTTATTTAAGTACTCTACTAAATTAAATCATTTATTTCAGTTGGTTATTTGTGTATTCCAGGAAAAGCAATGGGGAAAAGGCCAAAAATTGCATTGAAATTGTATAATAATATTAAGAAGTAATATAATATATTAGTATTTTTAATAGTTAAATTACAAAATGCCTTAATCTGCTTAAAAAGATTCACAGGCGGATCTGTTATAGAGCAGTATGTTCTAGTCTACAGCCTTTACGGGCAGTGCTGAAACACTAGCTATTAAACAAGAGATGTCAGGTCCTTTATTTCAGTAGTAATGCAGCTCTTCAAGTGTTGGTTCAGGGCCAAGCATCTCTGGCCTAACTTATCTCTGCCTCCAATCAGCCAATGTCCATATATCACTCAAGTATTGATGCTAACTTGTCAACATAAGAAACGGCGCTTGTCAAGTGTGCTTGTGACAGACTCAGGCACCGCTCTGTTCTCAGATCAGGCATTGATAGATTTAAAGCACACTCCCTCTCTTTCCCTTGTATCTCTCTCACTGTCTCTGTTGAGTCGTTGTATTTCTCAAACGGGGAGAGAAGGTGATGAAATGGGTCTCTTTCAACCTTGAGATCAGTTTAACACAATTTAAATTTAATTGCCCAAAAAAGAATGTGTGTGTGTGTATATATATATATATAAATTTATTTATTTATTTATTTATAAGCGTGTAGATTAAAAAAAGTAAAGGGCTTCACATTTAATTTAAATAAAATTTAAATTGTGACTATAACAATAGAAAAAAAATCAAATGCACTTATTAAAACTTACTTAAAACACTTGCTAAAAAATGCAGTATTTTATTTGTTTACCTGCATGTCATGTGACTATTAACCGACATCAAAGAACCGTGAACATGGCAACATACTGCTGACCAAAAAAAATTTGTGAGTTAAATTATGATATCATGTAATTTTAAAAGATACGATTGATTGACAGCCCTGGTAATAATGTGGATAACTTTCAAAGTTATTGAATAATAATGGTGTTAATGTAATGTTGATATCAACAGTAAATAATAATAATATTAAGAATAATAGTAATGTTCATAAGTGCTGTTTGTAATTTTTGACTGTACTAAAGCATAAAAATACCATAATATTTTTTCTGATATTTAGGAAACTTTATCCTAAATATTTAGGGTAATCATGCTAAGTTCACATATTTGTTTCTCCGAAAACCGTGCTACAGCCAGTTATTCTACCTTGAATTGTGCATTCCGTGCCGGAATGTCTGGTTTTGTTTTGGTATTCCAATTTACCCAATGTTATTTCGACATCCAGGGTTGCCAGTTGGTGGAAAACACACCGTATTGCAGCCATGGAAGCCAGCAAATGATCTGGGTTAGAGATAGCAGATTCTACCCGACCTAAAAAGCCTCCGCATCCACCTAAAAAAAAAAAAAAAAGAAGTAAAGCTCTGCGTTTGAGATTTATTTATTATCTGCTATTTTGTGTAAGTGAAGGAGGGCAAACACTTTTATAGGCTAATGGATTTTTAAATGGATTGGTTAAACTTTGTTTTTTCTAAACACTCACTGTAAAGGCTGGTGAGTCAACGGACATGACATTGGCCTGCTGGCCTTCTGGAATACCTGAATACATTTTCTGTTTTGTGAAGGAAATAAAACTGTGTGATTTATCTGCTAAATGAATCTCCCTTTTAAAGCATGTCATTATTGTGCATGTGTGTGTATTCTGCATTCACTCTCAGAAATTTCAGTTTTCCACTCGCCATGCCGAGCTATCCATCCCTTTGTTTACCAGATGAATATTGATGTGAAATCTTTGCGTAGCTGTAAGGCCTATTCTTTTAATTGAGGAATTCAAGTCATTTGATTGGCTCTGAGGTCAGAACTGACATTTTGAGTGAATAGCACTTAAACTCTGGAATTGTGATGTGATCGCGCTCAGTGGGCCTGCCAATTGTCCGCACTCTAAATAGTTTCTATCCTTATCTAATTCTGAGTGATTGATTGCTAATCTTCCTCACAAAGAGAAAAGAAAGCAATCATCCCTCCCTAATCTATCCCTCCATTTTAATTCATTCTGCTGAGGATGGAGACGAACTCTTCACACTGCCCTGTCAGCTCCCAAATGTCACCTAGGACTTTGATTAATTCATTTATATCCTTTCATTTAATTATTTATATCTTTTGTTTATCCTCTTGTTCGTGTATCGGCAGCTTGGGGTTCTAAACCCAGCTTGTTGGTTTTTAAACCTTCAGGTTTGAATGACTGAACCCGTCGCTCCCTGAGCTCCTGGTGTTGAATGAAGTTGTTTCTTCAGGTGTGGAGCGGTTCAGTGATGGATGATTATTGCTTACATAAAATACAGTGGACCATTACTGGATAATTAAATTGATTTAAAATATCATGTTTTTAAGGAAGTAACTTCTCCCCAAAAGTCCTGCTTCACCAAATCACAAATAACTTTATTTTATTTTTTTTTATTGATTTTTCTCTTCTGTGAAGGAGCCACAGTGCAATGAATTTGCAAGAAAGTTATTGATTTTGCTTTCAAGAATGCTAAAGCTCCACATGATTAAATGGGAAGTTTTGTTTTATGATTTACCTGCTCTTTCTGACTTCAAAAAACTTTGAAGCATAATTATCTCAAGTTCTGGCACAAGGATACTGTTTTATCGTTTTTAATTAGGTGAGCGGTTTCAGTCAGGCAGTTATTCACCATTAATTTTATTAATGATAGTGTTTTTATTTTATTTTATTTTATTTTATTTACTTTTCCATGTGTTTTTTTTTTAGTTTTTTTTTAAGGTTCTTAAGTTTTATTTTTCAGACTAATATCAGAAGAATGGAAAGGCCCTTTTTGCAGTGAGTTTTAATAAATGTGAAGGAATTTTTAGTTTTGAAAGTTACAGTATGCTTTCATATTTCAATAAACTACTTTATCTGAAAAAGATCAATGACATTTGGACTCCTCGTGATATGACCTTTAACTGTTAAAAAACAACAACTTTTAAATGAGTTGTATTGATCTGGTTGAAAGGAGTTTGTCATGGTGTGATAGATTCTTCATCATAGAGTGTATTGAACTGACTTTCCATCATTGCATCGCTGATACTGATTCTTTATGAAGTAGTCACTCAAACTGGCTCTTTATCATCGAGTCACTGAGACTTGCTCATCATTGTGAAGTCACTCAGATTGATTCTTCATAACAAGCCGCCACCAAATGATTCCTAATAATATCTCTTTCAGATCATATGCAGTGTCCTCACCGATCCAACTGTATCTCAACCTGTCATCATTGCTTTTCAATAATGCCACATTCCCCAATGCCAATAAGTTTTCTATCTCTCCCTAGGGTCCCTCAATCTGGTGTGAATTCAGACTGGCCCAGCACTGTCCATTTCACCTTCCAGCTTTACCGCTTCTCCCCTGTCACCACCGAGCGTCTGAAGCTGCTTGACCCGGAGAGGAACAGCAAGCTGAAATCCAGCTCTGATTACCCCTGTGTCCTCTCTGTTATTAACAAGGACGGCACACTTAGCTCTGGTATGATTACCATCCTGCTACGAATGCTTTATGATTCTCTTCAGCACTCCTCAACATGTTTATTTCATTTGACTAATCAGTTGTCTTGTTTTAGAAGCATTCTTGAACGCAAACGCATATTTATAGCACTCCTCAAAATCGCCAATATCACTTTTTTCATTCTAATGAATTCAATCAATGTCTGTGTAAAACTTTGTAGCCATTTTTAACTGCAACACATGCAGCGTTTTAGTGAATAAAGCTCTAAAAAATAAGCAATTAGAGTTTTACGGCTCTTGGCTGAAGTCCACTAATTGCTTTTAAGAAGGAGTCTTCATACACAGCAGCCTGCTGAGGAGAAGTGTAGAAGCGGCGTGACTTTGTGATGAACTTGGTAGTGCTGAGAAAACAGTTTTGGCTCTGCCGGTTCATACGGCTGCCAAAAATACTTATTACCTGCCCCTGATGCGAGTTATTTTTATCAATAATTTCTCACAGACTGGCAAAGGCCGATATTTCAAAGCACCTTAAAATGTTGAGCTTAGAGCACTTCAAGTACACTTTTCCCACCACCAGAGTGGGGCTTTTTGCTCTCATGTTATACCATGAAAATCTTGGCTAAAGCTCATTGCCTTGATTTATATGTGTTGCGAGCAACGCCTTGACTGAAAAAAGCTCCCACTATGAGGGAAAACCAAAACTGTGCAGTGATTTCACCAGTTCTTGCATTGAAATGGCTTTTACTGATTGGCTAGATAAAGTATCCGACGAGGTGGAACATACATGACATGAGAATGTGTCTGTCTCATGATGAGTAGGCAGCTTCTTATTTGCCTACAGCAACAAGCTGAGAAGAATGAAGGGATAGATGATAGAGATAGAACAAAGGTTGAAGAGTAAGATAGATTGAGTGGTGGAGAACAGAAGAAATGAGACCGATAATGAGAGAGTGATAGAGCGCGAGAGCATGACGGAGAGATGCAAGGGTAAAAGAGGATCAGCTCTAACAGCCTGCTTTCAGCCTTTTTATTTCAGAAGAGACGTAATATCATACATAAAAAATACATCTAGCGTCAGCGTGCAAGCCCTATCCTCACAGTCAGCCCTATAAGACGGGAGATTTCAACCATTTTCAGGCTAAGGACCACTTGGTGAAAATAAAGACAGAAGAATATCATGTATATCAGGGTTGTGCAAATCTGTCTATCTATCTGTCTGCCTGCTTGTCTGTCTGTCAGTTTATCTGTTGGTCTGTCTGGCTACGTTCACACTGTCAGTTTTTGGGATTGACAACCGCATTTTCTTTACAGGTGTGAGTCTCGAAATGTCCCGTTCACACAGCAGCTTACAGTTGTGTTTAGAATACTGTCTGTATGAATGTGCAATGGGAGTCAAGCCCGTATTCCTTACCTGTAACCATAGCGACAGTGACCAAAGTAAAATCAAAGATGGCGACATCCATAAAACTGAAATGCTGTGTCCCAATTCGCATACTATCCGTCCTAAATAGTATTCGAAAATAGAATTAGTATGTCCCAAATCATAGTATGTTTAAAAAAGTATGCCAAAGATTCCCGGATGGACTACTACTTCCGGTTAGAATTCGAAGTGCAGATCAATGCACTCTCTAACGGCTAATATTGCCCACAACACATTGCACGGTGGATGAGGATTCGATTAGAACTACAAACACGCATAAAAAGTGTTTAAAAACTACAAACATGGCGGATATGCGCGACCAACGGACAGGTAGAGAAAGGGATTTGAGTGATAAATAATCAATGTCTAACCTGATTAAAAAATATTTATTTAATGTTATCCACGTTATATTTCATCTGCAGCAACACTGTGAACTTTTATAATGATACGTTTGGTCATTAACTTTGAAATGCATCATTATGCAACACATGAGCAGAGTTCTTGGCATTAAAGACCCGCGATGTGCCTCTTTATTTCTCTCCAATACGGTAGGAAATCAAATTAAACGAAATGTGGATGATGTTAACTGTGACAAGATGATTGACAGGACAGTTTGAACAGTTACAGGCTGCTCGTAACTAAGCAACAGAGCGTCCGTTAAAGAAGCAGCTATGACGAAGTAGTATGTCCCAAAGCTTGTCTACTATTCTGCTACATACTCAAAAGTATGTACTTTTTCTTCACAAAAAGAGTACATACTTTTAGGGCATAGTATAAGTAGGCGAATTGGGACGTAGCAAAAGTCTTATCACTTTCTGACACGACAAGAGTCCAATCGAGCCAAGAGTTCTTCGTCAAATCTTCATTACTTGACAGCAGCTTTTAAATTTGGGTGGAGAGCGGAGCATTTGAATCGCGCGCAGAACATCCTGTAACACAGCAGCGTCTCTACTTCCTCCGCAAACTCAGAAGAGCCAGAGCCCCGACCCCCATCATGTGCACCTTCTACAGAGGCACCATCGAGAGCATCCTGACTAGCTGCATCACTGTGTGGTATGGCGCCTGCAACGCGTCCTGCTGCAAGTCCCTTCAACGGATAGTGAGAGCAGCTGAGAAGATCGTTGGTGTCTCTCTCCCCTCCCTCCAGGACATCTACAGCACCCGTCTCACCTGCAAAGCCCTCAGCATTGCAGGTGATCCCACCCACCCGTCACACAGCTTCTTCAGTCTGCTGCCATCAGGGAGGAGACTGCGGAGTCTCCAGGCGAGGACCAGCAGACTGAAGGACAGCTTCATACATCAGGCTGTCAGGAAGCTGAACTCCCTCCCGTCCTTGCTCCCCACCCCCTCTTTTACCCCACGCAACACTGAACTCTGGCACTACGACCCCCTCCCCCAGCTCCCCACATCCCCAGGACATTCCACCCCCCCCCCCTTACAAACTGTGACCCGCACCAGTCACTTTGTGCAGCACTGGACTGATCTCTACCTCATCTGTAAACTACCTCTTCTGACAGTCTGATAAAAGACTGTTCTTTTTTTGCACTACACATATATCTGCACAGTTTTGTTTTATTTAACTGGTTTGCACTCTATCTGCCATATGCCTTATGCCACGTTATCTATCTCTTTTTTATTTTTTTTATTTTTCTACAATGTCCTCATTTGTATATCTGTATAGTTTGTATGTACATATGTTTAAACTGTATTTATCTGTATTTGAACGTCTACTGTCAGTGTTTAATGTTAACTGTATGCACCAAGGGTCTGAGAGTAACGCAATTTCAATTCTCTGTATGTATGTACTGTACATGTGGAAGAATTGACAATAAAGCAGACTTGACTTGACTTGACTTGAACACAAAACTGACGGGAGCGGCTCTGGTGGAAAACTGACTGGATCTAAAACTTTCAGATGACACGCAGCTCATTTCACCGTCACTATAAGAAAACACGAAACACACGGTAGGCGCGCTTTTGTGCGGCAGAGTGGCTCTCTCTCGCACTGTATGACGTGACAGACAACTAGTTGTCTAGTCCTGTTCCGTTCACACAGCGCGTGTGTTCCGAGAATGCGGTTGTGAAGGACTTGTTACGGTTACAGAATGCGGTTGTCACCCCCGTAAATAACCGTACTGTGAGTGAACGTAACCGTATTAAGGACTCAAATACAGGACTGACAACCGTATTCTGCTGCTGTGTGAATGTGGCCTCTGTCTGTTGGTCAGTCTGTATCTGTCTATGCTGTGTCTCTTTGTTTATCTGTCTGTATATTGATCTGTCTATACTGTCTGTCTGTCTGCTTGCTTTCTGTCTGTCTATTGTTTGTCTGTGTCTATCCATGTATTTATCTGTCTTGTCTGACTATAGATTCTACATTCTGTATACTACTGTATACTCAATACAAATTAAACTTAAATTCAGGAATTGAATACAATTTTAAAAGGTATTCAATTTAATTCTAAATGGTGCAACCCTGATACATACATACATACAAGTATTTATATACTGTAACGTGCTTACATTGCAAATGAAAAGAATTAGCAATTATGTACAGTGTGTATTGCATGTGGGAGAAACAATGAAACACTTCCAATAGCTTCTTTATCTATCGTTGAACTTTTGTAACTACATTTTATTCTATTTTTTCCTCAAAAAATAGTTTGAAATCAAATGATAATTTTCTGGCACCATATGGGTTACAGACCCCCTATTGAAGACCCCTGCTATAAGGCGTTAAAGCATTATGCCTCAGTGCACTGAGCTCAGCCCTCAAACCTACCTCTGGCCTGACTATACAAGACAATGAGCCATACAGTGCCATAAAGATTACAGGCTGAATGATGATGTTATGCGGAAGGCCTTTTGATGTCTGTGGAGGGAACATCTGTATCCTGTGGGATATGATGCTGTTATTGTGCAATTACTGGTTGTTGCATAACATCTTCTCATCCCAGATTCTCGGCTGAGCATTGCACTTCCCTCCAATGAAGAAATAATATTTTTGGCTCTCTGCCTGAAGTAGTACAATGTAAAAGCAATAGTCAGTTTAACATTTTGACTTCATTAAGCATTAGTGTTGCATTTGTTTGTTTTGTTTTGCCACAAATGAAATTGCATTCATTTGTTTTCAATTTTGACTGTACTCAACCCGCTTGGCCCCATCAATCAAGAATCAAATCCAGTCACTCCACTCAAACTGCTGTTGTTTCCATAACCTCACATCACCAGAGTGTCCTTGCTTTACTCCATACTGTTTGTTCTGGATCTTTTGGCAGTATTTGATGCTACAAACAACAAACTATTGATCTCTAAGATGGTAGAAATGCTCATTTCTAGGTCAGTGCTTTTCTGGTTTATATCCTACCTGGATGACAGTAGGTACCAAGTCAACTGGAAAGGCTTACATGCCTTACTCCACTGGGGTTCCACAGGGATTGGTGCTTGGAACTTTACCACTTTGTTTTTACACTAGATCACTTAGTTCACTTAGATCACTCTAAGGCTGTATGTGCACACTTTAGGATGCATTAAATAAAATAAATAAAAAAAGACAGTAAAGACATTTATAATGTTACAAAAGATTTCAAATGCATGCTGTTCTTCAACACTTCATTAAGCAGCAGTACCAAATCTGCATACTACAGTGATTTCTAAATATATATACTCACTAAATTACCCCCAAACTTGTGTATTTTTCTGCTAAGGTGGCCATAGCATTTTGTAACTACATTTTATTCTATTTTTTCCTCAAAAAATAGTTTGAAATCAAATGATAATTTTCTGGCACCATATGGGTTACAGACCCCCTATTGAAGACCCCTGCTATAAGGCGTTAAAGCATTATATAAGGTGGCCATTTTGTTCAGTAGAAGAAATGCTTTTTCTTGGCTGCTATTCCTCATCCAGACTATGGACATTTCATGGTTTAACTACTGCACTTCCCTTTTTGCAAGTCTGTCAACATCTCTGCCATACATCAAACATGCTGCCTTGCACTTCTTTACTCTTTTTACACGTTCCTTCTTTTCTGGCCTAGCAGCTTCTACCATACATCCCATCGAGCACATCAATAATGCTGCCTTATACTTCTTTACACTTGTTTTTTCTGACTTTAAATCACTGCTCAGATCTACTTTAAATCACTACTGAGGCCTACACATGAAGTATTGGTCCAGGACCTTCTTCAGCTTTGCCTAAAAACACAAATGTAAATGCAGTGTTACCCAAGCATTTTCAGAACTGATTACTCTCGTCACTTTAGAAACGGGGAAACATGTGGGAACATATAGAAAACATCAGTGCCTCCGGCACTGCCAGTGTTTGATATTCATGACTGACAGGACGTGGTACGTGCAAAAGGGATGGAGCTCAGAAATGTTTATGTAAATTTCCCACACATTTCACTTGATAGCTAAACAAATCTCAGAGTGTTTGGTTTTTACATAAAAGTCCTTGATTGCTTGCTTCAGAGAATTGGACGTTGCATTTTCTCACCCACCTGAGATTTGTGTTAAAGATAGGAGATTTACTTCACTCTCATTCTAAATGGCCACTAAACCCATCTCTTCAATCACAAACCATTTTTCTGTCTCCTCTCAGTATTTGTGTTTGTTCTTTCCTGTTGTACTTTTGTTTTCCTCTTACTCAGGTTATCCTGGTCTGCAGTTGCAGTACCGAGTTGACCCGCAGTTCCTTAAGTCAGGCGAACGAGGCTGGTTCCTGCGATACCTGGCGCTCCACTCCCTGCAGATTGATGTCTGGGACAGTGAATCCTTAATGCTGATTGGCTCAGCTGCTGTGGAGCTGAAGGTAAAATTACCTATCATGGTCAAAAATTAACTTTTGCCCCACCAGCTATAGATTATTTTTTTTAACCAGCTATTGATACTTTTAGCAACCGTGAAACTGCATTATTGGAAAATATCTGTCTACTATTCAAGAGTTCGTAAAATTTCAGTCAGTAAGAATTAATAAAAAAAAATAGTAATTATATTTGGCATAGATACATTAACATACAAACTAGTCAAAAGTGACAGTAAAGACATTTATAATGTTATAAAATATTTCAATATTTAAAAAAAGCTGTTTTTTCCATTCATCAAAAAAAAATCCTATCCACAAAAACAATAAGCAGCACAACTTTTTGAAACTGTGATAATAATAAATATTAAGAAATGTTTCAAAATCAACCTAGAATGATTTCTGAAGGATCATGTGACACTGAAGACTGGAGTAATGGCTGCTGAAAATTCAGCTTTACCATCACAGGGATAAATTACATTTTAAAGCCAATTAAAATAGAAAACAGTTATTTAAATATATGCAGCCTTCTTTCAAAAACATTTGAAAATCTTTATGTACCCTAAACTTTTGAATGGTACTGCATGTTTTATGATATAATAAGATTATTTAGCTGTTTTTTTACTGAAATTAAAACCTAAACTTTACACCTAATTTTTTAATATTTTAAAACCCTATTTTCGGGGTTTACTTGCAAGAAAACCATTATTTTGACATTATTTTGTCAAATCTGTAACAAAATAATTTGTTCCAAAGACATTTGCTAACTGAATAAGCTGACCGAAAGCCAATAAAGACATTTACATGACCTTACATGTTGTCAACATATTTTCCATAAGGTCATGCATGTAAACACACTCAAAGATTTAGCAGTAATATTACAATAACCCAACTTACCTCACATAAACAATGACAAAACAATATTACAACACACCTCACATTCCTTGGCAACAGCCTTGCAAGTCCTCAACTTGCCATGTTGTTAATAACCCCACAAGCCATACACAGAATTTTGACACAGGTACAAATACTGCCCTCATTAATAGCCCAACAGAACTCACACAGCTGTTTAACTCAGGCAGACAGTCACCCTGCACATCGAAACCTTTCTGCGGTATTCATTATTTAGTGTGCTCAGATGGGAGTGTCATGTCGAAATTATGAAATATGCATGCCATACTTCAGGACACCTGCGTCTGTTAGATCTCCCCACCGCAGGTCTCTTGGCTAGAGCTCTCATCGATGTCAGCTGTTGAATAAAGGTTAAAACAAAACAAGACCAGAAATAGATACAATCACATCAACATAATTGGACTGTTCATCTTTAGCATGGATTCTGACCTTTTCAGAATTAACAAAGGGTCAATTTAGGATTCAAACACAACCACAAGGTCGTCACGCAGTGGCAATTGTCAGTAGCCTGTAACATATGTCTTAGTTGCTGGTTATTTTTGTTTATCTTTTTGTTCTACATGGTAAAATCAATAAAATTGATTCAGGGGGCATGACGAATTGCCTTGATTTTTAGCAACAAAAAAAATTATATAATTGATCACTCTTTATTTAAGATCTTAAATTGCCAGCTTTAAAGAGTTAGTTCACCCAAAAATGTAAATTAGTCCATGTTTTACTCACCCTCAAGGCATCCTAGGTGTATATGACTTTCTTCTTTCAGACGTATACCAATTGGAGTTTATACCAGAGCCGTGTGATTTGTGTTTTAATATGGATGGATGCGCTTTATTTTACTACTTTTGGACTGTTGAACAAAAACACCCGCCCATGCCATAATAAAGCTTGAAAGAGCCAGGACAATTTTTAATATAACTCCGATTCGATTCATCTGAAAGAAGAAAATCATATACACCTTGGATGTCTTGAGGGTGAGTAAAACATGGACTAATTTTCATTTTTGGGTGAACTAACCCTTTAATAGTAGTATGTGATGTTTGCTTTTGCAGCATATGCTGCGTCAAGGCCGTGCAGCCGTCCAGGTGAACCATGAGCTGGAAGTGATCACTACTGAGTACCTGCAGGATGCCAACTTTGCCAGCAGGCATGACAACAAGCATAGCGCCACTCCGGCCATCAATGTCTACACTACCGTAAAAGGAATTCTGCATCTGCGGCTTGGCAACGTTGGTAAGGATCGTTTGTTAAGCTCCATAAATTAAAAATGTCATTTTTAGGGTAAAATACTTAAGAAAGCGGTTTGTAAGATTATTTCTCAGAAAAGTTTAAACATGGATTTGTGGCAATATCAAAAAAATCTGTATTTGTCAGGGATGTGCAACATTCAGAGTTGAATTGAAAATACAATTTATATTAGAGTTCAGTTCTTGAATTTGAAGTGAGGTAGCAAACTAGAACTAGAAATTTGACCTTTGGATTGGAATAATAAAAAGCATAAGTAAAAGTAGTAATTTTTACCTAGGAAATTTTGAATGTAGGCTTGACACAAAGAAAAACAAAAAAAAACATTTAAAAGCCATAGACTGTTGGTTGGATGGATGGATATATAGACATACAGAAATGATACACTTTGTCTTTAACTTTCCACTAAAAAATAAAAAAATAAATCTGCTCTCTGAGACGTCACTATAGCGTAAGAAGCAGCCGTCATTAGTGACCTTAAACATCTGAGTTGTTTTCCACTCTGGAAATCCAAGCTAAGTCAAAGCTATTCACAGTTTGTATTCATGTTTATCTGCTTAAGCTCCGTCTTAGAGGCCCAGTGAAAATGCAAGTGTTTCTTGAGAAATTAGCCAAACAGTCAGATACCCATCGGCTTTCCTCTGTCTCTCGCTCTCAGCGGTCAGAATCAATTAACTCATCCACAACCCGCTCTAAAGCTGCTCAACGCCGTATCTCAATCTGGGATTAATGCATTGTCCATTTATTTGTTTCCTAATGAGTGGTCGCCATTAACAAGAGATCGCGGTTTACTCGCTCTCTAAGGCTTACTGAGATGTTTATCCTTTGAAAGCACCTCAGAGGATCGGCTAGGTCAACAGAAAGACAATTATCAGTCAGAGGAGTGAGGGACATGCGATACATTGTTACTATGTACATGCGATACATTGAATACATTCAGTCAAGTTTTGATAAGGTGGGGTGTCGCGAGTCTACCGCTCTGGGTAATGCACACAGGATTGATGTCTTACTTCAAGACCCTGCTCTGTTTTGACATTTTCTGCTCAGATAGGATGTGTCACGTCATTGGGAATTAATGAAGCTCCTGTGTAATTGGACTCGTGATGATTGGCATCTTTTCGTATGCGAAAACGTGATGGAAAAAGCTCTTAATGAAATCCTCTTTAATTAACTTCAGAAGAGACAAGTGAATAATTAAACAAACAGCGAATCCACATAAAAGAAACTGATAACTTAATTCGGCACTAATGGAACAGGTTAAACATCATCTCTGAATTCAGAGTGTTTCGGTGCATCTGTCAAAAGCTTCTCACAGTAGCAACAGGCTCTATCACCTCCGGATTCTTAATGCCTTTATACTGAACAGAGAGAGAGACGCAGGGCCAGATGGAGGGGAGAAAAGATTAGGATTTTATAATTCGCCTGCCTCTGGCCCCCACGCTGCTCATCTGCAAACGTTTGATAAGCGTGGCGAAGATTTCAGTAGAGAAGAAGAGAGATGGGGAACGGGAGAGAGGAAAAGAAGGAAAGAAAATCGCATTTCCTCAACAATTATTTCCAAGTGAGTCCCCCTATCTCTCCTTTCGTGGTAAAAATACAAAAAAACAATAGTATATATTTGCAACAGGGGCCAGTGTAGACTTCTGTCTATCTCCTCTAAAACAAAGCTACATTTAGAAGATAAGAGAAAGTGCTTCCTAATGGAAATCCTATCATGTGTTCCACTACAGATAAAAGAGCTCCATATGTGAATGATTTCCAAAGCTATGGAAAGGCATTCTGCTGGGTAAATATGGGTCTAATGGAGGCATCTAAAGATAATGAAACACCCAACCGGCAGGTGTAAAGTTATTGGACACACTGAGGAAGAACTGGATGATATTTCTGATGTCTTCAGGATTAAACTTGCTGAAGTTTTAGATGCTCTAGAGTCTTCTGTGGGTTCGCAAGGCTGTAGGGCTCACTTTGGTTCGCAATATTGTACAAGATTGTTTTGGGTTGTGTATGCATATGCATGAGAGGTTTTGTGGAAGTCTTTGAAAAGTTTGAGGGAGCTATGAACTCAATAAATCTACTCTGTTAGTTTAAGAACAAATTTTGGCTCTTATAAAGAGACTATAAATCTTAAGATGTGCATTCTTTGAAATCATCTTTCTTTAATATTAATGCTGTTTTCTCTTAGAACAATCCAGCAAACCCCTCATTTGTTCAGCTAATGCTGATGTGATTTAATGCAGTATTTTGAATGTGAAACTGTACGAAATTGCTATGTATATCTGGTCATAAAAACGTGTTCTGATCTTTAATTAAACAACTATATACAAATAGTCTGCTTAAAGGGATAGTTCACCCAAAAATGAAAATTCTGTCATCATTTACTCACCCTCAAATAGTTCCAAACCTGTATGAATTTCTTTGTTCTGCCGAACACAAAGGAAGATATTTTGGACTGATTAACTTTTAGAGATTTTTTTATAACCCTTTCCAACTCTATGCCTAATCTTAGGCATTCTGAGATCTCATTTGCCTAGGGACATGGTTCATACCTGGCAATACTTCTTGTGAATAGCAAACTTTGTGAGAGTGTTTTCTTTATACGAGCTGAGCTCTATCTTGTCTCATTGTTTGGACTCCAGGTTAACTGACTTCTGCCTCCAATTAGCTTTTAGAGAAGTCATTAGCCTAGGGATTCACCCTTTTTCCACCTTGCACTGTGAAAGTTTACACTGAGTGTTCAGTAAAGGTATTAAAACGTATCATTATTTGAGTAGACTGTTTGTTTGCTCGTTATTGTGTATAGATCACATCAATTGACTAATCTATGCAGAAGTCCGTGGTAAATCCAAAGTTTCACATATGTTTGTCACTGTTAAATCTCTGGCAGTATATGTACATGCAGTGTGTGAAAGGGTACACGGGTCAGAAGTTGTAGCTTCTTTGCATGATGTATTCATGTTTTATTAATTAGTGAATATTTAAATTGTGTAAAAGTCATAAAGGTTAGTTTTAATGTAAAACTTTGGAGCACATTTCTTGAGCCTTCACTGAGAAATCTAATCCTGTCCGGGGATTTAGTATCCCCACCCCCCGCCTCTCCTCATTTACTTTGACCTTACTTGAATAGTCTGTAATTAAAGCTAAATTTCTCATTGTGCTGCCTGGAGCACCTTCATTATGCATTTAGATGTTTTTTTGCCAACATTCTAAGTAAAATAACAGTTGGTGGTTCAAGTGCTGCTGGCATCCCTTTCAACTTAAAAATAATAAACAGCCTCATCATCTAAAATACAGTAGTAGCAGCAGCGAGTATGAAATACATTTTTTTATATATATTGTGTCTTTATATAGTTTACGTAAGAATGTCATGGTAATAATTAATTAAGAATTAAGTAAATAATAATACATTTAATTTAATTTAATTTATCTTTATTTCATTTTATTTTTAGTTCTTGCCTTGAAATGCTGTTATAAAACAACCTATATATACAGTATATATATATTAGGGGTGGCACGATACATGTATTCGTACCGAACCGTCACGGTTCGGGCATCTCGGTTCGGTGCATGAGGCCTTACAACGAATACAGGCAATTCACCCCCAATCCAGAAGGGGGCGCCCACAGTAATGCAACGCTGTTTGATAACCGCCAGCAGAAGAACAGCGAATGCCATGAGTTGCGCACTTGAAAACAAAGCCCCCTACAGTGACCATGTGCTGATTCTGAATGCGTCTCTCACATAGACTGACAAAGAAGTATACTTTAAAGGCTTGTGCACTCAACTGTTTGCGAAATGGAGCTTTGTGCTCGTGTACCCTACCTCTCTCCTTCGGTGCAAATCCAAATATTCCATAATATTTCCATATTTGCGATGTAACGTATCTGAATGCTAAAGTATTATTTATTATGTAAATTATTGGCTTTGTACTTCAGTCACATTCCAACGGTGACACAGAGGGTGCTCTGATGTTTGTATTTTATTTTGATAAAGTACCAACTTTAGCAATGCTGGAACTGATGTGTTTTGTGTGTGTGTGTGTGTGTGTGTGTGAGAGAGAGAGAGAGACGCGATCACTTCAACTGTTTCCTTATACCAGCAGAATCAACTTTAAACACTTATCGTCTTAATAATGCATCACTGTATAAAGGTCTGCTTTTAATTGTGTACACTCACAATGAAAACAAAACATTGTGCTTTTATAAATAAAGAAAAATAATAGGATGTTCCTTTCTGCCATTTGAGTTTCCTTTCTGTGAACAAATTAAGCCTGAAACAAAAATTAACTGAAACTCATCATATATAGGCTGTTACGTATTTGCGTATGTTACGCAAACGTGTCGCACTGTTTTTTCCCCTTGTTTATCTGTTAACTAAATCAAATATATTTCAAGAATTTATTCCTTGTATGTATATATGTACTGCAGATTATATATATAATGTAATATAATATTTAGTATTACTACTGTACTACTCTCTGTTCAAAATAAATGAAAAGAAACCGAGCATAGTAGATTTGTTGTTTTTTTCCTGTTGTACTGAAATCGTATCGAACCGTGACCCCCGAACCGAGGTACGTACCTGTCACGTACCGTCGGGAGCAAGGGAACGAGGAGGCGAGGAAATTCTTCAAAACATTGATTTTATTAACAAAAACTTAGGGAATGCTGGAGACACGGACAGACATGCACAGCATGACGATTAACAGCTGACACCAGACACAGGGAACACAGGGCTTATAAACACTAGGAAATCAAACGAGGAAGAACAGAAACAGGTGAGGAGTAATTAAAACACAGACAGAGACTAATGAACTAATAATGACACCAAACGAGGACAGGAACAGGAAGAACAAATATGGACACGAGAGGAGAGGAAACACAAGACATGGGGAACACAGGTCTGACAATCACAGCCATGCAGCCTTTCTCTCTGGTTTTATAACAGCTGTACCTTTTATACAACGTAGTTAGAACAGATAGCATTAGAACATTACAATCTAACATTGCTCTTTAAAGCATTAACAATCACTAAACTAAAAGTTAAAATCACTAAATTAAAACTACGTTTTAACTGCTATAAGCACACATTAACTCGTCTGAGCTTAGTAATTAGGACTGTATTAGCTTACATTTTATTTACCCATTACAATAGTCCCTTTACAGTTACTGCTATCATAAAATGCATATTTGACTCAGAATTATTGCACTCCGTCTGTTTAGCGCGCATCCACTCGCGTAAGCCCACTCCTGACAGCAAAATGGATATATTTGCATGACTTTCTAACATTTACAGATGAAAAATATACTCGTGACATGTCAGTTATGCACTGAGGAAAACAAAATGTCTCAAATGCATTAAACAGCACAAATATATTCGCTGTTTGCCATGGTGGATCGATCTGATCCATGATCGACATTAAGGGCTGCTTAAGAATAAGCGTGCACAAATTAGTTAGATTGTGTGAACTTACATTGTCTTTTATAACCGCTTTAGCCCCGATTGATTTGTTATTTCAGGTTAGGTTTTGTACTTTAATCCCCGCTTTTCCTTGGGTCTCAGTGTTGTGATTCGTCATATTCACGCACAGCTGTGATGAGAGAACACACTTGAGACAGTTTCGAGAGGAGAAATCAATCTACATATAAAATATTGGTCACAGATTATTGGTCACTTTCTAAACAATAAAAGTGTAGCGCATCCACTAGTAATTATATATAAATAAATTGTTTTTTACCGATGCAAATATGTTAGAAACGATGCATCGCGATACAAATGCCAACTTGTACCCGATGCACACTTTTTAAACCGATGCATTGCATCGCTAACTTTTTTTGCCGATGCACCGAGCGACTCTGTCCCTAATATACAGGTGCATCTCAATGAATTAGAATGTCGTGAAAAAGTTCATTTTTTCTTGTAAGTTACTTCAAAAAGTGAAACTTTCATATATTTTAGATTCATTACATGTAAAGTAAAACATTTCAAAAGTTTTTTTTGTTTTAATTTTGATGATTAGAGCTTACAGCTCATGAAAGTCAAAAATCAGTATCTCAAAATATTAGAATATTTACATTTGAGTTTCAATTACAGCTTTCCTGTAGCTCAAATCTGTTTTCTCTGGTAGAGCATGGAACATTACTACATCACTCTCATCAACGTCCATATCAACAACAAAATATATAGCAACATAGGTATTTTGGGCAGTAGGATTATAAAAATATGTGCTAATATAAAATTAAATAAAGATCATGCAAAATAAATCTATATATCAGGTACATAAAAAATTTCGATTCCCAGGGTAATATTTTATTAAAGCACTTTTACTCAAGAGCTGATATACATATACATATATAAAATGTAAAAACGTGTTCGTAAACTGTTCAGTAAGGCTTTCGGTTCAAAAAAAACCGAACAACTGTAACTTGCATGCAATGAAATATAAGTCGCTTTCAACAAGGCAGGATAACAGGCAACGTGCTGTCTGCCCCGTGAAACCTCCTCTTGCGTCTGCTTGTATAAATGCATAAATGTAAATGATATTTATTTCCAATTAATGACCTTATTTTTATCCTATTATTATTATTATTATGAATTTACTTTTATTATTAAAATAAAATTACAATTAATTTGCCCCGTATAAATTCTTTGAGGATAACGGGTATCTCTTAAAACAGGTTCAATGAATTATAGGCCTTGATTAAAATATTAAAACCAATATAAACAATGAAATAATGGACTTTCAAAAGAAGACAAGAAATGTTTCTTCTCTTTTTTTTTCACTATGTAATATTGAAATATTAAGAATACATGAAAACAGTGCTATATACCGTTATCATCATATGTTGAAGTAATTCCTCTCTCGTCTTTTCTGATGCGGTGTCTGCCGAAAGCTCCGTCATTATTCCATCTCCATTTTTACTTTCACTTTCTGATGAACATTGATGCCCTCAAAGTTTGCACGTTGCTTGTGTGTGAAATTGGCTCGCCTTCATGTTATATTTCCAACCCATAACCAATATACCCCTGTACTAAACCGAACCGTGACACCACTGTGTCGTATCGAACCGAACCATGATTTTTTAAAAATGTTATACCCCTAATATATATATATATATTAGGGGTGGCACGGTACACAGATGTCACGGTTCGGTACTGTCAGACCTGTGTTCCCCATGTCTTGTGTTTCCTCTCCTCTCGTGTCCATATTTGGTCTTCCTGTTCCTGTCCTCGTTTGGTGCCATTATTAGTTCATTAGTCTCTGTCTGTGTTTTAATTACTCCTCACCTGTTTCTGTTCTTCCTCGTTTGATTTCCTAGTGTTTATAAGCCCTGTGTTCCCTGTGCCTGGTGTCAGCTGTTAATCGTCATTCTGTGCATGTCTCTCCATGTCTCCAGCGTTCCCTAAGTTTTTGTTAATAAAATCAATGTTTTGAAGAATTTCCTCGCCTCCTCGCTCCTTCCTCCCCGCGTAAACGTGACAGTGATAGTATGTGAGAGAGTCAGTGGTAATATCATTGCATTCCTATTGGTCAGTGTTAGAGGAGCTCAGCTTAGCCTGACAGTTTGCCTGCCCTGAACCAGGTTAGCTTTCCAGCATAAGTAGCCACAGTGACTGAGGTTGATCTTTGTTAAATTTGCTTTATGGAACCAAATCATTTGAAAGTGAGTCAGAATAACTGAACATGTTTTAAACATGTTTTATTAAACAGGCCTCGAGGCGTTAGAGGTCAGAAGACACATAAGTTAATTCATGATTTGCTGTCTGTCTGAACCAAAGAAATAAAAGAGATCATATTTTTTCCATTGCATCGAATCTGTGTTGAATCGAATCGAAATCGAATCGCACTGCACCGTAATAGGGGTGAATCGCATCGCATCGCTAGCTGCTTCATATGTATCTTCAATGTATCGTATCGTTGGCTATGCATCGAGATGCGTATCGCATCGGCCTCAGTTATGGAGATGCACATCCCTATATATATATATATATATATATATACAGTATATATGTGTGTGTGTGTGTGTGTGTGTGTGTGTGTGTGTGTATGTATATTTATATACGTGTGTGTGTGTGTGTGTGTGTGTGTATATATGTATATGTTTTTTTATATATATATATTGGTCATTATTAGTATATATACACAATTATCACTCTTAATTATGTACACAATTTTACATCACATATACAAGTCTTTTTTTCATGACAAGTAATCACCAGTCTGGGATCAAATGTGTTATCCTCAATCACCATTTCAAAACTCTATAATGATCTTAAATTAAATGCTCTTCAGTTAAATACTGAGTGGAAACATTTGTCTTTGTTTTGTTTCTTCTAATTGACAAAAGAAGTGTGTGTTTAATGTGTAGACGTCTGACTTATGTATCCCTCTATTACTGTTTTCATTGGAGTTTCGATCAATCACTGGCAGTGCCCTGAAACACACACGCACACACACACTCCCACTTTCAATCACCCGTTCTGTGCCTGACCTGTGTCTCAGACTTGTAATTATAGCTCTCACCTGTCTGTAATCACAGGTAAAGCCCGTTGAATGTTTAGAGCAGTTGATGCTTGTTGTGAACCCCATGGGAGAAAAGCACTTACACTGCAGTTTAGACAATTTACTGCCTCTCAATGCACAGCAATCACCGTTGAGAGATAGAGAACCAGTAAGATAAGGGTCATTGGCCAAGGAGAATTCACCTACACCAACATTTCAGTTTTTCTGCATAAGTATTGTTTTTGTAGTTTTCTTTTTTACTCATCCGCCTCTTCTTCCATTTCTCCCTGTTTAACATTCCTGCCTGTCCGTCCTTTTTGACCACAGAATGTTTATCATTGCAAGGCACCAATCAATGCATCTTTCTTTGTCGCATTGTGATGGTAATCATCAGTTCAACAGAATAACAACAGAGACAGGCTCTGTTGTAACAGACATATCTCTAATGGTAAATCTAACTCTTCGGCTGTCATTCTTAAGTCTGTCTTTGAGGGATGCTTTTGCTTCACCTATATTTCTCATACTAGCAGTGATCAGACTTATGGAGCCAATGCATCACCTCAATATTCCTGAGATGTAAAACAAAAGAGGCTATATATCTGATATATATCTCGGGTACATGCACACAATACAATATTTAGTGTCTGACTGTTGACACCTGAAAATGTGTAAAAGTAATATTCATATATTCATAATATTCATATGTTTATATATTTTCAGTTGACATTGTGTTTGTGAGACATCCTGTTAGCTCAGTTGCTGTACCTTAAATAAATTGAAAAAAATAATTGTCACGGACTACCATTATATGTCACATACTACCTTTGTAAATATGTGTACAGTATTATCATAAATGTTGAGCAGTGTCATATTTTTTAAAATGAACCTCTCTCTTATAATGTGTTTGTGTGTGTGTGTGTGTGTGTGTATAGAGGTGCATCTCAAAAAATGTGAATATTGTGAAAAAGTTCTTTTTTTTGTAACTTATTTAAAAAAGTGAAACTTTCATGTATTCTAGATTCATTACATGCAAAGTAAAACATTTCAAAAGTTTTTTTTTTTTATTTTGTTAAAGTTTGAATTTTTTTTTTTTTTTTTAAAATATTTTTTAAAATACATTAATTATTGGTTTTATTGTCTGAGAACAGGTATATTTACTGTTTACTGTAGATTTGCACAGCCAGTGAAAATTACATGCATATTTACTATGGATGTAATTTGTATAATTTTGATCAAATAAACCGTAAACATTCAGCTGATCATTTGTAATATCACGTTGTAAAAGTTGTTGTTTTTAAAAATAATGAAAGGTAAGAAGGTAAAAAAAAAAACACTTTAGTAAAGGGAGCAATTCTCACTATTAACTAACTGCTTTTTAGCATGCCTATTATTGGCTGTTTATTAGTACTTATAAAGCACATATACTGCATGACCATATTCTACATCGCTAACCATACCCAATACCTAAACTTAACAACTACCTATTACTACCTTACTACCTATGAATAAGTAGCAAATTAGGAGTTTATTGAGGCAAAAGTCATTATAGTGAGAACTGGACCTTAAAATAAAGTGTGACTGGTAAAAAATAAATCACATTTTGTTGCATTTCTGAAGAATCTGTAATCTAGATCATGTAATCAGCCAGACTGTTAGGAACAAAGAAAATTGTAGTAACAAAGCTATCTTCTGGAAAGCTCATTGTTTACATTGACATAAATTTGAGCTAAATTAAACCAAACTATACTGATTTGGACTAATCTCTATTCAATTTATTGTACTCTTCTTTCCAACAGGTGGCAGTGTGACAAATTCCCAGAGTTCTTTGACTCTTCCTCCATCACTCTCCCATGTGGTCCAGCCCAGCGATGCCCCTCAGGGTTTTGCGGGAGGAGGTGTCCCTGCTTTAACGGTCCTCCAGCTTAACGGTATAGCACATCATCTCTCTAAAGCACCAAAGCTTGACTTCATATCCGCAGAACTCAGGAGCTCTGCAGTTCTACAGCTCTGGAGTATTTATAAAAGTACATCATGTGGGATTTGCTGATAATTCCAGAAGAGGATTTGGCAGAGAATTCCCTTATCTAGTTGTAGTGGCCGTTTTTATTTATCTTCTTTCTCACTCTTTTATTATCGCTTCATTCTAATGACAGCATTGCTAAGATTAGTCTTTTTGTTCTGATCAACAGATGATCACAGTATTATGACATATGGAAATGTAGCATGCAGAAGTCTTCTGAGAAGACAATATTAGTCTTTTCATTACCTTGTTGTGTAAGACATAAATGTAGACATTTAATCTTTTAAGCCTGAAACATGAGAAATTCCAATTAATTGCATATGGGTGATGCTGTTTTACATATTTAATGTGCGATCTTGCACTACTGTAGCAGAAAACAACCTGATAGACCTTGAAATATCCTGCCATTACGCTGAATATGTTTTTACTATCTTTAACTATCCTCCTTCACAAGATTTCTCAAAACTCTTTCCCTGCAATGACAGTAGTTGAAAAAAAATCATATATTTGACATTACAAGATGCCCGTTATAGCATCCCTTGCAGCAATGCTGAGAATGCAACATGTATTTGCATTGCATTATGAATTGCATTCTGACACATTTTAAAATGCAGCGATGTGTGAAATCAAACTTGCATAGCTAGAAGCATTTGTGTTCAATTAGTTAGGTTGAGCAGTGGTTCTACACTGGTGGGTCGTGACCCAAAAAACGGATCTTTTCTGATTGGATAAACTGTATAATCATGCATAGTTAGTATGGATTAATAATTAGACTAGTCTTTTGTTGATGACTTCACAGCTCATATAAATATAATGCATAGTTGTAAGGACATTTTTCACTTAATGTCCCATATAAAATCTGCATCCTGAAGCAAAGCCCCTTGAATGTAGAGTATGGTTCAGGCCTCAGGACTTTTGCTTGAAATGTGTGTGCATGTCTATGTAACGGTATCCATTCTGGTTTATCTGTACACTGAAGAGCAGGCTGCTTGTGACTGTGGCAGACATCAGTACCACATAATGTCACGTCCTGCAAAGATAGCTGAGACCCAGCCAGTGAAAAATAACACAGTGGCTCCCACATGTCTTTGGGCCATGAGTGGGCAGTTACAGGACGGGTGTGTGTATGTCAGCCTGATGAGATGGAGATAAAGAGAGTGCTTCAACATGCTCTTATTCATCACAGAGAGGCCCTTTTGTCTCCAATGCAATGTAGATCTTCCTCCCTCTCTCTCTCTCTCTCTCTCTCTCTCTCTCCATCTCCCTCCCTCTCTCTCTGTAGGAAGGGCTACAGTGGGAATTTAGGTTTAGGAAAAAACACTGGCAGGCTCTTTTTGATCCTGCGTCTTTTGATCCTCTGTCGTTCTGTCTTCATTGGCGTTAAATCACAGGATTATGTTAGTTGTGATGTTGAATCGCATTGAAGCGTGAATCTCAGAGCAGGTATATCTGAAAGCGGGTCTCATTGGGTGGGAGGGATAACTGGAAAAGACGAAGATGGATTTGAGGCCAAATGGAGGTTGAAAAGTGGCCCCCGAGGAAGTGAGGAAAGAGAGCATGTGTGTCTCGTAGGGGCGAAAGATGTTGTTTATGCGCGTGTATATGTGTGTGTTGCAGCAAGCAATGCCAGACGAGCCCGCCGATTGCCAGAAATTGACAGCGAGCTGGCCAGACTGCTACAAAGCACCATGAGGGAAGTAGGCGGAGCTGCACTGCATCAGCAGGCCGAAGCGAAGGAAGTGCACCAGAGGAAGATTGACAGAATGGCAGCTGTCCGTCAACACGAGGAGCAGAAAGCCACGCCCCCTTTTCAGAACAGCTCAAACATCACGGTAAGAAAGAATGACAGTTTTCAATTGAGCAGGATCGAAAAGCTGTCTGTCTCAGCATGAGCTGATTGACGTTCACTACCGCTGTGCACCATGTGATCCTGACATTCGCTCCAAAGTCGATAGTGAAGAGATAGTTCAGACAAAAATCGATTATTTATTCACTCTCATGTCATTTCAAACCCATGTGACTTTCTTCTTTCATGAACAAAGGTTTGGATCACTTGTTTCATTGAAAAGATCTAATTCGAAAGAGTCATTTGTTTACAAATTGGAAATCTCTTGAACATGCAAAGGAGAACTAAAGTTAATAATGAGTTAAATTTTCGTGTGTTCCTCTCACAAAGCCATCATCAGATAACTTGAAATATAGCACATGGGTCATATGGGACACTTTTGTGATACTTTATTGTGCTTTTTTGAAATGTTGAAGCTTGAGAGCTCCAGTTCGCATTCACTTTCATTATTCGGAAAAGAGCTCCCATGGTATTCTTCCGAAATTCAACTTTTATGAAAGAAAGTGAGTCATATGGGTTTCGAAATACAGTAAAAATGATGAAAATTGTATTTTTGGGTGATCTATTGTGTTCCTTTCAAAGCATGAGCTTTATTTTAGCTCCAAAGAGGAAACGGCTGAAACTGAGCTGCATTATTCGCCAGTTCCTCCCACTCTGTGAGAATGATGAAATCGATCCTAAATTCACTCTTTCTTTCACTCAAGAGCCTGGCACGGTCTTGCCATGCTTCAGGCACATCGGTTTTATTAGTTTCTTGGTTTTTCCGGTGCAGTTTTAACATGTGAATTTCTTTGGATTCTTTCTTTCAGAGGCATCGGGCAGAGCGTGTGCAACATTCCCGTGACCTGCGTGTGATTGAGGCCTATCGTGAGCGCTGTAAAGCACAGGAGATCACCAACATGCTCTCTCAGGCCATCACTACCAAACACACTCTCTACGCCACACTCGGAACGGCAGAGTTTTTTGAATTCGTGCTCAAGAATCCATTCAACGTTCCTCAGACTGTCGCTATTGAATGTGATGACCCAGATCTCAGGTGAGATATATTATGTCTTTGAATGCAATACATCAGTGGTTGTCAAACTTTTCAAGTACTACCTTTGATCAAATGTGAACATTTATATACCACCTAGACACATTGACATCTCTTTTCTCACAAGCTTAAAGGGGGCATAACACACAGTTTCACACAATCTCACGTTAATCTTGAGTACCTATAGAGTAGTACTGCATCCTTCATATCTCCAAAAAGTCTTTAGTTTTATCATATTTATAAAAGAAAGATACAGCTTTACGATTCTCTCCGAAAAGAGCCGAACACCTGGAGGCGCGCCGTGGGCAGAGCTAAAGATTGACGAGCACTTGCGTGCCGATTGCCAACAAAACACAGACATTTGATGCCGTTTCACTTACCATCTGCAGTTCTGAATCATGACCGGGATCTTTTATAGCTGGGACTGCTCCATCTTTCAGTATCAAACGATGTGCAAATCCAGCTTCGAACTGGTCCTTGTTTATGAAACTTTCGTCAACAAACACACTTGCAAAACTCCGTTGGTGCCCTGGAAAAACAAACTGCTTCCACTGTTCACGTAACGCTGGGTTCTTCGGGAAGCTGAACAAGGTTATCTTTCCCTTACAACCAAAAACACACTTCTTTAGAGACATTCTTCCCAAGCATGTCCCGTGCTGTGCAGCCGAATCAAGTGCGTTGATGGGCGTGCTCTTGCTCTCGCTCCAGTCCAGTCTTCTGGGAGAAGTGCCCATACAAGGAGTTCCACCCTTCATGACGTCATGAAGAGCCATGATCGAAAAAAACTTTCCAAAACTTGTAAGAAACCCAGAAGTGTGTAATTGGCACAGAAATACTCTGTTATACGTCCAAATCGTTTTTTTTTTTAACTTTGGCCATGTTTAGCATTAGAATCCAACTCTTTAACAGTGTAAATAACTCAACATTCATGAAACAGCATTGGACCCCCCCCCCCCTTAAAGGAAGAGTGAGCCACATAATTTCATATTTTGATTAATATCAGTATTCCTACAGTTAGATAAATGATGGTGCTGTAAGAACATTGACTGGCTTTTTTTAGACTGGTGGAAGGACTGAAACAGTACTCTGCCTCATGTCTTTCCAAATCTGTATGCTCTTTCTTTCTTATTTGGAACATAAAAGAAGGTATTTTGAAGAATAATTTTGCCCATACAATGTAAGTCAAAGGTGTCCAAAACAACACTAGGCAGAAACTTTAACTTCATAGACAAAATAAATAAATAATGGAAGTAAATAAATAATGGAAAAATTGAATGATCACATAACCAAAAAAACAAAAACATTTTTGGTTTTTGATTTGTTTTGTTTGTTTGTTTTTTGTTTGGTTTGTTGTTGTTGTTTTTTTTTGGTTTGGTTTGGGTGATCATTCCAGTTTTTCATTTTTTAACATTATGGGAACGTTACTTTTATATATTCTCTGAGCATTCTGAAATAAGTTTAATGTCCAAGTAAAACGTTTGGCCTTTTGTCTCTTTATTAATGAGATGTTGTAAAGGAAGTGAAATATTTTAATACAGTAATTATACAGTTAATACAGTTAGTAATTTCTATCAGAACAACCGTGTGATTACACTATTATAAGGAATCTTATGAGAGTGTGTGTGATTGTGAGTTTTTGTCTGAGATGCTTGGACACTATAGTACAGTAATTTGTGTGTTCACTATAAGAAAAATAATTAAATTCATTCTCAGTACAGTATGCAAATGCCCTAAGAAAACCACCTTAATGTTAATATGTACATACAGTAGTAAGCCTATACTTTAAGCACGCACAGCAGGCACTTTGTCCATTCAAAGATCAAATAAAGCCTTTGCCTCTGGCATTACAGCCCTGAAAGAAATTATGCGTAGATCAATGTTTCGTTCACGTGTGAACAGCCTTGTCTGAAATGAACATCTGAATGAATGAGTTTTCCTCAGCGGGGTGTTACTGGGGCCAAGAGCTTCCCAGGGGGTAGGAAAATAACACTGAATAAATAATCAATTCCCCCCATTCAAGCTTATTTTAATTGCAGCGTGATGTAAAATATCTTCCCCCGACCAGGGTTCCCACGTGAAGCTCACAATCCAGGATTATACCACACAAAATATGAGTTTTCTGCAGGCCATAGACTGAGTCCGCACACTCCATCATGATGAACACAAGCCAAGAAAGTGAGAGAGAGAAGTTAGGAGGATGAGGTGGAATAAATTACGGCATTAACACCCCTGCATCTCTCAGCGTTTAATTAGGAAAGACATCAGTAGCGTAAACTCCACACACACATACACGCTGTGCTTTAGGACAAGATAAATATTCTCCGCCGCCTCTCTCCGGGAAGTATGTATGCATGGCAAACGTCTTCCCAGCTTGCATTGTGTTGTGGCATAAAACTGAAGCACTTTGTGATGTGTCATGGAGGTAACTGCTCGCCCAGGAGCGGTGTGTTTGTCTGTGCGTGAACCCTGTGAGTCAGTCCAAAGCACTCTTGTATGCACAGAGCTGTGCCAGGGAAACAAATACCTGAGATCTGGAGTTTGCATTTGTACATTTGTGTTGAATTGATGCTTCTCTCTTCCAGTGCAAAGGATATGTCAGGCCTGTGTTTGTATTGCTGATATATGCCACAAAGCCAACCTTATAAAGTCACCTCTCTCTTTCACTTTTACTGAAGAGATTGTTTCTCGCCTGTACTCGCACATTATATATGGACAAGCTGAACCAACGGAGCTGCAGGTTAGAGGATACGCCAGATTTCAGCAGAGCTGCTCCATTCTTTCTGCCTAATTCATTTTATCCTCGCAGGTCAGGTCCCTCAGCTCATAATTTGTTTTCAGTCCTCTGAAGCAGTTTTTTAGTTATACTTCAGCTGAATTTTATTATCTCTCTCTCTTTTTCTCTCTCTCTCTCTCTTTAAGATTTAAAGTACTTGGTGTGATTGTTCTGTATTGCCAATGCATCAATAGAAACACAAAAAGAACAAAATTTGATTTTATACACTACACCAGGGGTCTCCAACCCTGCTCCTGGAGAGCTACCGTCCTACAGATTTCAGCTCCAACCCCAATCAAACACACCTGAACCAGCTAATCATGGTCTTCAAGGCTACTTGTTAATTTCAGACAGGTGTGTTGGAGCAGGGTTGGAACTGAAATCTGCAGGATGGTAGCTCTCCAGGAGCAGGGTTGGAGATCCCTGCACTACACATTCAAATGCTTGGGGTAAAGTTTTTTGGATGAATACTTTTATTCATCATGGACACATTAAATTGATCAAAAGTGACAGTAAACACTTTTATATTACAACAATGCTTTTAAACTTTCTATTCATGAAAGATTCCTGAAAAAAAAATATATCATGGTTTTCACAAAAATATTAAAATTCAGCTTTGTCATCACAGGAATAAATCACATGTTAAAATATATTCAAATAGAAGTTGTAATAATATTTCACAGTATTATTGTTTTTACTGTATGTTTGATCAAATAAATGCTGCCTTGGTGAGCAAAAGAGACCTCTTTCAAAAATATCATATATCTTACCAACCCCAAACATTTAAACAGTAGTGTAAAGTTTAATTTTGATCATTTTTTACATTTAAGACATAATTTGGCAAGTTAGTTCATATACTTTATATTTTGTCTAACAACAAAATTGTTCCAAAAGCCAAAGGGTGGATCACAATATGTGGGTGGAACAAAGTAATTTAAGCTCGACGCTTTCTGGTATCACTCCACTTTGGATTTTCCATTTACCATGAGAGAAAATATTTAAATAATATAAACTAAAAATGTAGCAATTTATAGTCACCCTCACCACAAACCCTGTTTGTTTATGTCTACCTTGTTTTATTGCTAGACTTACTGTGAAGAGATATTATGCCAGGTCATATTTCCCATTTAGGCCTTATAACATTTCAATTTACTTTTCTGTCATTATCGTCCTCTTTTTTCATTACCATTTTAAAAGAGCTCCTTGCATATATGCTTCTATATGAAAGAAAGGGAAATAGGCTTTGCTTTTGTTCACGTAAGTATACTTTTGTGCCACCTGCCTGGCTCTCTGTTATTAAAGAGAGAATGTGATTGAATTTTCCGAGACTTGGTTTCACATCTACTGTAGTGTATACAGTACAAAAGAGTTTTTACACCTCTAAATTCTTTCTTTTTCTTATTTTTTTTCATTTATGGCGAATGATCCCTTCTCGGGCCCCGAGGTGCTGCCTTTGATGTTTCAAATGCCCTTTTCCTTCATATATTTGTGCATGAAATTTGTCTCTATGAAACAGAAAGTAATATTTCACACCCAGTGTGTGTTATCTTTAAACCGTACCCTCCCAGGAGTTTCAGTTCTGTGAGGGCTTATGTTTGACTGTATCATGCATACTCAAATACTCTTTTTCATTGCCAATAAAATACTGCTGGCAAGGCAAAGAAAGTCCTCAAGCTGTTCTTTTCTTCTCCTCTCTCTCTCTTTGCTGTTTTTCATCTTTTTCTCTTTTTATCCCTCAGTGTAATCGTGAAAACTGAGGAGTGGAAATATTTCAAGGAGTTGACGAAGACTCTGACTCCTCTAGAGGAGGAGATGTTTCACCTAAAGGAGAGTACACTGACTCCACAGGTTTACCTGCGGCCCAAAGAAAGTGTCCATGTGCCCTTCAAGTACCAGACCTTCATCTGTGGTCACACCTTCCCTCTTCAGGTAAATCTAGGGGGAACTCTCTCAGACTTATACTCAGTGTTCATTTTAACAGTTTTTTGTTCTTGTGTTTTCAAAATACTTTTCGCCCCAAAAGTTCTATTGATAATAACACTAATAATAAATGCAGTATTGTTTTGAGTTTTTTGTTTTGTGTTTTTAAATGTACTTTCACCCTAAAGTTTTAGTGATACTACCAATTGTTTTGTTATGTTTTTTGCCCCCCCCCCCCCCCCAAGATTCGTTGATGAAGAGAAAGTTCAAAAGAACAGCATTTATCTGTTTTTTTAACAATGTCACATTTGATCAATTTAATTTGTTTTGTTTATTTATTTATTTTGTTGTTTTGCTTTTTGTTTTTGTTTTAAAAGTAATTTTCACCTCAAAGTTTTAGTACTAATACTATTAATAAATATTTTATTTTATTTTGTTTGTCTTTAAATGTACTTTTCACTACAATAGTACAACCACTGATACATAGTTTTATTTTGTTTTGTATTGTTGTTTTCTTTGTTTGTGTTTTTGTTTTGTTTGGGGGGGGGGGTATTTATTTATTTATATTTTCACTACATTGGTGTAAAAAGTCACAGGCCACTATGTAGACTCAATTAAATCTGAACTGAACTGTCCACTGAACTGCTGATGCTGGAAAACAATATCATCTGGAGAAAATGTGGACTATTTAATTGTTTTTGTGTGTTGTGTTGTATTGTAATTCAACCATGAACGATGTGTCATCACTGAGAAACTGCATTTGTTTCCTCATTTCCCTTTTGCACTGATGAGACTTGGATTAGTTCACATGTTTCCGGTTTAATTGGATTTGGGTTTGTTTATAGTCTGTAGTATTAAAGCGGCACCCACAAGTGAAAGAGGGGAGTTTAAAATGACTAAAAGCATCAGCAATAATGAAATGGATTAAAAACACAGCCTCATCCAGACGGTCTGAACAGACCTGTCCAAACAATGTTTTTCCATCCCTTAATGACATTATTTCAATGCGATTGTTCTCTCACTGAATGCTGCACTGTTCATGATGACTCTTCTGTCATACTGCAGGATACAAAAAGCTTAAAGACTTCAAGAAGTCCACAGATGGCTCAGAAACATCTGTCCAATACAATTCATGCCAAATCTATCAAGGTAAGAGCTTAGCACTCACTGTACTGCTGAGCACACACAGGAACTCAGACTCTTTCTATACAGCCTGATTAGTAGTTGTGCAGTCAGAGAAGTGGGCCGGCACTCCTGCCGTGGTTCGAACAATCCAGACTGAAAACATGACTTGGTCCTCAACAGTAAAACTGAATGTAACTGATGCACACTTATAAGAACCAAACAAAGGTTACATTATTTTGTATTGCTGTATGTATTGTTTAGTCAAATATGTATTAAATGCGAGAAAGAGCATTTTGATCACAGCTCTTGCACTGACGGATCCCATCTATTGTTTTGACCTTTTAATTGTGTATTTGAGATTTGGCCTGAAGAACCAAATACATTTCATTAAAGCTGGCCATTAATACTCAAATTGATTAATTACAGCCTTTTAAATTAATGAAGTCTGTTAATGAGCAACATTGATCAACTGTCCTGTTGCCTCTAATTTATGTTTCATAATCAGGTCCACACAGATTCTGAAGATTTGCTCTGCAAATTTACACAGACATCGCCAAGCATTTTCAAATGTCCCTTACATTATAATATTGTTTATTAAATTTTTTTTTATAATATTGTTTATTAAATATTTTGGTAAATGCAATAACACAAAGTAATAAACAGTTTACTCAATTTCTGTGGAAATAAAATGAAAGTATACATTGTATACATTATTATATTATATTATTCATAAAATATGAAAAAAAATATTTATAAACTTTACTTTTCATTTTATGCATATTTTACACAGTGAATGGTTGTGTAACTTAGACCATCCTATCTTACTCAGATGGTTAAGCTGTGTACTGTATGTGGGTTGATGTGCTCTTCTATGGCATTGTGGTTCATTGTGCCTTTGGGTTGTTCCTGCCATATGTAGCCAAGAGAGACTGATGCCTTGCAGTATTGCTGACACACACACACACACACACACACACAGGACTCCCATATCATATTTAGGTCAGTTGGGGTCAAGCATTGCTGTGCACAAACTGACATCACCTCCAGAGGAGTGTCAATGGGTTGTCTTGGGCTGTGAATCCGACAGCCAGCTCGACTGGATCTCACACGAGAGAGGTTATGCACTCAGACTGCAGATGACTCACGGTACTTCATATCTCACTACATACTGTCAGTGCTGTTCATTCAGTGTGGAAGGATTTCAGATAGGCTTGTCATTTAGAGGTAGACCTTGACCACCTCTGCTGAAAAGAGCAGCTTCGACCATCATACTGGCTCAAGGGTGGGCTTTACTGGTTTGGTGCTGAACTACAAAGAAATGTTGTTAGTTACAAGTTAAATTTTGTTCATCTCTTATAAAAAGCAAAAATATATTTACAGGAATGCACTTACAATAGGAGTCAATGGGGCAAGGCATTGCACATAGACAAACATTGTTTGAAAGTATATCCAACTAGACAAATAACTCACATTGTGCAGAATAATTTATATAAGTGTATAAAAAATATAAGATGCACATTTCTGCTTATAAACCCTTCAGGACACCTAGCCCCATAGACATCCATTGTAATTGCATTACTCTACACCAGGGTTATTATGGTTAACTAAAACTAAAAACATTATTGTTACTTGAAATAAAATAAGTGTTAATTGAAAATAAAATCTAAACAAACATTTCATTTAGTTTAACTTGAAATACTAAAATAAATAAAACTGAAAAATTCAAATAATAAAACTATGTAGAAGTGTTTTAAAACAGAACATATAAAAATAAAATTTAATTCAAAATATCAATAAAAACTATAATATTATCTAGATCCTAAAATATCACTGATCTACACACAATTCTGTTTTTACAAACTGTGGGACAAGTCAAAATTACTGTCTGTGGTAATCGACAGCATGTCGCTGATGCGGTCGATATCTGTCAGTTTATCTTGTTGTGAACCCTGAACATTCCTTTTATTTTCTCAATTGATTTAGTTCTCCTGTTAGCATTTAGTAGGAAGGCCTTTCAAAATTTGTGTAGGTTGCAAGTGATCTGTTTGTCTTGCAGGTGCTGTTCCGCGGGGAAGATAGAAAGCCTCTGGCGATCTGCCAGGTGGATGTTGAACCCACGCCACATGTGGTGGACCAGACCTTCCGATTCTACCAGCCTGAACTCACATTCCTGAAGAAGGCCATTCGCCTGCCTGCAGCCTGGGACGACACAGCAGGTGCTGCTGATTACAAACATCTCGGCCGCTGCGGACGCACATACATAAACCCACTCACACAAACACGCTTCAGTGTCTGCTATTAGTTCTGAACTAAAGACCCCATTTGTGCTCTGTCTCCTTTTGTACTTGCTCACAGATGGTTCTGCCACCCTCCATGTGCGCTGCAGCGACCCCAATGTCATCTGCCACACCACCAACCTGGTGAGCCAATCAGGAGCCACTCTTAATAGCAGCCAGCCAATCAGAATGTTGATGAGTTATTTATTAGTGTCTGAGACTTTGTGCTGACTCATTGTGACGTCATGGCCTGCACACTTATTTGTTTGACAACTGTTGACTTTTTATATAAATTTAACACAATTATTATTTTGATTTTTATGTTTAATAAAGTATTATTTTTTATGTTCAGTTTTTATAAAATATTTACTCTTAGATTTGTAATGACAGATTATTTTATATTTATTTTTCATAAAAGACTGTCATTACATACACTATAATATTAATTTTTTCACAGTTTTCATTAGAACCCAATAAAATGAAACAGTTATTCATTATTGATTACTTTTTTATATTTCTTTATTTTATGAATAATTTCTTATTTTCATTGTTTTTCTCATAATTTTCTATTTTTTTATTGTGTTTTATACAAGAATTTCTATATTAAGTTTTCATAAAAATGTCTATTTTAGATTTTTCATTAAGGCTTATTATTTTAGATTTATTTTGTTCATAAAATGTTATTATTTTAGATTTTTCATAAAATACTACAATTTGTTTTGTCCAGTAGTACATTAGTAACCAGTACATTGAATCAGATATTCATTACTAATTAAACATTAAAGTTTTATCATTAATTTTAATGTCTTATTTTAATTTTTATAATTTTTATGTTTCATATTTTGTTTATTTTTCATAAAATTCGTTTTTGTATATTTTCATAAAATATTATTTTTTTAGAATATTTTTTTTCATACAGTATTTTTTATAAATTATTTGTATTTTAATTACTGATGAAACGTTATTATTTTATAATTAATTTCCTTGTATTGAAACTTTAGACTCCAGGAGAACCACAGGATGTTTACCTGAAAGTACCTGGTAGCCCAAGTCCACAGATTCGGAAATTCTTCATAACCATTTTCACGTACGTACACCTCCTTTTTCGCCTTCTCCCTTATGAGCACATGCAGAAAAGTTCACTTTTCTTTTTTTGGAAAGTGAGAACCTGTTAATTTTCACTCCTCCAGATGCACGGTGAGGTGTGTGCTTGCGAACCTCTGTGTTTGGCTGTGTGTGTGTGTGTGTGTGTGTGTGTGTGTGTGTGTGTGTGTGTGTGTGCGTGTGTGTGTGTGTGTGCGTGTGTGTGTGTGTGTGTGAAAGCCCGGTCCCTGATTAATCCCTTCATGTGTGATTAATGACATTTGCTTAATCAGGATGTCTCATTTACTGTCTGATTGCATCAGATCATAATATTCATTTATTCATCAAAATCTGCGACATCTCTGAGTTCATAATCAGTGAACATGAATAAAAACACAATTTTAGAACCTGCACATCACACATGTCTCTCTGCAACTGGAACCAGTGAGAATGACAGCAAACGTAAAGCAACACATATTAATTAAAGGCAGACAGCTCACTTGCTTTATGCTTATACTCTACTATCATCCTGAATGCCATATATTATAATTTATATGATCTTATATAATATTTAAATTCACAGATTCTCAAACCTATAATATTACCTGTAATATTACACTTGACGTACCCCCATTTTCATAACTGATTAAAACACATACGCATGTTCAGGAGTTCTCTGTTTGTTTGTTCATGCAGGTATTTTTTCTATTTTTAAGTAAGTGTTTTAATTTTATATTTTTATAATTTAATTAATTATTAGCTTTTTTCAACCCATTCAGTTCCTCACAAACCTTCAGGGGTTTCACTGACCCAAGTTTGGGAAACCAGGTTTTAATATATGTAATCTTTTATAATAATTATTATAATAATATAATATGTTCTAATATTTCCTGAACACTCCAACCATCTGCTATTGGTCATCAAACAGATAGTCACGCCCCAAACTTAAATTAAAATTTAATCACTAAATAAAAAAAATATTCATTACTGATTTTATAAATACTTTGAATTAATTTTAACATTTATTTAAAGCTTTTTAACATCAAAAACTTCAGCGTTAAAATTTAGTTTGCTGTATTCTTTTTCCCTTTTAATCTTACAAAAATGAAAATGTAGCTTGTCAGTGGAACAAATGCATTGGTATCCACTCTAATTAGCGAGCTCATAATAGACTTAATGGTTTAAAATGATTGAACAACAGACAAGCTCATCAAACACACAGTAACCCATCAAAACAGAGTTTTTGAGCAATTATAATAACCAGGAGATCAATCAGCTGTAGGGTTTTTTTTTTTATCCCCAACAGCAGCTGCTGTTAAGGACAACTCAGCAACCAAGGACGGTACAAACGTTCTTCAAATTTTGTCCCTTGAGCTTGCGCCCCTGAGGCAGGGTGAAGAGCTCACGCACAAAGTCCTTCATTTTTAATACAGTCCAACTGTAGAAACCCCGGCAGGCAGAGTGACATCAGCATCTGCAAAGCTCCTGCGGGGACACGACTGCCCGCTGGCACGTGAGAGGCTCTTAAAGAAAGGGTGAATGGATGAATTTAAAAACGGTGACATTTGGGTCTTTCTGAACATCTCTCTTTTGAAGATTCGCGATATGCGTGTCTCTCTCTCAGGGGAAGTGCGGCCTGTCAGGCCCGTCCTGCTATTGTGTCAGTGTATATGAGGAGAAAAGTGATAAAGTGTCTTTTGTGTGTCTGCGGCTCTGTGTCAATCTCTCTATGGCAGTGACCCTTGGCTGGCCTCCCCTGCGCAGATCTGGCAGGTATACGTGCATTACCTGCAAAGGATGGACCTGAGCTGTGTGTGTGGCACTCTGAGCTGGCATTCGCTGGTTTTGCACGGCACACAAGCTATTCGCAGGGTCAAGTGCTACACGTCGCATCCCCTCGAGCTTCAGGTACGCATTGCGGGGTCAAAGGAAAATACACTGATCGGGGGTAGCGAGCTCTGATGGGGGATTATGTGGCCTTTTTTCCTGTAATGGGAGAATGATGAAAAATAATGAGATGATAAGTAAGAAGACTAGGTTATATGTATTTTATTTCTAAATGTGTTTTATTTGAGGGCTTTTAATATGATTTCAAGTAATTGCATATTTTTCTGTGATTTAATCGCAATTAATCACACCTAAAATTTCACATTTATGTAAAGTACCACTGTAGACATAACTAATTAACAAATTAAAAAATATGCAATTAAAAATTAAAAACATAAATATATTTGCAGATTAAATCCCAAAATGTATGTATATTAGTAAAGTTTAAATAATTTAGAAATTTAAATAATAATAATTTTTTTACCCATCCAAGCCAGTATCTGAAGAATATATGTAATAAAATATATTCAATAATAATTATAACCATGCAAAATTCAATTTTAAAGACATAATGTTTTAGCTTTTATTAATCCTAAATTACAAGTCATCATATATATATATATACATATATACATACATACAGTACATGCATACATACTATACATATATATATATATATATATCATCATATAGGTTTAAAAATATTTGTTGTTTTTATATATATACTATATTAAACAGTATAATAGCAGAAATGAATGTATTATTTTTCCCATCCATCAGTGATTTTACAGGAGATGGATTTAGAGACGCAATTGCTCTGAGAAGATTTTTAGCATGCCTGTTTGTTCAGCCTCTTTAGCCTATATATTTGCTGATTATCTGTTAGTTGCCAAACCAAGGGACTGCAAGGCATATAGTCAAGTATGAAAATATGTAGTTTTGCATTAAAAAAAAATAGTAAAGAACAGTGGAGTCAGATGCAGTTAAAGTTATGTGAGCGAGTACATTGAGGGTATGAAAACAATAAAACTCTTTTGGCTGCAGCAGTATCATTAACTTACAGGGTTCAGCACACTGCAGCAAAGAAAGCAGAGCTTTAATGCAAATTCATACAGAAAATGAATAAATACTGGAACATGTGGATTATACGAGCAGCATAAATCTCAAAATGGGTATTTCCTGTTATCCGAAATATGCAAGCAGAGCAAATACAACAGCTCCTATGTCAACAGTGCGCTGTGTGCTGGTAGAGACCTTACTGTTGGTTTAATTGGCCGTGTGCTAATGTTGTACAGCAGGTGCCAAGAAAGATGATGAGGCAAAGTAGCTATACATTATGAGCTTCAGGTGCAGCCTCGTGTTTTCTGAAGTTCTGCAGAGGAGGGTTTCCCTGAAGTTGCTTTTTCTGTGTGTGTTTTCTGTTTTCCGTGCTTGATGCCAGAAGCTCTGTGATCATAAGATTTGTGTGTTCCAGGTGGATCCAGGTGAAGTTTTTGCTCTTCCTGCTCAGGGAGTTCAGGATGTCTGTGTGGGCCTGAGGGCTCTGCGCCCTGGAAGCCGTTTCTTTTACCTCAATGTAGTCGACGTGGACACACGGCAGCTAGTTGCCTCCTGGCTGCTGTGCATCACATGCCGACAGCCTGTAATCTCCAAGGTGAGTAAGCAAACTGCATCAATAGAGTGCAACAGTAGGGTTCAAACCACATTCATTTTCTCCGTAGAGAAACTGATTTGTCACTATAACACAAACCTTTCGATACCTATTTACAAGACCTCATCATCGCCTAGATGGTCTTTGGGACAAGACCACGGGAACCAAATGAGTCCTCTGCACAATCTGACTTTGTTGCAACCTAGAATTAAACTGCTGGTTTCGTCTGGCCAGAGGAGAACGACACTATTTCCCTGTTTAATACTGTAAAGCTGCTTTGACACAATCCGCATTGTAAAAAGCGCTATATAAATATTGGTGACTTGACTTGACTAGAGTTTAGGGTCAGTAAGGTTTTTTTATTTACTTGAATGCTTTTATTCAGTAAGGATATATTAAATTAATTTTAAAAAGTAAAAAAAAAATAGATCTCAAATAAATATTGTTCCTTTTAACTTTCTATTCATCAAAGAATCCTAAAAAATAGTAGTGGCTGATGAAAAATCAGCTTTGACTTTACAGGAATAAATTATATATTAAAATATATGCAGATAGAAAATGGTTGTTTTAAATTGTAGTAATATTTCACAGTATTACTCTTTTACTGTTTTCTTTTGTGTGGGGGGGGGCTTCTTTTGAAAACATTAAAAAAATTAATACAAAAGTTTAATGACTCCAAACTTTTGAATGGTACTGTATACAGTATGTAAATGATAATTAATATTATTGAGAAATTATTGTTTATTATAACAAATTTAAAATGTAAATATGTATATTTCTGTAGTTCATACAGCAGAGCATAGCACTAAATGCCAAGGCCATGGAAAAGCATGAAATGATAAAATGTGTAAAGTACCTTGAATGCAGTGAAAGTCACTTTGGATAAAAGCGTCAACAAAATGCATGAATTAAATCTAAATATGTGACGTGATAGATAGCTCATAGTTCTGACATCAACCAAATCTTTAAGATAAATATCTTTGAATGGATGGATGGATAAATAGACTTAATATATTTATATACTTTATGTACATAACAAGCAGATAGATAGATAGAGACTAGTATTCTTTTTTTTTTTTACAGTTGAACGTAAAAAGTGTAATTATAATTGACATTTATTTTTTATATACTGTGCATTTAGATGTGTCTGTGATTACATAACTACTTGATTATGTCATTTATCTTCCTCTTGCAAAGTGCTCTCTTCTAGCAACTATCCAGTGGGTGCCAATATAAAGTGTCCAATAAAATGGGTTTACTTTTAGTAACGATTAGACAGCAACAAAACTGACACTTTTTTGCCATAAGTGTGATGTGATGCATAGTCCAAAGTGACCGTTTTTCTCAGCTTATGTAGATTTTTAGCAGAGCAATGGCAAGAACTGAATGGCCTTTAAATTTCAGCTCTGTGACAGAGGATGTGGTGCATGAAGTCAGTGCCAGTGATTTAAACCTGACATTTTTACTTCAGTTATTTTACAGTACGTCTCTTGGCTTGTGCTTTAATCTCCCAGGCGTTTGAAATCAACGTTCCTGTAGATGGAGGGAAGGGCAGCAATAAGAAAATCAGTTTCACAAACCCCTACTCGTCCTCCAGAGTATTCAATCTGCGCGCAGATCGCCCAGACCTGCTTCAGTTTAAAGAGGAGCAATTTCAGGTGAGAGGACCCAAAGCTAATTCTTGCTCTATCAACAGATCTCAGACTTTGTCAGGAGGCCTTGCTGTTTAACGCTGAAGAAGAACTATATTTTTAAAGCCCCATTCAACGGAAAGGTGTCTAGAGCCCAGAGGAGAAGGATCTTGACATGCCTCTGTCTAGGAATCAATTTGTGTCTGTCTAAACTGTCATTCTTAGACACGTCTCACAGTATGTGAAGTTCTCAGTATATTGGAGAACTCAATTTGTGCCCTGGCTCCTCTCGCAATGCCGGTCCCCTGAGGAAACCATAAAGCTGCAGTCCAAAAAAATGGGACAAAAAGAAAGAGATTCTCACAGTCGGGCTGGGAACGTCAATATCTCTCACCTTGAGGGCTCGGAATGATGCGTGTAGGTCTTACAGCTCTACGTTAGACTTCAATTAAAAGCTGTTAATTGATTAGGTGATCGATACACGACTGTTGGCTATTACTCCAGATGGAGACAGAGAACATTAGTTAGCTACAGGGACAGAGTGTCTCGGATATATTACTGTGGCTTTAGGGGTCACAAAGTAATTTTTCCTGATCATCATTTTGCACAGAAATGGTGTAAAACAGAACGGGGTAAAATGTTAATTTCATCATTCAGTGCCCTCATCGATCGCTGTATGGTTTAGTGAGTTTCACATCCCATATCTGGGCAATAAATAGCGAAACAATGTAAAATATGCAAGTGACAGTATTGAACACAATGGATTAATGATACCTCAGCGTCAAATAAAAGCATTGAAGCTCATAAAGAAAGGAAATGGCCTGTTCCATTTTCTTATAGTCAACACGGCTTCAATTATCTTCTCTCGCGCTGGATTTATGGCGTCTATATTTTTGAGAGATGCAGCTAGAGATGTTGCTTTTTTCCCTCTTTGAGAAATAACAACTGTGTCATTGTAAAATAGGTGCAGAGCCAAAAGACAACAGAAGAATCGATATGTGTATGCTTTTGAGGAGATTATGAACTAAATCCTCAACTGTGTTCCATATGTCTTAGTCAGCCATTAGAGATAATGAATAAAGACAAAGAGAGAGCAATTTCTCTCATGTTCCTCTAAACACTGGAGTGCAGTTTCTGTTACAACAGAGCTCAGGAATCGTATGACAATAGAAGATTTGGAGTATAGTCCTATGGACCACTTTTCTGCTTTTATGGTGCTTTTGTATCATTTTTTGAAACCAACTGCATGGGGGGAAAATGCAAAAAGTACAGTTGTCTTTTAGTGTTCCATGGAAGAAAGAAAGTGATACAGGTTTTGAACAACATGAGGGTGAGTAAATCATGACAGAATTTTAAAATTTAGGTGAACATTTCTTTTAATGATTCTTTTAAAAACAATGATTTTGCAATCAGAAAATAAAATGAGTATTGATCGTACTGTATTTTATTAAGGGATTCTGGCCACGTTGACTGAAAAATGCAGACATTATAGAACCAATTTTGTTATTGTTAATTAAAACTTAATGAAAATTGATTAAAAATCATTTTTGGTAATTGAAATAAAGCTGTAAAATAAAATATATGTATTAGATGAAAAACAAATTAAATATAAACGTATTAGAGGAAAAACAAATGAAAATTAGAAGTGCTGCACTGAAATAAGTTTAAGTATGAGAATTACTAAAACATAAAAATAAAGCTAAATAGTATTTTTTAAAAATTATAAAAATGACAAAAGCACACAAAAAAATTCAAACTTGTTTACTAAAACTAAAATAAAAAAATGTGTGTATATAATATATATATATATATATATATATATATATATAAATAATATAATATAGTGTAGAATTAATACTGTATAGAGATTATGGCTGAAAACTTTTTTTCATGTCATATGTAACTTTTTTTTTGTTTTATTCCTAAACTTTCTCTAGTTTCCTAGATTTGGAAATAGAAAAAACTGTTTTCATTCAGAACCAGTTATACACAAATAAAATGTTTGACCTGATTCTTTATTTTGACATTCCTGCACTTTCAGTGTGTGCATATTATGTACAAACACATATCGATTCATTTGTGTGTGTGTGTGTGTGTGTGTGTGTGTGTGTGTTTTAGATTGGGGGAGGAGAGCTCTACACCATCGGCCTGCGTTTTGCTCCGAGTCAGAACCCTGGAATGGAAGAGATTCTCATCTTTATCAATGACAAACAGGATAAGAACGAGGACACTTACTGTGTTAGGGTTCAGTACAGATAACACAACACCATCACCCTGCATTACAGCTGCTGCTTTTGCCCACAAACAGACCTTCAACCAGCAGATCGATGTGGATTTACTCTCATCATGCACATGTATTTTTGCTTATACAGTGTGATAAGTTGATCCAAATAGGATAATATGTATTGAAGAACAGACCAAACATACTCTATATATAAATGCAGACAGTAAGTAAGGTTAACTCCATCCAGCTCATTGAATACACGGAGTAAAGCGTCTCTCACGTGCGCTGGAGTAAAGCTACCCTGCGGTGCTGCAGGCTGAAACCGAGAAGAGCTTCTGATGCTCATATCGACGCTCTTGATGTGTGTGTTTATCATTACGCTGAATCCCTGCTGTGATGTGTCATTAGCAGCGGAGAGTGGATGGCCACTTGCCCAGGACTTCAGCTCTAGATCTTCAAACAGTGAGACGTGTTTGTATGACCAGTCATTTTGTTTGTGTTCAAAGTGTTATGTTTGCGCTCACTGACAATAGAGTGCTTAATTTGGGGGAAGAAACTGTATTTTTTACTTTTTACTGTATTTTTTGTACTAGCATCAATAAAAAAGTCTCTGATTTGTATGATTCGTTGTATCAATGATGACATGCTGTGCTTTGTGTTTGCGTGAACATTATGTGTGTTTGCAGTAGCTCTGAAGGGTTTCCATTAACATCTGTGGACTAATCTCCTGGCTCCTATTAGAGCTACAGCTGTCTGAGTCTGACAACAACCAAATAACCTGCCAACTAACCAGTCCAGAGATGGAAGAAAATAAGAAAGGAGCATAAAAGACAGAATGTACAGGAAATATACTGTGGAGTGTAAAAGTCTGAATCCTTCTTTCTTTCTTTTAAAATAAGTAAGTATTACTTTTATTTAGCAATGATGTATTAAAATTATAAAAAGTAAAGACATTTATGTTACAAAAGATTTCTATTTCAAATAAATGCTGTGCTTTTGAGCTTTCTGTACACCTAAGAATCCTGAAATAATGTATTAAGATTTTTTTTTTTTTTTTACTTTGATATTAAGAAATGTTATTTGAGAACCAAATCAGAATATTAGAATGATTTCTGAGGGATCGTGTGACACTGAAGACTGGAGTAAATAACTGCCAAAAATTCAGCTTTAACATCAATGGAATAAATTACATTTCAAAATATTTTAAAATAAAAACAGCTATTTTAAATTGTAATAATATTTCACAATATTACTGTTCTTATTGTAGTTTTTAGATGAATGCAGCCTTGGTGGACCTAAGAGACTTCATTAAAACATTAAAAAATCCTACCCACCCAAAACTTTTGACCGGTACTGTGTATGTCTTATAAATTTAAAGAAATAATATTTATTAAACCTTGGGTAATTAGATTTAATTTTGCCTTTTTGTATTGGGGTAAAATAGAGGTAACAGGGTTGCATGCAAAAGTTTTATGAAATTCAGGCAGCTTGAGTGCTGCTCTCATTAAAACAAATGGGGGATGAACCAAATAATGCATTTGGATAATTTTTCAATTCATTTCATTCCACTTTTTCACTCAAATGGTTATGCTGATAATCTAATTTGTAATGAAAAATATATGAAATTAGAAAAATGCTAGACAGAAACATTTTCATTAGAGCTTTCAAACTTTTAGACCCCACTGTATGTGTAGAAGTGCGATAAGTCTTAAATTCTTCTCAGGCCTATTGGTACCGAAGTTTTCTATATGTATTTTATGTTTATATCCCAGTATCTTGCTCTTACATTTCCCCCCAGAAATCCACAATGGCAGAACAAACATCAGCGATCACTCCCAAGGGCTTTGAATGCTTCCTAAAGACCGTGCACTTACCTTGGCACTCCCACTCAAACACTTCACAGCTAATTTCAATATTGGTGAAGTGCATTGTGGGATTTCCCTCTCGGATGATGTTCAGAGAGGCCTGCGCTGTCCACAGACTGTTGACACGCTGTTTGTAGAGGGTTTTTCCCCCCCAGCGTGTATGTATTTTTCCTCTGACACGCACACTCAGAAACACAGTCTCTGCAGAGACAGCGCCTTGATGTTGTTAGGTGCTTCTCGTTGAGCTTTGCTGCCGCTTGCGTGCGAGCAGAAGGAGTAGGAAACGCTATCAAAGACCCAATGAAAATGTATCATCTTCCTCCGAGGTTCGTCACGAGTGCTTAACCGGATCGCTCGCTGTGCGCGTGTGTACAGAAATCTGAGCGCTGGTGTGAAATAGTGTATTTTTGGTGGGTGAGAATGAGAGAAGATTTTAAAGTGCGAGTTCGAGAAGACTTGAGCGCAGGGAGGGAGCGAGGTTGATGGAGAGGTGTTGAGACGGAGGTTAAAGGGAGCAGCTCTCTGGTAGAGCGTAGGATTAAACTCTCCGTCTCTCTCTCTGGTAGAGAATAGATTATCTCAGCAGCAGTTAACGCAGTGGTGTCTTAATGAGCAGATCTGGGTGAACATATGGAGCGTGTTTGTAACACGCATCAATTTCCTCCCGTCGTCGTTGACGTCGTCATCACCTCGTTTCTCTTTCTCTTTCTCGTGATTCTTACCGGCCTGTAGAGGGCAGCCTTTACCATGACGGAAGAGAGAGCGTGAAAGAGGGGAAAGCAATAAAACAGAATGTCTGGAAACCACAGATCTGAATGATGGTGGGTGTCCAAATAACAGCCCCTGTCTTTTCTATGACACATGCTGTCCCTCACTCTCTTTTTCATTTGGGCTCTCTGAGGTTTCAACGGTCTCTGAGCTTAGGAGAGCCTTTGTAGCTTTAGATCTGTTTTATTTTGATTCAAGTTCAGTACATTCAAGGATATATTGTGGCTCGGGCTGAGGGGATCATTGCCCGGGGCCAGCGACTGCCTGGGGCCTCACGTCCTGCAAATGCAAATGTTTGAGTTTTTTATTATTGTTTTTGCCATTGTTGCAATGCATTAATTTTTGGGGGAGGAGGATGGGGGGGGGGGGGGTTGAATTATTTTATTTCTCACCTTCCTACTGTTTATTATATTTGAGATTTTAATAAATTGGACTTTTCATAATTAAAGGGATAGTTCACCCAAAAATGAAAATTCTGTCATTAATTACTCACCCTCATGTCGTTCCAAACCTGTAAGACCTTTGTTCATCTTCAGAACACAAATTAAGATATTTTTGATGAAATCCGAGAGCTTTCAGAGGAGAATAATTGCTGAAAAGTCGTTATTTTTGTTTTCTTTGCACACAAAAAGTATTCTCGTAGCTTCGTAAAATTGTGGTTGAACCACTGATGTCACAACAGTCACATGGACTATTTTACCGATGTCCTTGCTACATTTCTGGACCTGGGAACATTTCAGTTGTGTTGCTGTCTATGCAGGGTCTGAAAGCTCTCGGATTTCATCAAAAATATCTTAATTTGTGTTCCGAAGATGAACAAAGGTCTTACAGGTTTGGAACAACATGAGGGTGAGTAATTAATGATAGAATTTTCTTTTTTGGGTAAACTGTCTCTTTAATACCATGCAGGCCTACATCACTTCGAACAGCTGTTGACAAGTTAATTGTAATTCTTAGATTTTTATAAATTTAAAGTTATGATATAAAACATAGAAGTATAAAAATTTTGAAATAAATAATAGTTTTGTAGTGATTTTACATTGTAATCGCATATAAAGTAGCAAATATGAGATAAAGATTCCTTTCTAAAAAGAGACAATCTTTTTCAAATATTTTTAATCCACTTCTTTTGTGTATTGCATATGCAATAATTTTCTTTTTTGTTTTTTCATTTTCACCTTTATTATGATAGGACAGAACAGAGCTGACACGCAGGGAAGTGGGAGAGAGATAAGGGGGCGGGATCAGAAAAGACACCTGTAGAGCAACAGCGCTGTATGTCTGCGTGCTGCCCACAAGGCTATCGCCACCGACATTGCATATGTTTTTTATGAATTATATTTGTGCTTTTTTAAATTTTTTACAAATGAACTTAAGACGGTTATACTTTGTTGGTGTTATATTTCTCAATTTAACATTTGATCAAAAGCATTTTCCTGCTGTGAATGGTAACAATGACTGGCCATCAGTAAAATGTGGAGTAAAAGTTCACCTTGAGAAAAGTCTTGTCAAGAAGAGCACTCATTAAATGATTTTCAGAGACTGCAGCCTGACTTTCTCATTTATTTAGTTCTTTTTTTGAAATCCACAACACCATTAAAAAAAAATATATATATATATATATATATATATGTGTGTGCTCCATTTATTTTTGTGTTGATTATATATTTTCAGTATTTTGGCCTTGGTTTATCCATTTAGAGGGCTCGAGAGAAGAGGGAAAGGACCTACAAAGTAAATTCTGGATTGTCTATTGAGCTTGCTGGAGGTAAAAAGAGCATCGCTTTGATGCGGAGACGGGTCAGAATGAAACTATGTCTGGTCACACATATCTCCTGATGATGACAGACAGGTCACAGCAGAGATCCATCCAAGTCACAGCAAGTCTACTTTTAGGAAGTTTTTTGTTTTCTGCCAACGGTACTTTCAATTCAGCTGTAGGAAGTGTATTTAAGTTTTGACACTTTTAAATGGAATATTACATCATATCATCTAAGCCAGGTTTTCTCATGCTTTCAAGGCTTTAGAATGAAGTATATGAATAATTTAAAAGGATCAACACCAAATGAAATACCTTGAAAATATTTCTCTATGTTCGAGTTAAGTACAAATCCGATTTGTGCATTCATGTCTTTAGAAAAGTTTCTGGCCTTGGTGATTTTCCTCCTAAAGCTTCACACAGCTATATTGTAGATGATGTGTACAAAAGAAAAACGATGATAAATACAATGTCTCAGTCTCTTTTTATTCTTTCCCAGCAGTGTCCACTGACAGCCTGTCATTTCTGTCACAGAGACTCCGGCACAAAGGCAGAAACGGATCAGAATTCCTATTGTAAAGATGCTGATGTCACCACTCCTCAGATGATCTGTATGCATTTTGTTTGTTTGCTCTCTTTGAGAAGCACTCAGATAATTACATGATAATTGCAAGTAAGTGCATGATAGAAAGAGCATTTAGCAAATAAGAAAGTCACAACATCATAAACAGTCAACAACACTGTGCCTTTTGGAAATGTACTCTAATTCACCTATAATCAAATAAGTCTGGGCTCAGACGGAGACGAGACCGGCATATAGTCCTAATTACAGCTCATAGCACTAATTACAGTGAGTAGTTACCACTCCTTGACTGTAGTGAGACTTTCATTTGCATTTCAGTGATGATATTACCAAGCCTTTGTTTTGCACATTGTTGTATTCGTTGAATGTATCAGTGTTGTCTTGGCACTTCAGACCATATGGAAGCCTGTTTCAGCACTTAGAGTGAAAATAAACTTTTGTCAGATAAAGTTTAAAATAAGAAATCTAAAGAAAATTAGATCTGAAGTCACAATATAAAGTCACAGCTGCACTTTTTGTTTCACATAATTGTTACTTTAAAGCTCACAATGTGAAGTTGAAAATATGAAAAAGTTAAGAGATATGAAGTGGCAATTAAATTTTTGTTTGCTCTGCAGTGGAAATGGCATCTATTTTATATATAATCTATGCAGTCAGAAATACTAATTCTTCTGTTAGAACTTGTGGTAGTACTAGTTTAGGGACCAGTTCTCACTATTAACTAGTCACTATTTACATGCATATTACAAGCTTATTGACTGTTTATTAGTACTTAAAAATCAAATTGTAATGCCTTATTCTGCATGAGCATAATTTAGATCCCTTAATCCTACCCCATACCTAAACTTAATAAACTACCTTACTAACTATGAATAAGCAGCACATTAGGAGTTTGATGCAAAAGTTGTAGTTACTAGTGAAAATTAGTCCTTAAAATAAAGTGAGACCGAACTTGTGTATTATTTGAGCTGTAAAACTTTAATTACACTTTTACAGTCAGGGTTTTTGGCATTCCATTTTCATAGAAACAAAGTTGTAAAATTGGATATACAGTGCCCTCCACTAATATTGGCACCCTTGATAAATATGAGCAAAGGCGGCTGTAAAAATAAATGTGCATTGTTTATACTTTTGTTCTTTCACTCAAAAAATTCACAAAATTCCAACCTATCATTGAAGTAAAACAATTGAAAGTGGGAAGAAAATATCACGATGAAATAAATGTTTTTCTCCAATGAATGTTGGCCACAATTATTGGCACCCTTAGAAATTCTTATGAGTAAAATATCTCTGAAGTATATTCCCATTCATATTTACATTTTTTAGCACACCAGGGTGACTAGGAGCATGAAATTTTCCAGCCATGACTTTCTGTTCCACAGGATTATAAATATGAGGAACACAAAGGTCAAATTCCCTTAATCATCCATCACAATGAGAAAAAATAAAAAAATATATTTATGATGTGAAGAACAAGATTGTTGAGCATCACAAAATAGAAAGTGGCTGTAAGAAAAGAGTTAAAACATTGAAAATCCCCATTTCCACATCAGGGTAATAATTAAGAGGTTCCAATCAACTAAAGATGATAAAAATCTGCCTGAAAGAGGACGTGTGTCTATATCGTCCTAATGCACGGTGAGGAGGAGAGTTTGAGTGGCCAAAGACTCTCCAAGGATCACAGCTGGAGAATTGTAGAGATTAGTTGAGTCTTGGGGTCAGAAATCAAAAAATCAAACATCCCCTAAATCACCACATGTTGTTCAGGAGGGTTTCAAGAAAAATTGTCCTCACTCATCCAAAAACAAACTCCAGCAAATTCAGTTGTCAGACACGACTGGAACTTCAAATGGCACTGGCTTCTATTGTCAGATGAAACTGAAAAAAGAGCTTTTTGGCAGCAAACCCACCAGATGAGTTTAGTACAAACAGGGATAAAAAAGTACCCCATGTCCACGGTTAAATATACTGCTGGATCTTTAATGTTGTGGGCCTGTTTTTCTGCCAGAGGTCCTGAACATCTTGTTCAGATGCATGGCATCATGGATTCTATCAAATACCAACAGATAAAAAATCAAAACCTGACTGCCTCTGTTAGAAATCTTATATTGGGCCGTGTTTTGATCTTCCAGCAGGACAACAATCCAAAACAAACATCAAAATAAACACAAAAATGGGTCACTGAGCACAGAATTAATCTTTTACCATTGCTCTCTCTGTCCTCTGACCTGAACCCTACAGAAAATGAGTGAGGTGAACTGAAGAGAAGAAGCACCATCATGGAGCTGTGAATCTGAAGGATCTGGAGTGATTCTGTATGAAGAAATGGTCTCTGATCTCTTATCAGGTGTTCTCCAAACTCTTCAGACATTATAGGAGAAAACTCAGAGCTGTTACCCTGGGAAAAGGACGTTGCAATAATTGGGTGCCAATAATTGTGGCCAACATGAAATAGTGAAAGCATTTATTTCACAATGAGATTTTCCCCCCACTTTCAATTGTTTTACTTCAATGATAGGTTGGAATTTTGAGAATTTTTTGAATGAAAGATAAAAAGGATAAACAATGCAGATTTATTTTCACAGCCGCCTTTGGTCATATTTACCAAGGGTGCCAATATTAGTGGAGGACACTGTAACTTTACACAGAAAATGTTAGTGATTTTTTTTAAACATCATGTTAACAGTGAGTATTTTAATGTTTATGTATTGCCCTCATTCACTTCCAGTTTAAGAGCCTCACAGATTTTTGCTTTTTAAAAGAAAAGAAGTGAAGATTAATTTTTGTGCTACTAAACTTCATGCCACAAATGCTGTTGATTGATTTTAACTTCTACTGAACCCAAAATATTCATTTATTGTGACACCTTATTTGAAACTTCTCAGTATCTGTACTTTTTCATTTCTATATGGAGGCTTTCCAGTTATTCAGCTTCAGGTGTTTGCCAAAGGTTTATGCTGAATCTTAAACATACAGAGCTTCATAAGAGGCATAAGAAATATCTTTAATTAGGCCTCTGTTATAATCAGGCACAAGCCTAATTAGAGCAGCGCTGGTATTCCATTACTTCAAGCAACGGGCCTGAGGCATAGTCTACATATTAGCTTGAACAAAAGAGCATTCAGCGAGCACGCGATAATGAGTGGGATTGTTTGTATATATCTACAGCTGACAGTGCTGTCTCCTTTAACAATAGACATATGCACTGGAATGATAGTTTTGTGATAACTGAATATCTCTGTCTGCCCAAGAGCAAATTGTAATTCTCATTTATTTTCAGGCACAATTTTGTTCGAGAGAGTGCGCTTGGATTAAGAAAGCAAAGCTATGGTTTTTACTTAGCAAAGTGCCACAAAGAATTGTACAGCTCGTGTCTGCAACCTTAAACAAAAGCTGGTGATTGTTTGATGTGCCAAACATCTAAATAAATACTTCCTTTATATCCCTTCCAGGTTTTTCTGTATTGTCTTCACCAAGATGAATGTTAGGAGCAATGACTGAATCTACTGTAACATCAAAGTGAATCCAAACAGGTAATGAAAGCTTTTTCACATACTCTACACTTTTTCATGAATATGAAATTCAAAGATTATTGATTGAACATAAAGCTTATTGTTTTCATATTAGAAAATGGCAGTCATTAACATAGCTTTAAAGATGTTTATACTGAAATATGTTCTAGTTGTGTGAATCATGTGCAGTGGCACAGAATACACTAGAATACATTTTTTTGCTAGCATTGAAAACAGTGTTAAAAATATTTAATCATTAGTAAGGTCAATTTTACATGGTTTAGATCTCCATTAGAAGGTTCATGGTCCACAAATATGAGTGAGAGGATCCTCACATCTACCTCCACGTGGTTCATGACCCACTCAGAAACGCATTTGTTCATTTTGTTCCATCTCTCTCGGCCACATCAGCAGTGAGCAGCACTCTAGATCAGATTCTGGTGCGCAGTGAAAGCGTGTTTGATCTTTAGCTGATCATTAAATGAAATCTCTGCATGATGTTTCCATCTATGTTCAGTTAGATATTATGGCCTCAAACCCCCTTCAGGGTTTTTTCCCCTGCATTCCCCAGCCTCCGGCATTCCAGTGTTCATTTCCAGCAAACTACCAAAGAAAGAAACTCCTAGCTAGGTTTTAATTACAAGGTCTTTGTTTTTAGAAACAATTGATCCACTCAAGACAAAATGCCCTTTTATGCTAATAATACTAGACTAGTGTGTTACTGATCATTGATTCTGAAGGCAGGAGTTCAGAAGGAAAGTCAGGGGAAATGAAAAAGAAAAGAAAAAAGTCTGTAAAGCTAAGGTTGAAGGCTCCAATCTCTAAGGAGCATTGCAGTTGAGCTAGCCTTTAATTGTTACTCATACACATACTGTAACTCTGCATCTCTTTATAGTTTCCTGTAGCTTAGGTTACGGGAACATGTAGCATTTTTGGTCAGTGACGTTGTAGGATTCCAATAAAAACACAATGTACAAAAGTCTGAGACCACTCTGAAAACAGAAATTTGAACATTTTGAAAATAAAGTTAAGATTCTAGGATTCTTCCAATTCTGAGTATAGAAGTTTATAAATATAGTTTATAACATGCAAGGAAAGTCAGAATTGTAAGATATAAACTTGCAATTGCAAGAAAAAAACGAATTGTGAGACAAAAATTGCAATTACCTTTTTTATTTTTATTTAATGCCAAAAAATAAATAAAACCATATTGCCAGATGTAAATTCAGAATTCAGTAAAATATCAGAATTGCATTATATAAATGCAGAATTACAATATGTAAACTCAGAATTGGGAGAAAAAAGTAAAAATTCATAAATTCAAAAAGTTAAAGTTTATATCTTGGCATAACCCCCCCCACACACACACACACCCACCCACGCACACACACACACACACACACACACACACACACAATTGGGAAGTTTATGTCTTGTAATTCTCAGAATTGCGAGAAAAAGTCTAGATTGTGAGATAAAACACAATTGACTTCTTATTTTTTATTCCGAGGCAGAAACTGGCTTCCATAAATTTTTGTGTGTGCCTATGCATATATTTTTTCAGGGCAGAAGCAAAAAATAGGCAATAAATGGAAGGATTTTAAACAAAAGCAATAATATATTCATCCTCTTAGCCTGTAAATGAATCCTGTTATGGAAGAGCAAATGTTTTATATGAAAAGCCAATCCAAATGAAAGCACTCATAAACTTAAATACATTTTGCATTGTCTTTTCATCTCTGGAATGAGAAAATGAATGTATATGACTGAAAAAGAAAGGTATACATGGATGAGTGAGTTATTGTCTATTAACTAAGTGAACCAGTAGAACACAATGAATTTTAATTGATTACTCAATATAATTTGACAGTTTTTAAGGAAGTAATTTCTCTGTGTTTCTCTCTCTCTGATTAAATCAGGGGCTGTTGAGAGCTGGACAGCAGAGGTTTGCTGTGTCTCATTATGAATGCTGTGTATTGGACGCACGGATGGGGAAAATGAAGTGGGCGAGTGGGTGTAAGTGTAAGCGCTGGCGACTATGGGTGCAAACTGTCTGTCTGTGTATTATTCCAGCATAATTACAGCTCCACTCATTTCATGTTTGCTGTATGTGTGCTTATTATACAGATGCACTGCGTGTTTCTCCTCACCCTGATGCACACAAACACTTTTGAAGAAAACAGCATTCATCCACCACAGCAACCAAGCTGAATTCAAAGATCTGTGTTTTAATTAGTGATGGGTCATTCATGAACGATTCGTTCAATGTGTCTGTCACATGACGAATGAATGAAAAACACAGGAAGTGAACTTTCTCATGATTTTTCTTTGGCTGCATTAGATTGCATGTGAATGTGCACAGGGAATCTGGCTATTGAAAATATAACATATCAATTCTATTCAAAGGAAAAAAATTACATTTTGCTAAATGAGACTGAAAGAGCGAGTCAGTAAAATGATCCTATCTTTCTATCGACGGTTATAATGTATTTATATAGATTCAATCTGACAATTGTTACCGGACACATTTTGTTAGACAGTGACCATATCGCTGTAATTTTTTATTATATATGTACTATGGGGGAAAAAAATATTTGATTCCCTGCTGATTTTGTACATTTGCCCACTGACAAAGAAATGACCAGTCTATATTTTTAATGGTAGGTTTATTTGAACAGTGGGAGACAGAATAACAACAAAAAAATCCAGAAAAATGCATTTCAAAAAAGTGTGACTCATTGCATTTTAATGAGTCAAATAAGTATTTGATCCACTATCAATCAGCAAGATTTCTGGCTCCCAGGTGTATTTTATACAGGTAATGATCTGAGATTAGGAGCACTCTCTTAAAGGGAGTGCTCCTAATCTCAGTTTGTTACCTGTATAAAAGACACCTGTCCACAGAAGCAATCAATCAATCAGATTCCAAACTCTTCACCATGGCCGAGACCAAAGAGCTGTCCAAGGATGTCAGAGACAAGATTGTAGACCTATACAAGGCTGGAATGGGCTACAAGACCATCGCCAAGCAGCTTGGAGAGAAGGTGACAACAGTTGGTGCGATTATTCGCAAATGGAAGAAACACAAAATAACTGTCAATCTCCCTCAGACTGGAGCTCCATGCAAGATTTCACCTCGTGGAGTTTCAATGATCATGAGAACGGTGAGGAATCAGCCCAGAACTACACGGGAGGATCTTGTCAATGATCTCAAGGCAGCTGGGACCATAGTCACCAAGAAAACAATTGGTAACACACTACGCTGTGAAGGACTGAAACCCTGCAGCGCCCGCAAGGTCCCCCTGCTCAAGAAAGCACATGTACATGCTCGTCTGAAGTTTGCCAATGATTCAGAGGAGAACTGGGTGAAAGTGTTGTGGTCAGATGAGACCAAAATCCAGCTCTTTGGCATCAACTCAACTCGCCGTGTTTGGAGGAGGAGGAATGCTGCCTATGACCCCAAGAACACCATCCCCACCGTCAAACATGGAGGTGGAAATATTATGCTTTGGGGGTGTTTTTCTGCTAAGGGGACAGGACAACTGCACCGCATCAAAAGGACAATGGACGGGGCCATGTGCCGTCAGGGCCAGGGCATTGAAGCCAGCCAGGGCATTGAAAATGGGTCGTGGTTGAGTATTCCAGCATGACAATGACCCAAAACACACGGCTAAGGCAACAAAGGAGTGGCTCAAGAAGAAGCACATTAAAGGGTTAGTTCACCCAAAAATTTTAATTCTGTCATTACTCACCCTCATGTCGTTTCAAACTCGTGAGACCTCCGTTCATCTTTGGAACACAAATTAAGATATTTTTGATGGAATCTGAGAGCTCTCAGACCCTCCATAGACAGCAAGGGTCCTTACACGATCAAGGTCCAGAAACGTAGCAAGGAGATCGGTAAAATAATCCATGTGACATTAGGGGTTCAACCGTAATTTTACGAAGCTACGAGAATACTTTTTGTGTGCAAAGAAAACAAAAATAACGACTTTATTCAACAGTTTGTCTCCTCTACGTCAGCGTAGCGCCATTTTAGATTATATCCGCTGGACAGAAACTGCGTACGCTCGTCTGTGTCAGCTGCACCACGCGGATATGTCTTCTACGTATATTTACGTTTTGATTTGAACGACAACAGCGCAACCGGTATGCGGCTAACACAGAAGAGCGTACGTAGTTTCCGTCCAGCAGATATTCTCTAAAATGTCGCTAGGGTGACGTGGAGGAGATGAATTTGAATAAAGTCGTTATTTTTGTTTTCTTTGCACACAAAAAAGTATTCTCGTAGCTTCGTAAAATTATGGTTGAACCCTTGATGTCACATGGATTATTTTACCGATCTCCTTGCTACGTTTCTGGACCTTGATCGTGTAAGGACCCTTGCTGTCTATGGGTCTGAGAGCTCTCAGATTTCATCAGAAATATCTTAATTTGTGTTCCAAAGATGAACGGAGGTCTTATGTGTTTGAACAACATGAGGGTGAGTAATTAATGACAGAATTTTCATTTTTGGGTGAACTATCCCTTTAAGGTCCTGGAGTGGCCTAGCCAGTCTCCAGACCTTAATCCCATAGAAAATCTGTGAAGGGAGCTGAAGGTTCGAGTTGCCAAACGTCAGCCTCGAAACCTTAATGACTTGGAGAGGATCTGCAAAGAGGAGTGGGACAAAATTCTTCCTGAGATGTGTGCAAACCTGGTGACCAACTACAAGAAACGTCTGACCTCTGTGATTGCCAACAAGGGTTTTGCCACCAAGTACTAAGTCATGTTTTGCGAAGGGGTCAAATACTTATTTGACTCATTAAAATGCAAATCAACTTATAACTTATTTTAAATGCATTTTTCTGATTTTTTTTGTTGTTATTCTGTCTCTCACTGTTAAAATAAACCTACCATTAAAATTATATTATTATGGCCAAACGTACAAAATCAGCAGGGGATCAAAAAATTATTTTTTCCCACTGTATATGCCTATATGTTTTTGTAATCACACACGCTAATTAGAAAAACACCAATAATTACGTTATTGGTGGCTGAGAAGTGCTTGCACAGCTACTCAGACCCGTTAGAAAGCGTTACCACGCAGAACAGAGGCAAGCGTGTCTCACATTTTCTTCAGAATAGATATATAGCTTTCTTTTAAAGTGTGTTTTTTGAGTAATGAGTCATGCTTTGCAGTTCTGTGGGCCTCAGGTGTAATTATCTCTCAAAACATAGATGGTAAAATGCGGCTTTGCTGTAAACAGCCAGAATAATCAGGACATGAGACAGCAGTGTTACCCTGTGGATGATGACAGAGCTCTGTCTGCTGACAGATATTATTTACTCCCTCTCTGTCTGTTGAGATAATTCTCAATAAATTATTAATTATTATTAATATTAAATTATTAATCACTAGAATTAATCACATTAAAGAATATAATTAATTTAATTATATATATATTTAAAATATTTTAAATGTAGTTTATACATTTAAATACAGTGGTGTCCAAAATTATTAGAACGCTAGAATTTTAAGAATTTTGCTAAAAAATGGTTTTAAGCCAGTTATTTCTATCTTTTGCTGTAGTGTGTCAGTAGGAAATATAAGTTTTCATTTCCAAACATTAATTTTACCATGAATTGTAATAATCCAGTGAGATTTTGACAACAGCTCCACACAGAGATCTGATCTCATCATCATCCAGTCTGTCTGGAATGACATGAAGAAACAGAACAAACTGAGACAGACTAAATCTAGAAGAACTGTGCCAACGTCTCCAAGATGCTTCAAGAAACCTCCCTGCAAAGCTTCCTGAAAAACTATGCACAAGTGCTCCTAGGGCAAAAGCTGCTTTAAATGCAAAGGATGGTCACACCAAATGTTGATTTAATTTAGAAGTTAATTGATCAAGAAAATCTATTTATGACAGTATTTTTGACAGCATCCTCATTTTACAGCATTTTTACACAAGTGCCTAAAACTTTTAACAGTACTGTAGCTTTGCAGGTAGGTCTCTTGAAGGTCTCTTCTGGGTTTAGTCTGTCTCAGTTTGTTCTGTTTCTTCATGTCATTCCAGACAGACTGAATGATGATGAGATCTGATCTCTGTGTGGAGCACTGGCTGTTATCAGACTCCTTGTGCAAACAAAAATGTCACTGGATTATTACAATTAATGGCAAAATAAATGTTTGGAAATGTAAACACTCTACAGCAAAAGATAGAAATAACTGGCTTAAAACCATTTTTTAGCTGGTGAAAATACTAGTGTTCTAATAATTTTGGCCACCACTGTGTATATATATATATATATATATATATATATATATATATATATACTGTATATATATATATACACACACACACACGCGATACTTTTGTGGATCAGGTGTCTGTTCCTTCTGAGGACCAAAAGACTCACGAACTTGTTTCACGAACAAAGAATGGCACTTTGTAAAATGGTGGACAACAGAGACTGGGTCACAAACCTCTGCACACATGCTATCATGCTACGCCTCGTTTTCTCCTCTGAGAGACAGAAAAAAGCTTTTTCCAGCACTTCTCTTTCTTCACATTTTGGTGTCCTGACAGTAATTGCGTAATCACTGATAAAAGGCTGCAGCATATTGTTGTAGAGCAAAGATGGGGTGAGTTTTACCATCCCCTCTGGATTTCAAAGTTGCTCTGTGAGCATAATGAAATCTGACAGATATTTCTCAGCACTGCTCTGACACTGTTCTACATGGAAATAATTCCAGAACAATCAGATTTGTCCGACCCTTCATGCTCTCTCCCAGGACGCCCTAATACACGGCTTTTCACTTTCCTCTCTTTAACACAAGACTCGCCAGCATGTGTGTGTGTGTGTGTGTGTGTGTGTGTCTGGAGGCAGCGGAGGAGGGGGAAGGAGACCCGTGGCTGTCATATGTTTAAGCGGTGGTGTTTTTTAATCATCGTTTAGATTAGTGTAATTAAGGAAGCATATGGATGTACACCTGCTCTGGAGCTCTGAGTCACAGCTCTGCATAAAGATCCTTCACTCTCCCACAGGTCTTCACTTAAGACTCGCTTAATGCTGACGCAACTTACGCAAGCATGACGTGCAATTTACAAACACCTTTTTTAACGGATGACATAAATGACACGATTCCAACATTAGAAGGCAAGAAGAAAAATCTCATAATCCTAATTTACTCAGGTTATAGGAAATCTTGTGCAGAGAGGAAGTGCTAAAGCTCCTTTTTAAATTCAGCTGTCAGAGGCAGGCATGTTTTTTACCAACCAGACCAAACTATACAAATAATACAGTCATATCTGACTCCCAAGTAATAGTTATGAAGCATATAGTTCAGGCTCTAAAATCTGACTGAATGAGTCATTATATTGGTTTCAGAATGTTGCTTGGCAACTATAAACACTCTTAATGAGCAGTAACTCTTAATTAATATTTGTATTTATTTATTTAACTTTGCTGAAACGCTTATATAGTTCTTGCCATTTTTTAAACCCAATAAGTTTTAGAGGCTGTGAAATACTGTGATTATAACTGTGGAGGTTTTAGGTTTTTCAACAACACTCATTAACTGTGCTAAAATTATTGTAATGCTTGCCTCTCATGCCTTATTGCTGTATTTAATTGCACACCAACATTTAATGATTACCCATCTAAAACACCAAATAAATTATGACCAGGTTTGGGCAAAATTCAGAATTGAAAAAATCTTGCTTTCAATTCATGAGAGTGAATTTTAATTAAATTTGCCACAAGACACAGAAAATTAAATTGGATTTGAACAATTAAAAACAATTGGGATAAATAGAACATACTAAATTGTAATTCAAAGAAATGTAACATTCAGCATCATTCTATGAAATCAAGTGTTCTTCCACCCATGGTCCATAAATGTATTAACTATAAAGAAGAATATATCTAAATTAGTTTGGTTGGTTCAAAGTTGGTTCAGTTCATCTTTAGTAGTTAAAAAGTACACATATTGCAATACTATTATCTGGAGGGTTTTTTGTGTATTTATGTGATTAGAGTCTTAATGACTTTCATGATATAATATAATGACAAACATAATTCTGAATATTGCAGAATGGGTTCTCCAGATGTTGCGAATGTCACTGCGTGCTTTGTTTCTTGAGCGGTGCCTCATTTGACGCATGCTGTGAAGACACAGATGTGTACAAAAAGCCTTTGAAATGGGCTAATACTGTTTAACTGAGTTTGATGCTGTGCTTCACAAAGAAAAATGTTGCTTTTAATCATAAACGAGTAATATTTGACTCCACTAATGGACTACATTGATCAATAGTTGTTTTTTGAATGAAAGTTGGACTTTTAAATCATTAATTTGGGAGAGATTCTGCTTTTTGTAGTTTATGTGCTTGCAGTTATTACAAACACAAGTTAATTGAGGGGCTCTATGTAGTTCTACATAGCAAAGCTGACACTAAGAGACAAATAAAGTGAACTGAATGGCTTTCAAATGCCGTTGCACAGGGGGAAAAAACGAGATTTGTGCAAAAGATTAGCAGTTTATTAGGCTGAAGCCATATTGTTCTTCGAACGTGTGTTTGATAGATAGAGCATGTGGCTTTGGTTGTACACTGAAATATTTCCCACATTCACATTCTGTTCCATTTTGAATATGGAGCCCACACACACACACACACACACACACACCACAGTGAGACTTTGTCATAAAAATGCGCGCTTTTGACATCACAGCCTGAGGATGTGACCACAGTAAATCAAATAAAGCTTTATAATCCAGTGTGTGAAGAGGCTGAGCTTAGAGCTGAGGAGAGGAAACCGGATCCTGAACGCATTAATTCACCATCTCGGCTCTGATGAAATCATATGACTGCAGGCAGGGAGAGTTATTTTGCGACAGGAAGTCATAGATGTCATTGGCGCAGCTTGCGTGTCAGTTTATTTATTCAGGTCTGGCCTCGCTGTGGCAGATGCGTGCTGTTTTAATTAGGACAAATGCCACCTAACAGAACCTCCATTGGAGAGGAACTACAACGTGACGTTGTTACAGTGGCTGATATGAATCAGGCGACACATACACACACATACAGCCATGCTGTGCGGTGTGTGTATGTGATATGCGCTTTGTATTGCTACCGATCTGGATGGCACTGATAAAACTAAGCCCGCGATTCTCGTTTAAGCTGCAGTCCCAGGCCTGCTAAGGAGCCGCAGGTATTCTGAGGGCACAAGCGCTCCGGGCCCCATGGTGTCCTGGGTCTCAGCTGAAGAATGCTGATCTGGGATCAGCTTTCTCATGCGCGTATAATCCTATTAAACAGGAAATGAAAAACACAAGCTGATCTAAGACCAGTTATCACACACAAGCCCAAAGCATTCAGTCTGCATAATTACCAATAATGGTTCTAATAATATCTAGGACTAATTAAGCAGATAATGTTTATCAGAATGAAAGGTGAGGTCAATCTCAATCTCAGAATAGATCCTACTGTAAGGCAATTAGCAGATCAACTTAAAGACTGATTCTAATTAAGAATTTACATTATATTTTAGATTTGTTTGTAAATTACTGTTAATATATAATGTATTTTTTGTTTTATATTATATTTGTTATATATTAGGATTATACAATTCAGTTTGATGGAATTGTACTATTAATTAAATTGCGTAAATCTTAAAAAAAAAAAAGCTTAAAAATGTTTTAGCATGTATAGTATATTAATGAAAAAAATACATTTGTAATACATATAAAGCATAAAAAGTATTTGTATTTTATTTTATTTTAATTTAAATAAAAAAAACAATAATGTAATAACACTGTTAATTGTAAATTTCACAAATTTTACAATAAATATCTATTTTTCATATCATACATTGTGATAATATGATTCCTAAAATTACTTAACATTTTAAACAATTGATTTTTTTTGTGTTTTATTTAACTGTATTTCAGCAAAATAGTGTACAATTTTATTATTAGCTATTCAACAGTTATCGGCCAAAGCATGAAGAAATAATCATCAGATTGGACAGAATTTTAATATCATTATGTATTTCTTCAGTCATGATAGTCTAAAAAGTTCACAGAACAGTTCTAAAAAATCCAATCCAGACCAGCTGATGGAAAGACCCTCAGGAGAGCTATATCTTTCTTGGCTCGAGCTCATCAAAATGAACCACATAGGCTCCACAAAGGGCATTTTTCATTGCGTGTGTTCCTGAAATTCGCCGGTAGAGGTATTTAATCAATTAAAAGTCTGAGTTTAATTAATTCTGCGCTAAGTAGAAATTGCAAATCGTGCTGGTAGCTGAAGAAGCAGGTGCAGCGGAGTCTTCACACATTCAGAGCTCGTGACAGACTTCAAAGTCTGACAGAGCATTTTAACATCTCATCTGAAGAGTTTGACATAACAATGGGAAGTTTTAATGGTGCAATTTGGGATCCAAATGAGAGGGGCTCTTATTATACAAACTCAAAACTGACAAATGAAGGGAGAGAGTATGTTAGTGGTTGTGTGCGAGACAAAATTTGAAAGAGAAAGCACGGCCTTGCACAAAACAAGATAACAGTTTTGAAATATTAAAAGAACAATGAAAAGGTATAACAGCTTAGTGCGGAACAATAAATCAACCTGAGACAGATTTAGTGACGTATTATTAGATTGAATGTGATGTGACAAACTGAATGCAATTTTCGCTTTAATTTCTCAAATGAAGGAAGCCGATGTGAACCTGCAATGTTGAAATAAACAAAAGTGGAGAAGTAAATTAATTCAACTTCTTCTTCTAGTCATAAGCAAGCTGGTTTGTTTCCTAAATGTTTTACAGTTCTTTTCTTGCCGAGCACACCGTTTAACTGGGTTATGAAACATCTCTTTTGAGGGATTAGCTGCAATACATAAGGAAATGTAAATCTGCTCAGTGCTTTTCATCATATTTAAGGGATAATATGCATGTTGTTCCAAACCATATGGCTTTCTTTCTTGGGTAGAACACAAAAGAAGTTTAGCAGAATGTCCAAACTGTTCTTTTCAATACGATGAAAGAGAATGTTAACCACTTTCATTCTATGGAAAAAAAGTAGCTCAACAATAGCTCCTTTAGAAAGAAAGTCGATTTGGAAATATATGAGGGTGAGTAAATGATCAAAGAATTTTCATTTTCCCATTAATGGTGAGATGTGGACAGAAAAGACAATCAACCTGTCATTTTCAGTGTGCTCAACTGCTGTTCTCCCTGCCTTTGTCTCTGAAGTCAGCTATACCGCTGATTACTTCATCGATATATTTCTTGCTATTCATTCTTGATGTTAATCATTATCATTCCTCTGTCTATAATGACAGAATCCATAGAGAGCCACACCCAAGGCTGAAAACACAAAGTTTCACTCTCACTCTCTCTTTGAGAATAAGCTTCACATGTAGATCTGACCAAAAATGACAATTCTGTCCTCGTTTACTTGCTCTCGTGTCGTTCCAAACCTGCATAACTTTATTTCTTCCATGAAACACAAAAGAAGATATTGACAGCAGAAAGTCCATGCTCTTTTAAATGGTTGTCAAGCAGTGATTTAAAATTTCAGTATATTCCTCCTCACACAAAACTATCATTTATCTTCAGAAGATTCATAATATTCAGAAGATTTATAATATAGCACATAAGTCATAGAACACATTTATGATGCTTTTATGCTGCTTTTTTGGAGCTTGATAGGTGCACATCTAGCATTGTATAGAGGAAAAAAACATTCTTCAAAGCTTCTCCTTTTGTGCTCAACATGAGGGTGAATAAATAAGAAAATCTTTGGTCAGAACTGTCTCTTTAAAAACGTTAATGTTTATTTATCTCCCTCTGTGTCTCTTTTGTCTGTTCTCTTTGTCTTTTTCCTCTCTCTCCTTTTATCCTATCTGACAAGATGCTTCGGGAGCAGACGTATGCAGAGCTTCCGATAGTATGACAGGTTCATATTTCTCCCGTGTTTGGCTTGGCAGGCAGCTGGTGAATCTGGCAGGGGAAGACAGTGGGGTGCTTGAGTGTGGGTCTCCTGACTCCTGGGTAGACGATACCTGCCTCTGCTTCTCTAAGTGGTGAGAACAGACAGCTCCTTAATACTGCCTGTGATATCCGCTGACACCACCTCCATAGACCTTCACCCGGGAACCTCATAGGTGCAAGTAACACATGCAAACGTGTGACAAAGAGCTCAATCTTAATGTAGATGCTAGACTTCAGAAAGTTTTCTTTCAACTTTCACAATGAAGTTTTTTGTTGTTGTTTTTGAGAATCTACTGAAATGTAGATGAGTTTGTTTCTTCATCAGAAGAGATTTGGAGAAATTTAGCATTACATCACCAACGGATCCTCTTCAGTGAATGGGTGCCGTCAGAATGAGAGTTCAAACAGCTGGTAAAAACATCACAATTATCCACAAGTAATCCAAATGACTCCAGTCCATCAGTTAATGTCTTGTGAATTGAAAATCTATATGTTTGTTATAAGCAAATCCATCAATCCAACTTTAAACTGTTGTTTCCAGCTAGAATAGTCTTCTATCCATAATCGTTTTCTCCAGAAAAGTCATCTCACCTGAGCGCAATTCAAGCATATTTTACAAGCAAAACTACTCCAAAACAGTGCTAAACAAATATTTCAGTGGATTTTGATGTGAGAAGACAACAAGGGATGGATGGTTTGACTAGGACTATGGACTTATTTTGGCCAGAAGCAATAGTTTAAAGTTAAAATGCCTTAAAGATGGATTTGTTTCTTACAAACACACAGCTTTTCACTTCACAAGATGTCAGTTGATTGTTTTTTACTAGCTGTTTGGACTCTCATTCTGACGGCACCCATTCACTACCCAGGATCCATTGTTGAGCAAGTGATGTAATGCTAAATTTCTCCAAATCCGTTCCAATGAAGAAACAAACCTATCTACATCTTGGATTGCCTGAGGGTGAGTACATTTTAAGTAAACAACTATTCCCTTTAAGTTTTCATGAAATGGAAGAATTACCCTAAAATCATTTTTTAATGCATGTGAAAGCATGTAATGTTGATCAGTTCATCCATGCACAATTCATCCTTTTTTACATTGTTTTGACCTTGTAATTTTTAATAAAAAAAACTAAATCTTCCAGTGAAATGATGACTTTTTGCTGTTGACATAAGCCCAACTTCTCCAGACATTTAGTTCACTTAAACCCTGATCTTTGCAAGCTTGCATTCAGTTCTGCCTTCCAATCAACAACCGAGAAACAGAACCAAGACCCTGCCCCTACATTTTTTAAAATCTTTTTCACGCATATGTATGTCAAAATATGGAAGCAAAGATCTGTTACTAATTCCTTTATATTGCAACTTTAAATAGATGTATTTTGCCTGTGCAAACTGATACTGTTCAGGATGGTTGCCAGGGTATTTCTATGTGGTTGCTAGGATATTCACCCCCAAATCTCTAGGATGCATATCATTTTTATATATGGATCAAGTCTGTTATTTATTGTGAATCTATTCTATGGTATTTATTATTATTATTATTTCACTTGTTTTTACATCCATAAGGCGAACATCGTTAGTCTGGTTGCTTAGAAAATAATAACACACCTCTCCACAATAAGCCGCATGATTTGAGGTATCATTCATGTGCGTGCAGGTGTGACGTTCAAATCCCTTAACCCTAAGTATGAGCAATAATAATAACAATGATTGCCTTAGAAAGCACCACAAACTAATAATCATCATTCCCATCACAGCTCAGTGTTCTCAAGCGTGTAATACCAGTTTTCTCTCCACCAGATTATTATTCAAATGTTGCTCTACACCTAAATTTAATTAATACTGATTGACCGAAAAGAAAAAAATACCCCTATAAGTATAACAAGCCTCAATTCCCTGAAAGAAGGATCTGAAAGAAAAGTGTCGCGGTACAGTAGTTTTGAGTATCACCATTTTAAAGTGTGACTTTCATTTCCTTCTCAATGTCCCTCCTGTGGTTTAATTCAACAAGGAGTGCCTGCAATTCCAGACTGACCATTAGTGCTAGATTTAAAGGCTCTCTATTGCATTAGTATTCATATCTGTAATCCCATTTTCAGTCTGTACCCATGTTTAATCAAGTTACTAAAATGAAATCTTCAGGTTGTAAAACTAACTTTAAGCCACTGTTTTCTACGGTATTTGTGGTTTATGATGTTTTTTAAACCTCTAAAAGGTTCCTTCTAAGGTGCATTAAGATGTTTGGTTAAAGGTCATGTTCATGCCGGATTTTGATTGATTCTTGGGGATAATTACTCTTAGAAGTAAAGAGGACCTGCATGGCATTTCTGTCTCCATTACGCATGAAAACACAAGACCCACACAAACTAAAAATCATTGCTTGAGTCACACAGTAAGCATGTATGCCTCACGCCGAGCTCTCCAGGGTGCTGAAATCAGGATGAAGGCTGAAATGTCAATGGTACCAATCTGAGCGCAGAGCAGCAGAGCTGTCCGTGGTTCTGAATTGAGCAGCAGGCTTTGTGCAGTGCTGTGCGATGGCGGCGCTGTCCGTGGTGCTGATGGGAATCGTTGATGTGGCCCTGCATGACATTCCCTCTAATTTGTCCCAGATGTGTAAACTCATATGCATACTTTACACACACACACACACACACACACACACACACACACATACACACATTGACGTTAATAACATGACAGTATTAGGCTTGATTCACACCACACATGAAACCAGAGTGTATTTTTTGGATGCTCATATTAATAGGATGCAGTAGCTTAGTATAGACTTTGGTTGAAGCAGAGTTTTGGTGCTAAACACTTATTTTTCCATGTGTATACAGATAGATAGATAGATAGATAGATAGATAGATAGATATATTATTATTTAAATGTTTCATGTCTTTTTGGATAAACAAATGTTATATATAGTTTGTAGTAATTCACAATTACTAACCCCCTAAAACAATTGAATAAATGGACGTTATTAATACAAATGCTCAATGTATTTTCATTATGCAGCATAAATCCTGTCAGGGTCCGTTCTTGTGCCTTGTTGTTTTGCTAATGCAGTGTTTGTGTGTGCACTGTAAAACAGCCTTCAGTCCATGCATTACAACAGTATGTGTCAGTATGTCCTCTTATTTAGTCTAAAAGCTGGCAGAACCAGACAGCATTTGTTTGCATCCAGTTAGAGTAAACACAGACCTCTGCTTTTCTCTGTTTATCAGCTCTCAATGCCTTTCTGCTCATAGTTTATATTGTGAAAATGGAGACCACAGAGCTTCTGTCTATCAGAGCTTATATAATTACATTCTGACCTTGAGGCTATAGTTATTTCTCATTCTTGCTTTCTCGCGCTCATATACACGGAGAAAGGAATCTGATAAACATCTCCTATTCTGACGGTTTTTGAGGACTGACCTCATCAAGCAACACTTTCATTCTGTTTTGTAAGTCTTGAGTGCAAACTCTGTGGGTGGATGCAAAGTGCTGACAAACATCCCTCTGATTGACTGAATCATTAAAAACTGTGCAAGTGCTGCCTGCCTCTTTGGGTTGAAATAATAAACTCCACATTTGGCTCGTCCTCATTTTGAAAGGGATAGTTAACTCAAAAATGAGAATTCTGTCATTGTTTACTCAGCCTCGTGTTGTTTCAAACCCATATGACTTTCTGTCTTCTGATATTTTTGTTTGTTTCTCAAACAAACTTTTTCTTTAATGATACTTTTGTAATACTTTGCCTGCTTTTATACCTACTTTTATGATACTTCTTTTAAAAAAGCTTGAACGCTCCAGTTCCCATTTACTGTAATTGCATAGAGAAAATAATAACAGTAAGTTCTTAAAATGTCTGTTTTTGTGTTCAACTGAAAAAAGAAAACTATGGGTTTGAAACGATACGAGGATGAGTAAATGATGACAGAATGTTCATCTCTGTGTTTTTGTTTTCCTTGCTTACAGAAACAGATCTTGCTTTGGTTAATGGTAGAAGCTGACAGGATATTTCAACAGTAAGTGTTCTTCAGATAAATTTAGTTCGGAACAAAAGGTGAGACAGAGAAAAAGGGATGCTGCACATCTGGCTAATTTGATGTCAGGTCAGTTTGATATTTGGTGTCTGGTGAAACTCATCTCACAAGGAAAGTTGTAGTATAGTGGGTTCAGATGTGCTGGGCTGCTTGACAACTTGTCTGAATCAGATTCAGCTGAATCTTAAGGAAAGTATCTCTTAAAAATAAAGGTGCTTCAAAAGGTTCTTCAAGCGATGCCATAGAAGAACCATTTTTGGTTCCACAAAGAACCATTCAGTCAAAGGTTCTTTAAAGATCCATCTCTTTCTTACATTTTTATTATCTGAAGAACCTTCTTTCACCACAAAGAACTTTTGTGAAACAGAAAGGTTCTTCAGATGTTAAAGGTTCTTTATGAAACCATTTAGACAAAAAGGTTCTTCTATGGCATCGTGAAGCACCTTTATTTTTAAGAGTGTACAGTCACTTTGAACTGTTGTTGAATAAACCAATCAATATTTTTTTAAGCAAACTATTACTTTAAATACTATTTAAAATACATACATAGTCCATGTAGTTCTATAAAGTACACACAATATATTTTATTCATAATATACTCAACGATAATTGACACACTTTGTCTTGGTTGACCAGTTTTAATTCTCTACAAGTATCAACGTTAACAGCTGCTTTTCTGTGTGCCACATTCAGTGATTTAAAGGAACTCCTGTGTCAAAGTGAATGGAGAAGCAGCGCATCATAAAGCTCTTTTTTCATTCCTTAATTCTCAAGGATGACTTGTATTATACTGCATTAACCTTTTATTCAAAGCTTATATGGATTATCTAATTAGTGGACCATCATGACAATGAGTTTGTTTTGTATAGAAAAAGAATACGCAGCATTCACACTTTCTGCTTGCCGTGGATTTTCAGGGTTATTAATAAAAGAAGAGCTTTGTGTTAGCTAATTAAATGTAAGATATTTACTCCTTACAATGTCTTGTTATGGGTAAGAAATTTCTTGCATTTGATTCTTTATGCATTCACAATCTCGCTGCTTACTAACTCGCATCATATTCAAATTATCACAAATTACTGCACATGGCCTCATGGTTTGAAGTCCCTTTGGCGAACCCAGACTTACACAATAGAAAACAGTATTTTTGCTTTTTATAGTGCATTTAAAATGGAACCTCATAGTGTGTTTCCTGAATTTTCCACAATGTTGTCATAGTAACAGGTGAAAGGCACGTCAAGGCCTGTCAAGCACATAGTTTTGAAACTTTGGAATTGTGCTCAGGAATGATGCACTTTCTTTTACTGCCATCATGTGTAACAGCATTGCATTATGAGTTTAGATGTTTCTATTGATTGTTCACAAGCAATTTACACATTGAGAGGGAGTTTGAGAAGAAAATAGTTGCATATGTGCATTATTTGGCATTAAGTGTGTGTGTTTGGCAGTGCAGTGTGGGAGTAGTTTATTCTTTCTTCCTGACCTGTTTTTTAAAGAGAGAGCGAGAGAGAGAATGAGAGAGAGAAAATGAGAGGGCGATTTATAAGTGAATAGGAGCCGTACTTTACATATTAAACATATTACAAGCAAATCCTGACAGGTACACACAGACTGCAGGATTGTTTCATAGCAAATATTTGTGTTGTTGGATATCTCGGTCAAAGGAAGTCACCGATACTACAAGAATACTGCATAACTAAGTACTCGGTACCCAAGGCAATGCAGTCACCTAACATGACCCGGCCAGTGCTAATAAATCTAGCATTGCTATAATACAAAACATCCCATAATGCTTATTCAAGTAAATTAACATAATTGTGGTCTCATTGGCAGTAGAGTGACTTTATGATTGTAGTCGCCCTCCTCCTGCAGGTACTCAAAGACGGAGGCAGACGGGGTGTATAGACTCCATGGAGACCAATTTGAGTGTTTGATATAGGGTTAAAAGAGGGCACGGAAAGTTCAACCCATCTTCACTCTGTAATATCACCAAGTCTTTACTGTGGGGCAGTGATAGTGATATAAGCCAGGCTGATTAATCTAGTCATGTTGAAATTATTATGTACCTATTTGGCCTATAATAGACATTTCATAGGCATTTTTGCAAAACTCCAAAAGCATACACATAATTTTTTTTTTTGTATTTAACAGTTTCCAGCTAAAAATGACCACTAGTGGAAATGTAACACCAACAACTTTTCATTTTCACACAAATTGTGGTTATGGGGCAAATGGTGTGACCTTTACAATGTGACTATGTAATGCGAGAGGTCGAGCTAGTGCAAGAAGAGCATTTGTGGTTGAAAAGTATATACATTTTTATTTATTTTTTAAGACAATGATCGATCATTTCATAAGACCCTTATTCCTTGGCTGGGATCGTGCAGAGCTCTTTGAAGCTGCATTGAAACTGCAATTTGGACCTTCAACTCGTGGGCTCCCATTGAAGTCTATTATTTGGAGAAAAATCTTGGGATGTTTTCCTCAAAAACCTTATTTTCGGCTGAACAAAGAAAGACATGAACTTCTTGGATGACATGAGGGGTGAGTAAATTATCAGGAAATTTTTATTCTGGAAGTGAACGAATCCTTTAAGTTTAGGGTAGGGTTTAGTATATGTGGTACGTTACACCTGAAACGGGTACTATTTTCTTGTCTCTTGTATCACACCGTGGATTCACTCTGTCTTGTTTCATCCAAACACAAATACTACCATCTTGCATCTGAGTTAACAATAGTAGTGAAAATTTCCTCAGATGACTTCAGAATTAATATTAGCCTACTGTAATACTGTTGCAGTGTTCATCTTGTTGCTAGACTAACTATTCTGCACATTGTAATAGGCTATTATTTCTTAGCAGAAACACTGATAATAAACACTAAAAAAAGATTTTGGAGATTATTATCCAAAGATTATTGGAGTATGTTTTACAAGAACATACTATTTCAGTTTCATTTAGTGTTACTTAACATTTCTTTGTAATTGTTTGATAAATTTACTAGCTATTCCTTACATGTTTGGTTTAAAGGTTTAAAGGAACATAAATGAGAACTTACATAACTAATCCTCATTAAACGTATTTTTCATGCTCAAGAAAAGATTTAACAGATTCCAGTTTGTTGTTCCAGTTTGGCCTGTAGGTTAATGATTCTTGTTTGGCTGTGGGGTTATCGCTTCCTCTCGCTGCTGACTGCATCTATAGTGTTACGCGTGAACAGGAGACAGTGCTGAAGACCTTAATTAACTCCGCTCTAATTGTAGTGATTATCAGGACCTCAGGAGGAAGAGGAAAAAAGAAAGAAACCAAAGCTCTAAATTTTGAAAGTTTAACCTGATATGAAAAATGTCATGTTGATAGAACAGTGAGAACATTCACAATGGCAGAAATATGCCAAAAATAAACAGATTCATACAGTCTACAGTGCATGTGCCATTTTAGGGACATGATCAATAACGTGAAATAATATTAAAGGTTTCAGGGATACAGAAAATAATATTATCATACATCAATGGCAATAATACAGTAAAATTTGTAATGCTGTAAAGTAAGTCAATAAGAAGGAATTTCTGACTATATCTCTTTGTTTCTCTTTACAAGGTTTGTCTGTGGTATCCACTAGCAGCAGATTGATTCTATGACCTGATAGCAGCCCTATCTTCTATTTTGTGTCTTTAATGATTCTCATATGTCACTATCAGGTTGGCATTTCCCTGCGGGACATGTGTGATCTTCTGTCCACCCTTGTGTGTGTGTGTGTGTGTGTGTGTGTGTGTGTGTGTGTGTGTGTGTGTGTGTGTCTCACTGAACCCTGTTGATCTTTAGCTTAGAGCGGCTTGAGTAGAAGCCTGATCAATTTAGAACACGCTGTGCATATCAGAGGAGAGAGAGCGAGAGAAAATGATGGAAATAAAGAGAAGAAAATGGTGAGATTAAGAGACAATGTGTTTTAAAAGCTGAAGTAAGAATGCCTGAAATGAATTAGTGCCTGTCATAGAAAGGAATGACAATATAGGTAAAAACTACATTTAACCTCAATTAAATCCACTTGTTTTTACACTGTGAGAGAGTGATTATTTAGAAAATGTTTGAATTAGTTTGAAAATGTCAACATAAAATGGCATTCCAAAGCAATTTACTTCCTTAATGTGACATATTTATGAGTAAGCTACGTACAATATTCAACAATAAAAAAGTATAAGATGGGAGTTTATCCACCGGGGATTGACTTTAAAGAGGCTTTTTTTACCTGAATGTGAAAAATGAAATTTAAGTTTACTCTTGACAGCAAAGTAATTCTGTTTGGTGATGTTAGTGGCGCAGAAATGACGCACTTCAGCTTCAAGTTGATCTAGTCTAAATGTACATTCCTGTTATCAATCAGATTCCATTCTCTCTCTCAGCCACATTTTATTTAGAGCATGACTGAGCATCCACTTGACCAGCCTTAAACTCAGGAGATTTGCATTAATCTTCTCCCTCGTAATTTTTAATAATCCTTGCGATTACATTCTCTCTCTGCACATTAATGATCTAATATTTCTAAATGTTATGCTGCGAAATGTAAACTGTGGCTGGAAGACACGTTTTTATTGCGCGTAGGTTTACTGTTGCCCCTCTTCTGTGGTCATTACCCTTTGTTTGTTTATATGAAGAAAAGTGAGCCATTCTGGTGTCTGTCTGTCTACAGGGTTTCCATGGAAATGGCATTTCAAAAACGGAAAATTGTTGCATTTTTTTTCTATTGAAGAATTTCATTAAATCACCTACAGATGTAGTCACAAATTACAAGCTTGTCAGGTTCTAACTTGTTTTTCCACATGTCAAAAAGCAAAACCAAACTGCCGAGAGGGACGGGAAATGTGACACCACCATAAAAAGCATTGGAGTGATAACGGTAAAGTAAACACATGGAAACTGGCGATTGTGTGCGAATGTGTGTGCGCGTTAGATGAAATGTCCACAGGGTCATGTGAGATGCATGTAGCACAGAAGTAGACAGACAGTTGTTTGCTTTTAGGCTTGCGTTACATCAAACGCAGCTCTTGCTGCTTTGAAGTGTCAGACTTTAACCAATGGCACCCTTCTGCCCTTAAACATTCAGACAGCAGCACTTTACAGTCTTTTCCTCCTCCCCTTCTCTACATCCTTTCGCTCCTTCTGTCCCCTGTTATGTGTTTCATAATTTCATGTCACTCACATAAATGGACCATCACTCTTTACAGATGTTTTATGTATGAGTAGACTGATAACATCACGGGACGGTGCACTTTTACAGCCTTAACTTTATCAGGCAGAGCTGTTTATGCATGTGGAAGACGCTTTTATTCAAAGTGACTAACCGTACAGTATATACTGTATCTATCTGTTTATACAGTATAGCTATCATAATGATTCTAAAGAGGTTGAATATGGTGCATAATGACATATGTTTTATAGTACGTTTTCTGATTTTTGTGCTTTCACTGTATAAAATGAAAAATCTTTCTTTGTGTTCCACTGGAGGTTTGGAAGGACAAAAGGGTGAGTAAATGATGACAGAATGTTAATTTTGGGTCTTAAATAAAGCTTACACCTGCTAACCTCATCGGACTGAAGTGAATAGGACCTGTCTGTGCTGGAAATGCAGTGACGTGGCTCCGTATCACTATCCACACTACCCACCTATTCAGAAGTGGACAGAATAGACTACAGACAAATGGACTAAGCTGTGGAAGAAGTGCCCTCTTTTTGTAGGTAACTACAATGACACTCTATCAATTGAATAGGCTATTTATTCCACCAGGCCAGCCAGAAGAGAATGGGTCTCCCCTTTTGAATTTTGGTTATTTGTGAGGTCTCTTTATTTGTACTTGAAACATATTTCCTAGCCACTGGAAATGATTTAGACAACCTGTATTAAACACTATATAGCCAGTATAGTTGAATAAAGCACAGATTTAATGTGGTGAAATGACTGCAGTTTTCCAAACTACTATCACTTTCTTTAGAAGAACGTGAATCATTTCTACTGACATCAACAGCAATGAGAATAGACCAGAATAACTCTTTTTAAGTCTCATGTATATGATTTTTTTTTATTTTGCTGGATGTTTTATTGAATTGTTCTTTATGCAGGGATCCTCAACCTTTTTTTGAATCATTTTATTTTGCTATTTAGTAAAAAAATTTGACTGTGCAATCCAAGAAATTTAAAGGGATAGTTCACCCAAAAAATTAAATTCTGCCATTAATTACTCACCCTCATGTCATTCCAAACCCATAAGAACTTTGTTCATCTTCGGAACACAAATTGTTGTCTGTGCAGGGTCAGAAAGCTCTCAGATTTCATCAAAAATATCTTATTTATGTTCTGAAGATGAATGAAGATCTTACGGGTTTTGAAAGACATGAGGGTGAGTAACAGAATTTTCATTTTTGGGTGAACTATCCCTTTAACAAATAATTTTGGGCATCTCTTTATTAGCTCTCATCCAGTCTAATGATAGTGCTGGACTTGTGTATCAAGATGCAGCTTGTCAAAATCTGGCATTAGAGTTTCAACTGCATTTTCATCTCCACTGTTATATCCAATATGAATCAGTATTTGATTGTGATGCAAAAACAAGCAGAGAATCCTGCTTTGCACAAATAAGCAAACCAGCAGTTTTAGGCTGCTCACTGACACTTAACATTTTGTGACAAACCGAAAATCCTCCAGGGGTGCAGGGGAGTGGATATACAGTATGTCAAGGTTGAGAGTCTTTATTTACTATTAAATCCCAAGGTTGAGAATATCTGTCTGATGTTCACTGCTGTTCTTAGAAATTAATGCTATAGATTCCACCCAGATCTCTTATCTACACCAATGATATACTTAAGCTAATCTCGTTCAGCATTCAGGGGTGGCCAACTGCAGACGCAGGATATACACAGCCTCATTAATTATTCTAACCAGCTGGGTAATTACCACAGCCATAAAGCCATCAGTCATTCCTAAACTGGATTAAAGGAAAAGTACTACACATTCAGACAGACATACTGTAGGCCTATATATATACACACCACAAATGTAGGCAAAACTTTTCAGTTCATGCCTTATTTAAAGTGTCCAAGGGTTTTACTTAGGTTAAACTTCTGGTGCAATTGAGTGGAGCGGTTCACCTACAGTATGATTAGGTCCACAATTATACATTAGCTGTATACGCTGTTGGAAATCAATCCCGTATTTGACATTCTGAATATGCAACACTTGCCAGCAAAGTCTGGCCTACCAAAACTGCTGACAGTTCACATCATGGACTTCTGTAAGAAGATTTGGATGCTCATTTGGAATAGAGAGAAACGATCGTATTAATAATGCTGGTAAATTATGAATCTGTTTACTGACAGAACCCCTTTAGGAGAGAGAGAGAGAGAGAGTTTAAGTCAAAACACGGAATGCATTTGTTACAAATTAGCAGAAAACATCAAGCATGCATCATCAGCAGAGTTGTCCCCTGCTTTAGGCCAAAACGTAGAGCTCACTCAACCTGTTTCACACTGGAACATCATTTATTATGAAACCGCTATGTGTGGCATATTAATTGAACATAGAGAATGAATTACTGTATATTTCAATAACTGTGTAGAGGAAAGATACAGATGAATTATAATTGAACAACACCTTATTAATCATGGAACTTCTTTCAGTTTTTATCTGTTTCTCATTTAATTTCTTGTTTTACACGTCAGTCAGTCTGTCTGTCATTTTTTACCCCCGGTAATTTTCCAAGAAAGGTTTTAAAAAAAAAAAAAGTCTGGAACATCCATGGCAATCAATAAAAATGTCCATCAGTTTGCCATGTGCTCTGGTACTAATACACAAAATGTGTAATATTTAATATTTCTAATATTGTAGTGTTTCTAATATATGTTACTAACTCAATCCATCTATAATTTGTTCTTCAAATGTGAAAGAAAAGAAAAAGCAACACACATTTCTCATGTTTTCATATTAGACAGCCACACAGACTTTTGTTTTTATTTTTCATAAGCATAGGGAGTTACATCAACTAATGAATTTAATTAACCTAGTTATTCAGATTTTTGTTCAAAAGAAATAATGCAATCTACAAGGATCTTTTCCTTTATACCAAAAGTATTATGATAGAGTGGCCTAATTTCAGTCACAGCCAGGGAAATGTCTTATCAAATATCAATGAAGCAACAAAAATAGAAGTATATTTTCTAAAATTGTCAAAACTCTTTGGAGGGTTTTGGGTAATGTGCGTCATTGCAGTTTTTTTTAAGTGATGGGGTGTTTTTTTCTCCTTCTATTTACATAACTAAACCTTTTGGGATTTTATGTAGTATTAAACATGAACAATATTAATTCAGTTAACCAAGTTAAACCAGTACCTTTGTTAGTCTTTTTGTATAGGACGAAACGTGCAAAAATTTCAAATAGGCTAAATATATAATCAAATAAATATACTTTCGAAGAGAGCCGACTCATAAAAGTTATTTGTTTGTGAATGGGAATAAACAGGTTGGGCGGAATGTTTTTAACGAATCAAGTAACGGATCGAGTTATTTTTGGGGTATATGTTTTTTGATTCCCTGAAAAAAAAAATCCCTAGGTCCCAATGTGCATACTATCCACACTATCTGCCCCAAATAGCATTGAAAATTACTAATGTCACATATAATTTAGGATGGATAGTATGCACATTGGGATGCAGGCAGGCTCAGTATCATTAGTTCATGAATCAGAATGTTTTGATTCACTAAAAGGAATCGTTCACGCGAATCATTTAGTCGTGAATCAGACTACGTGGTTTGTTTGTACGGTCTCCACGTGTTTGCGTAATTTTGCGTGCGGTACGCGAGGATGGATAAATAGCAAGACGTTTTATTCGACTGTTGTGCAACACCCTCTTTTATTCTATGCCATTCAATTCTGACTAAAGCTTGCAAGTCGGGGTTTTGTTCAAGCGCTGAAAGAAAACATCGAGCAAGTAACAACGCGCATGCGCAAGAACAAGACGCTCAGAAAGGAAGACAGTGGTGTTTAGAAAAAACTATTTTTTTCACTTGATTGCCAAGCCTCGCACTTTAGTCATTAGTGCCACAGAGCTCAAAGGTTCAACACATTTCTTTCCCTTCTGGATATGCCCCTCTAGGTATGTTAGTACTTTTACGATTCTAGTTTCAGCAGGCTTTTGAACTCAAACACGCTCCCCAATTTAGATTTGTAAAGCCGGAGGACTCTGACCTTGTGTTTCTAAATCAGGATTCCAAAAATCTGCAGTGCTCTGAGGCCCAATGCAGCCATGGAAACACTCCACAAAACACCTGTCAAACCTGCTCCCGTTCAAACACCTGCTGCAGGAATCACAGCCTACCATCAGGGGTAAGGGCACCGACTTTATTCTCTATGGCACTGCTTTATATGGGGATACAACAAAAAAAATAATATGTGAAATTGGACATGGTAGAAGAGCATTGCTGCAGGAAACTGAAATAGCCTGTAAGTGGAACAATGTGTGTTTGTGCATGTATGAGCTGGAGATCATTTCAAGTGCTTACAAATGACGACATTGCTTTTTCATCTTGTGCATTTGCCTTAAAATGTTTGGCACTAAATGGCATCTATTAAGTTTTTTCGTTCCCAGGCATTAGTCATTTCAGCTGTTAGTCCCTAACAAATGTAAATTATCTCTGCTGAAAAGAACATTTAAGGTTTAAGCTGGTTAGTGTTCATTTTGTACTTACTTATCAATTCAATTCAATTCAAGTTTATTTGTATAGCGCCTTTTACGATACAATCGTTGCAAAGCAGCTTTACAGGAAATTAAGTTTCTACAATATATTTATATATTGTAGAAACTTAATATATTTAACTTATGGCAAAATTTGGTAATTCTGTATGTTGTCTGAGGGTTGGCATCCTCTGAGGTCATCTGAGGGGTTGGCATCATCTATTCTCAGGTGTTTGGTCATCTCAGATCATTTAAGGGTTGGATCCAGACTGAAGCTTGTCCAGCTGGGGAATCTGCATAGCTTTGCTGTTGTTAAGCTAGTTGACCAAGGTTGCTGGTTAAGCTAGTTCTAAACCCTCATGGGGACACCAGCATACTATGTTTAGGACCAGCAACATATGCTGGTCAAGCAGGCTGCATACATCTTTTTGTTCTATTTCAATGCATAAGTGCTTCTACCTGATCAGCTCCTCTAAATGTTGCTTAAGCACAGGGAGGTCAAAGGTCAGCTCCCATGTAAGTAGATATGGCATTTTGGAGTTAAATGACAGGTAAATAATTCATGCAACCTGCCATGGTTGTTGGGCATGCTCAGGGGGAACTTGTCTACTGTATAATTTAAATAGTTAGGCCTTTTATCAAGAGAAATATCAAATATTCATCTCTGCTGTAGACCACACCACCCCTGAGTTTCTGATCAGAGCGGCAGCACCACATAGATTCTGACAGCTTCTAGAACACCAACACATATTAAAAGACACACCAGCCACTGGGTTATTGATGTTTAGCCGTTTGGGAATTCAAATGGCAATTCTCCTTTTAAAGGCTGTGTTCCCTTTTGCTGAATAGATAAATATGGCTTCCACAGACCTCCTACATATCTGGGATTACTCCAGTTACTCTGAAGTTCTTCAGAGTCCCAATTTTAAAGTGTCAGTATGATATAAGGACACATGGGTTATTCAAGAACATCAGAGCTGGGGTTGGCGACATGACCAAAGTCTTTATTTCACGGTATGACAAATTTTCTATATAGCTATTTTTGTTTAATTTACTTATTAAAATATAAATTAAATAAACTTAACAGGTAGTAAGACATACTATAGAAATCGAAAAATCTAGTGTATAACTAAAACACTGAATAGTCTTCATTGAATGAATCAAATTTGAAATGATTCTTATTAAAGATACAAAAGTGATTCAGGGTCAAAAGCAGTGAGTGATTTTCTTTGTTGATGTAGTCTAGTAAATACTCCGGTCTGGTAATTGAAAAGTGCAAGGTTATATTTTATTTTAATACATATTTTAATGCATAATATTAATATTAATTTAAAAATCCAAGAATGCATTTGAAATATGTTCTTCTTGACCCATATGCTGCTGCTGCTACTACTTTTTTTGAAATGTCTATTAACTGCTTTACTCATCTTCCACAATAATGTCTTTGAAATGATTTCATTTGAGGGTTTTTTCCCAGCTAAATCAATATATGAATCATTTTATTACTTAATCATCATATCCTATAATTAATTTCTTTGTTTTGTCTTAATTGTGCACATCAGATGCAAGTTCAATGCATAGCAGGCTCAGTTTAGTATGTTTCAAGTATAACATTTTAAGAATCAGTTGAATTGTTCAATACTGTGAGATGTAATGCAGTGCTGTATGCTAAACACAGCTATTTCCACACAGCTGGGTTTAGCAGTCTCTTCCCTGGAGACTCTGGACAGAGAACGGTGTTTAGAAACAAATTCCCAAGAGATCACACACTCCTGCAGGGAGCCCAATACACACTGTCCGAAAGCAGAACAAGATTAGGGCATGTGTTTCTTGCACAAGGGGATTGGGACAGGCTGAGGTTAGTTCTAACGATAACCTCGGAGTTAAGCTGAGTCATAGGTGTCATTTATGGTGTGGACATTGGGGAGTTTTTGCCATGGCTGAATTTGTCCCTTGTGGCAGATGTGTATTTATTGCAGAGGATGTATATCCAATTGTCTTAGAGTTTTCATTCCATTAGTGTGTGTGTGTTACAATGAGATGTGATCAGGCATTAGATGGTGATTTGTTGTGCATATGATGCAGTTGTTATCACTGGTGAAAAATAATTGTTTAAATTATGTGATGTCATAACAAGCACATCTGTGCGTCCAGGTGATTTGGTGTTGATGTGATAAGTGACAATGTCATGCAACCAATATATTAAATACTTTTTTAAATACTTCAGTGCCAAAATGAAATGGTCATATTGAGGGTGTTACCAGAAATTGCTCAGTTAATAAAATACTATAAGAACTGATTTGCGGCTTCTCTCAGTCACTAACCAGACTGTGAACGATACCGAACAGACAAGCTAAGCATTTTGAAACCCCTACAAGTGTATGTTTGAAAGTGATATGCACTCTCATATGTGCCTTTATTACCTTAACCTATCTTTCGTAGCACCAAAAAATGAAGCGAAGAATGTGTCTGTGTTGGAATGGATCCTTATTGATTGCAATAAGCATGGCAAATGACCCCTGAGGTATTTTTAGACACCGACCATATGACTGAGAAGGAAGCAGCCGCTGATTTCCATGAATGAAGAATGAGTGGCTTTTTAAAGCCTTAAGATGGATGTGTGCTTCAGGGTGGGTTGGTAATTACTTCTGCAAAGGGTCTGGACTGAAGGGCTCTGTGATTGAATTGTTTGCTGACGGAACGGCCTCTGCCATCCTTAACTTAAAGAGCAAAATGGCATAAATCATGCGCACGGATCCCAGTCGCCTCCCACGACACTCCTAATTTCTTTTGCCCCACTTTTATTTCCTTAAAAAATTTCTAACCACATAAATTGACGTGAAGGAGATGAGAGGAACAGTAACGGTCGTTCCAGGCCTTTGCCGATACTTGGCTAAAGAATAATAGTAGTAGTTGACCATTGTGTTCTTGCCAGTACAGAGCCGTCATCAAATATAATTTAAATAATCACACTGTGACTAAATTGATAACGTAAGTCGTGAGCTTAGCTGATACTTGTGGGCCGTGAGTGATGGACCCTCAGGCCTCACGTGGAAAGCCTGCTTTTGATGGGAAGCACTAAGAAGACCAAACTCGTCTAATCCATTACAGTAGTTCCTAATTTAAAAGGAAAGGCTTCGAATAAATATGCTATGAGTGTTTCATATTTTATTCATTTTTACCACAGATGCTACAACAACACAGAGAGTAGAATTTGCTGTAGTTGGTATGGGTTGTCACCAAGAGCATTTAGGGTCACAATCGCAGTGGATGTGGCGTAACTTAAGAGACCTCTTGATGGAATTCCTCATACCAGGAAACCTTATAAAACGTTAAGTTCAAGACTAATGAAGCACAGTTACTGTGGAACGTCTGAAACAGTTACTACATTTAATGAGACGAAGTAACTATGAAAGAAAACAATTACCTTATAAACCATTGTTATAAGAGTAAGTTTATTAATTACCTGATACATTGGAACAGTTGCTGTGTAGATTACAATGTTCAAATGAAACTGATGGCACCATAAAAGGGAAAGTTCACTCAACATTAATTGACCCTGTATGGCTGGAACACAAAATGTTCTTCTGTCCAATTTGTTTTGATTTGGACCCTTTTTTGTTTTAAAGGACAAACATTCTTTGTTTTATATACTTCCATAGAAGAAAGAAAATCATGCAGATTTGCAATAACATAGAGATGCACGCACACGTAAGCAATGCAAATCTGTGCCGGCAGTGCTGCAGCTAGCATGTGAACATTGGTTTTAGCTTGCTTGCATGTCACAGGCCTCTTTCCTATTTCTGCATAACTACAGTGACTAAAATAAACTCCAGTTCCCTCTGGCATGAACTGGGACAGAGCCAGCCTCTTCCTTTCTCACTGCACTGAACATTAATCTACACAGCCGTGTCAGGCGCTAGCTAGCTTGTGCTTGCTTCAGCCACACGGGGTTCGTGAGGGTGCCCACTGTCTGGCCTCTCAAAGCCTTTAAAAGTTTACAAAGGAATACAGCTGAATTATTTAAGCCTCGTTTGTCAGTAAAAAAATGGGAACAGATGTTAACCTTTTAAGTTAAAAGCTGTTTCGTTCGAGGTGCGAAGAGTGTTGGGTGGAGAAAGAAACATAACTTGGATTAGCTCATGAAAAAAATGTATTAGGTAATGCGTAAATATTTATATATTTTTTGATAAATAGTCATGCATTGATCTGGAGATCTCCATAGTAGAGTCTTTGTTTATTTATTTTATGTATTGTATTTAATTGAAGGACTTTTTTTAAAATATAAGTCCTTACATAAATCAGCAGTAGATGATCAGTTATGGGCAGTTGTTCTGATTGTAATATTTTTTTAGTTTGGATAGTAACACATTTGTTTGCATTTTGTTTTATCATTTCACTGAAACAAAAGCTGGGAAAAGTGTTACTAGAAAATTTAGTGTCAGCTGTGGTTAGCATAGGACTTGTCTGAATACCCACACTTGTGGTCTTGGCTACTTGAGATTGTGTGCATGTGACAGGAAGTGAAGACTCTCTCATGTTAGACAATTGGTTCAAAGATCAGCGTTCTTAACACACACTATCTCTAATACTACTTTGGAGTGGTGTTTGAGGCTAAGGCTAAGGGTATCCCATCATTCAACATGTTCAGGAACTCACGTCCCTCAAAAATGCAAGGAAAACCATACAGTGCAAGTTCAATTAATTAAGATATTACATATAATTTGATAGCAAAGCATGAAGTGTTGCACATTTTATTGGCACAGAGGTGAGTATGTATATTTTGTAAAATATCACCAAAATAAGCACCAAAAATAAAAAGCATGTTTCCCCATTAACATCCATTTAAAAGTAACCATTAATTTTAATGAAATACAATTATGTCCAAACAAGATAGAAATGACAAAATATTTCATTATACTGATGCAGATGTTTTACCAGTGACATTTTTGGGATGCTTTTAAAAGTATTTCCTATCTGCTGACTTTGATGAGTGCCATAATAGTCAACATAATAAAAACTAAAATACCAAATTCAAGCACCACTGCATCTCATTGTAATCCCTGATAATAAAATAAAAGCCTATGCCCAAGAATTTGAATTCCTTGTATTGGATAGATCCCAGTCCCAACCTAGTTCATGAAGCTGTGGGGACCAAATCGTCCATGGCGGAAAAGCCTGTAAATGATGCCTGTGATTCACAGTTAAAATTAGAGAACGCTTGCACTTTTCTCTTCCGTTTGTCACTTTCATGTCAATCAGTGTGTGTGAGAGAAAGGACTTGTGTTATCACGAGCGAGTACACACTCTCAAAATGCTACAGATTCGGATTCAGCAGCGCTCGGAGGCTGACAGCCCGTGGAGATGGAATATAGTGTTGTAAGCTCTAAGTTCAGCTGAGGGAAATGGAAACTCGGAGGTTGCATTACTGTGTCAGCGTTACGTAAGACTTGATTATCACATCTGCGTCTTTGCCTGCCAAGTTTTCCAATCACTGCACACAGAAGTCTCAGCCGTTTACTACTGTTGCACAAGGGATGCCATGCCAAATCTGTATCTCTTAAATAAAAACACTTTAATATTGTGTACAACACGCATATATCATTGAGACAACAATTGAAGTTGAAATGTTAGATGTAAAAAACACAGTAAATTATCGAAACTAAATTGTGCTTTGACTTCCTCTCTGCTGTCACAGTTTCCAGCTTACAGAGTGGGTGAGAGCGTGCATGCGTATGTATCATCACATGCCTACGTGCGGGCGCACAAGCACCAGAACGAAGCGATTTCCGCAGAGAGAGAGACTCAGAGGAAGCAGTATGGGTCTGCAGCCACATATGGGCCTTCTTAAGGGATTTTCCTTTTCCCTCCCCTGACTGCGCGAGCTCTGCCTGTCTCTGTAAAGCCTGCTTAAAGTCTTTAATTATATTATATAAGCCAAAAGATCAAGGAAGCGTATTGAGAGTGTCCTCTGGAGCACATCACTTTGTGTGGGGGGATTTCGAAGCTCTCGTTCTCAGCCCTCCATCATGAGCGCTAACTCGCTTTATTCGTTCTGCCTCTCCTGCCTTTGTGTCATCTACCTCCAGATGAGCATGTGTCAGTCTCCCATCAAACCTGAGATCTACAGTGCAGCTTACAAGAATCAATGATCTGGGAACCACTGAATCGCTTCACTCGATGCTCAGTGTCATGTTGAATCAGATCTCCCAAAAATCTGACATCTTGGCTCAACCTCTATACACAACTTGGCATTTATGCCTTGATCTGGCAGCATCTGTATTAAGGGTCATTCCATCCAGTAAATACAATATTATAGGCCTGCCATAAGAGTTATCAGCCCGTGTGTTCTGTTTGAGGTCTGAGAGTCCCCAGGGCCATTTAAATGGATTGAAATATATTCTTATCATTGAAGTATCAGGTTGAGTTATAATGTTTCTCAATCTTTTAGAACTCATTATGAACTTAATAAAATGCTGCAACCAAAATAATTACTATTAGCTTATTACATTTAGGGTCTCAGAGACCTCAGAAATAAAATGTTAATTAATGCAATGAATTTTATCATATCATTATATGACTGCTGTACACACTTGAGCTTGTCTTAATTAAGATTTCTGCAATATGTTTTATTCAGTCAGATTGACCCCAAGCCAGTGTTGTTATTGCTAACTACACTCTGGGTTAAAAATGCTGGGCTAAATACAAACCAGTGCTGGGTAAATATTGGACAGAACACATGCTGGGTTGTTTTCAACACATAGTTGGGTTAAATGTTTAACCCAACCTTCTGGGCAGTAACCCAACCGCTGGGTCTAAACAACCCAATCGCTGGGTTCATCCATATTTTACCCAGCGCTGGGCTGTATTTAACCCAGCATTTTTTAGAGTGTAAAAATGGAAATATAAGTCATTCTTGTTAATTGAAATAAAGATAACATTAAATATAAATATATAGTGAAAGTACATGATAATGAATTATAACTTAAAATTAAATGAAAACTAGAAATGTTGCCTTGGCAGTATACTGAAATAAGTTTAGTGGAGGTACTACAACAAATGAAATGAAATGAATATATGTGTGTGTGTGTGTGTATATATATATATATGCACACACACCTGTTCAAAAGTTTGGGATCAGTAAGATTTTTAATGTTTTTTAAATAAGTTTCTTATGCTCATCAAGGCTGTATCTATTTGATCAAAAATAAAGAAAAAAAATGTCATTTTGTGAAATAATGTTGCAATTTAAAATGTTTTCTATTTTAATATACTTCAAAATATAATTTATTCCTGTGAAGCAGTGCTGAATTTTCAGCATCTTTACCCCAGTCTTCACAGTGTCACATGATCCTTCAGAAATCATTCTAATATGCTGATTTATAATCAGTGAAACAGTTGTGCTGCTTAATATTTTTTGGGACTGTGATACTTTTTTCAGGATTCTTTGATAAATAAAATGTTAAAAAGAACAGTTTTTAAATGAAAATATAAGCTAAATACATCAACATATTAATAAACACTGTAATAGTGTAAAAAGAGCAAAGAGTGCAAAGAGTTATAGCTTTAGTGATTTCTATCAATCTGGTAAACTGGTATTGTCTCCATGTAACTAAAATGGGCCTGAAAAGGAGCACACATCAGAAAAAGAAAAAAAGAGGCACAGTCAGCAAACATTATTGTGGCTTTGGGTTTTCCATAGGACTGATAGACACTGTTTACTAATTAATAGTTAATATTCTAATTAGAGGTGCTTGCTATGCATTATTACACTTTGGCATGTAACTTGTCCTGGTGCTGTGAGGATGAACAATTCCTCATCCTGCTTGTTGAGGAGAGGTCTGCTATTACATTTCTAAGTGACAAGACTTATGGTTTTGCATGGTATTTCTAGAATCCAGGATATCAGAGACTTTTGACCAGTAATCAATTACCTACCAACCTGCCAAGACACCTTAGCCAAATAGCAACACCCTGGGAACCATCAACCATTACTAGGTGCTGATCTAATAAAAATTACAACTGAATTTCCAACTTTCCAACTTTCAAAACACATCTATACACAACACACTCTGTAGAAGTATTTAAGCTATATCTAAATGTTTTAAAAGCCAATAAACCTTTCTCTGTCCTCTAGGCCCAAACACAGTCTTAAACTCACTAGACTCAGATCAGATTGTCAATGTTTAGGGAGAGTCGGGGATTGAAGTCTGGTAAACAAAGCCGTCTGGTTTGAGGGTGCTGATTTTATAGATGACTGGTGGGAACTTGGGGAGAGCAACTCGAGCTCTGAACAACAGCATAAAACAGAATATTGATCACTTTAATTATAAATACGAACTCATTTGCATCACAAAAGAAAGGAAGAGGAAGTTAAAGTTCATCTGTGGTCGTCTGGCTGCAAGGTTGGATGGCAGAGTAAATGCGCCAGTACTTCAAATACCACACAGTCTGTTTATATTAAATATTTAGATGAAGTTGTCAATCATTTTCAAAATGCATTTTAAATTCAACCTTTTTAGAAAATCATTAATTGGTAATTATAAATATGTGGTATTATTACATGTCCATCTTCTATGAATGGTTAATGAAGTTGAATTTTACACACACTTCATTTGACTAATGGCGTTTACAGTGCAAATACTGTAGTTATGCTCCGTCGACTTCTAGAAGATAAGCAAATCTAAAGTACACTATATCTAATCTTTTCTGGATGCCTGCAGATGTTATGTGATCAAAATTAGCCTGAATGCTTCAGCTTCAAACTCCCTCACATGTGCTGGTCATCGTGAATTAAACACTGTCCTAAGAGCATGAACTCTAGTGCTCTCTGGGCAGTTAAAAATAAACATGGGGCATCGTCGGCTGGGGAGGGTTTTTTCCTCTAGCTCTGGAAGCCTTACAAGTCATCTGAACAATAATTACATCTCCTGAGAATCTGGGATGAGAAAGTTTCTATATTGAAGAGTTTTTGGAGCACATTCGATTCAGCAGGAGAGTTCTCCACAGTGGAAAGGGAATAATTGCTTGTTATCAAAGAAGAAGAAAAGATTTTGATTTGTATTTGTCATCGGCATATCCTGGGGTGCAAGCTTTTGTTGGAGCGAAAATTAGCTCAGTTGAATAACCGTCTTTGACCAAAACATTCAGAAACACTTCATTTACAATTGTGAACTGAGACAAAAGCCCAGATTTAGGCTCTGTTTACTCCTGGTTTAAAGATCCGTCTCAGGTGATCCGATCACTAGTAGTCAGCAGAGACGCATGTTTAGATCAGATGGTTATTTTTAAGCCCCAAAGCTGGCAAAGTTAAAAACACTTGTTTTAGTGAAATGGATGATTGATAGGTCAATAGATGGTTCTTTGTTATTGCCCAGGGTGCCCCAGAACTACTAGCAATTTGGTCAAATGTGTTAAATAAAAATGAAATTGTGATGTGGCTCAGTGCGATTTTCAAATGGAAAGGCTGTGATGTAAATAGAAATAAATATATGTGTTGCATGTATCAGAGTGCAGTAATAATAACAACAACAACAACAATAAAAATAATAATAATGTATTATTATTACTACATAAATGTTAAAATAAGAAATTGATATTTTACTATTACTGTTCCACTGTACAATAACTGGATTATTGAAGAAGTATAATAATAATAATATTTATTATTATTATTATAATAAAAATGTTAAAATAAGAAATTGCTATTGTATTGCTATTGCTACTATTTCCCTGGACAATAAAAGGAATGTAGTAGTATACTAATGCTAATAATAATAACAACAATAATGTTAATCATAATGTCAATGTTAATAATGTTAATTTTAATACTGAAAAAGATTTGACTGATTGATTGATTGATTGCCAAATTGTGTAGCCCTACAATCCACACACAATCCTACAATCTAAAAACACATTTGATCTCCCTGCCACAGTTTTTCTGAGAAAAAAATTATTACATTTTCATTATTTCCCAAGATTTTGCAACACTAGTTTGATTTTAAACCCTGTTTACACCTGCATTTAGCACTGGCCTCTTGTGATCGGATCACCCTGGCATAAACAGGGTCTTAGTTGCTATTCAGCATATGCTTTCCTTCCAAAGCAATTGTGGTTCTAATTGCAACCTGGGGTTTGAAGCCTTGATTAAGGGCACCCTGGTGATAAAGCAGGTCTGTGATCTCTATATAACTTCACTTTCAGGGTCACCCCCATTTGAGATCCTTCAAATCAGGTTAATAATCTTTGATTAAATAAGAATAAAATACAGCTGAAACGATAGAGCTAGTAATTGCAATTTGCATGGTTATTGTAATGACCAGATTCTCATCTAGTTTTGTTGTGGCATATCTGTCCGGTGCATTCAATCAGGATTAAGGAAAAACAACTCTGTGGGGAACCCAGCGTGAGCTGTAACTGCTGCAAATCCACATTGTGACAGAATGTGTTGACACAGGATGGCTCCTTGTACTAAATGATGGGGTATAGTGGAGTCCACAAAGCTCCTCAGCTTAGTCTCAAAGTCTTTGCGCAGGGAACACAATGAAAGTATCAGCCGTTTTCAGCGTTGTGCATTCAGACCAGACTCTGGCAAGAGATTGAACAGCAAACGTACCCATAAAATATTAATGTCACAGTTGAAGAAATAGTGCTTGTGCAGATCGGCGAGCTCCACTGAGAGTGTCTGAATCCGCCTCGCTTTCCTGCTGGATAAAGCCTCATTCCTCAAACCATTGACAGCCGGGCCGAGCAGTACCTGCTGTATACAACCAACTAACACTTCAAACACAATTCACCATTCTCCTCCTCTTCCTCACCCCTGTCTTCTCTGACAGCACTTACTCTTGTTAGGATACTGTTCAGGTTTTGTCTTGTTTTACGCTTGCGTTCAAAAGTTTGGGGTCATGATTTTTTTTTAAAGAAATTAATACTTTTAATTAGGGGTGGGCAATATAGACACGATTAACCAGTAGAAATTTGTCAACCGGTAGATTTTGGACTATTGTCTCTGTCGCGGTCACAGGTTCACATGATGTTGCTGTGCTACATTGTCACGAAAACATATTTTTTGCTCACGTTTTTAAGCACGTGTAACAGTATATTGGTGACAGCAGTCTAATATTCCTGCTGACAGTCATTTGTTAATTAAACAACAAAAGAGAGAAAATCTCTCACTGCTCTTGACTAAATCACTTTTGCAAATTTAATAAGAAAGAATATATATTTAATTTACACAGTGAAGAATATGCAGTGTTTTTGCATTTGATTACTTTATAAAATAAAAGTAGCATTTCTTATTCATTTGTTCTGCTGTAGGTTTTTTTTTGTCCTATTGCTTGTAATTAGTTTATTTTTATTTAATCGCTGACTGTTTACTTGTATTCAGAGCGCTTGATTTATTTAATTTTTTTATTTAGTTTTTTTGTGACATTGACACTGGTGACAATAATTATTAAATTACTATGTAATTTCTAACTTTTGACATAATAAAGACCTTATTTAAGCAAAAATAACTATATTGTGATATATATCATTACCGTGAAATAAAATTACTCGTATCGTGATATAAGATTTTGCTTATATTTCCCACACCTACTTTTTAGCAAGGATGCATTAAATTAATCAAAAGAAGTGATAAAAAATTGTCAAATAAATGCTGATCTTTTAAACTTTCTATTCATCAGAGTCTTAAAAATATATATCGCAGCTTCCACAAAAATACTGAGCAGCGCAACTGTTTTCAGCATTATTAATAAGAAATGCTACTTGAGCACCAAATCAGCATATTAGAATGATTTCTGTAGGATCATGTGACACTGACGACTTGAGTAATGATGCTGAAATTTCAGCTTTGCATTTACAAGAATAAAGTACATTTTAAAATGTTAAAATTAGGGCTGTCAATGTTACCGCATTAACGCATGCGATTAATCTAAAAATTGTAACGCATTAATATATTTTTAACGCAAATTAATGAATAAAATCGTTTGATAAGGTTTGACCCCAACTTCTTGCCGTCATCACAGCGCGGAAGGTTATCTATCACTGGCTGCGTTTACACTGCAAGTCTTAATGCACAGATCCGATCTTCTGACCATATCTGATTTTTTGGCCCGTCTGTTTACATTCATTTTAGACAAGACTGGTATCCGATATCTGTTTACATTAATTACCGCCCAAAAGGATTGTCTGCAGTGATCGCTTACTATGCACATGGTAGACCCTCGGGTTTTAAATGGCCGTGTTTTTAAAATTATTTAAATAATTCACGTCGAATGGCCATTATTATTTGCCAGCAACAGCTGTCGTGGATGTTTTGCATCACAAAATCTGACTGAACAGATAAAGACCGGAAAATAACGGTAATTTTAATTTGTTAGACTATTTTATCTACTGCTGAGGTAGAATTCTTTAGAGAAATAAAGATGATATTTATTGAAATTAATTTGAATGAATTAACAGAGAGAGAGAGAGAGCGAACGAACGAATGAACGCATGCACCTGTGAGCGAGCGAACGATTGTGAAGCATTGCGAACAAGCTTGTCGGTTTAATTACAAAAACTGTTAAAAGTTATCACCTCATTGCTGAGAAACATAATGTAGCTTTTAGCTGTTGTATTTTCAAAATTCACGGGGCAGGGGTTGAAAACCAGCTCCTGAATGTGCAATTTCTTACCTATATAAAGTTTCCATCTCAATAAAATGCACGCGCATGCAGCACGCCAGCATTAAAACGCCATTAAAAATCTTTGAGCAAACGTGTCACCCTCGCATTGGGAGTTCTGTGGAGAATCGGATATGTGTGTTTAGACGTAGGTCGGATGTCCAGATATCGGATATGTATCTGATTTAAAACCACATTTGGAAACGGCTCAGATCGGATACGAAAAAATTGGATCTCGTGCAGATTTTTGTGTTTACACGCTTGCATCAAATTCCGATCTGTGTCAGATGTGGGCAAAAGATTGGATTTTTTTCTGCCAGTGTAAACGCAGTCATTGTGTGATAAGGGTACAGCGACCAGTGTTGCCGGGGTCGTGGTTTTCTGCACAATTGGTCTATTTTGAAAATGCAGTCGCGGGAAAAATCACAGAGCCGTTGGTTGCGGGTTTTTGGGCTACTTTTATAATGTACCACGACCGCCCAAAGTGTATATAGACAAATAAAAATGAAAATGGATCCTTTTACTAATGTGTATTATACTTGGAATGTATACCTGGCAACTTTAAGAAAGGAGAGGTGCTTGTAACATCACAGCAGAAATAAACACGACAACAGCCACTATAGATTATATAAGATAATAAACACACGATTACGATAGGATATGGTTTGTATGTGATTTTCTTCAGATTTGGATATTTTCATAACAATAATGAATGTGTACATCTGAAATGCTAATTTGTGCAGAGATTAAAAAAGGCTATAAATAGCATATTTTAACAACAGTAAATTACCAAATTCCACATGTGATCGCAAAACGAAGGTATTACAAACACTCGATGGTGGTTTGAAGTGAGTTCTGAGTAAAAGTGTACTATTAATCTCATAAATTGTCTTATGGAGCATGATGCTAATGTAAGCTCTTATGCACCTGCAGAACAGGTGCAGTTCTTCTTCATAATTAATTTTGTCATAATACTTCACAAAGGTGGTCACAAGGTAAGGTCTCAAGAAAATGTTTTGTTGTATTTATTTAGAAATACTTTTGATAATAGTTGGGTAAATGTATACTGGGATTGAAGCGATGTGGCTTGATAAATGTTTTATTGCCAGTATAAAGGCTGATAATGGCTGAATAAAAACAAAAGAATAATGATAAAAGAATAATAAGGATTATGTCTCATACCTGGCGGAGTTGGGAAAGGTTATGTTTCCTTAAACTAGTTTGGCATGCATTTCTTTATTTCAACACATTTACAGGTAAATCCTAGTATTTTAAATTTGCGATTAATCATGATTAATCACAGTCCACGACTGTGATTAACGCAATTACATTTTTTAATCGATTGACAGCACTAGTTAAAATGCATAACTGTTATTTTAAATTGTAATGTAATTTCACAATTTTACAGTTTTACTGTATATTTTAATCAGCTTTGGTGAGTTTAAGAGATGCCTCTTTTAAAAAAAAAAACATTAAAATGTCTTGCCACCTCAAACCTTAGATTCGTAGTGTGTTTTCCTTAGATGATAATCTACACTGGGCAAAATGTGAATGATCAACAACACCTGGTATGTACAAGCTAACAATATCCAGACTCATTGTCAGAATTTGCATTTTAATAGATGAATATTAATAATGATGCACAGAGAAGGAGGGGGTATTGTACTTCACACTGTTATCTGATTAGTAAAAGCTTTTTATAATGCATGAACTGATGGCATATTTATTTTGGAAAGTAAGTGACCCACTCTGAGAATCTTGACCTTGCTGGCTAGAGAGTCCCTGAGGATGCAAAGTGTACTACAGTGTCCTGAAACGATACAAACATTACAGTTCAAAAGTCCTTTTCAGTAAAAGCAACATTTCACTGTCACAGTGCATTATCATACACTATATCGAGGCATTATTATCTACAGTATTTCATCAACGAATAATATACACAATATTCTCAAGCTCTTTCAAATTCATCTTGAGGACAAACGTCATTGACCAAGGTTATCATAATCATCTTATCTTACAGATAAGCGCTGTGAACGTGCGTCGCGAATCATTTTGGTGAGACGGCATCTTTAGTCATTGGATGACAAATAGTGATGGGAGAGAACTGGCACGGCTGTAATGACAGTGTGGATCCATGTGCTCTAAAACACTCTATTAATCATCTGTTTAGTTTACAAAGTGATTCATAACAAATGATTGACTTGAATCGTTAGAGTTCCCTAACTTAATTGGCTGCCATATTCTATGGTATGAGGCTGTTAAGGAACTATTCAGGTGGATTTCTCCTAACGGGCATCTGGTGAATCTTATCTAACATCTCCGTTTTATCTTTGTTTGAGGCTCTGAATGTTCATGACTGGAAATCTTTGACCTGTACAGGTCCTAAGAGTAAGTCTGCACCCGCTAAAGCTGAATCTCCACATCTAATATTTAAAAGGATCTGAGGTCAGTCTGTAACAGATTACAATTCTCTCCTGCAACCAGGCTGCTCTGTTTAGGATCTTTCCAGCTTACTGGGAAATTCGGCTAACATTCTTTGAGTAATGTAAAGACATTCTCAAAACGTTATCATGGAAATTATATTTATTATTTCTTGTAGAGATGCACGATATTAGATTTTTGCCGATATCCGATATGCCAATATTTTTCAAATCATTTTGACCGATAGCCGATGCCGATATATATTTCCCTTTGTTTTGAAACAACGGCAAGTCTCTCTTGTGCGGAAATTATAAACAAATTATTTTTAATTCTGATTAGTTTTGAGCGTCATATCGTACACACACAGAAATTTAAAGGTATCCATGGCAACGCATCAAAATAAAAGTTTGGTTTAACTTGGAGACATTGTGGCAGAAATACATTACTATTGTTCAGCAGAATGTACACAATACTACTACTGAAATTATTAAAACCTTGTTTTTTTTAAAGGAATAATCATACAATATTTCTTCAATGTTTTAATTGTCATTATAAATCCTCTTTATTTGCCAAAACATAAAATTTGTTTAATTTTCATTGATGAAAGATAACTTGGTGTTTTATGCCTTCATTTGACCACTAAAAAATGTTTTTTTTTTTCCGCACCCATGTTAACGGATTAGAGCATTCACATTGCGGTTGTGGTCCAGCAGTGCGTCTGCAGCGGTGCAGCGATCGTTTCCGCACCGAGTCTATTTTTGCTGTGCTACACATGCTGAAATAAAGTGACAGCACATTGTTCATGGTAAAAATGAACATGGATTGACACGGAAATGTAGTAATTACTGAATACATGGATATAATTAAAGTCTACTGTGTTTCACAGTCAACACGTGGCTTTTTGGCAAGGTAATGCACTTTTAGATAAACAAGGCAACACAATGCACTTATGGAGGTTGAAATTAAATATTATATTAAATATATAAATATATATTATAAATATAAATATATATTATAAATATAATATATAAATATAAATATTTGTGATGGCCCACATTTAACATAAAGTAAGTAAGAAAAGTAGGCCGTATGCTGTGTTTAAATGTGTTGCCACTTGCTTGAGCAACTTTATACAAATTCAAAAGTCAAATGCATTGAATAACAGTCACTGCAGCTGCCTACTCTCGCCTTCATTTCAGGCGAGGCGAGGCGCATCTCAAACAAGCTTAATGTGTGAAACGGTGCATTCACGTAACAGGTGTCGACGTTAACACTTCTCATTTACTTTGGATGACTGATTTCATGCATTGCCGAACTGAATTGTGGATCTGTTGCATCGTGCTACTGGCATTGCTCACGGCAGAAGTTGAAAAACTTTCAATTGTTCAAACACCAACGCAGGCATCAGCAAATCAGATTGCCTTATGCAAATACCCTAGCGCAGACGCTAGCCAATCGCGTTCATGCTACACCAAAAAAGTAATGCGATTGGCTGTTGTCGCTATGACTGTTGCGTCAGCACCAAGCTTCAGACAAGCCCTCTGTCAAGCGTTGACACCGATGGCCCGTGTGAATGTACCGCATCACAGATGCGTGCAGTGTAGGGGTGACTCTCGCACACCGGACGCGTCCTTTTGTATGTGCATTCTCAAATTAAATGCGGAGATCCAAAACATCGAATCATCATTCAGGCAAAAGTTTGCTTCAAGAATGACCACAATGCTGACGTGATCTAATTGCTATCACACTCTGAGCACATGTGAGCAATTCATCTTTTCGCAAGGCATATCAGCTTTTTTTTTTTTTTTTTTTTAAATCGGCCGATGCTGGTGTTTACATTTCAAGCCTTTATTGGCCGATAACGATAATTTCTTATTCCTTCAAATTTTGCACTTACGTGAGTTGGTTCAAATTAATTTATAAGACTAAATCAAACTCTGAAAGATTTGCTTATGATTAGCAAACAAATGACTCGTTTTAACAAATCAAAAACATCCAGTACATCCAGTGTAGCCTGATTCACATACACAAATATGTATATTTTTTGTGTGGTTATGTGTAACTTTCTGTTCAGTCATTGAAGGATTCATCAGACTGATTTAAAATAGTAACTTTTTGTTTGTGAATTAGCCATTTGTTTGTGAATTAGATTCCACTGGTTGTACTGTATGTTTTTGATTCATTAAAAAGCCAACTCTGAATCATTTGTTAATCATTAGCAAATCTTTCAGAATTTGATTTAGTCATGAGTTTTGAAACAATTTGAACTAATTCACAGAAATGCACTGAACTTCCCAACTCTTGTACTGTTTGGTAATTAAGTTTAAATCAGAGATGCTATATTGAAATATCCATCTTAACAATTTCATAAGGATGGGAATTCAATCCCTTCAGCAAAATTGTTACAAATGTCTCGATTACTCGCTATATCACCTAGTGTTCATCTTATAGAGTCATTCTGAATAAGCACAGTATTTCTTAACAAAGAGTCCCACTAATATGCCAGCGTATAGTTTTCTTGCAACCAAACTCTGCTAACTGTTCTTTGATCTCAAGACTGATTCATTAAATTTCACCTTTTAGCACAAAAATAAAATTCACCTTCATTTAAAAATGCAATTAGTGAGTTTGCTAAACCTCACTGAAGTTATTCTCTTCATTCTTTGGTATGATTGGCCTCAGTGGGGCTGGCTTTCATTTAAAGGGAATTTGTTTACTACAGATCTAAGAGGGACTGGCTAATGTGTTGGGATCGCTTTTAACATCTCTCCTTTTTCTCTTTTCCCCTTTGCACCTGCCTTGTATTAATTGGCAATTATGTATCTCTTGCTGAGCAAAGAGTGTGTTGGTGTGAGGGCATCCGAATTGTCCAGGATTTTGTCTGGCAGGTTTTGAAAATAAAGTATAAGAAATCATTCTAAAGACAAAGTGTTTTTAAGAAAACTCAGATTTTTAAATAATTATTATAAAATCTGTTGTATATGATATACTTTATCCCAGCAGTTTTAGATAAATAAAGGTTTAAAATAAATGTTTGTAATTCAATTATTTTCATAATATAAATCGATCATGAGATGTCTCGCGAGTCATGTTGGAGCAGCGTTTAATTGTAGTCTGGGGCTAAATGCAGTTAATGATACTTCAAAATTTATTAAAATATTTTTGGTACAGGACTTGAAAAGCATCTCACATAGCTGCTTAAATTGAGTTTTTCATTTTCTTTTCTTGTACATTTTATTGTTTTATCTCCGTTTAGTTTAGATTTTATTTAAAAGTTGAGTTTTGTTTTCTTTTTTTAGCTGCAGAAAAAAATGCTTAAAAACATGTACACGCATCCTAGGAAAATGTGGATGTGTTAGTGTGTTTGTTAGTTCAGATATTCTCCTGTTGACAGAAAGGAGGTCCTTTTCCCTATCAGTCCTTTAGTTCATTAAGCACATCTCTTTTTGGAATCACAGAGGTGGTTTGGCCGTTTCCTCTTATCTCCCCACAATATTAATGTTGTCAGGTGTGCCGTTTGCTGTAATGGAAAAGCACAGTCATTAATATCCAATTAGGCTCGGCTAATGATACAGCAACAGGAGCCACCAGGCCGAGCAATCTGTCTCTTTCGAGGCCCGTGTACAATTTTCAATAAAACAAGCGGGAACAGCACCATCCCAGCACTGAATGCGCCTTCCGTATTATCATAAAATTACTGCTCACTGTTCAGAGAGCTGCTCAGGAGTGGAGGACAAGTGTTTTGGAGAGAGGGGTGTGCTGAAGATGCCGTGATGCAGGACTGCTGGGGCTTTAGGTGAAGGGTTGTTGTGGAGTGTCTTGGGACAGCTTATTAAACCTGCCTGCCAGAACCAGCTTGTTTCTCTTCTCCAGGATGGGCTTTGCAGGAACACTTTGGCATTGCAGAACATTCTTCAATAAGTCTTTCCTTCTGGTATGTTTCTATAGCAACTGTTTAGAAAAATAGGGCAGGGAAAAAAGCTTACAGATAAACATAAAACAGAATTAGGCACAAATAACAATGAATGTATAAATAAACATTAGGATGACTGACAGTGAGCTTGTTTTGAGGAGATAATTATTTGAACTAAACAGGGCTGTTTTTTGCTCCGAGATGTTCCTGAGTTTGGGGCGGAAACAGCAGCCGGAGTTGTATGGATGATAACCAAAGACACCGTACGGTTCTCGGGACATTAGAGGCAGTAGCTGGTGATTCAAACAGGTGTAAGGATAACCATCAAAGTCAGATCACACACTCCAGTGAAGGAACCGTAGCTTTCTGAAAGGTCTTTGAAGTTTCTGCCGCTGTCTGTGGAACACAGCTCCTCGTCACCTGTGTGATTCAGAGCTGATTCAATCATGTGCAATCAAAGAAGAACAAATGATTATTTCTGGTTTGAATAAGCACACGACAAAGTGATTCAATAGAGTGTCATTGTGCTGTCAGTCACAATAAATATGAAACTATACAAAAAAATCTTTACACCGCATGTCAGACTATTAAGGCTCCATTTGTTAGGCTGAAGTATTCATTATGTGAATCATTATGTGGTCTTGCGAATGCTGTGTAGACAGATCTATTAGAGCAATGGTTCTCAACCTTTTTTACTTGCAATAAATCACAATATTCACAGGCTCTCCGTATTGACTAAGATATTTCTTATTGTATTTCTACTTTAATTGACAATGCTGTTTGTTTTGAAACTTTTTTTTATTAGCATGGAAACTGGGAGTGTTTTATTTTAAGTTTTAAGCAAGTTTAAAAAAAAATTTTTTTTTGAGCAGTTTAAGTTTTATTTTTTTATTTTTTTTGCACTGTATGCATTTGGAAGTATGCTGAATTTGACCTGGCCCTTTAGTTAAGGGCAAGGATAATTTATTTTCTGTATATTAGTTAAACATAAAAGTTTCATTCTTTTTTTGCTCTTTTTCTCTTAGGTGGCAAAGTCTGCACCCTTTTATCTATTATAGACAGTGTTTAAAAAAAAACACTGGGGGAATTTTGTACACAAATTATTCGCAACATAATTGTAATAGATTTGAAACGCATATCTGGGGACGGAGCCTTCTGCCTGTGCCTTACATGCTGCTCTGTGGTGCCATTTCACATTCTGTCTCACCCTCTTGATCAAAGGCTTTTATTTAGCATTGCTACTTTCCCCTCACTCTACCTCATTTTACATACTGTGTGTGTGTGTGTTTGTGTGTGTGTGTGTGTGTCTGAGAGAGGGTGATAGGTAATAGATGGTTGGAAGTGGTGAGACGAGGCAGTGGTATATAGGTTTCATTTGAAGTGCATTGAACAAAAACGAGAAGTCTGAACTCTTTATTCTGAATTCTTTAAGAATGGAGCAATTGTGGAGCATTACGCAATATGCTCTGCAAAACTATTAGCTAGGTACTATTGTTCAAAACTGTGGTATAGCCGGCACATTGGCAGCCAGGAGAGAGGGGGTCAGTGCATAATATTTAGAATTTTAGCGTCAATTTTGCATGTGGATGGTATATATTTTAAGAGAAAGATTTGTACTTTACACCTTTGGAAGAACATGCCGTGCTCTGGTTTTTCTTTAAGACATCTCAGTGCCGTTCACAATAATGCTGATATTTGCTTGTAATGTAAGTATGGATGTAGCCTGTGTTTGTTGCAGTAGTATACAAGGCTGATGACTATATATTTATGTTGAGTCCCATGCGTAGTGTTGAGTCTGTACAAGGCAAATAATTTAGTGACTTAGCTTACTGATTTCATTTGAAGTTAAAATAAATATGAAAATTATTTTTGACTTATTTAATATTTTTATAATTTTCACATTTGATTAATCATGTTTTTATGGTCACATTTATAACCATGTTTTTCATTACATTTACAATATATGAATCATTACTGTTAATTTATTTATTTTCACAAAGGAACCTTTTCATATTGTAGAATAACGACTAATTATTTGTAGTGTTTGTAAACCTTACACTTGCACACTATTAACCCTTTGATTAGCAGTCATTGAAAGTTCAACATCACATGCATGACTCATGAGTTCTCTAACAAGAACCCTGTAGCGGTCAATGCTTAATTTACCAGCATGTCATACTAAATTATTTTCAACATAAAAAAAAGTACAAAAAACAAATCTACGCCTATGGCGTGAGGTAGAAAAAAAAAGAGATGAGATGAGAGGAGCGAGAAGAACAGCAAAGAACATCTAACAAGATGTTCCTAACTTAATCTACCTTATTTTATGTTGGAAATTATTCTACTCAGCTTTTTAAACTTTAGATTTATATGCAGAGAACAAAAGGAAATTGCATGGAAACAGATGGATCAAAGTCAAAACAATTTCCCAAGATAGTAAACCTTTAGATTCATCTCAAAATCCTCTTACAAAGTGTCTCATCTCTGTTTGAGCATATGATAAATGCAGAAGAGTGAATTCACATTAAGTTCAGCAGGATTAGTTGTTTGGTTATTATTCAGGTATTCAGCTCAAAAATCATTGTGGTTCCATTTCAACCCTTTCTATCTATTTTTTTTCCTCTTCTCACAGTGACACAGAACAGTTGTAAGGAACATACATATTCAGCATTGAGGAAACAACAAGCATTGCTGTACATCAAACTAAAGCTTTTTAAATGTGTACAGTGTTAATAATGTTCCAAAATGTTTTTTTTTTTACATGTTCCTTTGTTTATATGCTTCCACCCCCAACATCCAGTCACACCTACACACACACACACACACACACACACACACACACACTCACTCACTCACTCACTCACTCACTCACTCACTCACACAAATCATGTTGGCTGTCATGTATGTTTTGTTGACCTTGGTTATTTTGTATTAGATTTTTCACCTGTAAATAGTATGTCTGTTTGCATATTATTATTATTAATAATAATAATAAAAAGATATTAGTTGTTGTTTTTACCATGTATTTTTTTTATGTATCTCAAATATACGTGGACAGATTTTTATTTGTGTATAAAATGTTTAAAGTGGTGGGGAGTGTGGAGGTGAAAATGATTACAGTGAGTTAAGTGATTTTAATACCTCACGTCACACAGTATTGAGCCAATACTGTTAAATATGGGATAATCGAGTTGACCTTTCCTGGAAAGTGTTATCAGCAAGGAGTAATATAAGCAGTTTGTTCATCAGTTTGCAACAAAGTTGTGTGAGTTCAGGTGTAGGTCTTTGTCCATGTCAGGATGATTAAGCATTGGTGAAAGTATATAACGATAGGGCTGTTTTCAGACCAGAGCAGGATTCATCCATCTCTTTGGTTCGTTCTCTTGGGGTAAAGCTAGGCAGATCTCTTTTGAGAGTATTGTTAAGAGGTTTAGCGATCTTGGGGAGCTCAGAAACATTGTAGCATTATAATGTAGGAAAGCTATAATAGAGCAGAAATTTGTTTCAGAGGACAACTCTGGCTCTTCTATGGGCACCAATGTTTTGCCCAAAGGAAGTGATTTAAGTCTAAACAACCTGGTCTTGTTTGGTCTTAATAGGGCACATTTTTCTCAGTTCAGACAGAACCTCATAAAGGGTATGGGTGTAATATTGACTCTTATTTGAAGTGGCAGTAAAAATGTGGAAGGAAGCATGGAGCACCGAGAGCTGAGCTGAGTTATAGTCTAGAGGGCATTGGCTACCATGGAAAACAGTGGAAGAATAACAATTACTCCGTGACCGTTTGAATTGGTATTACTTGCAGAGACTATCAGAGATGCTCTACTTTATTCTTCTAAACCTTGACACCAGCTGGTTAAAAGTCATTGCAAAAAGGCCTCAGAGAATTGAAGTTAGTTCTGAGAAAAGCCCTAATATCCTTTGTGTTTTTTTTATTTTATCTAAAACAATCAAGATGTTTTAATTTCACAAAAAAAACAGTTTCATAGAAATGCTGTTTTATTTTCTACTTCTATTCTGTTTTCAGCATTAAGTAGTATATTCAAAGTCATTTTTAAAAATCTTTACTGACCCCAAACTATTGAACTGTAGTGCCTGCAGCATTTATTGTCTTAAAAGATACGTTGGTCATCATCATGGACCACCTACTTCACCATCCTTTCTTTCCTCAGATCAGGTGTTTTGTGTTTTATACACATTAGCAAGACTGAAATATGATGTCTGGTTCTTTTGAGTGCAGTGAATCCTCTTAATGGTGAAGAAGAGTGACGTCAAAAGCAGGAGAAAGATGAAACTGAATGTCAACACGTCTTTAGGATGGAAAACAGACATCATTCTTCATGAAAGACCGTAGAGTCAAGCTGACATCTCAGTGGTTATGGTGAGAGATAGATAAGCGGTAATGCTTTGTGCTGTATGTATCACATGTTAAAGGAATAGCTCACTCGAAAAATGAATTTCCTTACCCTCAAATCATTCCAAACCCTGTGACTTACTTTCTATTGTGATATTGATATCAAGATATTGTGAAAAATGACTCGCATTGAAAATTAACTTTAATTGTATGTACAAAACATTATTTATTTTACAGTTTTACAATGACACGAGGGTGAGTAAATAATTAGAATAAATTTAGAATGTAATTTGCATTCTGCCTATATAGACCAAAACGTTTAGACTCTTCAGGAACAGTACAATACTTAAGGTATTTCGCTTACCACAAAGGTGATGTTGAGTTCATTGGCTTGTTAAACTTAAGGCGGCTTCTGATGAATGATATTTATTCCTACCATTGATATCGAGCCATTAAGGCTCATAGACCCTTTCATTTGCCTTAATGGAATTGCTTGCTAATTACGGCCAAGTAGCGAGGTGCAGCAGCCATGTGAGAGACCGCTATAGATTTCCAGATAAGTCTGAGATAAAGAAGTGATGTCGCAACAACAGGGTCTGGTGGCGGTGGAGGGGTGTTGTTTGTTCAGACTGAAAGAGCTTAAATTTTTGTGACGCATCCGAATTTCCTCGGGGAGAGGGAGGGGTGAGGACTGAACAGGTTAGAGCCCTTATTTCCTCAGGATGTGCTGCCACTATCTATCGAGTGAGCTGAATATGGCTTCCAGGGCATAATTTAATTGCACAGACCTCAATTAAACTGCACAGACCTGAGAGAGTGGAGAGAGAGAGAGAGAGGAATGGAGAGCATGCTGTTACGAGTGCACTAAAGTGCCATAACAGGGTTGGTGAGAGGATCCATTAGAATTCTTCTATCCATGTAGTTCAGCGCTCATGTCAGCTGCACTGTACTTTTACACTGTACACCATTGTTCTTGTGTTGAATCTTATCTCTAATTGAATGTGATTTTCACCTCAAAATTTCCACCTGAGGTTTGTGCCTTTTGTGGGAGAGATTCGACGAGAAGTCTCTGCGTTAAAAGAGAAAATGAGGGAGAAAGTTAAGCATGAGAATCCCACAGTCACCGCGTAGCAGGGCCGTGTAGAGACCTTTGGAGGGGCAGGTGCTCAAAGTATAAAAGGGGCACATGGAACACGCTTTTAATAGGGCTGTGCTCCTTGCTGATATGTGTATCGAAATGGATGCTTCTGTATTGAAACAGCAGCAAATGCCATGACGCAGGTTTGAAAAAGAAACACAGAACAGAAAAGACCATTTTAAGTTTAAATGTTAAAGACATGTTTTGCACCTCTTAATTACTCTGGAATGATATATTATTATTATTATTATTGTTGTTGTTGAGTTTACAGGGTATGGTGATTTTGCTGTTGTAAACTACTGTTGTTGTTGTAGAAAAAAAAAAGAATGATAATGATTAAAAACAGGATTGATAAGTATAATTCGGAGGACGAGAAAATCAGCATAAGCCTGTTTTACCAGTGTTGTGATAATTTTTAAGGCACTCTACATTTTTTTAAATAAATACTGTAATAATAATAGTTCAAAGTATGAATAGTTTTTAGTCAGATAACATAAAAAAGACAAGACACCTCGACGCGCTTTAAACTTTTCCCAATTAAACAGCAAGAACGAATGAGAACAAGCACCTTTGGTTTTATTGCTGTGTGTAGAACTACGTTAGCTGCATTTTTTATTTAATATTAATTTTAATAAAATGTAAATTCATCCCCCGCACTTTATTCGAGCTTGAGCATGTGTTTTCACATATTTCTAGATTTAAATCAAAAAAGACATGACCTGATGTTTTATTCGTATCCAAAATGAGGAGATGTGAATATCAGGAGAGCTGAACACTCTCCTGCAGTGCATGTTTCATTCGTACTCGAAGCCAGAGGGAGCTCTCGCGCAGAAACTTTTGACGTATGGACAAACTCACAAAGCTATCGCTGTAGCTGAGCTGAATAAAAAGCAGAAACGTTTTTACTGATGAAACGTGAAGACAATAAACACACGATTGCGAAAATATATGGTTTATGTGTGTTTTTCAAGTTATCTTCAGGTAATAAATAAATAAACTATATGAAAAATGCAGTACTGATTGACATATCATTTAGTATAGAAACTATAAAATATGTTTCCTGAATTATTCTGTGATAAAAATGGGAAAAGGCTGTTCGTAGTAGCCTTTATAAACCAATCATAAAATTGTCATTAGGAAAACTGAACAAAAATATTGTAGCCCCTTGTTGCAGCTAACCTTGCTTCCACAGGCTACACACAGCAATATAAACAACAGCTGTGCATGATTTCTTCACGCTGTTCCTGTAAAATAATAATAATAATAATTCAATAATATAAGTTTACAAGCACACCGCTCCGCTGAGAACTCCACTTACCGGCAGCCGCTGACGTTATTGAAGGCATCCTAAAGCCATGTCTGAACGTGAGGGATCTTCCCGGATGAGATCCTCAGGTGAAAGGTCATCATGTGGATAATTTAATTTACGGCTAAACTATTATTAATTAATTTTACTAATAGTTAGATTGGGCAGGCCTTCACAAAAGGGCGTTTAATTACAAAAAAAAAATAAAAAAAAAATTGCCTTGACAAAAGGGCGTCAAGGGTAAAAGGGGCAGGTACCCCCCCCCGCACGTGCCTGCTGCGTAGTGAGTAAGGCTGGGTATTGACACAGATTTTGCAATTCGATTTCACAAGATTGTTATTTGATTCATTTAGATTTATATCTTTATATTTATTTATATTTTTATAACAGTATATAAATTTATCTCAGGGAAAACAGCTAATGCTGTAAACTATAGAGGGAACCCTGTCATGTGGTGCATTAGTATTAATGGTTAAAATTTACAACTCATTTGTATACAAACATTTAATTGTTTTTGTAATAACTTTTTAGTGGCATCTACTCCAATTCGTTTTTGGAAATATGATTATTTAAATGGTGGCTTTTCATAAGACATTAAATATTGAAGAACTGGTTAAGTAAAAATACTAAGTTCTGTCATGAAACTCTAGATGGCACAAGCAATAGGTTCTAACTGAACTGATATAATCATATCATTCTTAACATGGTGCAGCTGATTAGTTTCTTTTCTCATCAGCAGCAAATGAAATTGCTGCTCAACATTCAAATACTTGATGTAGCAGTTGCAGCGCGCTTCAGAATCCCTCCACCTTCCCCAGCTCCACCTCTTTGTGACTCATTGACTCTCTGTGGTCATTAAAAATTGCATGGCACTTCTCGGAAAGAGTAGGGGTGTTACCCAGTGTCCTGGCCAAATTCCCTCCACAGGCTCTTGTCAATCACGGCCTCCTAATAATCCCCATCCACCGAATCTCTCTCTCTCTCCTCTCCACCTGTAGCTGGTGTGTGGTGAGCGCACTGGCGCCGTTGTGTACTGTGGCTGCCGTCGCATCATGCAGGTGGATGCTGCACACTGGTGGTGGTTGAGGAGAGACCCCCCCCCCCCATATGATTGTAAAGCACTTTCGGTGTACAGCAATACACAATAAGGCACTATATAAATGCCTTATTCATTAATTTATTCATTCCTTCACCTGTATAGATCTGCTGCAGGGTAATTTTATGTATGTTGTATACAGGGGTTATTTTATACGTATGTAATATGTGCAGCATCCGTATTTCCATACTTGCTCACAGCAGCATATTTGTGGATATATTGACAGTAGCAAGTCTCATACTTGCTCTGCAGCAGCAACAGCAGCCTAGCAGATCTATTCCTCCAAGATCTAACACATTAACATTGCCATGTATATTACCATGCTAAACTCTCAGAGAGTTGTCATGACAGAAATACAATTAATATGTATTTTAGTGCCTGTATTAAGCAAAAAGCTCCTTGCTGGTGTTTTATTTTATAGTTGACTAACGAGCTATGGTGATTTGAATGGCCTTTCTAAGATATATGTAATGTTACATATTCTTTACAAGCTACATTATTGGCGTCATTATACATTTTACATTTAAGTTGTAGTGTATCTTTCAACATACCTTATGTTCAGGGATTGAAATTAACATTTTCACTCACCAGCCAATTTGGCTACTAATTTTTTAAGTTACCGGCCATTCATAATTTCTACTAGCCAAAAAAAAAAAAAAGAGAAATAAACCAACAGCTTGTAGCTGTCTACACTGGACGTGACAAAGCGACTGTTGTAAATCATTTTGTGTCAGTACTAGGGGTGTGCGATATTGACAAAAAAAAAATAAACACAAAAAATATCTCAGTATTTTCTGGGATTGTATCGATAAAGATAATTAGACAATATTTTGCTGAGTGTGCTATTGTGCTGATATCTTAAGACTGTGGACAGCTGACTCCTAAAGTTTTTGTTATTCTTGAGTCAAATTCTTACATTTATTCAGTCAATTATAATAATAATACATTTAGGCTGTTACTAAACAAATGAAATCAGTATCAATAAAATTAATCTTTGCAGAAGTTGCATCTGAAGTACACGTTAATGCATCTTAGAGGCACATGGAATGCTTTAACCTGCAGTTACAAATGCATAAATAATGTTTTGACATTTTAAAAATGAAATGTTGAATACTGATATTTGAAATTATTTTAAAAATGAAAAGATACTTTAAATGTGAAATTAAAACTGCCAGCATGGGGCAGCAAGTCACTGAGTCGTTGCGATTGAACCGAATCATTAAACGGTTGATTCATTCAGGAACTATGTTGCTCAGAGACGCAAAACAGTGCTGTGGCTGTGTTTGGAATGTGTTTTTGTTGGCGAAATAGAGCAAAAACAGCCAATATGGTGTCTAAAACGTAAGTGTCTTGATATTAACTTATTGTTTATTTTTTGTTATCAACTTTTTTTTTTTTTTCACATATAACATAACATAACATAACATCCAAAATATAACAAAATAAAACAACAGACATATACTCAATATCTCAAAGTCCAGTCAAAAGGGAGGGAGAGAGGGAAGGACAATAAAAACACAAAACAAGTCACTCCTTTATACAATCACGTATATCCATCAAAAAACACTGCCAAGCATCAATGGTCGAAGGCCTGGCCCCACCGACTCGCGCCGTTGCACATTCACACGTCACCACTTGCAGGAGGCTAAGGATCCAATATGTTTTTCCACACATGTGTGGTGTAAACCAGTTCTGGATTATTGTCGTCTTCGCAGCTGTAAAACCAGCAAACAACATTCTCTTTTGCATTGAACTAATACAGAGACCTGAATCATCATTAAGAAGACACAAACTTGGGTTAACAGACCAATCAATTCGCAGTAATGATGACAAAACCAGGTTTACATGTGTCCATAGACTGATGACGACAGGACATTCCCAAAACATATGCAGAAAAGTGCCTGATGATGCAGTGTTACATATATGGCAGTTCAAATTTGACTGTAGTTTCATTTTAAATCTTTTGTAAGGAGTTATGTATGCTCTATGAATGACTTTGAAGTGAATAAGACGATGAGCCAGATTTTTAGATGTTAAGCTGAGATTAGACCACACTCTCTCCCAGTCGACAGATAAATTAAGGTCAGATAATTCCCTATTCCAAATAGTTTTAATAGAAAGAGGTTTTGTAATGCAATCAATAATTTTAGTATATATTAAGGAAACTTATTGTTTATTGAACTGTTATTATAAAATCTGTATCACATTTGTAACCTGATTTTTTAAGAAAAAAACGGCACTCTTCGTGTGATATTGATTAACTATATGAAGTGATATCAATATATACAATTTCTGCCCCCTTATCTTGAATTATGTGATTATTTTGAATGCATATTAATAGACTGATTCGTGCAGTGAAAGAGCGCACTCTAAATGCACACGCGCACTAAGTTAGTCTAACCCGACATAATCACGTCGTGTATGCGTGCACTCTGTAGGTGTGTTTTGTTTGGTTTTTGCAATATACTCCATAATGTCATGCTGTCTCATGAGTTCAGTATTTGCGCTAAACCTGCGCAGATTTGGCTTGCATGAACTTCCCCAAGACATTGAGTGAACATAACTTACGAAAAGTAACAGCCAAATTGGCTAGAGATTTGACAGCGTTACCCGCCACAGCTGATTTTTACCCGCATTTGGCGGGTTGGCGGGTGTTAATGTCAAACCCTGCTTATGTTCATTCATGTTTACTTTGTGCTATAACTAAGAGGAAGAGATGATTGCTTTGCCTGATTTGAGGCCATTAAAGCGATGCCAATGTGTAACTTCACATTACCAAAACATTATTTATTGTCTTAATTTCATAAAATCTACACAATTTTAAAGTTGAGACTGTTAGATATCAAAATTAACAAAGCACAAAGCATATTGCGATTTATTGGATGGAAGGTGGAAGAAGTTTTTGTTCATGTGAAAGATTGAGTATTCAATTAAAATCGAGAAATCAATATTTTCAACCCAGCCCTAGTAGTGATATGCATATGTAGGTCAATGGCAGGAGAACTGCTATGAAACCCACAATGAAGAGAGAGAAGTGGGCATCTGTGCCAAACCCTGTGTATTTAATTAGCACCGTTGCCCGAAAAGGAGGAAGTCCAGAGAGAGAGTAGGGGGCTTCTGGCTGGTCCGACAGCTCAGTCATTCTCAGCTGGCTCAAATGAAAGCAATGAAAAGCAAGTGACATTCAAGCCTGTATGAGCAGATGGTCCAGGGAGAGGCCAAGACAAGGAACTCATGTCCAGGATGTGGAATGATGATGTTATCTCATTACGTAACTCTAGTGAACAGGAAAGTGCCTACACAACCTGAGTTTGACCTTACAGGAGCTGTTGTTCATTCTAAACTCATAGTATCAGCAACGTTCAGCTTATACATCACTACCTGAGGGCCTTCGCGAGCTTAAACTCTCAGCTCGGTCCAGCAGAATCTGTGTGAGTCCCAGGCCGAGTCCATTTACTCGCTCTTCTTCTGGCAGATCTGTTTAACACAGCAGCACACACTGGGCTCTGACAGATACTAATGACTGTAGTATTCATAGACATTGTAACCTAAATGCCCTAAAATATATCTAGTACAGGTAGACAAATAAGATGGATTCACCACTGGGAGGAGACCTAGAGCACCATCTGGAGTCTTCAATACAGACAACCAAGAGCAGACCAATACTATAGTAGTTAGACCTATAGCTAACCTCGATTGATTAGGTAAACTAGCATTTAGAAAAAGTAAAGGCAGATAGCACATAATGGATGAAGGAAAGTGAAATGTTTTGATGTGATGATGACATATTGTGGATCATTTGCATTTGATTGGAACGGCAGGCTATTTAAATCAAGTCATGAAGTCTTGTTTGTTCCTGGCCACTTAACATAGGATCATAAAGGAGTCTTTTTGCTTTGTCTGTCTCTGATGTTAATGTGTCTTTCTATTTTTTTTTTCTGGGATACTGGTGTTGACTTCATTTCTCACAGCATGAAATAGATGAAAGACATATTATGTAAATTAGCACTGTTCTGAAACAAAGCGAACATAAATACTATTTCGCCATATATACATAATGTTCAACATATTGTACATGTGACGCAAGTTCCATTTCATTTCCAGCGTTTAAGCATTATGTATGGTTGACAGAAACAAAAGTGATTGCAAAGAAACATTTAATAATTCACAGTGCTTTAAATAATTTAAAGAAGTTAAGAAGTATCGAAAAAGACGTGATTATAAGCAAATCATATCTGTTGACTTGTTTATCAAACATAACTGACAGATGGTGATTTCACCATTCCAAAGATACATACAACCTTAACCATGCGTTTATTCCAGTTGCTATGCTTTCTCATGTGATATAAAACCAGTGAAGCTAGTTATATAGAAAAAATTGTTGTTAGTTATTCATAAATGTGTTATGACAAAAAAAAACTATGCTGAAAGATGAACAAAAGACAAAAGTCACATTGGTGCTTGAAATTCATTCATTCTTTAATAATGCTGCTGTGCTTTTTAGTGCTGAAAGAGTATTTCAATTCTGATATAACATTCATAGAATGAGAAAAGTACTTCCTGAAGCTCAGAAACGTGTTCATAGCAATGCATTGAAGGAATTAAAATGTTTCCAAAAGCATGACCCACCACCCTCCCTGCTAGTTTTTACATAATCATCCTGACACCCCTGTTCTTCATCCACCTTTCATTTATATAATCTCATAAAAATATATATTTAAACTCATACCCCTCCCTTCAGCTCTCCTGGAACGCACTGTTGCCTTGGAAACTAAATTCCCCACAAGTATTACATGCCTAGAGCCAGAGTTGTTATGACTTCTTTTATTTATATATTTATTGATTTTTTTTTATGTTATAGTATTTTTGTATTCATATTTTTAAAACGACAAACTTCATTTTTCAAGTTTGGACCAAACTTTGATTTTGCTCTTTACAGAATATAGGAAGCTTCAAAGCTGTAGGCTCTGAAGTGAGAGAATTTCTCTGTTCACATGACTGGCCAATTCCAGATTTAAATCTAGTTTAGTGTGCTAAAAGTAATGAAACAAAGATTTAATGCTTTAATTCTTGTAAACAGGAGACTAGGTACTCTATAATTCTTTGTTATGAGGTTTTCAGTTCCATGATATAGATGAATGATGTCGATTTGCAGTATGAAGCAGAGCCCTTTACTCTCTGCATGCCTTGGGCGCAGGGGGCAGACTGGCATAAGCTGAGCCTCAGGCGCAGGGGCAGGCTGGCATGAGCTGATTTCAGCAATGTGGTTTAATGAGGTCGCACTGAGATATAGTAAAATAATATCCCCCTTGATAGTGCTAAGACTTTAACTAAGTGTGTATGCAGGAGGTTCAGTCTCTGAACATTTAGAGCAACACACTGGCTGTGTAACTTTCAGTTTTTGTATGTCCATAGGGAGTTAGTTCTAATGCATTATTACTTTTAAACTTCAATTTATCCAAGAAACCTGAAAAAATTTACCACATTTTCAAAAAATGTTAAGCAGCAGTTTTCTTCATTAATAATAATGAGAAATGTTTCTTGAGCACCAAATCTGCATATTAGAATGATTTCTGAAGTATCATGTGACACTGGAATAATGATGCTGAATTCAGCTTTGACATCACAGAAATAAATCACATTTTATAATGTTAATAAAATTTATAATAATATTTCCACAATATTACTGTTTTTACTGTGTTTTTGATCAAATAAATGCAGCCTTGATGAGCAGAAGAGACTTCAGACCTTCTAAAATTTGAGAAGTACACTGTAAGATTATTGTTTTACAAATAGCAACTAAAATGTAAGCATTTACATATATGAACAACTTTCAGATGTACAAATGTTAATAAATATTGAATTTGTGGGCTTAACGGGTTGATTTTTCTACATGAATATGGACATAAGAGTGTAATGTAACAAAAGTCAGTATATATAAATATACTGACCTAAATATAGTTTTATTTTGAGAAGTGGTTAATGTAGGGGTGGGGTTTAGAGTTTATCTATAATAGATATCTATATAATATCTATATGATTCAAAATATCTAAATTGTCTGTGTAACTGCTATAGATGCTGTATGGTTTACATGCTATCAATACATTTTTGTGGATATCTGTAAATGCAAAAATGTATGTGTGAACTTTACATATGAATACTAATGAGTTCAGGCTGAGAGTTCAGATTTCAGTTCAGTAAATATGGGAACCGTAATAGCCAAAACACATCTGATGTAATTTCCAATATGAGGTCTGTTTCATGAATTTCATTGTCAAGCGCTTTAAGCTATTGGATCCATGACGTCCTGAGAAGTGAGCAAAGTAATGGACTCTCATTTGTGAAAGTATTCACCGTGGAAACAACAGCACCCGACCAGCTCTATCATCTGCCTGTTTGTTCCCTAACAGTGTGCATCTGTCACGAGCGTTTTGTCATTTCAATGCAAAGGTTTTCTTAAATCTACACAGGCGTTGTTGACATTTCCATCAGAGACGGTGACACCTGGAGAAAACAAACTTGTTTGTGTTGACAGATGACCGTGTAATTGAGATCATTATGATTTTCGCAGTGGAAGAAGTGCACGCGAGACCCCTCCATCTTGAACTGACTGCATCTCTCGGTCTGACAAAATCATAACAGAATTGTTTCATTTCTCTGCGAGTCCATAAAATAAATTTGCGCTAATAATTATTTTCCATCTCCGTCGCTCCACACCTTTTTGCTTATTACAGCTCTCTCTCTCTCTCTCTTCTATTTGTGCTCATGCCCTTCCTCACACAATTTAATATTTTCTGAAATGCATTAAGGAAACAACAGCGAAGTTTAATCTAAATAAATTGCTCCCAGTTGGAACGCACTCATAATGGCAGGCAATAATCTCGCCGTCTGTAGAGAGAAAATGAAGAATGTAAATACCCTCCCTGCTGCATGTTCTTCTTTTTTGTCATCACAAAACAATGTGCTTGGCTCAAGCTCCTCTACAACTGAACCTGCGGAGAGTTTGCAAAACCATATTACTTTCATGAGGGGCAATGTACCCTGCAAGGGCACACTTAGAGACGCACCAGAATTATTGCCGCCGGCTTCCAAATGAGCTTACTAACACGACAACCCCACAGAATGCCATATTGTTGTTACTTAACCGGCTCCAATCCCATAATATCCTCAGTTGTCGAGGGTGCAGCATCCAAGTTCTGCGTCTCTCATCTTCTTCATAGAAGTCTGCCCTGGATTCAGAAGGCTATGGTTAAATTCATCTATTGGTGCAATTATGCAGGAGATTTGCACGGTTTAAAAATACGCTCGATTTGTACTTGTTTTTTTCCCCTACAGAGACTTTTAATTGCACTCATGAATATTTCTGACGCACACTTACAAAGCGTTTGGCTGTTTTAAGTGAAAATGTTTTCTTTTTTTGTTTGTTTTAGCTGAAGCGAGCAAAAGAGGTCACATTTAAAAGCAAGAAACTGATCTCTCTGAAGAAAAGCTTTGTAATTATATATAGAGATATAATTTTAGACACCGCTTTGACACTTGCCATGTCAAAGCTTATGGCTTTACGTACAAAGAAAGACGTCTGTGAATAAAATGGTTTTGTTTTGAGTGCTTTATTTGCTCAGCGGCCGCAGTCACAGTTTATTAACAATTTCTGATCTGTTTTGGCTTTGTAGGTGATCTCTACAAGGGGCCAAGCAGGTTTTTTCTGGGTGCACACAGTGTGCATATAATCTGTAGGCAGAGATTGAGTGTTGCTCTAGCTGTCTTGCCTTCTCCCGGCCTGCTGAGATTCCTGCAGGGCAGACTACAGTGTTTCAAAGCAGGTATAAACACACAGATGTCAAACTGTTCAGCTTTCCCTTCTCAAACTGCTATTGACTTACACTTAATGAGACTCATGCTGAGGCTTATGCAAGATCCCAAAGACAGTCAAAATGCCAAACCAGGTAAAGACTGTTGTATGTTTATTATTACTAGGCACTTGTTGCTAGGCAACTGGAATAGTTGTATTGTCGTGTTGCTGTTGAAGTGTGTGTTAGATAGTGGGTTGTAGTTCCCAACCTCTTGCCCTCCATCATAAGGTGCCTGTGTCCAACCTAATGGTTGCAGTTCGTTCAAAACACCTGGTAAAAACACAGCACTCTCCCCCGACAATTTCACAACATCAAAAACAACGGGTTGAAACCACAGATCAGCTAAATAGTTTATCAGTGGGAAAGAGCACACATTCTGAGCAGATACTGAGAGTGCAGGGTTTAAGAGTTGGCTGCTCTGAACCTTAGTTGACTACAGAGCTCACTGCTACTTACATGCTCAATTTGTCCTCCATTATGGCTTTTCTGGGTCTCGCCAGAGCTGCCGCAGATCTCTCTGCTGCCCTTTGGGCTGGTTCAGATTCAGCTCCCACTCTCGGTCTAAAGTAGTTGAGTCTTTATAAACCATTTCTCTTATACAACACTGTAAAGTGCCTTCACACAATACAAACTAATGTCCAGTAAGGTGTTTATGTAATTCAGACCTATTTGAAAAGTTTTTTTCAAACCTGAAGAAATATTTTGGGTTCAGTACAAGTTCAACTCTATCAACAGCATCTGTGGCATAATGATGAATACAATTAGTGTTCACGCGCTTACAATGGAAGTAAATGGAAACAAATTGAGGAGTTTTTAAAAACAGAAATGTGAACTGGGGTTCACTACTCTCAACTTTCGATGTCACCCTGGAACACAAAATCATACTCAGTTAGAGAAAGAGCGAACCGTCATCTTCATTTCCAAATCTCAATATGAGAGACGGGGAAGACGTCCGTCCCTTAGGCAGCGCGGTGCAACAATACCCGCACTTTGGTTCCGCTTTCTTTGGTTCCCCCCTAATTTATATTGTACAACACAATAACAGTCGCAATTCTAGTGAACGCTGCATGGTATTAGATAAACTCATAGATAAACTCCTTTAGACGTTAAATTGTACCGTCACTTAAAGGTGTATCACACACTCCCCAACAAATAAAAGTGGCTCCTGACACAAGATATTCTGAACAATTTCACTCTGAACATTCACACTTTTTTTTTTTTTTCACAACCCATTTCAACTCTCAATTAGTGTATCCTGTATGTCCTATAAGGTGTGTGTGTCAGCTCTCATCTGAGTATGGAATGTATGTAATTGTGAATGTATGTATGTGATTATCTTTCATGGCTCCTCATCCACAGTGAGTTGGGTACACTACAGGTAGGTAAGGGTATGGGGGGATGGACGGGGGTTGGAAGTGGTGGAGGTATGGTGCACTGAGACACTGGTAAGCACATTGTACTGGCTGGATTTCGACTGCACTCACAGTGGGCCGCGGGTGATAAGCGGGTTGACCCAGGGATGGGTAAGTAAACACATATTTTGGCCGTCTCCCTCTCGTGGACTGTCTCAGTGGGACCTGATGTTCAGGTTGTGGTGTGGGGACATTGTTCTCTTGATGGACAGCATACAGTTCCTCTTGAACAGTTGCAGGTTGAAGCTGCTCCATGCCATGTTCATCGTCACTGGATTTCCCCTTTTCCTCGTCTCTCACACTCTCCCTGCCCTGTTCAGGTTCTGCATGAATCATTTCTCCCAGGTGGGTCTCATTCTGTTCAGATCTGTTTTGGCAGCCGGGAGTAACATGCGGTACAGGTACGTAACTTCCAGCTCTTGGCTTCTCCATCGGTATTCGCAACCAGTATCGAGGCACACCTTCCTCTTCCTCAGAGTCACTTATATCTGGGTCCTGTGTCTCATGCGTAGGTTTCGGGCTGTCTGAAACTCTCTTCTTTCTCTTTTGTGACCCAGCTATGTTGGTCGCCGGGTTCTGAGGTGGCTCTACAGGTAGGTCGTTGACTTGCAACAGGAGGTTCCTGTGTAGAGTGCGAACTGGTCGGCCTCCCACCTCCGGGCTTACTTTGTAGACAGGATTATCTCCAACCTGTTCTCTAACAATGTAGATACTCTGCTCCCAGTACGGTCTAAGCTTCCCAGGGCCCCCTCGTTCACTCAGGTTGCGTACCAGGACTCTGTCCCCAGGCTGAAGAACCACACCTCTGCTCTGTTTATCGTAGTATGTCTTCCCTTTGGAGCTTGACTGTCGGCTGTTTGCGTCTGCTATTCTGTATGCCTCCACCATTTTTCCTGCCCATCTCTCAGCATATCCTTTTGGTCCATTAGTTTCAGCTCCCTCATCTGTTATGAGGCCGAAGAGGATGTCCACTGGTAGACGAGGATGTCGGCCATACAGCAAATAGTATGGGGAGAAACCTGTGGCCTCGTGCCTTGTACAATTATATGCCTGGAGTACATGGGGCAGGTGGTCTTTCAGTGCCCGCACTGCTTCAAGGTCTTTGGGGTCCATTTTTACCCCTTCTGCTGACACCAACCGGCCGACATACCGGACCTCCTTGCGGAAGAGTTCGCATTTCTCCGGCTTCAGCTTTACCCCATGGTGTTGCAAGGCTCGGAGAACTCTGCGTAGCACCTGCACATGCTCATCAAAGGACCTGGAGAAGCACAACACGTCGTCGAGGTAAGGGATGCAGCATTCATCTCTCAGCGTGTCCAGCATACTTTCCATGCTCCTCTGAAAAGCAGCTGGGGCGTTTGATAGCCCAAAGGGTATTCGGACCCACTCGTAGAGCCCCCACGGGGTAATGAATGCAGTCAGGTACCTTGATCCTTCGGCAATAAAGCCTTGATGGTAGGCTTTCCCCTGATCGAGGATCGAAAACCAGGCGTATCCTCCCAGGGAGTCAGTGAGGTCCTGAATTCTAGGAAGAGGGTGACGGTCCGGCACGGTTTTGTTGTTGAGGAGCCGGTAGTCGACACACAGGCGTAAGGACCCATCTTTCTTTCTTACGCAGATGACAGGAGCTGAATAAGGCGACTGGGACTTCACGATCCACCCCTTGACCAACAGCTCCTGGATGTACTCCTTCACTTCCCTGTAGAGTGGTTTTGGGATGGATGCGTAGGCCCTCTGAACTGGGATGTCATCCTTAGTCCTGATCTCCATCTGTAGGGAGGGGATGCACCCTATGTCGTCACTGTCGCGGGCGAATGCTCCACATTCCTCGTAGAGCACTTCCTTTACCGCCTGTTGTTGTTCAGGGCTGAGGTGACTGATATCAACAGGAGGAAGCCAGGACTCGGGTCGAGAGGTGCTGGGAGAAGCGACGGACTTAACCTCAACTGATGTCATCTTTCTTGGTGTGGGATCAGCCTGATGTGACTCTGGTGTATTGGTCTCAATTACCTTGATAACATGTTGGATGGTTCCCAGAGAGGTTCTCCTCGGCAGGGTGACCGCATGCTTTGAGTGATTGGAGATGGGCACTTTAACATAAGGCCGTCGGGTGTTATTGATTTCCAAGAGGCCTTCTCCTACACTCAACTGCCCTAAGACAACGCTTTCCTCCATCGGTTCGTATAGAACAGTGGGGTTAGAGACATCAAAGTTTGGGGGTACCCTACACCATACATAAGCTGTCCTGCCAGGAGGAATGATGGTATGGTCTTGGCCCACTCTTATGGTGACTGGATCACAGTATGTCCTTGGAGGCACCTGGATGAAATTCACGATGGCCTCCACCTGTTCCTCCTCTATTCCAAAGGCACTGCGGAGAAGGCTGACAACCGTTGCAACTGCATCACCCGAGGACTCTTTCCTTATGACAATCTCCTGGAGTACATTGGCTCCTAGAAGGGGCTGGGGAAGTGGCAGTGGGCTGACTAGGAAAGGGGCCTGTATGGTGAGATTCGGGTCTTCATTCCCGGCAAGATTGACAGTGAGCTCAACCCATCCAGTGTAGGGGACAGCATGACCAGTGACTGCATAGACGCCAAGTTCTTCCTCCAATAGCTCAGAAAGAGGTCTCAGCATATGAGTAAGAATGTGAGTGTCCGTCCATTGTTGGTCAATTATGCTCACCTGCGAGCCTGAATCAAACAAGACTGTAGTTGGGTATCCGCCGATCAAACATTTCAGCAGACTTTTCTTCCCAATTAGGGGTGCTTTGCAGGCGATGTTATTCTGGCTGGTCAGTACATGTGAACTTTGCTGTTTGTTTTGCTTGCGGTGTCTTGTTATTTGTTTGTTATTTGTTACTGTTTGGGACTGAAGCTGCTCACCGGTCCCTGGGCATCCCTCCACAAAGACCGAGCCCCGTTTCCCTGTACCCTTACTCGTTGCAGACATCCCACTGCTCTGTGTCCTGCCTCCCCACACACGAAGCAATGGTTACACTCCTGTGCATTTGTTCAGTACATTTCGGACAACGAGCTGTCCTTCTCTCACTGGACTGCAGGTTGTCCCAACAGTGCTTGGACAGTTCTGCTAGAGGTTGGCTGAGAAGGAGGTAAGACACCGAGGGATTTTCTGTCCGCTGCTCAATCAAAGAAGCCACCATGTGTGTCAGGTCTCTACCTGAGAAGTGAGTTGTTGTATTGTCTGGAGATTTCATTGTTTGATGGTTGTTTCCCGTGACTTGTGTTGTTGTTATGGGTCTCTCGTCTCAACCTGGCGCTGTGTGTTGTGTTACCTTTTGTCGGGAGGGTTGGCCCAGTCTGCGCTGGTGCTCGTTCTCATCACTCATTATTTTCATGACCTGGCGCAAGATTTCCTCATCTGTGACTTGTCTGTTTGAGATTAGAGGTCTCAGTCTCTGTCGGAGGTCAGCATGTTTTGTCCCCAAACCCTGATATATAGTATGGAGGAACACCTCCTGGATGGTCTTGGGGTCATATGAAATGTCTGCACTGGCCTGTCGGGACTGGAAAAGGATTTTCTGCTTAAGCCCAATCATGCGGTAGAGAAACTGCTGTGGTGATTCTTGGTCTGATTGTCGGGCGCACATCAATTCCTGGAACATCTCAGTCGTTGCTTTCTCTCCGAGGTGAGACCTGAGGAAGCCTTTGAGTTCAGATACTGTAATTGAATCTTTGTTTATGAGCATATCTTTAAAAGCCCCCGGTTTGATGATCCTCAACACCCCTCTCCCACTTCTGCTTCTGCAAAGCCCTCTTTCACTCCCTCGTCGATTTGTTTGCTGATATTGTTGTAATTTAAATCAGAGTTCTGATCCCCAACCTGACCACCATGTACTTTGAAGTCTCTGCGTTGCAGGTAGGAAAGGTCCTTCAGTATTACGGGTCTCTCTGAGGTCATCTGTGGCATACGGTGTAGCTCTGACTCACCCTGGTGGAGGTAAGTTGTGGGTGATGAGGTTTCTGTAAATTCACGTCGTCGCAGTTTCTCACCCAGCTCTTCATACACTTGTCTCAGTTCTTCTAAGGACTGTGTTGTTGTATTGGTATGAGGGTTAGAGTGGGGTTGTGTTTGCATAACTGTACTGTTAGGGTGAGAATGAGGTTGTTTGGGATTGTAGTGGATGGACTTTGACTAGGTGTAAAGTGTGTGCTACCATCACTCAATGTACTCACTGGAAAATTAACAGGATCATTAGCATTAATTACTCTCCCTATCAAATAATTTAAAACCAACAACTGACCCATACCCTCATCCTCAAGTCCTAGTAAGGTGTCAAATTGCATGTAGGAGACTACATACTCCATGCAGCCTTCTTCATCATTCGCATTCAGCTCTTCTTCATGTTGACTGTTAGTTGCAATGTCTTTTGCAACCTGATAGATGTCGTTGCTTGAGAGTCTGAATAGTTGTTTCTTGATGCCCCATACTAATTCTTTACGAGTTACTGACATGATGTATAGTCCTGATGTCCCCTTGTGGTTTGTGAGTTCAGTAAATCAGCGGTGTAGTGACTTAAGTGGCCTGTGCGTGTGTGCGTGTCGACCTCCCGATCACAGTGTGAGGCTCTGATGCTGGTGTGCGATGACCACAGGATCAGCAGTGCGGCTCCTAAGCGAGGTTGAGATCCCTTTTTCTCTTTGGTCCCCCTCCTCGGACACCCACGGGTTGACTCCTGGCCTGCAGCAACGTCCTCTCACCTTGGTCGCGTGGTTCTAATATCTCTGGATCTGCTCCCCCTATGGTTGTGATGAGGAGAGATCCCGGACGAGCCCCCACAGTTTGTTACGAGTTTCAAACGGAGTAACTGGAGTAACAAAAAGATGTTGACTGGGGTTCACTACTCTCAACTTTCGATGTCACCCTGGAACACAAAATCATACTCAGTTAGAGAAAGAGCGAACCGTCATCTTCTTTTCCAAATCTCAATATGAGAGACGAGGAAGACGTCCGTCCCTTAGGCAGCGCGGTGCAACAATACCCGCACTTTGGTTCCGCTTTCTTTGGTTCCCCCCTAATTTATATTGTACAACACAATAACAGTCGCAATTCTAGTGAACGCTGCATGGTATTAGATGAACTCATAGATAAACTCCTTTAGACGTTAAATTGTACCGTCACTTAAAGGTGTTCACGCGCTTACAATGGAAGTAAATGGAAACAAATTGAGGAGTTTTTAAAAACAGAAATGTGAAGCTTATACAGTTACATTAATTCTTCTGATTTGAGCTGTAAAGATATTTTACTAAATTTTAGATTCATTTTAAAGATGTAGATTTTGCATTGTCACAGGGTCAACAGAAAATTGTATGTACTAGTGGTCGACCGATATATAAGGCCGATATTTGAAATTTTTCAAATATCGGCATTAGCTGATAAGTTTTTCTATTTGGCCGATGTGTTCAAGGCAGGACTTTTATTTTGACAGCACTGAGAACGGCAGCACCTGAGCACACAGCGCTCACATTCTCCCTCTTCATTGTTTGCTGTCACAGTTCTTTTTAATAGGGATAGAGGTCTGTCTAATAAAAAGAGAGAATGTTAAACAAAGGAATTAAAAGGTATACAAAAAAGCATTATAACAATTGCATTATATTATTTGTAATAGAAAGGCAAACATAATGCTTTCTCGTTTACCATCAGCATTCAGCAAATATGTATTTATATAATTTAAACAGATCTTTGAATGCCTAATAAACATTTAATTTCACAAACCTTGCAGAATAAGTCGGATCGAACGTGTCAGTTGCGTTGTCTATGGAGGGTCAGAAAGCTCTCAGATTTCATAAACAATATCGTAATTTGTGTTCCAAAGACAAATTAAGGTCTTACGGGTTTGGAATGAAATGAAAAGTGAGTAATTAATGACAGAATTTAATTTCTTGGGTGAACTATCCCTTTAACTATTTCAAGTGTGAAATGCACTAAAAATAATGTTTACTGATTAGACCCATTCTCTTCCGTTGTATTCACACTGAACATATAGGCTTGAGCACTAGCGTGGGCATATGATATGCTTTATATATGTGTGAGACTGGTCTATAAGTAACCGTGACTGGAACCTACCAATCTATATTTTGAAGTTCAAGAACATTTGATTGTATTCAGGTCAATTTTACGTTCTCTATGAAAATTTAAGCATGTTGACCATAAAGTTGAATACCATCTATACTGATGGAAAAATAAGTCAAGTTCATGCTCTATTAAAGCATTATTTTCTTCTGTTGGACAGTCTGCATTGCTTATATTGGCCAGTTCCAATGAGGAAATACAGGCTGCATGGGAGGCAGGTAAATAATTTTTGACAATTTCTGTTTGCTCTGTAGTTCTGTTGCTTGGGTAACTGCGAAGATGATTTGACACTTACATTTTGTTCAATAGTCATATTGTCATCAGTTGGTGCTGTGTGGGTCACATGGCATCGTAGGGATACAATAACAGCTATTAACTCAATAAATATGTGTCACTGCTGAAACACTCGCTGTCTTTTGTTAAATTCTGTGGGAATGTAAAAGTCTTGACATTTCCCTCTATTTATTTTGAAACGGCACGTTTGAAAAAGAAACAGTTATAATAAATTGATTTGCAGCTGAGAGGAGAAAATGTGTATTTTACAAAACTAACCTCTCCATGATCCAGCACTGAGGGTGTTTGGCGGCATTAGGAAGAACCCTTGTGCATTTGCTTCCTGTTTATGCTGTTACTCAGCAATTCTGGAGTCAAAAGTCTGGCGGAAATTCAATGCATCAGCGTGTGGATCTCTGAATGCTGCTGGCTGTTAGGGCTGTGCGATATGACGATATATATCGGATGGACGAAATAAAAAGTCTATCGTTTCATATTATGTTTTATCGTTTATTTCGTGGTGTCGCAAAGTACATTGTTTACGGTACTTTTTCATAATTTCGATGACTGCGATCTTTACACGCCACCACGGGGCGTGAAGGGAGACAGGTGGAGAACGAAGAACTAAACGAGGGACTACATCTGTAGCATGGGCACTTTTAAGCACTGCAGTTTTAAAACAACCGATTTTAAACTGATGAAACGCAAACAACAGCGCTATGTGTGCACAGTCTCTGTTTCTGTGTGAGAGGACCGCGCTTTTTTATGTGCCGCTTTATTGGCTTTGAACGATTACATAAACACACTTATGCGTCAGAATCCCCAGTCTTTGCAAGTATTTCTGGTCCTCATGGAACACAGCGATTTAGGTCTTAAGAAAGAAAACAGCTGCAAGAGAAAACGCATATTAACAGTGTATTGGATCCTTTCGGTCTTAAAGGGGAAGCGGTCCATTCGTTCTGCCATTCATATTTCATAGCAATTGCTAGAAAATCTCTCACTTTTGACTTTACTTTTGTAACTTTAATAAGAAGAAATAAAATAAAAAAATGATATTTATATATATGTATAGAATCTATACATAATACACATGTTTAATTATATATAGGTCATAGATAGATAGATACAGCACTATCTAACTATGATAGATATAATTAACATGTGTATTATGTATAGATTCTATACATATATATAAATATTATAAAAAAATTATGATATATTTATATATATGTATAGAATCTATACATAATAACATGTTAATTATATATATCTGATACTGGAGATAGCAGATATAATATAAGATAGATATAATTGAAGACTAATTAATTTACACAATGTACTCCCCCTTGTTCTTTAGCGTCTCTTCTTATTTATTGTAGTTTTTTGTCCTATTAGGCTTGCAATTAGTTTCTTATTTTATCACTGACTGTTTATTTATCTTCAGTGAGCTTGAGTTTTTTTTTGTGTCTCTCTTTTTAGGCTTGTATTAGTTTGATATTGACATTGGTGACAAGGATTATGAAAATTCTATAGTATCAAAGATTTTAATATCATAAAAACCTTTTTAAAAGAAAAAAAATACTATATCAGGATATATATCGTTATCGTGATATAAAATTAGTCATATTGTGATATAAGATTTTGGTCATATCGCCCACCCCTACTGGCTGTTGTGTGAATGATGTCCAGCCATTTGTAGAATTACCACTTTGGGTCAGATAAACATGGTGGTTCTTAGTGAGTCGATGCCTCAGGCAATAATTGCAGATTAAAAGTTTGAAACCTATTTGCAGTCTCAGTAGGAACAGGTATACCAGTCTAGAGGTGATGTTAGAATCTTTATGTGAAAAGTTCCCTTTTCGGTTTAGAGTTAAAAACAGAATACATTCAAACAGCTTTAAGATGATTATTTCTGGTCGGCTCATTGTGGATGATCCTTAGGGAAAGAACAGGTTTTTGTGTTGTCCTTTAGCCAAAGGGAATCTGTGTACCATGTTATTCAAATGCAGACAAGATTAAGCAAAGCCAAATATATCACAAGGGCTAAATGACTCCGAAGATATAAGAGTAAATCATGACATGCTGACAAATTCTAACTTAACTAATCAGTTTAAGATCTCTTTTAGAGTCCTCCAAAGGAAAGTCTAGAGGAAGATGATTTAGTTGACAGGCTTTGTGTTACAATTAGGACTCTCATAAAAAAAAATGCAGCTATTGAACATCAAATACTGTGAAGTGATAATTCTGAGCTACTGGAGGATTTTGAGAGCAGATTGTGCATATTCAAGCGATCAATTTTGAACTACTTCTCGTGACTCAGTCCTCTCTGAGTCAATGTCACTCCCCCTCCCCGTTCTTTAAGTGTCTCTGGCTCTGATTTTCTAAGATCGCAAATAAGAGGTACTAATTTGCTTGTGCAGTCTAACATAGGCGTATTGCAGTTGATTTATTTTATTAATAATAATTGGGGAATAGGCACAAATATGTCAGACGTAATACATTTTTAACTGAAGCTTTTGCATTATTATTAACCAGCAATTCTTGGGTTTAATATCAACTTGGGTTTGCTATCAATTTTTGTCATGGTTTTTATAAACACAAACTTTTGAGTAAACCATGGCCTCTGTTTTTTCCTCTCTCTTTTTCTTACATGGCAACCAGGCTGCACCATACATAAACGATGTGATCTTTGAAAGCACTGAGTCATTGATATTCTCGTCTCTGAGGGCAAATTCATTTTGATTGGCAGGTCAGAGCTGTCTTTTGCAGCATGGGAGCAGAAAGAGCTGAGCTGAGTCAGGGCTGTCCTCTCACAGGACTTCACAGGGTTGACTGACAACAGTAACCTCTCCAGCAGAATCTTAATCCCACGCACAGTGCTGAAATACACATCTGTTGTTTGTTTTTTTTGCACATTTAGTGTAAAAAGTACTACACTTTCTTTCTTTCTTTTTTTTTTTTTTTTACTAATGACACAAAAACACACTAAAAGACCTGTTGTTGCTTCTGCAAAGTAATATCTGTGGGACTTGCTGTGCATTTTTATAAGAAATAGTGTCATTCAGTAAATTGGTGTTTGTTGGTTTGCGGGTGTGTAATTTGCTGGTGCGTGTTCAGTATCATTAAAATCTAGTTTTGCTTTGTTCAGACAAATTACTAACATGTTTTCCTGCTTTCTTAGCACTATGGTAACTGCCTGCATTAAAGTCAGACCACATAAAAAGATGTCTTTTTATGCAGTGACACACAAAGCTTATTATACAACAACTATGAGATGTTATGAAAGGCTTCACTGAGTTCACTTTGATGAAGCATCAGAAGAACAGTGTCTATGAGTCTCTGATGATTTGCATTAGTCAAACAAATATATATTTTTGTTGTAATTTTAAAATATATATTTTCAGGCTCGTAATTTTGTCCATGTAGATTTTTTTTAATCAATTTTATTTCTCTTTAATTCAGGTAAAAAAATTGCTCCTTTTTTCTTAAATCTGTACTCACAATAATTAAATTTGACTAGGTTAACAAAGTCCTGAGTTTAAATAAAATAAGAAACATAAATGGTGCTTGTGCATGTTATGTAATGTGAGATCAGAGGGCACTTCAGATCAGTTTCATAATCGACACTGTAAAAAATGATTCTTGCCCTCAGCAAATATTGCTATTTATATAATCAGATTTGACTAAAAACATTTTGTGCTTAGCTTAATTTTAAGATATATTTATGTTTATATATATATGTGGTGATAGATGGTGTTGCATTGGAACACTAACCTGAAAAGGAAAACATAATAAATGAAGAGAAATAATAAGTGTTACCAATAAAAAAAAATGTAATCATCTGACGTTCAGATAATTAAATTTAAGGTGCTTTAAGTAATAAAGGAAAAATATCTATTCTTAATGTAATAATGTAAAAGATATCAAATTGCATAATGTTTAAACCTAGACTTTTACGGTTAAATGTCTCCGTATCAGTATATCAAAACTTTGGTGGGAAACCTTAAATATTTGTGTATGATCAGATGAAGTTTCTAAGTATTAAAATACAATGTGGAAAAAAATGCTTAAAGTGTCTCTTAAGTAAATTGAGGAAATCATTTCTTACAGTGTACATGGCTCACATCACAATGTGAATGATTACTTGTAAAACTGAGGCGTTGTTTTCAGTCTCAGGTGTCTTCTTTCAACAGCTCTCAGTCGCCAAAGATCTCTCTTTGCATCCCAATCGCTTAATCACGCGTCAGGTTCAGCGCAAGAAGGTCATGTGGGTTACGTGCTCCAGACGTAACTGTAATTAGAGCGCAGGTATCCCACAAGACCTCGGGTCAGGTACACAGTGCAAAACCAAATTAGTATTCGTCCGTCGCTGGGGACGCAGGTCACACTTCGACGTACTCTGATAAGGGAAAAGTGCACACAAAGCTATAGATTAGAGGCTTTAATTTTAGGATGGTGAAAGCTTTACCTCAGCTCTGTCACTTGTGCTGCCAGCTTCTAGAGCTTTTATTCAGAATGTAAAAGGTCAGATTTTCTTTCAGCGTCTATTAAACTCCTACCTGGAGCCTTCACAGAGGCATGTAGTCTGGAGAGGTCATGGAGTCCTTGTGGCTAAAGAAAGTTTAATTAGAAATCTGTTTACAACGTTCTCAAAAAGTGTCATTTATTGTGTACGTGTACCTTGTTTTTTTATATTTTTACTTACAGTGCGTGGGAAAAATATTTTAGGTACGTCTATGCAGATTCACATTTTTGTGATACATAATATCTGCATTGCAGATTCATGAATTATAATGGATATATCTCATTGGACCAATATTTAGATTCAGTAACTGTGTGTACTGAAAATAGTGTGCAATACCTTAAAGGAATAGTTCCTAACAATAGTACAGTATATTCACCTTTATTTGGTTCCAAACCAGTAAACTTACTTTCTTCAGTGGGGCACAATAAAATATTTTTGGTGTCCAAACAATATTGGACTTTCATCAGATGGACCTTTTTTTTTTTCAAAAATGTGTGTGGATTCCTTAAGGAAGATCAAGTAATTCCTTAAGGACCCACCCTAAAGATGTGAAGGCAATTCATTAGGGCGAATAAAGGTCAAGTTGAGGCCCTTAAGGTTTCCTCTTTTTAGTGGAGTGGAGCCATTTAAAATGTTGTGTGAGAAGTGTCATTTAGCGCAATTTAGCATCATATTTTACAACTTATGGCAAATTGTCAGAATGTTTTTTTTCTTCCACTTTACATATAAAAAAATCAATTTAATAAAACAGTCAAAGTGATAGTTCTCCCAAAAATGAAAATTACCCCATGATTTACCCTCAAGCCATCCTAGGTGTATATGACTTTCTTCTTTCAGATGAACGCAATCGGAGTTATGTTATAAAATGTCTGACTCTTCCAAGCTTTACTTGGCATTAGGCAGTGAACGGGGGCCGAGATTTTGAAGCCCAAAAAAGTGCATCCATCCATCATAAAAAGTACTCCACATGCCTCCAGGGGGTTAATAAAGGCCTTCTGCAGTGAAGCAATGCATTTGTGTAAGATAAAATCCATATTTAAAAGTGTAATCTCTAGCTTTCTCTAACTGTCATACGTGCGTTCACGAGAGAGTGGTTTTCCATTGGATGAAGTAGGCGTAGCATAAAGCTCCAGTGAGAAGTGACAAACACAGAAGCGCAGAGGAGAGAGCAAAACAAAACACCGGTCACGAATTAGAAGTACAAAACGAGGATTTGTAAAGAAAAATGTCAAAGAACTTGGATATAAGCCAAGAGGAGACTGGTTTTCTGGTTTCCTTCGCTGTAAAAAAAAAAAAAACTTGGCTCTCGTGAGATTAGCATACTCTCACCAGAGCTTATGCTACGTCTACATCCTACGTCATCTACTGGAGCGCCACTCTCTCGTTAACACACACAAAATACATTTGATGTAGACTCCCATTCATTCCCATTCAATGTTATTTTTTCCATAATTAATTGCACCATATTAACATGTTAAATCGACATCGCTGTTGTAACCTTTTATCGCTGTTGTAAAAGCGATAAGCCACTTGAGACTTGCGTTACAGTGACAGTGAGGACATTTTAGGCCTTCAACTCTCAGCATTCACTCTGAGAGATGCAACTCTGTGCACGGTATTCAGTAGCAATCCCCTTTCAAATCTCCTCAATATTTTGCCACACAAAACAGAGAATGACTTCTCTCCCGACTCGCCTCTCTCTTTGATTTGCTCTTATCGGTTCTGTGGAATCGTGAAAGGCAGCCGATGGAAAAGAGGAGAGAGAGTAGGAGGGAGATAAAACACTTTTATTCGTCCTTAAATCCTCCGAGAAATGAGAGAGGGTGAGATGTCACAGTGGGACTGTAATGAAGAGAGAGCGCTAGAACATGCTCCATTGGATGAGTGTATCCCTTCTTTATTGAGTGTATCTCCTTGGGGGAAATGGAGTGAGTGAGGAGGGGAAGACCTTGGAGAGTGGCATCAACTGGGACACACACACACACACACACAGCTTCAGTCCCGAAGAGCATTTACCCTGGGAGCTGTTACCTTTATGCCGTATTGGTGACAAATAAGAGAAAAAAAGAGATTTGAAGTTCCTGCATGAATTAGGGATCAGAAATGCGATTGAGCTGAGGGTAAAAGCCACCTTTATGTGGGATGTGCAGTTACAGGCGCAGTGAAGTCCAGTCGCTGAATCGCAGAATGTGATTTCTTTGGCTTTCATTACACTGTCCCTGGAACTTCAAGGGTCTCTGTTGTGTGGAAGCAATTGTGTTTTCAGGTCACTGTGGGTTATGAGGGTGGCTCACATTTACACAATATTCAGCAGAGTTTGTTTTATTTATGTGCTTTTTCTTAGCTTCACAGCTACAACACAATGCTTTGCAGTGTTGAAGGTTTTAAATTGTGTATTTCTTAGGGTGAATAAATGTAACATCAGCCCTGTCTTAAACTACTTGAATGCACAGAGACATCTAGAAGTTCAGTGCACATTGTGATTCTGGCCATGAGTTTGCTGTGGTTGAATTGTGAGAATCACAAAATATTTATTTTGTTGTAGGGCAAAATCTACAAAGGAAGACATGCTCACAGACAAATGATTGACATGTCTTTTACTAGTCTGTCTTCACTAACATTGAAAAGTTTGGGTTTTTATTTTATTTTATTTTTTTAGTATTTTATAGAGCTGATAAAATGTAAAACTGTAACTTGAATGCAATGTAAGTCGCTTTGGATAAAAGCGTCTGCTAAATGCATAAATGTAAATGTAAATGTATTTTTTAACTACTAATATAATACTTATATTCAGCAAGAACACACCAAATTGTCATTTTCTAAACAAGGCATTGATATTTCAAATAAATGCTGTTCTTTTGAACCTTCTGTTCATAAAGGATTCCTGAAATAATGTATCACAAAAATATTAAGCAGCACAACTGTTTTCAACATTGATAATAATAAATGTTTCTTGACCATCAAATCAGCATATTATAATATAATATTAGTATATTAAAATAGAAAGCAGTTTTAAATTGTAATAATGTTTCACAGTGTTGTTTTTGATCAAATAAATGCAATCTTGCCTATAAGGGAAACAATCTTAGTAACATCAAGTTTCTCAGTGGTATGATGCAACGTAATATTGTCAAGCGGTCCTTTAAAGTTCTGATCAGTCTTTCAAAATTACCTTGAGTCCAAAGTCCACAAATGCTTTTTTAGCTGTAGACTTTTTTTTTTCCAGACAAAACTTTAATACATAGGCTTTTCTTTTTTCTTTTGTGGTGCAATTTTTTCTATTTATTGACTTCATTCATTTATTATGAAATTCATTTATATATATATATATATATATATATATATATATATATATATATATATATATATATATATATATATATAATTTTAATTATTTATTTTTGAATGAGGATGTAACATTTTGCCCAGTCAATACTGTCAGTCAGAAACAAACTCTTAACTACATTATACAGCTGGGCAAAAAGCCATTAATGTTGCTTTTACTGAAGATCTTACTGGGGTCAAATCATACAATCTGACAAGCAACAATCATAAAGAATAGAAAACAGACCTTATGTAATCCAGTTTAATGTTGCTAGTGGTTCAGAAATTGCTTGATAAGAAATAAGTTTATCATGATTTAATCAGTTGTCACATTTCAATATTTCACAGTAAGTCTCTATTATTTACTGTGTCCTAATTTATTTGAGCTGAACGTCACTATTCATAAATCATTTGAATAAATGAATCAGATTTTGCAGTATACAGCAGACTGTTCTTCGCCTAACTAGTGTGCAGTTAGGCATTAACATGAAAACGAAATAACAAGTTACTTGTTCACAGCAGACAGGGTTTCTGCACAGGAGGAGCTGTCACACGGATTGTCAAAACAAAGCCGCTCCGGGCGTGAAAATTGTCCCACATTCATGCAGTCTGTCCCCTGCCACACCACTGCATGTGCTTTGCAATCAGGAGGGAGCAGAAAAACCTCTCTCGACCCTGCTAGGTATTTGGGGAGCACAAAGAGAGAAAAGCTAGAGAAAGACTTAGAAAAAAGAGCCGAGACTGAATGGAAGGTGGATGAAAAGGTGGTTTTTGGCTGTCACGGGTCTAGCTGATAGAAAGCCTCAGGCCTTTCTCCCCGGATGCATAGCGACTGACAGCCGCCTTTAGTGACACGGGATGCTGTTCTCCGTCTACAATCCGGAACATATTGACACTCACTCCAGTCATCTGCCAGCGCGCCACAGGCTACATGTAGGATCAGTTTTTCTTCCATATCCATCGCTTTGAGTTTTTTGTGGGCTCATTCTCTTTAATAATATGTATGTGCATTTAGATGAAATTACTGTTTACAAACAAATTCTTAGCAGATGCTTCAGAGTTCTTGAGGCAGCTGGAAAAGATCTGTTTTAGATCAGCTCTTAATTCAGATTGAGCTGAAAATGACCAAAAACATCAAAACTAGTGCTGTCAAAAGATTAATCGCATACAAAAATAACATTTTTGCATCCAACAAAGGTCTTTGGCCTTGTCCCTTACGCACAGAGATTTCTCCAGTGTCTCTGAATCTTTTGATGATGTTATGCACTGTAGATGATGAGATTTGCAAAGCCTTTGCAAGTTGACATTGAGGAACATTGTTTTTAAAGTATTCCACAATCTTTTTACACACTCATTCACAGATTGGAGAGCCTTTGCCCATCTTTACTTCTGAGAGACTCTGCCTCTCTAAAACATCCATTTTATAGCTAATCATGTTATAGACTAGGGGTGGGCGATATGACCAAAATCTTATATCACGATATGACTAATTCTATATCACAATAACGATATATATCACGATATAGTTATTATTATTTTTTTTATATTAAATCTTTGATACCATAGAATTTTCATAATCCTTGTCACCAATGTCAATATCAAACTTATAGAAATATAATACAATATAAAACAAAAAAGGCGTGTAAGAACATGCCTTTTGTGTGTGTGTGTGTGTATTGTATTGTGTAATGTGTATTGATGTGAATTAATGTTAGACAGTAAACGCTATTGGATGCAAAAAAAATTGGAAGAAATCCCAACAATAAAGTGAAATTAAATTGAATTGAATACAAGCCTAAAAAGAGAGAGAAAAAAAACAAACTCAAGTTCACTGAAGATAAACAGTCAGTGATTAAATAAGGATAAGAAACTAATTGCAAGCAATAGGTCAAAAAACTACATAAATAAGAAACGCTACATACATTGTGTAAATTAAGTCTTTATTGTGTTAATTAGATAAAATTAACACGTGCATTATGTATAGAATCTATACATAGGCTATATATAAATATATCATTATTATTATTATTATTTAATTTATTCTTATTAAAGTTACAAAAGTGATATGGTCAAGAGCAGTGAGATATTTTCTCTCACTGTTGTTTGATTAATGGCAGACAGGATGAATATTGGACAGCTTCCCCTTTAAGACCGAAGTCCGGATACAATATACTGTTACATATGCGTTTTTTTCAGCTGTTTATTCTCTCTTCAGACCTAAATCACTGTGTTTATGAGGATACTTGCAAAGACGGGGATTCTTATGCATATAGTTGTGCTTATGTAATCGTTCAAGGCCAATAAAGCGGCAAAAAAAAAATGTGCGCTCCTCTCCCACAAAAACAGAGAAGGCGCACGCATATAACAATTGTTTGTGTTTCAACGGCTTAAAATCGGTTGTTTTAAAACTGCAGTGCTTAAAACGCGTGTCCATGCTACAGATGTAGTCCCTCGTTTAGGAACGAGCTCCTCGTTCTGTCCTGGCTGATCGTGCTCCTACTCGGAGCCACCTGCTTCTGTCTCCCCTTCATGCCCCGTGGTGGCGTGTAAAGATCGCACGCAGTCATCCAAATGATGAAAAAGTATGACCGTAAACAATGTATTTTGCGACACCACGAAATAAACGATAGAGCATAATATGAAACGATAGACTTTTTATTTCGTCCATTCAATATACAGTATATCGTCATATCGCACAGCCCTATTATAGACCGGATGTCAATTAACTTAATTAGTTGCTAGATGTTCTCCCAGCTGAATCTTTTCAAAATTTCTTGCTTTTTCAGCCCTTTGTTGCCCCCGTGCCAACTTTTTTGAGACCTGTAGCAGGCATCAAATTTGAAATAAAGCTAATTTTGTGCATAAAATTGTAAAATTTCTCAGTTTAAACATTTGTTATGTTCTCTGTTATATTGTGAATAAAATATTGGCTCATGTGATTTGAAAGTCTTTTAGTTTTCATTTTATTAAAAAAAAAAAAAAAAAACGTCCCAACATTTCCGGAATTCGGGTTGTATATATTTCAGAAAATTTTTATGTTTATATATTAAATATATTTATTTATAATATAAATTATATTAATATAAATATAGACATGTAAATACATCTAAATGTTTTCTAAATATATACTGTATGTGTGTGTATTTATATATACATAATAAATATACACAGAACACTCACATATATTATGCAAACAAAAACGTTTATTTTGTATGTGATTAATCGCGATAAATCGTTCGACAGCACTATGAAAAAAAAGGGCTGTGGCGATAAAAGGTTGGAAAACTTTGACACCCATAATGCACAGGGCTCGATTAGACTATATGTGAGTGAGGATACAAAAATGGTTGTAACATGGTAAAATAACACACATTGTTTATTTACTTACAGTACCATTGTAAAAGTACAAAGCGGGTTGCAAATCTGTAAACTTACCCTTTAATAAGACCTGTATGAATCACAGCTGCATATCTCCCAGAGAGCACTGCACAAACCCTGAAGTCACAAATGGCTTATTTGACATTTTAAAGCACAACTGCAGTCACAAATAAATTAAGTACATGACAATTTATTATCTCACAGCCACCAGTGTGGGAAACATACTTGTGTTTTGTGAATGGATATGAGAATAAAAACCTTGAAACAAATCAAAAAGGTGATTTGTTCAGTGTTGTGCGGTTATAGATTTGCACCAATTAAATCATGTCTTTACAATTTTCCTTCAAACGGAGCACCTGGGAATATCAGACAACTAGTCTCTCTAGTCAATGCAGTCGATGTAGAGATGGGACTCCAGGCGTGAGAGAGGGAAACTCAGCAAAGTAGAGTAATTAGGCCTGTGGCAGAAGTCCGGCCACCCCATGCCTCAGTGTGCATGTGTGTTTGAACCAACGACTGGCTAAAGTGAGTATTAACAGAGGCGTACAAATATGACAGAAAAGCTTTTTTTAAATTCCAGTCATATGGGTAATATTGACGCCTTGCTGTGTTCCAGTCCTTCTGGGCTCAGGGAATGGCTGAAATAGTTGTTACTTTGAGGATCAGACTGTGCAGTGTAGAAAAAAAATGTTAAAGGTATAGTTCACCCAAAAATGAAAATTTCTGTCATTGTTTACTCACCTTAATGTCAATTTAAACCTGTATGACTTTCTTTCTTTATTATTACGTTCAAAAAGTTTATTTTGTATATTTTCTTTTGTATATGTGTTCCACAGATGAAAGTAAGACAGAGAAGTTTGGAATAACATGAGGGTGAGACTGAATGATGACAGAATTTTCATTTTTGGGCAAACTATCCTTATAAGTCACATTTCTAAACACAGCAAGATGATGCAAAGCTTTCTTAATTATTATAGCTCCCGGGGAAGAAATCTAACAGCCTTCTAAAGTGCAGTCACAGATATTGAGATTGCAATAGAATATGACTAAATTAATTGTAATATAAATATTTGACACACGTGTATATATATATATATATATATATATATATATATTTATTTATATATTTATTTCTGTTCATCATGACAACTCTCGGAGGGATTGGCATGGATAATGTACATGACAATGTTAATCTATTTGGTCTTGGCGGAATAGATCTGCTACGCTGCTGCTGCGGCAGAGCAAGTACCGAGACTTGCTACTGCAATACATCCACAACATACTGCTGTGAGCATGTAGGAAATACTTGCTGCTGCACATATAACACATATGAATAACCCCCATATAGCATACATGAATCACCTCGTAGCAGATCTATACAGGTGGAGCTGGGGAAGGTGGAGGGTTTCTGAAGTGCGCTGCGAAATGCTACAGCAAACAAAATCCAGGTATTTGAATATTGAGCAGTGAGCTCATTGGCTACTGATACAGCAGAAAACCAATCAGCTGTGCCATATCATGATGTCATTAGGTCAGATTGAGTTAGACCTATCGGACTACACCATCTAGAGTTTCATGCCAGAACTCTGTATAAACACACACACACACACACACACACACACACACACAAAATACAGTGAGTAAATGTAGGCCCAATGAACAATGTTCACTGTTCTTGTCTCTTGAAACGAGCCAGACTCAAAATCACTTTCAGATAAGGTGTATAAACGCACAGGTGGTTTTACAAAAGAATCCATCAGAACCTTCTTTTTCCAGCAACAGAGCTTAATGCAGGATCATTAATCAAAATAATGAGAGGAGCATGAGTATAAAGAGAGGCAGGTTTTTACATTTTCTGAAGAGTGGTGCACACTTATACAAAGTTAAATTGCCACTGTGGTTGCTAAGGTATTCTGGGGCAGTTTCTAGGATGTTGCTAGGGTGTTGATACTAATTCTGGCCAAAAGTGCCCACTGCAAGTCTGGTGATGTTTATACTCCCAAAATTTTGTGGCAAATGAAATACAGGCAGGATTACAACAGGGAAGAAATCTAAAGCACAAACAACTTACGCAACACTGCCTTTATTACATTTTCGTCTATTCAACTTCTTTATTTCAGATTAATCTCAAACAATCACCCGTGCATGATATGCTGGTATGTGGTCTGATTCTAAAACAATATCCCACAGATCCATAAATGCAATTTCCTGGTGATGGAGTGATTTCAGGCATATGCGTAAGCTGGAGAACTTTGCTCCAGACCAATTGAGTACGATGGAGGTGGGAGGCGAGGTTGGTATACATAAGTATTTGCTATTTCGTTTTATGACTCCCAAAGGAGGGATATCAAAGAGAGGAGAAGAACAGAGGAAAACAGGGCAAATAAAAGAAGGATGCAGAGATATTGTATCGACTCTACTGGGGCACATTACGGAAATGAATAAACTTAATTCTTGTTATGAAAACAAAAACTTCTATAAAGAGACAGACAAATAGAAAGAAACGAAAGCTTTTAAAGATGTTAAATGAAGGAGCGAAGCAGGGAGTAATGATACTAGGTGATGTAAGAGGCATCTTTAAATCATTCATCATTTTTAAACGTGCCGTCTGTGCTTGAGACTATATTAGACTATTAGGCTATCTATTCCAAACACATCATAATTTCTAAATTTTATTTTTCATGATAAAGGGGAATATTTCCTGCTCTCCCACCCTCCTTCCCTCTTTTTTTCTTCCATTTTTTTTCCTTCATCTGAATTCTCCTCTCAGGGACAAGCTGTTTCTATGCATGAACTTGCACGAGAACATCACTATACAGTACAAAGGTCATACTGTACAATGTGTCATTTTTTCAGATTCAAGACTAGATGAAATCAGTCAGAAATTTACATACACAATGGTGTCCAAAATCTGAGAGTGTTTTGAAAAATCTTGATTATATAAACTTTTATTGATTTTTGATGATGATGATGATTGAGGTTTCTGCAACAGTTGAATAAGAATTGAATGAGAAAATATTTCACAAAATATGTTAAATCAAGTAGTATAATGGCTGACATTAAAGTATAATGACATACCAAATGCTAAAATCTACTTTAAAAAAAACAACTAAAATACATACATGCATACATATACAATTTGTTACTTTAAAAAAGTAAGAAAAATATTTTTAATAAAAATTTGTAATGAAAATTATATATATTTAATTTTAAATACAATTTTTACAAAGTTATAAATAAAAATTGCATATGAGTGTGTGTATAGATAGATAGATAATTTGATATGTATATATATATATATATATATAGACTAAGCCAGGATTAGGCCATAGTTCAATTTGGAGTTTTAAGTAATTTAAAAACGTGCCTTAGAAAAAAAACATTACTGGTGTGCATCTTGAGACAAAATAAGGGCACTGATATATTTTAAGATCAGTCAGTGCAAGTTTCTTACAGTTTAAACAGCTCAGACTTACATTTTAGTCTGGGACTAGGCTTAAGCCTTGTCTGTGAAACCGGCGGGTTAACTCACACGGAGTAGCAGTAATCACCCATTTTATGCTAGCCTTTCATGTCACAGTCTGTGACTTTCATCCTCTGCAGGAAACAGTACTATTTTCCTTCTCAAATTCACAGCATCCAATTAAAGCTCCTCTATTACACACACACACACACACACACACACACACACACACACACACACACACACACACACACACACACAGTCAAATTCAAAGAGGACCAAGAGTCCCAACTGCTCAAGGCCAGATTACATCTATCTCCATGAGAAGCCATCAATCACACACGCATATTCTGAAATTAAAATATTCCCTCCTAGATTTGACATTGCGTCTTTGTTCCCAATCCCGTGTTCGCATAACAACAGATGTAGCCAGCAATAACCCTCATCTACTTCCAGTGGAAGTCACATCACTGTTTCGATAGGCTGATGTTGGCATAGCAACAGTCGAACTGAAGATATTCCGCTTCAATTGTTTTATTACCCAGCCTTCCCTTGGCAGACTCTTTGCAGGCATGACAGTGACAATAATGAACCAGCAAGAGAAGTTTGAACTTTAGGTGATGGGGAAAAAAGTGATTTTAATCATGTTTTACTCCATTTCTTTAATCAGAGATAGTTTGGCATGATGCATACGCTGTGTTGTCTTTCATCTTTTAAATTGGTTTTGAGAAATATTATGATCTCATTTTAACATGATTAGAATGGCGAACAAGCTCAGGTTAGGTTTTCACAATGTAAGAATTATGGTGATGTTCAAAAAATGCATCTACTTTACTGACGAAAACCTTTCCTCAGTAGACTGGATCAAATTTAATCTCATCTGTTAAGAAATGGCCCCTTGTCTGGAGATGAGTTGTCACAGTAACACTCCTCTAAGTGCTGTTGGCTCTTTTAAAGTGTGACAGACTTGCGGTTTTAAGCAATAAATGGATTTTAAATGGTTTTAAGTTCTGAGTGCTAATTAAAGAACTGCCTGCACATCCACTCAAAATAAGCTTTTAAGAGTCCAGACTCTTTCACTCAGCATATGCTTGTGTGTGTGTGTGCGCAAGAATACATGCATGAGAGACTGTGTGTTGTGTGCACACATACTCTATGCATGTCTGTATCAATGCGTCTATAATTTTTTTTCTTGTCTTTCAAGAATATGAAAAAAAAATCTAAAGCATTTTTACAGTAATTTCCATTTAAACAAAGTCTATTTAAATAATCAATTTAAAGAGAGTATATAAATGTATGTGCATACTGTATATATTTACATATGTATGTGTATATATATATATATATATATATGTATTGCTTGCTATGTATTGATATAGATTATTGACTTCTAATACTACTGTCTGTAATGAATGTGATATAATGGACTTGAATCAACTTCTTTTAAGGCTTTTTTAAGCAAATGTTGATAAATGTGATTAATTTGCTTTAGTATTTGGCATATCATGTAATTCATTAAAGTTAATTTTTAATCAGACAATAGATATATTTTAAGAATTAAAGCCTGTCCTTAGTTCTAGATAGGTTAATAGATTAGTTTTCTAGTGCATACAAACCCTCATTTCACAGTCTAGGGGTCGTATGATAGTGTGGAAAAACTGATCAGTTCACTTTAGATTTCAATCCAGACCTCCCTGCACTGCTCCCTCTCTGTCCCTCTGTTTTTCTCCCCCTTTGTTCCTTTCCCAGCCTCACTCTCTGGAAATGTCTCAGAAGGAAATGAGGTGAAAAGTTGGCTTTAATGGAATAAATGTCTGCAGTAAGCTCATACCGGTTCTGCGTCAGGTTCTCACGGGAGGTCACAGCACATTAACCCGCTCCGGTATTCACTTTGACTAAAGGTTGAGGAAAAAATCTGCAGTGCTCCTCACGGATCATCGCCGCTGGTTTCAGCACTCACCTGAACCATGTTGTCGGCAAATGAGTTAAAGTTGCTATTTCTTCTAGCTTTTCACTGTTTATTTTGCCTCACAGGTTCCTGTAGTGTGGATAGGTTGAAAGACTAAATGGACTCAAAGGCGATCACATCTTCTCAAGAACTCAGATGTGGTTTTTGTAGCCGGTGCTTTGATGTGTCTCTTTGTGTGTACCTTTGCCCTCCTTTGATTGTTCCCTCTCTGCTTTCCTGGATGTAAACGCCTACACAAGCTGATGTGTCACATTAGTTTCAAACAAAAACAAGTGAAAACCTTTTGGAAATGGCTGGTGGCTCATCTTCTAGGACCCGGAAGAAAGATCCTGGAAGTCTCCACATCCTTATCTTCAACTGATTTATCGTACTTTTGATGCTTCATGTAAATACTCCCTGTTATTGATTTTTTTTTTCATGTACTTTTCCTTATGTAGCTTTTCCTGTTCACCATCGTCAAAGGTTCCCTTGTTTGAGAGCAGCAATGTTTAGGGGCCGGTTTGGCAGCCTGGCTACAGCACCAGACCCACTGGAAAAGGAGTAGGCCTATGTTTCAAGATACTTTGTTCTCTTGTCTGCATGTCTCTCTTGCTCGTATGCCGTAAAAAAAAAACATATGTCTTAATGATCATTTTCTAAGTGTGCCAATTCATTTTACTGAGAAACAACCTAAAATTTAAGCAATTGTGCAGTTAAATAAAGGCTGCCATTGCTCTCCTGTTCACAGTGCTTTTCTTTTTTGCTGACACTCTTGGGTACTTTATTAAGTGTTACAGTGAGTCACAATGTACTGCCATTGTATTAAATTCACCCAATCAGATATTAAATGATCACCTTTTGTGTTTGCAGAAGAAAGAAAATACAAGTGTCTTTTAGTACATGTATGTTTACTTTGAGGCATGCATTTATATGCTGGTGTACTCTTAAATATTGACAGTTTACTTTTAGCAGATATATATTTAAAATATATTTCTCTGTAACAATCCAAAATATTGATTACTTCAATATTAAAGCACTAAACAGATTTTTGTCCACTCAGATGTTAGGAGCTCTCTCTCTCTCTCTCCATTGAATTCACAATATTGTTCCCACTCAGGATTGACTCTACTAGATAAGATCTCATCTCAGCTTACTCTTCTCACACACATCACAATCACTTACTAACACACACACCAATCCCGCCTCAAGCCACCACTCTCATCATTTTTGCCAGAGCATTCAGCCAAACTCTCTGATAAAGCACGCCATCAGGACTGTTATCCAGAAAATGGTGATATATTAGACCACAACACTGCAAAAAACAATGTCAGTCTCTAATAAAATAAATAGTATGCTTGATTAGTCTTCAGAATGCTGCTAGTCACCAACAAGTCGACCATATGTCCTATGTATTTTCTCCCATTCATCATACAGATGGTGGTCATTCATCATCAACACCAGCTTTGTTTTTAGTAGAGTTTTAGGGGCCGTTCATACAGAAACACACAGTTTCTGTGGCCATATGCGGATTCTCTAACCTGCAGAGGACTTTGGCCTAAAATGCCCTGGTGTGCAGTGTATCAGTTGGACTCAGTTAGCTTTTAGGATATATGTCTGTAAATTAATTGCTACTGCAAATGTCTATTTTATGGTTAATTCACATGGATAAGCAATATCTAGAAATTGATGGGCGATCCTCCTGCACACTGCTGGCACAGGTAATTTACCTAACAGAAACTTTACCTAGCAGAAATTGCTTAGAATACAATATACAATAATTAATTCTGTATATCTATACTAAATACTCTATACTAAATTGCATTAGAATCCAATGTCTTATAATATCTTTCTCAAAGCAACAGTATAAATACTTGAAAATAAAACTTTGCATATTTAAGTCCATAAGTCTGAATATGTTGCAAAATGAGATGCTGCAAAAGACGCGTTTACATAGAACAATTAATGTTGAGCAACTTTAGACATTGACATGGCAGTCTATTTTTTGCCCTGAGAACAAAAATAGTTCCAAATGAAGCCACAGCAGAATGACAGTTCATTATTTCCCAGCAGCACACAGTAACTTCATTTCTGAATGAATGAATGAATGAAAAAATAAAACAACTTTTAAACTAAATTGTCACCCATTAAGATAATCGTTTAGTTTCTGAATGAGTGAACTGGTTGAGTTGAAGATTCAGTGACTCGCTCATAAATAGTCACTTATTTCGTTCCTAAACGAATCAATATTTTTGGCACTTGTGGAATAATGTAACTCACAAAAGGTTCACAGAAAAAAAACAGAGAAATATATATATATATATATATATATATATATATAGTTGATTCAGTTGTTGAGGGAGGAACAGATTTAGCCAGCTGTTTGGTTACCCTCTCCAGTCTAATTGGTTAACCTCTTGTCTTCACTCGGGAAGTGTAGCTGAAGCCACAACCATGGTTCTTTAACCTCTACAGAAATCTGATCAATGGAACACTATCGCCTCACAGCAAATCTACCATGTGGATGCACTGATCGGCTGTCGCCCTGGGGTGGGCCACCCGTTAGATCATTATAAGTATGCTACTAAAGAAATTGACATCCGGTATGTATGTGGCTGACACATTGATGAACGGCTGCATTACATGCATTAAATGCAGCCGCCATGACACAACAGAAAAGACAAAGTCAAACACAAAGTGACTTGCAGGAAATCCATCCTGCGATCACATCGGCACAAATGCAACACATAGCGGTAAACAAGCAAAATCGAATGTGCTAGGAGACATACTTGGACGGATATTAGTAAATTAGAGAGATTGACATACTTTTGGATTCCCATTGGATTATTTAACTGTGCTTGACAGTATTGCCCTTTTTTAAATCAAAGATCGAGGAGCCTCCAGAGCCCTGAATATGTTCATCAAATGAAGATGTGTCCACATCTTGGATTCCATTCAGAAATGTCCCAAGCTTTCACTGTGTATCTCATGCTTGGCAAAGATGCACAAATAAATCAATTAGGAAGGCCCACGTGAGTCAAAGCAAATCATTTCCTTTAAACCGCGTGAGTAAACTCGTCTAATAAGATTATTTTACGGTGCTGTGCATATAGCTTCGTCTGCATGTGAAATTGAGCATGGCTGGCCAGGTGTGTCTCTCTCCATGTGTGTCTGTGAGGGGTGCAGGGGTTTGATCTGGTCTGGCTCGACTCCAGATCCTTCTTTCTCACAGTAATTGATGCTGGCTGTGGCGAGCTGTCGTCTCAGCCCGGCCAAGCAAGAGAATTATTAGAAATGCAGTAATGCAGGTTGACAGATCTGTGAAATCAAGACCGGGCTGGTCACAGTTCAAAAATGCCATTAAAATAGTCTATTGGCAAGATTCTGGACAAGCTTAGAATAATGGCATATTCTAAGGGTTGATAGATGGACGTATGTTTTTGTTTTTGAATTAATTTGATGAGAATTTCAACTTTATTGATAAGCATTAATACTGATGGTCAGCATGTTGCACGCTCACATAGACACCACTGCATTCCTCATCAGCGTGGAAAGAGCAAGTGTGTGTTCCTGCTGACACTGCACAGATTCACACTTTAATCACTCCCATCAGCTCGATCAGAACTTAGCATCCATTTAGCTCACCCTTCTGGGGATGAAAGTGGAAAATCCAGGTCTAAATCTGATCTGTGGATCCCAGGGTTCTGGCTAGAGAAATAAAAAGCTGATTATTTTGAGGTAAATATGTCTGTTCACAGCGTTCGGCCTCCTGGGCAAAGCTGGCCATGGTAATTGGAAAGAAGGACAGTTATACTCTAAGCTGAGAAATCAGACGTTATGATGTTGGTCTCTTTCCATTGATTATTGAGATTATGACTCTGCCTTTGTCTGTTTTTCCTCACGCCTCTAACACTTACTGCTTTCTGCTTCTTGTACACATTTTACTTCTTAGGCTTGTTTATACTTGGTAGCCTATTAAATTCCACATCTTGTGATCGAGCGAGACTCATTGGTGCATCTTAAATGCCTTCTTCTGATTGGAAGGTGAGTGGAAGGTGTTTGATTTACTGACTACGTATAGTTCAATGACTTTAAAGTGTGGAAATGCCCTTGGCAAAGTGGACATGACTTTGCATTTAACACAAAATACAAAAAACATTTTATTGAATTAAACATGAATGAAAAGTACTAGATATATTTACAAACTGTATTCTAATTGGTCTTGTGAGTCAGTCTTAAAGTTATAAAGGTGTGCTGACCCAATAATCTTTAAAGAAGTTAATTTTGAGTAGAGTAATAAGCATTTTAGACACAATATTGCCAGTTATTTTGTCTGTCTGTGCTTTGCCAGTGAAAATAGTTCCAAATGAAGCCACAACAGGATCAAAGGTTTTGTGTTCTGAGAAATACACTAGTGGAGTTTCGCTCCTAAATAAATAAACAAATTGTTTGTAAGAAAAGTATAAGTGAATGATTGATTGAGTGAATCAGTCATTAGTTTGGTTCCTGAATTAATTGGTGTTTTGATTGAACTGGTTGGATGATTCAATGATCCACTCAAACATTTTATTCGGTTCCTAAATATATATATATCTTTTTTTTAACCCTTAAATGCATACCTCGGGTCTAGAGACCCAGGACATCATTCTCTACCCTTTCCCTCCTTCATTTTTTTAAAGTTAGACATCAACTTTCTTAGTATTCCTCAATCTATTCATTATAATCAATAACAAGAAAAATATATATATAAAAGAGTGCCTGTTTTCTGATTATTTTTTTGTAAAAAGTGTATAGGGTCGCGAGGTATGCATTTTGCATTTGTATGAGTATTTTTTTCCTGCTCAACTATATTTACATATCTGATGACTCAATATGTGCATTGCATCTTTATTCCTCGAGGTGGCACTCTGTTTGATACACAACGATGATGTCATATTTCACTCATAATTACTGCAGGCATAAAACAAAAGAATATCATAAGCAAAAATTTAACTGGTTTGGATGGCTTTACTGCAGAGTAATTACTGTATGTAATGAAATATAAATATCACTGTCATTTAATGGTGGATGTGGTGAATAAGCTGCCAGTGATCAAAATATTGATTTTGAAGTCATTGAAAACAGCAATTTTGAGAATATGATTGTGATCGCGAATATGAGCCAGATGCTGAATGTATGTGGAAGTGCGCTCTGACGATGACAGCGATGGTAAAATCATCGATGAACCCTTTTAACAGCGAAATATGATGTAATTGTAAATATCATCCGTGCTATTGCAGTTACAGTTAGAGATCCATCCGTGGCAATATAGGTCCGGGTTTAAAACCCGAATTGTAATAATGTTTGGCGAAACATTCATTCGTTTAAGGGTTAAGAATTATTATTATTTTTTTTTTATAAATTGCTTGAGTAAATGAGTCATGATTCACTCATAAAGTCACTTGTCGTAACATACAGCACAACAGAAGTTTGGAAACATCTCAGGCAAAGTAGGGTTTGGGACAATATCAGCGTAAATCTTAATCATATTGTGCTAACTGAAAACATTCTTTTAAATGAAAAAGGAATGAATTCATAACTTATAAATTATTAACAATTAAACGTATTTAAAACTGTGTTGTATTTACAATCAGCTGCACTAATTATAAGTTACTTTAAAGGGGTATAGAGATCCATAGATAAGATCAAGCTAAAGACTAAAGTCTCAAAACCAAAGAGATATTCTTTATCAAAGTTCAAACAGACCACGTCTTCCATGATGCTCATTCAAACACGGTTGCGATGTGGGAATATTTGTGTAATGCCGCCCAAATGTTCACGCAAAGAAAAAAGGCATGGTTTCAGTAACCGCAGTAGTGTTGATGCAGGCAGTCATGTCAGGGAGACGCAGTGTGTTTCTATTTGAAAGCAAAAGCACTTTATTTGGCCTTCCGAAAGTAGATGAGGGAATCATTTTCATTTTTGGACGACCGTTTCGTGAACCTTGGAGAGGAGGTAGTTCTGACTTTGCTATGACAATCTGGCACTTCTGAATCAGCGACTGTAAGTATGTTTTGTTATTATTTTAAGTATTTGCTATTGACTGTTCAAATGCAGAGTTTTGCACGTTGTGTGTGTGTGTGCGCGTGTGTGTGAGAGAGAGAGACAGGGTCACATCACAGTGGAGTCAGCTTTCTTAATCGCGGCTTGTTTGCAAACACATACGAGCTTCATCACTGTGTCTGTCACGCGACTCTGTTCCCCTTTCGGACTTGAACTGATGGTAAAACTAAAGACATTATTAACTGTCTTTACATTTATTTTGAAAGCAGAAGCTCACGATTATGGAAAGGGGTGTTACATTTCCGACGAGTGCTTGTGGTGTTCGGCCAATCACAATGCACTGTGCCAGTTGGCCAATCAGAGCAGACTGCGCTTGTCGGAAGGAGGGACTTTGTAGAAAACGACGTGTTTGAGAGAGGTGGGGCATAGAGGAACTACAATAATGTACAGTATTTGAAAAATAATGTGTTTTTTGAACATCAAAGCATGTCAACATATTCTGTTACACCAAATACACAAAATAATGATCTTTAAAAAAGCATCATATGACCCCTTTAATGCATTTACACAAATAAATAATTTATAGATTAATGCTGATATTGTCTAAATCCTCACTATGTCTAGAGCATTTCTGAAAATTTGGAGGGCACAGTACATCCTTCATTATGTCAGTATGCTGTATGTTGATAAAGCACAAAAAAGTTTTAAGAAAGAGGTAGAAAAGGGCAGCATTCTCAGTAAACTGATAATTGCATATCTTAATGATATGATGCACTGATGCAATTTATATACAAATGCTAGAAACACAGCAGCTATAGAAAATGGATTCTCATATACAGGTGCATCTCAATAAATTAGAATGTCGTGAAAAAGTTCTTTTTTTCTTGTAACTTATTTCAAAAAGTGAAACTTTCATATATTTTAGATTCATTACATGTAAAGTAAAACATTTCAAAAGTTTTTTGTTTTAATTTTGATGATTAGAGCTTACAGCTCATGAAAGTCAAAAATCAGTATCTCAAAATATTAGAATATTTACATTTGAGTTTCAATAAATGACCATCCATACAGTATACATTCTGGGTATCTCTTGTTCTTTGAAACCACAATAATGGGGAAGACTGCTGACTTGGCAATGATCCAGAAGACGAACATTGACGCCCTCCACAAAGAGGGTAAATCACAGAAGGTCATTACTGAAAGGTGTGGCTGTTTACAGAGTGCTTTATCAAAGCATATTAAATGCAAAGTTGACTGGAAGGAAGAATTTGGGTAGGAAAAGGTGCACAAGCAACAGGAATGACCGCAAGCTTGAGAATACAGTCAAGCAAAGCTGATTCAAACACTTGGGAGAGTTTCACAAGGAGTGGACTGAAGCTGGAGTCAGTGCATCAAGAGTCACCACGCTCAGACGTCTTCAGGAAAGGGCTACCAAGCCACTTCTGAACCAGGGACAACGTCAGAAGCATCTTACCTGGGCTGTGGAGAAAAAAAACTGGACTGTTGCTCAGTGGTCCAAAGTCCTCTTTTCAGATGAAAGTAAATTTTGCATTTCATTTGGAAATCAAGGTCCCAGAGTCTGGAGGAAGAGTGGAGAGGCACAGAATCCATGTTGCTTGAAGTCCAGTGTGAAGTTTCCACAGTCGGTGATGATTTGGGCTGCCATGTCATCTGCTGGTGTTGGTCCACTGTGTTTTCTGAAGTCCACAGTCAACGCAGCCATCTACCAGGAAATTTTAGAGCACTTCATGCTTCCTTCTGCTGACAAGCTTTATGGAGATGCTGATTTCATTTTCCAGCAGGACTTGGCATCTGCCCACACTGCCAAAGGTACCAAAAGCTGGTTCAATGACCATGGTGTTACTGTGCTTGATTGGCCAGCAAACTCGCCTGACCTGAACCCCATAGAGAATCTATGGGGTATTGTCAAGAGGAAGATGAGAGACACCAGACCCAACAATGCAGATGACCTGAAGGCTGCTATCAAAGCAACCTGGGCTTCCATACCACCTCAGCAGTGCCACAAACTGATCACCTCCATGCCACGCCGAATTGAGGCAGTAATTAAAGCAAAAGGAGCCCCTACCAAGTATTGAGTACATATACAGTAAATGAACACACTTTCCAGAAGGCCAACAATTCACTAAAAATGTTTTTTTTATTGGTCTTATGAAGTATTCTAATTTGTTGAGATAGTGAATTGGTGGGTTTTTGTTAAATGTGAGCCTAAATCATCACAATTAAAAGATTAATTGAACTACTTCAGTCTGTGTGCATTGAATTTATTTAATACACGAGTTTCACAATTTGAGTTGAATTATTGAAATAAATTGAACTTTTCCACGACATTCTAATTTATTGAGATGCACCTGTATATTCAAAATACAAAATACCAGACCATCCCTAAGGATAGGTTTCAATATAGATGACCAGAGGTGACCCGTGAAAGATACATCATAGTCAGAAAATCTGGAAACTTTCTACAGTTTTACAGTATCAAACATATGATTAATTACAAGGAAATCCCAGCAAATGCGATTCATGGTTGTGTTGCTTAGTTAACAGAGTGAAGCGATATGATTGGTCCAGAGTGACAGTGCTTAACAGCTGCATGTCATAATTACCAAACCCTATGGGACTCCACCAACAAATTCATCATCAATTAAGTCAAGCAACAGTAATGTGATTTATATCACAGAGCATCTCCGTCACTCTCAGCCGAGAGCAAATCCATCTTCTCACGGAGGAGAGGTACACGAGAGCAAACGAATCACGACTCTGTCAGCCTCCTCCCTTTTGTCTACGGAAACTTCAACACATAATTTGTTTTCAGCTTGGCTGCCCCAGTTAGTGTTGAACAAGAGAGAGGGGGTGGGGAAAGAGAGAGAGAAAGAAAAAGATAAGGGTTCGAGGGAAGGTTCGCAGCATTTCAGCGGGACAGCGCCTCTGGAGACCCGCAGCAGAAGGCCTGGGCTGAAATGAATGAGACTCGCTAGCATGGAACAAATGCAGAATTGTGGGTCCTCGGCAGTCGTTGATGCAAAAGGGTTTCCCACGAGACGCCGCACACTCTAGGAACACACCAGGAAAGTGCGTCCCACATCATCATCTCTCTTTTGATGCTCTGGAGCCACGGAAACCGTAATCATTTGGCATACTAATTGAAGAAGGTGGAAGAACTAATGTGCACTGTCATGGAAAATTAAAAAGGGGTGGAGACCATTTTGGAGCTAATTTTTGTGGAGGTCTGAGAACGTGGCGTTGATTGATAATGCTGGAAATATTGCTCTACATTTAGATGTAATCAGGACATTCTTATCAGCCAAGATGAAAGAGCTCTATTCTCAGTCTCAACCCCATTTACACTGACGAACTGAGTGAGCCGCTTAATTTATCAGTACCACACCACATCATTGTGAACCGCCATCAGAACCGTGCAATTTAGCAAAAAGTCACTTGTCAGCATAAAATATTGGCATTATTATGTTACAACAGTTACATTGAATGTGTCTTTAACACAGGGAGATAAAGTGTATTGCAGAACAACAGTTTCCTAATGAATCGGCCTACAGAGTAACTAATTTTTCTTGTTTCTCGCTGTCTTCAACTTGACCCTAATTAGCCTAATATGAACAAATGTATTTCATTTTCTGCATCATGTAGCATAAAAAAGGTTGTTCTCATTCTTACCCGTGTAATTTCATAAAAAAGCATCCTAACATGACAAGGCCATGGACCACATTAGCCAAACCAAACCGACTGGACTGTGAACAGGAAAAAAGTTGGTTTTGTCCAACGAACGATAGATAGATAGATAGATAATTATAATATTTCTCACATATATGGATAACATTAGCTTATTATTAAGTGGTTTGTTGTTGTTTTTGGTCATTTGCATTTTTTTCTTGTGTAGATTTTACGGTCACATCTTCAGAATTCTGTTGGACAGATTTAAACAGTAAATTATTTAATTGTTTAATATTTAATAACTGCACTTGTGAGTGGTGGATGAGTTGTAGAACTTGTTGAAAATGGGTCTTACTGCTCTCTGGATCTCTTCACAGGCAGTGATTTTGTTTGGGCCTGGTCATGTCGCATCTCGCCTTAGGCATCAAGTGAGGCAGAACAACCACTGGCGACCCCTCAAAAAATTAGGTCTATGACACCCCTGTGAGGAGGGTGGGTGGGTGTCAAAGAGAAGTGCTCCAGTTTGCCCTGTGCCCCGCTCCCGTTTGCCCTGTGCCCCGCTCCCAGCACTCTTTTGTGCAAAGCAAGCCAAAGTATTTCTTTCATGCTGTTTTTCCATTGGAGTGAGATGTTACGACACACCAGATCTCGCTCCTTGAACTATATGCCATGCAAGCAGATTGTTCCACACACCCTGATGCTCAAAATAAGAGAAGGACATCCTGTATGCTATAAATATTTGAAAATCTGCTATCAAGATTTTACTGTTAAACAAAATAAGATCTCTCGATATGTCTTAATAAGGAGTCTTTCCTTAAATTGTGCATAGCATCATGACGTTTCATAAGAAAAAAATGCCACTAATTAATTCTGATTACAGAGGCGCAAACAGTATAAATCAATTCAAACGCTGATGTGAAACTCCAAACATTCATCATTACTTAGCTGCTCTCTCTCTCTCTCTCTTCACAGTGCTCAAACACAACCTTTCACCATCATTAAACTGACAAATTGCCTTTAGTGTTTAGTAGGTAAATTAACCACAGGGGAATTTGAATCTCCTGCGTGGCTGATGTCAAAGAGAGAGAAAACCTCGCATACAGCAGAATTTTACAGCTCTGTGGGTGAATATCAACCTCACTTATAATAGTGATTTAAGATTTGGGCACAGGAGTTGGGAGTGATGTTAAAGGTGTAATCTGTTCTTGCTCTATCGGTGGACAGGAACCCAAGAGTCAGACTCATATCTGAGAACATACATAGAGGGGGCACTTTACAAGCATAAAGTGGTGGTGTTATTATGGTTGAGTGTTGTTTGTTTACGACAGACTTACTGGTGGTCAGACTCCATTTTATGAGAATCTGGTCCTGGAAATCTGCTCTCTTAGTCAATTTTGTTAAATCAGGTCCTTAGTTTCGATGTATTTGAATGCAAATTGATGCACCTATTCATTTTTCATTGTCATTGACAACTTTTTCTTGCTTCGAGCATAAATCTAATGTAATAATAACACTTTTATCCATTAAGTTTTAAACTGAATCTTAAGATTTGATATTGATATGATCAATTGATATTAATCAAAACGTCCAACTTATACCTTATTTAACAATCGTCCAGCGAGTTGTTAGATTTCAGTATATCTGAGAAATTCTGTTTATTCTCGTGGCCACGATATAATAATACAGAATTATTTAAATAACCTTATGACAGTTATGAGCATAGGTAACGTAATCTGGGCAAAGTTTTGATTTGAATATTACACAACAAACACAGAACACTTCTCTCTAAATCAAACAAGAGTTTATTTGCTATCTTACTAAAATACATGAACTAAGCTAAATAACATAAAACAAAATACATACACACAGGCAATGAATTGTTGCAATTGAGAATGATTAAAATATAGCACTGTTTTGCTATTTCCACACGATTTTACCCGTGTCGATCATCAAGAGGAGAACTCTATTATCCTTACTTTAGAGATAGATACGACCAGTTCAGCCACTTTATAGAGATTTTGTTTGATACTTGCTTTTAAGTTGAAAGGATCACTGATCTGTGGCTTGAAGGAATCCCACGCGTCGTTGCGTGACGTCACTCTGGGGATGTCCTTCTGTTGTTGCTTGGTTGGCTCTCTGACGCTCGAAGTTCTTCCTTGAGTTCTTTTCGCGTAGCTTCAGACTTTCAAGGGTTTCTTCAGAGATTTGACTGAGTGTTGGTTCAATGTTCAAACTTGGCCTAGATGTTAAAGGCTAGAGCTCCTTTGGAGTAGCTCCAAGTTTCAAGAAAACGCGCGATTTCGAGCAGAGAGCGAGCGAGAGCTAGGGGGTCCGTTTTTTAGCTGGACTGACGTCAGGGCGTCCACCAGCGCTCTTCCAATGAAATGGTTCCTGTGGGCGGAGCCCCGCCCACATGGATCAATCTTCCATGCGTAAATTTATCTGCTTAGTTATTTTGTCACATGAAGAAAATATCCTGGCAGATTTCTATATGTGTTATAATCATACATTATGGTGCTAAGGGTAATTTTCATTCACACCAAATTATTGCCACTGAAATGAGCTTTCATTAAAACCCAAACAGCAGATATCTGGCATTCTCCAAAGTACATATCTCAGTTATATATATTACATGGCTAAGGCATAGATTAAACTATCCTAAATTCTAAATAATCACACCAAGCATGTGAAATTAAACAATAGTGATCGGGAAAATTAGACATCAAAAGATTCCAAAAATACCATAGATTCCAATAACACAGCAAGCTTATAAATGACATAAAATACACATTGATATATTTTGTAAAATATATTGTATATATTGCTTTTGATAACAGCAACAGGTATTATTTGTCTTTTGGTATGAAGTTTATGAGAGTTTGGATGTTCTTTGTTCAAGAAGAGAAACTGAGGGGTGTTTCAGTTTGGAATGTGAGAAAAACGGGAGGTCAGGAAAGTCAGCTGTCCAGGTCATGAGAATGTCACGTTTGTGGAGATCTGGTCTTTCTTAGCTGGAACGTCTGTCGTAAAAACGTCTTTTCTCGTTGATAAAAATCATTGAATTATGCGTTAACGATCAGGGGATCCATGACGTTTGTTGATCCATGACCATAAGCAGATGTTTCGTCCTGTTTCGGTCGAGTTATGGTTAAGTGATAAGAACCAAGTGAAGTCCTGTTTTAAACCACATTCAAGATGTTCTCCTCCAACTTCTTGTTTTAACAACGTCTCTTGAGATAAGGAGGTTTTATGGCAGGAAATCGGAACTCAGGGATGGGCTCGCCATTATGTTCAGGTGTGTGTGCGTTCTACCTTCCCCCAAGGTCTTACACTAACAACATTTGGTGAAGTTTAGACTTACAATAAGCAAAAATCAATTCACCTGTCCTGTTAAAAATAACTTTAAAGGGATATCCATTTAATTGCAATTACATTTTCTGCCTTGCTGACAGGGAATATTTTCTGATTTTTTTTTTTTTTTTCTGGCAAGGTTTTCTCAAAATTATGTACAAAAGGTTTTTAAGTAACATTATTAAAACATTCAATCAAAGTTAAATGGGCTTTGATAATGTTCCAAAAATGTAAGTACAAAAATGTTATTTATTCACCGTTCAATATTCTTTTTTGTTTTGTTTTTGAAACGTTTTAGTTGGACGTTCATCTAACGTTTTATTAAATGTCAACTTGTTTCAGTAACGTAACAAGTAACGTTCAAATAATGTTTTCAAAATGATAAAATTAAATATTCGTATAACCAACCGTTGTTTAAATATTTAAACATTTTGAATGTTCAGAGAACAGTCAGAAATAACATTTTACAACCTATATAATGGGAACGTTAGCAAAACATTCTTATAAAATATTTTTTTTAGCTGGGGGAGTCTTAATGCAGTTTTGCTTGCATGCTAGATATTTTACGATGCAAATATTAAGATGCAAATATTTAAATAAAAAAATTAAAACAGATGTTAGATCTTGTTAATAAGTGACCGTGAGAATACAAAGCAAGTGGGACTTGCAGATTTTGTGTTGCACACAGGGTGATGTCACTAGAGTGCATATTTTATTTTGAAAACTTTAATGAGAAAACCTTCCTTTTCCTATGGCTTTTGCATAAAAGGGAGTTTTGACAGATTGCTACTGTAAAGGTTACACATTATGTGTGCATGCTCTCATTAATAGAGCGCCCGTTATGTGTGGGCACACTGTACTTCTAAATGTGACTATAAATCTATAACATTAATTTGAACAAGGGTTCCCCTACCAGTGGATTTAGTCTTAAACTATAAGAGAAGGATAAATGCAAAAAGTGAGCTTACATTTACTCATTAAGCTTTACTGAATGAGTCACTTGACATTCATAAATATGGGAGTGCTTCTCAAACAAGTTTTTCTCCAGTATGGTCCAGATGCTCTCTTACCCAAAGTGCGCCATCATCGGGTCATTTGTAACAAAAGCTGTTTAACCCACTGCAGAGATTAACAGTGACAAAAGCATAATGCTGAATACCGCCGCGGTAACATAAATAACATCAGCTGCCAGGGCCGCACAGCGAAATGGATCTGTGTTTTCAGATAGAGCCATTTACACAGACAGATGAGTCTGGAAACAAATCATTTGCCATTTGTTTACAAGAGTATGATACAAAGCAGGCCTGGCATGCATTTTATGCTAACTTAAGATAGGATAGAATAGTTTAAAATGGGTTTGATGCATAGGCAAAAAGTGAGACACATTGCATTTGAATGCACAGGAATTACTGTTGGTGGAATATATTAAATGGCTCTATGGAAAGAGGCAACTGGAATAAAATTATGGTTCTTGAAGGACACAGCAAAATTATACTAGCTTGACTGACGTGGGTGTATAAGTGCATATGAATAAGAACACTGAGCTCCTGAAAACGTTTTTGTGTAAAGCATGTGTGTACAGTAAATATGGATAGGCATCATGAGATGTGCTAATCATATTAATATGACACTTTTATGAATGCTCCTGTGAGTGTCTGAGCATGAAGCACGTACATGGCATCATGTCAGCGAAGGGATTATTTAAAATGCTCTTGCTGCCCACTCACTTTAGTTAAACTTGCAAGTACAGATGGTCTCTGGTAGACATATCAGGACATTTATATGCCCACATACTGTAGACTACTGTAAGTGAAATCTACTGTTTAGAATAAATATATTCAGAATATTTTAAGCACAAGCTGCTGTTTACATAAGCAGACTGTTACAGTATTCAAAAAACAATTTGTTGTTGTGCATGACAGTAAACATAGACATTGATTTGATATTAAATGTCCTACCAGACATTTAAAGCCACCAAACTCTCGCCTCTAGCATCCTTGGATAATCTCAAGGGAAAAACTCTTTATTCAACTGTAAGTTTTAGTAATATCTGATGGTGTATGTGTTTATAGTGTTATCTGATCATCTCAAGAAATCATAAATTTGGGGAGGGAAATAGTTTTTCCCCTTTTGTAAAAGCAGCTAATTAAACTGATTCTTTGCTGATTCTGCATGACCAATGGTACACTGTCTGTTTCGGATGCACTGCCCTCTGTTGCAATGTCTTAATCAAAATAGTTACATTAAAATTAATCTTAATCAAAATAATTTAAAATAATTTGAATCTTAATTAAAATGAAATCTTAATCAAAATGTAGTTACATCTAACTACTGGGGTGCCTCAGGGCTCAGTTCTTGGACCACTTCTCTTCTCTGTCTACATGGCATCACTAGGTTCTGTCATTCAGAAACATGGCTTTTCATATCACTGCTATGCTGGTGACACTCAACTCGTACCTCTCATTCCATCCTGAATGATCCGATGATAGCTGCTCGCATCTCAGCTTGTCTAACTGACATTTCTTGCTGGATGAAGGACCATCAACTTCAACTCAACCTTGCCAAGACAGAACTGCTTGTGGTTCCATCAAACCCATCATTTCATCACAATTTTACCATCCAGTTAGGCACATCAACCATAACTCCTTCAAAAACAGCCAGAAACCTTGGATGATTGATGATCAGCTGACTTTAAGAAGATCAGGCCCTTTCTTTCGGAACATGCTTCACAACTCCTTGTTCAAGCTCATGTTCTTTCCAGGCTGGACTATTGCAATGCTCTCTTGGCAGGTCTTCCAGCCAGTTCTATCAAACCTTTACAATTAATCCAGAACGCGGCAGCAAGATTAATTTTTAATGAGCCAAAAAGAATGCATGTCACACCTCCGTTTATCAATTTGCACTGGCTACCTATAGCTGCTTACATAAAATTCAAGGCATTAATGTTTGCCTACAAAACCACCACTGGCTCTGCACCCCTTTATCTAAATTCATTACTTCAGACGTATGTGCCTTCTAGAAGCTTGCATTCTGCAATTGAACATCGCTTTATTGTGCCATCCCAATGAGGCTCAATATCACTTTCACAGGCTTTTAAATTAAATGGTCCCTCCTGGTGGAATGACCTGCCCAACTCAAGCTGAGCAGCTGAGTCCTTAGTCATCTTCAAGAATCAGCTAAAAACATATCTTCCATCTTTATTTGACCCTCTAACTCTAGCACTCTCTATTATTATTCTATTCTTTAAAAAAAACTAGCACTAGCTTTTATAATCTTTTTGTATTCTATCTGTTTTCTTTTTATTTATTATACAATTAATAAAAGCAAAAAAGGCCTCTAACACTAGTTTGCTCTATTCTTTTTCTATTCTATCTGTTTTATTTTATTTATTATATAATTAAAAAAAAACCTTGCTACGTGTACTGCGTTAAGCTAACTGAGATTTGTTATAGCACTTGCATACCATTGCTCTTTTGTTGATTTTGATTGCTTCCGTTGTCCTCATTTGTAATTCGCTTTGGATACAAGTGTCTGCTAAATGACTAAATGTAATGTAAATGTAAAATCACCTTCAAAAGTATGAGTTCTCACGAATGAATGAAATTGATGAAGCTAGAAAGGTTATTGAATTTGACAGGAGTTTCTAGAAAATGAATGAATGAATGAATGAAGCATTTATATAGCGCTTTATTGTGTATTGTTGTACACCCAAAGCGTGTACATGCTTTTTAGGGAATGAAACAAATTGCTACCTTTATGAATGAGTCATTCAATCATTTATTTAACTGATTCGTTCAAAACACTCATTCTTTTTAGGGAATGAAACAAATTGCTACCTTTATGAATGAGTCATTCAATCATTTATTCAACCGATCGTTCAAATCATTCCGAATCATTCAGGAACTAAACACCACACTTGTTCTGCTGATGCTTTATTTGGATCTGTTTTCAACCGGCAATACTGCTTCTAAACTGTAAGTTATTCAACTTATTGTTTATTGAACTGTTGTATAAAATATCACACAATCATACTTAGTTTCTCCTTGTTGCTGCATAACTGCCCCAGACCGTTGTTGCTACTTGTTTGAGCTAGACGTTTTTGAATTAGTAAAGGAATCTTGAATTAGCAACGGCAGATCTTAAATTCGTGTATGACATAAGACAGTATTTCCACACTTACTGTAAGTGGGTCGGGGCACTTGGTTTTCCTTATTTAATCTGTTGTATTAATCAACAGCACTCTAGCTTGTGTGATATCACTGCTCTAATGTACTTGAGAAACAATATTTAATGTGCCTCAAAGACTTTACCTTTGATGGGGTTACTGGAGGAAGCGTTTATAGTTCTTACATGAATTATGGCTTGCATTTATGTTAAAAACTTGCACTGCAGCTTGAATAAATTAAGTTGCAATTATATAATTATATATTAAGCTGTTTGCTGTTGTTGTTTTTTGTGGCATGTTCAGTGGCTTGAAATGTTAGGGGGTTTTAATCTAAAAATGTCTAATCTAATTATCTTATGATTGCCACCATTGTTGAATTTTGTATGCTGAGTGTTGATATCGGTGCGTGCCTGGTTGTCAACTCATAATTAAAGTTTGCTATAGAGATAACAACCATTCATCTCACCACAATGGTATCGCAAACACCCCACCCCCTTAATTGTTTGTAAAATACTTGTGTATTTCTGTACTTTGAAGTGCAGTATTGATTTATAAAGTGCAGTTACAATATGATTAGGTGTAAGAGCAAGTCATATGCTTATCTCCATCACATAATACATTACAATCAATTGTCTTCTTTACTCTTTAACCAACTGGCAGAAAATTAATTAAAACTAAATATTAAAATCCTGGCAGTTGTTTACAGTAAAAGCTGACACACTGCTCTTACAGTAAACCAACATAAAACTTTCAGTTCACTTTGATTCATAGTCTTTCAAACATATATTGCATGTTGAGATTAAAGTGTTAACGCCAGATGTGGGTAAAAGCCCTTGCTAGAGCTATAATACCGTACATGCGAAAGGCTTGAGGCGAAAAGTAATGTGCTCATGTTGCCGTGCCAAGCTTCTCTCATTGTTCCCTGTGGAGACGAGGTTCACTTGAGGCCCTTCAGCCAATGGCTAATTACGATAAATTTTGTTGAATGACCTTATTGACTAAGTGTTGCTCTGAGCAGGGAGCTGTGTTCTGATACTTTGGGTCATTTGAGAGCTCATTATAAAGTCGCTAGTTTTTATGGCATGGCCTCAGGGTATAACACTAAGAAAGACATTTTTTTATTATAAGGGTCCATATTGGCAGATTAAGTTTGATGTGTCTAAACTTTTGACATGGCAAGACTTGTTATTTAAAATATGCTTAGAGCTTTGTGATTTCTTGAGTAGCAAACTGCTTTTGTTGTAATTGGAGAACTTTTTTTTGGACTAAACTGTGAGAGAAGATCTATCTGTTTAACTCACTCAACATTCAACTCTCAGATATTGTTAATTTACGCTTGAGCTGGATGGTATTTGGGGTGGTTAACAGAGGCAACTATACATTTCCTTTTTTTTTTGCTAGCTTGTTATGCTTTTGTCCTTTACAGAACCTGCAATCACTCGGTCAATGGCACAACAGGGTCGAAACGTGTGTTGGCCTTTGTTGATGTGGTTCAACTTACATCCCAGAGCGATTGATTGCAGACACAGACTCTTTCCAATCAATAGGCTTTACGGCCTTTAGTGCTTCATTGCAATTTTATCGATTCCTCCTGAATTCCACAAAAGGTTAAGGAGAAGGGAATCATTCTCCAGTCAAAAGGCGGCCATACAGTTACATCTAATAAGCAATTTTGGCTGGAGACTTTAGGGTGGCCTGATGTCTTTCATGAGCACTTCAAACGATGAACATTGTCATGATTATTGCAATCAACCCCAGAGCTTTCAGAACTGTCACATCGTCACAGAGATAGCGGTTGACTCTAAACACGCTCTGATCACTCCAGCTCGATATACCGTGCAAGACTTCAGCATATTTCAAGAGATCTTTGATTTTTTTTTTTCATCTGGGCTCACAAATGAGCCATTCAAATGGAACAGGCTTTGTAAACTTTTGTGAAAGTTTGAAGTGGATGACAGAAAATCTGACAACATTGATGTCAGGGGCTGTTTCCCATCTGTCACTGGTTCCTCATGAATTGGTGTTTTCTTTGAGGCTTGTTTGTTTGTTGACACTGTTGTACTGTACCTGGTTTGACATTCTTACTAGATGTTCTTTGTTTTCTCTGTGACATTCATTACCAAAATCCCATTAATTCTATTTGTGTAGTGAAGGCAGAAATCCAAGTTCTTTGCTAACACACACAGTTTCCCACCTTGTTGAGTCACTTTCCAAGAATAGAGTACACAATTGGGCCTGATTTGTTTTTTAACAGTTTGGACGTGCTTAACCATAAAACCATAAAAAGTGTGGTTTGTTTACTTGAAGGGGTCAAACTAAATATTAAATACTAAATATGAGCTGTTTTATTAGTTTTTATATTCACAGTTTAAAAGCCTTATTTGCTTTTATTTTTAAACATCAAAATTAATAAAGATATAAAATAAAATAAAATAAAGTACAGAATAGGGCTGGGCGATATGAGCAAAAATTCATATCTCGCAATTTTTTGGCTGATTTGCGGTATACGGTATATATCTCGGTATTTTGTTTTTGGATTAAACAAATAAAGTGAATGTAAGCATGTAGGCATATACAGGTATTATGTGAAAAAAGGGTTAAATCACATTACATTCTAACATTGTAACATTGCAATCTAAAAACAAAAATAATCCTTTTAAAGCAGAAATTAAATTTAATAAACTAAAAATGAAAATAATAAAAAAGCACAGACTAGTTGAGTAAAAAGGCGATTTTGATTACCCCATTACACTTTACAGTTAGTGCTATCATACACGTACACTTACTTGTAGGTTTAAAATTCTACATATGTCACATTTGTTGTCCAACTACAAATATTTCAGCAAAATTTATATTTTAGTCAGAGTTATTGCGCTCCTGTTTCATTACGCTCTGTCTGTATCGGAGAATCGCAAAGCAAAAGCTCATGCACTTCTGACAGCAAAATGGAAATATTTCCATGGCTTTTTTAACATTTACAGATGGAGAATATACCTGTGAATTGTGAGTTATGCATTAAGGAAAACAGCACATCTCAAACACATTAAACAGCGTGAGTAGCGTCTCTGTCAGCCTCACACGCAGCCTTTCTGTCAGAGCATCTGACGGGGCGAGCGCGAGCTGCTTTAAACTGAAACCATAAACTATAGGCTACTATTATCTTACAAGTTTTTTAAAGCCCTTCATGTAAAGCTTGTCACATGTTTAGAACAAATTGTATTATGCACTTTCTCCGCAGCAGTTCAGTCGGTGTCCTCCCTAGATATTTTTTTCAGATGCGCTCGTATCAAACTACTGTTTATCGATATTAACGGTATTGCTTCATACCGTATCGCTTATAATAAAAAATATATCGATATATCGTACAAACTCGATATACCGCCCAGCCCTAGTACAGAATGCATAACAGGATTGCAAATAGGACCAAATTTTGGTTTGGACAACCAAAGAATTCTCAAAAATCAAAGAAAAACATGTTTCATCATTATTTCTAATGCTGAAGGTCGGCTGGAGGCTGAGCAGTCAACACTACAACTTGAGTAAATTTGAGAAAACTGAACTATTTTAAACTAGCTTCATGTTAGATATTTTTGTTAAGTAACAGTTTATCATATAGCTCTCTCAGTATAAAAGCATAGGAAAAAATCATGGGATACCAAAGTATGGAGTATTCATGGAATGTACCAGTTATGTCAAATGAATCATCCTCAGCTGGGAATAAAAACATGGTCAAACTGCTGCTATGTCTGTCACCTGTATGCTGGACATGGGGGGGGGTTGAAAGGGAGAGTGATTTTATAGCCGGATCATACCATGATCACGCCGGGCAGAACAGACGGCTGGCGAAGGACCCATAATGAGGCTGCCAAAGGTGCAGGTGTATAATGAGAGCTTCTTCATGCCAGACCTGTGCAGAGAACGCCAGGCAAGAAAGGCAATTAGAGAAAGACAGCTCAGCGCTATCTATCCTCTGCAGCAGTATAGGATTTCCGTCTGTTTCCATTTCATCCCTCTCTCTCTCTCACCTACTCTCTCCCTTTCTACCTTTTTTGGAGTCTCCCCCCCCCGAGTCTCACGTAGCCAGACCTTCGAACTGACTGTATAAGTTCTGGTTCACAATGCAGCTTATTCTGGCCAAGAACCACTTACTTAGATAGGAAGTGTCGGCCTGACCTGTGATCATTGCAAGTGACCAGCACTTTTGTTTTGTTTTTACATTTACATTAAGCTTTTACCTCATTTGATGAATCAGTAGAAAATGTGCACAGCACCCACAGTCTCTTTCTACTTAAAAGCACAACATACTCATATTTCAGAACATTTAACGCCTAGTTAAATTTGAATTGTGCTAATTTTTCCAATGAAATACTCCATACAAAGTGGTGCAACTCTATCGTGAGTATCTTTTAAAGATTTGATGCCACTATAAACTGACAAATTTGGTCAATTAAGTGCATTCCCATACAGCAAAAAATATATTACAGACATATAAAAATGGCCAAGAATATAGTGCTAGTATAGATTTACATTATAATAGTTAACAAATTAACTAATAAAAAGCTAACATTATACAATATATTTTCAGTTTTAGTTACTTAATCATATTTCTTCATTTTTTTTGACTATTTTGATATATATATCTGAATATATTCGTGTTGTGCTAATACCCAAAATTAATTTTATGATTGTATTTGTATATATTTTCTTGCACTTTGTTGTACATTTTCAGATATTAAGGCCTTTGAAGGTTTTAACAAAAAATATTTTTGAAAAAAAAAAAGTATTTCCTTAAGGCTTAAGCCATTGTGTTTAATACATATTTAACAAAATTTTCAAATGTTTTTGACCAGGGGAAACAATTATATGCATACATATACATATACATATACATATATAATGATGTATTTTATTTATTCATTTATTTAGCTGCACTTTGTTGTATTTGACTTCTCACGTTTTAGTTTTCACCGGCGTTTTACTTTTCTGAGTTTTTCCTGTTTTTGTCTTATCTTTTCTAACAAACACACAAAAAAATCACCAATATCACACTCCCCTCTGCAGTACAAATACCTGCTAACACTCACAGCATCGCTGTCTTTTGAAGATTCCTTCACTCCTAGTTCTTTTGGAGGAGAGGTCCTGTCTTACCCTAATGAGCAGTGACAGGCCTTCACCTCTCTGCTATAGGTCAGTCTGTGCTCATGTTTCTCCCCTTCGTTCTCACCTTCCTTTCCAAACAGCAGTCAGCTGAACCTAGCACAGGCGCTGTCGAGCCTCTCTCATTAGCAGCAGGTTTTTGGGCAGCATGCAGCAGATCCCAGGTCAGTGGATTCCTGCTGTTCCGCCTGACAGCTCCATTGATTATTCTCTTTGCTCAGTGCCTTTGCTTTAGCCACATGTCATGATGTAAAATGTCTTACTTAATGCATCCGGCCTCTAATTGGGAATGTGAAACGGACCGAGAGGACACTTGAGTTATGATTATACAACATGTACAAAGGTAGATGCTGCTATTCTGAATTGTTTAAGTACACGGTGCATTTGTGTAGGCTAAGTAGTGCTTTCATATGGAACCACCTGGGTGATAATTAGTGCTTGTCAGAGTGTGCTTTGTTGTGCTGAACCTGACAAAATCTCTACACTGCAGTTTTATTATATATCTGGAACTTTGAACATTGGATGTACAAATAGTGAATGAACACAGCTGTGGGTTGCCAGATATACTTTCAGAACTCGTTGCCTATTAAAGCATGATGTTGTTTGAACAAGTAGCAGATGTAATGCAACCACACAGAAACGAGCAAGTCTGAACAAGTTAAATCGGTGTTATGCTTACTTAATTGACAATCTTTAATGGGCAGGTAGTCTACAGCTTTCTGATATCCAGACTGGAACATAATAATGTGGACCAAACAAAAGTAGATTAAAAACATTGGCAGTATATTTGCTACTTAAAAATAAAAATATTAAATCATCCTCAAAAAAAGAAAAGAAAAAATGCAAGTCTTACTAAGTATTTCTATTGTGTGCAACTTGATTTCAAAAGTAACTTGTTTAAGGATGTTTAAATGGCTTTTACTGGAAATGGTTAAAAAAAATACTAATAATTTCTTCTTTTTAATATTAATAAAATGTATTTATCTACTTGTTTGATAGATTGCTTGTTTGCTTGCTTGCTTGCTTGCTTTGAGGTAAATTAGATCTTCTTTCTTTCGTTGTCTTCTTTATAGAAAATTCTTCCAGGATTGGAATGATGCAGAATAACTTCAAAACTGTCAAAGAAACATCAACTTCAACTTAAATTTCCATGAGACATATTTGTGGTGCTGAAATATTGTTGTTTTAACTCCATTTTCCAGGCAACGAATCCCAAAGAATCTAAAAATACTATGAGAAAATGCAATTTCCAGACCGAATTCAAATCCCACACCACTGAGTGATTTGACACTCACCTGCAGCTGTCATTTCCACATTAACACTAACTAACACTACAGAAAGCATGCATCTGTTTCCCAAGCTAATAACGGTACAGTTGAATGGCGTCAGTGGACATATTGCCGGCTGTCGGCTGGCAGGTGAAGTCCATTGAGTTGGCATCAGGGGTCCTGACAGCTGAGTGCAAGCGCATCTGCCCACTCTGTGTCTGGAACTGGAGCTTGTCAGTGGGAATCAGGGTAAACACCTCACTTAGTCTCAAACACAGATGCTGTAAAATCCTCTAGATGGTTGGTGTATTTAAAAAAAAAAAGACCAAGTGAATGCACTCTGTAATACAGTACAGTACTAGGGATTAGATATCTGCGTATAAGTTTGTCTGTTGTTGCTTTGATTAACATTCACTAATGAAGGGAGCATTGTACCTATGAATGGATGTCACAGTGAAGTTCAGGGAAGTGAATCTTTTAACATACTATCCTTGTTATTGCTATTGATTACAAATATCAGCTACAGGACATAATGAGATGCAATTCTGCAATCTAGCTGCCAGGTAATGATGCAATGCTAATGGAAAACCTGCGATTCAAGGTGAGCAATCTGTTGCTCTCTCCATCTGGCACCTTCATTTCCCCTTCAACACTCTCTTTATCACCGATTTCCTGCTCTCTCACCCTCTTTTCAAACCGATTCAGGCAAAAGGGAAATGCTGGGGTTGTTTGCGGGCCCTCTGGTCCATTTGACCAGCGGTGAGGTGGGCAGTCCTCCAGGTTTGGATTGATGGATACGTGGCAGGTTCAGTAGGTGTTCTCTGGGCTCAGGTGCAGTCACAGGAGCAGCTGTTCCAGGCTTTGTTACAGCTCTCACCGCTACAATTCTCCCCTCCCAAGCTGAGCCAACTGCCTGTTGTCTGCACAGAGTGTCTGGGCTATATTTAACACCTCTGGGGTTAATTAATAGGCTTCTATTAATAAAAATGAGAGCAGTTCCAGATCTTCCTCTCTCATTCTTCTGTCTTCCTTTCTGAATGAGCAACAGCTTTGCTATTGCCCTTTGGCCATTCCTCTATCTATTATTGATGTGGCCAATGCCTCTTTTTCTCAAAGAACTTTATCGCTGCTTCGGTTTTGTGCGCTCTCTGCCTTTGGGTCATTCTACAAAATGGGTGCCATTTGTGTTCCTTTTATGCATATGTGTAAAAATTACTTTAAAGAGTTAGTTCAGCCGGAAATTAAAATTCTGTCATCATTTACTATGACTTTCTTATGAGGATGTTGAGAATTTTTACTCATTGCTGGTTTTTTTAAGCATTTACAATGAATAAGAACTGGAGCTTTTAAAAGGATTATTCACCCTAAAATGAAAATTTACTTAAATTGATGTACCCTCATGTTCCAAACTTGCATGATTAGTAGTATGTAGTATGAGTATAGTAGTATAGTATGATAAATAGTTTGATAACCAAACAGCCTTGGTGAACTGTGACTTTAAAAACTGGGACAGAAAACACTTCACAATCTTCAAAAAGCCAAAAAGTTTTGTTTGACGAAAAGTGACCCCCCCCCAATTCTGACACTGCTACCGCTCTCATTAACTTTTTTTTTTTCTGTAAATTCCAACTGAATTTTCAGCCTGTTCCTCACACAAAGCTGTTTTATGGCTTCAGAAGAATTAGAATATTGTGCACAAGTCATATGGACCACTTTTATGATATTCTTTTGTCATTTTGCAGCTTCTTTCTAAGCACTTTGTAGTGAAAGATGTCAAATTACTGTAAAAGTGTCAACACTGTCATGTTTCTGAATGCATAATTTTATCCCAAAATATATTAAGTGGTATTAATTTAGCATGAGATAGCACAATGCCCTAAATTCCTACAATTTTAAAGTAAAAGTACTTTAAAATTCTCCTTATGGAAACTGGAAAAGGCACCGGTTTTATAAGGGGAATCCTAAAGGGGTCATTCTTTCTCTGAACCGCCTCTCTCATCCAATGCTAAATGTGTGTACATTGACTCATGAACAAAGCTAACAAAGGTTTAAAGGAATGAAGGCAAGCTTGGTGTGCCAGGTATCCTGCGGAGTTCTTCGAACCATATAACAAAGAGCACAAAAGAGGAGCCATGGAGCCATAAATGTAATCCACCAGAAGGGCTTTGCATCAAATAAAATGCAAATGCTGATTATTGAGCTACAATATGAGTCATAAGTTTACGCTACATAAAAATTTGTCCTCTGACTCATTGTTTAAAGCTTTTAATGGAGTTCATAGTTACTTTTTTGACAGCACTGACACGCTGAAAGGGATTTGAAACTAATTTCTAGCTTGGTATGAAGTCAATGAAAATCGTTTTGAGAGAGACGAAGTGCAATATGCTGTTTATTGTGGCATTAATCTTCCGCAGCAATTGATCCAGCGTGGAAAAGGCATGCGAATCAGCAGATGTGAAATAACATCAACTGAGACATTTACATAATGGAGAAAAACACACTCACCTTAATGCTATTGTGCCGTGTTTTCCCTTATTTTCTTATTGAAATACAGGGCTGCAATGACAGGAAGTAAGGTACAATTGCACGCAGCCTCACACTGTGAAAATGAATAATTTTCACAATACTTTGGACATCCGATGCCATTGACAAATTGTGCAAGCAAAGCGGCAGATTATAAACAGGACTCCCCATGTACTGGGATCTTGAATGGAAAATTTCCGCTGTGTTCGAGAAAGAGTGAATGCATGACTTAACCCCAGCGCTCGTTTAAACTCCCCAGGAGATAAAAGCAAGCCTTCCTCTCACGGTTTGAAGAACCATCAATAAACCGCCTGCAGCCTGCTGAACTGCTGTAGCAGAACGCCAAAGTACTCTTAAGTTTCTCCTGCTTTTAGAAATATGCTCCACTTCCCTTTCGGGTATTGGTAAAAACTGCATATTCACAGTTCACGTTGAGTTACATTTCTCTAATGATCATTACAGGAATATATTTGTTGTCAGCAACATTTTAAAATGAACAGTGCACTTTAAGTTAATGGGTCGAGCTAAAGGTTAGAAAAAACTGCCAATATATATATTCATGTTTTGGATTTGATTTTGACCTCTTTTCCCACTTGGTTTGGCCCAATTAGTTAAATGGCCAATTTTGCTAGCTCTCATGCAGTCCCTCAAGACCGCAACGTAAATTATAGAATGGAAAAACTGGGAAATCATTATATATGCATTGAATGCACTTCCAGCTCCTCAGGCATTTCTACAGAGTGCAGCTTAACCTTTAAAATGGTAAGGTACAGTATTTCATGCTGGTCATAGAATATTTGCACAATAATTCTAAATCCCATTTGTTTTGGCCATGATCAAAGCAAAACATCTAATATTCTGCACTAGAAAGGAATGTGAATAATTTAATTGTGCTCTGTGGTTTTTCAAGAGAGTTCAGATGAATTTTCACACCATCTGTGTTGCTTTGCTGAAACAGTTCAATTTAGAAATGGATTCCCTTTATAAGAATTTATGTCTTGTTTTCCACCAAACATGCCTAAAACAAGATCAATTTACTTGAGAAACTATAGAACAAATTAAGATTTATTTTCAGAAAGTGTATCTTTAAAATCTGGTTATAGACATAAATACTTACAAAGTTGTGAGATTATGCTTTTGAATCAAAAAAGAATTTATTTAGAAACTATTTTCTAATGGTGAAAATAAATCTTAATAGCCTAGCCTTAATACTAGCCTTATGATATATTTTCTGAAAACATGGCTGTTGGGATCATTTTACTGAAAAACAAGGCTTAATACTGAAGTTTTTTTTTCTTTGAACAATATTAAGAATATTAATATTAAACTGTTAATTCATACAACACCCCCCCCCCCCCCCCTCCCCGGACCCAAATCCAAGAAATGACATACTCTAAATACAGAAAAATAGTTATAGTTCATGAAGCCTTTGAAATATAAGCAATACACTCACAATGAAAACAGATTTTATATATATAACGTAATAATATTTAGTATTTTCACATCTAGATGGAAAAAAAATGTAATTTGCACTACTGTCTGTTCAAAATAAATGAAAAGAAACCGAGCATAGCAGATTTTTTTTTTTTTTCCTGTTGTACCGAAATCGTATCGAACCGTGACCCCCGAACCGAGGTACGTACCGAACCATGACATCTGTGTACCGTGCCACCCCTAATATATGTGATATATAGTATATATATATATATATATATATATATATATATATATATATATATATATATATATCTTTTTGTATATTTGTTTATATAAAGTGTAGTGAAGCAGCTAATGCAACGTTTGGTTCTTGCAAAACATGCTCACTGACTGTTAAAATCTGTGTTAAAATTATTTTGGGGTTTATCGTGCATGCTAATGCTCTCCAGTTGGGATCACCAGTTGTCTTTTAGTACAATGCTTAAACAGGATGGCAGTCTTACAGTAGATCCTGGCAAAAAAAAAGAAAAATAGATTGTATGGCAATACACGGAACACAAGTACAGTCTGATGAAATATGGTCTTTCATGTGTTGTATCAACACTGGGGACATATCGATGCAATTACAGCACAGTCAACCATATCTGGAGAATTTCTTCTAATAAACAGCGGAGGTGTCGATTGGCAGCCAGCGTGTGAAATGTTAATTGAATGGAGCTGAGTGTCGTAGATGTAGAAGGCTGAATATTAACTGAGACTGAAGCCTTGATGATGATCAACATTATCATCATCTTGGAAAACGAAGCCATTCGCTCATTAGTGATGCGTGATAAAGTTCCCAATCAATATGCAGATGAGAGGCACTTCAAATTGCATGGCTCTCTGCTGTCATCCCCTCCCCTCCCACTTTGAGAGATGGGATGGCTCAGGCCGCTGTCAGCCGCTGAGATGCATATCTGTGGCACAGTCACTTCTCTCATTACAGGACTTCCTGTCAGCTCCGCTTAAAAGAGTCTGTGGAAGCTCCTCACGGCGCCTGCCACCGCAATCCTTAGGGGACTTGGGCAAGATTCTGGGTACTTTATTTTGATTCCCACGTTTCAAAAAGCCTGTCACTAACGATAATCTTGACTTTTGAGAGGAGTTTAGAAGGTTGTGGAGAGATTTATGTAGTTTCAGAAGTTTTGGTTCCTTTCTCAGGAGGACGCAAATTATCTATTGAATTAATTATCAGAAGAACATCTTTGGATAATAGGCGGATCGAGCTCTTTTTAATTATAATGTTGGATGGGATTTAGATAAGAAAGATGAGTTTTTTAAGCCACGTCCATATCTTCTGAATAATCATAGGTCTGTCTAGGCAGGTCTCCTGCTGTACTTTTAGATGAACACGGTGTCCGTTTCATGTGTTGCTATGACTGTGAAATAAAGTAGCATAATTTTTGTCCTTTAGTTAAAGGTGTAGTGGGACATCTCGGAGAATGCTAACTTTAGCCTGATAGCACTGAAAGCAAATGTCCCACCCTCCCTGCAATCACCGTCCAAAGCCATGCCCCCTGAACGCACATACGCTCAGAGAGCAGAATACCAGAGACAACATTAACTTACTACATCAATGGTTTCCAATTACAGTCCTCGCGCCCACCCCGCTCTGCACATTTCATATGTATATCTTATCACGTCTGACTTTTGTTCTATTCGACCGTAAGTCATAAGTGCCCTGCAAAGTGGACATCACCAGATATTCCACCATGATTCCAGTTCAAAGCAAGCGTAACGTTATATGTTCCATACAAAGGGCAATAAAGTGTGCGAGATGTGAATTTAAATTTTATTTATTTACAGAGGTATATTATGTCACACTTCTCTATTAAGTTTCGTCTGTGAGTGAAGATGCTGCGCAGCGCAAATCCGTGAATGAATGTTCCGAAGTGAAATAAACTTCAACGGATTTTCCCTGCTCAGGGAGTAGGGAGCAATGAACACTGTGTAGGGAGCATGTCAATCGGAACACAGTTCATGCACGTAGCTCTCTTCTAACGAGCTGGTTATCTGAATCAGGTGTGTTAACTAAGCGAGACATGCAAAATATGCAAAACGGGGGGCGCGAGGACTGGAATTGGGAACCGCTGGGCTACATCATGTGTCATTCACCGGTGAGAAAACTTTATAGCACAGTTAGTAAAAGTACTACAATACCAGGAAGGAAGATCGGGTTGTTGATGTTTGTCTGCCATTCTCCCTCTGTCTGCACAGCGTGAGTGAACGCGCTGATGACGTATCGTGTCTGCGCGAACAGGGTGTGCAGAGGTATGCAAATACATACGTTAACAGACAGGTAGAAAAGACAATTAAAACGCTCGGACCGAGCGTTTTGATTGGACGAACATTTCTTGGTCCTACACCTTCCACAGAATATATAAATACAGATAAATACATTTAGACCACTTAACTTAATGATTGCTATCAGGATGTGAAGAGACTTTCAACCAGAATAACAAAAAGATGTTTCTGAAGACAATCACCTATGACACCTTTAAAGTTGAGAATTTACTTTACCAAGGACTTGCTGTAGACTATTATTAATGATGTGATGTCACACATATACCCTCTCTCCTGTGCTTATTTGACCCTGGTGTACAGCAGAAGTGTACCCGCTGTACTGTTGCGTGATGACCTCTGTGGATACAACACCAGTTAAAAGCATTGACAAGGACAATTCAATGGAAGCATCTGCCACTAAAACTGCTGGTGTCACCCTGTGACATAAAAATAAAGTGCGTAATTACTCTTTCTGACTGCTGTCATGTTATTTTTAATTAACCATATGAAAAATTTATTTCAATAATAACAAACTCTCTTATACCAAATACCAAATTTGAGACTAAACAAAAGTTGTTGCATGCTTATTAGGCGTGTTGTCATGTGTTGTAATTTTTTTTTCTTTTTACATCCAATCCTTAATACATTGTGTCATTACCTAGATGATCCATGATCCATTTTCCCCTCCAATGTTGTTGAGAAAAATCCTCCAGGCCCATCAAATTATTTTGTTTTCCAGCATCTTTTGAATATTTGAACCCTTTCCAGCAGTGACTATGATTTTGAGATCCGTCTTTTCACACTGATGACACCTGAGGGACTCATACAGAACTTTTACAAAAGATTCAAACATTCACTGATGCTTAAAAAGGAAACACGATGCATTAAGAGCTGGGGGTGAAAACTTTTAGCATTTGAAGGTCAGGGTAAATTGTACTTATGTTGTCTTCTGAGAGAAAAAAAAATAAGTATGTTCGGTAGATTCTGAAGGGCAGTAGGCTACTAAATGAAAGAATATACAATATTTGAACAAAATAAGAAGAATTTACACACCATCTTGTTCAAACGTTTTCACCATTTTCACTGATGCATTCATTAGTCAATGTTTGAACCTTTTGTAATAGTTGCATATGAGTCCCTCAATTGTCCACCTTTTGAAAAGATGGATCTCAAAAACGTCTTGTTTTGTTTTAAGTATAATTGTTTCTGATCCAGGGGTGCCGTAAAATTCCATTAGGAAGAAAACAAGAAACCTGCTTCATCAACTGCATTCTAAAACCAACTGACTAAATCCAGGCCAGCAGAAATACATTAGTGCCTCTCCACGTTTCTCACTTCCCACTGATCTGCTGGATCAGGGCCTCTGAAGTGGAGTTGTCCAGGGGGTCTGGAGTGCTTCCCAGTTTCAGCTGAGGCAGGATCTGGGGAGAGAATAATGTCACATTACTACGTCCTATCCGGGCAAGGCCACGAGGGGAAAGGTTAGTAGACACCGAACCTCGCTCTCCCAGCCTCTCCAGCAGTGTTGGCAGTCCGTCAACAGAAAATCACCTCTGTGTCCTTCACATTACAACAACAAAGCCAAAAAAACATAAGAGATGTTGCCTACATTAGTGAAGACCCCATAAGAAACTTGGCACATCCAAGACATGCTCCATATTGCGTATGCTCATTTTTCCTGTGTCATTGAACCCCATTACGAACAGAAATCTGGGCTCATATATCATAGCAGGTGTTCTGACTGATAGAGTCATTGTGGGAAATGTGACTGCTTCACAGCTCTGCCATTTACATGATTTTTTTTTTCATGCATTATCCGTAATAAGCATTTGTCAGCAAAATATGCAGAATGAACAGAGCTTCTTGGTATGATTTGAAGTGCCCCTATTATGGATTTTTGAAAATGACCTTTCATGCAGTTTGTACAGCTCTAAGTGAATGAAAACATCCTGCAAAGTTTTAAATCTGAAAGTGCACCGTGTATAAAGTTATTGTCTCTCAAAAGAAAGAGTCGACTCTGAATCATTGAAACGAGTCGTTTTTAAAATGAATCCCAAGCCATTTCATGTTGATGTCAACATGAAACATTAGCATATTGCCCGCCCACTTGTTGCGCGCGCAGACCTTGGGAAAACTTGATTTCCGCGTTGGTCTGAATGAACATGCAAATTCATTCTTTGCCACTAGGTGCCGCTTTTGGAGTGTTAAAGGCTCACAATCACTGCTTTAAATGAAATCGACCAATCACCGCAGATTAGCGTCACGCACAGGAGGGGTTTGGAAAAATGAATCGTTGAACGAATCGTTTGGGAGTCGTTGAGCAAATAAGGTAAAAAGAAATGCATATTATAAGAATATGAAAGTGTTTTTTGAGCTTGAATGCATGTCAACCTGTTGTTGGGGACTCCAAAACCAAAATATGAACCTTTCATTACCCATAATAGGGGCACTTTAAAAAATGGTACCAACCAACCAAGTTTAGCCAGGTCATTACATGCATAAACTATTCAGCTCATTTCCCATATGGCAAAATTATATCTTATATCTAATATTTATATATTGAAGTGCATTTTGTAATACATTTTGCCATTTGAAGGTCTAAATAAAATATTTTTTTATAAAAAATTAGATTGTTCAGATTGCATTGTTTACAACATAGTATTAGCATATACTTGAAATATATTTTCACCAGAAAAAAAAATGCTATTTACTGTAGGTTAGAATGCACCATAAAAACAACTCAGTATTGTTTCTATTAACCACCATAACACTTTAAAAAGCTCTTAAGCTTTTTGTCCTTTGGTCATTTCGGGGGAATGTGAATCAGTAAAAAGCATATTTTTATTGCTGGAATAAAACGGGTTCTTTTCAGGCTTAATAGCCAAAAAAGATGCAAAAGCCAACATGCAGATGGAAAATAAATGTTACTGATGGTAATATAATAGACAAACAGAAATAAAAGAACAGATCACACCTAATTAGACTCTTCAAGAACTTGTATTTTGTATTTTAAAACTTCTTGACTACAAAATACCTCCAAAATAACAGTTATGCTATAAAATAGAGGCCAGCTTCAGTTTTAATTGATCAGTGCCATAACAGCAAATACATTAGCTTTGTAATTTGCAGTTAAAAACATCTATTTTTTTTTTTTGTCTGTGATAAACTTTTCAATCTTAAAACTACACCTTAGTATCTTGGCTTTATTTATTTTTTTTTTTTTCATTGACTCCTGACAGAGGCCTTCTGTACTGTAACGGATTACCATCCTAGTGATGCTAAGCAGCGTGCCAGCAAAACAGCTGACTCAATGAATTGTTCATAAGCATGTGATATACCCATTACACTGTATATTTGCACATCTAAAGAGTTAATCCTCAGGCGACAAGGGTTTTTGTGGCTTGGAGGTTATACAATGGGGAAATAAAATGAAAGGAATTATACAAGCTGGCAGATGACCTCAACATGCACATATAGGCCTACATGCTCACACATAGGCATTTCACAGGAGAGTTCACAAGAAAGCGCCATCTCAAGAACTCTGCTGACAAAGTACCCTATAAAGTAAATTCATAGATCAGCTGTTTGACGAGAAGAGTTGTGGCAACCAATAAAAACAAATAACGTGGCTTGTCCTGTTGTGCTATACCCACTGTCTCGTCTCTATTCAGCTGGTAGTGTTCTAAAAAATCCCTTGTTCTTCAAAGAATTCTATAATTCTTCTCAGTGTTCTTCCATTAGATTCATAGTTCATTTAATAAGCCAAAGTGTAATGCAAATGCAAATTCAAAATATCAAATTTAGGTTAAAATAATGGATTGAGTAGGATAAATCAAGCATAGTGTGAAGGTAGACTCTCATTAGCATAGCAGATGTTTTTGCAGTCTCCTTTGTCTTGTTGCCAGATAAATCCACACTGAATAATTAAGCCTCTGGAACAAAGACCCTTTATTATGGAATATATGATGTGTTTTGTCAGCCAGTTTCAGACGGCAAGAGAAGAACTATTCTGTGCCACATCAAAAAAAAAAAAAAAAGGTTAACAGCATCAGCAGTAAAAGTGTTGAGTATTAGCATATAGAAAGCCACGTTTTAGCTAATATGGTGCATTATAAATTGCACTTTACATGCAATAGAATAAAGAAAATGGTTCCTAAATATTTATAGTGATTTTATTCTGTGAATAAATGGTTTGAACTATTGTCAAAGCTGCATTTAGGCTCTTTGCGCCTAATTAGAGAGGTATTTAAAAATGAATTCCTCTATAGTGTTTACTGTTATCAGAATAGTGTCATGTTCACAAAGGAATATTATTCCAGTGTAATTAATTTGGTAATTTACACCTGTGTTGATTATACATTTTACCATCATTTTATATAATCTGAACAAATGAACCATAATTGTCAACATATTTAATCACGCTTATACTGTAAAATGTAATTAGAGAAATCTTGCTTGAAAATGCAACTTAAATCTATTGCTACTAAGTTTTTTCAAATGTATTGTCCATACATATTAAATGCATTTGGTTAAAAATGTATTTTTAGCACAGATGATAGACTTAAATCAAAGTGTGCTATGCTCTTTTGTGTTTCACGTCACAAGTCTCCACTATTTTTTGAGTTAGTAAGAATTAAGAACCACACAGTTCTAGAAATCAGTTCATATTCTACAGCTTATTTCAAACACAAAGTGAAATATGTTTAAATGTCTTTTTATGTGGTTTATCAGCACTGCCAGAGCGTCATATACGTCTAAGGTTAGCATTCTTGCTTTGAAGAGTCATCGAGTCATCAGATTATTTTACCACGGCATATATTAGCATATAAATTCTGCCGCACTTTACAGATCAGTCTCCCCCTACGAGCTCTTTGATCGCTTCCTGCAGACAGCACAAACTCTCAAAGCTGTGGAAAAGAGATGTTTCAGACAGGAAGTGACACATCATCTTCTCTCACAAAGTAACAAAATCTATTAGTAATTGATGACACAGTCACTCGAAGCTGCTCTAATAGATGTTACTGGCTGAATTACAACCTGGCACTCCATTTGTGGGAATCAAAATGTTTATAAATCTAACCAGAACAGTCCACTTCCCCTGAATCTGATCCACTGATATAATGTAAGTATATATAAATGTAAACATCATAAGGGATGGGGGGAAACAAATTAGGATTGGCTCCTTTTCAATTCACAATTTGGAATTTGAGTAGAATTAGACTGGAATGAATGGAAGAGGAAATTACAGTTTGATAAAGTTGAAAGCAACAACACAATCTGACACAAGTTTTACCTAAATAATTCTATTAGTAATCATGTCTAATTATGCTTGTTTATTCCCCTGACATATAAAAATACATTTTTATTGATTACTCGTATTTGAATCTGCTGCTTACTTTATTAAACTATAGCCACAAAAGTGTATTAATAATAATAAAAAAGAGTATGATGATAAATTCCATTATCCAATGGAAAAAGTTCTCACAAAAATTTAAATTTGCTGAATATGTACTCACTCTCAGATCATTCAAGATGCAAGATGAGTTTTTTTCTTCATTGGAACAGATTTGGGGAATTTAGCCTTACATCACTTGCTCACAAAAGGATCCTCTGCAGTGAATGGGTGCCATCTGAATGAGAGTTCAAACAAAATTTGTTTCTTAAAAACACAGATTTTCACTTCACAGTTATTTAATAGACTGGATTTGTGTGGATTACTTGTGGGTTATTGTGATGTTTTTATCAACTGTGTGGACACTCATTCTGACGGCACCCATTCACTGCAGAGGATCCATCTCCCTCTCCCTGATAGTGATAGTGCAGGCCACGTTGGTTGTATTGACGGAAGAGGGAGAGGGGGAGTTTTCAGGAGTGATGCTATTACTGAGCTGAGGTCGAAGTGCTGCGAAGTGCTCTTCCGCCACACATTATAGTTATCATTTTTTATCCGCTTAGAAAATCGCCACGTTTTATTTTGTCACCATACCTACCCGTGTAACTACTCATGTAACCGTCTTTAAATAGGGAAAACATGGAAGTGTTTGGTGGCTTCTAAATTCATCCCAGTTTGGATCCTAAGGAATGAATGGTGCTAAGCTAAACGCTAGCATAGTGGTGCCACGCGCTAGAGCGATTAAGTGCACGGACTGAGACGGGAGAGGTACGTATCAACTCGTTTAGGGAAGAACATATTGGAATATGGAAAAACGGTGGCGTTTTCCTTTAAAAAACAATGCTTTTCAGTACTGAATGAAGAAACAGTATATTTGTAATTAAAATTTCTTTAGCTTCATCTTCCATATTTGAACTTTTTTTTTTTTACTGATTGATATCATACATCATTATGAGATTTTTCTCTGTCAAGGATACAATTTCCGAATCTTTGCCCAACTCTGTCTCTCACCACCTACAGCATATTAGTAAAAATAAACTTGCTTTTTTGACCATCGTATGTTTGCATCAGGGATTGGCATGAATGATTGAAACAGAATGATATGTACCAGCTCATTTTTCAGCAGATCATTCTCTGAGTTTCCAGGCTTACATTTACCAAACACTGCAGCAAGGCCAGAACGATCATTAGAGTGAAAATGAGAGACAGCAAATGAGCTTTAACATGATATATGAATGTGTTGTGTTAGTGTTTGTGTGCACGCATGTGTATGTTCTTTGTGCAGGCTTGATTTGTGAATAATATTTGTGTATTTCTGGAAGAAAATAGATGGGATCATAAGAGACAAATGACAGTGCGGTAGAGAGAGACGAAATAGAGAATGAAAATGAAAGAGACTCTAAGTAAACATGTTAGGAGAACGAGGAGGCAGGAACATCCATATCTCTTATGTAGAGGTTGAGACTCACAGACAGCAGGGCAGGTTTGTTTATTTGTGTGGAGTGTGACACCATGTCATAGCATGTGTTATGTGGATTTTTGGCTGAGAATGGTAGTAGATAGAACAACACAAGGGGCTTTTGTATGTCAAAACGCTAGTGTTCTACTCTGCGTTACATTGAAATGTCATGAGCAAGACTCTCCTTATTATTCTGAACACCATTTTGTCTATTCAGATCAACTAAATAAAGCATGTCTAGCAGTAATCCAATGGCATTTAACAAATCACCTTGGGTTTATGTAGTAGAATAAATTTTTTCCCCTACATGTTTTTTTATTTAATTAAACCATTTTAGCCTAAAAATGATCTGTGCATTTGTTAGCCAAACAAAGTTCAGTCAGAATAGACATTTGAGAATTTATTGTGCTTCCAAATCATAAAAAACATGAGAAGCAGCAGTCAGTAACATTTGGAAATGAACAAGTAAAATTCTGCAAATGGTGAATTGCACTGAATAGACACTTTAAAAATAAACACTCGGTTGGAGGAAATTGTCCTCAAGCTGAGGAAGCCGAAACTGTGTTTCATAAGTAAAGGAAAGAGGTCTCTAGGTAGCTGTACTGATGACATTTGTCTGGAGATCCATTTTGTTCTTTTAAGCCACTTTTTACTCCCTGGCTTTGGTAAATAAATAAAAAATCATATTCCTAGCAGGTTATTCAGAAGTTATTGTTCGCTTTTGACTCAGCTGGATATTTCTCTTTCTATAAATAGTGTTGAATTTACAGTGGTCACAAAAACATATTTTCACATTATGGGTACACTTTAAAACGTATAAATGTCTCTGCATTATATAACAAAATATAAAATCGAGTGGCATTTATTTTAAAACACAAGTGCTTAAAACATTTTGCAAAAAAAAAAAAAAAATGTTTGTTGAAAAAGAGCAGATACTTCCTGTTTGTCAAACATTAGTGGCACATGTCCAAAATTACCGTTCAAAAATTTTGGGGATTTTTTGAAGAAGTCATTATCATGATGCATTCTGTCTTTATTAGAAAGTTCAAAATAACAGCATTCATTTAAAATATATATATTTTTAACATTATAAATATCTTTGCTCTCACTACAATTCATTGCATGCTTTCTGAATAAAAGTATTAATTTCTTGCTTGTTTTTCTTAAAGGTTTTTCCTTAAAAACTAAAGGTTTTTCAAATTAATTATGGACATTGTTTTATTAAAGCTTGACGAAAACACTATGACACCAGACATTTTTAATGTGACTAATAGTAAGTGCCCAAAAACGTTTTTGGGGACACTCTATAGCATTGAGGTACAAATGGCATTATGGTAAGCAAACTGCTATTCGATACTATATATTTATTTATTGCCCCACCATCTTCATCTTTGTCCTCCAGACACCTGGGCCCGTATTCTTAAAGATTCTAAGAATCCTCTCAGAGCTCCCAATTTAGCTTAAAAAAATCTAGCTAGGAGTCTTGGCTTAAAAGTGATTCAGGACCAATCTGAGAGCAACTCTGAGCGAGGAAAAGACAACAACTTTTATCTTAGTGAGGAGGCGGGGCTGACCCCATTGCTAGCTATGACACAGTCTTTTGAAGACTGTGATTGGTTGGTTGTCCAAGAAGGAAATAAAAGAGCACTTTTAAGTGTAGGGTCTATTATGCCTTCACTTTGAAATTACAGGCGTAATATTTCTGTTTTTGTACTCTCACTCACTCACTCTAAGCCCCTTTCACACAGAGATTCCGGAAAATACACGGGATGTGTTGCGGCATTTGTTCCCGGATGTCAGATTTGCTGCATTCACACTCCAGTGATTTTCCGGAATCTGTGCGGCATTCACACAAACCCGTAAAGATCCCGTAAAGACACGTGACCTTTCATGTGAGTGTATATGCGCGCTCACCATTTCTATTATAGCTTCAGCCTTCACTTTGAAATTACAGGTAAAACAGTCATCACTACTACGCACCCTTTACGGCATTTCGGCTTTTGTTCACACAGCGTTTCCGGGACTGAACCCGGCAATGTTACTAGGTCCCAACCCGGGATCAATCCCGGAATTAATCCCGGAACGTGTTTGCGTTCACACAGAAGGCACTCCGGCAATTTTCTGGCAATTTTCCGGGAGCAACGTGCAGTGTGAATGGGGCTAATCACTCACACACACACAATATACGTATATTCTTTATTTTTTATTTACCATGCTGACATACTTAACATATTTTATAGGAAATGAACAGCGACACAATAAGGTTCTGAAAGTGCTGTAATTGTTTGTGTGATCACTCTGCTTATAGAAGGTTGTGACAGACCCAAATCATCACTGCTGCATAGTTGCATTTTTCAAGTTGCTAAATATGTTAATGTAGTTAATGTAGTGATTACTTCCATTTCTGGTGCTATGGCATTTCTGCGTGGTGTCAAAGATGTTAGCGTGTCTCTAATAAGATTGGTCACAAACATGATCCCTGCACGATCTAATGTGTAGCGTCTTATTAACTCACTGTCATGCATTGTGTGCAACACATTTCTTCTCCTTCATGTTTCGTCCATTTTCTCCGCTGCTAAAGAAACTCTTAAGCCTCTTAAAAGTCCTCATCCGTACTCCTAACAATTTCGGACCTTAAGACCTCTTTTAAGGGTTAAGATGCTTTCTGAATTACTTTTTTCTTTACTAGGATATTTTCTTTAAATTTAAGAGGAAACACCCACATTTCTGAGAATTTTCTTAGAATTGTGTTACTAGGAGCAACTATTAGCACTAAGATTTTTCATGAATACGGGCCCTGATTCTTTACTTGAAATGTGAAATAAAAGATTTTTAGTGCCCTTTGTGCCAAGCTAACAAAAGTTAATTACCCTTTAAGTGACCATGAGAAATGTGTGTAAATATTTTAATAAAATGTCTTAATAAAAGAGCATTTAGAGAGCATGCTTAAATTAGCTTAGAGCCCTTACTCTAAATTACACACATAAACTCTCTTTGAACTTTAAGTATATGAACATTAACCTTCTGATACTTGATATAGTTCAAAATGTTTGACCAGCTTACATTAGCAAATTAGCTTTGATTTTTTTTAAAACTCACTCTTTAAAGCCACTAGTACTGAAGCACCCATCTCTCCCAGCATGTAGAAAGCACACTGACCCAGTCATGCCTCTGTGGTTTAGCATCTCCATCTAACAGCATTAAAAACAACAGAGGTAAGTGATCTACCAGCAGTTATTTATTATTTTTTACAGGCGACGTGTTCTTAAACAGTGCATGGGCATCCTGCTGGCTTTGAACTTTAATAAGCAGAATGGGCTCTCTGGCAGAAGCAGTGTGTTTGAGGGTCGGAAATGTTGGAGGAAGAATCGTGTGATTGTTTGAGATTATCAGCAGAAAATGCATCAGTCCAGATGGGAGCGGAGGTTGCATTAGCAGAAATGCCAAGAAATATATGACCCGAAAATTAACCCCATAAGGCGGCTGGTGAAAAGTTTGTTTTAATGGTGTTAAACCTTCTTGAAAACCTCCCAGATAATTCACTGGGCTCCATCTGAGCATTGTTCCTCAACAAGTGTCTGACAAATTGATAGATAAACAGACATCATTTATTTGGGCGAGGCAGTAAATCGAGGGTGAGCTTTCTTTGACTCGTCTGTTTCCGAGGCACATTATTAGTGTCATAATGGCTTCTGTGTATCTACAGACATGATGTTTGGCCTTCAGGAAAAGGTCATGTAGTAGCAGTTTAGCAGTGCTTTTGGAAACAGCTCATAGAGGTTACAGCAGTTTATCACAGATATCCAAGATCACCCAGTCAATGGATAGAATGTGGTGCCCTTTTCCAAAGGCTCATAATATTACAGAAAATTTATTTCAAGAGCTTGATTCTCCTCACAAGTGAGTTACCCTCATTTCTACAGACTCTGTGCCCTTTAGGTGAAGAGCTATTCTTTCTGTTCTTATCATCTGTGTACGTGTATCTCTGTGTGGATGCCATTCTTTGTTTAGTGTTTTCTGCTGTCCTAAAGTCATATATCTGCAAGCTTGTCTGATGCATATGGAAATAATGCATTCTAAAGATTACATTGACATACGAGATACTGTATAATGCATGCACTACTGCTCAGCTCGCACGTGCATACATGGAGATTTAACTGCCAATCAATCACCTGTGACAACAGGCTCGGCTGGGGAGATAACAGAGTGCTAATGTTATTGAATCTGCATCCTGGGAAGAAACACTGATACCAGTGGTGTCCTTCAGCGTCAGCTATTGCAAACTGCAGCTTTGTGTGTATTTTCGAAATAGCAGCTTGGTGTTGTGGTTACAGTTTTGAGATTATGTGCTGTACGTTTATCGGTAGTATCTGCTGAACCGTAATTCAAACTGAATTATGAATTAGAGATTATTCAGAATACTCAAGAACTGGACCAGTGAACAAATCATTCAGGCCACATCTGCCGATTCAATGAAAAGATCTGACTCAAAAGAATCATTCATGAATCAGACATCACTACTTTTCGCAATAATGCCAAGGAGAGCTTGGGCAGATGTCAAAATGTTCAGTAAATAATGGATCAGATTTATGATCCTTTTTTTTAATCTCTGAAGCTTCAGTTCCTGTTCATTCTAATTTAATAGAAAAGAACATGAAAAATGTTTCCTTTTGCTCTCTGCAGAAGAAAGAAATTCATACAGGCCTAGTGGTTAATGCATGTGCTGTGACACATTGAGCCATGGTCCTCATATGGGCTATCATAATTGTACAGTACTGTCATATTTTGCTTAGCTGGTTTTATTGTTAAAAATCATTTCATTCATTTGAATAAATTTACCATCTATCTATTGTATCCATCATATTTTCTCACTGACATGCCCCCAACTTTGAAACTCAGGGCTTTTGACATTGTAAGTATGAAATTGTGGTGGTCATCATGTTGATTCAACATCAAAACATAAATACAGGCTTTCTGACCTAATGTAAATGCACCGTGTTTCCATCACGCTGTTTTAATGCACATTTTGAAGTATCGCATCAGAAACGATTGATGGAATTGCTAAATTTCATAGAAAAAATACCTTAATTCGCAAAAAAGTTTTTAATGCTTGTTGCGAAAAAGGGTTCATGCGAATAATGGGAGATGGAAACACATTTGCTGAATAAATTCCTCAATGCGCATCAAAAAAGTCATGTGACTTTGTGTGATGGGGCGGCATAATCTGACTAACCATCGGACCGATCTTGTTGAAAAAATACCTTAAGCATCAAAAAAGTTTTTAATGCTTGTTGCGAAAAAGGGTGGTCATTCGAATAATGGGAGATGGAAACACGATTTGCAAAGAATAAATTCCTCAATGCGTCTTCAAATTATTCAAAAAAGTCTGTACTTTGTGTGATTGCCTCCCAGAACTGTTATACGACTGTGTTTCCGAACAGCAGGCATCCATGAAAGCAATGACCGCATTCATTGTGTTTCGTCTGCTGCACAGCAGCTCTGAGGCACTGAAATGTTGTTATGGTCATTTATTATACTGAAAGGTGCTGGTGCCCGAGCATATAATTAGTCTGTCGTCAAATTATTTCTGTATCATTGCCTCCCAAAAAGTTGATTTATTTCACTAATTCCACTGTTCAAAAAGTACGAAACTGTGTTTCCGAACAGCAGTATAATGTATACATTCATTCCACACAGACTGACCGATATATTTCAAGTGTTTATTTCTTTTAATTTTGATTGTGTTTCGTCTGCTATTATGAGGCACAAGTGACATTTATTACTAAGGTGCTGGTCATATAACCCCAAATTCAGTATCATCAAAAAGTTGATTTATTTCACTAGAATTCCATTGAAACTTGTATAATGACCAATACAAAGATTCCAAGGATTTTTACTGAAATCTTGGCCAACTGAAAAGTATGAGCATGTACAGCACTCAATACTTTTAATTTTGATGGGGCTCCTTTTGCCTGAATTACTAATGAAAACCCCAATGCGGCGTGGCATTCAGTATCTCAGAAAATTAGAATATTACTTAAGACCAATGGCAAAGAAAGGATTTTTAGAAATCTTGCTCAGGTGTTATGAGAGCCCAGGTTGCTCTGAAAAGTAGTGGCCTTCAGCTCTTCTGCACTCAATACTTATTGTTGGGTCTGGCATATGCATCTTCCTCTTCACAATACCCCATAGATTTTCTATGGGGTTATGGAGGTCAGGCGAGTTTGCTGGCCAATTAAGAACAGGGATACCATGGTCCTTAAAGGTGTTAGGTACTGGTAGCTTTGGCACTGTGTGCAGGTGCCAAGTCCTGTTGGAAAGCTCTTCTGCATTGTTGGGTCTGAAATCTGCATCTTCCTCTTCACATAAAGTTGGTCAGCAGCAGGAATTTTCTATGGGGTTAAGTGCTCTAAAACTTCAGGCTGGTATACGGCTGTGCCAATTAAGAACAGGGATACCATGGTCCTTGGACCTCAGAAAACACAGTGGACCAACACCAGCAGATGACATGGCACCCCAAACCATCACTGTGTGCAGACTGTGCCAAGAAACTTTACACTGTTGGAAAATGACCTCAAGCATCTCCGTGGATTCTGTGCCTCTCCTCTCTTCCTCCAGACTCTCAGCAGCAGGAAGCTGATTTCCAAAGGCTCTAAAATGCAAAATTGACGGCTGTGTTGATCAGAGAACTTGGATCAGAAAACACTTTTGACCACTCAGCAGATGACATGGCACCCCAAACCATCAGTCCTTTTTGAAACTTTACACTGGACCTAGCCCAGGCAACGAGATTCTGTGCCTCTCCTCTCTTCCTCCTGACGCTGTCTGTTGTTCAAGAGTGGCAAAGGAAATGACACAAGGACTTTCATGCGACAGAACATAACTTGAAACCCATGACCACTCAGCAGCAGTGCAGTCCTTTTTGTCTTTAGCCCAGGCGAGTCTGTGCGTAGTTGTTCTGTTGTTCAAGCAGTGGCTTGACTCCAGCAAGGAATGCAGTCCACTCTTTGTGAATCTCCCCCACATTTTTGAATGGGTTTTGTTTCACAATCCTCTCCAGGGTGCGTAGTGGTTATCCCTTGATTGCTTGTACACTTTTTTCTACCACATATTTTCCTCCACTCCCTTTGTCGCCTCTCTCCCCCACATTTTTAATGTGCTTGGACACAGAGTTTCACAATCCTCTCCAGGGTGCTGTGAACAGCCAGCCTCTTTTGTACACTTTTTTCTACCATGATCTTTTCCTTCCCTTCGCCTCTCTATTAATGTGCCCTCCTTGTGGACACAGAGCTCTGTGAACAGCCATGGTCGTCTTTTGGACAACTGTCAAGTCAGCAGTCTTCCCCATGATTGTGCCCTAGCCTTGTGCAAGGTGTCAATGGTCGTCTTTTGGACTACTGACTGAGTCAGACCATTTAAAGGCCTTTGCAGGTGTTTTGAGTTAGCCTATTAGCTGATTAGAGTGTGAGAGCACCAGGTGTCTTCAATATTGAACCTTTTCACAATATTCAGGTGTTTTGAGTTAATTTTCTGATTAGAGCTGGCACCAGGTGTCTTCAATATTGGGGAACCTTTTCACAATATTCAAATTTTTGAGCTCATTAGTTGTCATTAGTTGTGTTATAATCATCAAAATTAAAAGAAATAAACACTTGAAATATATCAGTCTGTGTGGAATGAATGTATACATTATACAAGTTTCACTTTTTGAATGGAATTAGTGAAATAAATCAAGTTTTTGATGATGTTCTAATTATAAGACCAGCACCTGTATATGAAAATGATTATATTCAGTTGCTTCTCCCACTTTTCGTTGTGATATTTAGTGCCAGTTTATCAGGAAGTGACGATTTTGTTCTCTTTGACTCGTCGGATGGAAATGGTGCTTATTCGCAAATGTTTATGCAACATTCTAATTTTGCGCACAAGTTAAATTCGCAACTTTGGATGGAAACCCGGCTTGTCTGAATCTTCTTTTCCTTCTCTCTTTTTCCCTATATTTTCTATAATTACTCTCACTTTTCCCTATAAATAACACTAGCAAAAAGAAAATGCAGTTTTACATAACTGAAAAGCTTTCTCTTTTCCAGCAGTAATAACAGTGTAGAGCTGAGCGAGACAGTAAATGAATAGTTGTTTTCTGCCAAGGTTTCGCTTGGTCATTGATTGGTGCCTCAGCTCCTCTAGCCTGACTCTCAGATGTCCAAAAGTCTATTGAATGATTTTGTTCTAGGTCTGAGATGGATCCAAATGGACCAGAGCCATGCCAGGGTGTTTGAATGAGCTGATGAGTTCCATCATCAGGGCCCAGAGGGCAACAGTGCACTTAACTGATTAACACCAGCCAGCCAGCGTGTCAAGTCATAAGACCCTGTCCGGGTTTATTAACGAGAGGTGATTTGCTTGCTCGATATCGCGTTTGCATTCCTCCTTCGTCATTTCTCACAGTAAAAACCCAGATTGTCCCTGTGTCCTTTCTTCTCCATTGTAGATCTGCTCTCCATTATAAAGTCTAGAGTCTGGATGCTTTGAATGGGGCAAAAACTGATCGGCAACTGTGTGTGAATGTGCGTGAACTTCCTTGACGTTTCGTCCTTTGATGCTTTTCACTTCGCCAGTAGCTGTTGCCATGGCCACAGAAAACTTCTCTTTCATTCGGACTGCTGCTCTACCACTTTGCCAGATGTCAGTTCCTGTAATGAAAGCACCATCAAAAAGCAGATAAATAAAGGAGACATCATTAGCCACTTATTATTGTGCTTGGATGTGCTGTTGTGTACTGTATCTGTGCCTCCAAGCTAAAGAGATTTTGTGTGTGCGGACCACTGTGCCTGACAGCTGTACATCATAATAGTAATAGCAGGGGCATCGGGGATATGTTTGGTCAGAACAGCGGGGCCATTGAAAGGATCCATAAAGCGCTCTTTCACTCACTCACTCACTCACTCTCTCACTCTCTCTCCTAGAGATTAAAGACAAGCTGAGTAGATGAGGCTAGGCGAGAGAGTTGCCAGTCTTCACACAGAATCCTGCAGCTGGACACTTCCTGTGCTCTGATATGAGGACTGATGAGTGATGGCAGTGTGTCTCCGTCTGTGACAGGAAGCTGTTACCTCTCCTGATATATCGTATGGGGTCCAAGTGAGGAGGCCACTATTTTACCCATACAAGCCACACAGTCGGAGTGAAATATGTTTATAAAAGAGTAGTATTCGCGTAGCCAGACTTTTGTCTTGCGGCATAAAGTCTGGACTGGTTTTTTAGTTTATTCTGCCTTAGAATTGCCAAGGGCTCAAGGTATGTCATGTTAGCATGGCCCATTTATCCCCTGCTGGTAGGTGCCATAACTACACCATCTGGCAGCAAAATGCATTTTTCTTCATTAGCGAATATCGCAAAAAGTAGTGTATATTCTGACAAAATACATTTTGTATATGATATAATGTGTAATTAATGTTTATAAAAAAATATTTTCTTATTTTAATTTTGTTATAATATTAAGATTAAGAATAAAATATTATTACAATAATAACATTATTATATTGAATTATAATATATTTTTGTTGTAGTTGAGCCATTATAATTATAGTGATTATATAATTGTAGTCATCCAACATGCAATATGTATATTTTAATTATATATTGTTATTTAATTAATTAATTAATATATTATTAATTTATGTATGTATGTATTAATTTATTTATTTATTTTAAAAAAGCAATATTGCAACTGTCAGTGATAATGCATTGTTGTATGGAAAAGTCTTTGATAATTTAATTTTGTTGCTTGCTAAATGCATACATACACATATTCCGTGTGGGGGGTCAGGTTTTGCTATTTGATCTTTCTCCACAAGGGAAATAAATTATTAAAAATACTGAATTACTAAAAATTGAAAATGTAATAATCAAAAAAAAAGATTTCTATGAGGGGTGGGTTCAGAGGTAGGTTTAGTGTATAGAAAATATTGTCAGTTTAGTATAAAAACAATAGAAGTCTATGGCATGTCCCCACAAAGATGGCTGTACAAATGTGCATGTGTGCAATGTGTGTGTGTGTGTGTGTGTGAGAATGTACAGTATGTATGTACTGTATATGTGTTTGTATAGGGTTTTCTCGCAGTTTTAGCCAGCATTTGCCATTTTTGTGTAGAATATGCATCAAAAGGTCAGTGAACCGGCAGTTGTGCATTGCTGTGTTGCTTTTTCCCCTGAAAACACAACACATCACATTTGGTATTGTGCGCAGCTGTGCTTAACATTGCAAGAAGGATATATTTGCCCTTATGAATGAAACAAACATATCTTTTCCATTTGATTTCTTCTCCGTGCAGGTATTAGAGTAAAGCTTCTTTGTGTGCACACACTTTGATGACTGACTGGCCCACTTTGCTTATGTGGTGCTATATATAGAGCTGTAGGGTCTATTCATCACAACCGGTCAACCCGAGCGTAATCTCACTGGTAATGAAACATCTGGGTTCAGAGGACCACCCCACACTATACGAATGCAAACACACACTCAACACACACACACACGTTACATGCTCTATTCTGAGAATGAGGCAACAATCACCAAGGCCAAGATCATTAGCTCCTCTTTTTCCCCACGGGCTGGACACAGAGAATAACTTTTCTCTTGCTCTCGCTCTCCCTCTCTCACTTTGTTTCATTTTTTTTCCTTGGCATCTGCAGATACTTGGTTAAATGAAGACATACAGCCACCAGGTCTGCCTGCCCGTTCAAGGTAACCTCTGCTGTCACAATGCATTTACTAATGCTGGCTCCCAGCACTTTTCACAAATAATATGCTGTTGCGGTAAAGCTTAATACATGAAATAAATTAATTTTCATAAGTCAAATTACTAAAGCTATAGTGTTACCCCAGGAACTTGCTCGGATTTCTTCTTTTTTTCAGTTAAATCACACATTTTCATACATATCAGTTTTTTTTTTTTTTTTTTGTGAGAACAAGCAAATAAGCCAAAATTGCTGAAAGGGTAAAATATTGAAGCGTATGTTTTATGGAATTCAATTTGTGGAAGAGCATTTGCACCAAACACATGGGATTATCACATTAAAAAGTGATATTTCTCACATTTATGGTGTTATTGCTTGTGTTATTGTGCACAGAGTGAAAAAAAACTTAGTATCTAACTGAATCGCATATGCTTGCACTCTTTGCGTGCTGAACTCCGCTGTGACAGAGTGTGGAAAACTCCTGGTGTGTGCGAGAGAGGAGGGATGCAGAGTGCCTGCATGCATGGTTAAACATGTTAATGAATGCCAAAAGATTTTCCATAACAGTGCGCACACACTTGAACAACAGTTCAGTCTCATAAATGCAATCGGCATGTGAGAGAGGCCCTGCGTAATCACCAGTGGCTCCTGTCTGGGCATTGGTCCTCTCTATCATTCACTTTCTCGTGCCCTTATGTCAGAAGCTCCACTTCTGTTTTGGTCATCATCATCAAAACTGCTCATACCGTCATTGACATTATTATTATTATCATTGACATTATAATTGTCATTATCATTACCATCATAATCATCATTACCTTTTCCAACACTGTGTGTCCTGTTGATAGATGAACAGGTTCTGGTGAACAGCAGGTTATGCAGATGGAAACAATCACTGTTGTAGTTTTTTCAGAGACATTTTGGGGTTCAGATTTGTCAGAACATATCATTTCATAATTCATAATTCATGGCATAATCATAGAGGCTACTTGTAGGTCTGAGGTATCTAAGCTTTATTTATATTACTAAATATGACAGATTTAGGGTCTTACAAGGCCCCAGGGCACCAACAGCTTGGAGGTTGCTCTGAGAAAAAAAGAAAAAAAAGAGGAGTTAGAAAGATAAACATGTTATGATACCTTTTGTGATTTTACATTACACAATTGCCAGTTATTTGCGACCTTATATAATTATTTCTTGCAATTGTAGCTTAATGATTTTAAATGCTTGCCGAGTGACTTATAAAAATCAAATTGATGTAAGTCTGCAATATAATATATGACATTATCATTCATTGTGTACAGTGGCAGATTATGACTGGCAGAGGCTACAGGCAAATGCCTAAGGCAGCAACGTCCTCTGCATTTTATTTTCAGACACGTTCTCCACTTGACCATCACTTAATTTTATTTTTACAGAATTGTGTATGTGTAATATTTTCTGTACATGTTTTTTCCCCGTGTTACTACTGCTGCTGCATGTCTTCCATGGAAAAAGTTCCACATGCTAAAAGCAAAAAGTGTGAAAGACATGCATTATGTTTTATTTGTTAAAGAAACAAAAAACTCATAAAGCATTAAAAAGTGGGACTCTTTGTTCATACTCTGTTACCCATACCCTTCAATTGACCTAAGCAGTCATAAACAACAGAGACTTTTGGGGGGTAATTTAATTGCACTATTTGCATTCATCTTTATTTATTGATTGATTGTATATATTCAATATTAGTCTATATTAGTTTTAACTTTGCCTTGTTAATGTCCTTGAGTCACATTTTTAATAATAATAATAATGCAATTAAAATAATTCATTTTAATAATAATACATAAATATATGATGATAATAATAATTCACAAATTTACATTTTCATATAGATCTTCGATGGGGTAAACATCTTTGGTTTGCTGTCCATAATGGAGGATTTAATGCAAGATCTGACTCCAGCTCTAAATTTCCTCCTGTACTATTGAATTAATTTGTATTTAATAATTGAATTGGTAAATTATTTAAATAAATGAATTAGTCGGTTATAAATCAAGTATCCAGTAAAACAAGTTTACATAATAGAAACAGATTAAAGTTAATGTGGAGTTGTGGTGATGAAGGGATGCCAGTAGGATGGCTTTAAATGGATGTTCTCATACATACTAGTGCAACTTTGCACATTTCTGTGATTGTGTGACTTTCTAATCCTTTCATAATGATTTCATAAGCTAGCTGAAGCTGAGGCGTACAAAGACTAGAACATGTGACTGGAACATATAGTAACTAATGCAGTTTCAGTGTCTGTCTTCTCAAAGCTGTCATTATTAAGAGCTAACAGGTCCTGGTATTGTTGAAAGGCTGATCTTTGGTTCACACTATCATGCATTAGGTTCCCCGGCTTCTGTAAAAGCAATGTGTCCATGCATTTTTTAAAAGCACTTTACAGAAGAGAGTGCTATCAAGATCAGTGTTTTTTGCTTCAAGACAGTATGATAAAATGCACAGATAAATATAATTTGTTTTGCTCTGCATGATTATATGGCTAGTTGCGGTTTATCATTTGCATTTGTCCCTTCAGAACAGACCCGCAGCCCATTTTTGAGTGGCGACCTACCAATTCAGAACCACTGATCTAGATCAGGTGAGAGCATATACGACATAAGACTCTTTCTCACTTGTTCTGTACTACCTCTCTCTCTCTCTCTTTTCTCTCGCTCTCTATGTTTCATTCCTTAGGGAGGTAATTAGGAAAACCTCAGCTGAGATGCAGCCAAGGCTCAGCACAGCTGCTCAAAACAAGCTCCACTTTTCACAATCTATTGTACATTGATGCAAAGCAAGGAAAGAGAGACACTATGTTTAAAAGATGAATAAACAGGCCTCCGAGTGAACGAGTGGTGGGAAATGAGCACTGTTTTTGGATTGAAATCCCCTTCTGCGTGTGTGAATATATGTCCGTTTGAATGAAATAAACAAGACAGTCTGTAGCAACACAACTTCGATAGAAGTACCATTAAAACTTATTTGACTCTGAGTCACAGAATGATTTTTTCTCAGGAAGGAATTTGATATCCCAGAAAGGTCACAATTACAATCGTTACGATACAAGTTAGACAGTCAAAACAAAAAGTCACAGCTCTGCTTTCCATCCCCATGTAGCATAATTGCATTCCCTTGCTGAGGCGATATTCAAATGAGCTCTTGCCCTCCTCCTCACAGGCCGTGCCCACAATGTAATAAAAGCTGGTCAGAGAACGCATGATGAATCTTCATCTGTATCGGCTTTGATGCTTTAAATGTATTACGCTGGCCTGGGGACACATACAGCTCTCTGTGATCACTCACCGTCGTATATGGTTTTCATCCAGTGTTAAATATCCATCCGTTCAGGCCTATTAACATGACATTGCATTCTCTGCACGCCGTCACGGGGGCCAAACCTCATAGAGTCATTCACAAATCACGTGCGTTGTGTTTAATCAGCTGCGAGGGAGCGATCTGAACAGATTAAGTGTCAAACAAAACACATGCTGCTATCATATGCTCACACCTGCAGACATAACATAATGCATGTCCTTTTGCGGGGTGCTGAAATCGATGGCCTTGCGATTGTTAATTTGTAAGTTTGATATTGTTGCCGGCCAGATGTTATCCAGAGGAAAGAATGCATGTTTCATCAGCGCGGGAAAGAAAATTGCGTTTGTAAAACTATTTTATGAGCCATTGAAGGAGATATCCAACAGGTGTTTTCAGTAGGTTCTTTATTGGATCTCTGTTGTATCGCTCACTGTTTGTTTTTGCTGAGTATGTGTATAAGCACAATATGGAGTCAGGTGTGTGTGTGATTTATGAATGCCTATCTTTGCTGGCTGTCTCCCTCTTTTTGTTGCTGTCCTGCCAGAGCTGAATTATGGAGCTTTTCAGCTTATTACAACCTGAACAGCTCGATGGAAGGGCCAAATCTGTCTATAGCCTCTGTGTGAGGACCCCTTCAGTCTCCAGCCACTGTAATGATGACTTACTTTCAACGTGTTTTGTTACGTATGTTACAACCTGTTTCAGTTTTACATGTCATTGGGGTGTTGAGCTGGTTTTTGGAACATGGTAGCTCATTTATTCCACTTTAGTGTCATCAGTAAATGGTCTAGCTCAGGGATTTTAATATTTTTTGATGTCATAAACCACCATATGTGACCCTAGACCACAAAACCAGTCATAAGTAGCACGGGTATATTTGTAGCAACAGCCAACAATACATTGTTGTATCGGGTCAAAATTATTGATTTTCCTTTTATGCCAAAATCATTAGGATATTAAGTAAAGATCATTTTCTGTGAAGATATTTTGTAAATTTGCAACCGTAAATATATCAAAACTTAATTTTGATTAGTAATATGCATTACTAAGAACTTAATTTGGACAACTTTAACCTGTTAGCCAGTTTCACAGCTACATGTCATCAGTGTGCCACACACACAATTTAGGTGTCTTTAAGACCCTTTGGGCTTTACTATCCATCATCCAGAGTTGATAACATGGTAGCTCATTGATGTTCCACTTTAGTGTCAGATTCAGATTTTCAAATAGTTGTAGCCAAATATTGCTATGTCAGGCACCTGATTTTCATGGGATGTCAGCACCACCATATGTGACCCTAGACCACAAAACCAGTCATAATAGCACGGGTATATTTTGTAGCAACAGTAGTACATCCAGTAGTTGTATTTTCTATTATCGATTTTCCTTTGTATGCCTAATCATTAGGATATTAAGTAAGATCATTTTCTGTGAAGATATTTTTTGATTTTCCAACCGTATAACCAAAACTTAATTTTGATTAGTAATACAATAAGAACATTTGCTGACAACTTTAACCTGTTAGCTACCCCCCATATTAGGAATCACACAAAACTAACTAAAAATGGTAACAGCTTTTGACAGTGTGCCACACACACAATTTAGGTGTCTTAAAAAAGACCCTTTGGGCTTTACTACCAATCCAGAGTTGATAATGCTAAAAATATAAAAAGTTTTAGACACTTGCCATGAAAAAAATTGTACCACACTGATTTTTTTTTCCTGTCAGCAAAACATGAAATCAGGGAGCAATCAAGAAAATTTCTCTGGGCAATTTTTGCACCCTCAGATTCCAGATTTTCAAATAGTTGTATCTTGGCCAAATATTGTCCTAACAAACCATACATCAATGGAAAGCTTATTTATTCAGCTTTCAGGTGATGTATAAATCTCAATTTCAAAAAATGAGTCTTATGACTGGTTTTGTGGTCCAGGGTCACATATATGACAGTCTACTTGAAAGAGAACTCTTTCCTAAAATATAAAGGCATCGATTCATTTTCTAGCATAAAGACCCATTTATACAATTAAAAATGAATGGCGTTAGATGCCAATTACACTAAGTGCAAGATAGATGATATTTACACTAAGTGTAAATATATATTAAAAAGTACTTTCTTTGCACTTAGTGTAATTACAGTAGTCAATGTTATTTACTTTTATGTAAATGGTATTCAATGCTAAGTGAAAATAAAGGCAGACACTATTTGTGTCATAGTGCATTGTTAAACATTATGCAATAATTACAACACTATTTCACTCTGTGATAATATTTATTAAAATCATAAATAGATGCTGCCTTATTAAAACCCTACTTGTCCCTATGAAAAAAAAAAATACAAAAGGGCTATTTGTTGTTAGTGTAAATAGACACTCCAAAAATTAAAATATATGTTGAATATTATCTGAAAAATAATAGCATATTTAACTTTAACTGCCCACCATTAAAAAATATGTACGATACTATTTATGCTAGTGCTTTTCTTGTAACTTTATATATTCGTCATGCTAAATTAATAACTTTCTGAATTAAAAAAAAATATATAAGAAATGTTTGTCACCATCTAAAGCATTTTCTACCTCCACTGCAGCCATTTGAGGCAGAAGAGAAGAGACAATCTACTGTACTGACGTCACAACGAAGCGGAAAGCGAGGGAATTATTCCTGAATGTGACGGAGAGATGAAACCTTTGTGAGGGTATTGCACCACCTCATGCTGTGAGAAAACTGTTCCCACTTCAGAGAGAAACGAGAGGAGGATAGAACGAGCAAACTCATCGGCTGCAAGATAAAGAGATGTTCAAGATAACTGATATCATTCTGGTGCAGTGTCTAGAAATCATGTGGACCAGGACGATCAATCCAAAGGCCTAAGTCTTACTCTGAAAATAAATCTATACGGTTAGTGTCAATAACTGCAATTTAAAGGAATAGATCACATCATTTACTCACTCTCACAATGTTCTCCGTTCCTCACACAAGTTGTGTGGACCATCTTATATCCTTTCTGAAAGTTGAAAGCCTCAGTCCCAATTCACTGTAATTGCATGGAATAGAATGACAAGATTTTCAGATTTTCTGTGGAAGAGAGGAAGTCTTATGGGATTGAAATAACAATACAAAGATGACCGTTTTCGTTTTTGGATGAACTGTTCTTTTAGTGATACATACATTCGGTTTGGCAGAGCAGAGTGCAGTGATTCGCTGGTATTTTAGGTGAAGTTAAGCAGGTGCCCCAAAAATGGCATTCTCAGTGTGGTGTTGCCATGGTGATGGAGCAGGTGTGTATTGTGTTGCTTGATGTATGAGGAAAGGTGCCCTCCAGCGAGCCAATCTGTCCTTGTGTTTTTGTCCCATTGGAGGGATGATGGATTCTGAAATATAGCAATAACAGGGCCTGATCCGATCGGACTGCTTTATGATGCAATATGAAGACGTTTTATTGGATATTTTCTCTTTTTGAAAAAGTACATGTCTGACACAATACATTGGCCAATTCAGTGGAACTAGATTGAGCCTTGTATAGCAAACTTTGATTTACCACAAATCACACGGCCTTATACAAACACACCTTTTATATATGATGGGGGTGTGGGCAAAATATATAAAAACACGCTCTGAAGTTATTCCATCGAGATTTTAATGGTTGTTTAAAGTTTGAATCATTAGGTGACACTCATTTCCTTGCAAAACTCTAAAAATGTCAATGTGTGTGTGAGTTATGGTAAAAATTTGTGTGTATGTGTGTGCGAGAGGGTGTTTTTGTGAATTATATATCCGGTTGTCTGGAGCTGATCCATTTTGGCCAGAAAACTGCTGCGTCCTCATTTTTTACAGAACTCAACAAAACACAAACTTGTATATCCTACTGCTCAAGAGATGACACAGGGGCCGAAGAAATAAAGTAAAAAAGGCTGCAGTTTTTTTATTTAAAAACACAGTAAAAACAGTAATATTGTGAAATATTATTATAATTTTAAATAACTGTTTTGTATTTCCTGTGATGGCAAAGCTGAATTTTCAGCAACCATTCAGTGTCTTCAGTGTCAAGATCCTTTAGAAGTCAATTTAATACACTGATTTGTCGTTCAAGAAACATTTATTATTATTATTATTATTATTATTATTATCTATGTTGAAAACAGTTGTGCTGCATATTTTCTTTGTGGAAACCATTTTTTTTAAATGAGGAAAGCATGGGTTCACAATTTTTTGGTTACACTTTATTTTGATAGTCCACTTCTACACATTCTGCTAACTATGCAGCTAAATCTTAATAGAGTATTAGTAGAGTATTAGTAGACTGTTAGTTAATAGTTAGTAGAATAAGTTGACGTGCTGTGCTTGAAAAGTTACTTATAGTCAATAGTATGTCTGTTGGGGAATTAAGTGTTAGCAGATATTACGCAGACAGTCTACTAATACTCTAATTACTGGTGGTTGACATGTAATTGCTAAGTTATTTATAGTTGGAATAACAACCTGATCTCATGAGAAAATGTAACTATTTTGTGAGGTGGTGATTTTGTATGAATTTGTATGGTGTGATTTCTATGGAAATGCATGATTTCTAGAACAAATGTAAGCATGAATGTCCACCCTTAAACCTAACTGGCATTGGGGTGTATGCAGATCATATGAAAATGTGTGAATTAGAATTACAAATCAGCCACCAATTCATATGAATTAGCCACCAATTTGCCAAAACTTAAAATAGTTGCATATTGATAGTGTGTTGGGTATCTCTTCTTCTTCTCTTCTTTGATCCCTAGCTGGCAGCTGGATGTGGTTGATAATGTTCAATTCAATTCAATTCAAGTTTATTTCGTACAGCGCTTTTCACGATACAAATCGTTGCAAAGCAGATTTACAGAAAATCTGGAGTAGGTTATTAGTGGTGACTATAGCAGAAATGTACAGTAAAAAATCATGCAGTTAGTTACAAATTACATGTAATCAAACAGACGGTGAACCCTATTAACTGCAATGATTATATGTAGCGATTAAACTTTGCGATTGCGATTAAAAGTTGTGATTAAGCAAAATTTGGTAGTTTTATATGTTGTTCCAGGGTTAGCATCATCTGAGGTCTTATGGGGGGTTGGCATCATCTCTTCTCGGGTGTTCGGTCATCTCAGATCTTCGTAAGGGTTGAGATCTTCATAAGGGTTGTATAATAATAATGTAACCACCTATTCAATCCAGCAAGTGTTGCATAATCATTCGAGACACAAATCACTCAAAACTCATTGAAAACTTGTGAAATGTGCGTAAAAATGCATCTGCTTTCTTGTAGTTAACTTATTTTGGTTATTAATTTGTCTATGCTGATGGAATTGGTGGTTTCATTAATGTAAATAAGTTACTTCATTAGAACTATTCAGACTAGTTCATACCAGTATCTCCTGTGTTTGCAAGTCTTTTTGAACAACTCCTTAAAATAACCAACTCAGGAGTGATTTGTTTGTGAATTGGACTACACAAGTTATGAATCCTGATTTAAAGTTTTCAATATTGGAATATTGGAATAGTTCTTTAAAGTTTCAGAGTAGTACAATGACACATACGATATTCCAAGACTGACATGCCTACCAAACATTTTCTCATTCAGCATTGACATCTCTTAAGAATTCAATTTTATATTTGTTGTCTGCTTACTGTGCACGACAGACATTTCCACCACGACAGAATTCCATTAATATTTGGTCGAGGTGAAGCCTGCAAAACACGGATAAATGTCTGGTGGTGCGCGCATGCAGACATTCGCTAACATCAATCTGTGACTGAAGCGTGCCGTTGTGCATGGTTTAATCATGGCGACAGATTCGAGCAGATGCATTTCAGCACGCTACACAGGCTATGATCATTCATCCACACACCCATCAAACCCACGGCAGCTCCGAGACGCAACTCTTCCGGCTGTCATTCACAGAGAGCCAAACACAGGAAGTGACTTTTACACCCCAGGAGCTGGTCCTTGCATTTGGCAAGTCCTCTTCGTCTTAACACTTCCAAACGAAACATTTTAGAAAGATTAAGCTAGTGAAGGGGTAGGATGGTGCTGTTTATTCAGGTCAGAGATGGAGAGAGCTGATACTCACAGTTATTCAGACATTAGTAAACACAGCGTGGTGCGTGTGATATTCTTCATCAGCATGTGCCCACACTGAAATGAATCACACTCTGGGAATTTGGTGTGGATCAAGATTAATCTTCTGTTAGCTGAGGCAGGAGATGGTTTGAAAAGAGCCTTTGGATTACAGCCGTACCTCAGAGCAGAACGCTTAGAAACAACATCAAAGGTTCTCTCTCCCACAAACACACACACACACTTTTTCTCCGATACATCTGTAAGGGATGGAGACTGTAGAGATCAGTTATGTTGATTTCTTCACAGTCCTTCCTGGGAATCAAAAATAAAGATAAATGATTGTCAGTTTTTATAACTTTCACAAAATTGCCCAGATAAAATGACTAACAAATTTCCAACAGTTTTCCAACAGTTATGAATTTTTGTGTTTATACTCTTAAATTTGTCTTTATAATTATAACTGTATCATTTCCAGCTATTATTGCAAACATTTGATGAAATAATACATTTACTGTATTCTTGCATTTTTATACATTTATTGTTTAATAATAAATTGTTTTAAAATATTTGAATAAATAATAAATGCTAAAATTAATGAATTAGAATTAGAAATTTAAAATCAGAAATGTAAGTATGAAATTATGAATTTAAATTTGTAAAAAAATATTAATGAAAAAAGCATACTTTTATTATACCTCATACTGTGTTGTTTCTTTGATAAAAGTGACCTATTTTTTTCTAAGCCATCAGATTTATAACTTGTGAATAATAACATTTATTTTGTTTAATAACAAATTCTGTCTTAAAATAAAAAAATGTAAATAAAATATATATAAAGAAAAAAATATATAAATTTAAATTAATTTAAAATGTAAATACAATACTTATATATATATATATAAAAATATATACTGTAAGTAAAATACAATAAATGTTGAACCTACTGGCCTGACTGGGCAAATAAATAAAATCCTTACTGTTGAGACCTGAAAGTAACCTCATATTGTGCAGGTCCTTGAGTAAAAGGGAGCTATTTTTTCCCAAGCAATTACACTTTTTTTCATTCAGTTTTTACCTGATACATTATAAAACTGGTGACCACCCAAAAAAGATGGACCCGAGCCACATCTACGTATCAGAAGACAGAGACTTTGAAGTAGCCTCTTCTGACTTAGGTCAAAAGTAACTCCTAGCAACCACGTAGCGACACTCTAAAGAACACTCAGAACCCCTTGGCAACTTAGCATTGTGACAGCAAGTTTTGCCTGGACAAGCACTGCTCATTTTTTATTTTAATTTTTTTCCTCCAGAAAAAATGAAATTCTAGTTATTGGGTGCTATTGGCCGACATGATTACTGATCTCTCAAATGCAAAATAGGGCTTGTGAAATTACAAGCCTTGCACAATAAATGGCATTAAAACAAAACACATTTTGACTGACAGCATAATAACAAGCAGACAGTGCAAATGTGTGCGAGTGTGTGTCACACGAGAGGGGTCATGCTTCCCCAAAGTGCTTGGATTAGTTGTGCAGGAGCCTTGTATTACATTTATTAGTCTAATACATGCATGGAAAGACGCCACATCCCCACAGGTCCATCCTGGTGCTGCTCAGAGATCCGGCCAGTCCCAGGAAAACAGGGGAAAGGTCACACCGGCGCAGGCATGTCTGGGAAATATGAAAATATCTCACTTGAAATTGCAATCACACAACATTCCTCCTTCCCCTCTAAGAAGAGGAATCACTATAGGAAGTGGTAATTACATGTCTGATTACAAAATCAGACCTAATGTAGGAATGAGAGCCACCCATCAGGCTTCATTGTGTTCTGTGTGAATGGGAGATGACAGCTGGTTGGATATATGCGTGAATATTTATTGTTTTGGAGAGTCCTTCCCTCGCAGTAACTGTATATCAGCAGCTCTAACTAAACAACTGTTGGTGGAAACTGGATCTCTGGCTCTTTACTGTCATGCAGAGCTGCAAATCAGTGCTTGTTTACCAAGCCTGCTGCAGAGAAAGCTGATCTTTTGTTTAGCCATTTGATGAAGTTTGCCACAGGCTGATGTATTTAGGTCAGAACGCGTGGCTTGAATCATTTGTACTTTAGTTCTGCAGGGAAAGGATGAAGATCAGGGTTATCGTGCCAATTGTGGATAAATATTTTGGTAGTGGCGTGACCTCTGTCCTGTCAGATTGTGTCAGCATGACATTTGACATTCTGAAGCAGTGTATGTGCTAGATCAAGGCTTTTTTTTTTTTTTTTTTTTTACAAAATGTATTTCTGGGAATGCTACGCTTTTAAATTAAAGTGCAACACATAAAAATTAGTATTATTACTGTTAATGTTATTTTCATTCTGCTTTCTAAAGACTGGTCAGAAATCATTTGACTAATCAGTGATTTCATTCTACTGTAGTTTAATTAAAAGTAGGGTAGGCGATTTTGGACTTTGAAAGCATAAGACCCCCCTGCAAAAGTCACACCTCCTCCAAAACACATGAACACGCACACAGACAGATCAGAGGGTAACCAGCGACATGATGAGAGACAGTGTTGGTGGAGCGTTAAGCACAATGTTGTCAGAGTACCTCATGTCTCATTTACCGCTGAGAAAACATTACAGTATAAAGTGCGTACGTTGACAGGCAGGTAGGACAGCCTATCGTAGTCCTCGGGCTGAGGAATATGATTGGTCGAAAATGTAATGGTTCTACACCTTCCACGGATGATGTAAATATATATAAATACATTTAGACCACTTAACTTAGTGATTGCTATTGGGATGTGAAGAGACTTTCAGCATAATTTTTTTTTTTTTCAAATTGAATCAAATCACATACTCTGCCTTTAACAGGATGAAATGAAAAGCAAATCTCCAAATAGTTCCTGCACATGTTCAACAAAATGTGTTGATTTTTCTGGGTGTTTTTGGTCATCGCTTCTGTTGCCATTATTTTATACATGGGCAGTTGCAAGGTGAAACTGTTTTGATATTTGTGGTGAAGATGGCTATTCAAATTAAATTTGAATTTAAATTAAAAAAAATCTTTTCAGGTTTATGCATTTAACAGTATTCTAATTAAAGTGAAATAATTCACTTAATTTCAATAATTTCACCTATTTTCTAAATGCATGTTATTGAACTTATTGTGAACAATTAATCGATACATTACATTTCAATTTTAGCATTCATTTTTCCTCATAATTTTTAATCATAACTCAATCTTTAGGTGAAACGACAGACTACTCTCAGAACTTCAGTAAATTTGGAACTTCCTCCATGCATTCAGCAATCAATAGATAGAATCAAAGCTTTTTTTTCTTTTTAGATATCAATTTTACTGATCTTTATAAGAAAATATCTGATGCTACTTTCATTTCATCATGACTTTAAAGGTAGAAAAATGTACTATCTGACTGCTATTAAGCTATTCTGTATATTTTAGATATATTTTTTTTGCTTGGCTTTATTATAGAAGCAATATTAAACCCATCCTACAAAGCTCATATTAAAATAATTTAATAATGCAAACAAACCTGTCTATAAATATCAGTCTTTCTCTCACACAGAGAGAAACATGTATGCATGAAATAGCTGCCTATAACACCAAGGTTATCATATTTGGGGATCTTACAAAAACATTATAGTATATTTTATTTCAACATTGATATATTATTTCTATAGTAGATTTTATGCCAGAACTATAGAATACTGTATTGAACAGTAACGATGGATGAGATTCTATATCAATAATAGAGATTCTGAAATGCTGCAACAACAGATTCTAAAATAACGATAGAGAGCGGTGGAAGAAAATGTGGATGCTAGAGGATGTGTGTGTGAAGGACGGTCTGTGAAGCAGCAGGGCGTGACTGTCAGGAAGACAGCGAGAGTGACAGCAGCTCCAGTGGGCTGAAGGTATTCCAGCTCCATCTTACAGCTGCTGTCCTCGCTGTGATGAGGATGTGGGCACTGCCTGCATAATCACAATTAATAGACTAACAGCTGGAACAGAGTGTGTGTGATGAAGTCAGTGAGCACAGAAGTGTGTGAGGTGCACATTTCTGCAGACGTCTGTCATATCTTCTGTGAGTGAGCGAGTGTGTGTGTGTTTGTGTTTGATGATGCCCTTTTGTCAGCTAGTCTGGAGTGTGTATGCAGCTGTCAAGGGGTGGAAGAGATGCAAGTGTGGCTGTCAGTCGGTATCCATGTATCTGTGTGTGTGTGTGAATAGAGAATCCGGAATGTGCTTGTGTGTGAGTGTCAGGCAAGCTAGGGATCAGAACAGCCTCATATGAACATGAAATGCAGTGAGGCTTCCTTAGGAGCAACAGGAGGCAGCGTGAGAGAGAAACACAATTTGCTTTTATGTTTTGTAATATTTACCTTGATTTTATCACAGGTAATTGCTTTAGCAACACAAATACACTTGTCATGATTACAAAGCCTTTCAATATTTATTTTTGGCGAGTATGACAGAGAGAAATGGAAAGCTGAAGCTAATGCAAATGTAGGCGAGTAGGCGTGTTAGTACCCCGGTCACAGGAGCGACTAGAGTCCCGCTGGAGAGACCGCTGAACCACCGCTGCACCGCTAATGAAGATCTGAGCAGTGCGCTGATGGGAGTGTTGGCAATAAAGATGCAATTTATGCAATTCAGATCTCATCATCAGTTGCTTTGTGTGCCATTCACCTGAATGTACAGCGTATTAGTTGTTTGCGGCAAAAACTAATCAATAAGCGAGGGTTGTGGATGTGAGCCGGTTTGGTGTCGGCTTGATGCTTTTGTGGGGCTGTGGGATCGTCTGCTGTCTGAAGCTACAAGAGGAGATGTAAGCGGCTCTGACAGCAGGTGTTCATCTCCTGTTCTCACTCTCAACACCCCAGAGAGGAAGCGCCCTGTCAAGAGAACCAATCAGATTAAAGCATCCCATTCAGATGGTGACATCAGATAAGAGCGGTGACGATAGCGTTCTGTCTGACAAACATTTATCAAATGGTTAGAACTAAAATACCTTGAAATGATGGGAGAGAATATGCCGTAGTCTCTAAAAAAAAATGTTTTTGCTGTTAGTTTAATATAGTTATAATTAGGGTTGCAAAGGGGTGGACAATTTCTGGAAACTTTCCAAAAATCCCTGGAAGATTCCAAAAAATCCTGGAAAGTTTCCAAAATTTCTGGAATGTTTCCTAAATTGACTGGAAATGTTCCACCTTTTTGCAACCCTAGTTATAATGCACAATTTCTAAACATTTAGTATTAATTGTCCAATTTATGTAAATATGTAAAAGTTGCATTAGAATTTTTAGTTCCCAGCATGCTTTACATATTGCTGGATCAGGAGAGTAACTGAAAGTGTTATTCAGTGTGTATTCAAGTAAAGGTAAAGACCTGTTAATGTTCAGTTATGTTTGACGAAAAAAGTTTATCAGGATGAATTCTACTCATTGTGTTGAAGAGTAGAGCTTATTGTTAGGTTGTGGGCTTAAAAACTCTATGAGCAGTTGCTGTATTAATGCTAGTACATTAATTTATACATTTAGTATAAATATACTAAAATGTATTTGAAATACATTTATTTCATGCTAAGTATAACACAAATACATTTACATATTTATGTACTTAATAAAAAACATGCGATTGTACTTTTAGTATACTAAACTAGTAGAAATTTGCTAAATTGGAACAACTAATTTTGTACTTAATGCACTTTAATTGTGCAGAAGTAGTGATGTCCAACTAAAGATATACTGAAGTATATTTGATTGTGCTAAAGTGGAAATATTGCAAGTAAACTTTAGGTACACTTTAAATATCTTGCATTTGAAGACCAATATTACTCAAAGATCATACAATCCTCATCAATAGTGACATTAAAACTTAAAAAAAAAATTAGGCTTAATATTAAGAAATGTGCATTGTGCACAAGTAGTACTCAAAATAAAGTTGAATCATAATTTTTATATCAGTAAGTCTTGAGTGACATATCAGTAAATATGTTAATGGATTTGAATTATACTTAGTATGAAATAAAAGTATTTTAAATGTATTACTTTTTAGGGAAGTAACTACTTGTTCATTGTAAACATTGGCTATGCTAGCTACCAAAACTACAATAATAATCAAGAGTTCATATTAATCAGTTTTTATAAGTCATTAGTGGTGTAATGTATTGACAAACATAAGACTTTCTCTGATTTCTTTCAGCGTGTCATAGCTGTTGAATGTAATCTTTACTCAACACATGGGATGAAATCATCCCAAACAAATTGAGTGCAAATTATTACCTCAGTTTTATTGAGTATATTCTATAGGTTTGGATCAAATTAAATCAGTTAGATTCGATTTGATTCATTTTATATAGAATCTTATCAAATCTGAGTCTCCTTGAAGTTCCCGTCTGGCACTTTCGTTGAACTGTAGGACTTTAATCAGCAACTTTCCGTAGACTTCTGCTTATTGGGGTATCCATCAATATGGACAATATTTTGGCACATTGTCATGTTGATTTCACGGCACAATCCTTTTCACAATCTCTCTCTGTCTCTCTGCCTCCTGTTGTTCCTTGGAGCATGATGGAGCGTTTTCATTTTTCATCTCGATCATCATCAGAGAAATGCTGCTCATTAGGCTTTGTTTAGCCTAGTCTTTTGATAAATGGGAACACAACGTCATATTTTATGAGAAATCATACAGCGGTCCATCTGGTAAAAATCTGGTCAGACTCTTTCATGTCTTAGTGGCGGTGTAGGACTATAGTCCTGATGGTTTAGCTATCCAAAAAAGATCTCATCTGGTTCAATCTATAGGAAAAAATGAAATGTTAGAGGCTACCAACAATCCTGTTCACGAAATGCAATTTTCGCAAATAGCGCTGGATAAATAGGACGTGAAATAAATGATCTCGAGAAACAATCAGCAGTAATATGCCAGCATACAGTACCTTTCTTTTTTGAATGACTTTTATTTTCAATATCATTGTCCCAGTCCAAATAACACCCCATAATCATTTTACAAACATGTGATGGTGTTTATAGAAAGACAGCCCATTTCATTTTAACATCTTATTAATAGCAACTTGAGAGAGTACTAAATGTACAGATTCATTCTGATGACAGCTGCATTTACAGTGGCCAAAACACAGAGAGCTTTAGAACAAGAATCAAAATCAATGTCACCTGGAAATGTAACTTTACCAATACCTACAAAAAGAGAAAGAGAGAGAGACTCAAAGACACAAAATAAAAGTACACAGCACTATTTCGACACAGAGACTGTTAGTTCATACAGCATCCGTGTATGTGTTTACATGTGTTTTTTCTCGTATATTGTGTTGTGTACTATATTCATAGATCTTATATAAAAGAAAAAAAGAGGTACTCATCGATATATTAGACACAAATATAAAAAGTTAAGGTACACAAAGTACAAAGTTTTTATTTCTATGGCAACAACAGGACATGTGTCAGGTTGTTTTCGCATGGAATATGGAGCAATGTAATAAATTGTACCTGCAGCAAATCAAAAGCCAAAGACCATCTCAGATACTCCCTGACTAAGCCTCAGTAAAGAGTTTCCGGTTTCTATAAGTTTAAACGTTTTTTTACGGATATCTGTCACACAAGGAGGAATTTGGCGTAATCTCTCCTGACAGCCCGGGGCTTTTAGAGGGGGGGACGGGGACGTTTAGGAGTACGTTCTGCACCATATGAAACCTGTCATCATGAAATGTGACTCTGCAAATGTGTCGCTTACGAAAAAAAAAGCACTAACAGAACTGAAGCCAACAAAGATTTGTGTCCGTAAACATTAGATACTTGCCTTTTATAAAATAACATGTTCATAGATAGATGATGCCTGAGTATAGTACCACATGAAAACAAAAAAATACAACACGACAACAAAATAAGCCTTTACAATAAGCAGTGTGTAATTTACATGTCAACAACGAGGAGGGCTCTGATTTAGAAGTATTTGTCATATAAAAAAAACATTGTATTGCACTGGATTCAGCAGGTTTCATTCAGAGAAAGTTCCGATAGACTCAAAGTGAATGAGAAAGCACATTCAGGTGTAACGCACAGATGAAAATATTGTCTGTTCCCCTAACCTCTGTCCCATTGGTACTGTTGTTCACTAAGACAAGTCTTACAGAATCTACAATCGGAAATGATAAGAGATGTACATAAAAAGCATGACTTGGAGTAAAATTTGCCCATAAGTGTTAAAAAAAAAAAAAAATCAAATTAAAAAGGAAAAAAAAAAGTACATTATTCTTATGTGGGATGGAATGAAAATTACTATATTCATTTTCTTCTTTAAAGATATGTTTATGCAGTAATATTAAAATCCAGGCAAAATAACTGACCTATTAACACAATTTTAATAGTATAATATAATATAATATAATGTGTCTATTATTATATTATATTATATTACTTTCTATAAAATTGCATTTAAAACTATTTAGACACGCTTTCATAAGCTTGTCTTATGATATGGCAAACTGTTGGTAAAGTACAGTAGGATTGGTCAGTAGTTTTTAAGGCAGGGCTTAGTACAAAGTCAATTAACCTTTTATTCAGCAGATTTTTGTTCATCTGATTCTGAGCTCTGTGTCAAGACTTTGAGAACAAATCAACATTCCACACTCAGTCAAACTCCAGACATGTTTATCAGACTCACAGCACAAATCTTCTCCTGTGCCGGCAGTCACACGGCCCAGTCGTCTGTTCAGATTTATTGTGTTTTTTTTAATTGACGTTCAGTTTTATTGAGCTGTCGACTGAGATGGTTTGGAGCTATTTTCATTCTCTGAGAGAAAGAGAATGACAAAACACCTGAAGTGTTTTTAATTTAACCAAAAAAATTAAAATTATTTATTTATTTTTTTACCTCAAAGAGCCCGTTTAGCACTTGGACTAAAAAAACCTAAAAAAAATCATACTCTTGAAACCCGCAAAATGTCTGTAATGCATCTTATCCCGTGATAGTTTCCTTGTATTAAAATGTAATGCAAATGACCTGGCATTTCCTAATTATTAGGAGAACTACAGCTACAGCAGAAACAACAGTTTTTTTTGTTTGTTTTTTTGAGGCTCGGCACAACAAAAATGTGTATATTTGTCTGTCTGTAACCTTTGCAGCGACTTATGCAATGTAAACAAAAAATCTGTTTCAAACTTTTCTACTGATCCTGTGAAAAAAAGGATTTAAAAAATCACAAGATAGAATAGAGGTAAATATATAGAAAACACATTTACACATGTACATAATACAGAGCTTTAGTGTTCCAGTATATAATTAGTACTTTTCTAAATACCTAACATGATTGGCCAGTGTGGTTCACATGATCTCCTAAATTGGTCAATTATAGACAATTGTGGAGGGGAAAAAAGAAAATAGTTGACAAAACGTCATATGTATTGCTGTCTTCCAAGGATGAAAACAGGAATCACAATTCTCTACTGCTTATAAACATTTTGAGGAACATCTGAAAACCTATGATACAATAGTTATCCTCCCTCTTATTTTCTTTACTCGTCATGTACAGAATAACTGTCCTGGTCTGTTCATGTACTGCTTCCCACAGCGGAGCTCTTTGGTCTAGTGATGCTCGAGTAGAGTTGTGATTTCAGACACACACACATTCTCTCTCTCACACACACACACACACGCACTAATCCAAAGTGTTATTTATTCCTGTTGACTTTATCAATAAATCAAACTGATTGGCAAGTTTCATGCTGTTTGTATATTACTGCATTTCTGATTGCTATCAAAATGATTGGCACAAGACGTTTCTGTTTCTGCTGATGGAATATTTGCCTTTGAGTCAATAGTAATAAAGTAATGAGTAATAAACTATTAGCTTGAATTAAAACATAGCACACAATGAAAGGGGGACATTCATGGTTTTGTTGCAGATTAAACAAATGAAATAGAGTTGGCACAAATTACTAGGCACGAAAATAAAGTAACACAATATTTTGTCCTTTATGAGTCTATGCACAAGGCTGATAATTGCCTGGTGATTTATTCAAATTAAGCTTTGTAATTAAAACGTAGAGGAGGTTTATTAGCTATTTTGTAATAATTGTTATTTAGGCTCGACCCACAAACTAACAAACTATCTCGGGTATCAAACACCTCTCTGAGGGTCTGTGAGTCCGTAAACATGATTAACCCGGACATGTAATTTCTCATCAGTGATAAAACGAAAGAAAACTCAACAAGCGTCTGAAGCATGGCTTTGGCAAATCAAATAAGCTGTAAATGAATACTGAATCTGGCTTCCACATTGTTTGATAGCTTTAAAAAACTTCAACTTTTCATTGAACCTCCGCTCGCAGATTAACAGTCCCAAGAGTCCAGTTGAATTGGGTCTGTCTGACTCATATGTAACCTCGTTTGTATAAAAATAGAGACTATTCCTTTAAAACGGGGCCTAGTAACAATGTAGTGAAATTAAAACCTGGGTATACTATTCCTCACTGGGTTATTTTTTTTTTCCTCTAAATGAATAGTGCTCCATATAAATATTTTTTGGACATTTGTAACACATTTCCTCAGCTATTTCAAAACATATTTCAAATACATATTCATACTTTTTATACAAAAACAGATGACAGATTGATATTGGGAGACAGTCACTGAAATTACTTGATGTGTCTGTAATTTTCCACAAAACTGAACGCGTCCCATCTATATATGTAGTGGCACATAATGGCATTATTGGCACAAAGTTCAGGAGAGTCTTTTCTCCACACAAGCAGACGTATCGTGTCAGAGAGTGTCCCCGCAGCCTCTCCTCTCCAGCACAGCCCCCCCACATGTGCAGTAATACACGTATATAATATATCAGCTCTAGGTATATCATCTCTAAAATGATCACATGTCTATGGAAAATAATTTGGGAGTGGTATCCATAGCACTGCATCAGTCTAGAAAAATAAACATCTTCAGTCCGCTTCTAGAGAGATCCGACATTTGTACAAAACTGCCTGTTCGTCTCGCTTCCCATCTTTAATTGCTTGTCGTTGTTGTTCTTGTGGTTTTGTTTTGCTTTATTGTGTTTTAGTCTTTTGTGTTTGATTCACAGGTTTTCCAATGAGATCCTGAAAGTAGAAAACATTCCATTTAAGTTGATGTGACTTTTTAAATAGAATAAGAACCGAACAGTGTAAGAACAGTGTAACTTAGTGATAGTGAATAAAAACTGATAGTGTTAATAAACTACTATAAAGGTATATAAGAAAAAATAAAGCATTAACTTACATGATACTTTATACAACTTGAAATGTTAAAAATATTTTAGTACATATAGAAATTAACATTAACCTAGATTAAGTAATTTATAACATTTTACAATAGGTTCCATTTGTCATTAGTTAAACACATAAGTTAATATGAACTAACAATTAAAAACATCTGCTTCTAATCTACTTCTGCATTTTGTAATATTAATTAATGTTAAAATCAGTATTTACTAATATGAGGGTTAGTTGACTACAACCATAAAAATCTGTTACTTTAAATAAAATAAATGTTAACTGAAATAAATAAATAAAATAATAAATTATAAAATAAATAATTATTAATAAAATATGTAATTCAGCTAGTTCCCAAAGAAACATTTTAGTTTAACTTGATGTACTAAAATAAAAAACATTAAATAAAAAAATAATAAAAACTATGTATAGAGATATAAAAAACACACAATACAAATGATAAAAACACACACACAAAAAAAAAAAATTCACAATAATTAAAATAGAAACAGAATATAAACTAATTCAAAGTATTAATAAAAACTACAATAGTATCTCATGATAGTGAAATAACACTGACTAATATAATATTTAAAAAGTTGTATCTGTTAATATTATTTAATAGACCTGTGCTAACATGAACTAACAGTGAACAGTTGTCTTTTTTAACTACCGTTAACAAAGATTAATAAATACTGTAAAAATGTATTGTTTGAATAATAAATACTATAACAAATGTATTGCTCATTATGTGTCACTAATTATTTCTGTAAAAAATGTTAATTGTTAGTTATATGATACCTAATGTAAATGCAAGTGTTACCATTATGTTAGTATTTTAATGTGACACTATATTTCTGCTGTTGGAATATATTCTGTTTCAGCACAATTTTAAAAGATACGAGCCACAAGTCTGCAACTCATTTCAGTTCTGTGACTAGTGAAATATCCCTGTTGAACCCTGAGGAACTGTGATTTTCTAGTAAGTACACAAGCACTGGAAAAGCATGTCAGAATTACACCATATAGACTTCAGAGCCATAAGAAATACAGTACGTACCAGGGCACAAATTGAAGACGTGGGCTCAACCCAAAGGTAGTAAAAGGGCCTCAACAGGAGATCTCGAACCATTTCTCAGACACAAAGGCCACAGGGATTAGCTGCCTTTCAGTGGGCGACGGTCTGGAATAGACAGACAGATCAGCTCTTCAATCCTGCAGATATAAGCACTTCTGTCCCACTCCCTGATTCAAGACTCGTTTTTATGTGGCGACTGCATTATATCACAAACAAAGCGCCCACAGTTACATTTCCTCTAAACCCTCTCATCTAGGCTTTTGTATTCAGAAGCATACAGTATTAAATGAAGCAGCACTGAAATTATTCATACAATTTAACGCTCATACTCAGTCTTTTATAAAGACAAGGGCAATGGAAGGACAAAAAACAAGAATACACAACTGTCACAACATACTTATCTGAAAAATAATGACTCTCTGGCAGATTCAACTGGTTATTTTCAAAATGCACATTAAAGGCTAAATTATTCTATTATTGAAGATTGTAGCAGGGAAAAACATGTTAAAAGCAGCACTTTAAGAATGGTGAAACTATCACATTCTTGCGTTCAAAAACAGTTTAAATGGAACAGAATGCAGGGGTTTTAAGACCACTGACATTTAAAAGTTGGACTATTATTAACTTGACAAGCTGTCATAAATAGCTCAAAAATAACTTATAACTACAGGAAAAAACAGCATGAGACATGATGCAACTGCCAGAGAGTCTGTCTGTGTGTGAATGGCTGTAGCGGTGGTGCATTATACAGGAGGAATTTAAAGATACAACTTCTCTAAGAAAGTTTTAATGTGGAAACTGTCTGTCAGCTAAAGTACAGTTCAGAAAAAAGGTACAAAACTCTATACTTATACTCTATACTTACACTGTAGGCACTAATAAAGGTACTAATATGTACCATTTAGGGGTAAATAATGTTCAAAAGTTTGTTTGTTTTTTATCGTTTTTAACATTGTACCTTTATTCTGTGACTGCACTGTTATATAAAAAATATATACGGAAAAAAAGATAAATCAAGTAGAAAACAGAAGTTTTCTTTGCATTTTTTAAAAGTTTTGCGTACAGACAACAATATATTCAAAACGCTCCATTCACATGGATCTGCGAAAATGACTAAAACACTGTATTATGCATACCAGTAGATGGCGATGTCACTTTGTAAAGAAACATTTCAATTTATTTATTTATTTAATACAGTTTACATTGTGACAATACTGGTATTGTTTTTAAAAACTTGCACTTTGAAACTGGTTTTCAAAAGTTTCTGTTTTCAGGTGCCGCTTAAAATGCCGTTGTCGTGTAAATAAACAGCCAAAACGCATAAAAGGTTTTCCGTTTTCAGTTGTGTAAATGGCCCCTTAGTTAAAAAAAAAAAAAAGTTAAAATGGCAAACAGCCAGGGTCAAATGTGATGTGCACTTTAAACAGCATGTTGTACATTGGTGCATAATGTTTCTTCTGCTCTGCTTTGGTCCAGTGTTCAAGCTTTTCAGAATGAACATTATTTCTGACAGCACTAAACCTACTCAGGAAGCCAAACCCTGTCAGAATGTATGGACTGGGCTGTCAGTGCAGTCTCTTTGCTGTCCAAACTACTTGGTCAGCAATAGCAACATCCAGCCCAGTTTTTTTTTCTACAGAATATATATTAATGTTGGACTCTTGCCTGTTTCCATTGTAGGAGGTCTTGTAGATGGGTGTGTGCTGGATCATCTCGTCCGTGTACACCGGTATGCCGGCCCGCACACACTCGTGTGAGCACTGTAAACTGTCGTTGTAGGCGGTGAAGATGTCCACCTTACTGGGCACGCGGGCGGGCGTGAAGTCGGTCAGGTTTTGACAGCTCTCCTCTTGCTGGTTGATCTTTCTCTGGTGGCTGCTGTGTCGGCCATTCCCGGACTGCGCACAACTACAAAAACACGCACCAAATTCACAAAGCCAACATAAAATCATACCTTGAACCGCTGTGTCTGTCCTACATTTAACATGGACTGGGGAGGCAGACACTGACAAATTTAGCTCTGTTCGAAACCTAGTGAGCCTCCTCGCTGTGTATTTCCTAAATAGGTTTTCTGATAGAAATGGAACCTCAAAAATGACTGATCTGAAATGCTCTACATAGTGCAGCAAAATGACTCAACAAAAGCTGATTTCAATGTAACAACTTGTGAAGATCAGCTCGATACTTAAGCCTGAATATACATAGTACACACAAATGTGGGGTAAAATAGTGTTTCTAATGATTTTTTTCACTTGTTTTATGTAATTTTTTTATTTATTTTTTATTCTTGAATAATAAACCTTTCTCTTGTATCTGTAAAACACTTAGTTTATATTTGCTTTATTTAAAAAAAAACATTTAATTTACATTTTATTAGTACTATTTTATTAACATTTTTCAGAAATAATTTTCAGAATTTAATAAATCTTGAATAATTAATATTTCTCTTAAATCATTTATTATTATTATTATTACAACTACTGCTGCTACCACGACCAGTTGCTTAGCAGTATATTGGATAATGAACATTTGAGTTTTTAATTATTTATTAATTATAAAATTATACAATTATTTTAGATTTTTAACATTTTATTAATATATTTATTACCATTTTTTAGGAATAATTTTTAGTATTGAATGAATATTGAATCATGAAAATTACTTTTGCATCTGAAAAACAGTCAGCTTCTAATTATTAAAAAATGATAATGATGTTGATTATTATTATTACCATTTTTCAGCAGTATCTTGGATAAACATAATTATTACATTTTTATCAGTATTACTTTAATTTTTAATTTTTTTTTAAAATAATTTTCAGTATCTTGAATAATGCACATTTCTATTTGTATCTGTTTCTAATTATTATTATTATTATTTTTTTATATTATTATTGCTACTTTTCAAGAAGTAATTTTCAGTATTTGTATTTGAGTCTTGGTTAATGAACATTCTCATTTCCAAATATTATTTTTAAAATTATTTTTAATTATTTGCATTTTTATTAGCATTATTTTTATTATTAACCATTTTTAGAAATCATTTTATAATTTAATGAACTTTTACTTTATGAAAATAAAGCTCTCACATTCATGTTGCAATGCACTCTGGGATTGCTCTCTCTGCAGAAGATTCATACAAATTCCAAAAGAAGGTATCTTAGGTGCCTTGAGATGCTGTCTACGGAGGAAGCTCAACAGGTTTGGGAAAAAGCTATTGTGTACGAGTGTCCGGATTGCTTGGTGCAATAAGGGGTCACTGTCCACATTGACAGACAGAGTGATAGAAAAGGACAGATTGAAAAAATAATAAACAGACTGAGGGACAGGAATAGGGAGAGACAGACAAGAGGAACACAGACAGAAAAACATTGAGATACAGTGCTGAAAGAAAAGAATGTATCCTACCAGTTTTTAAGGACTAGAGTAGTGATCAAGGCTGCAACGATCATGATGAGGGACACAGTGATGGTGATGATCTGGTGAACAGCCAGACCTAAGAAGAGAAAAAAGACTGCATAGTTATCAATGTCTCCATGGCAACTCATGTGAGCGCCAGTGCCTTTTGTAAGTATTTGATTGCAATAACACTGATTCTGCATCTTAACATGCACCGCTCTATCTGTGCCAGCATCGCTTCTTCTAAGCCCCGTCTCCCACCGTTACAGTAATTCAATTGTTCATTTGACCATTTCACAAAGTCTGGAGCATGAAACGGCTTGACTGGGAGAAGATGGCAAGCACACCAGCTGGCTAAAGGTCAGCAAACAACAATTAATGCAGAACAAGAACTCTCTGTTCCAGAATAAAGAGCGTCACAAGAACTATGAGCTTTCTCACTCCGTCACTCCCGAATGGATAGAAATGAAACCCCGCGGGGAGCCGCAGTTACAGACTTTTAGATATAAAGAGTGCCACGACTTCCATTTCTTGCTGGAGCTGATAAGAGTGAAGAAAGCAATTTTATGGATTTCCCCATCAATATTAAAGTGTTTGTGTGCGGGTCTGTGAGGAACAGCAGCATCCATATTAAAGTATCTGGGATATGAGAATGCGGCACGGCTTGGCGCATTTATGTGAGTGGTTAGTTTGCAGGACCTAAGGGAGTTCCACGGTTCCAGCATTAATTTATCCACATAACCATTTCAGAGTTATAACACTAGTTAACCTTACCTCACCTAGCACAGTAGCTTCATGGGGCTAAGTGTCAACCTCAATATGCCACAGAGCATATGAACGTGGACTAATTTGCTGTGTAAGTTATAACGTTATCTTCACTGTAAAAAATAGGGGACACAAAAATACAATATACTGTATTAATTATGAAGGAATTTTTCATATAGATTTTCCTGTATCTTGAATTAATAATGATAATGTCCTGTCCTTTTTTTTTTCTTTGCAGTGTTCGTTAAAAGTGTCTGCTCATTTTGTGTTTTTTATATTTATTTAAAAGACATACATCTATATTTTATTAAAAGACAACTTTCAGAGTTTATTACGCTTTGTCACACAATAGCGATTCATCTGTAAATACATGCTGCCTTTGTACATTACAAATACAAGTACAAGATCAAATCTGTGAAAATGCTACTTATTGTGAAATATGAGTTGTTGGCATGAAATACTTTTGGGACATTGACATTTAAAATAATGTAAAAAATATTTAGCTAATTCTTTTACAGTTATTATGCATGCTGGTGTTATGATATATTAATTGAGAGACTAAGTGCAATATTTACATTTATGCAATTAGCAGACATTTAAAAAATAGAACAAAAGCAGTGTGTCAAAGAGCCAACAATATGAATACATAAACATTTATTTATATAAATATATAAATATATTTATATAAATATAATTTATTCGTCACACCACAGGACGCTTTAAATTAATTAATTAATTAATTAAGGCAAAAATGTGATTAAGAATGTGAAAAACAAAATAGAAATGTAGCCAAAATTTGCACTTATAAATTCTTATTTTAGTTTAAAGGCACATTTTATGCATCAACTAACCATATTTTGCATCTTCTGTCATGAACATTTGAAGCTGAAACAAGATTTACAGTAATGCATGTTGACTAGATCATGCTGCGTGAAATATTTACTTTCATGAAGACATCAGCAGCATCTGAACAAGAAATAGTCTTCCTTGATTTGATTTGGGATATATTTGGGGTGGCCAGACAAAAATAAGAAGTGAACAGTGTTTGTCAGTAAAAAGCTCAGAACTGTGCATTTTTTTTATCCTTTGGAGACAAATAACAAAATAATCCATTCCACCACAGTCCCCAGTTTGCAACCACCAAACTGTCGGGCTGTTTGCATTATTTAGTATATAGTAATAAAAGTGATATATCATTTCACAAATAGCATCCTCTTCCTAATGCATTTGTTTTATTTAGCTAACAGGGCAGCAAATATAAGTGCTTGTTGTGCTACAGTATGTGTGTGTGCGTCTGTCAGTTTCCACATCATTTTCCTTTCTAGTGGCCTTGTGTTAGCCATGTCTCATTTTAGAGTCAATTACATGAATGTCTCAGTGCTGGCAGGAAGGGCCAAGTTTCGCTATACTGTGTTGCTGTACAGAAAACACTGGACTGGTTTACTTAACCCTGCCGACCTCTGGGGTGCTGAGTCCCTCATGTTCTGGCTGAATAATCAATACTAGAGACTCGAGAGCGAGAGAAAAGAAAAACAAAGGGATATAAACAGAAGCGAGAGAGTGAGAGAGAGTTAAACACTTCAATTTTGTGCACATGTGTGCATGTTTACAAACCTGTACCGTATGTGTGTATGCGTATGTGACGTTAAACATCTGGGCCAGTTCTGACAGATTACATTAGCCTTGAGGGCCAACAAGCTCTGCTGAGCTGTGCTCCTTATGGTACATTGAGAACGTATGAAAATTAATTCCCAGCAAACTCCTCATATTAACTAGTCTTACTTCAGAAACCATACTAAATGAGCTGAATAAATATTTATGTCTAGGAAAGTAAACTGTAATGTGACAAAACACTTATTAGACTGACAATCAAGGTGCTTCAAACTATTTTTTATAGCTGAACACGAACTGCAAATAAAAGCAATTTGTTAACAGCATATCTACAACCAATTTAGCCTCATTTCAGGTTTAAGGCCTGTTTCAGATCGTTTATTTTAGTCAGAATTATTATGTTAGCTTTCTGTTTGATGCGCTCAAGCGTGCTCTCGTTCAGTGAAGTTTAACGGACTCGCTGTCAGGCATCATTCAAGTTTTAAGTACTATTTCACACCACGTATTAATAGAGTGCTGCAGGGATGGCATATCTTTATAGGCCAAAATCCAGAAATGTGGTAACATTTTAGCACTTTTGGTTCCATCATCCTAAAGTCAATGGGTTTTTGGTTAAATGCCTGAAATATGGTCTTTGCTTAACAAAAGCTCAAGATATTTTCACTTTTGATTCGATGACTTGTTGGCAAAATTGGTGATGAACAAAACTTACTTTTGTCGGTCACAGAGCTTATTTTCTGCATCAATCCAAAAGGCATTTGCAAAATCTGATTGGGTTTTCCTGAGGCAACAAGGGTGATGCTAACTTCTGAGTTGGCATGCAAAAATATGTCATTACTGTAGCACTCTGTTTTAGTCAGAAATATTGTGCTCCCTTTCTGTGCACATGCATTCAATCAGACTTGCGCTTGCTTGGTTAAATCTGTGAAGTTTGCTGTCATTTCTAACATTTACGTATATGGAAATAGCTGCCAAATGCATTGAACAGCGCACACATCTGTCAAAGCACCTAAAAGGGCAAGTCATGTTATTTTACACTTGTGAGATTGGTTAAAGCATTTAATTTAAAACGTTATCATGTTTTTGAACATTTTGCATCGTGCACATTTCCCACAGCAGCTCAATCTGTGACCTCTATTATTTACATGTATTTTGTCCATAGAAATGCATTTTTCAGTACTGTAAAATGACGGCACTAGCAGATGCCGCACAGTGTGCAGACCAACTAATTAATAATGAAATGTGTTCTTGATTATTTATAATCAATCAAACAAGGCTGTGTGAACTGATATTGAAAAAAATATGTTCCAATGCAGTTTTGATTTATTATAGGCAGTGCATTACAGGTTCCTTGTTTGACCTAGAGGAGAATTTGTTAAGTTTCATAGGAGTTCAGGCACTCATTTACTTCATATTGATGTTCTGACCCTTCCTGATTGCTTAGCTGGCACTATGACTGATGGAAGCATGCAGATGCATCTGGGAAAAGCTCGCCTCACTTTCCCTCCCTGTGTTCTGCGTCCGAGTCAGAGCTGGATTAATTTTATCTCAGTCCCTGGCCTGAGCACTGCTCCTTGGCATGGAGTCCCCCAGCTACACCAACACATAAACATATCGGACAGCTATTTAAATTTCCCTCTCTCTCGCTCTGTTCCTCTCAGTCTGAGATGGAAGGCAGCAGATTGAATTGAGAGAGTGTGTCGGGTGATATATTCAGGTGTTTATGCATCTGTGAAATTTTATGAGACGAGCTCTTCGTCCTCGACCTTGCTCTGAGTCAGAACTCTCGTTGGCTTCTTGGCCTGTTGTTTTATGTATTGATTTCAGCTCGAAAGATTCATTCCCCCTGTTCTGTCACACCGAACCCATCACATTTGTGTAATATAGAGCTTTATAATACCAGAGTAGACGAATGCAAATGTCCCCCATTATATTCTTATTACTGCCACCCAGGCAGAGAGAACAGGACGTACATCACCTTGTCTCACCTGGACCTGCAATGAGAGAGATAGGCACACCAATTCCAATCAGGGAAAGTGTCAAAAGAGGAAAGCAGCCTGGCGCAGAGGTACCAGACACCCTCTTTCCTGACTCTGCCAGTGATGGAGTCACCTTGCTTCAGGTGCTTGGGGTGAGCCTTTGTTTCCCTGGGCGCATTGCCAATAATCAGGACAAAAGAGCCCAACCCTCAGAGGCACTGTACTTCCCAAACTCTCCAAACCGCAAAGACGTAGAGTCCTCACACCCAGAGATACTATTAAACGTCTCTACTAGAACAAGCTGAACTGTTAAATTATTTCGGGCTGTTGTTTGTTTCAATTGTATCAAAGAGTTCAAGGTTGGCTGATTAACATGACTCTGTTAGCCTCAATTAACAGCCATTCAAAATTGGTATCCTTTAAATACAACATGATATGCAAAACTGACTGCATATGGTTTCTTAATGAACATTCCTGGTCTTATCGTGCAGGTGTCATAAGTGCATGTAATTCCAATGAAAAAAGAAACATGTTTGTTTTCATAATCTTTCATCAAAATGTAATAACGTATTCAAGGTTGCATGAATAGATAAAAAAAATATTAATCAGTCAGGGATGTTGTGTAAAAAAAAAAATAAAAAACTGAGTGGGCATTTATAGTTAAGTGTAAAAATTTGCACCCCTCAAACTGAAATGGCTAAAGAAGTTTAAATGTAAATTTTCTTTATAATTAGTCATCAATACAGTTTAGGTTTGTAAAATAGTTTACTGTATGTTTAGCTTTTTAGTAAAATAATTAAAATATAATAATAATTGAATTTATATATCTGATGTATCTGAATTTAAATGGGAGAGATTAATAGTTTAATAAAATGCGTAAAAGCTTTTGTTAAACTATTCACAAAATATCACAGTAGTCAGTAATAATCTGAATACTTTAACTTTGTTACATTTGGGGAAAATAAATAAATAATTCTAAACTATATAACTATGAATATAAAAAATAAATACGATAATAAAAAAGGTTAGTAAATACTTTTTTGCACTACAAAAGAAATATAGAGCTGTGTTTATCCTCCACTACATCCCCTGCAATCAATAATACTATAAGACATTTTTCATAATTCAATCAAATTCTGATAGATAACATCAAGTCCTGTTTTGAATATGGACATACATTGAACTGTGTCATTGTATATGACATGTTGTATTGCCTTTTATGATAAAAAAGTAGAACCAGGATGTACAAAACACATTAACAAAGATTCACTAGTGGCCAGTGATATATAGCAGAGTAAACTGGTCCAGATAAAAATTAGGCCTAACAAAGTGAAATGTCATGAGACTACCATTAAAATAGGACAGTAGTGGAAAGAAAAGAGAGTTTTTTAAAAAAAACTAGGACAAATATAAAACCCAAATAGCACCGTTTTAACAGACAGACCTTGAAAATATATGCAAAGGAGACACATACACAGGGGGCGGTATTTTAACTGAAGGTTATGGGTTTGTGCTGCTGGGGCCCCATAGAGCAGAGACCACAGAGGCAGACACTCCTCTATCCACCTAAAGGACATTTAGAGGTTTGCAGCGGGACATTGTGTGGATCTGTCAGCTAAATGCTCTATTAGTGCAGCCCAGGCCTGGCATCTGCAGCTACAGATGGCTGTAAAGGGCTAGTGAGATGGAGTGGAAAGGAGATGCCTTCACTGAGTGCTTTCAATCATGTTGTGGTTTGGCTAGAGGAGTACTCATGGCAAAGCAACAGCTTTGACTGCACATTCAAAAGGCAAGAACATGAAAGTGGAAAAAAAAGGACCTTCAGAATTTGTACGCAGGAGTATCCAGATCCTTCAAACTTCAAATGAACTGCTGTGCGGCTGCCAGGTTTAAATTGACTTTACAGGAACACCAGTCTCACCAAAATCACACCTTGGAATTTGTTCGGTGCAAATCCCAGCACTAACACCAGAGATTTTTCACAGTAATCTAACAAGTCGATTTAGTTTTAATGGGAATGCAGTAATTTCATTATAAGTGAAATCTCAGAGAGAAAGAGAGACAGACAGCAGGAGCATGAGGAGACAGAAAATCATTTTTTCCATGATGACTGAGCGCTATTAAAAATGTTCTTTTTCACTGTGTGTTAAAAATGATTAGTCTATGCATATATTCTCTGTGCATGCAGAATCTCAGGGGTTTAGGAATCTATTTTTAAATCATTTTCCAAAAGCAATTATGCCTTTTCTGTAATATGGGGATTTGCAGTGGAAAGCCAAATTCAGAATGTAAGGGACTTAGAATTGAACCTGAACCTTTTAAAAGGGGCTTTTTTTAGCACCTTTAGTCGCATTTATATTTGATATATTATGATTTAAAATCAGAACAAACATCTTTAACTGTTTCTTTTTGCACACTTTGTGTTGCTCTATATAAGAATTTCTATGCACTTTTTATGTTTTTGAAAGAAGTCTCTTATGCTCACTAGGTTGCATTTGTTTGTTTTTTGTTTTGTTTTGTTTTTGTAAAAAAGTAACATTTTAATATTGTGACCAGAGGTGTAAACTACTTGAGTAATTTTACTTGATTACTGTACTTAAGTATTATTTTGGAGGATTTTTACTTTATTTAAAGGTGCACTGTGTAATATTTAGGATGATCTATAGACAGAAATGCAATATAATATACATAACTACGTTTTCAGAGGAGTATAAAGACCTTACTTAATGAACTGTTATGTTTTTATTACCTTAGAATGAGCGATTTATAACTACATATACCGTGGGTCCCCTCACATGGAAGTCGCCATCATGTTTCTACAGTAGCCCTTAACGGACAAACTGCTCTACAGAGCGTGTATTGTCACTGTTGTTCTCGCGAAAAAACACTGACACAATGATGAACAAGTAACAGTAATATTCGCAATGACATCGTTTATTGAATAATTAAGTAAATATAATTCCTTAATTTACCTTTGTAAAGAAACCTCATTGCTCTCTGCGGTCTCAGATGACGGCATCTTATCCCTGTATCGGCCACCGTAGCTTCTCTAAAGGGAGGGGTGAGCGGGGGACTGAGCCGTTGGTTGCAATTCGCAAACTCAACCGCTAGATGCCGCTAAAAACTACACACTGCACCTTTAAGTACAATTTAAACTGACTACTTGTACTTTTACTTGATTACATTTCTGAAGAAAAAACAGTACTTTTTACTCCTTACAATTTAATTTCAACTTAAAAGCTACATTACATTTTTATTTTATCTTATGCACATTAAATATGGGAAACGGAAGCTCAAACATGCGTGCTTGATGTGAGAACCAATGATCATTGTTTTCATGAATCAAGCACACACACAGTTCTACTTCAGTTATGACTTTCATCAGTTAATGTCTGGCTTCAAAAGTTCACCATCAAATCTGAGGAAGCATGTTGAGGTAGCAAAGTTGCGTTTTCCCCCCAAAAAGTTTATTCATTATTCTTTGTTTTGATAGAGACATTAGCTGTGTAATATATTGGAATGCACAAGATTGAGTGCAAATTAAATCAGTGATAAAAATTTAAATAATTAATATTTTTGTGGGATTTTTAGTTTTTTTAATTAAATGTTACAAATCTCCAAAAAAGTGTTTAAATTAACATTGTATGTTTACTTGATTGTAATTCATGATTAATTATGTTCTTACCAGGTAGTGGATAAATTGTATTAATAATATGTCACTATATGACGCATTGAGTAGGAATTTGGACTCTCAATTAATATTTTTTTAATCTTAATAATTACATGATTTGCTCATTAATTCATATAATTAGTTGCAAATAATTATGTAGCAATATTTGCTGAGAAAAAGCCCCCCCCCCCCAAAAAAGCCCCAAATAAACAATTAAAAGATGAATTATCGTTTTAGACAGTGACGTAGACAACACAAAAAAGTGGCCTTTCAAAAACGTTAATGTTGTATGTTTTAATTCTACGACTCTCCTCATTAAATTCAACCCATTCTTGTATTCTGTCTGGAATATGTTTCTAACCTCTGCATCACATTGTTATTAAAAGTGATAGTTCACCCAAAAATTAAGATTATCATGTCGTCCCAGATGTTTATGACTTTCTTTCTTCAGATGAACACAAGCAAAGATTTTTAATGCAAGGGGACAGGACCACTTCAGAAACCACACAAAGTGAACACGACGGTCAAGTTTAAAATATTAGTATTTGTAATTTTCTTACACATGCCTATCGTTTCACTTAAGAAGACACTGATTCATTAACAGGGGTTGTATGAGTTACTGTCATATTCACTTTGTGTAGGTTTTGAAGGTTCCTTTTTGGACGTCCCTTGTTATACAAAGAAAGATTATTTAGTTTAGATGATTTAGATCTTAGTTTGTGTTCATCTGATAAATTAAAGTCATATATATATATATATATATATATATATATATATATAATTTAACTAACTGCATGATTTTTACTGTACCACCAATACCCTACTCCTAAATATAATGTAGAAACTTAAACATATATATATATATATATATATATATATATATATACATACCGTATTGACCCGAATATAAGACGACCCTGATTATAAGACGAACCCCCCTTTTTCCAGATGTACATTTTGGAAAAAGGCTTTTTGAAAACCAAATCTTGTTTTTTTTTTTCCTCTCTCTCTGTAAAACACATTTTTTTTATTATTCTATTTTCATTTTGCATATTTTTCCTATTTTAATTTTTGTTTTGAAAGTATGGTAAATACTGGTAAAATGTACCAACAATGACATTTAAAGATATACACTTTTTTATATACCATAAAAATAGCAGGTAGCCCATCTGAATTATATAACAATTAGGCTATCCATCTCATAGTAGCCTGGCAAAATTTTATTAGCAGTAGAAGTGAAATCTTATTGTAGTCTTCAAATCTGGGTGCTGTCTTATGTTTTAAAATCACTTACAGAGGAAGTTTAGTCCCATCAGGATAACATGACAGTCACGAGTCACGACTCATGCTGCTGTAAGCTTTTCTTTTTCTTTTGTTTTCACTCGCGATCTTTACAACACACATTACATTATGTATTTCATGGCACTCTCATTTTATGCGTTTTTGGTGCCACCTATTGTTGTGGGTGTATTATTGACATGTCAAAGTCTGGACCCTGAATATAAGACGACCGTGTTTTTTCAGATGTATTTCCAAGAAAAATATAGTCTTATATTCGGGTCAATATGGTGTATATATATATATATATATATATATATATGGGATGGCATGAGGGTGGAAAGGATGGAGTTTCCTTTTAATCCCTTTCCCTGCAATGTGTGTGTGTGTGTGTGTGTGTTCCGCTGTGCTGCATTTTAATTGTTATTGCTGCACTAGATATGTGTTTGACCTGTGCCATTGCATTTTGTTTTGCTTTCTCCCTGTAACCAAACTTTTGTATGTCTGTCAGAAAAAAAAGTACTTCTACTTTTTTAATACTTGAGTACAATTTAAAGTTGTACTTTTTTACTTTTAACCAAGTATGTTTTTGGCCAGATACTTGTACTTTTAACTGATTAAAAATTTCACTGAGTATCTTTACTTTCACTTGAGTAAAATTTTTGAGTACTTTTTACACCTCTGATTGTGACACATTGTTGCAATTTAAAAATGACTGTTTTGTATCTTAATATAGTTTAACGTAATGTTATTTCTGTAATGGCAAAGCTGTTTTTTAAAATTGAGAAATCATTCTAATCTGCTGATTTGGTGCTCAAGAAACATTTATTTTTAATATCAGTTGATCTGTGTAAGAGTTAGACATTTTTTCAGGATTTGTTCATGAACAGAGAACAGCATTTATTTCAAATAGCACCCTTGCTGAATAAATTTAGTAATATCTTTCATTATGAATTATCAAGTAAAGCTTTCTTTCTTCTGTGGAACATAAAATGTCTCAGAATTTTTTGTCCGTACAGTCACTATGACACTGCTGTTTTGAACCCCACCGACTTTCATTGTATGAGCAAAAACAGTTGAAACATTCTTCAAAATATCTTCTTTTGTGCTGTACCCTATGTTCCAAAACAAGTGTGATGTAACAAAGCCCACAGCACTACACTGATGCTTTATAATTCAGCGCAGGAACAGAACGTGTTTAGTTTCCCAATTTATGCTTCATGGCCACTGAATTTTAAAAGTTTTAAAAGCGTGTACACCGAAAAAATGGATGTGAATGAGAGGGTTCCACTTATGAATGGAATTGTAACTTATTCATGGGCGATAATAGGAATAGCAATACAAGCACAACGCTTTCTCATGTATAAATCCTATTTGCTCAGTACATTATTTAAAAAACTGTTATTTCTGCACCAGTTCTCCTCTCGCAGACCAGTGAAAATGACTAAATCTCCATCAGTTACATCCTTGTGCTCTTTGTGAATTTACGTTTGATTGCATCAGCTTTCTGTTCGCAGAGCTGTTGACTCCTGCTGAGTGCCCCTCTCTCATTCATTTGTGGAAACGGGCTTGATGAAAATCTTTGCCAACCAACCGACAACCACAAACTGCAAATATCCAGCTCTAATTTTGAATGCATTGGATCTATAGAGGAGGGAAAAGGGTTTGAAGTCTTCCCTCCCCCAGGTGTTAACCTTCTCCCCCCTTTGCTCCGTTTGTTGTCCTCCCACACGCCCCACCTGATCGCGGGAAAACTCTCATCGCACCTGCTGATGGTTCACGATTGCCAATTAACGTAGATGTCAAGATGTCAATCTCACTTGACTTCCACTGAGCTACAGCGTTCCCAAACCCTTACTGCAAGAGCAGAGTGAAATGGAGAGGAAAAAGCGAAAGAGAAAGACAAGGAGGATCAAAGGCAATTATTCTAAATGCCTTTTCTCAGTGTCAAAGGCTCCCCTGCATAATTCAATCGCTCTGTACAGTGCGGGAGGGAGAGGTGGTCAAAGTAGACTCTATGATTGTATTACTTAACAGATAATGAAGTTGTCCTGGATGGAACTACTTCACGGCTGTCTGTCAGAGCGGCCCTGTGAGCTTATCACGTCTTTAAAAGGTTTACCTCGGTGAAACCGAACGGCCCTATTGGATCAACAGTTTTGAGAAAGATGGCACTTCAAACATAATATAGTTCATGTATTACAATGCAGGTAAGACACATCCTTAAGGGGCCTGTGAATGAATTTAGCACACCTTTGACAGGGAAAATGTCGCCTTTTAATAAAACTGGAACACATCAAAGCAATAACTTTAGAGCACCAACTTTACCTAAAGTAAACATCTCACAAACCCAGTACTGCAGCTACAATACACGGTCATCCAGTAGACGCTTTGGGACCTAACATTATGTCTTTCTTTCGGTAGCCATGAGACAAACTAACCTCCATTACAGCCAATTTTGACGGTAACATTTTACAAGTGGGTGAATGGAGGTAAAGAGCATTTAACATTTTTTCGTTATCTTCTGTATAATGATAGTGTAGATCTTTAACTATTTCAAAAGGTCATAATAAAGGTCGTTTACACCATAATATATTTTTCAAGTTATGCACAATTTGTATTTTTTTTTACTTGATAAATGCAATTAAAAACATCTCCATGCACCATGGTGAGAAAAACTGAGGTGTATTATTTGAGGTGCAGAAACGTTGTAGAATTTGAACTATGTGTAGTGTGTGCTTATCAGTCGGTATGTTGACATGCACTTTAAAAGTTTGATTTCAGTTAGACTAAATAATACTGTATATGTTTTTAAAATGTCATGTCTAAATGAAGTCATACCTTTTAAGTATAGCATATACTGTATATCATATCATCAAACTACACTGTAACTAAATCAAAGATTATTGGAGCACCGAAAGACAGCATTTTCAATACAAAAAGCCTGGTGAGTAAAATCAATGCAAAGTAATTCATTACTTTACATAAAATAGTTGCAATGTAATGTAATTAGCTACTAATCAGTTACTGATTATAATGAGAAATGCAACATTGTGACACATTACCCAGCATTTCCAAATGATGATTACAACTATACCTGGGTCTCGCATATTGTCCCTCAGTAAAGTAGAACTTACTGTTGTTTTTTCTACAGGAGAAGGATTAGATGTGGATTAGATGAGAATATGCATTTGAGTGGAATGTAGAAACGATATTTCCGGCTCTCCAGTAATTATTATAATTCTTATTTTACCATTGAACACCCTTCATTGAGCAGAGCGTTATTAGGAGTTATAAGGATGTCACAACATCATTTCACTAAATTAACTAAAAGATTATTTTTCCAACCATTAACTTTTAAGCACAGTCCGGCTTGGATAAATGCATAATTTTGTCTTTTCCTCATTAAATGTTCAATTAGCCTTTGAGCCTGGGGAGGTGATAACGAGCTTGGAGTGCTGAGCAGCAGGACTGTAAGGCATTTTAATCAACTCGCGCACATCGTTAACCTGATGGCTCCATCTGTGATCTTCATGGTAATGCTAGCATCTTAAAAGGAGATAAAGGACACACACACACGATCACACAGGTATGCACTGAGAACATTTATAATACCTGGAGAAAATCCGTTGCAAGTATGCATTTCGAAATCTGACATCTTTGCTTATGGGTGCTCTCCAGCACTCATAATAAAAACATGTTATAAGAACATTTTGGTAATGTTCCTATTAAGGTATAAAGTTCCAGTTTTTAAAAAAATTATTTTATGTGAACGTTAAGGAAAGATTCCATTTATAAATTTGCAAACATTTTTGGGAATGTTACTTTTGAATTTTCTTAAAACCTTCTGAAACAAGTAGTAACATTAAAAAAAATCGTTTTAAAAAGTAGTAATACATACAAAGTATAAAATAATTGATTATTTGTGAGTTCTTTGGGTTGGCCTTCAATGGAAAAAAGATGCTATTTGTAGAACTAGATTGTGTAATTATGGTTCCTACCAGCAGGGGGTAACTGGGCCAAACCTTGACCCCTCTGAATGCACACATACACACACACAAACGGATGGGTATACAGCTGAATCATGTTTGGTCTGCAGCGATAAAATCTTCCTTGTGCTGTATCAACAGACCCGCAAAGTCAAGGCTGTCACCAGCAGGACTAATACGTGACTCTAAAATATAGTCTAGTCAGCACTGAGCTGATGGAGAGAAGCTCGGACTTGATGCATTGCACACAGTTGTGAAGCAATGGTCCTTGGGGAAAAGCCTGATATAGTTCATCATTAAACTGAGTGAAAGGTTTCTAGGCTGTCTCGGATGCTGGCTATTAAAGGAACATTAAAGGGATATTTCATTCAAAAAAATAATTTATGTCATCATGTACTTGTTCCAAACTTGTATGACAAGTTACTTGTTCCAAACTTGTAAGATATTTTGCAGAATGTCCAAGCTGCTGTTTTTCAATATAATGTATGTGGACAGAGATTATAGCTGTTCTCCCTGGTTCTCACAAAGTGCAAAATGTATATATAAAAGTCAAACAGTTATGTTGACCTCAGCTGCATTTATTGGACCAAAAGACGGCATAAAACTGTATATTGTGAAATATTTCTACAATTTTAATTAACTCTTTTATTTGAAAATATCAATATGATTGTAGAAAACAGTTGTGCTGCTTCATATTTTTGTGGAAACCATGAACAACTTCCTTTGAAATGTTTGGAGTGAGACTTTTGCATTAACAGTAAAGACATTCATAATATTACAAAAGATTTCTATTTCAAATAAACCAAACTTTCTGTTCATCAGAGAATCCTGAAAAATGTATCATTTTCATTTTTGGGTGAACTATCCCTTTAAGAGCCCTGCAAAAAACTCAGTGATAGTTAAGCATCTACAATACCATAATGAAAGGAGTTAACGCTGTCTGTGTCCTGGATTTTAATCAGGCATGTGAAGAGTTACACTGACTACCATGCACTTCCCATGCTTTGAAATGAACTCCGCTGAACACCCGCTCGTATGCATGTCTAATGCTCCAGTTTTGTATTCACAGCCCATTGCTTATTTTCTCCCCATTACTTTGCATGTCAGAAGCAGTTTAGTACTGGTGCAGGTTTGTGAGGGGCTAAATTTACCCGGGCTGCTCGCTGAATGAGGAAGCGGAGGGATTTCACCTTGATAGGTATTTTGTTTCATCAGACAGGTTCGGCTGTAGCTTGACAGAGATGGATAATTATGGCATGCCTTAAGGGCACTACATAGGACTCACTTTCAGACTATATATGAAAGACATTCCAAGGCAGCATACTACATAATGCATTGATATTTCAGATACTGTAGATCTAACACCATCAAGAGACACCATGCAGCATTTGATGTTGTTTACTGCTCTTTTGCATGTGGACAGCCTAGAACAGAGTGAAGGATTATATTCATTAGGGATTTACTTATCAACAAGCTATTTTTTCCATCTGTAGTTCCATCAAGTTTTAATATTCTCAGGTTGCTTGTTATTTGTTAGAGTCACTGACGAGTGACTTGCCATATTTTTCTCCCTTATGGCAAAATAGCACTTAAAAGACAGCTACGGACTGTGTGCAGCAAACAAATTATTCAATTTTCACGCCTCAGTTGTATTAAAACTGCAATTAACACCGGTATTCTTCCTATTCACCAGATAATTAAAATATGCAAAAACACCGCAGCATTGTCTGTATGGACCCATTACACTTGCTTCCACACACAGAAGCAAAAAACACAAACCAGTCAAATTAATTTAGCAGCAAATATTAGATTAAACTGCTTACTGCACATACTGTGACAGCATGCTACGAACGTGAACCACTACCTCAGGGTTGCTGCAAAACACAAAATAACTATTTCCATTCTCTTTTTATATAAATTATTTGTATTAAGCAAACTGTTAGCATAACGTAGCACTGCTCAATCATTCTTATAATGTGAACATCTTTGGAACAATAGAAATTAAATTTGGTCAAAGCTCAATTTTTGAGATTTTACAAAAAATACTTAACATTTTAATGTGTTACTTTCCATTTCATTGTAATTATTTACTAGCAGTTTCTGAGAGAAAATAGTTTTTAACAATTTCACCACAAAAATAAGAAATTTTATTCTTAGCAACATGATTTTATGTCATTCTTTTTTTAAAGGTATTGATGCTAACTGAATTATATTTTAGCAAATATTACTGTACATGTATTTTATATATATATTATATATATATATATATATATATATGCTAACTGAATACTGTTTTAGCAAAACCTCAACAATGTTAGCCAGCTAGTTGCCATTGCCAACTTGCAACAACAGTATTTAATACACTGCAGAAAACCAAATAATTTATGTTTAAAAGCCATAAAAACATATGGTCATAGTCAAAACACTTAAGATGATACATTGATACTGGTCAGATAGGGCGCCAGCAATCAGGCCATCCATCCTTTTCAAAGGTGAAGTCATGCAACACTAATGTCACCAAACAGAACTGCAAAACTAATTAATAATAAATAAATAATGCAAAAATAACCCATTGGTGAAGTCAATGTTATTATGTCCAACCCTATTTTCTATTTGATGCTACTGATGGCACAGAAATGTTACAATCATTATGATTTTTGAAAACACAGAGAGGCATATATGAGACATATATTGGAAATAATTCTACAATCTCCTCTACTAGTGTTGTAGAGGACTATATATATATATATATATATATATACATGTATATAAATATATGGTTGTGAACTGTCAGTTTGGTGCGATTGATATTTTGCATTATAAAGATCAGAAGAAATGAAGGAGTATTATTTGAACAGCACTTTAGAGATTAAGGGAAACCTCATTGTTGGAAAGGAAAGGAAACTACTAGGCTCTGGCTCTAACTATACAACAGTATACACTCCTGAGGTGTCGGTCAGGACACAAAGAATGAAGAGACGGGAACTTCTTTCCAAAGTGTATTGAATATATCACTAAAAATAACAAGAACATAACATTAGTACCAACAAATAAATGGGTAAACATTCATTGTCTCTAAATAACAGTCAAAGCTCTAAATATGCACATGTGCAATTGAATTATATAACTATTGGTTTGGTCATATGAAATGACTTTTAAATGGTGGGGAAAGATATTACTAAATGCAAGTTGTCAAATAACATTATCGAAGGAGCAATAATAATGGATAATCTGTATGCAGCATCAAAAGTTAACAGATAACAGATCGATTACAATATAAACCACTCTGTATTTAACATAAATTGCATCGCACATCTTGCTTATCAAGCGATCACACGTGAGTCGTTACATGTCTGTGCATGCCCATACAAATGTAGAAAGTTAAATAATACCCTTCAAACACAGCTTAAAATGGATAACTCATAGCAAACTTACTTTAGGGTCATGTACTAACACTTTGAACCCCAAACACCAACAAACATCCAAATCACAAGCAGGAAGGAACTTCTAGGTGTGCAGCTGATCACGCAGTAATATAATGATGCCGCAGACAGCAAACTATAACGATAATGCCTCCTACTGGATGCATCAGGAACTGCGCTCTCTAAACTATCAAAATAGAAGTGTTTCAATAAAAGTCTATCTTCTTCCAGGAGCCTTTTATACAGCCGCCCCCAAAGGTGCTGCGCAACTTTGATCCTACTAAAAGTGACTTAACTTAGGGTGGTAGGACAAGTTCCGCTCTCTGGCAGAGTTGGGAGATTACTAAACGTGCCACTGGTCGAGTGTAGACTTGGCCCTTGATATCCACATCCGCAGACCTGACATGTCCATCTGAACTGTGGTACGTCTTGATGACATGTCCAACAGGCCAGAGGGCCCTAGGCATCTGGGGATCTACAATCATGACGACCATTTTCTCTGTTATGTCCGGGGGAGAGGACTGCCACTTTTGCCGTGTCTGGAGGCCTGGAAGGTAGTTTCGGATGAACCTGGACCAGAAGTTATCGGCTAGAACCTGTGAATGCCTCCAGGGTCTTCGACTCAACATTTCGGACTCTGGTAGATTACCTGTGGCAAGGAGCCATCGGCCGCCCCATGAGCAGGCTGTTTGGTGTCACTGGGTCAATGTCCCAACATCAGATGACACGTAACCTAGAGGCTTTGAGTTCAGAATTGCTTCCACCTCAAGAAGGACGGTTCACAGGACTTCTTCTGGAACTGATTGAGTTCCTACAGTGGTATAAAGGGCTGACTTTACAGATCGTACCTCTCTCTCTCCACACTCCCTCCAAAATGTGGGGCTGCTGGAGGATTGAACTGAAACTGGATCCTTTGACGAGAAAGCCGTTTCTGTAACTCGGGAGCCATTTCAGCAAAGGCTTCTCTCAGTTCTCTTTCACCTCCTTTAAAATTTTCCTTGGTCTGACCACAGTTCTGCTGGTGTTCCCCTTCGTGCTATAAATCGCCTAAGGGCCATTAGGAAGGAATCAGAATTTATGCTATTGAGGAGGTCCAAGTGTACCGCTCTCGGTGGTTAAACACTTGAAGATGATTCCCCAGCGTTTTTCTGTGCGTCTCCCAATCTTAATCAGCATTGGCCCGAAGCAGTCTACACCACATGAGTGAAAGGCAGGTTTGTGGAGACGAAGACGGGCAGAAGGCAAGTCTGCCATCTTGGGAATAGTTGGCTGTGCTCTCCAACGCTGACACTCAAAGCACTTATGCTGGTGCCGACGAATGGCTTCACGGCCACGGATAATCCAATAATGGCGTCGGATCTCTGCAAACACACGCTCAGCCCTGGATGATGTAGCTTGCAATCATGATGCTTAATTAGTAGCTGTGTTACTGGATGATGAGCGTCCAAAACAATGGGGTGTAAGGTGGATTCATCCATGGACTCAGCTCTCCTCAAGCGACCTCCCACTCTGATTAAACTATTCGATTTGTCCAGTTCAGGAGCCAGGGTAAGCAGGCGACTGTCAGAAGCCACTGGTTTCCCTTTCTCTAAATGTTCATAGTCATTGGGGAATGACTCCTGTTGAACCCGCTTAAGAATAAGGATCTCTGCTCGACGATAATCGTCTGCATCAGGAAAGGAAGCAGAGGTAGGGTTCACTGAATTTCCTTGGCAGTGGCATCCAGGAGTTCTTGCCAAGTATGACAGTCCAAAGTATCAGTATACTGGATTGGGGTGGTACTGCCGTGGTGCCGCAGAAGACAGACTTCCGTAGCTCGGTGGGGTCATCTGTCGGGTCTGTACCTGGCATCACTGGCCAGTTGGCTGGATCTTGGAGTAAGAAAGGAGTCCTTGAGACCATCTATTCATCTCGGTAAGGACATTCAGCGGTTTGCCTCTGGGAGGTCGTCTGCGGGATTGCTAGCAGAATCCACATAGCGCCAGAACAGTTTTCTGTTAGTTCCTGGATTTCGGCAACTCTATTGCCAACAAAGACTTTGTAGTGGCAGGATTCAGAGCTCAGCCAGGTGAGGACAGTGGAAGAGTCTGTCCATAAACACTGTGGTCTCTATTTGCAAAGTCAGTTCTTTCTGAAGCAATTTAGCTAATTGCGCGCCACAAGAGCTCCACAAAGTTCCAATCGAGGAATTGAATGAGAACGTTTGGGGGCCACACGGGATCGAGCTACCATGAATGACAGGTACATTGGCCTCTCTTCAGCGGTCCTCAAGTATGCCACAGCTCCATATGCCTGTTCTGAAGCATCTGAAAATACGTGGACTTCATGGGAGGCACCATCCTTCTCCACCTCAGGAGGGACATAAGTCCTAGGTAGGGTGATGTTTGGCAGGTACTGAAGTTCATTCTCCAAATGTGCCATGACCGCAGGAGCTCTGGTGGTAAGTTTGGGTCATCCCAACCCCTCTGTTTATTCCATACTGCTTGATTATGACCTTTGCTCGCGTGGTGTAGGGCAAGAAGTCCCAGAGGGTCGTATTGAGTAGCTAGGACCTTGTTTGTTCCTGAGGTGGGAGTCTCATATACTACAGGTCGGTGCTTGAATGCCAGGGTATCTGTCTGCCAGTTCCAGCGTAGGCCTAAGGTTGACTCTGATATGTCAGTCTTGTCTTGAGCTAACCAAAGTTCCAAGCTCTCAGCTTGAGCTTCTGTGGTAAGTGACTCAGAACCCCGGGAACATTGCTGGCCCACTGTCTTATCTCAAATCCAGCTTTGGAAGCATCTCTCTCAGTCCGTCAACCAAGTGCCTCGCCGCCTCAGGGGCCTAAACTCTGAAGCAGTTGTCTACATAAAAACATTTCTCTACTGAGAACCTAATGGACTCATCAGCCATGCTGAGCTCGATCACATGGTGCTGCAGAGCATAAGTGGCACAGCACGGACTGCATGTAGTGCCAAATGGCAACACCTGCCATTCAAAGACTTTAGGGGCTCATCCACTTTCAGATCACGCCAAAGGAAACGCAGTAGGGGACGATCTTCAGGAAGGAGGCGGACCTGATGGAACATCGCCTTGATGTCACCACTTACTGCGACTGGATGCTCCCTAAATCGGATGAGCACTCCTAGCAATGATGCGCCAAGTATAGGGCCAGGCAGCAGATACTGGTTGAGATTCTGCCCATGATATTGGTGGGAACAGTTGAAAACAAACGAGAATTTCCCATTATGGCTGACGATGTGGTGAGGTATATACCAACATTCATCAGAGTCTGTTGTCTCTTTATTTACTTCCTGGACAGCTCCTGTCTGCTGGAGCTTCTCCATCTCTGCTCTGTAGGTCTCTGCTTTCACTGGATCCTTCAACAAACGTTTCTCAATACTGCGCAGGTTAGGCATGACTGACTCCTTAGGGGCATGCAACTGAGGCATATCCTTCTGCCGTAGTAAGGGTGTTGCCAGTCGAAGAATGCTGTTCACTTCTGTGCGGGTGGTCTTGGCTTCAAGTAGCTTTAAAGCCTCCTGATCTTGTTTGGATCGAGTCACCTCTTTATCATCCCTGTGGGGAACAGCTTCTATCTGCCAGAGTCTTTGGACGTTCTTAAAGAGCTCATCTTGTGTTGGAGGGACAGATGTCAGCAGGCATTGTTGGGAGGATGCGGGCCGCCCCATGAATGATGCAGGACCCTGGAGGGTCCATCCCAGGCGTGTGCGGACAGCAGCAGGTCCACCTGGAGATCCTAATCTGACAGGTTCAATCGGGGTAATGAGATGTGGCTGATCTGATCCAATCAAAAGTAGAGGCTGAGCATCTTTCACCGGCAGGATGGGAAGACCACGTAAGTGTTGATACTTCTTCTGCAGCTGATCCACAGGATAAGACTGCCGAGACAAATTGAGGCGATCTGCAGTGAAGGCATGTTCAATTTTGTACAGGGTTTGCGGTTTGTAGGTTGGGGATATTTGGAAAGAGATGGACGATCCATGAAGAACTTCAATGTCTTGTCGCACAGTGTGCAAGGGAGATCTTCAGGTGTGCCCTGTATGCCGAGGGCTTTGGCAGCAGTGGGAAGCAAGATGGTTCTTTCAGAGCCGTCATCCAGAATCGCAAAGGTATCTAAAGTACGGTTTTCATAATGAACATGTACAGGTACTACCTTGAGCATGACCCGGTACCCAACAATGGGTTTGTCCAGGTAAAATCCGTCTGGAGAGGAATTGGTAAGGCAGGTCCTCTCCGCACTGACTGTATCATCTTGGGAGGATCTGACGTTTACCTTGTGAAGAGGACGAAGGTGTTTGCCTTGACACAGGTTGCAGGGCTTCTTCAGGTCACACTGAGCAGCATGATGAGTCCTGGCACAACGCCAACAGCGATTATTGTCTCGAATCCAGTCTTTGGCCTGGTCAGTGGTAAGTTTAGCAAATTCTTTGCACTGACTTAAATAATGCTCTGTACTATCACAGAAGGGACAGAACCGTTTCCCTTCAATCGGGTTTGTCTTTTGAGTGGTACCCTTCTGAGGGGACTGGAAAGTTACATTTTGAGCCTCTCCCACCCCATGAAGGACGGCTACAGTCCTTTTATTCTGTACAGGTCGAGAAGGCTGTCGGTCTTGAAATCCTCGTGAGGCAATCTCAACATCAAAGTCATGGCACCACGCTTCATAGCGGAGCCAGTTTGAGAGGTCATGCAGAGTAGGTATAGTTCTAGGTTGCCGGAACATGTGACGGCGAAACTCAGCTCGCTGATCAGAAGGAAGTTTGGTCAAAAGACGGGCAACATGTGACCCACAATTCAGCTCAATATCACCTTCAGGTCCTAAAGTTTTTAACAATCCTACCAACGACTGTACTTGAAGAGCGAATTTCTGGAAAGCTATGGTATCCCCACGCTTCACATCAGGGGCTTCCAGGACACTAGCAATTTTCCTCAATGCTAATTGGTGGGGCTGACCAAACTTCTCATGGAGGACCACCATGGTGTCAGTAAAGGGGGTAGGGGAATTCAGGAATGCATCTGCAATCAGCTTAGCTTCATCCAACCTTAAGTGGTCTACGAGTATTTGATATTTAAAAAGTTCAGTCCCATCTGGCGGAAGTAGGTTCTCCAAAGCTATTCGAAGTCTAGCGAACTCGCTTGGATCTGGCCGGCTGAACTTGGGAATAGAAGGGGTAGGCCCTCTATAGACAGACTCTGACCTTGAGGTATGGGTTAAAAGTGGTATGTTTGACTCTACCGTAACGGCAGGTGTTGGACAACTTGACTGACCTGGTATGGCCCCATGTTGGGAAGAGGGAACTGGAATTCGGGCCTGTGAAGTTTTCCAATATGAGGGCGGTGCAGCTAAGGATAACAACTCGCGGAGGTCTTCAGGTGTTGGAGGTGAAGGTAGCACCTCTGGGCTTTGAGAATAATGCTGAGAAGGCCGATATGCTTGTGAAAGGGGAGCCTGGGAAACCTTGGAATACTTTAGTACCTCTGGTCCATAGGTAGCAGTGCTAGGTTTCGATAACTTTAAAGTCTCCATACCTCTTCTCAGTTCTGGCTCGGGCTCAGGCCAAGGGGGAAGCTCAAAACACTCTTCTACATCAGCTAAGATCTGAACTGTCTGATCTATATGGCCGGGAGGATCAGATGGCAATTGGGGTACTGGTCTCACTGGAGGACTATGATGGCTTTTACTTGGGCTGAGGTCTGCTCTAAGAGTTTGGGCAACTTTAACAAGTTCTTCGAACTCAGCACGAACAGCTTTCAACTCCATCAGGTCAGCACGGAAGGCTTGTTGTGACTGCAGCAGTTGTGCATTCTCTCTGCGAATAGCTTGGAGCTCATTATACGGTTCAGGCTCAGGGTAACTGGGCCGCTGGGCTGACGTGTATGACTGACGAAGGGTCTCCCTTTGATCTGTATAACTGAAGCTTGGTCTTAACCGAGGGACGGTGCGAGGAGCAGCATCATCATCAAGGTAGTCAGGATTGTCCCATGATGATTGGAGAGGTGTCATATGGGAAGGTACCTCCCAGGAAGGTGAGCTAGCATATTCAGTTACAGGTCTGCCCCTTACAAACTGTACTTCAAAGTCTTGGAGTCGGGCTGGTGGACGTGTTTGGCGTTTGGGTCTGGTTGCCCCACTGATCTCCTCATCGGACGCCATGGTTTCAGGAATGAATACTGATCCGGCTCGAAGGACCAGTTGTTGGAAAGGAAAGGAAACTACTAGGCTCTGGCTCTAACTATACAACAGTATACACTTCTGAGGTGTCGGTCAGGACACAAAGAATGAAGAGACGGGAACTTCTTTCCAAAGTGTATTGAATATTAGTCTAAAAATAACAAGAACATAACATTAGTACCAACAAATAAATGGGTAAACATTCATTGTCTCTAAATAACAGTCAAAGCTCTAAATATGCACATGTGCAATTGAATTATATAACTATTGGTTTGGTCATATGAAATGACTTTTAAATGGTGGGGAAAGATATTACTAAATGCAAGTTGTCAAATAACATTATCGAAGGAGCAATAATAATGGATAATCTGTATGCAGCATCAAAAGTTAACAGATAACAGATCGATTACAATATAAACCACTCTGTATTTAACATAAATTGCATCGCACATCTTGCTTATCAAGCGATCACACGTGAGTCGTTACATGTCTGTGCATGCCCATACAAATGTAGAAAGTTAAATAATACCCTTCAAACACAGCTTAAAATGGATAACTCATAGCAAACTTACTTTAGGGTCATGTACTAACACTTTGAACCCCAAAACACCAACAAACATCCAAATCACAAGCAGGAAGGAACTTCTAGGTGTGCAGCTGATCACGAGTAGTAATATAATGATGCCGCAGACAGCAAACTATAACGATAATGCCTCCTACTGGATGCATCAGGAACTGCGCTCTCTAAACTATCAAAATAGAAGTGTTTCAATAAAAGTCTATCTTTCTCCAGGAGCCTTTTATACAGCCGCCCCCAAAGGTGCTGCGCAACTTTGATCCTACTAAAAGGTGACTTAACTTAGGGTGGTAGGACAAGTTCCGCTCTCTGGCAGAGTTGGGAGGATTACTAAACGTGCCACTGGTCGAGTGTAGACTTGGCCCTTGATATCCACATCCGCAGACCTGACATGTCCATCTGAACTGTGGTACGTCTTGATGACATGTCCAACAGGCCAGAGGGCCCTAGGCATCTGGGGATCTACAATCATGACGACCATTTTCTCTGTTATGTCCGGGGGAGAGGACTGCCACTTTTGCCGTGTCTGGAGGCCTGGAAGGTAGTTTCGGATGAACCTGGACCAGAAGTTATCGGCTAGAACCTGTGAATGCCTCCAGGGTCTTCGACTCAACATTTCGGACTCTGGTAGATTACCTGTGGCAAGGAGCCATCTGGCCGCCCCATGAGCAGCTGTTTGGTGTCACTGGGTCAATGTCCGCAACATCAGATGACACGTAACCTAGAGGCTTTGAGTTCAGAATTGCTTCCACCTCAAGAAGGACGGTCAGCAGGACTTCTTCTGGAACTGATTGAGTTCCTACAGTGGTATAAAGGGCTGACTTTACAGATCGTACCCTCTCTCCCACACTCCTCCAAAATGTGGGCTGCTGCTGGAGTTGAACTGAAACTGGATCCTTTGACGAGAAAGCCGTTTCTGTAACTCGGGAGCCATTTCAGCAAAGGCTTCTCTCAGTTCTCTTTCACCTCCTTTAAAATTGGTTGTCCTTGGTCTGACCACAGTTCTGCTGGTGTTCCCCTTCGTGCTATAAATCGCCTAAGGGCCATTAGGAAGGAATCAGAATTTATGCTATTGAGGAGGTCCAAGTGTACCGCTCTCGTGGTAAACACTTGAAGATGATTCCCCAGCGTTTTTCTGTGCGTCTCCCAATCTTAATCAGCATTGGCCCGAGCAGTCTACACCACATGAGTGAAAGGCAGGTTTGTGGAGACGAAGACGGGCAGAAGGCAAGTCTGCCATCTTGGGAATAGTTGGCTGTGCTCTCCAACGCTGACACTCAAAGCACTTATGCTGGTGCCGACGAATGGCTTCACGGCCACGGATAATCCAATAATGGCGTCGGATCTCTGCAAACACACGCTCAGCTCCTGGATGATGTAGCTTGCAATCATGATGCTTAATTAGTAGCTGTGTTACTGGATGATGAGCGTCCAAAACAATGGGGTGTAAGGTGGATTCATCCATGGACTCAGCTCTCCTCAAGCGACCTCCCACTCTGATTAAACTATTCGATTTGTCCAGTTCAGGAGCCAGGGTCAGGCGACTGTCAGAAGCCACTGGTTTCCCTTTCTCTAAATGTTCATAGTCATTGGGGAATGACTCCTGTTGAACCCGCTTAAGAATAAGGATCTCTGCTCGACGATAATCGTCTGCATCAGGAAAGGAAGCAGAGGTAGGTTCACCTGAATTTCCTTGGCAGTGGCATCCAGGAGTTCTTGCCAAGTATGACAGTCCAAAGTATCAGGTATACTGGATTGGGGTGGTACTGCCGTGGTGCCGCAGAAGACAGACTTCCGTAGCTCGGTGGGGTCATCTGTCGGGTCTGTACCTGGCATCACTGGCCAGTTGGCTGGATCTTGGAGTAAGAAAGGAGGTCCTTGAGACCATCTATTCATCTCGGTAAGGACATTCAGCGGTTTGCCTCTGGTGAGGTCGTCTGCGGGATTGCTAGCAGAATCCACATAGCGCCAGGAACAGTTTTCTGTTAGTTCCTGGATTTCGGCAACTCTATTGCCAACAAAGACTTTGTAGTGGCAGGATTCAGAGCTCAGCCAGGTGAGGACAGTGGGAGTCTGTCCATAACACTGTGGTCTCTATTTGCAAAGTCAGTTCTTTCTGAAGCAATTTAGCTAATTGCGCGGCCACAAGAGCTCCACAAAGTTCCAATCGAGGAATTGAATGAGAACGTTTGGGCCACACGGGATCGAGCTACCATGAATGACAGGTACACTTGGCCTCTCTTGTCAGCGGTCCTCAAGTATGCCACAGCTCCATATGCCTGTTCTGAAGCATCTGAAAATACGTGGACTTCATGGGAGGCACCATCCTTCTCCACCTCAGGAGGGACATAAGTCCTAGGTAGGGTGATGTTTGGCAGGTACTGAAGTTCATTCTCCCAAATGTGCCATGACCGCAGGAGCTCTGGTGGTAAGTTTGGGTCATCCCAACCCCTCTGTTTATTCCATAGCTGCTTGATTATGACCTTTGCTCGCGTGGTGTAGGGCAAAAGAAGTCAGAGGGTCGTATTGAGTAGCTAGGACCTTGTAAATTTTCCTGAGGGTGGGAGTCTCATATACTACAGGTCGGTGCTTGAATGCCAGGGTATCTGTCTGCCAGTTCCAGCGTAGGCCTAAGGTTGACTTCTGATATCAGTCTTGTCTTGAGCTAACCAAAGTTCCAAGCTCTCAGCTTGAGCTTCTGTGGGTAAGTGACTCAGAACCCGGGAACATTGCTGGCCCACTGTCTTATCTCAAATCCAGCTTTGGAAAGCATCTCTCTCAGTCCGTCAACCAAGTGCCTCGCCGCCTCAGGGGTGCCTAAACTCTGAAGGCAGTTGTCTACATAAAAACATTTCTCTACTGAGAACCTAATGGACTCATCAGCCATGCTGAGCTCGATCACATGGTGCTGCAGAGCATAAGTGGCACAGCACGGACTGCATGTAGTGCCAAATGGCAACACCTGCCATTCAAAGACTTTAGGGGGCTCATCCACTTTCAGATCACGCCAAAGGAAACGCAGTAGGGACGATCTTCAGGAAGGAGGCGGACCTGATGGAACATCGCCTTGATGTCACCACTTACTGCGACTGGATGCTCCCTAAATCGGATGAGCACTCCTAGCAATGATGCGCCAAGTATAGGCCAGGCAGCAGATACTGGTTGAGATTCTGCCCATGATATTGGTGGGAACAGTTGAAAACAACACGAGATTTCCCATTATGGCTGACGATGTGGTGAGGTATATACCAACATTCATCAGAGTCTGTTGTCTCTTTATTTACTTCCTGGACAGCTCCTGTCTGCTGGAGCTTCTCCATCTCTGCTCTGTAGGTCTCTGCTTTCACTGGATCCTTCAACAAACGTTTCTCAATACTGCGCAGGTTAGGCATGACTGACTCCTTAGGGGCATGCAACTGAGGCATATCCTTCTGCCGTAGTAAGGGTGTTGCCAGTCGAAGAATGCTGTTCACTTCTGTGCGGGTGGTCTTGGCTTCAAGTAGCTTTAAAGCCTCCTGATCTTGTTTGGATCGAGTCACCTCTTTATCATCCCTGTGGGGAACAGCTTCTATCTGCCAGAGTCTTTGGACGTTCTTAAAGAGCTCATCTTGTGTTGGAGGGACAGATGTCAGCAGGCATTGTTGGGAGGATGCGGGCGCCCCATGAATGATGCAGGACCCTGGAGGGTCCATCCCAGGCGTGTGCGGACAGCAGCAGGTCCACCTGGAGATCCTAATCTGACAGGTTCAATCGGGTAATGAGATGTGGCTGATCTGATCCAATCAAAAGTAGAGGCTGAGCATCTTTCACCGGCAGGATGGGAAGACCACGTAAGTGTTGATACTTCTTCTGCAGCTGATCCACAGGATAAGACTGCCGAGACAAATTGAGGCGATCTGCAGTGAAGGCATGTTCAATTTTGTACAGGGTTTGCGGTTTGTAGGTTGGGGATATTTGGAAAGAGATGGACGATCCATGAAGAACTTCAATGTCTTGTCGCACAGTGTGCAAGGGAAGATCTTCAGGTGTGCCCTGTATGCCGAGGGCTTTGGCAGCAGTGGGAAGCAAGATGGTTCTTTCAGAGCCGTCATCCAGAATCGCAAAGGTATCTAAAGTACGGTTTTCATAATGAACATGTACAGGTACTACCTTGAGCATGACCCGGTACCCAACAATGGGTTTGTCCAGGTAAAATCCGTCTGAGAGGAATTGGTAAGGCAGGTCCTCTCCGCACTGACTGTATCATCTTGGGAGGATCTGACGTTTACCTTGTGAATAGGACGAAGGTGTTTGCCTTGACACAGGTTGCAGGGCTTTCTTCAGGTCACACTGAGCAGCATGATGAGTCCTGGCACAACGCCAACAGCGATTATTGTCTCGAATCCAGTCTTTGGCCTGGTCAGTGGTAAGTTTAGCAAATTCTTTGCACTGACTTAAATAATGCTCTGTACTATCACAGAAGGGACAGAACCGTTTCCCTTCAATCGGTTGTCTTTTGAGTGGTACCCTTCTGAGGGGACTGGAAAGTTACATTTTGAGCCTCTCCCACCCCATGAAGGACGGCTACAGTCCTTTTATTCTGTACAGGTCGAGAAGGCTGTCGGTCTTGAAATCCTCGTGAGGCAATCTCAACATCAAAGTCATGGCACCACGCTTCATAGCGGAGCCAGTTTGAGAGGTCATGCAGAGTAGGTATAGTTCTAGGTTGCCGGAACATGTGACGGCGAAACTCAGCTCGCTGATCAGAAGGAAGTTTGGTCAAAAGACGGGCAACATGTGACCCCACAATTCAGCTCAATATCACCTTCAGGTCCTAAAGTTTTTAACAATCCTACCAACGACTGTACTTGAAGAGCGAATTTCTGGAAAGCTATGGTATCCCCACGCTTCACATCAGGGGCTTCCAGACACTAGCAATTTCCTCAATGCTAATTGGTGGGGCTGACCAAACTTCTCATGGAGGACCACCATGGGTCAGTTGGGAGTAGAATGGAATGAGTCATTCATCAGCTTGTAACCTTATGGTCTACAGTATTTCAGTATCTGCATTCAGTTAAAGTGTCAGTACAGTCCCATCTGGCGGAAGTAGGTTCTCCAAAGCTATTCGAAGTCTAGCGAACTCGCTTGGATCTGGCCGGCTGAACTTGGGAATAGAAGGGGTAGGCCCTCTATAGACAGACTCTGACCTTGAGGTATGGGTTAAAAGTGGTATGTTTGACTCTACCGTAACGGCAGGTGTTGGACAACTTGACTGACCTGGTATGGCCCCATGTTGGAAGAGGGAACTGGAATTCGGGCCTGTGAAGTTTTCCAATATGAGGGCGGTGCAGCTAAGGATAACAACTCGCGGAGGTCTTCAGGTGTTGGAGGTGAAGGTAGCACCTCTGGGCTTTGAGAATAATGCTGAGAAGGCCGATATGCTTGTGAAAGGGAGCCTGGGAAACCTTGGAATACTTTAGTACCTCTGTCCATAGGTAGCAGTGCTAGGTTTCGATAACTTTAAAGTCTCCATACCTCTTCTCAGTTCTGGCTCGGGCTCAGGCCAAGGGGGAAGCTCAAAACACTCTTCTACATCAGCTAAGATCTGAACTGTCTGATCTATATGGCCGGAGGATCAGATGGCAATTGGGGTACTGGTCTCACTGGAGGACTATGATGGCTTTTACTTGGGCTGAGGTCTGCTCTAAGAGTTTGGGCAACTTTAACAAGTTCTTCGAACTCAGCACGAACAGCTTTCAACTCCATCAGGTCAGCACGGAAGGCTTGTTGTGACTGCAGCAGTTGTGCATTCTCTCTGCGAATAGCTTGGAGCTCATTATACGGTTCAGGCTCAGGGTAACTGGCCGCTGGCTGACGTGTATGACTGACGAAGGGTCTCCCTTTGATCTGTATAACTGAAGCTTGGTCTTAACCGAGGGGACGGTGCGAGAGAGCAGCATCATCATCAAGGTAGTCAGGATTGTCCCATGATGATTGGAGAGGTGTCATATGGGAAGGTACCTCCCAGGAAGGTGAGCTAGCATATTCAGTTACAGGTCTGCCCCTTACAAACTGTACTTCAAAGTCTTGGAGTCGGGCTGGTGGACGTGTTTGGCGTTTGGGTCTGGTTGCCCCACTGATCTCCTCATCGGACGCCATGGTTTCAGGAATGAATACTGATCCGGCTCGAAGGACCAGTTGTTGGAAAGGAAAGGAAACTACTAGGCTCTGGCTCTAACTATACAACAGTATACACTCCTGAGGTGTCGGTCAGGACACAAAGAATGAAGAGACGGGAACTTCTTTCCAAAGTGTATTGAATATTAGTCTAAAAATAACAAGAACATAACATTAGTACCAACAAATAAATGGGTAAACATTCATTGTCTCTAAATAACAGTCAAAGCTCTAAATATGCACATGTGCAATTGAATTATATAACTATTGGTTTGGTCATATGAAATGACTTTTAAATGGTGGGGAAAGATATTACTAAATGCAAGTTGTCAAATAACATTATCGAAGGAGCAATAATAATGGATAATCTGTATGCAGCATCAAAAGTTAACAGATAACAGATCGATTACAATATAAACCACTCTGTATTTAACATAAATTGCATCGCACATCTTGCTTATCAAGCGATCACACGTGAGTCGTTACATGTCTGTGCATGCCCATACAAATGTAGAAAGTTAAATAATACCCTTCAAACACAGCTTAAAATGGATAACTCATAGCAAACTTACTTTAGGGTCATGTACTAACACTTTGAACCCCAAACACCAACAAACATCCAAATCACAAGCAGGAAGGAACTTCTAGGTGTGCAGCTGATCACGCAGTAATATAATGATGCCGCAGACAGCAAACTATAACGATAATGCCTCCTACTGGATGCATCAGGAACTGCGCTCTCTAAACTATCAAAATAGAAGTGTTTCAATAAAAGTCTATCTTTCTCCAGGAGCCTTTTATACAGCCGCCCCCAAAGGTGCTGCGCAACTTTGATCCTACTAAAAGGTGACTTAACTTAGGGTGGTAGGACAAGTTCCGCTCTCTGGCAGAGTTGGGAGGATTACTAAACGTGCCACTGGTCGAGTGTAGACTTGGCCCTTGATATCCACATCCGCAGACCTGACATGTCCATCTGAACTGTGGTACGTCTTGATGACATGTCCAACAGGCCAGAGGGCCCTAGGCATCTGGGGATCTACAATCATGACGACCATTTTCTCTGTTATGTCCGGGGGAGGACTGCCACTTTTGCCGTGTCTGGAGGCCTGGAAGGTAGTTTCGGATGAACCTGGACCAGAAGTTATCGGCTAGAACCTGTGAATGCCTCCAGGGTCTTCGACTCAACATTTCGGACTCTGGGTAGATTACCTGTGGCAAGGAGCCATCTGGCCGCCCCATGAGCAGGCTGTTTGGTGTCACTGGGTCAATGTCCGCAACATCAGATGACACGTAACCTAGAGGCTTTGAGTTCAGAATTGCTTCCACCTCAAGAAGGACGGTCAGCAGGACTTCTTCTGGAACTGATTGAGTTCCTACAGTGGTATAAAGGGCTGACTTTACAGATCGTACCTCTCTCTCCCACACTCCTCCAAAATGTGGGGCTGCTGGAGGATTGAACTGAAACTGGATCCTTTGACGAGAAAGCCGTTTCTGTAACTCGGGAGCCATTTCAGCAAAGGCTTCTCTCAGTTCTCTTTCACCTCCTTTAAAATTGGTTCCTTGGTCTGACCACAGTTCTGCTGGTGTTCCCCTTCGTGCTATAAATCGCCTAAGGGCCATTAGGAAGGAATCAGAATTTATGCTATTGAGGAGGTCCAAGTGTACCGCTCTCGTGGTTAAACACTTGAAGATGATTCCCCAGCGTTTTCTGTGCGTCTCCCAATCTTAATCAGCATTGGCCCGAAGCAGTCTACACCACATGAGTGAAAGGCAGGTTTGTGGAGACGAAGACGGGCAGAAGGCAAGTCTGCCATCTTGGGAATAGTTGGCTGTGCTCTCCAACGCTGACACTCAAAGCACTTATGCTGGTGCCGACGAATGGCTTCACGGCCACGGATAATCCAATAATGGCGTCGGATCTCTGCAAACACACGCTCAGCTCCTGGATGATGTAGCTTGCAATCATGATGCTTAATTAGTAGCTGTGTTACTGGATGATGAGCGTCCAAAACAATGGGGTGTAAGGTGGATTCATCCATGGACTCAGCTCTCCTCAAGCGACCTCCCACTCTGATTAAACTATTCGATTTGTCCAGTTCAGGAGCCAGGGTAAGCAGGCGACTGTCAGAAGCCACTGGTTTCCCTTTCTCTAAATGTTCATAGTCATTGGGGAATGACTCCTGTTGAACCCGCTTAAGAATAAGGATCTCTGCTCGACGATAATCGTCTGCATCAGGAAAGGAAGCAGAGGTAGGGTTCACCTGAATTTCCTTGGCAGTGGCATCCAGGAGTTCTTGCCAAGTATGACAGTCCAAAGTATCAGGTATACTGGATTGGGGTGGTACTGCCGTGGTGCCGCAGAAGACAGACTTCCGTAGCTCGGTGGGGTCATCTGTCGGGTCTGTACCTGGCATCACTGGCCAGTTGGCTGGATCTTGGAGTAAGAAAGGAGGTCCTTGAGACCATCTATTCATCTCGGTAAGGACATTCAGCGGTTTGCCTCTGGTGAGGTCGTCTGCGGGATTGCTAGCAGAATCCACATAGCGCCAGGAACAGTTTTCTGTTAGTTCCTGGATTTCGGCAACTCTATTGCCAACAAAGACTTTGTAGTGGCAGGATTCAGAGCTCAGCCAGGTGAGGACAGTGGAAGAGTCTGTCCATAACACTGTGGTCTCTATTTGCAAAGTCAGTTCTTTCTGAAGCAATTTAGCTAATTGCGCGGCCACAAGAGCTCCACAAAGTTCCAATCGAGGAATTGAATGAGAACGTTTGGGGGCCACACGGATCGAGCTACCATGAATGACAGGTACACTTGGCCTCTCTTGTCAGCGGTCCTCAAGTATGCCACAGCTCCATATGCCTGTTCTGAAGCATCTGAAAATACGTGGACTTCATGGGAGGCACCATCCTTCTCCACCTCAGGAGGGACATAAGTCCTAGGTAGGGTGATGTTTGGCAGGTACTGAAGTTCATTCTCCCAAATGTGCCATGACCGCAGGAGCTCTGGTGGTAAGTTTGGGTCATCCCAACCCCTCTGTTTATTCCATAGCTGCTTGATTATGACCTTTGCTCGCGTGGTGTAGGGCAAAAGAAGTCCCAGAGGGTCGTATTGAGTAGCTAGGACCTTGTAAATTTCTGAGGGTGGGAGTCTCATATACTACAGGTCGGTGCTTGAATGCCAGGGTATCTGTCTGCCAGTTCCAGCGTAGGCCTAAGGTTGACTCTGATATGTCAGTCTTGTCTTGAGCTAACCAAAGTTCCAAGCTCTCAGCTTGAGCTTCTGTGGGTAAGTGACTCAGAACCCCGGGAACATTGCTGGCCCACTGTCTTATCTCAAATCCAGCTTTGGAAAGCATCTCTCTCAGTCCGTCAACCAAGTGCCTCGCCGCCTCAGGGGTGCCTAAACTCTGAAGGCAGTTGTCTACATAAAAACATTTCTCTACTGAGAACCTAATGGACTCATCAGCCATGCTGAGCTCGATCACATGGTGCTGCAGAGCATAAGTGGCACAGCACGGACTGCATGTAGTGCCAAATGGCAACACCTGCCATTCAAAGACTTTAGGGGGCTCATCCACTTTCAGATCACGCCAAAGGAAACGCAGTAGGGGACGATCTTCAGGAAGGAGGCGGACCTGATGGAACATCGCCTTGATGTCACCACTTACTGCGACTGGATGCTCCCTAAATCGGATGAGCACTCCTAGCAATGATGCGCCAAGTATAGGGCCAGGCAGCAGATACTGGTTGAGATTCTGCCCATGATATTGGTGGGAACAGTTGAAAACAACACGAGATTTCCCATTATGGCTGACGATGTGGTGAGGTATATACCAACATTCATCAGAGTCTGTTGTCTCTTTATTTACTTCCTGGACAGCTCCTGTCTGCTGGAGCTTCTCCATCTCTGCTCTGTAGGTCTCTGCTTTCACTGGATCCTTCAACAAACGTTTCTCAATACTGCGCAGGTTAGGCATGACTGACTCCTTAGGGGCATGCAACTGAGGCATATCCTTCTGCCGTAGTAAGGGTGTTGCCAGTCGAAGAATGCTGTTCACTTCTGTGCGGGTGGTCTTGGCTTCAAGTAGCTTTAAAGCCTCCTGATCTTGTTTGGATCGAGTCACCTCTTTATCATCCCTGTGGGGAACAGCTTCTATCTGCCAGAGTCTTTGGACGTTCTTAAAGAGCTCATCTTGTGTTGGAGGGACAGATGTCAGCAGGCATTGTTGGGAGGATGCGGGCCGCCCCATGAATGATGCAGGACCCTGGAGGGTCCATCCCAGGCGTGTGCGGACAGCAGCAGGTCCACCTGGAGATCCTAATCTGACAGGTTCAATCGGGGTAATGAGATGTGGCTGATCTGATCCAATCAAAAGTAGAGGCTGAGCATCTTTCACCCGGCAGGATGGGAAACCACGTAAGTGTTGATACTTCTTCTGCAGCTGATCCACAGGATAAGACTGCCGAGACAAATTGAGGCGATCTGCAGTGAAGGCATGTTCAATTTTGTACAGGGTTTGCGGTTTGTAGGTTGGGGATATTTGGAAAGAGATGGACGATCCATGAAGAACTTCAATGTCTTGTCGCACAGTGTGCAAGGGAAGATCTTCAGGTGTGCCCTGTATGCCGAGGGCTTTGGCAGCAGTGGGAAGCAAGATGGTTCTTTCAGAGCCGTCATCCAGAATCGCAAAGGTATCTAAAGTACGGTTTTCATAATGAACATGTACAGGTACTACCTTGAGCATGACCCGGTACCCAACAATGGGTTTGTCCAGGTAAAATCCGTCTGGAGAGGAATTGGTAAGGCAGGTCCTCTCCGCACTGACTGTATCATCTTGGGAGGATCTGACGTTTACCTTGTGAATAGGACGAAGGTGTTTGCCTTGACACAGGTTGCAGGGCTTCTTCAGGTCACACTGAGCAGCATGATGAGTCCTGGCACAACGCCAACAGCGATTATTGTCTCGAATCCAGTCTTTGGCCTGGTCAGTGGTAAGTTTAGCAAATTCTTTGCACTGACTTAAATAATGCTCTGTACTATCACAGAAGGGACAGAACCGTTTCCCTTCAATCGGGTTTGTCTTTTGAGTGGTACCCTTCTGAGGGGACTGGAAAGTTACATTTTGAGCCTCTCCCACCCCATGAAGGACGGCTACAGTCCTTTTATTCTGTACAGGTCGAGAAGGCTGTCGGTCTTGAAATCCTCGTGAGGCAATCTCAACATCAAAGTCATGGCACCACGCTTCATAGCGGAGCCAGTTTGAGAGGTCATGCAGAGTAGGTATAGTTCTAGGTTGCCGAACATGTGACGGCGAAACTCAGCTCGCTGATCAGAAGGAAGTTTGGTCAAAAGACGGGCAACATGTGACCCACAATTCAGCTCAATATCACCTTCAGGTCCTAAAGTTTTTAACAATCCTACCAACGACTGTACTTGAAGAGCGAATTTCTGGAAAGCTATGGTATCCCCACGCTTCACATCAGGGGCTTCCAGGACACTAGCAATTTTCCTCAATGCTAATTGGTGGGGCTGACCAAACTTCTCATGGAGGACCACCATGGTGTCAGTAAAGGGGGTAGGGGAATTCAGGAATGCATCTGCAATCAGCTTAGCTTCATCCAACCTTAAGTGGTCTACGAGTATTTGATATTTAAAAAGTTCAGTCCCATCTGGCGGAAGTAGGTTCTCCAAAGCTATTCGAAGTCTAGCGAACTCGCTTGGATCTGGCCGGCTGAACTTGGGAATAGAAGGGTAGGCCCTCTATAGACAGACTCTGACCTTGAGGTATGGGTTAAAAGTGGTATGTTTGACTCTACCGTAACGGCAGGTGTTGGACAACTTGACTGACCTGGTATGGCCCCATGTTGGGAAGAGGGAACTGGAATTCGGGCCTGTGAAGTTTTCCAATATGAGGGCGGTGCAGCTAAGGATAACAACTCGCGGAGGTCTTCAGGTGTTGGAGGTGAAGGTAGCACCTCTGGGCTTTGAGAATAATGCTGAGAAGGCCGATATGCTTGTGAAAGGGGAGCCTGGGAACCTTGGAATACTTTAGTACCTCTGGTCCATAGGTAGCAGTGCTAGGTTTCGATAACTTTAAAGTCTCCATACCTCTTCTCAGTTCTGGCTCGGGCTCAGGCCAAGGGGGAAGCTCAAAACACTCTTCTACATCAGCTAAGATCTGAACTGTCTGATCTATATGGCCGGGAGGATCAGATGGCAATGGGGTACTGGTCTCACTGGAGGACTATGATGGCTTTTACTTGGGCTGAGGTCTGCTCTAAGAGTTTGGGCAACTTTAACAAGTTCTTCGAACTCAGCACGAACAGCTTTCAACTCCATCAGGTCAGCACGGAAGGCTTGTTGTGACTGCAGCAGTTGTGCATTCTCTCTGCGAATAGCTTGGAGCTCATTATACGGTTCAGGCTCAGGGTAACTGGGCCGCTGGGCTGACGTGTATGACTGACGAAGGGTCTCCCTTTGATCTGTATAACTGAAGCTGGTCTTAACCGAGGGACGGTGCGAGGAGCACATCATCATCAAGGTAGTCAGGATTGTCCCATGATGATTGGAGAGGTGTCATATGGGAAGGTACCTCCAGGAAGGTGAGCTAGCATATCAGTTACAGGTCTGCCCCTTACAAACTGTACTTCAAAGTCTTGGAGTCGGGCTGGTGGACGTGTTTGGCGTTTGGGTCTGGTTGCCCCACTGATCTCCTCATCGGACGCCATGGTTTCAGGAATGAATACTGATCCGGCTCGAAGGACCAGTTGTTGGAAAGGAAAGGAAACTACTAGGCTCTGGCTCTAACTATACAACAGTATACACTCCTGAGGTGTCGGTCAGGACACAAAGAATGAAGAGACGGGAACTTCTTTCCAAAGTGTATTGAATATTATCTAAAAATAACAAGAACATAACATTAGTACCAACAAATAAATGGGTAAACATTCATTGTCTCTAAATAACAGTCAAAGCTCTAAATAGGCACATGTTGCAATTGAATTATATAACTATTGGTTTGGTCATATGAAATGACTTTTAAATGGTGGGGAAAGATATTACTAAATGCAAGTTGTCAAATAACATTATCGAAGGAGCAATAATAATGGATAATCTGTATGCAGCATCAAAAGTTAACAGATAACAGATCGATTACAATATAAACCACTCTGTATTTAACATAAATTGCATCGCACATCTTGCTTATCAAGCGATCACACGTGAGTCGTTACATGTCTGTGCATGCCCATACAAATGTAGAAGTTAAATAATACCCTTCAAACACAGCTTAAAATGGATAACTCATAGCAAACTTACTTTAGGGTCATGTACTAACACTTTGAACCCCAAACACCAACAAACATCCAAATCACAAGCAGGAAGGAACTTCTAGGTGTGCAGCTGATCACGCAGTAATATAATGATGCCGCAGACAGCAAACTATAACGATAATGCCTCCTACTGGATGCATCAGGAACTGCGCTCTCTAAACTATCAAAATAGAAGTGTTTCAATAAAAGTCTATCTTTCTCCAGGAGCCTTTTATACACTCATGCTGGCCTTTAGATGTAATGACACTGCTGTCGTCACTCCAGATTGACTTCATTTTGCTAATCATTCCTGTGGTTAATGAGGCCGTGACATTTGATTGGAGGTTGAACTTTGTGCTGAAATACAATTCGACATGCATGGATGTATGTAAGTTTCCATTCAGAGGAGTCGTAAAATTGTTCTGGCTTGTATATTACTCACCATGAATCTAATTTTATGGGAGTCTTTATTGTTAATATATTTCGCAGCTAATGTAATCTATGGCATGCTAATGTACAAAACTTGTGAAGATGAATAACTTCGCAGTACAGCAGATCTGTAGTGTAGAATTAGGGGATTAAAACGTTTTTATTCTTCTGCAAATCGGCAATGTGTCGGTTTTAGGGGTCATGCTATCTGTCTTTTATTATGTCTGGCGATGAACCACGCTCTTGTGTAAACTTAATTGTGCGTTAAACTTTTGCCCACTTTGTACACTATAACAGATCTCAGTGCACCGCATACACAGATAGTGTCAAGCCAATTTGTAGAAAGTGTCAAGACACTTCCCCTTTTGCACAGATTTATGGAGCACAATAGTTGATCTACCCAGAGGACTTCACACTGAATGGATGACTAGCCTAATGCTGTGCAATACCAAACACAGAGGACAGATTGCAGCCTAATAGCAAACATGAGAGCTAATGCCAGTCATCATCCTTCTAGGACAGAGAATAGAATAATCTCCCCAGGATTCACAAATACTACTGACGGATACTGAGGTTGCCATATTTAGGCTACTCTGTCATGTAGTACCAAGGCCTAGATTATGCAATGGAGCCAAAGATGATAAATGTAACAGCAAAAGTGCATTAAAAACCATCTTGCTGCCTCTGTGCCCAGTCAGTTAATGACTAAACAAGCAACATTTTGCATATGAAAACTGGTTTCAGGCTTCCGGGGCTCCAGAACATCAAGAAAGATTTAGAGATGATTTCGATGCTTATTTCTCAGTAGAAACTGAGCCTTGAAAAAATGCACTTCAAATTTAAGTGTTAACATGAATTGTAATTGAAATTGAAATAAAATTATTTCTGATGTATCATGTGACAATGAAGACTAGAGTAATGGCTGCTGGAATTCAGGTTTCTGTGAATTTTATTAAATAATTGCAGCCTTGATTTATAAGAGACTTGTTTAAAAAACATTTAAAAATCATACCACATATGTACTACACTCTAATCTTCTGCCTGCTTAAGAAACTTTTAGCCACAAAAGAAAAAGTGACACATCTCAACTTTCACAAAACCAATAGCCTATTAACCTGATATTAACACGCATATATTCCATTTGCCATATTTCATATACCTGAGCAGCTGAGGTTTTTCACAGCAAAATTTTAAGACAAGCCAATATTTTCACCAAAAAAAGCTAGCTAGATGCACGCTCTTGGCCCTTCGACAATTCAACCACCTTCTTTGCTGTAAATTGCCGAGCAGTTGTGTGCCAATTACAGCTTCGTGAGTATTTTCCACCCTCAGTTTTTCAAAGAACCCACACAGTGTTTTTGATGCACTGCATTGTGGTTTGAGACCCAAAGACCTCTGCGCCATGTTCATGAATGACCTTAAACTGGCCCCTAAAAATATCTCTTTGTGTTTCGCCGCATCTGAATTTTAAATACGTGATCAAACATAAGCTGATTAAGTATCTTACACGGATTAGAAAACAAAAGCTAAATGAAGAAACAGTCGCCATTCAGATTTTTGCCCTACCTGGTGTGTCCCCAAAAGGTTTCGGTGGTTTGGCAGTCACTCTGGAGTTGCTTGGCTGTGTGGTGCTGTGCCTCTTAGGATGCGCGGTTGTAATCACTGCATACGTCCTTTGGGGGCTGCGTGTGGTAGTGCTAGTTACGGGAACTGTGGTGGTGGAAGGGGCTAAAGAGGTGACGGTGGCATTCGGGGTCACTTTTGCCTCCTCGAGCCCATCGTCAGCCCCTGTAGGGCCCCAGTCAATAAATCCTGCCACTGTGGTGGTCCTCCCCTCCAGGGAGTCATAGCCGTCCCCTTTCAGCTGCCTCCGTGAGCGAGATAAATGCAGATTTAAATCAGATTTACTCCCCTCTGGTAATGCAACCAACTTCCCTTTGTCAGAGGGGCACTCCATGCAAAGTTGTCGTGTTTGGAGTGACCTGCGGTTTTTCCGCCCCCACAGTTTGGCGCCCCCCAGCTCCCCGTGATTGCCTAGTGATGGCAAGGGAGGGGGAACACCACGATGCAAGACACCCAGAGTCCTCAAGTGCTGGCCGGTGAGCATGTCCCGAGTGGGCAGAGGGTACGGCTGCCGGCGGGGCACTGATCTGGACAGTAGTTTGAGCGTGAGCCTTTGGCCTGCTGGTGCACACAGAGACAGATCCATTGTGAGATGGACAAGGATGAAGAGGATCCACATTCTACATCCCAGCATTCCTCCAGGTCTCCAAGCAACCATGGAACTGAAGAGCAGAGAAAGAGAGAGAGAGGGAAATCAGCCGCATTGGAGAATCTTAATCAGTGCGTCTTTTATACATCAAGAAAGAGTATGCAGGCTCGGCAAAATTTACACAACTTCTTTACCTTAAAGACAGTCTTATTAGATCTTTCAAGGACTGACTACAGTAGATTGGGCTTTACTCTTTGTAATGTCCTTATTTCCAACACCATTTTCCAGTCTAGCGATTTTCGCTCTAGGCTTCGTTCTGCTCTGTGACTCACTAAGTTCTCATAAATTGAACTCCAATATTAATTAGATGTGTGATTCCCCTTTAACAGCTAGATGCTAAAAGCACACTTCAATGTTGTTTTCAAAGACATTTACTTTCAAAGTCTTAGCCCGCACTCTTCAATTACTTTGCTTTGTAAACAAATGTTCCTCTGGCTGAAATGGTCGCATGGCACTTGCAACGTAATGATCATATGTTTACACACACTAATAAAATGTATTGCTTGAATGCACTGCATATTGCTTTGGAAAAAAGTGTGCCAAATGTCTGATATTTATTGGAATCTCATAAAATTTGAGTCTGAGTCTGCCAGTTATACAATGTTGGGCTACAGATAAAATACAAGTGCAACTATAAAGTGTATAATAATAAAATTATGTATAAAAACTAATTTATATTATATTGTGAACATTTTCTGAAATTAAGTAAAAAGTCAAAATTCAAATTGAAATTTATTAAAATGTAATATATATATATATTGGGGAAGTTGTATATGGGGAAGTCGTGGCCTAATGGTTAGAGAGTCGTACTTGTAACCTAAAGGTTGCGAGTTCGAGTCTCAGGCCGGCAGGAATTGTGGGTGGGGGGAGTGAATGTACAGCACTCTCTCAACCCTCAATACCACGACTGAGGTGCCCTTGATCAAGGCACCGAACCCCAACTGCTCCCCGGGCGCCGCAGCATAAATGGCTGCCCACTGCTCCGGGTGTGTGTTCACGATGTGTGTGTGTTCACTGCTGTGTGTGTGCACTTTGGATGGGTCAAAACGCAGAGCACAAATTCCGAGTATGGGTCACCATACTTGGTCGTATGTCACTTCCCTTCACTTCATATACTGTATATACTGTATATATATATATATATACTGTATATATATATATATATACTGTATATAAACTACTCACAAACTATATCCAGATATTTTGTTCCTTCATTTTACCTTCCTTTTTGTCTTTTGAAAGCAGAATGAAATACAGTAGTCAACATTTGAAGTGGATCAAAATAGTTTCTAGACAAGAACGCATTTTGGTTTTAGGAGATTTTTGATGAAAGATTTTGATCCACTTCAAATGTTGACTAATGTAGTATGATCAAATTTGATGGTTTAAATAATAATAATAATAATAAAAATATCACATTTCATTATTATGACAGCCCTAAAAAAGCATTTTGTACAATTTCTCTCAATTTTTGTTCCTCGTTTTTTATTAGACACCCTAGCACCCCCTTGTGGTCCCCTGGGGGTCCCTGAAACAACTTTGAAGACCTCTAGTGAAATAACAAACACCTCAAACCACAAAATGTCCAACTCACACTGTGATGGCTTCTTTTAGCTGAACTACTTCTTGAGGGGTGCTGTTTTTTCAATTCCAGAACCTCAAACACATTGAAATGAGCTGTCATACTCATACCTAGAAGCCAAGAATCTGTATTGATCCAGACAGAAAGAGAGTTCATCAAGGCATATCTGTAATCTTTTCTGTCCTTCGATAATATTGGTCACGGTCAAAGGCTAATTTAGAGGGATTAAAGAGCCCACACATGGCCACACATACTGTTGCTGTGAGTTTAGAGATGACAGTTTTATAGAATTATCTGACCCACTGGTGAACTGTCATGTCTGAAGTCCAACACAAAGTAAAATATGAGTCATACTTGAAAATTATATACTAAAATGGTTTATAAAGCCACGAATTGAAAAGAATACAAAATTTCCTTTTCATCTAAAGAGCACTTTCATTTACCTATACTTAAGAGCTTGTTTGGGATGCTGCTTCATCTGTTCATGAATAAGATAGATTCCTCAAGCACACTACGAGAGGGCCCTTGCTCTCATTTTCCCCTCTTCTAGCCTCTCTTTACATTTTTCTCTCACTTTCCATTAAAAAAAACAAAAAAAAACGTACTTGTGGGATCTGGTCTGACTGAACTGGGTCAGGACCTTGGATTGGCCACTCATCTGAGAGATTTTACCTCACTAATAAGGTCCTTCAATCCCATTGGGCTGGGCCCCGGGGGGCTTGACTCACACTCCCTGTGCTAATGTGTTCCATTAGAATGTAATTCCTGTCAGGAACATCATTGTATATACTTAAGGAGACGTATCGGAACCGATGTTGTGCTATTAATGATCACCCGTCCGCTGCTTTTGATGAAATTAGGTGGCTACATTGTGAATTCAAGGAGGCTGCTGTGATATTAATGAGGGCTAAATTAAGGGTCGTGCAAGACAGGGTGTGAATGAGAGTGAGAAACATTGAGGACAGCTTTGCATGAACAACCCCTCCCTGCTCTTTACTTATAACGCATCAGCTGCGATTCGGGTCACTTCAGCATGGCGCAACCCATTTAGATTCTGCATTGTAATTCAACACGTCGCCCACAAAGCAAAGGTCTTGTTTATATTTAGATTTTTAAAGTAACCAATTTGAATTCAGAGACTACAAACAGACACTTTCAGGATTCAAAATTAGCTTTTTTTGCCACTCAAGCCAATTAAGATGACATAGGCAAACCTCTTCCAATTACTATGAATGTTCTCTAAATTTGTGGTGACATTTCATCTACTTGTGACAGATTTAATTGCATTATGCATATAAATATATCCTGTCTTACAGTTCAACCCAAGTAATGTTAAAGTTCTTAAAGAAGATACCGGCCAACTGGCGAATTACAGTATTTTGTTTTATTTATTCACCTAATTTGCATTCTGCACATGTTTGCGAGACACTGAAAATGAGTAAATAAATTTAAAACAAATAAAAATAAATAAATTAATTAATGCAATAAATTAAAACTACAAGGGACAAAGACAGGAATAAAGTAGATGAATAAAGAAGATTTTCCTTTTAAATATTCATTAGGTTAATGTTCACTATGTTTGCAAGCTTGCATAAGATTTGTGCTTAGTTGCTTAGATTTAACAGCAGCACAAATATAGACTCATATATAATTGAATATATAATTTCTTTTCTCATCCATATTCATGATAATGGAGGGAAATATATTTTTATTTAATAAATGAAAGCGCTAAAAGAACGTGTTTCCTGACACAAGCAAGTTAAAAGAAGCAGCTCAGGAGTTCCTAAAAAGTTAAATGGAAAATATGCTATCTGAAAAAGCCTGAAAGAAAATGATAAGACCATCTCCTTTTTCCATCTCGCTCATATCCGCTCTGTTAAAAGTAAAGGGAATAACATTATAAACACCGACTGAACTGATCATGAGTTTCACCAAAGTCCTTTAAGGCCATCTTCATAACACCCCAGACAGCTACTTCTAGTCACATGCTGCAAAATAGACTCCAGCTCTGTGGAAAGCCAAGCTTACATTTCAAAAACATGTAACAAATTGCCAATAAAATCTGCCAAAATGGTTTGGGAAACATGATTGTTTTAGCCCAAATCAGGCTAAAAATACACACACACACACACACACACACACAAAATTGGTACTTCAGTGCATAGGCGGAAATCCCGGGGGGGTCGGGGGGGACAAGACCCCCCCTATCTGAGGGTTGTCCCCCCTAAAAATATTATTTAAATAACCACGCTGTGTATTGTAAATAATGTTTTATACTTAAAATAATTGTGTAAGTAGTAAAACAACACAAACGCAAACGGGGCAAAAATGCATTTTAAGTTTTTGCCTTGCCTCACAGTGCTTTGGTCCAAATGCTTTCCTCTTTTATATCACACATACAAGTCCGGTGAGAGAGAGAATAAGTCTCAGTAGTTGTGGAACTCCAGTAAGTAAGGCTGTCAATTGGCTATTTTATTCACTTAAACATCGGATGAAGTGATTATTTTCTCTTTGCGAGAGCAGCGTGTTTCTGGGAGCACACGTCCGGTTTTGTGCCAGAGCAAAGAAATTCAGCGTGCGAGGGAAGAGATTCCCGCTTGCGCATTATTTTAAGGCAGGGGCTATTTGCACAAATAGCTACTCTATGTTAAAATAGCAGGCTTTTCTGCTATTTATACTACTTATTGCAAATAGTGGCAATTATCTGCACCTCAGTATTGTAGTACATTATAAAACAGTATGCAATAATAAGTTATTGAGTGTAAATTTTAATATTAATTCCAATTATTAAATGCATGCCACCTTAATGGGACAATAAAGCCCTCCCTACACCTACCGTAACCCTACCCGTTAATTTATTTTCAACTTTTTTATTATTTCCTTCTTTTTAATGGAAAATAAATGCTTTTCTGATGTGATGTGAAATTTGAAAAGGGAGAAAAAAAGTTTGCCAAAAGGCGGATTCGAACCCGTGTCGTTCGCGTCAAAAGGGGAACGACACACATTTTACCATCTGCGCCACTAGAGCTGACGACTGTTAACCGTCTTTTGTAATTCTGACTAGCCCAAGCACTTGTTGGTGTGCTTTCGCGCTACAATAATGCGCTCTCGACATTTGACATTAAAATAACGCCTTAGTCTCCCTGCTACTGCTTTTTGACCTCAGAAGAGCATAAAAGTGATTCAAAACAGCTTTTGCCATTGTAGTAAATTCCCATTCATAGCAAACAAATGAGACTGGAGTAACATATCTAAAATCTAAGGAAGACAATGAGGTTCTTCTTATGGTTCTACATAGCACCACGTGACATAGGTTCTATGTAGCACTTAAAGTGGTTCCCCTATGATTACGAGCCAACGAACCATCTTTAGTGATATTTAGCACAATTTTATAATCACAAGTTTACCCCCCCCCCCCCCCCCAAAAAGAAAAAAGTCATAATTTTCAACTTCTTTTCTTGTAACAGTATTTAAACGTCTTAAAAATATAATTTTATTAATAGGCATGAGATATAAAGGTTGTCGAATAATACATACTAAATTAAGTTTACATATTGGCAAGTAGTTTAAGCATTAACCAAACAGAATTGCATGTTGTTACGTAGTTTGCCTCTGTCTTAACTTCATTTGATTTATATGTGACTCTCAGAGATTTTAATATTTCATAAAAACAGGACATACAGCTTCTGCCTTTCTATGTAAAATTGTCTGCTATTGTAGTGAATTTCAGTGTCATCCCATAAAATGTTCTTGTCCCATATACGTCTTTCGTTTGTTAGTCATTGCAGTTTCTCCAATTTAAATTTGAGTGAATGTCCAGGCTCCTCCTCCTCGTATTGTCTGTGGTTTCACAGATTCACACAGAATCTCAAACTGAAACATTTTTTCCCAGAACACTGAAACTAAAGGTTATAGACACTTATTATTTGATGATGCAACGAATTATGGGAAATAACACAATAAAAAGGGTTTATTAACCATTACACAGAGAAGAGAGCACACTCTTTTGACCACTTGAACTTTCCCTCTCCTTTTTTTTCTCTCTTCTTCACTATACTAACATTTGAATTCAATGTGTAGCTCAGTCTGTTCTGATTAGTGTTGCAGGATGGGACAGATCTTATATGACACCCCCATTTACTGCCTCTCTCGGGACTAGATGGCATTACAACACATCACACTGTTCAACAAATAATACTGACAAAGCTATATAAATATTACATAATTCCACAGGGTAGGCAGATCCAACACTAAACATTAACATTAAAGGAACATCTCACTGAAAAATGTGCTTAAACTTTACTCACCATCAGGCCATCCAAGATATAGATGAGTTTGTTTCTTCATCAAAACATATTTTGAGCAAATTTATAGCAAATTTTCATACTTCTGATCATATTCTCCAGCATGATTTGAAATGATCCAAAGAGCATCTTGAGCTCTAGAACATCTGACAGTCTATACAATGTTAAATTTGATTAGCAACCAAGAAATAGTGCAGAATCTTAAATATTTCTGTTTCTTTTACACCATAACATTGATTTTTTTTTTTTAATCCTAGAACTGTATCTTATTTTACAAGTCTAAATAAAATTTTCAGTCTAATATTTTCAATATGGACTTTAGGACTGCAGGTTACGAATGCATATCAAATAATAATGGTCTAAATACACATGCAAGCCAAGTGTATATCCAGAGGGATTATGGTAAGCACTGTCCCAGGTTACTATTAATGAGATCGGAGGTTTTGGTAGATGAGCATATGGCTGGTGGAAAATTCAGGAACATCCAGTACTAGTTACTCAGCTGTCTTCGCATCCGATGAGTGAATTTCTTCACACAAGACAATCAAGTGCCGTGATCTCATTCGTTCCATTACGAATCATCACACATACTTTCTAGACACAAGACGAAACTTGAGAAACCCGAGCAGAATGGTTTCTGACGGCAAGCCAAATGCTCACTGACATATGACTCATGGGCCGATTTTTCAGCTGAATTACACTTCAGAGATGTGTTGCAAATAAATATGGATTCCATGCCTGCATTTTGGATAAGCGGGCAGCTTATATCTGAGTCAGTCTGATCCTCATACAGCCGACTGAATCCTTGGATCAGTCACTTGGTTTATCCTAAGCAGGGTGAAAATAATGAAAATGTAATTGAACAGGTAGAATTATCTGTATTTACAAATATTCCCTACTAATATATTTTATAAGATAACTAGCCTGTTGTAATTGTGAAATCAAAAGGGCTAACATACTACCAATAAGATATTGTGTATGTATAAAATACATAGGCTTATTAAAACATCCACCTATTGCCTTGCTTATTTTTTCAAAGGTAATTATGTTAATAATCATAGGTATTTGTATGTAAAATATACATTTTGTGTGATGGTAAAGGAATTACTCAGAAACAATACCATAGCAACACTCTCATTTAGCTGTAAATGATGGAGAAATGCCAATTTAAATAGGCAAAATTATTTATAAATGAAATCCAGATGGGACTAATAAAAGTAAAGTCGTATGCACAGTTTGTTTGACTGAATGTAATTATTATTAAACCTTGCATAAAAGCGTAAAATATAGGCAGAGAATGTCTCTCATTCCAAATATACATTAAAAAGTGAATATCAATACTAATTAGACCACACTGTAAAACATACCACCATTGAACACAACTGCCCTTGTCTTTCATATATGGTTCATAAATGAACTGGAAGGATTTCACATTTCATATTTAGTGACTGGCAGTAATGAACAGGCAGCTGTCGTCCTCGCATTGGCCCATTAGCACAGAGCACTGCATCAGAATATGCTTCCTGCTGGATCACTGGGATGTAAATGGCTGTTTCACATACTCTGAACTGTATGTGTGTGTGTGTGTGTGTGTGTGTGTGTGTGTGTGTGTGTGTGTGTGTGTGTGTGTGTGTGTGTGTGTGTGTGTGAGAGAGAGAGAACCACTGGAGAGCTCAGCTGTGTGTGAGTGTGTGTTTGTGTGTGTTGTGACTGTGGGGGAGATATCTCCAACAGCCTTGCACTGACATTTCATATCCCTGCCACAATGATGACAGAACATGACTCCCTCTTCACACATACGCCCTCTCAACACAAATACACACACACACACACACACACAGACACATACAATGCCTCAGAGAGAGAGAGATAGAAAGACTAAAAGACAAAAGGCTTGTAATGATAATAAAATTTCCGAATGCCAATCTATGCCAGTGAAATTTCACAACTCTCAATAACACAGCAAAATTAAATTATATTGAATAATAATAATAATAATTTAAACAATGGCCAATGGCACATAACCTAAGTATTTAAGTAGGGAGACAATGTTTCCATGCCTCCATTATTTGATGAATTACTGTTGCAATGAAATGAAATAAAATAAAATAATTGAAATGAAATGAAATGAAAAAAGCCATGTTAAATGCACAAGGCAAATAAAGGTAATTTGTTAATAAAATAAATAAATTACAAATTAAATTAAATAGCCACTTTTAATATGGCAGGCAAACAGAGCCAATAAATAAATAAATAAAAGCTACATTAAACATGCAGGCAAATAATGCTAATTTGTTAATCAAATAAATAAACTGTAAAATTAAATAAAATATATTAATTAAATTAAATTAAATAACAAAATATTAAAATCCACATTACACCATGAAAAAAAAAGGTAAGTTGTGAATAAAATAAAATAAAATACTGTATTTATCTGGACAGCATTACTAGTCTGCCTTAGAAATGGCCAGTGGGAAGCTTATTAAGGAAAGATCTCCTAGTAATTATACAGATATAGAAGCATCAGAAGCAGGCTGGAGAGACATGACAGGGGTGTCTGCGTATGTGAGAGTGTGTAATGAGGCTTAGCCAAGGAAAAGGACAAATCCCTGCTCTATCGTTGGGCGAGATGTGACGTCATTGCAAAGCCCTGCCATTAATTCACTATAGGAAAGATTTCATACATTAATCTGCTGACAGGTCTTAGGTAGTACAGCAAATCAGTGAGATTATCTTCACAGTTTTTCAAAGACATGCCTGAGCTCTTCAGTGTAACAATGTTACTTCTCCAAACACAGATTTATGAATCAGCAAAAAAGGTGCAGTACCTGCAGAAGTAAGACATAAAGGTCCCAAAAGTACACTGGGATTACAGTGAACATCTCCTTGAGTTGTTTCAGAGACATTATGAGCTGAGACTCAAATCAAATGAGCAGCACCTTGGACAGCGCCGCGGCTTCTGACTGCCAGTCACAACAGCACAACAGTGGGAAGAAAATGTCATGGGTGGGCAATCATCACAGTTCATAATGTCAATCGTGGCTCAGCAAAAATGGTATAAGAGTAGAGAAACAGCTTATCTGAGACTTATTTTGAGGCTCTTCTTTCCTTTTTTATCCAGGAAGTCAGTCTGAGGGAGCTGCAAAGTGTGCCTTCAGTGTAACATTCAAAACATCACGGTCAACAACATAAGACAGCAGATTTACTACATTACCCAACTAACCTACCATATTCTGCTACTGTATTTACATCTTACCATGATTTGGCCAAGTAGTACCTGTTCCTTGATCAACACAATTCCAATCCACCAATCAGAATTTAGGATTAGGGTTCTGAGGTTTGGCCTTTAACAAAATTCATCACCCTATATTTTCAAGGTTAGGTTTTAAGTTTCATGGTTACACAACCCTTAAATAGCTACTTCTAGTTGACCTCACTTTAGAAAGGGACTTTTGTTGGTTTCTGTTTTTTTTTTTACTGTTAGTGAATGATGGCTGATTCACAATAAAGCTCTCTAGAACCTTCTCTCTCTGTTCCTCTGAACGAATGGCAAACTTCGACCTGATCTGTTCAGACCATCATAACCTTCAATAAACAGTTGAAGACAATTCACATGCAAGCATGCACCATAAACAAAGGAACTTTCTGTAATAACAACTTTCTTTCTCTTCCTCTCTGCATTTCAGCTTGTGTACTAATCTAATCTTCCACTTGAAACTTGGCACTGTAGACTGCAAATACTGATGCCACTTATGATAACTTGCTTACAGTCCTCCTTATATGTAAGTTATTTAGATAAAAGCATCTGCTAAATGAATATAGTAATGCAATACAGTATATAGTATAATATACACTACCATTCAAAAGTTTTGGGGTCACTAAGAGTTTTTAATGTTTTGAAAGAAGTCTCATGCTCAGCAATTTCACAAAATACAATAAATACAGTAATATTGTGAAATATCAATACAATTAATGCTTTCCTGTAGCTCAAATGGTAGAGCATGGCGCTAGCAACGCCAAGATCATGGGTTCGATTCCCAGGGAAAGCAAGAGCTGATCAAATGTAAAACTGTAACTTGAATGCAATGTAAGTTGCTTTGGATAAAAGCGTCTGCTAAATGCATGTAAATGTAAATTTAAAATTACTATTTTTTTTTTTATTTATTTTTTTATTCCTGTGAGGACAAAGCTGAATTTTCAGCAACCACAACTCAACTGATACAGCTGTGCTGCTTAATATAATAGTGGAAACCTTAATATAATTGTGGAATAATTTTTTTCAGGATTTTGTGATTAATAGAAAGAACAGAAATTAATGATTTAATTATAAATTGAATGTGTCCTTGCTGTATAAGTGTATTCATTTCTATAGTAGTTTACTTCATTTTAAAAAGTTTGCTTGATATCAGTGTCATACAAGACCTGCAAAATATGTTGATTTACTTGATGGAAATAAAATTCATCTTCTCATGCAGACAACGAGCACTGTGGAAGACACTTCTTTTATAAGAGAACAAAACTCTAAAACATCATCATAAGCCATTATGTGGTATTTTTTTTACAGTGTGAGATATTTCTGATAAGCATCATGGCTTGTGGCTCAAGAGAGTGTAAGTGTTAGTGAGCAGAGAGGGTCGAGCAGCCCTCAAACCATCAGATCCTCTAAACGCTCAGCACTGTACACACATGCAAACATGTGCCAAAACAAAAACACACACACACACACACACACTTCCTGTCCATTCAGCCCGCCTTTCCTGGATTGTATAGCGAGTATCTCCCTGAACAAGTCTCCATGCTGCTTTTCACACACCTAAAATAGAACTCAACAGATACAAGAAACCTTTCATTTGCATTGCGTTAGAAGAAGCTCATGAATAGCTCGGTGAGGGTCCTTTTGCTCTCTCTCTTTCTCTCCCTCATGCATTTCTTGCTCCAGGGGCAACTCTCCGTGATCAAACATGCCTATTCATCTGACTGGATAGAACCACCTAAATGCAAAGCCAGAAAAATAGATGCAAAGAAAGAAACAGAGAGACAAGAACATCAACCGTTCATCTCTTTATATGACAGCGATATTTGCCTTTTCCAAAAGCAGTCTGATGGAAAACAGATAACGGATGACCTCCAATGCATTCGCCTCATCCCTCTCTTCTTTCATTACGGGATGAGACTTTAAAGTTTGCTTTTGGTATCTCCCCTGGACTTGGACAGAGAAAAGGATGGATTTTTTAGTGCCTGACAGGAATAATACCGACAATCGCATCTCCAAACAAAGCTGATGTGAAAAGACCTATAAAAATAATGAAATAAATGTGGTTTCTGTGGATTTATCAGAAAATGGAATGGACAGCCCACACGTCCTCACTTAGCCTGGATCACTGCGTACCTGTCTATATAACTGGCCTCTTTACTGCTCAGTGGCTCAGTCTAATTCTAAATGACAAGCATCAACGTTTGTTTTATTCTGGTCCTGAAACCACAGGCTATATCTGCTCTATTAATAATCTATGCTTTCAGCTCGGCTGCACTATGAGGTCGGCTCATGTACACAGGCACGAGGGCGTGGTAGCAAGACAGGAAAACACTGTGTCTCACCTGCACAGGACCTCACCTGTAACCTGCCTGAGATGCCCACAGGCTTTTCTGAGCAAGCAGTGAGAGAGCACCAACTTCAATCAATAGAGAAGGGAAGATGCCTGGGCCACTTTATGAATAGGGAAAAAAGAACCTACACTACCATTCAAAAGCTTTGGGGTTAGTAAGTCTTTTTATTTTTTATTTTTTTATTTTATTTTATATTATTTATTCATCAAAGAATCCTAAAGAAAATGTATCACAGTTTACACAAAGACATTAAAAATGTTTTCAACATTAATAATAATAATAATAATTTGTTTCATGAGTATTAAATAAGCATATTATAATGAATTCTGAAGGATCATCCTACACATGCAAAAAAAGACATATTTAGAAAATAAATCTCGTGAATTAATTTACCACTAATATATTTTTGCAAAAATATAGATATTTTTTAAAAGCATTTAAACATGTATTAATTTATTAATTAAAAGCATTTAAAAATGTAATAAAACATTATTAAATCATTATAAATCTAGTTTTGATCTCCATTAGCATATTCTATATACTTTTGCATTCAGTCTAAATACAGGCTACTGTATGACTGGAAATGTATTTTGTTGCCCCAAAATACATTTTGAAATATATTTTGGTATGATGGTTGAAACGATATATATTTTCAATTTCAAAAAATATTTTTATTAAGCTTCACTGTTTACAGCATAACATTTACAACATTTAGTATATTTAAATACATATTTTGGCCAATGTTTTTTTTTCTTTGCCAGCTACCTTTTGCTTTTGTTTGTTTGGTTTTTTGTTTGTTTGTTTGTTTGTTTGGGTTTTGTTTTTTGTCTTTTTTTTGGTTGCTGAAAATTCAACTTCAAAATTCATCACAAGAATAAATTACATTTTAAAATATATTAAAACAGAAAACAGCTATTTTAAATCTAATAATATTTCACAATATGACTGTTTTTATTGTTTTGCTTGTTGTTGTTGTTTTTAGTCAAATAAATGCAGTCTTGGTGAGCATAAGATTTCATTTATAAACATTAAAAAAAATGTACCAGCCCCAAACTTTTGAACGGTTGTGCTAAAATCAGCAAATCTCCAACGCAACTGTGCATTTAAAGCCTTTTATGTAACTTTTTCTGTCTGTTTCTTTGTCTTTTATTGTACTAAAGAAACTACTTCTTTTGTTTCTTTGAATCAAATGCTGCTCAGGACTCCCAAATGCCACCCTAGAGAAAGAGAATAAGAGAGATAGCCGAAAAGGATTCGCAATAGATAAGAAACATTGACTTGTTCTTTTCACTGCCTTTAATAAGAGTTTGTACCTTTAAGGCAGAGTGGCCCAGAATAATAATGGTTGGAGGAGAGAGGTCAACACCGCTGCACTTTAAAGCCTTTAGGTCGGTTCTGGCTCAAGCGTCTGAGCAAAACGCCTGTCCGGAGGAGTAAACAGCAAATTATGAGCAGGGCTGGACTCCATTTTCTCCTGCGCTGCCTGTGCACGCTCAAGCCAAGATTAATCCTGCCGTTATTCTTCATGAGGCTCACACCACACACATATGGAGCAGTAAAGACAAGGCACTAATTAAGCGACAGCACGAGAGAAGGAGAAAGAGAGAGCTTCCCTAAAAAGATCTGTAAAATGAGATTACTGACCTCGGATCAACAAGCAAACAGTGACAGAAAAAACCAATAAACATAAAGATCTGTATGCTGAGATGATGAATGTGTGTGAGTGTGTATAATGTGCCCTTATGATTTGATGGTCAAAGCAATTTACGACTCTGCATAGCAGAAAATTCATTAATACATAAATTACACACAGATGAGAGAGCATGCAACTCAGAAAGTAATCATGAACAATATTCTGTGTTCTTATGTTACCCAGAATCCTCTTCAGCTCTGCCCTTCACACCAAAGCTAATTCACACCAAGAATTATAACAATAAATATATCTGTATTAGCATCCACACCAATGCAAAATAAAGTTCTGTTTATTCTAAGCATGTAGTTGAGTTATGTTGTCTGCCACTTTAAATGCTCAAACTCTTTAAAGAAGGATGGATTCTGATTGGCTGTAAATGTTTTTATTATTCATCAGCTGGATAAAAAAAGGTTGTGAAAGTGATTCCAATGATATTGTTTCTCTGTGGCGTAATTGTGGTGTGGACACTATTCTTTTAAATGTAGAACTTTTTTATTATATAGTTTTAGTGAGGGTCTAAAATGAGCATTTTGTCACATCTGCCAATGACCAATTGACTTTAAGATTGAATTTACCTGCCATATTTTTTTTACTGGCCTACTCATTTTTTAAATGTGTATTATTTTATTTAAAAAATAATAATAATATATATATATTGAGGAAACACGTCTAATTTATTATTATTATTATTTAATCAAGTTAAAAAATAAACAAATCAATAAGTAAATATCACTATAATACTACTGAGAATTTCATTTATTTATTTAGTATTTTAAACAGTAAAACTGCAATATTAATATTTCTGATTGTTGTTGTTGTTTTTTCAAACAATAGAGATTTTATTTTGTTGGAAAACTGTGAAACTTCTCTTTTAAAATGCCTTTCTTTTGTTGATAACAAAGTAGCCTGATTTATTCAGGTCAGAAGAAGAATGTAGAAGACTTTTGTACACCTTTTTTTTCAATAGATAATTTAATGATTGAATAACAAACAATTTGAACTTGCTCAGTTAAGGTTATTATCATATTTCTTTACTGTGGTACATTATTTCAGTAATAAAAAATCTATTGTAAATAAGGGTACATATAATATTATTAAAATAACTTCATGCTAGTGGATCTAAAGGATTTTTTGTGTAGCATTCAAGAATCTGTCATCTGATAGATAAATGATTCATGTTGAGTATGCTGTATTACATAACTGCAAGAAAATGGAGTAAATAAAACTGACTTCCATTCCAAAAACAGCAGGAACCGTGATGCACAACGCAACGTCATACTGCATCCAGCTACAGCTGAAAGCCTCAAATATCAAAGCACTGAAGTCATTTTTAGGAGGGATGGCTGTCTGGAATGTTCTCTGTCCCTGTGTCTGGCAAGCTCTCAGGAATGTGGTTAATGTTACCCGCTCACGGCCAACTGCTGACCAGGAACAAAATGTGAGGTCTGTGAAGGAATACCACCGCCGTCTTTTCTTAAGAGAGAAAAGATTTAGTTTTGCCCGCGTGAGGATGTTCAAATGTTCCTCATATTGAAGTCTTCAGTAGAAAATTAATTGGTTAACCAAGCATAAAGCCGGTTTGATGGAATCATATTTCAGCAGAAAGCTCCCCATTGAAGGCAATTATGGGACAGTGTGGAGAGGGCCGTGGGGGGCTGGAACCTTCACTGAAGCTGAAGCTTGCCTGAGATGCTGTCTGGTTTCAAGGTCACGACGCAAATCTCAAACTGGGCATCAAGTTTCAAAGGGGCGAGATTCATTACAGCATTTAGGACCTTTTAAAGGTTCTGAGTATGGAAAATCAGTAAGCACTGGATCAAAGCAAGTCAAACTCCTACTGACCCCCCTGAGCCGGCTATTTTTACCTCAAAAGTGTCCATCAGACGACTCTGCATGCTTCTTGGCCAGCCTCTGGGCCAGACTCATCTATTTTCTCTCCATCACACTCCTATACTACTGCTATCTGCCAAACGCTATACAACTTTGTCATTACTGTTCATGTCCAATTAAATGTGATGTCAATCAAATCTCCATAGAGACATCATAAGCTTCAACACAAGTTCTCTCAATTCATTTTGAATTCTGATTGAGATTCAGCCCAGTGTTTACTTTCACTGTATTGGAAAAGTACTACTGTTTATAATGTTAATAATGTACAAATTATTTTTAACAATATATTATTTATCCCTGATTTTTTTTTATTGTTTGATGTTGCACAAATATAATGTTGAATATGATGGTGTTGGGCAAAATATAAAGTAATGAAATAATAATGCTGAAAACTATTTTTACTGCTTAATATTTTTTGTAGAAACCATGATACACTATCATCCAAAGGTTTGTAAGTATGAAGAAGTAGAAGATATTAATACTTACTTTCAACAAGGATGCATTAAATTAATTTAAAATGACTTTTTTTTTTTTTTCAAAAAAAATATTTTGAACATTCTATTCATCAGAGAATCCTGAAAAAAATATACATCATGGTTTCCCTAAAAATATTAAGCAGTAAAAATGTCTTCAACATTGATAATAATGAAAACCATTATTAATAATTAAGCACCAAATCAGCATATTACAATTCATTTCTGAAGGATCACGTGATACTGAAGACTGGAGTAATAGCTGCTGAAAATTCAGCTTTGCCATTACAGGAATAAATTACATTTAAAAATATATGAAAATAATTTAATTGTAATAATATTTTACAATATTACTATATTTACTGTATTTTTTATCAAATAAATGCAGCTTTGGTGAACATGAGACAAAAAAAATCATAATGATCCCAAGCTTATAATGTATACTAATTAGTATACATAAAAACGGTATATACTACTAAATAAATATATATATTTATATATTTCCCCCAACATCAGCATAATCTGGCTTATGATATATACTGTACTACTATAGTAGTATATACAAAGGTATATTTTCCCCAACATCAGCATAATCAACATTTCATTTATGCACCATTAACCTATCCCAAAAAATAATAATAAAAAAAAATCTCTTACAGTAAATTTCACCCAAGCTGTGGCAGAGTGCATTGATCCTGCCAGATTTCCCTCTGTTTGCTATGTGTTGAATGTGAAAGGATGGCTTTATTGGTATATCCGTGTACCCTCTGTGTGAAAAGTCTCTTAAAGTGAATGGCTATGCAAACAACTCTTTGCGTACCAGCTGATATGGACTCGTAGGATTCACTGGTGCACAGATCTCTTCTGTTAGTTCCTATACCAACAGAGGCCCATGTTTGGACTAACATGATATATTGCATTTCAGCACAAATGAATGCCTCGTCATGCTAAATAAACGATCCCTGCTTGACCTCAATAAGTCACAGTATATGTAAAACATCCAGTTAGCTTCCAGAACTCTCTGTGGCAGTTTATGTGTCCCTGGTGTCCATATTGCTGTCACGCATAGTTAGCAATTACACTGTCCAATTACATTTCTAAACTATCTGAGACTTGTAATTAGCATGTAAGCTAAAGTTCCCCTGTCTGCTTGCTCTGATGTTGCGTTGGGAACTCGAGCGCAAGTCATTATCACAGGCAAAAACACGGACCAGAAACTCAAACTCAAAGACTGAGGGTCTGGGGACAAAGTTTTCACTTACTCAAACTAGGACTGGGTGATAGCAAAATTTCACAAATTTGTGATGATTTTTCTTGCAATATAAAATAATGAAAAATAAAAAGCAAAATAGTAGACTGTTACTGCTTGGCTTAAAAACGTAAACTTTAGTAACAAAAATAATGTTAATTTGTTTAATGATCACTGAAGACTGAGATTTTTCATATATTAAAATATTTTAGTAAAATAAAAGACTAGTTAAACATTGATGTAGTAAATACTGATAAAATATTGATTAAATATCATTCTTTCTAGTGTTAATGTAGTGCAAAATAGCAAGGAAATCATCTTGCATTAAACATTTTGAGTTTATTTAGCAACAGTAGTTGTTTGGTCAAAATGGCGAAAAAAAAATCACCCAGCAAATTTACACCTAATAAATAAATATTGACATTCATACATTAAATATTGTAAACACCTGAAAAATAGAGACATAATTTTCCCCAGCCCTAATTCAAATTTACAACCAATCATAAACGAAACTGAAACGCAACGTGAGTAGATTAAATGTTATTCAAATTTGAGGAAGGGCCAGAGATGGATAATGAATGAATATAAGTTTCTGAGCCATTACAGTTAGCTGCCACCTCTGCTGCTAGCAGATTCACATGAGCAGATTAGTGGAAAAATTATGACATAATTTGATCGTAATAAATGTAATGGTTTTCTTTCCTCTTGAGTGGATGGATAATGGACTGATGCCACCAGCATCTCCCCCAGGACAGCTGTTTGGCTGAATCGTGAAATGTCATATTTCTACATTCTGTTTACTCCCATTAAATCCAAAATGCCAAGACAATGCTCAGATCAGATCCAACAAATACTACAGTGAGCGCCAAACAGCAACCTGAGGAATGATCCAAATTTTAATCCAATAATTATGCTGATTGGCAGAATGAAGCCATTGAGTGGATTAAATTGGTTGAAATGGAGATCGCCTCTCAAATAAATGTGAAGAATAAGTGGAACTGTGCAAAAAAATGATTTTTAAGGCTTATAAATTGATTTGTGAAAGATATGAGGATTTGTTCAGAATCTAAACACATTTTTTGATTCAATGGTAAAGACTAGAATATTTTCAGAAGCAATTTTACGGTTTGTCAAACAAATGTTCTGGTGAAAATTAATGTTAATGCCCCCACTTAGTCGTTTATACACAAATGATCCAGTAAAAACATCCAATTCCGCATTAAGGTTCAGTTGAGCCAAGGTAAACTGGTTTAAACTGCCTTTGAATTAAACAAGAAACTGTTTGCTGTCCTTTCGTAATGGACAATAACAGACTTTGTCCAATGCTGGATGACTTATATATATGTGTGTGTGTGTTATAGTAGGTCAAGTAAGTACAGTCAAGTGGCACTTTAACACAGTAAACAACAACAAAAAAGTGCACACACACACACACACCAACCGACTCTCTAGCTGTGTGTTCTAATACAGAACATTGCTCGGAGGAGAGGATCAGCTGTTATTATGGATGAAAAGATCTGCATTGCATCTGTACTGCAGGGATCTTCCAAACTAAAAGTTTGCAGATAAAAGAGCCTCAACAGCCACAGGCATTTAAAGACCTATTACTAAAATCCCTCAGCACAACTGTGTACACTGTGTACACGACCCACAGGCTCAATAAAGCATGCGCGCATGCAGTACATGCAAGCTTAAACAACGGAAACCATACGCTTCTTTATTACTAAATGTGTGGTTTCATTAGTTAGATGCATTGACTTCCTCTCAGGCCAAACCTAGACGTCCTGGATGTTTGGAGAAATCCTCAGAGTCCTTTTAAAATCATATAAAAGTGTTTACTGTTCATTTTCAAGAAGTGTGTGGAAAAAAGGAGAGGGAGAGAGACATGGCCCTGGAGGGCTAGCAGGCACCTGTTGGTCTTGTGCCATGACAGATAAAATTGAGGCTTTATAGAAGCGGTATTGATTGAACAAAGGTGCTACATGAGCGCGTGTGTGTGTGGTTCAGGTGTGCCACTTCTGCCCTGTTAGACAGGCAGTGCTGAGGGGTACAGGGCATTCGGCTGCCATGGTGACTCAACTTGGACAAGTAACACTGACTGTGAACTCTTAAAAATATAGGTTCAAAAATGGGGTTCACACAGGGATTGCATAGAACATCCATTTTGGGTTCCACAAAGAACCTTTAGTGAACAGAAAGCAGCATTTTCACTTAGTGTAAAGAACATTTTAATAATCGGAAGAACCTTTTCTCACTAGAACATTTTGTGCAATGGATGTGAAATGTTCTTAAGGGTATTGCACATCCCTGCATCTTGAAAAATAATGGTTATGGTCAGGGTATAATCATGGTTATACCCTGACCATGGTTATGGTCATGGTATAAAAAAATGTAATACAATTTTTTTTTTTTATTATTATATAGTAGCTTTAATGCACTCATCAAAATAACAAAAGCAGTCAAATTTTAATGACAAAAAAAAAAAACATTCAATATGTAGCATTTTACTTACAATCTGCAAAGGAGTGGAACAATATGTTCAAATACTCCATTTAATGCCAAATAACTTTACATAAACACAAGTTTATAGGTAAATAAGCATGTTTGCATTTTCTTCTTTCTCTGGTCATAATTCTAACCTTGAAATCAGGATTAGGCATAAAATAATGTCTTCAGAATCCTTCATACATGTAAAAATCGGCTAGGAAATGAACAAAGTTGTAACCTGGAGGATGTTAATCATGTCTTTGTGGCATTTTTTCTGGTAATTAAGGAATAATGCTAGACTTCTTCACTTTACAAATGAATGTCGAAAGCAAAAATGTATACATATTTTGTGAAAAAGTGACTATTTAGTGACTATTTTTGGAATCAGCATCCCAAAATTAGTAAGAAACAAGTATTTAATTTCATTCAGCAAATGTGTTGCAGGGCAGTATTATAGATGCCAATAAAGAACCTTTATATTTAAGAGTGTGTTCATCTTGAAAGTCTGTATGTTAAATATCTCTGTTTTATAACTTGTTCAATCTGTCAGGATGCTACATAATATTTCACTTGACTCCCATCAAGGCTTTGAAGAAACTCTTTGAATGTTTGTATGCTTATACCGATAATTCCTCCTGTGAAAAGGCAAAAGTTACATAACCAGAATTTGTTAAGCTCTACTTTTTAAACATGGTGTTTCAATTCTATTTATGCCTTTGAAGTAGTCAAAACCTTGGAATGACAATTCCTGGTTGAAATCGTATAACTTTTTCGTTCACTCTTTTTTTTTCTGGCCTTTAAAAACTCTCCTGATTAAGATACTTCGGCTTTACTGACATTTGTGCCATTAGCTGTGGTATGGAGTTGTTTCTGGCTTATTGAACCCTTGAAGACGTTGTTACATAACAGTTTAAGTGGGGGTGGGCGCAATCAAATCGTCCTGCCATTATATCAGACCATCAAGAGTGTCAAATGGAGAGCAGAAGCACTCCTCGCACTAACCAGGCATGCATTACTGTGCGAGCGAGCAAGCGAGTGAGCTTACATCCGGCAAGAAAAAAGTGGTATAAAAATGACAGAAGTGTCATGCTATTACACGCTACAGTGTACATGGTAATGAGATAGTTGTGTGCTGCCATTTAAGACATTGACGGCAATACAGTGTGCACTTAGAGAACCTCATCTGACAGGGAGAAGAAGAAAATGTAAAAATATGATCGAATTAAGTTGTTTAAACATTTAAAAAAAAAAAAATTACCCAACAGCTTGTGTCAAAGCAGAGACGAGCTAATTCTTTCCAGTGACAGAGCCCGTAATGAACCAGCTGCTGTTCAGGTCAGCACACGGGCTGATATTCCCCACATTCCCATATCACTGTTTACTCTCCTAACGGCTTCCAGGTCAGTGAACTGGACACTGAGATACATGCCCAGTCTGTGGCATATGAGGACCCATTCGCCAGGCTGTTTTAATATGAGAGCATCAGCATAATCCTGCAAGGTACACTGGAGAATCAAGGCTCTCGAGAGAACGTCGGAGCCGTGAGAGGATGCATAACCTTGATGTGAAGATATTAAAGTAGTTGATGGAGCAATTAAGAGATGCGGCTAATGATCTTTGTCAAGGCTATTCAGCCTTCTCGCAATAGTGAGGAATTTTCCAAACTGCTAAAGGGAGATTCCCCACTGTCTCGTAACTTGGCAGCCGATCCACCTTAGACCTTGCTGGAGTGCAACAAAGCATGTGCCTTATTGCCACTGTGTATTGTAAAACTAAAAAAAGAATGTAGATATATATAATGCATGGGGGAAGCTAAATTCGTAGTAGTTAGTTGTGTTTTTTGTAGCAGATCACCTATGAAAAAATCCCTCTGGTTTACCAGTAATTTCATATTTAATTTTCACGCTGCTAAACTCCAATAGCCATTGCTCACTGTTTTGCTCAAATTCTTTGTTACCTACCGTTTTGAATTCTAGATTACCCAAACTTTCATTCTTATTGATGCTTTAAATCAAAGCAGCACAGAGAAAAGCCTCTAAAAACAAGATGAGATGCGTTTCTGAGTTACATTTGTCTCGGAACATAAAAGACAAGGATCTTCCACAAATTTTTGAGCAAGCCTAACTAACCAGGCTGTATTCTGTTGCATATAGTTGGACAACCTGTTTTGTCTGACCAACCAGCAGTTAGTCAAGGGGTAATCAGTATTTCTTTTCCAACTGATATTAAACTAATCTATGTTTTTATGTAACTGACATAAGTTATGACCAGTCCTTAAGAAAAAAAATGTCTTGACTATGTAATTTTCTTGACTAAGACTAATTTATAAAACTACTCTCAACCAGCCACTGAACAATAAGACATGGCTCTATAAAGTAAGAACACAATTAAACAGAACATGCAAAAATATATGTAAAATGTGCACTTTATCTTATGTGACTATGGTAAAACAGCACCTTCTGGAGAACCTTTGAATGCAAGATGTTGCAGCATCCTACATCAGGTAGAGAATGAACAATGATGCTCGCCTGGCTCCTTCGTCATTCCCACCTTAAACATGCTCTCCACATTATGCCCCTGGAGCAACTGCTAAACAGATGTAATGGCAAGGACAGCTGTCAAATTCTGCCACTTTGAATAACCGAGCTTGTAGTTGCTCAGTTTTCCTCTTTTTTTGGAATGGGGGTCATAAGTGCTAGGAAACTAGAGACTAGAGTAATGAACATTTCAATGAAAAGTGCTTCCTCTTTATGGCTCTTACTCATGTGCTGTTGTAATTCTTGAGCGTAGTGTGTTACTTAGCATTTGGCTGACGTTTTGTCCATGCGGAATGTATAATAAAGATTTGTTACATGAATGTCTGTTTTGGATTGAATCCTACTCTTGCTATGTATGTACAGTAAGTGCTAAGAGCTCCTGTTAACCATGAATAAATCCCTGGCCATTAAAGCTCTTCTGATTCTGACTCAACCTGACTTTTCTCTGGCAAATAGCGCACCATCTGAACCGTATGATCAAAATGTCACTCTAACAGTGAGAGATGTGATTCATAAAATGGCATAAATGTCTTGACCGCACATAAAATGTTGTTCTGGCATGGTGTACTGTGGTATGTGAGGGTGTGTTTAGCTGATACTCGACCTAATTTGCGCGCGTCAAGTCTTTGGTTATCGCATCGCGGTTATTTGGCGACCCCTAGCGAACGCTGCGCGAATAACTTCAGCTCGATTCGCAGTCTTGTTAATTACGAGCCCTCTAGTTATTCATACAAACCAGCATCACATAAAACATTTCCTCGGCAATATTACCAGCGTGAAGCTGTGAGGTTCAAGTAAGACGTCACGTTCAAAACAAGTGAAGTGAAAACAGCATGACGCGCATCAACTTGCCACAAAACTCTTCACAGATGACAGGATTTTGCCAATGGCGTTTAATGCATTCAGCCCTTAGCTGAGAGATCTCAAAAGGGATATTTATTACCTGCGTGTGACACACCGTTTCAGCCACATTTTTCCAGACAACAATTCCGAATCAGTCCTCCTGGTATTCGTCCATTTATGCGTTCCAACAAACGTCGACGCTCGAGCGTAATGGTCACCTTAAGTTAGACACCTTACTCCAAATGTTACGTATGCTAGCATTCTAATGTTATATATCCCGAGAAACCGAAAGCTTGAAATAGCTCCACGTTTCTCCAGAGCGCACCAAACGAGGACTGGGCGAAATATTCACGAAAAACAAGGACGCGTCTTGTCCCCTTTTTTAGTTACTCGCTGTTTTTCTCCTCAGAAGTGCGCACGGATGTGCAGAGCGACCCAGCGGCAGCGTGGGCAGCTGGACGGTTCAGTCACTTCTCAACAGCCGCCTTCTTTTACATTCACAAGTTCGTCTTGGTTATACTCCACTGGAAAAAAAAGTCAAGAAGCTATGGGAACCAGGCGGCAAGGTGACAGCGTCAACATCGCCCGTGCGCTGCGCTCGCGGTCCCCGCGCACTTTCTCTACATTGTTATGAGACCGAGCGCAGGCAAAAACGCAAGATAAAACATCGAGATTTCCGTGGCGCAAAACCATGTCCTACATCGGCTGAAGAAGCTCTTCGATAGTTCTCGCAATCTTTTTACAGCTCAGATAAATTAGTGACGCGGAAAAAACAAGAAGAGTGAGGAATGAAACACACTTCACGGACGCGCGTGATGAGTGGAGCGCGTGAAAGCGACGCTCGTCATTTGGATAGATAGATAGATAGTGTTATCACCACTGTGCGCGCTATCCACCCTCACTGCTTCTCTCTCTCCCTCTCTCTCTCTCTCTCTCTCTCTCTCACATACTCTCTCTCCTTTCCTCCTCCGTCTGACTAACAACCTGCCAGTCCTGCTTTAGCTGACAAACCCGTGACGTCATTTTAAAGTAAAATATGTAACATTTTAGACATCCTTCCCCTTGTTTCCCTCAGAGGAGTTCATCCGAACCCAATTCTATCCCAATCTCTGCTCGTCGAGATAAATCAGTCTGCATATGGGCTATGAAAAGCTCAAGCAGCGTACAGCACTTTCCACTAAGGGGGAGATCAGTTTCTCATCCCAAGGTTAATACAGTGTCTAGTGGGTTTACTGAAGCAATAGAGCCATATCCTGCAAATTACATGAGAGCGTAATGCCACATTTTTCTTCCTTGTGAAACACAGAAACTCTTTTTTGTTGTTAAGATGATTGATCTTCCACTCCAATTTACCATATAGGAAGAAGAAAGAGACAGCAGTGGCGTTGAATGATGTTGAATTCCTGTTTATTTCACAGGAATGGCTTTAGCCGGCTGAAAATGAATAAAACCTCTTCCTGTAGTCTGTCAGGCAGCAGGAAAGCTCATTAAGCCGGTGTGTTTGAGAGAAGGGCTTTGTGAAAACAGCCCTGATGTAGAAAATACATTCCTGGAAAACGCTAGCGTATGTGGAGGTTATGAAGTGTCGCATTTTGCCTTCATTGTGGGGACCAAACAGTCCCCATAAGGATAGTTAAACCTATCACAAACATTGTGGTGACCAGCTAACGGTCCCCACGAGAAAACGGCTTAATAAACACAATAAATAATGTCTTCATAAAAATCTAAAAATACAAAAAGGTTTGTGCAAGGGTTACGCCTGAGGGTAAGGGAAAGAAAATATCATTAGCTCACTATAAAAACAATAGAATAGCATCAACATAATAGCGTGTGTTATATGTGTATCGCTTTCTACAGCAGATAAGCAGAGTTTAAAAGACGTATTTCCTGAACGTGAGGCATGGAAGGTTTACAACATCTGTGATCATCTAGGAAAGCTGTTTTAAATTGTGCCAGTATAAATGGGGTGTGTGTGGAAACAGAAAATGGAGAGATAAATAAGCGTCATTAAAGAGCAGTACGGCATCAAATCCAGCCTTAACAGCAAATTCCAGCAGCTCGCCATTTTATCACCATTACTGGAAATGCATTTTGGAGAAGCTACATTTCTTAGCATCTGTAAAGAGGTCATTTACACTACCGTATGTATCCACTTAGAGATCTTATACCTGATATATTGGAGTAAAAAGGATAAATCTGTCAAATCAATGCATTTAACCATATATTGCGTGTAATTGTGTTATATAACACTTTTATGTGTTCAATTCATGCTGAAAAAGAAACAAAATCACACAAATTGAGAATCTTTATTCTGCGTGTGGAACGCTACCAGACCGACAGTCATTTCACTTGCTGTAAAACATGAAATCCTAGCAGTTCTTAGAAAACAGTTGTGCAGTTTTGCTGAGTGAGTTATTCATAACGTTCTGTATGTATCAGGCTGGGTATTTACTCACACAGGATTACTGTGTAATCCTTACACTGATGATTTAAGCCTCCAATGTAAAGACCCTTAAATGCTGACTCAAAATAGTATTTTGTCAACGACATCGACCACAGCCATTCCAAGTTCAATAACAATTTGGACACTTCGCTAACCTGCAATAATTAGATAACTGTAATGAATTAAACTTGTCAAGAAACTGAGGTCTTATCTATCTTGCTTTAATTGAGCTATTGCTTCAGCTTCAGACAATTGTATTATCATATGCAAATAAAGGGGAGTTCAGAGTGTACTGTCTTTGGTAATTAGCCGAAACGCACTGCATTCATTTAACTGCTTCTGATTTGAAAGGTTGCGGGTCAAGACCAAGGGTTAGTCTGAGTTAGTGTATATTGTCAGGGAGGTCAAAGGTGAGGGTGTGGACATGGGAATTCTTTGTCTTGAATTTTAAGCACAGGTTATGCTAATGAACAAAAGTTTAGTGGGTTATTTTGTTTTAAACCTGCAGCTTCAGGATTTTTCAGCTTTAGATGTTTTATGATGATTAGATTTTTCGAAACAGGCCTAGAAAGAGATTGCAGAAATTGAATCACTGTTCTCTGTACTGTCCATAGGAGCCCAATGTGATGTGATGGGATCAACATTCTATCAATCAAATCTCTTACCCTAGTCGGGCCGCCCACAATACATACACTGACCGCCTGAGGCATATTGCAAAACAGGCAAGTCAATCTGATTCTATGCTTCTATGCAATTTTCAGCAGTCTGTGCACTAGTCCATCTGGAAATAAAGTTGAGGAAGGTACAGGGTTGATTCAGTGAGCGCTTTGCTGTTCATGTGGGCTAGACAGACCTAGCCTGCAGGTGTGTCTTGGCCAGAATAATCTGCAAGGTTGTTTTTCCATGTCCTAATTGTGTAAAGCATGTTAAGCATCCACAGATTATCATTTTAACCCAAAACCAAACAGCTATTCAATATTCTCAATTTTCAACCTTAATGTTTTACCTCAGTACCACCAAACTATCTGACCCTATGCCCCATAATCCTAAATCATCATTCACTGTGACCAAAAGGCCAAAACTGACTTCATTCAGAATCATACATTCACTGCTGATGCTCTCAATGTCTCAAATGTCTCTCAAATACACTGAAAACCATTATATTCTACTTTAAATCTCACCCCATCCAGAATGTCTGGTTTTGAAAGAAGTCACCTATACTCATCAGGGCTGCATTTATTTGATTAAATACAATAAAAACAGTAATATTGTGAAATATCTTTAGAATTTAAAATAACTGATTTCTATTTTAATGTATTTGATAGCAAAGCTGTATTTAGACAGCCATGACACCAGTCTTCAGTGTCACATGATCCTTCAGAAATCATTTTAATATGCTGATTTGGTGCTAAAAAAAAATCTGTTGTTAAAACTGTTGTGCTGCGTAATATTTTGGTGGAAATTTTGACCATTTAAAATTGGGCCATTTATTTAGATTGGATGCATGTTTAGTTTATATATTACAAATATATGGATACAGATACAGATCTGTTTGTCACTGGATCAGATACAAATTCATATAGACATAATGGCTTCACCTAAACATACATAGGTTTTAGATTCAGTTGACTAGTAGCACCTAGTTAGCATATGCCAGACCTCACTTCCCCAACTGTCAGTTCATTAATGAGATACTCAATACTTCAAGATTTTGAGGAGTTAATCAGTGCTCTATATTTAGAACTGTAAAACTACATGATGATTTATTGATCCTTCTCCTGAACCCGCACACAGTTAATTTAGTAGAGGAACGCCTTGAAACCAACATAATATTTGGCCAGGGTCAAATCAATATTCAGGTACAATATGACAATCATTTTTTTCAAAAGCTATAGGAATAAGGAGAACACTTATAATTCAAAGACAAAGCCCCTGGTCATTCCTCTTTATTGAATACATGAGCTGTATTTCTTTTTATTTCTATATTGTTTCATTCATACAACAGAACAGTGAGCCTTGGATCATTCAAGGAACGCTCTGCTTTATGTGCTCAATATTCTCAATATTCACAGCTGTTAATAACCCCTTGAAAGGTGGAATAATTGCAAATCACTTTGAACACAACATGAGACACAAATAGCTGCCACAACAATAAGACAGTGACCATGACAACCGGACTGAAGAGAGGACATCTCCTCTATCTGATAGTGAAACATTGGAGATGAGAAAAACAAGAGGGCCTATTTCAGCACAATGAGCTGTGAGACCAAGATAGTTAACAGGACAATGGGTACCCAAAAGGGCTTATTTGCTATGGACTAGCAGTCCATAAAACTCTTTGAAGTTTATGTTTGATAGATCAGTCTCCAGAAAGTACCAGAATGTTCCCAATGATGATGCTGGAGATACTAGACCTACTAGACTTAAAGGGATCCCTCGTGAAAAAGTGTACGTTTTAGCATACTTTTAAGAAGAGAACTTATTACGGAAATAATATACTTTAAAAGAATATGCTTACTGAATGTATTGCTTAGTTAATTAGTTAAAATGTATATTAAAATGCAAGAGTGCTTTTTTTGACCCACTTAAGAACTTTTTATGTCATTTGATAATTCTGTTGTCTTTGAAACATGGTTAAAGTTTACTGTCGAATGTAGGCAAGAATTTATAGTAAACTATATACTTCAATATAATTTCTATTGAAACTTGTATGTCATGTATTTAAATATATTTATGATGACACATTTGTAATGATGAAGTTGCAATTTAGTGAATTTAAAAATATTAACTTTAAATGTTATATATCTAATAACACTACAGTTAAAATCATAATCAAGTACGTTAAATGTGTTTAGTATGTTAGTCAATATATCAAAATAAGCATATTTCTTTGACATTATTACATTATTAATAAGTGTGTTAAAAAACTGTCATGAAAAATGTACTCTCTTTAAGTACACTTAAGTGGCGTTTAATTTTAAATTATATTAGATATCAATATATTATATTTAAGTACACTACAAGTGCATATTCAATATAATTAAGCACACTCCTTGTTCAAAAGGCATAGTTCATATAAAAAATTATAATTTAGTTATTATTTACTCACCAACATATTGTTCTAAATCTTTATGACTTTATTTTTTCTGCATAACACAAAAGAAGATATTCTTGAGCATGTTCTTTTGTCCATACAATGAAAGTCAGCAGAGTCCAAAATAACATCGGACCCCAACTGACTTTCAATGTATGGACCAAAATACAATCTTTTTTTGTTCCACCAAATAAAGCAAGTAAACAACATAGGTAAATAATGACTTTTCATTTTTGAGTGAATTATACCTTGAACAGGTCTATAACTTTTCAGTAACACTTCTTTTCCACAGCACCTTGAATCAACAAGAACTGTGACTAAAGAAAACATGAAAAATATCAGTATGCACACCAATAAAGTAATCTTGAATAGGAACTTGAGCAACAGATGGTATTATTTAGTACACATCAGAGAATCCATTTTCTATTTCAGGTGTTCATGGTGAAGAATACCGAGTGAAAATTTGTTTTTTGAAAAGAGTCTCAGCAGCTTTAACTCAAAGAAAGCTCATTTTACACTAGTCATTCTGCGAACAGTGAAGCTTTCAGTTCAACAGCCACTTATCAACAAACCTCTTAAGAGTAACAGGCCCGCAATAAGCCCCAACTTGAGTCTTACCCTCCAGACAAAAACACACAGACTGTTCAAATGATATTTGATGCACAGAGCTCTCGTTCAGAGACTTCTATAAGAGGATGATGGGAAGAATCACAGGTGATAGACGGTGCATAAGAGGGACAAAATATAAAACAGAACGACAGGGACAGAGTGAGTGAGAAAGAGGAGCCAAATGAGGAGGTGTGCACCCTGGCCTTGTGCATTCATTCACTGCTCATCTATACTCCGAAGGGCAAGACATGACGTATTATCACCCCCCTCGAAATACACTGCCATCTACAGATGAACAATTTGGTACACAATGTAGCTGAATATTTACTTTTGGATATTTGTATTTCTGTCTGCACACATCAGGTCAGGTGTATGTTTGATTTACAAGCGGATCTGAGAACTCATAAACATGTAGATGCCGATATGAACACACATTACATACAACCTTCGGCCGACCGTATAAATGGAGAATGTCAGCCAGACAATTTCAATAATCTCATCTCCAGGCTGTGGAGGTGGGCCTCACATTTGCCCAACATCTGATGTTGTCTTTGATTAAGATTCCTGACAAGGCCTCTGGAGTCTGGAGTGTAACAGAGTTCTCACCTGGGAAGGGTCTGAACGCTGAAGTGTAGAAAAAGTCATTGCTATGGAAACAGGCATAATACTGAAAGAGAAGAAATTCAGTTGAAAAAAAAAACAGAAGGAGGCAGATTACAGGGTGCATTCGGGTCAGCAGAGACTTTGGGAATAAAAAAATACACGAATAGACCAGGAGCTGTTCTGCCTGACCTGTGTGGTCACTCGGAACGACTGACAAATGGGATTATCGGTAAATTTGGTCTGGCTGTGATCAGTGTGCATAGGTGACACTTTTATATACTCATAATCTAGTTACTGGCATGGAAAGAGTTTATTTGTAGTATTAAAAAAATGGAAAATTTACACTTCGTGCTCCAGTGTATATTTTACAGAGTACACAATTTATGCATAGGCACATACAAAAAAAAATAAAGACTAAAAATATCCACCATTATGGCTCATATGGGGCATGATGTCAAGTGGGCAATCTACCATTAAATAGCCCACTGCATTTTCAACAAAATTGACAGTAAAGTAATCATGTAAAAGTTAATGTGCAAATATCAAATCATTGTTTAACATAACAAAATGTAACCTATAGAACAAATGTGACTATTTGCTCCTAACTTGATAAAAAACAACCTTTATTTAAAAACATGCTTTGCCATCACAGGAATTAATTACATTTTAAAATAAAGAAAATTGAAAACAATTATTTTATATTGTAATATTATTTCACAGTATAAATGTTTATGCTTTACTTTTGATCAAATAATCACAGCCTTGGTGAGCATAAGAGCCTTGTTTCAAAAGCATTAAAAAAAAGTACCAACCCCAAACTTTTGAATGGTAGTATGTACAGTGTGTATATATGTATATATATATATATATATATATATATATATATATAAATATATATACATAAATATATATTTGTTAAAAGCATAGCTGTTTATTTTGTGAGGACAGCATGCAGCTGATGCATCTATTTCATAATGCTCATGGAGAGGTTTTCGAAAAGTCTTTGAAAGCAGCTGAAAGCAGATCCCATTAAAACACTCAGAAAATGCAGGTGGAACAGGTTGCTGTTGTTTTAGCTTCTATAAGACAGCTCTTATGTGAGACTCAAAGATAACACAGCAAAAACATTTTCTTACACAGTATTCATCTAAATTTCCAGTAATTTTTTTGAAGCATCCTCAAAACAGGATCAATTTACCAGAGAAGCAAAGTTGCACACAATATAAAGACTTGAAATGTCTCAAATATTTCCTGCATCAAATTATTTTATTTTATTTTTGGATATTTTTGTCTAAGCATAAATTAAACTACATGTAGTTTGCAGTAAAGCAGTCTTCTTTCTATTCAATCTATACATTCTGTTATTTTAAAGACCAAACATGGTAACTGACACTTACTGTCACCATATGAATTTTGTTGAAAACGTTTTATTGTTGTCGCTACTGTGACAGTGCAACGGCAAATGGGAGTGTTTAGGCGTTTGTTATCCATAATAGGCTGCAAATTACTGCAATTACACATCACACTTTTAATTTATCAGGAACAATTATTTTATTATATACTTAATGTGAGAGTAAACGCTTAAAGCTTCCTAATCTGTAATAGAACAATATGCATATTCAATGTAATTTCATTATGGGTTCAAAAGGTGAAATTTGATATTTACATCCAAAGCTTAATATGCATCACAGCAAATGATCGACAGGAGCTGATATCACCAGCCTGTATGTGTTTGCTTCATGGACTCGAGCCAGAGACTATATCACGGAAACAGGGGAGGAAGAAATCTGTGCATCTATTTTAATTCAGCTACAGGGGAAACACCCATTAACCCTCTGTCTTGTCACATCCGCTCTTCTTCTCTTCCATCTGACAGCTCACTTGTCCTTTATCACCTCAAAAATGAATCTGAAGTGTGTGCTGAAGAACTCAAAATACACTGACGGCGATAACAAGAGGTTCCCTGATGTATCTAAGCAATAAACATGCTCATTCGAGTGCCTTCGGCGAGTTTGCACACGGTTATTAGGTGTATTTGTATATTTAAATAGATCATTAGTGACCTTTTTCATCCATTTGAGGCGAAGCATAAGACAGAATAGATGCATTTAAGTAAAAGAGCGAGACAGAGATTGACACGTGTTTTCCCTGAACTCATGTTCCCAACATGTGCTCACACCGCTGTGGTTAATGGGTTGTATAGTGCTTCTTCTTACCCCTCCAGTGGCCCCGGCGGTCAAGTTCAACACGCCGGCAGCGGCTGCTCTATCTCTGGGTTCTGCGCAGACTGTCACCTGCGAGACTCAAGTCTTTCTCCTGTATTGACACTTTATGAGATCTGAGTGTGAAAACACCAGCTCTTTTCCAAATGACCCCAAGTCTACCTCTGTCCCTTTCAGCTCGCATCTTACCATCTGTAAATTTCATCACACCTTAACGTGTGTTTTCTTATAGGAGGTGTAGGAAGATAGAGATATGTGAGATTCAATTTTCAAAAACAGACCTTAAAGGCAAATGGTGTCATTTCTGTATCACAGGACTGCAAAAACAATGACTGTTTTCTGACAAATTTCCTGAAAGCTCTTTAGCTCTTTAAGTGCAAAAAATACAGCACCTTTAAATAGCATGAATAGCAAATCTAGGCACAAAAATCATGCAGATTTAGCTGTGTTTCCTTCATATATAATAAATAGCTGCTGCTTTGGGCATGTACGCTATCTTGTAGCTTATCATGCTGTATATCTCGACTGAGAGAACTCTAATGCAAAAAGCTCCTGAAGGTTCACAGCAGTTGCACCAAATCAGCTATATTTTCAAAGAAGCCTGACACTCAGCTCATACATATTGAAGATTTCTTGGCAGTAGAGAATCTGTTATGCAATTAAGCGTTCGCCAATCGAGATGTTTTTCTTTTTATTTAAATTAAGTCATTTTAAAGTTTGAAAGAAACTCATATTAAAATCGTGTCTGTTAAGCTTGATGTGACAACATCCACCAGTATCCTAAGGCCTATACTGAATACTCAATATCATGTATATGCAATAGTTTGAGGAAGATTTTATTTGATGATGAATTGTCTAAACTATTGGACTAATGCAAACCCTTGTTAAAAATAAATTTTAGATCAAGCTATATTCAAATACTCAAATATTTAAAGATAATATAAAAAAATAATATGTAAAATAAAAAAATAATATATACAGTAAAATATACAATATATGATAAAAGTTAAATTGTATTATAAATAAATTTAATTAAATAAACAATAAAAATAAATATTGATTATATTTAATCATTCAAATATTTAAGGGGCTATAATCATATAAAACAAATGTTTTTATTGAATAAATAAAATTATTATTTTATAAATATATAAAATATATGATATCTAAAATTCAGTTTAATTTCATTTTTACCATAATTACATGACATTAAATAAAAAATAAGATACAAAAAATACTAAATAAAATAAAATAAAACAAATCCATTTAAATAAATTGTAATAGGAGAAAATACTTTTGAAACTCACAACTTCCTCTGTTGGCTGAAGAGACCATTTAAAGTTCTTTCCTGATACCTGAAACATTGTTCGTTGTTCACAAGCTCGGCCCTCCCAGCTACTGTGAGGTAATAAGGATGAAGTAGGATAAAGGTTTGACTGGATAATCTTTTAAACACACAAGTCTACAGTACATCAAGTTCCTTCCGGCTCACTATGAACAGCCATTGCATACAAGTCAGAAAAGGGAACGTGATGCTGATTTACGTCAAAACAGCAATTTATTAAATTTAGCTCAGTGACTACAGAGTGCACCACACACAGCGAGCGGTATTGTTCTCAAAGCATGAAGAAAGTATCAAACGAGACCAGATGAATGCAGAAATGCCAAGGAGATTGTTCAGGACTCTGGTGAACACCATTCAGATGAAAATCCCTCAGAATCTCAGATAAAAGCTGCTTAAAGCAGCTGATGTTTAACTGTGAACGGTCCACATCTCTTTCTCTCTCTCTGACAGGAGCTGGGCGAATGAGGTGTATGGCCAAAGTTATAAAGCAGAGATGATCACTCTCTTTCCTACACTCACACACACACACACTGACAGGCTCCTTTCTAAATGTCAACCTCAGAAAGGATGGGGTTAGAGAAAGAGTGAAAATGAGTCGGGTGGGGTGGTATGGAAAAAGAATGAGAAGGAAAGACAGAGCGAGAGAGAGAGAATGAAAGGGAAAGTTCATGCTAAGAGTGCCTTAAATCTATGCCGTGACATTTTTTATAGCTTTTCGGGGAATGATTTAGTCGAGCCTAACAGTATGACCTGTGGACTACAGCAATGAATTGAAACTAATTCAATCTCTATGACTGTCCTCCCACTTTTTCCCCACCTTCCTGGACTGTAGATCTGATATTTAAGGCAAGCTGTTTAACAATACATGCTGAAAAGACACATAGCTTGTGTTTTGGCTGCTTGTCTTCATGTGTTGGTGGACAGGCAGGATTCTTTAAGGAATGGATCACCCAAAACTACAACTACAATGAATGGGGACGGGAGCTTTCAAACTTCAAAAAGGATGTGAAAGTAAAATATCATACAATTTATACAAACTTGAGGCTGAAAATTATTGTTAACTGGTGTGAATGAATCACTGAGTCATTAATAATATCAAAACATTCTATTTATAAAGCACCCTTCACACACTCAAAACATTACAATGCAACTTAAAAAGTAAACATCTGAATGAGAGATAATAAAATAATTTGCAGCATATAAAATCAAATCAAAACAATTACATGCCCAGATCAAAATGGATTAAACAAGTTTAAAAAAATTAAAAATGTAATAATTACTTGAACAATGAACCATACTGAGTCAGTGAACCACATCAGTATGATTTGTGAACAATTTAATTCACGTTTGAGATCTTGAATTAATTCATTGATTCATTCAGTGAATAATGAGTTATTACCAATATGTTATGTTGAATATATAAGTAAATCATTTATAAGTTATATTAACATGTAGTGTGTGAGTTATATGAATCACTTTTATGATATTTTCATGAGCCTTTTGAAGCCTGAAAGCTTCAATCCCAGTTCATTGTAATTGCAAAGAGAGAATAAAACATATGGGTTCAAATGAGGCATAAGGGTTTCAAATGACCATTATCCCTTTAAGTATCTTAGACAGCATGACATCCACATTAACTACATTAACTTCACCAGAAATACCATATTGATATTCTAGCTTCACCAGCTACTTTGTAAAAGCAATAAACCCACTAAGGTGGTTTTTCCGCCAATCCACCGCATAATTTGGATTTTTTTAAAAGTATGTTTTCTGTTGGCTCCCCAATAAATCAGGATAGATTAGTGCAACATACAAAAAAGCTTATCTAACAAAGCTTGTGCCTGTCTTAGCAATACACTTTGACACAACCCAGAGAAAGAGGAAGAGATCCCTTAGGAGGTCCTGCAATGGAAATGTCAATTTGTTTCTACATCATCTGTTTTCTTTGAGTGCCTGACTCAATTAACAAACTGCCTTTTAACGCAACTGAAATTTGTTGAGGCAAAACATTGACATTTAGTCTGTACGTAAGGTTCACGCTCCAAGTTATACTGGCAAAATTCTTCCTTATTTGCTCATATGAATCTTGCACTACATTATCTAAATTTCGAACTAAGCTTAAAACCACCTAAAGGTGTTTTTCTTTTAAAACTGCGACTTTAAATTCTAAAACTTGGTTTGCATCATGCCGTTTCATACATCTTTGAAGGGCTTTAATTAGTTGAATGTTAAATATGCACAAAAATCCTAAGGGCTGTATTTATTAGAAACTACACTGCGGTACTCCTGCTGGTCATAAAGCTGTTTCGCTGTGCTCACTGAGAGCGAGTGTAGAAAAAGATTTTCTTTGACTCATACGAGTTTCTTTGTACTCGCCTTCAAATATGCTCCTCTGAGCTCAAGCAAAACATGATCCATAATAGCTGATTAAGTCAGAATCCTCAGTTCCTGAGAGGCACTAGAGCTTCATAAACTACTGGCATGAACCGTATAGTTGACTGCGTTTGGGTCTATATGCCAGTAATTTGTGTTGAACTTCTTATAGTAACTTTGCTGATGTGAGATCAGCTCATTTTTACATTCTAATGAATAAAGTGACAAGAAACTGATCCCAGAACAGCGCCCTTGGATTCTAAAGCGTTATGCTTAGGGGTTCAAGTGTCACTGAGGTGATGGATTGGCCTCAAAGTGCATGCTGACTGATGGCGCTGATTTATAATGTGCTCTATGTATTGGTTCACGTCTTGTTAAAATAAAACTGGCTTCTCTTGCCAGCACTTCTCTGATTAAGGATCTACTTTCGCTAAATGCCCCAGGGTCTTCATAACCAAAAACACAACATACTCATCAATAACTGCACCACTATAACAGTTCTTAAATTTTATGAATGAGTGTTAAAGGTTGTAATGTTCGCACTGGTAAACATGAAATTATATTTTAGATTCTAAATGGTGTTTGTGACTCATTTTTAACCATGTCCAAATACACTTATGTTTGATAGTGTGTGTTCAGTGTTGTGTGGTAATGTGTTTGGGAAATGTGCGTTCTGGTCATTGTGTGGTAATATATTTAGGAAGTGTCTTGTAGGTTGTAGTCTATCTGCACGCCTACAGACCACCCACGGACCGCCAATGGGCTGTTCACAGACCGTCTAATACAGCCATTTTCCTACTGTGGGAATAAGTGGGTCGTGCAAATTGTGAAAATGGTGGTGTGCTTATGCCATGCCAGAAATATAAAAAATATAAGTTCTCAAATTCAATTAACAAGTTAGTTGGCGGGAAGAACTTGACGTACATCATGCACCACACAAGAGTACTGCACATATGTAGTCTGATTCACAAACAAAATGACTCCTATTTCAGTTCTTTAATTAACAATTGAAAAGAATCAGTCTGATGAAACCTTCACTGGATGAACTGTTTTGATTCAGCTAGAGCGGCTACTACATGTAAATCAACATACTGTATGACTCGCTTACTGAACTGCAAGTTCAATGTTTATGCATCATTACTTCAACAGCCCATTAGGCTGCATCTCTTACTTGCTGTGCCACCAAAAAAGCAAAAAATATATTCTCTTTTTTATCTGTATACCTCTCAGCCATTCCTTCATGCACATGTTCATCTTCGTTTTTATAGCTTATCAACCCAGCTAATGGAGAACATTCTAAGAACGTAACGTTCTGGGCTGGCAAGGTTCAATGTTATAAACAAACATTCTTCCAGTAACATTAATTATCATTAATTTATAAGATAAGAATTTATAAGCTTTCAAAACGTTAGCACAAAAGGATTATTTCATAATTTTTAAGATTTCTAAAAATGTTATTACTTGTTTCAGAATGTTCAGAGAATATTCAAAAGTAACATTCTCATAGTGTTTAGAAAATTATAAAATGGAATGTTTCCTTGATGTTCACATAATCAAGAAAAAAGTGTTTTAATACGTTTTAAAAAAGGGCATTTTCAACATTCAGTGAATGTTCAGAAACATTTTCATAACTTAATACAATATGGAACATTAAATAGTGCAAATATAAATGTTTATTGAAAGATGTGGGTGTTTTCCTATTTCATATTTCTGATTCTACCTCTCTAGGTGGGTCCTAGCATGCAAAAGTTTGGGAACCCTTAGTCTAATATGTATTCTACACAGAAATATATGATTTGACCCCTAAACATCATGTAAAAATGTAAACAATAGTTGATCATTTCACATGACCACCAGACAGTCTCTTCCTGTCTAAGTGGGCCGTACTTCTTGGTGGTAATAAGCTAAAATGGGCCAGACTTTATGCAGAAGTCAGGGGCAGTGGTGGTTTTTGTTGAGTGCTGTTTGAAACATCCACATGAGAAGCAGTGTTTAATCACACACTCTAAGCTCTCCTTCACTGCTGTTGCCATGGAGGGATGACAGGCTGATGTGCTGCTGAGTGCAGTTTCTGTGCATGAGCACAGCATTTCTCATCCTCATAGACTGAAAACAGAATGAAGCCACTTGGAGAACATCTAAAGCCTGAGAAGAAGACTTTGAACTGCCAGATGATCACCTCAACTTCCTGATATGAGCCAAAATATATACTGCAAGTGCTTCAGATAAAAAAAAAACTATTTTCCTTTAGGATCACTGGAGAACTAGATTATTACTGATTTTAATCTCTCTGAACCAGAGAGTCTGAGCGAAATACAGCATCCTCTTTTTCTATCAACATTTTTTGGTGTTTTTTTGGTGGTAACCGAATGGGAATCAGTGTACCGAAGCTGTACAAAGTACAAGGATAAAACTGATTCATCTAACTCCATACAAAGATTAATGAGTCTCCATATCATTAATCTGACTCTAAAATGACTCAACTGATTATTTATGATTGATAAGGGAATAAGTTTTCTCTTAAATTACCTTTTTTTTAGGAAATCATAAGATTTACTGTAGGCATAATAATAATGTTCTGTCCTGATAAACCAAATCACTGTGCAAAGTAGTGAGTCAGAGGCTCTTATAAAAATAGCCTACTCAAAATACTTGAATTATAAGATGAATCAGAAGTTTTTAAGTCACCTTAACAAAAGAATATCACTCTAAAGGTATAAACAAATAACCAAGATTTAAGCTCAGCGCCAGTGCTCTAAAAAATACAAAAATATTATGGTCTTTTTCTGGTTAGAGACAAGTTTTAAAATATCATAAAAATGCTATACACACCAGCATGATAAAGAATTGTACTACTGAGTTTGATATCGACATACAGGAAAGGAAAGGCTGACTATAAACATCTGCTCGAAAGTTGCGCATTGATGTGCAAGAGAAGTTGCATATCAGCATCTGCTCAAAATTGTTTATATACTGACTATGGATGTTTCTTCTGATGTTTGGATGCACGTCTCAAATACGTGACTTACAAACTGCCTTTTGTTTAAGTACCACTGAAATATAGAAAATGCCTCACAGCAAGAGGTGTACAGCAAGCAACTCCTCACATCCTACAAAAACTGCAGTTTAAACTTCTGATAGAAATACCAAATGTAACTTCATTTCCATGGGTCATTATACAAAACAAAATTCAATCTGTATCATTCTTACTGTCTTTTACCCCTTGTCACCTTGATGTTGTATTGTCCAAATAGTCATTGTACTTGCCTTGTTATTAGCCTTAAAAACTACCCTTAAACTGACTGTTCATATCATGAGATCAATTACAAAACAAGCCCTGCGGCAGCTTTTTATATGTGCACCAAGATTTCTTTCCCAGCTTTACTTTTTCAAATCCCATTGTTATTTGAATGTGAAACACAATCTAGTTCCTTCAGTCTTTGATTTACTGATCATAAGAGAAAAATCCCATGTTCTCACTCTTAAGAAAGTACTTTTATGGCACCAACAAAGCATGATGATAAAGCATGGTGCTACTTAGTTAATTCCTACACTATAAAAAGAAAAAACAGCTCATATTTTTACTGATAAAAAAACAAAAAATGGCATGGTAAAAACCTGGTAATCGGTTAAAAGTAAGTTCTTTATTTTATATGGTAGAAAACTCTAATAAGTTAATTAAAACTGTAATAAATCTTACATATTTTTTATATTTAATATAACAGTAAAATACTGTTAAATTGGAGTTTTTGGAAGTGAAAAAGAACAAGATTTTGGTTTTCAGATTAATTTACTCTGAAAAATTGTAAACTGACATTCCAAGAATTCCCTGTGTTACACTTCATATTTGAAATATGTTTTAAAAAAAAGTTTTTTTTTACAGTTTATCTTCTTAAATAAAAAATACTAACAGTATGGAAAGGTAAATGAGACCAGAATAACAACAAAAATATCTTAAAGGGAACTTGTAAATAAATAGTTTACAAGAAATAAAAAAGAAAGAAAGAAAGAAAGAAATTCTGTCATTATTTATTCACCCTCATGCCATTTCAGACCTGTATGACTGATTTCTTCTGCAGAAAACAAAACAAAATTGGACACTATTAACTTTAATTGTATGAAGGAAGAAAAAAAACAGAGATATATTTTTTTAAATATCCTCTTTTTTGCTCCACATAAAAAAGAAATGCATGATGGTCTGTTTGGAATGACGTGAGGGTGAGTAAACGAAGACAGAATGTTAGTTTTTGGTGAACTATCCCTTTAAATTGCAACAATAGCAGATCATCATCTCAGTCCACAGCCCACGAGTCTGTATCAGTAACACTTCATTATCTTTGTTTATCCTGAGGAACATATCTATGTGTCTATAAAAATCTCAGAGCAAAGAGCATACAACTGATAATTTATCCGTGACAACAGGCTGGAGAGAGTTACAGCTGAGTGGAAATGATGATTTTGTGGGATTGGGGGGGGGGTTCGAAAGTGCTCCCTGAGTTTCTGCTTTAATTTGGAAAGTGCCTCTGGCAATCGCAATAACTGCAGATTAGCAACGAGGGAATTTCTCTAGGGAGGAGAGATATACACAGAGAAACACCTCCGTCACATTCCTCCGCAAATGTTTTCCTTTCCAAAGGCCAGATTTCAACTACTGAATTGTCCTATGTAGCCCAACACGCACTCGCTCAGTCATCCTCTCTCTCGCTGTTTCTTCCACCTTCTCGGTTTATCTCTCCTCTTTTACAGCTCTTTTGAGAGATCATTTGCACACTCTGGCTGGGAGTTTTATTTGTTGCTACTTGGTGGAGGCAAGAGGAGGACATCAAATGAAAAACATTAATCACACGCGTGTCAGAGCGAGATGGGGATAAGCAGAAGAAAGGAGAGTATTTTTTGGGGAGGGGTGTGTTCTAAAAAATAGATAAAGCATATAACAGAAAGAGCAAAAACATTATAAACTGAAGTGATGTGGTGTTTTACAGCAGCGGTGTGTCTCTCTGTCACTCTGTCTCTACCTAAGGCTATCAAAAATTGTGAGCGCAGACCATAGATTCACACACCACAGTGGCCCAGGGCCCAGAATCCTCACTCGGAGACTATATCAGATGGCTGTGCATCTCTTTCAGCTCACATTTTATCCTCGGCCAGATCACCTGCTCACAGAAGAGACTTTGGAGGCATCTTAATGCTGCCATAGCATTGCAGTTTCTAGCAGGGCTGTCAGTTTAATGCGTTAATTTAGTGTGATTAATTGTTTTAAAAATTATCATTGCATTTAATCATGCCCCCTGACCCATACGTAAATATTTGATTAAGAAATTTTCATTCCATCGATGTAATTCAAGCTTGAATTGACAGCTTTATGTTATGGATTAAGTCTTACCTTGAAAATAGGTGTCAAATAGTAGATTTAAATGGGGTGTTTTCGGATTGTTTGAACATTTCATATGGGGTTCCGCAAGGGAGTGTATTAGGTCCTTTACTTTTTTTATTATATATTAATGATTTAAAAATGGCCCGTTCAAATAAGCTTTTATTATATGCAGATGATGCAGCAATAATTGTCTAGTAGAGAGATTGAAGGGGTCTTCAAGTGGTTTTGCCATAATAAACTGTCTTTACATTTGGGGAAAACTGAAGTTATATTATTTGGCTCAGCTGCTAAATTGAAAAAATGCTTTAGATTAGAGGTAAAGGTTGGATTACACCTAAAAGAGAAGTAAAATATTTGGGTTGTGTTTTGGACAGTAATTTGACAGGAGAAAAGATGGCTGCTTTAGCTCACTCAAAAATGTGTAATCTAATAAAATTTTTAGCAAGACAGGCAGCTTTCTTAGATACTGAAATGTTTGTCCATTTTTTAAGATACCGAGGACCACAATGGAAATAAGCCGAAGGCTTTTTTGTGTATTTTATCCTCGGCAGTTTTGAAATGTGTATGAACTAGTCTTTTTTGGACTTTTTTGTATTATGTTTTAAATTGTCAAATAAAACAAACACAAATAAATAAATACACAATCAGAGCACAGAGAGGATTGAGTGAAGAGTCAGCCACGCTGGACACATTCTGTCAAAATAATTCAAAACAACTAAACTATTTGATTGTAAATAAAAAAAGGTAAATAAATGTTTTTTGGAAAAATTACAGTAATATTGTAAAAATGTAACTACTGTATTAAAAAAAATAACTGTAACACTGCGAAAACAATTAAAATTTTCACTCAGAAATTGCTAGTAAAATTCATAATTAAAAAGTAACCCCAAGTAACACATTGAATTAAACATGATATTAACTCCAATATTCTTTACAATTTACAAAAATAGTTTTTTACAGGGAATGTTAATATATTTTAAAATGTAATTTTCAGCAGCCATTACTCCAGTTTTCAGTGTCACATGATGCTTCAGAAATCATTTTAATATTCTGATTTGGTTTCTTAAGAAATATTTCTGATTATTTTCAATGTTAAAAACAGTTATGTTGCTTAATATTTTTATGGAAACCATGATACTTTTTTGTTTGGATTCTTTGATTAGGTTTAGAAGAACAGCATTATTTGAAATAGGAAGCTTTTATACAGTAAATGTTTTCACTGTCACATTTATTAATGTAATTTATTCTTTCTGAGAAAAAAGTATTAATTTATTTGCTAAATATATATTATATATACTGACCTATATATATTATTTTAAACAATTTAGTGATAACTGCATCAAATAATAGTTCAATATCTTCTATAAATGTTCACATTTACTTCAAATGTGTCACATGAATGCTTCATTTTAAATGCAAACATATGTGATAATTGAATATGTAGCTGAACTGATATTTAATGTAATATGTAACTGAGCTGATTTTTGAGCGTGCATTTTGAGTCTGATAAATGGTTGCTTGCTTATCATATTTAAGAAGCTCAAGGATGAAGCAGCAGATGTAAATAATTAATAGAAATAAACAGTGTTGGGCTAGTTACTCAAAGAATGTAATATATTACTCATGACTAGTTACTCCTTTCAAAAGTAATATTGTTACTTTACTTATTACTTTCTGGCAACAGTTACACTACTAGTTACATTACTTTTTCTTCACGCCCCACAGAAGTTTTATGTGTATCTTCCACATAAAATTCTTCTAGAATGTTACTAATAACATATTTCTGCCTCATCATTTGACCAAAATCCACATTGGATCGCAATCAGAAGTTATTACAAACATGTTGTATTAATCTCATTAATTGTCATGTGTAGCTTGAAGCTAATTGTAATTTCTCCGTTTCGCATATACGATTATATTGCATTATGTATTTTATGAAATCACATTAGTTTGTAAGAAACTGTTTAATTTTCCAAAAATATTTTTTATTATAGTAATATAATGTAGCACATGCTGATCAGAGGGATGTAATGCCAGAGTAAAGTAAAGCCACAATTTACACAACAGTGTTCAGATCATCTTTTTTCTTGACAAAATTAATGTAATGCAATATTTCTATCTGCTGAATGTAAGCTTTTCCATATTCCAAGCTTGCCTGCTGCACTGAGGACATCACATGCATGTGTGAGTCGTGAAAATTATGACAATAAATCTAGGAATTATTTGATTGTTGGATTTTAAATCAGCGGGGTTGAGGCATCAAAAGTAACTAAGTAACTAAGCTGTTTTATGGATAGTAACTGTAATATTATTACTGAAATCGTATTAGTAATTAGTTACACTACTAGTTACTGCAAAAAGTAATATTATTACAGTAACTAAGTTACAGTAACTAGTTACTGCCCAACACTGGAAATAAACATGGAGTTGGGATGGTGTAGGGATGCCAGAGGAACTGCAGGAGAGAAACAAGCAGCCACTTATGTATTATTAGCAATTTGATTGACTCCATGTATGACATTTTGCTTAACAGCAATATAATCAATCATAAACATGTTTCATAATTACATTACAGTTCTCATCAGGACTCATCAGGAGTGTTAATGTAGAACAGAAAGCCTCTTCCTCCTTTGATGGCCTTTTAAAAGTAGTAGCGTATTCAGACTAAATGAAATAAAAAGCAACATATTGCTACTGTTTTATTAGGAGATGTAAAGTGGTAGATGAATTGGAATGCTAATGTATATCTTTCCCCACAAAGACCTCAATAGATTCAACACCATGTAATAGAGATCATGCCCTGAAAGATACATTCGAAGTCTGATGCTGCTGAATCACAGATCACTGATCCCAGAAGGTACGTGTGTTTCCGAGTCTGTTCGAGTTTCTGAGAGCTACATTACCTTGATATGTGTTGTTTCTTCTAAAAGAGTGAAAAAGTGAGATGAGAGAGATTGCAAATTTCAATGAAAGCGAGAGTAAACATCTTTCTGAGGTTATTGAGAAGAAATAATTAAAAAGTGGTAGAGAAAAACAAAAAAGCTAGTGTGTTTTGCATCTCTCATTTGAAATGTGTGGGTTATGTGTGATATCCAGACAGAAGCTCTGAGTAATGTGTGTGATAGCACTGGATACAAACACCGGATGTAGATACGGAAATCCAGATTTCAGCAAGCCAAACATCTAACTCTAAAGAGCCCAATCATATTGATATGACTGTGAAACTTTGTATTTATTTCACTCTTCATATTTACATGCCCTTCTGTTCTTTTCTAATGTTACAGTTCCATTTTTTTTCTCTTTTTTCACAAATAAAACCAACAGATTTATAGCATATGATAAAATATTTAAGATATTTTCAGACATACAATTAAAAATGAGTTTAACTTGAAAAACTAAACTAAAATAAATATTCTTGACTAAAACTAGCTAAAATCTTTTAAACCTTTTCAACTCACCTGCATTAAATATGAAAATTCTACTAGATAGCAGTAAGACTAGTAGTTTTTTAAATGATAGTTAGCACATTTTATTTTAGTTTAGCCTTTAAAAATACTAAGAATTAAAAGTTAAATAAAAAGCTGAAACTAGAAACTAATGAAAAGTTAAAAAACAAACATAAAAAATAAAGTAGAAATATGGACTAAATAAAAAAAACTTAAAACTATTCTTGCATGCTAGTACACTGAAAAACAAAATTGATGTAGAAACAATTTTCATCAGAAATTGCTTGCAAATTTTACAACAGTAGAAAGACTTAAATTGTATTTTCTTATAATCTTTGTTTTATTTACAACTTTACAGTGCAGTAAACTAAACTACATTGAAAAAATGAAAATAAAATAGAAATGTTTTCCGCAGTGCATGCGAAGCACCAGTTTGAGTGGCTCATATTCATTAATTCATCACTCAGACCTCTAAAGACATTTGTGCTGGTTTGAAGCAGCGCAACATTATCATCAAACTTCAGTCTTGTCTGAGATCAAAGACCAAGAATGAGACCAGGTTTTTATGCTTCTTAGATTGTACTGAGACCAAGAGCATAAAAGCTAAATTCTAGCATGAATGGCAATTTCCAAGCCTCTCTGGAAGTTCTGCAGTGCAGTGAGCTTTGCTGCACTGATTGGCCTCATTAAGAAGGAGTGTTAATTGTAGACATGCAGCTCCTGTGTAAATCTATACTGTAATCTCCAGTTCCTCATCCACTGCACTTTCTCACCACAGGACCGTATCAATAACACTGCCTTCCCACAACACAATGCTCCACTAACAACATTCTTCTAATGCGCTTCTAATGCTCTCCTTTTATGGATCAATGGAGCCTGTCAGTGTTATTGCAAGCAGCATTCGGCTTGATTGACCCTTTTGAGAAATTGAGTTTTGCCATCTGTGGCACCACTAACTGAAGAGTTTAATCAGACTCGCACTTACTTCACTTTATTGCTAAAAAAGCCCTTAATAAAGCTGTCTTCCTGGATTTTCAAGAGATTCATTTATTAAGGAGCGAATTCACTCAACATTTGCACCACTTTTTGTGCAGTATTTCAGGGAAAAAGCTAATTATGTTTGAATTTGAATTAAATTATTGCCATTCTTTTTCACTTTCTATGGAAGCCTGCCACGGAATAAAAAAAATAATAATAATAATAAAAACTTAATTGTGACTTTTCATTACACAATTCATACTTTTTCCCTCACTACTCTGAGTTTATATCTTTTTTCTCAGAATTCTGAGTTTACATTTCACAATTGTGTCTTTGTTTCCACCACAGAATAAAAAAAAAAAATAAAAAAGGTAATTGCAACTTTTGATCTCACTTCTGACTTCTGAGTTTACAGTAGCACAATTCTGCGTTTATATCTTGTAATTCTGCATTTCTATCTCATTTTTTTCTCAGTTTTCAGTGTTGTGAAAAAGAAATTGTGAGAAAAAAAGACTGAATTATATTATATATATATATATATATATATATATATATATCAGAATTGTTAGAAAAGTCTTACTTGTGAGATAAAAAGTCGCATTTACTTTTTTTATTCTTTTTTCCCATGGCGGACACAAATTTCTATCATTTTCAAACACAGCTCCTTTAATGTAAATTCTGCATTCTTTTTTTTTACATTTCTTTCATCAAAACTTTTCTTTATAGAAAAGACTTATTTAACACTAATGTAATAAAGGCTCTGCCACTGGAAAAAAGGTAATATTAAGCAATTATATCAAAGTAACCCAATAGTGAATCAATGATCAAAATGATCATAAAATGATCAAAAGCTGCATTACATTATTTTGCAATTGTCCACTTTGAAAAACATTACATAAAACAAGTCAAAAGTGTTTTTTTTTTTTTTTTACTAAGTCAGTGAAAACACAAAGTTCATGTTTATTGATGGATGTCTATAGCTGGTTGCACACAATAGCCCAGGGTGATTCACTAAAGACCACACAGACAGTCTGCAACAGAGAGTTTGATTTAATGTCCAATTAGCTGAAGAGTGCATGACCTGGAAGAGACTATACCTCAGCTCACACACACACACACACACTGCTTCAGCTCATCAATGGAATATGTGAGAGCCCTTTTCTGAGACAGTAAAAAACCTTTCCTCTAATTGACGTCAGTAAAATACTATTTTAAAGCTTCATCTTCAAACAGTTCACAATATTGTGCAGCACACCATGGGTCACAACACTGATGCTCCAATCCTCTTACTACGAGATATTCATTCAGGTGAAATCACAAGTAAATGTACTACACTTTACATTTCAACTAGATTCAATGTACCATTGAAAGCAAGCCTGCATTTAGTTCATCCAATTACACTTGTTCTTATTTACCGTTTAATTCAGATGGATATTTGCTTTGCTTGTCTCTCAGATAAATCTTAAATTGGTTAGTAACACACAGCTAAACCTCTATGTTTGTAGTTTCTATTAGTAAATGGTTTGTGGCCATGAAGAGCTGACAGCATAATATGGAGATTAAGTGTTAGGGGTCATTCTGTAAAATGCATAACATGCCAATTTGGAAAAATTGAAGTATTTCAATTCTGATTTTGTCCACAAAATGTATCTAAGCAAACAATTGCATAGCACACAAAAATAAATATTCTATGACATAATTCATTATAATCACACTGAACTTTTTTTATTAATTTTATAATTTATATTATTTTATTTTATTTTTTATTAATCCTTTTTGGAATTCAGTGAAATGAAATACACATCTATACATACAACTTTTTTATTTTATTATATATAATATATAGATTATATAAATATAAAATAAATGCATGTATATATTATTAATAATATATAACATATACTGCAATAATATATTCCATTCTTTGTTATCAACAACATGAAGTGCATTAAACATGATATAACATCAGACTTTCCAAAACTGGGTTTTGTCGGTTGATGAAATGCTAATCATAGAAAGTATAATTTAAAAATAATAATAATATTTTTTAAATAAAAACAATAAAAAACACTTACTAGCTCACTCTCTTTCTCATAACCACAATTTTACTACAAAAACCATGGTTTAACTATAGTAGCCATGTTTTTTTGGTTTTATTTGTAGTAAAACCATGGTTAATTTTCGAGTTGCTGTCTCTGTAAAGCGTTCCAAATCAGTCACTTACAAGGTTCCATGATGGATAAGATTCATCTTAAAAGCAGCTGTTTATGTAGTCGGTTGCTACAGAGATTGGAACACAGCCACACTCAGGTGATGTTCAGTAGGTGGAGGTGGAAGTGCCCTTAACGGTCAAGTTTTTCATACAACAGAGCATATAATATCTGCATGAGTTATTTCAAGACTTTCTTGCTTCCTCTACATCAAGTCATTTTTAAGATTCATGAACTCATTTCCATTTCCAGCCACAGGGGACTCTGTTTCTCTCATCATTCGCCTCTTTCTCTGTCTTCTCATGATTATCGAGTCAAAGACCTGCATCTTGTCGTGTCTGCCACTTGTATTTGTGTACCTGAGGAGCCGTGGCGAGATTTGACTCATTCTGACAAGATTCTCTCTGCACATAATAATTAAAATGGGGCACAGTGTCGGTTTTGTGGCCGTTAAACTTCTCACCATGGCAAATTTGATTTGCTAACCATGAAAAAGATATATATACATATATTAAAATAAGAAAATGTGAAAGCACAGAGTATCCAGATAACTAAATATCTATTTAAAGTCAAATTTCCAAGAAACAATTTAAATTTCTCCTTCAGTCACGCTTGCAGGAAATCAACATGGGCACAATCACCTTCCATAAACAGAAGAATAAAATGTCCCTGGAGACAGGAAATAAGGCATTCTGTTCTCAAGGGGGGGTGAAGGCACAATGAGAGTGGGCTGTCAGAGTTGCTTTTTCTATCATGTGAAAAATAATAACTCACACCATCAAATTACACAGTCTGATGTTAAAATAACACTTGGTTTTTCTATATAAGGCCTTTCCTGCTTGTCAACTTAGGCAGCTACTGTACTGAAAAACCACTGCGGATACTTATGATATCAGTCTCTGACCCAACAAAAATATGTCTTTTGGGACCACTAACTGCCAAAACACTATTACCGACAGCACCTTTATTTACAGAGGAAGCTAAATAAGCGTGTCATGCTTTTCACGGGATGGGACTTTAATCTCATTTAAAAACACACATGCCAGCGTTCGTTTAGATTTCCATGCCATCACCTGTCATATCAGTGAGCAACAGTACCTCCTTGTGCTTATCGGCGCCCCCTGTTTATTGATTTGGGCGGTACTTTTCCTTCCATCCATCATAGTGAAACGATAAATTATTTGATAGGGATCAGAGAGAGGCTGGGCTGGGGGTGTTTTAATGGAGACCCTCCTTCATCTTCCCACCCTCTGACCCTTCCGAGCTGAAGAAAACACTCGGCACAATGTGCCCAAAGGAGGCGAACAGCAGGCATGGGAAGATTGACTACTGCATTCTGCAAGCTGTGTAATGACTATTATAATCCCCATTGATCAGAACATAATCTCACTTGTCCGTCACTTCCTTTTAGCTGAAAGTCTGTTATTGAATGTTTTTTTTTTTTTCATTGATTCATAGTTTCGGACTAGTGGGTTCTTGAACAATCTACATTCAGAGGAGATTTTCAGTCCACAGAGAGCATCTAAAATATTTATGCTGTGAAGGATTCTTCTGTCTTTATTATGTTCTTCAGATCTACTAGTGCTTGAATACAGAGACGGTCAACTGAAAGTAGCCATTTTAACACAATCAGACATTCAGCGTAAAGCTGGTCAGTATGACCTTGTGTTTTTTTGTGTACTGAGGGCAGTTGCTGCTCTTCTTGAGATAAAATAGCTATTTCATTAAATATGCAAATAAATCTGCTGTGGTAACTCTTTATAATAAGGGTGAATTTGTTAACGTTAGTTAATGCATTAGGTACGAAGAACTAAAGAACAACACTTTTACAGCATTTTTTAACCAAGGTTAATTTCTACATGTTAATATTTTTTTACATTCATAATTGCATAAATTAACATGAATTAAATCTATTAAGAATGAACACCAATTACCATTCAAAAGTTTGGAATTAATTCTCTTAGAAAATACTTTTAGACTCTTAGACTTTTATAAGTCTCTAATGCTCACCAAGGCTGCATTTATTTGATCGCAAAATACAATAAAAATGATAATACTGTGAAATATTATAATTTTAGAACTTTCTGCTTAATTTGTACAGTAAAATATCATTTAATATATTGTATAATATAAAATACTTTTAGAAATATTATCACAATTTAAAATACTCTTAGACTTTTATAAGTCTCTAATGCTCACCAAGGCTGCATTTATTTGATCGCAAAATACAATAAAAATGATAATACTGTGAAATATTATAATTTTAGAACTTTCTGCTTAATTTGTACAGTAAAATATCATTTAATATATTGTATAATATAACTTGCATTTATTTGATCAAAATTACAGTAAAAACAGTGATATTGTGAAATATTATCACAATTTAAAATACTTTTTTTCTATGTGAATATATTTATTTATAATAATATTTTTTTATTAAAATGTAATTTATTTCTGTGATGTCAAAGCTGAATTTTCAGCAGCCATTACTTCAGTCTTCATTCTAATATCCTGATTTGATTTATCCTGAAACATTTATTATTATTGCTATTGTTATCATCATTATTATCATCATCGTCATCAATGTTGAAAATATTTGTGCTACTTAATATTTTGTAAAAATATATGTGACCCTGGACCACAAAACTAGTAACATAAGCCGCGGTCAATTTTTTTGCGCGCGCTGAACAGAGCAGAGAGGGAGAAAAAGGTGTGTGTGTGCGCGCGCTGTGAGAGCAAGAGATATAAATGAAGGGAAAAAGGTCGCTTTCAATGTTGCATTGCAATGCATCTCCATTTCTCCAACTATGGTTTGTTATCGCGCGAACGTTAAAATGAATTTGGTTAACGTGTTATTAACGCGTTATTTGACAACACTAGTAGAGATACAACTATTTGAGAATCTGAGGGTGCAAAAAAATCCAAATATTGAGGAAATCACCTGTAAAGTTGTCCAATGAAGTTCTTAGCAATGCATATTACAAATCAAAAATTAAGTTTTGATATATTTACGGTAGGAAATTTACAAAATATCTTCCTGGAACATGATCTTTACTTAATATACTAATGATTTTTGGCATAAAAGAAAAATGGATAATTTTGACCCATACAATGTATTTTTGGCTATTGCTACAAATAAACCCGTGCTACTTATGACTGGTTTTGTGGCCCAGAGTCACATATTTTGCTGGTACACTTTTTCAGGATTCTTTGAAAAAAAAAAAAATTACTGATCCCAAACTTTTGGGGAAAAAGGAACTGATAATTATGAAATGCAGTTAATGATGCCTAATGTATGAACTAATGTTACTGGATTGAACCTTATTGCACCAACACTGGTAGTTTTTCTGATTGTGTTAAACAACTGGAAGTATATAAACATGTTCAGTAGACAGTTCATAAAAAAAAGAAAGAAAGAAAGAAAGAAAGAAAGAGAAAGCTGTGTTATGAATGCTCAATGTGGGGCAGGGTTAGGCCTTGAGCGCAGAGCATGCTGGGAAGTGTTAGACAGAACTCTGTCACTGTCCCTGCAGGCCAAGCAAACACAGCAGTGTGTGAGCAGCAGGTTTGTTCTACACACCAGGGTCAGACGCTACCTGTAGTCCAACTGAACGCTTTTATTAGGCCACCTGACTGAGTGAACAAATGACTGCACATGAACATGTCTGGGAACATCTGATTCTGTATTAGCTTCAAATGTAAATGCAACTGGGAATAAAAACCCAAGTTATTTGGGACAATCTGTGCAGCAGGTATGTCATGTTCCTATAGGAAAGAAAAATAGTTTGTCCTGGACAACAACAAGAAATGTACATGATTCTCCTACAATTCTCCTGTATAGATTTCTCTTCAGAAAGTATTCTCACAAACACTACTAAATGCTTCAGTGTCTTGTGATCCTGTAAAAATCATTCTAATATGCTGATGTGCTGCTCAAGAAACATTTATTATTATTATCAATGAAAACTGTTGTGCTACTAAATATTTTTGTGAAAACTGTGATACATTTCAGGATTCTTTGATAAACAGAAAGTTCACAAGAACATCAGTTATTTGAAATAAAAATCTTGTGTAAAATTATAAATAAGTTTTGATCAATTTAATGCATCCTTGCTGAATAAATATATTACATTCTTAAAAGTATAAAACTTACTGTCCCCAAAACCTTTGAATGATGGTCTCCTTTCAGAGGAGACCACAAAAGTAGAACATATTCACAGAAAATGCCAACATGTCTCGCTGCAGATCGCTCAGAACGAGTTGGAAAAAATAGGCTTTAAACATTTTTGGACTGAAGTGAATATGAGGGGGTGTTTAATGTTCATGATGAGGCACTTACTCATGTTTGGATCCTCTCACAGGTAAATGGAAATATGCAATTATAGACATGTCACACTGATAATCGTGGATTAAAAACAAGGTCATTTATCAACATCCATGTGGAGAAACACTGCAAAATGTATACTTATAAGCACTCACTCTGTCCATGTCACAACAAAAAGGCTTAAATATAATGGTTTAGATATATTCAAATGGTTCAAACCTGTTGAGTGTTCCTGGCTAAGAGATTTAATATGGGTTTATGTTTGAGGATAAAATCAAATAATTGCACTGAGAATTAACTACGTCCTCATAAAATGCCAGTTTATTTGACACAGTGTCACGGTTGGTCCTGTCTTTTGAGCAGAAAATCTAGAAAAATGTTATTTTCACCAACAGCACGCTGATACTGACACCATAATGAATCCATTAATAAACTCCCTGTGTGAGAAGTGCTGCCATTTTTATGAAGGCTGACTTCTCATTAAATGGACATTATTAAGCATAGGAGGGAGCCTCCGTCGCCCCGGCCACATCTTGTTAAACATCATTTCATTTTTTACATTTCACTCGCCAGGCGTCCCCTGCAATCACCAGCCATAAATCATACCAAAACACATCGTTGTCATCACATCATGCATTTGAAGTTAAAACAAAATACTTAACAGTCTCTGACTGGATTTTTAAAGGAATACCCCCCCCCCCAATCCATCAAGCTGTTTTAACTTTAAACGACGCTTCCGGTCAAAATATGCATCCATAATAACGCTTCCTCCAAAAAAAAGTCCATCCTTTGTTTGTCCTCTCATATCAAAATCCACCGACATATTAGTTTAGAACTCTTTTGGACCGTTTCGCTTGTAAATTCAATTGATTGACTCTTTTAACTCTCTTTTAACTCTCTTTTGACTCTCATTCTGACGGCACCCATTCACTTCACAGGATCCATTGGTGAGCAAGTGATGTAATCCTAAATTTCTCCAAATCAGTTCTGATGGGTTAGTAAACGTTCAGCAAATTTTCATTTATTCCTTTAAGCTCATTGTCAAACGGCTATATTTATTGTATTTATTACTTTCATCACTGCCATTATAGTTCTTTGTTTTGGATTTCCCGACTACTATGAATTCATTCCAAATGAATACGAAGATGTTTCAGCCAATTAATCCTCATTAGGGTTGAACTCGTCTGTCTGTTGTGGTTGGGCTGCTTCACAGGCACAAGGGCCTCATCGTGAGCAGTAAACATGTTCTTGCAGATATATTCAAATCTAAATATGCTCATTAACAGCATTCACAAAGCACTAATCATCCTTACCAGTGCAAGCGAGAGAGACAGTGCATTGTATTATGAGTTATTACTTTAGCGTGGGAGGAGAGAGGGGCATTTGACTATTGACTGAGGGTTATAATCTCCTCTCCGGTGATGTTCACTCAGTAATGTAATAACTACCATTTACGTTTATCTGTCCCACCGACAGCCCGCAATAATGACATCATAAACGTGTAAGCTATAAACCAGGGCTAATTTTTTTTCACCCACCCCATTCTTCACATCTCGCTGACAGCCAGGCTGGTATTAAGGATAATACGGCTACAAAAGAGAACCTCTAAAAGTCAATGAGGCAGATACACACAGTGTGATGAGGGTAATGGTGTCGACTCTTTTAAGCATCTGCCTCCTGTTTACGTTCATTCAGATCTTAATAGAGCTCAGCAGTGTCTCCTTACAGCGTACGCGGCGCGAGGAAATTAAGAGAGACAGAACTCTCCCACCTTTTCACATTTGAAATAACTCAGCCATTATGTGAGACATAAATGCGTTCATGATGACAAAGAGAGAGCGAGCAGGCAAGTGAGAGAGGGAGATGTATAGAGAGAGAGAGAGAGAGAGAGAGACTGCAATATATTACATCATTACTTAATGAGTCCCTCAGTGTTGTGTTGCACAACATTTCAGCCTACACCAACAGCTATAAACACAGGCTAATTTAGCATCGCTATCCTCCATAGCCGCTTTAATTGCAGGCAGACAGTCAGAACTAGCATCCTGACTGCTTGTACTGAAGACGTTGTGTTCGGGGAAGGGGAGGGCGATGTCAGTGACTCAAACGGTCCCTGTGGAGCACTTAAGAGTAATATGAAGTACGGATATTTGGAACGGGAGAACAAAAGACAATTAAAGTGAAAATGAAGAGAGTCTGCCTCTCAATTAAATTCTCCTGAAACTGTAATCAGGGCCGTTGATGGAGTGGAAGGGAAGGGTGTCTCAGAGAAGTGGGCCACCACCCACAATCTTCTTGATTCGGCACCAAGTGCTGCCGGCCCAAAGGTCATCTGGTGCTGTCTTGTGCTACATGCTGCTGGTGTGTCCAATACTGCCGCTAGCTATGCAAAATGGTTAGAGGAAAGCATTTACAAAGCCTGTCTGTTTCACTATTTTATACTGCCAAATTGGCTATTAAATTAAAATAAAAAATAACAAAATGTATGTTATGTTTCAGCTTAAATGGCAGAGAGAAAATAATTTGCAAACCCTGTCTGTTTCACTACAGCCAAACTGGCTATTGAATAAAAAATAAAATAAAATAAAATTTATGTTATGTTATGTTTCAGCTTAAATGGTAGAGAAAGTAATTTACAAACCCTGTGTGGTTCATTATTGTATACTGCCAAATTGGCAATAAAATTAAATTAAATAAAATAATAAAATAATTACAAAATGTATGTTACGTTTCAGCTTAAATGGCAGACAAAGTAATTTACAAACCCTATCTGTTTCACTATCGAATACAGCCAAACTGGCTATTGAATAAATAAAAAATAAAAAATAAAAAAATAAAATACAATTTTTTTTTACGTTTCAGCTTAAATGCAAAGAAAGTAATTTACAAACCCTGTCTGTTTCACTATTGTATACTGACAAATTGGCTATTGAATAAAATGAAATTAAATAAAATAAAATGTATATTATGTTGCAGCTTAAATGTCAGAGAAAGTAATTTATGGTCTTATGGTCGTATACTTCCAAATTATCTATTGTATAAAATTGTGAGTTTGTATAGAATATTAATGTTTGTTTCAGTCTTGTATTGTGCTAAACTGTCTGTTGTATAAAAACAATTATAAATAAAAATGAATAAATATGTGAGGTTTATTGTATAAAATAATATAAAATAAAAAAACTGTTTGTTTCACTGATGACATAATGACACATTTTCTATAATAAAATAACAAAAAAACTAAGGTTTATGCCTAAATAGTGGGCTATTACTATCAAAATGCATCCATATATAGCATAATAATAATAATAATAATAAAAATCTTACAAAGAAACAAAATACTGATACATACTCTGTTGCGAAAAATGTTATTGCTGATCTTTTCATAGAACAAAAGTTTCTAAAATAACAAAAAGCACCTTAAAATGTGTCCATACTACTTATACAGTAGGCTACATGATTTCTGAAGCCATATGAAAGCAGTCTGTGTTAAAACCAGATTGAAATTTAAATCTGCAGAGAGATTGAAAGGTTCATCCACAAGCTTTAAATCAGACAGGAGATAAAGAACATTCATTACTCATGAAGCTCTCTGACTTACCGAGCAAAATCCAACAAGTGTTCATGATAATTGTCACAGTTCACTTGGATTTAGCTTTCAGTATTTTAAAATATACATGTCCACAGAGTGCAGAACAGTCCACTCACTGAGATAACATTAGTGCAAACAACAGCTGACATGATTTGAAGAATTCCCCAGCCCTCGGACACTGCTTTCAAACTATGCCACAGTAATTAATAGCAGTGTAAAACTTTATTGAGGACAGAGCACTGGCACAATTGTTTTAGGTCACACAGTACAAATATAGTTGACAAAAGTATGATGCAATATGAACGCTAAACCTTATTATTTAAATCATTTCAGTTGTATTGCAGGTATGGATTGTTTAGCACATGTTAGGTTCTTCTATGAGGACAGATAAAGATCTTAGCTGTCCTTTAGTTTTTTCTTGAAGACAATGGGAGGAAAGTTTCTAACCACCAACTTACCAGAACTAGATCTGTGTCTCTGGAACTTTCCAGAAGCAATTGTGCCATTTCACGCACTGACACAATATTGGCACTGATAGCTTTTGCCCAGAGACATTTTAACTTTTTTTTTTTTACTGGAACTGTCACAATTTAATTTAACTAAAATACTCCATCGGGGCAAAAAACTGAGAGTAGCTTTAAAATGTACTTGTCCTCATTTATTTCCTCCATTAACTTGAAAGGCTCCAAGGGTCTAATAAAGTTTCATTATACGGGACTGTTTATTTCTGTGTAAAAAAAACAACCTGTGCTTTTTATCTGTTAATAGGGAAGATTGTTTGAGTTTTAAACATCGTTGTTGTGTGTATGTGTTTCATTTTGTCATTAAAATGGTGAGCAGACAGTTTAACCTTTCGAATATCGACTTTGACTGGGAAACCTTAAAGGAACAGAGCACCAGAATTGAAAATTCTATTATTCTAATGAAATAAGCAACATTAGAGTGAGAAAATAATGAATATAAAAAAGGAAATGGATCTATCATGATCCAAAATGACAAAAAAGCAACAAAAAGTACTTAATGGTTCTATATTATATTGCACTATAGTCATATGATCACTCTCTGTGAGCAAAAGCCTGAAATGTAAGTTCACAAAACATCTTGAGATTCACTCTATTGTGTTCATAAAAATGACTGGTTCATGAACAGTCATTGTTTTGAGTCAGATATTTTCAATGAATCAGTAGATTCTTTTCACAAAATCAGACAAAAATGGTTTGTTCATAAATGTACAAACAATTGTACAGTTAATAGTTCACTGGAGGGAAAGATTATCAGTTAATGACTTAAAAATGCAAATGTTATGGACCATATTTTATGATACTTATGACACTTGAACAGAACATTGCGACTCAACATGTTGATTTGAAACAACACGAAGTTGTATAAATAATGACAGAAATTTTTATTTTGGGTCAACTAGCCTTAAACTTCCACAGAAACATTTGCAAAAGTGTATTCATTTTTAAGATCTACAGGGATAGTTCACCCCAAAATGAAATTTTTGGTAACACTTTAGAATAGGGAACACTTATTCACTATTAACTATGACTTTTCCCTCAATAAATTCCTAATTTGCTGCTTATCAATAGTTAGTAAGGTAGTTGTTAAGTTTAGGTATCGGGTATGATTAGGGATGTAGAATAAGGTAATGTAGAATAAGGCATTAATATATGCTTAATTAGTACTAATAAATGGCTAATATTCTAGTAATATGCATGCTAATAAGCAACTAGTTAAGAGACCCTAAAATAAAGTGTTACCAAATTTTTATTATCATTTGCTCCACTTCACAGATGTTTCAGTTGCTGGTAGCCATTGACTTCCACAGTATTTTTTCCATACAATGGAAGTCAATGGCTACCGTCAACTGTTCGGTTACGTTATTCAAAATATATTTTGTGCTCAACAGAAGAAAGAAACTTATACAGGTTTTAGAAATAATTGTGGGTGAGTAAATTTTGACAGAACTATCCCATAACAAGTTAGAAACCACAAATATGAACTACAAATCTAAAAAGTCACAGCAAGCATGTTTGAAAACGTGCTACACATCCAGATATGTTTTCACCTTAGTTCTACACTTTCTCTCTCTCTCCAACTAAAGCTGATCTGTCTGTGGAACTAAAGTCTTTTTGTGGCATATGACAGTTCTTTCTCTGCCTATCACTCACATATGTTGTGTAACCTCAGCAGTCCCTGGCCAAAACACAAAGCTTTATCTGCCTCGCAGAGAAAAGAAAAATTACCTTAAAAAAAGGAAAGAAAATCCTGCATTTTAATGCGTATGTATGAAAATCTGGCAGCTCTGAGCACAGAAAAATAGAGAACTCCCACACACTCCCACATATACAGTGCAACGTGAATGTACCCGGCTCCAGCCTGTAAGGTCTCTGCATGCACAAGCACATCATGTTCACTGCACGGAGACTCAGAGACCTGCGAGATGGGAAACAGTCAGAAGTACAAAGACATAATACGGCCCACTCACATGACAACACATGTATTATGTTGCCTCGCGCTTCCTATAGCAGCACCACAAGTGTTAATGGCCTGTTTTGAGGGTCGTAATTCAGTAAGGTGTGGGTGTAAGTGTATGTGTGTTGTTATTGACTCTGTCTTATTTCTGTGGCCTTCACCAAGCTGATATTTCACCTCTGCATTAATTTGTTTCTGTTTATGTAGCCTGTGGTTCTGCTAGCAATGTGGAATTCTTGTCTAAGGATAACAGGAAGTCAGACGGCGCTACTAAACTCTGATCAGAAGAGCGATTATAAATGAGATTTTATAAAAGCTATTTTTTAAAATGTCAGGAACTTGTTAATAAAGGAATTGTTTTCACAGTCTGAATGTTGCTGTAGACTATGAGTTGTAGATGAATTGTAATGCCATGAGTGTTGAAATCACTATTATAAATAATCACTGAAGTGACAGTAAATGTGTTAAGACTCTGTGTAAAGATATAAAGGATTTCCAGGACAGAAAAAAAGCAGGTCTTATATTTTGATTTACTGTAATATCATGTTAATTGAAGGGAATTGATATATATGAAATATTTTTTATTATATTATAAATATATATTACTATTTAAACATTTCACAAATGATTTAGCACTTTTATTCAGCAAGTTACCAGTTGTTGTTTTTTTTACCAAAATATTTCTATTTCAAATAAATGATGTACAAATAATGCTGGGAAAAAAAGTTGCATGGTTTACACAAAAATATACAAAAGAAGCGCAAAATGTTTTTGGCATTGAAAATAATACGATTTTTTTTTTTAAGTACCAACAATGAAGATTGGAGATTGGCCCTAATATTGTAATAATATTTCATAATATTACTGATTTTAATTTAATTTATTTTGATCAAATAAATGCACCCTTGGTGAGCATTAGAAAACATTTAAAATATATATAGTACATTTTACAAACCTGAAACATTAAATCAATATGTAACCATTTCTTAAAAATGTAATAATGACTGTTCTAGATTCTTGTACATGTTGAAATTGTGTTTCCTCCTTCCTACAGCTTTTTACAATTAAAATGAAGCTCAGTCTTTGGTGTGAGAGTAACTTACAGAAATATTAACAAAAAAATCCTCAATGTTTTCAAAAGGACATTTGAGATTTGAAGCTGCTGTGAATAAAAATCTCAAAACATATGTTGAAGTCAATAAAACTACAATCAGCCTCCAAAACTATGGGCACATGTAAGGAGAGAGACATGTAAGGATTGTTCTTTCAAAAGTACAACAAATAAAAAAGCCCAAACATTTTTTAACATTTTGAAAACATTCTCTAAATTCTTTGAGTCGTTTTGAAACTTTTTAAAAAGTAGCTTGCTCTTACCCTGAAGGAGCTCTTTGTGTTTTTCTCAAATGACATTATAACTTCGAATGACTGTACTGTGTGGTTTGTGAGACACAAGGCAATACTAAAATAAAAACATAAAGCAAAGCTCAAGGGAAACGAGCCACACCACCCAGGAATTACAGAAGAAGGATTGAAGCCAGAAATCAACGACCTTTTTAGTTCACGCTATATTCCCTGTCTGCCTCATAAAAACAGACCTGAAGGGTGGCCATCTGACATTTATGAGAATGGCTCAATGCTTCTATTACACACATAACACTTTTCTGAAATATGCTGGTGATGGCTTTGTTTAGTTTCCTGTTCTGAAACCCACGATCCCTTATGCAAAGGGTTCAAAGCCTCTGAAACAAATTATGAAAACACTTCTCCAGAGACTGTATGTGAATGCAGATTAATTCTATACCTCCGAATCTGAAATTTGCTGTTTAAAAAAGATGCATGGCTCTGAAAGGATTATTCACAATGATCGGTTGAATTACGTCAGTAATCTAATTCTGTAGACCAGCTTTCTTCTTTGAGGTGTTGTCTGACAATGTTGACGGGCTAAATAGACCGCCATACGTAATTTATGCTGCAAGCTAGCGGTTGCTTCCTAAAACTCACATTTATTCATCTGAGCTAAGGGAGGAGGGTTGAATAATTTCATAATCCATGCCCTGAATCCAGCAGAACATCAGACACTCTCTGTGTTGGGAGATTTGGTATTGACTCTCCTGTGTCTTGGTTTCATATTTGGCTTTTGCTTTGTTTTTTTTTTGTTTTTTTTTATTTCTTTCTGTTGCATCTTCTTACAAACAAATTCATTAAAAGTGAAGCAAAGTCAGAGTTAATTTTTAAATGACATTCTCCTGGAGTGTGTTTTTTTATGATTTTAATCAAAGTATGGAAACAGAAATGTGGTCTTCCTCTTTCTTTCTCTCAGAAGCTTCTATTGCTGCAGGCAGTAAATGTTTTAACACAGCACTTCTCCACTGGTGGGTCATGACCTAAAAATGGATCGCAAATCTGTTCTCATAGGGTCGTGGACATCAGCGGAAAAACAATGCTAAATGCAAATAATAAAAAACAAATAACCATACAATCATGCATAGTTAGGGTAGAAAAGCAAAGGATTTTCAAGAAAAAGAGAAAATGTTTTTCTTTTGTAATGCTGACTTCAAAGGAAAACTCCAGTAACCTGCAAAGCAGCCAAATAAGGCACATGCCAGCATCAACAGGTTGCTTGTCGTGCCTAAAAACCATCCTCAAACCCAGAAACTAAACTTCTCAAGGTTACACAAGGAATAAACATGGTTTGTGTTTTTTTAGGTGAATTATTGTCTGCTGAGAACATGAAACCATCAAAAATGATTTTCTTTTTAAAGAAATTAATACTTTTATTCCACAAGGACACATCAAATTGATGTAAAGTGACAGTAAAAATAGTCATAGTATAATGTAAAAAAATATTTGTTATTAATAAGAAATGTGTCTTGACGTTCAAATCAGCATATTAGAATAATGTCTAAGTCAAAGTAATGGAAATAAAATTTCAAAACATATACAAATATTACGTATTAAAATATTATGTTTTTAAATTGTAAATTTCAAAAATATACCCTAAACGAAAATTTAAATTTAATTATAATGTATTCACATTATAAAATTCAGTTAAATTAAACGAGAAATTCTAAAAATACTAAAATTGAAGTACTAGAAATACTAAAACACTGTGAAGCTAATCTATTCAAGTTACCTACAAGTTATTCATAAAAGTTATCCATTTAATTCCATACAGTGTGTTTGCTCATGAATCATATCTTTAACATTAACGTGTTTTAACAGTCTAAAACTTCAGGATTAATTAGTTAGAAATATCAACACATGGTGAATCAATCTGATATTTTTTCACTTTGCATTTTACAGATGTGCAACACCTGTTAGTTAACATGTTAAATAATAATTAGGCTATATACACTGCACTGAAAATATGAAATGTTATTTTACTTTAGGCAGTGCAGTCACAGCAGAGCTTCAGTAAGTTCAGCTCAGGGTTGATCTGATGTGAAACACATCAGGTAAATGTCAATGTATCTCTACAGCTACTGAAGATTTTTACAATAAGTTAAAATGACTCACGCGCAGGTAACTGGTATAAAAAAAATGTATCTGATTGCCTTTATCAGAATTATTTCATTTAAAAAGGCTTACCCGATTATGAAGGCAGCATATTCAGAGTCCTTATGGAGCTTGAGTTGATGAGCTACAAATTAAACTCGCCACATAACAATGACCTCATTTTTCAAGCTCTTTTGCTGGTTTATGGGTCTGCATTAGAAATTCTTCATTTTCTTTCTTTTGCCATAACACTTATGTTGTCCCATTTTGTTTGTTTGAGAAGAAACATTTCAAAGTATATTCAGTTTTCTTGAAGAGCAAAAGTCACTAAGTCAAACAGACTTGAAGAGGCTGTTTACAGAGTTCATGGAAGTGAAAGGTTGAGAGGACAACTGGCTTTTTGTGTGAAAAAGAAAAGTGGCCAGAGCTCTCAAAGGGAAAAAAAGAGAACAGAGGATGTCTTACACATTATTCTCTGCTCAAGGGAACACATTTAATCCCCCAAAAACAGACACAAATCCTTGTCATCTGGGTGGTCACTGCCTTCACCCAGTCTCTGGAATCTCCTACAGATGAGCTAGTTTCCAAAATAAAATAATGTCTTCTTAATATGAATACTTTTTTAAGCTAAATGCTGGCAAAATGCGCATGAGGCTAAAGTGAACCAATCTAAGTAAATACAGTCCAAATCTCTAAACAGATTTTTTTCATATTTCAATTTTTTATAATACATTTTAGGGACGCAGGACGCAGATGTAACAACATGAACGCTTTGATGCAAGATTTCAAAGTCTTTCCTCTTGAGCTTCCTTCTCTCAGATATTGGTAGAATAGAGTTGTAATATAATGCACATTATGCTCGATATGAAAAATATAACAGCGTGAAAAGAGGTTCAATTTAGAAAGAAGATTAATCTCCACCACTAAACACCACAATTTAACACAAGACTGCATAGGTAACACCAAACAAAACTGCAAAGCCCATATGTATAATTACAACTTAATGACTTAATTAAAGGAATAGTTCAACCAAAAATGACATTTTGACCATCTGAAAAGATTTGGAGAAATTTAGCATTACATGACTTGTTCACCATCAGTCCTCAGCATTGAATGGGTGCCGTCAGAATGAGAGTTAAAACAGCTGATTAAAACATCACAATAATCCACAAGCAATCCACACGACTGCAGTCCATCAATTAACATCTTGTGAAGTGAAAAACTGCATGTTTGTTAAAAAAATAAAAAAAAAAAAATCCATCATTCAGCGTTTTAACTTTAAACTATTGCGTCTAGCCAAAATAAGAGTACATATCTATAATAACACTTCCTCTAGTGAGTTCCAAATCAAATTTTCATTTCTGGGTGAACTACTCCTTTAAATATTTAGAAAGAAGAGCAGACACTCTCTGAACACAGTGCACAAACATGCACACAATACAAGTTTTCTAACTGACATTAGTTAAATGACATAAGTTGGTTCAAAACACAGAGAACTGCCATCAATAATAATAAAATCCACATATTATTTTTTAAAATAGAAAACCTAAAAATTTGAATTCAAATGAATCCAAAGAGCATTTTATGATTTTCATAAAATTTACTTGGAGCCAAAAAAATTTTTTTCAGTATAGGCACTTTGGTCCTGTGCCTCAAGAACTGCTGGAAAGTTCAATCTTAAATGAGTGACCTTATCATCTTTATACTGCACTAAGTGAAGGGACAGGAAAAGAGAGAATAGAGTAAGGCTGTGTGTGAGAGAGGTGGACTGGGATGGGGTGGTAGTGAGAGAGAGAAAGAGAGAGAGAGGGAATTGAGTGGGAGGGCCAGAATTACCATGGAATAAATAACAGGGCTGCCAGCAGATAACAGACCAATTCAATCTCTCTTTCTCACCCGCTGGCGAAAAGCAAAACAGAACATGGGATGCCTTCCAACGTCACCGCAGTAAAAAAGCTCTCAGTTTCCTCTCTCGCTCTCTCTGCCTCTCGTTGACAAGCCACATCTTTTTCACATTGGCTTTACATATTAACAAAGTCATCTTTGTGAGGGTGACATGATTTACATTTACATACATACACTCTCACCTGGCTCCGGTCCCTCAACAGTTTGGTTACATCACAGAAACCTCAACAAAAGCATCTAAAAAACTGTTACAAATTCTCCAGATTGTCAGAGAGTGTTCAGCCAAACACAATGTGCAACCAAAACAACCAAAATGCTGCAAAGAAAATGTTGTCCTTCGCTCTTGTCTAGTAACGCCAAAAAATTATGTTACAAACGTAACAATGCATTGTTATAATAGGAATTTGGTGTTAAAGGAATGGTTCATCCAAAAATTTAAATTTGCTGAAAATTTAGTCACCCTCAGACCATCAATCCAAGATGTTGATGAGCTTGTTTCTTCATTGGAATAGATTTGGGTAAATTTAGCATTACATGACTTGTTCACTAATGGATCCTCTGCCGTGAATGGGTGCCTCCAGAATAAGAGTCCAAACAGCTGATTAAAACATCACAACAATCCACAAGCAATCCACACCACTCCAGTCCATCATTTAATGTCTTATAAAGTGAAAAGCTTAGTGTCTATAATAAATTTAAAAAAAAAAATAATAATTTAGATGTTTTTAACTTTATATCCATAATATTGCTTTCTCCAGTGAAAAAGTAGTCTTGCCTGAATCAGGAGAGGAATATGTACAATTCACGCACTGTTTACAAGCGTAAACAGTTCTATAGAACTGTTTATAAACAAATATGTTGGTGGATTTTGATGTGCAAAGACAACTGGGGATGGACTTTTTCACTGGAGGAAGTGTTATTATGGACTGGTTAATATTGGCTAGAAACAACAGTTTAAAGTAACAACACCTTAATGACAGATTTGTTTTTTATAAACATACAACATTTCACTTCTCAAGACCCTACTTGATGGACTGAAGTCATATGGATTACTTGTGGATCATTGCGATGGTTTTATCAGCTGTCTTGACGGCACCCATTCACTACAGAGGATCCACTGATGAGTGTTGTAATCAAACAAAACAGAAACAAACTCTTAAACATCTTGGATGGCCTGAGCGTGTACATTTTCAGCAAATTTTCATGTTTGGGTAAACATTGGGTAAATTTGAATGGTTAATGCACAGTCGCAATGGGGCAGATGAAGGCCGGTGGCCCTGAGCTCGGCCATCCAGATGCATTGTGGAAAAAGACAGCACTCAAACATAAAGCCATTCATCCCATTTACGATTCCGCCCCATAATTTATGACTGCTGCATATGAAACCTGTGCAGCATTTTCTGAGTGCACGCACTATAGTGCTTGGTAAATCAACATGACTGCTAACAGAGGACACTGTGTACAAGCCATCAGCACAAAACTGCAGCCCTGTGAGTGAAACTTAGCAGAACACAATCTCATATAAAACAGCTTACATACATTACAGGTGCATCTCAATAAATTAGAATGTCGTGAAAAAGTTTTTTTTGTAACTTATTTCAAAAAGTGACACTTTCATATATTTTAGATTCATTACATGTAAAGTAAAACATTTCAAAAGTTTTTTTTGTTTTAATTTTGATAATTAGAGCTTACAGCTCATGAAAGTCAAAAATCAGTATCTCAAAATATTAGAATATTTACATTTGAGTTTCAATAAAAATAATAATAAATTAAATAAATTCTGAGAATAAATTCTGGGTATCTCTTGTTCTTTGAAACCACAATAATGGGGAAGACTGCTGACTTGGCAATGATCCAGAAGACGAACATTGACACCCTCCACAAAGAGGGTAAGTCACAGAAGGTCATTACTGAAAGGTGTGGCTGTTTACAGAGTGCTGTATCAAAGCATATTAAATGCAAAGTTGACTGGAAGGAAGAATTTGGGTAGGAAAAGGTGCACAAGCAACAGGGATGACCGCAAGCTTGAGAATACAGTCAAGCAAAGCTGATTCAAACACTTGGGAGAGCTTCACAAGGAGTGGACTGAAGCTGGAGTCAGTGCATCAAGAGTCACCACGATCAGACGTCTTCAGGAAAAGGGCTACCAAGCCACTTCTGAACCAGAGAAAACGTCAGAAGCATCTTACCTGGGCTGTGGAGAAAAAGAACTGGACTGTTGCTTAGTGGTCCAAAGTCCTCTTTTCAGATGAAAGTAAATTTTGCATTTCATTTGGAAATCAATGTCCCAGAGTCTGGAGGAAGAGTGGAGAGGCACAGATTACATGTTGCTTGAAGTCCAGTGTGAAGTTTCCACAGTCAGTGATGATTTGGGCTGCCATGTCCTCTGCTGGTGTTGGTCCACTTTGTTTTCTGGAGTCCACAGTCAACGCAGCCATCTACCTGGAAATTTTAGAGCACTTCATGCTTCCTTCTGCTGACAAGCTTTATAGAGACGCTGATTTCTTTTTCCAGCAGGACTTGGCACCTGCCCACACTGCCAAAGGTACCAAAAGCTGGTTCAATGACCATGGTGTTACTGTGCTTGATTGACCAGCAAACTCGCCTGACCTGAACCCCATAGAGAATCTTGAATCATGAGAGACACCAGACCCAACAATGCAGATGACCTGAAGGCCACTGTCAAAGAAACCTTGGCTTCCATACCACCTCAGCAGTGCCACAAACTGATCACCTCCATGCCACGCCGAATTGAGGCAGTAATTAAAGCAAAAGGAGCCCCTACCAAGTATTGAGTACATATACAGTAAATGAACATACTTTACAGAAGGCCAACAATTCACTAAAAAGTTTTTTTTTATTGGTCTTATAAAGTATTCTAATTTGTTGAGATAGTGAATTGGTGGGTTTTTGTTAAATGTGAGCCTAAATCATCACAATTAAAAGAACCAAAGACTTAAACTACTTCAGTCTGTGTGCATTGAATTTATTTAATACACGAGTTTCACAATTTGAGTTGAATTACTAAAATAAATGAACTTTTCCACGACATTCTAATTTATTGAGATGCACCTGTATGTACCATTCTTGAGTCAAACGCTGGAAGTTACAGCACTGTAAACATTTTGTATCGCAAAACAAGAATACATGCAATCTGGGGCACTATTAAGGATGGTGCAGATTTATTTAAAAGCCTGACTGATGTCTTTTCATGCATATTCTATGACAGGTTGCTCTTATGTCACCCTCAGGATATATTGTGATGGACGTATGACTGTGATAATCAGGAGGTGTGTCAATCTGACTGAGACTGTGCAGTTTCTGAGATGGCTGCAAAGTGGGAAATATGACCAGCAAAATGACAAAGCAATTACAGAAATGTGACCTATTTCCGCTTCCAGACATATGCTGAAACAAGACCAACCTGTTATTCAAATGCAGTACATCTGACATCCCTTCACACTTCCAACAAGCCATCTATTTGTTCGTCAGCTTAATTGAGCAGAAAACACAAAAAGCTGTGACTGATGAGGCCGTCGATTTATATTAAGTGGCTGCTTTTTGTTGCCATACTTTGTCATTTATTGTGGGGACTTTTGGGACATGTCCTCTTTTTATCGTGCCCAACTTAATCATTTCATGAAATAAATTCTGATATACTATCCACTGATGTACATCAGTGGTTTAATTAAATACTAATAATTAGTAAAAAAAATAATTAGTAAAAATGCTAATAATTTTTCAAATAAAAAGACCTAGATTGTATATATATATATATATATATATATATATATTAATAATAATAATAAATAGTCATTTATAATCTAAACAAAGTACAATAATCTAAATATTTATATTTTATTAAATTAATTTTTTTTAATCTATTTTTACACAAACTACTGTCCCGCAGTTGTGAGATTACAAAAAGTCAGTGCACCCCAGCTGACCCAACTGTCATCGTCACTTTTTAAAACAAAGTGACAGCCATTGATGTATGTCACTAAATTTTATGTGTCGATTGTTTGACATTGGAGTTGTTTTAAAATCATGCCGCAGTTTACAATTTCTCGGTGAGGGAGGCCTGTGTTCTGTTGGCATGAAGGTCAAGGTCCACAGCAATACAGAGATACATCCATCTCACGCTGTCTGTCTCGTTACGCCTGAGAGCTCTTGACTCATCGGCCCATGTCGAATGAGAGGTGCGATCAGGAACAACGGTGTTTTTCATGTCTGTTATTCTCGCCTTGCCCTTTCTTTATTGTGTTTTTTAGAGCCTTGCATCACTTTTTTTTCAGGCTGTGAACTGTAGAGAGGGGTGTCTCTAAGCTTACTGACCCTCACCACACAAGGCTTGACAAAATTAAGAGAAAAGAAGATACCAGCATTACACTCCACGAACCGATCCCCTGCTGCGAGTCCACTGGGAGAAGCGCAGCAGCGACTGCACTTTAAAAACGGACAGACTGGAAGAGTCTGCTGACCTGAAACTGCCCGAGATCCTTCAGGGGATCTAACACAGAGTGACAAAGAGAATGAAGGTGCGATTACATTAGCGATATTTTGGTGAAATTTCATGTTTTTAATGTTAATGGTTTAGTTAGGCATGAAGTATTAGTGTGATTAACTTGAGCCCCATGCAGAATCTATGTGGGGGGAAAAATATATCAAATGCGCTGATTCCTATGGAAATTATTGGATTCCAAGCACAAACTCGGACTCGATAAAGAGACATAAGTTCTGAACTTACACTACAGTCAAAAGTTTGATCAACCGCATTAAATCTACTGTATTACAAACAACAAAAAAGGGAATTATTAGTAACCAAAACAAATCAAAACTATATATTAGGAGTACTGCTTTTTAAACAGCATGTTTCTATGTAGTGCTGGGCATCCATTTTCTGCTTCTCTTTTAAGGCCCCGATATACTTCTTTTTCATTTTTTGTTTAAAGGGAAAGTTCACCCAAAAAGGAAAATTCTGTTTTCATTTACTCACCATTGTGTCATTTCAAACCTGTATGAGTTTCTTTCTTCTGTTGAGCACAAAAGAAGATATTTTGAAGAATGTTAGTAATCAAACAATTGACGGTAGCCATTGACTTCCATGGTTTTGTTTTTACTATGTAAGGCAATGGCTACCGTCAACAGTACTGTAAAAAATGACAGTGATGAGAAAACAGCAGTTACGAAAGCAGTTAATCATAGCAAAGTGGATATTTTTGCACAAGCGATTTCCAGAAGATTTCCACATCACAGAAGGCGGAGCCCCAAAGCACATCTACTGACTACATAATCACTAGGGGCCAATGGTAATTTAAAGGTGCTTACCAGCCAGAGGAAACTTTTCCGGAAATGTTTGCTTGATAAGTGGTTTTGAACTTTCAAAACAAACTCCAAACAAACCTTTTATTGTTCGACACACCAGTTCATTCTTCGATTTTGCTTGAAGTATACTGGAGCATTTATAGTCCAACCCATGCATTAAAAAACTGTTCTGTAAATAAATTCATGAATGGGCATAACTTATATTTGTCTAAAAAAACTAATTTCGAGCATTTAAGCCTTTAGATGAAAGTATTTTTATGATTATGAGAAGCATAAATTTAGTCAAGTGGGTCCAAATTTTCACTGGTAATGTAAGTCATTGGTGGTCATAGTAATAAATGATGTTTTATATGTTCTCCTCATCTCCTCTCTCTGGCGTAAGATTAAGTCAAGTTAACAAGCACTATCAGTGCAGATCAGGGTGAATGATTAGCTAACTCTTAATTTTCTATCCTCTAATGATCTTTCATCCCACCTCTCTCTCACACTCATACTTTCTCTCAATCAGGCCAGCATGCCATATTCACACACACAATTTAATGAATGGTGAGCGAAACCACTTCCAAAACTTCAATTAGTGTACAAATAATTCAAACGTTTGGAAAATTAGCAGCATACAGAAAGTGTCCAGTTTCATTCTTCACATAAAGGTTTTCCTTCAGTTTCAGGCACTCAATTATTTTTCATTTAAAATTTGAAGGTCACATTAAAACTGATTTGGAAACTAGGCATAAATAAACTGTACTGCAACTGTGCTGTTAGTTAACACGCAACCCCAAACAAGAACAAATATGTTCGTATTATAAATGTAGATGTTACACATACTGTATACTAGGGGTGGCACAGTACATGTATTCGTACCGAACCGTCACGGTACAGGCATCTCGGTTCGGTGCATGAGGCCTTACGACGAATACAGACAATTCACCCCCAATCCAGAAGAGGGTGCCCGCAGCAATGCAACGCTGTTTGATAATCGCCAGCAGAAGAACGGTGAATGGGTGACACAGAGGCGGGTGAGCTGTTGTTTGGCTCACTGTATTTTATTTTGATAAAGTACCAACTGGCTGTCAAGTTAGCAATGCTGGAACTGATATGTTTTGTGTGTGTGTGTGTGTGTGTGCAGGTGTGCACGCGCTCGCGCTCCGGCGCGATCACTTCAACCGTTTCCTTATACCAGCCGAATCAACTTTAAACACTTATTGTCTTATTAATAATCACTGTATAAATGTCTGCTTTTATTTGTGTACATTTACAATGAAAACAAAACAGATTTTATATATATAACATGTAATAATATGTAGTATTGTCACATCTAGATGGATTTTTTTTTTAATTTGCACTACTGTCTGTTCAAAATAAATGAAAAGAAACCGAGCATAGTTGATTTTTTTTTTTTTCATGTTGTACCGAAATCGTATCGAACCGTGACTCCCGAACCGTGACATCTGTGTACCATGCCACCCCTACTGTATACATAAAAGGCATGTATAGCTTTTCATAGGTTTTAAGGTAAAATGAATTTTAAAAGGGCATATTTTCAGTCTAGGATGTGGAAGGAAAACCTTTTTTCAACATGACAGCACCAAAGAGTTCAATCTGTTCAATTTCTAGTGACTTCAGTGGCAGCATTTTCTTCAGTACTATTGTGTATCATGAATGTAACTATGGGGTACAAAGACCTCACATGACAAATCACTAGCTGAACTTTCTCAAAATTACTTTTCAAACAGTTGCCTACTGTGACAGTGCCATATACACTATAGTGGTAGAGATGGTATCAGATGGTTATACTTCTACAGCATACTCTGATATATATATATATATATATATATACACACAATGGAAACTGAATGATTACACTAGCCTTATCAGGACTCAAAAATAAGGATTTTTTCCCCCCATCCTTTATTTGCCCCACCACAAAAAAAGTAATCTTTTGCTGGGAAGGGGTGGCACAAGAGTCAAAACATTACTGATTGGTTTGTCATGACATTTTAAAGACTATCACAAGCAATTTCATGTTTTATAAAACTTAATCTATATTAGCTAGCTAAATAAAGTTATCAGCTGAACTAGCGATATCAAAGAACATAACATTTTCAATGCAATTAACGATGCACTGGCCCAAAATGTTACAGTTCTGTCATCTGACTGAGATGAAACTCTCACACCGAGCCATGCATCAAGACATCCTTAATATTGAGCCAATCACATATCGCTGTATTTACAGAACATTGTACTCAATATACTTGTCCAAAACACCTGTCCGAAAGTGCTCTATGTGCATTCTTGTATTTGTGTTTTGATTGTAAATGGCCTTTACCTTCATTACAGAGTTCACAGCCTTCGCATGCAGTTGTTGTAAATAATAACAATATATAAATAAAAAAGCTTTTTAAAGTTTTGTGATTGTATGTCAATTTTCCACTTCCTTCTGCGCTTTTGTTGTTTTCTTTATTCAAAAGCATTCACAGACGCGTTTTGGGTCCACTGCGCTGTGTAAACATCCATTTCTCAATGCAAACATGTGATAAATTGACGTCTTTTTAAGACACAATGTCTAGTTAAAATAAGTTCACACTTTTAAAACGTGACTAGAAAAAGCAGGCAGCACAAGATCTGTGCGAACAAAGAATTTTGCAGCTAATAAAGCTTTCTCAAAAGTAACTTTTATGACCAATGAGACAACAGAGATATGTGATGTACAAAGAACATCAAGGTAAATATTTATCTAAATCCTAGTTAAGTAAGTGGTGAGACAAGGAAGTCATTTCATTCACAAAATGTCATCCTCATCACAGTGTGCTGTTAAACACAAAACATAATTTCAGAAATGGAAATGACTGTGTTGGAAATGTTCACAATGTTTCAGAAAAATAACATGATGCATGTAGCCTACAGTATACACTGATGGATGTTGTTAGTGGATAAATTAAACAAATTAGTGAAAGTTTGAGAGTTTATTTTTCTAAAAGTCCACAAGGCCAAAAGTGCCCACAGAAGAAACACCAATAAACAACCTGTGTCTAATTAGCCAGTTGGTAAAAGTAGGCCTTGGATTTTAGCAATTTGTGAATTATTTATTTGTGCTAATAATAAATATACTTCCAAGCCACTTGCAAAAATAGATTTCTCAGTGCTTTTTATCAACAGATTATCAAATGCAGAGGCATAGCAAGGGCTATAAATTGGAAAGGCATGTCGAAGTTCAATGTGTGTCTTTCAGCAAATCAGTTAGGACTACTGGGTGAGCCTCACATCCCTTTATTAATATGTATGTGCAAATCTGATTAAACCTGTTGTGAGTTTACTGTATTATTTTACACAAAAGGTTTGTAAGTGTTTTTTCTCATCGCTTCAATTCCCTGAGTTTGTTTGTCCTTCAATACATCCCACAAAAGAACACAAAACTTTCAAAAATGCATCCAAAATTGAGGCTCTGTGTGGACAGTAATGAAATCAGCGGATTTTGAGTTCAACTTATGTACCTGGGAACTTTTCCAGAGTTCAAAACACTGGAGGAGGTGATGAAAACATTACTAACCCAGATAATGATGAGTAATATTTTCAGTGGCTGCACGTCTCCGTGTGTGCAAGTAGCCTCAGGTTGATAGCAGATTTTGGATACAAAGTTCAAGATGTAATTGAATATATAACTAATTTTGTGTATTGCACACTATTTTTTTACAAGCTGCCCTGTGGATATGATGTGCAATATGAACATTTTCTAAAAGCACTTGTCAACCGTGACACAGATCTGCTCGGTATTAATAACATTTTGCATTAAGCACAAAACTGTGACTTTCAGATTCCAGATATTAAAGATTATTCTAGAACATAAAAATGCATAACGACTCCAGAGTAGGCTACTACAGTAATATAAAACTCCAATTGTGTAAAGTCGTGACTTTAGCATGCCAGATGAACAGTTTATTCTGACTGAATATGTTGTGTGTCTCTCGTTAACAATCATGACCATATTCTACATTTGAAAATGCACTGAGAAGCTTCCACTCCAGCCTGCTTCTTGCAAATGCTAGTTGCCTAGCAATGCAATCGCTGATTTTATGGTCTGTGAAGTTCGAAAGAGCCAGAGAGAAAGACACAAACTGAGAGAGAGAGATATCGAGAGATAGCAAAAGAGAGAGAGAGACTAAATGGATAAAGAAAGACAGAGAGAGACGGGGGTGGGAAAGCATTTGAATATTATTTCAAGCGATTTTCTTTCAAATCTGATACTGATAAATCCAGAGAATACTGTATGACGATGACTGTATGATATGGGAAACATGTAACATATTGATCTGTTTATTTGCACATACGGAGATAAGGAATGCTGTGGGATCTTCATCTATAGGCTACATCAGGCTATAATGAATGTGCTACCGGTTTAGATGATTATGAGACACACATGATTTAATATAGAGATCTAGAATCTTCTCCGTTCCAGGTCTGTGTTTTTGTCTTTACAACACATGAGACCTTACGTTCCTTCCTTCAGCACATACTCAGAGCGAGTGAGAGACAGCCAGGGCTCATCTTAGATCCTAATCTCCCAAGGCTCGCCTCCACGAGGAAGTTCTCTTTAACCATTCTACGGTTTTCCTCTCTTATCATTTCAGCCTCCCTGTACCACCTCAGAGAAGAGCCAAGTTCAAAGCGCCATTCAAAAGCCGTCGCTGTAAAAGAGGAGCAGGAAATCTAATTAGTATGAGCGACAAAGAAATTAAAATAACCTGAGCTGTATTCGTGGCACTGAGGTTATGGACATCGTCACGCTGCAGGCTGAATATTAAAACAGGCCTTTTCTGTATGTGACAGAAGAGTTCTGACTCAGGTGACAGAAATCAGGGCCAATGGTTTGTCCAAAAGGGCTGTATCATTCATCTTCCATTTAGTTTAATGAAGTCTTATAACCCAGGGCTTATTACATTGAGGAATAACGAGGAATCTTGGCTTTGGTTATGTGGTTATTGGACTATGAGCTGGTTTCTTACCAGGACACTATAGGACACAGCTGTTTTGCAATTTACACTGCTCATACACTTTACCTGGGTTAACAATTAATCCTGAGTATTCATAAACTGATGTTTCACGCTGTACATTCATAAATCCTTCATGTTCTTATTTGCATATTTGTCAGTGTCACTGATTGGTCGAATGCAGGACATGGCTCTAGCACTGAATGGACTTTTCGGTGGACTATATATTTAAGAATAAAACAGACTCTTCTTCACTTCAAATCCCATTTTCTGTCATCATTTGGCATTTTTCCCCTCAAATGCTTATTCTCTACAAACAAATTATGTTGCTGCAAGCTCAAACCAAATATACTCTGTGCCATCTTATTTGAAACATAAATGTAAATCCAAATTTACACTTGTTTTCTCTGCTGATTCTGTGAGTCGTTTGTTTGTGAATTATTGACATTTCCTTTTTGACAGCCCACAATTTCCAGTCAGCACTTAGGGAGACTGTAAAATCTTAGCAAGTACTGGAACAGCCACTCCGACACTCCAGTTACAGACTCTCTAGGATCTCCTCAAATGCACAAGCAGTGATGAGTTTTCTGAGTTACAAAAAATGTTTCAGAAATACTAACTATATTTAAAAAATACTAAAAAAAAATATTGTATGTATTTGGGGTTTTGCATAAATGTATGCCTGGTCACATTCTTCTTATGAGATCAGGTTTACAAATATGTCAGCAAGCAAGCAAAGATGAGAAGGGGCTCTCATGTCACATGAGCTCATAGGTGTTTTGAGCACAAGTGGCTGGCAAAAGTGGGATGTTGTTCATTTCCATATTTAATTTGCAGCCTTTTTCTTCCTTAGACTAGGGCTGGAGAAAAACATCAAAATAAACGAACAATGCTGCCACATTACAGGCTCGCACACAGCAGGAGTGTCACACACGCATGAATGCATTTACAAAACTGAACAGTAATTTGAGAACTGCTACCATAGTCGAGAGAGATTCAAGAGACACTGAGCAATTAAAAATGAAAAACTCCATTTGGACTCCTGTCTTATCTCACTTTCCTCCTCCACTCTTACCTTGTCTCACTCTTTATCTCCTATTGCTGTCATGTCTCCATCTCCCTCCCCACTTTTGTCCAGTTTCACTGTCCCTCTTCACTCTTGCCAAGTCTCATTCTCATTCTGCACTCAACACGCCTTTTCACTGTTTATGACAAATGACAGACAAAATCATTCATTTTCAATGAGTTCTAACCCACTGTGGTTGTCAGATCAAAAGTGGATCAGTCATTTTGGATAGAAGCATCTGCCAAATGCATAAATATAATAGAGACAGTTTGACTACACAATATGCACCATCCTCCAAGACCTTGTTTGTGAGATGGAAATTAATATACATTTTTAAAAATATATATATTTTTATTCTAAACACTCAATACTTACATAGAATGGCCATAAATATAGATTTATATTGTTTAACACTGTACTTACTGTAGGATATCCCATCATACACTATCAGAAATAAAAGGTACGAAAGCTGTCACTGGGGCTTTGCCCTCTACTAAAATGTACCATTTGGGTATGTACCATTTATGGGTAAATTAGGTATAAATAGTGTACCTTTTGTAAATCAAAAATTTGTATCAAAATTATTGGTGGTCATTTGTTCTGTAATCATCCAACCACGATCATATGTTTTTTAGCCATTTAGAAGATTTTTTTTTTTCAAAGCAACCCAATAAATATAGGGTAAATGCTCTTTGTTGCAATCCTTTACTGAAGGCATAAACAGAATCATGGCAGCTTCACAGCAAAAAGTTCATAAGACTGCCACTAGGGGGCGAATTACGACAGCTGTTTTCAGGGGTCATAGATCGTGAAAAAGTGACTTCACAATCCCACTTTAATCTTGTCCTGTCTAATTCCCCCTAACAAGATTATGCATTGATTCCCCATCCCTTTCAAACCCTCTTTCCAACTCTGTTTTACTGGTTGAGCACAAAAAGAAAGCTAAAATTTGCAACTGCAAAGCAAATCTGCAAAGCAACCTTTTAAAGATTGCATCCAGTAAAGTTAAATCATTAACCACCTAGCTCAGGATGGTGTGATGATATTTAAATCATAAGATTTGCTTTTAATAAAATGCATCATGTAAAAGTGAAACCCGACAATGAAGGTTTCTCAGTGGCAAAGGAAAAACTGCAGCTATCAGCTGTGATTTATTTCTGTCACAAGATTAAACACTGCACTTTGAAAAAGTGTGTCATTGCCAGCTGGTGATTTCAGACAGATCTCCAGCTTAGATGGCGCATTAGTCACCTATGACCTTCACACACCATCTAACATCTTCAGATCCACAAGTGTTCTTTGGTGGCTGATTCCTTCTTTCTGTTTGCATCTGCCTGAGTTTTTTTCTACATATGCAGCAGACTGAAGTATACTCAGGGAAACACAGGACTACTTATCAATCAGAGAATGTGAACAAACTCAATCTCCTGAACATCAAAACATACCACGCAACCTGTGTTTGATCTTTTCTGGCATCCTGATGTTGCTCAAATCATTTCATGTCTAACAAGAAAGATCAAATCTGACATTCAGAAATCTTTTTAACACACATTCATGATGTGTAACATTAAAAAAAATGTGCATTTAAGGTTTTGTCTTTGAGAAGTTAATTGACGGCAAAAAGCATCAACAATGAGAAGCTTTTTTCTGCTGTAAAAAAGCATTTGACACCATTCAACATTTAATAGCAGGACGACCCAGAAGACCCCAAAGTTTCTTTCCAATGCACAATATTTCTGTAATGAATTTGTGAGCAGTCTGCCGAACCCCAGCTAAGAGGATGTGGGACATGAATGTTTTATCGTTGTGAGCTTGAAATCACATCACATGCCAGCGATGCGTGCCGCTACTTTGGAGAATTACATAAACGCAGTAAAAACATCTTCATGCTAGCAAGTGCAGGATGAGGCAAAAATGAAGAACATTTCACCAAAATGTAGTCTCTGCTCTGTAATGACATGTTCCTCAGCGAAACCGATTGAGTCTGCCCCGTCTGAGTGGGTCATTATATATTTAAAACGCCGGATTTGAACACAGGGAGCTGTTTTTTCTTCATCTTCCATGTTTTTAGGGGAGGTTCTCGTCCTAATGACATTTCGAGGTGGGTTAGGAGCTGTTAAATTCTAATCCTGTGAACTGGAGCAGATTAAGACATCCTACAGATTGCCAGAGCGAACAAACACTATTGGTTTTAGCAATTAAGGATCGCAAGGATGCTTGTTGTCATGGATATAAATGGGAATGAAGTCAATGTTCCTCCAGGAAGGATACATAATAGCATTAGCATTATTGCAACCGGTTCCAGGCAAAGCTTCACTTAGATAACTTTATGAAACCCTGTCACTGTCAGCACAAATAACGTGGAGCTGCTAGTTTGCGATCCTGTTGACTGTTCTTTGATCCTCAACACCTGGAAGTCATTGTTATTCAGATGTTACACCTGTGACACATTCTGTCTGGTTCAAATAGATGTGTTGAAACACAAAAGTTGGAGTGAGCCCTTCTCCGTCGCATCAGCAGTTGCCATGGTGACAGTGCACCTGCAGGTTGAGGGTGAATCTGAGGCCTTTACATGTGTCATTTTCTCTTACAGAACATGTAAGTGATTGGTCGAAAGAGGCTTACAGCTGACCTCAGACGTTCTCATAGACTTTCTAGCAGTGTTGTGGGAATTATGACGTCGCTGGGATTTATTAGAATCTTCGGCAGATGTTATAATGCCAGGAAAGCAGCAAGGCAAAAGGCGATTTTTGCTGTAACTGCATCCAGACATCATCAACTTCATTGTTTTTCTCAGACTCATCTGTGGCAGATGTTCTACAGAATCTGATGTGGAACGAGTCTCAGACGACGTGCACATGGACCACCAACTGTCTGTTCGCTCACTGTCTGATGCATATGGAACACAAAAGTGGCAAGTGCTGACTAAAATCGCTACTTCATATCTGTTTGGCTGACTTTCCATTTCATATTTTATTATTTAGTAATATATTGTTATATAAATATTATTACCATTTAAAATAACTGTTTTCTACCTAAATATATTAAAATGTAAGGTATTTCTGTGAAGAAACATTTCATATTATTATCACAGTTGAAAACAGTGCTGTGTAATATTTTTGTGGAAACCACATTTTTCTTTCATGAATAGAAAATTCAAAAGAACAGGATTTATTTAAAATATAATTTATTTGTAACAAGTAAGAATCTTAACTGAATAAAAGGAAAGAATCTTAACTGAAATCCTTGCTGAATAAATGAAAAAAAAAAAAAAGTTTGAACCCTGCAAAACTGTTTTCAAACTCTATTCAAATGATCCACACTGTATATTATTTATTATTAATAATTCTTTATAGATTTTTATATTTAATATTATATTCATTTTATTATTTGTATTGCTAAATAATATCATTTTTGATTGGTCGCTGTACATGTTTGTCACATTATCTATTTCTGTCAAACTTAAAATTATTAAGACAATAAACAGAAATAAGTAAAAGTCTGGCTATTCATTTGTATAAGAATAATGGTACCCATCTGAATCCACTGCTTTTAATAATATTTTGATTTGAAATGGGTGAGATTCATACCTGAATTTCACATGTAGGCCCGAGGCTTAGCATGTCAGAGCACATGTTAACTGACGGAGCAGAACACTGACATTTGAATCCATCTTGATTGGAATTCTCAGAACTGAAGTCAAGCTTTTCAAGTTGTCATACCACATTAAAATTACATAGGAGAGTTTAATTATTTTCCTGAATTTTTAAAACTAGCTGTCATATTGTATTATTAGGCCTTATTATATTATTGTGTCATCTTATATTCATGTTATAGTGTAATAAATATAATTCACAGGTATTCACTGAGGTCCTTGACTCAACTTCCAGCGAGTTACATATCAGCCATTACCAGAATCAAAGCTGGCAGTTTCAAAATGGTTCAGCCAATCATAAATTACCTCTCCAGAGCTCCTGAAGCTTTTCTCTCACAGGTGTATCTGAGGAAACCGTATGGGCCTCAAAACATGTTCCTTAATGATGTGCTGGAAAATCCACAAGAGGAAATGGTTTGTGTTGTATGTAGGAATGGGAATTGGGAGGAATTGGGAAGAATGTAATGATTTGGGTTCCAGTTATTCGGTTCCACAATTGTAGAGTAGAGTAGTAAAGCAGGCTGCCTGCAATAACAGAAATGCAATTTCATTGTTATAATAACATTAATCTATGTTTTATTAAATACAAATGACAAAACCCATAATCTACATTTTATATGCATGTTGTCATATGAACAACCAGTCAAACCTGGCTCATTTGGAGTGTTCGTTTCAGAACCTGGCGTGTTTTCTTCCTTCATTTTCTTTCCCTGCACCTAAATAATCATCCCAAGATCGCCTGAACGAGGTGGTCTCAGCCAGATTGAAAACAAACTCTGGAGCTTTCGATTGTGGTGAGAAAGCAATCCAGCCCAACGGACCAACAAATCAAGCTGTATCATAATCCATAATGGGAAATGTGTTACGTAAAATGCTGCAGTGTTTGATTCTGTGGGTGAGCACATTAGTTATCGCAGTTGAAAACCAAAGAGAGCCTCTTCATCTAAACTGTTGTGTAATTACTCTTCTCCGAAACAGGTGCATTACAAGAATGTTGTCCCGAAGAAGCCTTGATTCCCGCTCTACCTGGTAAGTCAGTTAGAGCGGGAATGAAGACTTTGTCAGGACAGCATTCTTGTAATGATGCCTACATTCACAATAAGCCCGCAGAGCTAACTTCTTGATGGATGAAGCTATGAAGAACAGGTGTACTCTGACCAATGAGAGGACAGTTTTATTCATATGCAAGATGCATCTTGCTTGCATAAACACATTTTGGTTCGTTCTGAAATGTTGCCTTGTGAAAGCGAAACTGAACCAAGAGGAAAATGCAACATTGTAACAAGCCCCTGTTTTGGAAAAAAGCAAATGATATACAGGTCTGAAAACGGCCTTGCTGTATGGGTCTGATTCACAGAAATACCTATAAAGACTTATAAAAAGAACCGGTTTATTAAGAGTTGTTCTTTCAGGGATGGGACTACAAAGCCAAAGGAACAGTTTGTTTTTCAACCTGAACGTCTGGTATCAGAACCATTTTAGTGGATAAGAAGTATGAGACTATTTTAATAACAGTCATTTATAAAAAATAAAAAATAATCAATTCCAAACCCTACTCAAAATAACTATTTTTGGTTATTCTTTTATGAAGACTAATTAACACAGGTAAATAGGATACATTTTGTAACGTCAATAATACTTTTCCATATTTCTTTCACATTTCCTATACTCACATAGTCTTATATACCTAAGACTATGTTACATTCACACTAAAGTCAGTGTCAGAGGACTGACTGTAAGCCAATGCAGAGGTGTGTGATGAGAAGCGAGTGAGAAGACAAGACGATTTATCACCGTTCATTACCTCAGTACCTTTTTTAGTACAGGAAAATTTGGATAGACTGAAAAGTTGGACTTAACTTTAGAAATCTGGGTTATTTAGATTTAGTGTTGTTTTCCACTTTGAAAATAACATTTGGAAACGTATTTATGTCTTACACAATTTAATTTCTTTCAGTCCATCATTCATTCTTAGTGAATCCCCCCTGAAAGATGAATGTACTTATCTGCCAATTTCTGCAAATAAATATAGAAAATTAATAAAATTGTCAGTGTTTGTAAGAGCCTTTTGCTCTTAATCCAAATGCTTACATTCTTCTTTACATTGTATATTCTTTCAGTTACTCTCTTTCTTTGTCTCTGGATCCAGTGACCTAAACAAATTAAGGGCAAACAGGACAGATCGATAGTGTTTTATGTGTTTTCACCTCAGCAGGACACCCCATGGTGCAGAAAATACTTTTTCTAATTAGACTTAGACCCTTAATGGCTCTGATTTTGGCCTGAGAAAAGAAAGAGCGATGCCAGTCTAATTGTCTGGTGATGCAATGTTTTAATTAGATAAGTTAACAGGCAGGCAGTATTCTCCACTGGCGTCCCCGTCATTAACTATATTCATTATCCCTACGGCTGCAGTGACGATTGATCATGACAGATCACACGGAGAGACTCAGGCCGGAATCCAATAAGATCCAACGTCCTGAACCAGAGGTGCAGTATTAAACGACTGTTAGAGCAGATGAAGGAAGACTGATAATGCACAACAGCCAGCGACCCCAGATAAACAGCTCGGTTTAACAGATTTACATGATATCCCATCTAAATACTTCTGCGGCTCTGAGATGCTATCATCCCATCAAAATATTTTATGCCAAAATATTTTATCTGCAGGGGAAAAGATCAAAGCTCTTAATCATAATGTCAGTATTTAAAGGATGAAAAATGGTGTTGTTTTTGTTTATTTATGTACTTTTGAAGTATGCAAAAATCTAAATGTAACTTTCCTCTCAAGCAAACCGATACATCTTTTGATCTGTAAATCATAAGAACTCTATTTTAATTATGCATCATGAGTAATGCTGATAAAAGACAACATATTCAGGTTCAATGTATTATTTTTATGATGGATGTCTGGATTCAGTGCTGGGGTCAATACAGCCACTTCACTTTGGATTGTGGGTAAATTGTGTTTCTAACGAGCCCAATAAACCAATTAGGGGATTTCATGCTAAAGCACACACGTGTCAATAAGCTATTAATGAAGACAGAGGAGGAGAAAGAAACAAAGCAACAGGTGCCACATAAAATATTACCAATTCTTTAGTTCTTTCAAAAGGAACTGGCTTAAAGTCTTTAAGCGTTAGTACTTATACTCAAAAAAAGTCTACAAGCTGCCATATTTGCTCATGACATTCATGTTCTACATCTAAGTTTTTTCTAAGCCATTCACCTGATCAACTCAGATAACTGAGACATGCTATTCAGCAAAACTGGTTTCTGCCACGAAAAAATAATAAAAAAAGTAATTTTCTCGCAATTTGGGAGGGGGGGGGGGCATAATGGTGAGATAAACTCAGAATTGCAAGATGTTAACTCACAATTTTTAGAAAAAATAATTGCAAGATGGTTGCTTGCCGTTGCAAAATATAGATTTGCACCAAAAAAAGGCAGAACTGTGAGATAAAAAAGTTGTAATAACTGGTTTTATTTTTTATTCTGTGACAGAAACTGACTTCTTGGTTGTACTACAAAACTTTTAGCTTCCTGCAAAAAACAAAGTAATAGTTATCGTTAAAAATAATAAAAACTATAATAGCATGTCCCCTCATTAACAACTCAATTAACAACCATTCTATATTTAATGTTATGTGTCAGACTCTCTGAAATGATACCATGCATTTAGATGAGTGTTCTGAATCACAGATCCTAGCCTGATGTTGACAGCTACTGATGTTGTTGTTGCAGTTCTCAGTGTTCTGGATGGTGCCTTTAATGTTCTTGTTAAAACCTTGCTTGTTTTTAAATGTGGTAGAGAATAAAAATACAGAGGGGGTCAGGTAAGGGAAAATATTACAGGTAATTGTTTTCAGTTTGACAAAAGATGTATATATATAATCAACGAATAAATAGAAGCTCCTGGCTCCTGGTTACTAAAGTATTGGCCAAATGAATCGATGGGAACTGCTTATGCACATTGAGCTTTAATCTGGCTGTCCAGCGGTATTCAATAGTCACTGTCTGCTAATAAAAATGCTGCAGATGAATCTCTGTGACAGAAAAGTATTAACAAGGTTGGACATAATATTGAAGGAACAGAACTGTTAAGTTTTTTGTAATTATAAAACTGATCTTGGCCTGATTGAAGCATTTAGCCATAATTTCTCACCCTTGTTTTATTCTGAACTTGACCATTTTCTTTAATAACATGCTGTTTTTTTTACTTATGCAGTCACAATTATTGGAGCTTCTCAAGCTTCCAAAGGTATGCAAAAGTATCATAAAAAGTATCAAAGTAGTTCACACTGATTTGTGCAAGTATTCACCTTTTTTGTTGCACAGAAGAAATAAATCATATGGATTTGAGACGACATGAGGGAGAGTAAATAATGACAGAAGTTTGATTTTTGAGTGAACTTTTCATTTAAATGATCTGCCACAGTCTTTACTCGTAATCTTCCTTCCCACTATAGAGTCTTTTCACAAATTGCTGTGTCAATAAAACTAACTGAATCTTGGAAAGAGACTGTAACAGACTCATTAAATTGCAGAAAAGCCGAGCGAGACGGTGCTACGTGACCAGAAATGTCTGATGTGAGTCAGTGGGTCGGTATGCACACATTTCATACTTTGTTCATTTCTTGTTCTGAATACGCATGTGATCGCAAGCTGTCACAGAAATGTATGAAACAGATCATTGGCATTCATGAAGCAGAAATGAACAGTGTTAGTAAATGTTCAACAGTGTGAGCATCTCTACTTTTCATGGTTTGTAACCGCTTTCATAGTGTAACCATCTTTGTCTGTCAGCATTAATCAATGTTTTGACAGTGTATGCTTTTTGAAAATATCTATAAAAAATATTCAGTAATGAGGGCATCTGTTTATTTTCTCGGCAGAGTAAATTATGTTTTTTAGTGTTTGACAGTTTTGTTTTTGCATGGTATTATTAGGAGAAAAGCTATCAAAGCTATCAAAATATAATATTCATCTAAGACAGTGTTATAATAGTTTACTAAAACTAAAACCATTAAACCATTTTATTTCATGAAATGAAATAAACATTATCTGAAATAAAATAAATATTTTATTTCAGCTAGTTTCCAGGGCAACATTTCACATTTTTATTTAGTTTAACTTGATGCACTAAAATAAATAAAAATAAAAATAAAATGCCTAAAAAATAATAATAAAAAAACTAATAAAAATGACAAAAACACAAAACAAAATTACTAAAACCTAAAATTAACTAAACTTAAAATGAAAACTGGGAAATGTGAACTATAATAGTATCTCAGTGATTTTTAAGATAAGTAGATGCATAAATCAGTTATGCAGGTCAATGCAGCTGACCAGGGTTATATTTTAGTATCATTTTTTAGATTTTTTTTAACACTTTACAATAAGGTGTCATTTGTTAACATTAGTTAATGTATTAACTAACATGAACAAACAATGAACAATGCATTTATTACACTATTTATTAATCTTTGTTAATGTTAGTTGATGAAAATACAGTGCTTCATTGTTTGTTCATGTTAGTTAATACATTAACTAATGTTAACAAACACAACTTGTGATTTTAATAATGCATTAGTAAATGCTGAAATTAACATTAACTAAGATTAATAAATGCTGTAGAAGTATTGTTCATTCTTAGTTCATGTTAACTAATGTTGTTAACTAATGAACCTTATTGTAAAGTGTTACCGTTTATATATATATATATTAGTTTTTATTAGTTTTATACATTTTGTTTTAATTTCAGTTAAAATGTTTGTATTTTTGAAATGTGATTTCTATTTGTATTAGTTTTTGTATTTTAAATTTGTCTGCATATTTATCATTCATTTTTATTTCAAGTTTTTGTTTTCATTATTTTAGTGGTCACACTTTATTTCTCGCAATTAACAAACCAGTAACTAAAACTTTTGCCTCAATAAACTCCTAATTTGCTGCTTATTAATAGTTAGTGTGGTCGTTGCTAAGTTTATGTATTGAGTTGGACTAGGGATGTAGTATATGTGCTTTTTATGTACTAATAAACAGCCAAATGTTAATAATATAGGCATGCTAATAAGCAATAGTTAATAGTGAGAATTGGTGCCTATACTAAAGTTTTACCATTTTAGTACATAAAAATAAATTAAATAAAACACTTCAGTTAAAGTGTATTTGAATTACCACAAATTGTTTTATGGTTTTAGTTTTAGTTTACTATAGTAACCCTGCAGCTGACTGTACATTATCTCTTGCATGATTCCAAACTTTATTAGGCTAATTATTATTTCTACCTCATCTTGTTTGGCCCGTACCTTAAAAACCTCCATTTCAGCGCTTCCTCATCATCCAAACACTTCCAGATCAGCATGTTTGATATAATATATTAGCATTGTCCCCTATCACCTCTGAAACAGAGAAGTGCCCTACGTTTTGATAAGCTGGGACTGATTTAGAAGGAAGATATAATGATTATCTGTCCGTCAACAGAAAAAGAAATGTTTTAAAACCCAATTTTCTCACTTTCAATTACCGGCCCATGAAGGGGAGGCAGAGAGGGGTTTGAAGAAATGAGCCGTGTGACTTCAGTCCACTGCAGAACTGTCTGAGTGAGTGAATGAGGTACTTAGCCTCAGTGAGCCTCTCATTCTCATGGCTCATTTTCAGCATTATTTTATGTTGACGAATGATGGCTTCATGAATATTTATATTTGATCTATTTAGCCAAAAATGAGCAGTAGGCTAATTTATTGCAAATGCACACATTTTATAAATTTCTATCTTAACTGTTCAATACATTAATACCACAAAAGTAATTTCATATAGAGGGTAGATTGTGAAAAAATATGCTTAATATTCAGTTGCCGTGCAAAATGTGATTGCGGCTATAAGTGATGGGGTTTTAAAGATTTTTGAAAATTTAAAATGAGTATTCCATTATTAAAATTTCTTTTGAGGTCTGGTTTTGCCAAAGGCAGATTGCAAATGTTCATGAGCAATCATGAAACCTAAACCCATCTGTGACATCACATCCTTTCTGTGTGGGCCTTTATCAGGTGCTTGGCTTTGCTGTCAGTTATCAGTTTTCTATAAGCCTGTATGTATTTTTTTTTCTTTCATTTGGGTCTGTTTCCTCTCCTCCTCATCTTTTGAGTTTACATAATGCTATAATGTAGGACACTGGCCGCCAGAAGCAATATCTCTCCTTGGAACACTTGCGAGTGTGAATGGGGAGGATCTATTTCAGGAAGTGGGTTAATGGTAAAAGGAAGTAGATTAATTTTTATGAATAAACAGCATTATTTGTGTCATAAGCTGTGTCCAAATTCCTGAACTGAATTTGATGGTTCTCAACCGCTGATGAAGTACCTTCGTTCTGCAGGTGTGTAGAATAAATACATTCCCGGATATACTACATTTGCCATATTGCCAATCAGTGTCCTTTGACAGTCTACAGGTATGTTTTTTGTATACTTGAAAAAATATTTGATAAAAAAGCTGCTTACCTTATTTTTCAGCTTTCGTATCTGTTGTCTCCTCAGCTTGCCTCTGTTGATTACTTCAGAATCTCAGCTTATACACACTGTAAAGATTTTTTGAAGTTGTGAAACTGAACTGTTTTACAAGAACATACTAGTCTTTATACTTAAGGTGTCATGTTTAATTCAGTGTGTCACTTGCCATTTCATTGCAATTGTTTTTTAACTTTACTAGCGATTTCTGAGTGAAAACCTTACACCCATTTATTTTTTTTATCCCCAGTGGGTTATCAGGTATTTTTGCATGCTGTTGATAGTGTTGCCTACAGGTGAGAAAACCACACTAAGGAAATTTATAATAAAATTTATATCAAAAAATGACAGAAATATTTTCACCATGATTCATATAATAGCCGAGGGCCTTGATTTTTTAATTTACTCATTTATTTATTACCCCAAAGTGATTTTTTTATTCCGTGTGCAATATTTAAAAGATCTTTTCCCAGCGGGATCTACTAGTGAAGCAAATACCAACACATTTAATCGCAATCTCCTGCCCCTGATACAAATGTCATCCTTATTTTTCATGGCTGAAAATCCAATTATTAAACCAGCTGAAGTTATCCTACAAAGTTCATCCTGGCAACACAACAGCTTGTCTGGGTCAGAGCGAGAATGGGATTTTTCAACATGTTGCTCATAATTGAATTTGCTCCTCTGATTGTCGGCTCGGGAGATCTCATCCCACTGACGAGCCCAGAGTTATGTTTGAATTTATGGAAAAACAAGTGCGACTGTTAGTGGGCGTGTGATCCGCATGATGAATTGGTAATGGTGGAGGGACACCGGGAGTATCTGAATGTCTTTATCAGATTGTCTTGGGTGTGACTTGAAAATGCATAATTGAAGTATATTATGCAGCTCACATAAATGGACGCTATCAATCTGTCCAAACATTTGATGAAAAATCATGAGCTAGGAGAGCAATTATTAAAGGTCTGTTTCAGGTTGGCACATGTGAGATGATCCTAAATGTATCAAGCATGTTAATGATGGAGGACCTTACAGTAAACAGCATGCAAGATGTCGTAATGTTCTTTGTTTTTACTAGAGAAGTGATCATGCACCGAAGATACTTATAGTCATGCTGTAAATGTTGATTTTGAAATAAGAAAAATAGGTTTTGTTATTTTTTTAATTTGTGGTTCAGCCTCTTATCACTCATTAGCAGTTTTTCCATTCCATAATTTTCCACATTATTTTTCCAATAAATATGCACTTTTTTCTAAGTAAATTAAAGATCTGCTTTTAATTTTTTGCTAATTAAAAAGGTTTTGCACATGAAGAAACAAACAGCAATTTTGGAAAATATGAATACAATTACAAAGTGAGTGCAAATAGCCTGCCTTGTTGGCAGAGGCTATTTGCACTAACTCCACCCACCAACATGTGGCTGGGCAGGGAAGTAGATGATAAAGCCCATGACGAATTCTTTGTGATGCGAGCAACCCGAGTTCGAATCCGCCTTTTGCCAAACTCATTCTTCTACCTTTACACATCTCTTATCACATCAGAAAGGCATTTGATTTCAATAAATATGAAGAAAATAATCAAAAAGTTTAAAATAGTATCGGGTAGGTGTAGGGAGGACTTTATTCTCCCAATAAGGCAGCATCCATTTAATAATTCTAATAAAAATGATAATTTACACTCAATACGTTATTATTGCATACTGTTTTACAATGTACTACAATACTGATATTTGCCACTATTTGCAGTTAGTAGTATAAATAGCAGAAAATACTGCTATTTTTACATAGTGTAAATAGAATCCATCGCTATTTGCACTTAAGGTTATTGTAAATAGCATCTATCGCTAGTGCAAATAGCCGCTGCCATAAAATGATGCACACTCACATGAGATGAAGAATCCAGCCATGTCATATATTAATATTAACAACAGAAATACATTTATCTCATATCACTTTTAGAATAAATACAGGGACATCAAGCACCGAACACGGACACAAAATGTTGCAGCGATGGCAATCCAATCACGTTTCCAGACACATGAAAAATGCATGAAAATGTATTATGATTGAATCCAAGAATGTCCATTTTGTTGATGTTTCTGAGACAGAGAAAAACAACTTTGTACACAACTTTGGTGACAGCAGTTCACAAACAAATCTCATACATCCATGCCAACAGGTGTCGCTATCAATTCCAAATCACTGGAATGAAGAACAGCCTCATTTAAAGAAAATAGTTTGAGATTATTTAGATTTTTTTAATATGGTGAGTTTCTGATGTTAAAGTTTTGATGCTGATATTTGATGCTGATACATATCTTACAATTACTTTTTCCATTTATGGGAAAACCACAGAAAGTCACCACAGGTCATGAGAAAGCAGTACCGGCAAAGATAAAAGCAAATGAGCTGCGACTTTGAAGCAGTAGTTTGGGGGATGAGGCTATTCTGATTATGCTCTTTGGCAAGCCACTGTTCTGTATAATTCATGTTACACCTTTAAAATGAAAATGCAATTTAAAGGCTCTCTGTCAGAATCAGTAATGATCAGATGGCTAGATCGAGGAAAAGGTCTGTTTTTGCACTAGAAATACTGGCCAGCTTTACATACTGTACAATAAACTGACAGGATTGGAAATATGAGTTTGTTGAGCAGGGAGAATCCAGTATTCAGTAAAAGATTTGTTTCTTGCTTCTTTGACTTTCTTGTCAGTCTTGACAGGGTCAGGCTATCTCAGAAAAGCTGCTTGCATACAATGTGAAGGCTGAGTTTAAAGATAAATAACCTTACCTATACAATTGCATGCTGTTGTTTTCCCTCACTTTCAACCAAGCAAGTTTCACTGTCAGGGATGAATGTTTTTCAGGGTACAAATATAGATAGGCTGCAGATGCGATGTGGCCTCGATATATTTCCTGTAATCTTGTGAAAGTGTAAGCATAACTTTTTCAAAGTTTGTTTTAAATATTTAAAGGCACTTACAGATGATCTTTAGTCTCAAAAACTGACCATAATCTTTTACCAAGCAGCTATGGTATCAACAGAATATTATTTCTGTGATCTAACAGCCTATTCTGATACCCTGGTATGCATCTCATATACAGTATGTGTATTTGTGTGCGTAATGCTATTATTGATTCCCTATTTGTATAGTTTGTGTAGTTCTGTAAATTCGCACAGGCGAGCGGTGCATATTAATGCACCGCATGTACTTCTGAGAGCTCAGATTCAGGCCTGCCACAGATATTTCCACTCGTTTCTGGAAGCGGAATGCTTTTAAAGTAAAATTATCACACACATCTTCCTGTTTGCCAGTGAAGATGTTTGAACTCTGTGTGCGAGTTTGTGTGTGTGTGTGTGTGTGTGTGTGTGTGAGAGAGAGAGAGAGAGAGCGCACACATATATATATCTCTCAAGCTGCACTCCTTCCTTAAGAAAACTCCAGAGCGCTGCTCACAGATAGCTTCATCCCCGACTCGACACCCCTGAAAAGGCTTCGGTAAGCCCTTCCGCACGCAGTCTGAGACTGACTGACTGACTCTGTCTGGAGGCAGGGTGCAGGGTGCAGATAACACTTCCTCTCTCGGTTTAGGAGCTGAACATACTCTGTAACTCTTGAGAAGAGGAAATGAAGCTGTTTTCCAACTGGATTCTCAGTGTGACAGACTCAACCACAATCAGGGGTTGAACTGAGAAAATCTGCCTAATTAATGCAACTAATGAATCATATTCATATGATATATTTTACAAATACACTTCATTCAAAAGTTCGGGACCGGTATGATTTAAAAAAAAAATGTTTTTAAAGACTTCTCACCAAGGCTGTATTTATTTGATCATAAATACAGTAAAAACTTTATTGTGAAATATTATTAACATTCTGTTGTAATATATATTTAAAGTGTGATTTATTCCTGTCATGTCAAAGCTGAAATTTCATCAGCTATTACTCCAGTCTTCAGTGTCACATGATCCTTATTTCTTATTCTTATTATCACAGTTGAAAGATATGCAAATATTTTTTTTGTGGAAAGCAAGATGCATTTTTTCATACACATTTTTCAAGTTCAAAAGAATATTTGAAATAGAATGCTTTTGTAACATAAATGTCTTTACTGTCACTTTTGATTAATTTAATGCAGCCTTGCTGAATAAAAGCATTCATTTCTTTAAAAAGAAACTGAAATCAAACTTTTGAAAGCAGACAGTGTGTGGTATATATATATATATATATACAGTACATACCACACAGTCTGCTAGTGAAATTACAGCTAACAGGGAACATTGTTTAGAAATTTAGCTAATGTTCTGGCAAGGTACCTGTAGCTATGCACAAAACATTTCTTTGTCAGTAAATGTTATTTTAAAATGTTCTCAAAACACATTAGCACAAATGTATTATTACACTGTTCATGGAACGTTCTTTTCTGAAACCTTTTAGCTGGACGTTTGACATGCATGATTCAAAACATTCAAAGATCATTCAAAAGTTTGCAAAATAATAAAATGCAATGTTCCCTTACAATTCGTATAAAAGAAATAAAATGGTTTTAAAACATTTTGGAACATTCAGAAAACATTCAAAACGAACTTTTTCATAACTTGTTGGGAACATTAGCAAAATCTAAGAACATATTTTTGTTAGCTGTGCTACTGCTTAAGGGAAATAAAAGAGCAGATCGTTCAGCTTCAAATCCAACATAAAGTGCAGTGTGTTTAATTTCACAAAATACACATTCAGCATACAAGTCACTGTCAACAACTCCAAACTCTCTCTGTGATGGACAGAGTGGATGAGCAATTACACAAATGAATCACAGGATATTACACTCCACTGTGCCACTTTGGCTCAAATTAAAACCCTCTCTGCCCTCTTTCGCCTCCAGAACTGATGTAAATAAGCCAAGTATAATGGATCCAGCAAGTAAATGTGTCAAACTTATTTCTAGAATCAGTATCCGGGCTCTTAATACACATGCAGAGAGAAGTTGTTCACAGTAGACTACAGCAGCTTCAAAATATGAGGCTTATCATTATGAACTGTGTTTTCTGTCATCTCATGACAGAATGGAGTCTCATTCTTATGATTGCATGTAATGCTTGCTAAATATATTTTGTCAATTATGGTGACAGATTTCTCAGCGGGCATGTCACAAAGTCATCTCATCATTATTCTTGGATGATCTTATTGAAGCGTCATCAGGTTGATGACTTCAATAAGCTCTGTGTTTTCTGAGTAATTCATGTGAAAAGATTCAGGAAAATGTCCACCCACGAGTCTGCCCTCTGCCTGGAAATTATAGACCTTAGACACATGAGCTTGAGCCATGAAAACGTGTGGAAAGACTGTGGGAGTTTTGGGGAAATGCTTTGTGCTGAATGTGAAAGTGCATGCCCAGAGCAAAATTGCTCAGAGGATGTTCTTTCATATCTCAGGAGACTTAAATGACCTCTCAATTTTCATATCAATCAAAAAATAAAGGGTGTTGGGAGCGACCTCCACTGGTGCTTTTGATGAGAGTTCATATTGAAATCTCTGACTGATGATTGCAGACTTTGATATCTAAAACTCTAGAGGAGACTCGTGCAAAGTCACTGGGGTATTTTACTCAAGAGAAAAATCTGAGAAGCAGGAGAATTAAGTTCATGTGTTTTATCTTATGGCTGTCTAAAGGAGATTGAGACATTAAAGAGATCTCCTTCATGATTTTTTACTATTGATGAATTCAAAATAGAAATGTTAAGCACAATCTTACTTTGTGCAAACTGTGATGAAATGCTACAACAACCAATGGTTGTGAATAGAAGCTCTCATGATCGGCCTTATGTCAGATACTCTATTTCAAATGAAGGCATTAGTAAAATTAATAGTAACTGTGAACAAGTTTTTATATAATTTTTTCACACAAATATATATATATATATAGTCTGATATACTGTAAGTCTGAAGAAATGTTGTCAAAAACTGAAGGCAATGGCAACTGATGCATACATTCAAATTTTCACTTTTCTCTCCAGAATGTTGATTTTTAGTAACATTGATTTGTTGTCAAAAAATAATGAGAATTTAATTATTTATTTTTTACATTATAATCATTATAATGTTAAAACAAAAAGCAGCAAACTGTTAAAATGTTCTGATTGAGTAAGTGTTCTTTACAACATTTCTGCATCACATGCTCCTTCACATATGTGGATATTTTATAAGATGTAAGAAAATTTCAACACAGTTGAATCAGAAATAGTATTTCAAAGTAGACTTTTTTTGTAATGATGGATTTTGGAAAGCTAAAGCAGTTTAAGTCATGAGGTGGTCTTCTGAAGCTCTGGATTTCACCATCTTTCTAAGAAGCCACATTGACACAGCAGCAGAATACAGTTGTCAGTCCTGTATTTTATGCTTCCATTCATACACATTTCAGTTGCTTACCAGAATGACTAGCAGTGCATTCTATAACCAAACTCAAATGTATTCATTTTCAGGACTCGTAACCACATTTTTGACAAACCCCTGCTGTGTGAATGGAATTATACTGAACAACAGCTGTCTGGCACGTCAAGGATGTAATCGTGTCTTGTACATTGGGGAAACCAAACCAGCTGACTTTTTATTTAAAGGAATCAAAAGAAATAAGAACTGTAAAATATTAGAAGACTAGACATTTATTGTAATCCACTTTATCTATTTTCATTTTTTTATGTGCTTTGTAGCTACATGTGAGAATTTGCGCGCGAGAAACAAACGGGGGGGGGGGGGGGGGGGGTACGTCAGCTGTGACTTGAATAACCGCTGTTTGAGAGCAGCTGTGTGAATGGAAAGTCTGATGGGTCTTTTACACATTTTTAAAAGTTGAACTGTCTTTTAACTTGAGAGCCATGCTTTTAGAACTCCATGCCGATGCCAGGTAGCAAAAGTCGCAAGATGCAAGGGCAGCGCGCCTGTCTAGCATGTGTTTAGCTACATAGAACACAAAGGAAAAGTAGTGAAGTGGAAAAACGTGCTCATATGAACGGCCTGTTTATAGCCTGTTAAATATGGTTGTCAATCCCACACACAGACTGTGTGAACATAGCCAGAGTCAAAGTTTTCTGTTTAAAAAAAAAGACTATTTAAATTGGTATTTTTAATTTAAATATTCAAAATCTGTTAATTGTTAGCCATGGCAGTGGCAGCGGGTGAGTGCAGTGCAGTGGGTGAGCAGCAGAGGGGGCGGAAAAAGAGAGTTAATGCCGTCATATGTTGAATCATCTGATAAAAAGCCTCAGGGAAAGTGATGGACAGCTCATGATGTATGAGCCTTAAATTATGCAAAATACACGTGTGATGACTGCAGACGATTTAGATCAGCTCGAGGGGGGAAAGTTGAATTTGATTTTATACGAGAGAAATAAATGTATTTTATAAATGTACTACAAAACAGTGGCATTTACTGTCAGATTACTTATAGATTGTAATGTATAGCTGTCACATTGCACCACTTTGGTGCTTTGTGCTCCCGGTCGCTAACATGCAGCTTCAATCATTTATAAATATACTATAAAATAGTTCAAGTTAAGTGCTATTACTCTATATCTTGGTAAAAAGGACTGACAGTTACAAGAGCTGATCAAATTTCTTAGTACAGATGGAGTTTTGAGGCAGCGAGTGGATGTTTAAGGCCTGTTTCACATTGACAGCACAATGTGAGCCTGCTGTTGCAGTTCCAAGCCGTGTTTTTCACATATGTGCTGCTTATGTATGCGTTGTGAATCAGAGGAAAAGTTAGTCATGTGATTCTTGACAAGTGTTGTTCTACAGGTATGCACCTGTTCATTTAAAGCTAGTCATTACTTGAGAATATGTGTTTTAAAGGAAAGAATATTAAGATATAAGTATTTATGTGTGGGCTTGTGTGTTTTCTCTATTAGTTCACCTGAAAATTAAAATACTGTCATCATTTAGTCACTCTCATGTGATTCCAAACTTGTATGACTTTCTCCCGCAGAACACAAAAATGATATGCAGTGGAATTTAACAGGCTTTTGAATGTTGTTTTGAACTTCATTTCATAAGGTGCACAAATGTGCTAAAACATCCATCAATTTATCTTCTTTTGTGTCCTGAAAAAGAAAGTTATGAGGAAAGTTTTGACGGTGTTTAAATGATTCATTTTACGTTTCTTAAATTTTCTATCTTGAACCTTTCCGAACCTTTCCAAACTGGAAATCCCTGCACACTTTCCTTTCTGAACCTTACCATACCTTTTGAACAAAAAGGAACTTTCTTCCATTTTGGATCTGAACCTTTCCAAAGCGTTCATACTAGCTGCACACTTTCTTTTTCTCCTCTCTTCTCTTCTGTCTATCTAGGGCAGGTCGTTGTTTAACCGTTTGATCAGCTGACTGTGTGTCTCCTCCCACGAGTTCAAATCTCATTAAAGCATGCAGTTCATCTCTCTCCTCCAACAATCTGCTCTTCACTCTCCTTTCTTTACCTTTTTATTTCTCCTTCTTTCACTCTCTCTCGTTCTCCATCCTGGCTGTATCCAGCACATGACAGTGTCCACAGAGCATGTGATTTTGGGTAGAGGACTTTGAAAATGAGAATGTGCAGTCTGGAGGAGCTGAGGGGTGGCAGGAAAAGATGCAGGACAGTTTCATTGTGTTACGTTGTTCTCAGGGGACTTTAATTGTTTCTGATTTATTTTAATGGAGAGCCAGAGTACAGAGAGAGAGAGAGAGAGAGAGAGAGAGAAAACACAAGAAAGACTGTTGCCCTGTTTTTGTCTGGTTCTTTTGTCACAGGCACTGTCAGCCGTCACAGGAATGAAAGATTTTGTGACAGAACAGCACTAATGACAGAGCTCTCTTTGAGGTGTTTCCCTCTCTGTCTTCCTCTATACACATCTGTCAGGTTTCTTTCTCTCTTTTAGCTTGGCCAGCTAATCATGACGGTACATGATATGTGTTTTTACTCTTACTGATATCATAATTAACTGCCATTCTAATGTGTTTCCTGCTTTTAATCGCATGATTGACAGGAGCTGTATATTCCAATCTCACAGATTATTTTGCATGCTATTTTGGTCTTCATGACAGTACTTCAATCAAACATGTCACCGTCAAAAAGATACAAGAGTTCTGAGCAAGAAGGAAGGCTTGAACTTTGAGTAATGAGACAGCCGTGGACAGATCCTTCACCAACATCAGGAAGCACTCAGGAACTGATTTGTTATCTATTGATCTGATGTTAGATGCTAAAATGTCACAGGTTGCTGTGTGAGGAGGATGTGCGTCAGGGTACAGTTGAAGAGGCGTCGATATCTCCAGAGCAATTTCCGAATTTCATCAGAGCTCTGCCCTTACATTGAGTTTGTTCACACTACCATCTGCTGTCCTCAAGTGGTACAGCAGCCGCTACCAATTGTGCTAAAGCTTTGAATCTAATTGATAAGAATACATTTTGAGTAAGTTTAACCTTCCAAAACTTTTAACCATATAAGGCACTTTTTTAATTCTGTAAATTAAAACAGATTTACAGATATATATAGACACAGACATATAGACAGACAGATTGATGGATAGACTGAGACAGACAGATAGATAGATAGATAGATAGATAGATAGATAGATAGATAGATAGATAGATAGATAGATAGATAGATAGATAGATAGATAGATAGATAGATAGATAGTATTTTCAGTAAGTGTGTATCTAATCTATTCCTGACAGCTGGATTCTATAGCCTCTCCATCAGTCCATTCTGAGTGTTCATGAGAAGGGTCACATGACTCAGTTCTGCTCCCTGGATTGCTCTGCTCAAAGTGGACAACACAGATCCTGTAGACCTCCAGCAAAACAATGAGGATGTTCTTGCATGTGAAGAAGATCATCAACTGGTTCAGAACATTCTCACGTATCATGAGGTACAGACGGTAAATCAGGAATGGTCCATCCTGCAGACCCACCGTTAGCAGAAGGCTCCAGACTTCACTAGAGCAGCAGGAAACGGTCCAGCCAGCTCGCCCAGGCTGGGCAGTCTCTGCCTGATCCTCCACATGGACCTTGGGATGGCTAGTTTGGGTAAGAACAAGAGGAAACTGCATCAAGGCCCAGGAGAACAAACTTAGCCCAACAATGATCACGGCCTGTTTGGTCTTCACTTGTGGCTCCTTAAACGTGTCAAAGATGTCCAGGATATCAGCTCCAAGCCCCACGTAAACCATGAGGAGCTGGGATAGCTGGTCACGTGACATGTCGCCCTTCGGCATCAGCCAGCGGCCCAGAACCAAAACGATCAACATGGTCTGCTCCAGAGCCTCCACCCAGTTCTCAGGATCAAGTTCTGCCAACCCCTGTCTCACACACACACAAATAGGCTAATCACCATGGTAACAGACAGTGAGAGCACACAGCGAGACTGTGATAATTTGAATGGATGAATCAAAATTGTTGTTAAGATGTTATTGTAGTACCAGATTAAAAAGGTTCAAACAGTTTATAAGGAAAAATGATTGCTTTGACTCATTGGAGTGCCTGAACAAAAGATCCATTGGAGGATTAACTTAATGAAAGAGGACAGCTGAGATGATATGGTTTCAAAAAAGCTTTTCAGTAAAGTCACAGATTAGCTTTTGCAGCATATTCTTACAAAATACTCAGCTTTCCTCCCACACAAAGTCACGACAAAAAAACAATTATCACAGTCATCGATATTTAAAAATATTCTGATTATTCAGATACAAAGCTGTCAGAAGGAGAAGGTAAAGTCTAAACCTTTAAAAACCTCAGACCGGATCAAGTTACAATGTGTAACCATTTTATGTAACTATATAAAAACACTGGAGCTTGGATATAAACCTAAAAGAATAGTTCAGCCAAAAATGAACATTTTGTCATCATTTACTCACCCTCATATTGTTCCAAACCTGTATAAGTTTCTTTCTTATGTTGAACACAAAAGAAGATATTTTGCATAATTTGGAATAACCAAACATTTGTTGGTCCAAACTAACTTTCCCATAGTAGGGAAAGAAATACTATGGAAGTCATGGGGACCATCAACTGTTTGATTACCAGCATTCTTCGATGTTCAACATAAGAAAAAAACTCATGCAGGTTTGGAATGACATGAGGGGGAGTAAATGATGACAACATTTTCATTTTTGGGTGAACTACTGTACGTCTAAACTTAAGAAGTTACTAATATTTTGTATTTCCAAATATACTTCTTAAGAATGTTCTTAGCCTTTTTCTTAAGATTGTTTAATAGAAAAACTTTAATTAATTTTGTTAAAATTTGTGGGGGGGATGCCCGTTAAAATTATTTTAAATTTAAACCAATTTATTGTTAAGATTTACCAGTGTTTAAGTAGAATTTGTTATATTAGACAACTTTTAGTTAGACAACATTAAAGCCTGTCATTTTATTCTTAAGACAAAAATGAAGATAAACTTAAGAAAATATTTGAGAACTCCATTCTTAATTAAATTTTTAATTCTAAGAAATGTATTATATACTATACTATAATCTGGTCTAATTCTTAGAGGAAGCTATTGGACATGTTTCCATATTTTTATAGTCAAATTTTGCAATAAAGACTTCTATGTCTGAATCTACAGGCCCTGATAACTGCTGTAGATGTTGAGCAGTGTTACAGGAAACCGGCATGTTCAGATCCGTGGTGCTGTGATTATTAGTGTGTGGGTTTGTGCTTTTTGTACAAGGCCCACTGGTCAAAGGTGAACCTGAGCTTTCTACCACTCCTAATCTATTAATCTTTCGCATTAGTTTTTTTTCCCAGAATTGCAGACATTTTACAGAAAACAGTCTGCTTTCTATTCATTCATCAATTTCCATCTGAGTATTTTATGTTTATTGCTTTCCCAGAAATATGAGTACTAAAACACCCAACACAGCAAAGAGAGACAGAGATCCTGAGTGAATTTGTTCAAAGCTGAACTTTTTTTTCTGGTCAAGTCAGAGTTTTATTGTTAACGATTGTTTTCCACCCACCATTGTTAGCGGGATCTGGGAGAAGAATTGCGGGTCAGAGTTTGTGCTCGAGTTGATGGGCAGATTGGACTGTAGGAGGTTCAGTTCCAGGAACCAGACCGAGGGAATCACAGTGCTCAGATATAGAAACACCATAGGTGAGAACCTGCAGAAGAGTGGAACATCACATTAACGGATGGATGAACATGCTTTACTTTCTACTTAGTAAAGCCACTAAACTGTGTATGTGTGTCAGATTCTTCTGATTGGTTGGTAAAGCTGGATCACACCACAGAGTCCGGTGCTGCAGGCACATCAGCCCAACGCAGACTGCAAATTACTCCCATTAGCTATGCAAATCCCCACTGACACAGGCAAGCCTCTCTAAAGAGCACAGAGACTTCAAAGTGTAGTGTGCAGGAGAGAGATAGTATGAAAGGTTCAGATGGAGATCATGGTAGAGCAGAGGCAAGGAGGATGTTCTCAGCAGGTCCTCTGTCCATGTCAGTGGGAGGGCAGAGTCTCATTAATAAAATTCCTAGCACAGCGATCTCAATGTACATACCTTTTTTAAAGCATGACTGAATGTGATGATGTGCTGCTCTGTGTGAATGCAAAGGTTGTTTTTTCTGTGTCGAGAGAAGGGGTTATTATTATCACCCGTCCCCGCAAGACAGACTGAAGTGTTGAGCTTGAAGAAAAGAGTGTAATTTCCCACAGTTAATCATTATTATGGCACCCTGCTTCTGAGCCCTACATTTTTTTGTACCAGAACATTTGGAGTAACTGAGTAAAGTTATTTTAAAAAGGTAAAACGGATTCTCTTTTTTCTCAGACTGTTGAGACAATTGGTAAAGCTATTTTTGCCAAACACAACACGTCCTACACAGTCAGTGAAAAGAGTCCTTATTAGTTCACCAAAAAAGGAAAATTCTGTCATTGTTTACTCACCCACTTGTCATTCCAAACTAATATATTTTTTTCTTTCACAAAAGATTACATTTCTATGATAAATGAACTGTTGGATAAATTATATATTTTTTAAATCTACAAAGCAGATATAATGTGGCTGGTCGAGACCTCAAACATGTGCAAGGCCTCAATCTGTTCATGTCATTAGAAATTGATTGTCTTGCTGTTAATCTTCATCATTTAACAGATAACATCGTTATATTAATTATATTAAATATGTAATTTAAAAGAAATTCATACTTTAACTCAGCAAAGATTCAGTGAATCGTCAAAAGTGATAGGAAATATATTTAGAATTTTACAAAAAATATCTATTCAAAAAATCTGTTCATTTGAACTTTCCTTTCATTAAAGAATCCTGAAAAAATGTATCATGGTTCCTCAAAGGTATCCTCAAAAGTATTAAGCAGTAAAACTGTTTTCAACATTAATAATAATAATGTTTCTTGAGCATCAAATAAGCATATTAGAATGATTTTTGAAGGATCGTGTGCTGAAAATTCAGCTTTGCCATCACAGGAATAAATGCAATTTTAAAACATATTAAATATAGAAAACAGCAATTTAACTTAATTGTAATAATATTTCACAATATTACTCTTTTTACTTTATTTTTGATCAAATAAATGCAGGCTTGTTAAGCATAAGAGACTACTTTCAAAAACATTTTTAAAAAATCGGTTACACTTTATTTTAAGGCCCAGCTCTCACTATAACTAGTTGTTTATTAGCATGTATATTACTAGCATATTGACCATTTATTAGTTCTTATAAAGTACATATTAATGCTTTATTCTGCATGAATTCTGTATTTTAGATCCCTTAATCCGACTCCATACCTAAACTTAACAACTACCTTACTAACTAATAAGCAGCAAATTAGGAGTTTATTGAGGGAAAACTCCTAGATAATAGTGAATATGTGTTCCCTATTCTAAAGTGTTATCAAAAAATCTTAAAAAAAAAAAAAAACTTCTAAACTGTAGTGTGCTGTATATCTGGACTCCATGATAAAAATATCTATTTTATAAGAGTTCTATATTATTATTATTTTTTATATTATTAGAGATTTTTTTTTAATAATTAATTTACAGCACTATGCACTACTTTTATGTAAAATTCAGTGAGTCAGGGTCATAATATTTATGTTTATGATAGCATAGCCTCACCATTTCCATTCAGCGTTGCGTGTGTATTTGATAGTGATGGCCATCTCCACCCCCAGCAGTGCCACACCCGTCAGCAGCAGCCAATAGGAGGGCTGGCCTGTCACCTCCACCACACGCCACACCGTCAGGATGCCATGCACCGCAAACAGGAAGCGACTCAGAAGAGCCAACAGGATGTTCAGAACCCGGCACATTGTCCAATTAACACAGTCCGAACTAGGCAGACAGAACTGAAGAGCAAAGTTTTTTTTTTTTTAATACAATGCATTTGTTTTTGTATATAAATGGAGTATTTAAAATACTACACATGCATGTGCATCTAAAAACATAGCTTAAAGTAGAAGTGTGGATTATGTATTCATTGTTCAGTTAATCATCGGATAAATAGTTCATAAAATAATGCAAAAATATGCTGTCTTATTTAATAAATCAATAAATAAAATACACATCTGATAGTCTCCTATGAAAGATTAAAACTTTAAACAAATGCTTAGTAGCCTATTATACAAGTGAGACTCTACCACTAAGACAACTTACTTAAATCTCAATACAACAGTATAAAATTATTCCAGACTTACTTTCAGTGGGTTCAGCCAAAGGATCCAGATTCAAATACTCAAGTGACTGTTAAAATATATTCCACTTGTTTTCATAGATTAACAAAACAAAAGCTTCTACCATATCCACAACCCTCTGTCTACCCCTGAGTTGAAGACAGTCCTTTTTAACTGCAAACACAACTTGTCCCCCCTGAGGTTTCAGGGACTGCTTCTGGATATGAACGGGTGTGTGTGTGTGTCTTGTGTAGATAAAAAGCAGTCTTTTGGGAAAGAGTAGGATGGAGTGTGTGTGTATGCCTGAAAATGTGTGTTTGTGTGCATTTGAGGTTATTGTGACTGAACATGTCACAGATAACACTTCCTGCTGCCGTATGATCATCCATTATGATGTCATCCTTAAGAACAAAGTTATCTGCAAAGAGGAGCCAGTCTTTCAGACGGCATTTTCAGACACATTTTACACATACACACCCTGATTCCACCGTGCCACAGTAGTACCACCCAGAAACATGGGCCTTGATAAGACACCACCACAGAAAAACATAGGCAATGCAACCTCTACAGCTGACATGGGATCATATGCTATTAAAAATAAGATTCAGAATTGGTCCTTTTGATTTTCATTATAGGTTCTCGGACATGACAAGAAGAAAAATCATTAAAAAATGAATCAACACTGTCGAAATTGGCAGTCTTGTAATGTTTTGTACTGTTTAACTCAGGGCTTAATTTGTGCCGGAACAAGCCGGATCCGGATCCGATCCAGCACCTCGTTATTTTGGCGGATCCCCCTCCTCACGCGCCAATGAAAGACGTTCCTGCTGACCTATAGTGTACATATATGAAAACTCTTCTGTCATGAGCGCGCAAAAGACGCGACACGTGAACGGCCCGCTACCAAATGCATGGATCCAATACTGATACACATGCGTTTTCTTTCTCAACTGTTTACATTTACTTAAGACAAAACCGACTTTGCTTAGGAGGATACTCGCCAGGATGGCCATTTTTACGTAATTTTGTGTGTATTTGGCCACTTAAGATCAACAACAAGCTACTGACACTCGCGAGGCGGCTTTGATATGACTGTTGGCGCTCTAGAGCGCGCGAGTACCGATTGGTTTAAAAGACGTGCACATTATACATTTTTGTGACGCTGAAACAATGAGCCGATTAGCAAGTGACAATTCTGTCTACTGTCCCGAAATACAAGCGAAAGTCTTGGATCAGTGTGTAGTAGCTTGTTGTATTGCAGACGAGATGCACTGATGTGAAACAGCTTTGAGACAGTGAAAGAGAAAAGACGCAGTACTGAATCACTCAAGCTGTTTTCAATTGACTGATTTAATCTGATAGTTTGTGTGGATTTATTTACTCATCTAACCTGGCTACATCATGCTATATTGAATAAGTGTTTGCAGGAATTTCCCTCATTATAAACTTGAAAGCTGCGGGGATCAGTAAAACTATGTGATATATGATGTTTGTACACAGCAGATGCTGTCCAGATCAAGTGATCTTTAACAGACATCTTACAGACGTACGTGTGCTATCTGGAATATGATTTAGATGGTTCTTTTTAATGAATCACAAACATGCAGCACAACCACTGATCTATAATAGAGAACATTTATATAGTTCGGTGAGCACAACCAGTAGTCCAATTCCCTAATGAATGACTCCTATGAGCCGATTCTCTTTAGTGAATCAAAAAATGCAGTGTAGCCGATTCCCGTGTGAATGATTCTTATGAACTGGGACTTTCTAGTAAATCAGAGCTGTTTCTGAAATAATTTGACTCACAGTTATTACTTTTACATTACGTCCAACTCAAAATGAACCAAAAACTGTGCTGTATGTGTAGCAAGATGTGCTTGAGGCTCGTGACACAAAGCAGAATTGGCACTGGTGAAATATATAACACGTTTAGAATCCAAAATCAAACATATTCAGCTGAATTAATATGAAGTAGAATAAATTACATTAACTTTTCAGAGTTTTTCACATTATAAGAGTGTCAGTGACATCTATGTGTTACTGTATGTGGTGCCACCTGCAGCAATGATACGTCTATGACAGAACAGACTAACTCCACACCACACAATAAATCTAGAGCGTGGCACACTACATCAGAAGTGAACATTTGTTTAGGGAGGACAAGCTGTCAGAGGGGAATTCAGGTGAAGACAAACTGTGTTTGTGGATGGATTGAGTGCCATTTATTTTGGTCATTAAGGAATCCATCCCTACTCCTAGCTAGGCCCATCAACCTCACTACCCTGCTATTTATGGACCCTCTCAGAGTGCTTCTGTCATTCTCCTTCATGAAATCATCAGCATTTTCTTGAGGGGAGAGGATGGGAAAATGCCTACACTTTCAGATCTCTCTCAGGGTAGCGCCGGATATCTGTGAATGATAGAATAGCTTTTGATGAAATGGTCCATCAGCACTAAGTTGCCTTTATAGTCTCCTCAGCAGAGGCTATCTGTGATGTAGGATGCTGTCAGTGTCTTTATATAGGCTATGGCTATGCGATAAAAACATCAGACATTAGACTTCTGGATGTACATGAATGTATGTATACACAGAACACCCAGTCAAAGAAACACAGCCAATAATGGATAACAATGACAAAAACAGATGATGCCTCATAATATCATTTTTCCAGTGCTTAACCTACCCTGACTTGACCAAAAAGTAACAGTAAAGACATTTATAATGTTGCAAAATCTTTCTATTTCAGCTAAATTTCTATTCATCAAAGAATACTGAAAAACAGCTTTTGACATTGATAATAATAATAAATGTTTCTTGAGCTGCAAGTCAGCATATTGGAATGACTTCTGAAGGATCATGTGACACTGAAGACTGGAGTAATGATGCTGAAAATTCAGCTTTGCATCACAGGAATAAATTGCATTTAAAATTATATTTAAATAGAAAATGGTTATTTTAAAGTGTAAAAAATTAAATCAAATAAAAATTACAGTATTACAGTTTTTAATGTATTTATATTTTGAATCAAATAAATGCAGCCTTTGTGAGCAAAACAGACTTAAAAACATTTTAAAATCTTACTGATTTAAAACATTTAAATGTGCAAACACGTACAGTGACCTCAAAAACTACATATAAGTGAGCCTTAAAATACATAAACTGCTCTGCAATTAAAAAAAAAATCTAACTGTTAACCATTTAGTCCCAAGATAAACTATATAGTAAAGTCTCACTATATTTGACACTATATTGGGCTTTTTGTGCCGCTGTATTTACAGTTACAGGCATCAAACTCTATAATACCAGCTGATAATGCAATACCAACATTTTGCCACAGGGAAGCAGTCTCTAATCGAAGGAGACAGTTTGGGGAGCACAGCAGCATAGCTTGTACTATTTGAATTACCATGAACAAAGAATTGGTCTCTCTTTCAATAATTGAACTGATTTTCCTCTCTTGATCTTCTAATGGTCTGGATTGATGCCAGCAGTCTGAATGGAGCAGATGCCAGCTGGAATTCATCCACCCACTTCATATAGTGATCAGCACTAATGAGGAAGATGAGGATCATTTCAAATATTACGTGGGGCCACTGGTATTTTGCTGATAATCTGATTCTACATTCAAAGACAAAAAGTCAACAAATATAGATAATGTAAATTGGGTACTTCAGATGGATTCATGTGATCCTATCTGCTTGTTTAATGAAATTTAATGATCACTTCCAGGAGCATTCCTTTATTGAAAACTGTCCATTATATTCTTCTATTCTCCTCTACCCACAACAAGCAAACGGAGTTGTGTGACAGTAATTCAGACAAAACGATGAGGAGAGACTTACCCTTGATGCCTGTCTACACAGCACTGAGTGAATTTAATTAACGTAATACATCACCGTTTTTTCTGAATCTCTACCCTGTTGTCAGATGGCTCTGTAAATGAGGAACAGATGTGAGGAACAAAAAGTACTTAGGTAATTCTTCCTTAGAAAAGAGACTGTGTGTGGAGAACAGTTGGGAAATGATCCCACACAATGGATTAATGTTAAATCCAAAGGCATGTTTATTGTTAAACACCAGATTTCATATAACTGGGATGGAATACGAATGTCTTCTATTTCCTAAAATGAGATATGTAGAGATTTACTGGTTGTTACATAATGATATAATTCCAAACCACCATATAGTTGACAATGCTGAGTGATATAAATCATATATTAGTTAGCCTAATATTAATATTACTTGTATTAATATTAAATGTATCTTTAAAGCTGCACTTTTTTTTTGGTTAAAAAAATCAATATTTGAGAAAGTACATAACCAGCCAGTGTTCAAAACTATCACCTTACTTTAGCCCGATTCACAACGGTTAGTTTATAATAAATGTTTTCTAATTTGAGTGGTACGGGTAGGTTTTCGCAGGAAATTCGAGCATGGCACTGCGTCATTACGTCATGTCTGTAAACATGAAGAAGTTGTCCCGGCTAGTAGGCTATCACATGTGAGGATCCTGCAGGTGACGGCTCATTTATAGCCTTATCTCACAGCAGCTAGAATAATTAAATGTATCATTTTGATGTCGGATTGTAATCCAGAAAGGATTATGTGTTTATGAAACACATGTGAATGAAATTAAATTATATTCCAGTTTTAAATGTGCTAAATGTTTTAAATGTTTAAATTAGGCTGTACAGAAATTGAAATCTACATGCTAATACTATACTCATAGTCACGCAATGCTGATGTTGTTAACATTAATAATTTGAGAACAAAGTATAACAATGACAATACTTTGCACAGTTAGATGTGATATGAGCTAACTGATCTTTAGATTTAATCACCATTTGGCAGACTTGTTACTTACTTGTTCAGATGGCAATATACATGAAAATTCTTATTTGGGTCATATATTCCAAGACATAGGCTAGAATCTGTGATTGTGAAGTATAGTAAATATCCACACCGGTGCAGTGACTGACTGCCACACATTCACCTCAAAACATTAGATTAATCCGCGCTGGAGCCGTGCCGGTGTTGTGCCGAAATCTGCACCCCTGCCAGATTATGCATCCCCTCGTTGAAATCGCTACCTGATTGCCTAATCCCAACCCCACCCCTAATCCTAACCCCTCCCCCACACCTACTCCTAAACCTACCAATACTAGGGGGTGCATAATCTGGCAGGGTGCAGAATTCGGCACAACACCGGTGTCGTGCCGAATTCTGCACCCTGCCAGATTATGCATCCCCTAGTGTTGGTAGGTTTAGGGTTAGGTGTGGGGGAGGGGTTAGGATTAGGGGTGGGGTTGGGCAATCAGGTAGCGATTTCAACGAGGGGATGCATAATCTGGCAGGGGTGCAGTTTTCGGCACAACACCGGAACACCGGATCACAACCTCATGCACGGAAGATAATTCCGCAAGAAACTGCAATTCCAGGTTTTCAAACATAGATGGCGACAGAGAGGTAAAAGTTACGGACTGCAGCTTTAATGAAACTCAGGTTTGTTACACTGGAATCTGGAAGTGGGTGCAGACTAGCTGAGGACATACTGCTTGGTTTTTATGGCTGTCCATAAGCTATGTGTTTGTATTTATACAACAGTTCAATAAACAATAAGTTAATATTGAGTAACTTACATTTTAGACAATTGTCTGTTTTTCCTCTGTCAAAGAAAACAGTGTCAAAGCAACAGCAATCCTTACTTGTCTCTTGCACCACACAGTAAATGTGTTTACTTCCTGAATGAATTAGCATTTTTGAACCAGAATGATTTAATGACTCACTCATAAACACAGACATGTTTTAGTCAGGGATTAATCTGCATTTTTGAATGAATCGGTTGAGGAAATGATTCAAGTGGCACTTAAAGGCTTTCACATCTGAACTCTTCATATATAGATAGATAGATAGATAGATAGATAGATAGATAGATAGATAGATAGATAGATAGTTAGTTAGTTATAGATAGATTTATATGATATATACTGAATATATAATGAAATGACAAGAATTAAGAAATATTATAGCATTTATTATTATTACTATTATAACATAATTCAACATGCTCTTTAGTTGTGTTCATGTCAGTGGGCCTCAGTGAGCAGAGGATGTTGGGAACTCTCGGGAGCTTGCAGAGGATTGGCCAAATCAGAGACTATTGAACAGATCTGCTGTTTCTGCCCCATTTCTTTCTTTTTATCCAGATCACTCTCTCTCCTTTTCAGTCTCATCTGTAAGGTCCGCTTCTTCACTGCTGGGGTCTACGAACACACACACAGTAAAAAATAGGGCTGTCAATAGGGCTCATTTCAATAAAATTAATTATGCATGACATATCAATTTTTTTAATGAATATTTGCTAAGAAAAGCCCCCAAATGGAGATAATTCAAATTCATAACATTATTGTGGCAGACGAAAGTATTAAAAAGATGCATTCTTGTATTTTGTCTGTGCTTTTTAATAGGTCTAACATCAAATGAACAGGAACAGATTCATGCTCCATTTATAGCAGTGCGGTTATGAGCTCAGGAAAGAACAAATTTGGTGGTGCTGCTGAAAAATCTATTAATTGCACAGTGTGGAGTTTCTCTGTAAAACCCCAGGCAGACTGTGGCAGACAGCATGGATTTAGACCTTACATATGTTCTGGAGATCAAACACACACACTCTTGCATCGGGGCACTGATTCAAAACCAATCCACTGTTGCCACTGCCACATACCTTTTCATAGCTTTCATTTGGTATACAGTTTTGATGGCCCACTCTTCCACTCTTTCTGTCTGTTCTCTCCGTACTAAGGCTCTGTAGAGACAGTTTTTATTATAGATGGCACTGGGTGAACTACGAACCCCATTAAGGTAGCTCTATATAGAGAGACAGGAGACAGTGTGTCTGAAATGTTAAAAATGCTGACTTATCGTGTCTTTAAATAGGCAAAGAAATCAGTTAATTTCTGAGTATAAGCATCATGGTACTATAGACTTCGTAACTGGCCATGTATTTGCCTGATTGTTTGTTTTTACAAACTGAGGGACAGTTCAGAATTGTTTGTGTCTGCAAGTCTGAATTGCTAGCCGCATGCAAGTTTGTTCAAGGAAAGAGCAACTTTTTGATGTTTTATTTTTTCTCTCTATCACAAAGTCGGTGTCAGTCAGACTTTCTCACTTTCTACGTGAGCTTGTATGTGTGATACCCTATTATTTCTGTTGGTAACACTGCATTCCTGCTGGTTTCTCTGCAGCTGGTTGATGCTGTCCTGTAGAGCCTGCTGAAGCTGTTCTGTCTCTTGTCTCTGTGTCTCCAGTTCTGCCTTCACACTCTCAAGCTCGGCCTGCATCTGGAACCCCAGCACCTGGCTCTCTCTGAAAGATAGTTGTTAGATAGTTGTATCATCAATAAAATAGAATATGCATTATTTGTTTTATCTTATTTTTCGAACATATATATATTAAATATAATATAATTAGTGGTGTCAAAATTAGCGCGTTAACGTGGGAGATTAATTTTTTCAGATTAACACGTTAAAAATATTTAATGCAATTAACGCAGGGGCGGGGCTAGGGTTGGCCACCCCATTCACAACTGCTGCCTCTGTCTCTTTTTTCTTGAAAAGGATTGCGTTTATTTAGATGCAGAACGTCTTTATGACCACATCAAACGGAAGACGTTTCAGACGCGCGATCCGCGCCAGGCGCGAGTCAAACTAGTGCGGAAAAGATACTGTGCTCGTAGCGCGCGCTCTTCAAATACACGCACAAAGGTGCAGGCGCACGCTGTAGCCTGTATCATTTCATATCAAACAGCAAAAGAAACTACATGCATGCAATGTCCTAGTTATGCCGTCAGTTAAGGCATGAAGTTACCAAAAAGGTAAAGCTGCCTTAAAACTGTGTGCATGCATTCAATATGATATGCGTCACATTTAAAATTTTAATTAAAACAATAAGTAAACAATAAATAAACAATAATATCCTGGCCAGAGGAGAACTGGCCCCCCGACTGAGCCTGGTTTCTCCCAAGGTTTTTTTTTTCTCCATTCTGTCACAGAGGGAGTTTTGGTTCCTTGCCGCTGTCGCCTCTGGCTTGCTCAGTTGGGGACACTTAATTTCTAGCAATTATCGTCAATTGGATTTCACAGATACTATTTAAACTATACTGAGCTAGACAATGACATCTCTGAAAATTGAGTGTTTAATCTTATTATTATACATTACTGACACTCTATCCTCCAACTTGATACTGTTAAGTGCTTTGACACAATCTGTATTGTTAAAAGCGCTATATAAATAAAGGTGACTTGACTTGACATTTAAGAACATGTCTCTGAAATGGTTTTCAAAACCTCCCTGAGGCACCCCAGCACTGTCTCCCTCATCTAAAACACCCGATTCAACTCGTCCGCTCATTAGAAGAGACTAAGACCTGAAGTGGGTCAGAAAGCAGCAGCAGTTTTTAAAGCAATAGCAGGCAAATAATAATAACCAGCTGCGGTGATGTCTATTAATCCAAGAACAAAAGAAAAAAAAGAGGAAATCAATAACTTTTATAGCTTTAAGGGGTTCATCTATATTTAATTTAGAATTTAGTGTTTGGTAACTTCATTTTCTGTATATTTCTGCTGAAGGGCACAGGTAGCTAAATATGTCATTTATTGTAATGGGTTCGTGTGAAGATTACTTAGAAGTTAAGTCTAATAAATGTTAAAATTGATAGCTGTCAATTATACTTTAATGCTGAATGGCTACAGTCAATGGTTAAATATTTAGGGGGAAAAACAATTTTATAGAGACATCAGTAGTATTGATATCAGTGATGCTGGCCTTCAATCATAAATAAGATGCCATTAAAGAAATATAAAAAATATACTGTTTTTCTGTTGTTTGTACATTGTACATTTGAAGATTGAATGTGAAATTATTTCAATATAAAAGTATATTTAAAAAGTTTAGTGTTAGGTGGGATTAATCGCGATTAATTTTAGAAAAATGTGCGATTAATTAGTTAATTTTTTTTAATCGATTGACAGCACTAAATATAATACAATACAATGCAATGCAATGCGATACAATATTTGTTTATCTTATTTTTTTGAACATGTAACAATAAAAATATATTGAAAATCCACTAAATACTGAAGAAGAGAGGGAGTTCATAGTTTTTTTCTTAATATCTTATTAATATTACGGTAACACTTTACAATAAGGTTCATTAGTTAACATTAGTTAACTACATTAGTTAACATGAATTAAGAATGAACAATACTTCTACAGCATTTATTAATCTTAGTTAATGTTGATTTCAGCATTTACTAATGCATTATTAAAATCACAAGTTGTGTTTGTTAACATTAGTTAATGCACTGTGAACTAACATGAACAAACAATGAAGCACTGTATTTTTATTAACTAACATTAACAAAGATTAATAAAGAGTGTAATAAATGTAGTTTTCATTGTTCGTTCATGTCAGTTAATACATTAACTAATGTTAACAACTGACACCTTATTTTAAAGTGTTATCAATATTACAATATAAAATAATAATTGTATGCTATATTATTATACTTTTAAAACTCTAAAAATGTATTGTATTGAACCTGTAAAATAAATATAATATAATATAATAACATGCATTGTTTTTGACAGCAAACACTAAAAATATATTGAAAATCCACTGAATACTGAGGAAGAGAGCTAGTTTTTTTCTTATTATCTTATTAATCGTATCTTATCAACATTATAATATAAAATAATAATATGCATCATTTTATGTTATATTATTGTTAATTTAACATAATGCATTATACAACTAAAAAAATGTATATACAAATGTATATTAAATGTAATATGTGTTATGTTATATTATTTTTTTTGACATGAAACACTCTAAAAAGGAAGAGAGGGAGTTTATAGTGTCTTTTCTTAATATCTTAATATAAAATTATGAAACAGTGAGAAAGAGGAATGGAATTATTTGTCATGAGTGTGTGCTTTTTTTTTTGTTTGCACCTGAGTGTGTGTATCTCTCTCTGGTTCTCCTGCAGCAGTACTTCTTGTTGTTGGCTTTGTCTGTTCTGTAGATCAAGGCAGGTTCTCACAAACTCCAGGTCTGTTTGTCTCATAGAGACTATGTGCTGTCTCTCGTCAGGAGGTAGGTGCTTTAAACTAGCACAACCTGACAGCTCACCGTCGCTGAGCTCCAGAGCCTCACGCAGCAGTCGTGCAAGCTCCAGGTACTAAACCAAAGACCAAAAATAACGATTCATTAATGATTCCCTAATACAGACTCAAAATAGAGCACAATCTCAGGGCCACAGATGCATGTTTCACACAACTTAGTTTGAATGCATACTGCACTCACTGTTCTCTCACTGAGCTCCAGAGCATCAGACATGTCCAGTCTGGCTGTACGCTCTCGTGCTGCCTCGGTCAGAGCTTCAGGGAACGCAAAACCACTCTGTGTGAATCGAATAAGCACATGAATAACACACTGCACAGTAACATACACATACAAAAGTCTGAGAGCATTTATATATTTGTAAGTTGATAAAACAGATGATATTGTTCTTGTTCTTGCTCTTCAGTGCTTTTCTTTATGGTTTCATGAAATATATAAAGAATATTTTTTCCTCTGCTGTCATAAAGTGTTGACTGTTATGTTTATTCTAATTTTCCAATAAAATATTCTTATTCAGTATGTAAATCTGAATGTGTAAAGTGAATACCACAGAACTGACGGATCCTCTCCGAGCTGCAGATCTCTGAAGTCTCTGAGTCTTCATCTGACCCTGTTTCTCTGGCTCCCCCTGCTGGGACAGACGCTCTGTAAACAGTACAGAAGAAAAGTGATAATGTAGGTTAATGTTGGCCTGAATTTGATCACATAAGGATCGCCAGATTCAAAGGTTTGATCATTAGTTATAAGTGATTATAAGACTCACTGCTAGGCCACTTCTGTTCAAGAGCTCTGATTCGCTCTCTCATGTCACGCAAACCTTCCTGCTGTTGAAGAATCGCTTCCTCGCGGCGATGACCTTTGTGTTTTGACCCCTGATTGATGACATCATTAGGAGCTGTCATGAGTGCCACATCCTGAGAAAACAACATCCATATAACAGTTAGCAAAGTGTCCGTTTGTGTGTGTTTGTGTGACCCTTGCTTTCTTCGTTGCCCATTTTGTCTTATGAATGTACACTACTGTTCAAAAAATTGGGGATCGGTAATACTTTTTAAGACTTTTTTAGTTTGTTTTTGAAAGAACCTCTTACCAAGGCTACATTTTTTCAGTAATATTGTGAAATATTATTACAATTTAGAATAACTTTTCTATTTTAATACTGTATATTTTAAACCGTAATTTATTCCTGTGACGGCAAAGCTCAGTTTTCAGCATCATTACTCATTACTAATATCAGGCACATTTTGTGCCTCAGTGGGATTCATTCAGCGAATCTGTTTCAATATCCTGTTATCATTCAATCAGTTTTCTACTCAGAAAAAATAAATAAATTGTATTCATCCTCTACATGTCAAAAGTGATAAATCATTTAGATAAATGATTGTCTGGTTTGGTGGCAAACTCACTTTAGTGTTTCTTGAGGTTTGAAGTGGAACAAGGCTTGTGTTCTCCATCTCTCTGTATGCTGCTGCTTTACTTTTCAAATCCTCTTCAGTTTGTCTAACAAAAACAATTTAATGCATCAATTTATGTCCGATTTTTTTTGTGAGCCCATTGTACTGTCATACCTCAGTTTTTCTCCCAGTTTCTTTGTCTCTTCATCTTTCTGTTGCACTAGTTGTGACATCATGGTTATCTTCTGTGTGAGCATGCTCAGTTGAATCTTCTGGTCTACCACCAAAGCTTTATGACTTTCCAACTCTAACTTCTGCTGTTCACTAAGTTCTCCTACACAGAGAGACACACGCTCAGAAACACAAACACTACAACATATTGATCTCGTATTGTGTTAATTGTGCAGCACCTGTCATATCAGAGAGCCGAGCATGAGCCTGGGCCAAGTCACGACTTAGAGCATTGATGATCTCACTCTGACTGACCACTTCCTGTTGGGATGAGACTAGAGATGCCCTGCAGGACCAATTAAAAACATTCTTATTCTGAATACAGTTTGAGTATGGTATAGATTGTTTAATGAAAATAATGACATTCATGAACACTCCGGATCATTTTTAATGTAAAAATATCACTAAATTAATAATTTAAAAAAGCATGTATACATTGTCTGTGGTTATCATTATAATTTAGGAGATTTTAGCATTTTGACAGTAATTGTATAGTAAAAATAAAAGGGAGTAGAAAAAGAGACATATATGCAGCTACAATTTAACAGTGCCTGATCTATGAGATGATTTAAAGAGAGAGACATGGACTGTGTAATTAGTTATTAAGCAAGAGTTTCATAAATAATGCATGAATAAATAATGAACCTCATGCATTATTCATTAACAAGAGCACAGTGTATGGATATTATCCTTCTCACAGTGAATGTAATGACAGAGTAAGGGAATCGGTTTACACAGTAACTTATGCAATATATAAATCGCTAAGCTACAATATTATATACGCCCAGAGCTGTTGCAACTGGTTTCCGAAGCAGGCCTACTGGCTAAATGGGTGAAATATTTACCATAAAAATATATAACATAGATTCTGAATGATGGGTAATGCAGTGATGGTATTCATGAGAGCTTTATTATACCGGAGGGATGTTATGGTTTGATCCGGTTCCTGTTGTTTTTCTGATGTATAAGATGTGCTGTTGCTTTCAAAGCCCTCCAGCTTACCGAGCGCCTCTGTGGGACAAGTACAAGAAGGGTAAACATGATAATGAACACAGAACATATGTAGGACACATAAAATCTGTTGCACAAATTAGTTTTAATTAGGAACCTAAGGCTGTTGAGAAGCTGCCCTCAACAAGGAACATATGAAACTGCAGTATATCAAAAAAAATAAAGTAAAACTGGTTTCTATATAAGCTCATTTCTTATATTTCTTGTATAAGATAATACTTCTTATTAATTTTAAATCATAATGTTTCTTTGTTTTAAATGTATTTATTTAAATTTAGTTTCAGTTCAGTTATTTTTGGACGTTTATGAGAGGCTGTGTTCACCTTTGAGTTGCTCCTTCAGTGAGTCTCTCTCCTCCTCCATCTCTTTCAATCTTTCCTCACTCTGCTGAGCTTTGTTTATTCGTGTCTCCATGGCAACAATGGTGTATGCATGTTGTCGCACCTGCTCCCTGTACTCCTCTACCTCAACCCTGTGTTTCTTTCTCTCCTCTTCAGCTCCTCTCTGCAGGGCCTCGGCCTCTCTTTCCTCACAATGCTTCATCTTCTCGCTCCTCTCGTCCTCTTTGAGATGTAATTCACGCAGCGTTTCTTTCAGCTCTGCCTCTCGTATCTTGGCTTCTTCTATCTTGGTTTGCCACTCAGCCTTGCGTGTCTCAATCTCCCTGTGCAAGGCACTCTTGGAAGGTAATAAAGTGACAGTCATAGAATTGAACAACTTACATTGTGTGGTTCTGTATCCTATGAAAGCCCATTTCCGCCAAATAAGAAAAAAGCATGCTTTGGTAAATCATAATTATGAGATAAAACGTCATAATTGTGACATAAAAAGTGGAAATCATTAGTTACCAAGTCATAATTCTGAGACGAAAAGCCTAATTTATGAAAAAATATATAACACAAAAAAGACAAATTTTGTTATGACTTATCTCACAATTAAGCATTTTTATGCCATAATTTGACTTTTATCTCATAATATCAGAGATAACCAATATGGCCATGTGCTGGAAACTGGGAAAAAGTAAAAATGATGAGATATTAACATTAAAATTATGACATAAAAAGTCATAATTATGAGATAAAAAAATAAATTTACATAAACGTCACAACTTATGAGATAAAAGTCACAAATATGAGATAACTATGTCTTTAAAAGTCATATTTATTATATAAAATGTGACTTTTATGTGATAATTATGACTATGTCTTAGTCAACTAATTTTGTCATCATTATGATTCACCAAACCATTTTTTAATATGTGACAGAAATTGGCTTTCTAATGTGTCAAAAGGGTAGAAACAAATAAACAATATGGTTATGTGCTGGGAACTAACACATAAGGGTAAATATTTGGCAACTAGGCCCTTAGAAACCAGATCAAATATAGATATGGAGCATGTGTTGTGAGTTGAGGTCAATTGTATTTCATTTAAGAAGATAAATTAAATTCTTAGTTTTAACTCACCTCAGTTTGTCTCACTGACTGTAGATCAGCCATGACCTCTTCCAGCTGTCGCATTAGTGTGTTTTTCATCTCTCTCTGTCCCTCTGCTGCCTGAATCAATAACAGGTCAAAGGTCGGGAGAAACTTCAGTGAAACTAAATTTTATAGTGAGCTCAATTCATGAAATGAATCTAGTCCATCAGCTTGAAGTCAGTTCTCTGAAATACTTTCATTAATATACAAATTTCCATTGGAACCGGGATGAGTTTTATCTATAATTATAAAAACTGAAAAAGCTAAATGACAATCTAATTGAGACCATCCCTCAAGAGGGCTATGCCTTAGAGACTAAATGAAATGAGTTTAATTTGACTTGGTGTTTTTAGAAAGACAACAGCACCTGAAGTTTCTCCATCTCAAACTGCTTTTGCATGAACTCCAGCCTGCTGTGAAGATCTCTGCTCTGAATCTCTGTCTCCTGAAGCTTCTCTCTCTCTGACTTCAGAGCAGGAAAGAAAGACATGTTTCTTTAGAATCACTTTCTGATTCTTTAACTGATTTTGAAATACTTTGCTGCAATACCTTTAGTTTCCTTAGCTCAGATTGGACATCCATGTGGTCCTGGCACAAAATATGTAAGGCACCTGATACTCCTAGACAAAACAAATAATAACAATAATTCAGACTACTTTTCTGTAAAATGCGCTGAAATTTAATAACATTTCAACTTAATTTGTAATCCTGTACTACTGAAAGCAGTATCACTTCTATTCTTGTCAGACCCAGTTCTCTTAAATCTCTCTAAACTTTCTATTTCTTACCTCCAGTCTTCAATGACACATCAACCCCTGCCGTCTGTAAGCTCTGAGCAGCATTCAGCAGTACTCTGTACAGGAGGTTCAGTATAGAAAGTGAATGCTCCTGAATCCAGCTGAGTGCAGGACTCAAATTCATGTCCTGCAGCCCAGATATTTCCATCAGAACTTTGTCCGCAACACATGCATCTTGTACTCGTCTCTATATACAAATGGAAAGAGATATTATATAGCTGTGCAACATGCTGTGCAATGCTGAAACATACAACATTACATGGCATAATCAATGTTTTCACCTACTAATACCTGACATTCCTGCAGTCTGGCTCTAAATTTCTGGGTCTCATCCAACATTTTCCTTTGTGTGTGAGCTTCCTCTTTGAGTTTCATTTCAAAGCCATGTACTTTTGTTTTGTACATCTCCATCTGTTCCATTAGCTCAGTTAAACAGTCCAACACCTGCAAAATAAAAACAAATATAAAAAAGTACATCCAACAATGAAATTTTGGCACAGTTTTCTCACCAGCATGTCTGTCCAAACCAGTGAATTTTTGAATATCCTGGCAACGCTTTTTAATATAATGACAGAATATGGACTGAAGCTGGCAAGCTATAAAAATGACCCCAAAAAAAGCACCACGAAGATATCATAAATGTGGACCTGACTATATCTGATTTTTGAGTTCAAGTTAAGTCACATTCATTTATGTAACACTTTATACAACACAGATGTTCAAAGCAGCTTCACATTAATAAAACTAATTATTTCAAAGCAGCAACATTAATCAAACAGGAAAATAACAGCTAATTTTGTAAAATTCTTCAATCAAGAAATGAATTTTAATGAAGCTGTAAAGCAGCTCTACAGAAGATAACAGTGTCAGTATTCAGCTCAAGGGGGTTTAATGCTGATTTAATTCAGTTCAGCTCAATTATGTTAAAAAAAAATTCTCATCTGAAAGTGTCAGTGCCATTAAATCGATAGTATTGCTGAATATTAAATATCTTTAGGTGACAGTAGAGGAGAAAACAATCTTGGGAGAAACAAGGCTCAGCGTTTAGAGGCACTTAAAACATGCTTCCAAACTAGTTTTCTGCAACATATAATTTGTCTAAATTTAAATGAAAAAGATTTTGTTGACATTTGTAAAAATGTATTGATAATTATCATTTCCATCACCTATACTGAAAACATCTCTATACCGTTGACACCTTTTTTGCAAAACAATCCCTGGATGTAAACTTGGCTTCTGATTGGCTTGAAATATTTTCTTACCTTTTGGTCTGATTCTTTGTCAGAAACATGCACAGTCTTGACAATCCGGTCACGAAAACTGTCAAACTTTGAAGAAATTTCAGATACGTTAGCGTAATATATACCAGAGTAGTCATCTTACCAGACTGTTGTTGCTGTCTTGAGCTCACTCACCCTTGACTGGGTGTGTTTGAGTAGTTCTTGAACTCTCTGTTCTCTCTGCTGTGTCTGCTGATGAAGCTGCTTCAGTCTGTCTATCTCTGTCAGCAGAGAAGCCTGTTCCTGCAGCACACATCACACATGAAGAACAGAAACATGACACCAGATTTCATAAGCTGCGTTTGCCTGGCCCAGTGGCCTAATGGATAAGGCATCAGCCTCCGGAGCTGGGGATTGTGGGTTCAAGTCCCACCTGGGTCGTAGTGTCTAAGAGGCTGTATGTTTATTAAATCATGTGGAGATCAGGACTGGGTGTGAGGGAAACAAAACACTCACTTTCTTGAGCGATTCTACTTCACTCTGTCTGGCATGTAGCTCATTATGATGCTTCTGGGTGTCTTTCAGCTTTAAAAACAACACCAAACAAAAGGAATAGTTATCTTTAATTGATAAAACATTTTGAAACAGCATCATTAAAACATCTACAGAGCTCAATGGCTGTAGAAAGAGAGGGATGCTGGAACCTTGTCCATCATGCTTGTGAGCTTGGCATCTTTGTGTCTGACGTCTTGTTTGAGCTTGTCCACCTCAGCTGCTAGTTTAAGAGCTTGTTTGTCTCGAGCAGACACATCTTTCTTCAAACTGCCAACCAACGCTAAATAAAGAAAATAAACATGAAATAACTAACTGCTCAGATCTAAAAAGATGGTGCCAATATGCTATTGATAATTCCACTACAACAATATAACAATTCATCTCAGTATTACACAAATGATCAAAGGTTTGGAGGAGGTACGTTTTTTTACTCTTTTTGAAAGAATTCGCCAAGGCTACATTTATTTGATAATAAATACAGTAAAACATTTATATTGTGAAATGTTATTTCAATTTTAAATAACTATTTTAAATTGTAATATAGTTTAAATGTAATTTATTCCTGGATGGATAAAGCTGAATTTTCAGCATCATTACTCCAGTCTTCAGTGCCACATGATCCTTCAGAAATCATTCTAATATGCTGATTTGGTGTGCAAGAAACATTTCTTATTATTATAAATGTTGAATTTTGTTTCCCGCAAAAATGTGATGTTTTTTTTTTCAGGATCATTTGATGAATATAAAGCTAAATATTATATTATATTATATTATAAATGTCTTTACTTTTGATCAATTTTGATCAATATAATGCATTCTTGCTGTGTAAAAGCATTCGTTTTTTTTAAAGAAAATGTTACACATTCCAAACGTTTGAACTGTATATTAAAGGAAGTATAAAAATAATACTATATATGCTTAAAATTTTACTTTTATACATACAAATGTATATATAATAATATCATATTATATCTCAAAGTAAATTATCAATATAATTTATCATAATTTTTCTACATTAGAGTAATGTGAATAACATTCTCTCTCTCTCTCTCTCTATATATATATATACATATACATATATACGTATATACATGTATATATATGTGTGTGTGTGTGTGTGTGTGTGTGTGTGTGTGACCCTGGACCACAAAAACAGTCATAAGGGTCAATTTTTTTAAATTGAGATTTATACATCATCTGAAAGCTGAATAAATAAGCTTTCCATTGATGTATGGTTTGTAGGACAATATTTGGCCGAGATTTGGCAAAAAAATCTAAATACTGAGAAAATCACCTTTAAAGTCGTCCAAATGAAGTCCTTAGCAATGCATATTACTAATCAAAAATATTTTTTTATATATTTACAGTAGGAAATTTACTAAATATCTTCATGGAACATGATCTTTACTTAATGTCCTAATGATTTTTGGCATAAAAGAAAAATCAATAATTTTGACCCATACAATTTATTTTTGGCTATTGCTACAAATATACCCCAGCGACTTAAGACTGGTTTTGTGGTCCAGGGTCACATATAGATAGATAGATAGATAGATAGATAGATAGATAGATAGATAGATAGATAGATTATCATCCTCATACCTGCAGATGAATTCTTTTCATTCCTCAATTTATCCATCTGTTCTAAAAGATTGCTGATCCTCTGATCTCTCTCTGTCACAGCCTGTCCGAGCATCTCTCCAGAACATCTCTGAAGTTCCAGAATCTACATCCATTAAAGAGACAAAGCAGTTATGGTATTAATTAATTAGCATGTGAAAGATTTCCGAAGGATTTCCAAAAGAGAAGAAACATCTTCATCAAAATAAATAATGAAACTTTAATCACTGTGCTACTTTTCCATCAACTTTTAAAAGAATATGGCTCTATACCTTGCATACATTGTTTCTTCTTCACAGATTTAGCATATGTAAATTTATACTGTGCTGCAATATGAACTATGTTGTAAAAAACTGAAATGGCAAGAAAAAGTGCACTTTATTTGGGTTATATCATGAAATCAGACCTGCAACTTTTGTATTTGTGTATGACAATGAATCTGCTACTAGCACGTGGTTGCAGAAGGTCTCTTCATACACCCCTTCAGGATGACCCAGGTAGGACTTGAAGCCACAGTCTTCAGCTCCTGAGGCTGTTGCCTTACCCAACACAGTCACAAAACTGTAAATAATGTAAAATGTAAAGTAACAAAGGAGACTGTAATACCACACCTGCTCCTTTAGCTGTTGTATCTGATCTTTCTTCTCTTTGATGTCATTCTCCAGGCAGCGAAGTCTGTGTGTGACATCTGGATCACCCTGCTTCTTCTGAGACAGCTGGAGCCTGAGAGCTGACACTTCCTCCTTCAGGGCCATGATCGCATCATCCTTCCTTTGGGACTCATCCTCAAAGCACACAGACACACGAACGTGTCCATCTCCTAGCCAATGCAACCTCTCCTCCTGAGAAAGAACGCAGTTGTCAGTTTATTGTTTAAGCCTTTTAGCTCTACAAGATGGCATAACAATAGCATGAATGGTCCAGCAAAGGGAGACTAGGGTGTTTTTAACAGGATGTTGAACTCACCTCCTCCACTGGCAAGACGTGAATGCTTTGAGAATTGTTAGGTTGAGTCTTATTTCTAAGATAACATGCTCTCCCTGTGTTACCACTCCAGCTTCCTGCAAAAAAAAAAAAAAAAAATTCACAAAAATAATCTAAAATAAATTATATTATATTATTATATATTATTCACTTTCCCATCAGTTTGGTACAGTGTTATTTTAGAATTAGCAATATGTTGTACTATTATAGCTTTTATTAATATTTTGAATGAGCTTTTGTTTTATATATTTCAATTTTTTAATTTTTTTATTTAATTTAATGTATTTTTTAATATTAAAGTTTTATTTAATATTTAATATTTATCTAATATTTATATTTTGTTTTATTTCAGTTTTATTTCTATTAACGAAATTATTTTAAATGTTTTTGTTAAAGATAACCCTGGTTTGGGAAGTCTCTACACTGTAAAAAAAAAGTTGGGCAAACTTAAAATTTTAAGGCAACCAGCTTCAGCAGATTTTTGAGTTTTCTCAACTACTTGTTTTAAGTTTATACAACAAAAAGTTGAGAAATTTCCTGAAAAATAAGTTGAGAAAACTCAAAAATCTGCTTTAGCTGGTTAACTTAAAATTTTAAGGTAGCCCAACTTTATTTTTTTTTACAGTGTAATAAATCTAATAAACTTTTCAAAACCTGCAATTTTTTCATGGTTTATTTTTAACCATTTTCTGTCTACTTGGGATAAAAAAGGTAATAATGAGGTAATATTCAATTTTGACTGAAAAAAATATTTGTGTGCTGAAAAAGTCTTTACCAGGTCTGCTAGATTGGGTTTTGCGATCAGGTGCATTTGGCCCCCGTTTAGATCCGGCACTCATGGGGCGAGGTCTGGTGGGAGGATGGGGTGAAACAGAAGGGGTCCGAGCTCGTACCCAGGCTTGGGGAATGGGAGACTGGGCAGCCAGAAGAGGAAACTGTTTGGGAGTGAGACAAAACTTTTTGTATATTTTATATAAAGGTTAGATTGATAATTTTATGTTTTATAGAGGATAATATCATATAATTTCATATCAATTTGAATCTGTGCATTGCAGGTCTCATTTATGATAATTAATTACCATATTTTCTGTGTCTTTGAACTTGAACTTATTAAGTCAATAAAAAATGCTACTGAAAAAATATCAACGAATAGACACAATATCATTTATCTGTTCAAACGCATATATTTTACTGATTTCTCGCTGTCAATGCAGAGCTCATAGGTTGATCCTCCGTAGCCAAAGTGAAGCTGGTCTCCCGGAGAGAGACGCACAGTGGCATTGTGTATCCGGCAGTCATTGACGTAGGTCCCGTGGGCAGAGTTTAAGTCACAGATAACATAGCAGCCGTCTGCTTCACACCAGTCAATAGTAGCATGACATTCATCCACCCCACTATTCTGAGCAGATGAGATGAGAAACACAATGAATGTGTGAAACACTTGTGTGAATGTCCTCTCTAGTGACATGTTTAGTAGGAGTCCATATGTCATAGGCTACTCAGTATAAGATCATAATCTCATCATGATGAATAACTAAAAGTTGAATCAATAACTGAGTACATAATGAGTGGACACACTGGGAAGGAATAAGGCTTAATACCTGTAGACAGAGGTCAGAGTCTTTGTGTCTTCCTATAGTGGTGTTTTTAGGCTGGAGTTTAAATACCCAGTTTAAAGTTTTGAGGTAACCCCTCATTTCAACCTGCTGACGAAATACAAATTGTAATCTGGTAAATAATATATAAAGCGCTGAATGTAGGTACACTAACGCTTTCTGTTAAATTAGCAGTCATGTCTCCATATTCGTGTCTTTTTTATAACCTTACTTGCAAGAAATATAATATGTACCAGCATATTTATAGATTGCGATGATTTTCTTGACAACTCACCAGAATGAGTTTTCATCTGTCTGAACTGTGTACAACCCGGCTGCTCATAGGCATGTTTCTTGCTGTCTAAATAGGTTGTGTACAAGTGTCATGGTAACGTCAAGGAACTTGGAGCACCGCCTTCAACCCAGTGTGCGGTGCGTTCTGTCTGGGTGAACAGACGTCAATCTCCCGCCATGGAAACCTGGCTCGCGGCGCTTGTCAAAATAAATGAAAGAATTCAAGTTCTTTATTTAAAATATGCAGTTTCAGCACTTATTATTTGATCACGTTCTATTAAAAATATATTTTTATACTTTTTTCGAGAGGAATTTCTGTCAGTAATTTTCTGTCGCCCGAAAGTCAATGTATTTTGGTGGTGCGAGGTAAAACCTTTACGAAAATTAACCATGTTTTTACCACAAATAAAACCAAAAATCCATGCTTAGGCTACTAAAGTTAAACTGTGGTAACCACAAATTATGGTTTTGCTACACTAGTTTAACCATGGTATTTGTAGTAAAACAGTGCTTGTACAAATGGTAGGCTAATCAATACGCCAAAAAACATGGTTATTACACTTTTACTGTTGTAAAATCATGGTTAATTTTTGTAAGGGTAGTTTTAAACACAATATGTTTGACGTGTAAATGTATAATGAAAGTTACTTCAAACATTTAATAAAACTGTTTTATACGTTCAGACTCTCCCAAGCCAACTTTAAAGTTTGTAGACATTAAAAATTAGTTTACAAACCTTACTAACTAGTTACTGGACTACACTAGGCTACAAACCCAGCACATTTAGCTCCTAGCATAAAATAACTATCTAAAATAGATATAATTGGGAAAATATCTAAGCAAATAATACAAACGCAACAACCATAACAAAAAGTGGAAAAATAATGCTTTTTTCTTTAGGCCAAGAGCAGACAAAAATAGTTGTTGAATAAATTTGTTTATTGATTCCACATTTATTTTGTTGTTGTTGTTGTTGTTGTTGATTTTGAGGTAACCACACCTTTCACACTTTAATAAGAGGTCATCACCTGAAAAAGAAGAGGCTTGTTTGTTTAAATATCTGAATATGTCTTACATTTATGTTAACAGGATCTGTGAAAAGATGGCATGTGTTCAGAAAAATACCAACAGGTTTATAAAGTATACTCACATTGTTGATCCAGGAGATGTAGCCAGACACACGGGTGAAGACAGAGGGCTTCTTGGGGTAGTTGCAGCCCAAGCTGGAGCCAAAACTCACAATACCGTGAACATCCCAGGTGCCGTCACTTCTCTGGCAGTTCAGAGGGCCACCTGAATCACCCTGTACAAGTGAGGTAACATTATTTTCACACAAACTGGTTATTAATAATGGAATATCAAAATACAAACACTTATAAATAAAAAGTGTGATTCAAACCCACATTGCAGCTAGACACGACTCCGTCTCCACCAGCGCACACCATGAGGTTGGTCACAAGGTTGCCCCACCAGTCAGACCTAGTGCAGGTATTGTAGTCCACAACAGGGAGCAGAGCCTGCTGCAGGATATCAGCAATGGGGCCATTGGCTGAGGAGAGAAAAAGACAAAAGGGACCACTTTAAGAAAAAATATTTTTTGCTTGAAAATAAGTAAATAGCAGTGGAAAGGCACCTACTCCAGAGGCGTCCCCAGCCAGTGACGTAACAGGGGAAGTTGTGAGGCAGAGTGTTGCCGGAACTAGGCAGGCAAGCAGGTGAAATCTTGTCAGTGAAAGTCACTGGACTCGACAACTTGATCAGGGCAATGTCATTGCTGGAAAACACACAAATATATCAAAAACACACTCTCAGATTAGACTTTTTGTTCCCCTACATTAAAATGAGATGAGAACAAACCGGATATTGTAGGAATCCCAGTTCTCATGCACTATAATCCTGGAAGGAGAGATGGCGAGAGAGCCAGACTCACTGCCGAGTGCCAGGTTGTGCTTGCCCACGTAGACTCTGTAAGTGCGGCTGCTGCTTGGCAGAAGTTTAAGACATAGTTTTAGTCCATCTCGTAGTGTAGATCAACTTATGGAAACATTCATTGCATTCTTTTGATTCTTGACCTTACCCAATGCAGTGAGCAGCAGTCAAAACCCACTGCTTATCGATCAGGGTGCCACCACAAGTGTGGTAAAAGCTGGAGCCGCTCTGGTACTGGAGAGACACCTGAAATTGAGAAGGTAAAGAGTGTTGAACTGAAGCTCCTTTCAGTGAATTTAGTAATACAGTCAAAATGATTTCAGAATTATAATGACATATTTCTGTGTTTGCGAGACAAAATGGTGTAGAAAGAGTTTTCACTCAGAAATTGCTAGTAAATTTCACAATTAGTTACGAAAAATAGTAACACATTGAATTAATTAAAAGTAATTTCTTGTAAAATATTCTACAATAAACGTAAAAAAAATTAGTGTTATTTTTTCCAGTGCAATATTCACAATACCTGCCATGGCCAGCTGTTTGGTCTAACATCAGTTCCACCCACCACCCTTGAGGCGGCAGGTTTATATCTAGGCTGCCCACAACCGTAGGCTGTTTCAAGACAACACACATGCACACACAATGATAAATTACATGTCTGCTCAGGTTCATTAGCTGTAATGCATATCTATGTGAAATGTGAAAGATATTCCTGCTCATTACACAGCCTAGGAGCCAAAATATAAGAAAACGGTTCTTTTTAGAGTTTGAAGTAGACAAATGTTCATCTTACCGCCAGCAATGAACAGAGCCAAGATCACAAATTTCATGATGCCTGATTGCAGTGGTTACAGGCAAACACCTGTCGTTTATATAACTAACCTGGACAGCATCACAGACCAGTTACATTTCCTGTAGCAAAGCACCGATAGCATTCCCAGTATCATTTAGCCTTGTAGATAAACATCCCAAAATATCAGTTATCTTAGAAGGTTTTATATATGCAGCCTGTGAAATGCACAGATGACATGCTGATATGAAGAGTAATCTCTTGCCAAAGCCAGATGGCTTTTTGTGCTTCTGCATATTTGATGTTGATATTTTTTTAGTGTTGTGAAGTTTCAGGATTTAAATAAATTTGTGAAAGAAAAAACTAAAAATGTAGAGTGCCATGTACTGTATTGTGGGTTGGATGTAAGATATTTACCTGAAGAATACATGACAATTAAAGGAAGAAAAAAAACTATAAAAAGGTGCTTTTGCAGTCAAACTAAATGTGAGAACAAACCTTCAACCTGTTAATCAACAGCAAAATAATTTTGATTAGACTCTACCCTGTGAAATATTAAGGTCAAGGCACAACAGAGAGCTACTTTTTCTGACTAGTTTTTCTCTAAAGCAATCATTCATTCCTAAAGATGAAATGAGAGTGAATTGGTTTAAACATGATGAAGTCTGTGCTGTTGGCTGTTCTCGTTGTTGGAGGTAAGAAGTCCTTAAGACTGATAATATAGTCTGATTAATATTATTTTTATTAATGGTAACCACAAGGACAGTCACATAACTATTGATTATCATAAAAATGCATATGTGTCAATGACATGCAGTATAAGAGTGTTCATAATAAAGAAAAGGAAAAATCTCTTTAAAGGATATTTAAAATTTAATAAATCTAGTGTAGAATGTGTGAGTCAGGTTCTTAGAAATGTACTATTTATGTTTTGTTTCTTGAAAGCATGCTGAGGAAAAAAAATCTTACACCTTTAGTACATGTGAATGTACACACTTTAACCATAATTTTCAAAAAGTATTAAATATATTTTTCAAGGTAACAAGCATTTTTCATAAATATAGTGAGCTATTAATTAATTGTTTTCTTTTAATAAGGGGTTTTCTTCACTGTTGAAGGATCATGAGGATCCTCAAATGCAAACTGTGTGTTTTGCTTCAAAAGAGCAACCATATATTTGTGTGTGTTTTAATTTATTTTATATTCATTTATTCTTTATTCATTTATAATAATTTAATCATTTTATTATAAGGACAGTTGTATCAACCTGATATTTTTTACTTTGACTCTTTGATTTTTAAACTAAAAAATACTAAAATGAATTTTAATACAAAAATAAAAAATGCTCATCATGAATTTCATTTTTAAAGTGTATATATATATATATATATAATTCATTTATTTTATTTTTTACCTCAGCATATGGATGTGGGCAGCCCAACTACCCTCCTGTTCTGTCGAGGGTCATGGGGGGTAAGAATGCACGTCCACACAGCTGGCCCTGGCAGGTAGATGCACATGTATTATTTTAAATGGTGTACAATAACTGTGTTACTATTAAACCACTTGCAAACAAAAGCAACTGAGACAACTGCTTCCTTTATCCTTTTATCATCCAGATCTCCCTCCAGTACAGAAGTGGTGGTAGCTGGTACCACCATTGCGGTGGCACCCTCATTTCCAAAGAGTGGGTTTGACTGCTGCTCACTGCCTCTAGTAAGTCTTGCTTTGTGGGTTAGGGTGACTTAATTTGTCTGATGCACTTTAAGAGTTGACTAAAGATCAGTTTACAGAGGAAATTCTCTACTGGAAAACTACTTTAGAGATGTTAAGATATATGCTAAGGATCTTAAAAGAAAGCTATAGTTAAAACTAAAATAATACTATGGTATTCTTTGAAGTACCTCTCCGTTCCGTGCCATGTAAATATGTATGATATATACCAAAGTACCATGGTGTTATGAGTTTATAAGATTACTACACATTGGGCCCACCGCAGTACTTTTGTTAATGACTTGTTGATACTTGCTCGGTTTGTCTTTCCTGCAGTAATTCCCTAAATTACAGAATGCATCTGGGAAAACATAAGATGTATGAGGAAGAGAGTGGATCTGTGATCATCTACATTAGCAAGATCGTTCTCCATCCTGGCTGGAATTCTAACAATTTACGGTATGAAGAATACTTAACCAGGGGTGTAGAAATCATTTCACAAGTGAGAATGTTGCAGGGTTACAGCATATTTACATATATAAAAAATAAACGGTAATTAAGAAATATTAATTAAACAGTAGGCTCATAACAGCAAAGAAACAGTCACTGTTGTCTGCATAACTTATTGTGCATGTGTCATGGAGAAGGCACAACACAATTACAGTCCACGCTCACGTTTTTTATTGCTGAAAACAATTATGTGTTCATCATCTATGTGTACAACAATTGTGTGTACAATATATTCAGTTATTAAACCAAAGGTTATGTCATTTCTAGTAAACTCAGATACCAAATGAACTAAAATCTCAATCTTTGGCCACTTTATTGAACGTCTGAATTTACACACACACAATAGTCCAATTAAACACACAACATAAATATATATTTGTCTCATGAAAAGTGCATGGGATGAATATTAGTCTTGTGGGAGGAAGACCCATGTCTTGAAAATTTTGTTATTTCCACTAAAGGAGTCCTCTGTTAACCATTTTCAATTATATTTGTGTTATGCAATTCCATAATGGTTAATTGCTTTACTTTGTGTTGAGAAATAATGAATGTAAATCTCTGACCCTATGTCACACAAAACAGGGTGACAATGGTGGCCCCTTTGTGCTGGTAGCAACGGTATTTGGGAAGTCCATGGTGTTTTATCCCATATGAGTCCAAATACCTGCCTAATACTCAAGAAGCCCAATATTTTCACTCGTATGAGCGTCTACATTGACTGGATCAGCAGCGGAAGTGTTTTATGACAGCAAACATGATATTGACAGACAAATTAAGCTACATGTCCTTTTGGACAGTGTTTATCATTATAGAAACTAATACTAATATTTTCCATTTGTTATCTCTCACAGAGCATGGCCAGCTATTAAAAAGCAAACAGAAATAGGAGTTTTCAGTCATCCATGTCTTGAACAATAAAAATATTTGTGTAAATTTATTAACACTAATATGTTAGTATTAACTAAACTCTGCTGTGGTGGGGTCAGTTTGACCTACACTTGCTTTTCAAACTGCTCAAAATATTTATTTATGAAGTTCTGTAAATATTTCTCATTAAGGGTCATGAATGTGCATGTGCAAGTTTTCAACACATACTGTACATATGTTTTGGAAAGACTGTACAAAAATTGTTACTTACCTTTTGTGTCAACACTGACCCCCATTGACACTACCTAAGTGTGCAAATATTCATGGCATTCATAGTCATTCCAAAAAAAAAAAAAAATACATATTTTTTTTAGTGTGTGTGTGTCTGTCTATTCAACTAATTTTGAAGAAAAATATATGGGTCAAATTGTTCCACAACTTAACAGAAAATATAAGGAAATTCTTACATTTCTCACATTGTATAGTCTCTGACAAGCTACATTAGAGTTTTTATGTCCTTACATGAATCTTTAATATTTTTCATATTGCTGATTTTTAGCAAATTGGGTGGAAACCAATGTGGGTAAATTTGACCCCCAACAGAGAAGCTGTACCCAGTTTTTAAAGCACAGCAGAAGGGTTAACATAATAGATACACAGTTCAAATGCCTGTATGTCCTTTGTGATTTAGTTCTTTGAACACAACATTGTTTTAATGGTATTTCATAAAAAATTCATAACATTGATCATGTTGTGTCTGTGAGGTCTTATAGCTCAATGACATTTCCATTACAGCCCAGTGGGCGGCAGTGTGGTGTTTTATTTAGAGAGGGGTCACATTTTTCAGGTTCCTCAAGACAACTTTACATGCCAAGTCAGATTTTAGAAACGTAGCTATTGTTGGAAATACTGCTAAACAAATTAAACGTGCAATCAGAAATTTACAATAACCATCAAAATATAAACAAACAATGACAAAGACTAGAGATTATAAACAACAAGTGTGCATTTAACCCACATTGCAGAGGAACATTCACACATTTAGGCTATACATAGGCCTATACTCAAATCTATGTGCAATTAAGGACATTGATAAACAATGTGGAGGAATCTCTGCTAACAGTCAACTAAACAGGAAAAATCAAAGCCAAAAATACAAGTTTCATGATACATGATTTAAGTGACCCACCATTTATAAAACTAACCTGGACAGCACTACAAACCTGCTACAATTCATGTAGCAATCCGACAGTTCTCACTACCTTTGTACTGAATAAATAAATGCTAAATAAAATAAATAAATACTAAAAAAACAAATACTAAAGTTATGTCAGTGACCAGAGCGTTAAATGTAGCCTGTGAAATGCACAGATGACATGCTGATATGAACAGAAGCACCTTGTGCACAAAGCCATGCTTTAAAAAACAACAACAACTATATATTTCATAATATCTGATTTTTTTAGCTGAGTTTTGTGAGGGGAAATGAGCAATTATGAATATATTCATAGCTATTATGAAAATATATATTAAAAAATATATTTTATAAAATGCTTTTTTAATATGGTCTTCATTTGAATACACTTATCTAAAGTTTTGGTGCAAATAAAAAGGAGAAACTCTATAATAGGTATTTTTTAATTAAATTAAATGTGAGAACACAACAAATGTTTAACACCTTAACCAACAGGTAAAAATGACTTTAAAATGATTAGATTATATCCTGTGAATTATCAAAGTCAAAGTGTACCCAAAGAACCACCAAGGGGGCTATTTTATTTGTTTTTCCTAAAGCAGTCAAGGACATTCGTTCCAAACGATTGCTTAACTGTGGTCATACATTACACTGCAAGTGAATTGGCCAGTATATAAACCCCAGCAGAGAGGGCAAACATTGAAGATACAACCATGATGAAGTTTGTGGTCCTGGCTGTTCTATTTGTTGGAGGTAAGAAGCCTTTAAAGACTGATAATATACTGTAGTACTGACTATTTTTTTAAAGTCTGAAAATGACATGCAGGAGATGAAGCATCAATCTTCTTTAGCATTTTTAAACAATTATATTACTTTTGTTATGTTTCACCTCAGTTTACGGATGTGGGCTTCCCACCTACCCTCCTATTATATCGAGGGTTGTGGGGGGTGTGGATGTCCGTCCAAACAGCTGGCCCTGGCAGGTACATGCACATTTTATTATTTTTATTAAAACATACTGATAATCTTAATTTCTGCCCTTGTTCAAAAACATTTTCCAATTGTAAGCTATGTTAACCCAGTGGAGCCTTAGATATGAACATAAAAAATCTTGAGAAATCAATGAGATCATTATAACAGTATTATAATAATTATATATAATTATATATTATTATTATTAAAATACAAATAAATATCAGTTGTGCATTGTTTATATATCTCCCAATAATGTGTCTTAGTAAGAAGATATTTAACTGCATAGTTCTATGTTCAAAACTTCATAATTTTTATAGTTTTATTTCTTGGCAAAATATATAGCCCAATGCAATGCAATACAAAGATGATTGAGAGATGTATAAATAAACATTCCTCAAAAGACTAATGTGTCATATTTGATATTCACATTTTGACATTTTTCTAAAAAAATGATGTATGGATAAATCAAGTAAACCTAAGTTGCTTCAGTCCAGTATATGTTCATCTCGAAATATATTATTAACAATATAAATGTTATTCTTATGTTCACTTGAAAAAAATAAGCAAAGATTATTAAATTGTTACATTTTTAAAAAGACATTTGAAGGGGGACATTTTCAGAATTACACTAAAAGGCCTTTAAAAAGTAATATTTGCTGGCTTACAAACAAAAAGACATAAGAAAGACTACTGACCCCTGTTCTGTTCTTCTCCCAGATCTCCCTCCAGTACAAAAGTGGCAGCAGCTGGTACCACACTTGTGGTGGAAGCCTTATTTCCAATCAGTGGGTTCTGACTGCTGCTCACTGCATCAGGTTAGTCTGAGGAATAGGCTGAGGAACTTAAACGCAGGCCGAATTAGAAGTTAAAAAAGTACCATTTTAGTATATCATATTTAGTACCATGGTATACATCAAAGTACCATGATATTATTTACCATTTGATAGCATTTGTGAGTGTTTCTGAACTGCTTTGTCCTCCTCTTGTGGCCCTGCAGCAGTAGCAGAACTTACAGGGTGTATCTGGGAAAACATAACCTGAAGGAGGAGGAGGAGAATGGATCTCTGGCCATCGCCGCTGGAAAGATCATTGTCCACGAGGGCTGGAACTCCTTCACTATCCGGTACAGGGCCCAAAAGTCTCCTCACAAACAAAAGAGATGCATATCTTGAATAACTTTGTCAATGAATTTAATGTTTCATGTTGTCTGGGCCACAGTAATGACATCGCTCTGATCAAACTGGAGAGTGCCATCACTCCAAGTTACACTATCACTCCTGCTTGTCTGCCTGCTGATGGACATGTTCTGCCCCACAATGCTCCCTGCTATGTCACTGGTTGGGGACGTCTCTACAGTAAGTAATGTTGATGGTTATGGATGAAGTTGTGCTGCTAAACTCAACTGACAACTAGAGCATGATTAGGAGATATCCACATTTTAGACTTTTTTTTCTTGTTTTGTTTTCTTCTCACCTACCTTTTTTTCATTCTCAATAACTAGCCAACGGACCCCTTGCTGATAAGCTGCAGCAGGCTCTCTTGCCTGTGGTGGATTACGCCACCTGCTCTAGGTCTGACTGGTGGGGATCTCAGGTCACACAAAACATGGTCTGCGCTGGTGGAGATGGTGTTGTTGCTGGATGTAATGTAAGGAGTTATTGATAGACTATTTATTATTCATCAATCATTATTTGTAATCTCTGATTACAATTAACTTTAATTGGTGTAGCCAATTAAATGTAGCAATAAGGGGCCATTCACACAGAACATTGTTTTTTATTCTACTACGCTACTTTTTCCATTGTTTTTCTATGGAAAAGAACACGTCTCGAGACCTTAAGATTTTACCCCCAAACCACTGTCCACATTTCACGTTTTTAAAAGCAAAATTGCATTCTGTGTGAATGGCCCTTGAGTCTGTAAACAAATACTTAATGCAGATCAACTTCAGATCAATAAGCAGGAATACACGCAATTTGAAAACACGAGAAATCATACACTTGCCGACTTTGTACATGGTTACAGAAATCAACAGAAAGTTTGTGTAGGCTACAAACAAAATCTTGGCAACATTTATGCAGTGTGTTCCAGCCTTTAGGTAGACTAAACTTAGATGTCATATAAAAATAAATAAAGTGAATATAACATAACGAATTATTTACTACATTTAAATATTTAAGTCAAAAACTATAACTGAAACAATAATGATTAACACTGCCCCGTCACACAACACAGGGCGACTCTGGTGGCCCCCTGAACTGTGCTGGTAGTGACGGCGCTTGGGAAGTCCATGGTATTGTGAGCTTTGGTTCAGGATTGAGCTGCAATTATAACAAGAAGCCCACCGTTTTTACTCGTGTGAGCGGCTACATTGACTGGATCAGCAAGGTAAGTGTTTTATATTAGCAAACATGTTGTAATAACATGCAAATTAAGCTTCATGACAGTGTTTGTTATGGAAACTTCTTTAATACTAGTGATTTTTCCCTTAATCTCTTACAGAACATGGCCAGCTACTAAAGAGCAAACAGAAAATGGGTTTTGTATCATCGATGCCTTGAACAATAAAAATACGGCACATAAAGTTGTGTATTTATTTGCTCTATACATTACTATAATAAATTAATACTATAAACACCTGGTTTAAATGCACTTATGACCTATATGATTTAGTAACTTTAGTACAAAGTTGTTGTTAGTGGTATTTAAAATAATAAGATCTCATAGCTCAGTAAGTGACACTTCCATTACAGTCCGGCAGGTGGCAGTGTGCTATTTTAATTGAAAGGGGCCCGTCCAAGACTATTTTATGTGCAAAGACACATTTGACTATAGTTTTGTTGGTGTTTTGTATTAAAATTTCCCCTAAGTTAAAATATATCAGATTCAGAGTACAAATATTACTTCTGGTTTTGTTGGTATTTGTAACCAAGTGGTTAATAATGAGTTTTCAGAGGCATTTTGTTGTAACTGACCATATTTATTGAATTTTTACATTCATCAATTTGAGTGCAAATGGACCAAAACAGGAAGACGGCATGTGGCATAGTTTCAGTGTAAGCTGTTATTAAATATACTCTTGCATGCATACATATACATACAATAATAGAAAACTATCAAAAAGTGCCCATGTGCAGGTTTGTCATCATGCAGAGGGGACACACAATTAATGTAGAATATAGCCAAAGTCTCAATAACTAATTTTAGTGGTACATTTATACGAATATGTGAAAAATTTTCTTTTTATCATTAAGAGTCACAGCAAACAATACAGAAACACTATTTTATCACATATTGCCACAAACAGTGCTTTAAATTAAGGACATTTTGAGCACCCTCTACATTTATCTTACCATAAAAATATTCTGGATTGGAAGTAGACCAAGATGAAGATCTGTTTTATCAGATTAGATTGACTAATCTAATCTGATAAAACAGATCTTCATCTTGGTCTGCTGATACTGACTCACTGTGCAGCCACAGTGATGTATCTCGGTTCCATGTTCCCAAAGTAGGACTTCTCCCACTCGCTCATGAGGTCAAAATAAAGAGGCCGATCACAGAAGGTGCAGGAGGCCATAGCTGGTCCATTCAGTGGTAGTCCAACCTCCTGCCAGGCTTCCAACAGTTGCTCTGTCCAACATAAAATATTATTAAAAAATCAGATTCAAATTATCACCAGTTTAAAATGTAACCAATTTAATTTTCTCAAATCTGGATACATCCCTATGACAATGGCAGATGTCAGAGTGTTGCAGAAAATTAAACTGCTGTTCTGTTTAGTGGCACTAGCAGTACAGAAATGAAACTCTTCACCTTTAAAGTGAAAAGAAATAGAGTTTACCTAATTGCATGACCACTCACCTACAAAGTAGTTCATCATAATGGGATTGTGGAAAGGAGAAGGAGCCAACCGCAAAAGCTCTTCTCCACGAGGCACTGTTGGGTAATTTATGGCCTGCACATAGATGTTGTGTTTCTCCAACAAGATATCACACACCTGAGAGTTTTTTGCTGCATTTCCAACCTGTAACACCAGATTTAAGGTGTAAACATTTAGACCTGTGCAGCCAAATTTCATCCAAAATATTTATAATATGTATCTTCATATTTAATAACTAGAGTGAACGGTTCACCCCAAAATGAAAATCGTCATCATTTATTCACCCTTATGGTCGCTAGAATCCCATAAGACTTTGGTTAATCTTAGAAACACAGATTAAGATATTTTTAATGAAGCTGTGAGGTTTCTGTCCCTACGTTGAAAGTCCAGGTAACCAAACTTAGAAGATCCAAAAAGGTCATAAAGGCATTCTAAAACAATTCCATATGGATCGAGCAGTTTGGAATGGCATGAGGGTGAGTAAATGATGACAGAATTTTAATTTTTGGGTGAACTATCCGATTATGGACGTAATGGTTTTTGCAAACACTGACCCGAATGGGAATGATGTGGCTAGGGCAGTTGACCACAGGCAGCCCAGCGTCCAGCAGCAGCTGCCTCATGTGTTTGACGTTTCTCTGATGGGCTCTGCGCAAAGCTTGGCCTTCTGGGCTCTTCAGCACACGCACCGATTCCAGAGCCCCCGCCAGCACCATGGGAGGCAAGGAGGTAGTGAAGATGAAACCGGCAGCGTAGGAGCGCACAGTGTCCACCAGGGCGGCAGTGCTGGCTATGTAACCACCCACACAGCCAAATGCTTTACCTACAGATATTTCAAACAATATCAGCAAAGTTGAGAGGCAAGAACAGATGAAAATACAGGACAGAATCATGCACTTGATATTGACTGTATCTGTCTTACCCAGAGTTCCAGAGACAATATCGATCTTGTGCATGACGTTGTCTCTCTCTCCTACACCTGCTCCATGAGCCCCATACAGTCCGACAGCATGGACCTCATCCACAAAAGTCAGTGCTCCATATTTATGTGCTACATCACATAGCTCTTCTAGAGGGCAAATTGCACCTGAGAAACAAGTTATTTTTCAGTTAAAGACGAAGTGTATAAATGCACTATTTTCAGTTAACAATGATTAATTTATTCCACAAGCCAAAGTGTCTGATAAAAGGGTGGTTGTGAAGATAAAGCGAGTAGTATTTGGCTGGACGTGTAATAAAAAAAAAAAAAAAGGACACCCAATAAGGTGACTCGCTCCACATAAAAAAGCAACAGCATATATTTGGCTATTGATATGACTGAGTCTTCATTTCATGTGTATGTTTTTTGACTAATAATTTTTTTGCATTGTTTAATAAGGAGAAAGTAAGTGCACTTGTTTTCCCTTAATGTATTTTTTTAGTGTACTTTTTTTTTTTTTGCATTTCTGCAAGTTACCTACCATTTTTTTTATATATAAAGGTAGGTGCTTCATTTTAAATTTATGCATTTGACAGATGGTTTTATTTAAAGTGACTTAAATTGCATTAATTGTTTTACACAATATCAGTTCATTTATTCTGTAGGAATCAAACCCATGACCATGGCGTTGCTAGTGCCAAGCCCTATTTTACAATACTAAGAAACAATCTCTTTTGAGTCAGTTATGTGATAGCTCCTTCTACTTACCATCCATTGAATGAACGGTCTCAAAAGCCACAATTTTGGGTGTGAGTGGATCTGAGCGGCTGAGCAGCTCCTCCAGATGACTGGCATCATTGTGTCGGAAAATGAAGCGTTTGGCCCCACTGTTCCTGATGCCCTGGATCATGGAGGCATGATTACCCATGTCTGAGTAGATCTCACAGCCTTTGGAGAGAGAAGATGTTTTAGAGGAATTTCAGAAAATACATTACCGTTCAGTTTGGGGTCAGTGAGTTTTTTTTTTTTAATACATCTAAGCAAGGATGCATTAAATTGGTCAAAAGTGACAATAAAGACATTTATAATGTTACAAAACATTTAAGATAAATGCTGTTTTTTTTTCTTTGTTTTCATCAAAGAATCTTGAAAAAATTTCAGGCAGTTTCAACAAATATATTAAGCAGTGCGATATTTTTTAATTAGAAAACATTTATTTTAATATTTTATAATAATTTTTAGTGTATTTTTGATCAAATAATTATTTCAAAACCATTACAAATTGAACCAACCCCAGACTTTTGAACAGTACTGCATATTGAAAAGAGATCTTTTTTAATTTAATAGCAGTACAGTTAATACATTTCATATATTCATTAATTCACTCATTCATTAAGCACTTGTGTTTTGTTGGATACCTGGGAGCATTTTAGCCAAAGTAAAGAGAGTGGAATCATTGGCTACAAAGCAGGAAGAAAAGACCAGTGCTCCATCTTTCTGGTGTAGACGGGCCAGTTCACTCTCCAGGGCCACATGATAGTTACTCGTCCCAGAGATATTTCGGGTGCCACCTGCTCCTGCACCATGCTTCTGCAAAGCCTCTCTAAGAAATGTTAAAAGGTTGTGATTACTCAGTTAGTTTGTTTTATCATCTATGTATATCCAAAGTCAAACAATAAGAAACTTAAAAACATATGTTTTATCATATTATGAAATACACATACAGTATTTAATAAGACTTATAAGTTAGTGTATTTTGCTGCACCTTCATTTGTTCTTCTCTATGTATAATAACATATGATGGCAAACATTTATTTCATTGTCTGTTTTATGTACTGACCCTATGGCATTGACAACGCGGGGATGTCGACTCATGCCCAGGTAATCATTACTGCACCATACAGACACCTGGGAGCCCAAGCGTCCAGGGATGGAATAGTCCTCAGCAAAAGGGAAAACATCTGCAAAACGGTTCACCGTCTTAAAGATACGGTAGGTATGGTCATTCTTCTTTTCCACAATCTTCTGAGTGAAGAAGTCATCGTAGTTGAAACTGGGTCTGGCTGAATTATTTCAACAGATGGGCAATCATCAGTCAATAAGTGAGGAAGAAAGACAGGGATGAAAGAAGACAGGCACTACTTAAGTGCTGCAGATACAGTGAACAGTATACTACATTAACAAAACCAAACAGTCTTGGATCAATTCGATAATTTTACTCAACATCCATTATTCCTCATTATGTCATATTATTATTTTCATTAGTTCACACAGATATTTTCAAAAAAGAAAAAAAAAATTGTACCTTTTGGCCGTCTAATCAAATAATAAGTAAAAAAAACAGATGTTCAATATGCATACTGTGCACATAATATGCCAAGGTGCTAATATTAGTACACTAAAAGGTACATATTAGTACTTTAAAAGTACATATTAGTGCCTAAGCTGTATATATTGTATAGTACCTTTTGAAATGGTACTGCCCCAGTGACAGTGTGGCATTTGGTATTTTCTGAGAATGTATGGTTTATGCTACTGTAAATCTTAAAGAAAAATGCAGTCAAACTCACTAAAGTTGTCTTCAAGAAGGTGTGTAGGACCAGTTGACTGATGACTTTGCAAGCCACTGAAAAGCGAACTCATCAAGCCTGGAGAAAAAGGGCATCAATGTGACAGAAATTCATCAAACAAACACAAAATTCATGATTTTCGCTTTGTTTCAGTGTGAAAAAAAAACAGTGAAAATCAAAATGTTTTGTATTTAATGCCATTGTTTAAGTCAGATATTTTCTTTAAATTACAGGCTACGCACATTAACTATCAAACCGTGATAGCTATAAAACCCCAAAACTACAATTTTCCAATTAGATGTTATTTTCTAGTACACATGCGGCTTTGTAAAATTTCATCTGTAATGTGATTGTCTAAAGACTGGCTTTTGTTACATCAGCAGTCTGAGTCATCATCTGCTTACTCTTCACAGCTGAGGAGTCTCTCAAATTGGAGTTAAATGGTGCAAATTGCAGAGAGGAGAATGTCCTCTGAGCTGGGTGTTATTATGTAAAATGCATCCAACCCCTGCATGATACAGCTCAGACAAAAGAGACTCTTCAGCAGTAAACTAATTATACTGTGGTGGTAAAAAAAAAAAGAGACAGCTGCTGCAACACATCAGCCAGTCAGCTAGATGAGATCTGCTTCTGAAGCAATATAAACATTACAGTTCCACAGTACATGAATCTATCACACTGAGAGGGATTGTTTTACCAGAGTTATCTTGATGCTCAAGATTGGGCTGGACATCCTCCTGCACTTGTGGACTGGCTTTAACTAGTCCAATCTTAGAGGAAACAAAGGGACAGCTCTGGGACATGGAGATCGCCACCTGAGTGGCTGTGGTCGCCAACTGCCGCTTTGGTTCCTTATGAGGGAGGAGGCCTGAACACAATAAGCACATGAATATAAACAATATATGAAGATAATCCGAGGTACTGGCTACTGATTTACAATATTTGGTGTCATTTGGTGTCATCTCATTTGGTGAGATTTTAATTATAAAAAATGTGACACTGGACCACAAAACCAGTCATAAGTAGCACGAGTATATTTGTAGCAATAGCCAGCAATAGGGTCAAAATTATAGATTTTTCTTTTATGCCAAAAATCATTAGGATTTTAAGTAAAGATCATGTTCCATGAAGATATTTTATAAAATTCCTACCGTAAATATGTCTAAACTTAATTTTTCATTAGTAATATGCATTGTTAAGGACTTCATTTGGACAACTTTAAAGGCGATTTTCTCGATATTTAGATTTTTTTGCACCCTCAGATTCCAGATTTTCAAATAGTTGTATCTCAGTCAAATATTGTCCTATCCTAACAAACCATACATCAATGGAAAGCTTATTTATTCAGCTTTCAGATTTTTTTTAGTCATATTGTACCTGTTATAGAAAACCTTACAGTAATATAGTTTGGAAAATACAAAAATAACAGCATTACCTTTTTCCTCAGAGGACTGGTTGGCTTTTACAGAGATCTGGCGGACAATGATCGGACATCGGTTAGCCAATCCAAAGTACGCTACCACATTCCTTAGAGAAGGGCCTGGAGTGGACTTCAAGAAGGGGCAGTGATGCAGAAAAGCAGACATGATTTTAACAGCTGTAAACAATGGAAAAGATGGTCAGTGGGGTAAAAATCTGGCTATATGTGAAAAAATAGTCTATTTTTCCATAATGTAACAACATTGTCAAGAATAGATTTATGAAGAAGATGCCCAACTAAATCAATCATTAGGTTACATAATATCAATAATTAAGTCCTTAAAGAGCCTCTAGTGACCCTAATCTAAATTTCGAGCAGTGGGTTTGAGGGCGCGGGGCACCTGGGTGCGGCCGATCCCGCGCTTTATCTGGAACACGCAGACTCGCGCTTTCCTCAGCACTCCGTTCTCAAAGTTAAAACACTGCGTCACTTACATTGATAAAGACTAGATTATACTTACCGAAAAGTATCAACCTTATAAAACGTATAAACGTAAAAAGTATTATTTATGGCCAACAAAACGTTTCGTAGTGAATTTTCGAAAGAGTAAACTGTAAGTAATTCCACTTATATTAAGCTACAGTAGCCTAAAGATGACATTGTTGTTAATATAACAACAACAAACTATTATAGGCTTGTATTGTAATAATAGATTAGCTTATATAATATTTTATTATATATTAGAATATATAATAAATACACACACAAACTCCTATATATCTTATCTATATATATATATATATAAGGCCTATATATCTTTCAGAGGTCTAGTTGTGGTAGCAAGATGTGGTTTTCCTATTCAAGTGGTTTGAGGTTCATTAAACTTCACTTATCAGCATAAAAAAATAAACACTTCTATATTTCTATAAAACAAAAGAAAGAAATTTGACATAACTTTAGCCTTATTTCTGAGACTGATCTTCTGTCTGTTGGAATAAAGTAGCTAATTTACATAACTACAATTCCCATTTCCTGAGTGACGTTTTACCTGTATCAGCTTACAGCCTATTCGCTGTAAATTTATTTGATACAATTTGATAAAATGTAGGCCTAAATATTGTGTTAATATTATGAAAAACATTAGCCTACCTGTTGACCTGCACTGAGGACGAACTTCTGAACGTCAGCCGACACTCAAACGAACAGCGAAGGAATTGATCGTCAGTCTCTCCTCTCACTCTAATACTGTGAAGTGTGCGTGACCGAGGGACGTAATCTGACAGACTAATCAATGGACATTCACGCGACTGTTTACTTGGTTTCATTTAGAAGATATATTTTATTTTGTTTTGAAAAGAATAAAAAGCCATTGCAATGTTTCAAATATTCAAATTTCTATTGATTTTGTAACATTTTATTATAGTAGCCTAATATCGTATAATGTGACTCATTCGTTTCTCTTACTGTCTTTTAATGTTTAATAATACAAGACGTCAAATAACCAAATGTTTTATTTGATATTTTCTGTGTAAAGTTGGTGAGGCACTTCATTTCAACATATTAGCAATAATAGCAATAAATTGATGATTATTTGATGTCAATAGTATTGATGAATTACACACTGGCTGTTATTAACGAAGCCAAAATATAAGTATGTTCCAGCATTCTTTTGTGGCCATAAAAATGCAACTGACTTGCAACTTAGTCCTGGTCGCACAATAAATAATTAAATAGACATACATAGATCTACATGTCTATTAAAACCAGGATCAGCATGTCCTCACTTAAGACTATTTTTATGACAAGATAAATAAGAAACATGTTAGTTTCCTGAGCAAAAGTTATGTTCTTTTGAGTCATTTTTAGGCACTTTGACTTTTAAATTCAAGCTGTTTGAACTTTAAACACACTTCTATGCCATTTATACTCCGCAGATCCAACTATAGTGACATGTTAGCATCTCCTAGTTCATCATAAGACTGGTCATGATATTCCCCTTAATGTTTCCCAAATCATCTCACAATCATATCAAGCCAGTGCATCATGATTATCCCTATAAATACAGCATATACAATCTCATCAGAGTACATTAAAACAAACCATCTGACTGTTTTAACCTACAATTACTCATTATCTATCTAAAACACATCCGCTTTACTTACAATAATGCTACATTTATCCATGCATCCAACAAGAGTTTTGAAAAGAAGCTTTCAAATATCTTAATCAAAAACGGCTTAAAAAAAAAAAACATACTTTAAATATATTAATTTTGTGCATACTAAAACCATCAGGTAATCAAAGGCCCCTCAAAGAATGACTATTTAGTCAGTAGTGCTTTTGTGGGAGTGTAGATCCAATCTGTCTATCCGCTGAACGCAACTTTTCCACAGTGGGAAGTACACCAGCATCACATTATTGCTTCCATAAAGTCAATGCAAGGTTAGCTGGAGAAATTAGGTCTTGATGAGCTGAAGATTTCCTCCAGCAGCACTAGGAGTCATAGGCATCCCAGCGTTTGAGCCTGACTGAACATCCACAAAACCCATCCTCTGCCTTCTCTTCCTCTGCTCGGTCATCTAAACAAACAAATACACAACCGTTATTTTAGAATCTAAAATCTGAGAGATGAATTCATTTTAATGTACCAACAGTATTAATGCTGGACAAACAGTGCTGACAAACGTACCTGTTCTTTCAGCTCTGTTAACTGGCTTGTGAGTTGTGTGACCACTTTCATGGAGGTGGTGAGACGATCCTGCAAGTTCCTCATCTCATTCTGTTCTCCATCTCCCTCAGTTACAACCAGAGACATGGCCTGCATGCGTGGGAACCAATCCAGGTTCTTGTTCTAACAAGAGGCGACAACAAGACTGAATCAAAACCCATTGCAAGGTGAACCAAGAGTGAAATAAATAAATTAAAGCAAAATAGAAATATATAAAAAATAGTAATAATAATAATAATGACCAAAGGAAATAACTAAATAACTAAAAATTAATTCAAATAAAATGAAAGCTGAAAATACAAAAATAAGCCTAATCAAAGTATTAATACTGAAATAACATTGGTAATTGCTGTTAATATAGAATGTGACCGGTATCCAAACAGCTGGAATTTTAAATTTTTATTAATTTACCTTTATCATATGGGCCACGTAGCTCTCTGGGCCAGTGTAGTCGGTCTTGTTTTTCTCCCGTACCAGCACAATGAAATAGAGGTAGTGCCAGATGTTATGCTCAAATTTAATGTGCTCCTCGAATGATACAGTCTTATTATCAAACTTGTCCCTCTCGAGACCTGTTGAAATACAAATACAGATCAATTCCTTTCTGTAATGTTCTCTGATGATTTGTATTTGACTGACATAAAGCCTGTTAAGAAATACTAGGGTCATTTTTCAGCCACAACAAATAAATTAAGAAATTATATTTTGCAATAATAAAATGAAGCCTATATCAAGGAACGTTAAAATTGTGTCTTTTTGAAAATTACAGTAATGAGAATATCATATCATATTGCATTGCAGTAAACGGTGTTGGAAATGTGCTTAATTGTCAAAAATAAATCAATGCAAATTCAAAAGTTTGGGGTCAGTAATATTAAAAAAACAACACTTTTATTCTGCAAGGATGCATTACATCTATCAAAACTGACAGTAAATGCATTAATATTGTTACAAAAATAATGTATTTCAAATAAATGCCTTTTATACATTTCTATGATTTACTTTCTATCTATAAAAAAACGTTTCCACAAAATATTAAGCACCACACCGATAATAATAAGAAATGTTTCTTGCGCAGCAAATCAGCATGTTAGAATGATTTCTGAATGATCATGTGACACTGAAGTCTGGAGTAATGATGCTGAAAATTCAGCTTTTCCATCATAGGAATAAACACTTTAAAAATATATTTAAATCGAATTTCGTACCACAAATGAAACAGGTGGTCTTCAGTATCTCCTCTTTCTTTTGTTTTTCACTACGCAGGTCAGCAAAGGTGTCAATAATCACACCAAAAATCAAGTTGAGAACAATGATGATGACAATGAAGTAGAAGAGAAGGTCGAACACCACACGAGCAGGGAACAAAGGCTCCTGTAAGTTGAATTGTATCAGTTTCGGTTAGGTTTTGTATTCCTACATGCGCACATTTCTATATGATTGTGGGTCTCCATACATTCTTAGAGGGTTTGCGCAGGACATCTCCCACACCTCCTCCGTTCCTCAGCCCATGATTCAGCACCGTAACGATACACATTAGAAGAGTGTCACATGCTCTCTCCGTGTTGTCCTCTTCTTCTGCAAAGACATTAAAAAACATTCACAGCTGAGTTCTGATGTCAACACAACAATATTAAAGTGCCCCTATTATGGATTTTTGAAAATGACCTTTCATGCAGTGTGTAACAGCTCTAAGTGAATGAAAACATCCTGCAAAGTTTTAAATCTGAAAGTGCACCGTGTATAAAGTCTCTCTCAAAAAAAGAGTAGACTCTGAATCATTGAAACGAGTAGTTTTTAAAACGAATCCCAAGCCGTTTCATGTTGATGTCAAAATTAAACATTAGCATATTGCCCACCCACTTGTTGCGCGTGCAGACCTGGGAAAACTTGACCATCAGTCAATTTTCGCGTTGGTCTGAATGAAAATGCAAATTCATTCTTTGCCACTAGGTGCCACTTTTGGAGCTGCAAAGCAGCACTGAGCTCACAAACCTGCTTTATCAGGCATTACAGGCATGATTAAATGGAAATGAAATCAACCAATCGGATCACCGCAGATTAGCGTCACACAAAGGAGGGGTTTGGAAAAATTTATATTTTGGGAGTCGTTGAGCAAGTAAGGTAAAAATAAATGCATATTATAAGACAATGAAAGTGTGTTTTGACCTTGCATGCATGTCAACCTGTTGTTGGGGACTCCCAAAACCAAAATATAAACCTTTCATAACCCATAATAATATGGGCACTTTAAATATTGTCTTTAATGCTAAACTCACCTTCTGATGGTGCAACCAACCCAGTTTCCTCTGTGCACTCCATTCCATCTGCACTGCAGCTGCTCTTAGAGTTATCTGTACCTGCTTATAGGAGAAGAAACACCATTAAGCCTGTGGGATCAATAAATAATAAATTGTATGTTGTAATTTAAATGTATCATGAACACTGGATTTGATGCCAAATCTGCAAAAAAACTATTCAGATGGCCGTGTGACACACCAGCAAAGATGAACAGAGGTGTATGCAATTTACCTGTATCTAGGCTAGCAAGGCGGTCCACTTCCATGATGAAGTCATCCCTGAGGAAGAGAAAGCCTACGATGGAGAACAGGTAGACCAGGATGATGGCCAAGACCGCAGTGAGGAGAATAGAGCGGCCATTACGTGTCACACTCTTGATGACATTAAAGAGCGTCTCCTCGCGGTAGATCAGATCAAACAGCTAGAGGAGGTAAAAGAGAAGGGAGAAATGATTAGCAGAATATGTATGTCTTTTTCAGTCATACAAAATCATGTCAGTTTCTCAATTTGTTTAAAGATCATTATATATTCCCTGGCGAGTACAGTATCTCAGTTTTATTCACCAAAAATCATTTTACTGGCATTTGGTGCTTGGCAAACGTTTTGTGGCATTTTTACAATATTGAGGATTAAAACATTGCAGAAATGCAAAAAGTAAAGAATTAAAAAAAAGCTACAGTATACACTAGCGTACAAAAGCTTGGGGTCGATTTTTAAATGTGTTTTTCGAAGAAATCTCACCAAGGCTGGATTTATTTGATCAAAACACAGTAAAAACAATATTGTGAAATGTAGGTGCATCTCAAAAAATTATAATATCGTGAAAAAGTTTTTTTTTTTTTTTAACATTTCAAAAAGTGAAACTTTCATATATTCTAGATTCATTACATGTAAAGTGAAACATTTCAAAAGTTTTTTGTTTTAATTTTGATGATTAGAGCTTACAGCTAATGAAAGTCAAAAATCCAGTATCTCAAAATATTAGAATATTTCCTAAGATCAATCAAAAAAACAATCAAAAAAAGGATTTGCAAAACAGAAAAGTTGAAGTTCTTTAAAGTATGTTCATTTATGCACTCAATACTTGGTCGGGGCTCCTTTAGCACAAACTCCAGCATCAGTGAGGTGTGGCATGGAAGCGATCAGCCTGTGGCACTGCTGAGGCACTATTGAGCCTTCAGCTCGTCTGGATTGTTGGATCGACTGTTTCTTATCTTTCTCTTGAAAATATCCCATAGATTCCATATGGGGTTCAAGTCAGGCATGTTGGCTGGCCAATCAAGCACAGTAATATCATGGTCAGCAAAGCACTTGGAAGTGGTTTTGGCACTGTAGGCAGGTGCTAAAGTCCTGCTGGAAAATTAAATCAGCATCTCCATAAAGCTTGTCAGCAGATGGAAGCATAAAGTGCTCTAAAATCTCCTGGTAGACGGCTGCATTGACGGTGGACTTGATAAAACACAATGGACCAACACCAGCAGACGTCACGGCACCCCGAATCATCACTGACTTTGGAAACTTCACACTGGACTTCAAGCAGCTTGGATTCTGTGCCTCTCCACTCTTCCTCCAGACCTTGATTTCCAAATGAAATGCAAAATTATTTTTTTATCTGAAAAGAGGACGTTGACAGTCCAGTTCTTTTTCTCCACAGCCCAGGTAAGATGCTTCTGACGTTGTTTCTGTTTCAGAAGTGGCTTGGTAGCCCTTTTCCTGAAGACATCCGAGTGTGGTGACTCTTGATGCACTGACTCCAGCTTCAGTCCACTCCTTGTGAAGCTCTCCCAAGTGTTTGAATCGGCTTTGCTTGAAAGTATTCTCAAGCTTGCGGTCATCCCTGTTGCTTGTGCACCTTTTCCTACCCAAATTCTTCCTTCCAGTCAACTTTGCATTTAATATGATTTGATACAGCACTCTGTGAACAGCCACACCATTCAGTAATGACCTTCTGTGACTTACCCTCTTTGTGGAGGGTGTCAATGTTCGTCTTCTGGATCATTGCCAAGTCAGCAGTCTTCCCCATTATTGTGGTTTCAAAGAACAAGAGATACCCAGAATTTATACTGTATGGATGGTCATTTAATAAAACTCAAATGTAAATATTCTAATATTTTGAGATACTGGATTATTGACTTTCATGAGCTGTAAGCTCTAATCATTCAAATTAAAACAAAAAACTTTTGAAATGTTTTACTTTACATTTAACGAATCTAGAATATATGAAAGTTTCACTTTATGAAATAAGTTACAAAAAAAAGTACTTTTTCACGATATTCATTTTTTTTTTTAGATGTACCTGTATTATAATTTTTTTCTATTTTAATATATTTTTTAAAAAAGCTGAATTTAAATTACATCTGTCTTTAGTGTCACATGATCCTTCAGTAATTGTTCTAATATGCTGATTTGGTACTCAAGAAACAATTCTTTTTTACTAAAATGTTGAATGTAATGTAAAATCAATGTAAAAACAGTTGTAAAAACAACTGCTTAATATTTTGGTGTAAACTGCATTTTTTCAGTATATTTTATGTATAGAAATTTCAAAAGAACAGCATTTATTTTAAATGTTTTGCAATTTGATCAATTGAATGCATCCTTGATGAATTAAAGTATTTTTTTAATTTTTTTTAAGAATCAGAAAAAAAGAAGAAAAAAAAAAGTTTAATCGGTAGGTAGTGTAAGAGTGATTAAATAACATTTTTAACACCCACCAATATGCTGTAGAAGAGCTCGTGGACAAAAAGCCCCAGCGTGCTGGTTAACACATAGGCCAAATGGTACAGGAACTCCACATCCATCACCATGGCTTTATAGCCCATGATGAAGGTGCCGTTGTTTCCCACAAAGCTCACCACAAACACAATCTTATTAATCAGCTGGTTAAAAAGAGAAATTTTGAATTAAATCCATTCATTTTTATTTAAGCAAACATATAGTATTATGGTATGTAAGACTTACATTGAGAGCCCCCAGCAGGATGAGAGTTGGCCCGATGCCAAAGTGATAGATGCAGCGCAGGGTGATGGCGACAGTGAGGGCGTGGAACCCATAGCGCTTGGATAACAGGCCCAAAACAGCCAGGCCAGCAAAACACCAGAACAGCATAAGCAGCAACGAAGTGTCTATGCTACCTGGAAGCACAAGAGACTGTTAAAACTACATGGAAAATCATATTTAGAAAACCAACTGTTGGCCCATAATTGTGTGAAATTGTTAAAATTGATACATTTTGATTGGTAAATATAGCATTTATACAATTAATACACTAAAGTTACCAACAGATAATGCACACATAAGCATACCAGAATGACCAGAGTCATGTGGGTAGAACAAAGCGATGATAAGATTGATAAACACAGCCAGATTGAATGATATGGTGCCCCAGAGAGACATTCGACGAGAGAACCAGTACAGCACTGGCATGCCTAAAACACACAAACATCACAATAAACCTATGTTAAGGACATATTTGTAGCAGTTTGAACTCACTAAGCCACAGGCTAAGCCCAATACTTACTTCGAAGTTTTTTCTGCCATTCCATTTCATTGTGCAGGAAAGAGGTCTGATCGAAGAAGTGTGTGACCTTGCTGCCCTGCTCGTCCTGCTCTGTGGTGTTAAACACACGGACCTTTGACTCCTCCGTCAGGAACTCACAGATGGGGTGAACAGGATATACTATCTGCTCCATGCTACGGTCCTCCCGCACAATCTGCATGTGACATGCCAACAGAAATTATTTCACAACTTCTCATAATTACAGATTAATTTTATCACATTAGCCACAACATTTAATTAGGGGCCAAGCACCAAAGGTGCGATGGCACCTATTGTATTAGGTGCCATTCTTTTTCTTCTTCTTCTTCCGTTTCTTCTTCAAGAAGACTTATTTTCACGGGAGTCACCTTTTTAGACACCTGAATCCTTGCCGAGTCCAGCAATACCAAACATATCAGGTTTTGCCTTATGGTTTGTGCAACGTTGCATTTTAGCGCTTAAAAAACATTTGCCAATATCTTAGAAACCGTTACTCCGATCGACACAAAACTCTATAAATAAGAACAGATGCAAAAAACAAAAAAAACAAACAGTAGAAACAAATAGCCTAGAAACAAATAATGCATTACCTTTATCATTTTACATCTAAACAAAAGCATTCATATAAGCCTACGAAAAAAAAAAAGATCAAATGTAAAAATCACTTCAGTGTGTTTATTACAAATAAATTGATTATTAAAACTACAAAAGCAGTTAAAGGGGTCATATGATGTTGCTAAAAAATAAATTGTGTATTTGGTGTTATGCAATGTGTTTACGCGGTTCGAGGTTCAAAAAACACATTATGTTCCACATACTGTACATTATTGTTGCTCCTCTATGCCCCGCCTTTCTGAAATGCGCCGATTTTTACAAAGCTCATCATTCTGAGAAGTGAAGTGTGCTCTAATTGGCCAGCTATCCGGTGCGTTGTGATTGGCCGAATACCTCAAGCGTGTGAAGAAATGTTACGCCCCTTCCCATGTTGTGATGCCATGTCCCGGCCTTTTTACAGTCTATGGTCCCGGCGCGACGAGACTAAAACAATAAACCTCACTATAAATGAGGCATTTGTTGCATTCAGTGACATAATGACTGATTATAATGACTCATATGGTCTGTTTACGCATTGCGCCACGCCGCGTAAACATAACACCATGTCTGCATTTGTGATTGTAGAAACGCCAAACAAGCACTACTCTACGCTGCTCAAAACTCGCGTTTGAATAGTCAGTAGCAAATTCTTTAAATATCGAAACTTACTTATAGGCTGAGTCAGAAGCACCAGACTGTCCTTGTGATGTTGGAATTGCCTCACTTTATAGTGTTCACAGCCATTCATAGTGTTCACATAGTAGGCTACTCTCTCCAGGGATCAGGAAATAGTCCTCCGTAAAATGCGCTGCACACACTCGAATATTTGCGTTGAACTGTTCTGAAACAGTGTTGTAAATATAACTTAACCACTGATTTCTAGTTGTGTCCTCTTTTGGAAGCCCAAACAAAGTACTTTCTCTTTCACAACGAAACACAGCGTCTCCAGAACATGGCGCCGGCGGCAACAACAACACGACAGCGAGAATAAAAATCACGGCCCCTTTTTTTGCATATACGTTTGGGCGGTGTTTTGCAAATCTCCCCACACCGTGACGTAGACATGTGGGGGCGTGTTTAAATGAGTCGTTTTAGGTGGGCGTGGCAGAGTCTTAACTTTTATAAAGAATATCTCTTTGGTTTTGAGACTTTAGTCTTTGCAACTTAAGGGATCTTATCTATGCACAATCAGCTTGTAACACTCCAAAGAGAAAGCAAAACTTGAAGTCGCATCATATGACCCCTTTAAATTAAGTGCTGCGAGTGATTCCCTCTTTTCTTTTATTGATAGATTAACATTAATGAGACATACGGCCTACTGTAATGCACGAATCATATAAAGTTACACATCAGATGTTTTTCCTTATCAGTTCCCCAAGCATTCACTTAAGACAGAACAGTTTATGTTTGTGTGAATACTGAAATACTGTAATTCTGTGTATTTATCAGGATCACGCACCGTCAGAAGCGGCGTTATGCGTGCTCTTCAGATGACAGTCAGCGCGAGTGGAGAAAAGGTAATCCTCTCAGAAAATATACAATTAAAGATACTTTTAGATGTTTAATTACTATTTGGAGCATTGGGATCGCTAAACGAGGGCTTAATGAACTAATTTTTGTGAAAACCTCAAATTCGACTGAAATCGACATTTTTCACTTTTTTTAAAAAAAATTTTTTGCCTGTAGCTCAAAATAGTCCGTGCGCATTTACGCTCATTTTGCCAGCATGGGTCACATATATCGTCATTAAACCGCGGAGAAGTACCAAAGTGTCACAGTTTTAATGATGTACAGAACGCAATGCCTCAGAAAATCCGATCTGCCTGTTTACATGACAGTCACATTGGCACATATCTAATTTATATCCGATTTATTTCCACATATGAATGAGGCCTAAAACCGATCTCGAAATTTCCGAATGTATGCGTTTTTTTTCTGTTTACACTGTCATAGAACAGATCCGATCTGTGTCACATATGAGCAAAAAAATCGGAATTGGGTCACATTTAATTCCTGTGTCAACTGTACAGCATGCAGCTCGCTTATAGTGCAGATGTGATGTGATGATTTGAAGCCATTTGCGCATTTTGAGAAGAAAAGACAGAGCATCATTTCCATACCTAAAATACATATTTTACAGTCACTGTTATGCAGACTGATCATAAACACAGTTAAAAGGCTTCTTACCAGTGAAACTTACATCTACCACAGTTTTTCATGGGTAAAATGGAAAATGGAAAATGTTACAAGCATTTCAGTCAAATGTAATTTATGCAATATATCAAACCTTTAACACATGGGGGAAAAGTCCAATTCCATGGAAAAAAAAAAGCAGACTTGGCAACCCTGCATCCAACACGAGCTGTGGGAGTCAGATTTAATTTAACTGATCATAGGTCGAGAGTAAGGAGAGATGACTGACAGACCATACTGAAGGATTTACTGCACAGCAGATTGACAGATAGCCTATCTGATCTTGTAAGATGTGCTCCCTTTACACAGAGTGCGGGCGATCGCCAAATCGAAACTGAAAGTGAACAGCAAGCGCTCATTCAAAAGAGATTTAAATACTCCGCATATTGATAGCGGCTCCCTGATGCGCGAAAATTATATGCAATATAAGAATGTTTGCATGAACAGGCGGTAATGGTCAGAAATTAATTACTAATTACAACACACAATGAGAAAATAATATAATTTTTTTGTATTACCTCAATCTGAGCCGTTTGATGATCATAGTACTCTAATGGATCCTCCTGTAGCTCCTCCTGCTGCTTGTTCAAGGTGAGCTGCAATAAACACAAGCAAAAAAACTCAAAAACAGAAATTGTCTGTATGCATGTTGTAGGAAATAGTGAAAATATGCTTCAAGTCCTAAAAGTAAAATTCACAAGTTACCATAGAAGAGATGCTTTCCTCTCCTTCCTCATTTGTCTTCTTTTGTGGTTTAAGCAGTGTGATGAGAATTTTGTTGTGCCGGGCAAGCTAAAAAAAACATGAGAGACAACATGAAACTTGATGGTCTTTACAGGCAAACTACCAGTAATAATAAAAATAATAATAATAATAATGACAATAACAATATGTATATTATGTTTTCATTGTTGTAGTCTATTGGTTGTTTATTGATTGTTGCGTTCAAATGCAATTAAAACCATTAAAAATCATCTCTACATATCAGGTATTGGACACAAAATAAGACAAAATAAAAATAATCAGTAGCGGTCATAAAAAACAATTCTCCAAAGTATATCTTTATGATGTAGTGGTCCACCTGTAATGCCAGGATGTAAATGTTGTGTCCAACTTCCCGTGGTGAAACTTCTCCCTCCTCATTTTCAGCCTCTTGCTGGTAAGCCTTTTTTATCACCTCCACCTGAAGACATGCAATACAGTACTCAGTAATGTTAAAACACTACTGTTACACTTCATACACATAATACACAAGACACCGCAAAACTGACCAGTTCCCGGGGTCGAAGGTTAAACAGGATCCTCTCTGCATTCTCACTGTCATGACGACTCTCCATCAAAGCAAGCAAGAGCTTAGAGGCATTGTCCTGACAATAATCACATATAGTTGAAAATAACGATGAACATGATTTATTTATGATTAAAGTACAGCCTCTGTGTTTGTGTCAGGACTGTATCCTCACCTTGAGCTGCAGCACCAGCTCCATACGGTAACGACAGAGAGGACTGATGTCATTAAGAATCAAGGCCGTGATGATGTCAATGCCGTTGCACTCATGAGAGACAATGCATGTCTTCAGAGAGACAAAAATCAATAAGAATTTTATGAATTAAAAAAAAAAAACTTTGTCTTTGTCAGAAAAATTATTTTAAAAGGAAACACTTTGTTTTTAGAATAAACATCAGCTTGTGTGCTTTATAGTAATTGGTAAGTGAAGCTTTTTCTGAATCTGGTGTTTTCTGATTCTCTGTTTCTGAATCTCCTAAGGATTCATTTAGTACTTAAAGTAAATTCTCAGCCATGGATTAAAAGCATCTATGGCCAAAAATGATTTATTTAAAATAATACCAGTAGTAGAAATCTCACCTGGTTCTCGTGGCATGGTCCTTGGCAGTACTCTGTGAGGGTATCCAGGGTCTGTGTGATCAGCTCCACATTGTTCTCATTGATGTAAAGGCCCAGCAGACCAAGCCCTCCTGTCGTGCTGCCACACATGATGTCCAGAAACTGGAGTGTCTCACAAACCAGGTTATAATTTGTTTTATTGCTCTGAGAGCGAAGAAAATTCTAGGGCAAAGAACATGGAAATTATTAAGTGAACAGACAATAATACAATAAATACTATAATAAATGATCATTTTGTTTAATTTCTCAGAAGAGAAGACTTCATATCTTCAACTTGCATCTCCAATAAATGTATGTATTGATTTAGGACTTTTTAGATATTTTTATTGGAAAACAAGACAATAATACTGAGGAAGACTTTCTGCTCTGATTTAAGACCTTTTTAATAATAATAATAATAATGCATTTTATATATAGGCGCCTTTCTTGACACTCAAGGTCACCGTACATCATTAACAAGACAATCACAATATAAAAAAAAGACAATGAGATACAATACAATTTAAAAAAAAAAACAATGCAGTTGTGATCAGAGGGAGAAAGCTATTCTAAACAGATGGGTTTTGAGTTTGGATTTAAAATGTGGGAAAGAGTTGATGTTACGAAGGTCCGGAGGGAGGGAGTTCCAGAGCTGGGGAGCAGAGCGGCTGAAAGCTCTGCTCCCCATAGTAACAAGGCGGACAGGGGGAACAGTGAGATGGATGGAGGAAGAGGATCTGTGTGTGCGAGCGGGTGTGGCAATATGGAGGAGGTCAAAAAGATATGGAGGGGCGAGATTATGAATGGCTTTAAAAGTGAGGAGAAGTATTTTGTAGTTAATACGGTAAGTGATGGGGAGTCAATGAAGCTGTTGTAAAATGGGTGTGATGTTATGAATAGAGGGGGTGCAAGTGATAATACGACGAGCAGCTGAGTTTTGGACCAGTTGTATTTTATGGAGGGTTTATGCGGGAGGCCAAACAGAAGGGAATTGCAGTAGTCTAAACGAGAGGTAACTAGGCTGTGAACGAGAATGGCAGTGGAGTGAGGGGTGAGGGAAGGACGTAGACGGTTGATGTTTCGAAGGTGGAAGTAAGCAGACCGGGTAACATTATTAACGTGGGAGGTGAAAGAGAGGGTGCTGTCGAAGATGACACCCAGACTCTTAACCTGAGGGGAGAGGGAGATGAAGGAATTATCAATGGGAATAGAGAAATTATGGAGTTTGTTTAATGTTGATCTTTTGCCTATAAGAAGAAGTTATGTTTTATTGCGGTTTAATTTGAGGAAATTTGAAGTGAACCAGGATTTTGTGTCAACGAGGCAATTGTTGAGGGAGGATGGTGGGAGTTTGGAGTTGGGTTTGGTTAAAAAGGTAGAGCTGGGTGTCATCTGCGTAGTAATGAAAGTGAATCTGATGTTTGCGGAAGATATAACTGAGGGGGAGAAGGTAAAGGTTAAACAGCAGGGGACAGAGCCCTGTGGCACACCTGTGGTGACAGGGACTGGATGAGAAGTAAATGATTTTAACTGAATGAACTGAGTGCGGCCTGAAAGGTATGAATGGAACCAGTTGAGGGGTGTGTTAGTGATACCAATAAAGGAGAGTCTGTCCAGAAGGATGGTATGTGAAATTGTGTCGAAGGCCGCTCTCAAATCAAGCAGGAGAAGAATGGATAGTAAACCAGAGTCAGCCGCTAAGAGGAGGTCATTAGTGATTTTAAGGAGTGCTGTTTCTGTGCTATGGAGGGGACGGAAACCAGACTGGAATTGTTCATGTAAATTATTGCAGAAGAGATGGGTATGGAGTTGAGCAGCAACTATTATTTCAAGAATTTTGGAGATGAATGGGAGATTTGAAATAGGACAAAAAAAATTAAGGTTGTTGGGATCTGAACCAGGTTTCTTGATAATTGGAGTTACAACAGCTGTTTTGAGAGGAGGAGGAACAATTCCACTGGTAAGGGAAGAGTGAATGATGTCTGTGATAAAAGGGGAGAGAGAGGGAAGGGTGGCCTTTACAAGAACAGTAGGAAACCCTGATCATTATCAAAGCATGCTAGATGACATGATCATCATAGCTGATCCTAAGATGATTGTTAATCTGGTGTTGTTCAGACCTGAAGGTCCTGATTGTGGTTCTCACAGAGCAGCTGTAAAAAGCGCAGGATGGGTTTCATGATGGTGACAGAGGGGCCCATTTCTGTATCTATTTCCTGCTGCTCAGGTTGAGGTGGCTGCTCAGGTTGGCCAAAGGAAGGCCCTGCACCTATAGGAAACCATTGTTAGAGTCAGCAATGAATGTAGATTCAACTGTTTAATTTATTAGAAATGTATACTAAATATAAGATGTAGCATAACTTTATTAACTTAATAACAGAATAATTTTGACCCTTTCCTCTCACAATGTCTAAACTTCATACACTTTTTTTCAAATGACCTGTCTCCATATCTTTGTCATCTTTGGCTTTATTGCTCATTTCCCCCACGTTGACGGAGATGGTGGATTTGATGTCCAGCTGTGCGTTCTTCATGCGGTCATTTAGTACTTTAAAAAACTTCTCCGATTTGATGTCTCCCATCATGAGTTTGTAGAAGGAGTTCTGTTATAAACAGGAACCGATTTATATATAATAATGGGTACTTTTCCTTGAAAATGCAACAATATTCATGACTAAAGCTATAATTTTTACTGAAGCTGCTTCCCCACCTGGATCTCTGTGTTGCCTCCTTCCAGCAGACAGATGGCGAACTGAATGCTCTCCTGAAAGATCTTCTCATTCTTAGAACTGGTTATGAGGTCTATGAAGAGTTTGGTGCCACCTTCTTTGTCCAGACGACACTGTAACGCTGCAACTGCCAGCCAATCTCTCTCTCCCTCTCCACCTGCACATACACACACACCAAGATTTTACACAAGACATCCACAAAAATGTTTTGTGCTGATCTGGTTAACAATTACAAAACCAATCAAAATTAAACACTCTTGTTTGTGTGATATTACTTAATTATTCTATGATTTTTCATCAGTAAATTACAAATTACCTCCTCCATGTTCAACAAGCTCTGCTTTGATGTTCTTTTTGTTGTTGTAGAGGTAGTTCTGGAGCAATACCTTCCTTAAGGCAAAGCCCTGCAAAAGACAGCACTTTTACTGTTAAATTAAATCAATTGCAATGACTACAGAACCCAAACTAACCCACCGAAAAATAAAAACTTTTGTCATTAAAAGACATTTCCAGAAGTTCCTTTTTACTCTGGAAATAACACCAAGCAATATTCTAGGTTAAATACAACTGTCCACAGCATCTGTGACACACTGTAAATTAATTTCAACTCATTCCTCTATTCGTAAAAACAAAGGATAAACTGCAGGTTATGCAATTCCCACAAATTAAGTTTTTCTCCATGTAAAAAGTAACAATTTAATGTTTCTAAAATGTTTCTGATTATTTAGGAATATACCTTAGAACAGATTGTACCTTGTATTGTAAAATTATATTAATTAATTTATATATTCAAATATATAAATATTTAGAATATAATTTTAGAATATTAGGTTAGACTAAGAATATATTTTAGAATTTTGGAATGGAAAGCTAAATTATTAGAATGCATACATTTTTTTTTACTTCACCCAGTTAATATGTTAAGTTGATCATTTACATTTGAATGAGAAATTGTTTTATTATGTGGTGATCTTATTAATATTATTATCTAATCTCACCTTCTCATCAAAGTCAAGCTCACGAATGAGCATTTCCTGTAGAGTTCTGAGCACTTTGATACAGAGCTTCTCGTCTGAATTCATGAGGGCCTTTGTGTGCTGGATCAATCTGCACAAAGTTAAAAGAGTAAGGTGATGACGACGCACCCTCACAAATAGTAAAACAGTATTATGCAACATACATTCTGTGTTTATTTGACTGAGCCACAACATGCATGCTAAAAGTTTTATGGTAAAAGTCCCAGTTTAGACAGAAGTGACTCACTTAGATATGAAGCCTCCTGATTCACAGCGTGATCGAGCATCTGTGCCTTCCAAGAACAACAGCTCAGGCTGGTGCAGCACATCCACCAGCACTGACAGCTCTGCATTAACCAACGGCATCACACGCTCCTCCAATGTGTTAATGATATCCTAACAGTGTTACAGAAACATTAATACACTACATGTACAGTATACATTATTATTGATAGAAATATGACTCAAACAAACTATTTAAGTCTGTATTGTATCATATGTGTTACAGTCCATGAGTGTCATGCACAAGTTATGTAAAACAGTCACAGTATGTTTGACAAACACCTTTTTTTATCTATCACATCAAATGTTTTAAAGTTACAAATAATTTCTTTTGGAAGTCACTTGGCTCCAAAATCTAAAAGGAGATTAAATAGGCATGATGCTTCTTTTTCAGACACACACGCATATAGAGACCTGTAGTTTCTCAATTATGTTTTTGTAGTCCCAGGGGTTGGTGGGAGCAGCAGGCCGTGCGAGGCGTGACAGGCTTTTGATGTTGTGGCTGGAGCGGGACAGTGTGAGGGCATTAATTTGACTCAACATCATATTGACATGAGCCTCCAACTCTACCGGCAGAGGGATGGAGCGACTCTTTGCTGTGGGGACAGTCAGGTAAAAAAAATAAGTTGTCTGGTCATACTTCAAAAACCTTTACTGTATATGAGAACTGAAACTCTTGCCGCATTTTAGGCCTGTAAAATAATTTTTAAAAGCTTTTTTATCCCTTAGAATGCATCTATTCTCTTAGAAAGTAAGTTGACCTACTTGTCACTGCCAGAGTTCGGATGCAGGACTCTACTTGGACTTTTTGTTGTGGCTGTAGCCAGGGACTATCTAACAGACGCATAGTAGACTGCAGCAGCTGCTTTACAATGGTGTGATGAGCCTGAATGAGACAAAAGAAAGAGAAAACGAGAGGGAGAAGGAGAAACCTGGAGAATTAAATGTGAACTTATGAAATCAGAAAAATATTTTTGTGATATGATAGACATGATATATCTGCTATTATATTCATCGTATTATTCCTGTAAAGCTATCTTCTTCTCTTAAAATAACTGTAATATAGTCAGATTTACACTACTGTTCAAAAGTTTGAGGTCATTAAGTTTTTTTTTTTACTTAATACTTTTATTCAGCAGTGACATTAAATTGATTTGAAAAGTTAAAGTAAAGGCTTTTACATTATTACAATTTTTTTTAATTAAATGCTGTTATTTTGAACTTTCTGCTAATCAAAAAATGTACCACAGTTTCCACAAAAATATTAAGCAGCACAACTGTATTAAACATTGATAAGAAATGTTTCTTGAGCACCAAATCAGCATATTAGAAAGATTTCTGAAGTATCATGTGACACTGGAGTAATGAGTGCTGAAAATTCAGCTTTGCCATCACAGGAATACATTTCATTTTATAACAGTCACATACAAAAAAGTTCTTTGAAATTGCAATAATATTTCACAATATTACCGTTTTTACTGTAACTTGATCCAGTAAATGAACTATCAAAAACATTTAAAAAAATCTTCCCCAAACTTTTGAACAGAAGTGTATTTACCTCCTGGAACATATTCTAATTAAATGAGAATAGTGTTGAATCAGGATTTTTTTTTTTTTTTGGCAATTCCTTTGACTAAAATTCCAGTTTTAGTAGTTTTGTTTCAATACATTTCTAAAATGCATCAATTCTTTAATTAATGCATGACAGAAACTTCAAAAAAATGAATAAAGAATGATGTGGAAGAGAACAGAAATAAGACTATGAAAGACTATTGATGCCTTACCTCTGTGCTGGTGCTGTTCTCTGAGAAGGGAGAGCTGAAGAAGGCATTTATAGTGTCTAAAACCACTTGAATCACATACTTCTCCAGCACAGGGTCTGACATGCGTTTCTCACGGTTGGAGCACACCTGGAATTCCAATTAAACCAAGTTAATGAAACTCTTTATTCTTACACACAGTGTCAGTGGTACAGAAGACTCACCCTAGCCATATCTACAGTGAAGTTGTCAAACAGCTTCCAGATGTGGTTGCTGGTGTAGATCTCTTTCATCTCCACTTCTGTGTCTACATAGCAGTGGTTCACAAAGTTTACATATGCAATTTTCACCTGCATGACACAGAGGAGATTCCTAAGTTTTCTGATACACCATATGCAATAGGCTTTTCTTTTTATCCCCAAACATATTCATGCTATAAATGATAATGTAATTTAATCCATAAACTGGCTCTTTTAACAAACAAATATAGGGAAGCTGAACATGTTCCTTCAGGACAAGTGGAAAAAGAAACATGGTTTAAAAAGAAGCACTTTCATTTCTTGTTTACCATCATCTGATTACCTCTGTGATACAGTCTTCATGTGTGATTGCTTTCACCATGTCCTCTAGGGGCAGCAGAGATGTGCACTTGATCTCAGTGTAGACGTTTTTGCCCTCGGCACATGCAGCCAGCAGCTCTACCAGAGAAATATGGTACCGCAGAGGGCTGTCGTCCTTCACCCCTTCCCGAGACTGTGTCATCAGTTCCACCATGGTGTCAAATAACGTGCCATCGTTGTAGAAGACAACCACATCATCGCCCGCACTTGTGAGCTAATGGAGAATAAAAGATGTCATCTGACAAGTCATCAATTGAACGGACATTTCCTTGAATTCATTATATATCTACCAATAATACAATGCAAAACATCTCAAAATGAATATTATAAAATGCTAAAAAAAAACATATATATAACATAAATATATCCCAAAATCTCAATGCAGCACAAAAAAGTAGTTTTAATTAAAGTAGTTATACACAATTTCTTAAAATGATTACAAATGGTTGAAATGAATACATGCTGTTCAGTAACTCAAGGTTACTTTATTTCAATCACAGTAACATACCTCAGTCATGATCATGTCTTGACATTTCTTCACATATTTCCCCTCTGCCTTAATGATGGTGTGCAGAAAGTTGAGGTACTGAATGTGGCGGCCATGTGTGGCCAGACAATGGATGAAATGATGCAGCACAGACTCGCTGATTTCAGAACAGAGCTGGTAATTATTACTGAAAATTTGCTGCATTGTTTCTGCCTCGAGGAGCTGAGAGAGACAACACAAAAGCCAGAAAAGAGAACACAATGAAAGCATGATAAGCATCTTAGGCTATTTTAAGCGCCATGCTTTGCACTCACCCCAGGTGTGAGAAAGAGGCTGAGGTGTTTATGGAGGAGGTTTTGGTTCTCAAGATTCCCTGTGCAGAACTTCTGTAAGAACAGGTGTGTGTACTTGATGATCTCCAGCATTTTGGTGTCATTCTGTTAAAAGAAAAAAAATATCACGCGTTTAGTGAGGGACAAGCCCAAGACCATGCTTCACATCGACCACAGATTTTATCTGCTTTAAAAAGACCACTAACCCGATCATAGGAGATCTGCAGCAGGTCAAGCATAACTTTGTGGGCACCCATGTTCTTCAATAGCCTTTGTTGTTTCTTAAATACACCCGAACTGCACATTTTATTCAAACGCTCTAAAATCTAGAGATCAGAGAAAAGATTTCATTGCAAAAAATACTGGTTTGTTCATTTACCAAGTTTCCATCCATCTATACACATTTATATATACTGTATACTGAACACAAAATATAAAAACTGCATGTATGTGTATACTAAAAAAGTTATAACTTTAATAATAATAATATACTGTTCAAATGTTTGAGGTCAGTAAGATATTTTTTGTTGATGTTTTTGAAAGATGTCTCTTATGTTCACCAAGGCAGGTATTTAATCGAAAAAACATTAAAAACAGTATTATTGTGAAACATTATTACAATTTAAAATAACTTTTCTATTTTAATACGAATTTTTAGCAGCCATTACCTTAATCTTCAGTGTCACATGATACTTCAAAAAAATCATTCTTATTTGCTTATTCGTATAATTACTATTGATGTTGAAAACAGTTGTACCACTTAATATTTTTGAAATATTGTGGAAACCATGATCCATTTTTTACAGGATGAATAGAAAGTTCAAAAGCATCTATTTGCAGCATTATATGTCTACTGTCACAATGCATTCTTGCTGAATAAAAATATTAATTTCTTTCAAAAAAAATGTACTGTCCCCAATCTTTTGAATAGTAGTGCAATATACTATCTTAGACTTTTAGACCCCACTGTAATTAATCTAATATATTATTGATCAACCGACAAATACACTAAGAACATATGCAAAAACATCACCTCTTTGACATTCTGGTAGCTTTCATTGCTCTTTTCAACATTCTGTTTCTTTGTATCGGTCTCCTCCTCTGGAGATGCCTGCATGAAAAAGAAAATAAAAATGAGCTTCTTTCATCTAATTATCCTGTTATACATAATCCCACATGCATGACTCACTGGCGCAGCCTCTTTTTTGTCTTTTTTGTCTTTCTTGTCTTTCTTGCCATCTCCCCCAGAGGTACTTTTTTTTATGACCCAAAGCTCAGACTTCTCCACCATGGTGCGCAGAAGATCCAGATCTCGTTTTATGTGTTTGTAGTTGTCCACATCCTGAGATGAAATGAGAAGCTGGACCTGAGAAGAACAAACATTTCAACCACTTGAAAGAGTACTTTTTCATTTTGTGCCACAGGAATTGTGATTTGCTGCATACAAATGAGCAATAAAATGTAAATTGTTTGGTCAGCACATTTTGCACATCTAGGGATGTGCTTTACCTGGAGGTGTGTAAGCACACCTTTTCACCAATAAAAGCAATTTGTTTGTATATGTTTAAATGGGCTGTATGTTCTACCTGTTTAAAGGTGTGGAGGACTTCTTGTCTTTGACTGAAGTGCTTGAAGAGCAACTGCAAGGCCCCAGAAACCAGCGGAGGGTAGTCGTGCATGATAAGGTGGACCAGAACTCGCAGAAACATTCGTCCCCCTTCATCATCCACTTCTAGAATGCTGTTTCCTTTACTGTGTGGTCAGAGTAAAGTCAAGGAGTGGTCATATCGGGTCACACACACGATGAACAGTCATGTGGAAATAGAATTAATTGTTCATTAACATACCCAATTCCAAACATGGCCTCTGCCTGCTCTCCAATGTGCTGGAGGTTGATGGAAGCTGTTTAAAATATTAATAAATAAATAAATAAATAAATAACAAAATGTACAATCAGAAAACAAATTCGAGCATGACTACTACTTCTAATCTAAATTTAATTAGATTTTAAATGGCCATCCATTAAAGTTGAAGTGTGTAATTTCAGAGCCTCTAGCGGCATCAAATGAAATGTAAAAATTACTTACTAATAGTTGCTTTGCATATTCAGCATATATTTAGTGATAGGAGAAAGTATTTTAACATCAAAAATTACACACTACACATTTAAGGAATTAATTTTAAGAATCAAGAAATGATGAAACATTGCCACTCTCACCAGAACGAGGCTCTGAGACAAACACAAAAACGAAGATGAAAAACAGAGTAGAGGGATTAGTACATGGAAGAATGGTAGAATTGTTATGTTGTTATTTGAATATAATGCAATTTTAGAGATTGTTAATTGATTATATTAGTATTGTAAATGTTATTTGATTAGTAGTCAGGTTATCTAAACATCATTACCCTCATCACCCATATGATGCGTTGCATCTGCATCACCCATAGGATAGACATCCACAAACTCCTTCTTGAAGACGGAGAGCAGGAAGGAAAGCCGATAGTCCAAGCGTACACTGAGGATGAACTGCACAAAACATTAGGAGTTTTAGATAATGCCATCACTGACAGCATAAAGCTGTTGCCATCTTTGACAGCATCTACCTGTAATATCTCCAGGATTTTCAGTTTGGTGTCCATGACAGTGATGTCCTGTGTGTCAATGCTATCTTTACTGCCGGCCTGGCCGTCTAGAGCACCAGGACGACCAGGGCCGGAGAACAGGGATGGCTTGCGGTTTAGCACCATGGTGGACATCATCTGCCCCATGCCATGAATAGATCGCCTGACATTCTTACCTAGGAAGATGAAATGGTTTTATTGGTCATTTTGGACACTGGGATTCTAGGAAGTTTAATTGTGTCATTCAGTCTGGAACCTTGTATACATCTAAAAAAAAATCTTGTTTTTGAATACCAACCACTGCCATCATCGCTAAACATTGGGTTGATGTTAGCATTACTCGGAGTGCAGTCTATGATTCCCAGGAGGGTACGAGTCAACCTCAGAAGCTCAAAAAAACTGTAGAACCCAAAGTAGATGAGATGCCTCGCCAAGCTCACCACCTACACACCATGTAAATAAAGCAAATATGTGAATGTCATTTGGGAATATTAGTGTTAACATTTACATATTTATTTACATGTTAAAGCATGTCGTCTTGACATTTCATTTTAATGTATAATATATAACTGTACCTCATATGTAAGCTTGTTTTTCTCCTCATTGGCAAAAGGTAGGTCATCAATGAGAACATTGTTAAGGTACTCCTCCATAAAAGCCATCGTATTGGCAAACTTGTTCTTTTTATTGTCTCGTGAATAGTCCATGTGAGAGTCATAACTATAACAGAAAACAGCATAATTACACCTTTCATTGTTTAAACAGTGATTGCATACTGCAACAAAAAAAGTTTAATGTCTTTACATACAAAAGGTTCAAAAGGTTGGGGCAATTTTTTTCCAAAAGAAATTCATACATTTATTCAGCATATTAGATGACTTCTGAAGGATCATGTGACTTGAGACTGGTGTAATAGCTGCTAAACATTCAGCTTTGCCATCACAGGAATAAATCGCATTTTAAAATATATTGAAATAAATAAAAACATGCATAAATATTTCACAATATTGCTCTTTTTTATTTTGATCAAATAAATGCAGTTTGGGTGCGTTTAAGAGACTAAAAAAATCTTACTGACACCAAACTTTTGAATTGTAGTGTAGTTGAGTATGCTTTCAAAAAATTCAATATTAAGTCATATATAAGGTGATAGCGTGGTATATGAACACACTCTTTGATGCTGATAGAAGTAGGGATTTCTGTCCACAAACGAGCAAACTTGATGGGTGTCACAAGCTCCTGAGGGTCACGGTCGACATGTGCATGTAGCATGAGTCTACAGAAAGACGCCCGCAGGTCAAAGGGAAGAGACTCATCCATCATGCAGAGGGAAATCAGCTCCACATCCAGCTGCTTTGAGATCTCATCTATGGCCAGATACTGGCGATCAAAACACATTCGTGCAAACAGTTTGAGCTGGTACCTGGAAAAAAACAATATATTTGTGGAGTTGTAAACAGATGATTTTTTTAAAGAATTATTGCCAGCAATAATAAAATAGTGAAATAATCTGCTGTTAATTTAACATGTTCATTTAGTACAATCAGCTATAAGTCTATACAGCTGACTGTACTACTTTATCACGTTAAATTGACAGCACAAATAGATGATTTAATTATTGCAGCATGCCATTTATGATAATAATTTAATAAAGGGTTTAATCAACTGACAGGCCTGGTTATTTCTCCTTTTCATTACCTGTAATATGTCAGCACATTTTCGTCATGCACATTCCCTTGTCGGGCCTCTTGGGCAAGCTGCCGAATGCTCTTCTCATGGGTCTCCTTATCCTTCTCAGACCAGATCACCCAAACTTCATCCTCCTCTCCAAACTCTTCCAAATACTCAGAGGTGTGCTGTGTGTCTTTAGCAGCTCGCCGCCTTCACAAACACACACAGAACTCACATGAGCACAAAACCCAAGACAGGCACACTACGCAATTTTTCGTAGACTTACTCAGTTTTCATGAGAATATCCTGGTTTTTGGCATCCAGCACACATTTACAGATCAGCTCTTGAGTTACTGGGATCGCAACATTATTGGACACACACAGGTCTGATAGATAGTCCAGAAACCTGGAAATCAAAACATAAACATGAAATAGACATTTACAGACACAGGAGTGTTAGAAGCTATGGACAAAAAAGAAAGAAAACCTGTTTTTTTCCACCCCCATTCAATATTATATAATAATCTTCAGAATAACAGTAAAATTCTAACAATATACTAATTTTGGTGGCTGTCTTAAACTTTTTGCTTTCAAATGTTGAACCATAAAGCTTTTATTTTAGCAGAACCCACAGGGAGATCTTAAAGCTTCTCTTTTATTGACAGCAGATTTATAAATGATTCTCATTACAAATTTGCAAAGATGGCTGTGTGTGTTGCGTTTTCAAATGCACATTATAAGCAACTTAAGCTCTATCCATGCATGAAATAAACATTCATATTTAAACAATATATATTCTGTATGTGCGGTGTAAAAACAAAAATAGAAATCTCTGCAATTTTTAGACAGCAGAAGAAATAATGCAGGAAATGGGGAGGAGCTTCAAAATGTACCAATAAATTAATTACCAAGCAATTACTTTTCATGACTTTTCCAGCCAATTAAATTTTTTTCATTGACATTACACTCAAAATGAGCATTTTTAACCCTAGCAAAATAAATATCTATAACTTTAAAGATTGTATTAATTTCCACTACTTTTTCAGACCTGTAAACCACAATTTTAAAATTCATAATTTTAAGGTTCATCTGATGGAAACACAAACCTGGGCTCCCTGTTCTTACGAACCAGACTGACGAAAGTCTCCACCTCGGTTTTAGTGATGTGCTTCTCCAGAAGTTTGCGGTTGTTGTGTAGCAGGGCTGTGATGGTGTCCTCAGCCAGAATATCATAGCCGATCTGAGACTGCATCATTCCAAACTGCTTGGCTATGTGTTCCTGTAAGACAAATCTCCATCTCTGAATGCTGTATTGTGGCTCTTTCTAGTGTGACAGGAAGTCTGCCATTCATACAATTTACCATTCTTGAGCACCTGTGTTAGTATGGATTGGAGTACCTGATTCTTACGGTAGTCTTCTTGTGAATGACGCAGCACCCTGTAGCACAGTCTGAGCATGTATTGATAGGGGGCGTATTTCTGGTCAGACAGCTCATCCAATGTTAGCAGAGATGGTTCAGCGCCCCTCGATTTAAATGGGGCTTTAATAATCCCAAATATCTAAGCAGAAATAAAGACAGCAAGATCATTCACTAGATCATTAACCAACAATGATGTTTCAACTGTAGACAACACCATCATTTTCCAATGGACCTGTTTGAGAATGTTCTGCTCTCTCATAAGTTTCTGTCTCTCTCGGTTTGGCTTGTTCATCGTCACCTCCAGGGCTGGCTGGCCATTGTTAAACTGATCGACGACAAAGAAAACCACATCCTCCAGCAGTTTAATGGCATACCTGTGCATAGAGAAGGTGCATGAAGCTCTGACACAATATATTCTACAATAGTTTTACTTTACAAATATTTACAAAGTAAAAACCACAGCTATTTAGGGCCTAAAACCTCAAGCTGAGACTCTGGTTTGGTGCTTGTGTGTCGTGTCAACTCTACCTTCTGTCATTAGGAATGAGGAAACCGAAGGTGAACCTGTCGACGATGGTGCTCAACATGAGGCTGGCATCATTTGCAAAGTCTAGATCTCTAATCTCCATGACCGGCACAGAGACGATGGCAAAGGCTTCCTTGTCCTCTTTGGTGGGGCAGGTGCCCAGCTAGCAGAAGAAGAGGAGGAAGAGAGGAGAAAGAGAAGGAAAAAAATAAACACTAAAATAAATACATATAGAAAAATGCAGTTCTTTTTGAGTGTTCTATTCATCAAGGAATCTTGAAATAAATATATCTAATTTTCACAAAACAAATAATAAAGTCAGCTTTGCCATCACAGGTATAAATTACATTTTAAAATACATTAAAATAAATATAATATCAAAATAAAAAATATTACATAAAATATAATATATTAAGATAGATATACCAAAACACAAAATTGATTTAAATTGTAAGAATATTTCACAAAAGTATTATTTTTACTGTAAGGTTACAAATAAATGTAGCCTTGGCATAAGAAATTTATTTCAAAAACATTTTTTAAATATTACCGACCCCAAACTTTTGAACGATAGTGTAATAAAATTCATTAAATTATTTTAAATTAATTAAAATGATTAAATTATGTGATATACAACACTTAGCAATGCAAAATAAGTACGTAAATAAATAAATAAATAAATAAATAAATGCTGCAGTAAAACATACAACTTTTTTTAAAAATTTACCTGGTATAATATTAAGTTAAGTCAGGATTAAATGTTTCAGACATAAATATATACAGAATTCTCAACATTAAGAAGTGAGGGTTAGACAGACGGTACAGAGAAAGTTCTTCACCATTAATCGAATAGGCCTCTCCTCATCAATGTCGATGGGAATGTTGGTGCTTTGGATCCAAGTGTTTGTGCACAGGTGACGGAATCGAACATAAGAATTTCTGTTGGAAATTGAGAAGATGAATATGCAGCAGGAATCCTTAAATCAAGTTTTTAATCAAACAAATTCCTTTATCCCACAGAATGCAGCAAAACAAATAGAGAGAGTAAAGCATAGAATAGAATACCGTGGCACAAATGAATCAGTCTTCTGCAGTGTGGTGGGGTCCAGCTCAAATAGAGAGGCAATGTCAATCCCATGAGGCACTGCACAGAGCTTGTATTTTATCCTCTCTCCTAGGCTTCTCTTAATACGGCTACTGTCCACCTATGGACAAAGTACAAGTAAGAGACTTTTTGGAGCAAAAATTTCTTTTCGGAACTCATAAGATAGGAACAGTCTTGCATCTAATTTTTAATATCTCATGAACTCCTGATCTAAGTCTTACAGTGAGATGTCTACCAGAAAGTTTTTCCATTAGTTACCATGCTATACAGCAATAAGTCATACAGAACATGTCATTTTACCTACCTCTATATCATTACGGTTTTCTTTATAACCTGGGTTCTCCTGCAACACAAATAAATAATGTAAAAAAAGTCCTTCTAATATTATCAAACCATATATGAGATTACTATAAATGCAGAGGGTATTACTTCAGCAGCAAGATAGTTTCCTGTGGCCAAGTGTTTGAATCTGTACAGGCTGTTCCAATGTCCTGCTCCTCCACGGCACGGATCATGGTGAACCACCTACAACCAACAAGCAAACATCATGTCACTATGGAGGCACCTTGCCACCTCCAAATAGTAAAAAGGACCTTATTGTATTGTATTGAATATATCCTTATGGATATGCAGTGAATGTCATTGATGTGCATTGGATGGTATCCAGTGGTAGCAGATATATACAACAATCTATCTGCTACCACTGGATACCATCCAATGCACATCCATGACATTTGCGTATCCAGCTTATATATAATCTACTGCACCTTTGCATATTATTGTGTGTGTGTATATATATATGTGTACATAATGTAGAATGTGTACATACGGTGTATAATGTGTATTGATAACTGCAAGTATGTCTAATAGTACACTGTGTGTACTGAGTATATGTATGTGTATATTGCACATTGTCATCTGTATAAGTCTGTAAGTATGTAATGGTACTGTCTATATGTTAATTGTTTCTGCAATGTCTGGAGCACGCTCTCAAGAATTTCACTCACCAAGGCACATATGCTGTGACGATGTGACAATAAAAGTTATTTGATTTGATTAAAAGTTAAAATTGATAACTTTATCTCTCATGATTGCAACTTCACATCATATAAAAAGAATCAGGTAACAGGCTTCAAAAAATACTACATGATATAATATGTAAATTAAAATTAAAAACAGCTAATATACTAACTTTAACCTATTTTGAATACATTTGGCTTTTTTGAGGATACAGTCCCACACACATCCGAATCTAAATCCTACCAGGATTTAGCAGGAAATCTGCAAAATCAATCTATGAGGCGGCTCTTACCTCAACCTCCCATAATGCATTGGAGCTGGTGGCTGAAGTAGCAGACTGACGCAGAGTTGTGCGCAGGAACACATGCAGCTTAGACTTGTACTCATCACAGGTCAGAAACTTCTCCTGTTCTGCGTGGAAAAGCCTCACCACATCTCCCTATGCACGAATAGCATGAATATGACTTTTATTATGAGATATCACCATAACTGGCTTGGCATTGGATAAAACTGGTATGAAAATGTGGCTATGGTGTATGCAAAAGCTGAAAACATGCAATACGGCTTAGCATTTATTTTAAAAACAGCAAGACAATGGCATGGATTTGTTGGTATAGACTACAGCACAGGTTTGTAATAATGACTTTTGCATGTGCTCGTTGCACTTACTCCCTTAAGGACTTCATCTTTATGGTCACTGAACATCATAAACAGACTGATCTTCCAGCTGGTGTTGCTGTTGACTGAATTGATCTGTAGGGGGCAGTCTTACATTATTAAAAGACAGTGGCACACAGCACTTATTTCAGCTTATTTGCTGACTTTCCTTCACAGAACCATTACTAATCTCAGAAAACATGTACATTTTGGAGAAATGACAACAACTAGTTCACAGTCTCAAGTTAAGCCACAAGTTCATGTGTCTATTGGGCTGCTTGCAATCAACCACAATCCATCTGTCTACTTCACAGGCATGTTGACAAGAGAACTTCAAGGCAAACTGATCATGTCTTCTCAAACAGGCCCACCTCTTTGCACCCTTGGTGATCGGGAAGCTCGTATTTACTGGCATGGAGAGGCTGTCCAGCATTCAAGGGATTCAGGATCACTTTATCTCCAACTACCACCTGAAATGGAGTACAAATGATTCAGTGAGGGGCTCAATATGACTGTCACAGACACAGACATCTAAAAAGCAAATATGTACATCTCTATCAGTTTACACAAGGGAGAAGCAATCTACAAACATTTAAAGTCGGATTAGCTTGGCAAACCTGTTTATATGTGTATAGGGTCATTTGCATGCATTTTACCTAACTTTGTGTGTGTATGTGGGCTGTGTGTGCGCTGAGTATGTGTGTCTATATTTGTATAGACAATGATATGTAATTATTAGGCGTGCAGGTAAATGTATGGTGTTAAAAAACATAGGTGTATGTGTATATAGGTACAAAGTGAATATAGGTATAAAGGTGAATCTCATAAAAGCATGCAAGGTTATACTGCAGCCCAAAACCAAAAGAAAAAAAAAACTTAAAAAGCATTTTACATGCAGACAAACGGAGCTTGTTTAAAAAAAAAAAAGATTTTCTACATTGCGACATAAAAGGCATGCGGATATTATTTTCTATTATTTTCATATAATTATCTTTAATACAGTATTTTTTAAATGTATCACAGTAAAAAATATTACAGTAATAAATGTATTAAATTTAGAACAAATGAAACAAATACTGCATAATGTAAATACTTGATTTAAGTCATTTATATTTTACAATTGTACATTATTTGTATAATTTGTTTATTTTCACATTAGTCACAAAAGCAATGGGAGGGAAACAGTGTTATTTTAGTATCATAGCAATACTATTATAGTTTTTATTTTTGTATTTCCCATTTTCTTTTTTACATTTGGTTAAAGTTTCAGTAATTTTGTTGTTGTTTTTATTTCATGTCTATATAGCTTTTTTATTTCAGTTTTAGTTTTAGTTATTTTATTATATAAAGTTAATCTAAATTCAAATGGGCAATTTGCCTTGGATAAAAAAAATAAAAAGTGTTTTATCTTTTATTTCTGTTAATGTTTATTTGACTTCAAGTAAGTACTTTCAAGTAAGCAAATTTCTTGTTTTTAATCTGATTTTAGCGTAAAATATGACATATTCTTGACAAGTTTCATGCAATTTACCCTTAAAAGCTTGTTCGTACTGTGTGACTGAGTTTCTTGTGTGCTTGCATATGTGTGCGTGAATTACATTGTCCCCATTGGCTCTGAGCTTCCAGAAAGGTTGGATGAAAAGCCAGGATCCCTCATTCCCCGTCCCATCAAGAGTGACACGCATTGCGTTCTTCTCCAGCAATGCTGGAAGACGCTTATTCACCGTCAAATACTTGTTGCTCTTCATGTGCAGGAGCTGAAAACACATCAACATTTATTAGAATAAAAACTTCTAGTCTGTAAACTCTTTCTTAAATATAAAAAGGAAAGTTTAGGCTCTATAATAGGGTTGGGTGAGCCACACACGGTGTCACTAACACATTACCTGGCGGAAGAACTGTTATGATTTGAATTAATAAATTGAATTATTAACTGAACATTTGTGTGTTAAATCATATTGTTGCTGACTTTTTATACATGCAAGTCTCTTGAGACCATCATGCCAACAACACCCTCTCACTTTACCACACAGCCTTTGCGGTTTGTTGCTTTTTTCCACAGCACTGCACCTACTACAGAGCTTATTAGAAAGAAAGTACTTCCTTTTTTTCTAAAAAAAGACCTTGCAAATATCTTGAATGTGTACGTTATAATATGGTTGCACCTCCTCTGCCACTGTGTGCCTGCTGAATGGAAGTAAACAGAGCTTTAAACTATTCAACAATTCCTAAAGACTACAACATTATTTCAGTGAAAAAATAAATAAATAAAAATGAAAAAAGAGCATGTTGGCTGGTTTATTAAGAAACAGCTTTAACCCAAAGGAATCACTGGACATGGGAAGCTCTTTTTTATTTTAGGATACCCTATAGTAACAGGAAAAGGCACCATTTCCTTTATTGTGGCATTGCTGTAGTGTAGGCAATTATCTGTAACTGACGTCACTAACAGGGAGGAAACACATTTCTTTTTTTCCTTTCTGACTCAGATAAAGATATGCAGGATAGTTGTTACCCCATTAAAAAATGCGGCATGTCTACATAAGTCAACATAAAATCAAAAAGTGACTTTGTTTAGTTTATTAATACACATACTGTGCAAGATTCATTGATGCATGTTATTCCAAAGAAACAAAATATTTTGTTATTTAGTTATCTTTCATCAAAATGGCTTTCATTTCATTCATTGCTAATATTACTAACCCAGCTCCAAATGTCATATACAGACCTTGTCTAGCCAATTACATTGATCTACTTTGAAAATGACCACCCAATTTTCAAGATCCAGTCAATTCCCAATGTCCCCATATTACTGAAGCATAATTTTTTAACAGCTAAATGTCATATAATAACTCTTTTTAGAGTCCATAGTTGGTGTTGCACCTTGAATCTTGAATGAAACGCATGATTACATTGGGTGACTAGGATAACTCTTAATCTTTTGTTTCTAGAAACAAGGTTTACGTCACAGAACTGCACATTTTTACTCCTCTATATAAGGGATTAAATGGTTTTACACTTAGGTCTATCTGTCAGGAATAGACAGCTGTTTGATAGAGCTTTACATAACCTTACAAAACCTTGATTTTGTAAGTTTTAACAGAATTATTAAATGGAGTAATGATTTCCTGAAGAAATGTAGTGGGAAACTTTTCTAATGTGAAATATAAAAAAAACAAACAGACAATCAGCAAAGATGTATTTATAGACAAACAACCCGTAAAAAAACATCAGATCACATTGAGTGCATCAGCAACTAATTAACAGGTGTCAATTTTACTAAATGCAGATTCTCACCTGAATGACACTGCCGTATTTTACCACATCCCCATGGACCTTTTTGTTCTCGGCCTCATTCTGCTTTTGTTCTAAATTAGCTGCATGCTTTGGTACGAACCAAAAAAGAAAAAAAAAAGAAAAGCAAACAAACAAATGAGTAACTAAGGACTGCAAGCAGCTCAAATGTCAATCATCATATGAAATGTGTTAACGCAAACATATTAAATACATCAGATTCCTCTTTGCTCACAGCTGTAATTAAAAACCAAAGGTGGATTCTGTTGATGATTTCAATTCAGTAGAATTGTTCGTGACTTACTTGCAATTTCTGAAGAAGCACCATGTCTCCAATCTTATCCTTCTCATGTTTTGCCTGTTTAGCCTTCCAGAACTGTTTTTGGGCAGAATATCGGTTCATGGGATAAACCTTAAAGAGGCAGTCTAGATTCACAAAATAAAAAAATAAACAACATTTGTATCAGCTGTTTGTGTGTCTGTTTTTGGAAAATGCAATTCAATTTAAAAATAAATAAATACATTTAAAACAATTGTAGACACTGTTCTTGAAAGACCAAATTTTGAGAAAAATACTGAATTTTGGGAAAGAATAAAATAAATATTTAAAATTTGCTTTGGACTTTCACAGGAAACAGGAAAAACTTATTCGCTCACATTTGATCTCAACTAAACTTTTGTATCATCTGCATATCAGATCTGACCTTAATGGGTTGGGGGGTTAATGGTTTGAGGTTACTACTTAACTGCATCGTTGACCCAGTTAGTTACCAACAAACCAACACTAACGTAAATAGCAGCTTGCTCAACAGGAAATATAAAATAAAGTAAATATAACCTAGCAGCAATAGCAGGTAACTCAAAACCAGCCATACGTATTTTACATGCTACTTTTCACTTTTCCACATTTGAGAAATGACTGACTGCACCACTCGTTACTGATAGCTGAAACCCATAAAAAAATTAATTAAATTAAAATAAAGCTGAAATGAAATTAAAATATAAATATTAGGATAAAAACATAAATGAAACTTAAATAAAAAACAAATACTGCATATTATATTGCTTCTTACCAAATAATTTGATATACTGTGTGGACATGAAATAGATTTGTACTGAAAAAATGTATTACATTTAGTTCATTACATTTAGAAAACAATTGGCCTCGCAACCAGACAAACACTGGAATAATATAATATTTCTTCATATATTATGATTAATCTAAGTTATTATGCAGATTAGTTAGGGAGCATATTTAACTAAAATATAACATGTCGTCTTATTTTTAATTTCTCTCTGGGGACCGCAAAGGTTGTAAGCACAACTTACCAATCAGAATCAAGACTTCCAAAGAGATACAGTATGTAATAATCATTCTGGAACTACATTTAGCTGTGTGAAAGATTATTTTAAAAACTATAAAATACCTCTGAATTTTTTGGGAGGGTTGTCTAGATCTCCACCTGATGGCTCCACGACACAACGATCATCCACCAGCCTGGGAAGGTAAACACACAGAGCCATCTCAATAAAACGATTCTTCAAAAGCCTTCAAGAGGCACACCGGTATCAGCGGTCATAAAGATGAACAAGAGCTTCAGTCCTGGCCTGGAACATGAATTTCTTAGTTTCTACAGACTTCTGGTGGACATCCTGCTAAATACTTCAAATCATAAGGTCCATGCTCTGCCAAAGTGTCTTTAAGGTCTAATTATGTTATATTATATATCCAGTTCCTACTCAATAATACCCCTAGAGTAGCCTACAACTGCAAACAGCCATTGAGGGCTTCTAAGAAACAGGTTAAAACGTGTTTATAGGTTGCCACGCCAGTACAATAAGACACCCGCTGAGCCTGAATGGCTGAAATAGCCCAAGGAAAAACCCTGGACACTTCTGAATGCCGTTTCAGAGAGCCATTCCTGCAAAACATTTGCTTTTTAAGCTGACTGTCTCCATCTTTTTGTTCTTGCATCTGGCCTGGATCCAAAACTAGGGTGGAATTTCCTCCTGACATTAAAACAACAGTAAGGTTCGGGCTGAAAAGTTCATACAGTGCGAATAACGCTAAAAAGGTCTCTCACTTTCAATGACTATAGGCTTCATTGTAAATGTAAACTCAAGATTGTGCTTTTATTTAAGAGCATGGACATCAAATGAAGCTGTTTGAATGGATTTCTCTTAAGTTCTGTATAAAACCCAAAGAGTTTGTGATGTCCTGACTATATATATATATAATATGCATAATATACACATACATGGACATATTTACAGTATATATATAATTGTCTAACAATCTGCCTATCAATCAAAATGTGAATTTAATTATGATTCTAGGCAGTTAACTGCACTGTAACTTAACTGCACACCTGTGTGCAGCTCTCGATCTTTTTGCAAACCATAAACTCAAACACATCAAAGCTCAGAGTAAAAGAAAGCCACAGTACATCCAACTAGCAAAGAAAAAGAACAAAGATGAGTTCTCAAGACTAGAATGCCAGTCATTTTATTGAAAAATAAACTCAACTGATGAGAAATTAAATTACACAATGATGGCTATGATTTACTGCGTTTTAAATGAACATAAAACTGTATTTTGTGCAGGGTCTTGGGCTGAGGTGAAGGCAGGCAGGAAGACAGAGAAGTCAATGAAAGAAGACACTTACCCCAGTGTGCTTATAAAGCCATTGACAGTTCCTTCTGCATACAGGGAGACAATATCCCCTATATGCAGAAAACTGGACGCTGAATCAGACATCTTTGCAATTTACAGCACGCAGGAGTCTGGATGCTTCAGTCTGATCTTGAGGAGCCCGGACACTTTTCTTACAAACTCTTCCTGATATAAAGCGGGTGTAGGCATGCGCTTCACCCACAGTTGAAGTATAAATGCATCCCGGTAGAGTTGGAAAACGTACAAAGGAAAGAAAACCTACAAAAGTTAATCCGTGGTTGGATGTGCAGCTGGGAATGTCAAGATAAGAGGTCTGAGAAGCAGAAGTGACTCGTCGTTGGAGTTTTGCGGCGTAGCCTACCTGAGGTCATAGTGCTTCAAACCAGGAAGCACGCGTAACTTTGTCAAGTCAAAACACGCCTGTAGGGGAGGCACCGCGTGGAAGAATACAGATGAGACTCGCTTACACTCTCTCTCTCTCTCCACACTGCAACAGAGCCCTGACAGAAAGAGAAAGCTAAAACAATCAATGACACTACTGGACAGACAGCTCTTTTTGTTAGAATATGAGCCATTTTGGCGCGTTTATTTTAAAAACTACATAGGCCCATACCATGTACCGTTTATTATATACCTAATATATTTGTGTAAAAATGTTTCATATAGTTGAATCTAATAATAATCTGACTAGCGTTATATTACAACAACAAAATTTAAGTCAGAGGGTCAGAGTATGAGACGGTTCCTCTATGAGAAAGCTGTACAGACTTCTATATAAACAGACCCACCCAACTCTCATTTTATAAACTTGGACTAAATTTCCTGCTTTAGTTCATAAGACAAAACATGATATTCAGCAACACAATACAAGGGGCTTTTGGTTTAAATATAGATGCACAATCTAATTTTGTTATCGTTTTGACAGGCCAGTTCAGCTTCAGCAACCATGTTTTTAGTCAATCTGAGCCACCAAGCCACTTGAATGTAGTAGCTACTGACAGTTACTACAGCAAGATTTTCACACTTTGATGTGTTGTGGTTTATGCTGAGAGGCTTTAGATTCACAGTTGAGAAAGGTGCAATCCATCTTTCCATTCATTTATGCATAAAAAGGTCACAGTATGTCAAGTTGGTATATAAAATGATTATTCACAATAAGGAGCAATGGAAACACCACCATCAGCAAGGAAAGATACCTACGCACAAATCTGTGACATGCAAAATCACATCTGTGCACAAGTACTTGCTCTGAATGTCAAGCTGTGTTTCCACGTATTCAAAATGGATGTCCAGGCAAATTTGCATCCAAATCAAGCTTCAGGAGAGATGGGAAGCCATTGTGGCTGGATTTGCATTGCTGGCTGGCACTGAAAGTCAATTAGAAGTTTATTACGACTTTCCCACTCTCTCTCCTTCTGCAACCCCATGTTTTTGATTAAAATGTGAAAACTCTAGTTGAGTAATTACTTGCATATTTTGGGAATGTAGGCGCACAACACAAGTGAGACATGTTGCTGAAGTCACAGAACTGAGCAACACCTTTTCAGATCTGGAGTCCTGAAATTACATTAAAATCACTTTGCACATTAGCAAAGCTTTTAACCTTACAGTTATTATTTAATATGCAATAACTAAAGTGCTGGCTTTTCTAAATGCTGACTCTTTTCTAATTAGCGCTTCAGTCGGTGAATACATCACATGCAACCACAACAACATTTCTGACACCATAGAAGTTTTTTTTTCTAGCCTTAGCTATGGCCTCATTTGGAAATATTTTTTATATTCACATAATCTCCAAGCCCAGTAATTTACAGGTTCTTTGCTACCCTCCGTTGGCTCGTTAAATCTCACTTTTAGCTCAGATCTCCCTATAAGGGTAAGGTCATACATAGATTTTGGCTGACTGCATATTAATGACTCTTAACAGACAGTCAGGTGAGACTGACGAAAACTTGCATGAGCCGTAAATGACTACATAATACAAACATTCAAAAGTAATCACTTCAAAAATGAGCCAAATAACAACTGAGAGTCAGAAAGACAAAAGAAAGTGTTAACTAGGAAGTGTGTGTGCATGCTATGCTCACTTAAGCCACTTGACCAAAGGATCCTCCAGCTTTACCTATAGTTTGTTGCTCATATCCTTATTGACACAGGGAGACGTCTACAACGCCTCAGCCCACTTATCAAACAGGAGGAAAACTATATTACCACACAAAACATCAGTTTGTTGAGTTAGTTTGTTAAGTTCAGAAACGCTGTCATTTTAATGAAAAATCGAAATGCCTTTAGCATCAGCATTTTCCCCAGATATGAAACATCATGCATTTCCTGTAAATGGAGCAGAGTAAAACCCAGAAAAAGTCTCTCTCAGAGTAACCACTAATGATGCCCTCATTAGTATTAGATGACATTTCCTGTTGGTATCAGATATCTTAAAGCACTTAGATTTTATATGTTATGGTTTTGCAGTCCCTGCACCAAAATTTTATAATGTTTTGTGATGTGATTGCATATCGTTATAATGATAGGATTAATATTTAAAATAATAGTTCACCCAAAAATGAAACTTGCAGCTTTTCACTTCACAAATTTTAATTGATGGACTGGAGTGGTGTGTCTTACTTGTGGATTATTGTGATGTTTTTATCAGCTTTTTGTACTCTCACTCTGACGGCACCCATTCACTTCAGAGGATCAATTGGTGAGCAAGTGATGTAAGGCTAAATTTATCCAAATCTTTTCCAATGAAGAAACAAATTTGTCTTGGATAGCCTGAGGGTGAGTAAATTTTACACAACATTTCATTTTCAACTATTCAACTTCAAATATATAGTATCCAAATATTATGACAATATAAATACAGTATATGCATATCTATAATATTTATTTTTTATCTTAATTGATAGTAGGATGGTTTTATGTGCACACATAACTCTTTCTGACTGATGTGGCTGGGATGCTAATATGTGAAATGATTTGTTGTAAATTTTAGATGCACTCTGCATGCATGTGTGAGTGTAGAGCCGAGAGATAGTATCATCCATATAGATAATCTATCCACCACCCATACCCACAGAATGTGTAAATGTTCCACTCCTTCCTGTTCCGTAACATTGCTGCCCATGAAGCATCACATTTCAGATTTTAGCAGCCACGTATGCTGTAACTCTGGCAAAGAACTGTGTGATGACACTTAGGCAGAGTATCTTACATTTTAATGTATATAGTATACAATCTATTAATTACACACACATAACTGTTACAGTACATTAGCAATTTCCATGAGAACCATTGGCTGAGCAGCAATCAAGAACAAATATCACAGAGAATAATATTAGTGACATCATCTTATCTTAAGTCATATACTGTAGGCCTATCTAGAGCAAATAATCTTGAGCGTTCTGCATGTGAATATCATTGGTTAACTAATGGATTTCAGTATTAGGCATATTTAATAATTAATGAATGATGTCATGCAAATACATTATGCACAACCCAAAAGGGAAGAGAAGGAAGACATTTCTGAATCACTAGCATCATGTCACACGTACGTTGTTAGTGTTGCTTTACTAAGCATATACACATGCAAACTGTTAACTCCAAGAGAAGGATTCTGAAAGCGTGTAGCTGACACATTTTGGCACACAGTGCATTTGACTGTGGTCATTTAACATGCATTACACATTTTAATACTCGTGGTCTGTGAAGGGCCAATGCCATCTTTGTTGTTTCGAAAACTGCGGCCTCCCCAGACCAAGACAGGAACTGCAGCAAACAAAAAACAAAAAAAAAAACGCATTTTCAAAGGTAATATATTCATACAAGACAGAGAGTTTGTATCGCAAACTATGCTTAACAGATATCATGCTGATTGAGATTAAACACAGAGATAGAGATGCATTTTTTACACATGCATGTTTTCTTTTTCCATTCTAATCTAACGCAATCTAACCTTTTCTGGAAGAAATCCAATCTTCTAACCCATTCTAATCTAGATTCCTAGAAGTTCAGACATAACTTCAGCCATGTCATCTTTAACGGATTGTCTAACCAGCTTTTTAACCTATGTCTGTCAGGCTGCATCACTGTAAACAAAAATACTGTTCAGCTGTTTAAAAAAAAATGCAGCAAAAATGTATTAAGAATTAGTACCAAATTGGCATATTAGAATGATTTCTGAAGAATCATATGACTCTTGGAGTAATGGATGCTGAAACCACAGGAATAAACTGCAGTTTAAAAGATATTAAAGCCTTGGTAAGCATAAGAGATTTGTTTCAAAAACATAACAAAAATAAAATTTATTCCAAACTTCTGACTGGTAGTATGTGCATTTATGCATTTTGTTTCATCTCTTTAATTCGCCACAGCTTGAAAACTAGTTTTATTTCTTTCAATTTAATAGTCATGTTAAAAACTCTCAGTTCAGTAAATTATTGGGAAATTATAGTGCTTTAAAACAGCATTTAATGCCAGCAGAGGGCAATCACACCCATCAGTCAGTGAGGGAGAACAGCAAAAGGGGGTGTGACTCCATAGACCCCTATTGAGAGGGAGCAGCCATCCATAGCTTTGATAAGAGAGCTGCTCTCTGGTCTACAGGACTGCAGAAAACAGAGCCTTTTGGCACAAGGGATCCCAAACTGCAGCAGTGCCTTAACCAGGGTCTTTACCTCAGCCTCTGCTGTCTGTTTTTAGTTACTGGTTTAGAAGCAATTTCCTCTGACTTGTATATTACTGGACTTTGCCTTGAAGATGGGGATACAAGATTATAAATTGATTTATCTTATGACACTGGCTTTGCTTCTGAGTGCTTGTGCTTCCGAAGCAAAAAGAGGAAGTCAAGACACAACACCTGTCGAGGAGGATAGTTTTAATCAACATGATTCACAAGAAAGCACACAGCAAGAAGTGCTCGATGTGGAAGATGAAGATAAAGGATCCATGGACACACAAACTACAAGTCCTTTACCACAAACTACAAGTCCTTTGCCACAAACTACAAGTCCTTTGACCTTCACAGAGATGACCAATTCCTCACTGGCTGAAAATGGAAACAGCACTGATGTGACTGGTGAACAGGTTCCTAATAGCGATCCAACAAAAAGGAGCATCACAAAAATCCACAATCCTTTGTTTCCCATCACTGACAGCTCTTACAGCGCTTATGGGATTCTCTTTCTGGCTTTTGTGGTGTTTGCCTTCGGTGTCGTGGGTAATCTGGCAGTTATGTGCATTGTGTGGCAAAATTACTTCATGAGGAGTGCATGGAACTACTTTCTTGCAAGTCTGGCTTTTTGGGATTTTCTGGTGTTGTGCTTCTGTCTGCCTGTGGTGGTCTTTAACGAACTGACCAATAAGAGGCTGCTGGGAGATTTCTCCTGCAGAGTTGTGCCTTACATAGAGGTGAGGCCCTTCTAAGGCATAGTGTCAAGTTTACATTTGATCTTGATCAATTTCTCATGGCCTAAATTACCTGAAAAATATATTGGAAATGTGGCCAAAGTTTAGATAGTGCCAATATATTTTTAACAGGAACTTTTAACAGGAACAGGAATTCAGACAGACACAGTATTCTGGTTATATACTATTTGGCAGTGTTACAGATTTTTGATTTATCATTATTGATCAATTTAATTGTGCATTTCCCCTTATTTTAACATATTGATTACCTTTGTCATCATCTAATGAGCACTTAAAGTTTATCTAGTAATACTAACTTTAAGTGAGCTAGTAATTTAGTAACATTTTCAAATGTAAAATAATTTAATAGCAATATTTCATTTTTATCAAGTCTCAGTCTCAGATGAATATACATTTTTCATACTTTTTATTATACTGTTCTGATTCCTAAATTCACTTGTAGCTTTAATTTATTTGTTTTATTTTTTGTAACTGAATCTTTATTGTAAAAGATTGTATTGTATTGTAAAAGATTCAAAAATTAAAACTAAAAAAATAAATGCTATATTAAGTGCAATGCTAATTAGCACCTTGTCTATTTTGACCACAATTTTAATAGGGATGCATCCCAAATCTAATCATTTATTTTTACTGTATCTCATGAAAAAACATCATGAAAAACACTAACATATATTATAGCAATAATGATTTTTTTTTGCACACCCTCCAGGTAACCTCTCTTGGCGTGACAACATTCAGTCTGTGTGCTTTGGGCATTGACCGCTTCCACGCTGCCACAAGCTCCATGCCAAAGGCTCGAAGAGTTGAGCGCTGTCAGAAGGTCCTGGCCAAGCTGGCGGTGGTGTGGATTGGCTCCATGTTGCTGGCGGCTCCTGAGCTGCTCCTGTGGCAGCTGCATCAGGTGACACCACCTGGTCTGGGTGACCAAGTGGACACCTGCATCATGAGTCCATATCCAGATCTCCCCGAATCCATCTATTCTCTCGTTATCAACTACCACGACGCACGCATGTGGTGGTACTTCGGCTGTTACTTCTGTCTACCCGTTGTCTTCAGCCTGTTCTGTCAGCTGGCCACCTGTCATGTATCCGGCGGGAGCGGAAGTTCTACCAAGCGGCCCGAGGAGCGATCTCCATCCAAAAAACAAAAGCTTCAGCACGCTCAGCAAATCGAACGGCAGCTCAACTGCACGGTCATGGCTCTAGCGGTGGTCTATGGTGTCTGCACGCTGCCGGAGAACGTTTGCAACCTGACTTTGGCGTACGCTCCCATCCAGGTGTCTGAGGAGGCGACTTCTCTTCTGGCCCTCATAAACCAGTTCTTTCTGTTCTTTAAGTCATCCGTGACACCAGTGCTGCTGCTTTGCTTGTGCAAGTCTCTGGGCCAGGCCTTCATGGACTGTTGCTGCTGCTGCTGTGAAGAATGCCAACCGAGCAACTCTTCATCCACCCAAAACGTCGCTGAGGGAAAGCTCAAGACCACCAATGACGTGTCCTCCATTTTTTTTGACAAAGCCAAGGACAGTTCAACCATCTTGTCCATTGGCAGCTGAGTAGGCAGATCCCGTCCCCAAGTGATGACATCATGAGATGACATGGAACCTACAACCTACCTTCTTCCCATTATCCACAAGTGGCCATCATTACATTAGCAGTTGTTACTGTTATGTTGGAGCAAGTTAGCATTGTTCAACAAATCTGAGGCCAAATTGCAATTTTGGTTTTGGTACAATCTTTGTGTGAAAAAAAAAAATGTTTTTAAGATCTAAAGTTTTAAGTCTGAAGATTCATTCCATAATATCTCAGGATGGCTCAATGTACCTATAAAGTCTTAAAAGGATAATTCACCCAATAATTTACTTACCTTCATGTCATTTCAAAACCATTGACTCTTTGTCATCTGTAGAACACAAAAGAAGATAGTTTATAAGACGTCTCCATGTTTATGTCAATACAAAACAGTTCTTCATTATATCCTCTTTTGTGTTCCACAGAAGAAAGGAAGTCATACAGAGTTGGAACAACATTAGGGGGAGTAAATGATGCCAGAATTTTTATTTTTGCGTGAACTATCCCTTTAATATATCACCAGGGTCTCCACTCAAGTCACTGTAATTTTGACTTCAGATATCCAACATTCATAGTTCTACTTTTCTGTACAGACAATTATGAATTTTACACATAGCTCAGCGTGTATAAATATTTAGCTAAACACTCTGTGAAATCAGAAATGCAGTGAATACTACCAGATCACAAATAACACATCATCTTGTTCATATAATAGGAAAACTTGTGAAACAATAATGTAAGGAGTATTTGTCTGTTACTCAGGCAAATGTTATTTATCACTAATTTTAATTAATGCCACTTTTTTCATAACCACTGAACATTCGTCTACACCGTTGATGGTCAACTTCTGTATATAAGCACTGTATTAGAATGTAAATAGATCATTTTTGAAAGCAAACTCCATGAGCAAACTAGCTTTTTGAGCCCCTTCATGTAGTACGGTAGGACAAAAAGACAGGAATTTGAATGGTGTACCTCCTCAAGGGACTATTGTAACTTTTGCACATAGCTGCTTTCATAAGCAAATTCTTTTAAAAGTCCATAAACAGTTGATAAAACTCTATTCAATAAATGCCTTTAAATAATTTGTGTTGTCTCGTTCATCTTTGAAATTGCGAGAAATAGTGTCAAGAGTTGTACTAATCTCTCAAATGTCCATCAGGGCCTGAGGGAGAAGATTTGTCCTCACAGGCTTGGTTTCTTCATTCCCATAAGGTTTCTATTGTTCTGAAAAGGAGATGGAAGCTTCTACTGTGAATATCAATAGCCAGACTACGGCTGAGTTGCCAAGATACCGTCTAAAAATTCACGTGTTTTCCCAGAATGGCCAAGTGTGAACAAAAACCCACTTGGATTTGCCACCTTTTCTTGTCAATGTAGGAATCAAAGAATTTGTCAATAGTACAACGTTTGTACGCTTGTCATGTCTGTCGGTGTGCTGACCAGTGTGTATGGAAGTTATTTTAGACACTGAAAGGAGTCATTAGTCATATAAAAGATGCGTTTTTCCAGATGGGCTCTCAAAAAACTCATCTTCAAATTGATCATCTAACATTCAGCCGACTGTGAAACATAATAAACTAAATCAAAGATACAAATGTTTGTGTTAGACTGACATGTGTTGCTGCTGCAGGGGTTGTTGGGAAGGGGCTGGACCTCTTCTGTCTTGTGGTTTTGGCTTGAGCTCAGAGCCTGTCAGAGATTCAGAAGACAAGTGAGAGAGGTAGAGAATGGCCTCATTAGAGAATTGAGCAGGGCTTTAAGAGAGAGCTCCACTGGCCATAATGACTGAAGGAGAACAGACGAGGCTCTGTTCCCTGTAATGAAGTTTGTGCAACAAATCTCTTCTCAACACTCAATGCCAATAGGACAGGAAGCATTACACTACAGTAAATCATAGAATTAAAAAAAAATACGAAGAGAGGTAGCTAGTTCTGACGTTCATATTTGTATTTGGAAAGTACAATTGTGATTTAATTCAATTGCATTCAGATTTACTCTATTTCATTGTCCAATTAAGCAAGACAGCTCACATTAGTTGTTCAATGTCATCAGTTCTTTTTGAGGTCACGTCCAGGACAATGTTCTTTTGAACAAGAGATAGCTGATCTCAGTTAGACAAACATATATTTGATGTCGTGCTCCAAAACTCTTTAGATAGTTTTCTCCGACCGAGTTTGGTTGCGATTAATTGGTCAGCACAAAGCACCTAATAGTTTTGGAATTGAATGCGATACATTCATTATAAACCCATTTAAACGCCAGACATTAAAAAAAAAAACATTTTGCTCGCAACGTTCATCGCGCGCTCAAAGACTGCGTTTTTCTCAAGGACTAAACCCTGGTCCTGGAAGGCCACTGTCCTGCAAATTTTAGCTCCAACCCTAATCAAACACACCTGAACCAGCTAATTAAGCTGATCAGGATTACTAGTAAGCTACAGGCAGGTTAGTTTTATCAAGGTTGGAGCAAAACTCTGCAGGACAGTGGCCCTCCAGGACCAGGGTTGAGAACTCCTGGACTAAAGAAACAAGCTCTAATTTAAAAAATGTAGGCTACTTCCAAACGAAGAAATTATTTGCAACTTAGCATTACTGTGTACAGAATTCACGGTTGAAAATCATTCGTCACTGCATCGCAAACAAACAAACAAACCACGGAGTTATTAAATAGCAACATTAGGTATTAACACCAGTTCAGTTCGTTTCAGTTCATTAGTTCAGCTTTAAATGAGCATTTTTATCAGGCTTCTATGACAATAACATTGGACATTTTTGAACATATCATTTCAATAAATGACTAATAACCATTTCATTGCCATTAAAGTGAAATTACTGAGCCAAGAGGAGCCTGATAAAATGCTCGTAAAAAAAATTCTCAGATGACTTAGAGGTTTTTGCATCTGAAGCGCTGCATCTTATTCAATTCAATTCAAGTTTATTTGTATAGCGCTTTTTACGATACAATCGTTGCAAAGCGCTTTACAGGAAATTAAGTTTCTACAATATATTTATACATTGTAGAAACTTAATATATTAACTTATGGCAAAATTTGTTAATTCTGCATGTTGTTGTGGGATCAGAGGTTGGCATCCTCTGAGGTCCTCCGAGGGGTCGGCATCATCTCTTCTCAGGTCTTTCTCAGGCATCTTATATATGTATATGCATGTAATATAATAATTAATAATATAATAATAAATGACTAAAATAATAATAATAATATTTATGGGATAGATAGATGGATACACCTTTTTGCAGGGGCAAACACCACACATTTTCAGAAAATGTAAAAATATATGTTGCATATCAATGTCAAAACAAAGCAATGATTTAGCAAATTCCCCTCAAAATGTGAGTTTATCTGAATACACAGGTGCATCTCAATGAATTAGAATGTCGTGAAAAAGTTCATTTTTTCTTGTAAGTTATTTCAAAAAGTGAAACTTTCATATATTTTAGATTCATTGCATGTAAAGTAAAACATTTCAAAAGTTTTTTTGTTTTAATTTTGATGACTAGAGCTTACATCTCATGAAAGTCAAAAATCAGTATCTCAAAATATTAGAATATTTACATTTGAGTTTCAATTAATGACCATCCATACAGTATAAATTCCGGGTATCTCTTGTTCTTTGAAACCAGAATAAAGGAGAAGACTGCTGACTTGGCAATGATCCAGAAGACGAACATTGACACCCTCCACAAAGAGGGTATGTCACAGAGGGTCATTACTGAAAGAATTTGGGTAGGAAAAGGTGCACAAGCAACAGGGATGACTGCAAGCTTGAGAATACTGTCAAGCAAAGCTGATTCAAACACTTGGGAGAGCTTCACAAGGAGTGGACTGAAGCTGGAGTCAGTGCATCAAGAGTCACCATGCTCAGATGTCTTCAGGAAAAGGGCTACCAAGCCATTTCTGAACCAGAGACAACGTCAGAAGCATCTTACCTGGGCTGTGGAGAAAAAGAACTGGACTGTTGCTCAGTGGTCCAAAGTCCTCTTTTCAGATGAAAGTAAATTTTGCATTTCATTTGGAAATCAAGGTCCCAGAGTCTGGAGGAAGAGTGGAGAGGCAAAGATTACATGTTGTTTGAAGTCCAGTGTGAAGTTTCCACAGTCAGTGATGATTTGGGCTGCCATGTCATCTGCTGGTGTTGGTCCACTGAGTTTTCTGAAGTCCACAGTCAACGCAGCCATCTACCAGGAAATTTTAGAGCACTTCATGCTTCCTTGTGCTGACAAGCTTTATGGAGATGCTGACTTCATTTTCCAGCAGGACTTGGCACCTGCCCACACTGCCAAAGGTACCAAAAGCTGGTTCAATGACCATGGTGTTGGTGTGCTTGACTGGCCAGCAAACTCGCCTGACCTGAACCCCATAGAGAATCTATGGGGTATTGTCAAGAGGAAGATGAGAGACACCAGACCCAACAATGCAGATGACCTGAAGGCTGCTATGGGCTTCCATACCACCTCAGCAGTGCCACAAACTGATCACCTCCATGCCACGCCGAATTGAGGCAGTAATTAAAGCAAAAGGAGCCCCTACCAAGTATTGAGTACATATACAGTAAATGAACATACTTTCCAGAAGGCCAACAATTCACTAAAAATGTTTTTTTTATTGGTCTTATGAAGTATTCTAATTAGTTGAGATAGTGAATTGGTGGGTTTTTGTTAAATGTGAGCCTAAATCATCACAATTAAAAGAACCAAAGACTTAAACTACTTCAGTCTGTGTGCATTGAATTTATTTAATACACGAGTTTCACAATTTGAGTTGAATTACTGAAATAAATGAACTTTTCCACGTCATTCTAATTTATTGAGATGCACCTGTATACTAATAGATATACATTCAGACACACAACATCACACAACATTTCGCATCAAACAAAAAATCCCAAGATTAATGTTGAGAAACAATAAAAAGGCAAGAAGTTTTTATAAATGCATTGTTTGACTAGATGTTGATCTGTGCTGCTTTGAGAGTCAGTCCACTTTCCATTCTGCATTGAAATGAGAGTATTGACAGATGAAAGACAGATTTAGGACCCAAGACAAGACAGACCCTATGCCTCAGAACTCTAACCTTCTTCCTTCCAAATGATGCTACTGATGCACTCAACAAATATTTGTGTACACCTTTAAGAGCTATCTTGGCATGGGCGAGATGACAGTCTGGTGAGGTGATTCCAGGGCTTCCCGTTTCAAGTCACCCTCAGCAGACGTGAGAACGTGGTGAGTGTCCTGTATGTGGGGACTCTCTTATTCTCAGACTAAACTCAATGAGGAAGGACTAATATGACCTGAATGTCCCGCACTTCTGAACAGAACGCTGTCTCTCCGCGCTTTGTTAAGGGACAATGTTTGTTTTGTTGCACAGAGTTCTGAGAGGGGAGGCTGAGAGAGGGTGGAAGGGGACGGGGGGTCCGTGAGAGATTCAACACAGTTGCTGTGGCAACTAGTTTTGGCCCCTTGAGTACACTAACATACAAATCAGGGTCTGGACTGAGGTCCTGGGCTCAAAAAACAACGCAACCGGAGCCATGGACCACCACGAATAGAGAACAGGAAACTCTAGTGAGTTTCATTCTGATTCACTAAATCACGATGCCAGTTTAAGGATGGCAAAACAAGTTTTCCATTGCATTTTTTTGTCATACTTGTGTATTCAAGGCACATGGCAATCTAAAAACAAGAGTAGGTGCTGCAATGGTTCCCGGAGAGGCCAAATTGCCCCGTTTTTCGAGGGCCCAGGACATCTCAACCCTTTTTTCCCTTCATGTTGTGTGCCAATAGAACAAAATTGGGCTGTGTGAATTAAACTCTCAGTCCGCACAGACTCTGACAATTATGAGAAGCGGAATGCAAAACAGAAACAATGCTTAATTTAAATGCATAAGATATTTTATTACTCAGTTTTCTTTAATTTTATCAGGTTCTCTTACTTTTTGGTCAAATGACCTACTTAAGTTTGCAAACTGCATTAGCCTACATTCACAGAACAGCAATAGCAGTTGATGATTGAGAAAAACAGGGAGGGAAAATGCTGAAATCTTGTTTTCATCACCTTCTTTGTGTTATAAGAAAAACTAAACAAATTCTCAAAAACTATTTGGAATCTTGTATAAACACATCTATGCACGGGACAAGCCCACGCAATTCCCAATGAATGTTTGTAAGTATCAACCACGCCCTCCAGCGGTCGCAGATACTCATTGCATTCCCCACAAAAGTAGCTTACTTTTACCTTAAGATGTAGAGTTATTATATATGGAGGACCAAACCTGCAAAAATTAAAATAAATAAGTAATGTAACAATGTAAAATAAATTTATGAAGGATTTTTGAATTTTTACTTGATACAGCAATTCCAATTGAATATAGTCATTAATTATTGTATTGTTCCCTTTTATTGTTTTCTTTCTTAATGTTACTTTTTAAAAATTTTTTGGATCAATTTATTTTTATATATATTTATTTTGTCCTGTATAATCTGGTCGGACACATACACACCCACACAACAACAAAAAAGAACAAATCCAGTTTTTATCAGATTTACTTTTACAACTGTTTACAGACTTGAAGGACAAGATTTAGACTTGACGTCACATTTATTTCACAGAAAGGAAATAAAAACAAAATTCAAACAAATGAACAATTCAAATGGGGAGAAAACAGAAATGGTTCACTTCTTCCACTGTGACAAAAACAAACTATAATAGCACAGAGATATTACAGTTAAAAAGCACTGAGGTTTCTACAATTGTCATATCAAAACATTCACATTAGAACTGAACACTTCTCCTGGTCGGCAAAAGCAATACAGATGTCACGGTGTCAAAGCAGACCCAGCTATACAAACAAATTCAGACCCAATAGCTTTAGTCCAGTTCAGTGAGAGGTTGCCAGATCACCATGATAAACAACCATACATGAACTCAAGGGCCCATATCTTTATATACATGGCTAGTTATGCACAATAGTTGTCATTAGAGCATCTGTGTTTGTGATACTGTAAACGTTGTGGATTTATCAGAAGTCTCAGTTGTTGTGGCTGATATTTGTTAGTACTGAATGAAAAATATATATATATTTTTTTTAAGAATGAGATTTTCTTCAGATAGCACATATATTCCCAAATTGATAATTTAATTTAATTTAGCAACAGCTAAATTAAATGATATTTGGTCAGTAGGGGGGCATTTGGTATAAAGCATTTGTTGCCAAATACAGAGGCAAAATATTTTCAGAATCATAATTATCATCACGAGATAAAAGTGATTATTAGTCAATGTTTTGCATATTTTTGGAATGTCAGTCAATGTAAAAATGTGATGTTAAGATTACTGTTAGATGATTCTTTTGCTTTACCTGAACATGCACAAACAGATTAATTTATTTAAAATATTTAAGAATTTAAAAAAAAAAAAATGCATGTATAATCTGCTAAGAAGTCTTAAGAATCAGAGACACAACAGGGTGTCTTCATTTCCATACATTTCCTTCCTAAAGATCTGTAAAGCTTCATTTCATAGATGTAATATAGTGATCACGGTTGAGCTAGGAAAATTTTATTTTCCAGTGTCATTTCCTGGCTTTGGCAGAGTTTAGGTTGGCGTTTTTATCAGTGTTTAAGGCCTGACCGTGAAGATCAGCTGTCTGTGTGTGTCTGCCAAGCATGACAATGAAGAAGATACTGTAGCTAATCTACAGATGCATTTAATGAGCCACTGTAGCCCATTTAAAAACATTCAAGAACCGCAGCTCTGTCCCTGATAAAATTTACAAATGGGTTCAAGGTTAAAAACATGAATTTAAAATCAGTTAAGTAATATAATTTTATGTAGATGTTTTTTTAAATCTAGACATCTTTAAACACTATTTTAAAATGTCAGCTCTGCTAGTATTTAATATTTATTTATTTATATATGGATATTCTGAGTAAACACTAATACACTGAACTGGCAAAGAACGAAACACCAATATATAAAATATACCTGTATAAATTGTTCTGTTTACAAAAAGTGGCACGTACACCACTCTACTGAGAATCAGGGAAATTGTACAATGAGAAAATATCAGAGACAAATATACAAAAGTGTGATGGTTGTAGTTTGTGGTTCCAACCTATGGCTGGTGCTGGTGCCAACCAAACTGTCAAAATCCTCACAAAATCCTCACTGCAATGAGTGTACAATGAAGCTCAGCTTTATCATGCTTAGTAAAAGATGATAAATATATCCCACTTGGTATGGTTCACTTGACAGTAAATAAAACCCTAACCTGTGCAAAGATGGGTAAAAGAGAAAGAAAGGGGTTTACCAAGGAAACAAGGAAAAATCTTTTTATGGTTGTTTTTGTCTGTCAATGGGTGTGAAATCATTAACTTCTTTTTAAAGCAACTGAATTTCATTAAAGGCACAATATGTAAGTTTTTTATTAAAATATCCAAACACCACTAGAACAGTGTTATATATTTTGCTGACTTGTGTACTTACATTATCCCAAATGTTTCAAATGTTTAAATCCAGAGAAATAAGCAATTTTAACTAGTGTAACAGACCGTGTCATTGTGTTGCCTGTCAATGACGTCATACACCCTCGATTTCCGTAAACACCAAAGACGCTTTAATATGTTATGCGTTTTATTAGACAGGTGTCGACCGCACAGAGTAGCATTATAACAGAACTTTCAAATGTATCTAGTATGATAAAACAGCGCTGCTTTACCCCACATAAGCACGACCGTTAGGAGCGGAAGCGGTCGACTGTGGCATAATAAAAGCTCTGTTGCTTTCGAGCCGCGTGTCACGCTAGTCTCTCTTTAGCAATCGCTCCAGCGGACTCGTTTCGCTTCGACGGCTTTCAGCCTCATCCTGCTTCATACTACGACGTTAATAAATCTTTAATACATTAGCTCATCCATGAACATGATTTCTGCCTGAGTCCCGTCGGATTGCAAGACCACAACTCCCATGATTCCACACTCAGTCACGGCGCCATCAAACTACGCCTTTGTTTCTTTGTTTGTTTTGAATACGCACCCTCTAGCGGCGAAAACTTACATATTGTGCCTTTAAATGATAAAAAATGTATTCTCCGTTAATGTTCATATCAATTGAACATGTAAGAAAAAGGAAAACGAGATGGGAAAAATGAAAGAAAAAACTAAAAATAAAATAAATCCCCAAACAGTTGTTTATAGGAAACCAGATTTAAAGTCAGTCCTCTTCAGACTGCGTCTTGTTTTAAATCTGTTCTGCTCAGTACGATGATATGTCCATCTAACTTTTCTGGAAAAAGAACAGAAAAATATCAATCTTAAATAAAATGTAAGATTTCTTAACATTTATACATCAAGGATTGAAGCGAGTTATATTTACCATACTCGACTGGTTCCCGCTGGTAGCATGAACTGACGTGACCTCTGCAATTTGCCGTTGTAACTTGTACGAGGTGGAGAGGGTGTCATCTTCACCGTCAAGATCTCGTTCCGACTCTCGCTCCCTCTTACCTGTCACACTTCCTCCTGAGTGCAGCAGGTGTCCTGCTGAACACCACACAGAATATTGTAAATACAGAAAACTATAGGTATATAATTTAAAACACTTCCTTAATAAAGTAATTTTTTAAACTTGTGTTGTGTTTAACTGTATGATACTCATGTAACATGCAGTACACATTTCCATGTCTGTTACCTGAATGTTGTGGACCTGCCATGTTGTGTGAAACATTACATTTGTAAAGTCGACTGCTGTGCCCTGTGTCGGGCATGTGGTGGTATCCTGGAAAACAAGCAAGAGAAAAAAAAAAAAACTGCATGAGAAAGCAGATCTTATGCTGCTAATTTTGCAATTAACAATCATTTACACCTGCAAATCTATTAGTGTACTGAAGTGTGAAAGGGGACACCTAATTGCTGCTGCTGTTGTTTTTGATGAATTCCACTTGGTCCCTGATGCTCTCCACTGTCAAAGTTCAGCAGAACACTTCCACTCCTGTTACCACTGGAACCGGCTGATACAGCTGGTGCTTTTGGGATGTCAAAAAGTAAATTTATGTCACATCAGTATAAAAACAGAATTGCTTTTAAATTAGCCAAAAAGTTAACCTTTATTTATTAGCCTTCTTAAAACATTTAAGAAAAAAAAAAAAAAAAAAAAAACGCTGATAGGCTTAAAGTAATAGAAGTTGTCATTTCTTTGTCTGCAATCTCAAATGAAGAGGGAAAAAATATATATATATATATTCACTTGGTGTATTGGTCCCGGACTGCTGTTCCCCTTGGGAGTACGCCATCCCATTCCCATTCCCGTTGTGTGTGGATGGTACGGAGGCCAGAAGTCCTGGTAAAATAGAATGCAGAATTATCTTCTACTGCTACAGTGTACCATTTGAGCATTTGCTAGAACTTCTGACAATTTTACTCTATCAACTGAATGTGAGGCTTCTTTTCACTGATAAATATGATTGCATGTAAGCTAAGTACCGTATTGACCCGAATATAAGACGATGCTTTTTTTCTTGGAAATACATCTGAAAAAACGTCTTATATTCGGGGTCTAGACTTTGATATGTCAATAATACACCCACAACAATAGGTGGCACAAAAAACGCATAAAACGAGTGTGCCATGAAATATGTAATGTACTGTGTGTTGTAAAGATCGCGAGTGAAAAGAAAAAGAAAAGCTTACAGCGGCATGAGTCGTGACTCGTGACTGTCATGTTATCCTGATGGGACTAAACTTCCTCTGTAAGTGATTTTAAAACATAAGACAGCACCCAGATTTGAAGACTACAATAAGATTTCACTTCTACTGCTAATAAAATTTTGCCAGGCTACTATGAGATGGATAGCCTAATTGTTATATAATTCAGATGGGCTACCTGTTATTTTTATGGTATATCAAAAAGTGTATATCTTTAAATGTCATTGTTGGTACATTTTACCAGTATTTACCATACTTTCAAAACAAAAATTAAAATAGGAAATTAAATTAAAAATTTGCAATATGAAAATAGAATAAAAAAAAAAAAAAAAAAAAAAGTGTTTTACAGAGAGAGAGAGAAAAAAAAAAAAAAAAAAAAAAAAAGATTTGATTTTCAAAAAGCCTTTTTCCAAAATGTACATCTGGAAAGGGGGGGGGGGGTCGTCTTATAATCAGGGTCGTCTTATATTCGGGTCAATACGGTAGTTGCTTGCTAAAAGAAGACAGTGAAATTCTTGCCAAGTCCTCTGTAGCGTGAAAGCTGTTGGTAGATCTGCTTCATCCTCTCGATGTTGAGGCAGCTCGCTTCAGCGTGGTTCACCATGGGTTTGGGGTAGTGGACACCGATGATGCACTTGGCAGCGGCCTGCACAGAGTCTGGGGCGTTCCATGGGTCGTAGATATATTTGGCAGGGAAACCTCGGAGAATAGGTAAATATCGTCTGAAAGAACAAAGAGATTAAACCACAGTCTCATCATAAACATGAGGAAGGTTATGCGAGATGGTTATTTGACCCTCTAACTCTAGCACTCTCTATACTAATTCTATTTTATCTATCTGACCCTCTAACACTAGCTTTCTTTCTTTCTTCTTTTTTTTCTATTATACTTGTTTTCTTTCATAAAATACAAAACAAACAAAAAACCTTGCTACGTGTACTGCGTTAAGCTAACTGAGACTTGTCATAGCGCTTGCATATTGTTGCTCTTTTGTTGATTTTGATTGCTTCTATTGTCCTCATTTGTAAGTCGCTTTGAATAAAAGCATCTGCAAAATGACTAAATGTAATGTAATGTAAAGTAATGGTTATTGGGTTCCCATGTTTGAACAAGCAGGTACAAGAAGAACGACACAGTTTCTCGGATTACAACAAGCAGCTTGTGTTAGTGATTAATTTACAGGGATCTCAAAATGGTATTTTCACACATTTAACTGTGTAATATCATAATTGTGAATGTATAGATATGTGCCAATTCATACTACAAATAAAACAGTCAGCACACCACCATACAGTAACGACAACAAAATAACAAATGGAAAATAACTGAAAATTTCAAGCTCTATTGAAATCTGGACTTGTGTCTCTCCTCCAGGTCCCAGGGACAGAAAAGGCCACCTACCTAAGGTGCTCCACCTTACCAGAGCATGGGGATGGAGGGCTGCAGGAGGCACGGCTCGCAGACAGGCGGACGCAGTTTAAACAGGACAACAGGTCACGCCAGTGCTGAGACACTACGGAGATTCCTACTACAACACGCATTAGAAAGCAGAGGCAGTGACCAGGCCCACCCAATCCCTCCAGATCCAATGACACAGCACCCTCCCACAACTCCATCCCACCCGCTTCAACAAATCGAAACTCAGGGCTGAGTGAGAGGTTCAGGTTCGCTCCCTGCCCCTCGCACTGCCACTGATCACTTTTAAGACGACAGTGATCCCAAGCCAAGGCAGAGAAACCTGCTAGCCACCAAAGGAGAAACGCAGTATACCGTCCTCCGCTGCTAGGTGGCCCCCTCGTTTTGCCAAAAGAGACCAGAACCCTTTTGCCAGGAACAGTCACATCCTGCCTGAGCAAGCAAACGGCCAGAAACACGTTACATCTACAGAAGCAGATTTGAGAAATTACTAGATGAACATTTCAAAAAGAGTCTGATAAGGAGGAGTTGTCCAGAGCTTGACTGCAAGTCATTGGCTCTGGCTTTGGGCCCCACCTCCCATCATGCTCTCTGGGAAATGCAATGTGGCTCTCTATGCATTGAAAACAGGCCAGGCTTCGTATATATTTCCCTACCAAGCGGTTAAAACCCCTTTTGATGAAACGAGATGCTACCAAGCTAAAGAACAGGCTACTGTATTTCCCACTGATAAAGCATCAAGCATCAACCACATTCACAGCTAACAGGTTTCCAAATGCTTTGGCTAAGAATGGCTTTCGTCTTAAAAGCAATCAACCACAATTCACAAAGGGGAAAGGGAAAGCTGAACTTTTCACCCAATCCGTGAGATGACCTCACAGAAACACAAAAACATACAAGGTTTGGGCTAACGTGCGTATGAGCTATGGCAAATACAATGACAGCAATGTTTACAAGCAGACATCTGTTTCTTGAAGGGGCTTATAATGAGGACAATGTGTTGGCAAAGTACCAAAATCCTTGAACACCAAATTCTGGAACTGGAAGGCCTTATATGGAAAAGTTAGAACACAAAGAGACTACCTGGGACAGACTTGCTTTCTTGACTAATTCATGCTGGAATTCATGTCTAGACCTCAACTGATACTTTTCTGCATCTCAGTCATATATATAAAAAAAAACATGCTGCCACGTAGTACAATAAAAGTTTTGCATATGACCCCAACTCTCTAAAATCTTCATGAATGTATGAATTACCCTTCCAAACGACCCCAAAATTCTTTACATTCCTCTAATGGATTTTTTTTTTTAAATGGAGTTTCTTTAAAAATGTTTCTCCATTCTATTAAACTGTCCTTCTGTTTAGTTCATCTTTAATGCAGTCTAGCTTTTAAACAAGAGCCTTTTAGTGAAAGCAGGATATTCAGCCTGGAATTGGTGTACATTTTTAGGAATACCAACCTAATGAAATCGCCGTTAGGGTCGGTGCGCCTGCCGAAACCCACTGGACAGTAGCAATGAAAGAACTGTTGAAAGAAAGAGCTACAGGAGAGCCACATCCAGCTGCCTGCATTTACACTCCAGTCAGCATCCAATAGGAGCTCCTCGAACACCTGTCAATCATAACTACCATTATTCTCCAGCCAATCAGAGATGGTGGTTATTAAGCAGTCATTTAGAACCATTAAAAACAGACCTTTACACTTTCATGACATGGAAATAAAATACCTCTACAACCACGACTGATGAAAAGTAGGTCACTCTATTGTCATTTCTAGTGTTACCTAAACAAGGTCTCAAATCCATCAAGCATATTTTTATATTCCTTTATAACAGAGGCCAGCAACCTTTCTGATATGAAGTGCCATTTTTAAATTCACCCTTCAAAAATTCATATACAATCCTTACTAAACATGCTCTTCATGTATTCAAAGTATTATTCTGAGAACAAATAGCAGACCACGCTGCATCACCGCCATGAGCATGAGTGATACGGTGTAATTTAACTGATCCACGCAGAGCAACCCACTGTAAGTGCAGCACAGATCAACCTGTTTTGACTCCAAATGGTGTGGCTGCATCTAGTATAACTGGAATAGGTTGCACATGTAAATGGATCCTGCTCTGTGCCATTCAGTTAATAAAAGAGGTTGTAAGAAGTACTTTGTCATTCAGACTGACAACATTTGTAATATTATATTTATCATAATATTTTTTTTCCTCAAATTTTTATCCACAGACTCCCTAGCACTCCCTTATAGTCTCCTGGGGCTCCCTAAACTCCAGTTTTAAAATCACTGCTCTATCAAAAAATAATAATAATTGTATATCACATGTTAGAGATGCACCTTCATGCCCTCTTCCCAACTGATCCACAGGTCTCCACGAGTGAGAAAACAAGCGACAGCATGACGGGCCAGGTGGTGGATCCAGCCCTCCTGCCTCAGCTGGGTCATTATGGCATCAATCCATGGAAAACCTGTCTTGGCTTCAGCCCATTTAGCCAAAGCCTCTGGGTTCTTGTCCCAAGGGATGCGCACACAGATTGGGTTGCCTTCCATCTTATCAAATCGTGGGTTGGTGGTGGCAGCAGTGTAGAAAAATTCCCTCCACAGCAGCTGACCATAGAGAGAGAGCGGAGGATTGCTGTGTTTCTTTACCTGTAAGAAGAATTTCACATAAATCTAGATATTATATTAGTTTATACTAAATAAAAATAGACCTGAAATCCCAGCAAAAATGAAATGTATGATTATACAAGATGCAATATACAGGTGCATCTCAATAAATTAGAATGTCGTGAAAAAGTTCATTTTTTCTTGTAAGTTATTTCAAAAAGTGAAACTTTCATATATTTTAGATTCATTGCATGTAAAGTAAAACATTTCAAAAGTTTTTGTTTTAATTTTGATGATTAGAGCTTACAGCTCATGAAAGTCAAAAATCAGTATCTCAAAATATTAGAATATTTACATTTGAGTTTCAATTAATGACCATCCCTACAGTATAAATTCCGGGTATCTCTTGTTCTTTGAAACCACAATAATGGAGAAGACTGCTGACTTGGCAATGATCCAGAAGATGAACATTGACGTCCTACACAAAGAGGGTAAGTCACAGAGGGTCATTACTGAAAGGTGTGGCTGTTTACAGAGTGCTGTATCAAAGCATATTAAATGCAAAGTTGACTGGAAGGAAGAATTTGGGTAGGAAAAGGTGCACAAGCAACAGGGATGTCCGCAAGCTTGAGAATACTGTCAAGCAAAGCTGATTCAAACACTTGTGAGAGCTTCACAAGGAGTGGACTGAAGCTGGAATCAGTGCATCAAGAGTCACCACGCTCAGACGTCTTCAGGAAAAGGGCTACCAAGCCACTTCTGAACCAGAGACAACGTCAGAAGCGTCTTACCTGGGCTGTGGAGTAAAATAATTGGACTGTTGCTCAGTGGTCCAAAGTCCTCTTTTCAGATGAAAGTAAATTTTGCATTTCATTTGGAAATCAAGGTCCCAGAGTCTGGAGGAAGAGTGGAGAGGCACAGAATCCACGTTGCTTGAAGTCCAGTGTGAAGTTTCCACAGTCAGTGATGATTTGGGCTGCCATGTCATCTGCTGGTGTTGGTCCACTTTGTTTTCTGAAGTCCACAGTCAACACAGCCATCTACCAGGAAATTTTAGAGTACTTCCATGCTTTCTTCTGCTGACAAGCTTTATGGAGATGCTGACTTCATTTTCCAGCAGGACTTGGCACCTGCCCACACTGCCAAAGGTACCAAAAGCTGGTTCAATGACCATGGTGTTACTGTGCTTGATTGGCCAGCAAACTCGCCTGACCTGAACCCCATAGAGAATCTATGGGGTATTGTCAAGAGGAAGATGAGAGACACCAGACACAACAATGCAGATGACCTGAAGGCCGCTATCAAAGCAACCTGGGCTTCCATACCACCTCAGCAGTGTCACAAACTGATCACCTCCATGCCACGCCGAATTGAGGCAGTAATTAAAGCAAAAGGAGCCCCTACCAAGTATTGAGTACATATACAGTAAATGAACATACTTTCCAGAAGGCCAACAACTCACTAAAAATGTTTTTTTTATTGGTCTTATGAAGTATTCTAATTTGTTGAGATAGTGAATTGGTGGGTTTTTGTTAAATGTGAGCCTAAATCATCACAATTAAAAGAACCAAAGACTTAAACTACTTCAGTCTGTGTGCATTGAATTTAATACACGAGTTTCACAATTTGCGTTGAATTACTGAAATAAATGAACTTTTCCACGTCATTCTAATTTATTGAGATGCACCTGTATACCATTATTGCCCAACCCTAATTGATACACCATCATTAAAAAGTTAAACAATGCAAGTATACTAGGTTTATACACAGATGGATAGTGTAGTTATGTCTGTACCTTCCTATAGAGGTCTGTGAGTTTGAAATAGAAGAGGCGGCAGGAGAGGCAGCCGAAACGGAGGTAGGGACTCAGGCCAGTCGGACTGGCTAGCAAAGAGTTGGCATTCATTCTGGGTCTTTCAAAATTTGCAACCCAAGCCTGTAAAAACATTTACGAGGGAAAAGGTAAAGTTGGGTCTGCTATTAATGAGCACATGATGCAGTACATGTTGGACTAACAATTTTACAATTTAATTATTTTAATTTTCACTTTCAATCTGTCCTTTTATTTCTTATAGTTCTTTTAAAGATTGATATACATTAACTTACTGTATCTGCAAAAGGTCCATCAATTCATCATTAACTGCAAAACTGGGCCAATAACTGCACAGTATATAGTGAAAATCATGGTTGTAAAAACACTTTCTGTTGTATTTGTTTTAGCTGTTAAACACCACCAGGCATATGGCTGCAGGTAATCTAGGGCCCTATGAAATCCAATTTATTTTTTACCAAATTCTGTTTTTTTCCGGACTCCTTTTTAATGGTCAAATTAAATTGTATTAATCAAAAAGCATGCCTAATTAATTAAAATCAAGAAACTTATACAATTTAACATTAATTTCTTAAAAGTTTTAACTGTTTAGGGCCGTATGAAATGTTTAATTTGTTTCTCACCTTATGTTTTATTGTTACCAAATTCTGTGTTTTAGCATGTCTAATTATTTGAATGCATACAAACAATTTTTATTTATTCTTACAGTAGCCTTATGAAATGTTTTTTTCCCCTCAGAAATTCTGTGTTGGTGTATTTAAATTTTACTGGTTATCAGATGAAGGCATAAAACATTGATTTAATTTATCTTTTTGGCAAATAAAGGGGATTTATTATTAAAATTAAAATATTTTGTAATTATTTCTTAAAAAAAATAATGTTTTATTATTTTTCAACAGTAGTAGTAGTAGTAGTAGTAGTAATAATATGTACATTTTACTAAATAATAGTAATATAGCCTATTTCTGGCACAATGTCTTTAATAAGTTTAACCGGACTTTTATTTTGACGGGTTGCCGTGAATACCTTTAAAGTTCTGTGTGTATATGATACGACGCTAGTTTTACTCAAATGAAATGGTAAAATGCTCGTGAAGTGACTCTCAGATCAGTTTTGGAGATATTGTTCATGTATTTATGTCCTCATTGAGACGGCAGATGCTGAAATCACCGCGAGTGCCTCGCGCGCTGTGTATGTAAACAAAACCGCGCGTCTGCTCCATTCACACAGAGACTCGCAGAACATGCAGGATTCATATTTAAAATCGACTTTTGCGGCTTAATATTTACAGATACTAGTCCATATCGCGATTTGATTTAAGTGTAATGACCTACTTTTGATTAATTAATCCAAACTTTGTTCCGTGACATTCCACGTAAAACTGTAAATTCCGTTTTTATGACTGGATTCCGCGATTCCCATCCGCGTTTTCTGCATCACGGAAATCATAGGGCCCTAGTAATCCGAGTTGGAGACCACTGCTCTGCATCTATATATGATCACACCTTTCGCTCCAGATGCCTTTCAATCCTTGTTAATGCTTCCGTTTCACCTCCTGGCCAGACAGCAGAAGGTAGTCCCTCGATGTCAAATCCTGAGTCAAGATACTGTATGTTAAAAAACAATGCTTACCTTACATAACTTGATGGGTTCTTGTATTGCAGTTTACGAAACTCATGCATTTGTGTTAGGTCACAGGAAATGGATACAATGATGTTATCATTCAGGTCAAGTCTACTTCATTTTAACAGTGTCATTTACTCACCCTCACGTTGTTTCGAAACCTGTATAGGTTTCTTCTGCTGAACACAAAATAAGATATTTTGAAGAATGTTGGTAACCAACTTCCACAGTATGGAAAAATATATATTTTGGAAGTCAATAGCTACCAGCTACTGATTGGTTACCAACATTCTTCAACATTTTCTTTTGTGTTTAAATTCATACAGGTTTGGGACAATAGAGTAAACTATGAAAAAATGAACTATCCCTTTAAACTCAATGAATAAAGCTCTTTTCAGCTCACCTAATTCCTCCAGCGATGGCACACCATATTTGTCCCCATGGTCTTCAGAGACAGGTGTGACGCAGCCGCCCATAATAGTGTTGGAGAGGGTTTCCACTGGCATCTCTGGTGGATCCATTCGGCTGATCAGAGTCTGGTACCGTTTGTAAGTGAGGGGTGGCTGACCACCATTTAGTTCAATGATCCTGAAATGACGTGGAGGGTAGAGTGTCAGTATCTTCATGTTTGCCACCATCCTTCCCACATGTACAGTTCACAAGCTTTAAAACTCTTATTTGAGATAGTAAGGAGACAAAAATTTTAGATGTTCTTTCAAGAACTTAATGTAAAGAATAGCAAAGCTAAAGGTGCAGCTGACATTAGATATTAAACAGGTGGAGATCATAAAGCTGAAGTGTGTCATTTTTAAACATAAATATCAAACATGCTTCCTGAAGTCTCCTCAAATGTTGTTCAGTTGAACAAAAGTTGCTGTGTCAGGCTAGTAGGATGCTAGAGTGTTCACACTTTTTAGGGAAATCAACCTATAAATGGATTACGTATAGTTGCACATTATGCAGGTATAGGAAAAAGTATTTAAAATGTAGCTTTTTAAATTTAAGGAAATTAGTTCTTACTGATCAAGGTTGTATAGGGTGTGTGAGATCTTGACTATGACTTCAACCCCAGCCTCCATCGCAAGCTTTTTAATAGCTGCATCCCGCTCCTTCCCAAACGGTTCGGAGTCATACTCGAAGGTCAACCTGGATATTTTCCATTCCTGCAGGAAAAGATCACAAACACTGGATAGGTGCTCAAAACTGTTGATGCAGTGGATTAAACTAAATTGGAATGTGTGGCTTTCAGAACGATATTAAATTAGACAAATCAATGAAATTCTTTTGTGATACCATATTGATAGAGATATTTTGAATAATTCTACCTTGAAAAGGCGTGGAAAAACATTGGCTGGTTGGCCTCGAATGACAAAAAGGCGGGAATTGAGTTTTCTTAGATTGGAATCAAGATCATCCAGGCACTGCAGGAGAAATCTGTCAGGAATAAATTTAAAATTAATTCTACAGTAAAAAGTTAAGAAGTAAAGTACACCACCTAAACTTAATAGAAAAGTCATGTACAAGTATTTTTGTATTTTCTTTCCACCATAAAGACACATCCACATCAAATGGACTGATTCTAATAAGAGTAAACATAAGACAGTTTAAGATTGTCTACACAGTCTCAGATTCCGAATAGGGATGTCCTAATTTGACTTGACCAGGTACGTAGCCTGAAAAGTTTGAGAACTACTGATCTAAAGCAAAGCCCTGAGGCTTTACCTGTTCTGCAAGCTGTCCCTCAAACCTACAGATGCTCTGAGTTTCCATTCACAAATCTGTTCATTCATGACCCGTTTAAAACATTAGGAGCTTAACTGCTATTTCCTCTCTACACATCTGCCTTACCAGCCGAAGGGACATTAAGTACTACAGCCTTTACCGAGAAACACTGCTGCATGAATAAACCAGCACATGACACTTGTTGCATTTGAATAAAGAGGTCAGATAATTTTTGTTTTCACATAAAAATAAATAAAAAAAAAATGTCAAAAGTACAAATATGCTATATAGTTAAAATAAAATAAGAACATTGAATTTTATCTTAGATATTTTTATTTTTTTTGTATTTGGGATTTTTCAATACGTGACCCTGGACCACAAAATCAGTCATAAGTGTCATATTGTTAGGATATGACAATGTTTGGCCGAGATACATCTATTTGAAAATCTGGAATCTGAGGGTGCAAAAAAATCAAAATACTGAGAAAATCACCTTTAAAGTTGTCTAAATGAAGTTCTTAGTTATGCATATTACTGATCAAAAATATATATTTAAGGTTGGAAATTCACTAAATATCTTCATGGAACATGATCTTTACTTAATATCCTAATGATTTTTGGCATAAAAGAAAAATAGATAATTTTGACCCATACAATGTATTTTTTGCTATTGCTACAAATACACCCCAGCGACTTAAGACTGGTTTTGTGGTCCAGGGTCACATATTTAAATCTAAAGATGATCAATATTTATAGCTGCAGTCCGTAATTTTTTTGGTTAAAAATGATCTGAAATCAATATTTGAGAAAGTACATAACCAGCCAGTGTTCAAATCTATCACCTTACTTTAGCCCCATTCACAACGATTAGTTTATAATAATGTTTTCTAATTTGAGTGGTACGGGTAGGTTTTCACGGGAAATTCGAACATGGCACTGCGTCATTACGTCACGTCTGTAAACATGAAGTTTTCCTGGCTACTAGGCTATCACATGTGAGGATCCTGCAGATCGTTTAGCCTTTTCTCACAGCAGCTAGAATAATGAAATTTATCATTTTGATGGCGGATTGTAATCCAGAAAGGATTATGTGTTTATGAAACATGTGAATGAAATTAAATTATATTCCAGTTTTAAATGTGCTTCTGATTACAGATAGCCAACGTGGGATTACACACGTTTTTGTATTTTAAATAGAACCAGTTTGAAGGAAGATTAATTTGCTTTTTGGATTAAAATAATTTCTTAATATGAAATTTGAATGGTATGACAATTAGATATTAGACTAAGCATAAACCTTTGAACCAGATCAGTAACTATGAGTTGGCCAACACGCCAAAAACAGTAGAAAATTTTGTATATACATTTCACTACTGATTATACCCTGTATGATTGTGTATGTGACAAATAAACAAGAACCTTGAGAACCTTGATATAAAATATGTGTAAAGAGCAGCCAGGACAAAAGTTTCCAACAATCCACTGTCACAGTAGGCTTCCTGTACAGAACATTTTGTTCTTTCATTAATGAGGTTATAGTATCTATATGAAAGATAGACCATCCAACCTTCTACCTGTATCTGTTATATGGTCCTAGAGTCCTGACTGAGCCCAAGTCAAAATGTCTGCTACTAATGCCCTGATTAAAGACCAGACAGGGACAAAGCTCCCTATGCTCCAGATACTGGCTGTCCGGTCGACACACTCTCACACGTAACTGCACAAACTCCACCAGCACACACATATAAACACACACAGTCACCTCCATTCATGAAATCCAAAAGAATCAGACGGAACACAAAAACTAATAGCTATTGGGAAAACTCAAACCTAATTTTCAGAACTCTGCCCTGTCATGCATTATTCCTTATGTAACTGACCTGGCCTAGATTTGCAGCGCACATGGTCTGCACCACTGGAGGGCATGAAATTTGCCCAGTGACCTCTTTTCAACCACAACAACACTCTCTCAGCACCTAGACTGAGAAAAAAAGCACACTTATCTTTGTATTCCCTTTCCCCGGATCACGTGAAAACAGCCGAGAGACAATAAAAGTTTAAGTCTTTTAAAATAAAGTCTAGAACTCAATTTCTGGCCATGACAACTAGTGAAAAACTACAGAAAACTACAAAAATGACAGTAACATTCCTTTGTCATGGTCATGGGTTCAATTACTAGATGAATTACTACATGAACTGATTAAATGTATACTTTTAATACAACTGAAAATGCGTATTTATTTGATCAAAAATACTGTAAAAACAGTAATAATGCATTTAAAATAACTTTTCTATTTCAATATATTTAAAATGTAATTTATTTTGTGATGGCAAAGCTGAACTTTCAGCAGCCATTACTCTAGTCTTCAGTGTCACATGATCCTTCAGAAATCCTTATAATATGCTGATTTGGTGCTCAAATAATATTTCTTATTATTAACAATGAAGAAAAAAGTTTTGCTGCTAACATTTTTGTGGAAACAATAATACTTTTTTTCAGGATAATTTATTGAATAGAACGTTGTAATGAACGGCATTTACTTGATATAGAAATGACTAGAAATGTCTTTACTGTCACCTTTGGTCAATTTAATGTGTCCTGGCTAATTGGGAGTAATCATTTCTTACCGACAAATCTATGAACCGTAGTGTAAAAGTAACAGAGCTGCTGCTTTACACTGAAAATATGATGTTATCAAATGTAATATATATGCTATAAGATTGGATCGATAGATAGATCGATAGATACCATCTGGTAAGCGCTTCCTTAGCCTGATGGCAAAAACTGAGAGACTTATGAGGAGCTTCTTCCCCCAGGCCATCAGGCTCCTAAACTCAAACTCGGTCTCATAACATCAACATGACTCCATTTAATAATCACTAATAATCAGTAAGTTATTAATAATTTTTCTACCATTTGTATTGCTGCTATGTAAATACCCTGTACAACCTGTTCGCACATTCTTCTTGCACATTCCTTCTTATATTATTTATTAAGTTCACAGTATACTGTCCTGCACACTTATTTTTTTGCACATTTTATTTTAGACTTTATTCTTTTTATTTTTTACTTCATTTTTTTTTTTTTATATGTATATTCTTTGTGTTTGTATTCCATATAATTGCACTGTCCATGGAGCGGACCTGACTAACATTTCACTGCTGGTTACTCTGTATAATTGTGTATGTGACTAATAAAATCTTGAATCTAGATAGAAAGTTTACATTTCCAAACATTCATTTTGCCATTAATTGTAATCCAGTGAGATTTTTGTTTGTACAAGGAGTCTGACAACAGCCAGTGCTCCACACAGAGATCTGATCTCATTATCATCCAGTCTGTCTGGAATGACACGAAGAAACAGAACAAACTGAGACAGACTAAATCCAGAAGAACTGTGACAACGTCTCCAAGATGCTTCAAGAAGCCTCCCTGCAAAGCTACAGTACTGTTAAGTTTTAGGCACTTCTGTAAAAATGCTGTAAAATGAGGATGCTGTCAAAAATAAATGTCATAAATAGATTTTCTTGAACAATTAACTAAATTAAATCAACATTTGGTGTGACCATCTTTTGCGTTTAAAGCAGCTTTTGCCCTCGGTGCACTTGTGCATAGTTTTTCAGGTTGGTCTCTTGAAGCAAGCTTCTGGATTTAGTCTGTCTCAGTTTGTTCTGTTTCTTCACGACTTTCAGTATACTAGTGTTATGTGAATGTCATTCCCATCCCAGAGCATGATAATGTGAACCAATAACAACTAGTAGTTATCATTAACTTAATCAGTTACATCAGTTCTATCGGTGTCAATGCATATCAGTTTATTGAGTGACTGGTAATTGTCTACTGCATGACATCAAGCATATTTTTGACATGATGCACTGACATGAAGTAACAAGTCTCTCTTGAGGATGTAATGATGTAGTGTAGTGTGCATGACAGCAGTAAAGACAAAGAATCCTAACAGCAGCTTACTCATTTACACCCCAATTTTTAAAGGTGATTTAGAGCAGACAACACAGTGTGACCTGCAATCTCCCTGCATTAAAAGTACCTAAACTTGGTGCTCAACAGGTGTTTTAAGCAAGACTTGCATAGACCATCTGAACACTACAGCTGACAATGACAAATCCAGTCACAGGTGCTTCGTCTTTTAATCTGGTGAATTAGCTCTCTTAAACATTCAGTCAGATCACACTGTATCCATTCAGTAGGAGGAGAGCTGAATGACAAGCTCTGTGACCAGACTGTCTGAATGTCTTCTGAAAACGAAGCATCTGCTGGTTGGCAACTTGGCCTACTTTCCTCTTGACTGACTGTTATGGCACTGGATCGATCTGCATACATGGCCATGTGGTCAGATTACCTCATGTGTGGGTATTCACTGGTTTAAAATAGAAACGCATAGACATATCTGACTGCTCAGTGCTCACATCCCATTGTAATGAAAATTGAAAATTTAAAATCCTTTTAGTGAAAGCAACAGAACTCAAATGGAACTTTTTTTTTTATTTTAACCAGCAGTTATTTTATTTTTATTTTTTTTATTTTAAAATCAGCATTTCTCAACTGGTTTTGCTACGGGACCTCAAATTCACACTAGGCATCAAATTGTCACCCAACACAGTACTAATATTTTTTATAATGTTATTTGTAATATTACCAAGAACTTCATAAACCCAGCTATACACAATATGCGGTCTACAATAACTCATATTTACAATCCATTTTGGGCCATCACCTAACATTTAAGAAACACTGAGATCATAAGAGAATATGATATTTATACATGTATAAAAATTCAGCTGCATCAGCTGATAACAAGACTGCACCTTTATGATCACTGCAGGCAGGATGTGACTTTAAAATGATACAGAAATTTTACAACATGGTAATCAAATCTTTTAACCTTTATTAAAGCAACATGTCATGACTTTGCCCCGTCTTCTTTTACAGTTGGAACAAACTGCAACAGTATTCAATAGACTGCTTATGTGGTCATCAAATTGTGTCAACTTGTATTTCAGGTTTATGGAATAGGGTTCGTTTCATCAGAACAGAACTACACAAATCTAAAAACGCTGATTTTTTTCAACAACATGACCTCAATATCAGTTTCTGACACTCATTCAATCAAATGTAAACAACAAAGTGACATAAGATAGGAGATCAGTTGTAGTTGCTATATATGTCAAGGCTACTCAGCATTTTCAAGTTGCATAACATATCACACAATAAAACCTAGATAGGGCTAGTTTTTAATGTTAGTTGCAACCACATTTGTGCATGTGTTAAATGCATGACTGTGTTTGTACTGTGTAGTGGTCCTATTAAAAATTTGCATAAAGGCACTGCATTTGATGGTTCTATGGCATATTTTGTTCATATCAGGCACTCCAATGAGTACACTTAATGTCTTTCACTCATTTGTGGATACTGATAACAAACAGATGAAATATGGGATGAAATTATGCTTTCTTATAATTTAAAACATCTGCACCCACCTCCACCTGTTAACCCCAAGGTTGGAGGACCCAGCGAACCAGGGATCCAGGAAGTAGACACATCGAACAGTGTCTGCCCCACGTACTGCCTCCTGAAGTGCAGGGTTGTCATGGAGACGGAGGCCCTTCCGGAACCAGTGGATGGAATTTGGGGCCATGTTCACCGAGTCACCTTTCAAAAAAAAAAAAAAAAAAACTTTTTTTTTTTTTTATGTAATCAGGACAAATACATTCATTCTAGAGTCTGCTAATTAATTGAGGATGTCATTGGCAGCAGTTGGCAAACATATAAAAACATATATAAATTATACATCTTATTCTTAGCATGCTAATGTTGCCATCATAATTCAACAGCAAACTGTTGACCATCTCCAGCACATCACCACCATATAACAGAAATGCAATTAAATTACATACTGATGACTTTGTCTGTGAGACATTTCCATTCTTATTTTACACACATTAGCATCCTAATATGCTACATTGAGGCAGTAAAAATGGATTGTCATTTTTATCTTTTGCTCAGAGACCATTTGGTATAGATTTGAGTCTTTTTTTTTTGTTCTCTTTCCCTTCATGACAGAGGAATCCTCCAAATCTGGACTTAAAACCTGTCCATCTGAGCACTCATTCTGTGACATTCAATTCTTGGCTTTTCCTCAGACTGACTCAGGATGTGTGACGTGTGCAGTGGACTGAATTCCGTCATATATGTCAAAGCCATACTGTCTCTTGTGAGTGATATGACACTCAGAGAAGCCTACCGTTCAATCATGGACATGTTTTCAAACCCTGCTCAAAAACAACCATCATACACACACATGCAAAGAAAACTGGTCTCAAGAGGGCAGAGGATTTATCTTGATTTATCTACTGTATATGCAAGGTTAAAGGATTAGTTCACTTTCAAATTAAAATTTCCTGATAATTTACTCACCCCCATGTCATCCAAGATGTTTATGTATTTCTTTCTTCAGTCGAAAAGAAATTAAGGTTTTTGATGAAAACATTCCAGGAATCTTCTTCATATAGTGCAGGTCAATGGACTCCAAACGGTTGAAGGTCAAAATTACAGTTTAAGCGCAGCTTCAAAGGGCTATAAACGATACCAGACGATGACTAAGGGTCTTATCTAGCGAAACGATCGGTCATTTAAAAAAAAAAAAAAAAAAAAAAAATTGTATATGCTTTATAAACACAAATGCTCGCCTGTTCTGTGATACGCGGTCATGACGTAATGTCTTTGAAAAGGTCACGCTTGACGTAGGCGGAAGCACCGAGTCAGTGTTTACAAGTTGAACGTGTAAGTACTAAGTCAAACGCCGTTTACAAAAAAAGGGAGTTACAACTCAATGAGTTTACAAGGTAAAACAACGATGTCGGACGATTTTGAACTTGGAGGAGAAGATGAGATGGAGCCTACGTCAAGCGTGACCTTTTCAACGTAATTACGTATTACATGACGTCATGAACGCGCATCGCAGAACAGGCAAGCATTTGTGTTTATAAAGCATATACATTTTTATTTTATTTTTTTAAATGACCGATCGTTTCGCTAGATAAGACCCTTATTCATCGTCTGGTATCGTTTATAGCCCTTTGAAGAAGCACTTAAACTGTAATTTTGACCTTCAACCGTTTGGAGTCCATTGACCTGCACTATATGAAGAAGATTCCTGGAATGTTTTCATCAAAAACCTTAATTTCTTTTCGACTGAAGAAAGAAATACATAAACATCTTGGATGACATGGGGGTGAGTAAATTTTAAGGAAATTTTAATTTGAAAGTGAACTAATCCTTTAAGCCTCTGTCTCTGAGGCAACTTATCTGTTGTCTGTGCCCTGGGAATTACAGTAAGCCACCTCTACCTGGGATTGATCCAGGCACTTGTACTGGCAGCCCATCTGCTACAACTGTCCTGCATGTGCACAAAATTGTAAAAGGTGGCCTACTCATCACAATTTTTCCAAAAAAAAGTTTAGCCAACAAACCCACATTAATAATATCTGGAAGTACTAAAAGGACAAACACTCGTACTTATGCATACTGGCAAACAGAGCACTAATGTTAAGCAAATGTGTAAAATAAAAATTTGCTGAACAACAACAATAAAAACTATACAGTACATGGTTTTCATCTATATATTACAGTATACTGTACCACTACATTTTAATTTCCATGCAATATCAGTTTATTACACATTACCTAAAAAAATGTGCCATATACACCAGCCACTATTAGACTGTCACAGCAGGCTTTGTTTAAGGCAAGACACTAAAGGCAAAACCATTGTTTTTTCATGCATTTTTCATTTTTGGAATTTTTGAGCTATTTTGCTTCCATAACATTAGTGGATAAAAAAAAAATCCAAAATGCACATTTAAGTGTTTATTACAATTTTATCTATTTGTGCCTGTAGATTTCAAATACAATACATATATTTAAAAGCTTTTCTCATGAGTCAGAAAACTCCACTTACACAAAACTTCTATATTCTCTATTCTTTTTAGAATAGGGTTTGTTTTTGTATATTTTTTCTGTTTTATAGAACATTTTATTCCTTAAAAAAAAAAAAAGGTAGATTTTTTTTCCTGGCTGTTTTGTTTCCATTTTTTGGAAAACAAATTGGAATTGCATTTCAGGCAGAGATTTGATACAAATGTATGCAAATTATTAGTGCCTGATAAATTAGATAAAGCAGCATATGCATATTTAAACAAAATATTTTAGAAAACCTGTAAAACAAAACACTTATACTGTGATGTACTGTTTATTACTTAAAAAATGTACCCTGTGATAAATTCACCTGTGAAATTTTGTCTAAAGAAACTATTTAAAAAGACAACTTTACTTGGTGTATTGCAAATCTGACCTACCCGTTTAAGATGGTCCACCAGTAGTATACTGGTAACATCTCAAAAAATAAGGATGCATTACCAACTGCACCCACAAACAAACAAGGATGCGGTGGGTAGGAGTGGGTCAGATTTTCATAATTGTACTCCAATTGCCATTCATGACAAAGACACCACAAAGACTGATACATAATAACAGTAAGCAAAACAAATACATTATAGACAAAAATATTGCATAAATCGTTTGTTTTACACTAAAACACCTTTTACAGTGTCGCGCGTCAGTTCCACAGACACCAAAAGCATCCTGGAGCAGAAATTAGGTCAATTCCAAGTAACGTTAGGTGAAACTGGCGAGACATTGCACACATTCAGGTTCCCCACTACGTTCTCGAAAACTAAAATGAGATATTCAAATGAACAACATAGAGAAATATAAGGAAAATATTTGAAAAACTTCGATAGGAAAACAGACGTGTTGAAATGGGGTCACCGGCGCACGTTATGTAACATAACGCTTTTTTAACAAGGCAATAAAAAGCCTACAAGAACAAAAATACACAGTTTAAACGCATTAACGTTACCTTTAACCGTTATGTCAGTCCCGAAGACAGGATCATCTCTTCCCACGATATAGCGAGATATATCGCTATACTGTTACTATACTGTTCCCCAATTCGGTCCGGCGCACAGACGGTCAAGATGACTTCACGAGACGCTCGTGCGCCGCGCCTGCTCCGTTCGGCTCTTTGCTCCTTTGTTCTCAATGTGGATTTCCTAGTGAGCGCAGTGGCGCTTCTGATTGGTCGAGACGAGGTCACGGGGTACGCGGACGCTCATGGAATAATGAGAGACGTGCCCTGCGTCCCAATGTGCATACTATCCACACTATCTGCCATAAATAGTATTGAAAATTACTAACATCGCATAGAATTTAGGAAGGATAGTACTATGCACATTGGGACGCAGGCATGGTTGAGCTGATGGTGAGGATCTGCGTTTACTCGATAGATAAGCTGTTTGCAATATCGAAAATAAGAATTTGTGCGATTTTGTGAGAATTTGTACATTACAGACTGCTTGCTGATCTGGGGTCCGTTCTTCGTACGTCGCTAACTCAGTTAGCTGGATTTGATTGTTGCCGATTTAGCTTGATCTGGGATCATTTGGTTCTTCGAAGCTCATCCTGGACTTGCTGTCATAGCAACAGGTCTGTAAACTTAAACCTGCTCGGGAGCAGGCTTATTTCATGTAAACAGGATTAGATCGCATCTTTTTAAGCAGAATTGATACTTAATATCTGTCCCAGCCACCGCTACTTTATTACAAGTGTACCCTACTGGTCCAGGGACAATAATTTAAAATAATAATCATTTAAAAATGAATTTGAAAATAATATAATGATGTTGTGTAGTCTATAATACTATAGACACAGCCAGTTTTACTCATTGAAAGATTTATTAGTGATGAAATAATTACTTTATAATTGTATTGGAGTCTTACACACATAATCTGAGCTGTGCATTAATCTGAGTGGCGACAGATATTATGGGAGGGGCTTGATGGAGCGCAGGAGATGCAGATAACTCTAAGAAACTTTAATTAATGCTGTCACGTTTGAAATCTGCTTTAAAGATAAAATTAAACAAATTACTAATTACAACATTGAAATAAAAATGTAAAGCCTACACAAATACTAGAAGTCATAAATATAAATAATTGGGAATCATGTAAAAAAATTACAAATAAATTAAAAACAGTGCAGATTTAATTTATCTATTTACATCTCATTTATCTATTTATATCTATATATTTAGTTTTGTTCACTTGGCTGTTTCCTTATAAAGGTCCAGAAATTTGTCAAGTGTTTCGTCAGGTGTCTTTTTTAATGATATGATGTCATTACGTTGCTGTCTTGCCGCCAGCCAATCACTGCATTGCTGATCGTGGTTTCGAGTATCGATACATCTGCCCTTTTCGGGGGACACGAGAAAGCGCAGTAATCTTAGACAACTTAATCCAGATATTTTAATCTAATACACAAATTTGTTTGAAGAACCAAATTAGCCAGAGATCAGTTATCAGGATTAGAAGATCTGGCATCTTTCAAATCATCTCAGATGTATTAAGCGAGGTATGAAGAACGGACCCCAGATCTGTAATGTACTGTAATGTAGTAACATATAAATATATCTTAGTCTTTAGAGTTTTATAATTCATTATAATCTTCTTGTCGATCCACCGGTTCACATTTACAACTGCATGTTTTCTGCGTAAAAATAAGGGTTGTTTTTGGCTTTGGTCTAAACAAAGAGCAGAAGGGCTTATTGAAAAATACAAATTCATTCTCTGACTGCAGGTGGCGCTTTTTGCCAGGAATATAGCCATTTCCCCGGTAACCGCAGTAAACATAGCAGCACAGCACCTAACTTTGAAACTTGCAGCGCTCATATTTAATCAAGTAAACCATAGCCTTCTGAAGTGTGTAAGCTATATCTCAATTTACATGTATATATATATATTATTATTATTTTTTTCACCAGAGCACCACCTGAGTCTTCTCCTCCCATTTCTACCAGTGATCCTTGTTTCCTTCCCGCGGTACTACCTGTGCAGATATCAACAGCACCACTGGGTTGTAGGTTGCCAAGTTGAGGGGACAAATGGGTTGAAATTTGTATGTGTCGATAGTGTGAGAAGGATGCGTTTCATACTAGATCTGGCAACTGGACAACCTTGTAATATGTTGACGTGATTATAATGAGGTTTGGGCAATACAAATTACTTTAAGAAGATACTCCTAATTTCAGCTCGTTGTGTGTATAAAAGACACCTGTCCATAGAATCTGTATTTTCCATTCCAACCTCTCCACTACCATGGGCAAGACCAAAGAGCTGTTAAAGTTGTGTCAAACTGTCAAAGCTGTGAAGGACTGAAATCCTGCAGCACCCGCAAGGTCCCCCTACTCAAGAAGGCAATGTACAGGCCCGTCTGAAGTTTGCCAATGAACATCTAAATGATTCAGAGAAGGCTTGGGAGAATGTGCTGTGGTCAGATGAGACCAAAACTGAGCTCTTTGGCATCAACTCAACTTGCCGTGTTTGGAGGAGGAGCAATGCTGACTATCACCCCAAGAACACCATCCCTACAGTCAAGCACGGAGGTGGAAACATCATGCTGTGGGGCTGTTTCTCTGCTAAGGATACAGGACGACTTCACCGCATTGAGGGGCCAATGGATGGGGCCATGTTCCGTAAAATATTAGATGAGAACCTCCTTCCCTCAGCCAGAACACTGAAGATGGATCGTGGATGGGTCTTCCAGCATGACAGTGACCCAAAACACACGGCCAAGGCAACAAATAAGTGGCTCAAGAAGAAGCACATTAAGGTCATGGAGTGGCCTAGCCAGTCTCCAGACCTTAATCCTATAGAAAATCTGTGGAGGGAGCTGAAACTTCGAGTTTCCATGGATCAGCCAAGAAACCTTAATGATTTAGAGAGGATCTGTAAAGAGGAGTGGACCAAATTCCCTCCTGAGATGTGTGCAAACCTGGTGACCAACTACAAGAAACGTCTGACCTCTGTGTGATTGCCAACAAGGGTTTCTGCATCAAGTACTGAGTCATGTTTTGCTTGGGGATCAAATACTTATTTGACTTACTAAAATGTAAATCTTTTTTTAACATTTGTATGCTGCTTTTTTCTGGATTTTTTGTTTGATATTCTGTCTCTATCAGTTAAAATAAACCTACCATAAAAATGATAAACCCTTGTTTTTTTTTAAGTGGGGAAACTTACAAAATCAGCAGGGGATCAAATAATTATTATCCCCACTGTAAGCAAGTACATTTGTAGTACATTCTTATTTTTGTTCTTAATTTTTTTTAAAAGTTAAAAGTATATTTCTACTTCAGTAGTGCTTTAGTGCAATTGCAAAAGTATACTAAATACCACTGATATTTAAATAAATTTTTAGAACATTGAAATAAAGTGTACTACCACAAAAATATACAAAGGACTTTTATTAGTATATTTCTTAAAAGTGTGCTTTGAATGATTTAAAAAAAATGTCAATGTTAGTACACTTTTATATAGTTATCCTAAGTTTAAATTAAATAGATTTTATTTAAAACATATTAGTAATGTAATAGATACAGTATAAGTACATTTTCCCAACTGTGCTACTTAAGTACACTTAATATATATATAAATACACTAATTAGCACTAACACTAAATTTTGTTTTTAAGTGTAGTCAGATAAAGTACCAGAAGTGTTTTATACATTTCTTCAAAGGGTACTACAATCGTTTTACATAAGATTTTAGTGGATTTTTATATGTACTATCACTAAGTTCTTGTATTTTGATTTTCATGAATAGTACAGTAGAAATGTTTTACTTAAGTAAAACCCTATTGTCACACCATCGCACTGTTTGAACTTTGCACCGTTTTCACTGTTTAGTGAGTTGTCATTGATGCCTCTGGTCAGTGATCTGGTCTGTCTCCTGCTCAAAGTTTGAAGCCCCTTAAACCTGTGGGACTGGGATGTCCAAATATGTGAATGTAATTTTATACTCTTTCCCTAAAACTGTCAGTCCTCTGTCGTGTGTCATGTGTTCCCGCCTCTTGTGTCCATATTTGGTTTGTTTCCTGTCCTTGTTTCATGTCGTTATGAGTTCATTTGTGTCCAGCTGTGTTTATGTGATTATGTGTTAATTACCCTGTGTATATTAGTCCTGTCTTTTGAGTTTGATTTGGTCTGGTCTACTCGTTACTTCCCCGGTGTATCCTGTCCATGCCTTGTCCATGCCTTGTCCTGCCTTGTCCATGCCTTGTCCATGCCTTGTCCATGCCTTGTCCATGCCTTGTCCATGCCTTGTCCATGCCTTGTCCATGCCTTGTCCATGCCTTGTCCATGCCTTGTCCATGCCTTGTCCATGCCTTGTCCATGCCTTGTCCTGCCTTGTCCTGCCTTGTCCTGCCTTGTCCTGCCTTCATTAAATATTATTATTTGAGTTTATATCCTCGTCTGCGTGTTCCTGTTCCTCCCTCGTGTGTGCACCGTGACAAAAACGTGTTTCTTTAATTTGATCGTTAACATGCTCTTTAGACTTTACAGCTATATTTAAGATTCACAATGTTTATGATAATGATTTCTCTCTGGAAATATGATGTTTTACTGACTGACATGCTGATTGTGAGACAACTGCATCCCCAAAATACAGACATGTTATTGTCTTGTGAATGGTCACACAAGAAGTCTTGTTTCTAGCTATTCCTTTAATCTGCCACACATTCAGCTTTGTGGAAAACTGACCACAGCATAAACTGTGTCTAAAATCAATCAAACTTAAAACAGCTATCCTGCCAATTAACTGTCCAGTGCTTCTGAAACATACTGAGTCATACATAATTTTATTTAAAAAAAAAAAAAACTTCTTTCATATATATATATATATATATATATATATATATGAAGAGTTCAGATGCAAAAGCCTCTGAGTGCCATCTGAAAATTTCTTCTAAAATTATCATTTTTCTCAGGGTGCTATATTTATGTTTAGTTATTTCACTTTAATGGCAATGAAAAAAACCTATTCATTCCCATTAAAGTGAAATTACAGAGCCTTTTTTTTTTTTGAAAATTCACAATTATACTGTACACACACACACACACACACACACAAGCAGTGCATAGTTTCATACACCTATGCCAAATCCAAATATTTCACTTTTTGTGCTCATAATGATTAAAAACACAATTAAAATCTGACTTCATAATTCCTTGTTTTTTCCTTTATTTTCAATTTACATTAATTAAAATCGTAACAAAACCAGAACCGAAAAGAGAGAACAAACAAAAAAAGACCAAGATCATAATAATATTAATTATAACAAAAATATACACACCCTCACACACACACACATCCTGTTCAGCGATACGGCGATCCTTTGGGAGCAAAATTCCGGCATTGCCAAAAGAGTCCCTCTGTCTTTTGATCATCCCGCATAGTTCTGCATCCTCTGAGCAGGCTGTGTGTGTTGAATGAGGCTAGTTAGGGAGTGGGATGGTCTGGGAATTGTGGGAAATACTGACTGATAGATCAATACTAATAGCACCTTCTGAAGATGGACCGAGCCGTGCCGGGGGGGTCTTCCTGACGCCTCTCGAACCCCAAGCTGCTGTCGTTCACATCCAGATTTTAACTTTTTCTGTGTGAGGTAGCTTTTCTTGAAAAATGAAGATCATGCAAATAAACAAAAAATAGAAATGGTTTCCAAATTTATTTGTTTGTATTTTCTTCTGCTGTTATGTTAAGGGACCAAAACTTCCTAGTTTGGGCAATCATAAAAAAAAAAAGATTTACAAAAAACAAAACAAACAAACAAAAAAAGAAATGGAACTGCACTTTCCCCAAAATATTGTTGTGTGTATAGGCACATGCTCACACACACACACACAAACTAATTGTGAAAATATACTGGCTGTTTCAGTACAGACTGAATCAAGATTTTTTTGTTACTATACACAGTAAATATTAACTTATTCCCTCCTCAGGTTTAACATTTCACAAAATCTTGCATAATGTGATGTTTTCTTCTGAGTCACAGTCAAGAGGCAGAGGGAAGGGTGAAGTGGGACTGGGCATGGCCTTCTTTCTTCTTTAGTGGGAGGGACTTCTGTGGTATCCAGCCATGACGCTGTACAGCATCACCCAACCACCCACCCCCTGCAGGATGTGATGACATCAAGCCATGTTTCTGTCTTTCTTTGAATCTCTGAATCTTTTGGTTGCGCTCACTCGTTCTGTCCCCCTCTTGGCTCCCGGCAGGAGGAGGAGGTGCTGCACTGAGGGCTTGTGGGAAACATGGCTGGATTTCAGAGGGAGAGACTATTTGGGGCAATCCCATTTAGCGCTGGTTTTTCTTGCACACTAAACGTGGACAGCACGACTTTTTGTGTTTTAGAGGAAAAAAAACGTTCGTCAATTTTCAGATTTATTTTCTTTTCTTCCATATTTCGTTACTTGGAGAGTGTATTGCATCCTCACAGTTATTGCTCGTCATTGGTATTTTTCCATGTCTTATTTCATAATCCACATATGTTTTATTTTTTTTACAAGAAGCAGACTGCACCAATGTCCACTCCAAACTCCTGATCTGCTCCTCCGATGTCCATGGGAGCAATGTCCACAATGGGCAGCCTGGATGTCTTCTGAGTTTTGTACTCAATCACAGTCTTGGCCCATTGACCTGTGCGCTTCTGTAAGACAGCAAAAAAGCCATGTAAGTGGATAAGTATATAAAAAAGAAATATAAATAAAAGAAAAATAAGTATATTTGAATAAATATTTGATTATTTTATTTGGGGTCAGTAAGATTTTTTAAAAGAAGTCTTTTATTGCTCACAAAGACTGCAGTTATTTGATTAAAAAAAAACAGTCAATTATTGGGAAATATTATTGCAATTTAAAATAAATATTGTAATATATTTTATTTTAAAATGCCATTTATTCCTATGATGCAAAGCTGAAGTTTCAGCAGTCATTACTTCAGTCTTCAGTGTCACATTATCTTTCAGAAATCATTCTAATATGCTGAATTTGGTGCTCAAGAAACATTATCTTATTATCAAAGTTGAAATCAGTTGTGCTGTTTAATATTTCTGTGGAAAGCATATTTTTTTAGGATTTATTGATAAATATGAAGTTCAAAAGAACAGCATTTATTTAAAAAATAAATGTTTTATAAAATGATGAATGTATTTACTGTCACTTTTGTTCACTTTGATGTACAGTATCCTTGCTAAATAAAAGTATTAATTTTATTTAAAAAAATAATCATACTGACCCCAAACTTTTGGATGGTAGTGCATATACATGTAATTGTATTTTAGTAATATGTAATAAAATATATAATTTTATAACTATAGTCAGTATGTTAAAAATTTATATTTTATTGTGTGACTCACCTTGCAGCCATCCTCAAGTACTCCATATGTAAAGCGGCTGTTGCCCTCTGCTCTGATCTCCACATCATTGGAGCCCTGCAGCAGAACGGCCTTCTTCAGGTTGCCTATGGCTTGGTCCATGTAAGCAACACTGTTCTTGCAGTGGTAGGTGATGGTCTGAGTGGCCTCAGTAGACAGCAGTCTCAGGAAGTTCAGCTGGATGGTGGTAGTACTAGGAGTCTGGCTGCTATCAGCATAGCTGAACTGTTAGAGAAAGAAAAAAAATATTTTAAAATCTTTAAAATTAATATTACTGAAAGAAAACAGAGCTGATTAAAAGTAAGACAAGATAGTGACACAAGATGAAGGAGAGAGTATTTCAGCACAGCTCCTTGTCCCTTGCTGGTTTACGATTGGATGTTACAAATATTTTCAGCACCATGGACCAACAGAAATTCAGAACCGTGAACAGCTCCCTAAACCAGCTGTGGGAATTTACAGACACTCTGGCTGGGAATAAAACATCTGTTCATAATCACTTCCAGATGTACCTTTTATGGTTCTGGCAACTTTTCAAAACTTTTTTATCTTTTGAAAACTTTCCAAATCTGCTTTGAGGTTTGTTGTGCTTGTGGTCATTTTACAAAAATTTTAAGTGCACATCTCCAAAATGTAAGGATTATACTCACATGGAATCCACCGTTCATGCTCTCTCCAAACCACACGTGCTTCTGCGCCTTGCTCTTGCTGCTCCACCAGTTCTTGCGTGGGATTTTGGGAGTGCTGGGCTTCACGCAGGTCTCTCCGGTCTCCATGTTGCAGAAAACTTTGATGGAATCAGCAGCGCTACCAACGTTTGGATCCACCCAGTAGTCACCTGTGGATAGGGACCAAACATGTTTAAGTGAGTAATAGTGAGTATCATACACACAAGTGTGCCTTACTGAACATTTTCTAATGTTAGATTGTCTCTGAATCTCTCACCGCTCTTCCATTCAGGATGGCAGAGTTTCAGGTCTCGGCAGGAGCGTGCAGGGTTCTTGCGGGAGCCATCTGGGCTGCGGATGTCCTCGATCTGGCTGTTGATTGACTTCAGTGTGGCATCCACCTCCACATCATGTTGTCTAAGAGAGCTGGAGGCCTCGTCGGCACGCATGTAACGCAGAGGATCGGGTCCCTTCTCGGTCTGAGACAACCCAGCGAAGGCAGACATGTCAATGCCAGGGCCAGGGGGACCGGGAGGACCAGGGGGTCCAGCGTTACCAGGTGGACCCTAATGAGAGCAGATAGGAAGACAAAATGAATCAAAAATGTTCTTTTCATGTCGATAGACCTAATGTCAGTGAATATGTCAGGTTTTATGTGCACTCACACTTGGGCCAGACTCTCCAGAGCGTCCACGAGGTCCAGGTGGTCCAATAGGTCCAGGCTGACCATTAGATCCATCCTTACCAGCGGGTCCAACAGGTCCTGCAGGTCCCTATTGCAAGTAATATGAGTTAAACAGACCATTAGTAATCCACATGAGCATTGAAGGAAGTTTCTAAATTGTCTGTTGTCTTCATTTTTACTATCTAAGAGCCACACTCACTTTAGCTCCACTTGGTCCAGCAGGTCCAGCAGCACCCTGGTCTCCAGAAGTACCCTTTTTTTGAGGAGACACAACAGAAATGTAAGCATATATAATATCTCTACTTTACCACTGTAACTTGTTTATAAAAACTAAGACTTGTAAAAGAGACTCACAGGAGGTCCAGGCAGACCCTGCAGACCGGTGAATCCTCTGTGTCCCTTCTGACCTCTTTCTCCAACTTCTCCTGCCTCACCCTTATCACCACGAGGTCCTTGGGGTCCCTGATACAGAGAAATGGAAAAAGTTCATCAACCTGTGAACAGCTATAAAGTAAGACACAATAAAGCCACAAAATGACCTGATGTGACTTTATTTTTTACTTAAAAATATTATTAAAAAATAAACTACTTAAATAAGGGCAATTTTTTTGCATAATAACTAAATGGAGTTTAGGTGTAAGAAACCCCTCTGAAGTAATCTGGTCAATTTACTGGATTTTCTTCATAGCCATGTATTGTGTGCGCAATATATTTTGATACAGGCTATTTCAAGAATTTTAAAGCCTGATATTTGTTTTTCAGTGTTCTGTTTTGTTCCACACACTTCAAAAAATTTACTTACAGCCATGCCTCTAGCTCCAGCCGGTCCAGAGGGTCCAGCAGGTCCTTGTGGGCCCTTTAGAAAGGAAAGAAGATGGTAAATAATAAATAAATATACTTCATGTAATATAAGTTGTGAACACTGCTAAAACTCTTTAGCTCTGGGCTTTTTGATTTTCATAAGGATGGTCTTGCTTATCTTACAGGTGAATTTTTGGGGGGAGAAATGTTAATGTTAGATCTGGTCTTAATGGTGTAACACAAATGTGTTTTATGTAACAGTTGTGCTTATTGTTGATTGTAATTATGCCATCAAAGCAGACCACAAAATTCATATTTGTAGATGTAGTACATTGAAGTCATGCATTTTAGTATGCAGAAGATATAATCTTTATACTGTTGAAAATGAGATTTCTGAAGTTGATGTACTCACATTCTCTCCTCTGTCTCCCTGTTTGCCAATTGGACCAACAGAACCAGGAGCACCAGGTGCACCAGGAGCTCCAGGAGAACCGATTGGGCCAGTGTTACCACGCTCACCCTGGAAAAAAACAAGTAAAACAAATTCTATATTACAGCTGGTTGGAAATTCATGTGCATGGGCTAACCAACATTTTAGTCCAAAATTTTAAACAGAAATTATGTAAAAAGAATGAGAAATATTTAACATAACCAAATAACCAAATTATGTAAGTCATTCTGAAATTCATGATTTTTTTTCCATTATAATTATTTTGATAATACAAAATAATTAAAACAGAAAAGTAATTTCAAAACAGTAATACAAAAAAAAAATTTCACTAGAGGTCTCAGACTTTTGGACCTCAGTGTATGTGACAAATAGTAATATATTGTTTACTTGTATGGAATTAAGATTGTCTGGCAAAGCTGGAATGTTTTTTGATTCAAAAAGACCAGAGGACAACAAAAGGATATTATATGAGTTTGTTTGTTTCCTTACCTTCACACCAGAAGCACCATCTCTACCAGGTGGACCATCAGATCCAGGATTACCCTGAGGACAAACAGAATGGATGAGTGAGATCTGGTCTTATAATATGTACAGGAAGAAAATGTTCACTAAAGTGTTCACTGACTTCACTTCAGATCTGTATCTGTGTGAGTCAGATTTTTGCACTCTAGTTTTGCCTCATTTGGTACTGATTTTTTTTTTTTTTTTTACATGTTATGCATGTATGTGATCTTTACCTCACGTCCAGTCTCTCCAGCAGGTCCACTCAATCCAGGAGGTCCAACAGGGCCAGGGGGTCCACGGTCACCAGAAGAGCCAGGACCTCCCTGTTTGCCAGGCTCACCCTGTGGTACAAATAAAATGTATCGCACTGCATCAGTATCAGATTTTCTGGGCAAAAGATATTCTTGCATAATAATTAAAAATTAATTTTAAGAAAAACTTATTTAGACATATGTGAGATAAAACATAAGTAAGTGGCCCCTTAAAAAGGTATTTTTAATATTAATACTTAATATTAATCACATTCTTGATCTGATAAATAAAACACAAAAATCTATTCTATATTTTAACATGATTTTAAACAGTGTTTGAATGAAGATGAGATGTTTTCATATAGAAATGATGTTGCTGGTGGGTTCGTTTACTTACAGAGGGTCCTGGAAGTCCTGAGAAACCTCTTTCACCACGCTGACCAGGCAAACCAACAATACCACGCTGACCAGCAAGACCAGCAGGGCCGCCAGGACCATCAGGACCCTACACAGGAAATATTGAGAGAAGAAATGTTAAGAATACAGTAAAGAAACAATGAACCTGTACAGAATACACCTGTGCATTCAATGCTAAAGTAAGTATGTATGAATGAATCTGAGCCTTACAGGAGGACCATCCTCTCCAGCCTCTCCCTTCTCTCCAGGAGCACCAGCAGGTCCACGCAGTCCAGCATCTCCTGCTCTGCCTGGGGGACCGGCATCACCACGAACTCCCTTAGGACCATCTTTACCAGTAGCACCTACAAGGCCAGGAGGACCAGGGTTACCCTGGGAAAGAATAATTTAAAAAAAGTTTCAGATTAGGATACGTTTATGATAATACAGTCAATCAGTTTAAGTAAAATATGGAGGAACTGCAGAGATGTGTCTGTGATATTGAGGGGCTTACATTGGGGCCAGGTGATCCGACTCTTCCTGCAGCACCTGGGAAACCAGTGGCACCCTACAACAGGGAAATACATTATTATTAAGAAACAATTTAATTCACTGCAAAGTAGCTCAAAGTAACTGGTAAATACTTAAAATGAATTGAAAATTATTACTTATGTCTAATTGACTTATTATGTAACTCACAGGGGCTCCTTGGGCTCCACGTGCTCCCTTAGATCCAGTAATACCAGTTGGGCCCTGAAATCAAGCAGCGAACACTGATGAGCCAAATATAATCATTTAACCCTGCGTAGAAACAGCACAAAGTTGATGTGCGATGCTAAACTCTTAATTTATGTAGACAATATCAAAGATATTAAAGATGTGGCAATAACCAAAATCAAGCTGCTTTCTAAAAAAACTGCCTCTTTTAACCGTGTATCAGTGTAAAACTGATTGACAAAATACCTCAAAGTATGAATAGATAGTAAGGCAGAAACACTTACCACTGGGCCGGGTGCTCCTGATGGTCCTTGGGGTCCAAGGGATCCAGCCTCACCTTTCTGTCCTGAGTCACCCTGCTCTCCCTTAATTCCAGGCTGGCCATCAGCACCCTAAAGAGTGACGTGACGAAAGGTTGTAATCAGATTGAGCTTCCTTATGACTAAATGCTCTAATTTCAAGTTTAATACTAAAGACACTCCCTATTCGATTATTTCACCACATAATTTTTACATTGTAGCAACAGAGAATTGTACAGTGAAACTATTGTGTACTGAGTTATTTAGCATATCTATTGGATTTCCAATATATGTGAAAGTGATTAGATTAATTGTCACAATGATTGCTAATCATTTTATTGATGCTCTTTAAAATACTCAACTCCTGAGATATTTCACTTTAATACAAGAATATTCCATTTTAAAAAATAATAAATAATGTATAATGGTGTTAGTGCCCATAGTTGTATTGTAGAATACCCCTTTACATTCACAATATTATCAATTGGTTGTTTTTTCCTGCTTTTTAAAGTTCAATTTAGTCTTCTGTCAACAGAATTGCTAAGCCATTATAGTAATGTTGCCTTATTGAAAGTCATTTTTATTTTTGAGTCAAAACTGTAATGGAAAAGATCTTTTATCACTGCAGTAAAATGGAGGCTTTTTGTAACTGTTTCTACTTACAGGAGGTCCAGCAAAGCCAGCAGGTCCGGGTGCACCAATCTCACCACGATCGCCCTAACAGGATGATAAAATAATAAAGAATAAGAAGAAGTCTAAAAATAACCTTTAAAACTTATGAGAAAACCACAAACTCCATTCTTTCTTCTGTTTGCTAATCACATTAAAGAAAAAACAAACTTGCTTACAGGGGCACCACGAGCACCAGCAGCACCAATTGAGCCAATTGGACCAGTTTCACCCTGTGAGAAAAGAAAAAGAGTAATTAAACAAGAGAATTAAACAATCTCCTCAAATAATTTTAGCATGCAACCATTGGATGAGGAAGGATGAGTCATTCACCTTAGCGCCATTGGGACCAGAAGGACCAGGTGGACCAATTGGACCAGTTAGACCCTGGGGAAAAAAATGACAGAAACATCATTACTTATGATGAGCAAGAAAAAAAGCAAGCAATTTCCTTACATCTACTGTCTTTATAGCACTTACTCTTGCACCATCTTTGCCATGAGCACCTTCAGGTCCTTTCTCTCCGCTGTCACCCTAGTAAAATGAGACAGTCAGTAAGTCATTCAGTAGGTTAATACATAAGTAATTTGAAATTAGGTTGATGTAATCACTGAGAAGAGGGATCGTACCATTTTTAAAGACACTTACTCTGTCACCTTTAGCTCCAGGGATTCCAACAGTTCCTCTCTCACCAGGCATGCCCTGCAGACCAGGAGGACCCAGAGATCCAGCAGAACCAGCTGGTCCAATAGCACCCTGTTGGAAATCAAGCAGAGATGTGAGGACGGGGTTTGAGAGATGGCTCATTTAATTATTACTTTTCAGTGAGGATGCATTAAATTGATCAAAAGTGACAGTAAAGACTTTTACATTGTTACAAAATATCTATTTCAAATAAATGCTGAACTTTCTATTCATCAAAGAATCTTTAAAAATGTATCATAGTTGCCACAGAAAATATTAAGCAGCACAACTGTTCAACATCAATAGTAATAAGAAATGAGCACCATATCAGCATATTAGAATGATTTCTAAAAGACTGTGTGACAGTGAAGACTGGCTGTTAAAAAATTCAGCTTTGTCAACAAAGGAAAGAAATTACATGTCAAAATACATTTTAATATTTCACTATATTGCTGTTTTTACTGTACTTTTGATCAAATAAATGCAGTTTTGGTGAGACTTCTTTCAAAAACATTTTTAAAACTTACCAACCACAAACTTTTGAACAATAAGGTATTCATTCATTTGACTATTTAAGGAGCTTAAGAATGAAGAATGGACAGATTTGAGATGGAATAGTAGAGCATAATCTCAGTCAGATGTGATGTGTGTCTCACCTTAGGTCCATCAGTACCGGGAGTTCCTGGAAGTCCTCTTGGTCCCTGGAGACCCTGAGAGCCAGCGCCTCCTCTCTCACCAGGGAAACCACGTTCACCCTAAGAGAAGCACAGACAAGAGTTATTTTTGTGTAATGACACATTCCTACTGATTTCCAGTAGTAATTGGGAGTCTTGTTAATTAAAGATAGGAACTCACTCTTGGTCCAGTGGAACCAGCAGCACCACCCTCTCCAGGTACACCCTATAGAGAGAAAGGAGAGACATTCAGCATAATTGGGATACTTAAAATCACTAATTGCATCTCAACAACACAAATGAAGAATTAAAATAAATATCTTAAGTGATCCTCACCTGGTCACCAGGTTTACCAGGCTCTCCGGGGGCTCCAGTAGGTCCTGGAAGACCCTGTGCAGAAACAGAGTAATTCTTAGAAAACCCTGATCCTATATAAATAATTACTCCTTGAGTCCTGACTCCTTGTTCGGCTTCAGTCATTTAAAAAGAGTGCAGTTTTCTCTTTCACAACTGAATAATACAGTAGAATATTAATTTGAATGTACCTGGAAGCCAGATGGACCAGGCTGACCCTGCTCTCCTCTCTCACCAACTAGACCCTAAAAGCACATTGAAATCATGATTTAGTCTTCAAGGAAGTGTTTCAGACCATGGTCATTTATTGACTGACTGAAAGAATTGAGGTCATAAGACATTGTGACTAATGTGACGTAACACTCACAGCAGGACCAGGTGGACCAGCAGCTCCAGTCTCTCCATCTTTACCAGGCAAACCCTAATAGAAGGAAAGAGAAAGAAAGAAAGAATACATTTTTACATTTTCTTGGTGCTTGTCTGTACAAAATCTCTGCTAGGTGCTGTGGGTGATTTCCAAGGTGTTGATATATGGTTGCTAAGTTTAGACTAGTTAGATCTGATGCCTACTCACATACAAGGCAAAGTAATCTGGACATGCATATCTACTGGAACATGACTTACTCTAAGACCAGAGCGTCCAACAAGTCCTTTCTCTCCAGGTTTTCCAGATTCACCCTGTGGGAGAGAGATATGATCCGATGAGGTACAACACATACACCTATTACACTTAAATATTTTAATGGACCTAAATATGAACACTAGTAGCTGAAATGAAGAAACACTCCAATGGTCTCACATTGGCTCCCTTAGGTCCAGGGAATCCCATCACTCCAGGCTGACCACGAGCCCCGAGAGGCCCAGGAGGACCAGGGCGTCCATCTTCACCAGGGACACCCTATAATGAACAAGACATGTTTAGTACTGAAGTTTGCTTTGAGCTGTGATGAGATGCAGCATTTAATATCTGAAAATGGTTTGTACCCAGTAGATGCTAAGTCACTTTTTGGGTAAAACATATTCTGTTCAAAAGTTTGGGGTTTGTAGGATTTTTTTATGTTTTTCAAAGAAGTCTCTTATGCTGTATTATTTAATCAAAAATACAGTAACAACAGTAATATTGTACTATTACTGTTAAAATTTTAAATAATTATTTTCTATTTTAATATATTTTCAAATGTAATTTATTCCTGTGATGGTAAAGCTGAATTTTCAGCATCATTACTCCAGTTTTCAATGTCACATGATCCTTGAGAAAGCATTCTATGCTGATTTTGTGCTCAAGAAGCATTTCTTTATTAGAATATTTTTTTCAGGATTCAGCATTTATTTGAAATAGAAATCTATTTTAACATTAAAATTGGCTTTACTGACTGTATTTTTAAAATAATTATAATGCGTCCTTGCAGGATGAAAATATTAATAAAAAAAAAATCTTACTGACCCAAAACTTTTAAACAGTAGTGTATCTGCTTGCAAGCTGTAATTCTTTACTGTTAAAGCAAAACTAAAAGTGCTTTCAATTTCATAGATACTCACAGATGGTCCAACTTTTCCTTGCGGTCCAGCATCACCAGGGCGTCCAGTGAGACCCTGTTAGAAGGGAACAACATTAGAGGGAACACATGAACGGTGAAAAAGGTGATGAGCCTTTAAATCAACAATCATAAATGCTGATTTTAGTTTGCATTGTCTGATATCTACAGTTATGATGATCTAAATTGACCTGAATAATCAGTTTTCAGGTAAATCCCAGAAATACCACAATCACTCACTCTGGCTCCAGGAAGACCAGACTCGCCTGTGCGACCAGGATCTCCAGTTCCTCCTTTCGGGCCAGTCACACCAGGAACACCACGATCACCAGGTGCACCCTACCATAGTACAGAACATCTGAGTACAGGGGAAATACATGGGTTGATTAGATGAGTAGCCAACTATGAGTCTACATCACCAACCTTTGCTCCTGCTAGACCATCCTGACCAGGGAATCCACGGTTACCTGGAGCTCCCTAGCAAAGAACAACACATATGGGCTTATTAATGTGGTTCTTTATCATTCAGTGAATCAATAATTAAGAATATATACACACTCTTTCTCCAGGAGGTCCGAGAGGTCCGGCAGAACCAGGCTCTCCTCTTGGTCCTCTCTTGCCTTCCTCTCCAGATGGCCCAGGGGCACCCTGAGGTCCTGCAACACCCTGTGTAATTAGGAAAAAAATATGACTGATTAGTTTGCTACAATATTTAATATGATTGAGATACAATAGAACAGATGACTGATGATAAGTATAATGTTGGTTACTTACATGCTCTCCCTTGGGTCCAGCCTCGCCTTTAAATCCTGGGATACCAGGGTCTCCCTGTATAAACACAAGAGTGTTTTCAATTAGTGCAATGGCGAACCTCAAATGGCAGAATAATCAGTAACTTGTGCAATCAATATGAAATTATTAATAGACGTCTGGGAGACACTGAAAGCTTTTTAAATAGTTCAGGACGTGATTACGTACAGATTGTCCTTTAGGCCCAAGAGGTCCAGTAGATCCCTGAGGTCCTGGTGGGCCACGGGGTCCTGGGAAACCAGGGGCACCAGCAATACCAGAAGCACCCTGTAAAAGAGAAAAATATTTACAATAGATTCACTGCAACAGTGTGACCACCAGACTAAAAATTATTTTTAAAAATATACAGAGAAATGAGTGAAAGAGAACAATAAATTATAGGGTTATACTCACAGCAGATCCTTTGGCACCAGGAATACCATCAGTACCAGGGTTACCCTGCAGAATGTGAACATTTAATTTCAAAATACAGTATATATTGTTTACACCGATAAAGAAAATCAAATCATATTTTGCTTGTCATAATATCTGTAATTTTACTCACAGATGCACCAGCGGGTCCAGGTGATCCAGGTGTACCACCCTCTCCACGGGGTCCTTGTGCACCCTCAGGTCCACGAGCTCCAGTAGGACCAGCTTCACCCTGCAGGAGTGAACATCACACATCTCATTATCAAGGATAATGTTAATCTGTGCAAATTAAAAATGCTTAAAATCGAGAATAGGTTAAGAATTGACAGTGAAGTGCTGTAGATGACTGGTATTTTACCTTAGCACCAGGGGATCCTGGGAAACCTGGAGAACCAGCAGAACCGAGAGGGCCCTGAGAATAGAAACATCAACAAACGATCAAAAAGGCACGCTTACTTCCTCATGCACTTTACACATCCCTATAATGTTATTCTGTGATTTGTAAACGGGTGATGCAAATGATCTAATTTTAAAATATTTTTTGAATATTTTAAAATATTGTAAGAATATTGTATGAATTTATTTGCTATGATTAAGTTAAATACATAATGTATATCTGCATTATATCGACAATCGTCTACCTTGATATCTCTAGGCATCCCATATGGGTTTACCATTAGTTAGCAACAGCATAAGCACAAGTCAAAATAGAATGGGAGCTATAATTTAAGATTACTCAGACTTCCTGCACTTGAGGAAGTGAGGAAATGCACTTACAGGAGGACCAGCAGGACCAGGCAGACCATCATTACCACGGGCACCCTGTGGACAGACATAAGTAGATCATTACAGTCTGAAGCCACCCTTGCAGCTGCAATTTTGATCATATATTCTTTATTAGGCCAGTTGTCTGAGTGTTCACTTACAGCAGCACCAGAAGGTCCAGAACGACCTCTCTCACCGGGCAGACCACGTGGACCCTGATAGACAAAAAAAGAAGAAAATAGTGTTAGATGCACTATTTCAGTGTCAGAAAACTACAGCTAAATAAATCATCAGGCCATTTCTGACTCTAGGTACTGACCATTGGTCCAGGAGCACCGTTCTCACCATTAGAACCAGATTCACCCTGAAAGAAGAGAAAGGAGACTGATTAGACCTGATAGTTGTATAATATTAGGTCAAATCAATTTGCTCAGAACCTAATTAAAATGAATTAGCACATTTAGCATTTGGTAATACATGTTACTATATATTTCTCAAGGTTCTGGTATCTTTATAGGAGTCTTTATAGTTTAAAATACTTTTATCTGTAGAAAATAAATTAAATTATTTATATATATATATATATATATATATATATATATAATTTTCCAAAGCAAACTTGCAGACAATAAAGCTGTACAACTACATAAACATTTAATAAATGTTCTGATGCCCTGTGAAATGTATGCTTTTTTTTTGTCAAATATGAGTATAGACAGTCTGATAGGATGACGTTTGCATAGTTTTACAGTTACAGTTGGGTGAAAATGAGCAGGTAGTTCATATTATTATTATATACTCTGTTTGTCAAAGGTCTGGTGTTTTTATAGTTTAAAATATCTTTCTAATTTAAAATATCAGTGGAAATTCTATTAAATTCAATAATATATATATTGCAAATTTTGAAAACAATAATGCCATACAATGACATTAATTTGATAAATGTATGTTAGAATTCAGAAGCCCTGTGAAACTTGTTTACAGTTTCTTCTTATATGCTGCCAGATATGATTATAGACAGTGTGTTAGGGTGAATTTTACATAGTTTATCTGTCAGAGTTGGGTGCTTCGGGTGACTGTTTTTATGTTGCTGTACCTTAGCACCTGCAGCACCGGCCTCTCCTTTAGCTCCATCGAGACCTGGGTGTCCCTACAAACACATTCAAAGTTTAAATGCATGTATTTCTACAGAAATAAACATACTGAAAAACAATTCATTTCAGCTGAGACTCACTCTGTGTCCTTTGATGCCAGGAAGGCCAGGGGTTCCGGGGAATCCACGGGCTCCCTGTCATATAAGAAACATATTTAATGATTTATGTAGCATTTTTGTAAAAAAAAATTATTATATTAGATTATATGACCCTTATCAGAATACAAACAAGTGACTGAAACAGTTGCATGCTGGTCTTTGTTTGTGTGTGTTGTTTACCTGAGGCCCTGGGGGTCCACGCTCACCAGATTTACCAGGTTTGCCAGCCTCACCCTGGAAGAAGAGCAGGCAGAGACATTGTAGTTAGTATCTGTCAAGCATTGAACATTTGGAAAAGGTTGAATGTCAAACCAAATTGGCAAAAACTACTCACATCACTTCCGGGTTTTCCAGGGGGTCCAGATGGGCCACGGGGTCCAAGAGGACCCTATAGTAAAACAATTGTTATAAATTGATTTAACTGACCTAGTAAAGCTGTCGCTATGTTCTTCTGAATGTGTCATCTGTGTGGGCCATGTAATATGTGGGTATTGTATGTGTGTGTACATAGGCAAGGTTTGGGACACTCACAGCCGGGCCGGGTTCACCAGCCTCTCCATGGTTGCCTTGGAAACCTTGTGGGCCCTGGAAGGGAAACAAATGACAGTGAGAGCTTAGAGTTTTGAGTTTGCGTTGGTGGGTGGGGTGCTAACTGCTAACATATTACTCATATCTGTCTCATCAATGGAAGCTTCAGCTGAGAATATAATCAGCATTATGTTGTGTTTTTCAATTAACTGGGAATATAAAATGATTATGATTATGAATGATGTGTTTTTACTTACAGGTGCTCCAGAGGGGCCGGGAGGACCACGGGGACCCATTGGACCCTGTAGATAAAACAGATGAAATTGAAATACAGCATGGCAACTTTGGCCTGATAAATACAAACAGCATGACTGTTGTAATTTCCTATTATTTATAGATCATATTTCAAAGCAAGTTGAAGTTTAATTAGAATAATATTTTTTTTTTCATTGTGTGTGATTTATTTTTAGTAACCCCATATATTGTAAGTATATGTTAATGTTACAAGCTTAGAATCCATGAATCACTGTAACTTTTTGAGAACAGGTGGCATTTGAAAATGCTATTGTGACTAAATCAGTCAGTAGGGGGCACTAAATATCTGAAAACAGGTAACAGCATTTCATTCTTGAGACATTATTCTGTGTGATGTAGAGTTCAATCATTTACTTAAATAAAACCTTTTTGGCACTGGATTTATTCAGTGTTCGGAGATCTTAAAGTACATTTATAAAGCATTTTATGCATTTAAGGCATTTTATTAATTAATGCATGTAGTTTTTGCTTTTTTATGTTATGTTAAAAAATGCTTGGCCAACACGGATGTAAAATATCTGTCATGCAGCTTAAATTAGAACAAATGAAACTACAGCTTGAAATGAAATGTCATTCCAGAGCATTCTGCAAGGGGGAAGACCTTACAAACTTTTCATATAACAGTTTCTGAATTGCAGAACTATACTCTATATACTAATAACTATTCATATTTGTCTTATTCTGACAGATCCATATTAGCCAAACTGAGTACTTTAAAACATTGACTTGATGAGAGATTCTTTCAAAATGGGTTGCAGTTTAAAACAGAAAATTGTATTTCACACAATTTCAAAAGGTATTTAATATACATTATGTCTGTGAAAACTGTTTTTTCTCACCATTGGTCCCTGCATCACACCCATCTGAGCACCTCCTGCCTTCTCATCAAAACCACCAGCCATCTGAGCAGCAAAGTTCTGCACACACATAGAAAAATACATTTACAGTAACCCCGTGCGTGGCAGAAACAAATTTAGTGAGTAGATGAAAGGAGAGAAACATACTCCTCCAAGTCCAGGGGGACCATTAGGTCCTGGTGGTCCAGGGGGTCCTGGGTTTCCAGGTGTACCAGGCTCACCATCTCTCCCTCTTGGGCCGAGATTTCCCTAAAGGGTGGGAGAAAAATAACAGAGCATATGAGCGGAAAAGAAAAGAGATTAACTAAAGCCTTTTCACATGTCAGCTTCCTGCAGAGTGTGTCCAACGCCGCCTTAATGTATCCGGATAACTGCTAATAAGATCTGACAACACTTTACCTAACAAGTCTGAGAAAAAAGTTTGAAAAGGCAAAATGTCTTACCATCTCACCCTTAGGTCCTCTCTCTCCACGTGATCCCTGCTCTCCTGGAGGTCCCTAAAATCACAAAAAGACAAATGTAAATAATAAAAATCTAAAAAAATAAAGTTGTAGGTCTCTGTTGTGAAAGAGACAACAGTATATAACTGGAGAAATGCAATGATGTGTGGCAAATTATTCAGAAACCAACTACTTAAGTGTTTATGATTCATCTCACCATTGGGCCAGCAGGTCCTCTTGGTCCTACAACCTACAGAAACAAACAAATAAATATTATTTTCCAACTCCAGTTTTCAAAATTTGGTAAAATCAGTCTAAAACCCAAAGCTGTTTACTGGTGAAATGACTTACATCTGCAATATCGCCTGGTTCTCCTTTCTGTCCCTGTGTAGAGTAAGAAAGAACATATTTAAGACTTACTATACAATTTATATCATTAATTCTATTCAGTATTCAATCTAAACCTTAAGAATATTATCCATTTCTTAAATAAAGACATGATAAATAAGTCAAGGTCTCACCTTTGCACCAAGTGACCCTGTTGAATAATGTCACAGGATGAAGGGAAGATAAAGATTGACAGTTAGGCACAGGAGGAAGTAGTTTTGCATGTATTGTATCAATTAGCAAACATACAAAACCCAGCAATGTTGCAGAATAACAGTCTGTCTGGAGTCACAACATCTGAATCATTCATTCATAATAATACTGCTGCCTCATCATAAAAAACTAGAGGTCACCAAAGGGTCAAGGAAAAACGGTCTGTGAATGAAGTAATCAGCTAATACTGACTCATAATGAGGACGGTAAACTAGTCAGACACTCGGTGTTACTGTCAGAACTAATGAACTGCTATTCCCTGCTGACACTACATAGCTGAAAAGACCAGCTCAGCGGCACCCCACAAGGCCGTGTACCAAAACAGCATCATTCTCTTCCCAATCTGCTTTGGTTAAATTGTTAAAGGCAGAATATGAAGGTGCAAGCTCATGATCAGTTTAAAACATGATAGTGCATTATGTTTTACATTAGAAGCAATATTAGGCCATATGCTGCTCAGCAAATTAGCTAAAAATAAATAAATAAAATACATTTTTAGTGAAAACTCATTCTGTATGAGTGCCATGAGCTGATTACAGTGAGAAGCAATATATTAAAATGCTTAGGAAAACATTTCTGCATATTTTGATAACTATGTTCATCTTATTATTGTGTGTATCTGTGCAGGAACAACACAACATTTTGAAAATGAACAGTATCAGCTGTCAAGGCTGACTGAACATGAAGTGAATGAAAAAAAGGTTGAAAGAACACTTCTAAATTTTTTGTTAATTAGGTTGTTTGAATGAGGTTGTGCCATGACCTCCCATTCAAAGACTCATTGTCTTGTTTTTCAGCTTTTTCCAAACTAAACCATTCTATGGCCAAGGCGCGAGTCCACTCTCAAGAGATTTATTGCATCTTTTTTGTGTTAAAAATGTAATATCTATCTGTTTAAACTATGTATGTCCCTCAATGAAAGTGTATAATATAATATAATATAATATAATACACCTTTATTTTACCTAAATAAGTCAAATCATCCTCAGAATGAAACATTATGGGCCTGAAGTTAGCTCAAAACTTATGACCACTATACAATTGTAATTATTTTTTATTTAAATAGTGACTAAATATCTTGTCTAAAAATAATGGATTTCACAGCAAACTAGTGTCAAGATTGTGCACTTTCTATATAAAAAAGAAAAAAGAAAAAGTGGACACATTTCAGCCATAACAGTCTTTAACTGAAAAACATAATTTGCACTATAATGCAAAGTTAAAACTTAAAAGTGTTGCTTTCTTCCCTTTAAATGTTTGCTTTGAGTTCTGAACACAATCACATGACCATCTAGTGTAGTCTAGTGGTATGTGACACTTGTCATAGTTACAGAACTCAGAGCAGACAGCTAGCAGGACAGGTGAGATAAGCAAAGAGAGGTGTATAAGCAGAGAGCGGACCGATAGGTTCGTCGGTGTCAGCTGGGCAGATGGGACAGCACTCTCCAGGTGGAATGATGGGATTGTCACAGTCTCTCAGGTCCTCACAGATGACCTCGTCACATAGCACTGCCCCTGCATCGCACACACAGACACGGCACGCTTCTGGCTTCCATACTGCACGGTCTGCATACTGCTGGCCATCTTGGATGCAGCTGCCAAAGTCTTCCTCTGTAGCCACCAGAAGGGGGCGACAGAAAGGAGTGCATCGGGGAAAGAGACAGGTGAGCGACATAAAAATATCAACCTCTTCCTGAAAAAGCAAGCTGTGCGGGTCTCCTAATAATTTAGAAATATTTTAGAATATATATATATATATATATATATATTAGTATATTTAATATATTTCATTAAATATATTAAGTATTTATGATATTCTAAATTACACACACACACAAACACACACATATATAAATATGGATATATTTATATGCATAAACAAAATTCTAATTTCTGTTCACCCGGTGGCTGGCATCTGGTTACATTTTGATTATACATTCACCACAACACTGGCTAGTAATATTTGCAGGGTGCATATCTGACACCCTGGTGTAAAATGTGGGCTGCTGTAGTCTGCATATTTGTAACTGAACCCCAAATCTACTAAACTAGCCATGAATGGGGCTTTCTCAAACACAGACAGGGCTGCATTGACAGCCTGGTGCCTTATGCAAACACACCCCTCTCGAAAGCTCCATCTGGATCTAATGGTCTCACTTACCACCAGGGCAAACACACCCTCATGGGTCGGAAAGGACAGCCCTCACACACACAGAACCCCTTGATGTGTTTGCTTTTCAGATATTCATATGAAAGTGTAATTTGACTTTAGCTTCCAGCCCTAGTGCATATGAATGCGGCAATTATAGCTGTTTAACTCTGAACTCTAAATATGGAGAATCCACTTTTCTTGGATGCAAATTGCCTATAGGCCGGCCTAAGCAAGCGTTCTGCATGATTAATATTTCCTTGTTTATTGAGGAGTAAGAAATTTAATAAGTACTGTGAGAACACAAGGAGATCATCATCTGGGTCATTATTCTTCTATCGCTTCACAGTTTACCAAATATCACACATGACACTCTTCCAAGATGCTTGTGCCTCATTGAGGTTGCCAGTCTGATGTTTTGGCGTTTCAAACAACATTCCACAAACCCCCTCCCTATCCACCCACCAAACCTAGTTCCCCAAATCTCCTTCTAATCGACGTAAAATCCCCTGAACTAAACCCGAAATAAACCCTTTGCACATGTGCTAATGGTGCACCGTTTGAACCCTTGCAGGAACCTTTGCTCCTAATCTTGAGTGAAACAGTGCTCACATACCACTAGTGGATGTATTAATGGCCTATATATGGAGATCTGTCATTATAATGCTGAAATGGTTACACATAACCCTTATCTTTACAAAACTTGAGGCATCGGTTCACCACACTCGCTTAAAAGTTCCTCTGAGAACTCTAAAGATCATCAATATTTTCTGCAGGTATCACATTATAAAGAAAAGGAACACTTTAAATAGACTACTTAATGAAAATTGCCTGGAAATGTAAAAGCAAAAACTTAAAAGTTTGTTTTGTCATCTTGGAACTTATTCCTACATTAAACAAACTAGGAAATAATACATCGAATAATTTAATGACTCTTAGGAAGCTTGTTTTTTTCTGTCAGTAATTTTGTGGTGTCTCACAACTCACTGCACAATTATTTTAAAACATGAAATGTATATTAAAGTGATAAATAATGAGAGAAAGATACATGTTTTGTCACTATACCGTAATGAGACTGATCCTATCCAGCTCAAAGTGCTCGAACAGCGTACTGTTGCTATAGTAACCTCCTCAGGAGAAAGTTACTTGGCGAGCATCAGTTTTGCGCACTGATTAACATGCATTCTAACTTTTGTGGTTGCTGAACCGATGTTGAGACACGTTAATGCACAATGAATACGTAGCTACTTTAGCTGTTTTGTTCTTTACCTTTTAGCTAACTTAGAAATCGAATACACACAAGAGTCTGAGCGCGTTAAGCTGTCGCGCAACCTCAGCACCTGTCATTCTGTCTGTACGACGAGCGAAGCTTTTGCGTTTTAACGCGTCGCGTCGCTTGTTTGCATTGTAGACTGCAATCAAACTTTGGATATCTGCAGACTTAGACCTAAAAGACAAGCATGTGGTCTTATATTTAAAAAAAAAAATGAGCCAAAGACATTCCACAGTCCAGAGGTGAAACGCGCAACACAAACTGATCCATTCCAAACTTTCCTCTCATGTCACCATGGCAACACCGTACAATTTTTTTTTTTTTAGCAGAATACTTTGAATTTCAATGTGAAAAACTCCAACTTACGGTCATCTTCTTGTTGACATCTTACAAGGGATAGCAACACGCAATGCGTTGCTACAAGTAGCAGGAGAGTCCGTGAATCCACTAATCTGAACATGTCTAAAGATTAGACATGCAGGTCCTCAGGGGTCAAAGTCGCCGAAGAACCGGCGGAGCGGCAGCTCTATGCTCGCGGGGAGTGTGAAAGTGGATGTGGATGTATTTGGGAGGATCCGACGCCAGGCACACACAGACAGAACCCACCGCGCCAGTCAGAGCTCCGCGGTTTTATGTCCACTGGCGCATTTATGAATCTTAGTATATCCCAAAAAGTGAGTCCAACCCCGACCCCCACGAGCGCTGAAATACGAGCCATATCAGCCCCCCAGCCCACCCCATTGGGATAGAAGAGGGGGGGGGGGACTCCGCCACTCCTCTGTCTCAAGAACAATTCCATCCAAACCCATCCACCCCCTCCCCTCATTGCCCTTTCCTGGCAAGTGGTTGGCTTTCTCTCTGTGCTTTTGTATGAAAGTGCATCAGAATGGCCTTTGCTCAGAAAAGAGACTTGGAGAACCAAAATACTTTCATTGTTTCAAAAATGTTGACCCACTAGATTGCATATGACCATAAAAACTCAAGATAATGTCATGAAGTTTTAAAATACTGTGAGTATGAGAACCATGGGTGCTCATACATATAATGTGAACATCATCAGTCCTGGTGTATCAGATATATTTGCAGTTTGCATTTTCAATAATAATTCAACATTCTTGCAAGGCCAAAAATTATGTTACTGGTGGTATTGAACATCTTAAATAGTGATGTCCCACAATTCACTGTGAATAAGATAAGCAACATCATACAGCATATTGTCTTTTTGATTCAACAATTCCAACAACTTACTAAACTTGTATCAAGTTTATCAACTAACAAACAACTAGCCTTCAATACTTGGCACAACCTGACTAAATCTAAACATTGTTTCTCTGGTAGAGTGCCAGCTGTTTCACAGACGTTGTTATTACAGTACAAATAAATCCTGTTCTGCCAAAGCAGTAACTTAACAGCAGCTCTTTGTTTCACAAGCAGTTGTGTTATTGTTAAAAGCAAAACTAAATCTAAAATAAAACCAAAGCTAAAACTATTAACAATCACTTTCATTAACTGAAATTAGAAATAATGCCATGGCAGCTAACTGAAATAGCTACGTTTTCCAGTTGACGTAATAAAATTACTACAACTAAAACTATTTTAAAAAATAAAGCTAAATAAAAATATAAAATATAATAAAAAAAGTATAAAAAATCACAAAATCACAAAACCATATAAAAGTTACTAAAGTAAAAATAAAATAAAATGAAAGCTGAAAATATAACAATAAATGACAATTTAAATTATGAATAAATATTATAATAACAGTTACTGTGTATTTTTGTCCTCAAATGTTTCACATCTTTTGAAGAAAAACTGATCTTTTGAATATCTAACTGTAAAGCGGCTTGCTTTTAAACGGGGACTTATTTTGTTGCTAAAACTATTTAAAAAAATCTCCATCAGTATTTTTGTTGTGTCTTCCCCAGTGTAGTTGGCAATTTATACAAGTTTATTTCCTTTATATAACTGCTCCACAATCCAATCACAATAAAACATCTACCATATCATCTATCCCACTGTGGGAACAGAGGAGGAGAGAAAATTTGTAATGCTCAAGGGATTAAAAGATCAAACTGCAAAAAGCGAGTGGAAGCATAAAAGAAGGAATACAGATACTGGAATCTCGGCCTCGGTGTGAGACATCCTGTGTATGCAGATGAGTGTGTATACAGTGTGCACATATGAAAATCAGTGTGTGCATTTGTGGCCGTGTGCGCTCATGAATGCATGTCTATTAGTTTTATGAAGGAATATATGTATGTGTGTGTACTCATCGGTGCGACTGTGCACACACCCTGTTGGATGTGTGTGTGTCCGAAATGAGCCCTGACTGTGTGCTCTGTAAGACACACACACAATGCGGCTCTGTGTGCAGACCTGTGGAATGTGAGAGAGCACCGGGCAGTGGGGGAGAAGAGAGCCGCGGGTGTGGATGGAGGGAGGGTGCGGAAAGGTAGAGGGATGAGGAGAGGAGAAGAGCGGTGGCAGGAACACGGCGAGGCTCCAGGGGTGTGTAGGGTGGCTGGGTTGCTGTGGATCAGATAATGTGGGGCCTGCCGATTGGCACGAGGACCCGTGTCAGGAGCAAAACACTGACCGTGATTGGCATCAGGCATCAGAAGGCCAATACGTGCCTGAAGATTAAGCATCCACCAGGCTTTCTTCTAAATATGGGGCTTTTCCACCATTCTTTGAACGCTAAAGGCAAATAAATCTGAATTAAAGGGATGGTCCAACCAAAAAAGATAATTAATTTACTCATTATCATGTTGCATTGCTTTGATATTTTGAAGAATGTTTTGGTTCCCATTGACTACCATTGTATTTTTTGTCCTTACAGTAAAAGTCAATGTTGGAACCTAAAGGGAACCTAAAATGTTAACAGCATTCTTCAAAATATTCGACAGAATTCATACTTGTCATGCTTCTAAGTTTGGAATAACACAAGGGTGGGTAAATTGATGCCAACATTTTCATTTTGGGTGGTCTATCCCTTTAAAAGTGGTTAAAATCAACTAGATGGCATGCTGATCCATGTGCCAAGATAAGATGCCCAGCGGACTCACATGAGTGAACAATTGTGTCAATTTTGTCAACACTACACCGTAATTAAAGTGCTGCACAATTGTTCTTTCAATACTCTCCCAGACAGGATATTTGACCTCTCATATTTGTAAGTGAGTGTATTAAAATAACATTTTCTGTGTTTTTTCACCTAATCAGACTATGACGACCGTGGGAAACTGTACTGTTCTGTTTGATATTACAGTCCACATGGGGGGCCTTAAGTAGGGGAAGGATTCATTCTGTCTTTGTTTGGTCTCATAAAGCTTTCTATTTATTCTCATAACTTCTGAGATAAGCTATGGCAAATAGAGTGGCTAGTGTCCTGGGACGGAGGATTTTCTGAATGAAGGGTCCCTGTTGATAGAGTGATTTAGGCCACAAATGGGCTTAATACATCCAGGACACCACTGTCTGGGTTTAACAGCTCCCCTTTGACTTTATCCAAAACGTAATGTGCTTTATCTCTGCATTCACTATTTGATTTAATCAAAACTCTTGATCAGGGGTTTTCAAACGGCAGTCCAGGGGCCCCCAGGGGGCCGCAAGGGGGTGCTAGGGAGTCCACGGGAAATTTCAGGAAAAAGTGTAAATGAAACAAAAAATCTACGATAACACTTTACTTAAAGCGTTTATGTATAATGCATTATGAAGGGTTATTAAAGGGTATAATGTATTATAATTTTTCATAATGTGTGTTGTAATACATTATATCTTGCCTTAAATAATTATAACCAAATTTAAAATGCATAGTGTAACAATTAATTGATAAGTGTTATAATGTATTAACTATGGTTACAATTATTGATGAGATTGTACAATGAATTATAAGGTGCATCACAAAGCATAATTAATGCATTAAAACTATTTTTATAATGCATTATACATAAAGGCTTTAAGTAAAGTTTTACCAAATCTACTAACTTCTTTTTAGATTTATACATTTAACAGTACTTTAACAGTGGGCAGAAACAGACACACAATCAATTTAAATATTTTCCAGATCAAATTAATTATTCATAATATTCATATTCATTATATCCATAATTTTTTTCTCACAGAGTAAAAATAATAATGTTTATATTATATTATATTAGATTAGATTATACTTGCTTATCATATTTTGAGATCCTAGGCATCTTACACCAGATAACTGAGGCTTTTGGAATATTTCCTCAGGTATGATTTTAGCTCTGTGCAAAGCCAGCGCTTCATGCAGTCTACTTTCAGTGGAACCAATAGTGTTTACTAATGCTGTATCTTAGAACCAACACATGCACACACACACAGCGATTACTTAAACAAAACAAACAGTTCACCACAGGGACTCTGCATTCTTAGCAGCTCCCTGGTACACATTCGAGGGTGAGAGCTAAGTCCTGTGAACTGGACTGAGAAACTGACCCTGTTTGTGGACACTGCAATCCAAGAGCTTCACCGGGTTCTCAAAGCATCCAGGTGGCATGTGGATGCTTATTCTTATAAAGACACAAATAATGCATTCATTACAGAAAACCAACACCATAAAGTCAAAAAGAATTAATGTACAGAGTGATCAACAATGAGAATCTTCAAAGCCAGACATTAATTATTAATATAATTACATATAATATATAGTTCTGAAGTAAAACAGTAAATTACTTTTTCAAATAAATGTATACTTTTATTCAGCGAAGACGTATTAAATTGATAAAAAATAACAGTAAAGATATTTACAAGGCTACAAATAAATTATTTCAAATAAATGGTGTTCTTTTGGACTTTCCATTCATCAAAGAATCTTCAAATATTTTTTTTTTACAATTTCCACAAAAATATAAATAAGTAGCACAACTGTTTTCAACTGTAATAGCCTAATAATAGGAAATGTTTCTTGAACGCCAAATCAGCTTATTAGACTGATTTCTAAAGGATCATGTGACACTGAAAACTGGAGTAATGGCTGCTGAAAATTCAGCTTTGCCATCACAGGAAGAAATTACTTTTTAAAATATATTAAAAAGAAACCCGTTCTTTTAAATTGTAATAATATTTCACAATATTTCTGTTTTTACTGCATTTTTGATCAAATATGCCTTGGTGAGCATAAGAGACTTTCCTCAAAAGTATAAAAAACAACTGAACCAATGTACACTATAAGTGCAATGTGTATTTTTGATCACAAAAAGTCTTACAGAATCAACTGATAATCAATAATGTGTGCTTAATGAATAATTATGTTTGTCAGAATGTTTATTGGAATTCTTGATTTTCTCATTTCCTCAATTTCTCATATTTGAGTGTCACCATACACACATAGCAGTTCTGGCCTGTACAGAGATCAGAGAATGTTGGGAGAGGCAGAAAGAAGGAAGATGGAGGGAAGAGAGGGGGGTTTAAGATGGAGCAGGTAGACAAAGCCAGCATTCATGGACACAGTGAAGGAATGAAAAACATTCTCCACCAAGAGACGCATGGTCATCAGTAGGGCATGGGTTAGGGTGTGTGTGTACGTGTGTATGGATGTATGTGTGCCAACACGAAAGGATATGAAATGAGGGGAAGGGGTGTTTGATCTAATGATAAGTGGGTGTAATTTTACTGCAGGCTCTGGTTAAAAGGAGCCCTCGCTTCAATATCTACCAGCTGCAGTGGAGCTGGTAGAGGAAAAGAGTGGGGAGAAAGTCAAATGGCACACACTCTCAGAAAATAAGGTACTACAGCTGTCACTAGGGTGGTACCTTTTCAAAAGGTGCCCCTTTGTACTTTATTTATCCCAAAAAAGGTGCATAGTGGTACCTTAAATATACATATTAGTACCTAAATGGTGCAATTTTGAAACGTTGCCACACCACTGACAGCTATTGTACCTTTTTTCTGAAGGTATAAAGTATAAAGTTCAATTTCTTAGTGTGAGTATGTGTGTGTGTGCCAGTAAGTGTGTGACAGGTCCCCAAAGACAACAGTACAATGGCCCACACAGCCTCTCTGGAATGCATTCAATCAGAGTTCACGGGCAATTCTATCAGTGTAGAGCTCAAAAAAAGAACACAACTTATTTTTATGCTCTTCCACAAACTGAACAAATTGAGACTGTAAATAAACCCCCAGTGTAAGTGAATGGTCTGTCTCAACTGACATTTGGCTGTGGAAAGGTGAGGTTAGTCGGTATGTTGGTGCTGAACTGTTTATAGAGGTGAGTTGGTGCGCTCTGCCCTCTACAGGCAAAAAGGGATACTAACAGCGCTCCTGTTGAATACGGGACGCAAAGGTGGCTACTGCCAGCTGCTCAAGCCACATTATCCTCTTTTTATTCTAGTCAGGTTATATGGATGTTATGTGCCATTGAATTTATTTAAATAAATGCTTTCAAAAATTCATAAATATTATAAACATGTTTTAGACGGACACACCTGTGCATCAGAGTTGGGCTTAAACTTTGTAGCTACACCAATATCCACCAGAGGGCGCTCCAATCGAGCAAGCCGATTCAGTCAAGCTTTTGGACGCAGAAACCTATCACTTTTAGGCTATATGAGCTCGTGAAATGGTTATGAGCTATTGCAAAGACTCAAATGTGCAAAACCCAATGAGCGAGTTAATTGGATACAGTGACACCTGGTACCAGAGTAAAGGGGTCACACTGGACATGGTAACTTTGACCCAAAGCCAAGGTTGACTCTGAGCCATGAGTCATGCTGACCCAAGTCTCAGAAATGACTTCCCAGACTGTCTAGAATGTCAGTAGTATGATCAGGGCCATCATGAGATGAAAACAACCTGGAATGTTGTCTCAGGTCCATTGATGAGGTAGGTGCTCTGTAATATAATCTGGCCTACTTGTCAGGGGTGTAGGGGACCAGTCGTGAAATTTTGTTCCACACCTTATGACCTCAAGTAACGGTTCTGTGATATGAGTATGACAGTGATGGAAACTTTTTCCACCCAGCAATTTTTTTTTATAACTTTGCAGGAGTAGTGATGCACTAGTTGTGTAAATATTATAATAATAATAATAATATAAAAAAAGAAGAAGAAAGAAAGAAAATGAATTACTCATAAAAACAACATTTTGTGACATTCACAAAATTCTTAATTGTGAAAAGGGAAGCATCAACATTAATAATATTTTGTGAGGTTACAGAAAAGTATTTTGGGAAAAATATAAATACTGGACAACGCATTACATAATCTCAAAGCAAATCTTCCAGCTGTAACAGGATCAGTTTCCTCAGCCACTCTCTGCCACTCAAACCCGCCTCATCTTTCAGGGAGACCCCGCTGACCTCACTACCACCTAAAAGTGAGAGCATTGCTTTTTTATTTTTTAACTGTTAAAATTTTATATGTGCAACCATTATAACACATTATTTAACTTTCTGACCGAAGATTCTTCTAGATTTTCTTCTCTCTTTTTTCAATGTAATTTCCAGGTATACCTATCTGTGTATTCCTTTCTGTATATTCAAGGTTCATCCTTGCAGTGTTTTATAGCTATTGTTACAGCAATGTGATGTAAAAAGTGTAGTACCTATTTACATGTATATACCTATATTCATTTGTAATTACACATTTATATAAATTGCTGCCAGTTAATTCAATTTATCCCATTTTTTTCCAGTTATGCGATCACGTGTATTTTACTCTTTGGATAGCCCAATGAAAAGCTTTCCTGACTTTTCTGCAAATTGTGGAAAAAGGGAAATGATAATACAAATAAAATGTATTTTTATTTACTATATTATTTATTTTTTAAATATATGCATTTTTGAAATGATATATATATATATATACATATATATATATATATGTATGAAGAGTTCATTTGCAAAAAACAGATAACTCAGTTTGTAAAAATTTTCAAAAATCATGTTTTTTCATTGTGCATTCCAATTAATCTCAATCAAACTGCAGTTGGGTAATTTTGATTAGGTAAAAAATAACTAAAAAACACAGCAATCTAACACAATAAAACACAATAAAAACATGATAACATAATAAAAAACATGATTTTTGAAAATGAAAATGTATCTGTTTTTGCAAATAAACTCTTCATATACAATTTTAATAAATGAATGGTAACTGAATGTGAATCAATCAGTTACTAATTCATAATGTTTTCCCACTGGTCACAAATGGTCTGCATTTTCATTTATTTACATTTTTTTACACTTTATAGACCCTTCAAGCTCAAAAGTAAATTTTGGTCGATTAAATGGTCACTTATTATGTCTGATTTTGTGTCAAAAACTTTTAAGCAGCATAAGGCCCAAGCTCAGTAAGTCTGCCCTAAGTTGCATAGTTAACTTGCTACTATTGAGCCATATACGTCTGTTCTGGGATCCACCAATTATCCCTCTCTTTTTTCTCTCTCACCATCACGCCCCTAACATCCGCCAGGGGGCGTGTCCTCACCTGCCTATGACTCCTCGGTTACCGGCTAAATTTGTCAACAGAAGTCACTCCCATGCCTCGTGGGACGATCAGGCACTCACTAGAAAGAACGAGATTCATTAGCATAAGACACGCGCTGTTTATTCACACTGGTTTAGAGCTCCTATAGGTCGCTGATTTAGAAATACAAACTTTGGGCATTGATTATGCATTGTGTTAAGACCCTACGGGCGTCCAGAACTGGTATTTTGGTCATTAGGAACGCTGGAAAATGGGAGAGAGTTGCGGGGAATTGGGACAGAAGACGCTCACCTGCTCGGCTGCTGCACAAGAGCGCATCTCCAGGCCAGCATCCGCGCCAACAGCACGTGATCACAGAGAAGGACGCCGCGACGTACAGGTAATCCTCAGAGAGGCGTTACCTGCTGGATGTGTTGCCATAGAGATAATATAAAGGGCTTTTACAATTTGATTATAGAGGGGTAATATCTTTCTAAAATGAGATGTTTTGGGTCAAACATGTTTTCTGTATTGTTTTGTGTTTTAAGCAGTAATAAGGTGGTTGCGGGGTTGGAGGACCTGTTGTTCTACACTATCACTCAGGGAGAAGAGAACATCTCAGTGGCGCGTTTCCTGGCTGTGAGTTGCACTAATAATCACAGAGTGCATGTGTGTGTGATTTAGTCAGCATGTACTGTAGTGAGAGGGAAAGGGAATACCAAACATAAACATATATGTAAACATCACGTACCCACATTCTTTCCATTTAGTATTATTCAAAAATTATTAGACACTTTTATTCTTACATAATAATAATAAATCTTTGGTGTTATGTAATGGTACTATAAATATAATTAATGTGTGGGCCAAGTGGCTAGCTCCATTAAAGCCCATAATAAATATACCTATTCCTAAACATGTGGATTCATATTTGGATGTTTGAGTTTATATTACAGGAAGGAATACATAAAATTATGGACTGTTTTAACACATTAATCTCTGTATTAATGTGTGTGTGTGTATATGTGTGCGTACTTCAGTACACATGCCACCCAGAAATAGACACCCATTAAAGTGTTAAGAAGTGTATTGCTATAATTTATGTGCATGGGGTTGTTTTGTCTATATATGATGGTCATCTCCATCATAGCTGCAGTTTAACAGCTGAAATGCTATATATCATTGACTGAAGAAAACATGTTCCTACCAAATGATTGATGGTGAACTCTTTCATTTGACTAATGTAAACAGTGTTGCACTGTACTATAGGAGCTTTATATATTTAGCCTTTGATAATAGACATCCATATATATGTCACAATCATTGCAAACATATAAGGGACACGTCATAGTTCTCAGCATTTCCTTATTTTAATATACTAACAGCTGAATATCACAGTGCCATAAAGTTTAGTTTCAGTTTATGAAGTAAACATCAAATTAAAATGTATTTTATTTACTGTTTTAATATTTAATATCTTTCTGGTCTTATTGTTAACAATCCATCCATGTTATTCCAATAAAGCTTGTCTTATTCTGTTTAATAATATCCTGTTTAAGTCGCAAGTACACTACTGTTCAAATGTTTGGGATCAGTAATATTTTTTAAATGTATTTGAAAGAAATCTCTTATATTATGAAATATTCTTACAATTTTAAATATATATTTTTATTTATTTATTTAAAAATGTCATTTATTTCTATGATGGAAAAGCTGAATTTTCAGCAGACATTACTTTAGTTTTCAGTGTCACCTGATCCTTCAGAAATCATTCAGATGTGCTGATTTGATGTTCACAAAACATTTCTTATCAATTTTGAAAACAGTTGTGCTGTCAGTTTTGACCAATTTAATGTATCCTTGATAAATAATAGTATCATTAAACTAGTATTTCTGTCAAAAAACAACAACATACTGACTCCAAGCTTTTGATCAGTGGTGTAAATCAACTTAAAATATCAAATCACTTGTATTATGTTATAGCTTCCTGAACCAGTAATTTTCAAGCATAATTGTTCACTGAACAATTTATCGATTCAAAAATTCAATATTTGAAACATGAACAGTATTGCAATATGTGTTCTGGTTTTTCTTAGGCACTGAAAAGCACAGGCTTGCTGACCTCTGACCCCCGGTTGAGAGACTGCATGCGGCAGATCCACCAAGCTGTCCAAGAGTCTGTTGGAACTGCAATGATGGACCAAGAACTGTTCAGAAAGTGAGTAGATAATTGATTCAGCAATGCAAAAAGTGAGAGAGTATGTCTGCGTGCGTGTTTTTGTGATATGCCTTGGCATCATTTATAGTTTATGACCTGCAGCTGTTATGATACATGCACACACTCATGCCACTTACAGGTAAATGATATCTCAATGTTCTTGGATGTCTGGAAATACAAGCAGTCAGTTCATCATGACATACGCACATATCATCACATACAAATTCTTGACCTGACTTTCTGTTTTCCAGCAGAGGTAAATACAATTCACCACCTGTTGTTTTTGTATGTGCTTGTTCATGTGTTCTGTGAAGCGTGTGTGAAGCTAAGCCATGTTAAGCAGCGATAACGTGTTTGTTACTCCTCCTTTTGAACCAGCTCAATCGGTGTTAATAAACATGGATCAAATTTCATTTTCAGTCATGTAAAACTCTCTTAGCACATTACAGATCACAGGTGGCTGTTAAGTCACAGTTGTGTTACATGGACATACTGTATGTGTGTTTCTGTTTCTAGATGTGTTGGCAGTAACATAGTCCTCTTGACTCAAGCTTTCCAAAGGACGTTCATCATTCCAGACTTTGAGTCCTTTACCAACCTCATAAACCATCTGTATTATACCGCACAGGCTCAGAAAGGAGGGAAAGTATGACATTCATTTTCTTTATCACTGAATCACATTTACAAACATATATATCAACCTCTCATCTCTATGTTTGTCTATGTGTGTTTGCGCAGGTTGCAAACTACATCCCTCAGTTAGCTAAGTTCAGTCCGGACCTCTGGGGAGTTTCTCTGTGCACAGTGGATGGTCAGAGGTAAATATATAGATTTTGAAAAGGGTCCAGACCAGAATTAATTTTTTGGTCCACCTGTACAAACAATGTACAATTGTGGTTGAAATATATAATATATAAAATATTATGTAATATTTAATGATACAAAAATGTCTGTTTCTTTGTAATTCATCAAAAAACATCATTATTAGAATTCCACAAAAATATTAAGCAGCACATTTTACTTGAGCACCAAATTAACATATTAGAATGATTTCTGAAGAATCATGTGACACTGAAGACTGGAGTAATGCTTTTTAAAATCTCAGCTTTGCCATCATAGTAATAAATTACATTTGAATATATATTAAAACAAAAAAGTTATTTAAAATTGTAATAATATTTCTAGTACTGCTGGGCAACGATTAATCGCATCCAAAATAAAAGTTTTTGTGTACATAATATTTTTGTGTGTACTGTGTATATGTATTATGTATATATAAATACACACACATGCATGTATATATTTAAGAAAAATATGTTACGTTTATATATTAAATATATTTATATATAATATAAATTATATGAATATAAATAAAATATATACATGCAAATATTTTAAAAATATATACTGTATGTGTGTCTTTATATATACATAATAAATATACACAGTACACACACATATATTATACAAACAAAAACTTATTTTGGATGTGATTAATTGCGATTAATAGTTGCCCAGCATTAAATATTTCACAATATTACTGTTTTACTGTATTTTTATCAAATAAATGCAGACTTGGTGAGCATAAGAGACTTCTTTCAAAAATCTTTCAAAATCTCACCAACCACAAAATTCTGAACGGCAATGTATTAAAACAATATTTTATAGTATTTGTCTTATTATAAATATTTTTTACATTTATTATTTTAATTATTTTTACCTCTCAACAACAATATAATTATTTTTTTCCTTTGCATTTTTAAAGAGCACAGGTCATTGGTTGTGATGTATTCAAGTCTTTGACATGTCTTTAAATCACAGACATCACTTACATCAAATTCATCATATTATCATATTATATTATATAGTTCAAAGTAAAGTTTTATTAACCTGCCTAACCCAAATTTCACTTACAGATGTTGCTTTCTGATTTTTATTGACTCAGAATGATAGTAATATTGTTTTCTTGCCTTTCCCCTCTCACTCACTGTATCTTCAATCTGATCTCTTCCTCTTTACATAGGCATGCTATTGGAGACACCGATACGCCATTCTGTCTGCAGTCATGTGTGAAGCCTCTGGAGTATGCACTGGCTGTGCACGAGACTGGCACTGAACTTTTGCACAGATATGTGGGGAAAGAACCAAGTGGCCTCAAATTCAACAAGCTCTATTTAGATGAAGAGGGTGAGACTCCATTACAATCTGTTTTATTTCTTTTGTTGATGCTGTCACTCAATGATATGACCATATAAAGTGGTCTCAAATAGTATTTGGACACTTAAAATGACACATCTGTATACTTGATAATCTTTCTCTTGTTTGCCCTGGACAGAACTCCAGTGGTTCGAACTAATGGCATGACTCTAAATTAGTGATATCACACGCTCATTGCGTTCTATTGCAACATGAAGTCTGGGTATAAGAGGAAGCTGTAAAACAGTTGTCAGTAATCAGATGTCCTTTCAGTATTAATCAATGGATTTCCTCACCTCTGAGGAACATTGCATCTGCAGTCCTTACAGAATCTGTCAGCATGATGTCCCTTTGACACTTTGACAATTTGTAAACTTTATTTGTTTCCCAGATAAACCCCATAATCCCATGGTAAATGCAGGAGCCATTGTAATCAGCTCTCTCCTAAAGGTAAGAGTATACCTTACAATACAAACTGAAAAATCTGGCCTTAGCAGCCATGACACATGCATTATTTTATTTTATTATTTCATTTTTTGTCCCAGCCTTTACAGGGACACAAGCCTTGAATAGCTACTTTCAATTCAGCAGCACTGATGTGTTGCATTGATATCAGAAATTATAGCTGTGATAGACAAACTACTTTTACTTGAACAAAATTGTATTTCTGTCCTTTCCTTTTGATCTGGTTTTAAATAGCTGACAAGGTGTGTGTTTGTGTGTAATAAGGGGAGTGGGTGGTCCTTTTAGAAATCACACAATAAGAGCAGCTAGTGGTCAAGAGGTGTGTCTAAACAGCCAATCAGAAGATGTGCTGAGAAATACGCCTTTAAGCATGTTTAAATAGGGTCAGATTTTCTACATGTTCAAAATTACCTGCAGGTCTATGACTGCAACGGAAGATTAAACGTTTCAGTGGTTTAAATGAACTGATATAAAAACAATACCGAATTACATGTAGAATTATGGGACTCTCCACATTTATTTAAAGTTCAAAAGTGTAAAAGTTTCTAGTTCGACCTATGCTCTTAAACATGTTACACAACATCAGTGAGCAGCACAGACACACAGGAGTACTTTTTAAGACGAAGACATCTCACAGCTGTGATCGCATTGCGCTGACCTTTGCACATGGAACTCCTTTCGGACCTCGTGGAACTGTCACCTTAACATCACATCTTAGTACATATGAAACTCAATATGTGGGGTAATTTTCCCTAATACCAGTTAGGGACTAACTGGTGCAATGAAAAGCATGTCCGATCATGATCATGGCCACATTTGCACAATTTCTTTTTTTTTTGAAAATAAGATTTACTCTCCTTTAAGATTCTATATGGTTTCACATGCATAACACATATTCAATTAACTCATAACCTTTTATAGATTGTTATGCATTTTTATAGGATAAGACCGTTATGATCATACCACCCTTTTCTGTGCTGTCCATTACTGCACCCGTTTGTGCACACTGCCACCAAGTGTCTGAATACTGCACTGTATTACTGTTTGCAGAGGAATCTTTGGATCAGTCCCAAAGTAAATTGTGTCACTGGAATCACTGTTAGCTATTTTTTGCTTGCCAACAGAAGCTAATTTTAGTTATATGTAGTTCATTTATAGCACATTGACTAAATTAGAGCAGACGTTGTGAATGTTGAATGTGTTTCACATCTGACTCTTTCCTTCTGGATCTTTCTGACTGTCTGTAGAACTGTTCAGTTTGTTGTCTTAAAAAGGATTAGCATTAGCCATGGGTTAGCCCTCAGAAATTTCTAAAGGGTTTTTAACATTTTTGAATAAAGACACTATTGATAAACTACATATAACACAAGGATGTAAGTTTAAATGCTTGATAAATAACAAAACCTGTGTAGACCTTATGGTTAGCCTTCTTTTCCTGCATTTAGTTTCTGAACACACTTTTAAATAGTCTGCTTTGTAATCATATCAAATTAAAAGTTTTACTTTAAAGTTTTAAATCATGTTTTAATAATCTATTGAATGTTGACTAACTTACTAAATCACATATAAAGTATTTGATTTGATATTACATTTAAAGTTTATGTATTTTAAATGCACTAAATAGCAACTTTATCAAGTTTCAATAGAAATGACATTAAATATATTTTAATTTACCATTATTTTTTTTTACTTTTAATTAGAAATTAAGTGTCTGAAAAAACATTTCATTTCAGTTTTAAAACTAAGCTAAAGTGTACTTCTTTTTTTCTGTCGTCTTCTCTCACTTTCTCCTTTTTTGTCTCTATTACAGCGTGGTTCCAACAAGGCAGAGAAGTTTGACTTTGTGAGTAAATGGCAACATCTCCACCATGTGAACTATCCCAGGTATCTTGCTTGTTATAAATATTGATTTCTGTTTATGTGTCAGATGATGGATTATCTGAACAAAATGGCTGGCGGAGAATATGTTGGGTTCAGTAATGCCACGTGAGTTTTAAATACAACCTCATTATTTCTATCAAATTACACTCTCTTAGAGGTGAACCTACAGTTTGTTATCAAATATGTACCGATGATAACATTTTCTGTTGATAACAAATGTCTGGTGATATTTAAAGTTTCCAGTCAGAGAAAGAGACCGGTGACAGGAACTATGCGATTGGCTATTATCTCAAAGAGAAGAAAGTGAGTCTCTCTTTGGTCACTGTCATTTTCATAAGCATATTGACAGGATTTTTATTGCTTTCTCACCTGCTACTCTGCATTTTTTCCTGTAGTGTTTTCCCAGTGGAGTTGACATGATGGCAGCCCTTGACTTCTACTTTCAGGTAAATCAGCTGTCATTCTGACACATAATTGTCTTTAACAGTGAACTTGCTATTATTGCTCATATTAAACTTTTGTATTTAATGTCTTTCTTTCATTTCCAGCTGTGCTCTATCGAGGTGACATGTGAGTCTGGAAGCGTCATGGCAGCCACGTTAGCTAATGGAGGGATCTGTCCAATCACAGGCGAGCGTGTGCTCAGTGCCGAGGCTGTCCGCAACACTCTCAGTCTCATGCACTCGTGTGGCATGTACGACTTCTCCGGCGAGTTTGCCTTTCACGTGAGTCACACACACACACAGCCGACTGATTGCTTGCTGAATTCCCCAGTGTGATGAAGTACACAGACACAGTGGACTTTACAGCTAGATGAAACTATTTCAGTCATTTGCTTTAAACCTCAGCTAATTACTTGTTATTGATATTGTTTGTGTTTCTCTTCCTCAGGTGGGTTTGCCTGCTAAATCTGGGGTGTCTGGTGCCGTGCTGCTCGTGGTTCCTAATATCATGGGGGTGATGTGCTGGTCTCCAGCTATTGACCGTGTTGGCAATAGCATCCGAGGCATTCACTTCTGCCAGGTACTTTTTCATAAGCTTTGCTTTTGTCTCTCTCTTTTTATTTCTTTATTTTAAATGAGACCATTAACTGAATGTGCTTGTCTTTTAGGAGCTAGTCTCCCTTTTTAACTTCCACAACTATGACAATCTAAAGCACTTTACGAAGAAGTTAGACCCTCGCAGACAGACAGGCCACGAGAGGGTGAGACCACAGACCCAATTTCAGTCACACCGTGCTAACAAATTAAAGCTAGAAGCTAACTGAGTTGTGATCAATCATTATATTTATATTACAGAACAAGTCTGTGGTGGATCTGATGTTTGCTGCTTACAGTGGTGATGTTTCAGCTCTCAGGAGGTAACATTTTCTTTCTTTTATTGCAAATAAATATACATTAAAATATTTTTTTATGAGCATCAGTAAGATATTAATTTGTTTCACAGAATCGCTCTGTCTGCGGTTAATATGGAATTGACTGACTATGACACCCGTACCGCTCTACATGTGGCCTCAGCAGAAGGTAATAAGGCCATTTTGGGATTTTTTTGGTGTATTTACACTACTGTTCAAATGTTTAGGGTCAGAAATTAATACTTTTATTTAGCAAGGATGTATTAAATTGTTCAAAAGTGACACAAGGTTTCTGTTTTAATTAAATGCTGTTCTTGTGACCTTTTTATTCACTAAAGAATCCACAAAAATAGTTGTTTTTAACATAAGACATGTTTCTTGAGCAGCAAATCAGCATTAGAATGAGTTCTAAAGGATCATGTGAAACTGAAAACTGGATTAATAGCTTTTGAAAATGTAGCTTTGCCATCACATTTTAAAATATATTAACAAAACTGTTATTTTAAATTATAATGTTTCACAATACTCAAATTTTTTGGGTGAAAATTAACAAGTATTTATTTATTTATCTAAAACTCTGATTTCAGAGCACTTGGATGCAGTCAAGTTTTTAACACATACCTGCAAAGTCAACCCATTTGCAAAGGACAGGTACGGCAGAACTCCCCACTCTTGCACTTTTTCTGGTCTGTTTTTGCCTTTATTAAAATGCATCTGTTTTTCAGATGGGGGAACACACCTCTCGATGACGCTATGCAGTTTGGGCACAGCGCCGTGGTTAAGGTACTACAAGAGTACCAGAGCATTTACACACACACACTAATGCCAGAAGAGCTCAGTGCAGATGCGTGTCCTGATTCCACCATGGACGCAGATGAACTGAAGAGTATGGAGACTCTGGAGGGTTTAGTATGAGCGAGAACTACCATGAACATCCCAAACTTCAGTCTCTCATGACTTCAGGGAAGCATGTGGGTGTGAGATTTATGACAAAGCCCGTGTAAGGACATGCGAGTAGGTGTGAGCAGGTGTTACCGAGATAGTGCTTCAAACCCAAAGCTCTGCTACATGTAGACCTCAGCTAGCTTGTTGATGGTTCAAGATGGTCATTACTGTAGTCTCTCAGACTTCCATTCAGTCTACTGTGGGATTATGAAACTGCCAGTTACTTCCAGGTAATTTCTGGTACAGCTCCTCAAGGACAGTTTGGTTTGCGCTTGGACCAATTTAGAAACGCAGAAGCTTCCTTTCCCTTCACATTTATCACTGCAGAAGGATTTTTATATTAAAACACATCCTTAACTGGAAGGTTAGCCAGTAACTAGGAGCTGGATTCACAAAACTTCCTTCAGATTAAAATTCTTCTTAACTACTATTTATACTAGCAAACTAGTATACAATCATAAAATATAAAAGGCTGGCATTTTAAGAAATGTTGCTCTTGAAGATGTTATCGAAGACAATATTTGAGAACTTCTTAAGAACTATTCAAAAAATTGCTCATACCATCTTTTAAACCTATTGGAATTTATCCTAAGCACTTTTTTGACTTCTTTCATTAGAAGATTTTCATGAATCTGCCTTTAGTTTACCAAGTACAAAGTACAAATGTAAATTTTGCCGGCTATCTATCAAGAAAAGCATGTATGCGCATTAAAAAGTAGTTTATTTATTAGATAACCATACTGGAAATGTCATTACCTCGTATTACCTTTAGGAGGTTAGCAAGCCAGTATAATGTGAACTTTGGCCCAGTTGTCCATATGGCAAAGCTTTCCATGTCTTTTAGGTTATTAATAATCTTTGGTTTAACATTATGAGCACGTATTTGTATATTTGTACTATTTTTAATGTTTGAATTTCTTAAGCCTGTTTATAGACTTTTTTGTAAGGTATTATATAATTTAAAATATATTATTTTAATGTAGGGCACAAAAGCTTTAACCATTTTACCAGAAATGAATGCATTTAAAACTTGGTACGTGGACACACTTTATTGCTGTATATAAAACTGGAAGTTTTGAGAAAAATAAAAGTTCATATAGTTAAAGGAGTGTATTTGTTCCATATGAAAGTGAAAAAGTGTAAGATGGACAGAATGACATGAAATGAGAAGACAAAATGGATGTATAAACTGTAAATAAAGAATATCACTGGTGAAGAATGTCTTTTTATTGAAAAACATCTCTGAACAAAGTACTTGGGCACTGAAGCAAAATGAGAAATTACTTTTAAGCGTATCAAGTATTTATATGTGCATATATGGATTCATTAGCATATCACAAATAGTACACTGTGAGGATGTTTTCACCAGCTGAACAGACAAATATTGCTCAAATCTGGTTTAATGGCAGTAAAAAACAGCTATGTTCCCACTGACTTCCTTAGTCTTTTTATAAGGCCCCTACTTCTCCTTCTCTATCCATTAAGAGGCATGTAGCATCCATGTGTGAATGAACAAGAGTCACTAAAGCCCTGGTGGGATCTCCAGTCCAGAGTGTGTGAGCAACTCCCCATCCCAGAGTGCAAACACAGGACAGATGGGCGAGCGGAACTGTGTTTTTATCGTGAACACCACTTCAGCTTTCTGGATGTCCACCAGACTGAGCCGTCCAGCCTCGTAGTCCAGCAAGAGCCCAACCCGATCGGGTTTCCCCACCAACGCCACTGGGACCTGCTTGCCAGTGGTCATAGCAAACCATTTCCTCTGGACAAACGCGAACACCCAGGAACTGGAATTGGTGCCCACACATTCATCACGTGATGTCAACACCTCAGCCACGCCCACCCGGAATTCTTGGGACTTTTTAACCGTCACCTCCCAGTAGTGCCGTCCAGAGTCAATGTGGGTGTCAGCGAGAACCACAGCCCAGTCCCGGAATCGGAGAGGGGTGTCCTGCACGAGAGTAGGGTCCACACCAAGCATTCGATAGATCACACCCGTGTCCTTCTTAAAAAGGTCCAGGCTGCTGTGGGCTGTCCGCTCATCAAGCTTAAACTGCAAATCTGTCATAAATAATCATTCAAATGGTGGTTATTATATTGATAAACTATTTCTGGTTTACCAAAATTTTCACAAAACATTCTGGAAAAATATTATAACATGAGTTAACCAGTGTTTTGTGTAATAATAAAATAATAGTAACACTTTACAATACGTTTTCATTAGTTTCATTAATATTAGTTAGCTACATTAGTAAATGTGAATGAACAATACTTCTAATGCATTTGTTAATATTAGTTAATATTAATACATTTTTAAAATCAGAAGCTGTATATGTTAACATTAGTCAATGAACTAGAATTGTATTTTAACAAAGATTAATAAACAATTAATTTATATACTCAGAATCAGAATGAGCTTTTTTATCAAGTGTGCTTGCATACACAAGGAATTTGGTAATGATGCTTCCAGTGTAAACGTATAAATACGACAACAGCAAGAAGACACATAACATTAGTGTTTATTATAAATAATATATAATTACTCATTATCAATGTTAGCTAATGCATTGACGAATGGGACCATATTGTAAATTGTTTCCAAAATAATAAACCATGCACTTTTCCATTTATTTTTACTGCTACCATTGTAATTTAATGGTATTCTTGAAGTATAGTGTCATGTAAATACCAAGTTAAATAAATATGCTAATTATTCACTATAATTTTAGAAACCTACCTGCAAAGCTACAGCAGTACTGTTAAAGGGATAGTTCACTTTGAAATTAAAATTTGGTATCTATCAGCTTACCCCAAGGGCATCCAAGATGCAGGTGTCTTTTTTTCTTCAGTAGATCCAATTTTGATATTTTTAGGTCAAACCGTTCTAGTCTGTCAGTCATATAATGGCAGGTATAGGTCACTGTCTCTATAAGAGGGAAAAAGAACATGCACAGAGAAATCCAAATTAAACAATTCCCCATCGGTGTGTGACGTGTGTGCGCACGCTCTGGCTTAGTCTGTGCAAGCGCCGGAAGTCACGCGCGCGTTCAAAGGCGGAAGCGAGCATCTCAGCGGGATGCGTGCGCGCACTCAGATCACTTGGACATGGTTGTGTACAAGAGGTAAAAAACGATTAAACTGTTTGTTTTCTCACACAAACCGCTCGTTTTGTGTCTTAGGCCATCAATGTGTAGTTACGATGGGGAATTGTTTATTTGGATTTCTCTGTGCATGTTCTTTTTCCCTCTTATAGAGACAGTGACTATACCTGCCATTATATGACTGACAGACTAGACGGTTTAACCTAAAAACATCAAAATTGGATCTACTGAAGAAAAAAAGACACCTACATCTTGGATGCCCTTGGGGTAAGCTGATAGATACCAAATTTTAATTTCAAAGTGAACTATCCCTTTAAGTTTTAGGCACTTGTGTAAAAATGCTGTAAATTAAGAATGCTGTCATAAATAATGTTAGAAATAAATGTTCTTTATCAATTAACTTTTATTAACTAAAATCAACATTTGGTGTGACCATCCTTTGCGTTTAAAGCAGCTTTTGCCCTAGGAGCACTTGTGCATAGTTTTTCAGGTAGCTTTGCAGGTAGGTTTCTTGAAGCATCTTGGAGACGTTGGCACAGTTCTTCTAGATTTAGTCTGTCTCAGTTTGTTCTGTTTCTTCATGTCATTCCAGACAGACTGAATGATGATGAGATCAGATCTCTGTGTGGAGCACTGGCCGTTATCAGACATAAAACTCACTGGATTATTACAATAAATAGCTAAATGAATGTTTGGAAATGTAAACTGATATTTCCTACAGACACACCACAACAATACATAGAAATAACTGATTAATAAATAATTTATTAATTTAAAAGTGGTCAATAGTCTATTGGCTGGTTTTAGGAGAGATGGGGACTTCCAAGTATTACAACTCTTAACTATGGTAGTAATTTTTGTAGCCTAAATGTTATAAAAATTCCAGAAATATTCTGAAAGCTTATAACAGTATGAAGGAGATACCATAATAATTAATAATCCCTGCCACAATCAAAAATAGCAATAGCTATATGTGACATTTCTCTGGTATCATGAAGAACTAATTTGGGAACGAATAAAAGAAAACCTGTGAGTCTCAAGTATTGATGTGAGAGAACATGATGTTCCCGTTGGCAATTTATGGAGATAACGATGATGATGATGATGATGTTGCAGCATCGCACTGAGGTAACATGGACATTTACACTGTTATTTACACTGACCTGCGCTACTATCACGAGCTTTTATTCTTAGCTCGTGCCAATCTACTGACATCTCAGCTGAGACACGTGACTCTATCGCATGCTGTCTACAACAGAACTGAGATCTGGCTGTTCTGCATTTCACATTAGTGAGATTCCGTACAACATCAGGTGAAATTCATTAATAAAAAGGAGATGTTTGGCGTGAAATTATAGCCTGAAATATTATCTCAATTCCTCTGACCTCCCGGTTTGACTGGAGTCAAACATTGCGGTGCGTGGAAAGCATGCGTTTACTCACTGTTTCCTGCACTGGCACTAATATACCATCTCCGAGCTGTGAGAGTTTTTCCACGGCCATGACCGAGTACGGTCCCTAAAGATCTGCCCGTTAAACGGCAAAAGAGTGACATGCCCGAGGACATCGCCATGTTGTTGTCCCATTTAGTGTGTTTTGCTTCAGTTTCTGTCGCAAGGTTGCGCTGTCCAAATGCTTGCGTGCTGCTGCCCTCTGCTGTAAAGACAAAACGCTGCGCATATGTATGACAAGGTTGTGTACATGAAAAAATGGGAGAAAATTACAAAATTGAATGTTTTATTATCGAGAGTTTGGCAGTCAGACATACATAATGCAGTCAAAATAATACATCTGAGTAATTTGAATTCTTTATTTAATATTCACTAATAAAAGTATAGGGATGGGTTCACAACAGGGTGATTCAATAGAAAAATGTGTTAAATGTCTAAACACAATAAATAAAATGAAAAGTAATGTAAGAATATACCTGTAATTAATCAGCTATTAATGATTATTGTTCTGCTTGGCACTAAAAAACAATCCATATAATTAATTGTGATGATGGTGATGAATAACTATTTACTACCAAACAGCAATAATTAGATGGCAAAGATTAAAATAAATACACTGAAAACAAATACACACTATCTGTATACTTTAACGTTTCCCATTTCTTGCTAATACATTTTTAAAAGGTTTAAATATAAGAACAAGCAAACACTACTAATACTGTCTCATTTGAGTGTCTCAAAGGGTTTTAACGTTCAAAGTCACCCAGAGAATTACTGTCACTATTTCATACAATTCATACAAAACAGAGGATGTCAACTTTATCATGTTTATTCAGAGCCCTATGAGGAGGTTTTATGGCAGGGGTCACCAAACTCGGTCCTGGAGGGCCAGTGTCCTGCAGAGTTTAGCTCCGACTTGCCTCAACACACCTGCCTGGATGTTTCAAGTATACATAAGAAGAAGAATAGCTTGTTCAGGTGTGTTTGATCAGGGTTGGAGCTAAACTCTGCAGGATACTGGCCCTCCAGGAATGAGTTTGGTGACCCCTGTTTTATGGCATGTTTGTTGTACATGACAACTGTAATGAGCAAAATCCGATTGTGAATCGCAGCATGATATGTGCTTTAGTGAATAAGCATGAGTATTAGTCGTTATTCCATTTGGAAGTGGGAGAAAACAAAACAAACGCAACAAACCAAACTTGATTTGTGCAATTTGAGCTTCTGAAACAAGCACAGAAAATATTTACCTTCTTTTCTGACTAAGAAGAAATTATCCTAAATCATCAAACAAAACCAACTACAACTACAAGATCTATAAGTCATCAAATCTTGATCAATTCATTAACAATGGCTATGAATATAAAGTACATGTTCACACTTACTGAGGATTGCTGTTTTTTTTTAAGTCTTGATGCTTCTTTACTTTAAGTAGTTTAGAAAACTTCAGAATATCCAGTGGTCCAATGGTGTGGATCAATATTACCTGTACGTTAGTTTTTCCTGGATTTGAGGACTCTGGGCCGCAGTCGTGTTCATCCAGAGTTCACAGTGATGCCATAAACGGCCACGACTCCTCTATAGTAAAACCATATAAAATATCCAATCACAGTTATTGCTATCCTCTCCCCATCTCTCCTCGTCTATGTAGGTCTCAGTGTTTATAGAATAAGGCGATACAGGACCCAAAGGCCAAAGGTCAACCAGTGGCTTGTCCAGCTGAGCTGTGTCCATTTCTCAATGGTGTGGCTGGCCATGCCGTCCTGCAGACAAAAGAAAAGCATTTAAGTCATGTAACAAATATAAATAATAGCTTACACAGAAGGCAGGGGCCATAAGATTTCAGAAAAAGTAAGTTGTACCTCATCAGAATCAGTGTCATCTGTGCTGGAGTCAAAAATTGAGCCCAGGTATGTTAAATGTAGTACTGCTAACATGCTAAAAGTCCCATTAATTAAATATACCCAAATATCCTAGAGGAAAAAAAGAGGAAATATAAAAAATTACATTTTTAAAGAACTTTTAACTTTTGAAATGATAATATAAAATGGTAAAAATGTCTAAGATTTAAAATAGTAAAATATTTAACAAGTTAATAATTTAGTAAAGGCTTATCAAAAGATGTTTTTTATCATTTACATTTTTTATGGTCTTTTTTGCCTTTAAGATATTCACACAAGTTCTTCTACAGCCATAATGATGCATACAACACCTTTTTATGTCTGTGTTTGCAGTCAGATGGGCATCTCTTGGAGAGGACACATGCATTTAAAATGCCTGACAATCTTTTCCTAAGCACTAAAACACAGAATAAAGACACAGTCCATTAAACACACAACTAAGATCCAAGCTGAAAGATGATTAATACTGTGAAAAGATGCATTAGTCAGCTGAACTGCTAAACATAATGCTTTTGAACTGATTAAAACATTTTAAAGAATTATTAGATTTACAGATAATACCTGAATAGATACTCACCGTGTTCAATATATGTTATGAAGCCTAATGTAAATAATACTGCCCCAATGTGGAAGCTTAAACCCTGTGGGCACAGAAATACAATATTGTACTTAAGCTGGAGAAACAATGCAGTCGATGCAAATGAAATAATCAATATAATGACAAATGAACAATAAGCAAAAGTGCACTCACATGTAGCAGGGCGCTTACTGTATATGTCAAGATAATAGCTGTGAAGCTCCCATATTTGAGAGCCTTCCTGAACACATCTTTAAAAAATAAGGTGGAGAATGTGACCCAAATATTTGGAGGTAAAAGAAAATGTCTGCTCTAATTAAAATGCTATCATTTAAGTCTTTTGGGAGGTAAAATACATGTAATTAATTTCGGAGTGTATTAAAACCAATACAACACTATACACAAAATCAAATAACATAATCAAACAAACAAACACGTACAGGTGTTAAGCCAGCGGGACATGGGCAGGTTCCAGGAAGTCACCACTTCAACCATAGACCTGGGAAACTCTACATTTAGAGGCTTTGCTATTGTCAAGTCCCTGAAATAACAGAAATGGCATTAAAAAAAAGAGTGTTTGAGAGATAGAAATGAGGCAAGATCAGGAAAAATTGACTAATTCTGGATTTGCCAGCAAAAGTAAAGGGCAATTATATACTTTCAGTGAGATTAATCATAGTGATGTCAGAAATAACAACTACAAACATTTGTATTACCAAAATAATAATAATAATGATATTTAAAATGAATCTTTTATTAACAATATTTGCACCCTATAATTCATTTTAAAGGTGTTTTTAAATAAAATAAACAGTCTCAAAATTGGTGCTTTAATTGAAACAATATTAAATGATCAGTAAGTCACATCAGTGTCTTCAGAGCCGACTAAAACCATAACTAAACATACTAAACTAAACTTTAAACCTATTTAATTAGACTACCAAATATATGAAAAAAAGGAATTGATCATGAGGCATGTTTGTCACGTTCAGTGACATTTTTGCCACAGGTATGTCCTCTATTTAATTTCTGACACTGACCGTGTTTAAATCTGTATAATTTATACAAACCACTTAAGATTGTCCTTCTCCTCTGTGAAACCAGCACCTGCCAGTGTGGTGGTCGTCTCACCAAGGTAACTCACAAAGTAATTACTGAAATGGAAGGACAGGGTGTTCTCATAGGCCTGTAGCCACCTGATGAGGAGAATCACAAAGCTGAAGGTGATCACAGATCAGAGACATTAAACTACTGAGGTTTAACACTGTGCATTGCCTACCTTTTAATAGAGCCCCTGCATTGAAATACAAAATAAAAAGCATTAATAAACTCAATCCAACATGTATATTTATTTAATAAATAGAAAGAAGCAGATAAAAATAAAAATCAATTTATACAGAAATCTCAATAATGAATCCCAGCAGAATTCATTGTTTTAATTCTTTTTACAAGTAAATTTAGCAGAAGCATGTTTTATGCTTGTATTAATTTGTCTTTATTCCTCATAATTAAAATTTATGTAAATAATATAAATAGGACAATACCTCATCTTTCGTTTCTTGCTGAGGAAAAAATATGAAAACAGATCAGTCAAAAATGAAAAACTAAGCCACAGATAGCAACGCAACAATTATGATTAACACGTTTGATATTAGAAGTAGAAGAATCAATCCATACTTTACATCTCATTGCTCATTGAATAACTACATAATTTTACTCAACTCAAACTTATACTCACTTGCGGAGCAGCTTGCCTCCAAAGACCGGGATGAAATAGGGAAAGAGATAGGGTGCAATACAGTTGGAAATTACCAGACAGAGCTGGCTCTTCACACAGCTGAAGACTGACTTCAAAAACCAGGAGACACTCTGAAAAAGATCATATAGATACGGTAAAGTGCTGGTGGAAGCACCTGTAATGCTCTTAAACCCCCTTAATTCCTATTTGTATTAGAACGAAATTTGAGACTCACAAGATTTCGACTCTCTACCGCATCCATGTAGCTACTGAAACTGATCCAAGGCCCAAAGATGACCGTCCCCACAAAGTAAATGTAGCCCATAAACTCCACTGGAGAGGGAAATTTCTCCACTATGCCTTTGTCCAAATCAAAGGCAAGAGAAACTGCCTTCATAGCCACTACCATCTGGGAACCTACATGACCACAACAAGTATTTCATTTTAAATTTACTCACAATCTAGTATAAGAAACATCTGTACAATCATGGTCTAACGGTCACTGATGCCTGGACTGGTAATAAAACAACATCAAAGACTGACCTCTCATTTTATGCCAGGTTGTTGTATCCATCATATGCAATTCACTAAAATAGAAAGAACAGAATCTTAACACTGTATCTCTGACTCACCAGGTTACTTATGAAAATGTTAACGATTACAAAGGGGGTTATATCTGAATACTTATTTTATTAATATTTACTATTTCTTGTTATAATTTTAAATCTGTATTTAACCTTAAAACGATCTCAAAGTAAAAAGAGGTGCTAAAGTCTGATTTTGTGCTGGCTGTGTTTTAAAATTAAAAATTATAATCTTGATTCAAGAATGAAGAATTTTGAAAGTCTGACAGTAATCAGTGTCGAGTACTGTAATGTTAACCCTGTCTGCTTTAAATGTTAGAAAATGATTAACAGTTGAAAACTTTTGTTAGAAATTTAGAAAAGTAATCAAATGTAATCAGTTACATTACTTTAATAAAACAACTGAAATAGTTAACACTATTTATTACATTTTAAATAGGGTAACTTGTAATCTGTAACCTATTACATTTTCAAAGTAACCTTCCCAACACTGTTGGCAAAATGCAAAAATGAAGAAACAGATGAGTGTGAGAGGATGTATCTACATACCCCAGAAGGAGGTAGATGAGGATCGTGATGGACAGGAAGGGTCCTCGGCTGCTCGAGTGGCGGCACAGGAAGAGGATGAGGTAGCAGAGGAGGCTGAGAAGCACCACCCAAACCATGTGCAGCTCGAAGAACAGGTAAAGAGTATAAAAACCACCTGCCACTGTACTCAGGTGTTTCAAGAAAGAGGGCAGACCTGAGAGAGGACATACAGCAATTTAAAAATATATTATGTTTTATTTTCTTCATGCAACACAAAACAAGTTATTTATAGAAGAATAACATCACACAATATTTGAAGCTGTCCTTACCTATTACATTTTGACAGAATTGTACTTCAGTATTAGACGTAGTTTTATTTTAGAAGAACTGTTACTTTAATTGCATTAAAAGATTACAGTACATGTCATGTGTTGTATAAACCCTCTTACCCAATCTCCACACCAGCCTACACACTAGGCAGATGAGTAACAGCTGCCATACTTGTTCCAGACCGTGCTGGACCGTCGGAAGCAAGCAACCAGATCCCAGTTCCTGGAAGAACTGCTGTTTGCTTAGAGCTCCCATTGCTTTGACTGTTAGACACTGAAACGTAAAATAACAGAAATTAGATGTTGACCTTAAATAATCAAATCAATAATGTCAGTGCATTTGGTCTAAATAATGACAGATGCTATGGGCAAGCCTCAAAGGTAAAGATAAGATCAAGGCTGAATTGAGGTCAGAACATAGTGTTTGCCAAATTAATCTCAGGGTTAATACTGAATCCCATCACAAATATTTGTGATGATTGCAACAGCTTTTAGAAATAGTAATGTTTTTAGGATTCCATTACAGAAATCTATTTTCATCAGGAAGGAAAAGAAAATCATCCTTGTTGGTACTCTGAATATATTTGTTATGATACCTTAATGCTGTGCTGTGTAGACATGCAATGTCCAAATAATCTTACCTCTGCCAGATGTTAAATACCCTCACACTGCAATGCAGACAGCATGCACGGTCTGAACGGCCGAGATGTAAGCTATCTGTGATATCGACGATAGGTGTTTTATGCTCTAAATGAGAATTATATATTAGCTGAAATGTACAATTCGTTACAGAGCGCGACAGCGGAGGAGGAGGAGCGCTTCACCGCCACTATCAACTCACACAGCGATGAACCGCAGCAGGAATAACGTTACGCCTGTCCCTAAAATGTGAAGTTTTGTACACATTCTCTTATATTACTTTGTTCAATTTTAATTTCGAATAAATCTATATAAATTCGACCAGGTTCTAAACGAAATATGGAGAATTATGTCGCGCTTCCAGCACAATCGGTCCAGATGATGCTGGCAACGCGCCTGATGGCTGATTCCCATTGATGCTGTCCGTCGTTCATGATTACAGCTTCCCAAAGGGACATCCGATGACCAATCATCTTCCTGCGCATCTGTGGCTGAACCAATCATATGAAAGGATCAGCACAAAAAGGCGGAGCTTGTGGTCTCACGCTTTGATAGCCTGGGTGCGTGTTCAAATGTGTTAAAAATATATGGAAATGTAATAAATATTCGAAATGTAAGGAGTAAGAATATTTATTTTGAATAAGTTAATATAATTAAATAAAGTTTTCATTTAATTTATTTCTGGGGAACTTTCTTATTTTGTATTGTTTTGTGAGAGTTCCAATTTAATTAACACATAATGAAAAATGTTTCTCCATTTCTCCATCAGCCTACATATGAGGAGTTCATTTGCAAAAACAAATAACTCCGTTTTTAACAATTCTCAAAAATCATGTTTTTTCATTGTGCTTTCCAATTAATCTCAATCAAACTTCAGTTGGGTTATTTTGACTAGGTTAAAAAATAACTTTAAAAAAACAGCTAACTAACACAAGAAAACACAATAAAACATAATAAAAAAACATGATTTTTGAAAATTTGTAAAAATGGAGTTACCTGTTTTTGCAAATTAAGTCTTCATATGTTTTGTATACAAATATGCCCTATTTATATAGATTGGACTTTTATTTTGAAAAAGGTGATAGTTGGTGAGGCGGAAGTAATGCATCAAACAAACATTAAAATCGGAAATTTTGTTGTGAATTTTGTCTCCTTGTTAAGCAGCTATTGAAAATTATCTTAGGAAATCCCTTTTTTACGTTTGTTGATATTTTTTTTTCTAAATAGAAAGGTAAGAGAAGACAGGTAGCTAATTCTTTTTGGCCGTACCGACAGGGACAGGATCTGTCAGACACACTGCGTTCATTCAGTGGGTTAGCAGCTTGCAGAACTATTAAACAGAAGGTTTGAAATTGAAGTTGAGCTTTAAGAAAAAATACGCAGATCATAACTCCTTAAATTACAAGTTGTATGATGGCAGGTTTGCTCTCTACGCAATATAATTCAACACTGAGCAAATTCAAACTGTTAAGGAATAACCCTGCCCTGTCAGTTCTATCGAGCACTCGGCGTAAATACAGCAGTAAGGATGGAGCTGGGATTGAGTATTTACACAAAAGTGTCGTCCCGACCATGCACTACCAGAAGAGTTTACCAAGGTAGGAGAATGGCATACAATCACAGACATGATATAAAAATAACGTCATAGAATTCATTTTGCTGTGCTTTGATATTACATCTTTGATGTTGAATCTGATTTTAGCTGGAAATACCATTATTATTATTTTTGTCTACGACAGTTTTAGGTCATATTAGAGAATGTAGGTGAAAGTGCAAAGTCTACGCTTAGGTTGCAAGGGGGATGGGGACACGGTGTCACACGTAAATATACCCCCTTGCCTTAAATTTAGTTCCCTCACTATTGTTCCGTGGTAAACTGTAGAGGAAGATTTACATTCAAGCAATCTAAAATAGAATAAAATGTAATAATCTTAGATTAAAAATGTAATCTAATTGTCTTTGGTTTGTGATGCTGTGTATACTACCACCTAAAAGCTTTTAAATGTTTTTGAAAAAAGTCTGAAATACAGTAAAAACAGGAATATTGTGAAATATTATTACAATTTAATCTAATATATATATTTTAAATATATTTAAAAATGGTGCTGGTGAAAGCAAAGCTGAATTTTCAGAATCATTTCTCCAGTCTTCTTCAGTGTCACATGATCCTTCAGAAATCATTCTAATATGCTGCTTTGGTGTTGATGAAACTAACATCAATATTGAAAACATATTTTTATGAAAATGTGATACATTTTTAGGGTTATTTGATAAATAGAACGTTCACAAGAACAGCATTTATTTGAAATAGAAATCTTTTATGTTTTATAAATGTCTTTACTGTTACTTTAGATTAATTTATTGCATCTTTGCTAAATAAAACACTTAATTTCTTTAAAAAAACTTACTGACCCCAAACTTTTGAATTGTAGTGTACATGCACTAACATTGTTAAAAATCATTATTTAAATAAAATCAGTAAATAATTATACCATGTAAAACATCTCACAATAATAATTATAAGAGTTATAAATTTTAATGGATATGTATCCCAAAATATATCAATTTTACATGTTCTTTATAGATTACCAGTCCCAAAATTGGAAGATACAATACGGAGGTATCTGGCAGCTCAAAGACCCCTGCTGAATGATGAACAGTACAGGTAAGCCAAAAGTATCTATATCAATTTATTCATTTCATTTTCTAATTATCCTTTAATGTTTTAACATTTTTCTGTCTACTTCTGCTCCCTTGAAATCCATCAGTAATACAGAAAAAGTAGTAAATGATTTCCAGAGTGGTGTAGGCAAGCAGTTACATGAAGAACTTGTGGCCTTAGACAAAAACAACAAGCACACCAGCTATATATCAGGTAGGAGATGTAGTAATAGAAATAACAATTGAATATTATTAGTTTTAATTGTAACATCATTAATGAATTTCTCCCATTTGCGTTGCAGCTCCATGGTTTGACATGTACTTGTCTGCTCGGGAGTCTGTTGTACTCAACTTCAACCCCTTCATGTCCTTTAACCCTGACCCCAAACCCGAGTACAATGACCAGCTTGTGCGAGCCACCAACATGGTGTGCTCTGCCGTCCGGTTCATGAAAACCCTTCGTGCTGGTCTACTCGAGCCAGAGGTGTTTCATCTAAACCCTGCCAAGAGTGACACCGATAGTTTCAAGAGGTTGATCCGATGGGTCCCCCCCTCTATCTCATGGTTTGGAGCCTACATGGTGAACGCCTATCCTCTAGATATGTCCCAATACTTCCGCCTCTTCAACTCCACACGTATACCCAAGTACAAGCGCGACGAGCTCCTCACAGACGACAAGGGCCGCCACCTGCTCATAGTAAGGCGAGGCAACCTATATGTGTTTGATGCTCTAGATCGGGACGGCAACCTGATAAAGCCTGCCGAGGTGCAAGCTCATTTGAAATGCATCCTATCAGACCCCACACAAGCTCCTTCGTTCCCCTTGGGCGTTCTAACCAGTGAGAATAGAGACATCTGGGCAGGGTTAAGACAGAAACTACTGGATGCTGGAAATGGAGAAGCTCTGCATTTAGTAGACAGTGCTTTGTTCTGCCTCTGCCTGGATGAGGAGGTGATGAGAGACCATATTCACATTTCTCACAACATGCTTCATGGAGACGGCTGCAACCGCTGGTACGACAAGTCCTTCAGTATCATCTTGGCTAAAGACGGACAGGCGGCCATCAATTTTGAGCACTCTTGGGGTGACGGCGTGGCCGTTCTTCGCTTCCAGAATGAGGTCTTCAAGGACACCACGGAGAAGCCTTTGGTCGGGCCTGGATCCCAGCCTGCAGCGGTGGACTCTTCCTCTGCGGTGCGCCGATTAGAGTTTAAACTCACTGATGAGTTAAAAGCTGGAATCACAAAAGCAAAAGAGAACTTCCAGGCCGCCGTGTCAAAGCTCACCATCGACGCCATGGAGTTCAAGAAAGGTGGAAAGGAGCAACTTAAGAAGAAGAAGCTCAGTTCAGATGCCATCGCTCAGCTGGCTTTCCAGATGGGCTTCCTACGGCAATATGGCCAGATGGTCGCCACATATGAGTCGTGTAGCACTGCAGCCTTTAAACATGGGCGTACAGAAACCATCCGTCCCGCTACCATCCACACAAAGCACTGTGCCAAGGCATTCATTGAGCAGCCTGGACAGCACACTGTGGAGCAGTTACAGGGGCTGTTGAATGAATGCTCCAAATACCATGGGCAACTCACTAAAGAGGCAGCAATGGGTTAGTGCATATTCATAAGGTGTCTTGTCATTCTAGGGGGGAAAAACTGATGTTTATCTTAGCTAGACATCTTTTTTAATCAGTATTGAGCAAGAAAAAAGGGTCAGTTTGCCTAAAAATGGCAATTCTGTCATATACTTATTGTCAGGTTGTTCCAAACTGGTATGACTTACTTTTATTCTGTGGATCACAAAAGAAGATATTTTTAAAAATGTTTAAACTTTTTTTTGTCCATATAATGAGAGTCATTGTGGTCCTAAACAGCATTAGACCCCACTGATTGTCATTGTATGGACAAAAAAAACTTTTCAAACTAAGTCAAACATGAGGGTGATGACAGAATTTCCATCCTTTTACTTTTTTGGGGGAGGGTGGGCATCAAATTAGATCTTTAGTTCACTCTCAACTTGTGTATTTCATCATTGTCCTATTTTTTGTGCATTTTCATCTAGGTCAAGGATTTGATCGCCATCTCTTTGCCATGCGCTACCTGGCTAATTCAAAAGGAATGGCCCTGCACAGTCTCTACCAGGATCCAGCATATGCTGCCATAAACCACAACATTCTCTCCACCAGTACTCTTACCAGCCCCGCGGTCAGTCTGGGCGGATTTGCTCCTGTGGTGCCTGACGGTTTCGGAGTGGGCTATGGTGTCCATGATGAATGGATCGGGTGCAATGTGTCCAGCTACCCTGCCAGAAATGTTCACGAGTTCCTTAAGTGTGTTCACAAGTCCTTGGAAGACATTTTTACAGTACTTGATGGAAAACCCATTAATTGAAAGTGCACTTAATGTGTTAATTAGTTCAGTGAAGCACTTGGTAGGTGGAGTAGTCTGGATTTAGAGCATTTATGTTTTACTTTTGTTAGATAAGGACTCAAGTGTATCATTGTAACATGATTTTCATTAAAGGCTAAAAGGTAGAAGTAATAAGCTTTGCACTGTGTGGATAGACAACTGTGACTGCTTGGTATTGAACTCATGCTGAAATAATTGATCCAGAAGTAAAACTTATTAATTGGATTGGGTAAATCTGTGAAATGCTGATGTCCTGACATGTATTGTATTTGAAATATTTGCAGTGTATTCCCCCCAGGTTCAACAGGCAGCTTTAATCTACCTATACTTTCAATGGTCAATCATCTTTGACTCAATGCAACATGAATACAATGTACTTCCATACACTGCAAAATTCTGCATTGTTTTATGTACAATAATTGAAAGACCTGTCCTGTGCCTTATAAGATGTAAGAACATGGATAACTATGAATACTGATTGTAAATATTGTAACAATCTTAATTAAAAAATAATAAAATACAATATTTAATATCTCATTGAAAAATGTGTACATTTGCGAGGTTTGGTTTCCACAAAAATATTAAGCAACAACTGTTTCCAACATTGACAAGAAATGTTTCATGTGACACTGAAGACTAGAAATTTAGCAGTGCCAATACAGGAATAAATTACATTTGAAGATATTAAATTATTTTAGAATAATATTCTTAAAGAATTTTTGATTTAAAAAATCATCCTTGGTGGCCATAAGAGACGTTCAAAAAGAGTAAAAAGTCTTCACCAACCCCAAACTGTAAACCAGTAGTGTACATATTGTACATTCTATTTGAAAGTACAGGTGCATCTCAATAAATTAGAATGTCGTGAAAAGTTCATTTTTTCTTGTAACTTATTTCAAAAAGTGAAACTTTCATATATTTTAGATTCATTACATGTAAAGTAAAACATTTCAAGTTTTTTTGTTTTAATTTTGATGAATGGAGAAGACTCCTGACTTGGCAATGATCCAGAAGACGAACATTGACACCCTCCTCAAAGAGGGTAAGTCACAGAAGGTGCCAAAAGCTGGTTCAATGACCATGGTGTTACTGTGCTTGATTGGCCAGCAAACTCGCCTGACCTGAACCCCATAGAGAATCTATGGGGTATTGTCAAGAGGAAGATGAGAGACACCAGACCCAACAATGCAGATGACCTGAAGGCCACTGTCAAAGAAACCTGGGCTTCCATACCACCTCAGCAGTGCCACAAACTGATCACCTCCATGCCACGCCGAATTGAGGCAGTAATTAAAGCAAAATGAGCCCCTACCAAGTATTGAGTACATATACAGTAAATAAACATACTTTCCAGAAGGCCAACAATTCACTAAAAATGTTTATTTTATTGGTCTCATGAAGTATTCTAATTTGTTGAAATAGTGAATTGGTGGGTTTTTGTTAAATGTGAGCCTAAATCACAATTAAAAGAACCAAAGACTTAAACTACTTCAGTTTGTGTGCATTTAATTTATTTGATACACAAGTTTCACAATTTGAGTTGAATTACTGAAATAAATGAATTTTTTAAAATAAATAAAAAAACTTTTCCACAACATTCTAATTTATTGAGATGCACCTTCACCTATTTGGTGTGTAAATATTGATATCACATTAAGGTTTTGAAAAGATATTTTGCAGCTTAAAAGGTTTTGAAATGGAAAGTGAAGCAAATCAACAGTTGAACAAGTTTTTATTTAAAAAAGAAAAAAAAAAAAAGAAAAACCACCAAGCAATATACAAATGTTGAAAATAGCTCAAACAATAATTAAAATATGACTTTCAACCAGAATAAAAGCAACTGGGTAGTTAGATGGGCTTGATTTTGAAGTGGAGGCCGATGAGACTGAATACAAGGCATTTGAGATCCTGGACCAGGTAGTAGAAAACTCTGAGTCCTTCGGGGTCCCTGAAGAGCAAGAACACAAATGTTACCACTCTTATAATACAATGAACACACAGTGAAACTGCAGAGTGCTGCATTGCTTGAGAGTAGTAATAGGATAGCAAAAGATTGCATGACAACACTGAATAAATGAAGCAAAAAAGAACTACATTACAGTAAATCATTTATCAGATACTTTTATCTTAAGTGATTTACAAATAAGATGCATCACAAGCAATTTATCATACAAGAGTCAATGATACTTGTGGTACTGTAACGCCAGGTTTCAAGAATGAGACAGTAGTGTGAAAAAGCAGTGAAACAGAGAGAACAAGAACTAAAAAAAAAAAAATCCATCTATGAAATATGCTTACTTGGACTGGTTGACGTCAATTAAAGATCCAATTTTGGAAGTTGTGAATGAAATGTGTTCATCACCGATGACGATCTCCAGTTCCTATAAAGCACAAAGAAGAGCAATTATGATCCGGAGTATAACAAACCCCATGGTGACCAGAGCAAGGGTAAAATAAATACAAAAATAAAAGCAAAAAATATATATTACAAACCTGTCGCCCGACTCTGTCTGGAGGAGGCCACAAGGCATCGTCTTCTTTTGTGATCTCACTGTCATCAATGATTCTCTTCAACTCTTCCATCACGCTTTTATGAACATAAGCCTGAAAGAGGGGAAATATCTCATAAGCTTACTGACCTCATATTGCATGTATGTGACGTCATCACGCAGCTGACTTTACCTCTTTTCGGATCATGACGTCGTTCTTGTAGTTACTGTTGTTTGCATATCTCAGTTTGCCTGGATGAATACAAAATGATCCATAAAAATTACAGGAAAGCTACTTATGAGAATATTCAACAGTCACTGAATTATTATATCATAAAAACAACAATTTCTTAATAGAAATATTATTTATCAAGTTAAATAACTTAAGATATTAAAGTGGCCGTTTTAAGCAATTCAGACGTTAGCTAACTTAACATGTTAATTTGTTTCTACACAAACAGCCCCTTTACTTCACAATTACTAAACAAATTAACCAGTAATTAAAGTTCAAACAGCTTTAGAAAAACGTTTCGGCCTAGTAAAAAGGCAAGCACAGATATCAATAGAAAGGCTGTTAGCATATTAGCAAGCTAAGTTGGCGCCTGACTTACCGTCTGGTCTGAATTCAAATTCCAGAAATTCGTGGCCGAATTTACCTTTATGGCCCACATAGTACCTCAAATAAAAGTCACTCGTGGACATATCTGTGCACGATATTTAAGTAAAGGGCCTATATATCTAAATCACCGCACGAACACTCTTCTTCAATGAGTCGCTTGAGAAACGAACAATATGGAATCGCATGCGTACTGCGGGTCGCGGTGTGACGTCAGACACCGGTCGCACAATAATGATGCTGCAACTAGGCCTAGCAAAGCAGCACATCCTCCCTGAAACCTGTTTTGCGTTGTTGTATGCTTTCATGTTATCTTTGTTCTAATCTAAACCATTGTGTAATTCTGTCCAGCTTGCAATAAAGTTCTTAAAAGAGAGGGATTTACTCTTTAAAGTTTTTTTTTTCTGATGCAAGCAAATGTGATTACAGCACTCAGACAGACATGAGGAGTACAAAAACTTTTATTTAACTAAGCTTTGCAGTCAATCACTTTGTTATACAACTTTCTGCAATTCTTTACACATGTACATGATGATACAGTTATCATGGATTTATTAAACCACAGAAACACTTAAAAAACAAAAAAAGCCAATCCCCAGCTTCAAGAGTAACAGTTGAAGATAAAGTGTTATTATTAATATTCATTGCAGTGTCACAGAAATGCTGTTTTAAAGCCTTGCAACTGTAGTTTGTTTGGTCCAACAACACAAGCATGCAACCTTTTCTGATTTTAATACAGTTTTGGCTTTCTTTGCATTTTGCACCTCTTTTGCAAGCACCAAAACTCAAAGGCATCAATAATTGAACATACATCATGCAGAACACCATCTTTTTGAAATCCCCTCAAAGCCACCCCTCTTTGCAACAAGACAATCTGTTCCAGTCTAGGATTTCTAATATCAACATAAATGCATAAAGATTGTCACGTATTCTGGTAAAATCAATATTTGCTAAATAATTACAGACATTAGTGTGGGAGTCAAACTAATTGATTGCACTTTAAACAACACCAACAGCTTAAATCTTTGGAATCCCACAAATTTCAATAAAAACAATGTACTGTATTTGCATCATTTTCAGTCAAGTAGGATTACACACTGGGTGTGCAAGTTGGTAAGATAGAGATGATAAGTTATGAAATCATGGTTTTGAACTGTGTGATTGTGTGAAAAAAATAGTTTGTAATGTGTACTGCATTTTAAAAGCTGGTGTTTAAATCTGTGCTAATATATCAAAACCCTTTAATGAGAGGTATGAATATCTTCAACATATGTGTTCGACAGCCTGGATGTTTGAGTAACCAAGTGTTGTTTAGAAAAGTAATATTTACAATATTTACCTGATGTAACATTGAAGGGAATTCGACATGAAAATAAAATAATTTTAAAATGAATCTATGAACATACTTATTGAATCACACATTTAATACCAAATGAAACCAAGGACCAGCCGTCAACAGATTTATGATAACAGCCCAGGGGTAAGAATGCCTTTGATAACCAAATAAATATTCAAGTCACAAAATTATTTTTTTTCATCTGGCCCAGGTATAAATAATGACGACTCTGATGAAATCTAAATGGCATTATCCTTGAAAAAAATCGTATTCAATCAAATAAATAATCACATCATTTAATAATTGATCATTTATAAAAAAAAATGACATAGGATAGTAAATGAGTCTCCCTGTATCATAGCAGCAATGCGAATGAAGCCAACCAGAAAATAAAATATAGCGATATTACAAACAATGTTAAATAATAAAAATGTGTATATCAATGGTTAACCAATTTTAAGTTAAAGATTTCAAGATCAAAGGGAAGATATATGGGGTCATTTTACAGTCAGGCTCAAGTTTAAAGGTTGAATTGTTCAGTTTCACATCCCTGAATGATTTCAGAGTGCCTTAAATGGCTTCTCTCTGGCTCTAAGATGCAGGAAAACTGAGCTTCAAGGGAAAATATGTATTGCATATGGAAATTACACGGCTCAGACTACAAAAACATCTGTTGAAGAAAACTAAATGAACTCTTTGGTGAGTTTTGTCAAAGACTTACCAAAGTGGCATCATGGGGTATATTTTAAGTCACAACTCTAGTGAAATAATGGGTTTAAAAAAAAATACAAAAACATTGCAAAGGATGATAAGATGAAGTTACTCTGAGAATTCATTTCAAGTAAGCATCTCCATTTGTCTAAATGCCTTGCACAAGTCTAATTAAACGGAGTGTCAAATTGCATTGTTAGAGTCAAGGGTACAGTGCATAGTATATGAACATAGATCTCTTGACAAATAGATCACTATTAGTTTATGTTAACACTCCACAGCAATGCTGCACAATCAACCACTGGGCTTTGTTTTAAAGCACATGACCATGTTTAATGAGGATCATATGGCATCTCCATAAATACTCTAGAAGTACAAGGTTTGTAATTCAGAACAGAGTATGAATATGTACAACAAACTTAGTTCTGCTTAATTAGCCAGATTAGCACCCTTTCTATTTTAGAGGTGTGGTCTCTGATGTCTTCTGTATAGACGTCTCATTCCTTTTAGGACAAAAGTGAGTTATTGTTTTCATTTGTAGTAACTACACCCTGAGAGGCCTGTTGTGACGTAGCAACACTGCCTGAATTGTTCAAGTGAAAAGGAGGAATAAATGTTTATCCTTCTGCAAGAAACACTGATCATAAAGGGACATCATATAAATAATGCCAGAATACTAAAAACTTATTCCATAACTGTCAACCAAAAAGAAAAAAGAATGGATTTTAAAACAACTGTTTTTGGACTCTATCCAGTGAAGAGGTTCTTTAAATAAATACATTTGCAAATGTAGTCCTTTCTGATAGGAAAAAATGATCAGAGGTAAAAATAATAATAATCTTAAAAATATATATTCAATCCTCATTACCATGGAGTCATGTAACATTTAATTATCTGCATCCCCACTTTTAGTCAACAAACATACTCTTAAAGAAGTAGTACAAAAAATAAAATAAAAATGCTAAAATAAATAGAGGAAATATCCATTTTGACCTTTAACAATCCCAGAACTAGAAATTCCATTTATCTTTCTAACTCCTAAAACATCAAATGTAGCCAGTCCAAAAACAAAAAGGAAGCAGAATGAAATAAAAGGCAGTTTTTGAAATTCTTGAATTTTTTCTTTTTGTCTTAAACAGTGTTGGCTAATTAACAGAATGCACAAGCAATCCTTCTTTTCTCTTGCATCCATCCTTCACACATTTATTCTCTCCTGCGTTCCCAGACGTCCTGATGGAGGGCTGGTCAATGCGGCCTGCTGCTGGACTCTGAGGGATGCCGTTTACGAGGCATGTTGTGGCCATTGAGGTATCCGTTCAAGCGTTTGGTCAAACCACCATTTAGAATATCCTGAATGTGTTGCACTATCAAATTAATGGCAACTAGAGAGAGAGAAATAAACACGGAAGAACAAAAATCATGTAAAGTTGTCTTACAAGTCTTTGTTTAGTAAATACTTTTTCAGGGCAGGTTTAGCACTAGTTTCACACGCCTGGTTTTATAGTTAAAGATTCAGTAGTACTATAAGTAGGGAAGAGACTAAACATGCTGGAATGCTCACGATATCAAGACTAGAAGTGCGGCCTTGCTTGGCACCTTCAAAACTTTTCTATTTTCAAAACAATGTATGTATATCATAAACTGTTCCAAAACATTTCTTCTCTCTTCCATGGTAAAGTCTAACACATTTGGATAAACATTTAAAATCTCACCCAGATTATCAGCTCCCCTTGGAATGATCACATCAGCATACTTTTTTGTCTGAAAGTAAAACAGATTTTTTTTTAAATTAAAAGCCCTGAGGAAAAAAGAATAACAAGTCAAGATGATGATCAACAACATTTCCAATGGGCAAATATTTCACCACCTGCTGTTTCTTGACAAAATGCCAGGAACATGTTCTCTTGCAAACTGAAAGACTAATATCGGCTCTGCATTTTAATAACAGTGTTTAATAACAGTCAATAAATGGTCCTTATATATATTCTATATATTTAAATTTATATAAAAAATAAAAGGACCATTTATAATATATTTGCCAAACAGCACAACAGAGAAATTGACATGGAAAAACCACATCCAGTCGTTTTACAACTTTTTCAGTACTTAGTTTTACTAAACAAAATATTTGTACCAAGTTAAATTGTATCAGTGCTGTTCATAATAATGAAAGTGTAAGAATTTGCACGTTCAAAAGTCTGAGGTCAGTACGATTATCTTTTCAAAAAATTATTTAGCAAGGATGCATTAAATCAAAATTGACAGTACAGATATATAAGGCATTACAAAATATTTCCATTTCAAATAAATGCTGTTCATTTATATTCATCACAGAATCCGCAAATTAGAATGATTTATAAAGGATCAAATGAAGACTGGAGTTATGGTTGTTGAAAATTCAGCTTGTGTATTATATAAAAAGAAAAAAACAACACAGATCATATATGGTAGAAAAGGGTAAAACTCACTGGCAGACAGAACTCCTCAAAGGCAGGCTTAACAAATGTTATGTATTGGCTTAGCACTTGCTCTAGGTCACGACCTCTCTCACTGATGTCTCTCAGGACTATGAGCAGAGGGGAATGACATGACATGAATCAAATTGCACTGAAATAAATAATCCTATCACTCCCACTTATGAATTCTGAATATTTGTTGAGATGCTTTGATGAAGTTAACACACACCTCTGCGTGACAGACGTGTATCTGCATCCGTATCCACAAACAGCTTCATTTGAAACAGATCTCGGATTTCTTGCGAATAAAACATAAGAATGCCTTCAAATAAAACTACATCTGCTGGATAAACAGTGACCGTCTCTTCTTTCCTGCGAAAGGTAAGGAAAACAAAAGTGTATCAGGATTCAGGAAATACCTGAACAAACAGATCACATAACATAAATCAAGATAAAGCTTGTTTGAAACCCTGTACGCTCAAGTAGCATGTAAGCAAATCAACAGCAGTTACATTCTGGCCTGCTTTCCTGCAGTCGCTGAATATGGGCTCCACAATAAATATGTGCTGCTTACACACTGCTTTTGTGTGTGGTTTGAAACTTGAATAAATACAAAGATATCCACACATAGAAACAATGCAATGATAGTAAGTTAAAGGGATCGTTCACCCAGAAATGAAAACTACTCACCCTCATGTCGTTCCAAACCCATATAACTTTAGTTCATCTTCAAAACACAAATTAAGATATTTTTAACGAAAACTGAGAGGTTTCCGTCCCTCCTTAAAAAAAAAAAAAACATCCAGGTAACCAAAACTGGTTGAACAGATGAGCGATGAACATTTAATTTAGTCTGTTTGTGTTTTGAAGATTAGTCTTATGGGTTTGGAATGACATGATGGTGAGTAAACGATGGGAGAATGTTCATTTTTTGCTGAACTATTCCTTTAGATTATTCAAAATGTTGTCTGAACAGACCTTGAGTGGGTAACAAAGTCGTAGACGGGAATCTGGACAGTTCTTCCCTCCATGATATCACAAAGGGTTTTGACTATCAACTCATTATCAAATGCATCTGTGGGACACAGTAAAAGAGGATCAGACAGACAGCACAGAATTTGTTCTAAGGTTTCTTGATCCACAGGATGTGGGAAATCAAGAACAAGCAAAAAGGTGATAAGCCACTTGTGCTGCTCCAGAATGAGTATGTGTGTGTGAGGGTGGCTGAGTCAGGCAAACACTCACTCCGACACACACACACACACACACACACAAAGAGCTGCCAAAGTATACAGACTGCATCAACGGTCATGGTCTGAGCTGTATTCTGCTCATAATAACACTGCAATAGGCAGGGGTGTTTGGCAATACAAAAGCACACATTAAGAACTATAAATCAGGTCAATAACAAAAAAAAAAATTATCTAATTAAAAAATAAATTATATCAACATAAACATGAGCACTTTATGTTACTTTATGAGACTTTTACCTGGGTGGTCAAAGTTAAATTGCCCTTTTAGAGCCTTGGTCTTCTGTTCAGAGGTCAGTACCCTGTAGAAACTATCCTGACTGAGGATGGCCACCTGCCTCTGATGATGGTCGATCTTATTCTGGCCAAGAAGCTCCATGATCTTCCCACAAACTGATGACTGAAAAAAAAAAAAAAAAAAAAAAAAAAATGCTCTAAAAGCAAGTTCCAGCAAGTAATCTCAATTCAAACTGTGAAATAATGACAAAATGGGCGATGATTTAAGGTCAAGTGTATAATTTCTGTGGGTGGCATACTCAGGTTGGGAACCAAAGCTGATCCTTATTTTAAAAAAATAAAAAATACCAGATTTGAATGATTTTCAGGGCATCTGGTTCTGTTCAGGTGCGTCTTAAACGTTTAAAACATTACATGCATTCTGTGCTTTTTGTTTTTAGTTTGTTCCAAAAGTTTTATGTAAAGTCATTTATGAAATGTAAGAAATTCAGTTTGCAACACATCAGTTGGATTAATCTAACACACTTACTGATCCACACATCATCAATTTCATCATGACAAAGAATGAACCAAGCACTTATAGTTTTATGCTGAACAATACTAGTATGCTATTTAACCACATAGAGCTATGTTGAGTATTGTCAATGGTGCTTTATAAAAAAATAAATAAAGAATGACAAAATGACATACGTAAAATACAAATATCACTAAAAATGTCTGAAAGACTCCTTTTAGTCAAAATGACACCTCCCCCACTCGAGGCATAAACACAGAACTTTACATAACAGAACTGGCTCTGTGACTGTACAAAATGACTTAGATACTGTCTTCTGTGTCTCCTCCATCTCTAAACGCCTTGTTTCACAGTTACAAAAAATATGCCTATTAAAAAACAAAACAAAGAACAAGGAGTACTCACACAGGTGACACAGCTTGTACAAAAAACCCACAAACCATGAGCAGTTATGAAGAACATAAGCAGGTGCTTGCTCACATTGTCACGGAGAGATTTCTGCTTCTCTCTGCAGCTCAACAATGTCTGATACATTGACTTCCTTCATAAAACTGACATATTTTCCAAAATACACCCTCAATACTGTAATAGCTGACCAATATGGAGGACGGAGGCACACCCTGATGAGAGAGAAACTGCACTAAAATGCACAAGGTCTATGGTGTACCTTATAGCTGACCCAATCATGATGATATGACAAATATTAATACTTTAGCACAGAAAGAATTCCTATACAAAGTCCAAAAAAACTGAATAAACTTACTGTCACAATCACTTGATGTATGATACATAAACAGACTAGTAAAAGCTACTATAATGGAAGAATATCTCCACAAATCAACACTGAAAACCACATGCGATGAGTTCAGATCATGTTAAGAGTCAACCACATGCCAATAAAGAGCTGAGCACAAGACAGGCCACAGTGCAGGGATTTGCAACTGAATCCTGCAGAATCTGATGAAACCCTGCTGTATCTAACCTATGTGTGTGCTTAAATGTCTTACAAAGCTTTCCTTCACCAGCTGCATTGCTGCCTGCCAGTCGCTCAATCCATTTAAAGCATAATCCACAAATAGTCCAAACTGTCCCAGACCCTTATAAGAAGCTACACACATACACACCAAGCATATGTTAAGCAAAAACAACCAGTGGTTTGCTTCAAGGCCTGTAATATTTCTCGAAACAAAGCATTTCTCACTTAAGAATTACGGAAATAATACTGTCACAGCCCAAATACAAGGATTGCATGAAGTTTCTGTTGCATATAGTTCTTACATGCTCCACAATAATGTATAACAGCCAAAAAACAAAACAAAACGATGCTTTTATAATACCTGCACCAGGTTTTACACAAAGTTACACCAATTTGACATATCAGGTCCTTAAACCATAATGACGGTGACACTCAACCACATATTTAAATATAATGGTGCACTTTTAGTTAACACCAAGTCACCAACTGATGTGCAAGTCAAATGGACTAGCAGCATGTTCAACAATGAACAGTAAAGCAGTATTTTGCATGATTTACTGGTAACACTTTACTATAAAGTCCCATTTATTAATATTAGATAACTTCATTAGTCAACATGAATTAGCAATAATTCTAAAGCATTTATTATGTAAATGTTATTTACTAATGCTACTAAAACTGTATCTGTTAATATTATTTAATGGACCTGAGCTGACATGAACAGCTGTATTTTTTAAATAATATTAACTGAAATTAATAAGTACTGTAAAAATGAATTGCTCATTGTTAGTTAATTTTAGTTAATATTTTGACTAATAGGACCTTATTGTAAAGTGTTACCAATTTATTCATGTCGCAATGCATGCTGAGAAGAACTAGAGTGCATTTCAACTTGGTTCAATTTACACTGGCTTCACCAAAACAAACTAATTCATGTTATATAATAATTACATATTTTTTCACTGTCCTAAAGCCTTGCAGAAAGCAAGAAATAAAATAAAAAAAAAGAGCGCTCAAACACCTCTTTGATATTTGTTGGTACAGTCTGTGCCCAAGATCTATCAACCTCCAGCCAAAGTAACCACTAATCCTGTTCACATGCTAAATGACCTACAGGCATAGAAAGACAATCATTTACCTTTGAATCATCAGGAGGATGCTGAGAGAGCTGTAAAATATAACAGCCAACAGCAGGAAGGAGGAAGAAACCATTGTCCCCAGTAGTGAGTGATCTGCCTGTGAGAGAGTCCGTGACCTAGCCTGGCCTGTCACCGGCCGCTAAACTAACCTTGCAGGACAGCCAAAAAACAGCTTCTGCTGTTGCTGACTAAACATTCCCCTGATTAATTCCCAAGTATTTTTGTGTACCCAACAAGCTAAGCTGCCGTTTAGAAAAATATAATGCGAATGCTACCTAAAGTGCACCTAGTGGGTTGGGTTGTGATGTATGTTATCAACTCAAAAGTGTTTCTGGCTGCATTAAACTTAGAAAGGAAACACTTGCTTCAATTATCTGCTTTGGTTGAGCAGATTCAGGATGTAAACAAACTGGTGTCCTTAAACAGCACACCGAGAGCATAACATATTAGCACTGGACAAAACATTGAGTGTCTACAGGCCCACAGGAATGATAACATACTGCTTGAGAAAGACTACTCAAAGCATTTTCACAGAGAAACTAGATAACACGTTTCTTCCAAGCAATGTGGTAGAGAGAGAAACCCGCACACCTGACAGCTGGGAGATATAGCAGTCATAACATAAGCAAACAAGATAAGCAAACGGAAACAGAAAGGAACAGACAAATTATGTACAGAGACATTTTAAATAATGACTAAACAGAGTGGTCAGTAAAACATAAACTGAAAGCTTAAAAGGCAATAGTATTGCACATGATGACTTCAACTTTATCATAATTGGCCTTTCCAGCAACTATGGCCAATAATAACAAACATAATAAATAATATTTCTTAATTTTTTTTATATTTGTAGTAATATATATATATATATATATATATATATATATATGTGTGTGTGTGTCATAAAAATAACAAACAATAAATATATTTTAAAACATAAAATGTGATATTAAATATTATTAAATATATAAATATTAAAATAATAATAAAAAAAATGTTGTTACCAGGTATGGCGTAACTTTACTTTTCAGTATATTTTTAACAGTACACTATTTATTTCCCCACTCTAAATAAACTACACAACTATATAATCTATAAATATTTCAATAACAACTAAAAACAGGCAAATCAAAAACAGGCTTCACTGAAGGAGCCGTCTTGACGCATCACTGCGTAAGCACGCACGCCGCGTTTACGCACGTAAATGAGGTAAGATGTGACACATTCGCTGTGCCGCTGACCCCAATAACGTTAACCAACAAAAGCTCCGCGATTACTCCTCTTTATCGTCAAAATTTCGTAGTGATTCGGGTTTAACGCTTAACACAAACATATAAACTTTTATCTCGTTCTCTGATATCATCTCACACCGTTAACTCATGAAACAAAGAGACCGTTCTTTGTGCTTGTATGATAACTGTTATCCTAGCAGACACTAGACATCCTCCGGCGCGGACACGCTTTTATCCACGTATAACCGCGAAGTTACACTTTCCTCACAACACGGTGTATACTTAGCTAAAGTAAAACAGTAATTAGGGTGTTCGAGCGCTGATGGGATTTTAATGAATCTGATGGAATGTCAGTGATTGTGGAGATTTACCCGGCGCAAGTATCGTGCAACAAAAGACCTCCTCGACACAACAGCGCCGGATCCATAACAATTCTGTTACTTTTCGCAAATGGATTAAACTGGATTTAGGGCATTTTTGATAAATAATATTGATTAAATGCTTATTAATAAGTTGGTGAGTCCACCATAGTGCATGGCGACGGTGTGTGGGAGCTGTCTGTATCAGGAAAATTACCAACATCCTTGTTTTTAAGGGACACATACTAACATATTCTTACTGTATGTGTATACCAGTTTTGAAAATACTATGCCTATTTATTAGTTTTGTTCCATCTAAATTATTAAACTTGATTTAAAATAATTAAATTAGTCAATTAGATCACCCCTTAAATGCTAAAAGTCTGTATGTCCGTTTTACATCGGACATGTCAAACCATCTCGGGGAATAAAATAAATGTGCACATTGATGATTCCATGACAATGAGCCACGCGGTCAGTGTGCGCTCGTCTCATCTCTACAAACATAAAAACAAACGATAACTAAAATTCATGTTAGGGAAAGCAGAATGCCAACCTTGCCGCTGGCAGTGCCGCCGGCTACCCCGATGAGGAAAGGTTGCCTGACAACATGCTCATTTTCGGCTTGATTGTCCAACTTGCTGTCGCTGTCTCCTGCCATGCTGTCAGTGCGCACACTCAGCTCTGTACTGATTTCACCACGGCAAGCAGCGGCGCTCCTCCTCCCCTTCCTTTCAGTTGTGTCTAACCTTTTCCTTTGGAGCGTTTGTGTGCGGTTACATTTGTTTGTAGGAATTAATAGAGCTCTGCATCTAGCTGACGACACATTTCCGTAGAGATCAAATTGAATCCTTATGTAAGAAAGTATGAAACATCAACCTAAAATTCGAATATATACACTGCCGCACAAAAGTAAGATTTTTAATGTTTTTTAAGGGAGATTCTTCTGCTCATCATGGCTGTATTTATTCGATCAAAAATACAGAAAAAAACAGTAATATTGTGAAATCTTATTGTAATTTCTAATATTGGTTTCCTATTTTAATATACTTTAAAATAGAATTTATTTCTGTGAGGCAGCGCTGAATTTTCAGCATCATTCCTCCAGTCTTCAGTGTCACATGATCTTCAGAAATCATTCTGATTTATTATGTGCTGAAACTGTTGTGCTGCTTCATATTGTTTTTTTTTTGGAACTTGATGCATTTTTCTTTGATTCTTTGATGAATACAAAGTTAAAAAGAGCAACATTTGTTCAAAATAGAAATCTTTTCTAACATTATAAGTCTTTACTATTACTTTTTATTCATTTAACACATCCCTCCTGAATAAAAGTATTAATTTCTTTAAAGAAAGAAAGAAAAAATGTACTGCATTGTATATTGTAACACAACATTTCTTTTTTTAAATAAATGCTGTTCTTTTTAACTTTTTATTAATCAGAGAATCCTAAAAAAAATCACAGGTCGCAAAAAAATATGAAGCAGCACAACGGTTTCCAGCATTGATTATAAATCAGCATATTAGAATGATTTCTGAAGGATCATGTGACACTGAAGACTGGAGTAATGATAATGAAAATTCAGCTTTGATCACAGAAATAAATTATATTTTAATGTATATTAAAATAGAAAACTGTTATTTTAAATTTCAATAATATTTCACAAAATAAGTTTTTTTCTGTATTTTTGATCAAATAGATACAGCCTTGATGAGCAGGAGAAACTTCTTTAAAAAAACATTAAAAATCTCACTGATCCCAAACTTTTGAGCGGCTGTGTGTGTGTGTGTATATATATATATATATATATATATTATAGAGTGAGATTGATGGAGCATTGGCAACAACACGGCTGTTGAATATTTCCAAAAAAAATTATAGGAAGGCAAAATTAAATCATTTTAAAGTTTTGAAATACTATGTTTGGATTTTTTTTAAGCAATCACATAGTACAGTAGAGAATTGTCTTTATACTTAATATTTCTTTTTGCACTGAAATTGTTATATTAGAGTGAATTGTTTATAAAATAACAAAATATAATGTAATAGGCCTACATAATGATATGAATATGAGGTATCATTACATTACAAACATTTTTTTAAAGGAGAGCACAGACTCACAATCCCTACTGCTTAATTTGTTTCAGTGGATATGAAATGTGCTGTTTAACAGTAAATGGTTAAAATAATAATGCTTAAAATGTATATAGTTCCCTACATTGCAAGGCAATCTTAAATCCTTTTAAAAATCCTTTTTAAAAAATACATCCTTAAACAATTAAAATCCACCAGCAAATCTTCATTACTCTAATTTATAAAGTTTAAAATATATATATATGTTTTAATCTGTTCATCATCATGTCTCTTACATGCCGACATATAAAGCCGGGTCATGTTATTATTATTTTTAATAATTTTTATGTTGATGGTTGTATTATTTTATGTGTACTGTTCTTGATTTTTGAGCATTAAATAAATAAAGCCGGGTCATTGCCACTAGTGGGAGATCATGAGTTCATAGCGCAACTACATGCAGAACCCACGAGGAAGCCGGGCGCACATTGATGATGTCATCACAGTAATGCTGACGCTGCTACAGTAGAGCTTGTGGCTGAACCAAAGTATTATCTAGTATTACCAGTCTCATAAACGTTTTGCCGAAATGAGCACAATGTTTGCAGATACGATCCTGATTGTGTTTATATCTATTTGCACAGCATTATTAGCGGAAGGTATGTTCACGTTTGAAATGGAGTTTTACATGTCAGAAAGCAGTTAGCGAATCCCTCGGAAAATGTCCTAAGCTCCGCAAACACAGGACAAGCGCATTCGCTCTGGTAGTGCTGGATAACAGCTCGCCTTGCTCTGTTTCTACAGGTATAACATGGGTTCTGGTGTACCGCACAGACAAATACAAGAGACTAAAGGCCGAGGTTGAAAAACAAAGTAAAAAACGTAAGTAATATGAAAGAGGCATGTTTGTCATTTTTATATATTTAATACATGTGACCAGTGATTAAAATTGTGTATCATGTTTCAGTGGAGAAAAAGAAAGAGACAATTACAGAATCAGCTGGGCGTCAACAGAAGAAAAAAATTGGTAAGTGAGATCATTAAAAAATAATTTTGTTTATGGTTACTTATGAGGATTATTATTACTAATAACAAATAATAAAATTATTATTATAACCGACAATTACTAAAAAATATGTTATTGTTACTGTTGTTATTATTATTAACAAGTAATACAAATTTAATTAATATTTATTGTGCAATGTAAATGGAGTAGTACTGTAACCACAATGTTGTATTCAACAGAGAGACAAGAGGAGAAACTCAAGAACAATAACAGAGATCTGTCTATGGTATTCTAATATTTTCTATTGCAGTTCTTAAATTTATATCACACAATTCATTGTTTTGTGCGATTTCTTATTAATTCTCATAGATAATGTTGTGAGCTGTCTAACAAGTTACACTTTGTTTTGGCATTGTATTAAATATATTTTAATTGCAGGTCCGGATGAAATCAATGTTTGCCATTGGCTTTTGCTTCACTGCTTTGATGGGCATGTTCAATTCCATGTATGTAGACTTATTCAGTGCATTCACTAAATCGCTTTGTTATAAATGTTCAATTTTTTCTTAGGCTAATAGTGGTATGATTTGCTAAAGTTACCTAAAATTGCTACTTCACTTATCTTTACTTTTTTTTTTTTTTTTCATTTCAGCTTTGATGGTCGTGTTGTAGCCAAACTTCCATTTGTCCCGTTGTCATATATCCAAGGCCTCTCACACCGCAACCTCCTGGGTGAAGATTACACCGACTGTTCCTTCATCTTCCTCTACATCCTGTGCACCATGTCAATTCGACAGGTAATGCTTATCTATATATTATATATATATATATATGTATATATGTATGTATGTATATTATTTCTTCTGTAGTTTTGTGAGTGAATGGAGCATGATCCAAGTGCAATAATGCAATGGCAGTTTTGAGGGAAGAGTTTAGGCTTTGACACATTTATGTAATACATGTCCTAACCTTTTCCACTGAATACTTGTTGTTTCAGAATATCCAGAAGATGTTGGGTCTCGCCCCCTCCCGTGCAGCCACCAAACAGGCTGGAGGGTTTTTAGGACCTCCTCCACAAGCTGCCAAGTTTTCATGAACATTTGTAGACAGTGGGATACCTACTTAAAAAGATCAGACACTCAGCTGATTGTGTGAACAGCACTCGGTGTGAGAGATTGAGAGTCAGGTTGTGCAGCTACCGTTACCTGTGATGAACACAGAAGTCATGTGCATTGTCTTTTTTGTTTATTGTTGTTTTTTTAATCAGGTAAATTTATAACTTACATGTAGTCACATTTCTAACAGAAAATGTTACTTAAGAAAAGATGGTTATGATTGTAAATTCAGTCTGAAGCATTTCTGTAAACCTTTGTTGCTCAGAAGGCTACAATGATTCTTTGTTGTAACTATTTTAATTTTATGATTACCTACAAGCAATATTAATTAATATAACTTCATATTTAGAATTTGAGAGATTTAGTTTGATCGGTGGATTCTTAGAATATGTTTGACTTTTTTGGGGGGGATTGTCTGTGTAAAAGTTTTTGTTCCTCTAGTTTTTATTATGATTATTATTTCACTATTTAATGTTCAAATTTCATTTGCACATGATTAAATAAATGACTAAAAGGAGTTTTGCATTTCTTTAAAAAAAAAAAAAGTAAAATGGTATGCATAATAAGGCATAGACCAGAGTCATTGTTTTGTAATTCAGACAATTTCCCCCACAGGATAAACTTTTTGTAATAGTCTTGGATGATCAATCTAGAAGTAAAAATGTTTGTTTAGGTAAGTATGCACAGAGCATACATTTTACATATGTTATAGAATTGACATTCAACATTTCATTGCCAAATTTAGTAGTGCAAAAGACAAATAAAATTGGCTGGCGAGTACATAACTAGTGAGAGAGGGAGAGACAAGAACAGCAGAGTTGCTACAGGAACAAAAAAGTCATTCATGAAGTTGAGAAGACACGTCCTCCCTAGTTATGTCCTAGTTAAATTCTCTTTCAAGCTGGAAAGAGCTGACATTGTTGCAATACACTCTAGTGTATTGTCTGAGGTATACAGAGTGTTTCTTTAAACAAGAGTTCATGGATATGTAACAGAAGTGCAGGACAAGAATCATGCACATCAAACGCGTTTCTGATGTTTTGCGCAATTCTTGCCTTCTGGAACTTTGGCCAAAATGTGTTGAATGTTGAAACCATAAAAATGTTGTCTAAAGGCGGTGCTTAAGGTAATATTCATCAGTCATCCCACCCACCCTTTATGCAATCAAATCACGGGGTCAGCTTGAGCAACCGTGTGCTTTAAAGTCGAAAAAATTGTAGAGACGTCCTCCTTTCGCTCCACGACCATAGAAGGCGAACCATCTTCTTTTGTGCAGTAAACAGCTTGAGCCGAAACGGTAAAGAACATGCATTTGAGCTACTGTTTATTGCATGCATTTCTGTAAACATTCTGTTATAGATGTACAATTAATGCATAAACTTGATCAGTCAGTGCTGCATTCTTATTTGTGAAGGTTCGCAGCGAAGCATGCTTTTGTTTCAATGACCTGCAACGGGGCGTTTCCCCAGTAATGTGGATTAGCCAAAGTGCACTACAACAACTAGTTATTATTCGAAGTCAATGCATGCATAAAAGTTTAACGTTGCGCGCTCTGCTGCAATTGACACTACAGACGCCAACCACTTGCATGCGTGGTTGGAAACAAAAATATATCGCTAACCAGGGGGCTGTTTCATAAAACAAGTTTACCAAATAAGCCAGGTTTATTTCAGTTAGTCTGATTTGTTGTCAGTTGATTTGGTTCAAAATAAGTCAGACTAACTGAAGCCTGGCTTATTTGGTAAACTTGTTTTATGAAACAGGCCCCAGTATTGACATTCACCGAGCATTTACATGGTTCCCTTCCAGACCACAATGGCTCAGCAACCGCTTCTGTCGCTGCCCGAGTTTCAGAACGTTTCCACGGGTACTTTGGTGGCGAAGGAGCCGCTGAATTTCTGGGGAGGAGCGAGAGTGAAGCCGAAGGACACAAAGAACTCTGAACCAGTATACGAACCTGCAACTGGTATGATTTTTTTTTAACTGTAGTAAATTATTTTTTAGGTTCCGTCAGGCCCGGAGTGACCATCGGGAGAACCGGGAGAATGTTTCATATAATTTATTTCATTATTTTATTTATTACATTGACATGGATCTAAAAAAACAATAGTGCAAAAAGTATATTTCTTACTGCACTACTTTATTTTTGTTTGAATGCAAACCATTTTTTCACAATGTAACAGTTGGACTCTTTCTCTGTTATTGATATTTATGGCCATATTTACATTATTCATATTTTTTATTGAAATGTCAAAAATAAATATAACAGGATAGTAAGAACAGATCTGTCACTTAATTTAAGATTCCACCACGGTAGGAGGGGGTTGGATGGGGATAGGTGGTGGGCTGGTCTTGAGCATTACACTCCCGGGCTGAAAATGGATCCCACTCCGGCCCTGGGTTCCGTGCATTTTTTATTTTTTATTTTTGGTCTAGTTTTGATTCCACTATCTTCTCATGTGCATTTCCGTTTTGACATCCTATGATCAGCCAGACAGCTGACAAAGTAATAACAATAATAACAACGTTCATTTTATGTTACTTATAAACATGGCAAAATATGGTTAAGCTTACATAAAACATAATATACTAACTAGTGGCATATCATAATAATGAAGCCCATGTCAGCAGTATAGATATAAAGGAACATAAAAAAGAAGCAAACTTGGTGTAAAGCAGGAGCAGTTGGCAGACATGGGTCATGCATCTAGGCCAATTGGTGTCAGTAAAGAATGCAAAATGAGGGTGGAGCTAAACACCCCAACTACACCCTAACCCCATTACCCTATCACTCAAGTGGTACTAAACTGCAGAGTCAAATGACTTCCATCTCCACCAGCCCGAGACACACTGCACGATTTTCGGCTGTTAGACTGGCATCGTGAAACAGTCATCGGCACGATTATTTCACGATGCCAGTCTTTCGTCTGGGACTGCTGAAAATCGTGCAGTGTATCTCGGGCTTAATGCAGTGGAGGAGTTGTGGGTAGGGTTAGGGTGTGGTTGGGAATTCTAGCTTCACCCATTAGGCACAAATGAGGGGGACCTGAATGTCGTTTGGCTCTGCAGTGGGCACTAATTGTGCAAAATCATCTTAATTCACCTACTAGGCCTAAGAATATATGTAGAGTTTTTGTGAAGAAAACTACATACTTCAAATCAAATCAAATCAAATCACTTTTATTGTCACATCACCACAGCACGAGTGCCTTGGTGAGTGAAATTCTTGAGAGCATGCTCCAGACAGTGCAAAAAAACAAAAAAACAATTTACATATAGACAGTACATATTTACAGACTGTACAGAAGACAATGTGCATAATACACATACACATACTCAATATACACAGTGTACTATACAGACATACTTAGTTACCAATACACTGTATGTACACATTTTACATTATGTACACATCTATACATAGTAATATGTTAAGGTGCAACAGATTATACATATACAACAGATTAGTTGTGCAATAGATAGTTGTGCAAAGGTGCAACAGATTATACATATGCAATGTCGTGGATGTGCATTGTATGGTATCCAGTGATAGCAGATAGGTTGTATTATTTCAGTGTGTGCGTGTAGTCCAGTGAACGGCGGTAAAGTGCAGTGCATGGCATGATGTGTGAGTGGGAGTGTGATGTAGGGTGAATTAGTTCTGACTGTTCATTAGCCTGATAGCCTGAGGGAAAAAGCTGTCCCTCAGTCGGCTAGTGCGGGATCGGATGCTGCGGAGACGTCTCCCTGAGGGCAGCAGAGAGAGCAGTCTGTGGGATGGATGGCTGGAGTCCTTGATGATCCTCCTGGCTTTCCTTATACACCGCCTGGTGTAGATGTCCTGGAGGGAGGGAAGCTCACCTCCAATAATGTGGCGGGCAGATCGCACGACCCTTTGCAGAGCTTTGCGGTTGCCAGCGGTGCTGTTTCCAAACCAGGCGGTGATGCAGCCGGTCAGGATGCTCTCCACAGTGCAGGTGTAGAAGGATCTGAGGATGCTGGGGCTCATTCCAAACTTCCTCAGCCGTCTCAGGAAGAAGAGGCGCTGATGTGCCTTCTTCAGCACTGCATCTGTGTGAGTGGACCATGTGAGATCCTCGGTGATGTGAACGCCGAGGAACTTAAAGCTGTTTACCCGCTCCACAGGTGTCTTTTTAGTGTGTAGTGGGACAGTAATCACCGTAAACTGCCTGTCAATCATCTTGTGACAGTTAATGTCCTTCCTTGTATACACACTCCGCATTTCATACAGTACTCCACAATTCGTCCTACTGAATTGAAGAGAAAAGGAGCACATTGATCTGCCAGTCAAGGGCCATTTAATCACTATTTATGTTGCTGTTGTGCTGCTGCATCTTTATGAAAGTTCACAGTGTTGTTGCAGATAAATATATATATATATATATATATATATATATAAGAAAAGATACATTTTTAATCAGGCTTTATTATTAATCACTCCAACCCCTTTACCCAAACCACGCATGTATCATAATGTTTGTGGTTCTTTTTATTAGGGTTTGTAGGTCTTAACCGGTCTTAACTGGCTCCTCCTCCAAAGCGTAGTGGGTTGTGGGAAATATTAGCTGTTAGAATGTGCATATCTGCACTTTGAAAATCCACCAGAAATAGTAGACCATCAGTGTATCTTTGGGATTCTTAGTGTTTCTCTCAAGTCACCTTTAATTATGATCCAGTGCCCTAGTTTTACAGGCTGTGCATTGAGTTATTGATTTACAATAATTGCCCTGAGGTCTGTTGCCTCACACCTCAGTAGTTAATTATAGGAACAGTACTTTGAAACCAGTATGTTAAGTCTAAATATGAAGATCCTGAACTCTTTAAATTGAATATAGGAATAAAAAAATAAAAAAGTGCTTACAAACGGCCCTTCCTTCCAGTAACATGTTCAATGCATGTACTTTACCTTGTGTTCTGTTCTCAGGTCGTGTGCTGTGTGATATGATTCCCTGTGGAGAGGAGGAGGTAGATGAGGCCATAAAAAGTGCTCATTCTGCATACCTAAAATGGAGCAAATTATCAGGAATGGAGAGGGCCCGGATCATGCTGGAGGCTGCCAGAATTATTAGGGTAAATGCATGTAATGTTTAGCATTGCTTCTAATATTCTTCACAATCCTTCATATTCATACAATGAATATGGTAGTCAATAGAGTGCAGCATTCCGGAAGGAAAAATCCTATTTATTTATTTATTTATTACATGGGGGAATTGTATTTAATGATAACTTGTACACCGTTAAAACGGACATACTGTACACGCCAAGCTTGTTGATTGATTGATAGAAGCTGAATTTATATTTTAAATGTTCAACAGCAAAATTTCTGGTGTAAAATTTCTGGATTCTGCAGGGAAATTATGTCATGATGTTGATTGTTAGTTGTATGATTCTGTCAGTTAGCAAACTTCTATTCTTGCATGCAGGAGCGCAGAGATGAAATTGCGAGAGCAGAAGTGGCCAATAATGGCAAATCAATCACTGAGGCTCAGGTGGATATTGACGTTGCTTGGCAGTGTATTGAGTACTATGCTGGCATTGCCCCCACTTTGTCAGGTAGGCTTGAATCCTGGTTAATCAACTTGACAAGGTGGCTAGTCTCAAAAAATTGCATAAAATGGAAATATTTATAGTATACATCATATCTAAGAATGGTCTTTATACACTCAGGCCAGCATATACAGCTTCCAGGAGGATCTTTTGCCTATACCAGAAGAGAGCCACTGGGAGTTTGTGTTGGCATTGGAGCTTGGAACTACCCATTCCAGATAGCTGCCTGGAAGTCAGCCCCAGCTATGGCCTGTGGTATGAGAAGATTGCTTTATATATCTGTAATTTGTGCCCCCCCCCCAACACACGTCCCTTTCTGCCTCTTATGAAAACATCCTCTCCTCTTAGGCAATGCTATGGTGTTTAAACCATCTCCCATGACCCCAGTGACAGCAGTCATGTTGGCAGAGATCTACAAAGAGGCAGGTGTCCCAGATGGACTCTTTAACGTGGTACAAGGAGGAGCCGAGACTGGAGGATTGCTGTGTCACCATCCCATGGTGGCCAAAGTGTCCTTCACTGGCAGTGTTCCCACTGGAAAGAAGGTATAGCATGAAAACAAAATAAACCGAAGAAAATTAGTAGCATTAGTGCTAGAACTGTCGCGATTCGTCGATTTTAGTTGACTAGTCGATTTAAAAAAATAATCAACTTCATTTTGCTAGCGTCACTAACCGGCAAAATACCGGAAGTGGTGCATTTCACTGAGGAGAATCCATAAAACACATTATTAGACTATTTTCCAAGGCTGCATGATATATTAAACCCATTTAAAAATCATAATTAAGCATAATTGTGAATTCACAAATGCTATGATTTAATTAAATAATTATATGCGATGCAGTTCTAACACCGTATATGCGCTTTAATTATTTACATTCGTGTAGCTTAAGTACGTGCGTCACACAGCGTCCTGTGGAACTACTGTGTCAGGAACTGTTATCATTTAACGTTACATGTGTGGAGCGTCTCAAACTCCATCTCTGCATGTTGTTGTGAGTTTGGGTTTATTATAACCCAAATGCATACTGTTCTATTGCTTCTATTGTTCTCCTCATTTGTACGTCGCTTTGGATAAAAGCGTCTGCTAAATGATTAAATGTAAATGTAAATAACGTTCATCTGGGACGTTCATCCATTTCATCAGATTTGTAAGGTAAATCATTTATAAATCTACACAAACACAGGAGAATACATCGCGATTTCAAAATAAAAGCTCAAACCCTCACTCTGAGTTTACACGTTTTGATGTCCACATTCATTTACTTACAGTGGCTATAGCATTTCTGTCCTAAAGAAATGGCCAAATATTAAAGATTAAGTGGACATTTGAATTAAATGGTGCTTGGTCAATATTAAACAAGGATTAGATCATGCAGTAATGTTTAAAAATAATCATCAGGCCGTCGGCGCCCCCTGCAGGCCTTTGTTATGCGTAATCTATATTAGCTCTATTGTTTATAATACATTATGTATTTTAACAGTTTTGTTAAATGCTGAACTTTGATTTCAGTGATTTGGACTATGAGATGAGATGGACACTTGCTTCTTGCACGATGTTGCTGTGTTCCTGTGGCTCAGTGGTAGAGCATTGCGTTAGCAGCGCAAAAGGTCGTGGGTTCAATTCCCAGGGAACACGCATTCTGATAAAAAAAATGTAAAGCCTGAATGCACTGTAAGTCGCTTTGCATAAATGTAATGTTGCACTTTACTTTTGCTTTAAAAAAAGGATTTCATAGAAATTTGGATTTCATTTGGTTTAATAAAATATTCTTAAGTAAAATTGTTGATTTTTTTTGTGTGGGAAATTAATTGTTTAGATTAATCGATAAATTAGTCGATAGATTAATCGAAATAAAAATAGTCGTTAGTGGCAGCCCTAATTAGTGCAAGTTAATGTAAGCTGTTAATATAAACATTTTGAACACATCCTCACTCAGTATGCATCAGTAATGCAGTAGTTCTCAACCTTTTTGGCCCAAAGGTCCGACTGTTGTTCAAAACAAATTTCAAAGCCTCAACCCATATAGATTTTTCCAGTATTTCTGTTGTAATCATGTTTATTGAAATTCTCTTTTTTTTTATGCTTTTTAATATTTAGTTTAGATTATAGTTAGATTATTTTAATAAAAAAATATTAATTTAAATACTTTCCATACAAGTAAGTGGCAGTAATCTGTATTATTCATTAAAATTGGGAACCCCGTAAACTAGGGCTGCATCTGAAAATCACACAATTTCTGAGTTCACTTCTTTTGAATAAGCAATTACTTTACAACTGTTATTAAAAAGCATGTTTTATATAGTATGAATGTGTGTAGTATGAATATAATTTGGACATACCGGATGTCATGTGACCTACCATTGTCAGTGCTTACTATTTTATGAATAATGTGAATACTACAGACATACTTTTTTTATATATTGTTTTTCACCTACTATATAGTAGGGATGTATGCCAATGCATTTAAAATGTATTTATGATGTGGTGTGATGTACCCTTTCTGTAAAGGTTATGGAAATGGCAGCCAAAGGTGTAAAGCAGGTGACTCTGGAGCTTGGAGGAAAGTCACCACTGATCATCTTTAAGGACTGTGAACTGGAGAATGCGATAAAAGGGGCCCTCATGGCCAACTTTCTCACCCAGGGAGAGGTGTTAAAAATATTTAACTTCTGTTTCAACCACACACTTTTTACAAACAGAAAGCCATTTAATCATTTGTTTATTTGCACTTTCAAAGTGTGTCCGTTTTTTGGTGTCAATGAAAGTGAGTGCATTGCATATCACTGGCTTCCCTAGAAGCTTTAGATGACCCAGGTGGGACTCAAACCCACAATCCTCAGCTTTCAGTAGGCCATCAGGCCCAAATGTACAGCTTCATTGGTGTCTTGCTGCACTAATGTAGTACTTTAATGCATGTAAATTTTAACACATTTCTAGAAGACAGAGCTTCTGTATAAATAAGGGATGACAGTACTGTAACTGCTGATCCCCCCCCCCCCCCAGGTCTGCTGCAATGGAACACGGGTCTTTGTGCAGAGGGAGATCATGCCACAGTTCTTGGAGGGAGTGGTGAAAAGGACCAAGACCATCCTTGTTGGGGATCCATTGTGTGAAAAAACACGCATGGGTGCCCTCATCAGTAAACCTCACATGGAAAAAGTGCTGGGCTTCATCAAGCAAGCAAAAGAACAGGTACTGCAGTGCAGTGATTTTAAGGTCAACGACAACATGAAATTAATGTATTTTATAAATGCATGTTATAGGTTTTATTGTGAATGATTTGTCTGAATATGTTTTTTTTTTTGTTTGTTTTTTTAATTTGACCTCTTAATGTTTAATGTTTAATTAAGATGACAACTTAATCGTCCACTGAAAATGACAGACTTCTCTCTAGTTACATATGCCACACTTATCCAGCCATTTTGTCCGCCTAAACCCTGCACCTCCACAGTTGACTACAAGCTTGCATTCATTTTTTTATTATTATTATTGTGCACACCCACATCTCAAAATCCAATTCACAACTGATGCATTGAACCAAGTCCCTGTCCTACGTTTTTGTTTTTTTCTTTTCCAAAAATCCGACTCGAATATACCTCACGTTATGTAAGACAAGGTCTGTCACTTCTTCTGTTTTATCATGACTTGAACTACTTTATTCTACTGTTTGTTCAAATATTGTTCATGTAGTTGAGAGAACTTTATCGTTGTTTTAGGGTGCAAAGGTTTTATGTGGAGGAGAACGATTTGTTCCCAATGATCCCAAACTGAAAGATGGGTACTTTGTGACCCCATGTGTGCTGGGTGAGAGAGCCATATTATTACCTTAATATTAATTTGTATGTTATTTAACACATGCTTGAAATTTATCTCAAAACCAGCTTGATTCTGAGCCACCTTTTCTTTATCGGTACTTACTTTTACTTTACTGCAATACACACACAGATAACTGCAGGGATGATATGACCTGCGTGAAAGAGGAGATCTTTGGCCCCGTGATGTCTGTTCTGCCTTTTGACACAGAGGAGGAAGTTCTTCAAAGAGCCAACAACACAACCTTTGGCTTGGCATCTGGAGTCTTCACCAGGTGACTCCACCATACAGCAATATATTATAATACACTTCATGGTGACGCCTGTTTATTTATACTAAGCTCATAATCAACTAGTTAACTTTTTAGTATTTTTGTATTTTCATTTACAGTATAATTCATTTAAAGTCATTTTATAGAGTTTGAGTTTTCTTGTAAGCAAATCAGTTATCTACAAATAAATAATAATATTGTAAAGATTCATTTCTGTGAATCATATAATTTTTTTTTTTTAACCACACTAAATTAACCCAGTAAACTGGCTACCCTAATATTAGATTTAACATTCTCCTGTGCTGTGTTTTTACAGGGATATAGCTCGGGCTCACAGAGTTGCTGAAAACCTTCAAGCAGGAACGTGCTACATCAACAACTACAATGTTGGCCCCGTGGAAGTTCCTTTTGGGGGCTACAAGATGTCAGGTACTTCAAACTTATCGTTTCATTGGTGATTATCGATGGTGTCATATAAAGGAAAAACTGTAAACCTAAATCTGTTCTGCCAAGTGTTTTAGTACACATAACATAAGTATATTTCATAACATAATATCTAACATATTATTATTCTCCTTTTCATTTAGGGTTTGGAAGGGAGAATGGACAAGTGACCATTGAGTACTACTCTCAGCTCAAGACGGTTGTGGTGGAAATGGGAGATGTGGAAGACTACTTTTAGACTATTGTGGAGTTAACCACCAGCATTCCTGATAGCAATGTGATTTCCAAAGTTCTAAGATCCATAGCTCTAGTTATGATTATGAAGTTTGCAATGTAACATATTAAAAATACATTTTATAACTAACCATTACTTTAAATAGCTAAGAGCTACTCGGTTGTTGCTTTGACACTCTATATGTCTGTCTCAGACTTCCAGATTATGTTGGTATGATATTACCAACATGTAAGAACACTTAAAAAAAGCTTCACTGTTTCAGTTCTGTGAAATGTTTGACAAACAGAATTTTCATAATTTTCAAAATGCTAATAGTTCAAAATGCTCATTAAAAACAAGTGCCTTCTAATATGATTCTACTACAGTTATATTTCATAAATTTATTATAGTCGCCTGGTGTTAGACTTGTTTGCTTTTCATCACTTTGTCCCTAGCTCTCAACGCCATGAAGAATTAGTATTAGACTGGTGGTTGACAACTTTGTAATATTTCAAATAAAATTACCTTGGATTTCAAGAGCAAAAAATTGTCTGTATTCTTACTTCACTTTCATGTAACTTATGTCTGTGGTGTCACAGGTTCCATGTGTGTCCTTACAGACAATGATAGGGACTATTGTGAATGAAAATAATTTATTTAAATTCTATTTATTCCTCAGCTAAATTAAGATGATGAAAATGCCACTGGAATCAGTTTGCGTTTTACTAGATTGCTGCAACTTGTATAATGTGTGCACTTGAAATGAACATCAATCGTTATAATCTCTCAATGTTGATATATTTTTACAGAATTCGACTGGTCCTAGAAACTGTGTCTCTAGTGTACAATATTTATTTTAGACACCGAGGGGGTTCTTCAAAGAAAAATTGTCTCCCTCTAAGATTATGAACAAGTCACTGACAAACGAATCTGTGTGGTGGTGTGTGTGTGTGTGGGGGGTGGCAATTACGAAAATGAGATTGTACACTGTATAGTAAATTGCATATTTATCTTGGAAGAATTATTTGTACATAAGACTACATTTACATAGTGAAAAGAATAAAAAAATTTTTTTTTTTATATAAATCTGCATATGTGATAGACATCAGTCATGATCATCTACGGTATCTCCTTTTGAGACATCTTTAGTAAAACCGCTCCATATTCTTCAAACGGACCACATACAAATCACTTGAACCGGAAGCAACGAGACCTGTGGACGGATGTCTGTTGCGCATAACCTCAGAAAACGTCCGTGGGAAACAAATGACTAAATCACACAGTTCCCAGCACCACCCGGAAGAGTAGTGGCGCAGTCGTACTAGAACGTGTGACTTGTCAGTTAGGGCAAAATCCGAGATATTATCTATGATTAATGACAGCTAGGTAGGTCTGTTTTTCAGACTAGAAGGACAGGTTTCAAAGGTATTTGTTCTACTTGTCAACATTGCTTTTTAGCAACCGCGTTTGCTGCATTTCAGGTTATAATGTTCCTCCTTCATTAACTCTTTAAAATATTATTATATTTTCATGTCACTGGGGCATTTGTGGTTTACATGTTTGTTAATGTGCTGTTTCTACATTTAAGTCCATCTCAAATGCTCTACTGCAACACAACACATCGGTAAAGGAAGCATTTGTGCAAGAGCAATGGCAAACAAAGGCAACAGTGGTAAATATATAAAATGTTCTTGAAATGTTACGTTTAAATTTGCAAATGAGGCGTTATCTTTATATATTAAATATAGACTAATTTGCATACATTTTCAAGACTGATATCTGAACATTGGAATAAGCCAGGTTCAAAATTACTGTTTCATTTTGTTGACGTTTGTTGAAGTTTAACAGTGGGGTTTTTGGATACTGTCAACAAATAAAATAAGATAAAATAATGGTATATTAATGATGAATTAAATAAGAACAATTCTCTCTGTAATAACATTCAGAATATAAAACTGGAAAGTTTTGTGAAAGTTAGTGCTACGAAATGTTTCACTACAGAATATTTCTGGCTCATGAGAAAAAGCTTATGAATTGTATATGTATATATGATATGTACTGTGAATGTATATGTATATATAAGATATGTACTGTGAATGTACTGTGATTGACATCTACAGGTGAAAATAGATGAAGTGTAATAACATAACTACATAAATTTGTTCACAAGTATGAAAGAAGATCAAGAAGAGGCAAAAAATAAAAAAAATGCAAAATTGACCAGCACATGAAAAAACAAGGGAATAATTGGAAACACATGAACAGAAAAAAGAATGAAAACTGTGCTTATATCATTTAATGTGTCTTTAATAACCTGAACTGCTCTTTTCCTCTTTTCAGATGCAGAATTACCATCTGATCCATCTAGTAGTTCTCTGTCAAGTAAGGAAACAACAGAGGAAAATGGTAACTGTAGCATAAAGACAAGCATATAGTGTCAGTTCTGTCTATTGCAGTATATCACTGTACTTCATGCTCTTTTCCATGCTAGACTGCATAGAATGGGCAGGGAGTTCAGAAGTGATCCTGACAGAATTATTAATGCTGGTTGCACACAACACTATATATTTTCCTTGTCTGACACACAGATGAAACAATCCAGGAGCAATCCAGTCACAGGAATGACCATCAGTCTAACCCAGACCCTGACACAACAGTGAAAAGTGAGAATAGCAGTGAACCTGAGGACAAACAAGAAGGTATGCTTGCACGTCATATTATTAATGTTTAGAGAGTTTACAGTGGTTACATGTAGTTATTCTTCATCACGTAATAAAAAAAAATATGCAGAAGAGATATTTGAGGCATGAAGTTTATGACAATTACAGATTGGCTGTGTGATTAATCAGATTTGAACTAGAATTAAGATTTTGGCTTCCAATAATTATGAAAACAAGGTAATCGGATCACGCTTTGCAATGATACAATAGTACACGTTCACAAAATGATCGTGATTTAGATTTTTGCTGTAATCGAGCAGCCCTAATTACAGATTTAATGTTTGTTGTAATGCTTTTGAGCACATTCAGTTATTACACACAACACTATATACATATTTCCTTGTTTGACACACAGAGACAGGAAAGCCATCCAGCCACGGGAATGACCCTCAATCTAACCCAGACCCTGATACAACAGTGAAAAGCGATAATGGTAGTGAACCTGCGGAACAACAAGAAGGTGTGCTTGCAAATCATATTATTAATGTTTTGCGAGTTTTCAGTTTACAGTTATATTTAATTATTCTTTGTCACGTAACACAAAAATATATGCAGAGGAGATATGTGGAGCATGAAGTTTATGAATATTACTGATTGGCTGTGTGATTAATCAAATTTTAATTCCAATTAAGATATTGGCTTCCAAAAATTATGAAAACATTGCACTTAGATAAAACAGTTTCATGTGCCGCATTGCTCTTTGCAATGATTCAATGGTGCACTTACACAAAATAATCGTGATTATGATTTTTGCTGTAATCAAGCAGCCCTAATTACAGATTTAATGTTTGTTGTAATGCTTTTTAGCATTGTTTACATTTTGTTTTTGCACACAACACTATATATGTTTCCTTGTCTGACACAGAGGAAACAATCCAGGAGCAATCCAGTCTCGAGAATGATGCTCAGTCTAACCCAGACCCTGACACAACAGTGAAAAGTGAGAATAGCAGTGAACCTAAGGACAAACAAGAAGGTTTGCTTGCACATCATGTTATTAATGTTTAGAAAGTTTACAGTGTTTACATTTAGTTTTTCTTTGTCATGCGACAAAAGAAATACGCAGAGGAAATATGTGTGGCATTACATTTATGACAGTTACAGATTGGCTGTGTGATTAATCAGATTTTATTTTCAATTAAGATTTTTTTTCTTCCAACAATTATGAAAACAATTATGCAATAACTGTGCTGCATTGCACTTTGCAACGATACAGCAGTGCACTTTCACAAAATAATTGTGATTATGATTTTGCTGTAATGGAGCAGCCTTAATGTTTGTTTGATGGTTTATAGCACTGTTTACCTTCAGTTATCGCACACAACACTATATATTTTTCCTTGTCTGATACACAGAGGAGACAGGAAAGCAATCCAGTCGTGGGAATAGGGATGGGTACCGAGAACCGGTATTTTTTTGGACCGGTACGTAATTGGGTCAATACCGGACTACCGATAAGCTTCAGGACAAACAATACTGTTATCGATACTTGCGTTGTTTTATCTCCGTATACTTCAATGTTAATGATGAATCAGAAGCTGCTGCTTGATATTTTCCTTCACTGAATGATGTGGCCGACATTTGCTCGACGTGCGTGTGATATCCATGCACATGTGCGGTGAGTGATTGCGTGCAATCCGTGGCGTCAAGAGTGAAACGTTCGAAAGTGTGGGCTCGCGTTACAAAACTAAGCGACACCAAAGACTATAGAATACCCAAGACCTGTCACTTGTATAGTTTTGAATGGGGAAAAATGCAACGCTTAATATGGCCGCTCAATCGCAGGAAGCCCCACCTTCTAAATGAAAGAGCCAATCGCTAATCGGTAAAGTCAGCGCGTCACAGCAGCTGCCGTTAGAAGTCCCGATTGCTATAGAAACAGTCAGTGTTATGAGACATGCGCCTAGGACTGCGCATGCGCACTGGCTGATCTAGCCTGAGAAATAACCTTTTTATAACGCTATTTAAACAAAAGAAACAACATTTATGACACAGTTAGTTATGTCTAAGGTGAAAGTAAACAGTTGAGAGAGAAACCGATGCAGGTCTTAAAGGGACAGAAATAAACATGCTGCCGATTGTTGTTATTAAAGGGATACTTCACCCAAAAATTTTAATTCTGTCATTATTTACTCACTGTCATGTTGTACCAAACCTGTATTAATTTTTATTCTTGTGCTGAACACAAAAGAAAATATTTTGAAGAATATGGGTAACCAAACAGTTGCTGGTCCCCACTGACTTTGATAGTAGGAAAAAAATTATGGAAGTCACTGTGGACCAGCAACTGTTTGGTTACCCACATTCTTCAAAATAACTTTTGTTTAACAGAAGAAAGAAACTCATTCAGGTTTAAAACAACTTGAGAGTGAGTAAATGATGACACAATTTTCATTTATGGGTGAACTATTCCTTTAATGTTAATAAAATAAAACACAAAGAGAAAAATAACTCCCTGCTCCTGACTGAAGAACTTTAATACAGATGCTAAAGTTCAGCAGTATTAAAATAACTTGAAATTTTCAACAACTTTTCACATCATATCTCTTTGCACCAAATAGTATCGATAACAGTAACGATAAGTACTGGTATCGATAAGCAGTATCGATATCGGTATCGATAAAATGTCAACAATACCCATCCCTACGTGGGAATAATGCTCAGCCAAACCCAGAACCTGATACAACAGTGAAAAGTAAGAATAGCAGTAAACCTGAGAAGAAACAAGGTTTGCTTGCACATCATATTAATGTTTAGAGAGTTTACAGTGTTTACATTTAGTTTTTCTTTGTCATGCAACAAAAGAAACATGCAGGGGAAATATGTGTGGCATTAAGTTTATGACAGTTACAGATTGGCTGTGTGATTAATCAGATTTTATTTTCAATTAAGATTTTTTTCTTCCAACAAGTAATTACTGTGCTGCATTGCACTTTGCAACGATATAATGGCACACTTTCACAAAATAATTGTGATTATGATTTTTTCTGTAATCAAGCTGCCCTAATTACAGATTTAATGTTTGTTTGATGGTTTATAGCACTGTTTACCTTCAGTTATTGCACACAATGCTATATATGTTTCCTTGTCTGACACACAGAGGAAAAAATCCAGGAGCAATCCAGTCACGAGAATGACCATCAGTCTAACCCAGACCCTGACACAACAGTGAAAAGTGAGAATAGCAGTGAACCTGAGGACAAACAAAGTTTGCTTATCATATTTTTAATGTTTAGAAAGTTTACAGTGGTTACATTTAGTTTTTCTTTGGCATGCAACAAAATAAATATGCAGAGGAGATATGTGTGGCATTAAGTTTAGGACAGTTACAGATTGGCAGTTGCAGATTGTGTGATTTAATCAGATTTTATTTTCAATTAAGATTTTTTCTTCCAACAATTATGAAAACAAGATAATTGGATCAAGTAATTACTGTGCTGCATTGCACTTTGCAATGATACAATGGCGCACTTTCACAAAATAATTGTGATTATGATTTTTTTTCTGTTATCAAACAGCTGTTGTGCCCATTTTCGACCCCCTGCCAAATTATTACCCCTCTCGTTGAAATCGCTATATGATTGCCTAATGCTAATCCTAACCCCTCCCCCACACCTAACCCTAAACCTACCAATACTAGGGGGTAATAATCTGGTGGGGGTCAGAATTCGACACAACACAGTCCTAATTACAGATTTGTTTCCTTGTCTGACACACAGAGGAGACGATCCAGGAGCAATCTAGTCACAAGAATGACCCTCAGCCAAACCCAGACCCTGACACAACAGTGAAAAGTGAGAATAGCAGTGAACCTGGGGACAAACAAGAAGGTATGCTTGCACATCATATTATTAATGTTTAGAGAGTTTGCAGTGGTTACATTTAGTTTTTCCTTGTCATATAACAAAAAAAAATGCAGAGGCGATATGTGAGGCATAAAGCTTTGGACAATCACAGATTTGCCACGTGATTAATCAAATTTTATTTTCAATGGAGAATTTGGCTTCCAACAATTATGAAAACAAAATAATTGGATAAAGTAATTACTGTGCCACATTCTGCTTTGCAATGATACAGCTGTGCACTTTCACAAAATAATCATGATTATGATTTTTGCTGTAATCGAGCAGTCCTAATTACAGATTTAATATTTGTTTTAATGCTTTATAGCACTGTTTACATTTAGTTATTTCACACAGCACTGTATATTTTCCTCGTCTTATACACAGAAGAGACAGGAAAGCAACCCACTCACAGGAATGACGCTCAGCCAAACCCAGACCCTGATACAACAGTGAAAAGCGAGAATATCATTGAACCTGAGGACAGACAAGAAGGTGTGCTTGCACATTATATTATTAATGTAAATTGGAATAAAGCGATTACTGTGCTGCATTCTGCTTCGCAATGATACAGAGAAAGAGGTATTTTTTCTTACAATACGACATTTGGAATCCGGTTAGGAATCAGAAAATAATGCTATTTAACAGCTACTCTCAACTAAGTAGCTAAAACAGCTTTTTTACTTGTGCTTTACAGGTGTTGGCCCATCTGGTGATTCTTCACCTAAAGAAGATAATAAAACACCCAAAGAAGAGGATGGTAGGTCTGGTTTACAGGAGGTTATGACCATTCTTTTTTGATTCAAACTGTATTTAATATTAACATTAATATTATATTTAATATTAATATTAACTGTACATTAAATATTCAATGTTCTTTTACAGACAACAAAATTGTGGCTACTTCAGTTACCAAAAGAACAAAGGCAAGGGATATAAATGATATAAGGGATAAGAATGAAGACCCTGATCAAGATAAAAAACTCAAGCAAGAACCTGGAGTGCCACAACGTGAGCAACCACAGATTGTTGTGCCAGACAGCATAAGTGAGTTGTTTTCACTCTATTCTAAATGTTCTAACTCTATGAACAAACTACTTGTCTAAAAATGTCTACCATTATGGTGATTTTCGCTGAGGAGACAATAATTTCACTCTAAGAATTTCTTTTCTTGCAGAATCATTGATTGTCGTTGTCATTGTTGCCGCTGTGGTATGGCTTATATTAAATCCGCGTAATGTTGACTCAACTCCGCCTGTACCAAAAGAATTTAATGTGGTGGATGTGTTCAATCAGGAAATGAAAAAACTTGAGTCTAGCTTTCCAAATCAGCGTCCAGAGCTCTGGAGAAGGAGTCTTATTCATCTCAGGCGCCACCTAAAGACTGAGAACCCCTCTGAACCCGTCAGCCTGATTCTGACATCTGGTCACAGAGCTGAAAAAACACTTGATTGCTTAGCCCGATGCTTGGCCCGAGCCTTTTCCACTGCTCTTAACTCTTCAGTTCTGAATATTAATGGCAAAGACAAAGCATCACAAGACAGTGATCAGGTCAAGCTGGACATTGATAGTGAACTGAGAAAAGCCTTTGAGGGTAAAAATTATGCTGCAGTTATCCACCGTTTTGAGGAGCTCCCTCCTGGATCCACTCTCATCTTCTACCGTTACTGTGACCATGAGAATGCGGCTTATAAAAACGTCTTCCTGGCCTTTACTGTAATGCTTGATGCAGAAGTGCCATCCAATGTCAGTCTGGGAAGAGTTGAGGAGATGGTTCAAGAGCACATAAAACAGAAGTTTGTCTCCTCTGACAAGTCAGCTATGTTTAATCAAATGGATGTTGACAAACTAAGTGGACTGTGGAGCAGAATTTCACATCTCATCTTGCCGGTGGTTGCAGTAGAGAAGATTGAACAGCAGGGCTGTGGGGAATGTAATAAATAATTTTAAAGACACTTTTTTTGCAAAAAAAAAAAAAATACTACTTTAAATATCCTCAGTTTTCTTTGACAATAAATTATAACTTTTCAGATTATGAAATTTATAAAAGGATAAAATGAAGTTTCCCCATTTTTATAGTTCTTCTTTCTTTTTATGTAGATCTGTTTGCATCTAAATTATTTCTTAAATTAAAGTTATTTTTAATCTGTAGATTTGGTTGGCCAGGGATGAAAGTGTTATATTTGTTGTATGGTTGATTTTTTTTTTCTACTTCAAAGCTTTATTAGAGAAAATAAACGTGCCTTAATAAATGTATCAGCTCCACTTTGCTTCCTATGACGTGTGTCTAGTTAAACATTAAAAGCAGGGATTTACACGAATTAACTCTGCTGAGGTACTGACACATTTACAGAAGAGAAACTAACTGAACGTCAACTATTTCCGGGAGAGAAGTTGTTACACTGAAGTCGCTCCGACGAAGACCATCATTCATGTTCCGCTTTCCGGTTTCGGCTGCACAGGAAAAGTAAAAAGTTTGATAAGAAGTGGTGAAATATATATATATAAAAAATGGACTCAGGTGATTCTAAAAAAGATGGACCTACAACTAGGAGGAGAAGCGCCAGACAGGCATCCACGCAAGGTTTGACTTTCTAATGCTCTTAACGTGACTTAATTTACTACAATAATGTACTACAACAGTATCCAGGAACCAAATACTATTTACCTGCAATAAATATAGTCTTTTATCCATAATCCACGGCGAAAGACACAAATGTCATGTTAAGGGTTTCCTTTTTACATAGAAACCTGTTAAGGAGAGTCTAACGTTCCGTAGCGTAAAACGTAAAGACTCGCTGGTTGCTTTTAGATTATGTTCGTTTCTGTAGTGTAGACAGTATTTTATTGTCAATAAATGCAAAATTAATTATTTGAAGGTCAATCTCTCCGTACGTTACGTTTTTTATATGACGTTAAACCTGCAATTTTCGTACACATTGTCTCATGAGTGTGTCTGTACCCCTAATGCTATTAATAATACGGAGAAAAATGTACTTCCAAAGTTACACTCTCTTTCTCTCAGTAGATTAAGATGCTTGGTATATAACTGTTTTAAGTATTTGCTAAATAGGCTAAACTTCTCCACCGTTTAGCTTGAGCATATGGGCTAAAGAACTTACTTACTTCCATTCTTTTATTATAAGCTCAATATATCGTTTAGTGTAAACATTTCATTAACATTTTATAAAGATTCCTTATAAGATTATTAATAAAGTTCACTATGTATAGTTGCTACTTGCTAATGTCTCAGTTTACTTTAAAATCATTAATTTTCTTGTCAAGATCATACGCTGTGTCGGTTTCCGCTGATGCACAAGTAAAAATACTTAACAAAAATCGTATCAATTGATGGCATATTTCTGTAAGGTTCCTCTTCTCTCTTAGCTTTATCTAGTGAGGATCTTAAACCCAGACCCCCAATAAAAAGGACGCGGAAAATGAGGGAAGATGATGGGGCATCCAGAGCTGTCAGTGGAGCCAAGGAGCCCAAGAGTCTCACTAAGGAGGATGAGGATGGTATGTGAAATTAATTTAAAATTCTGTCTTACATTTTGTTTTTCAGGTAAAACATCTTTTTAATGTTAATGTTTATGCTGTTTTTTTATAAAAACCAAAACAGAATCCCCTGTTAAGAAGCAAATGCTTGAAGAGAAGAGAAGGGGCATAAATGAGAAAGGTGATGGTTTAAACCAAACAGATGACGCAGATGTGGAGATGGGTGAGAATGAAGACCAGGATCAAGAAATGAACTCAGATGAGGAGGCCGAGCAGGACCATGAGTCTAGTTTGACAGGTAAGATTCTGTATGAGGAATAAGCATAAGTGTTACAATATTAAATATCAAATAATATTAAATGGGGGTGTTATTTTCCTTCTGTGGGTTCCTCAGCCCAGACTGGGACAGAAGAAATGCATCCTGCCCATGCAAGGGAAGACAATCCAGCATGTGAGGTGTTACTTACCAGACAAAGGCCTATTCATCTAAATACTATGGTCACTGAGATACCCAAACCCAAAGCAGAAAATTACAAGCCAGTCACAAAATATGGAGGTTTGTTATCATTAATAAAATTACCTTTCAATTTATAACTAATGCACACCACATTTGTAATTAAACAGGCAGGGGCTCAAGCCAACCCTGGCCTGTCCCCCATGTGCACACCTCTGCTCACAAGTATCTTTTTCATTGCAGATGCCTCTAGTATGGGGGCTTTTCCATTGGAAAGTCAACAAGAGGTGTATAGATTGAGAAATAGGAATAACATGAACTATCAGAATCCTGTAACAGAGAAACACAAAAGTTTGTAAAACATTTTCATTGTATTTTTATTATTTAGATTACAGTAGCCATATTTGTTCTGGTAAAAGTCACATATTTACTGTATATGTTACCATTTTTTCATTCATTCTATTTAATAAAAGTTTGTGTTCTTACTATAGATCCCCCTGGTTTTGGGAATCAGAATAGATACTTACCATCTAAACCCAGAAGAGTTATGTCTACCCAACAACTCAATTTTCAATCATAAATCAAACCACTAATCAGAAAAACGCAGGTAACAAATCTGTTTTGCATTTGTCACTTTTATTACTATTTTATTTTTATTACTATTGTCAATTTTATTACTAAAGATATATATTCAAAAATTTCACATTAATAGTTTTGTCTTATGCCTGTAAAGAAAAATGGATATATTTATATAAATATATTAAATGGAAATATATAATATTTAAGAAATTGTAAATCTTAATTATTTTACTTTGTTTTCAAGAATTGAAGATTTTGCAGAAACCAGTCACCTTAAAAGCAAGTCCAGCCTCCTCCTCTAGAGGTATTTTCAGTTCTTAATCCATTCCATTATTATTAAAACAAACAGATTTGTCTCACATCCACAGTGTTTATTCATTCAGAATTTCATGTTTTTTTTTTTAAGGCTGGACATGGTACATGTGCAAGCTTCTTCAGTGGTCTCTGATCTTGACAGGATTGCTGGCTTTGAGCTTTTTGGGCTTTTTGGCCTTACACTCCCATTTGCCTCAAACTGATGTGGTCCATTCTAAAACAGTGGAGAAATTTGATCCGGAGTTAACAGCTCTACAGGCTCTTTTTCCCAGTCAGCGCTCAGTGTTCTGGAAGAGGAGTGGGAAACATCTTAAGAGCCACCTGGAGACGGTCAACCCCACTGAACCGGTCAGTGTAATTCTGACTGCTGGCCATCAGGCTGAAAGGACGTTGGGCTGCCTTGCTCGAAGATTAGCTGGGGTGTACTCTGCTACCCATAATGCTTCAATCTTAGAAATCGACGGGACCACCAAAAGTGCACAAGACAGTGACCGGGTCAAGCTGGAGATTGATGGAGTGCTGAGGGAAGCGTTTGAAGGTGATAAACCTGCAGCTGTTGTGCACCGTTTTGAGGAGCTCCCTCCTGGATCTACACTTATATTCTATCGTTACTGTGACCACGAGAATGCAGCTTACAAGAAGGTTTTCCTGGTCTTCACTGTGATGCTTTCACGGGATGAAATAGCCCCGACGACCAGTCTAAGTGCAGTGGAGGACATGGTCTATGACCGTGTAAAAGAGAAGTTTGTCATCTCAGACAAATCCACTATGTTTAATCAAATGGATGTGGATAAACTGAGTGGACTGTGGAGCAGAATTTCTCACCTCATACTGCCAGTGGCTGCAGAAGAGAAGATTGAACAGCAGGGATGTGGGGCATAACCTCACGGAAAATCATATGATTGCATTACTGTATTGGGCTGGATATGTCATTTTGTAGAGTTTTGAGTTAAACTGGTCTAGTTCATGGATGTGTGGACCACATAAATGTAAATAGAGGATCTTTAATCCAAAGAGGTTTTTAAAAAATGTATTTGTTTATAAATGTTTTATACAAATGGTTTTTGTATTCGCCTAGATTTGGTTCTTTGTTTTCTTTGATAATATGTGTGTGAAGGCAGACACTTGATCATATAATAATAATAATGCATTTGGCATTATATAGTAAGCATTTGGCTTCAATATAATTCACCTTCCCAAGGCCAGGTGCGGTAATGATTGAAGTTTTGCACTGATTTTTGAAGTTAAGCTCTGAATTGTAAGCTATGCTCTTCTTACCAATCAAAATTTTGTTTGGTTTTATATATTTGTGTGACTAAGATTATAAATAAAGGTGAGTCTATTTCTTTTCTTGTATCATTTTCTTGTCCTCTGGTTAATGCATTTTGTTTGTCATAGTTCTTGTTTTATCATTCAAAGGTTTGGGGTGAGATTTTTTTTAAATGTTTTTGAAACAAGTCTTTTATGCAATTAAAAAAATAATAATGCTGATTTGGTGATTTATTACAATCACTATTGTGCTGCTTAATATGTTTGTAAACAGTGTTTTTTTTTTAGGATTCCTTGTTGAATAGAAAGCTTAAAAGAACACCATTTATTTGAAACCGCATCCAAAACTGTATCGCTGCAGTCTGGGAATCAAACATTTTACAAAATAATGCCTGGGTTATTCAGAGACTTCTGATCCTTTTTTTTTTTTTTTTTTTTTTACCGTTTTATAGAATGTGAGTTATAGTTGTTAAACCGCTTTTTTATGAGTTAGTTATTAATCAAACAAATTCTTGATTATTTGCAGTCGGCTGCCCCATCCAACAGTCTAATATTTCATGATAAAAACCACATCTGCATATCAGTTGTATTTTACCGCTACTAATGAAATGTTCCCTCTTCTCACATCAACGCATACAATAAAATAGCTAACTGGCACCATCTTGTGACAAAATACTTATAATGGACTTCAATGTTAATTTCAGCACGTACAACCTCAGTTCCAGAAAAGTTGGGACGTTTTGTGAAATGCCATAACATCAAGAATATGTCATTTGTTCATTCTCTTAAACCTTTATTTAATTGACTACAGTACAAAGAAAAATGACAGCAGTTTTCTCCTGAGCACATGTGGCTATATTTAACACTGCAGCATGATGGTTTCTCATGCAATGCCATCTGAGGGTTAAAAGGTCATGCACATTCACCTGAGGTTTCCTGCCTTGTCCTACATAGTCTTACGTAGCCAGACCAGACCAGACTGACGGCAGAAGTTCAGCCATCGGTCTGTGGGCGTGACGTCTGAGGCTGGGACTATTCCCTACATAGACTGAGATTTCTCTGGATTTCCTGAATCTTTTCTCAATATTATATATAGTAGTTAGTGAAAGACTTAAATTCTTTGTGATTTTGGATTGAGAAATGTAATTTTTGATTTGACATTTCTCTTATGAAATTTGGCACAAAGAGATGAGCCTTGATCCAGCTTTGCTGGCAAAGACAGAGATGCTCCTTTCATACCCAAACCTGATAACCTCACCTATTACCAATTCACCTGCTACTGTGAACTGTTTCAAAACCGTAATTTGGATATTATATAACCTTTTCACTTTTATTTTGCCTCTGTAACCTATAACTTTTTTGGAGCGTGTTGCAGCCATCAAAATCAAAATTTGTTTATATTTACAAAATGCATTTTAGTTGGTCAGTGAAAACTTTAAAAAATCTTTTCTTTGTACTTTTGTCAATTAAATAAAAGTTAAAGAGATTTAACAAATCGCATATTCTTGAATTTATTGCATTTTACAAAACGCCCCAACTTTTTATGGAATTGGGGTTGTATTGAGAACACAAATTGGTAGCTGAAAGCATAAGCAAACTTTTCAAGTTATAGACACACACACACACACACACACAGAAGGGCGAGTGCAAATTGATTGTGGTTCTGCTGGTGACATGACTCAACACTGTCATGTACTGTAAACGCCCCAGGAAGAAGATTCATAACAAGATATCTACAAGTTCAAAGTTCTTGTAAGCACAGTTTCACTGTTTTATAGAAACAGTTCAGGTCTGATCTTTTATTTGGATTGTTATCAGTTAAGCAGAAAAGTAAACAGAGAACTGGGGTTTTCCTCAATCAATACATTTTGATTGTTGATGGAATGAGAGACACATCAGGAAACACAACATATTATTCAAACTGTTTAGTTTATTTTTTATTGCAGTATTGCATGATTGTAATTGCGTAAATGTTTTAGTTTTGAAACACTGAAACAGACACAACCTCAGAAACAAATTATGGGGTGATGATCTTTGTATGAATATATTTATTTTGTTATGAATAAAATATTTGATTTGACCACTGTATTTCTTCACTTAGCTTACAATTATAAAAAAGAACAATAAAAAGGCATCTACAAATACATACAAACACATATATACAAATTAATATTGTACAATGCTATTCTGAACCAATAATCATAAAAAAGCAGTTAAAAGATGATGTGCATAATTCAGCTACTTATCTGACTCCAATATAATTAATCTGACTGCATTAAAGTTGTTATTCATGTACCTTTGAAGGATTACTGATGTACTAGACCTGTAAAAAGTTGCACCCATATTTGCTTAGCCCTACAAAACCAAAAGAATCTGCAGATGTTCCTTCAACGATTTTACATTTTGAACAAAGACACTCCTGTCATGAGTGCAGCTGTAAACATCACATTAAAAACTGAAAAGATGATGAACGTAAACAACCATGGGGATATCTGCAAATAAAAAAAGAAAAGAGGTTTAATGTGTGATACGTATGTAAGGTAATAATACTGCTGTGTATGGTTAGTGAGTTCCTAAGATATTGAGGATGTTGATGTTGAAGGTCTGGTGCCATAAAATATGTATGTAGTTGCTATACACTGTAAAGTTTATTGTCTCTATGTACACAAATATAAGATATGAAGATGTAAAGTTATCTTACCCTCTCTTCCAGAATATTATTCTGATTTTCTGCAGACATACAAATGCAAACAAATAAGACTGTATGGCCATTAATAAAATACAAGGCAATGTAGGATGAAACTGAATAACCTATCTTTATTGATCTTTTTTTACTGTGAAAATCAGTTCTGGGGCATGCATAAGGAAGTACACACAACTATGCCTGGGTGTGACTGATAACACATCAATTCTTTAAAAGTCTATAAAGTCTATTTCTAAGGTTTGTGTGTTAATCTCACTAGTGCCTTGAGTCAGTTGGTACCAAGGATACTTACTTCTGAGATATCCTCTTGACTGGTATTTTCCCATCTTTTCAAAGCAAACTGAGCCAAGATAAAGCATGAACTCCCAAATAACATAAACTCCCATTAATATTGGCAGCCAGAGCTCTTTAAAGCACCATATTCCAAAGAATACTGCAGTTGCTACAGTACAAATAGAAAATAAAAGGATTATAACCTAACTATTCCTAATTAGGTAAATCTGAATTAGCTTTTAATAAGTTTGGATGAATATTTACATGAATATTTACATTATTTTACATGAATATTTACACCTACACCAATTTCCAAAAATAATGGAAAAAGTAATATATACTACAAACAACATTTTTACTAAATACTTGAATACACTATTGAAGAACACAAAAAACTGAACCTTACTTGTAATGATAGTATTCATTAGGTCAACCATTATGAGGGCACAGAGCCAACACTTCCTTCTGTAAGTCAAAGTTTTAGACCGTTAAATTTAAAACGATCATTTTAAAAGTTCTTACATGTAAGTTTATAAATTCTTTCAAACCAAGTTAATTCGAATCTCTCTTGTTCTTGCTGAATGAGTGAGACTGTAATAGACCGTAATCAGGTTAAATGCCATATTGAATTTAACACGACTGAAAACAAGGCTGTGAGACAATGGCAACAATACACGCACTGTATAAAGGTCCTAGATCATGTAATTTTCTCCATGAAGATTACACTCACAATTCATGGCTTGGTCCACAGTGAAGGAAAACGGTGAGGGTGTGCAGCAGGCTTGAAACCATGGCAGTCACTGTCAAAGCAGTAAACGCAATCTGCAAACTATCACACTCACACTTGCACTCATACTGACACAAAAACATACATAGCAATTGAAAAATATATTAGATGTCAGTTGCTGTGGTTTCTTTTTATTCTTCTTGATATGTCTTAACCAAATATTCAGTTCAGTAGAAGTTCAGTCTAATAGAAACATAATTCTTACTTTAATTAGTTTTATTAGTATGAAGATGACAGCAATAGTTTTGGAGGCTAATTCAATGACAGACGCAATCATGGTGGCCTGTGAAGAGAGACATAAATTGCCATATATTGAAAGTATTTTAAATTATGAATTCAGTGTGAATCTGTGCATTTTAGCTGGAGGACATCATGCATATCCAGACATCAGTTATCAAGATGTAAAACTCTCTGTCTTATAATAATGACTTTAAAAAACGAAATATATTTAGTGCATTATTCAGTTTTTTTGACACACTTACCATTTTCAACACTGGTCTGATGATCATCAGGAGAGAAGAGCCTCCAAGAAAACACAGTCGACTGAATAATAACAGTGCTAAAACACATCTCTGTGTGTACAGACAGACAGACAGACATGTACAGATACAAACACATAACTGAAAATATGTACAAACATGCAAGGTAAAAAAAAGAAAGAAAATCGTGGATGCATATTTTAATAACCACAGCATGTAGATTTAGTAAATGAAAATGATATTCATGGACACAAAAGTGGCAAAAATGCTAAATCAGTGAGAGAGGGGCATGCTAGACTGCAAAACCTAATTCCATTTGTAGAATCATCATAAGACAAGTCATTCATAAGCAAACTTGCAGCAATAAAACACCACTTAAGGTTGGAATACACTACATGACTTTTGGCCAGATTTACAAGATTGCCCAGATTTTTTTGTTACTGAAACGACTCGCCACTCGCTTGTCATTGGTCAGCTGTTAAGAAGGTGCTTGACATAGGGTGTTTTTTTCAGAAAAGTTGAACTTTTTTCAACTTGAAAAGATGCCGGTGGTGGAGTTTTAAAAAGTGCTCAGGACTTTTTTGAAAACACTCCATAGGATTATAATGTAAAACAGATGCTGGCAGCTTCAAGTGTTCTAAAATCGGCTCAAAATATCAAACATGTTTGATATCCTCCGACTAGATGGAATCAGAGTCTGTGACCATCATACACTAAACGATTTTCTATGAAATCTGTCAACGCAAATCTCCAGACTGACACTATGACTCTTGGCAACTAGTGTTGACTTCTCCAGACTGTAAAATCGGCAGAAAAAACTCTGTTCAGATTTTAAAAGTTGAGTAGTGTAGCAGCATGCATATAGTCTACATACCGTATATTGTACACACTGAGGAGGTGGTGTTGGTCCAACTACAAGAAAATGAAAATATACATTACATTACATTTAGTCATTTAGCAGACGCTTTTATCCAAACCGTCTTACAAATGAGGACAATGGAAGCAATCAAAATCAACAAAAAAGCAATGATATGCAAGTGCTATTACAAGTCTCAGTTAGCTTAACGCAGTACACGTAGCAAGTTTTTTTTAGTTTTTTTTTATAATATAATAAATAAAAAGAAAACAGATAGAATAGAAAAAGAATAGAGCAAGCTAGTGTTAGAGGCCTTTTTTGCTTTTGTTAATTGTATAATAAATAAAAAGACAGATAGATATAATACAAAAAGATTAGAAAAGCTAGTGTTAGTTTCTTTTCTTTTTTTTAAGGATAGAATTAGAATAGAGAGAGCTAGAGGGTCAAATAAAGATGGAAGAGATGTGTTTTTAGCCGTTTCTTGAAGATGGCTAAGGACTCAGCTGCTGGGATTGAGTTGGGCAGGTCATTCCACCAGGAGGGAACAGTTAATGAAAAAGTCTGTGAAAGTGATTTTGTGTCTCTTTGGGATGGTACAATAATGCGTTGTTCACTTGCAGAACGCAAGCTTCTAGAGGTCACATAAGTCTGAAGTACTGAATTTAGGTAAAGGGGTGCAGAGCCAGTGGTGGTTTTGTAGGCAAACATTAATGCCTTGAATTTTATGCATTTTATGAATTTTAATGTTATACACACACACACATATACTGTATATATATATAAAATGTTGCAAGTTAATAATACCAGCCCTGCAGTTGTTATATTTGATATTTGAATTTGATGCTTTTTGTTTTGTAACTGGGTTTGTATATATTTATTTATTTTTTACCTGTAGAATGTGAGTGTATATTTTGACGTTGTTGTAAGTATTGTTGGGCTTGTAGTTGGGATTTTTTGTGTACTTGCGACTTCAGAGGTCAGTGGTGCAGTCTGTGTCCGTGACTGTCACGGTGCACACACGAGGGAGGAACAGGAACACGCAGACGAGGACATAAACTCAAATAATAATCTTTAATGAAGACATCAAGGCAGGACAAGACAAGGCTGAGAGACAGGATACACCGGGGAAGTAACGAGTAGACCAGACGACATCAAACTCAAAAGACAGGAACTAAATACACAGGGTAATTAACACATAACGAGACAAACACAGCTGGAACATACTTAACTCATAATGACATGAAACAAGGACAGGAAACAAACCAAATATGGACACAAGAGGCAGGAACAGATGACACACACAACAGAACACTGACATAACTCCCCCCTCCCGGAAGGCGTGACCCACGCCGTAACAGTTCCACCGGGGAGGGGGGGTGGGCGCTCTGGAGGCCCCTGGGGAAGTTAGAGGGTATCAGGAGCCCTCCGGGGCTAAACAGACAGGACAGTACAAAACGACAGGAAAGCCCTCCAGGGCCAGACAGACAGGACAGGACAGCCCTCTGGGGCTAAACAGACAGGGACAGGACAGGACAGCCCACAGGAACAGGAAGCCCTCCTGGGCTGTTTTCGGAAGCTGAGGCTTCCTTTGGGCATGACGAGTCAGGGGCCCTCACAGGATCCCTCAGCAACCGCTTTCATCTCTGCGACAAGGGAGGCAGGGAGCCACCTGCCCCAGACGAGTCTCCATGAACAAGACCGACATGATGATTAAAATGTTCCTGTGGGCACAACAGGACTTAAAAACGGCACTCCTGGCCGTAACAGGTGGACTAGATCCACGGGGCTAGGGATAGCGGCGGCCAGCGGGCATGAGTCAGCGCCAATCCGGTGGGCTTGAGTCAGCGGCGATCCGGCGGGCTTTGAGTCAGCGGCGATCCGGCGGACATTGACTCAGAGGCGGGCCGGCGGGCATTGAGTCAGCGGCGATCCGGTGGCGTGATCTCCCGCGAACGGCGCGCCTGGGGAGCGGCAACCCTGGAACTAGGCAACCCGCCGGCGGGCTTGGGAGAGCCACTGCCGGCGGCGGATATCTCCCGCGATCGGCAGGCATGAGGGCTCGCGGTCAGCGGACTCGCAGCGATCCCGCCGAACTCCCACGCCATCTTGCAGTGGGCTATGGCAGGATTACGAGCGGCGACTTCCTTGCCGCGGGACAGACACAAAAAAACAGACTGGAACAAAACAAAAGACTTTTGAAAACAGTAAACAAAACGGGGTGAATGGGCGCCGCTTACGGTTTAGGTCTGGTCTTCTGTCACGGTGCACACACGAGGGAGGAACAGGAACACGCAGACGAGAACATAAACTCAAATAATAATCTTTAATGAAGGCAAGGCAAGGCAAGGCAAGGCAAGGCAAGGCAAGGCAAGGCAAGGCAAGGCAAGGCAAGGCAAGGCAAGGCAAGGCAAGGCAAGGCAAGGCTGCGCGACAGGATACACCGGGGAAGTAACGAGTAGACCAGACGACATCAAACTCAAAAGACAGGAACTAAATACACAGGGTAATTAACACATAACGAGACAAACACAGCTGGAACATACTTAACTCATAATGACATGAAACAAGGACAGGAAACAAACCAAATATGGACACAAGAGGCAGGAACAGATGACACACACAACAGAACCCTGACAGTGACGTATCTGTGAGGAATATTAAAAGCATCACAGAGCAATAGTATTTTCCTCATATATATATATATATATATATATACACACACACACACACACACACACACTAGTGGACAAAATTATTAGAATTATTTTTAGTATTAGTAATTTCTCCAGCCAAAAATATGGTTTTAAGTCAGTTATTTCTATATTTTGCTGTAGTGTGTCAGTAGGAAATATCAGTTTACATTTCCATTTTGCCATTAATTGTTAATCGCGAATTAGATAACTGAAAGCCATTATTGTGCTGAGTAAGAAAAACATCAAACAGACATCACAAAAGGTATCTTTAGGAAGAAATATTTGATTTGATTCAATTTATTACACAAACTTTTCGGCCACAATTGCTATAACACAAACTGTGGAACGTACTTATTCTTACCTGTTGGACTTGTTTGTGTACTGTGACTGGTGAATTTAGTGGTTGGTGCTGCAGTCGACGTGATTATGATCGGCTTCCTTCGCCAAAACCTATCGATGTTTTCAATGAATGCAGCTCTGAAAAGAAAATTGATCAGATTTACAAACTAAAAGTTTGAAACGCAATAAAAGTATAAAGATGTTAGTTTCAATTCGTCTTATTAGGCTGCACAGTACTACCTGAAGAAAAACTCTCCAGTCTCCTCGGGGGTCCACAACACTCGAACTACTGTTTTTTGTAGGTTATTACTTTGAGCCACAGCACGGTCCTGATAATATATCCATATCATAAAGAGTGCAAGATAGTAGGAATTAATAGCTGCTAATATTTAACACACGGTGCAAGAAGAACGTATAAAGACTCGATAACTAATATGCGTATAGTGGGTGCACGGCAGGACTCACATTACAGATGAGTTCGTTGTTGACCGGGTCAGTCAACATAAACCTACCAGCAGACGTGCACGCATCACACTTACGAGCGTCCAGCATGAAACCTCTGAATGGAGCCGCAGTCAAAAGCGACACTGTGGTAAAATGAGAGAATTTGAATCAACACATCTTGAAAAGCCATTTTGTTTTACACCAATAAATAAACTAAAGTGAGAAAATCTACCAGTAATGCTCGTTCCCACATCAGAATCTTTCACGGTTTTATTTTCTGGTTCGATCTTGAAAGGGGCATCAGTGTTTTGCGCTGGTACACTGGAAAAAAATGTAGGCTACTGGTCATTTTCTGGGATTACATTAAATAGTAATTTTACGGACATTTCCGTTAACCCTAAAACACAACGCAGTGAAGTGCAATTCAAAATACAGTTAAAATACCTGTAAAAAAAAATAAAATAAATAATAATAATAAAAAGAAAACTACGGAAAATTCCTTCATATTAATACAGTACATTTTGCCCTCTGTTTTTTAAATGATTTTTTTAAAACAGTGTATTTGTGCACTCTTCCTACATACCCATGATTGACATTCATTCCTTGACATTCACTCTCCAATAAAAACCCATCGCTGTAACAGCTGATGAACTTCAGCATGGTACATCCAAATGAAAGGAAAAGGAGACCGCACGCATTGTACATCTGAAACGGCCAAAAACCACGAAAACAATCACAGAAATTTAAACAGCACACTAAACAATTTATGTTCATAGATTCTTAAGCCTTTAATGAAGTTAAATTGTAATGAAGATATGACAGTAGCTTATGTTGTTACCGTGAGCTTTGCTGATCAAAGCTAAGAGAGCAAAAATAAAACCTGTCTTGCTGTCAGTCGACTCTTATTTACACATCGCCCTTTGGCTCACACCGTTTTATTGTTTTATTTTTGGCTGAAGGCCCTCTTTTGGCCAATCCAGGTATTACGATAAAAGGAATAAAAAGTAGTATTTTACGGTGCCCGGGAGGGGCCGTTTTTCTCGGTTCACTTAGTTTTGTCGTGGGAATGTCATATTAATTCGTGGGAATGTCATATTAATTCGTGGGAATGTGTTATTATGTCGTGGCCACAAGATCGTTTTGTCGAGATAACGACATCATGTCGTGGCCTCGAGATGTTATGTTGAGGGAATGACATCCATTTCTTGTGGCCACGACTTCTTATGCTGAGGGAACCTGAACAACATATTTTTCTTGTGGCCACTATTTTAATGTGTAAACAAACCTACGTGACCATAGCAACCCAGTATTATCAGAGATGGATAAAACATTTTTATTAACATTAAACATTTAATTTAATACTTGTATATTATTATTAGTAGTATTATTAGGTTATATTAACTTGTAAGGCTATATTTTATATTTATTTCATATAAATATAATATTTTATTATTTCCACTTTCAATTCGTGTATCGCTTTACCTAATTAACGTTCTGTATAATTATGATATTTGCTACTATATATTTTGCAAATACTGTAAACGCCTGACAATTATGCCAATACTTTATGATTGTAGGCTATTTATGTCAGTGTGTGATGATAAATGAGCGTGTTGTGTTTTCATTTACAAATTAAACTAATGATTCATTCTTCAACGAAACACTGGGCAGTAGGCTATAATAGTAGACTGTACATTTGTTCATTTGTTCCTGTGTAGTCATTCATTAACGACGGAACAGTATTCTAAAGTGTTACCAATAATTTGATTATGTAATAATTTCTATTATAATTAATATAAAAAATTCTTAATTCAAAATAATATATTAATGAATCCCTGATAATCCCATGTTGCTATGGTCACGTAGGTTTGTTTACACATTAAACTCGTGGCCACGAGAAAAATACAGTATGTCGTTCCCTCAACATAAGAAGTCGTGACCACTAGAAATGGATGTAGTTCCCTCAACATAACATCTAGAGGCCACGACATAAGGATGTCACCTCGACAAAACGATCTCGTGGCCACGACATAATATCACGTTTCCACGAGTTAATATGACGTTCCCACAAATTAATATGACGTTCCCACAAATTAATATCTCGTGGCCACGACAAAACTAAGTGAACCGAAGACGGCCCCTCCAGGGCACCGTAGTATTTCGGGGGATTGTATTGTTAGTAAAACATGACGTGCACGAGGAAGTAGCCTACATTACTGGATGACTGATGATCACATCTTCAGAAGTAGGCTAAGTATAACAATTAAGGTCACAGATAAGGACACTATAAGGATACATACTTTATTGAACAATATAAACTTTACAACCATAAATGGCCTGGTACAAAATGCATAAATTCTTAATCAGACAACAGATAAACATAACATAAGATAAGGAAAAGAGTTAGAAGAGGGGGAGAAAAAACAAACAAACAATTACTAGGGGTTTTCTCTATCAAATTACAGAGGTTTAAGGCATTCTTTTTCTTCATTAGGTTCAGCGACAAAAAGTAATTATATAGTTCCTTGAAATATGTAGAAATCTGGAAGAATTTTCAGGAATCTGTTCATATGCAAAACGAACTTCCCAAGAATAATAATTGTGTTAATTGCTAAGTTATGTGTTGTTATGTGCCCCCCTGTCAACAAGCTTGGCCCCCCTAAACTTGGAATCATATCAAATCAAATCAAATCAAATCACTTTTATTGTCACATCACCACAGCACAAGTGCCTTGGTGAGTGAAATTCTTGAGAGCGTGCTCCAGACAGTGCAAAAAAACAAAACAATTTACATATAGACAGTACAAATTTACAGACTGTACAGAAGACAATGTGCATAATACACATACACATACTCAATATACACAGTGTACTATAAAGACATACTTAGTTACCAATACACTGTATATACACATTTTACATTATGTACACATCTATACATAGTAATATGTTAAGGTGCAACAGATTATACATTTACAACAGATTAGTTGTGCAATAGATAGTTGTGCAAAGGTGCAACAGATTATACATATGCAATGTCGTGGATGTGCATTGTATTGTATCCAGTGATAGCAGATAGGGTGTATTATTGCAGTGTGTGCGTGTAGTCCAGTAGAACGGCGGTAAAGTGCAGTGCATGGCATGATGTGTGAGTGGGAGTGTGATGTAGGGTGAATTAGTTCTGACTGTTCATTAGCCTGATAGCCTGAGGGAAAAAGCTGTCCCTCAGTCGGCTAGTGCGGGATCGGATGCTGCGGAGACGTCTCCCTGAGGGCAGCAGAGAGAGCAGTCTGTGGGATGGATGGCTGGAGTCCTTGATGATCCTCCTGGCTTTCCTTATACACCGCCTGGTGTAGATGTCCTGGAGGGAGGGAAGCTCACCTCCAACAATGTGGCGGGCAGTTCGCACGACCCTTTGCAGAGCTTTGCGGTTGCCAGCGGTGCTGTTTCCAAACCAGGCGGTGATGCAGCCGGTCAGGATGCTCTCCTCCACAGTGCAGGTGTAGAAGGATCTGAGGATGCTGGGGCTCATTCCAAACTTCCTCAGCCGTCTCAGGAAGAAGAGGCGCTGATGTGCCTTCTTCAGCACTGCGTCTGTGTGAGCAGACCATGTGAGATCCTCGGTGATGTGAACGCCGAGGAACTTAAAGCTGTTTACCCGCTCCACAGGTGTCTTGTCGATGGAGATGGGTGTGTGTTCTCTGCTCTGTCTCCTGAAATCCACCACCAGCTCCTTGGTCTTGTCGATGTTGAGTGAGAGGTGGTTCTCCTGGCACCATTTAGTCAGGGTACTCACCTCCTCTCTGTAGGCCGTCTCATCGTTGTCGGTGATCAGGCCTATCACCGTTGTGTCATCGATTTTGTGTAAAATGCATTTGTCCTGTAAACTATATATATATATATATATATAAAAAAGAAAAACATCACCAGCTGCTAAATTCAAATCTGCATTTGCTGGCTGGCACAGAGCCAGAGACACACACGTTTTTAAAGCGCTGCGCATTATAACCAATCACATACGATTCTGTTGAGCTTATGAATGCAAGGACCAATCAGAGTCTTTCAGACGAGTCATCGCTGAAACACGCTGTTTCGTCACCGCGAGCGAAATGCATTTACTTACACATATTTGAGAATCAATATATTTCATGATATATTCTTGGAATATTTTGAATAAAATAATAATAATAATAATAAAACCCCTGCTGAGAGAAAACAATAGACACCATTACAAAATTTGTAATGGTTTTACTGGTTATAATGGGACTTGTATTGGTTTTACTGGAAACTGTAATGGACCCTGTTGGTCTCTACTTGTAATTGGTTGCCTTCTATTGGTGGCTTGTTAAAACCAATAAATCCTAGTGGAATATGTCCCAAAACACACTACAGAAAACCATTTTTTTATGGTTAAAAGTTGATGGTTTGTAATGTTTGTAATGGTGTTTGTAGTGGAAACCATTACAATTTTCAGTGATGGTTTTATTGTGTTTACTGCCAGATGCCGCTATCTCAGCTTTGTGCAGCATATCAGAAACTCAATTCTGTACAGTTTATCGTAAGACACAAATTTCAAATGATTTTCAACAGTCGCTTTGTTGCATCGAGTGTAGGCAGATTTTAGCTGTTGCGGTGCGTCCAGTGTAGACACGGTGTTACTAACCTGTCGAGTAGAACCAAAGCAACCTCGGCGTCCGATCGCAGGCCTTCCACTCCTTGAGTTCTCTCCAGTGCTGGAAAGCTGATCCGATATTTACATGGGTCCTACTTCTTGCCTTATCATTCCACAGACCTTTTCCTCTTTTGTTTTTTATCCGCCATCTCCATCTTTCTGTCACCCGGCTCGGCTGTTCACTGAACGCTCTCTCCTCCATATCATGAGTAGACACACCCCTTACTGCTGATTGGCTACAAGTTTGTTTTGGTACTCTGCCCCGACTCAGTTTTCTAAAGCATTTTTGAAAAATTACATATCCCCACCTTTAAGGCATGTGATTTACTAATTTCGTCGGCACTGAAACATGTGACACTGACACACTTATTGCTGGAGATATAAACAAACACACACACACATGCACATATGCACGAACAGCAATTTTAGCTTTCTCTGATATAGTCCATCATCAGAAACTCACTACTGTATTAACAAAATGTATGATAGTGTTGATACGGATCAACACTAGCAAGCGCTATGACAAGTCTCGGTTAGCCTAACGCAGTACACGTAGCAAGTTTTTTTTTTTTTTATAAAAGAAAACAAGTAGAATAGAAAATAAAAATAAAGCTAGTGTTAGAGGGTCAGACAGATACAAAGAAAACTAATAGATACAAAGAAGACAGATAGATAAAATATAATTAGAATAGAGAGTGCTAGAGTTAGAGGGTCAAATAAAGATGGAAGATGTGTTTTTAGCCGTTTCTTGAAGATGGGTAAGGATTCAGCTGCTCTTATTGAGTTGGGCAGGTCATTCCACCAGGAAGGAACAGTTAATGAAAAAGTCAGTGAAAGTGATTTTGTACCACTTTGGGATGGTACAATAATGCGTCGTTCACTTGCAGAATGTAAGCTTCTAGAGGGCACATAGGTCTGAAGTACTGAATTTAGGTAAAGGGGTGCAGAGCCAGTGGAGGTTTTGTAGGTAAACATTAATGCCTTGAATTTTATGCGAGCAGCTATTGGTAGCCAGTGCAAATTGATGAATGGAGGTGTGAAGTGCTTTCTTTTCGGCTCATTAAAAATTAATCTTGCAGCGGCATTTTGGATTAATTGTAGAGGTTTGATGGAACTGGCTGGAAGACCTGCCAAGAGAGCATTGCAATAGTCCAGTCTGGACAGAACAAGAGCTTCAACAAGGAGTTGTGTTGCATGTTCCGAAAGAAAGGGCCTGATCTTCCTAATGTTGTATAAAGCAAATCTGCAGGACCGGGCAGTTTTAGCGATGTGGTCTGAGAAATTCAGCTTATCATCAATCACAACTCCAAGGTTTCTGGCTGTTTTTGAAGGAGTTATGGTTGATGAGCATAACTGGAAGCTGAAATTGTGATGAAGTGATGGGTTTGTTGAAACCACCAGCAGTTCTGTCTTAGCCAGGTTGAGTTGAAGGTGATGGTCCTTCATCCAGCAAGAAATGCCTGTTAGACATGCTGAGATGCGAGCAGCTATCGTCGGATCATCAGGATGGAATGAGAGGTAGAGTTGAGTGTCATCAGCATAGCAGTGATATGAAAAGCCATGTTTCTGAATGACAGAACCTAGTGATGCCATGTAGACAGAGAAGAGAAATGGTCCAAGAACTGAGCCCTGAGGCACCCCAGTAGCTAGATGTTGCGACTTGGATACCTCACCTCCCCAAGATACCTTGAAGAACCTATTTGAGAGCTAAGACTCAAACCACTGGCGTGCGGTTCCTGAGATGCCCTTTCCCTATAGGGTTGCCAGGAGGATCTGGTGGTTGACTGTATCAAAAGCAGCGGACAGATCCAGCAAGATAAGTAATGAAGACTTGGAAGCCGCTCTTGCAAGTCTTAGGGCTTCAACAACTGAGAGCAAGGCAGTTTCGGTCGAATGTCCACTTCTGGTTGAACACAACTCGTTCAAGTGTTTTTGCAATGAAAGTTAGAAGCGAAACCCATCTGTAGTTCCCTAAAAGAGTTGGGTTAAGAGTGGGTTTCTTAAGAAGTGGGGTTATACGAGCCTGTTTAAATGCTGAGGGAAAAACTCCAGTGTGAAGGGATGTGTTAACGATGTGAGTGAGTGTAGGTACAACTGAAGGAGAAATGGCTTGAAGGAGATGAGATGGAATAGGATCGAGCGGATAAGTAGTAGGATGACTGGAAAGGATGAGTTTAGAGACTTCTGCCTCAGAGAGTGGAGAGAAGGATGTGAACAATAATAATAATAATAATAATGTTATGTATGGTGACCCTGCATTAAATTGGTGCTCTGCATTTAACCCATCCAAGTGCACACACACAGCAGTGAGTAGTGAACACACACACTGTGAACACGCACCCGGAGTAGTGGGCAGCCATTGCTCCAGCGCCCGGGGAGCAATTGGGGGTTCGGTGCCTTGCTCAAGGGCACCTCAGTCATGGTATTGAAGGTGGAGAGAGTGCTGTTCATTCACAATCCCCACCTTCAATTTCTGCCGGTGCGAGAATCGAACCAGCGACCTTCAGGTTACAAGTCCAACTCTCTAACCACCAGGCCACAACTGCCAACAAGTGTATGTTTGTTGGTAAGATGTGTTTGACAGTTTGTGGTATGGAGAATTGTGCTGTGAGGTTTGTAATTTTATTAATGAAGAATGCCGCAAAGTCGTCAGCTGTTAGAGTTGATGAAGGAGGGGGAGGAGGAGGTCAAAGGAGGGAGGAAAATGTTTTAAAGAGCATGCGAGAGTAAGACGAATTGTTAATTTTGTCGTGATAGTATGTCCTTTTAGCAGTGGAGACATTAGCAGCGAAGTCAGAGAGGAGTGATCGATATAAATTAAGGTCAGTAGGATTTTGTGATTTGCGCCATACCATTTCTGCAGCCCTGAGCTTAAAATGATGTTCGTGGAGAAGGGGCAGAAGGGGTGGTACGGGCTGGCCTGGAAGATAAGGGGCAGAAAGTGTCTAAACAAGACATCAGAGTGGAGCAGAAAGTATCAGTAGCACTGTTAGCATCAAGAGATGATAACTGTTTAGGGGGAGGAAGCGAAAATGAAACCATAGCAGATAGCCGGGAGGGTGAGAGTGAGCGTAGGTTACGTTGAAAAGTGACATGTGGAGGGGTATGTGTTGTGTCAGGAATCATGTTGAGGTTAAGAGTGAGTAGGAAGTGATCTGAGGTGTACAGTGGAGTAACCAGCACATGATCAGTGGAGCAGTGTCGTGTGTAAATAAGGTCCAGTTTGGTTGCCTGATTTGTGAGTAGCCGTAGTTAACATTCTCTTGAGATCAAAAGAGGCAAGTAGAGTGTGGAAGTCTGCTGCCTGAGGTTTATATAGGTGGATGTTGAAGTCTCTAAGTATAACTTGGGTAGTACCATCTTCAGGAAAGATTGAGAGCAACACATCTAATTTTTCCAAGTTACCTAGTGGTCCTGGTGGTCAATAAACAACTACAAAATGGATTTTAAGAGGGTAGGTAATAGTTACCGAATGTGATTCAAAGGAACTGTTGATACCCAGAGATGGTAAAGAAGTAAATTTACAATTATTAGAGATGAGCAGACCAGTACCTCCACCTCTTCCAGTCAAACGGGGGGTGTGGGAAAAGTAGAAATTATTGGAGAGTGCTGCTGGTGTAGCATTGTCCTCTGATTTGATCCAGGTCTCTGTCAGGGCTATGAGCTTTAGCCTTGAATGAGTAATAATGGAAGTAATGAAATCAGCTTTGTTGACAGCAGACTGACAATTCCAAAGACCAATAGAAAAAGAAAGTAGTGTATTAGTAGACATAGGCAAAGTGTGCAGGTTGTTAGGATTGCGCTGCCTACAGTGTGTGAAGCGTGGTTTGCAAGTGGTAGTGATAGTAGTGATCTGGAAACACATAGTAAGAATTGGTTATAAAAAAAAAAACTGAAACAGTGGTGAAACAAGTTGTAGGAAAAAGGACAAATAAAAAGCGATACTTACTTATGTCCCTTGCCGGTGTCCCTGCCCGGTAGAGTCGATGGTCTTTACACTCTTCAGTCTTCACACGACGGCTGCCACGGTAAACTAAGCTTTTTTATACCAGTCTAACAAAACACTACTTGAATTCAGCTGGACACACTTTCCTGTTTATCACAACAAATGGCCAAGCAAGCGCACAACACTGACAAGGTATGCGATACAGTATGAGACCAAACGCGATTTCAGCAAGTCTTTGTTGTATATCATGTTAGTATTGTTGTAGGCTATATTCACCATGGTAACTGTTGTTTCCATAACCCAAAACTACCATGTTATTTTCACTTTGTGTCATTTTGTATATGTTTAAATGACTGTGGTGGCTCATACCAACTTAATTGTATTAACGAAAACTAGTTTGGGACTGCTATTTAATAGCCTTACCTTATGGGCTGTTTATTCAGTATTAGTCATATTCTTAACAGTCTTAACTTAATTTTTGTGAAATAAATTTGCTTTGTTTTTTAACAAATTTATATATATATATATATATATATATATATAAAATTACTGTGTGTGTGTGTGTGTGTGTGTGTGTGTGTGTGTATATATATATATATATAAATAAATTGGCCATGGGAAAACGTGGGTCCCAAGGCCAAACCAGTTGAGAACCACTGGGCTAAATAACATGCAACAATAAAAATGGTAATAAAAATACCAATGAAACAATAGCTTCTTTGACTAAATACATTTTGGGACATTTTGAAGTAGCCTACACATTACTTTGAATCCAGTAAGTAAAAAAAGTCAAAAGAGATTTAGCCTAATAGCCTACTTGTTACATATTATAATAAGATTTTTTTTTATTTTTTATATAAGATATTAAGATAATAGATATTAAGATAATAAGAATATCCATCAAGATTAATTATTCAGTGAATTAAATCCTATAAAAGCAATACTGATGAAAAATATTTTAATATTAAAATATTTAAAAATATTTTTAAGAAAATGAAAAATAAAAGAACATTCAACACGAAAGAGTACCGTATATTGATAGTAGCCTACAGATACTGTATGCTGAAGTGAATGTCCTGATTTTCGTATACTGACCTGTGGGGGCAGCATCGGGACAAGTTAGGGACAAGTAGCTAATGAAACGGGGGCGAAGAAACGTCTCCCGCGTATTTTTCGCTTTCATGTGAGATTTTAGTTTATGCTGCAGGTTTGTTTTATTATTATCAGAAGATTTAAAAGGATGGCAAGTCTCAGTCAGGCACTAAAGCGCTGGGCTGTTGAGGAACTTGAGTTGCCAGCAGCCAGACTCCCGGATGACGGCTATATAAAGACGTTAGTGAGTTGTAACGTTAATGAATTATAGCATTAATCCGCATCACCGGTTTTAGATTGATCATGTGTTTACGTTTTATCTAGTTTATGTGTCGGTCCTGGAGCTTCCATTTGGAAGTATATCACGCAACATGTTTATAAGGAAAGGTGAGATCTCAAGGTTTTACAATCTGTAATGCTAACTACCTGTTCTTCAATGCACCTTTTCCTGATTATACAATATTCCTTTGACATAATCTTACAGGAACGTTCGAGTCATGAGGGGGAATATTCAGTGGTATCCTTTAAGTTTTCTGACAATGTGATGTGTTAATATGCATATATGATATATATGTTTATTTTGTGCAGGGTTGTTATCGCTGATTAAACTAAAGCTATTAAAATTCGTTTTCGTTAATTAGATTAAAGCTGAAAAAATGTTTGATAAGAAACTTAAAATGTTTCCTCTGCAACTAACTGAAGTAACGTAAAAAAAAGCTTAAGTTGACGTACTAAAATGACTGAAATAGAAATATTTTAAAACAAAAACAAAATTTGAAATAAAAACATAATATATAAACAAAACCTAATTCCAAGTATTAATAAATGCTATGAGTGTATATAAATAATTTTAAAATAACACTGAATTTATGACACTTAAAACATGAAATGTTGTTTCATGAGGCCCACTGCGTTGTCAAAATGTTGAAAATCAAGCTGCTACTTTATTACTTGCTAAATTGTGGTTGTTTGAGCTGTGGAATTGTTCCTTGACCATCTAAATCCTAAGGTACAACGTTTTACAAGATAAAGAGGTAAAGAAGGGTACTTAATTGCAATTTGTTATGCTGCTTCTGTAAGGATTCATAAGTGCAGCTAAAGATGATTATTCTTTGTAGCTTAAACAGTTGAAAAATCAGAATAAAGATACAAGAAGGCTTGAGCTTCAGAAAGAGATTGATGCCCTTCAGACTGAACTCAATCAACTGGATACAAAGATCAGTAGAGTGGAGGATCAACTTGCTTCTGAAGGTAAATGATCTTATTCTATCTTTCTGTTCATCTTTATGCTCTTTTATACTACCTACAGTGTAGTGATGGGAAGTTCGGATCATTTTACTGACTCGGGCCTTTGAGTCTCGTTCAGCAAAATAAACAAATCTTTTTTTCGAGTTATTTTGTTCGTTTTAGCAAAATATAATTAAAATGTTACGTGCTACTTCCCTAACACATCTACTACTTATGCAAACGTTGATCACACTACAAACAATACAAAACTTGGTATAAGAAACAGAAAAAAAATAATTCATTGTTTACCTGGGTCTTAAGTCTATGATTAGCTCACCTCACCTTTTATCTGACAAGTCTTCGGGTTTGAGTCGTTCGTTCATCACGTGACAGCCTCATAAGCTAAACCTACGCAGTCAGAGCCGGAAAGAGAATTGATTAGTTCACCTCTCGAGTCGTTCGTTCTTTTGTCACGTAACGTGACAGCATTGGATAGAGAAATTAGTTAATTTACAACCTTCCTTACAAACGGCTGCATAGTTGTTGTTATTATTATTATTATTATTTGCTTTTACAGTTACGTGATGCGTTTATGGTCTCAAATTGTAGCTTTTTATTTCTTACAGTTTATAAATGTGTGAATTTCTGTCATGATGGTTCTTTTCCATAAAACTGAATGTGGTAACAAAGGTAATAAACGAAAGAGTTGTTTATTAAGTCTTTTACCCTCAGACTGCATAGGGTTAGCTTATGGGGCTGTCACGTGATGAACGAACGACTCAAACCCGAAGACTCGAGAGGTGAACTAATTCAGTGCAGAACCTATAGGATGTTGTGCATGCGCGACTGAACGAATCACTCCCCGAGACGACTCGTTCTTCCGCTTCCGGCGCTGCTGTGTTCAGTCGACGTTAAAGGATGGCTCCGCTCAATTTGTGTTTTTATATACTCTTTTACGTATTTTTACTTTCTCTTTTTACACGATTAACGTCTGCACTATTTATCTATGACAAAAGAACACTTTTGGACATCGGACACCGCTGCACTAACCTGCTTCAGAACACTTTACCCACGGATCCAGCGTGGCCGTTGGAGATTCTTCGGAACGCCGAGTTCAACAAAGGCCACCCGAATAATCCCAGAAGGCGAAAGAAACACCGCGGGCGACGCGCTGGAATTCGTGACAGACTGAGAAACAAAGCTCACAGCCCCCCTCTCCCCAGTATTCTGCTCGCAAATGTCCAATCCTTGGAAAATAAGATGGACGATCTTAGAGCCAGGATAAGTTTCCAACGGGACATTAGGGACTGTAACATCCTTTGTTTGTCTGAAACATGGCTCTCTCCCTCGGTACCGGACACTGCAGTAACTCCGTCTGATAACTTTGCTGTTTTACGGATGGACAGAACAGCTGAGGCCGGAAAAATCAAGGGCGGTGGAGTGTGTTTCATGATTAACAAGAAATGGTGCGACCCCAGGAATATCTCCATTCTGTCGCGTTCCTGCTCGCCTCATCTGGAACATCTCTCCATTATCTGCCGCCCATTCTATTTACCCCGCGAGTTCTCCGCGATCATCGCTACAGCCGTTTACATTCCACCTCAGGCAGACACGAGCTTGGCTTTGTCCAAACTCCACGAGGAGCTCAGCGTTTACATCAACAAACACCCTGACGCTGCCTCTATCATCGCTGGGGACTTTAACAAAGCCAACCTCAGGAAAGTAATGCCGAACTTCCATCAGCATGTATCCTGTCCAACTAGAGGACCGAATACACTGGATCATTGCTACACTCAGTTCAAGAATGCCTATAAAGCTCGTTCCTTGCCAGCTTTTGGTAAGTCTGATCACGCGGCCATTTTCCTCACACCGGAATATAAACAAAGGATCGTTCAGGAATCCCCGGGGGTGAGGGAAGTGACGCGCTGGTCCTCCACTCTGAAGCTATGCTGCAGGCGTCTCTTGATGACGTCGACTGGGACATGTTCCGGGCGAGTTCAGCTGACGTCAGCGAGTTCACGGATGTAGCATTAAGCTTTGTTTACATGCTAACCAAACAAGCCACTGAAACGGTAACAATAAGGACATTCTCTAATCAGAAACCGTGGGTGGACAGAACGGTGCGGGCTGCGGTTAACCAACGCACTGCCGCATACAACGCCGGTCTTCTGTCAGGAAACATGAGCGTTTACAAATCATCATGTTATGCTCTCCGACGGGCAGTTAGAGCTGCTAAACTCCGATACAGAGAGAGAATTGAGTCACACTTTCAGCTCAATGACTCTCGACGCATGTGGCAGGGACTGAAGACCATCTGTTCCTCTGGATATAACCCCTCCGCCGAGGTGAGAGCAGATCCATTGCTGGCCGAAGAGCTAAACATCTTCTACGGCCGCTTCGATCGCAACGGCGGCGCGACTCTGCCGATCAACGCGTCAGGAAGCAGCAGACAGAGCAGCGATGTTGATCGTGTTATCACCGTGACGGAGGACGAGGTCCGGAGAGAATTAAGGAGAGTAAACATCAGAAAAGCCGCCGGACCTGATGGGATTACTGGTCGCGTTCTGAGATCGTGTGCCGATCAGCTTGCTGGTTTGTTTACTTCCATCTTTAACGAGTCCCTTGCTACCTCTGTGATTCCCACCTCATTCAAGAAATCTGTCATCATCCCTGTGCCTAAGAACAGTAAACCCTCTTGCCTGAATGACTATCGTCCAGTTGCCCTCACATCAACAGTCATGAAGGTTTTTGAGAGACTTTTAAAGAAACACATATGCTCCTCCATCCCTGCTACCTTGGACCCTCTTCAGTTTGCCTATCGCCCAAATAGGTCTACTGATGATGCCATCTCTCAGGTACTGCACTCTTCCCTCACTCATATTGACAGCAAAAATGGCAACTATGTCAGACTGTTATTCATTGACTATAGCTCAGCTTTCAACACTATAGTCCCCTCCAAGCTAGCTGTCAAACTCTCAGACCTCGGCTTAAACACTCCACTCTGTGACTGGATCCAAGACTTCCTCACCGGCAGACCACAAGTGGTGAAAATGGGCCAGTTCACCTCCAACTCCATCACCCTGAACGTAGGAGCCCCGCAGGGCTGCGTTCTGAGTCCCCTGCTCTACTCTCTCTACACACACGACTGTGTGTCCTCTCACAGCTCCACTTCTATTGTCAAATTTGCTGATGATACTGTGGTTCTGGGCCTCATTTCCAACAATGATGAGACCGCATACTTGGGTGAGGTAGAGAGACTAACATCATGGTGCCAGGACAACTGTCTCTCTCTGAACGTGAGCAAAACTAAAGAGCTGATTGTAGACTTCAGGAAGAGACAGCAGCGGCCCTACACTCCTCTTATGATCAGTGGGACCCCTGTGGAGAGAGTAAGCAGCTTCAAGTACCTCGGTGTAAACATCTCCGAGGACCTGACTTGGACTGCACACATTCAAACACAGGTCAAGAAAGCCAGGCAAAGACTGTACCATCTGCGACAGCTGAGGAAATTCAGGGTCTCACCAGCAATCCTGAAAACTTTCTATTCAGGGGCCATAGAAAGTGTATTGACTCAGTGCATCTCAGTGTGGTACAGTAACGCCACAAATCAGGACTGCAAGGCCCTGCAGAGAGTCGTGCGCTTAGCTGAGCGCATCTCTGGGTCTGCCCTCCCCTCTCTGCAGGACATCTACCTCAAACGCTGCAGAAGCAGAGCTGCAAAAATAATCAAGGACTCATATCACCCCGGTAACCGTCTTTTCATCACACTTCCTTCGGGCAAGCGCTTCAGAAGTGTGATGGCAAAAACTGAGAGACTGAGAAGGAGCTTCTACCCTCAGGTCATCAGGCTCCTAAACTCAGTCTCATAAACATCTACAGGACTCATTTAATTAACTGCGACACCCATCATTCTCCATCATCCGCATTGCTGCTATGTGTACATACCCGGTTCATCCTGTTTGCACATTCATCTTGCACATCCCTGGTTATATTAATATTTATTAAACCCTCAGTTGACTGTATTGCACATTTTAGTTCATTGCACATTTTACTCCTTATTTTATTTCTTGTTTGTACTATTATTATTATTATTATTACTTTTATTTTTATCTTATTCCTACCTATATTTATAGATATGCTCCTGTGTTATGTATAATCTTTTATTTTTTTTATTTTTTTTTTGCACTGTCCATTGAGCGGACCCGTCCTGATCTACATTTCACTACTGATTATACCCTGTATGATTGTGTATGTGACAAATAAACAAGAACCTTGAACCTTGAACCTTGAACCTTCTTCCCGAATCACATTAAAGATTCGTTCAAAATGAAGATCAACAATGAGATCATTGTCAAGATCCTCCCGTGTAGTTCTGGGCTTATTCCTCACCGTTCTCATGATCATTGAAACTCCACAAGGTGAGATCTTGCATGGAGCCCCAGTCCGAGGGAGATTGACCGTTATTTTGTGTTTCTTCCATTTGCGAATAATCGCACCAACTGTTGTCCCCTTCTCTCCAAGCTGCTTGGCGATGGTCTTGTAGCCCATTCCAGCCTTGTGTAGGTCTACAATCTTGTCCCTGACATCCTTGGACAGCTCTTTGGTCTCAGCCATGGTGAAGAGTTTGGAATCTGATTGATTGATTGATTGCTTCTGTGGACAGGTGTCTTTTATACAGGTAACAAACTGAGATTAGGAGCACTTCCTTTAAGAGAGTTCTCCTAATCTCAGATCCTTACCTGTATAAAATACACCTGGGAGCCAGAAATCTTGCTGATTGATAGGGGATCAAATACTTATTTCACTCATTAAAATGCAAATCAATTTATACTTTTTTTTTAATTTATTTTTTATTCTGTCTCTCACTGTTCAAATAAGCCTACCATTAAAATTATAGACTGATCATTTCTTTGTCAGTGGGCAAACGTACAAATTCAGCAGGGGATCAAATATTTTTTTCTCTCACTGTATACTGCAGACTGTGGGGATAAAAAAAGGTTTCAAGTCATCAAAAGATTAAAATGGTCTCTAATTACCTTAACTGTTTACTGTTTATTATCCTTTTTTAAAAAAAATAATACGTCAGATTATGGAATGCCATTTTATGTTGTTGTTACTAATATATTTGCTTGTTGCTGAGCAGAGCAGAACATTAACAAAAACTGGAAGGACTTTATGGAGAGCAGGCACAGACAGATCCTGTTAGATTCTTTCAGGCAGCGCTGCTCTGAGGAGAGAAGTGTAATGTTAGAGGACACACAAGAGATTGCCACTCAGCGGCATGCCCTGGAAGAGCTGTCTAAGTGAGCCATCTTTAGACTGTCATTTCTATTGCAGCTTTCTCAAAGACTGATTAAACAATGTTTTCTTTAAAGCTGATGTGTGCCATATTTTGATGCTGTGTGCATCTTTGCTGAATAAAAGCATTAATTTCTTTTAACAATGTTTGAATGGTAGTGTATATGACTCAAATCACATACTTTTTCTAATTGTCCAGGAAAGCAGAGGTGAAGCTGGTGTTTGGGCCATCAGACAGTTCAGACGGTGAAGCCGGAGTAGATCCATTAGTTTTAGTAAGTGTTGCTGTATTTAATGGTATTTGTGATGCAGACTATAATATTATAATTATAGTATAAAGTAACATTTATCAAAAATTTTACTTTTGAGTGACCTCCATTTGAGAAAGCTAGGTAGTGTAGTTAAAATATTTAGCTAAACTTTCACTTAGGGCCTAACTGGATCATTTTAACCGGTCAAACTCCATTTGACCACTTAATTAAACCACTTATCCTTCCACTGATTGTAACTCATGAAATACCATTTCTATCTCATTTCAGAATGATGTGAGAGAGCTCTGCAGCGAGAGAGTTCTCTTCTTCCAGTGTCTGCTAGAGAGTGAACTGAACTTGAATGCGTCCACTGAGTAAGACGTGCAGGCCTTTGATACTGATTTTGTATGTAGAATTGTTTTTGCCTTGTTGATACTAATTCATTTGTTTTTCATCCAGATTTACTCATGAACAAAGGAAAGCAGTGATCCAGCACTGGATGAGTGCAGTGGAGGTAGATGAAGACTCATTTCAGGAGGATGCATGTTTGATTATGTGTCATGCATTTTGTTCTGCACAACTTATGAGAACCTCAATATTTTTAATTTTCAGAACATTCTACGCTCTCATCCTCCAAACCAAGTGCTTTCGGCTCTGCAAGCTTTGACCTCCAGACAGCAGGTGGCGTTAGAGGAGAAGATTGCAGCTTTGAATGTGGAACGTGATGTTTCGGATCTAGGGTATGTTTTAACATTATAATGTATGTTATCAAAACCCACTCTAGAAATAATGATGTTATTGAATCGATTATTGCTTATTAATATTTGAAGGTTTCGTTATGAGAGCGATCATGATGTTAACACCTGTCCGCAGTCTATTACAGGTGATCGATGCAGTATCTTGTGGCTTATTAATCAGGCGTAAGAGATGGGCAGCTTGCACTTTTAAGTGCAGGAAAAATTATTATATTTTTCGTTATGAGAGCGATCATGTGTGTGTGTGTGTCCTGAGAGATGACCCCCTTAAATTTTTCACTCTTTGTCGGCTGAGCAGAGAAGAGCAGATTTATTAAAAAAGAAAAACTTAACATGGTCCTGTATTCAGACCCCTGTGACACTCATATATTTAACTCAGTCTATTTCTTTATCAGGTGATCATTTGAGTCCAGCTCTGTTTGTAATCTTAGGAAAGCCACACACCTGTCTATATAAGACCTTACAGCTCACAATGTCACTCTCAAAGGAACTGCCTCTCAGAATTGTGTGGCAAGGTTCATTCTGCTGAGGTTCCTAAGAGCACAGTGTATGGGACGACCAGAACCCTTTGTGTGTGAGCTTCGGGGGAGAAGAGCTTGGTGAGAGAGGTAAAGAAGAACACACAGTCTGCCTGGGAGGAAGTGGAGCAGACCAGTCGGGGTTGGCCCGACGGAATCAGTGCAAGACACATGAACTGGCACAGACTCGTAACTTTTTGGAGATGCACTGGGCAGCATGGTGGTAGAGACCGAACTGGTTGCTCGAGGGAAAGATGAATGCGGCTATTGACGTGCTCAGAAAAGCAGAGACCGCACACGGATCAGATCCAGTGTCCAGGTGAAAAATTATTATATTTACATATGAACTTGTAAACTCATTAACTATGCTTAAGTGTACAGTTTTTCTTTTTTAATAAATCTGCAAAAATGTCAACAATTCTGTGTTTTTCTGTCAATATGGGGTGCTGTGTGTACATTAATGAGGAAAAAAAATGATGATTTTAGCAAATGGCTGCAATATAACAAAGAGTGAAAAATTTAACTGAATACTTTGTGTATATATATATATATATATATATATATATGCAAGTAAAAAAATACAATTCAAAAGAAATAAATAAATTATATAGATAATTTTTTTCAGTATTCTTGGAGTACAAAAAAGTAGTGATGGCGAAGTGAAGCGTTCTGAACCAGTGAAGCTTTCAAATCAATTGTATCGGGGGAAAAAGTTCATTATTCAAAGCTTTTTAAAACGGTTCATGTTGTGGCCATCTTGTGGTAATAAAAATTAATAACACCTTCCAAAGTGCTGTGTTCCATTACAGCTGCTGGTTTCACATCTGGTTCTACAACTGATTCTTTGTTTTAACTTATTGTATAAAAATAATGGCCATTGTCAAAGTCATTCATTTGTGTCGGTGTACTGCCACTAAAATAATTCAAATAAATCAAACATAAACTCATGAATTAAATCTATGATCTGTCTGTTAACTCTGCCTCAGTCCTTAGACTGTTATTTCATGGGCAAAGTTCATTTGACCTTAATATATAAATTACTATAAAAGGAAAACAATGCTAATAGTTGTGTTTTCGATTAGGATAAAGCATGTTTATCGTTCACTTTTTCCATTCTCTCTTTTTATAATGTAATGTAAAGGAAACGGCGCTGAGGTTCGCTTCGTTTGAACCAGATACTGAAGCAGTCACGTGGTTTTCAGGCGAACGAAGCTTTAGACGTCATAGATCATGCGCTTTTGGCAAAACGAGTCAAGCTTCTATACAGCGCTTCAATGTGAAATGTGTTGTTTTTTTGATACAAGCTTCGGAGCTTCCGTTGAACGTAACATCACTACAAAAAAGCACAGATATATGTTTGAGAAAAAGAAGAAAAAAACATAAAATATATACATATTTGAAAAAACACACAAATAAACATTAATAAGTGTTATCAAATAATTCTTAATTGTATCATGGTTTTAGTATTGCCATTACAGGAATTATATACTGAAATAGAAAACAATAATTTTAAGTTGTAGTACTTATATAATAAATTGTTTGTAATATTACTGTCTTTATTATATCTTCTGATCAAATAAATGCCGTGTGTGTATATAGTTACTAAAAACAGCATTTTAAAAATAATATTGTGTATAATATGGGAGGTTTTTAAAAAAACATGTCTGTTGTAATACAAATGAGTTTTGTTCTGTTTGTGAGCAGGTGTGTGTTTGAGTTGGAGATGGAGGGAGTAAAGCAATCAGCAGTTAGAGACCGCATCAGAGAGCAGTGTGCTCAGCTACAGCTGCAGGCCAGAGAGGGACAGGACGCCATCAGATCCCTGCAGACACAGTGGCAAAGTGTCATGGACTTCAGACAGCTTGTGGTATGTACAGGTGCATTTCAATAAATTAGAATGTCGTGGAAAAGTTCATTTATTTCAGTAATTCAACTCAAATTGTGAAACTCGTGTATTAAATAAATTCAATGCACACAGACTGAAGTAGTTTAAGTCTTTGGTTCTTTTAATTGTGATGATTTAGGCTCACATTTAACAAAAACCCACCAATTCACTCTCAACAAATTAGAATACTTCATGAGACCAATAAAAAAAACATTTTTTTAGTGAATTGTTGGCCTTCTGGAAAGTATGTTAATTTACTGTATATGTAATACTTGTACTGCATTACTGCCTGGAAGCCCACTGGCATGGTCAGTGGGCTCAGGTTTCTTTTGGCCTTGCTCTCTATGGGGTTCAGGTCTTGACAGAGTTTGCTGGCCAGTCAAGCACACCAACATCATGGTCATTTAACCAACTTTTGGTGCTTTTGGCAGTGTGGGCAGGTGCCAAATCCTGCTGGAAAATGAAATCAGCATCTTTAAAAAGCTGGTCAGCAGAAGGAAGCATGAAGTGCTCCAAAATTTCTTGGTAAACGGGTGCAGTGACGTTGGTTTTCAAAAAACACAATGGACCAACACCAGCAGATGACATTGCACACCAAATCATCACAGACTGTGGAAACTTAACACTGGACTTCATGCAACTTGGGCTACGAGCTTCTCCACCCTTCCTCCAGACTCTAGGACCTTGGTTTCCAAATGAAATACAAAACTTGCTCTCATCTGAAAAGAGGACTTTGGACCACTGGGCAACAGTCCAGTTCTTCTTCTCCTTAGCCCAGGTAAGACGCCTCTGACGTTGTCTGTGGTTCAGAAGTGGCTTAACAAGAGGAATACGACAACTGTAGCCAAATTCCTTGACACGTCTGTGTGTGGTGGCTCTTGATGCCTTGACCCCAGCCTCAGTCCATTCCTTGTGAAGTTAACCCAAATTCTTGAATCGATTTTGCTTGAAAATCCTCAAGGCTGCGGTTCTCTCGGTTGGTTGTGCATCTTTTTCTTCCACACTTTTTCCTTCCACTCAACTTTCTGTTAACATGCTTGGATACAGCACTCTGTGAACAGCCAGCTTCTTTGGCAATGAATGTTTGTGGCTTACCCTCCTTGTGAAGGGTGTCAATGATTGTCTTCTGGACAACTGTCAGATCAGCAGTCGTCCCCATGATTGTGTAGCCTAGTGAACCAAACTGAGAGACCATTTTGAAGGCTCAGGAAACCTTTGCAGGTGTTTTGAGTTGATTAGCTGATTGGCATGTCACCATATTCTAATTTGTTGAGATGGTGAATTGGTGGGTTTTTGTTAAATGTGAGCCTAAATCATCACAATTAAAAGAACCAAAGACTTAAACTACTTCAGTCTGTGTGCAGTGAATTTATTTAATACACGAGTTTCACAATTTGAGTTGAATTACTGAAATAAATGAACTTTTCCACGACATTCTAATTTATTGAGATGCACCTGTAATTGTATTTATTCCTAACAAAAGACTGCAAATTCATAGTCTGGAGTTATGTTTTTTTTCTGTGTAGGACAGAAGACAAGAGCAGATACGGCACCTGATCAAGGGAAACTCCACTGTAAAAACAGAGTTAACCCGTGTCCATGCAGAGGTATTGTCTCATGCAGTTTATCTTTAGTCTTCTTCAGTGTCACATGATCCTTTAGCAATCATTCTAATATGCTCATTTAGTGCTGAAGACATTTCTAAGAACATCTGTGCTGCTTAATATTCTTGTGATTGTGTTTTTTTTCTTCAGAATTCTTTGAATACGTTTTTTTAAAAAAAAATCTGACAAACTTTTGAAGAGTAGTTTGTGTGTATGTATCTATTTGCAACGAAGCTTGTTTATTTTTTTTCCAGGTTGGGCAGTTTGTTCAAGAAAAGCTCAATCCTCAATTTGGCAGTGTGATTAAAGCCAGCAGTGGACTGCGCAACTCTGTGTCACAAGGGGCCATGCACTTTAGCTGTGTAGCACTGGCTGCATTGGATCGCAGGGTCATGAAGGGGTCAGCAAATCTACCAAAATCCTTTTTTCCCCTCCAGTGCCTTTGTACCATGCCATGCCTCACTAGCATTTTCAGTTGATTTGCCACATGAAGTCAGAGGCTGAAGTTATTGAAAGTTTTCTTAGTTATGATTTCACTAATATTGCATAATCACAGTATCATTGGGAAAAATAAACTAAATTAATCATTCTCTGAAGCTTAATATCTGTGCTGTGACCTAGCCTTTTCTTTTTCTTTTTTTAAATTAGCAGAGGGCAGAAACCACCAGCAGCTCAGCTTTCCATCCACCGGATACAGTCCCCAGCTTTCCACAAAATCTGTGAAAGTCTCTCATTTCCCATCTATTTGGTGAGATGCTCACTTATAGTCTGTTAATACTCTTAATTTATTCCTTATCTTTCTGAGAGCCATTTCAATTAATAGCTCATCAAGCAGCAGTTAGTAAGTTCATTATTTTACCACCTACAGTAAATGTCACCTTTCTAATGATTGTTTGTATTATATACAGATTAAATGTTTGTCAAAGATCGACAGTATCCATATCAAGTTTTTATTTTTATTAACCTGAAATGTAGCGCAAACTGATGGTGGGTCTCATTTTTCTTTTCCAGGCTCCAGAGGAGCTGTGGTCTCAGGCTGCAACTCTACGGCTGGAGTTAAGGAATCTGCACAGGCTTCTTCAGCTTTTCTCAGAGTCATCAGCAGATCTGCAGAAGCTGACCGCACGGCTACCATCACCTGATCAGCAGAGTATGTCATTAAGGCAATTTTTTAAAACTTGGATCACTCTTTTTGACCAGCTTTTTTTTTTTTTTTTTTTGAATTGAAGTTTTTGTGAGTGGTGAGAGCCAAGATTCCTTGCTATGAGAGAATTCTATTTTGATGTCTTTCAGCTTTGGTGCAGCATGTGAAGATGGTAGATGATGAGATTCTGCAGACGTTGCTCCCACGGGCCCGTGAGCTCACACAGAGGTGCTCAAAAGGCCTGCTTTACACAGACCAAGTGAAGACTGCGATCACACACTGGTAATACTCTCAAATGTTTCTAACATGGGCCTTTATGGAATAGTCAAGCCCCCTTTATTTTTATAGCGCTTTATACAATAGAGATTATTTCAAAAAAGCTGTGCAGTATTAAACCGGAAAATAACAATGATACAAACTTCAAAAATGAGTTAAAGTTTGAATAGTTTGTAATTAACGGCTAAAAAGCATCAATACTGATCTCAAACTGAGATTTATTTAATTATTTTATTAAATTAACACACGTTTTGATTGTCTGTGCAGGTGGGAGCAGCCTGGGCAGTTTGCCCTGCCAGAGATGCAGAGAGAGGGACTGACTTTCCAACAGTGGCTTCAACGATGGAAAATGGCAGCAAAGGAATCCTGACTTAATCTTTGCTCTCAAATGCAAAACTGTTGGGCAACTTTATCTGTACATAATTTCGGTTTCTTTCAATTTACTCTTACTTTACACTCAAAATAACCTGAGTAGGATTTCTACTTTCAGTGATACATTTTTCTGCAACACATTCAGTATGTGTTTGAGGATACATCCTGTTCAATAAATATTTTATGCACTTTGTTTTCTGGATTTCTTAATAAATAATCTAATAGACACTGGAATAAAGAAGCAGTTATGTATTTTGTTTTGTGGTGTTCTAAATCTCCCTTCTAAAGGTATAAGTTAATAAGATGTATAATACTTGTGCTGTTACCAGCATTGTTTTTTGTTTAACCTCAGTACCCTCTTGTAGGAGCTTGTGTAATCTGAAGTCGGATGTAATTCTCTTATGAATGGTAACAGTAGCAGTAATTATCAGGACTTGCCATATAGATTGCATTGCTAACCCTCTGTACATCTAACGTTTTTGTCTGCCAAACCACTTAATTATATATACTTAATTTTATTTCAGTAATTCATATATTTTAATTAAAAAATATAAAAAGCTGCCTTTGTTTTTAGCATGTTTACATGATTTAACTATTTGCTTTTCCTCTACTCGCATATCAAAGTTTAAGAAACTTTTCTTGTAAATGTTTACTGTTTCCAACCTTGGAAAGAACATTCATCAAATTGCAAATTTATACTCTACAACATATGACAACAAGGCATAGAATTTTTTTCAGGGTGTTTTATAATACTCGATATCAATTTTAAGCAACTGAAGTTAAAAACTGAATTTTCGTTCATATACTTTTTTTTTCTTTTTCACTCTCACAATCAAAAGACCACACATTAGAATGCTTACAAATGATTCCAGAGGCAGCTGTGTCACAATGGCTAATTTTTTCTTTACACCCTGATTCAATGGCATTGTTTCTGGCTTAAGGCTTGGATAACATGTCCTACATAGACACTTCTCTGTAACCAAAAACAATCACACATAAAATCATTAACTGAACTGTACACATAAAAGTAAACATAACATTTGAACTTAAAATTAAATGTCCGGGGAGAAAAAAAAGTGTTTTGGATGAGACAGTACATCTTTTGGTGTAGATCTCGGCCTTTTATGTCCAGTCTACTGCAAGTGATTGATGACAGATATGTTATAAAGACCCAATTATCGTATTCTGGTGAAGAGGTTTAAAACTGACACAGATTCCTGAAAAACAAAAAAAAGAATTAATTTAATGACATGAACTTGAAAAAAATTCACTAAAAAATAAATATATTAAAAAAAAGTGTTTACCTTTGTTGATCGTGTTTTACTAAATACATTCCAAAAACGCAGAGTTTCATCACCTGCACCAGTCACTATTGCCTCTCCATCTGGAGACATTGCCTTCAAGATAAAAGAATAATATCAGTAAACGGCATTCAAAAATATGTTTACAATAAGTGACGTGACATGTGGCCAAGTATGGTTACCCATACTCGGAATTTGTGCTCTGCATTTAAGCCATCTTAAGTGCACACACACACCGCAGTGAACACACACCCGGAGCAGTGGGCAGCCATTTATGCTGCGGCGCCCAGGGAGCAGTTGGGGGTTCTGTGCCTTGCTCAAGGACACCTCAGTCATGGTATTGAGGGTGGAGAGAGCGCTGTTCATTCACTCCCCCCACCTACAATTCCTGCCGGACCAGAGACTCAAACTCGCAACCTTTGGATTACGAGTCCGACTCTAACCATTAGGCCACGACTTCCCCCTGATAAGTGTCAATTGTTAAAATAAAACAGCAGAAGTTAAAATACTAACCAGATAGAGCACCCTATACGAGTGGCCAGTCAATTTGGCTACTTGAGTGAGTGAGGGGTATTTCCACACGAGGATCTGATTCTGAGAGTAACCGTGTGTGCTGACCTGGAGACAATGGAACAATCAATAAGAGTCCCCATCATGCCTATTTGTCTATATCTACAGCTATAACAACCATAAACATCAACACTGAGCATTTGGTCAGTTGATCAGAATAAACCTACCAGTTCGTTGGTGTGTTTGGACCAGGCCAGGTTGCAGACTTGTGAGCCTGTGTCAATACACTGCAGTGGCTGCGCTGTGAGAGTGTTCCAAAAGCGGATGCAGCGGTCTGCCGTTCCCCCTCCGGAGGCCAGCAGCCCGTGTTGGTGAGGAGACCAGGCGATGGCCTTCACTGCCGCCAGGTGTTCTGTGTACTGCTGCATCGGTAACACGCTCGAGTGATTCCACACTAACAGCTGCCAGATCAATCACAGGAATGCTTTTAGAGAGATGCAGTTACCAAAACAAAATGTGCTAATATATTTTAATATACTGTAAATAGTGTAAATTATATACAGTAGTCAGGTCACCTTGTTGTCATTTCCTCCAGAGGCCAGCAGCTGATGGTCAGTGCTCCACTTGAGTCCGCAGACCTCTTGTCTATGACCCTGCAGCCTGCGCTCTGACTGCAGAGGGGGCGTCCTGATATCTCTCTGAAGGATCATGCGGTCCCGGCTGCCCGATGACAGCTGATCTGCATTCCAGGCCAATGCACCTGAGGGCAGAATTCACAGTTTTCATAACAGGTTTAACCTTATACATACATTTCACTAGAATGGGAAGCACATCAGAAAGTAAATGTTAAACATGGATTTAAACTATAAATCATTACAAGCAAGAGTGAACATAGATACTACATTTCAAATGTTTGGGGACAGTAAAATTTCTTTGTTTTTAAAAGTCAAAATGTAAAAGAACTGTACTCTTTTTTTTGGTTGAATATACACTATATTGCCAAAAGTATTGGGTCGCCCCTTCTAATGAACAGGTTTGACTACTTTAGTAATTTCTATGAGTACAAATCTTAATGTTAAAGCATATAATGATATTCTAGGAAATGGTGTGCTTCTAATATTATAGCAACAGTTTGGACAGGACCCTTTTCTATTCTAACATGACAATGCCTCGGTGTATAAGACAAGGTTCAAAAAGAAAATGATTGATTCAGTCAGTGTGGAAGAACTTGACTGGTCTGCATAAAACCAAGTTCTAATCCCAGTTTAACACCTCTGTACAGTTTTGGAAGTGTCTAAAATGACTGTACCCATATGTACAAGTCATTGGTGTTTGGTGATGAGTTTTTGGCTCAAGGTCTGCATTTACAGTCACACCAGAGGTGTTAAACTGGGATTAGGACTTGGTTTTAGATTCAGAATTTGACTGGTCTGCATAAAACCAAGTCCTAATCCCAGTTTAACACCTCTGGTGTGACTGTAAATGCAGACCTTGAGCCAAAAACTCATCACCAAACACCAATGACTTGTACATATGGGTACAGTCATTTTAGACATGTCCAAAACTGTTGCAACAGAGATGGAAATACAATTTTTAAATACATGAATTATGTTCCCATCGTTGTTGCCACAGATTTGGAAGTGCATTTTTCTGTTCTAAAGAAGGGGGTGTCCCAATACTCTTGTCTATATAGTGTATGTACAAGTCATTGGTGTTTGGTGATGAGTTTTTGGCTCAAGGTCTGCATTTACAGTCACACCAGAGGTGTTCAACTGGGATTAGGACTTGGTTTTATGCAGACCAGTCAAGTTCTTCCACACTGACTGAATCAATCATTTTCTTTTTGAACCTTGCCTTATACACAGAGGCATTGTCATGTTAGAATAGAAAAGGGTCCTGTCCAAACTGTTGCTATAATATTAGAAGCACACCATTTCCTAGAATATCATTATATGCTTTAACATTAAGATTTGTACTCATAGAAATTACTAAAGTAGTCAAACCTGTTCATTAGAAGGGGGCGACCCAATACTTTTGGCAATATAGTGTATTTTAATGTTATTTATTCCTGTGATGGCAAAAGCCAAATTTTAAGCAGCCATTACTCCAGTCTTTAGTGTCACACGGTCCTTCATTCTAAGATGCTGATTTGGTACTCTAGAAACATTCTTATTACCAATTTTGCTGCTTAATATTTTAGTGGAAACTATGATACTTTTCAGGATTTACTTAAAAAAAATTATCAAAAGAACAATACATTTGAAATAGATTTTGTTTGTAACAAGGTCTGTATTGTCACTTTTTATAAAGGTTTTTAATGTCATTGTCTATTTACTGCATACCTGCTAAATAAAAGTATAAATTAAAAACTTGGTTACACTTTTTTTAAAGTTATATTATACATATACGTACTGACTGAGTAATATCAATTAACCACATGACTTATAAAAACATGTATACAAACCAAGCAAACATCAGACAACAAACAACATCACAAGTCACAGGCTATAGTGAAGAGATACGTTTTTAACTTTGATTTAAAAATAAGTAATGTTGGTGCAGTTCTAATATGGATTGGTAACGTGTTCCAAAGTTTAGGTGCGGCTATGGCAAAAGCTCGATCACCCCTAGATTTTAATTTTGACTTTGGAACAGTCAACAAACTCTGGTTGGCAGACCTAAAAGTTCTTTCCGGATGTTCACACAACAAGTCAGAGAGGTAATGGGGAGCTAGGCCATTTAAACATTTAAAAATAAGCGAAAGCACTTTAAAATCAATTCTAAAGCGTACTGGGAGCCAATGTAAAGACATTAACACAGGAGTAATATGTTCGTATTTACAAACTGATTAAAAGCTGATTAACAATCTCATGTAGGAAAGAAAAGGAAACAGAACTGAACTGGCTAAAGGTAGCACTGTGATTTGAATGAACAGTAGGATCATAAGTAGCAGGCCTGATATTCTGCCTAATTTTCCTTATCTTCTCTAAAAAAAAAAAAGACAAACTTTCACACATATCAACTGTTTCAGAATGGTAATTACAAACAGGTGGATTCACAACCGCATTTATAGTATTAAAGAGCATTCTTGGTCTATGAACATTCTTATCAATGAGCTCAGATAAATACATAGACTTAGCCGATCTTACGGCTTTCTGATATTGAGATAAAGAAGACCTTAAGATTTCATAAGAAATCTGGAGCTTATCTTTCTTCCACCTTCTTTAAGCTCTTCTGCAAGTCTATCTAAGAGCACGTGTAGCATCATTTAACCAGGTTACAGACTTAGGTTTGGATTTTTTAAGCTGCAGAGGAGCTACAGAGTCCAAAATATTAGTGCAAACATCATTAAAACAATGTATAAGCTCTTCGGAACTTTGATCAGATGGAAAGGAGACTAGAGATTGAGAAAACTCCTTGAACATTGATGAGAAAGTATCACTAGTCGTGGAAGATATTATACGAGTCATACAGGCAGGTTTACATGATTTGACAACAGGAGATGACAAAGGAACAGTAAATAAAATAGGTTTATGATCTGAAAAACTGTAATCACCTAATTCAATGTCCAGCACTGAAAAACCAAGGGACAGCACAAGGTCAAGTGTATGACCATGTGAATGAGTGGGACTTTTCACCAGTTGAACTAGATCAAATGAGTCTATGAGGCTAATGAAGTCCTTGGCCAACAGATTAGAGGGACAGCACACATGAACATTAAAATCTCCAAGGATTAAAAACCTATCAAAATTAGGAATAATACCACTTAAAAATGCAGAAAAATCAGCAAGAAAGTCTTTGAGGTTTTGGGGGTCGATAAATCAATGCAATCACCAACAGATTAACAGAGCCCAGAGTCAAGGGTTGAAGTTCAAAGCTGTTATACGCATCCGTCTTTAAAGCCCGACAAGAAAAATTATCTTTAAAAATAGTTGCCAATCCTCCTCCCCTTCTCACCGTTCGCGGGGTATTTTAAAATGGAAAAAGAATTGCCAATTTATTGTTATTATAATAGTAAGTACATCTAACGTGTAACAAGGACACCATAAAATAAAGTGTTACACTTTTGACCAATGATTTTCAGTATTTGTCTATAATTTTCCATAAGGATTTTTTATTCTTACCAACTCTTGCTGTGTGTCCCTCCAAGGCAAACAGCTTTTTGCCGGCAGTAGCGTCCCAAATTTGTACAAAGCCTTTGTGTGTACCCACAGCGACAAGATTGCCCTATGAGAGAATAACGGTCAGACACAAAACCCAGAAAACAACTTCTGACAGTCCAAGTCATAAAGGTTAACTCACTCTCTCCGACCAGCCCACAGATGTGACTGAATCTCCCTCCACTGATAGGTCACATAGTCGTGTTACCTGCAGATAAATCAAAGAAATAACACACACCTTAGTCCAAGTGTTCACTGGGTATTTACGGGGTCTCTAAATTTGTATAAACAGCTAATGCATACTTGACTGGTGCAGGCACTCCAAAGGTAAACACAAGTCCCCAGTCCAACACTGAGCACATTTAAAGAGGACCAGTCCACTAAGTTGAGGTAGAAGTCATCTTGTAGTTCCGGTGCATCTAGCACCTTAAAAGGAATCTTGGAAATTTTGCGCGTAGGTTTTCTTGGCGACCGCAGCAGCTTCTGGCTATAAACAAAAACATGCATGCAATTAAAACAATGCATTTTACTACTCAATCACATTTTTCAGGAGACGACTCAACTTACCTTTTGCTGCTAACAGGGGAGAGGGAGTACGGGGAAACACTGTTATCATCAGGTGTGGATCTTTTGGCACTGAGCGAATACTATACATACAAACACAAAGTAGGTGCTTAAAACACAGATCAAAACACTTATGTGGCATCAAATGACCAGATCAGCGGATAAGAGAGATTTACACTAAAGAGGCTCCTCCTCTCGGGTGTGGAGGGCTGTAGTCTTCTATCTTCTGTTTGAGGATCCAGAACCTTCTCAATCCCAGCCCCAAGCAACTCGTTCTTCAGCAGGGCAGAATACGCCAAGCCGTCCGCTGTCAGACAACACAGTAAACGAGGGAAATTAGTACAACAAAAGAGGGTTGAGTATCATATTTGAGAATATGATCCATCAAAAATTAGGTTCATTTAAAGCATAGTCTGCCTCACTCCATAAAAAAGATACCAGAACAGCTTTATTAATGCAGGTAAAATCAACACAATCCTCTTCACACTCACCTTTGCCAGTATCTGATGTTGCGTCTTTGGTTTTTTTATTCTGACTTGGTGACTTTTCATTTTCCTGTAATAAGAGTAAAGAAAATGAACTTGACATTTCACATTCCTTTGATTCAAATCAAATGGAAGCTATGTGGAAGCTCCATTATTAGTATTTTAAAAAAATATTCCACCCACATTTATTCTGTGGAAGTTGATGCTCCAGTTAGCTCCAGCTCGAGACGGTATGAATCTGTCACCATGCTTGCTTGGTGATGACAGTGGCGACTCAGGAGTGGGGGTCAGGTGACAGATCACATCTCTTACTTTCTGTATACAAAAAATAAGAAATCAGATCAAATTAATAGTTTGAAGTGGATGGATTTAAAACATTTAAATTGCACAAAAAATAACATCAAATTAATACAATCTCAAGTCTGCAATACTCAAGATGACAGACTCACCATGGGGCTGGTGTTGTCATTCTGGACGTTGATCTGCCGCAGTAACCGGCGCTCATAGTCCTGATCCATGGATGTGATTCAGAAATCTGGGAATGTGGAGATCCAGGGGCACGGTGCCTAAAGTGCATTCATGAAAACAACATATAACCCTTTTTTAATGGGAGAAACATTATTTTAGGAGAAGGCCACCAAGATGCAACTATTGTTAAAGGTCTACACTTTGAGGTGGTGTTCATTGTTGTCTGGTGAACGAGGCAGAAAGCTGCACGACTCGTCAGCAGATGCCATCTGTTCAATACCTCATAAGCAGGTGTCAGAGAACAGCTGATCAAATCGACAACTTCCAAACAATAGGAGCATAGAGACAAGAATAAGCTGGACTGCCATTCCCAATTCATGACGAATTATTAAAATTCCTTAAATGCATTCGTTTGGTGGCCTAAGCAAACAATGACAGCATATCTCACGGTACACATTTTTATTGCGGATTAATAACGTTAAATGCTTCTTTACTATCAGGTAACGTTAAAACAAAATATCAATGTAATGCCAGAAAGCAATTACCACACAATTACTCTTGTGAATGAAGGTCCTGAATGAAGATAACTATTAACGCCAGTGTTCATTTATGGAGAATTACTTCATCAATATAACGTTATATCAGCAGAATCAAAGCTGTCTAAATGTATATATTAATAAAACAACAGTATTGTCCTGCACTGATTATTAGCATCTTGGTGTTTTATAATGGATTACTGAGCAGCTAGTTAGGCTAATTTGACCCCACAATTAATCGGACCTACCTTGACAACGATACTCGGCGAATTTATAATCCGATCAGCAGAACCTTATCCAAAACAAACACGTCGAGTGTAAACCTTGAAAAAAATGAGAATATATTGATAATGGATATAATATCCGCTGCTCCGATCGAGGCTGTTGTTATCGGTGGCACCGCAAGGAATCATGGGACTGAGTTAAACGTTGACGTCACGACATTTGAAACAAAACAAAAAAATCGTTGCTATGTTTTTAAAAGGGCAACGATTTTTTGATTAAAAGTCTAACAAGCAACGTTACCTAGCCTAAAGAAAGAAAGAAAGAAAGAAACTTCGTAAAGAATACACTAACGTTTCTTACAAACACAAAATATCTGGCTGTTTAATTAAAAGAAATACTAAACTTATGTAAGCATGATTGAATGAAATGTTAGTAACTGTTAATTATATTTTGAAATCATTAGCAAAAGTTTAAGTCGTGATTACTGATGTATTTTGTCTCTAAAAATTGAATTGGAGTACAAATCTTTTATCTTTTTTTGCCCTTATGAATGCAACTGAGTAATAGTACACGTATTATGTTTTAACAGAACCTAAATAAAGCACAAATTCCCCTAAATAATATCTAAGTATAGTAGTGATGCACTGCTACTCAAATACTTTACATTTCTTGTTTATTTTATATAATGCAACCTAATTTACGGGTGTAATAGCTTTATACAAAAAAAGAGAAAAGAGATAAGAGAAGAGATGCTACGTACATCAAATGGTAAATTATTGAAAGCCATTGAGTCATGGAGTCCGTCATAAAATGATATTAAATATTTTCTGTTCCATTGTTCTAAAACAAACTTTTATTTTGACAAGATCACAGGAGACCGGAAGTGGCCATCCTTAGCGCTCTGCTGTTCATGGCCGTCTTGAACAGAGCATGTTTGTTGTGCTTCTGTTCTATTTGATGATGAACAAACCTCACTAAATCACAAAAACAATTCCCTCCACTCTGTAAGTTAGAGTGTTTATTACCACACGTCGCACAAAATGCCACGTTCATACTTGAAAACAGACGAGGCGAGAGATGCTGCGGAGATGAAATATTTACTCGCATCCAAAATTAGGAGGCGAAAAGTAGAAATTCATAACTACATACTAGAAAGGAGAGCTGAAATTCACAAACGAATCAGATATCAAAGGCATCTTTTCCTCAATTACCGGAGCACGAGAACGGTAAACTATTATTTCTTTATATGTTTACTAAGCATTTCTAAGACAGTAATGAGAAGAGTGTGCATATTAGTCAAGACACTTTTATTTACATAGCGCTTTATACTATACAGATACTTTCAAAGCAGCTTCGCAGTAATAAACAGGAAAATATCAGAACCAACGATGCAGACTAGTGTCAGTGCAGTCAATACATAATAAGTAAAGAGAAGCAATTCCTTATTGAATTGATGCCAGCCTGCATTCATGCAGTAAGCTTTTTTTCTGTCAATGTTTTAGATACCATCACCAGATGAAGAAGACCTGCAGAATCATGTCCCGATCTTTGCAGACCCAGACTGGTGGGAGAGAGTTGTGATGACAGAGTTTGGACCAGAAGACTGGCTTGACAAGTTCCACGTCACAAGAGACATCTTCCTTCTACTGAGCGCTAAACTCAAGCCTCAGCTCGAGCAAGTGTATATAGAGCAAAGTGGACAGACCATCACACTGGAGAGATGTATTGCCATGGCCTTAATGCGTTTGTCCACCAGCACAGAATACTGCTTCTTAAGTGAACTCTTCGGTGTGCCCATCCCAGCTGTGTGTCAGTGTGTACGAGAAGTATGTGAAGCCATCATTTTGTTACTAAAACCCCTTTACATGCAGTTACCTGCAGATCATGAACTTGAAGAGCATGCAGAGCAGTTTCATACTCTGTGTGGTTTTCCTCACTGCATTGGTGTCATCGACTCCCTTCACATCCCTGTTAAAACGCCCTCCACAGGCACCCAGGATTGCTGGAACCCGAGAGGATGGCACTCTGTGGTGCTTCAGGGTGTGGTAAACGCACAAGGTACTTTCTGGGACGTTTGTTCTGGTTTTACAGGCAGCATGGATGACATGACCATCTTGCAGAGCTCAGAGCTGTGGACAAGGGCAGAACAGGGAGGCTTCTGCTCTCAGCCACCCAAAGAACTGATGGGTCAACCGTTGGGATTTCTGCTGCTAGGGGATGTGGGTTATTCGCTTCAGACCTGGCTACTGAAGTGCTATCCTCCGTTGTCAAATCTAACACCACAACAGCAAGCCTTCAACGTCCAGCTGAACCACGGCCTTAAAGTCATTGAGAATGCCTTCCAGTGTCTTAAAGCACGATGGCAGTGTCTGCACAACAGAAATGACAGCAATGTAGACTTGGTATCCAAGATGGCTGTAGCTTGCTGTATCTTGCACAATATCTGTAACGTGCATAACAGTCCGTTTAAAGAGGAGTGGGTTGAAGCACTCAGTCAGAATGAATGTCCACAGCCCACAGACGTGCCTACGGTCTATATAGATGATCCAAACGCAGAGGCAGTTCGTTCTCTGCTCAGTAGCTATTTTGAGCAACAACAGCAGAGCAAAACACTTGATCCGTCTCCAACAAGCAGCCCGGTTCTGCCTGTACCTGAGCCTCCTCAAGTGGACAGTGCTGGAACAGCATAGTTTGTGTATTGATCGATCATTTTATTAGTCAGTTTATAGCTACCATTTAATACTTTGAAATTAAACATGGTAGAAAGTGTGTAAATTAATTGTATTTAAATCCTAGGCTTGTAAGTTATGACTGTAAGATTATCCGTTTTATTATTATTATAAATGAGTGACTTTTAAATCATTTAAGTTTAATTTGGTGTCTAATGTATCAGTATTTTTTCAATGTTGATTTTCTGTTTTTGTTGAAATAAATAAAAATACTTATGTCAGTTTAATATGTTTTTGTGATTTCTGAGAATTACTTAAAACCCCCAAAAAACTATTTATTCTCGTCATGTTTCTGAACTCGTATGAACCCTCGAGTTAAAAAGGCTGATAGCGGTTTGTTTACAAGGTGTAGAATGGTTTCACTCCAATCCAGTAGGTGACGCTGTACTCATACGAACTATTCGAAATCTAGCTACTGGATGACACGAATGAAACCGTTCCTTCTTGAGTGGACGGCATGGGAATGTTGGTGGAGAACACTTTATGAGAGAGAAAACAACATCTCCGCTTGTAGTAAGTTCAATATACAGATAATTCAGCGACTGTAATGAATCAGATTGTGAACTCGGCTAGCGTCATTCTGTCTTAACACTGTAATGTCGGCAAAATCTGACAGGGTAGCACAAAATCGTCAGAACACCCGACTGCATAACACGCTGACAGAGACGCGTTTGTACTGCTGGCACAGAGATGGCAATGTTCAGGACTGCGGTTCCCAAAAGCATCGTAAGCTTAAGTTGATAGTAGCTTGATGGAAGTTGATGGTTTCAATGGGTCTACGATGTAAGTTATTTAAGCTTACGATGCTTTTGGGAAACGCAGCCCAGGCCTTTTCTTCCATAGTGCAACACCAAAGAGGAACACCTTGACTCTGTAAAACCATAGTGACCTGTGTTTCTAGTACGAGCACAGAAAGTAGCGACAATGTGTACTATTTAATACATTGTTAAATAGTACGCAGTAGTACAGTTAAATAGAAATAGTAGTTTCTGACACATGCATCATCATGTATGCGTAACAGGTCACCATTTCTTGTGAAATGGATATATTCCCGTTTTCGGCCTGTCTTGTCCACACTGACAGCTACTCTCAGATATTGTAGAGGAAAGTAACCGATGTTGCCATAACCATTCGTGAATGATTCGGTGTACCGTCTCTTTTGGGCAAGTTGGTAAATTGTATTATAATCTTGTTTATAGTGAAAACAAATGTATTGTTCTTTACATTCCAAAAACTCATTCTTAAAGTAAAAAGCAATACACAAATTTCTATCATACAGTTTAATCGTTTGTTAATATAAGCTTCTCAATTCTTAAAAAATAATCTCGAGTAAATCAGGATCTCATCATAAAGTAAAATCATTTAAAAACCGATTCACAGTAATGAGACTAGTAGGTAATGCTTTGATAACCTCCATCAATTCCTCCAGTTATATCTGAATCAAGAAGATATTCTAGGGAGGTCTAGCAGTTCCAGAAAATTATTAATATCCTCATCAGTTGAAAAAGACATTGATTTGTAAGTAACAAGACTAGTAACCAATATATTGGATATTGATTTCCCTTATTCAAATAGTTGAAAAGCAAACAGTTAGTCCTAAAGATTGGATTTGTTTGCAGCCTATGAAGGCCAAAGATTGCTGTCTAGGTATCAGCTCACAAGGTTTTGAATCATTCATCATATGAGTCATGAGTCATTTCATCACTTAGTTATGAAGCGCGGGGTCAAACTTTTGTTGTTTGTAAATGTAGGTTCTGTATATATGCTGCTCTCTGGAGTACTCAGTTTAACCTGTGCATAAAGACATCATCCTGATACTGAAAATGGCAAATGGTGCGGATATATCATCGGTGGGGAGGATTCTCGTCAACCCAAAGCAGGACCTGACAACGCGCTTCAGAGCACTTTTTACTCTCCGCAACCTTGGTGGACCAGAGGCCATTACATGGATCAGTGAAGCTTTTGTGGATGAATCTGCACTTCTGAAGCATGAGCTGGCATACTGCCTCGGCCAAATGCAAGACGAGCGGGCCATTCCTATCCTAGAGACGGTCCTGAAAGACACTAATCAAGAGCCGATGGTCAGACATGAAGCAGGTGAGACTTACTCTTCCTTCTTTCTTTCCTTTTTTTTTTTTTTTTTTTAGGTATGTCATATACATTGTTTTTATTATATTTTAAATTCCAGGAGAAGCACTGGGAGCAATTGGAAATCCCAAAGTCTTAGATTTATTGAAGAAATATGCAGAAGATCCAGTAATTGAGGTACAGTCAACCCATATCACCAAACTATTCACCACTCATTGTTACACTAACACTAGAATGTCCTGCTGTGCATTTTGATTATGCCCCAAGTTCAGGTTTGACATTAATTCTCTTTTTGTACAGGTGGCAGAAACATGTCAGCTGGCAGTCCGGAGGATGGAGTGGCTCATGAATGGTGGGGAAAAGACAGCAGAGGGGACAGATGAGAACCCCTACTGCTCCATAGACCCTGCGCCCCCCGCCCAAAGAAAAAGCATCCCAGAACTGAGGGCGCAGCTCTTAGACGAAAGCCTGTCGCTGTTTGACCGCTATAGAGCTATGTTTGCACTGAGGAATCTTGGGACTGAAGAGGCTGTTCTGGCTCTTGGAGATGGTGGGAAAGATTTAAATTGAGTTCTATCCAAACGCAATACTAGGTCACAAAATAACGTAAATAACGATGCATGTATTTGATCAAAAAATACAGTAAAAATTGTAATATTATGAAATATTACAATTTAATTGAATGGTTTATTAACTGTTAATATATTTTAAAATGCAATTTATTGCTGAGATGGGAAAGCTGAATTTTCTTAACTAACTTCAGCCTTCAGTGTTACATGATTATTCAGAAACCATTCTAATATGCTGATTTGGTGCTCAAGAAACATATTTTATTATTATCAGTATTGAAAACAGTTGTGTTGCCTAATATTTTTGTGGAGACATTTTTTCAGGATTTTTTTTTTTTATATAAATATTTTGTAACCTTATAAACTGCCACCATTCATCAATTTAATGCATCCTTGTTAAATACAAATATTATTTTATTTAAAAAAAATATTTTAGGTCTTCAATGCAGCAGTGCCTTGTTCCGCCACGAGATCGGCTACGTCTTGGGTCAGATCCAACACGAGGCCAGCATCCCTCAGCTGCAGGCAGCTTTGGAGAAGACAGATGAAAATGCCATGGTCAGACACGAGTGCGCAGAAGCACTGGGCTCCATCGGGAAGGAGGCGTGCTTACAGATCCTAGGGCGCTACAGGAAGGACCAGGAGAGGGTGGTGAAGGAGAGCTGTGAGGTGGCACTGGACATGCTGGAGTATGAGAACAGCTCACAGTTCCAATACGCAGACGGACTGCTTAGACTGCAAAGCGCTTAGTGAAACACATTTCCTAAAACATGTTAATGTTACACAGCTGATCCATATTTCGAACTTAAGTGAAAGCATTTTGAATGCTTGAATATTTAATAAACACTGTTTTTGTGGATAAAGCAAAAAAATTCCTCCCTTGAAAAAACAGGAATACATTTACATAATAAAAGCATTTATTTGACCACATATTATGTCTTAGTCTGTCTTTAAGCTTTAACATTTTGCGTCATGAATATTTGTGATGTCGCTAATTAAGTTTGTAATCTTCAGTAAAGTCTGTGACTAATGTTAAATCCTCCACGCATGAGCAGAGGTTATTAGCAGAGCTAAGAGTGCCAGTGCTTGACTGAGATCACAGTATGTTCTGCCTAACTAATCCACACAGCAGTCTATCTCATTCAATAAGAGTCATCTTTAAAGAAGCACACATGGAATTAAAATCCAAATGCTCTAATCCTTAAGTGATCATTCCTAGCTAGCATATCAGAAAATTAGCTATAAACAAACAGAAATGAGAAGCATTGCACTCTTGATTACTCTTGTATCTGTTTAATACAATAAATCGGCAACCTTAAAAAAACAAATTTGCCCTGTTATGAGTTTAGTAGATAAAAGTACACATGCACTGCTAATTTGCTGATGATAGTTTGGATGGAGGGTGACAGACCTGGAATGTTGTGCTCAGCAAAGGCTCTGAGGATATTTAAGCCTCATTTGATTTTGGGGGGAGGAGAGATGACCACGTACTGAAGAAAAGGCCAGACCAAACCACAGAAAAAGGCTAAAAGTAACGCAAAGCAGAGAAACTCTGTAGACGGCAGTCAGGGAGAAACTTGCAAACATGCTACATCCCTTCATGATTGGTATTGTCACAATTAATACCTCCATCACCATTGCATACTGGATCTTCATTTTGACAGAAGCCTTTCACAAGAAGACTGACGATGAAGCCAAAAAAGACAACCCTGCTTAGCCAGCACACCCTTAATATAGTATGTGTAGAGAAGGTTTGAGTAGAGCTTCTGTTGTGTCTTATATTTTTACTTAATATTATAGAAAACCTGAGAGAAAAAAAAGATCTCGCCATTTGAATAATCTGAATTGAGCAAGTATTCCATGATTCCAGCTTTTCAGGAACTGTTTTACTTTCAGGTAAGATTTTTTTTTCTGCTGTTTCATATTTTTGTTAACGTTTTCATTTTGATTGTTTTCCAAATTATTTTGTGTTTCATGAATGTTTTCTTTTTTGAAAAGGCATTAAATCACCTCAACAGAATTGAAAAACATGCTACCGCTCCATGCTACGCTTCAAAAGTTGAAGTCGGTAAGTTTCTTATGCTCATCAAGGCTGCATTTATTAATTAAAAAATGCAGAAAAAACAGTAATATTGTGAAATCTAAATTTAAAAAAAAAATGTAAACATATTTTTAACAGTTTTTTTTCTTGCGATGACAAACCTGAATGTTCAGCAGCCAATAGTCCAGTCTTTAGTGACCTTTCAGAAATCATTCTAATATGCTAATTTGGTGCTTAAGTAACATTTATTATCATATTATTTCATTATTTTCAAGATTCTTTGATGAATAGAAAGACATTTGTAACAATTTTTCAATGTCACTTTTGATTAATTCAATGCATCCTTGCTGAATATGTGATTTTAAAAAAAAATTAAAGTGAATGATATCCTTTTAATTTTAGATAAGTATTCCATTAAGGAAAAAATATGGTGTTCTCAAAATCATTGTAAACACAGGTTCCATTCAGTGTAGTAAGGTCTTGATAACTAGCCCTTTATAGCTTTCATAATCTGTGTAACAGGCATGAAGAAATGAGCATTAGAGATGGGCTGGGAGATGAATAATATAGATCAGATATGACTCATAGGATCAGATCTGTCTGAATCACTGACTCCAGCACACAAAAGCTCTTCCTCTGTCAGTCATTCAGTCAGACAGAGACTCGGAGAGAGTTTGTGCAGCATCAGCCTCTGGAAGAACACCGCAGCTGAAATTAGACATGCATCCCATATTGATCGGCATAGTGACAGCCAACACAAGTTTAACCATTATCTACTGGAACTTTCTTCTGTCTCAGGTTTTCTGCAAGACGATCAAAGATGCACCACAACCTGAGGAAATTCCAGTCTGAGTGAGTATTAATATTATGGAGTCGTTGGCCTATTAATCTTACACGATAATTTGCTGAGTCCTGCACTCTAAAACAACCGAGACTCATTACTGTACTGTTGATGTCTTTGATTTTATTATATTATTTACTTTGACAATAAGGAATTTCATGACTTAATTGAAGGTTGTAAGAAAAGGAATTTGAGTTGAGGGAAAAGAGAGAGAAAAAAAGTCCTATAAAAGAACAAACACTGTTCCCATCTTCACAAATCTCAAAAACAGGACACAAAATCGAAAGTGACAGTAAAGACATTTATAATGTACAAAAGATTTCTATTTCATAATTGTTCTTTTAAACCTTCTATTCATCAAAGACTCCAGATTATTATTATTCTTAATCAGCATCATTTTCAAAACTGATAATATGAAATGTTTCTTGAGCATCAAATCCACATTTTTGAATGATTTCTAAAGGATCATGTGACACTGACGACTGAATTAATGGCTACATTTAAACTACATTTTAAAATATATTAATAGTAAATAAAAAAGTTGTAATATTTCACAATATTACTGTGTTCCTGATCAAATAAATACAGCCTTGGTGAGCATAAGAGACATTAAAATCTATTGACCATAGTTATGAATGTTAAGTTGTACTGTAGGAAGTTGTGTCATAAGTGACAACAATTAAGACTAAAGCCTTTCACTGACAGAAAGGTGATACTGTTTTACAGGTCTGTACAAATTCTCTTTCTGATCTATCTGATTGTGGACTTGCTGAGCTTTTTTGTGTGTGTGTGTGTGTGTTCAATCAAATTAGTCTAAAGTTGAGCATATTTATTTATTTATCTATCTTTTTGCTCCATCCCCTGCTTTAGCTCAGATGTTGCTTTATCAGTCCATTCTCATACACTGTAAATAAAACCATTTGGAATAATTATGGCAAATGTAATTTAAAAACCTTTAAAAACACACCCACTCCCTTTTGAGATTGAACAGGAGCACCTCAGACGGGATTAGGTGGATTACAGTATAGCTAACCCTTGATTAAAAGCTTTCACCTTCATGAAAGACAGCTGTCATTACCAGCAATGGAATATCAGAGTCAGCGAGATGTCAGCCAAAGGATTAAGCCTGGGATAAAGAGAATCATATCAGGCTACTTCACTGGCCTTTACCACGGAATAATGAACTCTGGTCATATTAGCTCATGTAGCTACATTTGAAAACATTACATTTCCTTTTACACACAGGTGGAGGCCTTGGTCGTGACCCTGACGATGAAGAGGAAGAAGAACAACTACCAAAACCAAACTTTGGGAAGGAAATAGGGATGAGGGAGAGAAAATAAGAACAAAGGAGGAACAGACTGGCATTTGACCCAGAAGTGGACGGATAGAAATTCTGCCGGGATTGAAATCTTCTGTATTTGACAAAGCATGGGGTTAAAAAGGTGTCACTGAATACATTTATGTACGACCCTCTCTCTCTCTCTTTCTTTCATCCATTAGTCCATCTTCACAAGCCCCAACCACTCTATCTCTCTCTCTTTCGTCTTATTCCCTGTTTATCAAGGGTTGCCACAGCGGAGGGATCCGCACAACTGATTTGGCACGTTTTACGCCGGATGCCCTTCCTGCCGCAACCCAGCACTGAGAGTACACTCACAAGCCCCAACCACTAATTTCCAAAAAAATCAATCTTTCTTTGTCAGTGCCGCTCATTTCCACTTGTTGTAAGTTACTAGAAAATCCAAAGCTTGTGTGTTTGAAGTCTGTAGGGAAATGTTTTTTATTTGTATTTTTATGTTTTTTTTCACTCTATGTAGCAAAATAGCTAAAAACGTTTTGTGAATATCTATCTGTCATACTCTTTTACATGTGTCCCATTCCCTCAATAATAAATTAATACAACATAGAGCACTGGGTTGTTTACATGGCAATTGTTATCTTGTAGCCTACTCTCTGATCCGGATTAGCATGATTAGCATGTGCTGGCTCCTGCAGGATGTTCAGCACAGATAGAGGGTGCTGTGTGCTCAACATTGAGGACATACTTCTGTTCTCCAAAGTCAATGAAAGCACAAACCTTATTTAACTTGCATGTAATTTGTACATCCTGTACTGTGATCCACAGGACCATCTGTTTGGGCTTGCGGATATGTCCAGTTGTTATATTACAAAGTTGTTGCTACATGATCTAACATTACAAATACTTTGGTTGGTGTAATGTAATGCAGTCAGGACATTCAGACCAGGATATTCAAGGATTCACAGAACACTATACAGTGTGTTTTAGAAATTAGCAAGACTATAACTCATTTCCTGAACTGAATACCATGACCAAGGTACAATTGTTTTCATTGACGTCATTGGTTATGTTGCCCTTTAAAGTACGCCAACAGGTGTTGAGACGCAGACACCTAATAGAAAAAAGGCTAAATCCAGGCTCAATGCTTCTCCTTACGCCACTAAGCACATTAGCTTGATTGTCTTCTGCTGTCAAAGTATCAGGTCTGAGGGGAGCCCTGTCACAGAAACAGTCATTCAAGGACCATCATTCTGTGACATACTTTCTTGTGATTCTGTAAATATGCAACAAAAAGGAAGATGACTGATGAGCATTCAGCATCAGAAAGAGAGAGAGGAGGAGGGAGAGACAAGCTAGAAGATGACGGGTGTCTGTCAATGAGGAAAAAAAGCTTTGTGGGGTATGTACACAACATATTATCTTACTATCTGACCATAAACAAAGCTAAATTATACTGACTTGCAGATACATTTAATCTAACTCTAATCACTAGTTCAACCCTAATCCTAACCAACCTAAAGTAAGTTTACCATAAATAAAGACAATACTGTTACATTTCTAACATCCTATAAAATTCTAAAGTATTCTTTTGTACACCAAGCTGTATTAGAGCTGAATAAGTGACACAAAATTAAAACTGTAGTGGAGCTTTGAGTTTTTTTTTATTATTATTATTTTTATTTAATTTATTTATACAGGGACAATGCACAATAAAAGTGTTGTGCCAGAGTTAGCTATAAAGCTAATTTGCATCTGCAGTCCCTGGGCAGGATGTTGATACAAAATTACAATATTCAGTCAAAAACAATACAACACACAATATCACATCATATTCCATTAAATTAAAAAATCAAGTCAATGATCACATATTTGATTTTCCTTAAGCCATACTTTAAGCGTAGTTTTAAAAATATTAAATGTTGCACACTCTCTAATATAAACAAGACATAAATTCCATCTTTCTGCTGCTCTAACTGAAAAAGCTGATTTCCCAAAAACAGATTTTTTAAATTTAGTTGAACAGTCACCTCTAACTGATGACCTAGTCTGCCTGATATTGTCCTTACAGAAAGTTAAGTGATTGTAAGGGACTTCCTGTGTTTTGTCTACGTAATGACGTTTTGTGATTGTGAGTGAACCTGCTGTAATGCAAGACAAATTTCAGACTTTAATCTGACAATAAAGGTATATTGTATAATAAATGAATAAATTTCATTTTAAAATAAAAAAAAGAGTTCATTTTAAATTATAATAATATTTAACATTGACCTTTTTACTGTATTATTGATAAAATAAAAGTAGCCCTGGTGAACATAGTGACTTCTTTCAAAAACATTAAAATAAAACATTGAATAAATATACCATTTTAAATTATGTTTACTTTTTGTTTTTACCTAGATCAGCAGAAAATGAATGAAAACTGACAAGCTGATGTTAAACTGAAACACAGTGGAGCAAACAACAACAATATATGGATTTAGAAAAAAACAATGAAAGTCTTGATGAGGACTTTTTCAAGGACTACAAACCCACAGAAAATGATCTGTTCACTCCACCCAAGCATATCATCTATCTGCTGCTGGCTGTGAGTGTGACAGGAGTCACTCTTTTCGCCATCATAAGACACCTCATCCAAGATCTCATCCATGATCTGGCAGGTATGTAACAAGAAACCTTACAATGTCCACCGTCTCTTTCACCTTAAGCAATTACAAACCCTCTGTATACATTATCTGGCTAGTTCTCTATGAGCTACATGACACGGGTGGTCAAAATCCCTGGAAACTGAAACACATTTGACTGCTCTGCCAAATGCATAAACCTGCCAAAGATGGTTTGCTGTTCTCCAAGCTTTTGGCCAGCATTAGAGTTTTTTTGTTGTTGTTGTTGTTTTTTGGCTGGTCTGCTTCAGAGACCAGCTAAGCCATTTGAATACAAGCCTAGACTCCATGATTCTAATAGCTGTCAACATCTAAAAAATGTAAAAACCTTTGAAGAAATAACAGCAAAACATCAAGCAATACATTTAAAAAGACACTAGCACTCTGTAGTACTGTGAGAACATCAGCTGAGCGCTCTTACCTGTATTGTGTCTGTAGATTTCCTGTTTGGAGAGCAGCCTGTGGAAGAGCCGGAGACTCTCTGGGAAAGGCGGGAGAAGTTTAGGGCAGACTGGATTCCAGAGACAATGCCTGAGCTGGAGGCCATGGTGAGAGATGAGGATATACAAGAACTCATGGAGGGCACTGAAGACTTGCCAGCCATCTGGGTTATATCGGACAGGTTTCAGCCTCGTGCTCCATCTTCCAGATGTTAGCGGCAGCTAGCCTTTTCTCCTCTGAATGCTAACACTGATATAACACTGATCTACTTATATCTTTTTAAATCTAACACCTGAGAATCCATTGTGTCAACTATGTGCACACAGCTAGTTTTTCCTTTTCTTCTAAAAGACCGAAATTAAAATGATTATGAAAATGGCATAGCCTACTTACTTTTGAAACAGGAAGTTGGAATGTATCAAATGGAAGATGAATTGAAGACAATTTGCTAGTCAGCAGGAAATGATCATTCCAGAGAGAATCTGATTGGACAAAAAATTTCATCCATCTAGTGCAATATGAGTCATCATTATTTTTTCCTCTGTTTTCCCCAGAAGAGAAAGACTCTACATTTTTTAATGTGTATATCTGCCCAAAGTGAATTCTGTCAACACTTATGAGAGCAGTTGTATAGAGATGACCTCAAAGCAAACACACGTGGTCTAAATGAAACAAAACTCTAAATTTGAATAAATAAGGTGTTTTAATTTTTTTAATGATTTTTTGACATACTGTTGCACTATATCTCCTTCTTTTGTGGAATATCAAAATAGACGTTTTTTGTGTCTATGAGCCCTTTTAGAAGTTTAAACTGGCATGACCTTCTGTTCTGTGCCAGCTTGGACAGTAAATCTTTTGTCTTTACAGCATAACAGCATGTAACATTTTGAGTGGGAGACTATCTAACAGTCATGCACACTTACTCTCTGAGTGACATGCTGTGATCTGTGACCTCTCTGATGGATTTTGTACTTTGGACACCAAGAATCCTTCACATATTTACAGACGACTGAGAGGAACGCAGCAGTGCGTGCGGACTGTAAATTCATCATGTTTCATCTACAGAATATCAGTGCCTTCATAATCATTTCTGCCTCCATTTGTCAGGCTCAAGCTGGTGAGTGAAATTAGACATTTCATGTTGTAGTATATTCTTTTCAATGTTACTAAATTTGAACTGATTTAATATATAAAAGTTGTATAGTAAAGCCTTCACAGGGTGTAAAACATTTACCGACAAAACCCCTTTCTGTGATACACTGTTACTCAGGAGGTCAACGGGCATCATCAGAGACAGCTAAAGTCACATTACAGCCGTGGCTGGTGGGACTGACAGCCGTTGTTGTTTTTCTCTTTATTGTCTTCGTCCTCCTCATCGTGCAAAGACTCTTTTTCAAGAAAGACAAGTGAGTCCTCACCTGAAATGTTTCAGGACAATATATACTGTACATTAGATTAAAAAATCTACATAGATCATAAAATACCTTATTCTTCTTTATTACATAACTTTTGACAGTACATTCAATTTGTTTTGTGCTTTTTTTATATAGCAATAGCAATAATAATTCTAGTTAAAAATTTTGATTTTGATCATTTGATTAATCATTTAATAATATTATGGTGATTATGAGTTTATGGTTCTTTAAACAATTACTGCCATTTTATGACTGTACACTTCAAGATAGTGTCAAGGCCACGTTCAGTCACCTGACACAAGATCAGCCAAGACACACCTGAAGACATAATGAACAAATGCATATCATGTTTAAACATTAATGTAACTCTTTGACAATATACTTTCATTGTATACAATATATGCACTACTGTTAAAAAGTTGGGGTCAGTAAGATTTCTAAGAAAATAATACTAATGATATTAATAATATTAATGTATAATGTTACAAGATTTTTATTTCAAATAAATGCTTTTGAATTTTCTATTCATCAAATAATCTTGAAAATAGTAAATATATTTGTCAACATAGGAATTAATTACATTTTAAAATATATATTAAAATGTAATTTATTACTTTATTACAATATTAGTGTTTTTACAGAATTTCTGATTAAACGTCTTTCCAAAAAAAAATCTATTCAACCCCAAACTTTTAAACAGTAGTGTGTACAAGATACTTTTCAAAATTGTGACCCTGGACCACAAAACCAGTCATAAGTCGCATGGGTATATTTGTAGCAATAGACAACAATACATTGTATGGGTCAAATCAATTATTATTATCGATTTTTCTTTTATGCCAAAAATCATTAGGATATTAAGTAAAGATCACGTTCCATGAAGATTGGAAGATGCATTGCTAAGGACTTCATTTGGACAACTTTACAGATGATTTTCTCAATATTTAGATTTTTTTTGCACCCTCAGATTCCAGATCTTCAAATAGTTGGTTCTCAGTCAAATATTGTCCTATCCTAACAAACCATACATCAATGGAAATCTTATTTATTCAGCTTTCAGATGATCGATCAATCTCAATTTAAACAAATAGACTGGTTTTGTGGTCCAGGGTCACAATTTTAAACTGCTTTCTACTTTGAATACATGATAAATCAATAAATAACTAAACTTAAACTCATCAATTCACCACCCCATCCCATTTCTGAGTTAGTATGAGTTTTATTAATTATTAACCTGTCTAGTCCCAGTGCAATGCGACTCTTTAAACATACAGCATTTCATCAATGTGTATCTCCCCTTGCAGAGATGAGCTAGAAGAAAGGCATTCATTTTATGAAAACAAAGCAGCTGATCTGGAGGCAAATGAGGAGACCAAGCAGACCACTTTCTAATGAGAAGAACAGATGATCACAGTCCTGCAGCACACACATCTTTCTCTCTCTGGAAATTATGCCACAACTTTGTGCAGAGTAATTCTTATATAATTATATACCATCTTATGTATCTTTTTAACTTATTAATTTTGGTCCAAGTTTTGTTATAGTCTTCATAAGAGTTGTTCCTCACATCATCCACTAGATGGAGCAGCCTTCACCTAGTCCTAGTCCTAGTCACAGCTTTAACCTAAAGTTCAAATAAAAAAAGGTTAAAATGAAGTGGTGCTCTCGCGCTCTCTTTTTTTAATTAATTGATTTTTTTTGGCATATTCTCAATACACGTTTTACTACTTTGCTGTAACTGTAACTCAGGTAACGTTTAAACATTCATTAGTGTAGTGAGAACATTGGAATAGAAGAACACACACTCATGCACATAATGCTCTGATTAACTGGCTTTTGACTCATGACATGTCTGGGTTCTGCATGCATATATGCTAAATGGACATGGGCATGAGATCCATTACTCATTTTGACTGGCAGTTTGGACATGTTAAATGCTTCCAGTCAAATGATGTAACAGTTTTGCTTTTAAAACCATTTGCTCGTCTCGGGGGATTATATGATGAAAATATCATTTGCAGAAAAAATGGCCAGGTGTTCAAACGTGTTAATGATGGAGAACATTATTGTACAGTGTTAAAGTTAAAGTAGACTTAGTTAAAATGAACAATCTGTGGTAAGACTGTTGAGCTGTTAGTGTTGATGTAATAAACGCATGATTTTTATATTGATATGGTGCCTCCTTTCATACTTGTGATTACATAAAAGCCAATCTTTGGGTTAAAGGGGAACGCTTCCAGTTTTACACTCTTAATGTGAACTTCATAATATTTTAATGAACATTTAACTGTGAGTAGACAGCTGATACTGTTGCCCTGGCTGTGCTTCTCACATGGGAAACAGTTTAGCTGAAACAGTGCTGATGAGTGACAGTAACTAAACCTACAGTCAGCAGCAATAAGTGAAGCATGAAACCAGAGAGAGAGAGAGAGACTTCACCACTGCTGCATTGAAGTTTTTATTTGGTTGTTTTTATTCTGGTTCCCTTTGCTCCATGCATCACTTGGGATCTGGTGACAGATGAATTATTCGTTCTCTTCTAGCGTTCATTACTATGAAGTTAAACGACAAAACCTCAGATAAAAACATTCTGAAGTCAAAGGGAAAGAGATACTGATGAAACAACCATCAGTGAATCAGCTGAGCTCTGCTGATCTGATTTCAATCTGTTTCTCTTGAATCAATAAATCTAATTCAATAAATGCTATCGCTCAAAGGTTTTGGGCTGGTAAGATTTTTATGTCTCTTATGCTCACCAAGGCTGCATTTATTTGATTCAAAATAGAGTAAAACAGCAATTTAAAATAACTTTTTTCTATTTTATTATGTTTTAATGCCATTTATTCCTGTGATGGCAAAGATGAATTTTCAGCAGCCATTAGTCCAGTCTTCAGTGTCACATGATCCTTCAGAAGTCATATGCTGATTTGGTGCTGATCAATTAATATTTTTGTATAAACTGATCATTTTCAGGATTCCTTAATGAAGAGATCAGAAAGAACAGTATTTAGTATAATTTTTTGTAACATTGTAAAAGTATTTGCTGACACTTTTTATCAAATTAATGCATCCTTGCTAAATAAAACTGTTAATTTTTTATTTTAGTTCATAATAGAAAAAAGAAATACCTTTTAAAAAATAATAATAAAATATGCATGAAAAATACTATATCGCGTTAACTAAGGTTCAGCTAAATATTAAGTACAATTAAAATGTAATGTGCAAGTATATGTTCATCAATAAGATTGGAGTATTTGTAATGGAAGTATGCAAATGCATAAAGTTGCTCACACAAGTAGAGCATGGTGCAAACAACACCAAGAACATGGGTTCGATTCCCAGAGAATGCTAGAACTGATCAAATGTACTGTATAATGTGAATGCAATATAGGTTTCATCAAATAAAGCATTTGTCAAATTCATAAATGTAAAATGTAATAAAAAAAATGTAAAAAACCTCACAAAACACACTTGTGCCTGTGAGAAGCGGGGGTCACGCTCATACTGCATTGAGACACCGCTCTCACTCCCAGAAGTCTCTGTATAGCAGAGTGACCTGATTGTGATCGTATTACAGAGAGGGGCGTCCTCGGGGATCACAGTCCTTTGTTAAGACATCTGGAGCCCATTACTACCGCATGCTTTTACAAGGTCTTCACATCACGTACTGTAAATCGAGATATTAAATTCATAAGCACAGCTACAGAAAAACAGAGAAAAGAGAAATCACTTTGAACCTACAAGTCTAAATAGATATAATCAAAACAAGCACAATTCAAACTTCTGCAGTTCTCAGTGTGCAGAACAAAGAGCAGACCACCCTCAATCTGTACATGTATTATATATATATATATATATATAATTGAAATCATACAAACTTTGCTGTTTGAGCCCTACATAAAACTCGGTGATAAAACTGGCTGAATATCGATAAGAATTTTAACATGAAGAGATGAACTAATCAAATGTTATCTGAGATGATTTATTTTAATAGTATTTAAAAGCAATATTCTATAATTGAAAAGGACTTAATGAGTATGTGGAGCAATCTTGGAGTGATGCTTACCAGGATATAGATACAGTAGAACAACATAAACGGATAAAGACAGTTGATAACCATATTAAAAGAAAACATTTTAGAAAATTTAGCCAAAAAATATCTAATGTTTTGTCTGTAATTATAACCCATATACATATAACCTTCTTTTCAAGTGGGCTTATAAAGAATGGCAGCAATAACCCATACTTTTCCTAATAAGCCCATCTAGCTAAAAACCCACTGAACCTGATATAAAATAGCATAACTGAATTCATGATGCTCAGAAGACATCCTTTCATGAACTTTAACCATTTAGATCATTTAGGGCAAATCAGGTAAAAGTAATTATTAAAGTTAACAAATGAACGAATGAATGACTGAATGAGTTAATAAATAAATACAGGGACTATGGACTAGACTGGGCCTAAAAAGTCTCACAAGCAGCTTGTAACATTGACAAAAAATATTAAGCAGAAAAACATCTGAGACAGATTGAAAGTGAAAGTCCTGGCAGATGCTCAGACAGAGAAAAGAGAATTACAGAGAGGTTTAGACTTCCTTAAGGTAAGATATATGTACAGTTACAGTGACTATGATAAGATTAAACATCCAGATAAACCAATTTACATTGACTGGTTATGTTTGGTTTTTGTTGTTAAATGCTGGAAAATGTCAAAATATAAAAACTCTTTTTCTTTTTAGAAGTCCACTCTGGATTAGCCTCGACCTCTTTGGTTAAAATAAAATATTGAAAAAAAAAAAAAAAATGAAAAGCATGTCTTTAAAAGTCTTTAAGAATTAATTTTTATTACCTTCATATATTTTTCCTCAACTGATCTTTTTTTTCTGATGACATATGATTATGGGCAAAACTGAATTGCTCTGTGATGCATATTAACATGTTTACACCATCATGTATACACCATCATGTTTAGGCTACATTCATGACCTTGACTTACCATATGTTTAGAGGCTCTGTGTTGTTAGTATGGCAGTGCTGGTGTCCTCATCATTCAGCCAACATCAGCTCAGCCTGTAATTAAAATGCTCCTTCAGAGACTCGTGAATCGAGCTGGGTTTCCTCTTGCCTGCGAGCAGCAGTTCAGGCAGCTCCTGAGGCGAAGCTGTTTTCTTTGGAGTGGAGAACTGTAGTTTCAGACCGAGTTGGGGAAGTCTGGTCCAGGCTTTGGGGAGCTGGGCTGTTAGCGGCTCACTCTATGACTAAAGGTCATAAAAAGTAGTCACACCGGGCACCACATCAAGGCTCATTTTCTCGCTGCCTGTTGAAACCCTTTAAATAACTGGAAACCTTTCCATAAGAGCGAAATGACACGTGTGTTTACATCTGTATTGGAATACATGTTGAATCATGAGGATGATTAATTTCTGTGATCCCTTTTGAAGCTTTACGTTTGTAGTACTTTTTACATCATTACGCCAATAGGAGCCAATAAGTGAATCACGGATTAATTTACTCAACCGACTCACTGATTCATTCAGGAACTAAACAAGAGACCGACTGTATCTGAAAGAGAATACGTCAAGAGCAATATCTGATGCACACAGAGGATTTGTCAGTGTAGTGAAGGGCGGATAGGTCACATGACAATTGTAGCATTACAGATATAATGCGTCTGGTTTATCTTTATTCATACTATATACCGTACTCATAATTTAGCCTACAGAATGCATTTTTAACAATCATGAAGTAAAGTTCTAAGTAAAGAAGTAGGCTACCTACTCAGAGAATATGCTATAACAGATGCATTCACATTAGTGAGTCATGGATTCATTCACTCAGTTGAATCATTTAAAAAAGCTGATTCGTTAAGTCTTGCTTTGCCTTGTTTAAAATATTTTCTTTGGCAAGCAAAAATAGACAAAGTAATCTTCTAAAATATAAGTAACCCAGTATTGATCTCTTGTTTATTCAACTGTTAAATAAAAGCCCATACTGTATATATCACTTTATATAGCCGTCTCTCTGTATATACACATACAAGGTGTATATACAGTAATAAAATGTTTTTTGTAATTAAAACTAGGATGTAATTTGGGCTAATGACATATTTTCATCATATTTTCAATTTTAGAACAAAATCATACAGGTTTGTCATTACTTTGTTGTCCAAAAGCTAACGTTTCATGGAAATAGTGAAACTGAACAGGTTCCTCTGGTTAGTGTCTGTTATGGAATTTGACTCCCATTCTGCAGTGAGCTCATGAGGGGCTCCTGGCGCGGTTCACGTGAAGCTTTCAACAAGTGCTATTGCACTCGTTCACCCCCTTCATATGTTTAAAGAAAAAGAACCTTGTGCTGGCTTGTGCTATTTTGAACCATTAAAATGAAATAAAACTTGACTTCCTTTCCAGAGCTGAAATTATACTTTTCCAAAAGTGGCTCCAGCAATCTTGTATCTGGGGTAATGGATCGAGGGATGATTAGAGTCAGGTGTGTTACGCTCCTCAGCCAAGTTGAACCGAAAACAAACCTCTAACCACAAGTTTTCAGTTCGCTCTTTCATTCTCTTTCTTCCATTTCTCCTGTTCTATGCAGCTCATGCTTACAGAATTAAAACTGTCATTTAAAATGTATGGTGATCCAAAGTTTGTTCTGCATAGAAATGAGTCATTCTCTTCCTACATAACCACTATCGAGTGCCGATTACAATGACAAAATCTATTATCTAAGATTTAGCATGAAAAATACAGCTAATGTAAGCAGAGTACACTGATATGTGTTCACTAAGTTTCTTTCTTCAGTCATGTTTGACTCGAAGTCAACCTTACATTTAACTAAACTCAGTACATTTGCTTTAAAACACTTCTGGCTATATGAAATTGGATGCATGTAATAACTAACTAATTAAGTCTTTCAACAAAATATCAATACCCAAAACGTTTCTTTTGCCACAAGACTCTTTTAATGCATCATAATAAGAAATACTAGCCTATATCATGACATGTCCAGCAACATCTTTCCTTTCTCTGGCTCTGTTATGGTGAAAGAGCATGGGCTGAGCTATAATTAGCTCGTCCTCAGGCACGAGGCCTGTCTTCGCCTGTATGTGAATAGAGAATATACATCCAACACACACAAACGATGATATTACACCTCCAAAATACACAAGATCATTCTACAGAAACATTCAAGACTGCCAAGTAACTTTAGCGTCTAATTGGTTGGAAAAGAAAAACACTCATTCACCTCATTTCTGAGTTGTAGCATAGCTTTGTTTATTTTTTTTATTTCATTTTCATTTTATTTATTTTTTTTGCATAGGGAAACATACTTCCAGTACTGTATTCATGAGCGATTTTTTTTTTTGCGAACAGCGATGGCTGAATACAATGTTATAATGAAATATTGTTAAAGCTGTAATTTCCCCCTCACACCAGTTCAAAAACACATGGCAAATTTAGTTTGTTGTGCATGAGAAAAACACATTTTTTCCCATCCGTTTCAAAACCGACATACCGACTTTTGCTGATAGATTACAATTTAGCGAGGTTCTTAGAGAAACAGAGACAAATAACGAAAATCCGATGCTTTCCAAAAGAACATGGATGCATGTCGTCATGCCAGTTGTGTATGTGTCTGAACTAAATGTCCACATGCCCAGTCCTGGTGTGAAGTGTGTTTATCTGTGCAGCAAGCAAGCGTTTAATGAGTAACTACTATGGTAATATTTGTAAAGAATAATGTGATAAAAAAAAGAGGAAGGAAAAACCAACAAAAACCTTGAAATTTAACACTGCATTAGAATGCTCTCTGAAAAACATTTCAACCTTCGTCCTTTCAACTCAAAGCGTCCAAAAATAGAGAAAACGGCATGCTTACAACAACAACGATAGAAATATTCAATATTCAGAATAAAAACAAACAGAATAAAACAAAACAATTGTTCTAATGGGAGAGAGGGCACCCTGAAACATTGATGCGTGACTGTTTTGGGGGTCTCAAACATTCAGGAGTAGGCGGTATGTCAGGGTGTTTTTGGCAATTCATTTGTGTGAAAGACTTATCAAAATATTGCATAAATCGCAAAGCCCACGAATGGCTTTTCTCCCCTTTGAACAGAGATGTTTTCTTCACCCCGTTTGAGCCATTTTAACCTTAGGGCCAGATTTAGAAAAGCCCTTAGCGCATGCTAGCATTGTCAGACTGTACTAACCTCAATGTCAATATGTTGCGGCACTCAGAGGTTGTGTTTTATTAGAGGCTTGGGCAAATCTGGCCCCTTGGTCAGATAATAACATACAAAAAGCATTTGATAAACAAAAGCTGTATCCAATCCAGACCGACACTGCAGAGAGGATGTCAGCGGGATGGTGAAACCCTACGTAACAGCTCACGGTTTACAGAGAACACAAGGGTGAGGAAAAGAAACCAAAGCAAAGCAGTAAAATGACAGGCACTGCATGTTAAAACTGTATTTCAACCCAGTTTGGTATATCTTTGTATATATCTTTGATTTGAATTGCTGGTTTGCTAAGAGTGAAGCAGGGAGTGTAAAACTAATGAACCGTTCTACAAAAATTAAGGATAGGTGTTCATTCATATTAATCTGCTATAGAACTGTACCCCAGAACCATCAACTCTACAGTAAAATGTCATCAAAGTTCAGATTAAAACCATCCATCACCCTCACAGCTCAATCAGCAACATGATATCTGAAACAATGTTCGAGAAGTTTGAATGACGTACTTTAAACTTCACCTATGCACAGATGCACTCTGAGGAGCATATTGTTTCAGACCTGGGCAAAGAATTTTAGAACGCTGCATTCACATCATGTCAGAATTACTGTTCAATAGTTTGGGCTCAGTAAGGTGTTTTATTGTTTTTAAGGAAGTCTCTTATGCTCAGGAAAATTGCATTTAGCTCATCAAAAATACAGTAAAAACTGTAATATTGTGAAATAATATTACAATTCAAAACAGCTTTTCTATTTTAAGACATTTTAATTTATTTATTTAATGGCAAAGCTGAAGTTTCAGAACTTTCAATCAGCGACTTTTTTGTTATACATTTTTTCAGGATTCTTTGATGATCATAAAGTTCAAAAGAAACAATATTTATTTGAAACCGAAATCTTTTGTGACATCACTTTTGATCAATTTAATGCATCACTAAAAAATACTGGGTTGTTTCAACCCAACTTTGGGTTAAATATGGACTAACGCAACTTATAAATAAATGATAGATAAACTATATTTTATTCCAGGTTCATTTTCCTTGTTTCTATATTTTGCAAGAGCATGAAGATGTGATTTGATGTAGTGATTAGGTATTCCGTGAACATCTACATGTTAATTCTGACCAGAAGTAAACGCAGTATTAAACGAACAGTCTTTTTCACTATATTTGAGTATTATAATGGTAGGTTTAGCCCAGCTTAGATGGCTTTGCACACAATGAAACAGTCCTTAATATTAGAAAGAACTTTCTGCACAAAGATTTCAGTAAAGCCTGGATTAGTTGCATAGATGCTGTTCAGATTTTTACACAAGTACAATTTCCAGATCTTTAGTGTATTACTACAAGTTTGATTTCAAACCGAGCAGCTAGATTGAGCTGTTATTACGGGTTTCAGACCAGTGCAGAACTGCACATCAGCTAGTTGCTGCCAGTATCAAGCATGTCACGCGTCAATTCATCAGCTGATGAAAACTACGACATACATCCTGCAAAGTGTCACAACACTGAAAATGGAAGGAAGGAAAGAGTAGAAACTGCATTCCAGTGCCTCAGCCCTGAAGAGGTTATCCAGCCCTTACTGAGAGGAGACAAAACAAAGATCTGACCACATGTTCACATTTCTATCTACCTCGCAAAGTTCATGGTATTGCAAGGTTTACATTACACAAACCGCAATAGGAAACGGTACGAGTGAAACACTCATGCATGTCTAATTCTCTCACGTATGCCTGAGTAGGGTCTCCTCACATCCTGTTCATGTCAGTGGGCGAACAGGGAAATTGGACTCGGGACATGTACATTCTATTCAGCATAATTACATGTGTCGATGACTAATTAAAGTGCCTGGATCTCAGAATTAAACAATCTTTTCAGTGATGCACATTCCACCAATTCTGGTAAATACAGGCATGAGTAGGCTGATCTTACAAAACCAGGGGAAGATCACGCACCGTAAACCCACATCCAACAGCTCCAGGCTGAATCCAGGAAGGCACTCAGAAGAGTGAGGTCTAAAGTCCTGCTAGTTGAGTTAATCTGTACACACACGCTCCATAAAACTATCATCGGGCTGAGGTAAGCCATGCCACTGATTGACCAGAGGCGGTTTAAGAAACTGCATTGCAAAAAAATCATTCTTTAATCTGTACTTTTATATTTTTCACAAGTAAAAAGACAAACATCCCTAATTTATTTGAAATATATGTACTGTACACAACTGTTCAAAAGCTTGGGGTTGGGAAGATTTTTTTAAATGTTGATTACTTGATCAAAATACAGTAACATTGTGAAATATTATTACAATCTAAATGAACTGTTTTCTATTTGAATATACTTTAAAATTTTATATATTCATTTGATGGCAAAGCTGTCAGTGTAACATGATTCAGAAATCATTCTAATATTCTGATTTGCAGATCAAGAAATATTTCTTATTATTATCAATGTTTGTGATACTTTTGAAACTGTGATACCTTCTCATTCTTTGTTACAGAAAGTTCAAAAGAAATGCAAAAAGCTTCATAACATTATACATGTCTTCACTGGCACTTTTGATCGACGTAATGTGCCCCCTCTGAATAAAAGTATTATTTGAAGAAAAAATAAAAACTCTTACTGATCCCAAACTTTTAAACGGTAATATATATATTTATTATTTGGTAAATTTATTTTGATTCAAGGATGTTTAGATTTTTACTGGAAAAAGACAAAGTACTGATTTAGAAAATGATTGGTTGCACTGTGACTGTACGTGTTTCTACTCTTTGGTTGGCAGTGTACAGGAACCTGGCATGATTTCAACATCTTAAAAGGGTCAATTTATCACATAAATGACAACAGGAAAATAAAAGGGTACCATTCAAGCAGCTTCATCTCTCTATCTTTCTTTCATTCTCATCATTAGTCTCTATTCATCATGATCATGAAGGCTGAGAAATATCCACAGAGAAGCAAACCTTAAAAAGAAGTATTATTATTTGACAAAGTTTCAATATCAGATTATCTAGTGCAAAGTACAGGAAAAATGTGTTTAAAAAAAACTTGAAGCTAGCATGACAAATGAGAAAAAATAAGTACAGGTTTCAAATAAGTCTTGGAGATAACAAAAAAATGGCAATGGAATCTGCATAAACCTCTAAAGCTCAGTGAAGCTGTTGGCTCTGTTTAAAATGACAACAAGTGATGCTGAATTTACCGGAGTCCATAATTTGTGATCAAAATAACATGTGATAACTGTATGAAAGGTATGTGCTAATGGTGCTGACATTTTCTTCTCAACAGCAGATCCTTTAGAAGGAGCTTTCAAATTTTTTTGTGGCTTGACCACAAGCTTATGACTACTAAATCCAAACATACAAAAAAAAAAACATTTTATCATACAAAAAGACATTTTATATACATTTGTCTTTTTCCTCATTCTACTGGATATATGGTAAGCATTTATACACAAGATAACTGTGTTCAAAATGTAACATTTCAACAACGCATAAAAATGATAATAATCACCGCTCTATAAAAATTATTAGTCAAGGGTTTCGAAATCAAACAGTAAAATAATGTTTCTTTTTACATGCATCAGCTCAAATGCATTATTTACGTCATAGCAAGTTCAATCATCACCTGTGGCCACTTTAAAAAGCACACATCGGGGCAACAACCCACTTTTGAAGTGTTTCGATTTCTCAGCCGCATGTAGCCAATTTTATCATATACAAAAAGCAAACAAAGAAGAATACGGCATGCTCACAGAGCTCCCCACGGAGCCGCTGCGCTGGCGAAACTACGATCTGACCCCTGTTCTACTGAGCCCACCGTCGCACCCTGGCCAGAGAGGGTTGACAGCTTTAGAAAGATGAAAATGGAGCAGTGCAAATCTTCACAGGACAGGCGGTGGGTCATGCGAGTCTGATTCGTCAGAGCTTCAGGTCATTTGCTTCAGAATAATCCAACTGGGCCCCACACTCCGAGGCAGACCCCCGTCCCGTCGCCTGTCCTGTTAAACACAAGGAAAATTGCTTGCTGAATGATGCTAGCACTTCTGCAAAGGGTTGGGATCATGGTACAGATGGAATGCTGTTTTGCTATAGCACTCCGATTCGGCCAGGGCGGACAACGGCGGGCTCACAAATCATCCACGACCCAGATCTTACCACGGGCATCATGTAAACAAAATCTCTTTTTCTTTCTCAATCGACTTAAACTTTTAAATAGCTACCAGCAAATCGTATTAGCTACCAGCATTGCAATATCCATTGCAGAAACAATACTGTACACTGCATCACAAACTACAACATGGCCTCTCCTGACCCAGCTCCAGAAATACACAAAATCTTCTCCTCTGCAATATACTCCCCTGACACTACACGCTACGAATTATAAATTATCTCCTACCATCTAATTTTATAAAAAGAAGAAGAAGAGGAAGAAGCATCCTGGTGTATTAATTCATTTTCTAAGAAGACACAAAGTCAGCAGTTCAATGGTTTCTTGCTGTTCTTGTGTCTGAACATTGAATTGGACAAATACATTTCAGCTACTCTCTATAAACGGATTCTACAGTTAATATATGGACATATACAAGGGACTCGATTAGTAAAACAACTTATTAAAGTAATTAACTAATTAAAGTAATCATTTATGATCACACATCACGACATATTCTATTGCAGCCAGTGTTATGAGCCCTCACAAAGGGGTTAAAGGGACAGTTCACATTCTGTTAGTATTTATTCACCCTCATGTTGTTCCAAACTTGTATGACCTCCTATCTTTTTTTTTTTCTGTAGAGCTGATATTTTTGAAATTATTCAACTGTCTGTTTTTGTCAATACAACACTGGACTCTACTGACTTTCATTGTACAGACAACAAAACATATCTTCTTTTGTCATACACGTTTGGAAAAATATGAGGGAGAATAAATAATGACGACACTGAAGAAAACAATTTTTCCTCAGAAATTACTGAGTAAATTTCAGTTAATTACAAAGAAACAGCAAATAACACATTGAATTAAATGTTTAATTTAAGTAGAAAGACTGAAATAGAATTTTCTTGTACAACATACTCCAATGTTGGGTTTTATTTACAACTAAAAATATATTTTTTACAGTGTACATTTAAATATTTAGGTGAACCATCCCTTTAACAAATGCCTAGGTTTTCTGAAATAATGAAATGTAAATTTGGCCCTTTGATAAAAAGCAAACTGTAAAGACGATATAAAGTCTTGCTGATTGCAAAATCATTTGCTAAGTGCTCAGTTGTGGAATTTAAACTTGACCAAAACTAGTTCATGTGTTTATAGAGGATGGCCATCTAATTTTCATTATGTCCATCTATGGCCGCTCCTCTTCACATCCATAATTGGTACAAACTCATTTAAATACATGAAAACATACAATCTAAACAATTTAAGAGACGCCTAACATGACAACGGAATCAAAATATCAGCTCAGAGCTGATATGAAGAGAGCTGGTACTACATCTTTCACAGACTGTTACCTTCTCAATACATGAACGGAGGAGGGAAATAAAACGGTAAGAAAATAACGCAGGGAAGATTTCATGCCAACTACAGTGCTTTTAAAAGAGGAAGAGGGTAAAAAAAGCCTCTCTCACCCATCCAAAACTACAGCTATCAGGTAACCTGTTAGTCTTATTCTGATAATGACAGGCAATCAAACATGCAGCATTATTTTCCTTTGTGACACTGGTTACATCAAAAAAAAAGAAAAAAATTAATCGACTCCTTTAAAATTACGCATTATCGTTCTTAACTAAAGGCAAGGCACATAATATGTTTTATAAAATATCGTGCAAAGTAGAAGAGGGATAAAAGTCAAACCAATGTAGTACAAAGGTAAAATCTTTGCTCAAAGGGGTTTGTTAAGGAGAAGTCGGGGAGCATTTTGCTTCAGAGCTAATACTAAGATTATCTGCCATGCGCCCATGTCAGCGATACGGTGGTCATTTGAGCTTAATTCTCATGAATTTTCTTTTGAAAGCACCATGCACAGTTATATATAATTCATATATAGAGATTTCATATAATTTTCATATCAGCACCATTAAAACAAGTCATGTCGTATGCATTCTGGGCCTTACTATGGTCAACTTAATAGAATGTGTATGCAAAGCCATTATAAAAGGTTAGTGAAAGCAACCTGTGTGTGTGTGTGTGTGTGTGTGTTTTTGTGAGGGTACCTAGTAAAGCTCTGATATGTGTTGATTTTGTCATGTTCTGATTATAAGGGTGTGTATGCGTGTGTGTTTTTTGTTCAGCTGTCTGCGTTTCCTGTGGCTAAGCATTAGCCCATGCAGCTGATGAGGAGCTTGCGAGGCCATTTAAAATATATCTCTGGGCATAAAACAACCCCTCAAACTTCTACTACAACAACAACAACCCACAGTAGATGAAGCAAAATGTCCAAGTCTTAAAAAAAAAGAAGAAGAATAATTCAAATGAAATTCTCGCAATGTCTCAGGCACTTTTCATGGCTTCGTGATTTGGGTTCGGTAGCGTTGTAGATTAAGCCCTGATGTTATTTCATTAGTACAAATCAACACATCTCAGAGTGCAGAATAACCCATTTCTGAGGCAAACAAGCAGAGACATGCTGGTCGTAGGCGTCCACCTCCCAATGAACTCTGGGATGGGCAGCATAGCCGCTGACTTCCTTTTTCTGTATTGGGCATTACAGCCCATCTCACGTCAAACATCCAAATCTTTGACATTCCTACGGATTAAAGTGTATAATCTGCTTCAAAATAAAAACAGTCATAGTTTCTTGCAGTAGAAACATGGGAAAAAAGAAAGCCTGTTTTTTTTTTCTTCTTAAACTATGGGAATTGTATAAAAGTAATCACATAAACATGGACACATTTACATAGAAAATGTTGGATTGTTCTGATCAGTTTCTTAGCTACTAGGAAACCAACCCTAATCTACCGTGAGATCAGAACATGACAAAAATAATCGACTCGCAGCATTCCATATGATTAGGCCGAACAGGAATTTGCAAAAGAGAAAAAATAAAAATTTAAAGTAGTGCAATGCCTGTAATTTCCAATGAATTGAAACAAATTACACATAGAGAAAAGAAATCTATCCTCTACACCCAATACTGTCTAAGTAATGACAGAACTATATTTCAACTCCCTTTGTCGCTATGTGGAAAAATCCACGAATCTACATGAATCAAAACCCTCTAATCTGTGAACTCACAGAGATGAATAAGGGACTACTAATGTTTATGACACGCACAAACACACGGATTCACACGCGCACACACTTACAGCAGGGTCCAGGGAATGAGGGGCTTTCATATTGCGAAGTGAGGAAGGTGCTAATTCACCCCTGCTGTTCCCTGGCTCATCCTATGAAGGCTGTATCACAGCTCACACACACCTCGTGTAGCCTTTAACAGTACATGCCATTGCCTCAAGACAGGTGTGTTTACATGTAAGTGTGTGTGCATGTGTGTATAGACGCCAACTGTGATTTATAATGTCACTGAGGTACCACTAATATTCCTCCGATGTACAAAAAAACATGATGGGCTTCCACCAAAAAGTGGACTCCGGTGGAGAATGCAATTTAGAAAACATCACCCTCTGAACGAAACCAAGGACGCAGATACATGATTGTCAATAAAACTGGATGAAAAGTAGCCTTTGCGTTTCTTTTCTGTCATGTGAACGGAAGCATCAACCTTTTCGTTTCCTTTTCCAGGCCGTGTTGCCTTTGCGCACTTAAAAAAAAAAAGAATAAAAAGAGGCCGTGCTCACCTCTGAACCTGTGGCGAAATGCTAGCGGAAAAACCCTTTCGTGGGGTTTCTCTTCCCTGTTCGTTAAGAAAATAAAGGATACTTATTTTGCATATAGGAGGAAGCAGCACCTGTAGCAGAAGGAGGGGGTTGAGGAGAGGCATTCCAGGAGGCAGGGAGTCAGGGTGGGCCTTTTTCAACACGTCCGTAAATATACGCCATAGTCCGGGCTGCCCTCCCAGAAAAAACATCCTCCTCTTTTGTCTCCTTTTCTTCCGTTCCACCTATGGCTGTTCTCTCGCTCTCGTCTCCGTTTCCATTGTCTTTTCAGAAAAAAGTGTATTGAAGCATCTTATACTGTACGTCGTTATGCATATATAAATATGTGTGCACATATATCTATACACACATATTGTGTATATATATATATGTGTGTGTATATATACAAATACTGCATATATATCTGATTTTCCCTCTTGCATCTCGTTCACAACTTTTTTTCTTGTAAATTCCACAAAAAATTGATTTTTCGAATCCATGTCTGTGCCTCCTCGGGTTCGTCTGCGTGTGTGTGATGATCAGTTCCCCAGATACCAGGACTGCAAGATAGAGAAAGAGAGAGAATCAAAATCACTAAGACATCTGTACAAACACAAGTAACACAATAGTAGGAGCGCTATGGGATATCCAGCTAAATCAGATATAAAACTCATCTGAAGCCAACCACAGTCTAGTCAAGATGGATCCGTTTCATCTAAATTGAATGCACAGGGCGATTTATATGGGTTTTCTTAAAGGAACACTCCACCTTTTTTGGAAATAGGCTCATTTTACAACTCCCCTAAAGTTAAACAGTTGAGTTTTACCGATTTTCTAGGCCGATATGGCTAGGAACTATACTCTCATTCCGGCGTAATAATCAAGGAACTTTGCTGCTGTAACTTTTCATTTTCCGTCGGTCTTAGTACACGATGTAACTACAGAAGAGCTTTAAATAGGAAAATTATCGAAACTCTTTGGTCATTTTTGATGACCAGATGCTAATGGTCTAATCCGATTCAATGATCTATGCTAAACTAAGCTAAAAGTGTTACCGCCAGACACGGAGATCGGCTCAATGGATTCAAAAACAGTAAAACTCAACTGTTTATAACTCTAGGAGAGTTGTAAAATGAGCCTATTTCCAAAAAAAGTGGAGTGTTCCTTTAAACTATGGGCACTTTTGGCTTTGTTGAGTTTTAGAAAAATAAACTTTCTCAAAACACACTTTTCGCACTGGTTTTATTTGTCTACTAACAATGTCCAACCCAGGACAAACATTCATCACAAACATTCATTCATCATTCTGTCATTTTTCTGAAACCACATAAACATTTCCACCACAATGTCATTTCCATCACATCTCAATTTGTGAACTGTTGAATAGCATTTTGTGGTTGAAATTGCATTTCTGAAATAAAAAGGCCAACTACCTTGATTTGCTATGACTTATTTCATAGCCAACAGCCATTTCACTGTGAACCTATGCATATTTTGATGACAACTTTATAATTTGATGAGAAATTAGAAAATGTTCACAAGTTATATTTACACAACCAAAAAATTTTTTATTTAAAAAAATGTATTCATCAAGGATGCATTACATTGATCAAAAGTCACAAGGACTTTTACATTGTTAAAAAAAATATGTATTTCAAATAAATGCTGTTCCTTTGAATTTTATGATGGTTTTGCACAAAAATGTAAAGACGTGCGACTGTTTTCAACACTGATAATAAGAAATGTTTCTATCAACATATTAGAATGATTTCTGAAGGATCATGTGACCCCTGTAGCCTAGAGTAACAGCTGCTGAAAATTCAGCTTTGCCATTACAGGAATTACATTTTAAAATACATTAAAAAGGAAAACTGTTCTTTCAAACCATAATATGTCACTATATTACTGTGTTACTATATTTTTGATCAAATAAATGCAGCTTTGGTAGACAGAAGACAAAAAAAAAATCATCAACATTTTCAACAGTAATGTATGTTTATTTTTTGTCTCATATTTCATGCAATTATACTAACTTTTCATAAAACCTTATTAGTGGGGAAATTGTTAGAGTAGTAAATTGTTAGAAACGACACCTGTGGGAATGGCTAGAAATAATACAATTTCACAATAAACATTTATAATATTGACCCATTTGAAACATAAAGGATTGATACAACAATATAAGATCTAAAATTTGTTCTAGTTTTGATAAAAATCACACCCTGGAACATTAAAGTGTCAGTAGCAGAAGAAACATCCATATACCCAGATAGTGTGTGAGTTTAGTTTTTCAAAATGGTGACAGTAGGTGTCCTGTCCATGAAGATCTAAACAATGCAAACGCAACCCACTCTACTATTCAAAACAGAATCTAATGAGTTGGACGTTCCACATTCACTACAATCAGTCTTTCTGATAATGGGAGGCAAACACTTAGTCGGGGGCCAGAATTGAGGAACCTATTAAAACTAATACAGAGTAAAAAGCTATGAGTGCCAGACAGAGAGAGAGAGAGAGAGAGAGAGAGAGAGCTCAGCAGGATCCCACCCAAAACCTTTTAAAAGCATAACAGGATTTTGGCTTTCATTCACAGACCACTGAAGTCTTTTTAAAATTTGACAAGGTTTAAAAACAGAAAAAAGGAGTTCATGCCATAAGCCCTTGGCTCAATATTTTCCACTAAGGTTTAAGTAATTTCACAGCAGTCCAACAGACGTCTTTAACTACCCCCAAATGTACTGATTTAATAATGCTAAAAAAGGAAAATTTGTTCCCATTCCCTGCTGGAGAGTTTGTGTACATGAGACTGATGGCTTGATTCTTGATCAACACCAAACCACAGACTAATGACTCCCCAAATCCACAATGCAGTGCCCAGATATTAGCACACAGCCTTGAGAATCTACATTAAAATCGTTTGACACATTTAGGTATAAAAACAGTGCACACGGCAGCCGTGGCGCCAAAGAGGTTTGGCAGCTCTTGCTCATTGATCAACGAAAAGGGCAGTTTTGCAATCTATGGACCACATGCACGACCAAGTATCTAAAATAACATGCCAAAAGTTATTAAGTAACTAATCATACATTACTTCAACATCTTTCAAGTTTTTACTTAATGAAATCAGTCTATTTTGACTTCTGTTTGCTAGCTTGCTGTGAATGGTGTGATACTGGTATTGAAACTGGAGCTAAGGTTAACCTTACACAACCCATGACACTTCAGCATACTTTAGCAACTACTGCCAGGAAGAGAAATACGTTTATAATGACAGCCGACACTGCTGGGAAATGCAAAGATGCTGCTTTCTGAGTGATTACTACAGTGTATTGGGATGCAATTTTCCCAAATCATATTTCGTGTTGATTACTGGATCAAAATCCGAGCCCATGAGAGTGGGCAGTGTGGGGATCGTACTTGTTTTCATGCCTTGTGAATTTGACAGCACAATTACAGCCACTCCTTTGTCAAAATGCATTTCACCCGAAACCGAAAGGCTAAATGTTATCCTTGAATACTCGAGAGGAAAAACTGAATTTATAAATATATTCTGGAGAAACACACACGGACATATATGTACTGCAGAGTTCTGGATATCATCTTGGCTTTGCGTTCAAGTGACAACATGCCATTTTACTATACTGAAAATGACTCTTGATGAGATAAATTCACAATCCTCTTCCTCAAGTAGAGATTTAATATATTTTCAGTGTATGTTTGTTATGGAAACTCAATAGTTTCTTTGGTAGGAAAATGTGCCGCAACATATGCCTCTCTTCTTGGTTGTAATATTTTTGTAGATATAATCTCCCGTCTCACCTCAAACTGATGGCCTGCTTAGAATTTATTCTTTAATATGATCAAAACAGCTCAAGAAAATGTCACGCGTAGAGTCGTCTCCTGTTTTTTCTTTGATTAATGTGGTGAAGGCCAACAGGACCGGGCCAGAAAGTGGGGAGTCATTATCAAATTCATCTATACAAATGTTGATACAAGCAAACCAATGCAAAACCACTAGTGAAACTGACTAAAGATGTTAAATTAAGCAGATACTTGCCATTACCACACTGTGCAATGAAAATGACACTATTTGCTTTCTTCATGGAAGTTTTTTAGTGGTTGCTGTTGGTGAGCTGAATCAGATCAAACAAATTAAGGCTGATTGGTGGAACAATAAACAAATTGGTTACAGGAAGAGTGGCATGAATGAAAATTCACAAACTAAGATGTAAAAGCTAGCTAAACTATTAGCATACCATATAGCTACAACTTCTGTTATATTTATAAAAACCCAACAAATTTTACAGTTTAACAGTTTATAAAAGATATATAAATATTTAGACACTAAAATCTGAATAAAGCCAAACTCCAGATATGAAAATTATACAATGTAAACATATGTGAAAATTTTAATACTTAATGAACACAATCATTTTATTTGATATCCATAATGGCACACAAATGTGATTTTTGATCATCTAAATTGTAAAGACAGCAAGTTCAAGGCCAGGTGTTAAAATGATATTCCAAGGTTAAAATCTGGAGTGTAATCATTCCATCTTTGTCTCATCATTCCAGACTGCTCTTTTTTTTACCAGCTGCCTGATATTTTCATTTTTCTTTGCACTAGGGCACATCCAAAGCTTAAACTTTCTCACTCACTCACTTTGTCCTGAGGACACAGCGACCAGTCGAGCCCAGACTAACAGTGGTTAGGCGTTCACTCCAAACAAAATATTTAGTTCCCTATAAAAGCTACAGGCTTTGTCTTGGTGACAGGTGGTTTAGGTTATGAAAATATAAAGCTGAGACGAGGGCGGGTTCACAGTCCAAGAAGGGGGACATATTAGACCACAAGGGCCTAGCAAATGACAGTCTCTCCCTTTAATTACAATGCTTCTGGAGAGCTTGGAGGTGAGGCTGAAATACAAGCTCCTCTAAAAACAAGATTGTTAGTAACGTACCCTTTTCATCAGAGAAAAGAAAACAACCGAAGTCCATTAAACTCTGAGTTTAATACAAAGCCACTGAATGAGAGAGTAAAGGGAAGAAAGAAAAAAACGAAAGAAAGAAAGAAAGAAAGAAAGAAAGAAAGAAAGAAAGGAAAAGGTAAAAAAAAGTTATATTAAAAATATGTTTTATGTGATAATAAAAAATAATTTAACTGGTTGTTGTATATAACAATATTGTTTATTAATAATTATTATAATAATTATTTAATTTATTTTTAAGGGTCAAAGTATGGAAGGAACTTCACATTTTTACTTTAAACCAGTGTTATTTGAGTATTATTTATATACTATTATATTTTCTATTAATATTTTCAGTTACGTTACCTTTAATTACATTTAATTTATTTTTAAAACATTAAAAAGTTTAGTTTTAGCGTTTATTCATTTCCAGTTAGTAATTTTTGTGCTTCAACTTAAACTTATTTCATTTAGTAGCCAAGGAAACATTTTAAAAGTTTTATTATTTTACGTTTTTCATCTATTATATATTTTATTTCAGATTTAAATAAATTCAATGAACAAAAATGTCTTTAGTTTTAGTTGATGATAATAACCCTGCTTTTCAGAGTGCAAACAAAATAAATAAAAAAACTAAACTAATTATTTTTTATTAATTTTGTTTACCGTTTAATTATAATCAAGTCTTTTTATAGCCAGGTAAAAATGTGAAAGAACCGTACACTTTCACTTTTTTAACAGTGAAAGAAAGAAAAAGACATCTGTGTTTTGTCAAACTAGGCCTGGACATTCAATGATTCCAGTGTTAGTCTCGGTCGTACAAGACAGATTGGTCAATTTGATTGGTCACAGTGGTCTCTTCCTTTTCCACTCCCTCAAGCACAGGTTCATCTGACAATTACATCATGTCTGGTTTCCCCTAGCAACCAGACAGCCCTGGACGTGACCATCACAGAGCAAATTAACCCCCCCTCCCTCGGTCATTTGACTACTTCTTTCCCTGCCCTCTCAGCTCATGATACTCCTTCATAGGGACACAGACACACATCTAGATGAGATCCAGAAACAGTCCTGACTTTCCCTAGTGCACAACTCACACGCAAAACAACAGAAAGAGAAGATCCTTAACTGCTGTGTACCTGCTGTCTGTTTGTCGTTTGTTAGGCTGAAGGTTTTCAAGAGATGATCTCTAATGCACGCTACCACACACTAGTCCTCATTGATCACTCTTCTGTTTCCCTCTCTCATCACACGGCTCAGTCAAGTGCATTTACACTTTTTTATGGAGCTGAAAGCACTGCAATGCAGCAGCGCACTCGGACTCCTGAGCCATGCAGTTCAATCACCTCCACGGTTCAGATTTTACCTGAGCACTGCCGCATTCCCCAGCCAAATCTCAGCTATTACTTATGGAAGACCTTTCAAGTGTTTATTTATGGGCTCATGTCCTATAGAATTCATGAAGCATCACAAAAAATGTCAGATGCTATTTCGTGCCTTTTAATCAGGTCAAGATTTTGCTGAGCATGCAAAAGTTTCTCATGTGATTAATAAATATGAAGGCTGAATTCATAGGATTATATGGTGGACTGCAAAAACCCATTCGTTTAATCATTTTTGTCTTGTTTTCTATTAAAAATAATGATATAATATATATCATATAATAAAATAATAATCAAGCAAATAATCATTTACTTGAGAATTACAATTGTGTGAGATGTTTTCAGAGAATATATTTTGTTTTAAGCACAAACTGCAGAATTTCTTTTTAAAGCATGAAACAAACAGCAGAATTTATTTTTAAAACATGAAATAAAATCTAAAATATTTTTTATAAATAAAAATATATTACATTATTTTATTTTAATTTATCTTTAAAAAAAAAAAATATATATATTTTTAAATAATTCCTCAGACATTCTATGAATTACCCATATATTGGTTAAGGTGTTGTATCTACATTGGCTGTATATTTAATGTGAAAGACTACATTTCATTTGGCAGCTGAGGGTCCAGCGGTAGATACTGTATCTGCTCATTTCTGATCTATAATTGAACACAGAAGGCTTGGGTCTCTCAGAGGGTCCAGACTAGCGCTGCTGTAGTGTTTCCTCAGGGCACTGGGGTTCAAGGGAAATTTTAAAGTACTGCTTGAAATCAAGATTGAATTTTTAACATTTTCATGGTGGTTAGGTTTCTGAAAGTTATCGAGAAAAAGGAAGTTTTCAGTAGTTAAAATGCAGTTATTCGGTTTAGTCTATAATAAGCATTACAATTTAATTTGAGGTGTGTGTGTGTTTGAGGGGGGATGATCTGTGAGTTTGTGTGTGAATAAAATCTATATGGAGGTTTGTGTTGAGATACCTGTGCCTGATACAGACTGTCTCGAGAACCAATTCCTACGAAGGAGCGGTTGGCAGGTGGCGTCCCGGGAGCAGAGTATGCTGAAAGAAAGAGAGCAGTTGGGATTGAAATGGGACCATAAAATTATTCTCAAATTCTCAACATCATGCAAATCTCTGTAAGGTATAAACAGTGATATCAGTTTCAAAATCTGGTTCCTGGTGGATTTAGTGTTTAAAACACACAGTTTAATATTACTATATACAGTAGAGATCTAAAATGCAGTTTAAGGGCGTATGACGTGCATCTGTTTCACACAGACATTAAATTGATGCTGAAACTGGGTCACAGTTTCTGTTTGTTACCGTCAGACTGTGTAAATAAATATTCTGTGTGGCGGAGGCTCATTCTGTTGTCTGCTTATGTAAATCCAGTCTGTTGTTAGTGAATGTGCGCCTTCATCTCTTGAAGACTGTATTATCAGCAATTACAGAAGCTGATGTGCTTTCTTATGTTTCTTTGGAAATTCTCCTTGTCTTGTTGGTAAATAAGGAACACACAACATAATCTACGCATCCATCTTTATCAAACGGGCCTTTGGATAAGCTGACGTGATTACGGGACGTGATTTTAGCTGAATAATCATGCCGAGCATTGAGTCTGACTGTGTGAGATGGCGTATCGAGGCGATTGATCATGTGGGATTCTGCAGCACAGAGCGGATGGTGAACATATTGAGCCGTTCTCTGCATTAATAATTAAATTAGCATGATTAATGGACAGGGCAGCAAGAACTGGCCCATTAAAACTGATCGACTTGTCATCCAAATGTATCTGTGTTTATACAGTTTACTGATGGAAAGACACTGGTTTTGTTTCTCTCATACTGAAATCAGGCGTTTTTTATAACAGACTTTGAAGCTGTTTTAAAATATATATGAATGTGCTGTGTTGCAACGTTGCTTGGCAACTGTAAAAAGCCATTAGTTATGCTAATTAACTACAAAAAACATGAAACATTGTTTATTCTGATTATTAATATACATAAATAATGAAATTAATTAATTAAAAATAAATAAATAAAAACGTAAATAAATGCTCTACCATTTTTGAAAGAAGTCTCTTATGCTCACCAAAGCCACATTTAATAAAAAAAAAAATTATATACTATAAAATGTAATTTATTTATTCTTGTGATGCATGGCATAGATGAATTTTCAGCTGAAAGTGAAAGAAAAAGCTCAAAATGCTAAATAAAAAAGTATTCTTAACTTTTGTTATATATACACACACACACGATACAATGTGTTATCCATTCAAAAGCAGCCAAGACAACGGTGTGCTGTGTCTTTGTGACTGTGTAATTGGTTTGTGAGCCAGACCACTAACTCTGAGCCAGCCATCTTCATTTGTCGATTTGTTTATTAGGTTTCTTGCTAATTGAATCACTCTAAAAATGTATACTTCACTAAATCCTGGGGTTTAACTCTATTTCTTTGTGTGTGTGCTGCTGTCTGTTTTTTTGGCTAAAGGTACTTCTGTGCCCTGTCAGAGGTGGGACAGAGAGGGCGAACGAATGGACGGGTTGCAAGCGTCCCACTTACTGGGGGAGGTGGGTGAGCTGGCAGCTGCGTCTGCAGAGGTGGTGCTGGATTTGGACTCTGGGGGCAGCGTCAGACGGGGCAGGCCAGGGGGTGGTGGGGGGGCCAGCATCTGAGAGGAGATGTAGTGACTGGATACCTTCACCTGACCACTGCCATTCAGCTGCAGAGGAAGAGAGGGCAATAGTCAGCCACTGTGGGGAGGGACACCTCACTGCCTCTACACAGCTAACATCACAATACATGCATCTACTGTCTCTGTGTTTGTCTTATTCTCTCTTTAGCTGTTTTTTTTCCTTTGATGCTACAATTCTTTAAGATCTCTGCATATTTAGGACTATAATTGACAACATGGAAGATCTTAACAGTTCTTTAAGATGTTAATCATTTTTGGTGAACTAATGCAGTGTTCCATTCAGTTCAAAACTGACACTGATGAAGATGCATGAGGGCACATTTAATTGTAAACATTCATTTCTATTACATTTACATTATAAATGGCATACGTTTATGTCCTAATCAACTTACATTGCATTCAACATATTCAAGGTATTCATCAGTTCAGCAATTCCCTGGGAATCAAACCAATGACCTTGGCGTTGCTAGCGCCATACTTTATTGTTTAAAAGAATGATTTCAAAATTACAGATAATAATACCTTTTAAGCTAATGTTTATAGAAACAGTTGGGTTAAAAATAATACAAAAACAATGTTTATATTTTGCATACCTGCAAAACAAATGCTACTGCAGCATTGCCATCTTGCATCATTTTTAATGCATAAAGACAAAATATAACTGGACAACATATACAAAATCTAATATCTCGCATCTGACATTGAATGGAACACAGTATTAGGAAATACATTTTATTTGTTATATAAAAAAAAAAACACTACATCACATTAGCCTCTCTGCTGCCCCCACCAGCTCTGAATACAGTTAAATATGTGATCTTAACACAGAGATCATTTCTTCATTTTCATACAGTATAACACTTACTTGAAGATCAATTAAAGGGTGATTCACCACTGACAAGATGGGCTTTTGCAGTAGAAAGGTGAACGTTTAAAAACAGATAAAAGGGCTGATAAAAATGCTTTTTGGTATTGCCAAAAAGGTAGGGAAACTTAAACACCCATAATGCACTGGGCTCAATCCAACATGGGTGCAGGTAACAAGGAGAAAGAATACACATTGTTCATTTACACTATTGACACTGTAACAGTTCAAAGTTGGTAAAAGTTGGCAAACTTATTCTTTAATAACACTGTTAAATCTTTAGCAAATCTCAAAATGAATATCCAATTTTCATTGTAAACATTGTGATGTTGTGATACCTAAATTCACTTGTAGCATTTAAGAGCTGCTGTAGATTTTTTCAATCAAGCTGTAAGTGGAAAAAATAACTTGGTATCTGATGAAACTTTAAAGTCCAGTCACATATCTCCACCTCCTCTTGTCATCAGCAGTTATGTGGGAGAAACAGAGTAACGTTGTGCACACTGTTCTAGCGAATGGCCTATTATGCATCGTTCTATCGCTCTACCCTGGCCGCAAATCCATAAAACCCTCCATCATGCTCTCTTTCACTCTCAGAGGGTTTGGCTCTCATTCGCATTCTCGCAGGGTAAAACTGCACACTCACTGCCCTGCACAACAATAGCTGGTGAGTGAGTCAGCGGCATTGTGGGTCGGATGCGGATGTTCTTTGTGACTGCTTGGCTACGGCCAGACTGCAGTAGGGGGAATTTCAATGAGTCTGCAGAATCGGCGGGGCACGGCTGCCACAGGGCAAGATTCATAAATGTGTGTCTCTCTCTCTCTCTTCCCCCATTTTTGTGCCAACATCAGCAACACCCCTAGACACAGAGATCTCCTCCTTCTTGGCTGCATTTCCTGTTCTCTCTCTCTCAGTGCCTGACGTGGAAATGGCACACAACTCTCCTACAGGCACCCCAAGGATAAGTCATTCACACTTTGTGTTAGTACTTTATGTCACTGTCAGAATGAAGCCATCCAGCCAGTGCTAATTCTTGGTCCACGGTCAGAACAAGCAGAACGATCCCAGAGCTGCTCACCCCGTTTAGTCAGTGATGTTACTTGGATGACATCCTGGGTCATTATGGATCATTAAGTCATTATGAGATGAAATAACACTCAAATAAAGTGTTTGAGCTATTTCAAATGTATGACACTACAGCTGTACTGCAAAATACACCGTAAAAAATTTCACCTACTTCAACTTAAAAACTTCATTTGCTGCCTTAAATTTTTAAAGTATAATCAATTTTTATTTCAACTTAAATTACATTAAACTGACTTAAAAAATTAAATCTTATGTAACTTGTGTAAAAATGGAGAGAAATTGGTTAAATTAATTTGATGAGTTAAAGTAATGGAAAAACATATGTTGCAATAACTTATTGATTGTATTTAGAGATGCTCTGGTATTTAAAAAAATTCTATAAATTCTACCTGATAAGTCGATATTTATTTAATGTACCAATAACCAATAATTGGCCAAAAACCAATAAACAGCCCCTATTAACAATTCTACACTGTTTGTCTAAATAAATTAAAAATGAAACACTAAAAACTAAAATAAATCATTTTAAATGCCGCAAGAGAATTTAGGCATATTTATAATTTTTGCATTTGGCAAGGTATACTTTTTATCAGTTAATTTTATGTTACACTGCATTCAAGATAAACGTGTTTTTAAGACTAACTTTAAGAAACAAGCACGCTCAATTAAATATCACTAAAAATTAAAATATGTTTAAGCTGTGATTTTGAATGGGTGCTTCCTAAACTCTTCCCACCTTGTAACCACACCCCTCATAAGTTAAATACCCAGCCAAATAGGTTTTCATCTGCTCAGGGCAACACAGGCACTGAAAAACTGTTGTCTGTGAGTATTTGTGAAGGAAACAGAGCTTATGAACGCTTGTGTTTAGACTGCAGGTCGCTTTAATGGAAAGGGTGCAATCTGACCGTGTCGAGGCTGCTTGCTTCTACAAGACCGTGGTCAGCTGTTTTTGGCTCAGATTACATGGGCTACGATCCATGTAGGGCACATGATGGCAAGTTTATCTGCCTCTTTTTCACCCTATCTTTCTCTCTCTCACTTGCACACACACAAATACATACTGCAGATACAGGAATCCCTTCTGGTATAATTTAAAGTGGTCATAACATGGATTTATTATTATTTAATTGTCTCCCTGAGGTCCACTAATGTTTTTTTCTGCCAAAAACAGTACAATTTTTGCTGTTTTACATTTATTTTCTTTCTGGCCAGAAGAATTAAATGATCTTTTTTTTTGCTCTGATTTTAAAGGGATAGTTCACTCAAAATGAAAATTCTGCTATTATTGACTCCCCCTCGTGTCGTTCCAAACCTGTATGACTTTCTTTCTTCTGATTAACACAGAAGAGGATATTTAATGAAAAATGTTGGTAACCAAACAGTTTTGGTTATCATTGACTTCCACTCAAATATATACACATACAGTACATATAGGCTGAGTAAATGATGACAGCATTTTTATTTTTGGGTGAACTGTCCCTTTAAGAAATGCTCCCATTGCATGTGAAAACTAAGTCAGGAGATTCAGACTTGCTGTTTTATCCCACACAGTTTTTAACTGTCATGGAAAATACAACCCCTTTATATACAAATTCAACTCATTTTCAATTTGGCATACTAACAAATCCAGTGTTGAATATGAATAAACACGGCAGGCTCAGAGCTGTGCTTGGCTCACGTATGGGACCACATGGGGTCCTGCCAGAACTATGGCAGCTGGTTGGTTGTGCTGAACAAGTGAGGCTGATGTTTAAGTAATTTTGGATACGTTTTCACGTACCCTCATCGGTGATTGTTAGAGTGTGAATGAAAGCTGAAGTCTATATAAGGTGTGTCAGCATGCTCAATGGGATGATCTTACCGGGCTAGGCTGTTGATTGGACGGGTCACAGGCCAGAGAGACAAGATCCTTGAGCGGGTCTTGAGAGCTGAGGTGCGGGGGGTACCGGATGGCTGTGTGTGGGAAGTAAGTGGAGGCAGTCTGGGAGAGAATGGGAGCGCCAGGGAAGTGCAGAGACGAGGAGGGATGTGGACTCCGAGAGATACCTGAAAGACACAATGATATTCTGCCTTATTCACTGGAATTGTTCACTGACAGCCAATATGGTGTTTTACTTCTTTTTAGTACTTTTCAGCCCCTGGCCATTGCATGAAAAAGAGCAGCATGAACTTTAATTAAAATATCCCCTTTTACGTTCAACAGAAAAAAGAAAGTCATATAGTTTTGAAATGACATGAGGATGAGTAAACATAATTGTAATTTTTCTGTGAATTATTCCTTTCAACTTCAATACCTGTGGATTACAGCTTTGAAACAAACTACATTTGGTTTTGTATTTGAAATAACACCATCAAAGTACACTACTGTTCAAATATTTGTGGTGAATAAGATTTGTTTTTTAAAGAAATAAATACTTTTATTCAGCAAGGATGAATTAAATTGATCAAAAGTGACAGTAAAGAGATTTATAATGTTACAAAAGATTTCTATTTCAAATAAATGCTTCTTTTGAGCTTTCTATTCATCAAAAAACTGAAATAAGACTATTAATACTGTTACATTAATATTTTCAACATTGAACCAAATCAGCATATTAGAATGATTTCTGAAGGATCATGTGACACTCAAGCCTGAATTAATGGCTGCTGAAAATTTTGCTTTGCCATAACAGAAATAAATTATATTTTAAAACTTATTAGAATTATTACAATAGAAAGCATTACTTTTAAATGTTATACAATATTATATAACAATATTACTTTTTTTTGGCTTGGAGCATACTTCCTCACAGCCTTCTTCCAAAAACATCTAAAAAAATCTTACCAACCCCAAACAATTGAACACTAGTGTACCTGTAAATAAACAAACACAATAACACTCACCCCCTTGCATTTTATTGACACATTTGATAAAGCTGCATACTGTATAACCAACGTCTTAATTAAAGAGCTTTTTTGTTGAGTTGTCACATCCCTGTCAGATTAACCATCATAATTCTCTACAGAACACTTTGTATGCTGTAACACATTTGGCAAAGCCCAGCAGAGGTAATATCAGCTTGATGTTTCAGTGCAGGCAGCATATGGCTGACACGCTCCACCAATTCATCTGAACAGCCAGGCTAATTGTTAGAACATAACTCAGCCAGCTGTGAGGCTCTAGAGACGACAGATCACAGTACAACTATAAGAAATGACCTGACAGTACTCTCGTCTCAGCCCATTGAAATTGTGAACATTTTCTCTGAATGTTTAATATGTTTCACCAGCCCCTTTTCTTACAATCACCTGCATTCAGATCTGCCTCCATCTAATCAACAACCGATGGATAGAACCAAGTCCCTGCCCTGGAATTTTTGTTTTTAAATAAACTTTTTCACGCAAATATGTGTCACAATACGGAAGAAAAAAATCTGTTGCTACTTACTTTAATGCACGTTCCTGGTCTTATTAAGAACAATTCATGTTATTCTCAAGGAAATAATGGTTTGGCTTTATAATCTTTCATCAAAATGTAATAAGTAAAGCCCTGAAAAAAACGCTCTTTTGTGGCTCTATTCTGGTATATTACTTTTCACAATCTAAACAGTTCCCAATAGCTACATTAAAGGCTCTACATGTTTTCTTGTACACTTCATATTTAAGGTATCAAAATATGTTGCAAATCATATCTTTTTTTAACAGGGCCTTATATAAGTAGGCTGTACATGATATGATGATATTAGCAGAGACAGTTTGGATAACCAAACACAACAGTAGAACCTGTACAGTATATTTGTTCCTCCCAGCTAGCCGTTTGCAGTGTTTGTGTGTGCAGGCCAGTGATGACAGAATAGACAGATATATGCACGTGTGTGTTGTCCCCTCACCGCTGTGCACTGCAATGACAGGTCTGTGGTGCTGTGTGAAGCCGAGACGTGGAGAGCTCTCCTGAGGAGATGGACTATCCATCTCTGTCTTCTTAACTGTAGGGGAGATTCCTGTGTGAAAAAGAGAGAAAAGTAGAGAGAGATGGAGGAGGGGGAGGAGAGCACGCGCTTGGCTTATACGGAATACTGCAAATTCAGCTCCATTGTTCTATACAAGGACAAACTTTTCTGAGTCTAAAGGAAAGCTTAGTCAGCTAATTAATGAGCACTGCGTGGTCACTCTCGATGCTTCTGTCAGGTCACAGCAGATGCTTCTAGTTACCACGACTGACCACAAGGTGGTGCAGTGTAACGAGAGTTTTGATAGTGCTGCAGTGCAATGCAGAAAGTGCACTCTCTCCTTGCGGCCAGACCAGAGGGATTATGGGCAAATGTGTCTGCTCTGTAGCTGATGATCTGCACCGGTTATTTAAGGTCAAAGCAAAGATGCAGTCTCCATATGGATGTCAGAGTGAGCTATTTAGAACCTTCCCGATATGGAAGTTTTTCCTAATAAGTGAAACATATATGTCTTAAGTTTCCAGAAACTGCTTTGTATTCAAGGAAGGATATGTGGATATCTTCTTAAAGGGATAGTTCACCCAAAAATGAAAATTCTGTCATCATTTACTCACCCTCAAGTAGTTCCAAACCTGTATGAATTTCTTTGTTCTGCCAAACACAAAGGAAGATATTTTGAAGAAAGTTTGTAACCAGACTATTTTGGGGCACCATGGACTTCAATAGTAGTAGAAAAAAATACTATGGAAGTCAATGGTGCCCCAGAACTGCTCTGTTTCCCACATTCTTCAGAATATCTTCCTTTGTGTTCAGCAGAACAAAGAAATTCATACAGGTTTGGAACTACTTGAGGGTGAGTAAATGATGACAGAATTTTCATTTTTGGGTGAACTATCCCTTTAAGTCAACATTATTTCATATTGTTTGGGATTTTAGGATGTTGTTTAAAGGATAGTTCACCAAAAATTTTAAATCTGTCATAATTTACTCACCCTCATGTCACGTCAAACCAGTTTGACTTACTTTCTTCTGTGGAACACTAAAGCAGGTTTGTACATTTCTTCCAAACATTAAAAGTCAATGGGGTCCAAACGTTCTTCAAAATTTCTTCTTTTATGTTCCGCCAAAGAAAAAAGTCAAACAGGTTTGGAATGACGTGTGAGAGTGAGTAAATGATAGGATTTTCATTTTTGAGTGAAACACACAAATCATTGAAGGAAACAGTTCTGCTCCCAAACGCCACATTTTAACCTTCAGATCTTAATCCATAGGTGCACGAGACCAGAGCAATCAGTGGGGGATTGTTAAAGAGAAACTCATTAGGAACGTCTAGACAGGAAGTTAGGTGGGCTGGGTCGGTCCACTGCAGGGGGTTCGGCTGTAGGTACAGTGATGGGATTTGCCCTGGAGGCTGATATGAGACCAGTGCTGTTACTTCATTCACAGTGATGGATTTCAGATTCCTGCTGGTTATAGATCAGTGGAGAGGGGTGAAGCAGGTCTCCTGAGATCTTAAGTGACAGTTTTGCCTGGAGGGTTAATGGATATTCACAAGGGTGTGACAAAAGTCAGATGTTATGCAAGGTCTGAAATGGCAACTCAGCACCTTTCTAATCTCACAATAAACTCTGAAGGTTTTAAGCTGATCTGGAGCTACAAACTTGAAATCTTTTGCTCATGAATAAATATTAAACTGTATGACTTGAGGCATGCAAATTCATTTTAAATTTATGTATTTTTTACATTTAGGGCATTTTAACTCGTTTCAAAACGAGCTGCCTTGCCACCTACTTCCCACACAACACAGAATCCTAATTGTCAAAGAACTTAATTTTTGTTAGCATGTTGCTAAGCTAATGGCACAATACTCTTAATAAACAAAAATGGGATAAAGGAATAAACTGCATTTTAAAAGATGTTTAAATAGAAAACGGTGTTTTAAATGGTGACAATATTTCACAATATTACTACTTTTACAGTATTTTTGATCAATAACTGCAGAGAGCATAAGAGACTTTTTTTCAAAACAATACAAAATCTTACTGACCCCAAACTTTTGAACAGTTATGTAATTATAATCATGTATTGCACATGATTATAATTAAACAACTGTTCAAAAAATTTGAGGTCGGACAGATTTTGTAATGTTTTAAAATAAGTCTCTTGGAATTTTTTTTGCTCAGAGCTTGTGACAATGCATTATGGGATTACATTCTCCGCGAAGGAGATCAGCTTTAGAAACCGGCTAGAAACAAGCTATCCTAGGCAAAATAATTCAAATAAACAGCCTTCTTGTTGGGATCCTACACTATGTTACCTTAAAATGCTCTCTTCATCGACAACTTACTAGCTTTTAGAGCAGAGCCTTCCAATGAACTCTAATTTTACAAATGATTAAAAGCACACTATGCAAGATCACACAACATCAAATATATTTCAGTACAAAACAATAAACTAACATCAACACTGCATGTGCATTATGAATCACACATATCCTTTTATGCTCCCACAAACTGAACTTTCCCTACACAGATTGCTCATTGAAACTTCCCCTTATACAAGAGAGGTGGATTACAGTATGGTTTCTATATCTACTGCTTGCCCTACTTTATGTGAAATTAGTAGAGCTGCTTCAGCATAAAAAATAGCTTTCTAAAATGGTTTTATAAGATTTAGAAGGGTTTTTACAATGGGTCGATGGCTGTCAAAACCACTCGGCTATTCATAGCATCAAAGGCAGTGATTCTTCATACCTATTTCATTAATTAGTTATGCTTTAGCATCAAAAGTGATTCTGATATGCACTGTCACACTTGAGCTATTTTTCCAATGTATTTCTGCCATATAACTACATAAATCGGAACGCCTCCAAAACAGAACCACAAATTTGCATTATGAGCATAGTAAGAACCTGCCAACCCAGTTCCCATTCAGTCGGTCACGTTCGATGTACGTCGGACTGACCGACGAATAGGAATCTCGCTAGAGAGGCCAATCTGCTTCGAGTGTAACTAAAACGAGCCAATGCACATTGGCATGCAATCATATGCAGCAGCTGCTCACCTCGCAGCGTGGGTATATAATGAGCAGCAGGTGCGTTGCATCTTCAGCTTTTCGCTTCGGAGCCAAACAGTTGTTTTCTGCTGGAAGTATCTGAAAGAGTCTCTGCAGGACGATCTCTTTTGTGCAGAAGTGCGGGTGTACAGCACAGCAGCGGGGTCGAGTCTCTCTGTTCCTTTTCTTCTCTTTTTTTTTTTTAAGCAGAAAGAGCGGAAAAGGCCGTTCTCACGGCTGGTAAACGGTGCGCTTAAGGGCGCGTAAAAGCTGTTTTTACAGCTGGTGAGAGCAGCGGGAGAGAGAGAGCACACAACAGGCTGCACAAATCCCTGTCTGTGTTGCCGCGGCCGTTCCCCTGCGTGCTTCAGCACTGGTTAAAAGAGCAAGTCCCTAAAAGAGCTTACACAAGTAGAGCTTGCGTCTTTTTAAAGATGACATTCTACTTGTGTGTTTCTGGATGCGGTCGTTACCTGGTGTCGGGGGATGGTCACGAGCGCTGCATCACGTGTCTGGGCTTAGCGCACGCTGAGGCAGCGTTTGTGGATGAGTCATGTACCCATTGTGGGAGGATGACCATCGCGGAGTTGCGGTCGAGACTCCAGCTCCTGCAAAGGGGCGGAGTCCCAGTGCCGCTGCCTCGTTCCAATCCTCCTCAGAGGGTTGCTGCGAGCGGTGGCACTGGTGACCTGAGGATCACAGTGAGTGCGCTTCCTTCGGGGAACCAACCCCCTAGGAACCCTCACTCCTCCTGCACTCCACAGCCAGTAGAGCTGCCAGGGGAGCGCGGTGGGCCATCTCAAAGGTGTGCACCATCTGTGTCCTTCGGCGCTCCTCCCGATGACCGGATGTCGATAGCTGCATCGGAGGGTGAGTCAGACTTTTCTGGGGATGATGCGTCGGCGCAGTTGCCTCCTTCGGGTACGGTGGCTGTGCCCGATACGGATCCAGAGATGATGGCTATGCTTTCCCGGGCCGCCAACAGGGTCGGGCTCGTGTGGAATCCTCCACCGTGTCCTGAGCCCTCGAGGCTGGACGATTGGTTTCTCGGGGTGGCACGAGCTGGTTCTCAGCCACCCACCCCGGTTCCTTTCTTCCCGGAGGTGCATGAAGAGCTCACTGGTACGTGGAAGGCACCTTTTACTGCCCGAAACCGTGCCAGTGGTTCCTCCTCCCTCACCACCCTTGATGGCGGTGTGGCTAAGGGTTACACGCGCATCCCCCCTGTGGGGCCGTTGCTATGCAGCTGTGCCCTAACTCAACCTGGCGGGGGGAGCCGTCTCTCCCTTCCCGGGCCTGTAAGCACTCATCGGACCTTACCGGCAAGGCTTATCAGGCCTGTGGGGAAGCCGCTTCCGCCTTACACGCTATGGCGTTGTTGCAGGTCCATCAGGCCAAGGCACTGAGGGACCTGCACGAGGGTGGTCATGATCCGCAAGTTCTTCAGGAACTTCGTGCCGCAACAGACCTCGCGCTTCGGGTGACGAAGGTTACTGCGAGGTCAGTGGGTCGTGCGATGTCCACTTTGGTGGTCCAGGAACGCCATCTCTGGCTGTGTCTGGCCGACATGAGGGATACCGACAAGGTCAGGTTCCTTAATTCCCCCGTGTCCCAGACCGGCCTCTTCGGCGACGCGGTCGAGAACTTCGCCCAGCAGTTCTCGGCTGTACAGAAGCAGTCTGAGGCAATCAGTCACATCCTGCCACGGCGGTCCGCTGTTGCATCCACTCCGCCGCCGGCAGCACCTCAGCTTGCTCGTCGCCGAGGGCGACCCCCTGTGGCTGCCCCTGCTCCCGCGCTGCAGCAACAGCCTCCACCCAAGCGGCGCCGTGGAGCCAGTCGTAAGCGGGGTCCCCAGCCCGTCCAGGCCCCCGCCAAGAGGGGCGGCAAAGCCAAGAGCAAGAGGCCCTAGGACGGGCGACCCGGAGATGATTGGTACTGCTCTTCAGGAGATGGTGACTGCACCGCTCCTTCCCCCGGAGGAGGGCCGGGTGGTAAATCCTTTGTTCCCTTTTCTTTCTGTTCCGCCGCTGGCCCAACAGCCAGCGATACCCAAATTTTCGATAAAAGAACAGTTTCTACCATCTCCGGGTCCGAAGAGGGCTCAGAGAGTAGTGGGAGGAGCAAAACCTCTCCACTCTCATCCACCTCTTCTGTCGCCAGCGGACAGCAGCGCGCAGTTCGAGATGGGCACCCAAGCCTCTCCTGCACCCTCTGTCCGACCGTGGAACCAGGTGAGTGTTGCACAGCACACACAGACCCCGCTATGGGCCGCCTCCCAAAGAGAGCCCCCCGAGCTGCGTCCCTGCGTTCCACCTCGCTGCCCCACTGCGGGTACGCCAGTGGTCCCCTTGGTCCCGCTTGTGCGGTCTCTGCGAGCCTGGTTAGCGCTCCCCAGTCCGTCTCGCTGGCTCATTCGGACCATCAGGCTCGGCTATGCGATTCAGTTCGCCCGGCGTCCCCCCAAGTTCAGGGGTGTCCACTTCACTACAGTGAAAGCTGTCGATGCCCATGTCTTGCGTGCGGAGATCGTAGTCCTACTGGCGAAGGACGCGATAGAGCCGGTCCCTCCGGCCGATATGAGGTCAGGGTTTTACAGCCCTTACTTCATTGTACCCAAGAAAAGCGGTGGGTTACGACCGATCTTGGACCTGCGAGTTTTGAATCGGAGCCTTCACAAGCTACCGTTCAAGATGCTCACGCAGAAACGCATTTTCGAGTGCATCCGTCCCCGAGATTGGTTTGCAGCGATCGACCTGAAGGACGCGTACTTTCATGTCTCGATTCTTCCTCGACACAGGCCGTTTCTGCGCTTTGCGTTCGAGGGTCGAGCATATCAGTACAAGGTCCTGCCCTTCGGGCTGGCCCTGTCTCCCCACGTCTTCACGAAAGTCGTGGAGGGAGCCCTTGTTCCCATGAGAGAACAGGGCGTTCGCATCCTCAACTATCTCGACGACTGGCTCATTCTTGCTCAGTCTCGGGAGCAGTTATGCGAACACAGGGATTTGGTGCTCAGTCACCTCAGCCAGTTGGGCCTTCAGGTCAACTGGGAAAAGAGCAAACTCGCCCCAGTGCAGAGGATCTCTTTTCTCAGTATGGAGTTGGATTCGGTCGAACAGTCCGCACGCCTCACAGAGGAACGTGCTCAGTCGGTGTTGAACTGCCTGAATACATTCAGGGGCAGGACAGCGGTTCCACTGAAACTTTTTCAGAGGCTCCTGGGGCATATGGCAGCCGCAGCGGCAGTAACCCCGCTTGGGTTGCTTCATATGAGACCGCTTCAGCACTGGCTTCACGGCCGAGTCCCGAGATGGGCGTGGCAACGCGGCACGTACCGAGTGGCAATCACTCCGGAATGCCGCCAAGCCTTCAGCCCGTAGTCAGACCCCTTGTTTCTTCGGGCAGGAGTGCCCCTAGAACAGGTGTCCCGGCATGCTGTGATCTTCACGGATGCCTCTGCCACCGGCTGGGGTGCCACGTACAACGGGCACGCAGTGTCAGGGGTGTGGACGGGCCCCCAACTGCTTTGGCACGTCAACTGCCTCGAGTTGCTAGCAGTACGCCTTGCCCTGAGCCGCCTCAAGGGGCCGTTACGGGGCAAGCATGTGCTGGTCCGTACGGACAACACTGCGACCATTGCGTACATCAACCGTCAAGGGGGTCTGCACTCCCGTCGCATGTCACAACTCGCCCGCCATCTCCTCCTTTGGAGTCAGAAGCATCTGAGGTCGCTTCGCGCCATTCATGTCCCTGGTGTGCTCAACCGTGTGGCCGACGAGCTCTCACGAGCTGCGCTGCCGGGAGAGTGGCGACTCCACCCCCAGGTGGTCCAGCTGATTTGGGGAGAGTTCGACGAGGCTCAGGTAGACCTGTTTGCCTCGCCAGAAACCTCTCACTGCCAGTTGTTCTACTCCCTGTCCGGGGGTACACTCGGCACAGATGCACTGGCGCACAGCTGGCCCCGGGGTCTTCGCAAATATGCGTTTCCCCCAGTGAGCCTACTTGCACAGACCTTGTGCAAAGTCAGGGAGGACGAGGAGCAGGTCCTGCTAGTTGCGCCCTATTGGCCTCACGCCAATAACTCACGCTCCTCGCGACAGCCCCTCCCTGGCGAATTCCTCTGAGGAAGGACCTTCTTTCTCAGAGACGGGGCACCCTTTGGCACCCGCGTCCAGACCTCTGGAAACTCCATGTCTGGTCCCTGGACGGGACGCGGAGGTTCTAGGTGACTTACCCCCTGAGGTACTTAACACCATCGCTTCGGCACGTGCACCGTCTACGAGACGTGCTTACGCTTTGAAGTGGAACCTGTTCGTTGAGTGGTGTTCTTCTCGCCGAGAAGACCCCCGAAGATGTTCGATTGGTGTCGTGCTTTCCTTCTTGCAGCAAGGGTTGGAGCGTAGGCTGTCTCCCGCCACCCTCAAGGTTCATGCTGCCGCTATTTCCACATGCCACGACCACATCGATGGTAAGCCTGTTGGTAAGCACGACCTGGTCGTCAGGTTCCTTAGGGGGGCGAGACGGTTAAATCCTCCTCGACCCCCCTCCATACCCTCTTGGGACCTTGTTCTGGTGCTTCGAGCACTCCAGATTGCTCCCTTTGAGCCTTTGCAGTCAGCAGACTTAAAGATTTTGTCTATGAAGACTTTGTTGCTGGTTGCATTGGCCTCCATCAAGAGGGTAGGGGATCTGCAGGCATTTTCGGTCGACGAATCGTGCCTAGAGTTCGGGCCGGGTGACGGCCATGTGGTACTGAGACCCCGGCCTGGCTATGTGCCCAAGGTTCCTACCACTCCCTTCAGGGACCAGGTAGTGAGCCTGCAAGCGCTGCCCCTGGAGGAGGCAGACCCAGCCCTAGCTTTGCTCTGTCCAGTTCGCGCCTTGCGACTGTACATAGACAGAACCCAAAGCCTCAGGACCTCGGACCAGCTCTTTGTCTGTTACGGAGGCCAGCAGAAGGGAAAGGCTGTCTCCAAGCAGAGGATGGCCCACTGGATAGTGGACGCCATCGCCTTGGCTTATCAAGCACAAGGCGTGCCCTGCCCGCTCAGGTTGCGTGCCCACTCTACGAGAGGCGTGGCATCCTCCTGGGCGTTGGCTCGTGGCGCCTCGCTGACAGATATCTGTAGAGCTGCGGGCTGGGCGACACCTAACACGTTCGCTAGATTCTATAGCCTTCGTGTCGAGCCGGTCTCCTCCCGTGTTCTCACCTCAGGTCAGGAGCACGGAGAGGTCCCGGCTTAGGGTCGGCTTGTTGCGTTACATGCGCTTATTGCTCCAGAGAGTCCCTACAAGGCAGACCCTGTTGAGTCCTCCGATCACCTTTCGGCGGCCAGACATGGCGGAGCGTCTGGTGCCAGGCCTTTACTCCGTTGTATCCTTGAGAACCGGATTTAGGCTGGGTCCCATATGTGTGACCCTACGGGGATCCCATATGTGTTATTCCACGGGTTGCTCCTAAACAAGCCCGTGTCTTTCCCTCTGGGAGAACCCACCTCTCGTCAGGTTGGAGTCACCCCAGTACTTCCATATGTAGTACAGCCCTACGGGGTTAGTCCATATGTACTTCTCCACATAACTCCTTTGGGGAAGGATGTGGCTTCCGCAGCGTTCCTTTCCAGTGAAAGGGTACGCTTTCCCAGTGTTATCCAATAGTCTCACTGAATGGGTTTTGGGGAACAGCAGTGATCGACACTCTCTGTGTTTGCCCTGTCCCACCGTCCTTAAGCAAGGGGGTACAGGAGGCTTGCTACAGAGCGCTGGAAGGGGGCAGCTCCTGTGGCGCTTTGGTAGGGATTCCTATTCGTCGGTCAGTCCGACGTACGTCGAACGTGACCGACTGAATGGGAACGTCTCGGTTACGTAGGTAACCCTCGTTCCCTGAAGGAGGGAACGGAGACGTACGTCCCGTCGCCACAGTCGCTGGACCCCGCTGATGCTGCCGCCTTACCTGTTCGGCTCCTCAGCGAAAAACTGAAGATGCAACGCACCTGCTGCTCATTATATACCCGCGCTGCGAGGTGAGCAGCTGCTGCATATGATTGCATGCCAATGTGCATTGGCTCGTTTTAGTTACACTCGAAGCAGATTGGCCTCTCTAGCGAGATTCCTATTCGTCGGTCAGTCCGACGTACGTCTCCGTTCCCTCCTTCAGGGAACGAGGGTTACCTACGTAACCGAGACGTTATTCTAATTGAAAGTTCATGAAGATCCCAAGAAATCAAAAGTATAACGGAGAAATTATTAAAATGGTAAAAATTCTATTTGCAGAGGAGTAGACAACTGAAGGGTCAAAGGTCAAACGGTTAGGTCTCTCTCAGTATGAGGATACAGCAAGTACTGAGTTTGCTCCAAGGTACAGTACAGTACAGAGTGCAGTGCTGCTTTCTGCAGACTTTCACAAAAACGAGAGTTCATGAATTAATTAGGATTTGGCACTACGTTAAGGAAATTCAAATCCGAGTCCAGTCTAAGCTTGTGATTTTAGACTTCCTCTTCTGCAGCTGACAACCTGATATGTTTGTCATTCATCTGAATGTGCTTCAAAAATAAGGCCCACAACTATGCTTACGGAGATTAAAATCTCCATGCACAATAGGCATCCACTAGTCGACAAATCGATTAGTTCTACCTCTATTCATTGTTTTTTATCTGTCAGCTAGATCATGTCAATTCAGTTCCACCCGTACACTACATAGTGACAGCAGGAAGAAGATGATTCTTCTAAAAATGACATGCGTTTCTGCATCATTATGTTTGTATGGTAAAAATACAAATACTTTCAGAATATTTTATAATTGAAATAAACCACACTATGGACAAGTGTTATTATTGTTAACAAAAACCAAACCTAAAACTATTAAAACAAGTAAAACTATTAAAAATCTTTGACCTGTTATCAATAAAAGTTTAAAAGTTAAAGATGAAATAAAATAGAATATAAATATTAGACTTTAAAAACATATTTAAACTTATTTTATAAACATAAAAAATAAAGTTCTAAAATTCCTAAAACTGAAATGTAAGCTACATTAAAATATTTAAAACCACAAGAACTAAGATTACTACAGTAGTGTAAAAAGGAGTAGCTATTCAAGCCCTCATGCACAAAAGAAACTTTATTATGGGTGGTGTGGTGTAGAGGTCAAGGATCGAGGGAACTGGTACAATCAATGCAGTATAAGCCACCATTGTGCCTTATCCCAGGTTGCTACAGAGGGATTGTCCCTATAATAAGTTCATGGCCCAGTTCTAAAGTTATTGCCCAATAAATTCATGGAATACAGAAAACCTTTGATAAAATTTGCAACTCTGTATTTCTATGTTAAAATGTTGTCTTGTAAGATAAAACACAAGGCTCACCTCCTTCCATCTCATCTTGCCAGTTGCGTGAACTGCTGGCAGGGGAGTTGGGAGAGGTGTAGTACTCGCCCCCTGGGCTGGTGTCTATATCGTCCTCCATGGATCCTGACTTGTGTCTCTTACTTCTGTGTGAGTAAAAAAGGAGAAAGAGAAGGAAAAAAAAGAATGATGGAGAAAAGTATTGTTTAGTCAAACCTTATTTCTCACACAGACAAACAAATGCTCTCCCAAACATTCTGGACGTGCCTTATGGATGTTCCTTTGGACCTGCTTTTCCTAGGCACTCAGCTACGACGAGCAGTTTGCCAACATTCACCTTTTGTTTTAGCTTTGCAGTGCGTTTAATGGAAAATAAGCGCATTAATCAGGACTGAGGCTTTGGCTAACCACAAAAGCAGATAAATCAAATAAACTGCCCTCAGCAGACCTGAGTGAGGGGCCGTGTTCTTTCACACTCACTCATCTTTCCCAGGTGCATGGATGTAAGGATGTAGTTTTGTGATGTTTTTATTTAGCTTTGTGTATCGCCTGGGGTGGTTTTTGCCGTGACGCACACATGACAAATCTTATTGTCACTGAGGTGTAACGGTGTCTTGAGCTCAAAATGCCTCAGGCTCCCTCTGTCTAATTCAGCCAATATAGAAATTGTTAACAGCTAACATTTATCATGGCGAGATGCTGACAGGTACATTTAAAACTCTCAAAGCCTTGTCTAACCGACCTGAAATCTCACATGCTCCAAAGTTTCACCCTGGTTCGGATAAATAGGCCAAACATATTTTAGTTTTGAACCAATCAGCAACTGCTGCAGGCTGTTGCATTCATGGCAACACAAAGGACCACCAAACTCAAAAACAACAGCTGGCGTACAAACATCTACAATGTAGCCGCTGTTGCTTCTGGTCTTGAGATAATTGGGTTGGATGCCACTACAGCCTTTGTTGGAGCAGAAATAAAAGTTAAATCAAAGTTAACTCTCTGATACATTAATTATAAAATAAAATAGGCAAGAATGTACTTAACAACTAAAAGTAAAATAATTTCTAATCTTTCTTTATGTAAAATGAAGCTTTTTGAGAAATCTGCAAATCTGTACACAGTAGTGGACCCCAAGCAAGATATATGTCTTACTATATATTAGGGTTGCACGATACACCGGTACTACGGTAGTATCGCGATACTAAAGCTTAAAAATACCCTGCGGTGCCATTGCATTTTTTAAACGGTAGTATCGTCCATAAGGTAGTACCGTAAGATATGTAGTATGCACGGCAGTAACACCGTTTAAAAAGTTCATTTGAACATGCATGCCAGCAGAAACATTACAAGTTGATTGCCAAATGTCTTTCTGCTGTGCTCTGTGTAGTTTAGTCTGTGTATACGCTTTATATTGTATTGAGTGTTTCCCGACGCTTCAGTTCAGTTTGCAATAAGAAGTTGCACTTGCACGTCGTTGTTCATGCTGCAGTTTATCAGAAGAAAGGGTCTGATTCAGACCGTCTGATGTCATTTTTAAAAAAAGCAGCTCAAGCATCACTTATTCAACATTATAATATCTTACAAGAAAGTATTCTCGCAGTTTTATTCATTTGACCACTTCTAGGACAGGTGTAATAGTTCGTTTCTGGAAGCATCTTTGCGATCACGAACGCAGTTCCATTCATCAACATAGCGGCTTTGCACTTGGTTCTTATCAATCATTATATATATATTTTTATTCATTTATAATGTTATGTTTTAATATACATTCTGCTAAATTCACTTCTGAAGGATTCAGCCGTTTTGAAAGAATCGTTTGAATGACTCAGTGATTCAATCACAAACTTCTGCCACCTGCTGGCCGTTTTAAGTTTCCCATCTAAAAGTAGGCATATTACATTATTTTCCAACATATTTCTATATTCAGAATTTAGTATTTAAAACATTAATCTCATAACATTATTTATGCAATTATAAATACAGTCTAAATGTATAAATGCACATCTAAATGTCACATCATGCAGCTTCTGTGCAGTGCTAAGATGAGTTTCGTTTAGATCATTTCATGGATAACAATAGCCAGTCATTCATTCACATTAATTAAGTATTCAGAGAAAAATATTGTCTGTTTCATTTACATCTATTTATTTATGAAATTTTGATTCATTTTGTAGAATTGAATTTTAAATTAACACAATACTGCATGGTATCGTGATACTACTTGGTATCGTGATACTTCAGCTGGTATAGTATCGTAAGACATTTTTATGGTATCGTGACAACCCTACTATATATATAATAATACATTTAAATCTCTTTGTGAAAGTTGCCTTATCTTATTTTAAACTGTCTTGAAGTTGAATGGAAATTCCCATTTAAATGCTCGATAAACAAATGGAGTTTATATAGTGGACAGATATATTTTCAGTTACAGAATAAAACTACATTAAATACATAATACCTGAATAAAAGTTTTCTATATCTATCTTATAAATAGAAAAAAAAAGTTCCTTATGAAAAGGACGGTCATTTAAGAACAACGGGTCAAAGGTCATTACTTATGGACATCATCAGAACAATTTGACTGTGGGCAATATGGTCAAATCTGGTTTACTCCTTAATTAACATCAGATTGTACCACTGGACTGAATCAGAGGACGTTCATGACTTCAAAGCTGGAAATGGATGGAGTCCTTATTTTAATTTGAGACAATTTAGCATTGCGATAAACAGATGCGGCTTGATTTCTGTGTCTTTTTTGATTCTTTTTTAAACCACATACTGTACATACACGCGCACACACACACACAGTTTAGATCTCATCACCAGTCAAAACTAGCTCAAGGACACAGTGCCTTTGACAAAAGGATGTGTGCATGCTGCAGGCAGATGTGTGGTGGAGACGTGTGTACTGACCCGCTAGAGGAGGTGCTGGGAAGGGTTCTCCTCATTCCCACCCCTGAAGGGTTCAGATCATAAGCAAGATGACCCTGCAGCTCTCCGAGAGAGAAGTTCGGCCCTGTGCCCGTCACCACCGGTGCTGCACACACACACACACACACACACACACACACACACACACACACACACACACACACACACACACACACACACACACACACACACACACACACACACACACACACACACACACACACACACACACACACACACACACAGAGGTTATGATAAGCATATAACAGTTAAAGCTTTTAAAGCAGTTAAAGCAAACATTTGATGTAGAACTATTTTGTGTATTTATTTATATATTTGTAAAAAAACAAACGTACACTAGCATTAAAAAGTTTGGAGTGATCATATTTTTAATGTTTCAAGTGTCTTAAGTTCACCAAGGCTGCATTTGTTTGATCAAAAATACAGTAAAACAATGTTCTGACATATTGTTAAAATTTTAAATAAATGTTTTCTATTGTAATACATTTTAAAATGTCATTTATTCCTGTAATGCAAAGCTGAATTTTCAGCATCATTACTCCAGTCTTTAGTGTCACATGATCCTTCAGAAATCATTCTAATATGCTGATTTGGTGCTCAAGAAACATTTCTTATCATTAATAATGTTGAAAAACAGTTGTGTTGCTTGATATTTTCGTACAACATTTTTTCAGTGTTCTTTGAAGAATAGAAAATTCAAAAGAACAGCATCATTTGAAAATGAAACCTTGTGTAACATTATTTCTTTGCTGTCACTTTTTATGAATTGAATGCATCCTAGCTGAATAAAAGTACTGACCATGTATTAACAATGTTAAACAATTAACAATTAAAAGTATTAACAATGACTAAAAAAAGTACTTTGGTATTACCACGTTTTATTTTGGATATGGTCTCACAACAATGCCATGTTTTTTGAACATGTGTCATTGTAATGACATAATATTCTTTGAAATAGCCTGGGGTATCATATAAACACTGTGGTAAATGAAAATAGTAATCATTCAGTACCATGGCATATACTAAAGTACCATGGTAGAGAATTAGCTTTTGATACCCTCACTGTATCAAGGCAATGCCTCATTACTTTTTGTTTCGGACAGTAAAAACTGTAGCACACATTCTGATAAATCTCCTAGCACCTTCACACAGAGGAACATTTGGAGTTGAGCGGTACAGTAAACTGGAGTTTTGCAGCACGACTTGTTAAATACTTGCATCATGTGGGTTTAATCTCACACATTCAAGTTTAAACCCACGCAAGGCTTATGAATCTGTGCCACTGCATGTCTGCTCTTACCTGCGCTGACCTCTTTCCTAATATCATTCCATTACTCTGTGTGTGTGTGTATTGGAATGCACAGTAATTGCTCGAGCTTAATGGACAGGCTGTATTGTGTGTGTTAAGTTATGTCTGAATGTGTTGTATGTAAATACAAAGTGGGAACAATGGGCTTGTTGTTCCAGCATGACTGACCTACAGTATATGAGTACTTACATCAAATATTGCGTAGGAGTAAAAAAAAAAACCTGGTTTGAGCATGTTGAGCATGTAATGCTGATAAACTGCATAATGCACATTAAGACATTTAATTAGTCTCCATTCGCAATCTATCAGATTGTTTGTAACTTGTAAAACACTGTGATTGCACACAGGTGTGAGGAGTGATACACAGCGGTCTCGCTTATTTGACTAACTTATAAGCCAACTGGGAAGAAGAAAATAATTTCAGCTAAACACAATCAATTACTTTGGACAGACTGGCGGGATTTCTTCCCTTCTAATGAGGAACTGTCAAAGCTGACATAAAACGGCTGTGAAATTGACACTTGCGTCTGCTATGTTGGACACAGGCTGTGTGGGAGGTGGGAAGGGACAGATGAGATAGGAAGACAAGAAAATTATTCACTAAAATGGATCAGACTCCCAGAGACACTTTTAAAGGGACAGTTCACACAAAAAATGAAAATTTCTAAAATTCGAAAGCTGTATGACACTAAATTATGATAATTCAACCCAGAATTTATTTCTGAGTGAACTGTCTTTTTAATCTTATACAAAATACAAAAGCATCTCACTTCTTGATACTTGCACCAGTTCTGTTACACTGAAGACGCCCGAAGTTACAAAGCTCTCTTGAAACTCTGGAGCATCTGTTAAACAAAAGAAAACATGGAATAAATGATGGAACTTTCCAACACAAGGATATCGCCAGCATCTCACGCACAACGAAATTCAATTTAGATTTCATTTCTAAGTCTCTCTGGATAAAAGCATCTACTAAGTGAATGAATGTCAAAGTTTTACATAAGCAGAGTCTGTTCTGCCAGTGCACACAGGTTGGAGTGAATTATGGACAACAGGAAGTTTCAGATACAATGTTTTACTGTCTTTTGAATTCCCTTAATTTGAGAGATTAATTTGATGTGATTAATATAGAATTTTGTAAAGCAAAAAAAAAATGTATACAATTTTTCAAAAATTTGGGGACAGCAAGATGTGTTCGAAAGAAGCCTCTTATGCTCACCAAGGCAATATTGTGAAATATTTCAATTTAAAATAACTGTTTTGTATTTTAATATTTAAAATGTAATTTATTCCTGTCACGGCAAAGCTGTATTTTCAACAGTCATAACTCCAGTCGTCAGTGTCACATGATCCTTCAGAAATCATTCTAATATGCTGATTATAAAGAGAAACAGCATTAATTTTAAATAGAAATCCTTTGTAATACTTTTAAAGTCTTTACTGTCATTTCTTAGCAATTCTTGTGTCTTTGCTTAATAAAAATTTTATTTATAGCAATTCTTGTGTCTTTGCTTAATAAAAGTACTATTTTCTTTCAAATAAAAATATCTTAAAGGGGTCCTATTATGCTTTTTCACTTTTTAAATTTTAGTCAGTGTGTAGAGTGTATGTTTGGGCATAAAACGATCTACAAAGTTACAAATCTCAAAGTCCACTTCAAAGGGAGATATTTCATTTTTTAAAAAAAAATCCCTTTTCAAGAACTACAACGAATGGCTCGTTTGGACTACAAAGTTGTTTTCCTGTATTTGTGATATCACAAAAATAAATCCCGCCTACGGAAATTCGAAAGGTTGGTGGGTGGGGAGAACGCTTGGTTGAGCACTGCACGTTTCAAAATCGAAACCCAGTGCGGGTGTTTTTATATCACTGTATTTCTGATGGAAACCGACTGTTTTCAGAAAATTTTGGATGTCATTTTCATTTCATCTTGCATATAATGTCTGATAAAGCAGCGTTTGTGAGCAGAGCTCTGCTTTGTGTACAGCGTTACCGGGGTAACCTCGCTCTCTACCACTACAACAGCGCCTCCCGCTGGCAGAGAATTAATTTGCATATATATGCCGCCATAGAGTGTCTGTGGGAAACACTGGACTATGGTATAAATAAATTCTACTGTATAACAGTTTTACTGCAATCCATGTTATAATGTTAGAATTAAAGAACAATAAACATAATACATATTACTGTTGCACTTATCTGTACATAGTCAATGCAGTTATTTTTAAGCTGTTGTTGACATCCTATCTAAAACGTGATTTAGCCCCCCCAAAAAAAAACAACAACAATAACATTACCACTTTAATATGTTTTGCAATATCCGTGCGTGCAAAGGTTCAGCGCGATCCTCTTGTTCAATATTCTCGAGGTCTGAATTGATATAGCAATATTGACGAACTTGCTGCTTTAGCAAGGGGCGGGGCAGTTCGCCAATCACAACGCACTAGGACAGCTAACCAATCACAACATTTCGTTTTTCGGAAGGCGGGCCTTCATCAAACCCGGAACTAATCGAGCCGTTTGTGCCAGGCTGGGAAGAAAGGTATTGTAATAATGCAAATTATGTGAAAAATAATGCGATTTTCGAACCACTAAGCATGAGAGCATGTTCCGGTACACCCCAAAAACAAAATCAAGACTTTGTAAAAGAGCATAATAGGACCCCTTTAATGATCACAACTTAAACAGTAATGTATATTATCACAATCACATTACAACAACAACAAATTAATCGCTATATAATATTATATATATATTGTAACTCAAATAAAATGGACAAACCAATTTTAAACAGTAGTCAAAGGATGCAGTAAAGTACCTCAGCCATCCCATCAGTCTCATAATAATACCACAGCATTATGAGCAGGACTGAATGTGTGAACAAAACCACCGTCCTGATCGTTACTATCTAAAGTTTCCCCAAAAACTGAGCTAGACTTTTATCCTCACGTGATGCATAATAAAGTGCTGGCCTTTCAGACTATCTCTGTTGAAACAGGGGAATGTGGGTAGGAGTGTGACATGAACTGGGCAGAGATAGAGAGAGAGATTCAGTGTGTGGGTATGGGTTTGAAGCCATGCATGTAGGTTGACTTGTGTAAACAGGATGTTTGTATAGTGCAGGATAGGACGCTTACAGGACTGCACCGCACTGTACGCTGCAGCACACAGTATTTGCATGTGTACTGCAAGTATTCCTGTACATGTGGTTGTGTGAATGTGTGTGTACATGTGCTCTCTTACCCATGGTGGCTGCTCGACTGTCCTCCTGATCTGAACCAATGCCTGTGCGAGGACTACTGCTCTGTTCAGCCTCTGAGAAAGACAAAGAGAGACAGAGAGAGAGACATTAGTCCTCAACTCAGCAGATTCTCTTAACAGAAATATAAAGACCTGGAAAGGGGCCTGGAGAATTGAGGTCAATATTCTGATTTTGTACAACAATTCTCACACTATGGTGGATCAAACCTTAAATGTCACATTCACTGATCTTATGTCTTCATGCTTTGCAGTCTGAAACATTTAGTTTGGTGATGCACTGAACAATTGTAGCAAATTAGTATATATATATATATAACTTATTGCACATATTCAGGTCAAAGTGAAATCATTTGTATCTGAAAGTAACATGGCAGAATGCAAGGCCTGTGTACCTCGAGGTAAATGTTATGTTGTACATGTTGTTTTTTTAATGGGAAATAAACTGTAAATCTGAAAATAATAAATAAAAAAAAACTACAACAACACCGTGTTATTTGAGTTCTAATGTCTTGGAAATAAATACATGTTTATGTTCATGCTCAAGTATTTTTTTAATAAAGAAAAATATAAATATAAAAATAAAAACAAAAACATACATTACAAAAAAAAAAATCTGCATAAACAAAACAGAATATAGAAAAATAGAGAATTAAAAATAATAAAAACAAAGCATAAAATAACAATATATATATAAACATTATAAAAAATAAATATTTTTCTGTCGCATAAAAATATATGCTAAAATTTAGAGGTCTTTTACAGGTAATAGAAAATCTTAGCAGAGCAAGTGAAAATCTGAATTACTGGAACAACTACGCCTGCAAAATATGAATATAAAACATACAAATAATAAGCATTTGAATGATTACTCTGACTTTATACATGCTGCAGTTTTATAAATGGCAATCATAAGCAAATTGCAGCAGCGTTAGAACTTGAGTCCAAGAGTCTGAGTTTTTCCCAAATATAAGCGTATGTTCAATGAACAGAAACCTCTGATATGTTGGCGTGTGGTTGATCATGTCAGCGATAGCTTTGGTAATCCGACATAAGAACATGTTTCTGTATAAACAACAGAGAAAGCGAACACTTTGTATGTTTTATATAAATCACTCATAGGTTACTGATACAGCCATGCGCTCTGATACCCTGATGAGCTGAGGCTCGGCCAAATGGCTCATAAGCCTCGTAAATGAGAAACACACCGTATCAAAGTGCTGCAAAACCATTCAAATATTCTCTTTCTTTTCAACTTGTTTGGCAAGGCTGAGCATAATCTCGTAGAACCCTCTTCACTGGCAGAGCACAGGGATTGTATTGCCAAAGTGTAAACTCATTGAAGCAACACAATAATGACAAAACAACCTAATCCAACCATAAAACCTTCCCATTTGTGTGCGTTCCAGCTCTTTGCCACACGGATGTGAGGGAAAACGCAGATAAACACATAAAACGAATTCGAGTCAAGAAGCAGCAGAGGATTTTCTGAATAGAGAATGAAAGAATAGAGGGGTTACCACAAGGACTCTGGCAGGCGTTCAAAGAAAAGCCAGTAAAAAACTCAAGCTGGATAAATAAATAAGAGAGCTCCCTATCAGATGGGCCACACGCCACTGCCAGTTCAAAGCTGAGGAGAGTCCGACCGGCTGCACACGTCTGAATGCAACGCTTCATTACGACTCTCACACTCTTTGTGGCCTGCAGGACTCAGAGGCCAACCGCAAACTACTGCTCAAGACACATGAAAACACACACAAGCAGCAGCAACAACTGCGACACCGGTGCAAATTTCTTATATCTATCTTTTATAACTAATTCAATAAAAGTCAAAGAGAATTTAAGTTTGCGACCTGTTTTTCTTCCATAATCTGACGTATCTCCAAGATAACAGAATATTCAGCTAAACAAAATGTAAGGTAGGTTTTAGGGTTGTGCCGATAGACAATAGTATTGTGTATTGACAATAGTCAGAGATATTGTCTGTGGCTGATGCCTTTGACAATATCAAGACGATTATTATTATTATAGTTAATATTATTATCATCAGGCTAGTATTATTATCCAATTAATATCAGAGCTTATTTGTTCCACCATATTTCTTCTTAGTTTTTTTTTTTTTACACAAGATTGTGTTGAGTTTATGAATGCAAGGGTTAATCAGAGGCGTTCAGATGAGTTTTTTTTGTTGAGTTTTGTTAAGTTTTGTTGTTTTTGTTGCTCGCTCACTGACTGAATTCTGCTCTCTTGAGATTTCTCTTATAAACAATAAAGTGCAGATGTGCGTGTGAAGTAAGTATAAGAGATGTATTCATCATACAGTGAAGACAGCTTCACTGATTATAACAGGAGTGAGGATGTTGTTTTATAATGTAAATGTTCTTTGCTTGTTTTCTGTAGTTGCTGTTTGAATAACTGAGGAATATCATGACATCCATATGCTACTTGACTAAAAATATATCATTTGTAGTTAATAGATTACATTAACATTAGGCTGCTTTTAGCCTTACCCTGGAGTTGGTTCACTCTCCGGCTATAAATCTAAAAAAGTAAATAATTAAATAGCATGATAATATCCTGCACTGGCGATCTCACAGGCTGACGATAGGACAATATGACTATGAATGAATGAATGAATGGCCTAAGTTATGTAACCAGAAAGTCTTTTTTACCTTTGAAATGAAAGCTACCGCTGAATAAATCACAGCAAGACCAGGAATGTGCATTAGGAAAAAAATATGGTCAATTTGGATTTTATGTTGACTTTAACATCACAACTAGTCTTCAATCCGCCCACTTGGATAATGATGCCAGCATAATTTTCCCCTGCCACAAAATATGAAATATTTTCTTAAAATATATGTGCAAAGTGCAGCCTAATTATGTTGTTGTAAGTAAAATGCACATGGTCTGGGGGAAAAAAAAAGAATTATAAACCTTACAAATCTTCAAAAGTTCAATGACATTCCAAAGGAAGAGGTTGGACCCGGGCCATAATACTCAATGTTTTGATTATGAAAAATTGGAGAGGCCTTAAACAGTAGGAGACAGATGGATGCTGAGAGGTCTGAAGTCTGTTCCAGGGAAGACGAGCAATGCTTAAAAGTGCGGCAAATTAAAAATAAAAAATAACCCAACACAAAACATAAACAAACATGTCTGTCATCGTTGCGATTCTTCACAGGCCAGGATGATTAGTGCTGCCAGCTACACAGAGGGACACGCTCCAGTTCTCTCTCTCTCGGCTTTTCTCCTCCGTGACTGTCTTCAGAGTCCTGTATGCTCCTGCCAAAAGCTGCGGCGGTTTCTAGGCAGGCAGCCCTCAGACCGAATCTCTGGCAAGGAGAATCGGAGGGAAGGAAAAATAAAAGTGTCAGTTTGAGGGAGATATTGGCACCGAGCGCCTCTGACACATCTCAGTGTCCAAAAGGACCCGTGAAGCTGAAGACACCAAAACATAAAACGTAAATAAGAGAGGAATTGCTTAAACCGTGAGCTCCTCATTTCGTTTCCGACATAAGTCCAAGAAGAAAAAGTAGAAATGCAGATGGAAAATATGATGCCATACCATGTGCTTGAAGGACGGCCATTTTCTTTGTGGTGCACGGAGTAGTGTTTGCCATTTTGTAAGGCGATTTCTCAAAAAGTGACACAGTAATGGAAAAAACAAAACCTAATCCAATTGTAAAGATATTTTTCACACCAATCTAAGGGAAAACACAGGTAACATTCACAACATAAATAAAAGAAGAATGGCAGTAAAAATGCAGATGGAAAATATGACGCAATAAAATGTGCTCGTACAACGTCCATTTTCTCTCAAGCGCGCCATTTTGTAAAGCACTCAAACTCTGAAATGCTTTGGTAGCTTTCCTTAGTCGGACTACAACCTGTCGTGCGATCTGGATACGTAAGTCTAGTCAATTAGTAACCCGAGAAACATTCACTGACCCATCAAGATGACTGCTTCCTTCATCAACAGAACCATCATTTCTTCTTCGTGTAATATCTTTAGCATGCTGATGATTTAACGGCCCCTCGCTTCAGAACTTTTTGTCCTTGTATGTGTTTTCCATACTAAAACTGTCACTACAGTAAAAGTGAGGTTGCTTCCAGTGAAAGTTGTTTCTATTTCTTTTCATGCAAGCTACATTTCAAGCCAGGAATCAGTCGTCGACACAGCCATTTAAGTTTTTTTTTTCTTTTTGGCAGACATTTCATGAGCAGAGAGGGTTTGCCGTTGGTAGCCATTTTAGATCGGTCTCTCCCACTCTCTATCTCTCACACTAACTCTATCCCTCCCTCTTTTTCTCAAGCAAGAACAAAGTATAAGTAACCGTACTGAAGAGTGCCAGCTTGCCCATGTGCCAACTCGCTCCGTTCAGGGCAGAAGAGAGAGAGAGAGAGAGAGAGAGACAGACAGAGAGACAGACAGAGAGGCAAATGGCCGCTGCTAAATGGTTGGCAGAGACTCTGAAGAATTAGAAAGTTGGAGTGGGCAGAGAAGGAAAGTCGGAGAGAAAGTTTGAGCTGTGGAAGTGACCTTACGTGAAAGACATTCCTGTGCACTGCCTCAGCCATTAGAGTGACTAACAGCTAAATAACAACATGAGGTATTACGCAGTTAGTCATGGCAGGAAGAGTGAGCGAACTTTCACTCTTGCAGACCCAGAAGAAAATAAACATAGTTTGCAGCTGAGCTCAGAATGTTCCTCTAGAAATCCTGCACATCGACACGAAGAACCTCAACACTTCCCAAACTCTCAAAACACGTCATCAGCTAGATAATTAGGGTCATCATGGGGTCTGCAAATGATTGTGTGATCTCACACTAACTTTTGTGAAGAAAAAACATGCTGTTAACAATTTTATATTTTCAAACTTTAATATTTAAAATTAAAATGTAATAAAAATAGTAATGAAATAGTGTACACTGCCATTCAAAAGAGATTAATACTTTTATTTATCAAGGACACATTTAAAATGTTACAATGTTCAAAAAAATTCAATACATGTTGTTTTGAACATTATATTCATCAAAGTACAAAGAGAATGCATCAATATATCAAAAGTACCAATGTATCAAAATAGAGAAATGTTTCTCAAGCAGCAAATCAGCATATTAGAATGATTTATGAAGGATCATGTGAGACTGGAGTAATGGCTGCGGAAAATTCAGCTTTGCCATCACAAAAGTAAATTACATTTTAAAAATATTCAAACAGAAACCTGCTCTTTTAAACGGAAATAATATTTTACAATATTACTGTATTTCTAATAAAATAAACGCAGCCTTGCATAAAAGACTTGTGTATAAAATAAGTATACATATCTGTACATCCATAACAATTATTTTAATGGCTTGAAATGTAAGCAGCATATCCATCTACATAAAGTTCTTATTTGCAGACATAAAAAGCAACTGCTACATCTATTGTGGTTGAAGACTCTAAATAATATGAAATATTTAAAAACACAAAAAAGGACAGAAAAACAAACAAAGACATATCAAGTATATCAGAGAAATATATATACACTTCAACACTTCTGGCTACTACATCTTTTGATATTTCTACTACAAAATGTTACTATGCCTTCATGTCACATTGTATTGTGCTTTACAGCTGACTAAACTGAGGCAATTCTCCTAAACTGTCACCTCTTTCAAGTAGTGTTTTAAAGTTAACTCATTTAAAATACTCTGTTTATTTCAATGAATCAGTTCAACTGGCTCCTCTGCAGGTATAATGCTGTCACTTTAATTGAGATCCTTATTGATTGTCAGTCATATAAATACTGCACTGATTGCAAAATAAATAAAACCATGTGATAGGTATATATTTACAAAGAAACTGACCCCTTAAATCACTTTATATATTTCTCCTCATTAACATGTAGTGTGGCTAACTACTTTTCCAAAAGGGCAGCTTGACTGTATTTTCACCACGTTGAATAAACAACAGTGTTTCCAGCAGTATCTGAGCTCATCGGAGGAGACAACCTTTGTCATACCACACCCCAGCGTTCTCCATCACTGAGAGGAAGAGGTGCTATTTCCCTCAGCGCAGAGCCAATGAGACAGATGGATCGAAGGGCATTCAGTCTGCCGAAATACTGAAATAATTATGAGCTGTTCCTTTACACTGCAACTTTGGAATTTAGTATGAAACATAGAGCCGTTCAGCCGCAAACAGCCTTAAGAATCTTGTATAAACCACACACCATCCTGGAACACTTTCATGGTGGCATTTGCTAAGGCGAGCAAAATATTGAACTTATTGATGAGAGATATACTATAACTTTTCTAAGTGATCAAACGGCAAAAGTAATCCCCTGGATTTATAGAAGGAAATTGAGCCATATATAGGGATGAAAATATCAGAGACCAGTTCAAGGGCTCTTTCAGCTCTGGGCCTATAAGGAATCATTTAGAAGACCACAGCAATCAAACATAGGACCCCAGGAACCAAACAGCAACATGCTAAAAACACACCTTAGTGTAGGACTACTCAAATTTTCTTAAAACAAACAAAAAAAATTGTTGTGTATTTTATCCATTTAAAAAGTAGATAAACAAAATGTAGCCATGCTGCAAATTCTGGGCTCTCAAACTTAAGGAAATCAATGAACGAACCAATGCCAAAAATCTTGTACGGATTAGAAGCGAGTGCTCAGACCAAATGGAGTTTAGATTCACTCCAGGCTTTTGTAAAGCATAACACACCACAACATAACAACAATACAAAACAACGCAACAGTGATGCAATGATTTTAAAATTCTCTGTAATATAGATTAGTTAATCATTATTTTAATGGACAATGTTAAAAATCTATGCTATTTTGCACAGAAAACATACACACACAGTAATCAGTTACTCTAAGTGTATAGGCATCACAACATTATAAAGTACAGTATAAAAATGGATATTCATTTTGAGATTTGATAAAGATTAAAATTTACAGTGTTATTACAACAGCAATTCGCCATTGGCAAGATTTCCGTTTAATTTTTTTTTTTTTAGTTTGCTACATGACTAGACAAAACAGAGGAAAAAGGTCTGTGGCGTTTCCTTTTGCCAAACTTCAATATCCATAATGCACTGGGCTCGGCTGAACTGTTTGTGAACAGAGATACAAAAACGTTTTACGTCATCTGGCAGACTTTTGCTGATAAAATAAGGCAGCGGCTATTTGCACTAAGTGTAAATAGCATATTTTTTTAGCGATAGATGCTATTTACACTAAGTGCAAATAGCTATAGATTCTATTTACACTGTTGAAATAGCAAGATTTTCTGCTATTTATACTACTTATTGCAAATAAATAGCAATTATCTCACCTCAGTATTGTAGTACATTATAAAACAATACGCAATAATAACGTATTGAGTGTAAATTATAGTTTTAATTCAAATTATTAAATGGATGCCACCTTATTGGGACAATAAAGCCCTCCCTACACCTACCCTAACCGATACTTTATGTTCAACTTTTTGATTATTTCCTTCATTTTTATTGAAAATAAATGCCTTTCTGATGCGATATGAGATTTGAAAAGGGAGAAAAAAAGTTCGGCAAAAGGAGGCCTCGAACTCGGGTCGACCGCGTCAAAAAGCATGTGTTTTACCACCTGCGCCACTGAAACTGATGCTGAACAATTGTCTTTTTTTAGTGTTGACTAACTCAATCACACATTAGTGGGCGGAGTTAGTGTAAATAGCCTTCGCCAACAAGATGGGCTATTTGCACTTAGTGTAAATAGACACTCCGATAAAATAAACAGGGATCTTTTGGTGTAGGCACCACGGAGAAAGAATACATACTGTTCATTTACATATACTACTGACACTGTAATGTACCAAAGCTGGTTGAAAATCAGCAAAGTTCACCTTTAAATCATTTCAAGTGAGCGTTAGATGTAAAAATAGAGGAAATAATCATGCACAACTGCAAAATATCCAATATAAATCATTAAAAATGCTAATATGGAACTGATATATTGTGCATCCCGAAACAGCACAATTCAGCATAATGTAACACAATGCAATCGATAGATGTGTGTCCCAGACATCATGGCCTGTTATTTGATATCTGATATATTCTCATATCACTGCCATCGTTTAATCCTGTGGATCATTCTCTGTCACTCTCTTCAGCACTGCTGATCAGTTTCACAGCTCTGATTTCATTGCTGATCTGTTTTCTGCTGAGGAACAAACACAGTGAATGCAAATCTCTATAAAACTCTCTCTCTCTTTCCTGTTCTGTCTGCGTCTCTTTCTGTCTCCGGTGAGTGTGAGAGCTGTCGGGGTAAGAGTTATTGATCCTGACCGTGGCCATCACAGCCAGCCAATAAGTCTTTAACATCTAGAGAAGAACCGAATGAGAATGTCAGACTGAAAAAGAGTGTGTGTGAAAGAGAGAGTCTGATAGGGAGGGGTCTCTTGAAGCATTTAGCAGTCTGGCAGACCGCACTGGCCCCCGGGCCTGCATGGATATGAATCCACTGGGAAATTTTAATGGGTTATCTTAATATCTTAGGAATATCAGTGTTCATCTAAATTCATTACAGACCCTCTAGATGGACGAGCGCCAGGGTAAAACAGAAAAGGTCTTGTTTTTCAAGACCGCCAGGTGTCAACAAGCGAAAATTTCTGCAACAGTTTTTGAATCGGGAGCTGAGAGGAAATGTTGGAGAAAACATGCAGCCGTGGTGGCTAAATTTTACATTGTACAAATTGTACATTACTTTTATTTAATCAAATTTAATTACATTTATTTAATTTAGGTTTTACCACTGAGACAAGTCGTACCAGATGTTTTCTTTAGAAGCCGCTTTCTATGTCTCTGTTGCAGTGAGGGTCTGCCTATCATTCTTACAATTCAATTTAAATGTTGCAGTTTCTAATCAAGTTATCAGCCAACTGGAGAGTAATTCAATTTTATTTACTCGCCAAAGCCCATTTAAACTCGTGTTTGGTGCTTGGCAAGTGTCAATTCTGGACCCTGCATGCAAGCACTCTGAGAAAGATTGTACAAGAGTGAGAGAGATAAAAAGAAGAGAGAGAGAGAAAACGTCTACTCTTAAATCTTTCTCTGAAGTTGCTGAGGTAAGGAGAACAGGGTCGATGCTGCAAATCTGACGTTTAATGAAGGAAGTCTGTGCTTTTATGTGGTCCGACAAACTGGTGTCCTATATAGAGTCAGAGAGAGAGGAAGAGAGACGATGAAAGGATGAGTACAGCATTTATGAAAATAATGTCTTTTAAAAATAAATTAAATTAATGCTATAAACTGCCTCTAATAACAGATAAATTAACTTACCGGTTTAAATTACTGTTAACATAAATGCTCAACTTTTTAAAGTGTGAAACATTTTTAAAGCAATTGTAGTTTGTTGGACATAGACAAAAACAAAAGTGAACATAAATGTATGACCACTGGCACAAATAATTATAATAATAATAATAATAATAAAAACAATAATTTGAAATTGACATTAAAACCCAATATTGTAATTATTAATATGAATTATTTTTTTTATTAATTATGCATTATTGTTATTATTATTATTATTATTATTTATGCCAGTGGTGGTCATGCTCTATGTTCACCTTGTCCAACAAACTGTATATACTGTGGTATATGGTAAATATAATGTGCATCATGAATATTTAACACTACTACTACTAATGATTGTTTATGTATTATTGTGTCAAAAATAAAACTTAAAATAAAAGCAAAGACTAAACATTTTGGTGTGCTTCAATAAAAAAATCTTATTGGTCAACCTAAAATATAAAATAATAAAAAGAAAAAAATGCAACTACAAGAACCATACAGGGGAAAAAATCAATATGTTCTCCATGAGAATAGAAAAATAAGCATTCAAAAACAATATTCAGTGAAGACAAAACCTCACAAATATGCAACAGAGGTGGGGACGATGTCCAACAGCTGCAAAATCCAAATGACAGTCTTTAACTTCTCGTCTCAACTACTGGGGGGCCTGTGAGGAAGGAGTGGGCGCGGACGCTCAGAGGGACTCACTAAGGGGAAAATGGTAGGCGGAGGTAATTGGTCCAGCTGACCTTTTCTGCAAGATTGCAGCTTCCTGTGGCAGAGGGGTATTATGGGACTGCCAGAGTCTGACAGTAATAACACACTGCAGCTATTTGCTCAATCTGAACGTATGGACAAATCACTGCCAGCTGGAGGAAGACAGGCAGGGCTATACAAGAGTCACACTGCAGGTGCAGACACACACACACACACACACTGCATGTGTTACATCCTCACAATGATACCTCAGAAGCATATCTACCCTGAACTCTCAGTTAAACTAACCTAAATTGTGAAAGGCAAGAATTTAAGTCTGTTTATTAAAGGAACCAAAAACAGCTGCTTTTTGTCTATGTTTAGAGAACTCCCCACTTTGAGGAACACACTTAATCCAATTACAAAACTAAAATTAATTAATAAAAAAATAAAGAAAACATTAATGTGACAAACACCCTTAAAAGACTCATTTCTGATTTCTCGTCACTATTATGCTGTATTGTTATTATTATTATACCGTAAATGCAATGTGCATTATGAATATTTAACACTAATACTACTACTACTAATGTTTTTTTTATTTTATTACTGTGCCAGAAATGATTCAAAATCATTTCTGAACACTGAATGCTAAATAAAATGTAAACCAGCATCATCATGGTCAACCTGCAATGTAAAAATAATGTAAAATAATGAAAATTGGGTCTGAACAAACAACAGGGCTAACTCTATTAAAACTAAAAATAAGCATTCAAAAACAATATTCAGTGAGGACAATCACCTCAGTAAGGAAAAATTGCATTTTATAATTTCTGCCATCAAATTTTCTACAGGTGAATCATCTCCTTTTAGTTATAATGTCTCTTGTGCTGAGCTAAACACTGAAGCTCTAATTCTAAGATAAATTCATGGCCACCAGAATGTTCTTTGAGCCTCATCAATCTCATTCACAGGTACAATAGTGTCATGTTCTGCTTTTAAAATGAACTAGTAGTACTAGTTCAATGCCAAACCAGCATTACTCTGACTCATAGGGCCATTAAACAACAATAGTTATGGAGGCTGTAGTTGAAGAGGGCACTCTAAGGCTTCACTCGCATTGTAAGTAAAGAATTATAAAGCTCCTATTTTTTCTGCTTTTCCGCAAGCCACAATATAAAAACCAGATGTGAACGGCGTATTCCTTTCAAGTTATTTTTGGATGAGTTTCATAGACATATTAAAATATATATTTATATAAAATGGCTTAAACCACCCACCATAGCCTTTGGATCAGCTATAAAGCGCTCTCTCTGCAATTTGAGCATAGCATGTCATTTGTGAGGACCCTTGCAGTGCGCACAAACACTGGCACGTGAAATTATGATGTTAAATGATTATACGCACACACGGAATTTATACAAATTATGCGCACATGCAAATGCATCTGTGCACACGCATAGACGTGTACATGCAATGCTCACGCACAACAGTCAGTATGCTAAAAGTTCCAACATCAAGTGTGTTTGGGAAAACCTTTAGCGGCTACCAGTTCGTGCCTCCGCTATCCACTGTTTCCATGATTATGGGGATGAAATTGAGAAAAGACTTAGTTTGGGTTTCCATCAAAACATTCGCTGACATCTCTAATTGGCCGTCAGAGCTAACCAGAGAGCGGAGGCTACAGTAGGTCATGGCAGACAGGCCGATCTTGGAGGGCACACTTCCCAGCTCTCCCTCCATCCCCATTCCGGGACTGGAAGCAGGGCAGGGCTGTCTGGGTGGGCGCTGGGAGGGTGTTTGGTTTGGAAAGGGCTCCAAGGCCAGAGTCGAGCCAGGACCCTCAACACAGAGGCCTCACCCTCTGGGTTACTTCCATCACCCTCCCTGTCTCTTCTCGGCACAGGATTCTTTTCAAATTGCGGTTTCTTAGGCCCAGCAATGCGGTCGGAGATCCATAATAAATAGGAATTTTCCTCCACTGAGGTCGGAGAGGCTGCAATCCCCTCTGATCTGACACCCGGGTTCCCGCTCTGCTGTTACGGACTTTACCGGAATGGACCGGACACGGAGCCAATCGCAAACAATACAACAGAAACCACAACAGTATTGGCTGATAACCTGCTTTTTACCTACATAAACATTTCACAATTCTGGCATCTCTGACTTACCCTCTTGTTGTTCCAAACCTGAATGACTTTCATTTTTTTGTGGAACATAAATTAGATATTTTGAATGTTTTTTGTCCATAGAAAGGAAGTCAAGTCCATTGACTTTCATTGTATGCACAAAAACACTCCTTTTAAAAAAAAAAATCAAAATACATGTTTGGAACGACATCAGGGTGAGTAAATGATGGTGTGATTTTAAACAAGCAACCTCATCTGTCTAAAAGACCCTGAAGACAGAGGAAATTTGGGAGGTTATTATTATCCTTATCATTGTCACATTGGTAGTTTATACGGGTGTATGTAAAAGGTCGGTGTCACCAGTAGGGGGCAGCGTTGCTGGAGCCAGTGTCATATTGACAGTGAAACTGCATGGAAATTTCCAGTACTAATATTTTCACTTCTACAGGTTGTTTTTGATGTTTGCATACAGTACACTGTACTGTGTTGCATTATTTAACAAAAACAAAAAAATGTCTATTCAGTCTTTTTATTCATGCTCAACAAGACCAGCTATTTAACACTCTAAGAGACTAGTTATTTATATACCGTTTAAGCTCATAAACAGCCTCATAAAGCCATCACACAATATTCCCGCTACACTGTGTCAGGAGTTTGTCATGCGTGTGCCACATGTTATGTCATGTTTGTTCCTCATGTGAATTGGGGGAACCATAAAATCAGGCCGGGTGTCTGAGTGTGGTAACCACCCTGGGTGGTTTGCATTGTGGTGGATAAAGCGGTTTGAAACACAGATACACACTGGTCTTGTCTCTTCTCTCTCGGGGCTCTTGGATCCTCCAGTCCTCACGTGGCAGCCTCCGCCGCTTCAGTGTGGCTTGGCCGCATGCAACAAGCTTTTCGTCCAGCACTGATGAGGGCTTTCCTCATTCAGAAAGCTTGGAAAACCTACACCGACGGCCGTGCAGGCCAAGCCCTGAGATCTCACAATTAATCTTCATTGTTTAGTCTATTCAAAGCACAGATTTTAAGTTAAACCGAAAAGTTTGTATTAAAGCAATTTAATTTAATTGTGTGAAAGGAAAGTTAAGCACAGCCTTACAGGACTCATGCAACTGCTGCCCTGTAGGCCTATAGTTAATATAAAATGAACTTACACAGAAGAACAATATTTCCACAGCATTTATTATTTACTGTTATTTAAAAAAAATAAGTTGTATATGTTAATAGTTAAGGTGCTGTGAACTAATATGAACAACGAACAATTCTATTTTTATTAAATAACATTAAGAAATATTAATAAATGACATGAAAATATTGTTTGTTGTTAGTTTATGTTATCTAATGTAATGCATTAATGTTATGGGATAGTTTACCTGAAAATTGAAAAAGGATGAAAAATTGATACCCTCATGTCATTTCAAACCCATAAGACTTTGGTTAATCTTCGAAACACAAAATAAAACATTTTTAATGAAACCTGAGCCATTTCTGTCCCTCTAATGAAAGTCCAGGTAACCAAAACTTCCAAAAGGTAAAAAAGGTCATAAAGGCATCGTAATAATGAATCCATAGATTGCTTAATATGATTACCAGATTTAATTTAGGCTTAATTAGGCCATTTATTTACCTCTAAACAATGCTTGACACTCACACTTAGAGCACATCACATATCCTTAACAATGAGGCTCAAACCTCTCAGGTTTCATTAAAATATTTTAATTTGTGTTTTAAATATGAACCATAATCTTGGTTTTAGAACATTGGTTATATTCACTGAGCCATTCATTGGATTCAATGAAAAGATTCATAAGATTCAGGCAATGCCAGCAGACATCTGGAACTTACATTCCTGACATATTGTAAGGTAAAATGTAATGCTCAAACATCGGCTCAGTGACTTAAAAACTAGCGACGCTATACCACCCAACTACTGAGAAATGTTGCTTCAGTATTTCTAGCTATGCTCCTGAGCAACAGTCACGTATCTGAAGGATGTCAGTTATATCGTTCCTCCCTTTTCCTCTTCTCACCCTCTCTGAGTCTTGACTAGCGTGTCACATCTGTGCAGGTCGCAGGGCGGGTCGATTATCAGCCCAGACAGTGATCTGCTCCAGGACTCTGCTCTCTCTCTGATTACACTGGCTGCACATTGCAACCGACGTTCTATCTGATTTAGTAGAAACAGACCCCCTGCTCCGTTCTGTGTATAAACAACCGTAATCAACGTATAACAGCAATGCACCTCAAAATAAAGGAAAAGTCATGCATGGCATTATAATGTGGAGAACACTTGACACAAACATCCAGACAATGTTTGTTGTAACTTCATATATACATCAGAACAAAATATGAAATACACTATAAAATCAAATATATACAGTATGTGGGAAGAATATGTCTATTATTTGTATATTGAATATGATACTGTCCCATTTAACTGGAGACAGAGAAAAGTGTGTAAGACAGGAAGAGCACGCTGCACAGAGATTACAACAGTGACGTAGCGCAGCTGTCCTCACATGCCCTCTCTCTTCAGTCGAGGCCGCCTCTGCCCCTCCTTTAGCAATCTCACTTTCCCTTGCTCTCCCTCCCATCGATTTTACCTCACTCCCCTTCTCGTTTTTTATGATATGCTTTCTGCTACAATGCTGCAATGTGGCAAACATTAACATTAACCTCAAGCCATCTGGACTACTCATTATAAAAGAGCAATATCTGCTTTTCACCCCCTCCCTCACTCTTTTACTATTTTTTTATTTTCCCTCAAAGCCACATTAACCCACTTCAGCAGTTTCCTGAATTTTGTCCAACGCTGCAGTTGATGAAAAGAATTATATATCATGAAGTGCTTTAAAGCTAAATACCATCAATGGTGACTATCAAAGGTGAACAACACTGTTGTATATTCTGACGAAACAGCAACATCTTACAAAACGTACACTGTTTTTAACATTTTTAAAATGTTTACACATTTAAACATTTAGCTAACTGATCATTTAGTTAATGATGAGCTCATTGAACCGTGATACGAACAATTAATGAGAATCTCCAGTGTTTGGAAAGCTGCTCAAAACAATGTAGCAAGCAAAGCTGTCAACAACTCCACAGGAAAAATAATCTAGGGCAAGCTATATTTAATATTCTTTAATATTGTTTTAATAGAGTGATATGAATACATCAAGTATTTTCGTTTGGACAAATAGCCCTAAACTTTCACCATTGGTTGGTCAGGATGCTAAAAATTAGAGCTAATTAGCTAATTTAGCTAACAAAATGCTTTGACAATGCCACAGAACCACGATGTTTAGGGGAAATCAACCTACAATAGGCTTATTTACACTACCTTTCACTACCGTTTAAAAGTCTGTATGATTTTTTTGGTAACGCTTTATTTTAAGGTCCAATTCTCACAATTAAGTAGTTGCTTATTAGCATGCATATTACAAGCATATTAGCTGTTTATTAGTACTTATATAGGTACATATTAATGCCTTATTCTGTATGACCATGTTCTAGATCCCTTAACCCACCAATACAGCAAATTAGGAGTTTATTGAGGAAAAACTCCTAGTTAATAGTGAATATGTGTTCCCTAATCTAGAGTGTTAGTGACTTTTTTATATAAAAATGTATATTTCTGTTGGGCATGGATGCATTATATTGATCAATAGTGACAGTATTGACGTAATGTTTATGAATAAATAAATAAATAAATACACACCTATATACACTGTGACGAGTCAGCTGCCTCCCCCTAATTATCAGCACTCCCCGTCCCTTAATCGCCGCCCTTCACCAGGCTCCCGACGGGAGTGGGTGTGTGAGAGAGGAGGGGTGCTGAAACAGCCAGGTCTGGCGGCGTGTGATGAGGCACACACCTGAAGTGAATGGAGCCTCATCACCGCCGCTGTTATATGCCGACTACGCCTCTCCTCTGGAGACCGGTCTCTTCCCCGTGCATGCACGCTGGTGTCCTCGTGGGTCCAGGAAGGGAGCGTCGAGCGCGGAGGACCGCACCCGCAAGACGGCTGACGGGCCAGGATGCCGGGCCGTACCCCTGGGAGCGCCGCGGGCCCAAAGGAGGACGAAGCCGCCGATAGAAGCCGCCGCCCTCGCGCCCCGGACCCAAGGGGGAGCGCGTGCAGCCACCGGACTCCGCCCCTTACCTGGACCCTTCCTTCCAGAACACTGCCCCTCCTTCACAACCCGCGTAGCACGACGAGGACACCAGATCCCCTGTTTATTTTGGACACTTCATCCCCTTTGGACACTTTATTTTATTATTTCTGTTTAATAAAAGCCTCTCCGAGGCCTGACGCCACACCCACTGTGTCTGTCGTTTGCTCCTCCAGCCACAACACACACATACACACATATATACACACATATATACATACATACACATACACAAATCCTGAAAAAATGTATAATAACAGTATTAAATAATAACATTGCTAATGATAATAAATGTTTCTTGAGCAGCGAATCAGTATTTTAGAATGATTTCTGAAGGAACATGTAACACTGAGGTCTGGAGCAATGACTGAAAATTCAGCTTTGACATCCAGGTATAAATTACATTTTAAAATACATCAAAACAGATCAAATGGCCTATTTTCAATTTTAATAATATTCCTGCTTTACTGTATTTTTGATCAAATAAATGTAGCCGTGGTGAGAATTCTTTCAAAAAGCATTTAAAAGAATCTTACCAACCCCAAACTTTTGAAAGGTAGTGTATATCTCTGAATATTAAGCTTTAGGACAAAGTCTTTTTAACACTGAATAAATGACATGCTTTAAAACCTGTCTACATAAGCACTAGTGCACAATCTATAGTTTATTGCATACAATAAAGAGAATATAAGTCAAACCCAAACTCTTTAAATGCCACTGGCAAGCCCTGATTGGGTCACAGCTAACACCTAAACCAGATTGTGATTTAAAGCAAGCCACAAATGTCACCATTAACTGCGGCTTTAAGTAAATCAAGCCAGTTTTGTCTGTGGAACATTTCAGGCAAATTTCCATTTATCAGTGTGGCCTCCATCAATCTTAAAGTAACGCGCAGTGGAGACAGACATGAGAGCAGAGCCCCTACAGGGCCGAGGAGCCAGTCCTACAGAGTGCTGCAGGGACCCGGGCGGTTGAGTTATAAATAGCATGGAAAACCCTGATCAATATTAGAGAGACAGACAGAAAGAGTCAGCCAAGAAACTCAATCTCCAGCCTCACACAAGCAAGCGTCTGGCCCTGAGTGCCTGAAGGTAGTCTTGGCCATGGCAAATAGGCTACATACGCTTGCACAAACAATTGCCCACAAATACACACAGAAATTGGGTTGTGATCTGCATCGGCCTGTTATTCTCGGTCTAGCATATCTTCATTGTGGCTTCACTTCAGTAAAGTTTCATACACACAAAGGATCAACCTTAAAGACCACATGAAATGGCTTGACAAGTGCAGTTTTCTTTCCCTTTATTGACATATTTTCATCAAAACAGGAAGCAGCCAACATATCAAATGGCTTAGAGGGAGGGAGATTCTCATAATACAGAGGAACTGATTGGACAAAAATGTGTATATGCCCCCTGAGTACAGTATGAGCAATAACTAGTCAAATTTAGGAGTACACTAGGAAACTAATGTACTTTATTAAAATTAATTTGGTCTTTAAGTAGAGTTGTACCAGAATTTTGACTGCTGTAAATTTTCTGATGACAACGCCATTAAACACTATTTTCTAAGAGAACATTGTGAAAATCTTGCCTGAAAATATAAACAAACTTTTTTTTTTGACTGGAAAACAAAAACAAAGCAGCATGCATGTAAAATGATCAATGTATAATCATATTTATTGTAATCCAAATACTTCTATACAATGTATAATTGTGTTTGCATTTCCCAAGATTTTCTTCCTAGTGGTTGATTAAGATATTTTTTTTCCCATTTTCAAACAGATAACACACATTCACTTGTCTGTCCCATGAACTAGTACAGTGAGACCACGGAGTCACAACACTTACATTTTTGTGGAAAATCAGCCCACAGATGGCTTACTTAGTGTTGTTCTGACATGAAATTGGAAATTAAATTGAATGCTTTTGCTTTAAGATAAAAGTTCGATAACACAGGTTCAGACTGTAAATTAAAGACGTTTTCCTATGGTTCATAATGATAAAGGACATTCAACATGCAAAATCTGTTCATACAGTCTATCCTTTGCATAAGTATACAGTCTTCAAATTGCTGCAGACAATAAAAAGAATAACTCAAATTCCTATTCATAAAGTCAAGTTTCCTCTGAGCGGTTATCTATCTAGCATGCCGTTTCAGAGTAATTTATGGGGCAGAAATACCCAGAACAGGCTAAGGGGCTGAGCGAAGCTTTGCGGGTGGGGAGTGTCACGGAGGAGCGCAGCTGTGCAACTCAAACCTCCGAAACAGCTGGTGCCAGCATTTTCTCTCTCCATCTAATCCCCCAGCATGCCATTTTATTCCAAATAAACAGCCGTAGAAAATGTTCCATATTTTCAGGGTGGGCTTAAGCATCCGAGCATAGTTAGGCATAGTTTTGCATGCCCTCAATCACTTTAATAAGGAATGGGACTGAGACTGAAAGTGAGAGAGAGAGGAAGAGAAAGAGTGGAAAGAGTGACCCTCTCTTTCCAGGCCAATGGTATTGGGTCTCTTGGCTGATCCCTATAAAATGTGATCTAGATTATATAAAGAAACGTTAAATTGCTCCCTCGAATCACTGTGTAAACGGGACCCTCGAGGTAGAAACACCCCCCACAATTAAGCAAATTTTACCTCAGGCATGCTATAAAACGCAGGAGAGGTGAAATATGTATTTGTGCCATTAAATCCATGACAATATGTTTCCCGAATTCTTAAATATCACTGACTGTGCCAATGTCAACAAAGAACTTTTTATATTCTCCCCTAATATAATCTGTCTGTTCTTGCTTAAGACAATTTAAATGCAGCCTGTCAATTAAATCAGCTTTAAAAGTTTGAAGGCACCTTCCCACACACACCTGTTGCTTTCCATTTTCTAATGTAAGAAATGAAAGAGAAAGACAGAGAGACAAATAGATAGACAGATAGAGAAACAGATAGATTTTCACAGCCAAACTTGTTATATAGTTATAACGGACGAACGGACGGACGGAGAGACAGACAGATAGATAGACGGATAGTTATATAGACAGATAAATAGATGGACCGATAGACAGATGGATAGTTATATAGACAGACAGACAGACAGATGGATAGTTAGTTATAGACAGACAGACAGACAGATAGATAGACAGACAGATAGTTAGATAGACAGACAGACAGATAGATAGATGGATAGTTATATAGACAGACAGACAGATTTTCACTGCCAAACTTGTTTACAAAACTAACAAATTAAGATAATTCAGTTGCTCTGCTTCTGTTCCTAGTTTATTTTGATGTTGTGATTTTCTATGGTCTGCGGGAAGGATTTCCATTAGGATCTTGCTTCTATTTGTGATGGTTCAGCTCAGTGTCCCATACAATACGGTGTGTGAAGCACGGTTGTTTTGGTCCATGGTGTCGCACACAAAACCTTCATTCACTGGCACAGAACGACTGGGGGTTTCCCTCTCTGCTCGTAAATATAGATGCAATTAAAGCTGACAAAGACGTAGACTGTAGAGTGGGGCAGATATAGAGCAGTGTGAATGAACAGCAGGATGAAAGCCCATGCGCACTCGCGAGCGTATGGCACACCAGCCTGCGCGCTTGTAATTGTTCTTCGAATTCAGACAGCTGCTTCTCTCTCTCTTTACGACAGCTGTAGCCAAGCTGAGTGGAGGTTTTAATCAAACATAATGAATTAGCCAAGTGTGGCGTGGTGAGACAGTTGAGTAAACCTAAACAACCATATAATTTCCTCTGTTTCATCCTCCAGGACGCATGCCAATCATGCCATCGGTGCCGCTGTCATTGTTCAGTGCCACCAGTGATGCTGCCTGCTGATGCCAGGACTGGCAGCGCCCCATGCAGCCCGCGGGCAGCTGTCTGTGAGCAGAAGGGAAGGGAGGGGACGGAGCGAGGCGATAACACAAGACACAAAGAGACTCTATTGAACATAACCGGCTGCACAGTTTAACTAAATTACCACATAAACTGGATGGTTTTGTGGGACGTCGGACGGTTCAAAGAAAAGGGAGATTAAGATAATATCAATAATACAATAAATAATGCAGAGAGTACATGTCTACATAATTGCATTCTGTAGATCTACAAACTTCCTGGCGCTAACAATGCTGCAAGTGTGTTGCTAGTGGGCACCTGCTAGCATTAGTCCCTCGCTATGGCCCAGAGCAGATGGACTGCCAACAGCACTTCTGTCCCGTGTATAGAGAGTGTCTGAAACCAGGGCTCTGACCTCCTTAAAACAGCCTGTTTATGTGTGTGTGTATAGAATAACAGCATGCAGAGCATCTGCTGAGCAGTGCAGCTCTTATGACGTGATTTGTAAAGGGTTAAACGAGAAAAACAAAAGACTCATGTGAGCGAGTGTATTCAATTACAAATGCACAGAGAAACTATTAAACAACACATGCCTGTCTCTCTTTGCATGCGTGTTTTTGAAGATGTACTTGCCTCCGGGGCAGCATCAATCTACGTCTTATTTAGGTTCATTTGTAACGTACTCTATCAAGAAACCTGCTGGATGGGCTCACGCAAATACACAACACACACACACACACAAATGAGTCAGGACACAGTTCTAAGCCCTAAGAGCTATTTTGAACTGTTCCCTAGCATAACATGATAGACTAGCACAACTAAAGCAGATCTTTCTACATTGTCTGTGTTGTGTGAGGGAGTGTACTGTTCAAAAACCTAGTGACTTGTGTGTGAGAGCAGTATTTTAAGGCAACATGGGAGCTGTAATATTTTGGAAAAGGTGCAATATTTTTGCAGCTTTTTTCTGTATCGAATGTACAGACTGGCAATAGTCAATTATTCTCAAAAATGAATGAATGAATTAATCAACCAACTGAAGCATCATATGACATATGACAATAGAAAGTGGAAGCTTGAATATAATTCAAACTCATTATTATTCATTAAAAAAGTGGAACATGTGCTAGTGGATGTAAAGTATAAAAATAAAATGTAAACATACAGTTTTCTGAGCAACAAATATTATTTATTATATATTCTGACAATTATTATATATTATAATAAAGAAATTGTTTTAAAAATCACATCTAAATGAAGTTGATAGCCTCCTGTAAACTGTGCAATCACTTAGCTGTTTATTTCCATTATGTAATTTTTTTTGCCATTAGGTGAACAATGTAGTTAATAAATAAATAGATAATAAAGAAATAAATTAAAGTTATAAATTAAAATAAACTTTTTTTGGGGGGTAAAAGGCTCAGAAAAAACACACACACACATAAATAAATTCAATTGTGAATAAATAGTTACAAATAATAAAAAACTCTTGGTTTTTAATTTTTTAAGAGTTATTATAGATTAGTAAATGAATACTCTTAATTATAGACTATTAAATTTAAAATGTGTGTCAAGTCTTTGTGTGTTGAGTGTCGACTCGAGTTTGCATTTTTGAATGTTTGCTATATTTGGAGTTGCTGCCTTTGTAGAGAGTTCCAAATCTGTCCCTTATGAGGCTCCATGAGCTGCCTATGTAGCTTATACACTATGTTTTGGCACAGAGCTCAAGTGTGTGCAAGTGTTAGTGTGTGACTTTCTCTAGATGGGGTGATTACTGAGATTAATGACTTTACCCACAGCCTTCAATCTCCCCTCCTCCTCTTTCAGCTACACCAATCACCTCCTGACTGACAGCTAGAAGGCAGAGCCACAGAACCCAAGGGCACTTCAGGACCTGTCTTCTAGCCCCACCCCTCTCCACGCAGTTTACCCAGCATGCCCCCTGGAGCCACGCCAGCAGTTCCATCCCACAAACAACTCTCCGTCATTAGAACCCCAAGGATGGCTGTGGCGACCGCAGGCACTATTAGCGGGAAGGGCAGTTCGGGTTCTAGTATCAGGGTTAGCGTTTAAGCTGCGGGAAGCAGATTGTTTCCAGCGCATGTCATTCCTTTAAAACGCGTTCCAAATGCTACAATAAAGAGCTACAATATGGGAGCGTGTTTAAATACCCACACACTGCACTTGGCATTGAGTTTTAATGGAAAGCACGATCTTAATGAGGCTTTTCAACGTAAATACGACACGCTTGAGTGATAGTAGAAATAACGGACCTTGGCGTGACCACAATGACTCAGTAACAATATTTTGCCACGTTTACCGGTATTGTTATGTTTGACTAGAGCTCTCTGTATTTATTGCCTCATTTAAAAATCAATATTGACAATGTATCGCCTGGTAGCCCCAAAACACAACGTATGAAAAAGGGTCTTTTGAAAAAAAATAAAAAACATTAGCTAAGGGGGAAAGAAAAGAAAAAGAGACGGATGCATAACTAAGGAGGAAAAAAAACGAATTAGAAGACAGGATGTGAAAGAAGGTAGCTAGGATTGGCATGGAAGAAAAAAAACCACAAGGATGGAAGTTAACAGGGAGAGAAACCAAAATAACACAACGAGGGCAAAGGAAAATATGATCAAAACCCTCCATGTGACCTTACGTTTCTCACACAGGGCAACTGACCAAAAAAACGCTGCCCATGATCTGACCTCAGGGCTGCTTTGACAAGAGTGGCAGCTCCCTATTGAGAGAGGTTAGGATCTCTCAACAGGCCAATCATCACATGGGAGCGAGATAGATCGGTGGAGTGAGGAGATGTCAATCAAAAAGCTTTCTGAGAGAACACCTAATATCAGGCACACATAGTACAGTCATTTTCACTTTAAAAGTGTAATAAATTCTACTATAGGAAAGGAGAATGTCATACATTGTAAGTATCCAACATGTGTGCAGATGTTGCATTAGAAAATCCTGTTTGAGTATATAAAAATCTTGATTTGTCTGGTAAAAAGTCTAATACTTGGAGTATGTAATATAAAATAAAATATATTTTTTTAAATAAATATTGTGTGAATTTTTTTTATGTTTCACATACAGCAAATTAAAAACTTAAAGAACTAAAAAAAATCTAATGTAAACAATGTAAAAGTGTTTACTGCCACGTACTAAAAATGCAGTATGAATGGTTGTGTAATTGGTTCTCAAGTCAGTTCGTTCTTAAAGGCCTCTTCACACTGCACCAACAGACACCAACAAATGGCAACAGACACATTCGTCGGGTTTTGTCCGATCAGTGTGTTACCACTGTCAGTGTCTGTTGGCCTTTGTCGGTGCTCGTCTTCACCGATTGAACATGTCTTGGAACTTCTGAGAAGTGACGTACTGTACTCTGTCGGGTGTCAGCGTTGGTTTGTGTCTGTCAGTGTTGGTTTGCGTCTGTCAGTGTGGTGTAAATTGGCCTCAAGTCCATAACTGATCTGACAACAGCAGTGTAGCAAGAGGCTTTCAGACCGGAGGAATCTTTTCATAGTTTCTAGAACTGTTGGCGTAAATACCCGCTTTTTGGCATGATTGCATCGCAGGAACTAGGAACTCCATTTGGGGGAACTAAATTAGCTCCTACTTCAGAGTAGGGTCTAAAACGGTTCTATAGGAACTATCAGTGATGTAAGTGTACGCTGATTGGCCAAACGCATATGAAACACCGGTTACCCGGCATTTTTGAAAAGCCATGTTAAAACATTTACTCCACGAACATAGAAAACAGTGATAGTGGCAATTACCTGTTGTCTGCAGTGTTGTGTTCTTTTCTCCGCCTCGATGATATGTAACACTGCAAGTTGTCACAGGAGATTTAGTCAGATTTTTTTTGTGCATTTACATTCCATCTTCGTTATCACGAAACTTATGACACACAACAAAAACAGCTCCGATCACGGCATCCTCCATTCACCGGTTGTTGACGTTTATAAATACCGCAAATAAAGACGTCGCTCTCAGCCGCTTCAGAGTTCCTGCTGCCGGTGCGAATGCAGCCAGGAAAACGGTCCAAGGAGGAAATTGGTTCTAGGAACCACCATGCTGGCTAGTTCCTAGAAATATGGGGTGTGAAAGCCCTGAAATGGCTTCGATTTTGGTCTATTCATTACACAAAGAAAACACACCAACAGTTATGTGACATACAAGTGAGTAAATGATGACAGAATATTCCTTTTTGATTGAACTATGCCTTAAAGGGAGCATTTACCCAAAAATCTAAATTCAGTCATCATTTACTCACCTTCCACTTGTTGCAGACCTGTATGAGTTATTTTGAGGAATTATATCAAATAGTTGATGGTAGCCATTGACTTCCATAGTATTTTTCCCATACTATGAAAGTCAATGCAGTCAACTGTTTGGTTTCCAACATTCTTCTCTATATATTCTTTTGTGCTCAACAGAAGAAAGACTCGTACAAGTGAGTAAATTATTAACTCTCTTTGAGCGAACTATCCCTTTAATAATGTCATTAAAGAGATTTTCACCTGAATAAAACAAAGCCTGATGTGTATATATTTTAAAGTGTGGGAAGATATCAGAGCAGTTTACTGATGTAAGATGGGAGTTTCACTTTGTGAAAGTTATTGTGAAAAACTCAGCATTGCTGCAGAGCGAAGTTCAGTAAATTAAAATGACAGTTGCAATACAACATGCCCACGAACCAGATCGCTCTTGCCCCAGCCAACAGTAAGAAGTGCACTTCGCTCAAGCCCTGTGTTGCAAAATGAGCAAAGGATATGGATTAAGATCTCACAGGATGCTTGCCAAGCATTAGAGGGTGAGGAGGCGGAGCCGCATGCTACAGTAATTGCATTTGAAGTCCGCAAAGGACGTTAATTAAGTTTGACTTCCTTTAACATATAATGTGGTTTGAACCATGAATCAGGCAATATGGACAGCATGGACTGGAAAGGGCAGCTGATTTTACGATAAGGTAATGCTAATCAGTAAAGCACGAAGAAAAAGGAGAGCCCTTTTAATATCTGGTTTCAAGGATCTGCAATATCCTGTTGTAAACATTGCCGTTGCAAATAATGTCTAAACTGGAAAATGTGAATGAGATGTTGTAGAAGCAGCCCTCATAGAGAACATCTGGTCAAAATTCAGGATCTACTCTCATTATCATACAAAATGACTGATAATGGAAATGGCGGAAGGGATGAGTTGTGGTGAATATCAGGAATGGGAAGACAAGCAAGGTTGAAGGAGGAGTGATGGTTCCCATCTGTGCGGTGCAGTGAAGTTTGCCATCAAGAGCCCTGCACACGTTAATCAGAGGCTGACAGCAGTGTTTCAGAGGACATATTCAGTATTTCACTGTGTAGAGCAGCGATTCACAACTGGTTTTGCTTTAGGATCCAATTTGCGAGTGACCCTACATGGTACCAAAATAGTTTATTGAAAACCTTCAAAAGTAAACCTTAAAATAAAAAAAAAATCATAAAACACAAATTAATTTTGGTGATACAAAATGTGTAAGTGTGTAGGTCCCAAAAAAATAAAAAAATATTTATTTATATTTATATATGTATATATATATATATATAATTTTCTTTTAAAAGTAAAAAAAATAATGTTTACATGTAATGCCAGGTACATCTCAATAAATTAGAATGTCGTGGAAAAGTTCATTTATTTCAGTAATTCAACAAATTATGAAACTCGTGTATTAAATAAATTCAATGCACACAGACTGAAGTAGTTTAAGTCTTTGGTTCTTTTAATTGTGATGATTTAGGCTCACATTTAACAAAAACCCACCAATTCACTATCTCAACAAATTAGAATACTTCATAAGACCAATAAAAAAATTTTTTTTAGTGAATTGTTGGCTTTCTGGAAAGTATGTTCATTTACTGTATATGAACTCAATACTTGGTAGGGGCTCCTTTTGCCTTAATTACTGCCTCAATTCGGCGTGGCATGGAGGTGATCAGTTTGTGGCACTGCTGAGGAAGCCCAGGTTTCTTTGACAGTGGCCTTCAGCTCATCTGCATTTTTTGGTCTCTTGTTTCTCATTTTCCTCTTGACAATACCCCATAGATTCTCTATGGGGTTCAGGTCTGGTGAGTTTGCTGGCCAGTCAAGCACACCAACACCATGGTCATTTAACCAACTTTTGGTGCTTTTGGCAGTGTGGGCAGGTGCCAAATCCTGCTGGAAAATGAAATCAGCATCTTTAAAAAGCTGGTCAGCAGAAGGAAGCATGAAGTGCTCCAAAATTTCTTGGTAAAGGGTGCAGTGATGTTGGTTTTCAAAAAACACAATGGTCCAACACCAGCAGGTGACATTGCACCCCAAATCATCACAGACTGTGGAAACTTAACACTGGACTTCATGCAACTTGGGCTATGAGCTTCTCCACCCTTCCTCCAGACTCTAGGACCTTGGTTTCCAAATGAAATACAAAACTTGCTCTCATCTGAAAAGAGGATATTGGACCACTGGGCAACAGTCCAGTTCTTCTTCTCCTTAGCCCAGGTAAGACGCCTCTGACGTTGTCTGTGGTTCAGGAGTGGCTTAACAAGAGGAATACGACAACTGTTGCCAAATTCCTTGACACGTCTGTGTGTGGTGGCTCCTAATGCCTTGACCCCAGCCTCAGTCCATTCCTTGTGAAGTTCACCCAAATTCTTGAATCGATTTTGCTTGACAATCCTCATAAGGCTGCGGTTCTCTCGGTTGGTTGGGCATCTTTTTCTTCCACACTTTTTCCTTCCACTCAACTTTCTGTTAACATGCTTGGATACAGCACTCTGTGAACAGCCAGCTTCTTTGGCAATGAATGTTTGTGGCTTACCCTCCTTGTGAAGGGTGTCCATGATTGTCTTCTGGACAACTGCCAGATCAGCAGTCGTCCCCATGATTGTGTAGCCTAGTGAACCAAACTGAGAGACCATTTTGAAGGCTCAGGAAACCTTTGCAGGTGTTTTGAGTTGATTAGCTGATTGGCATGTCACCATATTCTAATTTGTTGAGATAGTGAATTGGTGGGTTTTTGTTAAATGTGAGCCTAAATCATCACAATTAAATGAACCAAAGACTTAAACTACTTCAATTTGTGTGCATTGAATTTATTTAATACACGAGTTTCAAAATTTGAGTTGAATTACTGAAATAAATGAACTTTTCCACGACATTCTAATTTATTGAAATGCACCTGTATATTACCATGTTGCTTTTATACAGTGAATATTATTCATTATATATATATGTAATACATAATTTCATATATATTGTTTGTTTTTTACAATTAATGTTACAAAATATGTTAATTATAAATGCAAATAAATAATTTCATTAAAAAAATATTTTGTATTCCAACTAATTCTTATGTGTGCATAGCTTTTATACAGTAAATCTTAATAAATATAAATAAGTATTAAATTAATATTTACAATTTGTAATATTACAACATATGCTGTAAATGAAAAAAAATGTAAATAATAAATACTGTGTATATGGTAACACTTTAGTATAGGGAGCAATTCTCACTATTAACTAGTTGCTTATTAGCATGCCTATTATTAACATATTGACTGTTTATTAGTATTTATAAAGCACATCTTCTGCATAACCATATTCTACATCCCTAATCCTACCCAATACCTAAACTTAACAATTACCTTACTAACTATTAAAAAGCAGCAAATTAGGAGTTTATTGAGGCAAAAGACGTTAATGGTTTGTTAGTAATGAGAACTGGACCTTAAAATAAAGTGTGACCGTGTATATGTATGTGTGTATGTGTGTATATGTATGTATGTATGTGTGTGTGTGTATATATATATATATATATATACACACACACACACACACACACAATAGAGTGAACTTATTTAAATGTTACATATTGAATATTTATTTTGATATCTTTATGACGGATGATTATACAGTTTAATTTTATTATTTGCATTGCAGTGGGCAGTGTCAAGAAGGAGCAATGAAACTGAGTTCAGTAAAAACCGATGACCAACTATTGCACAAAACCTTGTTTCACCACTAAAAGTAGACTAAAGGTCAATGCTTTAAAAATGCCATTAATCGACTACTGAAACACATTTATGAGAGAATCAATACCTAATTCAAGTTTGATATGCACAGTCACTGCTTCACGCTTGACTCTTCACACACTTCACTTCAAACGGAGTTCGCTGAAGTTCACAGTCTGACCCACTCAAGAAAGTCTGGACAAGCGATTTCAAATGGGGCTCCCACTCCAAAACAACCACTTATGCATCATTTGGCCGTCAAAGCACTGGGCAATCTCCCTCTCTAACTGTGGGGATTAAAGGCAGCCTCTTAATTGCTTCCTTTGAGGGCAGAGAGGATTAGATCAGAGGCAATGGAGAGGTGATGAGGACCCCGGCGCCTAAACTGGGCCAAGACTACAGTTCTCCCAGGATTCCCCAGTGCAAATCACTGCGCACGAAGCAATCATTAGCATGAGACCCAAAAAGGACTTCTGGGAAAGGATTTCAAAGACTTGTGAGGCATCAATGCTGTCGCAGAGCTATTTAAAGAGGCTAAACTTTAAGAGTTATGTGTTGAGTGACAGTTAGGGGAATCAGGTGTTGCACAGTCCATCTACATATTTAAAATATTTTTTACCAACACTTGCCTCTAGTGGAGCCTAGTTACACAGGCCTTCCAACAACCATCTGATTAGGAATATGTAGTGTATACGTTTTCTATAAGTCTAGCAGTTGATGCAAGAAAGCTAAATGGCAAATTAGTAATTGGTACAGTTCACTTCGGCTTATGACAGATGTAAAACCCCACTCATCCTGATCATAGGTGATACAGAGAAGAAATGTGTAAAAATGAATGTTTGTGTGTGCGGTTTGGGTTAGGGGTTGGCAAACAAGCTGTTGTCTCTGCTGCTGCGAGGCAAGGCAGACAAGACATTTTAAAGCCACAAGCCACTACACAGACACCATGTGCGCTGAAAGAGATACACAGGCTTTAGATGTGACACAACGGCAAAACAGTCATACACTCAATGAACAACTACATTTGATCTTTCTCTTTCAGTTGGCTCCAGGTAAATACATTTTATAAATCCCCCTAAAATGAAGTAAGTGCATATACGTGACCCTGGACCACAAAACCAGTCATAAGGGTCAATTTTTCAAAATTGAGATTTATACATCATCTGAAAGCTGAATAAATAAGCTTTCCATTGATGTATGCTTTGTTAGGATCAGACCATATTTGGCCGAGATACAACTATTTGAAAATCTGGAATCTGAGGGTGCAAAAAAAATCTAAATACTGAGAAAATCACCTTTAAAGTTGTCCAAACTAAGTTCTTAATGCATATTACTAATCAAAAAATAAGTTAATATATTTACAGTAGGAAATTTACAAAATATCTTCATGGAACATGATCTTTACTTAATATCCTAATGATTTTTGGCATAAAAGAAAAATCAATCATTTTGACCCATACAATGTATTTTTGGCTATTGCTACAAATATACCCCAGCAACTTAAGACTGGTTTTGTGGTCCAGGGTCACATATATGACGCAAGTGTCAATATCTGACAAACACTGTGAACCGATTTGGGTCAATTCCTGTTACACAGCACCTTTTGAACTTTATAAGTCTGAAAAAATGCATGTATTGTAATTTAAGGAAGTATTTTTATCAAGTTCAGACATACAGAAATGTACTCTGACCAAGCACTGACACTGACTAATTTTTACATGAAAAACAACTTGATTAGCCTATTTACTAAATAAGGAGAGGCCTAAAGGGATAAACTGTTAATATATAATATTTTTTAAATAATGATATAATGAAACAATTTCATTAAACAAGATGGAATCTTTTAGAGTAAAACAAAATAATTAATAAATTAAATCACAAAATTCATAAAACCCATTGCTAATACTGACATTTGTGGCACCAAAAAAATTATGTTTTAAAAGAAGTTGGCTGACATTATTGCAAACAACGAACAAGATGGAAAGCTAGCAAAACTGACAAGTTTGACATTAATAATAATTACATTAATAAACATTTGCTTATACCAAAAGTTAATAAAAAATACAAATGTAAAAAAATACTAAATTACTTATATTACTATAATTAAATGGCTAAAAACATCCCTCATGCTTGAATTATTCAACAATAATTCAACAATAATTAAATTATTTAAATTTAACACTACGTTCACTCTACTAATATGATTTGCACCTTTAAAATGTAAAATTCCATCCAATATATTGAAATATGTATGAGGGGGTCATTAAAATGTACTGCATAGTAGAAATGCCCCATGTGTATATTCTTTTGCATGTATCGTGGCTTTATGCGTATATAATTATGTGTCCGTGAAAGTTTGTGTGTCCTATCTTGGGCACTGAAATGAGGATAGTATGTGATGCCAAGAGAGGATGTCAGTCTCTGACCTGGGAGGTTCTGGCCTCCTCTCTCCTCTCTGTCTTTCATCAGTCACTTCTCTCTTTCAACACTTTGATCTGTTGCTCTGTCAAACATCCCTCAGCCTTAAGATCTCATGCCTCCATGGAGCAATACCAAAGCGGCTTCAAAGTCAGATAGCGAGAGAGAGAGAACTATAATACTCAGTTTCTTTCATCACCTTCCCCTAGCTGAGTAACTGTAAAATGTATAGCATAATTCAGACAGCACAGCTAACTATAGCCACTGCGGGATTGTGTGATACCAATGTACAGCAGGTATCAAAAATACAATTTCGAAAATTTCACTAACTGATCCAGAAGGCAACATATTGGTGTTCAGACAGAGTGACACAAAACATATTATAAGTTTCATATGTTCATGTTTTTAATTTGACTTCATCAGCAGTGATTCTTTCTGTAATTTTTCTATAAATCAAATCCAGATGGGATGTATACACAAACATATGGTATAATATAATATAAATTTAAAAATTAAATATTTTATTTAGTTTTCTTTTCCTTAAAAAATTATACAAATTAGTGACTTTGACTTATTGAATCTGTTGACAGCCATAGTTTTATTCCATCAGAGGCTGTGGCATGCAGAGGCCGTGCAAATCTATAAAACAGCAACAGCGGATGACTTCCAAAACCTCAGAGACGTCAGGGGGAAATCAGAGGTAGCCCCTCAAAGGGTAAATGACACGCAGAATCGCCTGACTCATCAATTCAACTAAAACATGGTAGCCAAAGAGGGAATTTTTCAGGCTGAATAACATGTCTGCAATTGTCTTGTCACAACACACCACATTAAAGCAGAACGCTGCTGTCACAAAGAAAAGCTTCTTGTAAAGTTAAGACACTTGCGTCAGTGTGTGTAGAAGTGCGCATTTTTCAAGTTTCATTTATCGCAAAGGAGTTTCAGTAACGGTATCTAAACAGCGCTGTCAACGGTAAAGAAAAATGAGAGTGTCACTTCCTGTTCAGGGGGAACGGCTTCCGTCGTCGTCATTTCAGACATCCTTCTGAGTCAAGATGGAAAATGATACCAATTTAATTTCCCATTTGTGGTCACAAACGCATTAGTTTAGACATATATGAGAGTACGCCAAATCAAGGGGATTCCAACCAGACCTGAAAAAGCTTTCAAATCTGTGCAAAAGATGACACTTTGTTGTACCTGGTTTCAGTCGAAAATTTCAGTTTCGGTCCCCAAACATTTTTACGGTAGCACCTCGCAATGACTTGCAACATGAGTAAATTTTTCCATTTTTATTTAAAAATTCCAATTAATTAAAGTGTTATACACATAATAATAATAAAAAAAAGATAGTTTCCATCATGAATACTAATACTATTGCATGTGGTATTTTGGCATAAAAAAAGTGCACCTTATTCCCCGTTGTTCCAGTATTGCATAAAATGTGTCTTTAGTATTTAAACTAAAAGAACAGTTCACTTTTTAAAAAGTGTGTCTGTGTGTTTATGTGGCTTTCTACAGACAATGAAATCAAAGTGCTCCAGCATTATTTTGGACCCCATCCCACAGTGTGTTTGTTTTTTATTGGTCAACACGGCAAATTTGTGAAAAACTTGAACCGTTTGCAAAATCTGCGTGAGAAAATCCTTTACGCAAAATTCTGATCGCCTGAATTCATATTGAAATGACTGAACTCATCTGTGAAAATTTGCTGAACAGTGGTAAATGTGATCACACCTTAACATTGTATGATAAGGTTTGATTTGTTAATTTATCAAATTTATACTTAATTCATTAGGTATCATGAGCTAACAATGAACAAAAAAAAATAAAAATCCCAGAATTTATTAATGTTTTGTTAATTTATAAATATACAATTGTTCATTGTTAATTTATACATTTAAAAAAATCAGTGTACATATTAAATTAAATGTGAACTTTTGAAGTAAAAAGACTGAAATTGTATTTTCTTGTAAAATGTACTCCAACAATCTTCATTTAGCACAAATTTTTTGCAGTGTATATCTTGAAGTTAGAAACATGCCATATATAGTATAGTATATAAAAATTAACATAAACCTAAATTAAAAATGCTGTGAAGTTCATGATATCTACTGTAACGCATTAACAATTTGTGTTCTAAAGATGTCACAAAAGCAGTTTTATTTTGGACCCCATTGACTTTCATTATATGCAGTGAAACATTCTTCAAAATATCTTCTTTTGTTGTTCTGCAAAAGAAATACAAGTCATACGAGTTTGAAATGACGTGTGTGAGCAAATAACAGAACTTTCAATTTAGGGTGAACTATCTTTCTTTTTCACATTTAGAGCATATAGCCACACTGCAATAACAGTGAATAAAGATGCACTTTTACAATTAAATACCACGTGCAAAAATGCCACAACTGTTTATCAAACTCCCCCTCAGTGCAAGTCCTGTGACATAGTCATAGTGGTCACTGGCAGCTGTGCTGAGGTTGAGAACTGAAGCTGACACTCTCGTTCACACACAGCCTGGCAGAGTTACGTCTGTGGAGTTGTCTATCTGCACTGTAACAGCTGGGGCATCGGCATTTCAGAGGAAAAAACGCACAAACCTACTCGCTCTACTCAATCTCCCGGAAGGTTCAAACAGATTCCTTGCACTTCTTCATTCGCTCCCTCCATCTATTCTCTGATATAAAGAATTGGTAATCCAACACTCCCGGCGAGGCCGACCCCCCTAGAACCTCAAACACTTTCTCTCATTCTCTCACACACATACTCCAATTAGTAGTGGTTTAGCAGAGTCTGACCGGCAGACAGGGAGTCGCAAACAGAGAGTATCATGTAAACACTTTCCTTTCATTAAAGCAAACTAAAATGTGTGCCCGCCAGTCACAAACACCCTGACAAGTCAAGGACAAGAACGTTACTCTTACACGCACATGCAAGTCCATGTACATTCATGAATTAATACAGTGGGGGCCTAAAATCTGGAATTTAAAATCCTTGAACGTTTACATAAATATTCACATAAAGTGTAAAAGCTTGCTACAGGATTATATAAAAAAAAATATTTATAAATAAAAATATGCTATAGGCCTATTATTTTATTATTAGTATATAGCATTTTATTATTTTTATTTTTTTTACAATTTTAATAAATTTATAAAGCATTAAAGGTTTGTACTGTCATTTTCTGTTGGTCAATGAGGCAAATTCGTGAAAAACCTAAGCCTGTTGCGAAATCCGTGCAGGGAAATTTTTCGTCCTCATGCAAAATTCCCAAATGCATGGATTTCTATTGAAAAGAATGGATTTTGCCCAGTAAATGTGACTGCACTTACCACTGTACAATTAGGGATGCAGCGATTAACCGGTTTTACTATTAACCGCGCTTTAAAACGTCACGGTTAATTAATCGTAAAGGCTCTGCTACACCGAGTGTTTCTGTTGCACGGAACGGAACTGCTACAACTTGCGCAAAATGAAAACAAAGTTACACTAGTGGTGCACCAGCTTAAAATGCCATGCTTATCAGAGACACGGAGGCTACTACACACACTAGATTAACTATGACAGAGGAACCAAACAGTGATCCTTTATTTCCACCAGAGAATGTCTGAAGTCGATAGTGTGGGACCATTTTGGGTACACCAAGAATGACCAGGGCATCATTTAAATATTGCCGTAAAAATGGCTGTTAAAGAGTATCTCGCTGTGCAATAAACGATTTTAATGCACGACGTGAAGGCAAGGACCACCTGACGCGAAGTTCGTTATCTCTAGCATTCTGCCCGCTTCAGACAGAGATGAAATAGTGCGGTGAGAGAGAGAGCAAGAGCGCGCGCGCGCGCGCGAGAGAGAGAGAGGTGACAGTTGCGTGCGTGAATTAGCCTACCTGCATTTGCACGCCACTGCAAACAATGTAGATCTGAGTTCAGTTATTTAAACAGTCATTTTACCCCCTCTTTGCTGATTAATATAATGTAGCGATCCAGTATCTAATTATTTTATTAATGAAAGTCGCTGGGCAGCGTTGACAACAAGTTTCTGTCCTCCTAAATGTTTGTGTGGGCTGCTCGATCTCAATCTCACAAACCAAAATAATAGACATGATTTTCTCAGGCCATATGTAAAATCAGATGAATAAAGATTATTAAAATAAATAAGTATGGATGACAGTTGATTACAATAATAGTTTAGTTTATTCCCCTCATTAGTAACAGTGTCCTCTGTGGGATAAATAAAGTTAATATTAGTCTTATATTAATAATACTTAATTAGCATTGTGATTTATCATCCCTGTTACAGTATTATTCATAAGTCACTTTTTTTTTCACCATCTTTCCAAGTTCTGTACCTCAGGTCCAAAAGAAATGTAGAAAGAATATACAAAATGAACACCAAATACATTTGTGATCAATTTCCATTTGTTATTTTCAAAAGAGAAATACTGACATGGATGTTTACAGAGCAGAGGTCACATTTTTTAATTGCAATAGGAGAGATGGACTTTTTTTTCTTTAGAATTATTATTTTGTGCTGTATTATTGGTTACTGTGTTATTTCTGTTTCAAAAGGCAGAAATAAATAACACTTTAATATCTAAAGAGTGTTTATGTGATTTTATGTTGTGAAATTAATAAATGCATAATAATCGTAATAATCGTGAAACCGTGATTATTCCTCAGACTATAATCGTACCAACAAAATCTATAATCGTTGCATCCCTATGTACAATAAGGTTCAATTTGTTAATAATTTAATCAATTTAAACTTAATTTATTAGGCATTATATACTAACAATAAACAAAAAATTATAGCATTTATTAATTTAATGTTAATTCATAAATATACCATTGCTCACTATTAATTTATACATTAAAAAAGATTTGATGCAGAAACAATTTTCACTCAGAAATGGCCAGTATTGCCACAATTACTTACAAAGAAATAGCAAGTAACATTAATTGAATTAAACATGAATTTTTGAAGTACAAAGACCAAAATGTATAAATATTTACAACTTTATACAAAAAAAAATTTTTTTAGAGTGCACAGCTTGAATTGTGAAACGTACCTTAGTATATATAAAAATGAACATTAACCTAGAACAATAAAGTAAGTAATTGAACTTTATCATAAAGTGTTTCCTAAAGATGTCCTAAAATCAAATAAAAGCAGAGTTTCACACTCAGGGTTATGTGAACACAAACAGCTGGTAAATTAGGCTCCATGGCTCAGATAGTTCAGGTGGCCTCTATTAAATTTCCACTAAACAAAAATGCGAAGAGTTCCAGATGGCAGAACGAGGATGACCTGTAACAGCGGTTTGAGATACAGTAATGCACGAGGGGTTTATCAGGGAGTCACTGTTTAATCAGCGAGGAGCCGTGTCTGGTTATCACCCGCACTCTTCAGGAGGTTCCGTAAGGTCATGAGGAGTACGTGCACACGCTATTGATCGACTGATGTTAACCATCACATGTAGTTTACTATGGATGCAATGCACAGCTATGCGTATCATAGAAGACATTGTCTGCCGCTAATATTTATTAGATAGAACACAGAGTTACAATATTTTAGTAGACCATTCTCAAAGGATACAACCATATGAGGCCCAATTAAGCAACAGACCGATGAAGGGTTGCAAAAGAAAGTCCAAAAATAACATGTAATTCTGCTTGTCCAAGCAAATTACTGTAGATGATTTCTCTGGTTCTCACAGTTATTGCAATTTCTAATCCTCATTTTATTTACTCGCCAAACACAAATAGTTCTCATATTTCCACTTGGTGAGTGTTCATTTTGGGCTCTGATTGAAAATGTACTACTTGGTGGATGTGCAGTTTTCTGCATGGCCTGTCCCGCTGCGGTTTCAGGGGCGGTCAGAGTATCTCACGTGGAGCGGAGCGGTGAGCGTGTTGTGAACAGTCAGCACTATCAGCTGTATTCTGCCCGGCTGCCCCACACATTGATCTGACAGATTGATTACCATAGAGCTGCAATGCTTCTGACTTTCATCTGTGACCTCCCTCTGCACGCATCTCTTTCACTCCATAAAATTCACATGTATATATATATATATATATATATATATATATATATGTATATATGTATATATGTATATATGTATATATATATATATATATATATATATATATATATATATATATATATATATATATATATATATATATAAATATTATGAATTTATACATTATTTGATTTAATCGCATGCCGTCTTATTTTTTTTCTGTGCGTCTTTTGCTCAGCTACAGTGACTCCAATATTTCTGTCTTGCCTTTGTCTTTCTCAACTCTCATTATCATTTCATTCATTTGATGGAACTATGGAAAACTACAGAAATATACCATGGTAATAAATAATTGCTATATTCATGTACAGTTCTTGTACAAGTTTGCAAACCCTTTGCACAATGTGCAAAATTTTGTTTCAAAAATTGTTAAAACTTAATGAAGCTATTTTTTACAATACTGGGTAGTAACTGATTACATGTAATCTGGATTACGCAATCAGATTCCAAAAATTCAATACTAGTAATTAGATTATATTACATTTTAAAGCACTCGTAATCAGACTACAGTTACTTTTTTTACTTATTACATTATTAAATATTATTTACAGAATAGCAATACATTATTCATAATTTATTGATTCTCCCTAATTCTTCTTTTTCATTAAACTCACAAACCCGCTGCAGTTCTTTCAAAAAACCCATTTTGGGAAACCTTGACAATGTAATGCTTCATGCACATCATGTTGTTAATAATAATGAATGGAATACATTTTCTTTCTCTTTGTATTTTTATAGCAATATGGTATAAGATTATCCTATTTAAATCAATGTGATAAATGTGTACATTCAAAAAAGTAGTCTGATAATATTACCTAAAATGAGTAATGTAATGGATTACGTTATTATTACTATTATTTTATTATTATTATTTTTGTAATGTAATGAGTAATCTTCTGTTCACAATTTTTTTTTTACAAAAAACATTGCCATAACCATACAAATAAATGTAAAGCATTTTTTTTTTTTTTTAGTTTAAGAATGTATATCTCTTTAAAAAATTGCTAGCCATTTTACAGATTATGCAGGGGGTATTTTAAAAAAGGTACCACACTACTGACATATTTTGTACCTTTTTATCTGAGAGTGAAGGATATGTAAACTAATGACTGTACACAACTGTACCATGAACTGTATATGGTACGGTGTAAAGAACACCATGGCATTATCAGCATGATTAATGAATGGTATATTGCTTTTAATATGAGCTACAATGACATCAAATAGGAGCGTCATGCATCAGAGCAAGCGTTTAGCTTTGCAAAGATAACAGTTATAAAAGCTGATATGATAGAACTCATAGCGGAATCAAAGCTCCATTATGTTACGGAATATTGACATATTCCAACTCCAAGGATTTCTCCCTTCAGACAGAGAGGCTGCATGTCAGACTCTTTTCGGAAGAGTGCTCTCTCATAGGAAACTGCTCAGAAAGCAGTCAGAGGATTGAGATAGCACTTATTTACTGTAAATAGCAGGTCTTTCACCGAAACACCTATAGAAACAGTAAAGTGTGAAAAGAAAGTTCTGTGGGGTTGGAACACTTTGATGTTTCTTCATGAGACCCGCAAGCTTCAGCCACAAGGGAGCAGGTCTTGTTTTGTGTCAGGAAATCGCACGTTTGACTGTCACTCCTAATGTATAACGATATCTTTGCTTTACGTAGCGATCCAAAACTCTGAAAGCACTAGTGGAAATGCTCAACACTCAGATTTAATTTTCAAAATAAACGTTTTCAGGAAAAATATGCAAAAAAATATGAATGTTTTATCATTTGGTTTGTACATCTTCTGCTTTATTGACAGCAACACAAGAACTCCACAAAATTAAAAACCTTTTGATAATGTTCTTCAGCATGACTATCTGCCCATCTGCACAAAAAATATTCCTTATTCATTTTGCAATTTTTTTTAAATAGTCTGTTTTTTGTTTTGTCTGACCTATGGACTAACTGTATATTTGACATTAACAGTATTGTTATAAGTAACTTACAACAGTAATTATTACTGACATATCTGCAAAGCACAACAAAAAGTTATTTTCTTAAATAAAACTGTTATAATCCAGCATGTGCTGCTTTGCTTAATAGGTGCTGGCCCTTTAAGAAGATAAGCACGCCTAACACCTCCCCCTGTTGGAGGCTGACAGCGCTGTGAACTTGACCTGATCTGACCCTCTTTCTCCCACCCCTTCCAAATTTCCGTTGCCAGAGCACTGGAGCACATTCCAGCTCCTCTGTGTTTACTGAACATGTGTGTGTGTGTGCGCGTCCATGTGCACACGTGTGTGTTTGCTGCATCTTTCTGCTCGGCTGACTTGCAGCGCATTCTCACACGTGAAACAAATGGAAAGAGAGTCGATGTGTTTTTGCGCCTCCTAAAACGGCGGGACACTGAGGCCCAGAGAACGAGCCTCGGCCACAGACGCCTCCAGTGCCACCAAACCAGCCATGTGCTTTGGTTCGGTCAAACCACCATCCCGTTTGTTTTGACAAGCATAATATTTATTGTCCCAGCAAATGCTTCAGAGACTGCGAGTTACAAAAAAAGATCAGAAGAGGACTGGGGCACGAGCCAGGTCATGTGACCCCCGCTGGAAACCGATATGGCCCGAAACGGAGAGCTAGATAAATCGTATATCTCTAATGAGGCTCGTAGCCTAATCTTTCAGAAATGTAATTAATTTGATCATCTTTCGAGGGAGCCGTTTCACCCCAAGAGACTTGCGGTTGAAGCGTTTGCAAAGTGAATAGCCTGTTGAATGAGAGAAGGAGGGCAGTAAGAGTAATGGCAACTGTTTCTCGATCTGGCCTCCATGCGGGACCCCCGCCCCACCCCACTCTACGCTCCATTAGCAAAGATACCGAAACAGAGCTGAAAGTTTCAGCGCACACACACACACACACTAACACACAGCTGCCGCTGCAGAAACACAGCCAGTCCTGTTCAAATTCATTGAGATGAAGGGAATTTGAGCATGCCTTGCAAGTGAAAGATGGCCTTGTGCCTTTAAGGGGAAATGCTGACTGTATGCCTCTTTCAGCTCGCCTTTCTCTCAGCCACTCCCCCTTTTCCTTTCCTTGCACTCCTTCTCTTCCTCTCTCTGCAGTGCTGCTGTTAGTAGGAGTAAAGGCGAATGGACAGTTCCTTATCGGACTGTTTACAGCAAGGAGTTTGTAGGCTATTAGGCAGGTCAGGTGACATGCGGGCTGCCTGTCTGACCCAGACAACTGAGGGTGAAGGTCGCCTGAGGGGGCGGAGAGACAAAAGGGGCGGAAATAAGAAATAACGATAGAGTAAGGGAGCAAAAGACAGAGAGAAATAGGCAGGCTGCAGCTGTGGACTAAAATAATTTTCGAATGCTTGGCCAGCATCTACAGCACTTATGCTGATGTGATATTGTTTTTGTACAACAGACGAATAAACATAAAAGTTGGTGAATAAAAGATTAATTAAGCCAAAGAAGTACATTTTGTGTGGAATAGGTCCATTTCCTCCTTCCAGGTCAGTGGTGGGAGAAACATTTCACATACACTAATGTTCAAAAGTCATAATACAGTAGATTTTTTTTAAAAGAAATTAACACTTTTATTCAGCAGGGATGCATTAAATTGTTCAAAAGTGATAATAGGGACATTTAATAGTTTCAAAAGATTGATATTTCTAATAAATGCATCAAAGAATCATGAAAAAAAAAATGTATGAAGGCCACACAATTGTCTTCAAGATTGATGATAACAAGAAATGTTTCATATTAAATCAGCATATTATGATTTCTCAAGGATCATGTGACATTGGCTGCTGAAAATTCAGCTTTGCATCAGGAATAAATTACATTTCAAAATCTATTAAAATAGAAAACATTTATTTTAAATTGTAATAATATTTCATAATATCTATTTTTTACTGGATTTTTGATCGATAAATGCAGCCTTGGTGAACATGAGAAACTTATTTTAGAAACATTTAAAAAATCTTAAATGTTTAGACCACAAACTTTTGAGCAGTAGTTTACTCTGGTCTGGAACGCTGCAAACACAGGTGGAGTGACAAACTGTAAAAAGTTCCAGACTGTTTATCAACACTGCTTGACCAATCAGATTTGAGGACTGAACTAACTGCTGTTTGCAGAGTTTCCATTTACATGTCTGATTGGTGCATACATTTAAGGTGCACATTAGACTCTTCTGTAGCTATATGAAGAGATGTAGAGTGCAGAAGAAAAGAGAATAAACAATTCCTACAACACCGAGATTGGGATTTAACTGAATAAAAGGTTTGGAGCACATATTGTAGTACAGAGAGATGCTATCGCGATATTCACACATACACAGCACACTGAGTCACCCTAACTGCTGCTGTTCTGAACAAACACACACACACACACACACACACATACACTTCTTCATCCTGCCACATTGACCACTCAACTGAACTTATATGCAATGCACATCCTTAATATAAACACACCATGCTGTCACCGAGACTGAGCATCTTAAACTTCTACAGAGTCATATCTGAATTACTGTGAACAAGTAAACGGTATTACAAAGTTATATTTACATCTTCTGTAGCTTGTTGTTAATTACCACAGAAAATAATGTTGACTCATACTTTGGTTTTTAAAAACGAACGGAAAATGCACTTAGAGTAATACTTATACACCGGAAGCTCAGTGAGAGCTTGTAATTAAGTTTAAGAGAATCACAGTAAAAATGTTTGTTGTTTAAGTTACTAAATTGTCTGAATCATAATTCCGAGGTCTGACAACTTTTCTACGTGGATGAACTTAAAGTTACGGTTTATCGGCCGCAATGTTGAGTCCTGTGGGTGGAGTTTGCTTTACGGACAATTACATCACATTCTTTCCATGTTGCTTACTGATTACCTCACGCTAGAAAATGTGTGTTTTAAAATGTTTATTCAGGCTTATGCGTATACAGTTAATTAATTTGTTTGTTTTTACAAACTAAAGGATGAGTCAAAATTGTGTTTACTTGTAGCCTAAATTTAAATGTATAATTTATTCCTGTTATCGCAAAGCTGAATTTACATTACTCCAGTCTTCTTCAGTGTCACATGATTCTTCAGAAATCATTCTAAAATGCTGATTCTGTGCTGAAGAAATATTTCTTCTTATTATGAATCATGAAAACAGCTGTGTTGCTCAATATTTTTGTGAAAACCAAGATACAGTTTTTTTTTTCAGGATACTTTGGTGAATATAAAGTTCAAAAGAACAGCATTTATTTGAAATATAATTTTTTGTAACATTATAGATGTACATTATATACTGTCACTACAATCAATTTAATCCCTCCTTGTGAAATAAAAAAGTAAAGTTAATTACAGAGATGCAAACAGGTAAGGGGGAAAAAAGGTGAGAGCATTGCGTGGATCAGGGGCATGCTCCACATGGAATTTATTTTAAAGATTTTTGCTTTACATGCTCATTTGTAGTTACTTTAAGGTATTTTTTTATTTTTTTTTTAAATATTAAACTTGTTGCAACATTTTATATATATAAAAAAGATTTAATATATTTGGTAAAAATCCCATGTTATAAAAGATTAAATGCTATGCAGAATATTTAAGATAATATTGGCTAATTAGACAGCAATGCTGACCTAAAATGCAAAATGTTTGCCCTCTCTCTTCAATGTTCCCACATCTCAGACCTCAAATACATAAAATATTATTACCCTTTTTAGACACAGTTTTTGAAGTAAAGAGTAAATAAAATACTATACTATACAAAACTTATTGAAACAACCAGGGGATAGTTGCATAAACTTAGCCACCATGTTAAGACTATGTCTAAAGAACTAGTTTGACCAACTAGCAGTTGCCAAGGCAATGGGTATTCAGTCTTACTTTTCCAATACAAAGACCAATCTACCTTTTCATAATAGTTATTACCAGTTTTGAAGAAAAAAATTAGATGACTAACTTTTTAAGACTAAAGTCTAAACAGTTTATGCAACCTCTATTTTGATCTCAAAAAAGTGAGTTGTCACTGAAAGGTGAGGAGTTTGCATCTATGTAATTAATTAATTTGTGTTCTTCAAATACCTGCAAAATGATTATGGTGTCAACTTTTATCAGAAACTAAAGCATAATGTCAAGTTCACAAATGACGACTGCAGGGTTAAATTGTACATCAGCCCGAATGTCTCCTAACAGCCTTCATAGCTCCATTTATACAGCAAACATCCAGTCAATTGAAACATCTACCAGCCTGTCAGAGCAGACCCACTTATTTTAAATGATTCACAGTGTTGGCTCCGCTTATGTCTTAAACTCTTTCTTCCTGTCTCTCTGGTTAAAACCAACTACACGTCTGTGATTCTGACAGCACGGCTCTGGTTTGAAAATGTTGACTAGTGCGGTGCCTCACGCTGCATTCTGAGGCCTGCAAGCAAAAGCTGCACACAAAATTTGACGCCCCTGGTATCAACAGCACAGGATGATGAGTCAACAGCTTTCTCAGAAGAATGAGCCAGAGCATCTTTCTGTGATATACGCCACACGCCAAACTGCCTCTCCACAAGCCTAGGCTTCTCTGTACCTTTGCACAACACGACTTCCCAGTACTGCCATTACGGTTCAGCAACAGTGTAGTTCCGAGAATCATCCACTCCCTCCATACTGAACGGGCAAGGATGCTTTCACATGTTAGCAGTCGTGCAAACTCACCTCTCTCCTGCACAAAGTAGGCGAGGTAGAGGTCCAGCTCTTTGACGGACACGCTGATGTGATGAGGCTGGACGCAGAGGATGGGATTGGAGCACTGGCCGCCTTTGACCAGCCGCTCCCCATCTGTGCTCTCCAGCGGGATGCCCTTGAACAGAATCACCATCACCAGGTCCAGACGCCAGACTTTATCCGCCTGCCGCAGACAATCGATGCGCCTCATCTTCCCCTTCTGGTCCGGGTTTGAGAGGACGCAACTTGGAGGCTTCTTCCCCGTGATGGACAGCACAAAGTCCTCCCGACACTCAGGCCGGATGTCTTTGCGGAGCTTGGCGAGGAGGCGCGACGCCCACTTCTGTTTGACCTCGGACTTCTCGCCTAAGAGCTCATCCTTGACGGCGCGTTCTTCGTCCTTGGTCATCCGCTTCTCGTGCTTTTTGAAATACTTGCGCTTACGGGCCTGCAGGTTGAACCAGGTGTAGGCGAAGGCACGCACGTGCGGCAGCAGCGCCTCGATGAACGGATGGAATTCATCCTGGGAAAGAGAGAAAAAAAAAAGTTATTCATGTGTTTACTCAATCTATTTCTGACAACAAAAGCCACGTCTGCAGTTCAATTCGAGTACAAAGGGGAAATGAATCATCCTGGCTCTTTTCTCTATTGACGCATTTATTGAAAAGCGTTTTTTCCCCATTCGTTGTTGTTTACCAAAAGAGAAAACGTAAATTCCAGATAAATTTTTTTCTAAAAAAAAAAAAAAAAAACTCTTGATGATATTTAACAGATTTCACAGTTAATTGTGTACAGGGTTTTCTATTGCACCCACAATCCTCCATTGTTTCCATCTTTCACCGAAGCCCCATGTGCAGTCATCATTTATCCAATTATGTTTTGTTGACTATTTTCACTTTCAGTGGTAAGTTTTCAACAACAACAACACACACAGATGTACCTCCCAGGCACGTTGCGAACCGCAGTCCCTTAACCGTTTAGTGCGGCATTCATTTGGTCTGACTAATTACTTCCATATTTGACCATTTCTAAAAGCCTAAACTAGCACCAGACCGTGCTATAAATGTTACTAAAACCCCAACCGAACATTAAACATGCGCATCTATCAATTATCATTAACAAGACTCGAAGCTCTGCACACACTGCCATGGCCATTTGTGCGTGTGTGTGCGCATAAAACAGTCATAATGAGAGCGCTGCTTTACAGTTCTGCGATAATCATCAGCCAAAAAAATCCCCACATGCGAATGAACTTATGTTCAATAGAAGGGTTTTGCGCTTATGGCAAAGTAATGAAACTCAGGCTCAAGCTGAATGATGTCAGCTGTGGCATCAATATAGCATGACATCGTTACCAGCGTGTCACTTTTGCTTAGGCATAATGCAACCGCAGAGAGAGAGAGAAAGAGAGAGAAATGGCCAAAGGCTGCTTGGCCACAGTAATTCAAACAGAGAGAAATAAGGAAAAAAAGAAAGAGAAAACACAGCGCTCCCCGGTCTGGTTGTGCTGTAAGCAGTGAGCAGGTTTTAAGGGAACATAATGAGACGTGACTTCGGCACGCTGTGGATCTCATGCGATAAGCCAATTCTGCAGCTCACGGCAGTGAAAGCTCTTACTCACAGCTGCTCCACAGAAACCATCTCCTGAAACACCAGAAACTTTACTGTCTTAAAACAAAGACCTAAAACAAGCCTCTCTAGACTGCTTAACACCTTCCTCAAAACACTACCCTCAAGACCTCAACTGATGGGTTGAGAGCCAAAATTGAGTCTTAGGTGAAAAACAATGCAGAATGCAAACAATAAATGCAACTAATCGTGCAGTTTTGAAAGAAATGTAAAATACATAGTATTTTGGCCACAAATCCATCTGAACAACTACTACTACATCATTTACTTTGCCAGTGCATTGGTGTTGAAGAAAAGAACAGAAATCAACAAGAGGAAGAAAAAAATTGTCCCAAACATACTTGAATCATATAACAAATTATGTTTTGAACAGAATTTGGTTGCTTTAGTGCAATAGTTTGATAGCACAGCTTTTTTTTAGCATTAAAGTGCAGACACCATATTTGTGTATGCACGTTTTCTGACATGGGAAACAAAAACTGACTGACTGCCCTGTCCTTGTGCTTAGGGCTGTGCGATATGATGATATATATCGGATGGACGAAATAAAAATTCTATCGTTTCATATTATGTTCTATCGTTTATTTCGTGGTGTCGCAAAATACATTGTTTATGGTACTTTTTTATCATTTGGATGACTGCGATCTTTACACGCCACCACGGGGCGTGAAGGGGAGACAGAAGCAGGTGGAGAACGACCAGAACTAAACGAGGGACTACATCTGTAGCATGGGTACGCGTTTTTAAGCACTGCAGTTTTAAAACAACCGATTTTAAGCTGTTGAAACACAAACAACAGAGCTATGTGTGCGCCGTCTCTGTTTCTGTGTGAGAGGACTGCGTTTTTTTTTTTTTTGCCGCTTTATTGGCTTTGAACGATTACATAAACACACTTATGCGTCAGAATCCCCATCTTTGCAAGTATCCTCATAAACACAGCGATTTAGGTCTTAAGAAAGAAAACAGCGTATTGGATCCGGACTTCGGTCTTAAAGGGGAAGCGGTCCAATATTCGTTCTGTCTGCCATTCATATTAATCATAGCACATTGCTAGAAAATCTCTCACTGCTCTTGACTAAATCACTTTTGTAACTTTAATAAGAAGAAATTAAAAAAATAATAATAATGATATATATTATATATAGAATCTATACATAATACACATGTTAATTATATATATCATAGATAGATAGATACAGCACTATCTATCTATGATAGATATAATTAACACGTGTATTATGTATATATTCTATACATATATATAAATATTATTTAAAAAAAAAAAAATTATAATGATATATGTATATAATCTATACATAATACACGTGTTAATTATATCTATCATAGATAGGTAGATATAATTAACACAGTGAAGACTAATTAATTTACACAATGCATGTAGCTTTTCTTATTTATTGTAGTTTTTTGTCCTATTGCTTGCAATTAGTTTCTTATTCTTATTTTATCACTGACTGTTTATTTATCTTCAGTGAGCTTGAGTTTTTTTTGTGTCTCTCTTTTTAGGCTTGTATTAGTTTGATATTGACATTGGTGACAAGGATTATGAAAATTCTATAGTATCAAAGATTTTAATATCATAAAAACCTTTTTAAAAGAAAAACATTACTATATCATGATATATATCGTTATCGTGATATAAAATTAGTCATATCGTGATATAAGATTTTGGTCATATCGCCCACCCCTACTTGCTGCTTCAGAGTTTTATTGAAAAGATTATAAAACCTCCTCCAAGAGTGTTCTCGGTGAAATGTCCTGAAAAAGAAAACCAGATTTAACATATTTTTTGAACCCAATAGCAACAGCAGAGCATAATATGTTTTTATTTCCAGCTATTTAAACATTTGCACCAGGAGAAGCTGAATGAGAGGTTGAGAGACTCACTGTACACACTCACATCTGTAATCAGTCGACTCCGACGGAACTGATACAGTTGCTGAGTAAACTTTCCAAAGATTTACAGAAAAAAATTAAAAGATTACAAAAAATGGAAAACCGAGGCTGACAAAAAACAGAAAACCAAGCTGCACAAACAGACACAAGATATGATGTCCAAAAAAACTGCTAAACCCTCATCAGGTTCAACTGCATGTGTTTAGAAAAACGGTAAGGTCGTTTTATTTAGCTATGTTAATGTCCAAAATAGCTTGCCCCAAAATAGTTTCCCAAACTAAATTTGGGTTCATTGAACAAATATTCCAGCGGACATTCTGGCTTGAGAACTTAGAAGAGTCTGGACACAATTTTCACCCACTGACAGCACAAATTTCCAGGAAGGAAACGCCAGGAGGAAATAGTGATTTCAGGAATAGAGGGGGATTTGAGACGGGCCTGTTTCCCTGCAGACGTGTGTGGATGTATTTTCTTCTCTTTAGAGCTCCTTTCATTGCTCTAGCTTCAGCACTAGCAAATACACAAACCACTCGGGCAAAAATAAACATTTGTTGTGCATTTTCTCCTTTCCGCGGCCTTGGAAAAAGCTCAGAGGCAGGTCAAATGAGACACACAAAACTGGGCAACCGTGTAATTTCTACATCACTACCAAACAGACCTGCAACAGAACAAAGTTTTTAAACTGGTTTCCTGAACATGGTCAAAATCATATATCACAGTATGAGTTGGTAGAATCATGCATGAGTCATGGATATGGAGAACTCAGCAATGAAATTCAATGCAATGCAATGAAATGAAAATGAAAAGTAAAATAAAAAAATGTAAATAAATAAATAAATAGTGCACCAAAACTGCAAAAATGTAAGACACACACCAAAAGACATTTAGTGCAGGATCAGTACAAACATCTTTGTATTGTGTAACATAAATTAGACAATTAAAAAAAAAAATTTTTTAAACTAAATTCTGACTGAAAACTAAATTCTTTTTAAGTTTTAAATATAAACAATTTAAATAATAATTTTCAAATAACAAGCCACAACACACAGCAACCTCTTAATAACAAGTTGTTCCTTGACTTTTTTGGGACACCTAGTCATTTTGTAAATTCAAATGTTCCTGCCTATAAATCTACTGCAATATAAACACTAGAACAAAAATTCTCCTGGCTGACACACATTGCAGAATATATACACCGTCATACCTCCAAGCCCTGTATGACAATGAACGGAAAAGGAAAACTTGAACCTGTATCACCAACATAAGCACCCCAACTCAACGTGTCAGATGGCGCTAGGCCACAACTCCAAATAAGCAACATATATTTTTAAACCCAGTTCATTACTGTTACAGTATTTACAACACCAACATGAAGACGATCAGTGGAGAACTGAGAAGCATATTGCATTTCTCTCTTTTTTATCTTTCTCTCTCTCTCTTGCCTACTCGGTCTTTTTCCATATTAGGCCTGGACGAGCTCCAACGGAATGCTCTGTTTTTACTACAATCAGTCTGAGAAGAGCGCTTTGACTGCATTTCGTGTGCACATTAAGGATGAGAATGTTATTGATAAACATGGCTGATGAATGGCTTCATTATGGCAGATGAACTGAGCATCTTTGATCTGACAGAGGCCGATGGCAGGGCGGCTGTGATAGCATGAGGGAAAACGGTGACCACTGGAGTGTCCTGAAAAAGCCAGGCCTACCAGCTCTCTGTCAGCCACACACACACACACACACAGCTGTATTTATGCAGTAATTGAATCATTTTGTTATTGCGGAGCTCAGGGAAATGTGTTTTTATTCCTGTCCGTTGCTCGGATACCATTTTTATTATGTCTTAAACAGAGAATGTGACTTTTTTTTTTCGTTTGCGCAAATCTTTTTCCAAGTAGAGACCGAGAGAGAGAGAGAGAAAGAGAGCGGGAATGAAGAAGGGAGGGAGCAGTCCAAAAGATGACAAAATAGGGGTGTTGCGGTCACACACACCCACACAAAGTGTTGCTATGGTCACCCCGCGTGTCACAAGCATGTGTCCCGGGGCTGAGCTTTTCCCAGACAGTTTTCCCAAAATTACGCGGTCGGGAAAATTGAAGATTTATTCTGATGCTGAAGAATTAGAAGATTTTCCAAGACTCATCATTAGCAATAAAAATAGCTGCCGGCTTTTAAAACTACTATTTTATTAAACCATATGGAGCGATCAATTAAATAACACCGCTGTTTTCATACTTTGCTATGATTCACCTTTCACCTTGTGTAGATCGCAGTGTGCCAAGGGAAAGAAAATGCCAGTGAGCCTTGAATTTTTGCAACACTGCAATTTACCCAGAATGCCCTCTGAGCATTAACAGCAGACCCCCCCACCCCCACCCTTCCTGCACTGTTGCACTGCTGTTGCCAAAAGCACTTTCTTTCTCCTTCTACTGACTGGCTGAGAAGTGGATCGTCTAGGATCTGGGTAATGGATTCAACTTCGACATTCTTTCAGAGCCAACGTACCAAAACAGGGAAGAGTAGGCATGCTTCTGTTTGGGACACAATCAGAATCAGACACTCTGGGTATTGTATTGTCCTGCTTTCTGTCTATACTTTACTATAGAAGTTTTATACTTTGCTATAGAAGTTTTATTTACAGCAATAAAATATACACTAGAACACCACCAAGCAAATATAGTTTTAAAACTATGGACCTGAATAAAGTATCATTTAAAATGTAAGTGGACACCATTTATTTTAAAGAACAGTTCACAAAAAAGGTCATAACTTTCATCATAAGGTAATAATTTACCCTCATATCATTCAAACCTTCCATTACTTTTTTTCTAAGGAACACATTAGGAGATGTTTAGCAGAATGTCCAAGCTGCTCTTCTGATGAAAATGTTTTCAAATAATGGCTGACAAGCAAGATTTCCATTGAAATTTACTTAAATTTGACTGTGATTGTTGTACTCCAAAGAAAAGGTTTCAAACAACATGACAACATGATTTTTATTTATTTATTGCCATTTTAAATTGCATAAGCAGCATCACACATATGCAATGTGGTACTCTCGTAAACGCGCGTCAAAGGCAAGAAGAAATCATTGAATAAAGTCGTTATTTTGTTTTCTTTGCGCAAAAAAAGTATTCTTGTAGCTTTATAAAATTACAGTTGAACCACTGATGTCACAAGGACTATTTTAATGATGTTCTTACTATGTTTCTGGGCCTTGAACGTGGTAGTTGTGCTGCCGTCTATGCAGGGTCAGAAAGCTCTCAGATTTCATCAAAATATCTTAATTTGTATTCCGAAGATGAAAAAAGGTGTGACTAATTAATGACAGAATTTTCATTTTTGGGCGAACTATCCCTTTAATAAAGATCAAATTAATTGTATGCATAATGATAAAAAATATAAAATGCTTCACATAAAAAAAAAAAAAAAATTCAAATAGTTTCCCACTACCACTGCTTGACATTTCATGTCCACTGCCCAAATGTATTTTTTTAGGACTGTATTAGTCCACAGTCAACATAGAGCTGGAAAACAAATAGCTAAAATATAAACAAAGCACCATGTGCTTTAAAGAATTTGCAATTTAACCAAGACAACAAGTTACATCTAGTTCTTTGTGTCTTCCTTTCTAAACAGTATTGGATGCATCTGAGAGCTTATCAAAGACAGAACACTGCAGTAGGTTATTCCTCTGTGCCCAGCGGGCTGATGGGAGATGAGGTTCTGAATGCTGAGTGGATCAAAGTGGATGTTCTGTGACTCACACTGCATCTTTCTTTTCCTCCCTCACTCTCTTTTCTGCACAAGCGCTGAGTCAGCCCTCAGCCATGCAGCATCATAATGGAGGGAGGGGGATGCTGGGTAACCAACCTCTCTCAAGAGGAAAGGTAGTGTGGACAATGTGCTGCAGTGGTATTTGGGTTACGCTGTTTGTTCTTTCTTTTTATTTCTAGTAAGGCTGTTAATTTAGAGCAATTAATTACAAATCTTTCCTTACACATACAGAAAAAATGTCATCTAAAATCCTGTTGTTAAAAATAATAAAATAAAATCTAAAATAAAAGTTAATCTAAAATCTCCTTGTCAAAAATAATAAAATATAAATAATTAAAATCTTGTTGTCAAAGTAATATAATAAAATCAACCCCATCTACCTAAATACTTCCATTTAATTGCATTTATGAAGAGCTCAACTACTGAAAACAAAAGATCTTTTGATAACATAAAAAGATGGTGGGAAATTTCATTTAATAAGCACAAAGGACAAAGAGGAAAAACAAGAATGTATCTCTTCATACTCTAAAACATACTCTAAAAGATGCATGTGACTTCCTATCATTGAATGAAGTCACAGGGGTCATGTTCCCATGACAGCTAAAAGCACCTGTTCCATTAGCATTTGAAATGCCATGAACCTCTCGTTGATGATACAAGGAGAGGGTTTGTTTCCTTTAGGGTTTGAAACAAAGACGGAAGAGGATAATTATGCAGGATTCAATCTATGCAACAATTAGTGTCTCACCACCACTAGATCTTCATGTCTTTGTGATTCCCATGTGTTCTGCTAGGACTAAGGGGAGTGGGGGGAAGGAAGAATGCGAGTCTTCAATCAAAAACATTGTTTAACACATGGGAAAATGTCATCTCTAATAGTAAAAGTACCTTGTGATGTCTTTTCTATCCAGTAAGCAACCTGACTAACTTCAAACAACCTCCATTGCCCTGATTTAAGCAGAGATTGGGGCTCACGAAACAAGAAAGTATAACTGTGCGTGCAAAGAATTCAGTTGTATTTTCCACTCAGCAGTTGCTTGGTTCATTTGCAGAATGGGTTGCCAGTTGTGAAAATGTCCCCAAGTTTCCTGCTTTCTAAATGACTGAGGACAAAGAAAATGAACAAAGAAATGAAGCTCTGGGAGGTGTCAGACACCTTGCACCTTACCCACGCAAACACAAACTACAAACTGCGCAAAAGGTCAACTATTTTCTCTGAAATTAGAGAGAAATCTCTCTGTAGTTTTCCTTTTTTGGCCTCATTTATAATACATGAGCAGAATTAATTTCTATGTAGGCTAAATCATTCATAAAACCATTCTTATGTAAATTGCTCCAGTTGATTTATGTAAGAAAGATTTTACAAATTATTTACACAGTTCATGCATGAGGCCAAATGTAGTTTCCACCTCTTTTTCTCCAATTCAGTTAAAATAAAATCAAAACTGACCCTGTGTACCTTCTCAGTGCACATTCTTATCACATGAACAACTCATCTGTGCATGTTATTAAAAAAAATCAAAATGTAATGACTTGCTCTTTCTGCAAACTGACTTCTTTTTTGCACTGAAATCACTAGATAATGTTGACCAACAGACTAATAGCTATTTAGAGACTACTCCATTCTGGAATGTAACATCCAATTCATTCCCTTTGGATAAAATCGAGTTCTGCTCTACATTTCTTCTCATTAAATATCCTGTTTCACTCAGAAATGCATGTCACATTACAAAATGGGTTGCAAATGACAAATAACAAAACACAGGCAGATTGTTTACTCAAACTCTACTTTTATGGTTTATTTTCTTTGAATACATATGTTTCAAGTTTTTACTGGAAGATAAATATATTCCCATTTCACAATCTATTGCTTAGCAAAGAAGCATGTGGCTAGTCTTTCCTTGTTGAAATACATTTGCAATGCTATTAGCTTTTGTAATGTAACATAAGCCTATTTCCAAGTGAAACAGAACATTTAGTGGAATACAGTATAAACAAGGATGTGACTTAATCTTATCCATCTGATTTGACTGGATCGTGAAAAGTGGCCTATGATATTATTAGCTACAATTTTTCACCACTCACGCAGCCTTGATTATGTCATCTGTAAAAGTCATTTCAGAGGCAGAGAAAAATGATTATGAATATTATAAAAACAAATGCTTTTTTCTTCAGAATAACACCAAGTGATGAATTATGCACAATAAGACACAATTATAGTGAACAGGGTTCGTTTGATCGATGACTTGGTCATCAATCACTATTGTTGAAACGTTGTTGTTAAATATCCCCTTCAAACAAATGTGCCAGCAGTTAGTAATAATCCACTTTGTCTTCCTGTCCACTGCAGTTTGGTGAAAACAGTTAATTCCTTCGCTCCACCCATTCACACTTTTAGAGGAAGGGACAGCTGCAGCTTCACCGTCTTAGCATACGCTGACCGCAGAACCGCAAATACTAACAGCCCAGTGACTCCAAGTCCAAACACTCCCTAACAAACACACAGGCCGCAGTCTGTTCTTACGCTGTTTGATCATTAGGGACTGCTAGAAAAGACTGGGGCATAACCGTGCTCCTGGGAAACAGCTGTGCCTTCACAGAATTGATTTGTGCAGTGAATCACAAAGCCACACAAAGCTCTTGTCGGAGTGTCAATCAATGCAACTTGCACTCCACCACTTTCACTCTCTGTGTCATTCTGTTTTTTTTTTTTCTGATCAGTTTTCCAGCCCAGTATTATTTTGAACTGCTGTCAATATGATATTTTTTTCTGGCAAGCAGGATGTTCAATCATTAAACTTCTGGCAAGCAGGATGTTCAATCAGTAAAAATGTAGGGCAGGGCTTGGTTTTATCCAATGAATTTTTGAGGAAACAATTTAAACCTCAATAGCATCTCAATGTATCACAATGGCTTCAAAACTACTGTTATTTGGGTCATTCCGTATCAAATCAACCAAATTTCAAAAACTTCCCTGGCTCAAGTATTTGATTTTGTTAATATTTTTTTCTGAAGCAAGACATAAATGAAAGCCAAAATATTAAATGTCATAGACGTATTTTTACTAAGTAATCCACTGTTCAAAATGATAACTTTCACCTGAGATTCAAAGCCAAATTTCAGGAGGGTAAAAATTGTTTTATAGAAAAATGGCAGAATCATTGTTATTTTTACAAAGAGATTTTTAGGTCTGCTAGTAAAATCTGACTTTAGCAATCTTTGTTGCATTATATGGCACTGGTGACAGTTCAAAAATGTGAAAAAGCACTTTTCTTCCTCCTTCAACGTCTGCATGCCTGTAACTCAAGAATTATAAAAGAAGTAATTTTACCCCTCATAATTTGGCTCAAAATCTCAGGTAAAAATTGTCATTTTCACACCTCTACAAAACAGTTGATTACATGACATTGAACATTTTGGCTTTCTTCATTTATGTATTCCTTTTATCAGAAAAAACATTTAAGAAATTAAAAATTTGAGCCAGGGACCTCTGGTTGAGCTGACATGGAATGACTTATTTGCTATTATGGGCGCAATCATTATTATATTACCATTTACCAATATTAAACCCAACAGTATCATAAAACACATCAATATCATAAAACAACTGTATCATAAAACAATGCTCAAAATACATTAAAATATTACTAAAGTAATACTTAAATTGTTTACATTAGATTTGTTTAAATATGGTTTTGCAAGGTATAAATTTAGTTTAATTAATGCCAAATGTAATTACATTACTATTTACAAATGCTAAATTACATTTTAATACACAGAACAAGTTTTAAACATTTATGTTTTTAATTCATTTTAAAGCTGCAGTCCATAACTTTTTTGGGTTAAAAATGATCCGAAATCAATATTTGAGAAAGTACATAACCAGCCTAGCCCGATTCACAACGGTTAGCTTATAATAATGTTTTCTAATTTGAGTGTACGGGTAGGTTTTCGCGGGAAATTCGAGAAACGATCGAATTTCATTATGTCACGTCTGTAAACATGAAGAAGTTTTCCCGGCTAGTAGGCTATCACATGTGAGGATCCTGCAGGTGACAGAACATTTATAGCCTTTTCTCACAGCAGCTAGAATAATTAAATGTATAATTTTCATGGCGGATTGTGATCCAGAAAGGATTATGTGTTTATGAAACATGTGAATTAAATTAAATTATATTCCAGTTTTAAACGTGCTTCTGATTACAGATAGCCTGAGATTACACAAGATTTGTATTCTAAAGAAAACCATTTGGAAGGGAGCATAGTTTGCTTTTGGGGTTAAAAGAATTCCTTAATATGAAATTTGAATGGTATGACAATTAGATTAGACTGTACAGAAATTGAAATCTACACGCTAATACACACTATACCCATAGTCACGCTATGCTTAAAGGAAAACGCCACCGTTTTTCCATATTCCAATATGTTCTTCCCTCAACTTAGACGAGTTGATATGTACCTCTCCCGTCTCAGTCCGTGCACTTAATCCCTCTAGCGCGCGGCACCACTATGCTAGCGTTTAGCTTAGCACCATTCATTTCTTACAGACAGAACTTAGTAAGTATTAGAAGCCACCAAGTACAGTGAAAAAATAACGTCCACTATTTCGAGTTTTCTTAAGGTCGAAGTGCTGCGAAGTGCTCTTACACGAGCTTAAGTATGTCGCACACAAAATAAAACGTGGCAGTTTGGATCCGCTAAGCTTTTAAGTGATGAGACGGGAGAGGGTCTAATACATAACTGAAGGCCAGTCTAGCTTCACACGCACTCTCGGCGCGCATCATTGGAAACTCTACTGCACGTCTGAAAAATGAATTGTAAACCTCCCAATTTTTCCGTAATATGGAACCAACGTGGCTGTTAGCTGCAGCTCACGCTCATTGCTGGAGAGGACCTTTGTAAGAGGAACAGTATTAAGAACCGCTGCTTTAATGATTTTGAAACTTGTGAATCCATTAGATTCGTTAGAAGACAGAATCGCGATTCATATGAATAGATTTTTACGTACATCCCTAGTTTTCTCTTCCTCTTCTCTAAAGCAGCGCAGCATGGCCTCGCCCCCTTTGCTGCGTGTTCCCGGGGGCGGGGTTTATCTGGGTCTGTGATGTATCAGACCCGGGAAGTAACTCATTGTAGTCCCTTACCTGTCGTTTTTGTAGGCATTAACCTGCCAGAATTTTAAAAGACGATATCTCCGTTTGCATTGAACTTTCAGCGCCGCAACTCTGCAGATATTGTTTATGCTCAAACAGCAACATTACACACTAACTAATGTTAAAAAAGTGAAATCGCAATCAACCACCCCTTTAATAATTTGAGAATAAAGTAGAACAATAATAATAATTTGCACGGTTTGATGTGATATGAGCTAACCGATCGTTTGATTTAATCACTGTTGGTAGCACGATTTATTGTAATGCTTTTTTCCTCATTTGGGCAGAACAAACGTGGCAGACACTTACTTGTTCAGATGACAATATACGGTGAAAATTCTGATTTGGGTCATATATTCCAAGACATAGGCTAGAATCTGTAATTACTAAGTGTTTGATTCACACTGGTGTGGTGACTGACAGCTACATATTCACCTCGAAACATTAGATTCATCCGCGCTGAAGCTGTGGCAGAGTACAGCCCACGTAATAAAGATAATTCCGCACCTGGCTGCAATACCAGGTTTTCAACAGAGACGGCAACAAAGAGGCAAAACTTACGGACTGCAGCTTTAAATAAAAACATGAACTAATGTGTACAATATTTAAATATTACTCTATAAAATACAAATGGAAATGAAATGGAAATTAAAAACAGACTGCGGTAACAGCTACAGTATATTTAACCAACAGTCTGCTTGACCATCAGTCAAAAGGGACAGTTTTTTTTAGTTAATACATTTTTAAGAAATATTACAAAAATCGCATGCACTGATTAAGTGTGCATAAAAAAAAATTATAAAAAAAAAAAGAATTACATAACTGTATTTCACATTGACTAAGGTATGGGGGTTTATTAAACATGTTTTACAGCATAGCTCTCCAGGAGTCCCATTAGCCAAGTGTCTCAGACAGTTTGAGCAGCGAGTCCAGCATCGAGAGTTTTCCAGACTCACAGGGTAAATTAGAGCAGCAAGCTGTCTGGAAAATGCAATGCACCCACTCCACTTGAGCTATGACCTTTGCATGCCAGAACAATAGGCATCCATTATAGAGGATTAGAGAGGATCGCTGGGTCACCCAAACTACAAACCCAATCTTTGCATGAATCTGAATGTCTCTCGCTCTCTTTCGATCAGCAGACGGCCCCAGCTGACCACTGAGACAAGCTTAAGCTTGGCTCATGCCTTCATTTGCTCTCAATAGCCAGATTACAAAGGTCATGACCCCAGGATTCTCTAGTCAGACATACATGAAAACATCAACCTGAATTTGCTTGACAAATCTACTACCAACATCCAACATGCATCTGGTGTTTTAGATTAAACTGATTTGAGTTCAGTGTTCTGCGATTAGCTTATCTTAAGAATGTATTGTGCCCACTGATAGTGCCTTTTTTTGCATTTGCTGTCTGCGTCGATTCACTAGTGGCTAATTCACTAAAGGATTTATGTTAATAAGGTAACGCCGCCAAAATCTGAAGCATCACTGCATCACTGTGATCCAGATACCTGAATCAGCTCTTTAAAATGCCATAAGTATGCTTGTCTACACCAACCATCTGGAAAAGTGCCCAGTTATAACGTTCCTCTCCCTCAGTTGGTCATCATTTGATGAATAAGTGCTGCCATGATCAATAGAAACATCTCTTTAAAGTGAAATTGTGTTTCTGTTTTCCCATGAGCCAACGGAAAGACACTAAATGCATCATTTACATATTTTTATCATTTACCTACATTAAATTTCCAAATATGTTTTTGGTTGACACTTTTTTTTTTTTTTTTCAAAAGTGGCACACCTTCAAGGTATATATTTTACTGTTTGTATGTTCTCTGGGAATCAAACTCAAGGCCTTGGCATTGTAAGCGGCAAATTTGAATTGAGCAAACAGGATTCAGACCTGGAATTTGAATTTAAAGTAGCAGAATCAAATTGAACCGACATTCATTCATTCATATACATATATACATATATACACATATATATATATATATAGTGTGTGTGTGTGTGTGTGTGTGTGTGTGTGTGTGTGTATATGTTTTTGACAAACTTTGAACGATGGCTTGACAATGGTCTGAAAAGTGAATACTGAAGTGTAAAGTCTTCAAGTTTCAACATTTTATAGACTTACAGACAGATAAACAGTTAGATTTAGGGATGCACGATATTGGATTTTTGCCGATATCCAATATACCTATATTTTTCCAAATAATTTTGGCCGATACCGATATATTTCCTTTTTGTTTTGGAAACAACACCAAGTCTCTCCTGTGCAGAAATTCTAAGCAAAATATTTTACATTTTGGTTCGTTTTTAACAAGAACTTATTTGTCAGAATTAAATCATCCATAATGAAGGTTTTTTGATGGGACATTGAAGCTTTGAAAATAACTATAAATAAACTATACATCAATCGTTGCATTTTTTTTCCCAGAAAGATGCAGTTAACCCTAATATTTTATTTTATTTATAAGATTTAACATTTGTAGATGGTCTAAAGCAAAAGAGTTGTAAAAATTCTGAAAATCTTTTAGAGCTTATGATTTGTTTAAAAAATAAAACATTACAAATGAATAAAATCAGTATAAAATTATTTAATTTACAAGTGTCATGTTTATGATTTTTTTTGCATACAAAGAGAAAATAGAGATGTAGTGAAAACTAATGAAAGACGGAGTTTTAACAGGGGTATTTCTTAAAAACATGGGGCCTGGGACAAACATCTTATGGGTGATCCTCTTGCCCCCAAGAAAGGACCTAAGATGACCTGGAGGTCCCTGGACAACGCCCGCAGTTGAACCGTGAAGAAGACGGCTGTGGATTCTACCATGTGACATCTGCAAACAATGACACAGTTACCTCAGGTAACCTCAGATTATTACCCCTCTTGCCCTCACACGCACGCGTACACACGGTGCACTTAGGCCTCCATATCTCTACAAACAGCCAAGCCACTCCTCTCAGTTCAAGTGCATTACTACTGAATTGGACGCACACCTGGTAAACCAACTGTTACAGTTAAGTACAGCCAATCACAGAGCTTCAGTCTGAAGTGCTTATACGTTTTCAATCAGGTTGATAGCAGTGATCTTGTAAAGCCGAGACATGGCGATCAGTGACTGCATTGCAACCGTAATCCCACAGTTTAAATACAAAGGAGAATGAGTGTATTTGGATACTATAATCCAGCTGTTTTGCTCATTTGATCATCACACACATTCATTTAAATACAGAAAGCTTTCTTCAAAACTGTAATGTTGACAATGATGGACAGTGGGTGTGCATAAAAAAACAGGGAGGCACAATGTATCTGTACCATATTGGTTATTTACCAAATATTTACTTGAGCATATTCATTTCTGCCTATTTTTACAGATTACCTTTGTCATAATTAACATTGCTTAAAAAAATCTTTAAAAAACAGAAAAATGTAATAACACTGTTAAATGTAATGTATTTATTAGCAAATCTTTAAATTAATGTATATATTAAAAATGATTGTATTGGCCATTGACTGGTTCTAAGCCATAAAATGAAAATAATTATTGGTTTATCATTGTTAGCCCTCAAAGAAAAAATATTTTTTTTGGCATCTTATGGGAATATGCGAATTTCCAACATAGTACTTTGCAAAATCATTACAATGGAAACGAAATCTACTCTTTCTCTATTAATATTACAGCAGACTCCAACTGTCTGAATAAATTATGTTCAACTGATTGCTTTCATAATGTTAAAGGTATCTGTTTTACATCTGAGTTTCTATTCTACAAGACGTCATGTGGATTCAAGAAGAATGAAAAATAGCACAGTATTTCAATTCAGTGAAAAATATGTTGCGGTCAAGATGATTTTATTTTCCATACTAATATTGCTACTCAGATTGGACAACTGTACAGCATGTACAATGCAACCTCAAATAAGATCAAATATTCACCTTTCAAATAAGAGCCAGATCTATAGGCAGGGCTCTAGACTCATTCTTCCCACTGGTCGCACTTGTGCGACTAACTTTCTCAGTTGGTCGCACGAGCACATCATTAGGTCGCAATTTTTTTTTAATACAACATTTGATTAATCAATGCATGCTGATGAACTTTTATCATAGTTTATAGTTATATGGTAACGAAAGTGTTCAACATTCAACCCGTTCTTTTTCATCAGTATTATTTGTGATTTAAATTTTGTGACAGGAATTCCTTTTTTTGCTTTCACTTTCAAATTCACGATCTTGGTGTCACGCTTTACAAGAAAATATAATTGTCTGTTTTGCTTACATCTATACACCTTTCACTTTTTAAGACTAAAACAAAAGATGGATTCATTGTTATTCTTAATTAAAAAGCACAACAACAATAAAACAGTAGGTTACAATGACAAACTAGCTTACATAACATTTATTAACAAAAACGAATAAGATGAGGCATGGCATAGGACACATCACATGCTGTATTATACCGACTAATAAATTACAGAATGTTAAGCAAACACTGAGGAATCAAATAATAATAATATAAAAAAAATAAGGAAAGCCTCCATAGTGTAACGTGAGGTAAACAGCAAAGATAACAAGCTTTTCAAAACGAAAACAAAAAGAAAAGTAAAACTAAACTGGCTGTCGCTGACAGGACTTGCATGTTTTCTCTACAAGAATACCAACATGTTCACTTTCTCTGGTTTAAGAAAAGGTCTTTTACTTTAGTTTGAAAACCAAATCCTCCGTTGCACTCCGTCTGCTGCGCGCACCTTTGCGCTCGTGCTGACGCGGCGAGTGAAAGCACAATGGGCGCACACTGCTCCCGCTCTGCATACGCGCCGCTTCTGTGCTGCCTCTGCTCTGCTTACGCGTGCGGTGTGAAACGGGCGTAAACCAGGCTCTACTGAAGCGCTCGCGCTGAAAGCGCCTCTCTTCACTTGATCAGTGAAATCTTTCTCCTGCTACAATGTGCTGCGGCTCTTCTGCGCAGACGCTTTGGAGCAGCGCAGACCATGCACTCGCACAAGTGCGACCACGTCAAATTTTTACTCGCACACTCTCAAAAAAGTCGCAGTCTAGAGCCCTGATAGGCAAACATGCTGATTTTACATTTTCCAACCATAAAACTACAGAACAATAAAAAAACAAAAGCTCAGCATATACAAACATATTAATTATGGATGAGTGCAAGACAACCAAATATGATCACATGTAGATTAAAGAAACTCAAACGCTTCAGAGCAGGACCATGTGCAGCACTACAAAGGCCTTTTTAAATGTAAAACAAAAGATTTGAAAGTAAAAAAATAAATTAAAAAAAAAGAATGTTTGTTTGCTAATTTATCCATTAACCATTTGCTATGCCTCAAGCTTTTGCTTTAATCTAAAATAAGTCAAGTAAAATTGTGTGTGTTTGGATAGTTTTAAATTGGATTTAAAATAAATGATCCACAAATAATGGAAAAGCAGGGCATTTACAATAGTGAAATATGGTTCCCAGAGGGGACACACAGTTGGGTATCGTTTGAATTTTATCGATTCCGATTCCGATTCTGCTTATCGATTCCGATTCCGATTCCGATTCTGCTTATCGATTCCGATTCTTTTCGATTCCCAGTTTCGATTCCAATGTGATTAAATAATGATATCAAACATTTATCCTGTGTCTCTTTTTTTGCAAACCATTTATTGGAGATGAATACCATGAACAAAAATCAACAGGCTACATAAAAACTGGACTCTTTAAGAGCTGTTTGTTTGCAAAATACAACTGCATGATTCTGGATAAATTGAGTTTTTTTTTCTTTTTTTCCCAATGGAAGTTGTGGTTCTCTCATGATTCTGAAGAAAAAAGATTAGACAACTAAACAAAATCACATGTAATTTATGAATGACTCACTCAAGATGCGTCAAGGATGAATCAGCGTTCTTGAACGAATCTCTTGTATGATTCAAAGACAAATACATTTTAACAGCCCCTTTTTGCCACCTACTGGCGTAACAATGTAATCGATAAATCTACATTTGAAGAGTCAAATTACTTTCAAAAGGTGATTTACTCTATTTTAATCGCTACCGTACACATCAGAGTTTATATCTGAACTATAAACTTTTATAACAGTGCTTCTGTGATTTGAATGTTTGTAACAGAAATAATGATACTGTGTGGTTGAAAAGACTGAAGCTTTCATTCATGACAGATGTTCTCTTTAGGTCAGCGGCAGCGCGAACGCAGGTTTAAATGTTCAAATCACACTGGTGTAATCGTACGCTGCACAGACGAACCAAGTGATCACAACATTGATCGCACACGTCAAAGGTTGAGGAATGAAACAGACAAATCATTGTAATTTTGGAATAGAATCACATTGGTGTTTGAATCATGTTCGCGATCTTTAACGATCTATTAAATTAAGGTCATGTTGGTGGTGACACCTGTCTTGCAACATGTTTAGCTAGCACAGATATTATACTTAGCTTTTTTGGCTTCTGATCGCAAATGTAGCCAAACTTTGGAGTGCTTAGATTAGCAAGCAAGGTCCTGGCAGATCGATAGGTCACACCGGTCCTCACAGATGAAGAAAAAAAAGTGCATAGGAATCGATAGGCGGAATCGAAATTTTAATTTGACAACAAGTATCCGATTCCTGACCTTAAGTATCCGATTCTGGAATCGGAATCGATTTTCGATTCCCAACCCTAAACACACGTGGTATTCTTTTGCCGTTTTCCAAAACTTTAAATAAACATTGAGAAGGGCACATCGTGGCTAAATCTATGTGCCTGGCCTCATTACCAAATAAACATACAAAACATCAGTAAAACACTTTTGCAGTCTCCACAGTTTTTTTAATTATGCTATTGCGTAATTAAATCAATTATTTAACAACAAAGGCACTTTGCAGTGCCACACATCCTTTTGCCCATGCAAGTATAATATCTCTTACATTTTTAGCACTTTAGGAGTACATTTTACTGAATAAATCATTGTTATGGGGCATTCTGTAAAAGCTTGTCTAAACGAACAACAGTAACGAAGAGAGGCGGAGCTTAGTGAAAGTTCAACTGCACAAATGCGACACACCCCAAAGGTCACTAACAATAGAAAAAGCCACTAAAGTAAAGGGAAACAGGTGATTTGACTTTACTAAATCAGAGTAGTTAATTAGGAAATGATGACAGAGGTGGGGTAGGCTGTGATGAGACCTTCGGTCTGTCTGCAGGGTCTTGGACGCTGCCTGACCAAAACAGAGCAGGACTCGTTGTCTGTCTCTCTGTGGGTTTAATTACATTAGCCCTGTAATTGAATTTAGCTGAGGCTTCGGCTCGCTCTCTGACAGCACGGTTCTAATCCTGGAGAATCCTGGGAAAACGAACTGGGTCTTCCCTCACTCTCTGAATCTAGAAATCTTTTGGTCTCAGTGTGCCATGGGAGCAGATAAGATCTGAATGTCCTAAATCAAATTAAATCAACTTCCAAGCAGTATGAATAATTTAACGGCTCAAAAAGGGGCAGTTACAGATCATTTAAATTATTTAAGAGTAAGAACTGAATTTCAGGCTAACTTTAATTCAGCCTAGTTGGCTCCTCCGGCAGGGGTGAATGGGTTAAACGTTTGTGTTTTTACTCCATGTCCTTACAAAGAAAATCCGTTTGATAATCCGACTTGATTTGTCTGATAGACAACAGGCTCAAACAGGCTTTCAGTCAGACTCTAAGACCATTAATTGTTCTTGTATCGACTACCTCTTCCAATTAATCCAGATTCCTGTATGCCAGCTAAGATACATCTTTGTTCTTGCTTTGCCTTCTTTCAGAAGAGCCCTAAAGCTTCACTGAAAATAGCCGCTCTCACTCTCAAAGAAATATGACGGTTTCAATTCTCTCCAGTTTGCGTAAGAAGTACCATTAGCAAATACAGCAGTTACACCAAATAAAAAATGCTCTATTCAGTGCCATTAAAATGTGGCCATTAGTCACAATACAGTCCAATCTTTTTTTTCACTTTAAAAGCTCCACAAATGGACAAAATTTTGGATAATTTGCTTGAAAAAGGCAGTGTGACCTGGTTATGCCATATTATATCACTGCGGACAACTTCATGGCAGTTGAACACAACGTTCAGATTACATTTTACAAAGTATGTTTACAAACGGCTATTTTGGGAAAATGATTATTAAGCAATTTGGTGATTTGGAAAATAATAAAGATTAACGTAACCAAAGACAAAAATGCACCAATAGGAAAAGTTGTCAAAAGTAAATTTTCACTTTTTTATTTGCATTTCAGTTTAACATTCCACACAAAACATACAGAACCAAGTCAATATTTCCCCTTAAGTTCGACGTGATATTTGACAGAAACCAGTACTATGCAGATGAATTCTGAAAGAGATGAACTCTGAAAGAGGTGAGGTGTCCTCAGAGCTACTGATTTTGAGAATCATCAGTTGTCTCTCAAGAGCAATGCGAGAATAATTTCTGAGACAAGCGGAAACTCTTTGACCTGTTCTCTGAGAGTGCATGAACTCTTGAAGTCAGTGCAACAAAGAGTGAGAGGAAGCCAAAACCTGCCTGACCCTTTTCTGACCTTGCACCACTCAAAAAAAAAAGGTGGGATGACGGTAAAGTGCTCTCTACCCTACTCTCTGTACGCCTCTCTCGCTCACGCTTGCTTTCTTTCTCCCTTGCTCTCCTCACGGTTACATTCAATTACATAACCAGCTAGCCTGCTAATCTCCATAATCCGAGTCATGCCACAACAGGGCCCCGTACAGAGCTCAAGAACAAAGCCTGCACTAAAAACGCTCTCATCTTCCTCCATGTGAGGCGAGTAGTGGTGAACAATGCTTTTTTGGAAGCTGTATTAAATGTAATTTCCACACTCAGACAAGGCAAAAATGACTGTCTTCTTTCAGATGATACCCGTCTAAAAAGAGGCCCTTTCTAATTTCTCATTAAACTTGTCAGAAGAAGCGACTTGCGCGAATAAATCGCGCTATTCGCGCGTAGTTGGATGCTCGAACATTTTGAGTTTACTCGCTTCATTCGCGTGTGAAATTCGCTTCATTCGTGTGTGAAATTCACTTAACAGACGCGAATTCGCATCATGGGAGGGGCTTCTGCCACTGCAAACAGTACCGGTAATGGCGGCGCTTTGAATACAACCGGCATCCTAAAAAAAGTAAAGCAGGTTCTGTGATCTCCATCACATGCTTTCAGATGGAGCTGCATTTAATACACAGAGCTTTAGATCACAGCAATATCGTGTTCACTCACTTTCTTCCAAGCAAAAATCCTTTTTATTCATGTTTCTGTAAAAGTATGAAGATGTATCATACAGCTCCGGGTGTCCACATACAGCAATGATTATTTAGTCCTCCATTGTTGTTTCGGATTCCCTCCGCTCGCTACGTCGTAATCACGTCACTACTAGAGCAAGCTCCTGATTGGTTAACGCGGCGCGAATTTTCGCCAAAGTTCAGATTTTTCAACTCGCGCGTCAAACGCCCGAAACGATCAATTCGTGCCGCAGGATGTCTATTCGTGTCTTTGCATTGACTTAACATGTAAATCACTCGCGCTTAACGCTTGATTCGCGTCTGGTGTGAACGCACCTTACAGCTTAAAGACCCAATGACACAATAATTTGTTATGATGCTCTTTACAAAGAATGTCTTTCCAAATTTTATTTGAAACCCATTAGCAAATCATGTTCATGGCTGTGACATAACTAATTAAAATATGTTTAATGAAAAGTTTGTTAATTATGTATTTAATAAAATAACATTTAGGTTTATTTCAATAATTACGTTTAATACAAGAATGATTAATTACATTTAAGCTACATGCCATAACTTCCCTGTTTCATTAGGAAATACTTTGTCAACACACTAAAGATAATTGCACTAGTCAAGCTCGAAAACAAAGGTTTGATGAATCATTCACAAGTTTTTCATTCATAAATTCTTTCCCCAACCACGGTCATGCCAAGAATGCTCAAATACACTATATTCTTCAGAAGCAGAAGAAAATTCCTGTCAAAACAACAAAAACTAAACCTAGCACTACTGTAAATACTGTTGGCTCTGTAACAATTTGCTTACATTCCTCTTTTATCAGTCACTTTGGATTAAAGTGGCTGCTAAATGCATAAGTGTAAATTTAATGTAAATTTCACACACGCATCTCTTCAAGAAATTTAGCTACATCAGTCTAAAAAAGGAACTGCACATAACCCATTATTAAAAGCAAATGAATAATAAAACAAAGAATTAAGCTTTTTCACTGAACTGGCGTGTTGCTCAGAGTACGAGCTGCGTAGAAAAGTGACTGCCCCACTTTTGCCATGTAGCAAGCCAGAGTCATATTAGGTCATAGCCAAGTGTTGACGTGTCCTCTTGCTTTCCCAGCACTGCTCTGTTTGGCTCCGATCCTAATTCATAGAGATATCTGTCTAGGCCTGTAGTGTGCAAACACACACACACACACCCACACATATATACTGTGTATATATGTATATGTATATGTATATGTATATGTATATATATATATATATATATATATCTGAGGCCTATAGCTAGTCTTCACTTTTAGCTTTGACACCTTTGATTCTTGTTTATCTGTGATATGTGTGAGGCAGGAATGAAACACATGCACAGAGACACCTCAAACCTGAGAAAAAGAGGCCAAAGAGCATGTGAGGACGGACTTCAACATCTGCCACGAGACAAAGCAGAGCTGAACGGATGTACTATGTTCTCTATCTCCTCACAGAGGCGGCAAGATTAACTAACAATGATCAAAACGATAACATCGTTTCGCCAATCAATATGCTTGTGTGGCTGTGCTCATAAATATTAGTACAACCACTGGGGAGAAATAATATTTAAATTTCAAGTCAAATGTGTAATTTCTGAGCCATTAGCAGAAAGAAAAAAAATCAGCAGAACAGCAAAAATCATGAAATTGTTCAAACTGCACACCAAAGGATAAGCAAATGTTGCTTTTTTGGAGGAAATCTTTGTTGCTAAAGGAAAAAAAAATATAATTTTTATTTTTATATATGCATCATTTGAAAATATATCATTGAAAATATTGAAAACACAAAAAGCTATACCATCAAGTCAGTCAGAACTTTCCAATCCTCATGCACACTAATAATACAAAAGCTTTCTTTCTCTTTTGTCCTTCCTCAAAATGATCCCATACAGCTACATTCTTTTCTCCAACGCAGCCCTCAGATTGTGATGAAGTGTTGCTCTGGTGCGTTTTAAAGCAGCTCCTGCCCTTTATCAAAATAACAAATTGATGTCACTGCATCCCAAAGTGCAAGAGCGGGAAATAATTTACCTATGATTTGACTTTAATATTTCTTTGTTGGAGAAGCACAAGGATTTTAACTCATATCTGGGCTGCGTGCCTAGAACATGATTTTGAGTCCAGAGAGAGTGATAGAGAGACAGAAGTTTCCAGTCTTGCCAACGCCACAAAGTCCAGTGGGCTATTCTTACAGCTTTCCCCATCTATCCGTCTCTCTTTGTCTTGTTTCTGGACACCAGGAGCTTTTCTCAGTGATGACAGCTATTTATGAGTTTATACGGCATAATTCACTGCACACAGGTCCAAAAAAGCTCTTTTACATTCACACAAGAATCACAAACAGATTCTCGTGTTTTGTCACCCAGACTCAAAGGGAAACGTTATCTCACAAAATCAGAAATGAAGAGATTTAGGAGCTTTCAGCACTGAGATAAGGCAATGGTGGTTTAACACTATAGTGTAATTGAGAATGCAAGAATGCCACAAGTTTCTTTCTATTTCAAGTTCCTGCAAAACAAAATTGAATTCATTGCCACAGGTCATTATTCAATCGAATGTCAGCGAAACAATGAACAATGCATCAGAACCCCAGCGGCATACCTTACAGGTTCTGTTTGCACGGCTTTCTTATTATATCAGGATCTAGATCGTCCTTTTTCCTGAAGAAGGTGTTTTAACCTGCAGCTCGGAGTGAGTAGGCGGACGCATGAATCAGAGCTGTCAATAAAGAGACTGAGCGTACGTACACGTGCAGTGATAAACATTGTCATTATTGTCTTGGCTGAGAACTTGAAAGCCCATCAGGGAGGATACATCAACTCCCTGTAAAATAACACAACAGATTCTGTCATCTCCCGCCCCCTCAACCTACCACACACACATATTAATTAACGACAGCTATATGCGCAATCTGTGAAGATAGCATTCTTCTATCAGAATGAAATCTTTCTGATTTTAGACATCTCAGAGCTGGGAAAGAACGTGATCTAAAAGCTCAGCTCTACTCCAGGCCACAGAGATCTTGGTCTTTGCATTCAATGCACAAAAAAACAAAACAAGTCGCTTATCTTGCAGTATTGGAGAGTCTCCATTACACCACAAGATCTGTGGCATCTTCCTCCAGCTGCGGTCCAGACACACATACTTATATGGGGTGAAAGCTTGCTCAACGACCCTTTCAAACCATTTGCAACACAGAAGATCCTCTTGATAGATTACGGTTCATGAGGAATGCGTCCAGTGACATGCGTCTTTGTGCTTCAATTTAACATTCGGGTAAAATTGTGGAACACAGAGTCACAGAGGAATTATATTCAGTAATATTTACTCCCATTTCTCAAGACTTACAATACAAATTGGGTAAGTGTGGGAAAATAAAAGAAAAACATTTATTTAAGGGCACTTAAATTAATGATAAAATAAGGGCACTTAAGTTAATGATGCTCAATAAGTTTGTTCCCGACCATTTAAGCATTTGTCTGGATATATGTCTGCAAATACTTCTGCACCAGAAAATGCAAACAAGACATGCATTTGTCCTACAATTACCCAATGCAGTGTCATGTCACCTTTAGGGAATCTGAACCAAAGGTACAGAGCTCTCAGTGTCATTCACTCAAAAAGAGAATGTCTATCCATTCACAATTTCTTTGCCTGCATCGTCACAAATGAGGGAATCGTATCGTGCAGTGTTCCAACAGCGGCTCTGAGCAGTGGAGAGGTGTAAATCAGGCACAGCGAACTGCCTGCAGAACTCGTGCAAGCAGGCAAGGAAGAGATGGCCAAAAAAAATCCCCCGCATCTGTTCAGACTCAAATACAGAATACGTTAAAGCATCAAAAAATGCAATAATGCAATAACTGCAGATAATTGTAGTTAATGCACAACATAATTATCGATGAACTACATAGCAGAGCTATTTTGGATTGCCATCTATCCATCTATCTATATTTAAAAAAAAAAAAAAAATTATACAACATATTTGAAAATATTTGTTCCTTGGATCAAGGAAAACTATACTCTGCAGAACATATGACTTTAATCTACAATACAAAAACAACACACAACGTAGTATTCCTTACATTCGGATAGTAATAGGCATAACCAAAGAATGTAATCAAGTGTCAGGCTTGTGGCAAAAATCGAATCCGACTAACAAATGTATGACTGGAAAAGCACCGCCACAGTAGTGGAGAAGCAGAGGTAGATTTAGAGATCTTTTAAATAAACAGCCCGCTGCACCCTGCCACGCCAGCACTGCTCTTCTTGATCGCCTTCCAGTTGGAAACATTTCTTAAAGCCTTCCCAGCAGAGCCGACTCTGCCAAGAGCAGAGGTTCTTCTGAAAATGACCTACTACTGTGACTCCAAACCCTGGGGCAGAAGACGAAAACTCTCTCCCTGCTGGAGAGAAAGCAGCGGCTCTGCCAGCATCTAAGCCCGTAACATACAGAAAATAAAAATATAGATTTAAACATCTGCAAAGGTCAAAATAAAAAATGTTTTCTTGTCAGGTAAGAGCATTCTGCCTCTGACTCGAACTATGAATTATACGATCTCTTCCAACACAGAGGTACTTGTGGCTCGGAATAAACCGTATTTTGTCTTTGCACGGTTGATTAATCTATTCCAGAGATTTGAGCTGTTTTTTGTAAGGCTCATTTAAAAAACAAGACTCCAGAGGGTGATTCAGGCACTCGCTGGACCACATCTCATCTAGAAAACAACAAAAATAAACTTCTATTCTGCTGTAATACACTGGCATGGATGTGAGAGCGAAGCTGTGGGCTCAGGTGGAATTTAAACATCTTCATAAAGTAAATATTTAGGGTTGCTCACCATTCTCCCCGCAGAGGAACCTGGGTGTGATATGAAACGCAGCCAACCTTCCACAGACATCTCCAGCCCTGGCCACATGAAGTCCTCTACTCATGCCAAGAGCTCGGGCCTTTATAACTGAGGCTACTCTTTGTGCCCGACTCCCCTCCTCTCCTCTCCCCTCCCCTAAAAATCTCCTCGATGTCCTCTAATGAATATCAGCCACTAGGATCAACACATGAAAGCTAATGCTCCACTTAAGATTCTGACCCTTTTTTCCAAAACGCTCCCTGACACAAATAAGCAGCCGAATGTTTGAAAAAGTTGTAATAAATGCAGGCCGGATGGCAAGCGAGGAAGAGCGGGTGATCAAAACAGCTTAATTAATCTGTTAAACGGGCACACTGGGAGCTGCCGCGCTGGGACGCGACCATGACTGTGCCACTCAGGGCTGTCAGACGAAAGTGGGGCATGCATTTCTGAGCTGAGCGAAAGAGCAAACACACTCTCCTGACAAAAAAAAAACCCTCGGGCAGGCAGGCGCGCTCACGCACACACACGCGGACCGAGAGAGGACCGGTGGATTTACACCGCGGGGGTGTTCTGGGCCATTTGAGAGCCCAGTAGCGGCACTTCAAACACAAAGTGCCCGACCATGGAGAGGGGTGGAGAACATTTCAGTGCTCATTACATCAGGACCTAGTTAGACTGGCTTGCCATGCACATGCAACTAGTAAAGATGAGCAAAACTTACATACGGATATGAATCACGAAAATAAATAACAGACTATGCATGCATTCATTTAGAGACCAAAACATTTATATATCCAAATCGTTTCAAGCTCAATTGAGAGAAAAGAATCCCAGTTCTGGAATATTTTGCACGGAAATATGAAAAGTAAAATGCTCTCTTAAAAAAAAAAAAAAAGCCAACGCAGAGCAGGTCTCATTATCAGCACAATTTCAGATGTTATAGTATTTTGTCGGTCAGAGCAGTCGAGTGAGTGTGTCTCAGAAAGGCTCGACGCTTGGATCGGCCGTCCTCTCCTTTCCCGGGGGGGACTAATTGCAGCTCTAACGGAATGAATCGATGAGGAATGGGGGCAGGACAGCATGTTGCCAGCTCAGGGGAATAGAGCCTCTCAGATCTCCCACTGATACTACTCTACACTGCTGGCAAATATGCTTTAAACTGGGCCTGTCCAAACTAAATAAATTTGATCAGTGAATATCTGGATTACAAAAAAATTAAATAAAAAAGATAATAGGCCCAACACTATATGAGCTTGGTACATTTACAAAGTCATTTTCAATAAAACAATTAGCAATTGCTTCATGCACTGAAATAGTGCTGAAGTAGTTGTGCATAGCTTGTCATCTATATATATATATATATATATATATTAGTTTTCAATGCAATACTGTGAAGTGTGTGTGTGTGTGTGTGTGTGTGTGTGTGTGTGTATATATATATAAAGTGCAATACTGTGCACAATGTTTAAGCACACATAGAATCTAAGTAAAACAAACTAAAAAATAAAAACCAAACGTCAAAAGTGCATGTCAAAAAAGTGGTATTTTTTCCACCAGCTCTAAAGTTTGAGGCGGTTGCTGCTCATTGCAGACAGAATTGTTATAATGACAGCATATGGAACAGGCTCTGAGCTTAAAAACTGTTTTGTGAAGCGCCTGTGTGCAGCGAAGCTCCGAGCAAAAGGCCCCTCCGGCTGCCAGCGGGACTGTGGTGGAGTCTGGCACATGCCTCATCTGTCCCTCTCGCTCTCTCTCTCTCAGCCCAACACACTCACTCAGACTACGGCCAGAACCTCTGTGCATGCTGCGCGCTCTCCCTCGAACGCTGCAGGCTGCTACATTACATTATCCTATCAGCAACAACAGTAAGCCCAAAGAGGCAGTGGACATGCCAAGCGGTTACAGCGAAAACCAAAGGCCTACACACTGCTGGCTCACAGTACGGCTTACACAACCCAGATCTGTAATGCAGCAGAGATTATTCCATTTCTAAATATTTATCGCAACCTGTAGATCAGATGTGACTTATAAATGTTCAGGTGGAGCACACTATTGTTTAATAAGTTTTAGGATTTTACATTTTTCGGCTAAGCATGATAGTTTACCTTTATAATTCACTAAAACTACATTTGGTAAAGTTACACAACTCCAAAAGTGGACTATGGTTACTTCATGTTTACACAGTATTTAATGAGTTTACTAATCAAAAGACTGAAACAAGCTGTCAGTTATCAAGTTATAAAGAAGCAAAAAACACAGTGAACACTGAAACATAGCCCCATCTAATTTATTTAATAATAAATTCAAGCGCTGGAGGGTGAGGCGTGTATTTGTACTGTTGCCTGTTTGAACACATTCACTAAGAGCTGAAAAGTACAATACATATTTGTGGGACTTAAAAGCCCAAATCACAAAGGTTTTCCAGGCAGTTATTCAAATAATGTTTGATATGAGCAACAAACTGAATTATACCACAAGATAAACTGCCAGCAAAAAGTTTGACCTTTACAAAAATAGCTGTTACTTGCATATTTTCTGTGTCAAATTGACAGGTATAATGGATTGTCATTATGTCTGTCAGTAAGTATGGGCGTTTTTCCGAATCAAGCATATGGAACAACTTTCTTAACGAGCAGAGAACAAAAACTTTTTCTCCTCACAAAATCTTCTTTATTATCTACAATTGCTAACTTGCAACAATTTTGAAGTTGTAGTTTTATATTTCAATTATTATTACATTATTATTATTATAATTATGTACGTTTCTAAGATAAAAAGTAGACAACGGTTAATCAGGGGAGTGGCCGTACTAAAACTATGTGAAATTTAAAACAAACCGAAGCAAAATTATTTACTTTTGCAGTAACTTTCTCATCAAAGCCAAGGTCAAAGCAATCATCAGCCACCTAAAATCCTAGTGACTCATGTCAATATACAGCAAGGCAATCTGAGACCGTAAAGTGACCTTAAAAACCCTCTGTGCCTGCCTCAATTCAGACTGCTGATAAAAATACTTTTAAAATACTATCACATTTACTTAAACCCTAGGCACCATCACAGGGCATAAAATCCTAAAATACTTTCTAACTGATTCAGCTATCACAAGCAAAATGGGATTCAAATAAATTGTGCTAAATTACAGGCAAAAAGCAGATGTCTGGCAAGTCAATGTTATTCTTTCCAAAATGCTTTTTATCTCATTTAAGTGACTGGCTGTCTAAAATTGAACAGACTAAAATATATACATATATATCTCATTTCAGTAACCATCTTTTCGCTATATCCTATCAATTGACAACTTAAAAAGCACACAAGAAAAGAGCTGAAACCACAGTAATAAAGTCCAGTTTGTACAGATATCATCCTAAATATCTCTTAAAGTACTGTAATTTTATATATTTTGTAACCAATTAAACCGTCAAAGTTTTAACAGTCTTAACACAGAATATAAACATTACTAATGCACTCTCTCTTATGGTGCTATGCTGAACTAGTCCTGGTATGTGCACATAGGCTAAACTTATACATTTTTAATCCACTCCAGATAACTCCAAAAACACAAAAGTGAAGTCTATAATATAAAATAATAAAAGTTGTACTTTATCTTAACTATGACCATGTAACCTTCTCTAGTTTATGATTAAAACTGAAACAGATGACTATGCACTCAAATGTCTACTGCACACAAACTCCATCTTAAATACAACGATAAACAACGACTCAAATTACCTCGTCAGATTGATTTTCGGCTTCGTGTTTACATTATAAAAGGTCAATAATATAAATATATAATCCAATAAACTAATATACAATTGAGGATACGGCTTGATGTTGTATGAATAGATGTTAAATAGGCAAAGAGAAGCAGAGTTCTCAGCCCGCCCTTTATGAACTGAAATCTCGTCGAGAATCAGGAGCAATTCGCTCAGAAAGACACAAATAAGCACTTTACCTGAGTTAGACAGAGAGGAGAATACATCATGTTGAAAGGGGAGCGCGTGACTTGAAATGTGGCAAAACACCGACAAGTTAGTGGATCATTTTTCACAGTTAATCATGGTAAGCCTCATCATGATTTACACTTCCACCGCCGCCACTTCTGACTTCCACTTCGAGTCCGTTAAACCAAGAGTCGCCCGGCAAAGGAGAACGCGCAAACTCTGTACACGTTTGAAACCAAACTTTGCAGGCAGGAAAACGCGTGGTGTGCTGCAATCTGTTCCATTTAGGAAATGGTGGGAGAAAGAATCAAAGAAAGAGAAAATGAAAAAGAGGGAGGAATGAAATGACGTTATGAAAATAGCCCATCCCAAAGAAAGTAGCCTACTTGAAGGAGCAAGAGAGGCTAACTCTGGTTTCTAATGTCCAGGGGCATCCGTTAAGTTCGTGAAATTAACAAAAAAAGTTATTTTCCTCGGTTTCTGAAGCTCATATGGTGCGAAACGACTTTCTCCCCTGTTCGCCAGTGCGCACGCACCGCTCTTCCCTCTCGCGCTGCTACAGTTCAGACGCAGAGACGCTCTGCGCGCGTATTCCAAACAATTTTACTGCAACACGCACTGCTAAAGTAGCGATTAGAGCCAGGCTCGCGCGGACATTGCGTCACAGAGAGCGCACATGCATGCGTCCATTCATGACAAATGCTTATCGCTTCATGTAAGTTGAGTGGATAAAAAGTAGCCCGCGTAAAATACTATAGCCAGTGCCTGATAAGGCTTATGCACCTTTACAACTGTACATATAGAAGATGTTTCAACTTAACGAGGGAATGACTTGTCTGTCAGTCACTTAAATTATTGAAATGCGTATATTTATGAATAACCTAGGCATGAGAAGTTCAATGCATAGTAGTGCGCGCATTCTACTGTTTTACTGAGGCTATTTTCTCTTCTATTGCATATTTTGCCGACCAGAAGCTTTTATAAAGTCACTGCAAGAAAATAGCGCGCCTCGGTAACCATAATCACTAACTGTCAGCTGATGGTCAGTGGTAGCTTCCCAGAAACTATTCTTGTGGATTTTTTTTTTTTTTTTTTTGACCTAACCCCTTGTAGAAGTCAATTCACACTGTTGGAGTGATCACAAGGAGATCAAATAAACTAGGCGTCAATTGACTTAAATTAAAGTGTAAAACCAAGCAGGCTATTAAAACGAACAGTGTAAACAACACCTGTTATTTTTCTTGAATATGCACTGAAGGCACTGTGGTGTGAACTATGGCCAGGGAGAGAGCTGCCTATCACTGCTGAAACACCGACGTCTCAAAATGTCATAATTTTGCCAATAATAAAGGAAACAGTCATATCCATAATTACAAATATTTATCCTTGTTTTTTTTCTGAAACTGCTACATATTAGCATATTATTTTAAAAAAGAGAAAGATTTAAGTAAGTTGTAGCTACAATACACATGAACATACAGGTACAGTAGGCTATCAATATAGCCCTAAAAAGCCCTAAGTTGTTTTACGAATTTAACGTAAAGAGACAAGAGGATGGAAATAATTCCTTAAAGTACATAAACTGAAAATATCCCTGCAGAGAACAAATCTTAGTATAGCCTATAGGATTATCATAATTAGTTGTTAATATAAGCGCAAATTGTCTGGCAACAGCAGTGAGTAAGATAGCTATTAAGCCCGTTGTTGAATGTCTTCCCTTAAAGGGCAGACGATCCATTTCTTACTCTTAGAAAAAAAGTAATGTGGCAGTAACATAGTACTTTGTTAGATGTCATATCATGGTATTTTAATACATAACATAATGCTGAAATCCATGTAGCATCGTATTTACATAGCCTAGGCTACTCAGAATTAAATACAAGAATGCTCAAGAAAACATGGACGTTATAGTAGCTAACGTACATAGTAGCCTACTTTTTTGTAAGTGTATCAAGCTTCCTTGACTAAAAGTTAGGCTACTATTTCTGTAAACATCCAACCCGAGTCAAATAAATTTTTGGCACGGTCTCGTGAAGCCTGTTTACTTTGTTTTATTTACAGATTAATTTACTACTGCCACGCGAACGTGACAAGTAACTACAGTTTGTAGCACTTTTTGGAACAATGCTGGACTCCCGGTTGTGACTCCGGCACACGATCTGAGCCTTCTGCCGGGGTGGGAGCGCCTCTGTCGGTGTAGATGTCAAATTAATGCCGGCGAGCCTGCGGCCATTTTCTGCTGAGCAAACTCTACGGCTGGGCATCTGCTTCTACTGGCTTTAAACTTCAACTTGGCCTTCAGGGTCCCGTGGTTAACACACGCACACACCTTTTTTGTTCGGCTGTCACAGAACTAATAACTTTCATTACGGGAGAAAAGCCAAATCGCTTGGAAGCTATCTTAATCATTGCGCGTCTCAATAGCGAGAATAACACGCCAGCATTTGTAAGCCTTTCCCACAAAACCGTACGTTTGGCCGAAAACCAGCGAGAAAAGAGTAACCGGCTGGTAAGAGAGAGGAAGCAGGGGGGGAAACCGAAACACGGCGCCTGTGTTGATGATGATCTCATTTGATTTTAAGACTGCACAACTCGGTGATCTCCCTCGTCTTTTGGAGCAACGACACAATTATGATGAAACTGATTTGTTAACGTACCATTTCGAAGTGAAACTGCCAACCTCCCCCCCAAAAAGTTACAGCTTAGAGGTTTTTGTAGTTCTGCAGTTCAACGCTTGGTCATCTCGTCGGCTGCTTTTATAACTCCGTATCCATTTATCTTCGCAAGTAATCCGTGCTCTTCGGATGGGAGGAATAAACCCGGACACTGACCAAATACAAAACGTCCCACGCGAAGTCTTCGAGCCTCGTCCAATCCGAAATCCTCGTTACCAGGTACAGAAGGACAAAATAAAGATTGTACAGTAATGCACGGCTTGCTGCAGAGAGTGCACTGGCTGTTGTTTTGGTCGTGTATCTTTAATTTACAGTGCTGAATCGTCGGTCTCATAGCTTTGCAGCATTGCACATGCAGCGCGCATAGATGTCCTTGTATACAGAGAGTCAATGCCTCGTCTGTTCTTTTGTTTCTTACAACACGAATAGCAACACAGACGGTGTTCTGAGCTCCATACACACATCTTACAGTCCTCGCGGAGAAGGAATTGATGAAATACGGGGGTGGCGTGAGTGTGTGTGTGCACTGGAGCCACTCGTTCAGAAGAACTGCACTTGATGGCGTAGTTTATACAATAGCCTATGTATACTTTATATATGGGTCAGTGACGGAACCCTCATTTTTGTCCGAATCAATAAAGTTACTAAGAAATATACTAAAATGCAATTCAAACAAAATGGATTGAATGCATGCATCCATGTATGACGACCATGTCTTTCATTTCTGTTCAGGTCAAATGGAGTAATCCTAAAAATACTAATTGAGATATATGACCAAAAAAGAAATAAAATGAAAATCCTTGAAAAATGTTTTAAAACTAAAACTAAAAAAAAATAAAAATGCATTCAAGTGTATTCAGTGCTCAAGTAAAGTATTTTAGTAGGCTACGTTTGACTTGATGGTTAGCCCACTTTATTTTTTTCAAGAGTTAAAAAAAAAATTGGTATAAAAATGTATGAAATCAACATGACAACTTAGTACACTTGTCTTAAACTAGATTTTCAAAATATTTTTTTATAGCCCCAGAGATCTTTATTTGTCATTGGCTCATATGATTCAAGGCTAAGAACATTAAACCGGTTATGACAGAACAAACATTACATGTTCCAATAACTTCAAAACCTGATTGGAGAGTCGTGCCATCCCTGTTTCCAAGATAAATGATGTATCAATAAAATCTGTTTGAGTGTGCGTGCGTAAAGCGCGCGTGTGCGTCTGTTTTGTGTGGATATCACTTTGAGCGTCTAACTAGAAAAAAATATTATTTAAAAATTATTTAACTTTGAATAAGTTAAAGTGAACAAATGTCGTTCAAGCCTTTGACATGAGATCGTGTTGCCAGGATCACTTGAATTAGCATTTAATCTATTTTAAGTAATTAGTGCTCATCAATTGGAGTGTCTTTACGCGACACCTTCTACTCTCATTTTAAAGGGTCACAGGACGCCTTGGGCATTTCAGAACATGAATAAACTGACAGTCAAGTAGGCCCATAGGAAAACGAGTTGTATTTTATGGGCTAGGTAACTTACGATTTATGCATGTCTGCAAAAATCAGATTCTTTTGAAATGCCGTAACAAGGACTAACGTTTCAGAATGGCTAATTTACAGAAATTGTAGCCTACTTTTGCTGGCACAGAGGTCTATTGATCTTAGGGGTTTACCCCTCTGTGCTTTTTCATAAACGTACACAAAGTGCGGCCAAGGCCTACTTATGCAGTGCTCAGAGTAAACTTTATTGAATAGAGGTTTTTTTAAGTTGTCTAAGTTGTCTTTTCTTCTTCCTCAGAAAAATCTGCAACAGCTCCCTGAACTCTACAGCCAAATATTTAACCTTTCGAGTTCCTCATCAGACACTATTTGGTCAGAGACAAGAATGATAGCTTATACTCTCAGTAGACTGACGGTTGGTAACTCTAAACTTAGGTGATTTGATTAAACATTGTATTCTATTCTTTCCATCACGTGTCTATTTGCCGTCAATTGGCAGCATTCTTTGAGAAATATCTTAAGTGGAAATGTAATAAAATTGATATAAAATATTGTTTTTAAAATAAAAATCGCATGGGTCAGTGGCTAAATAGCAATGATTAGCATATGTTTATCCTATTTAGAAGAACGAATATAAAGATTTTAATTAAAAAAGAAACTATAGCCTATAAATGAAATTGGTTTATTTGTTATATTTTTAAAAAGCGTTTTTAAAATATTTAGGGCTATTATTTGCCAGTTCCTGAAGGAAAAATTAAGACCATGAAGAATGAAGCTAAATTATATAAATTTCCTACATCTGCGTAAACTTTAAATCTCACAGATAAGTTGAGGTATGATTTTTTTTTATACATCTGTATAAATATGAGATTACAATTTTATCTTCAAGAAGTTTTAACACAAATGGAATAGAATGGTAGGCTATAATATGCTGTTGGCAAAATTATTTTTCCTAAATAAATAAAATACACTTTATTTTACTTTATTCCTTAATTGAAATGCCTAATAACTTTTCGTCCGCGTGGTAAAACTCTCTATAAATAAAACTCTAGAATTCTATAAATAAATATAGATGCTATTATGTGCTAACGTAAGCTCTGCTGAATGTTTTTTTAACATGTTAAACGTTATTTTAAAGAACCTAAATAAGTTTTACCCGTTTCCAACAAGACTTCTCCAGAATCCACATGTCCTGGTGTATTTGTTGGCACCTTCAAATGTAGTCGCGTATTTTGGATCCTCTGGTCTTGGGTCGCTTCATTTTCCATGCAAACGCTCTTTTTGTTTCTCCCACAAAATAGCTTCTGAGTCAAAATACCGACTTCTGCTCCACACTCTAAAAACAAGCAGATTTTGTGCTAAATATTTTCACTATATTTATAGGTCTTAAAATTACATTTTTGCGTATTTTAAATACGCCATTTGAAAAACATTTCGGTGCTGATCTTCCGGTAATTGCATAAATTACAATTTAGTCTTATTTTATGCATGCATGAAATGACAGAATTGTAATATATTGTTATGACTAATAGCACATAAAACTGAAGTTCTAACTTTTACAGCATGATCAGAATACACACAAGGCACAAGTACAGGCTTTCACAGAGACAAACACACACATCCCACACATGAACTAAGGTTTCAACAACTGGCTGACATATACACACTTTTACTATTCATGTATATATTTTTCACTGTCAAACCTGAAAGCACCTGAAAGACAAAGAACAGGCATTTAATCCAGAGAAGAGTGGAACTGTGGATAAAAGATCAGCACTGGCCACAGCAGGGCAGATACAATATACCTGCTCACTGAAAAACTGCAGGTTTGACTGCATGATATGCAAAATCATCTCTTCAGAGTGAATCATGTTTTAGGAAACAATAGCCTAAGTGACTGTGTAATTGCAATAATTTTATTTACAGCAAAAGTATGCAATGCAATTCTATTCAAAATGCAATTTTGTTATTTTAAATTAAGTCTAACTGTATAAAAGTGCACTTATACGTATATGCCTGATGTCTATGTAATTTTTATTGAGATAAATTGCAGATTAACATGTACAATGAAAACTAATGTCTCTAGAAATTGTCATTTGCATTCTCCTCTAGTTGAGTGATTATATCTAAAAATAGAAATAATATAAAAATAACCTGAACTAAAAATATACGCATATAACGTGAACAAGTGGTGTGTTGTTTTACTAGACAGGTAAAATCTCTAACCTGGACACTTGAACTAAGTAAAAGAGCTATATTAAACAGTTCATTAAAGAAATAATGAGTTATAAAACTTCCCCTTCGCTTCCCTCTTTTTCTGTTTGTATCAGGAGAAATCAGAAAGTAAACATTCAGAAATCCCACAGCTAAATGAACTGCACAGGTTTATTTTGTTGATAGGTGAGAGCTGATAGATCATATGTCATCTAAACCTATCTCATGAAATGTTTGGGGGAAACGTGTTTGGTCTGTTTTTAGCCTCTTAACTCCCCCAAGCACGTAAGTACATAATCTCTGAAAAAACAGCCTGCGGGTTAGTAATCGTTCTGACTTTTAAAAGTGGGCATCCTCAAGAGGGCAGACCAAAAACTGAGACTGCTGTAGAAAACATTCCAAAGCTCATGCAGAGGTTTACCAAAAAATTATATCAACTCATTCTTATTAATGTGATTAATTCGGATTCTATATGGGGTGATTTATGATATCTAAAACTATGCAAGTCTGAGATATACCAAATAAATGTATATATGTATTGCACCTTTTTAATATGAAAGGAAACAATAACTATGTGAGTATATGGATTTGGCTATATTGTAGAGCTGGAACAGTCGGATCAGGCAATATTACAGATAAGGTATCTAGTGTAAAAAGACTGTACAGTGAGTACTGGGTATCAATTGCTGCCCCTATCAAGTGTTCTTTGCATACTACAGTGTCATACTCCTACTAGTGGTGAGATGGAAATACTGCAGTATATCACGAATAAAGTGTGGATATGTTGAAGCCTGCCTAAAGATGCATCTTAGCAACAATACTTTCAATTTATCAAGGTAATACCAGTCTAAATTACCATCTAATGGCTGGTTAATCTCCTATTTAACTGCTGTTTAAGTGCAAGTGCCTTGCAGATTTAGCATGTCAAATATATTTTTATTCTCTTCCTCCTCAAATTGCATCATTGTAGTTGCAGTAAAGACTCTTAGCACATGTGGACTTTGCCTTTTTGTGGCTGTTTCCATGTCATGAAATCACATGTGGGTGTAATGAATAATTGGCTGGCTCCACAGAGACACATATATACTGCCCAAGGCAAATCCCAGTCTCCAATACAACTTCACTTTTCCAAACTACTGCAATATGAGAGGGGGAGGGGAAACGTCTGGAAACTCTCCCTCAAGACCGATCCAAGGCATGCAGTCCAATGCCAAGACTTTGCTTCTTCTCAAGAGGACCAACTTTTCTTTCACTGCTCATGCCATCTGAATGCTAAGTGCAAATTGTGCATCATTTTCCAATTTTGGATCATTTGTGGCACATTACAGTCACCTTAAGGGTAAGCCAAGCAATTCCATCAAAAACAAGTGGTTCGAATCATGTCAGCCTTCCTCTAAATGGTACGCTTTAGGGGGCAAAAGAGGGAAACAAAAAGTTTGATATGTCTTATAAGTATGTATTTATTTTTTATATACATTTAAACAAAATTTTCAAATGTTTCATTTAAAAATAATGAAACATGCTAAATAACAGCAACACTACATTAAGCTGCTCGAGCGCTGTAAGTTAGGATCTGTATCTGACAGTACATAAACAAAATGTAAGTATCATCATTATTTGCAAGTCATTGAAATATTTGCACACTGTACAGTTTGTACATTTTTATCTATTTGTATTTTGTTCGACATTATCCGTATTAGCTAGAGTATATTGTCTAAATGAAATGTGATAGTCAGTTTACTAATTTAATTGGAAAGCCAAACATGCAAAATGCACACTAAATGTATTCAGTGTTGTACTTACAGAGATAGTTCAAAAATGAAAAATGAAAATTCTATCGTTAATTACTCAAACCCGTAAGACCTTCGTTCATCTTCAGGACACAAATTAAGAAGAGCTTTCTGACCCTCCATAGGCAGCAACACAACTGAAACGTTTAAGGCCCAGAAAGGTAGTTAGGACATCATTAAAACAGTCCACGTGACATCAGTGGTTCAACAGTAATTTTAATACTTTTTGTGCAGAAAGAAAACAAAAATAATGACTTTACTCAACAGTTTCTTCTCTTCCATGTCAGAATCCGATGCTTGTTCACAACAGTATCACAATGCAAAAAGTATTCTCATAGCTTCATAAAATTATGATTGTATCACATATGGACTATTTTAACGATGTCCTTACTACGTTTCGGGCCTTGAACGTGGTAGTTGCGTTGCTGTCTATTCAGGGTCAGAAAGCTCTCGGATTTCATCAAAAATATCTTAATTTGTGTTCTGAAGATGAACGAAGGTCTTACGGGTTTGGAGAGACATGAAGGTGAGTAATTAATGACAGAATTTTCATTTTTGGGTGAACTATTTAAAGCTGATGGCAAAACCCTCATTGACAGAGCAAACACATCATAATACAGTAGATGCTACTATGATGACATGATTCATGGTTCATTGAGCAGCCATGAACAAGTCTAATGCTGAAAAAAGAGCCTCGCTCAGCATCAAATATCCACCATTTGCATAATGTTGGAAATGAATCACCAAATCCTCTGCGGGACCTCACTAATGGCTATTAGAAAATGATTACACTGCAGTAATTTGCCAGTGATTATGCTGTGATAGGTTAATGACCCGGCACCCTGCAGCACAGTCCAAGAACTCTAATTACATGCAGATTAGTTAGCACATGTCAAAACCTCAGGACAAGTGCACATATTCTATCCTAAAGCAGCTACCTCTAATGATCTCTTCATTAATTGAATGATATATATCACATTTAGAAGGGATTAGCTGCTGATGATAGTTGAGTCATGAAAATGGCTTGGCCTAGAGTCAGAGTAAAATCGACAATTATAGGAATTAAAATCAACCTTTCAAGTTTTCTTTTTCAATGCTAAGGGCCCTGTACTGTATAAAGTAACAAAGCAGGAATCTTCTGCTACATACAGTATAAAACTGAGTGTTGCATTTTAAGCCTGGCCTATAAAAGCATGTGTATAGTATCATATTAATGTATTTACATGCTTTGTTAAGATGCTTCAAAAGCAAAGCCATTAAAATAATCATTATTGGTGTGCAAAGTCATTTACTTGTACATTATATTTTCATTAATTTTTAATAAGAGGCTACATTTTAATAATGCATTGTATTGTGGGATGCGAAAATTAAACATTTAGCGAAATTTTTGCTTTGTTTGAAGTTATCTTAAAGGGATAGTTCACTTAAAATAATAAAAAAGTCATAATTTACTCACCCTATATGACAAACCTGTATGACATTCCTGAAGAACGTTTCAAATGTTTTTGTCATTGTGGTCCAATGAATATATATAATATGTTTTCTGTTAAAAAAAACAAGTCAAGACAGGTTTGGAGCAACATGAGGGTATGGAAATTATGACCATTTTCATTTGGGGTGAACTATCCCTTTAATATTGTATTTATATTGTGAATAAAAATAATGTGAATAAAAATAAGGCTTTAATCCAGAAATGCAATTCCTGATTGGCCGTCTAACTTCAATTCCATGGCACCTACTCAATTCTAATAAAATGTAAATTGTTATTATGACCGAACAGCTTTACGTCACATTCAAAACGCTATTCAACTGTGATTAAGGTTCAATCATTGCAAACAAAAAAAGGAGGCAATATGAGATGTTTGACCCTTTACAGATGTTTGTCTGTGGTGTTGTGCTTTATCCCCACTATATGAATCATTTTCATGTGCTTTGTATTTCAGTTTTGGACACACCTCAAAGCTTAATTCCATTTTCCAACACAGATAAACAATGTTACATGCAGCATGTTTACAGAACAAGAAGATGATGCACGAGGCTTGGCTTTAAGCTGCAGTGTTTAGGGTTGGGACGCTGTCCAGTTACTGGGTGCTTTGGACAGAGTAGACTGGTTGGATTTGTTATGAATAAAACAAAAGAATAATGTATGACAAGCCGAAATGAAAAATTATGCAAAGCACCTGTAGTGAAATCAAAGAGTATTAAAGCAACTCATCATAAAATAACAAATATTGGTAAAAAGTGAAGCACAGGTAAAATCAAACAATTTTTTTCCCCCTTTAACCTATTAATTATTTAACTTGACTATTTATTAAAGTAAATCTGCTATTATGCATCATATTTCCCTATTTTATGGATAATTATCTTAGGATAAATACGTAGTCGACATAATACGTTATGAAAGTCGTCACTTTCATAACTACACCAGATGAATGAAAAAGCAATGTGTTGTCTCCCTCTTGTGGTGACATGTAATATTTCAACCTAAACAGAATTTTATATTTACCTTTTGACAAAAAATGACAAATATAATTTCTTTTTTTGTATTAAGATAAATGTGTTAAAGATGACACTGATGTTACAAATGAGTCGATCAGATAAACGTGTTGTATTTAGGAACCCGACAGTACAGCTGTAACTACCGTAAACACTGAGCTCCGACATACAGTATAAGCCCTAGTTTTCATATTAATGGTAGACCTATACAAGTTTTTGTGGTTGACTCTTAACCCTCATATACTGTAGTAGTATCAACATGTCATGAACTGCATGCTGAATCAAGTAGGTTGTGTTGGTACTGCTGGGTACTAAAGCAAAGCACAGCAAGGCATGACTAAACGAGTAGACACAACATCACATGCAGCTGTCTGAAGATCCTCTCTCACAGATGGTGTCAGGATTATACTGGACGACTGGCAGGCAAAATGCAAAACAAAATATTTTTCCCTTTTTAAGGTGGTGGATTATCCGGGGCCAACAGATTGCCTTTTCAGTGCCTCAGCTCTCCAGTTCATTAAGGGACGAGCACTAAAGCTCCAACATCCACTTGGCATGAATGGAAATGTTTAATTGTGAGGCATTAAGACTTCATTTAGTTGCCCTACAGTTAGAGTTAAGTTCTGCACATAAGTTTACATGCCTCTTGCAGAATATGTATTAAATTAAGGGACATGGTTAAAGCTTTTGAATTGGATGATCAGGGCAAATTGTACATTGTATTTTGTCTTCTGGGAAATATTGTAAAAATCTTATGTTGCTTCTGAAGGGCAGTATTAAATGGAAAAATATGATATTCATATGTACACCCCCTGGTTCTTAATGCATTGCGTTTCCTTCTTGAGCATCAGTGAATGTTTTCACCTTTTGCAGTAGTTGTGTGTGAGTCCCTTAGTTGTCCTCAGTGGCAAAGATGGATCTCAAAATGCATATTTGAACCATTTTTGGAAATGGTTCAAATATGCAGATGCTATAAAACCAAAGAATGTGCTGGACCTAGAGAATTTTTCTGAAGTGGGGAGTTTAACTGCTCAGGACAAACAAGGGACTATCACAAAACTTTTAAAATCAATGATCATCCAGATAAAAACATACAGTATTACGATTCAAGGGAACACTTAAAAATAAAGGTGCTTAAAAGGTTCTTCACATCGATGCCATAGAAGAACCATTTTTGGTACTACAAAGAACCATTCAGTCAAAGGTTCTTTAAAGAACCATATCTTTGTTACCGTTTTATAATAATCTGAAGAACCTTCTTTTGCCACAAAGAACCTTTTGTGAAACAGAAAGGTTCTTCAGATGTTAAAGGTTCTTTATGGAACCATTTAGATAAAAAGGTTATTTCTATGGCATCGTGAAGCACCTTTATTTTAAACCTTTGAACTGGTCCTTTTTTTCCTGTGAATTCAGTTATTATTTTGTCTCAGTTGGACTATATGTAAACGTCTGTTAAATAAAATGGCTTATTCAGGACAGTACTAAATTAAAAAATGCAGTTTTTGAAGTTTTTTTTAAATGGCCTATTCTGCAAGGGGCATGTAAATTTATGAGTAGAACTGCGTCAAAATGAGCTGTATTAATGGGATAGTCCAAAAAATTAATTTCTGTTTTCATTTACTTACCCTCATTTTATTCTAAATCTATATGACTTGCATACACATTAACATAAGCATATTCAAATCATACAAATTAGATTTAAGAGCTACTGTGGTGGGGAAGATTGTCCATGAATAATGACTTAAATTTGAATGTTTTCATACAAAGCTTGCAATATAGTAGAAGTCATATGGACTATATTTTTTGTCATTTTTAGAGTTTGGCAGCCCCTATGATTTATATTGTTTAAAACAAATCAGCATGGTTATAATGAATATTACTGTGTGTAACAGAAGAAAGTCAGTCATATGGGTTTGGAACAAGATGAGGGTGAGAAACTGTCAAATTTAATTTTGGGTGAACCATTTCTTTAATTGTAATAAAAAAGGCAGTACATTTATTCCCATTGTTAGATGCAATGTAACCTTTAGTACCGGCAGTCAAGAACAGCAAATGCATTATTGTAGTTCCATGTTTATTGATGCAGTATCATGGTAATACCATGTTATTCTATTAATTACTTTGGAGTACCAAAAAATGGTTTATGAATATGGTGTTCATTCAGCACTATTGTATATAATGAAGTACCATGGTATTAGCATCTGATAGAATCATTTTACCATTGTATAGCCATACTAAAGCTGCTAACAGCAATATAGTTGCATCTACACATGTACACACAAAGTCACAGATCACATGATCCCAAATCCAGTAAATAGCTAAAGAAACGTGTAAATGCCGGGGGTTACACCCTCCCACCTCAGGCCAGGCCAGCTCAGCCGGTACTGACTGGCTGCATCTGTGAGGGCTGTTAGTGCGTCTCCTCAATGACCATTCTCTCTAATTTTAGCCTCTCTGCTCTCTCTACTGCTGGGAATGATTCATGTCAGTTTCCAGACGTCTGAAGTCACGGGCTGGAACCACAACCCCCGTGCTGTCCCACTCTCATTCTGTAGAAAATCACTACGGGGAAAGATTCATGGGCTCTGGTACAAATTTTGCCATCCTCTCTGTTTTGAGTTACCATCAAACTCTTGCCTTTTAATGGGGTTTGGCGTTCAACCCCGAGGCGTGCTTCCTGTTAAGTCTAAAGTGTTACGCATGCTGGCATTCAGTTATCACCACACCGTCACAGTAGTAGACGTCAAGCATGACAATAAAAAAAGGTTCTACTTAACTTGAAATTGTACAGTCTTGAATAACATCTAATAATTGATATTTTTATGGTGAGTTTGTAAAAGTTTTCTCTTTTCTACAGCTCCACAGGTGAGCAACAAAGCGAGCCAGTAATTAACAAAAATCTATTGATTTTTGCTATTCTTTAAAGGGATAGTTCACCCAAAAATCAAAAATCTTGCATCATTTACTCACCCTCGTGTTGTTCCAAACCTATATGCATTTCTTCATCTGTTGAACAAAAAAGATAATATTTTGAAAAATGTTTGTTCGTAGAATGAAAGTCAATGGGGTCCAATGTTATTTTGAAGAAAATTTTAACAAATATATTATTTCGTGATTCACAGACAAAAGACAGACAGGTTTAAAAAAAACTAAACGGTAAGTAAATGATGGGATAATATTTGGGTGAATATTTAAGCTCAGAGACCAACATGGTATAAAGTGCCCTTTCCACAAAAAAAAAAACATTGAGACTGTTCTAATTGAGAATAACACATGATCTGTAAAACCCAAAAGTTAAAACCCATTTACCCTGAGCTTTAGCTGAAGTGTAATTCTGCAAAAGTCTAACTAAGTTGTAACCATGTTTGTATTTAATTCAAAAAACCCATTAGCCAAACCTAATCTCCTTCCTACTTAAGGAAATCCCAAATTCTGAGGAGATGTTGCTTTGATTAAGTTTTTTTCCCCCTCCACTTCCTCTTATTTCATCAGCAGGAAAGCAATCCAGATTTGACTGTATCCAAACTAGAACAATCTATGGTTTCTGAGCTACAGTATAGTGAATAAAATAATTGTTCTGAGCTGCAAATTGCCACACACACACACACACACACACCTGATCATTTAAGAAACCCACAGGTTTACATGTCGCACATATGGCACATAAACCTACAAAAAGATTTCATATAAATCTATCTATCTATATATATATAAATATATCACTCCATTTCCCTTGTTTACAAGAAGACCTCCAGCACTGAAGTTACTATGAAAAGAGAGCCTATAGAGAAGCTAAGCCAGCATAAACTCCTCCACCCACACGTAAAATTACACAAAAAAAAGATGAATTGCAATCACTTTGAAAACATTTTTGCTTTTCTCTGTTGCAAATTGATTTTCATTTTCCGCTTGTCAGATGTGATTTCAAAAGGTTGTGGCTACAACAGCACAACATGTGTAACCCACCCACATGTCCTGAGCGGGGCACTTTGAGTTAAAAAGCATCATAAAAGTTGTGTGTGCATTAAACAATCTACATTCAGATGCATTACACCTGATAAAGTCTTATCAAGCAACCTAATAATGCACTGAACATGTATTTTAACATAGGAGACAATAAAGAGTTTGCAAGAATGTATTCAAGCCATACTATATCAAGTTCTAAAGAACAGCAGATATTTTAGGAAAATTGTAATTATGAAACATATGCAACAGAAAGAGTGCTGCTTACAAGAAGGATCAAAGCATGAAGAGAAGGAGAGATTGAGTGAGTGAATGAGTGAGAACATGTGTGAAACACCGGCTCTGAGAGCAAGGTCATTTCTCAAACTGGGCTTGACAAACAATCAAAGCCCTTCATTTGTGATTAGTTATTAGTAAAGGCTCATAGCAAATGTTAATTGCCAAGTTAATTTAAACAAAAGTGTGGGTGGCTAACGCAGTAAAGAGAGAAAAGGATGGAGGACAGAGAGGAAGAAAGCAAGCGAGAGAAGGATAAAGGGTGGGCAATCACTTTTGTTATAACAGAGATGAAACAGGGAACAGAATCAATCCATTATCGATGAATAAATAAGCAAAACTGAAGACTTGAACACTGAGCAAACAAAGAGAATTCCAACAGAAACTGGCTGAGAGAAGAAAAGAGCTCTCCAGCTCATGGTAAGATAAGCTAAAACAAAGCATGTGAAATAAAACACGTGGACGGAATGGAGTTTAAACAACTTCAAGTGCTAATAATAATGTGAGGAAAACCAAATCAGCCCATGTAGAACAGAAGCAGTCTCAGACTGTACATATTTTGTCATATTTTAAAATGATTTTCAAAGCATTGTGCTGCAAAACAGCTTGATTTAATGCCACATGTCATTTTGGAAACATTAAATCATATATCGTTATATCAGGTATGTATTAAGTCAAAGCTAAGTGCTTCAAATTCAAGAAAAAATATTTGATAACCTTTAAATAAAAAATGACTCCGTCTTCCACAATAAAGAGAGAGAAGTTAAAGAATGTAAAAAAAGGAGTGAATTTGTGATGGAAATGTTTTTTTTTTTATTTTTATTTATATTATATTTATTGAAATATTGTATTGTATATATTAAAAATAATAAAACATATATAAGATACTTTATTTTAATTTATTTATTCATGTTAAGTAAAATTGCCACTAAAAATGAAAGTCAGTAAATTTGTTACAAATGTCAAAGAACATCAGTAAAACAATAACAAATTACATGTAATTTCATAAAACATGCTAAAGCAAAATAAAAATCCCCAGAAACCATGTCTATGCTTCATCCCAACAACAGCGCTCAGCTATATTACCAAAGTCATCTGAGGTCACCTGTTCACCACACTACAAATAACACGTCAAACCCCTCAAACAATTACTCCGCAGCCAATTACGTCATGACGGCTATTCAAAAAAGATATAAATATGCAACAGCCGCAACAGGTTGTACACGATAAAGCACAAAGTTTGAAGTTTCTTTAAAGTATGTTAAATAACGCCACTCACCATCCACCAGGTCTTAGCTGTCATATCATAACACAGCTGCCATTTCACAGCGTTCTCTGCCGTGTTGCCACTCGTGTGTGTGATGCTGGGGAGCTCCATAAAGAGAGACGGATACAGGAAGCGAGAGAGAGAGAAAAAAGGAGATGTGGATGTTTTCAAACCGGTCCCAAACTCAGCCAAACAGGAGAAACAAGAAGAACAGAAGTGCAAATCCTCCTCAGCTGCCTCTTTCTTGCTCTCATCTTTACCTCCCTGTGTGGCACAGAGAGAGACTGGACAGTTTAGAGGGACAGAGAGAGAGAGAGCGTGAGGGTGAGACCTAAAGGATTAAGCTTTCGACAACAGTTCCCACTCAAGAGTCCACACTCTCTGAGCAGACCATCTGAGAGACACCCAGACCACACCACACCACTACCACGGGCTGCTAGACAGACCAGCTAATGCCAGCTGTGTTAACAGTCACACATACCCGCATAAGTGCACTCACACAAAACCACACTGCTTTGGTTTTATAAGGCACATGTATGAAGAAACTGTGAGTTGATGCCAAAAATCCTATGAGAATAGAACAGAACATACGTAGTGTGCAGCGTTCAAACATGCTATTTTCTTACAAGCACAGCAGGGTGCTCACACACCCACTTCAACAACAAAAAGTCAATCCTACGTCGAGACCTGACCACGATGATGTCATCCAACATCACTTTTTTTTTCCTTTTGACCTTGATAAATCATGAGTTTCCTATCTGAACGTCTGTATATTGAGGGGTTGAAGAAGCCCTAGTGAATCTCCGTCTTTAAGAGCACCAGAGTATAAACTGATTCTGTCTTCTTCATCACTTTCGATTCACACAGAGCTGAATAGAAAGCATTAGTTGATGGGAGAAGAATTTTTTTTTTTAAGAATGTGGAAATTAAATATGTTTTCCCCCCCACCACCTCCATCAACCACATGGCAATGAGAAGTCCAGCCCTTGCTTGGCCGCAGGAGTGCTGAGTGAGTGTGGGGGATATGTGGGCAGTGTTTGTTTGGTTTACTTACTTTTTCTTTTCCTTTTTTTATTTTGGAATTTTTTGTTTTTATCATGCATCAAAGGACTAAGTGTCAAAAGTCTCCACACAGCTCCCCACACACTTTACATCACAGATCCAAAACACTGTTGAGATTAAAAATATGAATTTGAGTAAATTTAGTTTTATGACAGTACACGCTGACTACAAAAATATTATGGTATAAGTGAAAATGCAGTGCAGGAATTAATTCAATTCAAATTAAGAGATGTTTAGAAAATACAACAAATTTGAGCCACATAATTAAAAATTAAATACATTTGCAAGTAAATATAAAAATAAATAAATAAAGATTGTCTACACCGGGCAAATCAAAGCAAACGTTGCAAAAACATCACCTGTTATTGTTGGAAGCAGAGCCATTGTTTTTCACCCAGCTCTGGTTGGAAGTAGCTCAAACGTGTCAGAAATAGAATTGGACATCCGTTTGTTGTCGGCGCCTAGACGACAAGAATCCGAAGTATCCATCCACCATCATAAGAACGGGCACGGCCATCTGTAACTTAAAGGTAGTAAGCTACTAGCGTCATCTAGCGGAACTACAAATATAAAGCATGTTTTCATACAACATTTGCAAAAGCCATTTTAGCATGTCACACTTCCTCCAACTCAAACACAGCTCTTACGAGTCTATACGGAAATACATTCACCTTGCTTACTAGTTTACTAGATTACCCGTTGAGAAGAAACTCCGGAAGTTTGTCGTATGGATTGAAACTAAAATATTTCCTTAAATTCCTCCATCTGCCAGTTTTTACCCTTGTTTTACCCTGTTGTCTGTCTCTGTAGTCATCGTATTTTGCTTGCACTGAATTTGATTATGAATTTCTTTGTCCACACCCGCTAAACACCCCTGGCTCAGCCGTCGCAGCAGCCACGCCCCAAACTCTCGCTATTGGCTGCAGTTATATGCATATATATATGCAGTTCGCATATATATTGCGAACTGGTATTTCTTATCATATTATTTTCAGAGCTGAGTAGTAAGTGATTACATGTAATCTGGATTACGTAATCAGATTCCAAAAATGAAGTACTCATAATTAGATAAATTGCATTGTAAAATACTCGTAATCAGATTACAGTTACTTTTTTATTGATTACTTTGTAACATATATATTCACACAATAGCAATAAATTATGAATAATTTATTGATTCCCCCATTTCTTTTTCACCTTTTAAATTTTCCTTTATAAAATGCCTACTTTATATATAAAATATATAATGACATGCAGGTAAACAAAATAGTTAATTTTTTTAGTAAGTGTTTTGCTTTGAATGATTTTTATTTTGAATATGTATTTATTTTAAAATGACTTAATTAATTATTAGCTTTTCATTAAACTCACAAAGCCTCTGCAGTTCCTTCATGAACCCCAGTTTGTGAAACCTTCAATTCACTTTATGTTGTTAATAACAATGAATAGAATATATTTTCTTTTTCGTTGCATTTTAATATCAATATGTTACTATATTATCCTATTTAAATCAATGTGATAAACAAGTTAGGTTAAAAGTAATCTAAAAGTAATCTGATTATATTACCTAAAATGTGTAATGTAATGCATTACATTACTAACTACAATTTGTGTCATGTAATTTGGAATCAGTAACGGACTAAAATTTGTAAGTAATCTACCCAGCTCTGATTATTTTATTGCATTGTCGTAACTATAAACACACTAGTTTATAGTTAAAAGGAAAATGTCCATAGACAGAACTGTGAATGTGCATGTGTCCTATGTACAGATGAAGGTTTGATGAGTTATTTACAGATGTACAGTACTGAGGTGTGTTATGTGTCGTTCAGGTGGGATATGGCCTGGGGGGAAAAACTGTTCTTGTGTCTGGCTGTTTTGGTGCTCAGTGATCTGTAGCGCCAGCCAGAGGGCAACAGTTCAAAGAGAGAGTGAGCTGGGTGTGAGGGGTCCAGAGTGACTTTCTTAGCCCTTTTCCTCATTCTGGAGATATAAAGATCTTGGAGGTTGGGCAGAGGGGCACCGATAATCATCTCAGCAGTCCTGACTGTCCGTTGTAGTCTTCTGATGTCTGTTTTGGTAGCTGAACCAAACCAAACAGTTATAGATGAACACAGGGCAGACTCGATGATGGCAGAGTAGAACTGTTTCAGCAGCTCCTTTGGCAGGTTGAACTTCCTTAGCTGGCGAAGGAAATACAGCCTCTGCTGGGCCTTTTTTCGCAATAGAGTCAATGTGATTGTCCCACTTCAGGTCCTGAGAGATGGTGGTTCCCAGGAATCTGAATGACTCTACTGCAGCCACAGTGCTGTTCATGATGGTGAGTGGGGGAGAGCAGGGGGGTTCCTCCTGAAGTCCACGATCATCTCCACAGTTTTGAGAGTGTTTAGCTCCAGGTTGTTAAGACTGCACCAGACAGCCAGCTGCTCAACCTCCTGTCTGTAAGCAGACTCGTCTCCTTCCTTGATGAGGCCGATGACTGTAGAGTCATCCGCAAACTTCAGGAGCTTGACAGAGGGGTCCTTTGAAGTGCAGTCATTGGTGTAGAGGGAGAAGAGCAGTGGGGAGAGAACGCAACCCTGAGGGGCGCCAGTGCTGATGGTGAGAGTTCTGGATGCGAGTTTGCCCAGCCTCACTAGCTGCTGCCTGTCTGTCAGGAAGCTGGTGATCCACTGACAGATGGAGGTGGGCACGGAGAGCTGTGTCAGTTTGTCTGAGAGAAGGTCAGGCATGATGGTATTGAAGGCCAAGCTGAAGTCCACAAATAAGATCCTTGCGTAATTCCCAGGTTTGTCGAGGTGTTGCAGGATGTAATGCAGTCCCATATTGACAGTGTCATCCACAGACCTGTTTGCTCTGTAGGCAAACTGGAGAGGATCCAGCAAGGGTCTAGTGATGTCCTTCAGGTAGGCCAGGACCAGTCTCTCAAGTGACTTCATGACCACAGACGTGAGAGCGACAGGTCTGTAGTTGTTAAGGCCAGTGATTTTGGGCTTTTTGGGGACGGGAATGATGGTGGAGCGTTTGAAGCAGCAGGGAACTTTGCACTGCTCCAGAGATCTGTTGAAGATCTTTGTAAAGATGGGGGCCAGTTGGTCAGCACAGGCTTTTAGACAGCATCTTAAATAAAACTCGTACATTCACAGAAAAAAATAGCTTACTTCAGTGTTGCAAAATAAGGGGGACACAGATTCTTTGATTAAGAGTTCTATTTGATTTTGGCATTATGTTCAGCTCCTGTCCGATGTAGGCGGGGTGTTACAAATAAATGTAAGAAATATCACACGAGCAAGCGTGTGAATCAGTTGTAGTCACGAGGCCGCAGGTAATCCCAACCATGCTGATACTGAAAATGATTTTACAGGCTACAACAATTAAATATTGAGTGATTGAGTGTTATTATAATGCCACAATTGCTTTGTCTATTTTGCTCTGCTAACATAAATAGAACAAAGCCACAACAGAATTAATGGTTTCGCCAATGCACATTAGTGGTGTTTAGTTCCTGAATGACTCAGTGTTTCTGAATGAATCGGTAGAATGAATTATTCAGTGATTCGCCCATAAAAAGTCACTTGTTTAATTCCTGAATGAAGCATTGTTTTGAACGAATCAGCTGAATGAATAATTAATTTAATGATTTTCTCATAAAGTCACTTACTTGTAAGTCTGGACCTACGATGTAACCGGCAGAAAAATACCCACAAGTAATGAACAGACTGTCTGAAACACACAAACATAGACATGCTAAGTGATATAAACAATGAAAACTCCCAGTGCTGTTGGATTCTATCAACACTCTTGAAACTCTGCTCAGCCAATCATATTTGAGAATTAGAACTACCTGAATAATAATACATATACTGTATTGTTTAAGTTTGAGTCTCAAAAATGGGAAACCTCATGGTGTTCAATTTGGAACAACAAATAACTTGTTTTTATAGAGGCTTGTTGGCCTCCAAAGTAAATAATAATACTACTGACTTATATTCCAGCCAGAGGGCAGTTGGCCAACCACAATTCTGTAAGGACAGGATATTGGGTCAGACACTTCAACTCGCATCCAGCTTGCAGGAGAAAACAGAGCTCTCTGTGATGCTAAAACGAACCACATGAACCAAACTTACTCTTTGACTTTAGAAAAGGGCATGACAATAGACAAAGAGCAAACCTCAGACAAGAATGTCATTTTGACTAACCTAAATGATAGTGTGGACAGCTTTAGTCACTGCATCAGATTTGGCTAAATGCTGATGTTGTTTATGCATTGGTGTCATTAATGACTTTGGCCCTGCTTGTTTACAAATCATCTGTCATGGCACATCAACCTCTGCTACGACCATGGCAATTGAGGTCTGTCTGAAATGAATCATGGGTGACACCAAAAAAGCAGCACTGTAAGTCAGAACAGCAGCTGATGCTTGACGAATTCGAATCCAGTTCCAACAGGTTCAAGCAAGGCCTCCATCCCAGCTGGGGGCTGGAAACCTCACTCTTGCACATTCTTTGGTCATCCACAATGATTCGTGATCTATCCTTATTCTGACAATAATCACATGCTCTCTGCCAGTAACCTTTTCTCTGTCTCTCTAATTCCCTTCTCTTAAAGGTTTTTCATGATTTTTGAAGGAGAGTGTGTGGTGAAACTGCAAAGTCACTCTCAAGGACCCATCAAATGCCCACATATTCCCCCAGCCAAGACAAAAAGCCTTCAGAAAAGATTTTTGAAGGAGATGATATATGCAAACTTGTAAAGCCCATATTATGGTGGATTTTTCATTAGGCTATTTGTTTGCACACTTAAAGCCCAGTTCCAGTGGCATAATGGACAAGGGTTGTGGGTTTGAGTCTCACCTGGTTGATGAGCAATACTTACCATTCCAACAATATTCATGCAGCGCAGTCTGTCAAACTTCCTGTACCCATGAGTCATCTAGTAATTGTACAACTGTACACCATAATGAATTTCAGATGTAGTATCTTCAGTATTTACTTTATAATTCATACGTTCACTCTATAAAAATCTCGATTATCAACTGTTTTTTTTCAATGACCTTCGAGTGACGCATTTGTCTCGTGCAACATTTGTTAGCTAACGTCAACTATTCTGAAGACGTTTTAAATCAAATAATGAAGTTGTTTTGGAATCTTCTTAATAATAATAAAATGATAAAATATTCCTTGTTATATTTTATTTTACAACGAAGTGCATTGTGAGTCCACTGGGACGCTGAACTTGGCATTTCATGCAGGGCAAAATGTCACTCCTCAAGTTTCCTGGGAGGAATTAAATAGATTTGGTTACATATCATTTTCAGCCATGGGAAGAAAATAAATCATACATTTACTGGAATATCGATATGAAAACAAAGAACGACGAACATTTAAATAAAACAACCCAAATGAAAAACTGTGTTTTAAATAGAGTTCGAAATGGTCAGCATGCTGTTGTGCCACAGGAGCGCTAAATGTCAAGTTTCTGTTTATACACGAGCATGACATGCTAGATGTAATTTAAAAAGCGCTAGAGGACAGTTTTTGGGTAAAGTCCAGCTTGAAAGTAGAATATGATAGACGATGACATCCTCTCCATCCCTCCATCCAAATCTGCACAACGTGGAAGACGTTCTCGTTTTAAAAGACTCGCTCTCAAACATTACCATAGTAACCATCATATTACAGACAAATTCATAACATTTGTTCCACCAAAGATAGGCTATTCATAAATGTGTGCCAAACAACTCTGGTCCCCTCAAAATAGCATTTTTGCCAAAACTGTATTTGTATAAGATGAAAATCAGAATGTGCAAGACATTGAATGTTCCAATTTCAAATGGACTAAGACATTTGTTATGGTAATCACAGTTTCTCCCAACAGTGTACCATATAGATACAATAATTGTTGCCAAAACTGTCATACAATAGTCTACATAAACCACATGAAATCCAACTTTCAGCTATGCTGACTTAACAATGTAGCAAAATGTCATTTTTATATGAGATGCAAAAGTCGTCCTATATGTCCCAGTTCAAAAAGTCAAAAGCTTTATATTCGTCATCACAGTCTCCACTAAATGCTGTTGGAGAACTAAACGACTCTTACCACACTTATAATGAGCGGTCTATAAAAGTATATAAAGCAAAGGATTTGGCAGCTTGTGTGTGATTTGCCTGACCTCTCTGAATCCCTCCATACAGCAACCCCAGTATTCTTGGGTGGCTGTCCCCTACCTCTGCTCCCCTCACGATGTAATCTTATATCATTCACACCACTCTGCCTCCATCCAAGTACAGGCCATGGTCCAGACTCCAATTAGTGGTCACACTAACAGGCGGAGATGACGCCTGCCCCTCAAATTACCTACAGCAGCATGTTTAAAGACTGCAAGGGGGGTATTGCTGCTGGCACACCGTGGGCTGATACCCAGGAGTCAGGCAGCTCTGCTTTAATTAAAGGGTGAATTTGCATTTGTTTCTGCAGCTTGTGTTTCAGAAATTTATTTCAAATGGCAATGCCACCCAGTATTATGACCCGAGTGTATTCAGGTATGACGGCGGGACGGCATTGATGGACTATATGCAGAGCTCCAGGAGGGAAGCAGGGCTGTAATCTTCAAAAACATCTGTGGCTCAACTTTTTTATTTGTATGATAGAATCAGTGTGCCATAACCCCAACAAACACTGTTTAGATCCTGCCCTTTTAATTCTTATGTGCAATTTTAAAAGGGTTTCTCAAATGGAAACTGCAGGGAGTTTGAGAGCTGATGAAATGGATAATTAATTAAATCCAGTGTAAATTAAAAATGGGGATGCTCAATTAATCAGCTTTTGCATACATATTTGTTTGCATAATTCACAGTATTTTTGAGGATATAAGTTTGAAGCATTCCATTAGTATTCTGGCAAAATAAAAGCTTGAAATAATTAGACATAAATATTAGTATTTAACTTAAAAAAGTATTTTTATTTGACAGTTCAACTGTAATTTACAACAGTACTAAATGACACTCTTTCTTTTTATAGAGCTAAAATAATCATCATAATCTAATTATTAATATTAATGTGCTGTTAAATTATTAACTGAAAATCTCAGGGGTATTTCAAGTACATATTTTTTGTATAAGGGCTGACAAAAATATTTATTAATGATTCATTTTTTAATTTTACAGTACAATTGTAATTTACAACAGTAATAAATCTGTCTTCCTTTTTTATGATTAGTTAAATTAATAATAATCATAATAATTAATATTAATAATTAATGGGCACTGTTTATTTTTGATGACACAAGTTGAAACACGATGGATGACAATGGCCAAAATGAAGTTATTTTTCTACTTTGTGAATTTCCAAAAATCCACTGCAGTGCCACGAAGCTCCTTAACATGTCTCCCTCTAGTGAATAAAAATATAACTGCCATGAACTTTAACAAGCTACAAGTGAACTCATTCAACTCAAAGTGTCAAAGCAGTATTAATGTGGCCAACTAGCTAGTTTTCTCTTGGCAGAGCACTAAACAGCTTAAAAATGGTTGTGTCAGTGAATTAAGCCATGGAGATTTCTTTGTTCTGGTCCATAGAATGTAAATGCAGAACCAATGACAACAGGAAATGGAATGACACCATCCCAAAAACAGTTCAGTTTCAGAAAAATGTGACAACTCTTACAAGTATCACATGTACCACTTCAAAACAGTACAGGTATAACCGCCCGAACAAGCTTTACTGCAAACATATTTATGCTATTCCAACTTTACAGCAAGACACTCTGCATAAAAGCATCTGCAAAACTTTCAAGAATGGTCAGTATCTGTATCGTATTCAAAAGCCACTTTACAAAGTTATCATACAGACTAGATGTGTTTTTCATTTCCAGTGGAATCCTCAGAAATGTTTGGGGAATTTTCAGAAGAGCAACTTCCTCCTCTTGAATGTGTCGTATTATTGTTGTCCTGTTCCAATTGTCACTCCATGTGACAGACCTGAGTTCATATTTTAAAACGTCACACAAAGAACCTGTTGACAGTGTAAGAACAATGCTGAAACTCGCATCTCAGAAGTGCTGAGACAAGAACTCATGACCACAGCGCAGCAAATTTTCTTCTCTTCCTTGTTCCTGGTCACATAGTGTTTCCTCTGCAGTGTGGCCCAGTCTTTCACAGAATGTTGAGTGTTTTCAAGTTTTTAACGCTGTTTTTAACACACCTGTCAGTTCAATATACCATTGATCTCACGGCTGTTCGTCTCATCGTCATGTGTACCCATCAGCCCCCTGATGACCGCGAGACCTGAGGAGGCAGTAATGGATTTGTGAAAGGAATACAAGGAAATTAAGCACACAAAGAAATAATGCGAATAAGTATATTTACAGATAAAAAGTTTAGATAAATGCTACAACTAAGCATATGATGTTATTGCAAAATGCCAGCCAACAGTGAGAAAGAAAGTTTTTACAAAATGTATTATAACATGCTAATTCAGCATATTTAATGTTAAACAGAGACATTTTTAAAATGGTGCTTTAGATTGAGATTTTCTGTGAAAAGCATTGCAAAAAAAAATTTGAATTCAAAAATGTTTTACTTCATAATGTTACTCTAAAAATAGAACATAATATTCAGATAATATTTAAATAATTTGCTTTGGCTTTTCCCCATTATTTTATTTTGAAAAAAAAAAAAAAAAAAAAAAAAAAACATGTATTTATATTATCATGCTGTCTTTATATGGTTCATATGGTCTTATAAAAAAAAAGAACATAAGGACTGTCAGCTTAAATAGTAATTACAATTTAATTCGACCACCATCATTTAGTACCATAGTATTTATCAAAGAACCATTAAAAATAGAAATACATTTGTTTTTTTTAAAATTCAGCCAAAAGAATTTCCCTTTCACACGGGTATGTATGGTTTCCTCTGGAAATCTAGTTCCCCTTTTAATGTAGAACAAAGATCAGCAGCTGTCATAAAATTTGTGTTACCAAGCCATCATATCCACCATTTCAGGCTGGGAAAGATTTTAGTGGTTTAACAACAATATTTTTTTTTAAAGGTTTAAAAAATGTCCAGGACTCACGTCGGCGAATTGCGATGGGCCAGATGAGAAGGGTAGAGAGACAGAGAGCAGCAACACCAGCCACACCGCCGGTGACGATCACCATGACAGTGCGGTAAAACCATTTGCAGTCAGAGTCCAGTGTGCTGTAAATAAAGCACAAAATAATGTGAGGAATCTACATAAAACATGAGACAGTGAAGAGTTACACTTCCACAGACTTTATATACACTACTGAATACACATAGGCCAACTGTAACACACACATTACAACAACCAGTGAATAGTTGTCCTAAAATGAGACCAGCAGACAATCATAGCCACTGTGCATTTAAGATTGTATTTGCAGACAAGCAAGGTATTTAAAGAATCTACATTCCCAGCCACTACGGTCAGGAGCCTGGAATTGAAATGGAAATGGAATTAAAGGAGAATAGAAATTCTGGATTGTACTCACTGACAGGGATGTAAAGTCTGTATTATCATCACTCCAATTCCATTTGCCACCTTATCAGTGAAGCTCATTGCACCGTACACGAAAGCACCACTTTGCTGTTAAAATAAATATTTTCATTAGCATTATTGAAAAGTAGCTCTGAAGTGGTTCCTTTAGGGCTCTAGACAGAAAAATGTTATATATCATATTTCTAAAATTACACATTTTGCTTAAAGCCAAATCAACCTTGAAAGAATAAATGTTCAAGTCCTCTATCCATAATATTGCTTATTCCAGTGAAAAAGTAATCTTGTCTGAATCAGGAGAGAAGTATGCACAGATAAAGCACTGTTTATAAGTGAAAACATCCAAAACATTTAATGGTGGATTTGTATCTCGCAAGCATGCAGCTTTTCACTTCACAAGATGTTAGTTGATGGACTTTAGTCATGTAGATTACTTGTGGATCATTGTGATGTTTTTATTAGCTGTTTGAACTCTCAAACTGACGGCACCCATTCACTGCAGTGGATCCACTGGTGAGCAAGTGATATAATGCTAAATTTTCAGCAAATTTTCATTTTTGGGGGATCTATTCCTTTAAAAAGAGTTCATAAGGGTCATTTGTTAGCTAAATGGGCATTACTGCTTGTGCTGTGCTCATTGCTACAAATAAACGCTGGTGAACTCTTTTGGTAAAGAGATAATATCTTACGAAACCACATGTGGACAAAAACAGTTTGTCTGACTGATTTTAGATTTTAAATTACTGTCAGAAATGTTTTTGTCATTTTTGCAACCATTTTCATTGCAGTTTGGGAGCCTTGCATATTTTATTTTAAGTCCATTTGCTCAGGAATTGAATAAGCAAATTCAATTTAAAGCCAAAATTGCTCAGAATGAATAAACAAGACTGAACTACCAAGCTGATAACCAACCAATGACTTGCATTAATTGCATCTGATGTGTGCAAAGCCCCTCAAAAATAGATTTATAAGTTATCACTTGATATCATCACATACTCTTTGATCGCCGATGAGTTTGGCAGTCATGGACAGTGACATGACCAGAATGACAGCAGATCCAGCTCCCAGCAGTACAGCGGCTCCGTAAACCCGTGTACCCATGTTTGTGTCCACCAAAACCCAAAAGGAAAACACCATTACGGGCACAAGACCTACAAAATAGGCCATCTGCAAAGGCAGAAATGAAATATGAGGCATTTTGAGTCACAGTATGTTGAAGCGGTGAGTGAAACTGTGAAAACTTACAGAAGTGCCGATCCATTTGTTAACAGGCTTCATAAGCAGAGAAGACACAAACCCACTGACGTACATGACCAGGGGAATAGTTGCAATGTAGTTCTGCAAAAAAAATAAAAGAGAGAGGATATTCTGCTCAATTTTACATCTGCTTTATTGTGCCAGTAATGCTGGCCAAACCAGCTTCACTGTACACATGGTATATTAATTAAAAGTGCAAATACACTGTGTTAATATTAGTTCTTTGTCTAAGCAATCAAAGTTAATACGCTCCATTGTTCCATTTGATCCCTTTGGCTTTCACTGCATGGACAAAAACATATTTTGTGTTCCACACAGTTATTTTAATGTTATTTATAAACCGTTCTAGTGTTTATTCATATTTTAAAATGACATTTTTTAGATATTTAGTTCATATTTTAGTTATGAATTTTGTTATGTGCTTTTGTCATTTGTATTAGGGTTGAGAGATTCTAGAGTAAATGATGATTAGAAATGTTTATTTTTAGGTGAACTATTCCTTTAACATTCTCATGGTTACTGGATTTTGATGATCCATCCAAAAAACTTTGATTTTGTATTGGTAAGTGTCATGTTTCTCACCTTTGGAAGTGATAAGGAGTTTGTCAGATACATTGGGATGTATGTTTGGGACAAATTTACAATCAGTCTTGTGCACATATATAGTACTGCAACCTGAAGTAGGAAAAAAATATATACCTTTATTGTTATTCAAAAGCATACTGTGAAATATTTCATTATTAGATGGATTTTTACTTGTTTGTAGTTTTTGTGTGTTTGTGTGTGTGTTGTTCAGATCTCCATCAGATCACCTGATAGAAGGCAGGCTCAACGAGCCAGTGTTTCCACAGGAGCAGGGGTCCGGAGATCTGGGAAGAGTCAGGGATTGAAGGCTGAGATTTCCCAGGCTCTTCACTCTCCTGAGGCTGGACTCCTTCCTCCTTAGTGCCCAGGTGAAAGATGACGGAGGTAACAGTACCGATGGCCCATATTATGAGCGCCAGATACTGTCACAACAAAGATAAAGCAGATATTACAAGGAAATTAAATAGTAGATGATATTTCGAAGAATGTTGGTAACCAAACAGTTTCCGTTCCTATTGATTTCCATTCTATTTTTTGTCCATACAATGGAAATTAATGGGAACGGAAACTGGTTACCAAAATTCTTCAAAATATCTTCTTTTATTACTTTCAGAATATGTCTCCTTTTATTATTTTCCACAGAAGGAAGAAAGTCATACAGGTTTGGAACGACAGAATTTTTATTTGGGGATGTTTTCAGCTTGATAGACATTGTAAGTACTAAATCTTTCGATTTGATCTCTAAATTGGGTATATATTTGCATTTACTCACTCTGAATGTGGGAACATCAACCCAGCCCAGACTCTGGGAGGTCGATGGGTCTTCTGTATGTTGGGATTGGAAGTGGAATAAGAGCCACGCCACAGCATATACTGCAATGTTTGCCACCACTGTGAAAGCATACCTGTTCAGGAAAGCAAACAATTTTATGTATATCAATAACGATGTTAAATAAGGCCACAAAATGACTTCCATGAAAACCAAAGTTTAATTTAAAGTCACAATGAAATATACGTTAGTGGTTATTCTTCTGTATTCTGACATTGTGAAGATGAAGCGTAGCAGATTATTGAAAAAGAAAAATGTAGGCAGGAAGTTGGTTCTAACTATCAGTTGTTAATTGGATGGAGGCAGATCTGAATGCAGTCGATTGTAAGAAAGGGTAGGATATAAGCAGACTAAATGATTAGACAAGTCTGGCATACATCACCAGAAAGAAACTGTCGTTTTTAACAGATGATCAATTTACAACATTTTGATTAAAAAAAAATGACCAGATCAAAAAAATGCTAAAAAATTTAAACACGCCTGGACAAATAGTTCAAAATAATATAACATGCGTTTTTAAAAAATAGCTAAAGGTGATTTTTCATTGCATTCCGACTTTAAAAATAGAAAACCAAAAGAGTTTTTGTCTTTTATTTCTACAACAAAATGTGTCTAATAAGTTTGGCAACGTGTGTCTTTGCAACATTATTGCTCTACTTTGGTTATGTGAGTTGAGGAGGTAGTGATACTGTATACCTGTATGATGTTAGTTCCACTTTGGCGTGCTCACATGTGACCAGTTCAGGAATGAGCGACAGGTGGGATATCTGGGTAGCAGCCCAGCCGAATTGGAAGATAATGATGAATGGGATGGCATAAATCATTCCTGTGGTTTGTGGGGTTTTCTCATCACAACCAATGCAGGGGTTGAATATGAAGGGAAAGGAGGCAAACACGCTTATTGTTCCTGGGAGGAAATGGACAGTAAACTGAACAGTTAGTGCGTGTAATGAATGATGACGGTCAGGAAGTGACATCATTTGGACCTTTTCTTCAGCATGACGCAATTCATTTTGCCAAGTTTGACACAGTTTGTGTTGGCTGCATTTGTAGTGCCTGTTACCCAAGTTATTGTGAGAAAAATAAAGATACAAAACAAATATTTTTCTTTAATTTATGGTAAATATATTTAATAAATATTTCAAGTGGTAAGTGTTTATAACTATAACCCAACCCTTTATTACAAACCAGTGGTGCTGCTACTAAGTGACAGCTTAAGGCTAAATTTGCAAACCTGTTTCCCATGCTTACATTTTTATAATTTTTAGTTTTGTCAGCTTAAAATATTTGCCTAATGATGTAAAACGTCAAACACACAATTGACAAATAGCTAACACCACGTACAAAATGTATAGAAAGAAAACAGAATTTAGTTTTGAGTTTCTGAAATGTACATTGACCACTTGTTGGGGGAAACACTTCTGTTTTTAAGTTTCAAAGCTTTATTTTGTTGCCTATTCGTGGAAAGTGCATCTGACAGTTCCCTGACTACAGCTGACAAGCTTCCTGTCCCCGTTTGCTTTGAATATGAATCATCCGTCTGCACTTCATTATAGCGGTAGTTTGCAGGGGGTTTTAATGGGAATACCCCTCCTACACATTATTGTAAAGCACGGCAACTTGCTTTTATTTTATAAAAGTAGGCTAATGAATTTATCCTATATATGGAAGTAAGAATTCAAGAAATGTATCAGACAAAAATCAGAACACGCGCGCCTCCACACACCGAAACAGTCCATCATTTAAGTTACAAAAACAGCTACAAGTTTGAGTTCACACACTCTTACCCACTAAATGCCAGGTCTTTCTTTTCCCATACTTGTCCACATCCAGGAAACCTAAGCAACCCGCGTGACCTGCGAGTGCATAAAGAAATAGTTAAACACCAGGTGTGGCTGACGTTGTGCTGTTTGAAAATGGATGCAGTTTTGAAGGCAGGGCATTAGAAACCCCAAAGATGTGGTAAAATTTACGTGACTAACAATAATTCTGATCCGAAAATTTATAAAGCAAATAGCATCATTTAAATAAAAAAAACGTATTGTTGGTTGACACATTTTTATTTATGGTACAATGCACATGCTCATTTTTTATTTTTATTCTTTATATACTTATTACTTTTTTTATTGGTCCAAATTAGTTGATTCCATTCCCATGGCTTTGAATAAGAAATCATTGCAAGAAAAGGTTCATTTTTAGCAATGCAGGCCTTTACTTTTAGTTCTGTAGGCTTTCATACTGCACTCCTACACATTATTGTACTGGCAAGCACGGCAATTGCTTTTATTTTATAAAAGTAGGCTAATGATAGAGGGAAGGTAAGAATTCAAGAAAAATCAGTGTACAAAAAATAGGGAACACGCGCGCCTCCACACACCGAAACAGTCCATTCATTTAAGTTACAAAAACAGCTACAAGTTTGAGTTCACACTCTTACCCACTAAATGCCAGGTCTTTCTTTTCCCATACTTTCCACATCCTGCCGTCCGATCGGATTCATAACCGACGAGCGGAGTGCAGATCCCGTCCGCGATCTGACCGACCAGCAGCAGCGCACCTGCGTTCGTGTCCTTGAAACCGAGAACCGAGTGATAATACACCAGTAAATACGTGAACCACATAGACGCGCAGACGTCGTTGAAGAAATGTCCCACGGCGTACGTCAGGCGCCTGCACACGGGTAAAGTTACCGGCTGATCGGACATCGTGAATGAAGGAAACAGTAAACGGCTTTGAAAGAGTTGAAAGAAGAGCGGCTCTCTTAAGCGCAGCTATACCAATGAGTCTAACGACTGAACTGAACCCTGAATCCCATCGAGAAGGATCAGAATGATGCTTTAGTTTTGAAGTAAAAGTGAAATGGTTGCTGCCACTGATTGTTTGCATCCAGCAGTGCCCGTTTTCGGTTTTAATTCTCCATCTCACGCTATCCAGGGAAAGGGGATGTTACTATGACATGATTTTAATAGACAGCACATGCCCTCTTTTAAAAGAAGGAAAAGATACCAACGTCAACCTTGACTCTGTAAACGAGAACAGCACATTATCAGAACTTACATTTAAAGGTAAGTTCTGGAAGCAACCAAAACTTAGCTACACAAAAAAAGAAGTTAACATATATAATCAAGAGCAAAAATAAATAAATAAAAGCAATAAACATAATTCAATCATTTGAAATATTTCTAAAACATTAACCCATGGGTGGTTCTTGAGCATTGCTAGGCGCGCTTGTTGAGTCAAGTTTTGGCATAAGAAGCAGAGGAATAAGCAAACAGCACACATATGTTTTAGTAACACAAAATCAATTTTTGTTCTGCATGTAACCAATAAAAGCATCAATTTAAGCTGATAAAGTAAAAACCTTTAGAACTTAATAACAAGTAATATGATTGTCATTTTACAATGGACAATATACATTATTCTCTACCTCATACTGACAGTGTCATTTGCACATAACACTTTCTGTGTTTTGGTATTTTTATTTTTTTGGTATTGCTGCTATGACAACCATGTACAACCTGTTTGCACATTCCTCTCTTGTACATTCCTGCTTATCTTAATATTTAAGTCTACAGTATACGGTCATGCACATTCTTTTATATTTTATTCTTTATATCTTATTTTTTACTTATTTCATTTTATGCATATTTCCTCTGTGTTGTATTCTATAATATTGCACTGTCCATGGAGCGGACCTGACTCACATTTCACTGCTGGTTATATACTCTCTATATAATCGTGTATGTGACAAATACAAATCTTGACATCTACAACTTTAAATGTTTTTCTAGTTTGAAACATGTGATGTTAAGAGTTCCTAAAATAAAAATGCAGAATCTATTAACCCTAATGTGTTAATAAATGACTAAACCAATCGCCTGATAACTATTCTTTTTTTAAACCTCACAAGATCTGATGCACACAGATGACTTTCAACATACGGTCATATGACATGTGACATTCATCATAAAGTAACAATGATGTCACACATTTAAAATACACCAAGTAATAAATGGGTCTAATATGAATGACCTGCAGGAAAATTAAGAGTCAGCAGCTTATGAATTGCAATTTAATCCTAATTAAATCCTAATCACTTCTAATTAAATCTTAATTACTTTTATACACACACACACACTAGTATTTGGGACACAACTCATAATTATAGAATCCGTGTGTTTCAATCAGAGCCATTGCCACAGGTAGTATATAAAATTATGCATGTAGCCATGCAGTCTGCATATACAACCATTTGTAAAAGAAAAGTGCTGTTCTGAAGAGCTTATCCATGCTAGATATCTCACGGTCAAATGTAAGTGTATTATTTGAAAGCAGAAGTGTTTAAGAACAGCAGCAACTCGGCTACGAAGCATGAGAACATGTTAAGTGCTGAGGCGCGTGGTGTGTAAAAGTCGCCAACGCTTTGCTGACTCCATAGCTGAAGAGTTACAAACTTCCACTGGCATTAATATCAGCACAGAAACCCTGTGGAGGAAGCTTTATGGAATGGGTTTCTATGGCAGAGCAGCAGTTAAGTTTAGTGGAGGAGGGATACTGGTATGGGGCTTTTTTCAGTGGTTGAACTAGGCCTCTTACTTTAGTGAAGGGAAATCTTAATGCTTTAGCATACCAAGACATTTTGGACAATGCTTTGCTTCCAACTTTGTGGGAACAGTTTGGTGAACACCCTTTTCTATTCCAGCATGACTGTGCCCTAAAGCACAATGCAAGATCCATAAAGACATGGTTGGATAAATTTGGCGTGGAAGAACTTGATTGGCCCACAGAGCCCTGACTTAAACCCCATCCAATACATTTGGGAATGGAGATTTTAATGAGGCCTTCTCATCCAGCATAAGTGCCTGACCCCTACAAATGTTCCATTGGATGAATGGGCAAAAAATTGCACCAAACTCCATATTATAGTAGAATGTATGTAGAATGTGATGTCATTAAAGTCCCTGTGTGTATATATACACACACACACATAACACAACAAAATTCTACAACAATGGTCATAACCATCAAACATTTAAAATAAACAATGCAATCACTCAAAAAAAAAAAAAAATACCAGTGCAGGACACTTGCTTAAATTTTAAACATTTTACTTGGAAAGGCACAAACTATGATTTCCTGGTAAATAAATTTTGATGTGAGAAATAAAACAAGTACATATTTTTCTTCTTTTCCTTAAACGGTCCTTGAACAGATATCAGCCCGGTGCGGGATGCGCTCCCACATCAGTTTATATAGTCTGTCGTTTGTCTCGTCATTTCATTTCAAGCCCACTTTGTTGTCTTCTTTTTTTCCAAAAGTGCAATAACAACAATGACAAGAGAATAATATCCATTTGTCTCTCCGTCCCCCACAGACCTGAGGCCAGTAACTGTGCTACAGAGTCCACAATAACAGAAAAAAATGGAAGAATTTATATATTTAAAAAAAAAAAAGACAAAAGGACAAAAAGAAAGCATTTCCAGGACACTACAACTGCTTAACAACCCAAGGATTCCTTTCAATCAAAAAAACAAATAAAAAAATTAAATTACAGGAAAAAAAAGACTCCAGAATCTGGTTGAGATGAAATGTGTCCTGTTATTTTGTAATTTGGTGGGTGTCGTTCCCAGTGCAGAGGCGACTCCTGCCCTCACGCTTTTAATCACAAATAAGATCTATTTCTAAGAAAACTTAAATCATTTGTTCACTGCTGTAACGTCCCCTGATCAACAAACGCTCTGCATGGAAACTAGTATACACCAACTGTTTCAAACAGCATCTTTTCACACACTGTGGTCTTATATCAATTAATGTCATATCATCATCTTTTCGTGTTTATGTGTGATTTCGTATTTTACACATTTTCTTATGTATCTTCATTACTCTCTTCTTTTTTTTTTTTTGAAGGAACCAGAGTCTGTTGGACAGTCAACATCATTCCTTTGCACTCCATTAAGAGGTGAAGCATCTATGAAAGAAAGTGTGATGGGGACAGAGAGATAGATAGAGAGAAAGACAGAAAGAGAGAGAGAGAGAGAGAGAGAGAGAGAGAGAGAGAGAGAGAGATCTGTGTATTTGCTTGCATTTCAAACTTAACAGTGACCAGAATGTTTCAAGTTCTTTTCAAAGAGTGCGCTTCACTTGTGCCTCTGAAGAGCTTTCCTCTTTCTTCTCTTAAAAAAACAACAGCACCTGAAAGAAAATCAGAGCAAAATTTACTAATTAAAAATCTAATTCAAATGTCTTAAGTGGAAATGTTAAAAATTGAAGAGCGCTGAGGCATAATGAGGGACATTAAAGCAGTAAAGGGACATTAATATAGCAATTTGCAGAGACAAAATGAGTAATTCATAAATTTTTAAGAGCTATAACGATGCAAAGTTGGCATATCCGGCGTTGAAACATTTATGCAAACGAGCAGTGACAACCAGTGCCAATAAAGATGGCAAAGATGATTTTACAGTGATTAATTGGTCTGTTATGATTCATCACGACCCACATACCGGGATAATATAAAACTAATAATATAATGAGTGAAAAAGTGTCAGCAATTATCATGCTGCATTATTTTATGTCATTTGTATACAAATGCTTTTACACTCAGAAATATTATTTTTTAACAATGAAAACGGATTTGTTATTTTAGGAACACCACTGGGGGACTTCCAGTGATAATATACTTACTTTGTGTCGTCTGCCACCTCTACTTCAGCGGGTGCAGTGATGGGAGCGTTGGAGTGTCCTGCGGTTGGGTCGTCTGTGTTCAGCTCTCCATTCGTGGAGCTCATGACCTGAAGATCATACAGACAGAAACAATAAAAACATGTCATGCAATCCCAAGAACTGAACTAGACCTCTTTACTTCAGTGTGTGATATTAGAAAGTCGCAATTCACACTCTAAAGAAACTGTAATAAGTAATTAAAAACTGTGAATTGTAAATATTAAACACATGAGGTTTATATGACCAAAAGAACACAGTATTTCATCAAAATATAATTTGACAGATATAACGCAACTTGTGCAACCACAACAATCATCCTTAAAGATTATACACAATTTACACATATATGGGAAAAGGGAGGAAGCAAAGTATACAGTGAATATGTGATCATTCAAATTAGTCATTAATGACTCATCTTTTCTTTTTCTTTTTTTAGGTAGAAAACATGTGACTACACTGCAATATTCCTGTTTTAAAAACAAGTTTGTTGGGCCTCTCTCATATTCAACCCCTAAAAAAGTCCTTTTGTAGAACTTGTAACTGGAATCTTTGTGCTGAGGCAGTGCTATTATTGTTAATAAACTAAAAATAATTTCTCTTATACACTAATGTTCACTAAGGTTTGGGATCGATATGATTTTTTAAAAGAAATTAATATTTTTATTCATCTAGGATTCATCACATTTACCAAAAGTGAGAGTAAAGGTGTTTATAATGTCACAAAATATTTCAATTTCAAACAAATGCAGTTCTTTAGATTTTTTTAATCATCAAAGAATCCTGAAAAAAATTAATATCAGCTTTTACAAAAATATTTAGCAGTACAATGTTTTTTAGCACCAACATATAATTATAGAATAATTTATGAAGAATAATGTGACACTAAGGATTGGAGTAACGGCTGCTGAAAATTCAGCTTTGCCATAGGAATAAATTTAAATGATATTCAATGGAAAAAAATATTTTATTTATTTTAATATGTCACAATATTACTGTTTTTTGATGAAAGACATGCAGCCTTGGTGAGCAGAAGAATCTTTTCTTCAGAAACATGAAAAATAAATAAATCCCAAATTTTTTAATGTTAGTGCATCACACAACTGAAAAACTGAAAATAAACCAAAACACATTTTTATGGTTCCAGAACTAAAATCTAGAAAAATGTATTTACTTTAAATAAAATTGGCATTAAAACAAAAACAGATAAACTAGAAATCTTTGAAAGAACTAAAACCACAAACTAATCAAAAACTAATTTGTAAAGACGAATTGAAAACAAAAGAGAAGTAAAAACTAAATTATAAATTAAAAACTATAATAACCCTGTCCTTAAAATGGTTACATTCAAAAGACAATTATCTTAAGATGTGAGATGAAAAACACCAGATCTGTTGACCATGGGAAATCATTCCAAAACCCAACACTAGGTGGCACATGTGTCTCATCAAGTGCCTTTCAAATGCACCACATAAGAGTTTCTCTTTTGAAATCTATCAGCATCCATTAGATCCTATCACACCGTGAGCTGCTCTACAGCTAAAATGCTTGATGGCTTCTATTTAAAACACATGGTATCTCCAAGGAACGGCACTGCCGCCATCTGTAGTGTGTTCAGAGCCTAAAGGAGCCAAGCTGAGCGTCACAGATGAATGAGTGTGCTAAAGACAGAGAAAAGCAACCACGCTCACTCAAAAAGCAACACCACGAGCAAGCAGTACCTGCACTGAGCCCCCCGTGAGATGCGACCCCAGAGTCTCCTTATTGGTCACTGGAGTGGGCTGGGACTCACTTCCTTTGGGCTCGGGCGACTGGTCGACAGTGGAAGAGCATTTTGGGCAGGGAAGCATGGAGGGTGGGCGGGGTGAGATGGATGGAGATTTTGAGGTATGATGGGAAGGGGCGGTGGGTGAGTAAACAAACGAAAAATAAAACATTAAAAAGAAGACATCTCACATGCAGAAGCTTGCTCAATTACTAAGATAAAAGTTAGAAGTGAATGACACAAACTAATGGAAATAAAGAAAAAACAGAGTGAGAAAAAAATAAACAAATTAACAACCCAGCAAACATGCAGAATTAAGAAAGGCTGCTATTAGAAATCAAAGCGAGTTTGTTTGTTTTTTTACAAATAATGACATGAACACTACCATTATAACTTTTAACATTGTTTTTTAAAGCCACGCAAGCACAAGCAGAGGGGCACATATACGTACAACAATCTTCCACCAGACTTTTAAGCTCATTTTACGCTTATGTATCATGAAATGAATGCAGAGATACTATGAGTTAAACTGGGATTTTAGAGGTGGAGCTACCTTACATTTTTAATAAAACAAGCAAAATTGCAGCTATATGTTAGTGGATGTGCATCAGGACACATTTGATACATTTTATTTAAAATGTATATCACAGGAATGGAGGGATGAGCCATAATGAAATCATAATTTCCAGGGTGGCATTCTGTGCTGCACTGAAGAACACTGTCTGTATGTTAGTGGATGTATATTGGGAACAGGGGCACATTTTATTTTGTGATTTCACTGGAACATGGATGAACAACCAAGAAATGGTGTATGTGCCGGAGTTGCGTAATGACAGCAAGAACACAAAATCCAGACAAAGACCAATTTAAAAAAAAAAGTACACTACCGTCCAAAGGTTTAGGGTCGATAAGTGTTTTTTTTTTTGAAGCAGAAGAAATGTATACTTTTCTTCAGCAAGGATGCATTCAACTGATCAAAAGTGACAGTAAAGACATGTTTCCAAATAAATGCTGTTCTTTTGAACTATCAAAGAATCCTGAAAAAAAAAATGCATCTGTTTCCACAAACATATTAAGCAGCACTGATGATAAGAAACGTTTCTTATCAGCATATTAGAATGAATTCTGAAGGATCACGTGACTGAAAACTAGAATAATAGCTGCTGAAAATTCAGCTTTGACATTACAAGAAGCCTTGGTGAGCATATAAGAGACTTCTTTCAAAAATATTTAAAAACAAGTTAAAAACTTTTGAAAGGTAGTGTATCTAGACAAAAAAAACTGAGAATCATTATTGAGGAATTCTTGTCCTGTTCACATTGTCATAATCATCAAGATAACAAGACAAAACAGATGTGGGAACATGATATTCACTGACTTTCACCATATGGCCCTCATCTCTAGTCAGAACATTTATGCCCTACAGAAAAAGTGAAGACAGTGCTGATACCGCCACTGAACCGAAAGCATTTTGATTCAGCAGCAGAGAACTTTGTCTCTAAGCAACTAGCCACTAAAACAGATTTGTTTACACCAAGCAAGGCACAACTAACCAGCCTTCCATCCCACTAATTAATCACACGAATGATGTTCAGAAACTGCATTGCACAACTGTAACATCACGCCAAACTTGAGAAACTCCACCAACAACTTTTCCTTTGTCATCAATGTGTATGACCAAAAGCATTCTGATTGGTTGCATATATATAAAGAGGAAAAATGGGCGGGTATACTATATCTGGCTTCGAGTGTGTAAGATACATCCAACACTGCACTGGAGCAAATGAGATGTACACTATGACCACCTAGGGTGATTAAGACAAGTATAGCCTACTTCCCTTAAGTAGATCCACTCCGAGTTTAACTGTGCACCCAACTCACCTGGTTTTTGGTCTGCGGTTGTGCTTTGTCTCTGCTGCTCGGCTGGGGTGTGTCTGTGGGGATGGGGCCTATAGGTGTAGGCTGTAAAAAACAACAATGATCTCACCGTTAAGCATATCTCACACACTTGGAAATAAACCCAACGTAGCATGACGAAGGCATTTTGACAGTTGAAGTACACAAGAAAAGCATTGAGGAAGTATCTGTGGAGGAAACAAACACTCACGAGAGGCTTTCCGACCCAGTCGTACTCGTAATCAAAGACGTAGCCGTTCCTGTCAAAGAGGTCTGTGAAGAGCTTCCTCAGGTAGTCGTAATCTGGTTTCTCAAAAAAGTCCAGTCGTCTCACGTATCTCAGATACGTGGCCATTTCCTCTGAAAAGAAAACAGAAATGGCGTTATTTCAGGGAAAGATTCACACGCTCCTCTGCTTGACATAACCGAATGGATGGCACTAACCTGGGAAACTTTCACATAGCACTTCGATCGGCGTAGCTCGCTTGGTGTCGCCAATTTTCTGGTAACGTTCTTTCAGTGTGTCCGCCTGTATGGAAAACACACAAATGATTTCTCACCAACAAACTCCTCATGAAAGACTAAACCTGGCTGAAATGTAATTAAGCATATGCAACACATAAATCCAGGGCAAGATTTAGCCTCTGGCTAGTTTTATTGAATAGGCAATGACTCACACAACAAAAGAAGTTTGTTTTACAATTTTTTTTTTAACATTGACTTTTTCATTCTCACCCTACTGTCATGTGCCTTCCATGTAATCCCTTTAAGTGATGAATTAACAATGGTGTGAGAGAGCACTTCAGCAGGCAAGCGCAGAGCTTCTAACACCTGTGTGCGTTCAGAAGCAACCGCAACCGCTATGGCCATGTGACTTATAGCTCTATGACACATGGCTGAGCAACTGAAGCGCAACATGAGCAGCTGATATCTGCATTTGTTGCCATGTCATCACACTTCTCAGTTACACTACTTTTCAAAAAATTTGGAGTCAGTAAGACTTTTCTTGCAAGAAATTAAGTTGTATTTAGCAAGGATACATTCAAAAGTAAAAGTAAAGACATTTGTAATGTTAAAAAAAATCTAATAAATGCTGTTCTTTCATAATCTTTTTAATTCATCAAACAATACTGAAGAGTATCATGAAAAAAAATCTGCAAAATAATTTTCAACATTGATAAGAAATGTTTCTTGAGCAGCAAATCAGCATATTAGAATGATATCCAAAGGATCATGTGACACTGAAGACTGGAGCCTTACAGTGAAATAGGAAACTTTTTGATTGTAAAAACGTAATATTTATATTGCTTTTATTGTATTTTTGATCAAATAATGCATCCTTGGTGAACATAAGTGGCTTATGTCAAAAAAATCTTACCACCCTAAAATTTTCAACAGTATTGTGCATGTGCATAGAAAAACCCTGAAACCAGAGGATTCCTATATTAATACCACAAAAAGGTTGCAAAGATCAGAAAGAAATGAAATCATTTCAAGAATGGGTGGTAAAAAGTGCAAACCTTCAAGCCCTGCCAGGGCAAACTGCCTCTCAGGAAGTACATAAACATATGGCCCAGTGCTTCTAGGTCGTCCCTTCTGCTTTGTTCTGAGGGGGAAGAAAAACAACAACTGTTACACGTCATACTGATGGGCGCAACGGGTACATTTTCGCTGTAAAGTGAGACGGATATATTTAAAACTACATGATTAAGTGGGTTACATAAATATGAGTCACTCAGGAAAATGAAAGTATGTAATTTAAGGTGGGTTGTTGATTTATAATTTTTCCCTTCACCTAGATGTCACAGGAATGAAGAATCTAGAAAATTAACATTTTGGAAACACAAGGCTAGTTTTCATTGGAAAATGAAAAGGAGAGTATTTAGTGCACACCTTTTCCCAAATGTGTGTTGATACTCATATACCGGGCAGTGCCAGTCAGGCTCTTATGCTCTCGGTATGGGATGTGTTTTTTGGTCTCGGGGTCTATGTATTCTTTGGCAAGCCCGAAGTCAATGATATGAATGGTGTGCTGCCTCTTAGACCCCGGCCGCCCCACCAAAAAATTCTCTGGCTTGACATCTCGATATATCAAGCTCCGCGTATGAACAAACTCCATCCGTGTTATCTGAAAAAACAATGAAGATGCTATTAAGGACGTTCTGGACCAAAAACCAAAAAAAAAAAAATCCCACAAAAACATGCCAGAGCTGAACGATTCCTAGAAATCATTTAGAAAACAGCCAAAATAAATCCTAAATATGTAATGAGACAAACCAAAATTGCTGAAAAAAGCTAACAGCCTCTGACCAGATGCTTACCAGTTGAATAGCCATCATTAGGACGGTCTTGAGGGAGAAAGTGCGGTCGCAGAGGTCAAACAGGTCCTCCAGACTGGGCCCAAGCAGTTCCAGAACCATAGCATTGTACTTCCCGCAAGGGCCGAAGTAGAAGACCTGAGGAACTCCCTCTGCAAAGACAAAAGACAAAATGTTCATTTAACAACCCAGTGAAATACAAACGTACAATCTTGAATCTTACACTTTTGTTTTTGTCCTTTAGAGAAATGGTTTTGTACTATTATTTTTTTAACACCACCAAATGTTTAGCATCCCGTTCACAGCCAGTACAGGCCACCGTCTCCGACAGGACCCATAATGACAACACCTTGAACAAAACATTACTAACAAGCCCTTGGAGAGAGAGACAGCACATCATGCAATTCATTAAAACAGCGACTATCTCACGCTCACAGAGTTTACAGAGGGATGTAAAACAGCTGATCTGTCCCACGTACACAGCACGTTCTCCCCCACAGTACTCAGTGCACAGACAATGGGCATGATTATGAAAGGTTAATGAAGGCGGGGCTGAACATCATTCAACAAAACTGTTTTGTTTCCACTGAAACTATATAATATAACAAATGAAACTACATAGACTAGTATAAATTTTCTACTGCAATTTTGCAAAACAGTGCTTTATGGCGGGGAATCGGCATTTAATCAAAGAGCAAAAAGAGCTTATACATTAAAGAAAAAGGCTGTGTCCCCTTAGATATTGTTGCTAACGACTTTTATCAACTAAAAGTGAGAAGCCTATTTATATATTTACTTAGGTTTAAAAAAGCAATGACAAACATTTAAGTAAATATAAATATTAAAATTAAAATTAATATTCAAATGTGTGAATACATGTATAAATAATTTATATAATAATAAAATATATTTTCATATATTATATATACATTCATAATAAAAATGTATTTAATGTATTTATTTAAAAATATATATTGTGCTATTTTTGCATGCATCACCCTCCTCTAGCACCATGGTACAGCCTAAAGTTAAAGACCAAAGCAAATAGTCTGGTGCAAATAGCAGGTGTTGAGCAGAATTACTTTTTTGATGCCATTTTTGAAAAAGCAAGCATTGCTGTGACTACACGAAACAAGACCTCAAGGACACACAGTTCTTAACTTCTGCCCACTGCCAGTGTTTCCAATTCAATTCCAGGTCACTTGTGCCAGATCCCATGTGTTTGTGTTCTTCGGTCCAATAGTCAGATGCAGAGGCACATGAGACACACTGAGACAGCAAGCCTAGGAAAACCCAGCTCCAGGGAGGATTATAGAAGGATTTACCTGATCTGGCAAACGTCATTCCCACAGGTGGGGGTGCCGAACACGCGCACACACACCTGCCTGCACTTTAGCCAGCCAGATCCGTTTGGAAACCACAACGATGATGGATGTGCCCACAGCAAGAGTGCAGCCAGGAAGCTGACTCATCAAAGCACCAGATCCGAGGTTTAAACCCAACACCAACTCGGCAATCAGAAGAAGGAAAATTACAACCATGCGCAGCTGGATCACTTCCTTGAATTGTAAACAAGGCCGATTGCAGGTTTTTTAAATGTTTCAAACCATACCGAAAAAATGAAATATTTTAACTACAACCCGAATTCCGGAAATGTTGGGACATTTTTTAAATTTGAATAAAATGAAAACTAAAAGAATTTCAAATCACATAAGCCAATATTTAATTCACAATAGAACATAAGATAAGATAACAAATGTTTAAACTGAGAAATTTTAAAATTTTATGCACAAAAAGCTCATTTCAAATTTGATGGTCTCAAAATAGTTTTTTTTTTTTGTTTTAATTTGACACATACACGATTATATAGAGATTATATAACCAGCAGTGAAATGTATTCTCTGCATTTAACCCATCCAAAGTGAACACACACCCGGAGCAGTGGGCAGCCATGTTACAGCGCCCGGGGAGCAGTTGAGGGTTCGGTGTCTTGCTCAAGGACACCTCAGTCGTGGTATTGAAGGAGGAGAGAGCGCTGGTTATTCACTCTCCCACCAACAATCCCTGCCGGACCTGAGATTCGAACCCACAACCTTTGGATTACGAGTCCGACTCTCTAACCATTAGGCCACGACTTCCCCTTAAATAGTTGGGACGGGGGCATGTTTACCATGGTGTAGCATCTCCTCTTCTTTTCAAAACAGTTTGAAGACGTCTGGGCATCGAGGTTAGGAGTTTCTGGAGTTTTGGTCTCATTCTTGCCTGATAGGTTTCCAGCTGCTGAAGAGTTCGTGGTCGTCTTTGACGTATTTTTCATTTAATGATGCGCCAAATGTTCTCTATAGGTGAAAAATCTGGACTGCAGGCAGGCCAATTCAGCACCCGGACTCTTCTACTACGAAGCCATGCTGTTGTAATAGTGATGCAGTGTCGTCTGAGGGCCTGAAGACCACGGGCATCCAACAAAGGTCTTCGGCCTTGTCTCATACGCACAGAGATTTCTACAGTTTCTCTGATTCTTTTGATGATGTTATGCACTGTAGATGATGAGATTTGCAAAGCCAATTTGGCGTTGAGGAACATTGTTTGAGAGTCTCTGCTCATCTTTACTTCTGAGAGACTCTGCCTCTCTAAGACATCCCTTTTATAGCTAATAATGTTACAGACCTGATGTCAATTAACTTAATTACTTGCTAGATGTTCTCTCAGCTGAATCTTTTCAAAAATGTCTTGCTTTTTCAGCCCTTTGTTGCCCCCATGCCAACTTTTTTGAGACCTGTAGCAGGCATCAAATTTGAAATGAGCTCATTTAGTGGATAAGTGTAAAATTTCTCTGTTTAAACATTTGCTTGTTCTCTATGTTCTATTGAGAATAAAATATTGGCTCATGTGATTTGAAAGTCTTTTAGTTTTCATTTTATTCAAATTTAAAAAACATCCCAACATTTCCGGAATTTGGGTTGTATTATATAGGCAGAAAGAATGGTTATGAGAAGAAGCACAGTCACAAGCACAATTTATCCATGCAGTATGCAAAAAAAGCTGCACAACAGAGAGGCATGTGATGAGCAGTAATTACAGAGGCCACAAAAAGTATTTGGACACCAAGTCACAGCTCTCAATTAGGAATGAACCGATAACATTCCGACTGATACAGAGAATTTGATCTTTTTCTTTTTTATCTTATGGCAGATATCCATCCGTGCTATGTTAGCTGAAGGTAAAGTGCACACACATGGTTTCCCTGGTGCTCGTGTTCTCGATGTTTCTGCGCAGATACCCGCGATCCTGAAGGGCAACGAGAGCATTGCAGCTGTTGTGATTCACGCGGGGGTTAACAACACCAAGATGCGGCAGACGGAGACACTGAAGAGGGACTTCAGGAGCCTGATCGAGATCCCTTCCCACTAGGGATGGGCGATATGGGCTTAAAAATATATCATGATATTTCTGGTATTTATTGCGATAACGATATCAATGGCGATAATTCAGGGAATCCTGTTTCTTTAGAGAAAAGTATTATCTTTCCTATTTTTACCCCAAATAGGGTGTAAAACACATATAACTACACATATCCATAGCAGAAGTAATACTACTGACCACGCTCAATGAAGGTATCCAGTTATCGCTGAATAAAACGCACAACGGAGATAAGAGAAATTTTAACTGATGAAACTTGAAGACAATAAACATACGATTGCACAACATATATGTTTATCTGTGTTATTCAATCTTGGGTATTTTTATAAGGAAAGTATATTTATAATGCCATGCTAATCGACTTAGCCTTTATCACTGTATATAATACTATCATTCTGTAATATGAAACCACGTCTGGTCACAAAAATAAGTATTTCAAACACTCGACTATGTTAAGTTAATTTGGAGAAAGAGCATGTCAATAAATTATATCTTTGTTGGACACCAGGTTTGTAAACAGGCTCATACACATGCAAATCTGTATCGCACACATACTGTACTACATTTATTCAGACCGATTTTTTTGTGCACTGTACAGCCCTAACCAAACCAGTGACAGATTGTAAAAGGAGATATATGTCTCTATTTGTTTCTCTGTTTCTGCCTAATATAAATATAAATATATTGTAGAAACTTAATTTCCTTTAAAGCTGCTTTGCAACTATTGTATCGTAAAAAGTGCTATACAAATAAACTTGAATTGAATTGAATATCCGATAAAGTGCTAATGATAATAATAAACTAAATATTAAATAAATTAATAAAATAAATTTACACTAAAATCTCAAATCAATAAATTTTGTCAATGTCAACTAAACAACATGAAATACTGATAAAATATAATGATAGAAAAAGTAATCTAAAAACAGGCAGAAATATCCAACCACGATTAAATATCCATTATTAAGCTGATAAATATCAATGTCAACCGATATTGATAAATAAAATAATAAAACAAATACACACATGCATGGATAAATACACAAAAAAATGCATACATGCATAAAAGATTACAAAAATACAAACAAACAAAATCAATCAATCAATAGACTAATGACGTTACTCATCAGCATATCATTTTTAGTCGATGTATGAAATCAGTTCGGTTCATACATTTTTAAACGTGGCTTAGGTGTCAAATCACCTATGTAGGCAGTCTTTGGCTTTATGGATTTTTTTCTGCGGCACACCGTTGCACTTTTAACAGCCTCTGTGCAGCAACACTAAAGTTCAACAAGGAGATTTTCAGCCATATCACAACCCCACTCGCTCACATTACTAACAGAGCCTGAGAGAAAACAACACAACTCATTGTTCATCAAACACATGTCCTCTCAGAGCAGAGGCACTGGAATGTCAAAGTTTAGCACACATGCCCGAGCGAAGGCTTGCATATTAAAGATTCAGCATGCAGCCAGAGAACAACAAGGCCCTGATGCCATTAGCGGGACAGTGGAGAAGAATCAGGCTTTGAAACGTGATCGCTCTGGTCAGCACAGGTCCCAGTGTGATTCAGGAGATGAGAGGGTTTGCGTTATCTGCCCTGCTGCATAAAACATCCACAGACTGCACTGCAGAGTTCCATGACACTTTTTTCCCCAAATGTCAGAGATTGAACGCAACGATTGAAAAGCCACTAACCAAGTCAAAGTCACACCATGCAACTCAGCTAAAAATAACTCTAGAGCTTTAATCAGCAGCACAATAGCAATTAAACATTTAAACACAAGCTATTTAAAACAAGCAAGCCACACAGCAGCAGCAACTTCCCATTCATTGCACTTTAAAATGCCTTACGCTTTAAATAATTGACAGAGGCATAAAACTGTATGACATTTACAGTACAAAACTGTTGATGGTGCAAAGCAAAGATCTTATTTATGACAAATGCAGCACTGTGACATAAAAAATTAGAAAGAGGGTGTGGAAATATGTCCCAAGAATTATCCTAACATGACCTGGACTCTTTTTCCAGGGACGTAGAGAATTAACACTCTTCTTTAGCTGCAGGTTTAAGTGAGTAGAGGTTCTCCAGTGGCTTAAGATGAGTCTCACAATGGCAGATCCTCTCAAAGGATTCTCTGCTGGGAAATCTGGAGGCTCTAGTTTGGTTGTCTCCTCTTAGGCTTCATTAAACCTTTAGATCCAGATTTTACAACTGTGAATCACTGGATCCCGCTGACTTGCTTTGAAAAGCGATCATGTTCACTTTGAAGTGATGGTTATGCATTACCAGAAGGTCAGGTTGTGTAAGATCCAGTGTCACACTGAAAATCACAGGTTGAGAAACTTAGGGTCTTTGAAACTGCATTCATCTGTTAGGGCTGAACATTTTGAGCCTGGTGATCTTTTGTCCATTCAAGTATATTGTTATGTCCCATGACTGTATCCTGAGATTCAGGCCTTGGATTCAGGGTCAGGATAAATGACATGCAAAAAGGCATCAGAGAGGGAGAATAATCTAACACTCTCTGAATCTCAAGACACATCAGTCCATAGAAGACAAGTAAGAAAAGGAGCAAAATTTAAAGGTAAAGGTTTGACATTCTGAGCAATGTAAAATTCACAAAAACACCACAAGGGACAGTTAACCCAAAACCAAAAATATTTTTTGGGTGAATTATTCCTGTAATATACTTTTTTATAGATTTATAAAAGGATAAAAGTCACAAACAATCAAATAAATACAGAGTTTCTGCAGGTTTTATGAAGGTAAATTTATGAAGGTAAGACATTTTAAGACCAATTATAGAAAATGTAAGGAATAAATTAAAGGGAACACAATATGTTTTCTAAATATAAATATCTAGGGAAAACACAACGAGTTGTTTCAGCAACAGTTTGAAAATATTTATTTTGTAATATTTTGAATGATATTTAAATCAACATACATTTTTTTGGGAAGCAAAATTACATATGATTATAAGTCTTGTTTACTGAGAAATTGATGAAAGTGAAGTGAGTTTATGATTAAAGCAAGAACAAACATCTGCCAATGTGGTAAGAAAAATCAACTTAATTCAAAAGGATTACAAGTTTTCATACCCAATGGATCTTCATTTTGCATCTCATGTGTCTTGATTTAAGGATGTTTAGACTTTTGTATTGAAAAAATACTGACAAACATACTGAGGAAGATATTAATTATTTGCAGTGCGTGTAATATTTAATGCCTTTACTTTATAAATTTAATTTTTTCTGCTCCGATGTAAGACTTTTTAGGCCTCAATGTGTGGAAGCATGAAATACCTTTTTAAGACCTGCAGAAACCCTGGAAAATTAAACATAAATAATTATACTTTCTTTAGCTTTGTGAAAGACCTGGTTCAAAACAGCAGCAGCAACCTAAACAAGATAGCCATCCATGTTTATTTTCTCTTTGCGCACTACCGGACATATGGCTTTCTTCTAGAGAGGAATCAGTCACGTGCTGGACATTCGATAATGGCAACCCAGCCGCGAGGAGTCGTGTAGTTATAAATATAGCGGGCCTGCCCTGCACGCCTGCACTTTCACTGGCTATTAATGTTGCAGGGGCAGCAGCAGTGGCTCCGGTGAGCTGGCAGAGGATCAGATCCCGGCTCTGGAGACAGGCGTTCAGTGAATGAGATCATTGCATTGCAGGGTGGCCACGAGTCGATGTGAATAAGAGCCGCACTTTGTGCCAGTCAACCTTCTGGTTCAGTGATCAAATGGATGGAAGCACCAAGGATTTGTACAAGCTGCTCGTCCTTTTCATTGTAGGGCTTAAAAGGATCAAAGTTCAGCCTTCTGTCTTCACAAAATGTATGGTAATTACAATCAAAATGGCCGAGTGTAGCTCTCCAATCACACAGCTTTGAGATTTAATCTGCTATAGCCTCATTCATAAAGCAAATGATCATTTAAATCTGGGAGGGAGACACACTGAGGCATTACGTAATAAATAAGAACTTAAACACGACATCTTCTCGTAGCGGACTTCCCCTGGGTAACCTCTCACCTTGTACCCCCTTAATCTCAAACCCATTTTAGACCCTCCTCCTTTTTACTGTCACTTGCTGCTGATGGGTGAAGCAGCCACATCAAAAGGTTGGAAATCACCGCCCCCACAATTCTCAGCACACAACTGAAGGATGATCGGTCTCATACAGGATGAGTAGGTGGCGGTTTTTCATAAAGCATATAACATACGATTCTAGAAAGGCTGTGAGGCTTACCTGAATTTCCCAGCTGTTTATAAAATCTATACTCCAAATGGAGTTGAGGAGCCCTGGATTTGATTGGCTCCTGAAAGAGAAGGAAAAGACTAGGCATTAGAAGATTACAGGAGATAATCAGAGAATCTCTCAAATATAACACAAACACAAATGTGACAATAATCCTCAGCTTTAGGCTAGTACAAAGGTAATTTCAGCATCACATATTTCTAGTCACTACACATATATTCACCTTTATTTTGCACATTTTCCAACAAAACACATTTTTACCATTTTGTAAACTACTTGGGGTTGGTAAGATTTTTCTGTGCTCACCAAGGCTGCATTTATTTGATCAACAATATAAAAACAGTAATATTGGGAAATTTTCATAATTTTAAATAACTGTTTTCTATTTTTATATATTTTTATGTGTGATTTATTTATCATGACAATGCTGAATGTTTAGCAGCCATTACTCCAGTCTTCAGTGTCGAATTATCTTTCAGATCATTCTAATATGCTGATTTGGGGCTCAAGAAACATTTATCATTATCAATGTTTCAAAAAGTTGCTTTTTTTTCCCTCAGGAATCTCTAATAAATATAAAGCGTTTATTTCAAAACAACATTTATTTGAATAAATCAGCTGTAAAATTTATAGACAAATCCAATTTGCTCTCATCTTGATTTCAAACTCACTGAATCAGTTATAGCAGTTAACATCTGAATGGGGAGATTATCAATACATAACATATTTTGGTCTGTAAAGATTGATTGTAGGATGCAGTGGAAGTCAGAACAGAAGTGATGATATTTAAGCAGTGCTGGGCACGTTACTTTTAAAAAAGTAATTAGTTATAGTTACAAGTTACTTCTCACAAATAGTAACTGAGTTAGTAACCGAGTTACATCATTATAAAAGTAACTAATTACCAGGAAAAGTAACTATTGTGTTACTTAAAAAAAAAAATTCAACTATGTCAAATAACTTGGATGTCCCCAATATTAAATATGTTAAATGAATGAAATGGACACTAAATAGAATAAATTATTATTATAAAACATTGTACATTAATCTACACTATTTATCTACTGACACTTAGCATCAGTCAGTCAAGCACTATAATATGATATTATGATAATTTAGCATTATATGATGATAGAACTTTAGTAATTAGAATAACCAAGAATGCATATTTGTCATGTTGACTGAACTTAGGACTGGTGGTGGTGCTTAAGATATTGTTTGTCATTTAGTGTTTCTATAAAAAAAAGGGGGAAAAAATTTATAAGATAACAAAACTACTACGAATTCTACTACTAATAACAATATAAAAGGCACTAAGGATTAATGAGCTGCTGGGTTCATGAATATTAATCACGTTGTCTGCGTTCGCTCGAATTGATTAGCTGAAATCAAAACGGACGATAATATGAGAGTGCCAGCCAATGAGATTGTCATTTGCGCATTAGTTCCGCCCACTACCAGAGTTCGTTCTTCGATTTCGCTTGAAGTATATCGGGGCCTTTAGTTGCTATGTGCATGTGGCCACAAGGAAAGTTTTATTTTTAAGAACAAATAGGTAAATAAATGAATACACATAATTAAAAGGAGTTAATGGATAGATAAACAGGATATACAAAAAGTAAATCTAAGCAACAAAGAAAGTTAATAGAAATGTCAAGTGCATACAGATGGCACAAGTGCTCTTCTAAAAACGGAAGTGGGATGGCAAAAGAGAAGTCAATGCCAACAACACGACTGTAACAGTTCTCATGGCCAAACTAGCAGCGTGTTCTGTCACCCTCCCACATTTTCTTTGTTATAAAGAATCCATCCCTGCACCCTTTATATAAGTCAAGAGAGATTGCCTGGAAAAAACTTTCCAGTGGTTAATGGCCTGTAACAGAGAACACACTGAGCGAGTCCTCAATCAGGTGTCACATTACAGAGCCGTCAGAGTTCAGCAGCCAGGCCTCTCCATCTCCCAGAGCCTGCTAACAGCCAGCGCTCATCCATCCACCTGACCACAGATGTGCACAAACATGACCTTAATGTTGTAACGGTGAGCCTGTGATTAAAGCCTTATTAAAGTAATGAAAAAAAAAAGTTTAAAACCCATGAATCCAATAACAAATATCATTGATTAAAGCACTTAATCACAGGTAGCTCTAGGTGGTCTTCCTATGTAACCAAGTTAAATTGGATGAAAAATATCTGAAAAAATTAATAGCAACCTCAGGGCTCGCAAAATTTAAAAATCCCCGGTAGCCCTTCGGGCAGGTACTCTTCAGATTTTGGTAGCCCGAAAATTAATTTAACTAGCCCAAATAAAAAAAGACCATAAATGTCAATCAAAAACATTTTCAATACACAAATATCAAGGAAATAGTTTTATTTTACTATTTACAGGCAATGTTCCCTCTAATGTTTAATTTCTTGCTGAGCAAAACTTTTCTCTATTGGGCGGACATTTCGGGCACCTGAGCAAAAACATTCTTTATACCAGACCTGTACAGCGCACACAAAAAAGTGTGAAACTTTTAACTTTAATGTGCTATTTATATTTGATTTGACCCTTGATGTAACTAAATGATGTACATTTTAGGTTACCTGAGAAAACATTGTTTACAGTATAAATACACTGCAGTTCAAAAGTTTGGGATCAGTAAAGTTTTTTTTAAAGAAGTGTCTTATGCTCATCAAGGCTGTAGCCTATCTATTTTTTTCATAAAAAAAAAATATTGTGAAATATTATTGCAATTTAAAATAAATGTTTTCTATTTTAATATACTTTAAAATATAATTAATTCCTGTGAAGCAAAGCTGAATTTTCAGCATCATTACTCCAGTCTTCAGTGTCACATGATCTTCAGAAATCATTCCAGTATGCTGATTTATAATCAATGTTGGAAACAGTTGTACTGCTTAATATTTTTTGGGACCTGTGATATTTTTAAAAAATAAAAAAAAAGTAAAAGATAACTGTTTATTCAAAATAGAGATTGTGTGTTACAATATACACTATTCAAAAGTTTGGGGTCAGAAATTATTTTTAAAGATACTTTAAAAGAGTTTAAAGAAAGTTAAAGAAACTTTATTCAGCAAGGATGTGTTACATGGATAAAATTGATAGTAAAGATTTATATTGTTAGAAAATATTTCTATTTTGAATAAATGCTGTTCTTTTTTACTTTTTATTAATTAAAGAATCAAAGAAAAAAGTAACAGGTTCCAAAAAAATATTAAGCAGCACAACAGCTTCACTGTTGTAAATCAGCATATTAGATCAGCAACACTGATAATAATTCAGCATTTCAGAATGATTTCTGAAGGATCATGTGACACTGAAGACTGGAGTAATGATGCTGAAAATTCAGCTTTGCTTCACAGGAATAAATTATATTTTAAAGTATAGGTATTAAAATAGGAAACCAATATTAGAAATTGCAATATACTATTTTTTCAGTATTTTTGAAATAAATACAGCCTCGATGAGCAAGAAACAAGGTCAATTATTTATTAGGTTTATAATATAGGCCTAACATAATATAATATATCAAAACAAAATATTTAAACTGATAGGATAGAATAGAATAGAAAACAAAGTGAAGTAAAACTTAAGCTGAGATCTGTAAGATAAATATATATTTAAAAAAAACGTGAACATTAATTCTTCTATAGCTGTCTAAACATCGCTATGAAGTAGTTTGCACAATACACCTGTGTGTGACTGTAAATGTCTCTGAGTTTTGTAACCGTTCTGTGCCCATCCTCCGCTGTTTCCAGCACTTAATCAAGCCACTCTTCTTTAATACATTATGACGTTTATTTCACATGTCATTGCATTTGCGTTGGCTCTCGTCTCGATTTGAGCTCTTTCGTCCGCAACAATCGGTTTCTACAGCGACTCGTTTGGCGCACATCATTCTCTTTCTATGAAACCTGTAAACCGCATTCACAGGTTCTAACTCTATAGCGACATCCACTCTATAGCGACATCAACTCTATAGCGGTTTGCCTGAGCATTGCGATTCTTTTGCTTTTACTGGCATTCAATCAAATGACTTTCCCAACTAATTTTTGCGTGCAAGCGGCACATTATTTCTTCTGCGCGGCCGCGGTTGTAGAAGTGTGCGGCCGCACGCACGCAGCTTAGAGGGAACATTGCGTGGGAGCCCTGTATTTAAGGTAGCCCGTCAGGCAGGGCGGTGATACATTTTGGTAGCCCGACTGGAAAACACAATAGCCCGGGACATCGGGCTAGCGATTTTGCAAGCCCTGAACCTTGTTTGATATTATATCAGGAATATTTTATTATACTATATATAATTATCAATTTATAATTATATAAATGCATAAATATTCCTAAAATAATTGGAGAATCATTACTGCCAATGCGGAGTTAAAAAAAAAAAATAATAACCTATATGCACTAAAATAACTAAAACTGAAATAAAATGAAAAAAATATCCTGTATAGACATACTATAAAAAATACTATATAAGTATATTTAAAACAAAAACTAATAAAACTGACAAAAACACACCACAAAACAATTAATTTTTTTTACAAAAACTAGTTTCTAACTGATACTAAAATAACACTGCTTTAGTGTCACATGGTCCTTCAGAAATCATTCTAATATACTGATTTTGTGCTCAAAAATAATTTCTTAATTATCAGTTTTAAAAAGTTTGAAAAGTGCTTTTTTCAGGATTCTTTGATCAATAGAATGTTCAAAAGAACAGCATTTATTAGAAACAATTTTCATAACATTTTAAATGCCTTTGTCACTTTGATCAATTTAATGCATCCTTATAATAGTTTGAATTTTAAAAAGTTTTAAAGGTTTACTGTGGCATTGAAAGGTAAAATCAGAACAGTAATGTCTGGGTTAGGTAAAACACTACAGACTAAGAGGGCTCTATGTTCTGGATTCTAATGGTTCAATCCAGCTCATGTTACTTGCTCAGGAAACGGGTAAACACAGCGGTGCAGAGCTGCATCTGTTGAGCTGTGATGTAACAGTGGTCAGGCACTCATAAGGCTCTTTCCAGGAAGAAGAGTGAAGGGATCGGACAGATTAAGCACACCAGAATGTCCATCCAAATCTCTCAATTTTAAGGGGAAGTGGGAATTTAAAGGGGGAGGGGGAGGGGGAATTTACTGATATAAGATGTAAGCCTCTGGTAAACATCTAAACAAGTTTGAAATGAAACATTAAGCATTAATTAAATTAATAAATAAATAAATAACACAGAGATGCAGTTAAAATCAACAATGCATCATGCATTCAAATCTCTGGGAATCTCCACAGTTTCAGTAACTTCGCATTACCTTTAGTTTCCATTTAATGAGATGGAAATGATCTGATGCAGTTAGTGGATTTCATGCAAACTTTTGAAACACAGTTTCTGTTAATGCAAAAGAGCATCATCATCATGAATCACTGTTATAAACAGGATGCCCAAGGCACTGGCACAGGCTCCTATTGTGAACACTGTGCCCTGTGCAAATACGAGAAATCAGTGCTGTCTTAACACCCATGGAGAGCTCCACCCAAAACCACAGACATGCCCAAAAAAGCATTACATTAGTATCTCAGGATCTCTCAGGAAAGTGCTCGGAGCACATAAGTATATCAGCAGACTGCTTTATTCAAATCTAAACACTGAAAATGATGGTCAAATAACGGTAGAAAACATAACTATCTATATACAACCAACAAATACAATCGCAAACCATTTTTCCTCTAAAATATGATGCATTTCAAAGAGAAACGGGATGTTCAACAAAAAACTAAAAATAATAATGATTTTATTTATCAGGATTCAGAAATTGGATCATGAAAAGTGGTCGCTACTACATGAAAAGGATAGGAGTGGTTGAAAAATAAGAGGGCTAGATGACATTAGCTGAAAAGAGAGAGTTGATTCATTATTCATTAAACATTCATAATAAGACCAGGAACATGTATTCAAATAAACAGGATGACATTTGTTGGTCACGCTTTATTTTAAGGTCCAATTCTCACTATTAACAAACCATTAACTACAACTTTTGACTCAAAGTCCTAATTTGCTGCCTATTAATAGTAAGGTAGTTGTTAAATTTAGGTATTGGGTAGGATTAGGGATGTAGAATATGATCATGCAGAATATGTGCTTTATAAGTACTAATGTAACTAATATGCTAATAATTGGCATGCAACTAGTTAATAGTGAGGAATGGTCCCTATAAAGTGCTACTCATTTGCTTTCATTTTTACTGCTGTATTAGACTTAATTTACATTTAGACATTATTTATTTATTATTCATTTCAACCACACTTGATTATATTATATAATAATAATAATATACTGGACCATATAATTATATAACAATATAATCAAGTCTAAATGTAAATATAAAGTCTAATACAGCAGTAAACATGAACATTCGCAACCCATTTGTCCGCTATAATATGATCTTTGTACTGCAACCGAGGACATCAACTAGTCCAAAATCAGTTCCTCTTTGACTTTCCAACTGACTGAGCTTTGAGTATGAATGTACAGTCTCCCCAAATGACACAACTTTAGACAAGCGAGAGGGGACAACCACGAAAAGCATTTCTACAAACTGAAGATTTAATGTCATTAAAAAGCTTGAAAGATGATACTGAGCAAATCCACTGCGCAGAAATAATTCAAGAGTCCATGATCTAATTTTAATGTGAGGCTCTGTGCCTTTACACCCATGCCATTATGAAACACATAATCCAAAAAGAAAACACTGTGAGAAGCTGAACAGAGTTAATCCTTGTCAATCAGTTGTAATCGATGATATCATCTGCTGCATTAGAGGACTTTAACATGGAGGATAACGTATCACTGGCTACAGGCATTAATTCATAAAAAAAAATAAAAAAAAAACACATTCAGTGTGGGTTGTTTTATTATGAGCTAAGCAATGCATGTTTTTTTTTTTTTTATCTCAAAGATTAAACAGGTCAAAATTGGACAGAGGAGTGATTTCACAGCAGTTAGCTATCTATTGCTCTGAAATACCCAACAATTTGTGAGATTCTCCACATAATGACCTTCAAGACACAGATTATATGTAATCTGTGCCCTGGAAACCAGCCTCAGTGTTTACATGTGTCGACATTTTTCAGGGAGCTAATCATCTGGAATAAACTGGTAACTCTGAAATGACATAGAACTAACCACACAAGTGGACTCAAAAGTAAAAAAAAATATTGCAAGTCGCTTGAGGAGGTGCATAAACAACATTCACTAAAATGCGCCAGCGAACTAAATTAACCAGCACGTCTGGGCCCCAAGGACCATCTGCAATGCCAATTGTGTATGTATGTTTTGATGAGGTGTTAGAAAAGCCAGGTGGGGATCCATCATTATTGCTGACATGGGCTGAAGAGGGCAGGTTGCACAGCAAGCAGCCCACAGAATGAGACTGCTATATATATATATATATATAAAAAACTATTTTCGTCTGCACTTTATTTCCAGGAATACTGTGTGACCCTCTTGCCCATTCTTATTAGAGATGTGCAAAATGACTTGTTTTCAAAACCAACAAATTATCGGTAAATTAGGTTGACTTTAAATTTGCCTAACACAGATGAGATGCAAGTTGGTGTTTTAAAGTGTAGCCTATGTATTTAAAGACATGGTGTAGGTAGTACCATGCAATTAAATAAATAAATAATTCTATATTATTTAATATTAATTAAATATCTAGTTAACAATTGTGTAATTTTAATAGTAATTTAAGTTGCAAAAATTTTTTTAGAAATAAGGGCTCTACTCATTGCAAACTTTCTCTGACACTGGTCGCTCTTTTGCGACTAACTTTTTCAGTTGGTCGCACGAGCACATAATTTGGTTGCAATTTTTTTTTTTGCTACAACATTTGATTAATCAATGCATGCTGATTAACTTATCATAGTTTATAGTTATATGGTAACGAAAGTGTCCAACATTCAACCCTTTTTCATCAGTATTATTTGTGATTTAAATTTTGTGAACAGGAATTCCTCTTTTCGTGTGCTTTCACTTTCAAATTCGCGATCTTGGTGTCACGTTTTACAAGAAAAGATAATTGTCTGCTTTGCTTAAATCTATACACGTTCACTTTTTAAGACTAAAACAAAAGATGGATTTATTGTTATTCTTAATTAAAAAGCACAACAACAATAAAACAGTAGGCTACAATGGCAATCTAGCTTACATAACCTTTATTAACAAAAACAAATAAGACGAGGCATGGCATACACCACATGCTATATTATATACCAACTAATAAATTACAGAATGCTTAGCAAACACTGAGAATCAAATAAATAATAATAAAAAAATTATGCACACAACAAGCGAAACAATCCCATTCATTTCAATGGAGAGCTGGCGATTTCCGGCGACACGAGCGATATCGACCGTTGGCGACCGGATGGGGCATGTCCAGCGACGCGACAAAGTTCAGAATCCTTCAAATTTATGCAAATGAAGAGCGACTTTCGGGAGCGACAGCCAATAGGAAAGAAGACGGTAGAGCTCATGTGATTGTTCTCCTCTCAGCTGTAGATAAACATACGCAATGGAAGAAAGTAGGCTCTGTTTCTCATTCATTTTTGTTTGCATGTACGGATTTAATTTAGATTTAGATTATATTTAGTCTTTTGCCTCCAAAAACCTGATTCGCTGTCAAGGCAACCAGTAGTGGGAACGCCCACTAGCGACCTCATCGCCAGCCCCTGGCGACAGTGTGAATGGGGCTTGACAAGCTTTTCAAAAAAAACTAAACTGGCTGTCGCTGACAGGACTTGCATGTTTTTTTTTCCACAAGAAAACCAACAAGTTCACCTTCTCTGGTTTAAGAAGCGGTCTTTCATTTTAGTTTGAAAACCACTTCCTCTGTTGCACTCCGTCCCCGGCGCGCACATTCTCAAAAAATGGTCGCAAATGCTATTTTGTCGCAAATGGAAATTAAAGTAAATAGCAATTAAAGACAACATTAAACATTTTAATAATTTTAGTAATTTAATTTTAATAATACTATGCAAGCTCAGTTACATAAGCAGAAAACACATTTTGAAAGATTATAAAAACTTTTCTTTAGACTATCATGCACTAAACCCTCTTCGCACAATAGCAAAGACATTAAGTTAGCAAATAGGTAAAACTTATCAAATTTAAAGACAATTTGGAACAAATACCCAATTGAAATGTTTCTATCACCAATCTATCACAATCTAAAATAAGTGCATGATACTACAGTCACAACCAGGGTCTTCAGTCTGAAGTAATTATGGGTAAAGGTGTCGAGAAGTCTGGATAAGCCAGAAACAGCTGGTCTGTGTCCCGCTCCTTCAACCCCTCGATTTCAGATCAGATTTCAGAGTCCCAGATGGAGGGAGAACAGCTGCAGAGGTCTAACAGCAGAGCTTCATACACAGACTGGTACCACTGTCACTAGTGTGAGCAGCTCGGGGGAGATGAGAGAGGATTCCAGAGCAGGCCGTCATTCGCACTGCAGTTTAGAAGCAGATGTGACAGGCTTAATCTACTCTGATAAAATCAATCTTCTGCTTACTGACAGGACATTATAGACAACCCATTGCATATTCTTCAGGAATGCATCCACGATCAACACGATCTCTGAAGACACACATACTTTAAACGCATTTGCTCCCTATATTCTTAAGCTACAAGAGGGATGCAGGGACAGGCAATAGACTCATAGGTAGAACACACGCCAACCCATAAAAATTTTGTCCTGGGTCCTGTGAACTTAAGCTACGGCCCTGTCGTGATATAAAATTACTCACACTGTGATATTACACTTTGGTCATATCCCCAGAGGGAGGAATATCTCATTCAGCTGTGAATTTCACTCTCTCGGAGCAGCCTGGCTGCTGTCAATCATGTGATCGAAGCTGTCAATCACTGAAAGAGAGATCCAGTGCTTCATTATTAAGCAAGTGCTAATGGACACCATGACAAAACCAATCTTCTTGCCTAGAGATTGTGCCAATTTATCCATTCCTCCTGCTAACATGTCCGTTTCTCACATTCCCAAGCCCTCGGTCTTGAATGATAAATGGATGAATGAAATAGATTGTATATGGGTGGGGCTTGGGACTCTAACTGCAGAATAGAAACAAATCAAATTCATAAGGCCACGGCCAAGCATCACGGAATCTCTCACACAGCAAGATCTGTGGACTCATGTACAATCAAACAAGCCAGAGCTCTTGTATTACTACAAAGTAGCTGTTTGGAAGCTGTCATACATGTATTACACAACTGGGATCCCCAGCACAAGTGTGTGTGAGAAAGAGAGAGAGAAACTACGTAGTGTTTCCACTCCTCCGCTCTGTTCTGTGTCCCTGGTGAGCCTCTCAGTATGGACTGACTGGAGCACTGTGTCGACAAGAACCAGGGAACAAAGAGAACCTTTCATCAGCTAATATTCTCTCTCCAACTACTGTTGTTTCTCCAACTCTCCTCCTTTCTTTTTTTCCCTATTGCTGTTCTAGGGATTTCGTCAGAGGGCAGAGCCTGACTGTGGCTCTTTTCTTTCTCTTATGTTAGGAAACCGTGACAGAGAAGTTCACCTTTGCTCCAGGTGCAGCTGTCACCAAAAAATGGGGGGGGGAAATGTACAAACATACAAACTATACAAGCTATTAAGAGACAAGGAACTTTTCAGCGCTTATCAATTTTCAAAACACGTGATCAATGTTGGTTTCGGTAAACTGGCGCTGGGTTGGTTCACTGGGGCTCTTGCTTGGTGAGGTTTATGTGAGCGGAATGTGGTACAAATATGAACATACCCAAAACTACAAACTCAGCAATGAGGATTTAAGCTAATCCTGAACCTGCAGCTGCAAAAATCAACATTAAGACAGTTAATTTTCAACCTATATCAAATGTGTGCCACGATCAAACAACAAGAATGTTTAACTGATAGCACAAACTTGTGGTAGACTCATTAAATAAGCAGAAGGCAGCTGGTGAGGACTGTGGGTGTCTTGAGGTTTTAGTGCTCAGTGAAAAACAGACATGCAACATTCTGCCTGAGTTTGCATTAGTAGACAAATCCCTTGAATATCAAAACTAGGGCTTGTTTTTAATTTTTGTTTTTAAAAATAAATAAATAACATTTATTAGTTTTTGTATCACACACAACTGTTCATAAGTTTTTATTTTTTTAAGAAATTAATACTTTTACATCACTACATAAAATCTATTTAATATAAAAGATGTTTTGAACTTTCAACTCAAAGAATCCTGAAAAAAAATGTATCACAGTTTCCACAAAAATATTAAGTAGCACAACTATTTACTGTCAACATTGATAATAATAAGATGTAGCATATTAGAATGATTTCTGAAGGATCATGTGACACTGAAGACTGGAGGAATGATACTGAAAATTCAAATTTGCCATCACAGGAATAAATGACATTTTGAAATATATTAAAACAGAAAATTGTTATTATAAATTATAATATTGCATAATATTACTGCTTTTACTGTAGATGTGATTAAATAAATTCAGCCTTGATGAGCATAAGATACTTCTTTCAAAGCATTAAAAAAAGAATCCAAACTTTTGAACAATAGTGTATAAGTTTTTAGTAAACATACAGCAATATTGCTGTTATTTATTACTATCTACTGGTATATTGAAACATTTAAAGCAGTAAAAATCTAGTTTAAAATCATGTAAAATAACCTGATCACAATTTTAATAAATTATCATATAAATATTATTTTCAGAGAACAATTAAATATTTTCATTTAGTTCATTAGAGAAAATCATTATTAGTTATTTAGAGAAAACCATTATTGTCATCTGTTTTAGTTATTAAATTCAACAATTTATACAAACAAACACGCATGTATTTTAGAGTAAAGACATAAACTGAGCATTGTTGAAAGGCTAATAAATATTGAGCTTTTCTTTTTAGCTACATTGCACAGCCCTATTCCATGTTACAGATGGAAAAAGTGGACAGGAACGCAGTGGCATGGGTGCATCATCATACCAAATAATTTTAGCACTAGAATTACAGTGCTTGACTTCATATTGAGCAGTTAAAAAGCACTTTGATAGGCAACAATGCAAAGATAATGAAGCCTTTGACGTTACTAATGCAAAGATAATCATATCCTTCACTGGAGGATCCGGGGAGAAGGGCGACTAAGTGTGCACACGCTATCTACGACAATCCCTTTCTCATGGTGCCAAGTTACTCGACGGTCATTTCCCAGAACACAGAACCTCCCATCAACAGCTTAAAATGATCCCTATAAAACTCCAATCAAATAATAAAACACAACGTGGACTTTAAATAGCCATGGACTTTGAGCTTCTGTCTGGGTGTAGCGCGAATAGAACATGTTTCAGACGTCCCTTGTGCTGTTTATGAGCCAAGTACAGATACATGAATGAAAATGGGAAGAAATCCAGTTCTGTATGACAGTCCCCGGGGCAGCAAAATCTCTTCACACATCTGACAGAAGGGTCCTGGAATAAAAATGGATTTTGGGTGCCTATATCCTCAAAGGCTCTTGTCATGTTTACTCATGTTTTAGAGGCCAAACTGAGCCCACAGAGAGTGTGAGGAGTTACGTCATAATGACCACTCACCACAAGGTCAGTCAATACTTTACTGCGCTGTATGGTTGAACCGTTTGCCTGTTTACAAGGATAGCCTTAAACTCATATGTTTTATGTATTATAGTGGCCCAGAAAGAGTCAAAAACATAGTTCAGATTAACTTCCAATTCACTCTGGATGAAGAAAATACTTTCTAGTTTCTACCTTACACTTGACCAGGGGTGCCCAAACTCGGTCCTGGAGGGCCGGTGTCCTGCAGAGTTTAGCTCCAACCCCAATTAAACACACCTGAAGCAGCTAAACAAGCTCTTACTAGCCATACTAGAAACTTCCCAGCAGGTGTGTTGAGGCAAGTTGGAGCTGAAGTCTGCAGGACACCGGCCCTCCAGGACCGAGTTTGGGCACCCCTGCACTTGACAGTCAGCCAAAGTTAACAAAATGTAAAAAATAATTGGAATCATCTTTCTCACAAATGAAAACTCCATAATGTCACCCATCAATAAATGTCTTATTCGCTCATTAAAAGGAAATAAAAATCGAGTAAACGTCAACAAACCGTCATAATGATTTATAGCACTTTCTAAAACAGGGACCGTCTGTGTGCTTTCCTCATTAGCAATTACCAAAATCTGTTTCGGAAGTTACACTAGCTACATTGAAGTAACTTGTTGCTGTGGACAGCAATACTGCATACAATTTTTAATATAGGGTCTACTCATTCTAATAACGGATTTATATGAACTGTAAAAATGAATATCTAGAGGCAAAACTCTGAAAGAAATTCTAGTAATTAATCCTGCCTAGTGTAATATTGAAATAGTTAATTAAAATGTATTCCAAAGCTGCATCGAAAGCCAAAAAATTTATTTTTTGCTTTATATAAAATCCTTAAAATGAATAAATATTATAATACTGCCATAAACATGGTAAGATGTGACATTTTCAGTACTCGTCTTTGCACAAGAGCACTCACCAGTTTGATGGCTACATATTCATTTGTGTAAAGGTTCTTGCCTAGCCGCAGTTCGCCGAAGTTTCCACAGCCGATCTTCTTCCCAACTCTGAAGTTGGGGCCAACCATAAGGACCCCAGAGTTGGTCCCCGTTCCCCGGCCCGTCCTACTACTTGCTGTTTTCGACATTCTTTTCCCTTCCTCTGTCTCTCCCTTCCCACCTCTTTTCTCAAAATCCATAAGCTTGTGATACCCTGGCCTCTCCACGGTTACTCCCCTGCCATGCAAAACAGAGAAGTTTCAAAACAACCCCCAGGAAACGTGTGGGGATGGTGGCGAAGAGACCAAACGGGTGAAGGGGTTTAAAAGTGTCTATATACTGATGATTTTTGAAGAGCAGAAACCGATGTTTTCTGCAGACGTGGTGGGTATCACCGAAAGCGTCGTTCTTGCATTAATCCTTCGGTGGATGGGACTCCTTTACAGTACGGTTGCCCTCAGAGTAGCATGTCACTGCCTGAAGCAGGCAGGTTATGCTAGCATACGCACACATACAGATGCACACGCACGCACTCACACATCCACCCACAAACGCTCCTCAACACTGACATACACAATTCCTGCTAGTGGAACCAAAAGAGTGAACGTCCCCTTGTGCTCCTCATGGTTTTGTTGAAGTCAGTCTTGGGTATTACTGTGAACATTCTTCATGTTCTAACACTGCTGCAAGCAGACTCAGACAGAATCAGCATTAACAGGTTTGAGCAGTATAGTCCGTCTTTCTCTGGATATCTGAAAGAAAATGAAAAGAGAAACAGAAAACCAGTTAGTAATAGTATCAATAAATCGATCTTGCACCTTCTTGATATACCAGTCCTTAAACTTCAAATAGAGCCAGTCCAGAGAAAGATTTCATATCATCTCTCACTAAATGTTACGTTTGCATGACAATGCATTTTTATTTATTTTTATGCCATATCAGCATTAAAAGCTTTATTCATGGCAAAAAAATAAATAAATAAATAAATAAAACAATATACAATTAATTTTTACAACATTTACACAATAATTATTCAAAATCTTACCGTTTAATATTTGTTTGAAATTCTAAACTTTCCATGCATTTTTAAAGTGTGTGCTCTACTACCAATGAATAAACATGCAACATATGATGGACAGAGGAATCATGGGACACGCTAAAGTACAGACACAAATCCTGTATGACCATGCATTTTTAAGTTAATTATATCAAAGGAGATATATACACACATCTACATATACATATATACTATATATTTTTTTTTCAAATACACTTTTTACGTCATTTAAGCAAGAACTATAAACAAATCTTTCAATTTAATGTGATAGAAATTCTGAACTTTTCCTTGCATTTTTAAACAGTCCTCCACTACAAAATAAATCTACAAGCAGCATATGATGTTAGACCATGGGTGTCAAACTCAGTTCCTGGAGGGCCGCAGCCCTGCAGAGTTTAGTTCCAACCCTGCTCCAACACACAAACCATGTAGTTTTCAATTGAGCCTGAAGGACTTGATTAGCTGGATCAGGTGTGTTTAATTAGGGTTGGAGCTAAACTCTGCAGGGCTGTGGCCCTCCAGGAATAGAGTTTGACACCCCTGTGTTAGACAGAGGCATGACGGGATATTCTAAAGCACAGACACTAATCCTGGTCCTCAATGTTCAAGGAATCCATTTTCAGATTACCTCAAGGTCTAATAAACCTAATCAATAATAGTAAGAGACAAAGCACTGCATGCTAGACATGATGGGAATGCATCCTCAATGGATAAAGAACACAAATGGTTGTTACTTTAGAAAAAAAACTAAGAAAAAAAGAATCACGCAGTCACAGTTTTGGCAATCTAAGCAATAGGAGCCAATTTATGACACTACACCAACAGATTTTGCTGGTCTGCCTCCAAGTCATGAGATTTTTTCAAAGTGTGGAGAACAGACCGGTTGAGAATTACAAGCCTAACAGTGCCCGTATCAGTTTCCAATTCCAACAGGAACTTTGACGACACCTGTGCGGTTGGATAATGGAGAGGGGAAGCGGTGTAGAAGGTCAGAGATCTCTGTTGCACACCACCCCCCTCTCCCATCCAGGGTCAGCTCTGCTGTTAATGTAAATGGAAAAGGAAGTCGGAGCAGGTAATGCAAGAACTATTGGAAAGACGGACGCGCTTTCCTTCAGAAAATGCACTTAAAACGATCAATGGCAGCCTGACTGGCTGTAAAAGGATACCAGACCAGAGCTGATGAGCAATATACAATCAGCTCGGCAGAAAAACATCTTTGACACTTTATTGGGGGGGATTTTCACTACTTAATTTCAACATCCAAGGCTCTGTTTGTTCAGCAAGTGACAAATGCGTCAGAGCTTCAATGCATTAGATTATTAACGCACGGCTCTTTGTCTAGCCCGAGGAAATTATAATACTTTAGCCTGTGAAAAAAGAATTATGAAAAATGATGCCCTGTCATTCAGCAAAATAAATGCATCGCCAATCATGTCGGCTTAGCTTTTATAACAATTACAGAGGGTGCTGGACAGCCCTTTAGAAAAGAGACTGAATTTCCATACATCAATTCTCAATATAAGAAGAATCAATCATTAAAGCAAACACTTAATCTTAATTGCACACTGTAGAAGCTACACAAAGGTGAATAATAAACACAGGATTACATAAGGCATTTAACAAGCACCATAATGATCTTAATCTATAGCCTGAAAATATGAATAACTTCAAGGAAAGCAAGCAACAGTTTCGTCGGGACTGGCAGTCAGTCATGTCTTCCAATTGGTCGCAACCCCACACGGTACCATAAAAATGCTTATTACAAGCTCATACAAGGACGAAATGGAAAACCATGCCACAAGGCAACAGTCAAAAAGGGATCGGATATAATTACAACATCTGTGGACAAGAACTAGTGTACAAGTACTGATTATGGGGCTACTACTTAGATCAGAAACATCTTATCAATGAATGACGTTTGAATGCTTGAATGACATTTAACTAAGATACACATTGCAGATACTGACTGAATCTGGCTTCAGTTTCATATTTTGATAATGATATGCAACAGATTAAGGAATGAATCTCACAGATAACAAGAACATCGTCATAAAAAGCACCTGATGCAAAAGTGCATCAGATAAAGCCAAAATGATGACCATAATACCATATAATCTGGAATTAAAACTGCCTGACTAATAGTGGATTCCAAGTTAGTGCTCACATCTGTTTTGAGTCACTCTGCCTAAAAGAAGATGAGATAAGCCAGCTAACAACCCATTTACTTATTTCAAAGCAAAAAGAAACTAGGTTTCAACATAACAGCGTTGACAGCACAGTTCAACTTTGTTTTTTATCTTTCAAACAGGAAATATGCAAGTGTTAGAGGCCGTGTAAAAACCAAGACATACTTCTACTTCTCAGATGAGCAAAAGAGAGAAGCTGGTGCCATAAAACTGTGTTGATCTATAAGGCCTTGTGAGGTGTTGATTTGGAAAAAGAGCGAGAAAGAGAGCTGCCCGGTCATTTATTTCCTAAAGCACAGTGTGATTTTCCATACTAATTTGTTTAGACTCCATGTTAAACTGTGAGATACAGTTTAACACTCCTCTTGTTTGCTGTCTGACACCCTTCTAGTCTGATAACCGACTAGAATTGGACCCAACTCTATTTTGAAATGTAAATCATATTTTATAATATCTGTCAAAAAATTAAGCTACATTAAACCTCACTTACTCGTGAGCTTAATACCTTAATGTTTTTAAATTACATTGATGGTTAAATTGGCGATGACGCCCTTGACATAAGAGATTTCCATATCAACGTCTAAAATGTCAAATAAAATATATTTATATCAGATCTGGCAGTGAAAGTGTATCTCATCCGTCCATAAATGTTTTATTTCATAATGAAGTATCAATCCTAGAAAGCTTCCTATTCTGGCCTAGCAAAAAAATACATTCTTTAAACACGTCTTTAACATTAAACATGTCTTTAAAGGCATTCTGACTATTTTCTTTGAGCCGTCTTCTTGGCCAGTCGCTTAAAAACGTACTTAAAATGAGTAGCGGTCTAGCTAAGCCATCAAATATGAACTAAATACACGTCGAAATGTATTTTGTTTTACATCTAAAGCTAAACAGATTCCCTATCGTATCCGAAAAGGGAAGGAAATACCGACAAACCAGCTAAACAACTCTGAGCCTTGTTAGACAAACATGACAATAATCCTCCACAAATGAACTAGCTTAGCAACCCACCGGCTAGGCTAACATCATATTAGCCGTTTAGCAGCGAACCTTTCAGTCTTTCGATTAAAACGAGCAGGGGAATGTTTTTAATTAGGAAACATAAAGATGTTTTTACCTGCGTGTGAGTTCCTTATGTAGTACGCCGCGACATGGTCCTCTATTTATGCTCTGAAAAGTGATTTAATTTCCCACTAAAGACTAGCCCGGCTTCGCTGTTGTCTTTAAGCCTACCGTTTCGGTGAGCGAAGCTCCGGCGTCAACCGACACTCCCATTGCTGTGGATACGCTCTCAAAAGTGCGTAGATAGATTGGTGAATATGCGGCTGTGCTATCGCGCGCAACAGAGGCTCCCTACCGTCCCCACCTGGAGAAGAACTCGAATGTTTTGCCCGGATCAACAGTTGAGGGGTTCTTTACTGGAAACACTGGAGTTAGCTTTTGAGAAAGAATTCACAAGGATTCGTTTAGTTTGAACGAGGATGTGTAATATGTAGGTGATACCTTGAATATTTTATGGAAAAGCTGGAGATGACAAGACTGTGATTAGGTTTCTGCGTTGAGTCCATTGTCAAAAATATAAATTAAGCTACTGGAAATTATATTTTAAGATTTGAATAATCACTTTATTTTTGAACTGGAAAACAGACCGGTTTTGTATATATGGGACAAAGTATAGGCTATATCTCTTTTACCCATTAAGGTCAATTTAGTAAATCTTTATTCTGAAAAAAAGATGTTATATAAAAAATATTTTAAATAGTAATAGTGATATATACATTATAAAATATTTATATAATATAGATGTTTTATATAGTTTTACAAGATGTAAATAAACATATTCCATGTAAACTATATAAATGCTTTAGCCTACCTTTTTTTTCTTTACTATAAGCATAGAAATGCTCACTCTTTCTCTTTATTGCAATTATTCAACTTATTAATTCTCATTTATGTCCTTACAATAGCACACTGGCCATGATAAATTGTATAATGTAGACAAATATAGACAAAGAAGTTGCTTAATGTTTGTAAAAAAAAAAAAAAAATTGTGTGTTTTTAGTAAATGTTTAGTGTCAGCAATCTTATTCTTTTCAGTCTTAAAATTTAGTAATATTTTAGTGTCAGCAGTCTTATTCTGACTTATAGAAATCAGACAGTTGTCTTAGTTATGACAAACTCTTTTACATGGCGCTTTCATAATCAAAATATGACTATATTCATAAACATGTAAACATATTCAGTGATAGGTAACTGTGGCTTTCATTCATATAAAAATGAATTATACTTTTAGCTATAAATGAAAATGTACAAGTGCACACAATAAATAAAAGTAAGCTTTTGCTACTTAAATGTTAATGCTGCTGAGAACGCTCCACATTTGGCAAACTTATTTATTGCAGTGACATAAATTATGAAAGCCAAATGTGCAATCCCAGAATTAGGTTACACAGAAGTCATGATGCAAGCTGAATATTACTGATTCAGACGTTTTCATGTTTATTTGTATTCAAAATGATCATATGTTCATAAAAATCTACAAAGTGCTCAAATATGTATGTGCAACACAACATTTTTTCTCAACAATGCTCTAAGCTATGCATGGAAGTACAAATACAATCAAAACCAATTAATGAAAGTTACAGAAAAAGATCAAAATCCAAACCCTTCTGTTATTCTGAGAGTAAAAGTTATGATGATATTGTTGTTGTTGTTGTTGTGGTGGTGGGGGGCAGGAACACCTGTTCCCTCTTCACATCCTAATGAGAACAACTGGCTCAGTGGGCTTTATTGGTTGGTGGCTACTTGTCCAAGTGGTGGTGAACCATAGATTTAGATTGACAGACAGACTGAAGCATGAGATTGTTGCATTTCCCCAATGGCACGAGATTGACGGCTGTGCTGTGCTGCTGTTGCATTATAGGCAAATATGTAGGAGAGAAAGGCAGACCTGCCGACAGCAGCCCAAGTGCATGAGGCATTGGTTGTTGGTAGTGTTCTCCAGTAATGAATGAAAGAACAGCAGAGGAGTGCAGTCTGGGGTGGGAATGAAGGTGAATAGAGTCCGATGAGGAAGGAATGGTGTTGTTTTCCCTAAAAGGGGATTGAGATTTTGAATTAGAGCCTTTCTCTTGGTCCTTCACCAATTCTTTCTGTTGTTTAGTAGCAGGACGATGCACTTGGCTTTCTTCTTTCGAAAGGGGTGCGAAGCGTTGACCTTTTCTAAATTTGGCACGTCTGTTTTTGAACCACACCTGAGGAAACATGTTTTGTTAATCTAAAGATGTTTTCAGTAGCACTTTTAAGTTCTAAATGTATTCTAATATTTAGAAGTATTTTGCTTGTTGGACATTGTATATGTTACTGTGGCCCTCACCTGAATACGGGCTTCTGGGAGGTTGATGCAGACTGCTAGTCTCTCTCTCATGCCCACATCTGGATACTGGGTTTGCTGAAAAGCCTTTTCGAGGGCTTGTAACTGGGACACACTGAAGGCGGTGCGACTGCGACGCTGCTTTTGCTGGTTCCCGTAGCGTGCCTCAAGGATGAGTTCTAAATGAAGGAGATATTTATTACTTGCTTAATTCATTTCAGGATACCAGAGTTAATATAGTTAACTAAAACTAGAACTGAAACTAAAATGAAAACAATTAAAAAACTTTTATTTCAGCTAGTTTCAACATGATTTCAGCATAAGTCTCATTTTAATTCCATTTAACTTGATGTACTAAAATAACTTAAAATAAAACTGAAATAAGAAGAATAAAAAAACTATATAAACATTTTACAAAACTACTAAAAATTGCTAAAAGTTTAACCAAAATTAAAATGAAAAATATATAAATTAAAACTGAAAAAAATATATAATTACAGACATTAATAATAATAAAAAAAATATTATAACTAAAATATCAATAAAATGAAAGTTAAAACTATAACAGTATCTAAGTGATAGTAAATTAACACTGCATGATGCTTAACATTACATTGTGTATATAACATGCTACATAGGACACAAAAGTGCCAAAAAAACATGGAGTGAAAATTTGGAAATAAACAAAGTTTTGCCATTTTTAAGCATTATGATTTAACATTTTTGGTGCACTATTTTTAGGTCAACGTTTGAACACTATCTTTTTGTTATTAAGTAAATAAATGTATGTTATTGGTGTAAAATTACATTTTAAACTGTAATTTTAAAACCGTATTATGCAAATTAAAAGCCCTTTCAAAGATGTGCCCACAGTATAGTTTTAAATAAAATGATTCACAATAGTAAAAAAAATTAAATAAAGCATATCTTAAGAGTTCAGATGCAAAAGCCTCTAAGTGCCATCTGAAATGTTCTTCTAAAATTAGCATTTTTCTCAGGCTCCTTAGTTTATGTTCAGTTATTTCACTTTACTGGCAATGAAAAGAACCTATTCTTTGCCATTAAAGTGAAATTACTGAACCTACACATGGAACAAAATTTCAAACGCGCTTAGAGGCTTTTGCATCTGAACCCTTCATTTATAAAAAAAAATCATTCGTGAATAGGCTAATAAACTTATTAGACACTTGTTGCCACCATCATTTTCAAGTAGCCTAGTTCAAAACCTACACGTAGCGTATAATATGAACCCTAACGTAAAGTGAGAAATCAGAAGTTACAATATTATAAATGCTGCCTAACGTAAAGTGAGAAACTTAGTGAAATAACTTACTCCCTACTCATCTCATATTTTGAGCCTCATTAAAAGTCAAGCACAACTCACCTGCCAGGCGCTCCGCCACAGTGAAAGTCTGCATGGACGCCGGACTGGCCCCTGAATGAAGCTGATACTGCTGCACCATCTGCTGGTGAGCCTCGTCAAATAACGAGTTGACGCGTTGCAATGGAAAAGGCCCCTGGCCGGTTCTTGGTCCACAGAAATAAACAGAATTCATTCTGCTGGCTGAGAAGATAGAATATATAAGTATGACTTAAAATTAAAATTCAATTAAATGTTTTATCAAACATTTTCTATAAATAATAAAAAATAATGAACATTTACTTACGATCTTCAATGAACTGTGGAAAGATGATCAGTTGCAAAAAACTGACATTTAACCAGAAAAATGAGGTAAAGTATGCGTAACTTGATTTGTTTTACTCATGTGATACTAAAATCCCAAAGGAAACATTTCACAAAAGCTGCTAAAATCCCCAAAAATATTACAATAAAGTTTCTAGGTAAGGCAGACCAGTAATGCTCCACGTCGACTGTGGTTTAGGTCCCCTCCAGCTCAGTTTCCACTATTTAAGAGGCATTAACTCCAGCTTCCTTCAACCATTAGCCAATAGAAAGAAAGGTATTAGCCTGGATTAAGTGGGATGAGGGAGAGAAAGGGGGGTTTGGGGGCTCAAGTTTTTGAAACTATTGAACTTGGGAGATTTAGGCAAAGCATCTCCCTTCAATGAGCGGGCATTGCGCTCCCCCCTTTAAAACAATTAAAACAATGTGGTCGGCTAATCTCTGGGGTTGGGCAGATTAAAATAACAGCCTTTGATTGTCCGTTGTTCTCTTCCTTCTTTCTCCACCGTTCCCCAGCTTTTGTTAGTATTAACTCCAAGGGGGGGTGTTTGCTTGGCTGGTTTGTTTTGCTAACTGGACCTATATTTTGCCCAGAAAATGTCAACTTGAGAATGCACTCTGGAAGTGGCCTATTAGGCTAATTTCTTAGGGCTAAATGTACCAGAAATCTTTCCTTCTGATCAAATCCTCTCCAAAAAAAGACGGATTTGAGCTATTAGCATTTGAAAATAAATAAAATACTCAATAAAATGAAAGACACATGGGATAAACAAAGCAATTTGCAGCTGGTGGTGTCAAAACTGGTTGTACTTGCGCAATGAGACAGTTCTGAAGCAAACCGAATGTCACTCCTTGACATTATCCCATCATCCGTCTCTCAACACCTTCTCTCATTGAGCTCAAGCAGCAGTTTAGCTCCAGCTGAAACCTCAGTCACCTCAGATCAGATCATCCTCAGTAAAACTGCAGCAGAGCGGATGGGAGCGGCTCAGGAGGTTCAGAGATGTAAATTCTGCTAAATCCTGACACTGTGCAGCTCAGGGCCAGGAAGGCGAGGCATGTGGAGATCTAGATTATGTTTCCCACGAGTATCAGGACAGTTGCACACTCCTCGGTGTGTGTGCGTGTGTGTGTGTGTCCCAGAGGGCAACACAGGAACCAAGACAGCAGGCAGGCAGGAGCTGGGCTACACTGGCATGAGACTGGCACACAAACACAGCCTTCACCTCACATTTGGCTCACTTTCCTGCTGGAAAGGTTTGTTTGTTTGTATTCAGACAGTCATGGAATTCCGGGCTTTATTAGAAAAGCAGATTTACACAATGAGATCTCTTATCTTTACACAAGTCTTTCACTATCTGGATTATTATGGAAATGTTAATGAAATGCAAGTGCAGCTGTGGTACTTGATGAATACGCTGATTATTCCTTTAGTTCTGTTTGTCTGTTTAATAGGTTTCACAGTAACTAAAAATGCATTAATATGTTTTTTTAAATGTGTTAAGGACACATTAAATTGATAAAGTCACATATGTTACATTTCAATTTCAAATAAATGCTGTTTTTTGTTTCTGTTCTATAAAAATCCATTAAAACATCATGATTTCCACAAAAATATTATATTCTTAATATAAATATTAATATAAGCATCACAAATATTAATAAATATTGTATTAATATTTCACAACATTACTGTTTTTGCTGTTTTCTGATCAAATAAATGCAGCCTTGTTGAGCATGAGACTTTAAAATCTTACCAACCCCAATTTTTTTTAACATATACAAATTTATTTTGAATATTTAAGAAAACATATTTGAATTTATATTGTGTTTGTCTTACTAACAAGTGAAATCGGTCTCCTGTAATTATTTAAAACAGTTAATAAGAATTTAATACAGTCAATCTATAAAATAACAAATAACTAACAGTGTCAAACAACTATTGCTGAATTTAATTAGGAATTTATTAGTTAAATGTGGGAACTTTTGTATTTTTGTACTTTTTGAACTTTCAAGTATATTTTTAAATTTTAATACAGTAAGGTTTTGATACTGTTCCAATACTTTAACTTAAATATTTCTTTATTTAACATAAATATGTACAACTATAAATATATATCTCAGTATGTGATGGATAAAAGCGTCTGCCAAATGACTAAATGTAAATGTAAATGTATGTGCAGATGGGAGCCAAAAAATGTTTAAAAATAAATATTTGTTGGTGGAAGAAAGCCAGTTGTTGAATGTCTGTAAAGCTTGGAGATTTTATGCTTTACATCATTGCAAGTCTTACTGGCTTCAAATGGCAACAGCTCATCTAGACCAGGACTTTCCACACTTCTGATATTTTCACACCTGACTGACCTTTCAAACCATCATGGAATTGTGCTGAACTTTTTCTCTGTGTTCAAGGCTCTGCTTTTTTCTCCCTTTGCGATGTTCTTGCCTGTCAAGCTGTATTAGTGTCCGCTCAAAATAAGTCATTTAGAAGAACCTTAGCTGAGCAGCCTCTGAACCCCATTAAAAGCTTGGAGCTTCGAGCCCAGAAGCCTTTGTCTCTTCAGCCTGCGGGATTAGTGGAGATTTGCTGCTAAGAAAAAAAAGTAGTTATTTCATGGCACTTTCATGATGAAACCTGGCCAAAGCTGTGTTGGCTGGGAGGATTAGAGCCACACAAAGACACTGGTTGTGTGTGACCCCCTCCCCAAAAACCAACGCCCCGGTGCAGTGCCCCCTCCAAACCCCAAACACACACCATCCCCACCTCATAACTCCGGCTCAGTCCGTAATGAGAGCTGCGTTTTCATCTCCAGCCCACTAAAATTGCGTTTCGGCTTTACCCCGACCCACTCAACGGCTTTAAAGAGACCACAAAGTGGTGGATGCATCTGGAATTTTCTCATTCAGATGTTTATTTACATAGGTGTAATTGGATGCAAACCCATTAATTTGTCTTAGTGGCCAGCTATAGTCAAGCTTTGGAGGTTTAGGTCCTGTCTGTAGAGTTTAAGGGGTTTAGAGGATGTGTGCTAGTGGATCCACTTACAAAGACACAGGTTAGCAGCATTTAAAAACTAGACTAAACTCATTACAGAATTTCAAACTCATAAAATAGCTTCAGATTTTGCTTAATATCACTCTGTTTTAATCAGTTTTTCATAAACATACAACTTTTTGCAAAAGATTTAGGAACACCTAAGTATCTAGAACAGAAATGGGCCTTTAATATTTAACTCTTTTACTCTTGGGTCCCGCTTTTAACCCACTTAGAGAACAATTTCACACTTTTGAAAAGGGTTAGCACCTTATTTAAAGTGTTAAGGCCACATTGCAATACTAAAGATGAAACGATGCAGTGTTAGGGGCTGTTCACACAGAATGCATTTTTAAACTCCACTGCACTGATTTTTCCATTGTTTTTCAATATAAACATGCACTAGATGGACATGTTTGACGAACTAAGCATTCTAAAAACGCAGTGCAAAAACTGAAGTTTAACTATTAAAAAGCCCTTTTTTCCGTTCCATTACCCTTGCATCTCGTGTTTTTTAAAACAGGAGTAAATTTTAAGTTCAACTTAAAGTATTTCTAGACCTTACGTTTTCTTTCACGTCTCATGTTTTTCAACACAAAAAAAACATTTTGTGTTTAAAAAGGTCTCAAGTCACGTTTTTTTAAAAGCTAAACATTTTAATTAAAAAAGTATGGTCTCAAGCTGAGCTTAATTTATTTTAACTCATTTTTATATCAGTCTGTCATGTGCAAGATGCTGAAAAAGACAAACACATCAAACATGTCCATCTAGTACATGTTTACCTATCAGAAAAACAAACATGTTAGGAAAATCAGTGCAGTGGGAAAAAACGCATTCTGTGTGAACGGGCCTTTTAGGACGTAACAGGCAGTTGTTCAGCAAAACTGAACAGTGCTTGCCTCATTAAATATTCATGAGGTTTGCACAGAAACTTTCACGAATTGTGTTCGTTATACGGAAGTGATGGAAAACGTGTTAATTTAAATGAAGACAACATCATTTTATTATTACAGTTATGGTACAAAAGCTTACTCAAGACAAACTGGATGGCACATACTATTTATATGATGCAAGACAAGTCACTCGCTGTGTTCGTCCAATCAATGATACTGACAATGCAAATATGCACATAAGAATGCAACCCTGGGATTTATGAATGTACAGTGTGATACGTCATTAATATAACTCCAGTAACAACTCCAATAACATAGCCCAGGATAAATATTAAAATGTGTGAAATCAATGTAGAAAGAAAAATAGCCCAGGAATTTAAGAAATCATGTTTGTACAATCATTTTAGTGAGTGTTTGAGGTTCTAGTAGAACTTAATTTGGAGTATGAGGAAACTTTTTCTCTTTTGTACTAAAGAATGGCCTTCATGAGTGGAATTGGACCTTTTATCTCAATGGAGTTTCTAAAGCTGCAGCTAACTGAAAGCGTTTTAATATGATTTGGATTGGTTTAAAACTACAGGGGGGCTCTAGAGAAGGACAGAGGGGGTTCATTTAGCCTTTTGAGAGGTTTTGTTTACAGGTCCTGTTTAACAGATGTTGGAGAGAGGAGCAGAATGCTCTGCCTTTCTTTAATTACTTATCAATAGTGGAAATTTGTATTGACAAGCGCCTGTCAAGAGGAGAGCTTTGTAGTTGTCAGTTATCTGAGAGAGAGCCGCTTAACCAAGAGGCCCCTCGGACACTCGCTGGATCGATCCCAGCGCAGCACAATTGGCTCTCTGGGCAGCTCTGTGTGGACAGGAGTGTGTGAGGGGGGCCTTAGGAGAAGTGCTGTGGGACTAAAGACTTCTTCATGGGGGAAATCGATGTGGCTAGCTTGGCCTCTGACCCTGCGCAGTGAGGGTCCAGAAGCGTGAGGTCAGCAGCACAGCTCCAGTAAGAGGCACCCAGTGATATTCTCAAAAGAGCCTCTGAACACGCAAACACAAAAGCTATCGAGCTCCAAAAAAAAACTAAACGCACTGCAGGAGAAAAACGTGCCACAGATGTTTAACCCAGATAATGAACTGATCCTTACTTATCAACTGTTTATCTAAGTTTAACAGTTAACTCATGAAAACCCATTGAAATTCCATAAAAAACATGGATGAAGGCGTTTTAAACAAGGGCTAAACTATGACATCTTGAAATATAGCAAACGCTACATTGACATTTTAAAAATTGCAAAAACTTTCATTTTAGCTAAAACCTTTGCTATATTTCATATCTATCTGTCTATCTGTCAAATGTCTATCTATCTATCTATCTACACTGTAAAAAAAAAGTTGAGAAAACTTAAAAGTTTAAGGTAACCAGCTTGAGAAGATTATTGAGTTTTCTCAACTTGTATTCAGTGTTTTTTGTTGTATTATACAACAAAAAGTTGAGAAAACTCAATCTCCTACAAAAATAAATTGAGAAAACTCAAAAATCTGCTGAAGCTGGTTGCCTTAAACTTTTAAGTTTTCTCAACTTTTTTTTATAGTGTATCTTTCTATCTATCTTTTACAAGCTAAAATTTGAAAATTAAAACCAATTAATTGCAAAACAATGCAATTAACATGCTGAGGTTTTCATGGCCAAACTCAAATAAGTCCAGTAAGATCTCCTCTTTAAGATTTATTAGAGAAATAATAGTAACAATTAAAACAAATCTCTGAGATCAACAAATAGAAAATAATCTAAAATAAAATAACTATCCAAAACCGCTTAACACACAACAAACACCCGTTGTGTGCAAATTCAAACGATATATAACAATATAAGTTGATAGTGAATGATTCAGTGATCTTTCAGCACAGATCGACTGTATAAATAATTACAAAACCTAAATATATATTTGTTTTACGGATATGGACTCAATTACAAAAAACAAACTACACCATGTTTTGAAATAAAATGTTAACAGTTAATCAAATCTGGAATAGAAATCTCATAAACAAAACAGAGATGTGGATGTTACACACTGACATCAATCTGCACTAACAAGACCCTATTAACCAAAGACAAGCATCAGACACTCAAGTCAACACTTTTTTGATCTCTGTGGACCTAAACCTAAACAAAACCTAAACCAGACCATGGCACGAGTCTGGCTTATCTTAAGCCTAATGGATCAATATTGGAAATAACTGGAGGATCAATCACTTAATTAGGTGACAAGATTTTACAATGGGCTAATGACATATGATAAGCAGTTATTTTGGGTTTGGAGGTGTTGACCGAATTTACTTAATCTTGCTTGGTGCTTAGTGATGTTCACAAAAAGCATATCATAATATAAACAGAGTCTTAACATATAAAAATGTATGATTGTCATTTCATTAGATGACTAAATATCAAACCAAATGGCAAAAACACTACCATTTGGCCATGAGCAGCTCTTCTCTTCTCTGGTGACCCCAGCAGTCAAAGGTGATCAGAAGAGCGACTGATCGAACTTGATAATGAACAAGATTTTAAGCTGTTTCACTGCACATGCTCAGATCTTTACATCACTCAATAAACACAGTGAGAGCCGCCCCCCTTCCCGGCCACCCGGACATGCCGCACCTGGGGTTTACAGATCACTAATCACACATGAGAGCCGCCCCCCTTCCCGGCCACCCGGACATTGTGTGAGATATTGATCCTGCCGCAGTTTTTAATACCTGGGGTCCGGGACTGTGACATGAGATGGCTGGGGCCCAGGGTAAACACATGGGCCTGGGGTGAGCGGGATACAAAAGACCTCCCCTCTATGCCTCCACAGGCTCTTTGTGTCATTTTGTTGTCTGAGAAAACAGCTGCTGAAGAAAGAGTTCTTAGTCAGGCACCTGCTGGAAAAGATCTCATATATAGACATTCTAAATAACTGGAGGAAGATGGTGAAGTGGAACAGACAGGTTAGGATAAAAGATCAGAGAATATTCTCAAAGACTTGACATCCGTGTGTGTTTAGAAATTTAGTTGGACGTATTCACCTGTCCATTTGCTGCTGAAATACACATGCTGACACACACACACACACTCATATATATATAGTTTGAGGTCAGTATGATTTTTTTCCCTCTTATGTTCACCAAGGATGCATTTATATGATTAAAAATACAATTTAAAATAAATGTTCTATCTTATTATACTTTAAAATGTTATTTATATTCCTGTAATGCAAAGCTGAGTTTTCAGCAGCCATTACTCCAGTCTTTAGTCCTTCAGAAATTATTATATGCTAATTTGCTACTCAAGAAACATTTCTTATAATTATCAACATGAATAGAAAGTTCCACAGCATTTATTAGAATTTTTGAATCAGAAATAAAACTTAATATATAAAAGTCTTCACTGTCACTTGTATTCAATTTAATATGTCCTTGCTAAATAAAATAAATGAATTACATGTACATACATATAAATATTATCTTATACTGACACCAAACTTTTAAATAGCACTGTATATGTATTTACTTTTTAAAATATGTAATACTTTATATATAATAATAAATATATATGAATGCTAAGATGGGTATAAAAAAGTATATAAAAATATGTGATTTTTGTGTTTTATTTATAGCTTTCAATAGAAAACAAAACTAAACAGCTACAAAAACAGCTTAGATACAACTTATTTACAGCACATGGCATTAATGTCAATCCATTTAGTAACATTACAAATCACTCCACAGCCATTTTGATCTTTAGGTTTGAGAGTTATTGAAAGTTATGTTTTTAGTAGCAGTTTTTAAAAGTAATGTGTATAAAGTGGCAGGCCTAAACGAATGACGTGACATTTAGTGTCAGTTTACAATACACTGCATTTAATAGCTTGAACTGCTTAATACAAATGAAAGTGAATTAAAAAGTAAATCAAAGTAAACTGATTTTTTTTTTCTTCTTGTTCTTTCCGCTCATGATTTGTGTGAATAAATCACTAACAAATTTGAATGTGTAAACAAATTGTACTAATTTGAGTACAGAAAAGAATACTGAGTCTGGTTTACAAGGCATTGGGTCATGAAAATGTCAGAGTGACCTAGTTTTACATATTCGCAGCTAGACAAGACACTGTTTTTGAGTATGTGGATTGCTATACATTATTACTAGACGAAGTGACATCACATCAGTCCTGAAAAAAACATGGTTTCAAGTATAATTGTGGATTCAATATACATCTATATCACAAACAACCTTAGAGTGCAAAACATAGACCTTCCAGGAGCCACGTCACCTAAAGTGAACATTAAAACACCCTCACAATCGTTGATTTGGTGGACTAGGGTCTTTGAAAAAATAAAAATACTGCTGAAAAAAATAGAGAATACTTTAACTCAAAAGATTACCCTCACCCCAATCTATGTCCACTTGTGATAATATTGGCCATCACTAGGTCAGTTTTAGCATGGTGGGAATTAGGATTGCTTGTTTGATAGGGCACTTGCTCCGGTTGCTAGGAGCCATGGTGGTCTAGGCTTTGCAATCTATCACATTATCCGTCCAGGTCTCCTCCCCTTTGTGTCAGTCCATCTCTTTCTTTCCCCCCTCATTCAAACTGCAGCATTTACTCTGACGCAGTTTATCCGACCCAAGTGACGCACGGCCCATTATGAAGAGCTTCAGTGACTCTTCCTCTATGTTGCTCTGTTCATCGAAAATCATTCCAGGTCGTAACATAGTGTGAGAGAACTGGCAGGGTCAGAGGTCATCTCTTCACCTTGGCATCCTCTTTGATCTTCCAGATCATGAGTTCCATGCAGGCCCCGGCATCTTCACTGGAGTCGTGCCCTCCAACTGTAAAGAGACAGGAAACAAGACATGAAACACACAGACAGTCCAGAGCATGTTATTTAGAGCCTTTATGTGTCACATGTTATTATGTGGGTTTGAGAATACACCATTATTATAATACATTCCTTCCTCAGCTAGATAAGAAGGTGAATCTCATATCCAGGTCAGAAAAAAAAAAAAATATATATATATATATTGAAGTATATTCATATAGAAAATTAAGCCCATTTTACGGCAAATTCTTAGTAGCATGATGATGTATTTTATTTAAATTGTTAAGTATTTATATAATGTTAGCATGGTAGCATTTGTTGTACTGAATTTATTCTCATTCAATGAACAAATTATTGTGTCTAGACAATAATGGGACAACACTAATGACTATACATACAGTACGGTTATTGATGACAATAATATCACAATGTAAAAAAACTTAATGGTCCTTATTAATGAGCTGAATTTTATCATTCTTCCTAGGTGAAATATATCCTGTACATTTTGGTTGGATTCATGCGGATGATGCAAATTAGTGCAGATTTCAAATATCCTCACCGTTGTCTTGTATAATGCGTTTGAGGTAGTCAGCCATAACGTTTCGCAGGGCACGTTTGTAGGGCAGACCCAGGCGGTGAGGAAACACAATAGCGGTGTCCACAACCATGCTGTGAATAAGCTAGTAAACACAGAACAGATAGAACCATTATGTTAATAAATACTGATTAAAAGACAAAAAAAAGCACTGTTCCAAACTCTAGTACGCTACCTTATTGCACATACTACTGCAAGCTTACAATATTTAGGTATTTTATTAAGCCTTTGTATTACAAGCACACATAAAATTCCTAAAAAATGCTGTCTAAGGCAGGCAACACACTAGGTTTAGGATTATTATAAAGACAGTACAAATAGTGTTTGGTACAGCTGCATGATTCTGGATAAATTGAGAATCACGATTATTATTTTTTTGTCTCAAATAGAGATCATGATTCTCCCACGACTCTGAACTTAACAAAATAATGTTTTATTTACTAGAGGCTGTGATAAAATATTAATTGCTGCAGTCTATATTTAATGAACCAATTTTTAATATTAAAATTATGAAAAATTAATTTGAATGAATGATTCAATGACTTTGTCATTAATACTTCACTTGTTTCATTACTATATGAATCAGCATTTTTGAACAAATCTCTTGAATGAATGATTCAATGACAAATACAATTTTAACAGTCACTTGTCGCCACTTAGTGGCGAAACAATGTAATCGACACAAACGTTATTTGAAGCGCTAATTACTTTCAAAAGCCGGGATTTTCTTTATTTTGATCGCTACCATCAATGTTTATATCGGATCTATAAACTTAAATCGCAGTATTTCTGTGATAACATGAATGATTGTAAGAGAGAAATAATACTTTGTGGTAGAAAAGTCTGTTTGTGAAGCTATTTCTTATCTAAACATGGTAACTGCTCTCCCTGTGTCCCTGGGTTCCCCCTCCGTCTGTTCGCCGAAAGCGCGGGGCCCGGTGCGACCGCACCAGTTGCACCGCCCAAAGGACGGCCCTGGTGTCAGTGGCAGCGCGAATGCAGATTTGCATGTTCCAGTATGAATTTTTCAAAGATTTAATACACAGGAGAATCGTTGTTATTTAGAAATGAGATCACGTGGTTGTTTGAATCGAGATTGTGATTTTTTTTTACGATTAATCGTGCAGCTCTAGTGTTTGGGTGTACCTTGAGTGCAAACAGGTCACTCTCAAGACTGTGTCCAATTAGAATGGACTCTGCACTGAACATGCTCAGCAGCACCGCCTGCACGTCTCTCAGGGTGATGGTGGTGTTCTCCAGATCATCCTGTGTCACACCTGAAAACCTGGAAGAAACACAAACGGGTGTAACTCAAACTAGAAAAACTGAAAGGCAAATGAATGGTAGATCTCGTAACACAATTCCTACCGTGTGTTGTAATCCACCACTTTGCTGCCTGGCTTGACAAATGTGTCATAAATAACCTTGAGGTCAGAGTTAATGACGGTCACTCTGGTCAGCTCCAAACCTTGTTTTGTGTAGCACTATAAAACAAGTATTGAGATGAAAAAGGTTATAGTATTTAATTAGATTTAATAAAGGGTTAAAGCGGCTTGTAGTATTTTTAATATCAGACTTTAGACCGCATCCTGTTTTTGTCATAAGGCTTTTTATATCCACCTAAAATAAGTGTGGGAGCGTTTGAATAACTGTTATTCTCTCACCATCTCACAGTCCAAGGCATAGACACCTCCATTTCCATCTACTGGCAACTGTTTGCTAAAAGTCTTCACAAAACCATCCAAGGACTCTTTACGGCCATCTTGTACATGTTGCTAAAGGAAAAGAGAACAGCAAAAACAGGTATTCTAATCCTTCAGAGACCTCAGAGACACATCACTGAGCATGCTTTTTAGTAGGCTATATTAAAACTTACTCTAAACACCTTATTAAAAGCTTTGCCTCCTTCAACCAGTGGATTCAACTAGCAAAAGACTTCTGAACCTAAAAGATACTTTAAGGCAGTGTGTACAAACTGTTTTATCTTCTGTACTCTCACAGAAATATGTCTGCCATCAGCAAAAACATTACGTATGAAAAACAAAGTCTATTTATTTATGTATTTATTTATCACCATATCAGAGTATATATCAGAGTATATAGTAGTCAACATTTGAAGTGGATCAAAAAAGTTCATCAAAGTTGTCCTAAACAAGAACGCATTTTGGTTTTAGGTTTTAGGACAACTTTGATGAAAGGTTTTGATCCACTTCAAATGTTGACTAGTGTATATTCATGACACAAAATAATTAGTGTAGTGTGGGGGGAGATGTTTTATTATTGCAGATTTGCAATATCTGCAATCAAAACGCATTCAGCGTTTTGATGCAATTTGAGATATATAAAATAACTACATTTACTTGATATTATCTATAATACATAATCCATTATGTTTTATAGGTTAACATAGCAAATTTTAAATCTTAGTTTAGGTTCAGATTTAGAAAAAAAATCTTATTTTAGATTTAGGAAATTTTTGTGGGAGGTCCAATATTTGCAAATCCACGATGATACCTACTTTACACACTTCACATCCAGGAGAACCAACCGCACCAGAGCAGCAGCTGTAAAGTGTCTCCCAACCTCCTGGAACTACGTAAGACACAAAAACATGTCAGTGTTAGCAGCAGCAACACATACAGAGAAATACATGAAGCAAAATGTCATTGCAGAAAACTCATCCTGTCTTACACGTACACATACCCACCTCTGTTTCTGCGTAATCTTCCCCAGTGGTGACTGCACTCCTCTTTACGCACACAGCTGCCATTAGCGTTTATCTTGTACTCGGCGCCACATCGACAACAGATTTTGGAAAAAGCTAAGGAAGAGATACAGGACAATTAATCACAATCAAAAGTGCAAATGCTATGGAGAGGGAAGATGTTTTCAAATGTACAGACGTTTAAAGTAATGCAACTTATGTTCAATGAGTACATAAAAAACTGATTAGGTGATAAAGGTTTGAGCATAGTGCCACCTAGTGGTTTGGCTCTTTGTTAAGGTGTATTGTGAAGAAGTAGCAACAAGAAGTTGGTCTAAGACCATAAAAATAAAACTTACGGTCATTGTTTTTCTTTTCTGGGAGGTTATGCACGACAGCGTGACCCGATATCTCGGGGTGAGGTCTGGGGTAGCCATGCTCCTGCAGCTGTTCTTCAGTCATTGCATATTTGTTCAGTTTTTTGTAAAGAAGTGCACCTGAAAACAGCATGATGCAGACATGAGTGAGTGAGATCAGAAAAAAAGGTGGTAGAGTGCTGTTACTGTTAACTAAAACTAATTAAAAAAAATTCATCAATTGAAATAAAGCTGAAAATAAATATTAGCTGAAAAACATAAACTTAAAAAACCTAAATGAAAATTAGAAATGTTGTTTTGGAAACTAAGCAAAATTGAAATAATTTCAAGTACTACAATTATTATAACTAAACATGAAATAAAAATAAAGATAAGTAGAAATGAAATGTAATAAAATTATTAATATAATAATATTTATATAATACTAGAATAACACTTAAGTGGCAGTGAGGTACCTTTAGGGTCCACATCCTGCTGTTTACCGGAGCGGTTGATTGTGTAGCTGGTTGTGGCAGCAAGTCGTCCACCAAGTACTTCTTCATGGGACTGAGACTTTCTATTCACTGATACAGCCGCACTCTCTGAGAAATAACATATAACATAAATCCATAAATAATACTAGATATTTTAATTACATGAATTACATTATAAAGAAAATAAATGTAATTTATTTTATAAATTTATTAATAAATTTAGTTTTAGTTTTAAATTAGTCAGACTCAGCATAACAATTTGAGGAAAAATTCAGTGCAAAGTGGAATTTACTTCAATTTCAGAATCTCATTTTTATGTCAATCTGACAACAGCATAAGCATTATGAACTACACAAATCTGCTTATTCTGCATTATTATTAGGTCACTAATCAAATGTTAAATCTTTTTAATTATTCTATTTACATCATAACATTTGTTAGTTTTAGATTTTTCAAAACCCTAAAGCTTTGCTTATTCCCAGGTATAAATCAGATTTGGACTTTTTAATATGGTCTCAGACTTTTAGATCTTCTCTTTCTCTTTCATTATCAATATCAGTGTAAGACACTGAATATAACAGTTGGTGGCAGATTAATGACAAAACAGATAAACTATTGTTATTCTCTTGAGAAAGGCTCTTAACCCCAGGGCTAGTGTACCCTCAGTCACTTCAGATGAACATCTGCTAATTAGCAAATAAATACTAAGAAGAAATGACATTATAACAGGAGTATTAATCTGCGTGTTTGTGTTAGACGCACTGATGACAGGAGACGTAGGTGTGCTCTTGCTGCGAAGTTTCTTCAGTGTGTTCACAGCTACATTCAGGTAGATGTTCTTACTGCTGCTCCTGTCATACACCACCTTCTCTTCCTCCAGAGCCTGAGAGTGAAGAAGACATCCAGAATATACACATCAACAATATATATAAGGGAGTTGACATTAAAGGGATAGCTCAGCCAAAAATGAAAAACAAATGTTGGTAACCAAGCAGTTGACGGTAGCCAATGACTTTCATAGTATGACAAAAATACAGTGGAAAACCGTCAACTCTTTGGTCACCAACATTCTTTGAAATATCTTCTTTTGTGTTCAACAAAACAAAAGAAACTCATACACATTAGTATCAGCGTGAGGGTGAGTAAATGATGACTTATTATAGAATTATAGAGGTTGGATGACATACCATCTGAAAAGCTTGCTGTTCAGAAGAACATAACTTCAGGCACTCATCAATGAAGATGTTTAGGTAACGCTGGCGGACATTAGTGGGCACCTTGGCCCCAAATTCTGCAGGAATGACAGGACGCTTCATGGCAGAGCTCTGTGATGGGCAGAAAAGACAGAGTGTTTATTGGGGACATTCAAGTACACCATTATAGTTCTGTTTTAGGGCGACGTTACCTTCATGGTGGGGGTGTGTGCCACTCTTTTCTGCACTGTTGTGGATACGGTCTTTGACAGGATGCTTGCCGATGTATGAGCTTTGACTGAAAGCTGATCGGTCGCCACCCTGGTGGGTGACAACACCCTACTGCTGGCATCAGCTAGTCCTACAAAAAAACATGTGTTTTTAAACTCCTAATACATAATCCTGCAGTAACTGAATGTAGGAGCCCTCATACCAGGCTTTGAGGAGGGCAAGGAGGCGTTTGGCCGGTGCGCCACCCGACGCTTCTCTCCAGAGAGCCCCGGTTTTGGGTTGGTCGATGCAGACGCTGCCTTTACTGCAGCAGCTAGCTGTGTCGCCTGTTGCTGGGCCTTCTGTATGCGCTGGTAACAGATCTCCTGCGCTGTCATTCTCCGCTGCGGCATCGGCACAGCGTTCAGCGATGACTCGGACTGAATGAAGAAAATTATTAAAACAATTATTAAACAGTTGTTCTACTGCAATTTCGGAACAAGTACGGATTTATTAGCATTATTACTCCAGTCTTCACTTCAGTGTTACATGACCATTATGAAATCATTCTAATATGCAGATTTGGTGCTTAAGAACCATTTCCTATTATTATTAATGTTAAAAGTTGTGCTGCTTAACATTATAAATGTCTTTACTGTCTCTGTGAGCAATTTAATGAGCCCCTGCTGAATAAGTATAAATTTAAATAAATAAATAAATTCTTACTGACACCAAAATTTTGAACAGTATTATAAGTGGATAAATTACTACATATTTTTCTTGACTTGCTTATGGTCTACTGTTGCAAATCAAAGACAGCAAATACGCAGTGCAGGGAGCCAATAACAGAGGAGAGAATATGTCAGACATGTCAGAACATGCATTCCAACACTAACCTTTCCTTGAGCTTTAAAGTGTGACATCCTCTTCTTCTGGCCAGGAAAGAGTGTAGTTAAAGTGCTTTCTGTTTCCTCCACCTCCTCCTGTTCCCTCGAAGGCTAAAAACACACACATGAAAGTGAAACTGAAACTTCAGTTGCAACAGAAAACCCAGAAAATTCCACCAAGAGTAAAAATTTGCATAACATCAATAACGGCATTTTAGAGTAACTGAAATGATTGAAATGATTATCAAATAAATAAGATCTCTGTGTGGTACCTGCTTTGCTTGCCTCCCTTTGTCTTCCGTCTTCACCTCTTTGGATTCGTTAAATATTCGCAGACACTCCTCCATCGGGTCCGAGTCATACTCCATCTCATCCTGCGGACAGGAGTAGTCCACTGCTTCATCACCACCACCACCATTGTCATCATCCACTTCAGAGTCATCCTCCGATGATGATGATGATGTATCTTCAGATGTTTTCCTCTTATTATTCATGAGGCTTCCCCGTTTAAAAGCAGAAGCCGACTTCCTCACTATCCTCTCGTCTTCCTCATCCTCTTCAGCACTCTCAGCACCGAACAAGTCTATGTGGCTCACATTCCTCTGTTTGGTCTCACTTGCCTCTTTGTGATCAACGACTGAGCTGCTTTTTTTGCTTTTGTCTTTAGTGCAGCTGCTCCCATGGATGCTTTTCTTTTTGTCCTTGCCCTTTGTGCTGCTCTCAAGTTTTCCGTTCTTCTGGTCTTTGATTTTGGACGACACCTTATCAGTTTTCACAGGCTTGTCCATTTTGGGCTTCTTGATGTCGCCACTTCCTCTATCTTTTTCCTTGTGGCTATGTTCATTCTTTATCTTAACTATCTTCTTGTTCTTTTCTTCAGTACTCTTTGAATTCGATCCATCTTTCCGCAGCTTTTCCTTGGACTTACTGACTCTGTCCTCATTTTTACTTTGGTTCTTGTCTTTTTGACTTGAATTCTTCAATGTCTTGTTGGCACTTGAACTTTCCCACCTTTCTTTTTGACTCTTCTTATTGGATTCTTTCTCCTCTTTTTTCAGTTTATCAGATTTGATATTTTTTGACTGACTCACAGGCATCTTTTTGTCTGTCCTGTCTACATCCTCCACATCATCTGATTCACTCTGTGAGAAAACATTGTCAGTTTTAGACACCTGATTTCTTTGCTGTCCCTTTGCACCTGACACTTGTTGCTGTTTTAAGCTGATGTTGATTCTCTTGCGCTGCATACGGCTTATGGACGTCGGGCGATACTCTGTCCCAGAACTTTCCTCATCGGATTCAGAGAAACTCACGGTGTACTTCGGGACATCTGCCTTAGGTAACTTCGACCTAGGTTTCTTCGCCGTTGGAACGTATTCCTCATCTTCCCCTTGTTTTTCAGGGTGAAACCTCTTTCTCCCCTCTCCCTCTGAACACAAAGTCCTCTGTTTTTTAACAGTCAGCTTAGCTGAATAGTTCGAGAGAGGGTCGTACTCCATGTCTGTGGTTGGTTTGGAATTATCCAGAGTGTATTTACACTTTACATGGGACGGTGGTGGAGGTAATGCCTTTTTAATCCTTGTTTTGGAGACAGCAGAGGGCACATATTCCAGTGCATTGGTACTGCTGTTCTCTGAATCCAAAGTGTATTTGCTGGAGCGAGGGGATGGGGTGTAGTCACTAGCTTGGCCCATTTGATAGCTCCCAGGATCGTAGCCCTGATGGGATGATGCAGTGGGCTTCGGTCTCTTAACAGAGCTCTTAGATGGCTCATAGTCCTGATCGCCGATCTGAGAAAGTTTCTTCTTGTCCCTTTCCATCTCATTGCGAACAGCCTCAATGGCCTGATTGACCAACTCCAGCTCCATGGTGCCCAGGTCCACATCCTGTCCCGTTGACAGGCTCGACCGTGGCTCCCCATTATAATGTTTCCCAGGTTTTACAACCTCTGGACTGAATGGATCATATCCTTGATCTGTAAACAAAAGTCACAAGATTTAATTGATACAGTTAAAAATTAATCACAGAATCAGAACAATATATAATGTATCCTATATATATATATATATATATATATATATATATATATATATGTATTTAGAAATGTAAACACAATCAAAACAAATATATACACACGCACAGATAACTGCAGAAACAATTTCATAAAACAAAAACAAACGTTTCCAGCCTATTTTTGAGGCATCAAAGGTTCCTGAAAACAGTAAAAGTTATAGAAACTGTTTATTATTAATACATAAATTGGATATCTCTGCCATATGACAGTACAATTCTGGGGTTGTTTTGGTTTCTTTGTTCCTCAGCAGAAAACGTCTGTGCATTTAAATGTACATGAACCTAAAGAGAACTTGAACAAAAGGAAAACATGACACCACAAAGACATTTTAATTCACCGTTTGGAATCGCAGAAAGCGCTTTAGTCTTTTTGATGTCGTATATCCCAGAGGAGCCTCGTCTTTGTTTGCTGTGTCTGAAGTGACAGTAGGGTCTGGTGCACCCATCTGCACCGGCTTTTCCATTATTATTCTCACAATAAAACGGGCAGTCAATCCCACGAAAGAACCCCGTAGATCTCAACATCGCGGTTCATAACCACGGTCACTTTATCTGCCTTTTAACTGGTATGTTTTAGCCACTACATGCGTGGTTATTTGCATATCCGTATGTTGCCACTTTATTTCGGACAACAACAGACTTCCTACGACGCCATATTTTATGCGCGTCAGACGAACGCGAGGCCCCCAGCGCGCGTCGCGTTCTTTACGTAATATAGTTGACCGAGCATCTGCCTGTGAGAATTAGCATGGTATCTGCGTCGCGCTTCTGCATTCTGCATAAAGCAGTTGCTTCATTTTAAATTAGTGTGTTTTAAACATGTTACTTTAAGCTTTATCTTTAAGCCTGTGGTATCTTTTTCTTTTAAATTAATAATCTGAGTTTCTTTGTGAGTTAAGTGCAACGGCATGTCCATTACTTAAGGTTTATAACTGTGACGGAATGTCAATGCAGTTTTAAAGGGCAGGTGAGTGTGAAGAGGTGCACACATTGAGAAGGATTCATAATAACTGACACGACACAAAATAGCTTTATTTTAGGAATGGAAGATGGCATTCAGTTTATTTATCCCCAGTTGAGCTTCTTCCGTCTGCAACAAGCTGAAAGCCAAGTAGTAGATCCCTTAGTCTGGACAACAGTAACCACACAAACTGATCGTTGCATTTCCAGATTTTCTACAAATGGCCAACTGTATGTGTGCAATTCAGTTGACAAATACATGAGACGTCCTGAGTTACCTGAAAAATTGACCAAAAGTGGGGGGTTCAGTCAGTCCGTCCCTCCTAACCTGAATAGTTTAAAACAAGAAAGGACCAGTCCAAGTCTTAAACCATCTTAGCTTGGTTCAAGTAGTTTTTTCCCCTTCCCAGCAGCGTAATGACTATAAATTCTGAACACTTGTTGCATTTTGAAGGAGCTCTAGTAGGAATACATTCTAAAAAGTTAAAAATAAATACATTTTAAAAAAGTCAGTTAACACTTAGTGAAACAATACTCACCCTTATACATTTAAATACACATTTGCATGTGCAAGTGAGTCCAATAACAAAGACAAAAGCAAAGTGCAAATATAACCCACAAACACCCCTCATTCAGATACTAACCAACACCGAATTCCTTTTTTTCTTTCTTTCTTTCTTTTCCATACTCCGAACTCTCTTGTGATGCTTTTGGTCTCACTTTTATAAACGTGTGCACACCTGAATACCATTCCAACTCTTAATTAGCAGGACTTCTCAGCCTATTAGAAACAGAGTATAATTTGAATCCAATTGAAATCCTGATTTATCATTGGCAAATTACATACATTTTTAAACACATAACATATCTTATGTGACAGGATAATTATCTCAAACAGTCTCCAGTATCCAATGAGAGAGAATTGATCATTGGTGAAAGAAAGTGCTCATCTAACACTAGAGGGAGACATACCATAGTAAGAGGTATGAAGAGGTATGAAACTCTGTTATCATAGTGCAAAACTTGAGAGACTGCATTCTGGTTATTTGTAATAATAATAATAATAGTTAATAATATTATTAAAAATAACTGAAAATGCAGTTATGTCACTGTCATGTCATATATATATATATATATATATAAAGAGTGTGTGTGTGTGTGTGAGAGAGAGAGAGAGAACGTGAGAAAATGGGTTATTTTTAATAATAATAATAGTTAATAATATTATTAAAAATAACTAAAAATGCAGTTATGTCACTGTCATATATATATACTGTATATATTTATATATATATAAAATGTATGTGTGAGAGAGAGAGAAAACATGAGAATTTATTTTTAATAATATTAATAACAATAATAATAAAATAGAATAACTTGTTTTTATTATTATTATTGCACACACAAATAAACTAAATTACATCTCACTCAATTTTCTAATTATTCTACATGCAGTTTTTACAGTCTCATTTTAATTTACAGACTACATTACATATTGTAAGTAAATATTTAGAAAATTAAAGTTTAGAAAATTAATTTGTCACACTGTAGGGCCATTTAACCTAAAAACTCAATTAAAATGGTTGAAAACTTTAAATTAATGGTGACTAGTTGCAGCACCAAAAATATATATTTTCACATTTCACATTTTTAGCACTTAGTCCATTCTAGTACTTTTATAAATATGCTATAAATAAATAAGTTCTGATTATATCAAAAATTTTAATAATACCAACAAAATTATAATGGCCCTCAGTTTATCCACACTTGTGAATCTGAGGACGCTCAGTAGTGTGATCCAAACAGTTTGTTGACTCACTCTCTCCGCATGTTCATGTTCAACCCACACTTTTACAGTAGGCTGCTAAGCCGCTCTGAGATCTCCATGACAACCGTAGGCTGGCTAACTTTTAGTGTTTGCACCAGATTCTCTAAAGAAGCATTTGGCCCTGTAAAGTTAAAGTAAAAGAACAAACAAATCAGCACTTCTCTACTGCAGTTCTAGCCATGTTGACTTAGTGAGGTGATGCACCATGTGACTCATGCTCAGGTGATAACGACATGTGCAATTATGTCAACAGGATCAGTCAGTTTGAGAACCTTTTCTAAGAGATTGCTCTTTATTATAAGTGTCAATGTTTGTGGTATCAGCATGTGATACGAGGCTCGTGATTCTGTGTGAACACAGGGCAGAGGTGGGATTGATAAAGTTCAGCTTTACAGAAACACAAGACAAAACAAGAACATTGTTTAAAGCATTTTATTGCATTTTTGTTGTTTTGTTTTGTACAAAACAATACAAAATTCTGTCACAACAGTCATAAATGTAGCTTTGAGTGAACTGCAGTCAACCACATGGTACAGTAAAGTGCTTTTGAAATCAATACCTGTTGCCCCAAATGAGACCCCATTTCAGATTTTCCCCAATTATTATTTTGGACAAAGTTTGGAATTTGGAAATGGACAAACAGTGTTCTTAAGCGTTGCTGACAAAATCCCCAAAACAATAGCCTTCAGACTAGAGGGTCACATTAAATTGTAAAACAAAAAACAAAAAAAAAAAACAATTGTGCACCTGAATACTTTTATCCCAATAATATCTGGGTTGGGGAAAAAGAAAACAAAGAAACATCATATTAAGATACTTGTTTGTAATGGCTAATATTGGGCTGTGTAAAACAGGAACATTGAATGAGAACTTTCTACATCCCCCTCAAAATTTTTTGAGAATCCAAGTCAGATCTGTTAATACAAGGCAACCCATAACTATATTATGGGTAAAAGTGTGGTGAATCTTTTGTCAGAGGCACACAGGCTTTAGAGAACCAGCCAAGCGCCACAGACTCTTCAGAAAATACAAACCCAAACACTTGGGATATCTGCAATATACCAAAGCCAAGGAGAAAGATAAAATACTGAACAGAAGTGGCGGAAATGGTACTTTCCAGACCAAAGATTGCTATAAATCTCAGCTTATGAAAATTTTTGTTTGCCATTTGTACATCGTAGCAAAAGAAGTTTCCTGAACAAAACATGAGGAAACCGCTGAACATACAATTCAAGTCTTACTATAAGACATAAAAAACCCACAAAGATGCATCTGTAAAAAGATTCTTAAAGAAAGAGACAAAAATCAATGAAGGTTACAATCAGTGTCATAATAATCAGCATAATGGGCCCTTCTAATCCAAGGACTGCCATTAGGTTTCTCAAAGCATCTCAGAGCAACACAACAGAACGGGCGACACTCTGAAAACATTCAACAGGATCATATGCTTGGGTGATTTGAACTCCCATTGGTGACACTAATGCTTGCAGAATTTATGAAGACTTAATCTGAATCCAGACGTCTGGACTCAAATGTTCTCTGCACCTCGGAGAGGGAATGATGGTCTGTGCTCAGCTCAACCAAGTATGCTGTGTCTTATGAATTGGCATGGGAAAGGCTAAAGCTGATTCACGATCAGCACTACCAGACACCGCAGTGCATTCGATCCTAGAAACGAGCGCACTTTGGCAAAAATTGTTGCGTCTTACTAAAACGATCAAGCCATCAATGGTTTCTAAGAGAAAAGGGGAGTTTAAACAACCCTGAAGTCATTTCCAACGCAAGAACAAAAACAGTAAAACATCAGATCTGTACAGATTATATGACTCCCTGTCTTTTTTCCTTCCTTCGTTTTAATCCTTCCTTTCTCCTCCTAACTCCAGTCACATTCAAATACACTCTTCTCGCTCATTACAGCATTTAAATCAACATTAATAAAGTAACAAAACTAGGAAAAAAGGAAAACGTTCCACCTGAACAGCACCTGCATAAAAATAAGATAGAAAATAATATTCTTTCAATAAAAAGTTAAACAAAGCTCAACAAAGTTTGAAACATCAGTGTGGCACACTCTGTATTGGAGTCAACCATTAACATATAAAAAAACAAAACAAGTAAACTTTCTTAGACCATTTCACTCATACAGCTACATTTTCTTGGAAGACTTTTTTTTTTAATTTTTTTTTTTAAATACTTTTGCTGGAATGCTTTTTCGATTTTTTTTTTTTTTTTTAGTTTTTTTAGTTTTATGTTACTTGAAAATAATCTCTCCCTCCCCTCTTAATATTTATATAGTTTGCTTTTTGGTGGCATCCACAATCTGACAGTTCGATATTTCCGTACCATAATCACCCCCTTTAAAGTGGGGTACTCTCTGATACGACCATCGTCATTCATGTAGTCACATTGGCAGACATGTGCTTGTGCAACCATCTGGTTCCCAGCGTGCACTCAATCCCAGTTGTGCTCAGAAATGTTTATAGTCACTCTTATCGGTTATTGATAAGATTTGGGTGAAATTTTCAGGAAACAGTTACAGTTTCCTAGACATCAGTTTGGATGCATCTGATGCTGCAATTCCAATTTGAGTCTTGCGAAAACCTCACATACACCATAAATCAAATGCATTTAACGGTTCCTCAACAAGGGGAACCTATGTCTCGAAAGCAGACTGCTGGGATAGTCTAGCTATAAGGACACACTCTGGAAGTGCTTGAATAACAGTAAAAAAACTAGCTATTCTTAATTGTCAGGGGGATTTCTTGACGCAATTACAAGGCTGTGGGGGAAGGACAGCAATGCATTAAGTTAGGTGAGGCACTATTATCAGAGCTTTGCTCCACTTATACAAGATCTCTGCTGAAGTAATGCAAGTCATAATAGCCTTCATCAGGGTTGCATAAGCACATACCAGCATCTTCAGTATCTGCTGAAGGGGAGGGGGATATATGCACATACACGCATACAGGAAGAACTTTCCTGAAAAACAAACGCAGTTGTATCTCTCACAGAGAAAATTCACAGTGGATCCAGTTGTAACGTGGAAGCAGCACAAAAAGAGGTTCGGGAAGGGGGGTGGGAGGTATTAGACCTTTGGTGTCTGAGCTGGTATTTTACGCTCTACCTTTAGACAAATTTCCGAATGGCTTGTGTAACCCAATCTCTGTCCTAAACAGAGTCCAGTTCATTTGCCTTGAGCTCTCAAGGTAATTCCCCATGCTGTCGAGAGCTGATCAAAGTGCTGTAGGAGCTTTTGCTCCAGTGCTTAAAGAAGCAAACTGGATTTGCAACAGGCACAAACTGAACCATTGTGTAGGAAAGGACTGGGTCCCATTCAAATGGGTAGAAGAAACGGAGAGGGATTTGCACAAAAGGTAGCGGATACTTTGTCCATTTGAAATTGGAAAATTGTTCACGGGGAGCCCAGCTCAACCGATCAAGCACAGTCTCCCACAATGACCAGCGGTGCCAGGAGCTGCCTGAGCTCAGAGGCAGACACAGGCGCTCCTTTCAGTAGGCTAGTCCTCTGTCTGCGCTTGGCCAGTTTGGAGTTGGAGGGAGGGGAGAGGCGCATGGACGTGGCACCGGCTGTAACGACCTGAGGGGTGTCCTGTAGCTGCTGTTCTTCTAGGTCGTCTTGCTCGGCTAGTTGCCGGTTCATGGCAACAGCCTTGCCTGCAAAGAACGTCAGGTCCTTAGTGCTGCTATTCCTGTGAGCATGGAAGGAAAGGACAAGGTTAGCTTGATGAGGAAGCTACAAGCTGCATGTACTAGCAGAAAAGCTGGCACAAACTCAGCTTACCTTTGCAGCAGGATGGAGGAAGGGAGACAGTCAAAGGCACCCTGGAGAAAGAAAGACGACAGTTAAAAAAAAATCATGAAGATACAGTCTAAAGTTACTAAAATTACACTTAGAAGTTTCATTGAAACATTCGGTTCCTTACCCCTTGTACCCAGGGGTGCTGGAGAACCTGAGCAGCGCTGAGACGTTTCTTGGCGTCCCGCACAAGCAGTTTGGAAATGAGGTCTTTGGCACTGGAGGAAATATGAGCCCACTCTTTCTCTGGAAACTCATACTTGCCCTCCTGGATGCATTCAAACAAGGTGTTCTAGAGGGAAAAATCAAAGAAACAAGAGATGAGTTTTATTCATTGAGCAGCACATGAATATGACACTTTTGACGTAGGTTTACAACAGTGCAACAGGGTGTGTAATGTACCTGACACGCTTGACAAGGTTCTCCGTTCTCCCATCCACAGTCACTTCCACAGCAGCCCACGAAGGGAGGGTAACCGCTCAGCATGATGTAAAGGATGACGCCCAGGCTCCAAAGATCACAGCGCTTATCGTAGATGGTGGCCTCCTCGTTGAAGGCTTCCACAACTTCCGGCGCCATGTATTCAGCAGATCCACACTAAGGTGAGAGAGTAAGAAAAAGAGGAAGAAGGGGTGAGAAGAAAGTAATCAACTGGCACCTGGGTCGTTTCAGTCACTGAACTGGCAGTCACATTGGCTGTGCAAAAAAAACAATAAAAAGTGCATGTGCTGGTTATGTACAGCTGCATTTCAATTTCTACAGTTTTCCCCCCCTCACTGTAGATGCTTGTTCACATTCTTGCATTCAGCTGACAAATGTCATGTGTTCTGTGGGACCCCTAAGCACGTCTGAGACCGACAGCGTGAGAATCACATGGTAAACAGCAGACTGCGCCAAGCTGGAGCAGGGGGTTGACGACAGATTAACTAGTTGAATGCTAAAGTATTCACCCCCGGTTCTCGCTCATGAAGCGCATTTGTGCAGCAGTCCAGATGGAAAATGTGACGGTGGCATACAGCTCCTTAAATGAAGTAACCACATAACGATTGTTATGTCACAGATGGAGGCAGGGTAGTGAGTCATGCAAGCGCAGACTGCTTTGTTGGTTCGGGCTCCGACCGCCTCTGCCTAAAACTAGGTCATGCATTGGGACAGAAAAAAAAAAAAAAAAAAAAAAGATTGGGCGTCTCAAAAACCCTACATACCATGCTTTATTACATAACAGCAACACACACTCAGTTTGCAGGAACATCAGCTCACAGACCCGCACATCTTTTTTGTAAAAGGATAAAACCTCTCTGAAGTAACAGTTTAGTAGTTCAGCAGGACAAAGACCCTTCTGGAAGGATCTGGGATTCTTTTAGTTTTTCTCAATGGGCTGGGCCATCTTGCTGCATTAAGCCCCTATAATTATGCAATCCTGACTGAGGTCAGTGTTACAAAATAACTTGCTTTAGCGTTTTTTTCCAAGAGATCACAAATCCCAGAACTTCCCTGAATTCGTACACTTCAGTTCTAACGCATCAAGGCCAATATCTGAACCCTACATGATTTGCCCATATAACAACTTACAATAATTTACACTCATAAATATGTTATCATACGAGGTTGAAGTTCAAAAGTGGGCATAAACCAATAATGCTGCAAAACCAATGACGGGTATGACCAACCCCCCTCTGTATGTTTTCACAGATGTTCAAGTGCATCATGGTCATGTTTTGGTTTGTGTCTCTGAGGTTAAAGGAAGCGGTCTGTCTACTCTGCTAGTCTCTTTTGTTATCCTCAACCCAGCTGCCGTTGTTGCTCCGCCTCCCTGCACTTATGTAATGCTATTTCGCAGTGCAGGAATCCGAGTGCAGACAAAAGCTTCCACTGTTGCACCCAACCCCCATCGACACGGCTGTTTTTGCTCACCGCCTCTCAACACCCTCACATTCAAGTGAACACTTCACAACCACCCCCCACTCATGAACAAAAGACTTTCAGAAAGAACAACCAATCCAGAGCTACATATACATTGCTACAGCATGTAGCTAGTCAGTTGTGTACCCAACTGTATCGGATTTCTAGAAATCAGGGAAACAGTGCAACCTGTAATTAGGGCTTGTTTTGCAACAGTTCCCATGTGTTTTATATAAAATCGAAGTATATTCCTCTGGCTCACTTGTGAGCCTATCTCTGTGTCTTTGAGATAAGAGGGAGGGAGGGGGGCCTTGAATGATAACTGCACAGCAGATTTTCACTTTCGAGACAAACTTCAGCTGTAAGACTAGCATAGCATTGCATCAGTCACTTGCAGACACTAGCATCTAACACATGCAGATTATATATGGGGCTTTCCAAGGAAGGACAAACTGGCTTGAGCAGTCGCTCAGTCGGTTCATGTGTTTTTGCGGTTGGCAGTAAGGCATGCATCAGCTGAGCGAGCGAGTCACCTATACATGCATGAATTTCCCCTGCGGTTATAGGTTAACACACAATATAGAAGTACATGCAGTGCAAAACTGTCAAGAGAAAGCAATTTTCTATATGGTTCAGGAAGTAAAGTACATGCACTTCTCAGAAATCATGACTTTCTTGAAGCATTTATGGTACGAGCACCCACAAAAGCCTGCGGTAAGAGTAAAATGAAAGGAGTTAAAAAAAGGAAAAACCTTATAAGCAGCAAAGCAATCTAGTGACAAACAAAGAGTTAACATCAAGCTAGCAGTGAAAAAACCCTGATAAGATCCTTTGGATCCTGCCCAAGAAAAACATGTTGAGTGCATGACCAGAGTGCACTAGATGCTCCTCCCTCTTTCATCCTCCCTCTCACCAAACCAATCACAGAACAGTTGCTAGGTGTGGGGTGGTAACACTGACAGAAAGACTAATGCCCAGACAGGCTTGAGGAAATCCACAGAGACAAAAACAAATGAGAAATGGAGTCTAAACTGTGCTTAAGGGAGAAGGTACAACAGGAAATTGGAGCACAAAGGCCCGAAATGTTTGTTTAGGTTGAATTCTTGTCCTCCTCATGCTTTCCACAAGTACACGAGGAATTGAGAAATTGGAACTATATAAACACTGGCTCAAAGTTTAAAAAGCACAAAGAACCTTCTGATCAACATTCCACCCTTTCCTGACAAAAGGAGTCAGTCACATTTCTGCAACTCTGAATGAGTGCATGCTTGTTAAAAAAAAAAAAAAAAAAAGTAGCCAAGAACAAAACAGTCTAATAAATCTGTATCTAGAAGCTTCAAGGTATTTCTAAGTGCGCAACTAGGACTGAACTGTTAAAGGGATAGTTAACCACCAAAAAATTCAAAATGAATGTTGTTCAAAACCTGTATGACTGCTTTTCAGATGATATTTTGAAGAATGATTTAACGGTTTTAACTTTTAAAAACAACACTGGATCTCACTGACTTGCATCATATGGACACAATGAACATTGACAGATTTTGTGTTTTGCAGAAGAAAGTCCTACAGGTTTGAGTAAATGACAGAATTTTATATACATGCAATGCATTAAATCAAACCCTCTCCCCTAAGGCAGAATCACACAAGACTATTTGCCCATCAGCAAGAACAGGGCATAAAGACAAACCCCACATTGTTTACGGACTAGATACACTAGAACCTTTCACCCTTTAACCATTCAGTCCAGAAATAGTCTTTTCAACAAGCTGTTGGATCCAACTCGGGTTACCCTGAAAGCCCCATGCTGAGGATTTCTCACTGTCCACCATGCCATATCACCTGTTCTAGCCCATCTTGCCCCATTTATTCAAAGCCATGAAGCTGAAGACAGATCTTTGTTTACACACACACACAAACTCATGAGCTTAGAATAATGAAGCCCATTTCAAATATTTTGAAAGAAACAAAAATTGGTTTTAATCTAAAGATTGTAAACCACAAGTTAGCAATAAGTTTAAGTCGATATAAATAAATTAAGAATGGACTCAGTACTGCTGCTTCACTATCTCAAAACAGAGTTTGGCTTCTTTAAATTGGAGTCATAAAAGCATTCCTTCATCACTGCCTTTAGAATAATTAAATCAGCCAATCAGAATGAGCTACCCTACTGACACCACTCAACATCGACCAATTGCATTAAAGCACGTCCTCCTGATAAGAAACGACATTGACAATGTGTATATCTTATCCATAGACTTCAAACCAACAGGGAGACGGCCGTTAACAGCTTATCATGTTTGTTTCTCAGTCAACTTTGTTACTCAGTCATACTTTGTTTAGGGTCATAGACACTTACTGGAGTGAGGAGCTCTGGAGTGGAGATGGGTGAACGGTCACTGTTGAGTTTAATTCCACTGCCAAGATCAAAATCACATATCTTCACAGGAGAAACCTGCAAGAAACACATCAACAGGAAATCAGTTGAAAAACCTTTGCTCAGAAATGACTCCATCCACAACTGCTGAGCATGACTGAGTGTTTACAATCTGCTTGGAAACCTCAAATCATCTGATTAAACTTTTACCACAAATGCAAAGTATAGTCTGAGTCTCTTACTAGGCAAACATGCTGTTGTAAAAGACTCACCCTGTTCTTGTGTTCACACAAGATGTTTTCAGGCTTCAGGTCTCTGTGGGCCATTCCTGCAAAACCGCAAACACAAGTCATGCGTTAGTTGTGTTGGTATTCAGGCTAAGTGAGGATTGTCGACTGGGGCAAAGATAGGCGAATGTTTCCAAAACAGCTTGTTGCTAAGTGCTACTAAAATTAGCTTAGCATCCCCTCACCCAACAGTACTGACAGGAATATAACGTCAGTCCACAACTTCACCTAGAAATCCAGTGCGCATCCCTCAAGCTAGTAGATGAAATATGATCAACTCGATACAATTTCCAACAACCCCCATAACCTCCCCTTCCCCAACTGTCTCCAGAGAAAGCCATCCCCCCATGTGTAACACCATCTTCTTATCTCCCTTTTCCAGGCCTAAAGCACTCCTCCTAGTCTGCGTTCTCGTACCTTTATTGTGAAGGAAGTCCAGTGCACTCGCAATGTCCTGCACCACAATGCTGGCTTCCTGCTCGCTGAAGTATCTCCTCTTGTGAATGTGGGCCAAGACAGAGCCTTAAAAAAAAAAAAAAACACATTCGATCTTCACATTCCAATGGAGGGGGTCTCAATTTAATTACTCATGGCTGGTCTTTGGGCCCAGGGGAGACTGGGTAGTGTTTCTCAAGAGTAACATAACACTACAGAAAACACACGTACCTCCTCTCAGCTTCTCAAACACAAGGTAAAACTTGTCCTCCTCCTCAAAGAACTCCACCAGCTCCAGAATATTTCTGTTGGGTGGACAAAAGACAACATTTTGAGTTAAAACCACATTGCAGCATTAGAATGCACAACATTTTTCATTGCCTGTGAAAAGGATAAAGAATAGGTTACCTGTGCCCCTGACACTGGTACAGCATTTCCACCTCTCTGAAAACACGACTCCTGCTGTGTCCTGGCCTTTTCTCAATGATCTACGAGGTGAAAAAAAAATGGCAGGTTAGGATCAAAGCCAAATGAGAAACAACATCCTAAATTGACAACCGCCCCTTAATCTAAGAGACCATCTGATTACAAATTAACTTCCAAAGGCAATAAAGAGAGCTTTAAAGTAATAGTTCACCAAAAAAGTTAAATATCAAGTGTGTTTTATGCATGATATGCATACATATATAAGTTGATGTGCAAATTTAAATGTTTAATGTTGATTTCCCCTCCACTTTCACTGTATGGAGAAAAAAATACTTTTGTTTCATAGAAGAATGAATGTCACATATGTTTAGAACAACATGAAGGCGAGTAAAAACTGAATTTTTATTCTTGGATGAAATAACCCCCCCAAAAAAAACTGTTAAAAAGTTTTTAAAAAGGGACAATGAGGGGCCCAAACCATTCACTTAATCCCCGAGTACAACAACCAAATGCACAAGCAAAAGTTAATGTTGACATTGAATCACATCCTCCCCCATGCGAGGCCTCTGTTTTTCCTGACTCTGTGCGGCTCTTCCAGCTCCCTGGATTAGCAGTGCTATTGAGAGCGTGCAGACGAGCACACAATGCATATCAGGGTTAAGAATGAGGCCTGCGGGCCAGCGCATTCCCAAAAACCCCAGCGCTGCTGCCACACGGCTGAGTCAGCAATCAATCTACTCAAAAGCCACAAAAAAAAAAATTACAGGGTATTATAAATGCTTGAGGGAACCTGAGGGATGTGGTGACAGATTTCACCTAGTTGCTGAAGTCTAAACATGTTATTTGCTGCACAGAAAAGTTTTTACAATATGTTGGCAAATATATTGTATGCTATACGATGCAAGTGAGAGTGCCCATAAATTTCCATGTTAGCTTTAGAAGGGGCCCTATAGAGTCTGACTGCCGTCTGTAAATCAAACCACGCTTGTAAACACTACCCAGGCCCAGCTGAGGCGACTACTGGGGTTGTTTTCATTCAGCCTTTCCTTTTGTTCAGACCGGGACGCCACAGATCTCTCCCCCCCGACACAAACTACGCAAAGAGGAGGAGGGGGTTGGCAGGACATCTGGTGAGTTGTCTGAAACCCATCCCAGAATAAACTGACCTAATGCCTGTAATGATCCACCCCCCTCAGGGATTGAAACACATCCCTAAATCATTGTATAGTCTTTGTGTGCCTGGCTTATACGACCACCTTATATTGAAATAAAATATGCTATATTATTTCTCTTTAGAAAAAAGCATCTGTTAAATGTAAAAAATGTAAATTAAAGGAGGAAGACAATTTTAGAAGTCTGATAAAAATATAAAAATTAACAAAATATTGAGTTTGTATTAAGTTATACTGTAAGAAAACAAAACATGCAGAATGTCACAACAGTTGAGCTTCCTCAAATCAGTAAGTAAAAACAAAACATATTTCTGGCACACAATGTACATTTCCTAATATGCTTTTGTTCTAGATTCCACAATGTGCGAAAAAGACAAAAAAACAAAAAAAAACAAATAGTAGGTAAACACTTCAAGGATTTAACTCCACCCATATTGAGGTTTATGTTTCGACAGACTTGCCAGTACATTATGTTCCTGGCATTGTACAATCTACAAGCCAAAAAAAAAAAAAAAGAGCGATGAGCAGTAAGAGCATGTGACCATTCCAGTCTCTGATTGGTTGGCCTTTCATCCGGTCTAACAAAAACAATAAAGTCTTTCCGCCAAGTCTGCTCTGTAACTTGTAAAACTACAGTAGCACAACAAAGGACTGTGTATTCAAACATCCGTGTCTGTGAACAACAACATCTACACAGTAAATACTACACAGTAAATACTATTCACCAATCTTTAAAATGAATGCTGTAATATTAAGATTTTCAAACCCAAATGTGCATCTCATAAGCATGGCCTGAGTGTGACCTCACCATCCACAGCTTGCAGGAATCTAGCATGCCCTCACCAATCATATGCAACAGTGCCAGTCTGCACAAAACAACTACAGTCACGTCTGCTCGCCAAAGACGGAAATGTCATTCCCGTAACCCATTTGATTCAATTTCCAAGAGACGGCTTCAAAGGGAAAGTCCTTTCTAACAATAGCTCTTGATATCTGCAAGGATGCTTCACATGGAATATCTGTTTACAGAATGCAACTGCTATTTTAAGTTACACCACATTGTCGCAGCTCATGTTAGTTAAAATTTAACACACGTAACCTGTAAAGCATCTTACCTTCACAGCATATTCTTTGTGGGTGATTTGGTTGATGCAGGTCTGGACTCTGGCATAGGCCCCTTCTCCCAGTACCTCATCTTGCAGTTTATATACATCTGAAATTCAAACAAAAGTGTTATTACACTACTGAACCTATTTGGACATGTCAAATTGTAAAAGTATACTTGAATAATTTCCCTGGTGAAATTTTAACACCTTAGCCGTGCAAAAATAGATGTCGCCCCATCTGATATGCACTTACCCTCAAATCGCCCTGAGAAGCTGTCTGTTGCCCTGCATCTCTTTTTCTTCTTGTTTCTCTTTTTGGCATCTGGGATGTCGATGGGCTGGCTGGATGGCATATCTGTGCGTCACAACAGAAAAAAAATCCAATTTAAAAAACCAGATACGCAGTCATACAAACACCCACAAGTCAAGTCAAGTCTCCTTTATATAGCACTTTTAACAATACAGATTGTGTCAAAGCAGCTTACAGTATTAAATAGGAAAATAGTGTGTCAATAATGAAAAAAAAAAAAAAAAAAAAAAAGAGACATGAGAGCCACAGAGAGGATAATACGGAGAAAAAACAAGCAGATAGTATTCATCCCTAATCTTTAAAGGTAAAATATGTAAACATTGGTGTAAGGCCATGAATCACAGGCAGAGCTTTTAGGTCTTCCTATTGGTTTTTCCATAACAGTTAGATAAAAAAACAACAACAACTTACCAAGTCGGGCGGAACAATCAAAATCGAAGGCAGATTCAAGGAGATGGGATCCTGTTTTGGAAAATTCCTCAGACTCAAAGGGATTTTGGCCCTGGAAATTAAAAAATATATATATATTATTCTAGACTTCATCAGTCATTTGTTAAATGCCCTGCTTATACTTATTACTAGGTTTCTAATGAAAAACTTAGGGCCTCTTGGCATTCAGTTTAATGTTTAATCAATGTCTTAAGATCTCTGATTCCCTATGCAATGGAATAAGCCTGATCTCTTAACTCGTCTAAGTATTAATAAATGAAAACATTTGTGCCTATTATGTGACATGATCCATTGCCTGATGCCAAAACAATTAAATATTTATTCATGCAACAGCAGTAGAGATGAGTGAGATCACACTCTCACCTTAAAAGAGCGATGGAATCCGGTAACTTCGGTGATCTTGTTCTGCACCATTTTGTTCTGATTTGTGGGACTGGTGGATGGCGGCAACAACGGTGGTCTTAGCTTTAGTGATAAAGTTCACTCAGCTAATCCAATGTCTTAGGAACCGTGGTGCTTTAAACGGGGTACCTGAGGGGGAAAAAATAGTTTAGCTTTTGTAAATATGGACATGTATTTAATTACACACTAAGCACTATAACACTTAGCTAATTCTTACAACTAGTTTTTAATAACCAAATGTATGCAAAGTGATAATTTGTTTATTATTACACTTATGTCAGTATGAATGATCATTATAAAGATGTAAAAAAGGATGCAGAATCACCATAAAAGTAGTCCAAACGACTCATGCATACATTACAAATGTGCTTTGCTTTAGCTTTGTGTGAGGATAGACCAAAAATAAGTTGTGCACCTCCAGTGAGCTAACATCTACAACAGAATCATTAAGTCAGCGAGTTGAACTCGAGAACCGGATCAGTCCGATTTATGAACGAATCATTTAGCGCAGCCCAGGCCCGTGTTAAAAACAGGATCAACAGAATCGATTCAAATGATTCATACGTTTATTTCGGTCTGTTTTTACACTATAACTACCGTGTGGCTCCAGAAAACTTGGAATAAAAATTTGAGTCGTGTGGACTACTTTTATGCTGATTTGAGTATTTTAAAGGCTTTACATTTTCAGTCACCATTCACTGTCAATGAATACAAAGACTTTCTTCCAAAATGTCCCCATTGTTTGTGTGTCGACAAAAATAAGAGTTATAACGTTAGAGGTTTGACATGAGTTTAAGATAAAATGTCACAATTCTCCATTTTGAGTGGACTGGCCCTTTAAATCGTCACCTCAAACAGATAAATGAAGACTACAGGCGCAGTAAACGCAAGTTACGTCACAAGCAGGGACTTGCATTTACATGCCCCGGAGACTTGTGCCAAGAATAACTCCAGTAGGAAAAGCTCGCCATTTCCGTCCGTTATCCACTGAACGACATACGTTATTTTCTTTAGGCGACTAACAAGTTAATCACGAGCACTCGACGAATTACCACACTGAATGAAAACAATGAATGATTCAAAAACAACATACAACGCAGCCGCTGCAAAGAATCCACCAGCATCTAAATCAGCGTGAAGAAACATAAACCTCCGAAAGACATATCGCACAGCACTATATGAACTGACCTAAAGTCATTTCTAGACATTTCCAGAGATCTGCCAACAGTGAACCAAATCCAACCGTTGCGCCGCATCCTTTAAAAATCAAAACCATGGTGTTTTTGTTCAGTCTGCTCGTCTGTCAAGCCCAATCTATCAGTTGAATGTAAAGCTCGTCCTTACCCCGTTGTTGTCTTTAAAGCTCCAGGCTTGACGCCGTTGTATGAGCCTCTGCTTCGGGAGCAGCAGATGGTGGCCGTGGGCGGTAGGGACTAAATGTGTGGAAGGTACAAAAAGACATACGACGATCCTCGGTTTTATAATCTCACGCCCCTTTCTACCCACCTCCTTTCAGTTAGACCAGCCCCCTCGTCTCTGTAAACACGTACCATACACACTCCACACCAACTGAGAGAGAGAGAGAATCACGTGTGCTAGTGACGGATGTTATGATTAAAGCCTGAGGTGAATAGAAGCGCTGCAGTGCTTTAGTCTATTCCTTTTTTTTTTAGCTCTAAAAGTTTAAAAGCATTTTAAACCGGTACTGGTACCGTAATAACAATCCACTTAGAAGTATGATGAAGACTCAAACGTCCATAATCCAAATCGTACGTCTTGTGTATAACTAACTAGTCGAACTAGCATTCATTCTGCCTGATGCAATATTCTGCAACAGACAAATTAACGTTAACTGTCAAAAACCCCAAATGACTAAGCGTGAGTTTCTAAACAGCTGGTAAAAACTGGTTTTCTTTTAAGGAAATATCAAAGCAATAGCTTATAATGATGACGTGAATTGTTCATTCCAAATGAGTGATTAGATATTTATTTATTTATTTTTAGTGTATTTACTTCAAAACAATTTACACTCAAAATTGCTATAAATTTCACAAATAAATACAAAGTAACGGCATTAACACATTGAATTAAACGTGAAAATTAAGCCAATGTGTTTCTTATTCATATTACAATTACAGATGCAAACTTAGCCTATAGTTTCATAATAATGTATGAAGTTGGGACCTACACCTGTGTTTTGTTTTTTTGACCTAAAATACTTACTTAAAGTACTCCCTGAGATTTAAAGTTAATATTTCAATAAGATAACAGGACTTCAATGTATTTCAATGAACATAACGTTCAGTTTTTCTGATACTGTTTGGTCACATGTCATGCAGATATATAGGCTGTATATTCACACACACACATTACATATTACAATTATTTATTTAAATAACATTTTATGATTGAATCATTAGCTTTTCACCAACAGTTTGGGAAACCCTTTCATGAAGAGCAATATTTTCTTGTAGATTATTTAGGAACAGTGTATGCGCATTATCCACCACTAGAAAACAACATTTGTTACTCTATAAAACACAACTGTCTCATCTGTACTGTAACTTCAACATTCCTTTCCCTTAACAGGATGGATGGGAATGTTAGAATTCACAGGCATGCACACGATCGTGACACCGGAACATTTATTACAGACATGCTGAGTCGGAGATAGATGGTCAGGAGTATATCCTCACGCTGGTGTTAATGAAAGCTTTGATGATTTCGATCCCTTGAATGAGACAAGTGAAATGACTGAGATATGAACCCCAGATATGGCAGTTTTGATACCCGAATCATTTCAGATTCCATACAGTGTACACTGTCACAGAAACATAGTGAAACTTTCTTATCCTAAACTCACAATGTTATGTCAATAGTAATATATTATGTTCTTCAGTGGCTCAGGCTTTATTTTCTCAGGTGGTCAAATAAGTCAATGCCACTTAGAGCCATTTGGGTCCGAGGGACATCTTGTGACTTCCCCCTCCCTCCTGTCTATCTCTCTGGTTGGCCTCTCAGTGTGTTTTGGCCTATATATTCAGCCATGAAAACAGCCCCAAAGATTACGCAAAGTTCAGAGTGAGGCTCCGGAGGAAAGAAGCACATGATGAAATGCCAAGTTATGTTGAAAACAAGCCACGTGATAGAGGAGGGGCAGAGGGTACTCTGGGTTAACAGAGTGGGGCCTTCGCAAAAGGGTCCAAATGGTATTCTAACTCTCCATTGGGTAGGAATGCATAACACAGTCAATAACAGCAGCACACACATGTACATCTCAAAGAGGGTGGGATCTGATTGGTGAGGTTCTGTGGGTGTGTTAGAAAGAGTAATGTCTGGTTGTTCTGTATGAAAGAACTAATCTGCATTTGAATGTACAGTGCAAGAACATATGTGACATATTTGTTGGGGAGGAAAAGTGAGGAAAGAGAGGTGTTTGTATGATGACAGTGGAGTGTGAAAGCGAGAGTGTGTGTGCGTTGGAGAGGGAGAGAAAGAAAGACGAGTGTGTGTGTGTGTGTGTGTGCTTGGACCGATCTCTTTGGGAATTCTGTAGTCCTCTTCTATTACATCAAGGGTGTGTAGATTTTCAGAGGAGTCAGCTAGTACATACACACATGATGAAAATGTATTCACACTTCTGCTGTAGCACCTAAACCTTTCCTGGAATCAAAATCAATGTGGCAGGAAAGCATGAACAACTTATGAGATGACAGTCATCAGAAACTGACAGCAGAATACACCTGAATGTGATTAAATCCACACTACCTGCTTAACCTGAGAGTGTGGATTACATGGTATTACAGTTTGGGTGCACCGAAATAAGGCACACATAATTAGTCAAAACCGTAAGAGGAAAGAGGAAGTGCATGCTTTTCTCCACTGTTATAAATAAAGATTTTTGTCCAGCCCTAAAATATTTTTCTGATTAAGCAATGTGTCCTGGGCCCCTATTGCGCAAGTGTGCTTTTTTCAGTTTCTCATAGAAATCTCATAGAAATTGGAAATCCTCCAGGCACCAAACAACAAACCCAGAAACTGAAAATACTAGTGGAACAGATGGAAAAATATTTGCATGCCTGAGAGAGTCAGAATAGCCCGAGTTTACAAAAGAACAAAACAGTGACGTAAATGCGCAGGTAAAACAAAACAATTTAAAATTAAGTACAGGTTCACACTGAATTTTTAGATAAAGCAGCCAATTCATTATATTTTAGCCTAGAGATCAGAATCAGAATTTATTCGCCAAGTGTGCGCAAACACACAAGGAATTTGTTGTGGTTTTAAGAAGCTCTTGGTACATACATGCATACATACATACATACATACATACATATATACATACATATCTGACATGAGAACAGAACATTTAAATAGGACTTAACAATAATAATAATGTGTATGAATCTGGAACAGAAGATTTATGTACAGATTTGTGCCTTATTTACTCTATATGTACAGCTGTATAGAAAATGATGCATACATATTTACATAGTACTAGAGAGAGAGTAAATAATTAGAGATGGGGATGAATTACAGAACACAGGTAATAATTCCTGTGTTAGTTGTTTAGGCTGGAGATGGCATGGGGGAAAAAACAGTTTTTATGCCTAGATGTTCTAGTGCACAGAGATCTGTAGCGTCTGCCTGAAGGGAGAAGCGCAAACAGGTCGTGTCCAGGGTGAGAGGGGTCTGTGATGATATACCTGCCCGTTTCTTCACTCTGGAGTAGTACAAGTCCTGAAGGCTGGGCAGGTGCACACCAATGATAGCTAAGATAGCTATAAGCTATAAAATAGCTTATAGATAAGCCTATGTACGACATATATGTAGATATGTAGGCTACTAAATGTCCTTCGATATGTATACATATTATGTACACTTATCTAATGATGTTTCTATCATAAAACTCGTTTGTTCTTTTTGATTTTTTATAACAATATTATTACATTAGGCTGCATGGGTTTGTGCAAAGATTTATTTTAGTTTTAGAATCCCAGCGTTACAGTAGTAGTCCAGTATAAAATAGCATATTCGAATCCCAAGATAGACAACCTTATGCAACATTCACCCGCATTGAATCAGCTTGAAGGTGCCAATGCTTGATCACAGCACGCGCGCTCGCGTATGTTTTCATCTCGTTCTGCACGTATCCTCCACTCGAGGGAGCATGAGGTCAAAGCCCCGCCCACTGACGTGCCGTTTCCGCTCTCATTCCAGTTCTGGTACATTCCGAGAGAACACAACAGAATCGTTATTGCTGTTCTTGCATATCCAGATAATTACACGTAGCACACACGGCCAGGCGTTTTGTTTTGCTGCTGAAAGCGAAAGAAATCGTCTGTTATGGCGCGGATCTGTTGATCAGTGCTGCAGGAATGTAACGGGGCAGCAGCAGTGTTGTGATTAATCTGATGTACTTTGACATTGCAGTCAGTCACACTCGCAAATTGAATCCTTTATGGACAATAATTAATGTAACCTATGGTACATACTATATACGGCCGTAGATTGTTTATTTTTAATATTTCATTAAAAAATTAAGTAGCTTAAACGCTGCAAGCTTAGCTTGTCATATAAATAGCCTACGTTCTCTGAACAATAGCTTTCAGTTTTGAGGCAGCTTCAATTTGAGATTACATTTGTGCATCAAAACACTTAAAATGCATATAAACTTTGTAAACCCTTTTTGGCAACAAAGTTTTTGAATCTGTAAGATCTTGACTTGGCTTTGGAAATGTGCTTTAACGAGCATATAACATAACATGACCTTGTTGCAGCGTTCAACGTCGGTGTTGCATGACACTAAAACACGCCCTCTAATTATAACGCAGACTACTGGAAAAATCTGGAATCGCGGGAACACTGAAGATTGCGACATAGAGAGGTGATGTTGAAGTCAAGGGTGGAACTCGATTAACAGTTAACGACTTCATCATCCAGATAAACTGGGGATGAAGAATTATTTCCTCTAAACGTGCAACTCAGCACTTATTCAGCATGTAGACTGGTAGACAACAGAGCAGAGATCACTATAAACTCATTACACTTTGGCTGATTAGTCGTAGTTGATATGCTAAAGAAAGAACAATTATAAAAGAGCCTTGTCCAAAAACGAAAACCCATTGCATAACCAAATTGTGGACCTAGTTTAATAAAATTAGTGATCGAAGCTCAAGGTAATGCAACATTTCATCATCCAGCTGTGTTGTGATATGCTTTTATCGCCATCTAGTGGACAGAGACTAGAATCAACAGGCTTAAAGAGCACAATTATTTCTGTCAGCACTTTAACGAGAAGGTCCTCACTGCAGAACACAAGATCCAGGGGGCGAGGTTGGATCCAGATCCAACTTCTCCCACCTTACATATACCTAAACCTACCCGTCTCCACCCCCTGATCCCTAAAACCACCCATCTCCACCCTTAAACCTACCCATCTCCACCCCTAAACCTACCATCTCCACCCCCTAGATGGATCCGCCCCCGCCCCCTGGATCTTTGTTCTGCAGTGAGGGGCTACTGCCTTTAACTGCAATCTAATTTAATTGTGAAGATTATGAGAAGGCTGAGAAAATAAGACTGAGACAAAACCAGAAAAGACAGTAAACTGGAGAAACAGGACTGTTTTTCATTTAAGACACAGATAAGCAAAAAATCCACACGACATACCAGGTTGTGAAAGAAAATGTCAGGGATGATGTACTGAATGATGTCTCAAATGTTTATGGTAGTCAGACATTAAGTACTACCGCGTCATCAAGTTTTTAGTTAAAATTAGTGATGATGAGAACATGACCAGTAACCAAGAACAGAACCAATGACATACAGACAAGAGGAAGTGGTTTTAATATCTCAACGACATACATAAATAGTCAAATATAATCTGTATGTTAAAGATTATAACAGTTCGACAGAACAAAAGGAATGATTCAGAACAAATCTGGAAAAACAAAACTAATCGATAATACTGATTTCTATTAAAAATACTCTCCATATGCCTACACATGAGAATATAGAGAGATGTACATGTCTCTCCCTAAATAGACTATTACAGTACTTTAAAAGTGTATAAAAATAAAGTCTTTGAAAGTTTTGTTTCTGTTTCATCTGCTTTTAAATTGTAAAATTGCATGGTTCTGATCTGTCTGGAATGTAAAGGTCCGCTCTCTTTTTCAGTGGCACATCCGTGCAGTCATCTCTTTCTGTTAAGAGAAATAAACACTGCGTCAGTATGACAAACCATCACAAAACCACAAACTTCAGCCATCATCACGTATGTTCAGTCAGCTACCACAATCTTTGTTTCAAATAAAAAACAACCTGCCTCTTAAATTATAATCATTTCTTATTCACTTATGCAATTAAACATATTGTTTTAAAATGTGAAATACACAAAGATCATATAATTCCCTGTGTTTATATATACTTTACAGATGGAAACACTATGCAAACAGCCACGAGCTCCTGATGTCAGTAACAGGATCTGCGGGTGACACCTGATCCCACGGCACCAATTCAACTGTGACTACTGAGATAATGAACTGCTGCGTCTATAGACGAAGGGTTTTTCTACATTAGGAGCTCAGACGCTCATTAACTGCCTGTGAGAAAATGATAGAGGCTTGAATATCAAAACCGCTGACTCATCCTTTCCTAGTGTGGCCCTACCAATTAGCAAAGCCATAAAAAATGGGCTTGTTAGCTACTAATCATGACATGATGCATTAGCGCTTGTTTCTGTATCAGTCGCTCTTTGTTTCTCACTTTCTTCTCTCATTAGGTTATGGAAAATCACTCTGACATGTTTTTAAAACCACGCACACATAAAGAGACACATGCACATATAATATAATATAATAATATTTGTCTATTGCTATCTTTTAGACATGTGCTTACCAGAGGTTCCAGCTCTTTGTGGTCTATGAGGCTGAATTCATTAACAAAGTTATAGAAATGTTTGTAACAGGTGTTCACGTGGGCCTCTGCTCCCATCTGGCTCACGCAGTCAAAGTGATGGATGTAGACGTGGACAAAGACTCGGAACAAACGAGACAAGATCTTCTTTGCTACCTGCATGAAGGTCTTAGGGAATGGCGTACCTAAAAAGAAACAACACATGAAAATGAATAACATACATGTTTCAATGTGAAAACAATCAAAAGAATGAGAACTAAACAAAATTTTTTTTTTTTTTTTTGGTATAGTAGCATACAAAATTACATACACTGACATTTAAAAGTAAGATTCTTTTTGAAGAAATTAATACTTATATTCAACAAGGGCACAGTAGATTTGTTTAAAAGTGACAGTATAGACATTTATAATGTTACAAAAGATTTCTTTTTTAAATAAATGCTGTTCTTTTGAAATTTCTATTCATCAAAGAATCCTGAAAAATCTATCACGATTTCCACAAAAATAATAAATATTTCTTGAGCACCGAATCCGCATATTAGAATGATTTCTGAAGGATCATGTGACACTAAAAACTGGAGTAATGACTTCTGAAAATTCAGCTTTGCCCTCACAGGAAGACATTAAAAAATATATTTATATAGAACAATTATTTTAAATACTCATAATATTTCACAAAATCTTACAACCATAAAGTGCAAGTGGGTTTATGAGGGTTAGTCATTTCTCATTGTGACTTCACATCCTTATCAGGTCCTAACATATGAAACTACATCAAACAAGATATTTGTAGATTAAAGACAGAACTGAGACGACATGCTGAGCCTGCTGAAACAAGTGTCTCATATCTCTGGATGGGAGGAAACTCTTTATACCTCTCCTTTCTCATCCGCACGTCCATCTGGGACACGTGCTAGTACGATGGATTATAAATCGCAGAATCGTACTTCCCCAGCACCGTTTATTAATAGAGTGCTGCGATCTGACCTGTATGCAGACAACCATGACCTTATACACGGCAGATTCTCCGACTGTCTCGTTGCATTCTAAGAATCTGTTCCATTAGCAGACTTGGTCTATTTATATCCCACTGTAAATTGTATGACCCAATTTGAAAGGCACCACAGATGTCAGATGGCAGGTTGAGGATAATGAGACAAAGCCTGGGAAGTCAAACACTACACTTGACCATCCCAAGTTTTCTGCATATTTGACTATCTATACCTTGAATTGGAGTTTATTTATGATCTTAAATGCTCTTGCCAATGGTCAACAAGTTACTTTTTATATGGTGACCTATATGATGGCCATTTTGAGACATCCATGCTATACTAGAAGTATACTAGAAATGTCTGCATAGCTGATGACCTACAGAGGTTTAGGTTTGGAGGACTAAAAGAGAATAAATACATCAGTGTCAAAAGTTCCAGTAATAGGACATTTAAGCCACATTTTTGATGACTTTTTCATTTCATACTGTATGTTCACTAAAAATCATTTAAATCAGTTATAACTAGAAGTCAGTTATGAGAAAACAATCTTGAATAATCCTTTGATATTTTGCTATCTGAGCAATATAACTAATCTATTTTAAGTGTGACTTTGGTGATCAAACACATTTTCAGCTATTAATTAATTAATTCAATCCTTATTACACTCTTTAAAAATAAGGTTCCAAAAGGAGGGGTTTGTAGTAATGCAATTGAAGAACCATTTTCTAAAAACATGTATTAAAAGAACTCTTCGTCACTGGTGTGAAGAATATTTCAATAACCTGAAGAACAATCTTGCGCAATGGGTAGGTTCCATGGATGTTAAAGGTTCTTCAATGAACCATTGATGCCAATAAAGAGCCTTTATTTTGAAGAGTGTAAGCAAACTAACTCAAACCTTATCCCTTATCTACAGTGAAGTAAACAGTAAGCTATGGAAGATTTGAAGAAAAAAACTATATTCTTGTGTTTAAAGAATTTGGGCTTTAAACTTGATTAACAGCTAAACATATCCAACAAATCAAGGAAATGTTGGAGTAAATCCAAATGTTTTGTTTGGATAATTTGGTCCTTACCAACATTAGTGGGGAAGATCTGCTCATTATTGATCTGGACCTCAATCCATTCCATTAGCAGGCTCATGTATTTGGGTGCCGGGAGAGCGGTGGGCTTCTTGTACTTTTGCTCATCCTGCCAGCGGTACTCGTACTTCGGCCCGCCGGACATAACAGGGCAGGTCTGGTCTGTGCAGGAGTCGCTGATGGTGCCGTAGATGAGGTTGATGCGATTAAAGAAGTCCACCACGTGAACGGCCACCCAGTCATTGAGGTCTTCGCCATGCGGCAGCTGCACCGCCTGCTTCAGGTCCAGGCCGGCATTTAGGGACGCCTGTGCTTTCTTGTGCAACTCAAAGCGCTGTGTTCCAGGCTCAAACTTGCGCTTGGGCCGGAATGTTCTGTCCTTGTTGAAGACTTGTTTTAGGGCCATGGACATGGTTGCTGGGGGACGGGATGGTTGTGTAATGCGTCTAAAATGAACCTTTTGATAGCCTGAAATGAGAAATTAAAGGACAGATAAACAAGGACAATATTGTATGGAGGCTTTTCAGTATCACCGATTGACGAAGGACGGATGCTGAATGAGAAAAAGGGTGAGAAAACAAAACTAGGTCAAACCTTGTCTCCTCCAGGGTTCCCAGAACTTTTGGAAGAGTATTTAATTTTATAAGACGAGAACATTACAATACAACAATATTATTTAGTGCATAGCAAGATAAAAAAACATTAACTAAAGAGGACTTTATTCATTTCCATGACTTTCTCTAATATTTCTAGGTTTAGAGATGGGAACCCTGGTAGACAAAACATTAAAAGAGTGCTTGAGATTTTCTGAGTTTCTTCTGGTTGTGACACTGAAATAACTTCGACCAACATTTCATTCTTGCACATGCATTTTATCAAACTCAAGGATTAATTCCAATCTGCTGTGCTTCATCATAAGCGGTAAAATGACACATGTACTGAGAAGCAGTAAACAGATTTTCTCAGTTTAACCAGCTGAACAAACAATCTATCATATATGTTAAAAAAAGCTGGTCACTGAACAGGTTGTATACAGAGGTATTATATTTAGTATATTAGGGGAATTACTGAGTAATTTCCTGTTGGGCACCATGACTGGCATTTACTAGCCAGGGCAGGGGGATTCCACAACTTCTATAATATTTACAGTATATTTAATAATAACAGAGAACACATATCTTCCAAAAGTTGGCCTATGCATTTAAAATTAAAACTTTTAAATTATTATACTCATTTTTAAGTTAAATATATATATATGTGTGTGTGTGTATACACATGTACATACATTAAATAGCTTTTAAACTGATTTTTAAAAATTTTTAAACATGTAAATACGTACATGTTTGTAAATGAATGGATGCCAGTAGCATACATCAAAAGCGAAACATGTTGCGCGAGACGCTCGTCTGTCTACACGGTAATTCCGTATGACGATGTCGTTTTTAATGGCGTGACCAGGACTGATAATCACACAAATTTAACTTTCAAGTAAACATATAGGTGCGATAACAAAGTAACCTGTGTAAAATCGCGAACTGAATACCCAGAACGTACAAAATAGCGATGTTGTTAAGCAAATGGTCTCGTAGCGTACAGTGAAGTTGAAGCAAACTTACCGAGCGAGCGCCTTTCTTGTTCCGCTTTGATGTAAACCGCCTTTTTACACAGCCCTCTATTTTGTTCGTTATTCAAGAACGATCTTGGTTATTGTAATTACATTGTATTTGCAATTGTTATAGAGTTAAAAGGAACGTGGCCTTCGTACTGTAACAATGATTAAGTCCACACTTTCTAAGGAAACCACAAGCCCCTCCCTGCTGAGCAAAGTACACTTCCTCTATTGAAACATCAGTGGAGCCTCCAGTCTGCCACTGAACATGAAGGAAGTGTTTTGGATACACCATGGTTACAAACTAACATCAAAACATTTAATGCATCGGAGATATTTGTTGCAAAAAAAGTAAAAAAAAAAAAAAAGAAGTAGTAGTCTTTTAAAATCACATTAAACTAAATTATTTGTAAATTAGTTAATATTAAATTTGACATTTAAAACAGTTGTGACAACTTGCCCTAGAGTCTGACAATTATAAAAATATACCTGTTCTAAAAACAGTTCCCTTACATATATAATTTCCTCTTGAGGGTGGCTTTAGCTGTGGTCTCCTCTACATATTTGTATAATTTTAAAAAACAACATCTTTTTATGTTCAAGTGGAAAGTTTATGCAGTCAGCTCCAGTGCATCTGTTTAACATGAATAGTTTTATTGTATGTGCAGTTTATTGCAAGTTTAAAAAACTCCAGAAGTTTTACAAAATGAATACATACAAATGTTTGAGAACATATATTGTCAAAAGGAATGCTGAAAATTGCAAGAAACTTACAATCAAATTATTCAACAGAAGACAAGAGCATGAAGTTTGAATGAGTATTTATTTTTATCTCTAAAGTGTTAATGGATGACAGAGAAAATACCTCCATCTGATGTCAATAACTGAAACACCTGCAGGAAGAAAAGCAGCTCCTGGCACATTTAAATAGTAAATAGGCACTGAATAGTATGATGAGCACTGATAATAGCATGCCAATAATTAAAAAAAAGGTGACTTGCATTACTCAGTCAATAGTTTGATAGACATAATATTAAAGTTACTTAATTTTGAAACTGTTCTTCACATGTTTTCATTCTGTCCTGGCTCAAAACACACGTCAAAGGGCTCAAAACACACGTACAAAAAAATCTGTACAAAAATGGAAAAGGTTCTGGTAATTTTCTGCCAGCACATTAAACATTAAGTTTGCAGACATTTCCTTTAACCCAAAACACACCACAATGCAATGCTAAATTCAAAATGCATAATAGATTTGATCAATTAGGGGGCGTTCCGTTCTCTGTTTTCATGTAGTCTGGAATCTTTTTGGAAATGGAGTAATAGAAAGTTCTCATCTTCTCCTCCACTTTGACAAAGGCTGGCCGTTCTTCATGCCTGAAGAAGACGAGAGTCAGATGTCAATCAGAGGTTCTTTATATTCCCCTTGAAATTCCCCTCAACCACACACAAGCAAACAGACAAGTTTATAATGTCAATGCATTAGATTATATTTACTTGAATATCCAGCACTCTTTCATCAGTTCATACATGGCCTCAGGACATCCAGCAGGGCAATCCAAACGATTACCACTATCAATAAAACTCATGACCTCTGGCCCTTTCATTTTCTGCATGAGGAAAAGTAAATGAATGAAAAGTCCCATGTGCAACTCATCGAAGTTGGTTTTAACTACTGTGATAGTGTAAATATTTACCTTATAAGGCTTTCCTCCATAGGAGAAGGCCTCCCACATCGTAATGCCATAGCTCCAAACGTCACTTTTGCTGGAGAACTTATGAAATTGAATGCACTCTGGTGCGTACCACTTCAGAGGCCATTTACCTCCAGTACGGGCCTACAAACATACATAACCACACTCTGAACAAATATTCACTTTTTACCTTTTTATCGCACCATCAATCAGTAGCATCTGGCTATTTAGTTATACTGCTGTATTGGGCCACTGATGGTCATGTGATTAGTCATGAAACAGGAACAAGGAACTAATCCAATTGTAAGTATATTTGACAGTGCAATATACTGTAGAAGATTTAGAAATGTATAGAGAGGATTTAATTTCTCCAATACTACAATGTGTCCCATTAAATTACAAAGATACACAATGTACTAAATGATATTATTTATAATAAAAATGTAATTGTGTTCCAAGTGTACACCTGAGAGCAGCCCACCTTGTAATAGTTGTTATCTGCACCCAGTGCCTTGGAGAGCCCAAAGTCACTGATCTTGGCATATTGCTGGTTGACTAATAGTACATTACGGGCTGCCAGGTCTCTGTGCACAAAGTTCCTTCCTTCTAAATACTTCATCCCCATCGAGACTTGATGCATTAACATCACAATGTTTTCCGTAGTGATCTGGTCCCTGAAAGGAGCAAAAAGAGTTAGTGTAAATTGATGTTATATTGATCAACTTGGGAATTTTCTGATTTAGTCAGAACAATGTTTTACATGACTATTTATACAGATTATAGAGATTTCACACTTTAACACAAGTTGGAACAGAAATCACTATTAAATCACTACTATCACAACTAATGTGTCACTAAAATATATTTTATACAATATATACCTTAGACTGCGTAGCATATATGTTCTAATGTACAATATAGACTATATGTAGAAAAAAAAATCATATTCTTCCACTATATATTAATAACACAAACAAAAGAACAAGTTATAAATATTTTTATTCTGATTTCCTCACTTCTTGCCAGAGAGAAACTTGTTGAGTGGGCCAGCGGAGGCCATTTCCATCACCAACATGAGCACTTCAGCCTCACAGAGTCCAATCATGCGCACGATGAACGGATCACTCAGCTGATGCATAAAATGGGCCTCTCGCATCATTTCATCCTTTACTGATTTGTCATTCTCATTCTTCAACACTTTAATTGCCACATCAATCTGTTTGCTACACAAGAGAAGGAAACATGGGCTTATGAAGTAAACTTAAAATGTTACAACACAAATTCGTCCACTCTTTGTAGTCACCTTTCCATTTTGAATACACCTTTCTTGACACAGCCGAAGTTGCCTGAACCAAGCTCCACCTCGTCGATCATGAGCTTGTCTCTCTTGATGAACAGGGTCTTCTTCTTGCATTCATTTGGATCATCATAAGGACTGGTGAATGCATCATGGTCCATTGGCAAAGCTGGACGTGGAGACTCAGCTCCCGAAGGATTGGGCACTGGGGAACATCACAGCAGATGTTACACACATGAAGTTATTAGTGTGCTAATTAACTTTTAAAAGTGCTAACTAGTTTTTTAGGAAAATATTTAAAATGTTATTTTTTATTGCTAACAAGTAAACAAATATCCTTGTGGTAGCTGTAGTGCTTATGCAGAAACACGTTAACAACATATACTTTTTAAGCACAAAGTGGTTAAAAGTTCACATTTGAGCTATGATTGTGGAAAATTCTCTTAATGTTATGGTAACCACAGATCTTATTTTATTCATAAATTGAAAACCAGCATTCTGAAAACCCATATAAATTCCAGCAGAAACACGTGGTTAATGCAAATTCTCTTCTTCAAGACCACAAACTGCACAACTCTACAGTAAATCCAAGCAATTTATTTTTGTTGTTCTTTGTGCAAAAATATGTGGTCTGATTCCAGAGAGTTTAGCAGTAATAGCCAAAACTTTATGCATTTATCACTAAGACAGCACAGAGACTCTGAGACTTGGACTGTTTTTGTTTTAAACATATTTCAAGTAGACATCAATTTCTAGGCATATTTGTTGATTTTTTTGCAGCCACACACAGCTCCAGCGTCATCGTCAAATTCGCTGACGACACAACGGTGATAGGCCTGATCACTGACAACGATGAGACGGCCTACAGAGCGGAGGTGAGTACCCTGACTAAATGGTGTCAGTAGAACCACCTCTCACTCAACATCGACAAGACCAAGGAGCTGGTGGTGGATTTCAGGAGACAGAGCAGAGAACACACACCCATCACCATCGACAAGACACCTGTGGAGCGGGTAAACAGCTTTAAGTTCCTCTGCGTTCACATCACTGAGGATCTCACATGGTCCGCTCACACAGATGCAGTGCAGAAGAAGACACATCAACGCCTCTTCTTCCTGAGACGGCTGAGGACGTTTGGAATGAGCCCCAGCATCCTCAGATCATTCTACACCTGCACTGTGGAGAGCATCCTGACCGGCTGCATCACCGCCTGGTTTGGAAACAGCACCGCTGGCAACCGCAAAGCTCTGCAAAGGGTTGTGCGAACTGCCCGCCACATTGTTGGAGGTGAGCTTCCCTCCCTCCAGGATATCTACACCAGGCGGTGTATAAGGAAAGCCCGGAGGATCACCAATGACTCCAGCCACCCGTCCCACAGACTGTTCTCTCTGCTGCCCTCAGGAAGACGTCTCCGCAGCATCCGATCCCGCACTAGCCGACTGAGGGATAGCTTTTTCCCTCAGGCTATCAGGCTAATGAACAGTCAGAACTAATACACCCTACAGCACACTCCCACTTTACGATATGCCACGCACTGCACTTTAACTCCACAATTCAAACTGGACTACACGTACACACTGCACTAATACAACAATCTATCTGCTACCACTGGATACCATCCAATGCACATCCATGACATTTGCGTATCCAGCTTATGTATAATCTACTGCACCTTTGCATATTATTGTGTGTGTACATAGGTGTACATAATGTAGAATGTGTACATACGGTGTAGAATGTGTATTGATAACTGTAAGTATGTCTAACAGTACACTGTGTGTACTGAGTATATGTATGTGTATATTGCACATTGTCATCTGTATAAGTCTGTAAGTATGTAATGGTACTGTCTATATGTTAATTGTTTCTGCACTGTATGGAGCACGCTCTCAAGAATTTCACTCACCAAGGCACATGTGCTGTGATTATGTGACAATAAAAGTGATTTTGATTTTGATTTGATCACTGCTGTTGGTTTCAACTTTCAAATGTTGTACCGATACAAACTTACCCATAGGGGGCGGTGTGTATCCATTACCTCTCGGCCTCCTCTGAAACACACAAACAGAAACCCCTAACGATTAAACAACCGCACAATATTATTAGATGTCTTCAAAAAATAGACGTGTTCTTTCAGACAGACTTACCGGACCATTCGCAAGAGCTAAAAGTGAAGAAAAAAAAGAGAAGAAAAATATATACCATGTCAAGCCCCAAGATTGAATGTTCAGAAATTTGTAGTTTTGTGTAAGAGATATTTTTTACATTAAATGTTTTTAACATTAAAGTTTATACCTGATACTGCATTGCTTTGGTTGACACACGATTCTCTCAGTACAGTCACAAGACCATCAGGCTTCATCTTCAAATACTCCACCAGCTGCCCTCCATAGGAATATAAGTATTACATAAAACATCAATGACAACTACAATAATAAATATCCCACAACGACTTTGTAAAATCTTTATATGTCTAGATACATTTTGACATGGTCTAAAATTATTATTGTATTAACCTATCTATTGGATGTTTTTGCTTGCTTTGCAGATCAGTATGGCAAGCCATTTTGACTTTTATTCATTCGCAGGATATGAATTAATTGATATCAAGAATTATTTTTTACTAGTTGAAATTTAATTCCTGATATCAAGAATTAGATTTCTGCGAGTGACGACGTCATTGTTGATATCAAAAAAATATACTTTTTACTAGTGGAAATGTAATTACTGATTTTAAAAAATGGCCATTGTTACTAGTGGAAATCCAATTCCTGATATCAAGAATTAGCATTTTAACTATAGTGAAAATTGAATTGTTGATATCAAGAATTCATATCCTGTGAATGAATAAAAGTCAAAACGGCTTGCCATAGATCAGATCTTAAGCTGTTATACTAAAACAAAGTTTCAATATTTTAAAACAACTTAATATGCACGTTTTTATTGTGCAATACTTTAAATTATTATTTAATTTAATAATTGATGTAATAATTATTTGGTGCCAAACACCACAGACAGCATGTACAAATAAAAAATAATTATATTATGTAACTTTTTGCACAAAACATAAATCTAAACCATCTGTCATCGGCATACTCTTTTCTTGTCATACTCTTTTTGGAACTAAATATTAAGAATTAAAATACAAAAATATTAAATCTCATTTTGTAAACGCAATTACATTCTAGCGGTGTTGCGTGAAGGGTATTTTTACCCCTCAGTCTTTTTTTACTCCTTAATAAAGTGGAATATGCGATGACAGACTCTTTGATGGGTGAAGCATACCTGCCACACAGTGTCAAATTTAGTTCCCTCTGGCATTGCGTATTTCCCTGATTTGTCGTGTAAGATCTGATAATGGTATACTGTTTTTCCGTATGTCATTGACAGCGCAAACGTGCCAAGTTCTTCTCTCTCTCGGACTCTGTAAAACAAAACAAATTGCAAGATCACAGGTCAGCTATTTGTTAACGGCCGATGTGCTTTCTGAGTTATAGGAGTAACATGTATTTGTCATCTCGACCAATCCTGCTGTGTGTCTTTCTGAATTTTCTTATTTTCACAATACAGAGAAAGCTTTTTGAGGGAATGTAGATGAGCTAATACAGCATCTATAGCCAACATCATTTTTGTAATCATCCACTTTGCCTTGATTTTACTCATTACATCAGCCCAATACCCAACTCTATCTCTGCTACAAACAATATTGTTCATCAGATTTGCCTCTGAAAGCAGCCAATGTGTCATCATGACATTTCCACCCTAACGCTGCAGGAAAACTTTAAACTGACTCAAGCTCTTCACTCACAGGAACTTTCCATCAGGCTGAGATCCTGAGTACAGTCGTCTCTCACCCTCCTGGCGAGGGATCTTGCCGTGGAACCAGGGCATTTTCTCATGCGCTGTGGTGGCAATCAGTTTCTCTAACTGTGGGGCCTGGCTAATGACGGCTTGTTCCATGGCCTCCCCCTAAAAAAAAGATAACATAATATTTAATTTTTGTGATCTCTTATTAAAAATGGTCAAAATGTCCTCACTATTGGAGACTGAAAATAAAAATGCATATTTTTTTAAAGAAACAATAAAGTGCACAAAATATGGTGTAAAACACATTTAAATAAGAGGCCATAATGGTGTGATTTGCAGAAAAAATACTTTAATGTGTACGCAAGACTATTTTTTCTAATGTCTCAACCGCAAATGTAACTTTAAGGGATGCATTATACGTTTAACTAAAAAAATGAAAAGCATGAATTCTAAAGAATAATTGACTTATATGATAATTGTTGAGAAATTGTGCAAATTTAAACGTAAGAATGTCTGTTAAAACACTTTTCATTTTAAAGTTAGAAGAACTTAAATGTTTCCACTTAAAATATGATTAATTGGACAACCCACCTAAAAAAAGGACAATTCTGTTATCATGTACTCACCAAAACCTGTATGACTTATTTTCCTCTGTAGAATATTAAATAAGATTTTCAGAAAATGTTTTTCTTTTTGTCCAAGTCAATGTTAACCAAAACTATTTCACATCTTTTCTGCTCTGCAGAAGAAAGAAAGACTAACATGTTTGGAATGACATGAGGGTAAATGAGTAAATGATGGCAGAATTTTCATTTTTGGTGAAATGACTATCCCTTTAATGCAAGTATAACACTATATAATTTATGTAGATCAGAACATTTTTCAGGTTTACATCACTATAAAATGATTTTGTGCTGTGGTGAACTACTTTCTCACGTCCCCGATTATGTATTTTGCATAAAGCATACAAAACAGCAGTTACTAGGTTGGAAAAAAGTGATATGGAACCGTAAATCCTAGAACTATTTCATGGCCACACGGTTACCAAATATTAATTAAACTCTTGCTTGTCGACCAATCAGAATCAAACCTGTTTTGAACCTCTTACCTCCAGTTGCCATGTCTGCCGCACATATTCCCTGAGCATATTGTCCCTCAGGCTGTCAAAGAGGCCCGTCTTGATTTGCGTGTCAGCCGATCGCAGGCAGGGTTTTTTCAAGGTGCACACGAGCCCATCAGGGTCTTTGCTGTAGTACTCACAGAGCTCAGCAGGTCCGCAGTGAGGCTTCCCACCTGCGATGCAGTATGTGCCATTGAGCTGTTTTTCAATGGAGTAATGGTAGAGCTCCAGGTTCCAAACCACGGACAGGACGTAGCCGCCCAAGCTGCGGAGGCACTGGCGCAGGAGGAAGAGGCCGTCTCCCATGCCGGCCAGCTTCAGTTGCTCCTCGGCATCCGAGCGACTGATGCTGCCATAGAAGAACGGGAGGTCCGCGGCAGGGTCGGACATGATGGAGGCGATGAGGGGTCGAAGACTAGATCAGAAGCTGTGGAAAATGATGTTTGAGAGAGAAAGAGAGAAAACCAGAGAGAGCAAGAGAGATTGAAGTGACTGATAACTTCAGCAAAATGGGGCAAACTGATGTGAGCATGTGTTTTTGCTGATGTGGGATGTGGGAGGATGTTTCCCGTCTGAAAGCATCTCTCCCTCTTTTTCTCAGTTTCCCTCTTTATATCTCAAACATGGACATTTTTGGCTTTTGACGGCCCTGTGTGATCAAAACAATTGGTATGTGGAGGTATATAGAGTTAATAAGAAAACATGTAAAGGTTGGTGTGGTTGGCGCTTTAGCGCTTTGCAACCGGCAAAGTCTCGCATTCGGATCGAATCACCACAACAGGAAACTCAGACATATCCTTCCCCGCCCCCGCCAGATCTTATATGACAACCCTCCACCCTGCGCAGGTGCTGATGCTTCAAGAATGTTCCTAAGCTTGTCAACAGACTCATGCTTTGCTGAAACACTCTCTGGGACTGAAAGAAAATCAAGCAGATAATTAAAAATTCTGTACTTGTAGATACCAAAAAGGCACAAAGATGTAACTGTGGCACCATGAAACATGCGTCTAACGGACTTCCTCGTGATGAACATTTTCCAGTGACTGAATGCTAGTGATGTGTAGGAAAGTAGGAGGTCAGTGATGAAACATATAAGCATCATGTTTTCACCAGAAAGTGAAAATTGCATGAAAACAAAAAAAAAAATCCCTACTGCTTTTCTCAACGCCTCACACTTTAGATTCCATCGTTTTATGCAGATGATCTGACAGTGTCTTCTAGACACAATAGCACATGGCCTGAGGTGGCATCACATGGAGTGACAACAAGTGGAAAAGCCTAGACAAGCAGCTTTGATTTAAACCACAGCTTCCTGGACACAGAGCTGCCCACACTTACAGGGATGACAACTGTTGAAGACACAGAGAAAGACCCACAGACACACATGTACACACACACACACACACACACAACCAAACCTTGTCTTAAACCACCACAGGCCACAGCAAAGACACTGGGGGACAGTGCACTGTCTGAGGGGAGACATGAGACTCATGAGGCAATTTGATCCTTTCCATTTTACATTTGGAACTTAATGTAGGAGTGATGTTGCAATTTTTTTTTACCATTATTATTTATGTAACCCTTGAATATAACACAACATGAAGGATCTATAAAATCTGCACAAAAATAACTAATTTCATAAATTAGGAGTTATTAGATAACTGATGCTGATTGTATTTAACATTATTTTAGCTATATAAATTACATTTTAACACGCATACATAAATGTATATATATATTACGTATTAGGCTTCAGCCTTCGATCCTAGAGGATAAGCAGTTTTGGATAAATGGATATCATTTAAATATTGCATTAATAAACATCAAATATGTGCATATTTAGAAATTATATACATATATATTATATTTAAATTAAAATAATTTAAATGTATATATTTATATTAATATTAATAATAATATAATCATTTTGGGAAAGTAGAGGTAGTACTTAGGTCTACTAGTTTGAATTGGTATTTTCAGCCTTCAAAGATGTCTCTTCAAGATAGATGTGTCAATGTTAAGCGGAAAGTGTAATGGAATTTAATAATTTGTTTGTCTAAACATTATTTTCCGGTGTGAAAGATGGGTGACGATATTGCGGCCGAGCCTCATCGAAACATCTTCTCTTCCGTAATGGGGGTAATTTTATCATTGCGAACAAAATGTCTCATGCATTCAGAAGCAAGCAACCATCTGAGACGGGTGTTTGCTGTCTATTTAATATATAAAAGGAGCTTTGAAATTGAGCGGCTTTGAAAACTATTCAAGACATAAATAAGATCAAGGTGTTGAGGCATACGCTCGTTTTTAAGGTTGTTTAGAAGTACTTGGAGATGAATTTAAAGCTAAGAAACCTAAGTTGGTACAGCTCATTTGATTGAGTTCACTAAAATACCCCAATAATTGTTTCATAATTTTTACAGATTTTCCATGTTCTGAACTCAAGAATCTGAACTATGCTACTTAATGAGCCCTAAAATATTCAGTGTTAATGTCCATAGACCCAAACTCAACTGCCATGAATGGAAACTAACTTTTTTCAAACATGCAAAATTGCCTACAATGGAAACGAAAACCTTCTTTTTCCTATACGTAAAAGGCTATTTGACCCCTGCCCTTATCAAGACTGCTCACTTAGTTATTTTTTTTATTACTCTTTTTCTTGTCCAACTTTGCATGATTTTGTGCCCATATTTAGATGGTCTCACAGGACCACTGAAATATCACGGGCATTCGGGCAGTGAAACAGTCTGGATTCTTGCCACCAAACTCAGAGCAGTGAAACCTTTGAGTTACTTGTGATTCAGTGTTACACATAGTGCATACTGATGCTTTATGGTAAAATAATGAATTCTGGAAAACACTGAATTCAATCAAGCAGAATTAAAAGAAGTGTCACATGTTTGTGCTATGACATAAGTTGAGCAAAATTATTAAAGTAATGGGACTCTCAATGCATCAATATATTTAATTGCCAAAAATACATGTACAATCTTTTAAAATCATTTAGAATGAAAATGGTGCTCTGTACTTAAAAATTACAATTGCACAGTTGGTTCAAGCCAATTAACAGCGTCTGAAACTTTGCAGATCTTCTGCACCTGTTCTGTAAGTGTAGTTCAAAAAATATTTTATCTTTGTGCTATCTTTTGTGTTGCTCTGCGGTGCTAGTGATGCTATTTTATGTTTGCAGAGACACATATTAACCTTCCGACTGCATATTATGTACAATTCATATACATTTGCACAATAAAACAAACTTAAAAAGCATAAACTGACCAAACGCATAATATTTTTGCACATGGCTACAATTTGGATCCATGCTGGCAATCATAAACTAAATGTAGACAACTTCAAGATAAGGTTTGAAATTTGCACACTTGACTTTCCGCGTTAAGAACATGCTTTACAACACACCACATCTGCTCAGGAGCCCTCAAAGTGTTGCTTAACATGCATACATATATGCCAGCAAGATGTTACAAATTAGGCTGATATCTACAATCTTAATTTAATGTAATGGTTATGTGTCTGTATGGTATTTGACCTCTGCTGAACATTACATTTGCTAATATCACTCCTCATTTGCACGTTCCATGTCTGACATTGTGATCGACCTTGAAAGGTTGTGAATTTGCCTCAGGATAAGATAAGAACAGACGGTTCTTGGCAGACAGAGCCAAAAAAAGCCAGAATAATCTTATTAAACACTCACCGTGGCCTGTAGCTGAAATCCAGGAAGAGAGGGATAGAAAGAAAAAGAGAGAGAGTGAGAAAAAAAAGAGTGGAGACACGGCACGGATGAACTGGTGAAGGAGTTATAACAAATGTATTTAGTCTGCCGAAGTGATGAAGCTCTCTGATCTGGCTTGTACGCTAGACAGCTTCAATGCTTGCCAAGTTGTGTGTGTGTGTGTGTGTGTGCGCTTGAGAGAAAACGTGTGCGCTTATGTGCGAGTATGGGTCTCTGTGTGTTTCTATGCACACAGGTGAATTGTGTGGGCTGCTCGAATCACTCAAATTTGCATTCCCTTCAGGCTTCTCAGAAACTTACTTTCTCACCCAAGTCTTGGGATGTAACCACTGAATGTTTTGAAACGCTGTGCTGCAGACTAATGCCTAAAACAGTTACAAGAAATTGCTTCATATATTTTGCATTCAATTGGTTTAGGGACCCATTAAAGCATTTGGAACATATATTTGGAGCAATGCACAGTGAAAACTCTCTTGAACAAATATCATTATACGGTTTTATTATCACACACAGAAAAATAATAAAATAAATCTTTAACTTGGAAAACATCAAAGCAAGAGTCAGAACTTAATTTACCTCATGCTCTGTTGAGTCTGTTTTCGTGTATTTATGTTTGGGTTCCCAAAGACCCCTAATGTCTAAAGTGTGTAATAATAATAATAATTTTGAAATTACTTTCTCTTCTTAAAATTTTAAAATGCTTTTTTTGGACCTAATAAAAACATTTGACTGCTTAAAATTATTTAGGTTTTAATTCTTTTTTTTCTCTTTCCCTCCATAAAGTAGATATGCACTTTTTAAAAGAAATGTAGGCCTAACTGATCCAGTATACACTGTAAAACATGATTTTTAAGTTGTAAATAAAACAAATATTATTGGAGTATAATGAGTACTGAGTATTTCAGTGAAAATTATTTCAAAGTAAATTGTACACTTCTGTAAAATAAATAAAAAAATCACTGTAACAATTCTGCTTCTGTTTGGGGTCAATTTGGCCACAGCAAAAATGCAATGTATAAATTTATAATATATAATAATAAAAATGCTACACTACAAACTATGATCAAAAAAATCTTAGTATGTGATTATACATTGCATTTATTGATGTCTTTACCTAGAGACCTCAAACAGAACCCTTTTGAATTTTTTAAGTTAAAATTGTGTTTATGATATAGTTCTCAAAAGATTAAGAAATGTCATGAAGTATCAACCTGATAATTCAATGTTATGTTGTTTTAGATTAAAAGAGCCTCGTTTCTTAGATCCAAACCCTACAAGAACTTTTTTTATTTCACGCCTGTTCTTCATTTCAATGTGAAAGTAAAGGAATCACGTTTTCCTCTGAGGGTTCGTAACTGTTGACGACAGCGCATCTGGTATCCGGCTCTGTTTAGGGGGGTATCCGATATCCAACAGGTGATCGAGCCGAGGCGGCCTCCTCTGAGCACGAGTTCATCAAAGCGAATGTAACGGTGCGACGCACAGAGCGCGATTGTTCTTTGCGGTGGCTCCTCCCTGCGTTCAGTCCTGTCTTCCTGACAGCGCTTCCTGTGCAGAAAGCGCTGTAGCATGGGGAAGTCTGATTCATTTTAAAGAATCGATTCGTTCGGACGGTTCGTTTCAAATTAAGCTGTTCAAAAAGATTCGAACTGTTACGTTTGTTCTGAAATGCTCCTGTTTACTACGAAGTGTTCGAATGTTTTAGAGATATATTTTTAGAGATTCAAGTGTGTATTTGTGGGGGAGAGCAGGAAGTGTTTGTTGTAACACCATTAACATCTAACGTTAGAAATTATCTAGGTTACAGGGAGAAATAACTAATATAGATTTCTCCTGACATTTCTTTTGAGCCCTTAGACTAAAATAAATATTAGAAGTGGTATTATCTGAATCAACAGGTTTTCTTGTTTAATTGGATTTATGCACCAAAGACACGCCTATTGTTCTACAACCTCGCAGCTTTTGGTGTTACCAAAGCCGTTGAAAAACAATGTTTTTGGCGTTACCCGTCAAGCAAGAGCAAGCAAGCTCGTCATCTTTCCAACGATGAAACGCGACGTTCCCACTCGTCGTTGTTTTCCTCTGCTTTTCTCTTTTCGGACGTGTAGGCCGTTGCTGACAAGCATAAACATTCAAACTCACTTAAACCGCGTCGAAATCAGAGTAGCCTACTTACGACATGATTGACATGTAGAACGCCCCTCAAAAGGCCTTCTGATTTGTCAAACCAAGAAGCTCAACTCCACTTAGGCTATTTTACTGTGTCACAAAGAACCAGAGACGTCATGCCCATTCAATCCACTTGGCAGATTTTTGAGCCAAGTGGATTTTGAATGCAGCTTCCAAAAGACAAAATATAGCCGATTAATATTTTCTATATTTAATACAATCACACCAGCGTGATTAGAACGTTCAGTGAGTCTAACATCAGCTGCTAAATTCAAATCTGCGTTAGCTGGCTGGCTCTGAGCCAGATGCGTTTTTACAGCACTGCGCATTATAACCAATCACACACGAAGCTGTTGAGCTTATGAATGCAAGTGACCAATCAGAGGTGTTCAGATGAGTCATCGCTAAAATGCCGGTGTTTTCATCACTGGCTCGCTGACTGAATACCTCTTTCTGGTGAATTCTCTCGTCAGAAACAACAAAGTGCAAATGTGTGTACGAATCTGTAAGATATTTATTTCATAGTGTAAACAGCTTCAGTGATTTTAATGGGAGGTTTTGAGAGTGCATTATTACATTACATTATTAGGTTACTTTGACCATCGCCCACTATATATCAACATAAAAGGTGAGAGAATCAAGATATTTCATGATATAGTTAATGCGTTTGGGAATGTTTCTAATAAAAAGGAAAAATAAATAAAACATAGGCCTAAGTGCTGTTGTGGCTGCTGTGTTGGGGCAACTCGTGCCCCCTCAAAAATAATGAGTGCATGACGCCCCTGCAAAGAACGGTGTGATATCTCACGATAGTTATTTCAGTACCTTGGCTATCTTTAATTGAAGATACTTATTTCATCTTATATTTCCATAAAAATCACTTGCTGCACTTTTAATGTATTTATAGAATTGTTTCTAATTTGATTTGTTGTTCATTTCTCCTAGTTTTATTGCTTTTATTTAAACTTAAAAACGAAGTGGGTTTGGAATTATGAAGAATAATAACTATGTTGAGAATTAGTGAGACGCGTCTCTCTTACCGCGTGCGAATCGGCTCAATCGAATCCCTAAAAAGAACCTGTTCAAAAGAACGATTCGTTCGCGAATCAGACATCACCAAATCGCAGTCCGAACTCAGTTGCTCTCTCCAGCGGCAAGACTGAAGGAAGCAGAGAAACCACGCAGCACCAGAGCACAGTCCACCGGCTCATCTCAGTATGTGGCACAGAAACACCCGGTGTTGAAGGAGGACGACAGACCAGAAGGAGGTCGGCAAATCTCAGGGTCGACAAATTGCCCGCTCCTGGACAATTAAACGGTAAGGTCGTTGTCAAACGACTTTGTTCATTTAAACTTATATTATGGCAGAATGCAAATGAATGCATTGCAAACGTGCATGGTTATCATTCTCATTTTTAATACAAGGGATACATATGCAAGTCTATTCTGCTGTCAGTTTGTTACATGCAGTTATATGAAACTAAAATGATGAAGGCAGCAGCGCTGTCAGACCAGCTGGTGATCACTCTAGCAGAAAGCAGAAATATCTCTCTTTGTCTGTGGGGTTCAGAGTCGAAGCCTTTGCCAAGAGTCTCTGAGGAACGCGTCCAGTTCCCTAGGCTACTTAATAAATTATCTGCTCTTGTAATATTTCCATTAATGCATGATTACAGCTGCTATCAAATGGAATGACTGGTAGACAAAAAATGAAGAGTTACAGAGCAACAGTCTCCCCCATGAAATATATAGTTATTATACAAGCATAATACTGCACTATTTGGCTTTTCGAGACACAGCCATTTGAAAGTTGGATAAATTATGTAGTTTGAATGCGCAAGTTGGCAACGAGGACGCCCAGGAGACCTGCTCCCTGTCAGGTAGAGCAGTGGTTCCCAACTCTGTTCCTGGAGGCCCCCCAACAATACACATTTTGGACGTCTCCCTAATCAAATGCACCTGATTCAACTCATCGGTTTGTTAGTGGAGGCTCCAAGAGTTGAAATGGGTGTGTCAGATGAGACATCCAAAATGCGTGCTGTTGGGGGCCCTCCAGGAACAGGTTTGGGAACCGCTGAGGTAGAGCGAGCGCTTCTCCTGGAACAACTCCATGCCTGTCCATGCGCATCTACCTGTGATGGAGAGAGCTTGGGTTAGCTGCTACAAGTCTTAGGTCTATATTTAGACTTTGATAACAGACATAGCCTTATGTTTGTTATTTAGGAAGGTTACTTGCAGAGCATCTTGATTTGCGGAGAACTTTTTATGCAAAGTTACTAAAAGAACTGCTCCAAGGTTCCAATGCTTATGGAGAAAAAATATATAAAAAATCCAGGGCTTGAAATTGGAATGGAAATTAAGTTTTTAGTGAGTATAAATATTTTAAATATAGCTATTTCATTTGTTTGAAATTTGTATTTTGAATGATGGCTTTTGAAAAGGCTTATCCAAGTAATAATAATGAATAACTAGAAAAATTATGAAAAAGTCATGGAAATTCATGGGTCTAATGGTATGGGAACTCGATCTGCTGTTCTTCCAGGAGCTGCCAAATGATTTGGTTAAATCTTTGTGTTATCACTAGTTGATCCATCAAACCAGGGGTTTTCAAACTGAAAAAAACCCTAAATCAATAAGTTAATAATAAGTTAAAATAAATAAATAAATAATACGTTAACAGGTACAAACAGTAAAGTACTAGGTAACACTTTATTTTAAGGTGTCCTTGTTACACGTTACATGTACTTACTATTATAATAACAATAAATTATGCATAATTACATGACAGTAACCCTAATCCTAACCATATAGTAAGTACATGCAGTTCATTAATATTACTCAGTACTTAAATAATTACACTGTAACAAGGACACCTTAAAGTAAAGTGTAACAAAGCACTACAGTGAGTAAAAAACAATAATGTGTAATAGAAAAATCTGTATTTGTAATATAGGCCTACTATTCACATGAAAATATAGCTGCCTTTTGAATTTTAGGATGAGGGTCCCTCAAACATAAGGATGATCATATTTGGGGGTCTGTGGCATCTGAAAGATTGAAAAGCCCTGCACTAAACTACCACCCTCTGCTGGTGAACACTGTGAATATCATAAGAAAACTGAAGAGGCTCATTGTTTAGGTCATTAAATAAACAATGTATTGTTTTTTCTAGAGAAAACAAAGTGGGTTTATAGGGTTGGTGTAGTAAGCTCTGTCTGGTTCAGGGGTGTGTGGTTTGCGAGCTGGCTAAAATGTTCATGCTCCACAGCCGGTCATGAATAGCTCTCACATTATGGTCTCCGTTGATGGATTCAGAGTTCATTACCGGTTGTTACATAAGTTACTTCTGCTGACAGTGCATCGGTGATCATTATCTTAATTCCCTTGTTTGTGCTTTGTTTATTTGAAGGAGCGAGTGGAAAATGAATTGAGAAGTGTGATACACCAACTTTTTGTTTTTGGGGTCTTTCCCAGTTTGAATCCTCTGGTTTGTGTAAATCAAGTTTTGTTGTGAGTGGGTAAGACAGTATTTGTGGAGGCCAGTGGTCTGTGGCTCTTTCATACTGTTACAGTGCAGTGTCAAGCTTAAGTGAGGAGACTTTCTGCTCGTATGTCATCCAAATGGAGATGAAGAGAAACTGCCTAGTTTCCAGAGAGGATTGAGACCCAAGATTTCTCCATTGCAGAGAGGGCTTTACATTCAGTCTGTCATATGGGTTTAATTATCAGAGTTTTACTCGTGCCTGATGGCTCCGCGTCTCCGCCGGTGTAGTCTGACAGCACAAAATGCTTCTTGCTGTCTCAGATCACACATATTCTCGTACCTCATGTCTGCGCTAACAGTTTACAAGGCCCTTCCTGAAATTTCATGTCACATTTAGTATATGTCGACACACCATCTGTAGCTCGCAGATGCTTCTCGTTCTTGATTTACCCCCAAGAGCAGCCAATTATGAAGTTCAACTCCTTCAAGGCCACAGCTGAATTTTTTGGAGAAGATGTTGCTCTACGAGGTCATGTCTTCCGGTGGCTTCTGTGGCTTGAGCTCCTTCTCCTGCTTTGTGGGCTGGTGTTTTTATCACAAAACCGGCCGCAGATGGACAAGTGAATCATTCACTGGAAAAGTTTAGTCGTTTCCCCTTATATATCCAATTTCTGTTTTATTGTTTTCCATTTATAATGGGAACTGAATAATTCTGATTCCTCCTAGTGTTTTTTGGTTCCATTAATGTCACCATTAATGAATTATTTAATTGTCCGTAAGTATATATTAAAGAAGTTACCAACACATTTTTTGTTTATTTATTTATTTTGAACCAACTCATTAGAGTCTTTCATTCAGGAAGTTGCGCTGTAGGTTTTTGATTCACTAAAAAGAACCTACTCAAAACATTCATAATTCGTTTTGCAAACGGATAACAATGGCTGCACTGTAACTATATTTTAAAGGGATAGTTCAACCAAAAATAAAAATTCTGTCATTAATTACTCACCCTTATGTCGTTCCAAACCTTTATCTTCGGAACACAAATGAAGATATTTTTGATGATTTCCGAGAACTCTCAGACCCTTTCATAGACAGCAAGGATCCTAACACGATCAAGGTCCAGAAACGTAGTAAAGACATTGTTAAAATAATCCATGTGACATCAGTGGTTCAACTGTAATTTTACGAAGCTACGAGAATACTTTTTGTGCGCAAATAAAACAAAAATAACGACTTTATTCAACAATTCGTCACCCTGGCGCCATTTTGGAGAGTATTACAACGCAACTTACACTCTTAAAAATAAAGGTGCTTCACGATGCCATAGAAGAACCTTTTTGTCTAAATGGTTCCATAAAGAACCTTTAACATCTGAAGAACCTTTTTGTTTCACAAAAGGTTCTTTGTGGCGAAAGAAGGTTCTTCAGATTATAAAAATGTAAGAAAGAGATGGTTCTTTGTGGAACCAAAAATGGTTCTTCTATGGCATCGCTGTGAAGAACCTTTTAAGCACCTTTATTTTTAAGAGTGTATGTACGCGGATACGTTGTTTACGCTTTGATCTGAATGTAAACAACGTATCCACGTACATACGTTGTTTACGTATGTGATACTCTCCAAAATGGAGCCAGGGTGACATGAAGGAGACGCAACCCCCCCTTCCCCTTAACTACATATTAGAGAAATAAAAATGTGTTGATTTATTAATTTGATTTACTAAAAATAACCAAGTCATTGCAATCATTTGTTTGGGAATTGGTTTACGCTGGTTGTGCTGTAGGTTTTTGATTCACTAAAAAGAACTGGCTCAAAAGATTTACTCATTAATTTATAAATATATATTATATATTTACTCAGTATTGGTGTTGCGGCATGGCTGAATAGTGCAGAAAAAAGTATTTTAGTATAATATTTTGTTGAATGCTTACAGTATGTGAGTAATATTAACCCTAAAAATAAAAAATAAACAAAATATTCTCAGCTCCCAATCCTAATTACAACATAATGTTGGACTTTAAGGTTGAACAAGCCTCAAAGCCACATAGTTCGTGACACACAAATGAAGAACATAGAGGACCAAATCTTGGACCTTCTTTGCCAAGATTTAGATAAGACAATGTTTTAATGAAAACCACCGATCTCAGTCTAGTAACTTCACAATAAAATAAGTCTCTAACAAGAGGTAATGCCAAGTAAAGAGGCTTTTGCCAAGCATGAAATAACAGTAAAAAGCCTGGAGGGTTAAAAGTGTGTGGAGAGCACAGGGGCATGTAGTCCATCACTATTTGTAAGGGACAAAGACCTCTTAGTGTTTCAAGATTACTTGCTGCACTTAAGCTGTTTCAATGCAGCCCATAGGAAATGAGGGGAACTTAAAACCAGCATCAGCCTCTGAGGCCACTTTTGGGTCCTGACCTATTTGTTGCCGCTATTTTTTTCAATGAAAACAGAGAGTGTTTGATTTTTAATGGAGGAGAATGTAAAATATTGTCAGGCAGTTTAACATGGCTTATTTTGTGGTAACAGAAATCTTGGATGAGTTTCGCAAAGTGGTGTCAAATAGCTTTCCAAAACAGTTTTTCCATAGAAATTAGACAAAACTCCCTCACACACAGACACACACTACTTTGGCCATTGTCTTTTTTTGTGGTGCTAGTCAGGAATAGTTATCCTTGATGGACAAATGAGTGCACAAACTCTATATTCTTTCTCTCACCCTTTCCCAAATTGTCTCCCTTTCCCTCTCCTTTAACCACTCTAAACTTTTTTCTCTTTTTTTCTTGAGTTTGAGTTTTCATCAGGAGGCAACTTGTATTCTTATGTTGCCAAATCATTTCCCATCTGTTCTTGATTACCTTTGTCTGCACTTGGTTTCTCTTCACCCATCAGAGCGTGTATGGCATCTCTTTCTACCTCTTCCCAGAAAGCATGGAGTGAGGATTATATAGAGAAGGAAAGAAAAAAAAGAAAGGCGAGAAGGAGGTAGGATAGCTTTTGTTGATGTTGATCGTACTGTGCTTGCATTATGCAGTGTGTATACTGGGCAAAATAGGCAATTTATTCTTTTTACATGACGTTTGAATGAAAGTGAAAGACACATGAAAGTGCAGTATACAATCAAATCACATTGCAAGGAATATGCTGTCCCACAATGCAATGCACTTAACCTATAATTTTCAGTGGGATGAATGTATTGCAGATCATTTAAACTGCGATCGCTTTACTTAACCTTAACTAGTGTGATGGAGGCAATATCAACCACTTTTTTTTACAATAATATATTTTCTTTACTTTTATGTGATTATTACACACATTTCTACAGAAAATTGCAAAATATCCAGTTTTCTGAGATGTGTAACATGACAACTATTTTGTGTGTGCACTTGCACATCAAAAACTATAGGCAGACTACAGTATGTACAACAGTAAGCATTACCAAAGGTGCACATAAGTTTTTTAGTCTGGTTCTCATGGGAGCACAGGGAGATTTGGTTTGATGCTCATACTGCACATAGTGTGACCCATTAAAAATAACTATAAAAAATTAAATAATTATTAATAGTAATAAGTGACGTGACAGACGGCCAAGTATGGTCACCCATACTCGGAATTCGTGCTCTGCATTTAACCCATCCAAAGTGCACACACACACTGAACACACACCCGGAGCAGTGGGCAGCCATTTATGCTGCGGCACCCGGGGAGCATTGGGGGTTCGGTGCCTTGCTCAAGGGCACCTCAGTCATGGTATTGAGGATGGAGAGAGCGCTGTACATTCACTCACACCTACAATTCCTGCCGGACCTGAGACTCGAACTCGCAACCTTTGGATTACGAGTCCGACTCTCTAACCATTAGGCTACGACTTCCCATGTCAAATAGCATTCTTGTACATTATTTAGTTTTTAAATAAAATAATAAACAAAATAAAGTGTGATAATACTATTATACTTTAAAATAAAATGTGAGTATTAAATAAAAATACAATTATTTTACAGTTCACTTAAAAATACAATGCTAATATTTATATTTTCATATTTTTTTCTTTTTTATATGAATTTTCAATATTTTGAAACTTAAAATCAGCAAGATTTTATTTTGGCGGGTTGATGGCAAGTAAGTATATGCACTGCCGGTTTTAGTGCTGAAGCACGTCAGTGAATGAAATGTCATAGTTTTGCACTTTGCTCTGATTTATGATTTATGCTTTCAGTTCGAATGGACATCTTATACAGTATTACAGTTAATTGATCTAAAACGGTGATGGTGCATTAACAGCTGTCAGCCATGCCGGTACTTAAATGAGCAGTATGAACTTATTTATCCAGCGCATTTTCTTTATTTTGTCGTGCATGCGCACCTGCACACCACTTATGTGTACCCCAGTGATTTACGCAGCCGAACACAACCTATGGCTTGCTCTCTCTCTCATTGTGTCCCATTAGAAACAGTGGTGCCACACAAGTCCCTCTTGTGGTATTTCTCAAATTAGGATATTTTGTTTTAAAGCCTGTCCCAGACGTCAGCTTGCCCTCCTGACCCCACAATGCTTTCCTTTCTTTTGCACTCTTCCGGTGAAGGACAGAGTGAAGAGAAACAGCAGCCCCCAGGTTAGAAAGTGTTTTTTTTTCCCCCTTTCCACTTGAATGTGAAAGGAGGAATGATTGATTAGCTCTAGCAACAGGATGCAAACACCAGCCTCCCAAGGCAATATGTTTGACCGGTTAGAGAGGAACCTTTTAGCCAAGAAACTCGCCGTTCTTTTGCATCTATCTAACCTGTTTGTCTTTCAACAGGGAGGCTCTTCATATTTATGATCCCCGGTTGTACACATCTTAGAACTGCCCGTCCTCCACCTCCAACCCCAAGAGGCGAAGCGTCAGGATCCACATAGAAGCGAAGCCACCATGGCTCCAGAATTCTGTGCGTCACTTTGGTGAGCGTGGGGCCGTCAGAGGGCAGAAGACATGTTGGGACAGAGGGCTGGGCACCGCATTGAAGCTTGCTGTAGTAACCATGGAAACGGTGTGGAGGAGTTTGGCCTGCATTGGCATCATCGCCATGGTTGCCAGTGGAGTGGCAGAGAGTTGGAGTCCTGAGGAGTTTGCTCAGTCTCAAGGTGAGATTCCTGATTGTTTTGTTGTAATGAATTTTAAGTAAATGTTGTGAAAAATAATTGTTCATTTCATTTTAGCAATCATTTGCTGCCATTAAACTGCATTAAAGAGGGCAGCTGCCATCCTGCTTCTTGTATACACGAGCATTCAAAGTTTTGAAAGAAGTCTCTCATGCACACCAAAGCTGCATTTATTTGATCAAAAATGCAGTAAAAACAATAATATTGTGAAATATTATTACAATTTAATATAGCTGTTTTCTTTTCTAATATATTTTAAAATGTAATTTATTCCTGTGTTGACAAAGGTGAATTTTTCTACATATTTGTCACATGACCCTTTAAAAGTCAATTTAATATTCTGATTTGCTGCTCAATTTCTCAAAGACTAAATCAAACGTCCTTTACAAAAAAAAAGGTAAAAATGAGGTTGGACGATTTTGAAGTTAGAGGAGAAAATCAGATGGCGTTCGATACTACTAGGGCTGTCAAAAAAAAATTCAAATTTCGAATATTAGTCGAATTTTTAAAAAAAATCCACATTCGAATGCAAAACGTTGCATTCGAATTTTAGGTGTGCGTCAGGCAGCCTTATCAGTGGCGCACGAGATGCCATGAAGATGTAGGTAGGTGTCATTGCATTTTCATGCTTTTTTTAACTTATCCAGTTGAACCCACTGGCTACGTTGTTCATTCAAAATACTGCAGAAAAAGAGAACATTAATGCGGAGATGATGTTGTTTACGTCAAAACTGAAACCAAGCCGTTCACACAGAACGCAAATGTATCACATTTTCTAGAGGGACATCTATCACCGTTGCACTCGCGTCTCCCAAAAGAGAGTCGGATATTTAGAAAGCCATTTAAAATTATTGTAAGTTCAACTTTGAAAAAACATGTCTCAAAACTTTATGGCGGGACGGGTCTCTCCCCATTCCACTGCATCTCGTGTTTTTAAATGAAAAAAACGTTACTCTTTGTGATTGGTTTTCCTGCTTTGTATTAAACTGTGTATATACATGATGCTTTTTTGTTTCTAATTGTTTAAGCAATTTACAACCCCAAATCAGAAAAAGTTGGGACAGTATGGAAAATGCAAATAAAAAAGAAAGTAGTGATTTCTAAATTTACTTTGACTTGTATTTCATTGCAGACAATATGAACACAAAATATTTCATGTTTTGTCTGGTCAACTTCATGTCATTTGTAAATATACATCCTTTCCTGTCATTCAGACCTGCAACACATTCCAAAAAAAGTTGGGACAGTAAAGCATTTACCACTTTGTAATGTTGCCATTCCTTTTCACAACACTTAAAAGACGTTTAGGGACTGAAGACACCAAGTGATGAAGTGTTTCAGGTGTAATTTTGTCCCATTCTTCCTGCAAACAAGTCTTAAGGTGGGCAACAGTACGGGGTCTTCGTTGTCGCATTTTGCGCTTCAAAATGCGCCACACATTCTCTATTTGAGACAGGTCGGGACTGCAGGCAGGCCAGTCAAGTACCCGTACCCTCTTCCTCCGCAGCCAGGACTTTGTAATGTGTGCAGAATGTGGTTTTGCATTGTCTTGTTGAAATATGCATGGACGTCCCTGGAAAAGATGTCTTCTTGAAGGCAGCATATTGTGCTCCAAAATCTCTATGTACTTTTCAGCATTAATGGTGCCATCACAGAAGTGCAAGTTACCTTTGCCAAGGGCACTGACACAACCCCATACCATGACAGACCCTGGCTTTTGGACTTGTTGCTGGTAACAGTCTGGATGATCCTTTTCTTCTTTGGTCCGGAGCACACGGCGTCCATTCCTCCCAAAAAATACCTGAAATACTGATTCATCTGACCACAGTACACGTTTCCACTGTGTGATGGTCCATCCCAGATGCCTCCGAGCCCAGAGAAGTCGACGGTGCTTCTGGACACTGTTAACATAGGGCTTCCTTTTGGCACAGTACAGTTTTAACTGGCATTTGTGGATGTAACTACGTATTGTGGTACTTGACAAAGGTTTGCCAAAGTAGTCCTGAGCCCATGTGGTGATATCGCTTATAGATGAATGACGATTCTTGATGCAGTGCCGCCTGAGGGATCGGAGATCACGGTTGTTCAGCTTAGGCTTGCGCCCTTGTCCTTTACGCACTGAAATTCCTCCAGATTCCTTGAATCTTTTAATTATGTTATGCACTGTTGAAGGTGAAATATCCAAATCTCTTCCTATCTTTCTTTGAGGAACATTGTTTTTAAACATTTCAATAATTTTCTCACGTATTTGTTGGCAAACTGGCGATCCTCGGCCCATCTTTGCTCCTAAAGGACTTTCTTGGATGCTGCTTTTGTACCAAATCATAATTACAATCACCTGTTGACATCAACTGTTTCAAAACACATCATTATTTAACCAATTTACCTCATTACTAGCCCTAAATTGCTCCTGTCCCAACTTTTTTTGGAATGTGTTGCAGGTCTGAATGACAGGAAAGGATGTATATTTACAAATGACATGAAGTTGACCAGACAAAACATGAAATATTTTGTGTTCATATTGTCTGCAATGAAATACAAGTCAAAGTAAATTTAGAAATCACTACATTCTTTTTTATTTGCGTTTTCCATACTGTCCCAACTTTTTCTGATTTGGGGTTATAATTAATTAATTATATATGGTTAAACATTATTTTAAACATTATGCACATTTTTCAAAGATAGTCGTGTTATTTTATGCTTTGAATAACAGTGAATTAGTAATATTTAGCTCGATGCGCCCTCTTGTGGCCTCAGGGGAGAAGCCAAAAGCTTTTTTTCCTCTAACTGAAATTATGCCTTTTAAATTCGAATATAATTCGAATTTTGATAATATTTAGGTACAAAATTCGAATTTAGTTTTTCAGCCATTTTGACAGCCCTAGATACTACTTCTGCCTACATCACACTTCAAAAGTATATCAATTAGAATTTTTGGGGGAAAATGACAGATTGTTTCACTAGATAAGACCCTTATCCCTTGGCTAGGATTGCGTAGAGCCCCTTGAAGCTGCATTTAAACTGCAATTTGGACCTTCAAACCTTTGGCCAGCATTGAAGTCCACTATATGGAGAAAAATCCTGGAATGTTTTCCGAAAAAAGCTTAATTTCTTTTTGACTGAAGAAAGAAAGACATGAACATCTTGGATGACATGGGGATGAGTAAATTATCAGGAAATATTCATTCTGGAAGTGAACTAATCCTTTAACATAATTAGCAATATCTCATAATTAGCAAAACGGACTGCTATATTAATTTGACTAATAAAGAGTAATTATTACTTTAGTCAGACTGAAATGAAATCAACTTTTAAAGTGCATGTAAACACATTTCTTGTTGCAGTAGAAGTTACCTGAGAAACTTTCCGTACATTTCACGTTGCACAATGGATGCAGCAATGGCAGATCATCAAAGCGTAAAACAGAATGAATTGTTAGCCTCAAGCCTCGAACGGTAACAAACCATTTAGACAACCAGGAACAGATGCACTGCGACGTCAGTTAGCCATCACAAGAGCCAGCCAGACTCGATGACCCATCTTTCCATGAAACCGACCACTACCACTGTCTCATTTCATACAATTAGTGACCCAGTAATCTCTCTGACGAGAGTCACATGAAGCACCTTTTAGACATCCAACTTTAAAATGTACATTCCTGCAACATACTAATCTTGTTAAGTCATTTCAAATATATAAGATTTAAAGAGATGCAAAGGTTACATAATAAAAACATGCTTAAGCATGTGGATTTGACTTAACTGCGTCGTCTGGTCCAGTTCAGGACAAGCGTGTGAGCGTGTCTGGCTGAGTTTCTGTGTGTTTATTCAAAAGGCGGATGGGACAAATATGCAGACCAGCCGTAGTTGCTGTTAAACGTCATTTTTTGGCCTATGAATAACTTAATAATGCATTTTTCCCTCTCATAACCAGGGTTACATCATGTAGCGTACAGTTATTAAAGCAGAGCACTGAGTTTATGTGTAATCTCGCCACATGCAGTGACTGATCACCACAGGCATATATTTAAATCTCGTAGTCCAAATAGCAGTGTGGCAGACGGTACACAAACAGGATATGGATGGGTTTTGAGTCGCTGACAGGGCCTCCGTTCAAGAAAGACTGACTTCTCAGCCTGGCATGGGGAAGAGTTTTCTCCTCCACAAGTCTGAGTGCACTCGCTGACTTGATGCAGCTGTTGCACATCTGGGAAAGGTGGAGAGACTTCTCTCTCTCTTTTTCGCCGGCCCGGTTTCCACAGGAAAACTTCGGTTTAAAAAAAGGGGGAGTTCACTTTAGTTTCCCGCACGGTCCTAATTAAAGGTTATTCTCCTTAACCTTCTAAAATAAACTTTCAAACCCTGGGCGGCTCCTGACTGTGGTTTATTTGAATCAAAAGTGAAGTCTTTATTCTTTTAATGGGGCTCTGTCCATGGCGAGGGAGTTTATGGGGAAGTAACGCAGGCGTTATCCTCCTCTCAGGTTCCTTGTTGAGATTAAAGACACATCAAAGGCTCTGGAGGATCGGTGCACCCTGTAGGTGTAAGAGCAGGGAGTACCCTTCCATCAATTGTGGGCCTTATGTTTATTTAAGATAGCGCCAGTTGATGGTGGTCAGAGGGCTGGGTGTGTTGTACAGTTTGAGTTCCGCTTTCATGCTTTGACATAAGACCCAGCTGTGCCCCTGGCTCCTGTTATTGAGACTGTCTGGATTCAAGTTATAGAGAAAGATGCTAGATTACCTTTAGGCCTGAATTGGCCAATTTGCAGACACTTTTATCCAGAGTGACTACAGAGTGTAGTACAGTTTTAGTGGATGTATGGCCCCTCTAGAAAAACTTGAGGCCAAATGTGTTACTTAAAATCCTTCAAACTAGCTGAGTTTCTATCAAAATTCTGAATAGAATCACTGAGATACAATTTCAAAAATGTGCATAAATAATGACTTTTAATGTCAGATTTATCCTAGCATGTGAATACGTTACGTTGTTGTTTTATGCTAATAATAATAATAATAATAATTAAAATAAATAAGATGTTGTAATTTGGCTAAGGCTCTCTCTTTATGCCTTGCACATGTTTTATTAGTTTATTATTACTTTTATGCCTGAATATATGTGTCCTGCTTTCAGTTTAAACATCTTTGTTGTTTACAAAAGAAGCAAGTTTTGTCATGCCATGTAGCTTACTTGTAGACCCACTGTCGCACATGCCAGTAACAAATAAGTAACAAAATAAGTCAATAAGTAACTAAATAAATCATGTCTTATGGTGTAAATTATAAGAAGTAACATGTTGTTTTGCATGTTCAATCCTAAAAGTAATCCTGAACTTTTCATTTAACAGTCTTTTTACTTCCAAACCACTCTCACCACTGATTGCTTTTTCAACTGATTGTCATTTTTAAACTCAGACAGCATTTACTGTTAGGGTCTATAAGGCTAGAAGTGAGCTTAAATTTTATCAAAAGGATGGAACTCTTCTGTTGGTCCGATGATGGTCTTGAGTCTGCACATATTTTAAAAAGCCAATGGAAACACATGTGGGGCTCAGAAGCAGCAGCTCTTTCAGTAATTACACAGTCTAATTAAGTGACACAGTCTGAGTAACTGCTGTGAGGAGAGAACGATGTGATCTTTTATATTTTCAGCACTTGGTTTGAGCCTTCATTCCCTCCTTATGGAGGGCTTAATGAAATTGACCGTATTCTCTAAAGTTACTTGTCCTTCTCTTGCCATTGTACACAATGCCAAATTTAATATAAGTCATATGGTGCGTCTGCTGATGTATTTCTACAGCTTTGAGAGATTACGGAAAGTAGTAAGTCTAGCTGAATCAAGGTCACGCACAAGTCTCATCTTCATGCCTCTGGACCCAAACAAAAGAGACATTGCTGTCGCCCTTCTCACAGTGTTTGAACTGGCAAGATGGAGTAAACAAACCAATGGAACAAACCTTGTTTCACATTAAGGACACTGATCCTGGTGTACTTCTTCACATCTGAATGTATAAAAGGGTTTTGTTTGGTTTCAGGATGTTTGTCTCTTTGGCAATCTCCGCCCCTTGGGTGCAGTTTTTCAAATGCCGAATTTGGACAATTAATCTCCAGGCCCGCTGTCGGGAACAGGAAGTATACAATTTCAGGATTTCCATAGCAACAGTCGGCCCTTGGCCTTTGGGCTGCTAACTTGCTTTTCTTCTCTGTGGTCTACTCAATGGTTTCACTGTGAACTCTTTTGTTCGCCAATTGACACGGTCAGCGTACATAACTGCAACTGAATAAAATCCTTGTTAGTAACCAGAGACTCTTTACATGGGCCCCAGCTGATCCAAGGGACAGCGATCTGCTTGAAATAGTTTGTTTACGGATGTATTGTTGGTTTGAGTTAACAGTTCTCACTTGTTTGGCTCCTAAAAAGTACATTTAGTATTTTTTATGGTCTTGGAGTGATACTGACAGCTAGAAGCGTAATTTCCTTCATATGCCTCATCCCTTGCATCTTAATTTAAAACTTTTTTCAGTGTTCATTAAAAGTGTCTTATACGTTTAGTTCCTCTTTACTCCCACAGATTTCCAATTTGCAGAATTCCTCAGATTTCTTTCCCCTAAAATAGGTGCAGTAAATGTGGAAAGAGTGTGCAGATTCCATTTAGGCCTGGTCATGTGACCTCAGTATGGTGGCCCCTGTAAAGTGATCCAATTCAAGTTAAATTAAATTTTTTAGGATACTGGTATGATTTTGATGTCATTATTTATGTTGCTAAATGTGCATTTATATTCCACATTTTTAAATATGATATATTATGTAATATACTTTAATTTTATGGTATATTATAATTTTATAATATCCATTACTGTTCAAAAGTTTAGGGTTAATATAATTTTTTTCAGGATCATGTGACACTTAAAGCTGAAGTAATGGCTGCTGAAAATTCAGATTTCCCATCACTGGAATAAACTACATTTTAAATTATATTACAATAGTAAACAGTTACTTAAATATATTGTTTTTTTGAATATTGTATAATTGTATTTTTGAACAAATAATGCAGTATTGGTGAGCAAGAGACTATTTCAAAAACAATAAAAAATTATACTCCAAACTTTCGAATTGTAGTGTATAAAACTTTTTTCTTTTTTTAATAAGAACGTTTGCAGTGCATGTTTAATTGCTTATTGTGTGAGCTGTATAAACTCAACTCAACTTCCATTCTTCAATTTAAAGGACATTTTTTTGTGTTTCCACAGCTGAGTTTCTGTCCAGCTTGGGCCAGTATGAGATCGCCATCCCAGTGCGTGTAGGGCCGCATGGGGAAACACTATCGGAAGAGGAGACCTCTCACAGGAATGGCCGACACCGGCGTAGCACGGAAACGCAGAGCGTTCCAGAGCCACAGCTGTACTATCAGCTCTCCACGTCGAGCGCTGACCTTTTGCTCAACCTCACGCTGCAGGGAGGACTGCTCTCGCGACAGTTCCGTGTGGAATACTGGAAGAGGGGCCGCTTGGCTTGGAGTCACCCATACTTGCCCAACTGCCACTATGTGGGTCACCTACAGCACCAGCCTCACTCTAGTTCTGTGGCTCTTAGCAACTGTAATGGCCTGGTAAGCTCCATTAGAATTTTGAAGCAAACAGTGCTGTGTCTCACGGCACAATGATGTACTAATTACTGTGCACCTAACCTATGTCTGCTCTCAAATGACTTCAAATGCAAAAGTCTGCAAAATGGGCTGCACCTGTAGCCTTAAAGGGATAGTTCACCCAGAAAATGAAAATTTTATCATTAATTACTCACCCTCATGTCGTTCCAAACCCATAAGACCTTCATTCATCTTCAGAACACACATTTTTGATAAATTTTTTGATGAAATTCAAGAGCTTTCTGACCCTGCATAGACAGCAATACAACTGACACGTTCAAGACCCAGAAAGTTAGTAAGGACATTGTTAAAATAGTCCATGTGACATCAGTGGTTAAATTCTTCTCTTCCGTGTCAGTCTTCATTGCGCGTTCACCGTGTCAGTCTTACTGACCTCAAACTTTTGAACGGATGTTGACTTTACATTGAAAAGATTAGCATTTTTTTTGACTGATATGCATATGCATATTGTTTTTATCTTGTTACTAGACTTTTTAAACACTTTTAAAGTATTTTAACTTTCAAAAGTGTTCTATTTTGTTTATGGATTTGCTAACTTTCATTGTAAGTATCTCACGGTAACACAGGTTTTTGCTTATATATAAGAAAAGGAGGGACAATTGAAAATTACTGTAATTTTTTGCAATAAAACCCAGAATATTCCTTTAAATGGCTTTAGCACTTTGTTAGACATTTCCATCACATGAGGCTCAGATGATATCCGTAATGCCGTATGCTAAAGTAATGATGTATTATACAATGTAATCTCTTTCTTTCTACACTTGAGTGAGTTGTCGTGGCGCCCTTGTAGATCTGAAATGGGCAGCTGTTGCTAAAGTCTGTCTTTCCCAGCTGGTGTAAAGCTCAACTCTAAAAACAGGTGTTTTGGAGCCTAATGATGGATTTAGTTTCAAGTGGCATGCTGTGGCCTGCTCATTACTTGCCGGAGCTGGTAATACACCTGCGTAAACAGATCACAAAGTCAAGACCAATGCTTGTTTATCCAGACCCTTTGAGTACAGTGTTAAGTATCTCTGATAAATGCCATCGGACATCCTGGATGCAGTATTGGGTGATTCATCAACCTGGCATCACAGATGCTAATACATGACCGGCCTGGTCGATAATTCATCCATTTTTAATTGTGTGTGCACCAACACAAGTAAATACAACGGAGGATTAAGCTTGCTTATGAAGGCGGTAAGAAACTTCCAGGTTAATTATTGGTGATCAGAGTAGCATGACTAAATTCATCAGGGAATGCTCAGTGTGTCCACAAGAGCATCACTAAGCACATTACAGGATTATGTGGACTTGAAAAGTGTGACTGAAAGAGATGAAGAGAGGAAACAATGAAACATGCTAAGATCCTTTGGCCATCCGCCATGAGTTCCCATTTCATCTAGGATTATTAGCCCAGCGCAAGCTCATTATTTTAGAGGGGAGACTAATGATGGGATGATTTGATCTTGTCAGGGACTTCAATGTATCTAGCGTGTAAAATCAGATTGCCCAGGGAGGCCAACTGTTTCGTTTTTTCACATGCAAGCAAAAGCATGTCATACATTTCAATGACAGACCCTTCATGCTAATCTGAAGCGCGGATTTATGGTTTCTTGTTTTTTTCAGCAAGGGGTCATTGTAGCTGGAGGTGAGGAGTACCTCATCGAACCCCTGGTTTCTGCTAAAAACTTCACTAATGAGGATGGCAGAGAAGGGCGCCCCCATGTGGTGTACAAACGGTCGTCTCTAAGATACCAAAACATGGACCAGTCCTGTGGAGTCATCGGTAAGAACTAAAAATGCCATGAAGACCAAAAAGACCTTTTAACATCAACTAACAAGAAAATTGTGTTCGCCAACCCATTTCATGGGGTCTTTCAGTATGTATGGTATCCCGTTATATTCCTAACATTAAAAGTCACGTTGTAATGGAAGTAGTGACAGATCTTTTCATTTTATTGTGACTTGCAACCTGAATTCTGGAAATGTTGGGACGTTTTTTAAATTTGAATAAAATGAAAACTAAAAGACTTTCAAATCACATGAGCCAATATTTTATTCACAATAGAACATAGATAAGATATCATTTAAAAAAAAAAAAAATTACACTTTATCCACTAAATGAGCTCATTTCAAATTTGATGCCTGCTACAGGTGTCAAAAAAGTTGGCACAGGGGCAACAAAGGGCTGAAAAAGCAATACATTTTGAAAAGATTCAGCTGGGAGAACATCTAGCAACTAATTAAGTTAATTGACATCAGGTCTGTAACATGATTAGCTATAAAAAGGGATGTTTTAGAGAGGCAGAGTCTCTCAGATGTGCAGAGGTTCTCCAATCTGTGAAAGAGTGTGTAAAAAGATTGTGGAATAGTTTAAAAACATCGTTCCTCAACGTCAAATTGCAAAGGCTTTGCAAATCTTATCATCTACAGTGCATAACATCATCAAAAGATTCAGAGAAACTGGAGAAATCTCTGTGCGTAAAGGACAAGGCCGAAGACCTTTGTTGGATGCCCTTGGTCTTCGGGCCCTCAGATGACACTGCATCACTCATCGGCATGATTCTGTCATTGACATTACTAAATGGGCCCAGGAATACTTCCAGAAACCACTGTCGGTAAACACAATCCACCGTGCCATCTGCAGATGCCAACTAAAGCTCTATCATGCAATAAGGAAGCCATATGTGAGTATGGTCCAGAAGCGCCATCGTGTCCAGTGGGCCAAGGTTCATTTAAAATGGACTGTTTCAAAGTGGAAAAGTGTTCTATGGTCAGGCGAGTCCAAATTTGACATTCTTGTTGGAAATCACGGACGCAGTATCCTCCGGCCTAAAGAGGAGGGAGACCTTCCAGCATGTTATCAGCGTTCAGTTCAAAAGCCAGCATCTCTGATGGTATGGGGGTGCATAAGTGCATACGGTATGGGCAGCTTGCATGTTTTGGAAGGCACTATGAATGCTGAAAGTTATATAAAGGTTGTAGAGCAACGTATGCTCCCCTCCAGACGACGTCTATTTCAGGGAAGGCATTGTGTATTTCAGCAGGACAATGCAAACCACGTACTGCAGCTATTACACCAGCATGGCTTCGTAGTAGAAGAGTCCGGGTGCTGAATTGGCCTGCCTGCAGTCCAGATCTTTCACCTATAGAGAACATTTGGTGCATCATTAAATGAAAAATACGTCAAAGACGACCATGAACTCTTCAGCAGCTGGAAACCTATATCAGGCAAGAATGGGACCAAATTCAAACACCAAAACTCCAGAAACGCATAACCTCGATGCCCAGACGTCTTCAAACTGTTTTGAAAAGAAGAGGAGATGCCACACCATGGTAAACATGCTCCCGTCCCAACTATTTTGAGACCGGTAGCAGGCATCACATTTGAAATGAGATCATTTTGTGCATAAAATTGTAAAATTTCTCAGTTTAAACTGAGACTTATTTGTTATGTTATCTATGTTCTATTGTAAATAAAATATTGGCTCATGTGATTTGAAATACTTTTAGTTTTCATTTTATTCAAATTTAAAAAACGTCCCAACATTTCCGGAATTCGGGTTGTACATCCGAGTGAAATGGATTATTAAAAAATGCTGGGCAGGAACTTGGTTCTATGCATCAGTTGTTGATTGAATGGAGGCAAATCGCTTATCAAAAGCTTATAGTCGATTGTAAGAAAGGGGCGGGGTTTAAGCAGACTAAAATGATTGGAGAAGTCTGGCATGCATCACTGGAGAAAAGTCTGCCATTTCAGATGCTCAAGGAATTTATTTAGGAAAAGACAGGGTTAATTTACATTTCATGCTGACTCTAAGGAACTTATTTGGGACACTGCCTGGTTTATAGGTAAACTTAACATAACTACCTTATTGAAAGTAATCAAGCCAAAGTCAGCTCATTTTTAATTTGAAGATGCGCTAGAAGGACTTTGCGAAAAATAGATTTTATAAGATTTTATATAAAAAAAACTAAAAAAAAACTGTAGCTACAGAGTTTTGCTCATTAGCTGCTTTTCCACCAAAATTACCTGGAACAATTTGTCCCAGGAACTTTTTTCACCCCAGACCTGTTGCTGTCTGCGTTTCCATTGCGGTCTAAAGTACCATGAAGATTAGGCAAATAGTCTGGTTACGTAAGTCTGCGCTCGTTTCTCACATAGACTGTAAAAATGTTTTCTCAATACCAAGTACACAAATTTCAGACTTGCATCCTCGGTAGTTCGGACATCGCAAGTTCAACTCGGGAGTGTGAACTTCCGGGAACGGGACGGCGCAAGTCCTGTAATAAAAAAAAAAAGTCAGGGAATTCTGCAAATGGAACAGCGGCGTACTTGATAACGTCAGTCAGCTCGCCTTGGCTACTGCAATTTCCCTCATTGTACTTACAATAAGACGAAATATGATATCAAACACCACTGCCTATTTTCATTTTCATTTAAACATATTAATAGCCGCAGAAATGTATACATTACAATTGTGGCCATTTCTCTTTAGATGAAAAGCCTGGTAAAAGCTATGGATGGTGGCAGAGAACAATAAAAACCTCACCCAACCAGATGGGACGGGGCCAGTTACCACTGAAGCGCTCTGTCAGCCGAGAGCGCTACGTCGAAACCCTGGTGGTGGCCGACAAGATGATGGTCAGCTATCACGGCCGTCGCGATATCGAGCAGTACATTCTGGCCGTCATGAATATTGTAAGCTTCAAGTCTCCTTGTTTTTGTTTGCATGCTTAAAAGAATAGTTCACACAAAAATCTTGTCATTTTTCATGTCTTTTGAAAACCATGACCTTTTTATTTAATTATTTTATAGCAGCATGTCCTAGCTGCTCTTTTCTGTACAATGAACGTGAAAGGTGACCATGTAAAGAAAATTTTTGATTTTAGATTTTGATCTGTTCATCACACAGCTATCATATGGGTTCAGGTACTTTCAAGATGATTTTTTGGTGCTTATTTGGTGTTTGACTGCTTCTGGTTTCCATTTGCTTTCATTTTATGGAAGAAAGCTGTTCGGACATTCTGCTAAACTCTTTGCCGGTTACTTGAGATCCTTACAAAGACCTAAAATGAACAGCCTGTAATGATGTCCCACAGACTAAGTGAATCTTCAGAGATGTTTGACCTATCCAGGTCATTTGTATTGGCTCAGAGAATAATGATTAAATGAAAACCAGTTGTCTAAGTAACTGTCTTCTGTCACCCTGAGGATTCACATTTCTCTCTCCAATTTATAATCCCCATGGGCGATTTGTGGCATTGTTACAAATAGTTTCACACCTGTGGAATGTGTTTAATGAAGGGATTACCTCACCTCGCGGCCCCAGCGCAGCAGTTAGCACTGGTTTTATAGTAGACTGTAAAATGTCCATCTTTACAGTAAACAGCAGGATTAGAAAGGTCTAAAAAAAGACAATTGGCTCGTTTTTAAGACTGGTTTTTTTCTTGTTTCCCTGGAGGTCAGGTTGCCAAACTGTTCCAGGATTCTAGCCTGGGGAATGCAGTGAACATCGTTGTGACGAGGCTTATTCTACTGATGGAAGACCAGGTATTCTTATTGAAGCATGTTTGCCTAAAGGACTGGTACATTTATTGCATTTGCCTGTTCACAATATTTGTGTGCTTTAAATTCCTGTAATGCATTAGCGTTCAAATAGGGACATTTTAACTGAACATAGAAATGCCACAACATGCTTCTGTTTCAGGTCCAGTGGTGTGTTATATGAAATATAAATGCCTCTGGTGTTCATTGCATTTGTGAAAAGTATAAAAAAAAATGAACAAGCATTGTGAATGCAAGCAATCTGGCTACACTTAAAGCTGCAGTCTGTAACTTTTTTTGGTTAAAAATGATCCGAAATCAATATTTGAGAAAGTACATAACCAGCCAGTGTTCAAATCTATCACCTTACTTTAGCCCGATTCACAACGGTTAGCTTATAATGATGTTTTCTAATTTGAGTGGTACAGGTAGGTTTTCACGGGAAATTCGAGCATGGTACTGTGTCATTACGTCATGTCTGTAAACATAAAGAAGTTTTCCCGGCTAGTAGGCTATCACATGTGAGGATCCTGCAGGTGACGGCTCATTTATAGCCTTATCTCACAGCAGCTAGAATAATTAAATGTATCATTTTGATGGCGGATTGTAATCCAGAAAGGATTATGTGCAGGGCCGCTGCTGGCCAAATGGATGCCCTAAGCAGGATTGTATTGTTGTGCCCCGCCCTCAAATATCATGGAAGTAAAAAAAAAAAAACTACTATAGGGGTCAAAATAGAACTTTAATAAAATATAAAAGTAAATAAATAAATAAATTGTAATTAAATTGTATTATTTACTAATTACAATTGTAGCTCTAGACAGTTACCTATGGCTGTTATTTTATTAATACAGTTGTCTGATCGATTTTATGGTCTCAAGCATTCAGAAATCACGCAAAAGTAAATTAAGCAGTTTTACTATGACAAAACCATGGTTAATTTTTGTAAGGGTTGTGATGTCCACATGTTTTTTGTTGAAAAAAATTATAGAGGCTGTGCCATCTATAGCAAAAAAGGTGGCCAAAAATTAAAGATTAAGTGGATATTTGAATGAAATGTTTGGTCAATAGCCTATTAAACAAGGATATGATCGTCCTGTAAGTATAACAGCAGCAATTACCAGGCCTTTGGCTCCCTTTACAGGCATGAAGCATGTTGTGGCATTTCTATGTTCCGTTAAAATGTCCCTATTTGAACGCTAATGCATGACAGGAATTTAAAGCACACAAATATTGTGAACAGGCAAATGCAATAAATGTACCACATAACACGTAATGTTGAAAAAAAACAAAAAAACAATGGACACCATCACAAAATTTGTAATGGTTTTACTAGTTATAATGGGACTTGTATTGGTTTTAATGGAAACATAATGGACCCTGTTGGTCTCTACTGGTAATTGGTCACCTTCTATTGGTGGCTTAAAACCAATAAATCCTAATGGAATATGTCCCAAAACACACTACAGAAAATATTTTTTTAATGGTTAAAAGTTGATGGTTTGTAATGTTTGTAATGGTATTTGTGATTTATTTGTGATTCATTTGTGATGGTATTAGAATTTTCTGTGATGGTTCTGTTGTTTTTTCAGCAGGGTTGCCTCATTGTTTTTATATAATGCAGTTTAAGTCATTTTAAAGGCTGTTTTTGGCTTAGGTTTGTTTCTATAACAACAAAAAAATATTATCTTAATACTTCTTTGTATATTATTATTTGAAGTAACAAAACCATGGTTAATTTGCGGTTAAAATGGCTACAAGAACCATGATTTTTATTTTATTTGTGTTAAAACCATGGCTAACTTTCATAAGGGAACGTGGAAATTCGGAGAGAATATTCGATATGTTGGTGAAATTTTTACCGACATTCAAACACGTTATTAACCTCAACACCCAAAAAAGTTTCACAGGATTATGAATGTAGCCTACCTGAAAGTGACACACGGGCTTAGTTTTCCTTTTTTTTTTTTTTTTTTTTGGCACCGGATTTCTGATGTCTTTTCACGGGCATAGCTGTCCATCAATTATGATCATTTGCATTCAGCCGCAATCATGAGGTGCGAGAGGTCGCGTATGGGGCGTCACGTTTTTTTTTTTTTTTTAGCAACTGGGATGGTGCCCCCCTGGGAGTTGATGCCCTACGCAAACTGCGTACTCTGCGTATAGGGAGTGGCGGTACTGATTATGTGCTTATGAAAAACATATGAATGAAATTAAATTATATTCCAGTTTTAAATGTGCTTCTGATTACAGATAGCCTGGGATTACACAAGATTTGTATTTTAAAGAAAACCAGTTGGAAGGGAGCATTTTGCTTTTTGGGTTAAAATAATTTCTTAATATGAAATTTGAATGGTATGACAATTAGAGATTAGACTGTACAGAAATTGAAATCTACATGCTAATACACACTATTCTCATAGTCACGCAATGCTGATGTTGTTAACATTAATAATTTGAGAACAAAGTATAACAATGATAATACTTTGCACAGTTAGATGTGATATGAGCTAACTGATCTTTAGATTTAATCACCGTTGGTAGCACGATTTTAGCCTGGTAATACCAAACTCTGCTACTTCGCTTTGCTTCGTAGACAGAGTCTGGAAGGGCATAATTGACAAGCGTTTACTTTCTAGTGGGGGGGCACTTGTCTGATGTTTAAAATCATTGGTGTACCCGTAAGCCAATCACATAACGTTTGGTTATGACGTATGTTATCCAGTTTCTCGCTGATGATCAACCACAACATCCACAACGGCCACAGCATCACCTCCATTCAAAATGTGAACCAAACACTCTTCTTGATCGGGCTTCAGTTGGCAAATGCCAGGAATATTCTCCACAACAGAGCGTGTCTCCATGTCCGCTGTCGTTTTAGATTTCCCTAACCTAAACGCGCTTAGCGTCTACGTCACAGCTCTCAGCCTGCCCTCTGTTCGTTGGTTGGACGGCTGGTGCGGAGCCGGAGATAAACTGGGAGATGGTTTGCTATATCAGACTGAGTACAGAAGCGAACTGAAATTGAGCGGAAGTACAAAGCCTGACGTATTCAGGCTAGCACGATTTATTGTAATGCTTTTTTCCTCAGTTGGGCAGAACAAACGTGGCAGACTTGTTACTTACTTGTTCAGATGGCAATATACGGTGAAAATTCTTATTTGGGTCATATATTCCAAGACATAGGCTAGAATCTGTGATTGCGAAGTACAGTAAATATCCACACATAAATATCCAAACATTAGATTAATCCGCGCTGGAGCCGTGCCGGAACGCCGGATCAAAACCCCACGCACGGAAGATAATTCCACAAGAAACTGCAATTCCAGGTTTTCAAACAGAGATGGCGACAAAGAGGCAAAAGTTACGGACTGCAGCTTTAACTTAACTTGTTAAAAAGTTTGGGGTCAGTAAGGTTTGAAAAAAAAATATTCAGCAAGATGCAGTATATTGAACAAAAATTACAGTAAAGACGTTTAGATTGTTAGAAAAGATTTCTAATGTAAGTAAGTACAGTTCTTTTGAACTTTTTTTTTTTTTATCAAAGAGTCCTGAAATGTATCACAGTTGCCACAAAAATATTAAGCAGCACAACTTGTAATACTAATATTTCACAATATCACTGTTTTACTGTATTTTTGATCAAATAAATGCAACCTTGGTGAGTATAAGAACATAAAAAAACATTTAAAAACATTACAGACCCCAACATTTAAACAGTAGTGTACATTATTATTCCATATGTATTTAATTATTTATTTATATTTTATTAATATATAATGTGTTAATTAATATATTAATTTATTATGATTATTATTACATTTTATTAAAGTTCACTACATTTTATATTTTAAATATTTAAAAATATATTTGAAATATTGTTATTCATGGTAGCCCAGTGCAGTAATTAAAAACTTTGTAAAATCCCGAATGAAACATGCACTTTATTGTATAATTACACGAATATGTGCATTACGCTTACTAGAAACACAAGCAAACAAAAAAGCCATTAAATCATTTATTGCAATTATTTATACACAAATTATTCATCAGACAGAATTTCATGATTGTTACACTCCAAAACATACACATATAAGCCTTAGTCTGGTTTATTTCACCTGTCAAAGAATTCCTTGTTTGTGTATTTACAGGCAAAAGCGTCCTAGTCCGAGTCAGTTGAGACAGTCCACACAAGTTTGGACTGTTTGCTTCCCGGCTCTGCTGGGTGTGTCCAGAGAGCCTGCCATGACTGCTCTTATTGTTGATTGTGACCTCTCATTTTGCCACAGTCATGAATGTACAGGGGCCTAAAAAACGTTTAAAAAATCAAGCAAAATCTAAGGGGAAGCCAAACTGTACTGCTACTGTTCTCGCCGCCTGCTTCTAAATGCAATCAATCTGCCTCTGTCGTGCATTCAGGCTTCCACCTCTGTCCTGAGCGGGGCGTGACGACACCACATGAGCGAGTTGGCTCGCTCCGCGGGATCTCTGGAACATGCCGACAGAGTCGGGACCTCAAACAGGCTTCTACAGACGACGCAGGGCAGGGAAAGGATAGGAGTGGGGTTTTGCGGTGTATTTAATGAAGCATTAATGATCCCAAATTGCAGACAGCTAAAAATAAATCCCCCTGTAATTTGTTCCGCATAATGTCATTTGACAAATGATGGGAGACCGGTCATTAGGAGCAGTATTAGCCGTGTTGAGATAACCACTGTGTGGCGTGCTGAGGTTGCGTGAAACCAAACATGGTTCGTTTCCAGATGAGAACACCCCGCCACCCCCTGTGGTAGAGGAAACCTGGAAAGTTAGGACTCTGAGCCCTGGATTGTGGGATGATACATTTATAGACTATGCCAGTGTGTGCATTCCTGGGTTACAAGTGTAATGGTGCTGTGGCCGTCTTGGGTGCTGGGTGCCAGGCAGAGTGGAAGGGAAACACTGGCCGTTTCTCAAACGGAAGGCTGCATCCTCCGTAGGTCACATTTGTAGGCTGCATACATCATAAAGAAGACCTTATTTTAGAATATTAACAGCTATAAATTTGACCATTATTCTTAGTTAAGTGTAAATTGTTGTAATATGCTTTTGACTCGCAAATGTAATGCTCAGTTAACTGAAATAAACCAAGCTTGATGACGTATGCAGCCTACAAATGTGACCTACGGAGGATGCAGTCTTCCGTTTGAGAAACGGCCATTGTCTGTCTTTTTGTACATGCTAGCAGTGTATTTGTTGTGTCTATATTACCATATAAGCTCTGATCAACTGTAAACTCATCAATAAAGCAGAGTTTAATACTAAATTTGCTGCATTTACTGTTAAAAGCTGCTTGCTTTATGTATTGCTACGCTATTGACAATGAACCGTCTTTCCTTGCTAAATTTTTGGTAGCCATTTTTGCTAATTTGATCTCACCTTAAGGTTTAGTTCCCAAACCCCCAGGACCCCCTGCCCTGCACATTTTGTATGTCTCCCTAATCAGACACACCCAATTTAGTTCTTGCAGTCTCTACTAATGAGCTGATGAGTGGAATCAGGTGTGTTAAATAAGGGAGACAAAGGGGCTATTTACACCTGGTCACTTCATGCGTTTTTTCTGATCGGATCTGGTGTAAATGCCCTCCGAAAAGCATTCGAGACGGATATAAATCCAATCGCTCAAACCACTTCAGGAGGTGGTCTGGGCCGCATTCCAAACGAAACTGGACAAGTGTAAATGCATCTGGTTGTTGAAACCACATATGCTAATTTTACTCCTTCCAAAATATTAAAATAATAAACGTGTGAGAGCGTTTTATGCATAGGCTATATGGCATGTTATAGTCAGATATGACAGCGCTAATGCAACAAGCACCGCTGTGGATGAGTAGCTGAGTATCTCTTAAGCAAGCCGACGCGCAAACTTCCGCGAATGAAACTGAAAGTAAGTCGCAGACGCTCAACACACAGTCATCTTCATTAAAAGTAGTGAGACTAACCTATCTTTCCAGTGCTGATGCCGCACTCTCTCCTGTTGCGGTCTATGATATTGAAATCAGCTGACAATGAATAAAATGCAGCGCATATCTATTGCTTTCATTGATGTGAACTTGCATATGACGCGGGAATTGAAGAACGGATTTATGTCCATTTTGCGAAGACACATTTATGTGGCCAAATGTAAGTGGAAACGTTTTAACAAATCAGATATCCGATCAGAGAAAACGCATGAAGTGACCAGGTGTAAACAGGCCCATGCAAAAGATGCAGGGCAGGGGGGCCTCCAGGACAGGTTTGGGAACCACTGGTTTAAACCATATACATAAGCCATATGCATACCATACCAATGGCAAACTGAAGGAGTGTTCTAGGAAACCTTTTTGAAAACAGTCATTATTTGTGCAGTTTTGTTTTGCACAGAATTGAAATACTTCAGCTGGAAAGAACCAGCATTTTGTCAACTGTTATATAAAAAGAAGTCCAATATCAACCTAGTTGGGAAACCATTTTTAGGGTCTTACTGTACTACAAATACAGATATGAGCATGCACATATGTTTAACTCATCAAATTATACACAGAGAGTACGATGTATATGTAATAAATCTGAATCTACTGTCTTATCCAAGTTTATTTGATCCAACTTTTTCCTTTCTTCTCTTGCCAGCCCACACTAGAGGTAAACCATCATGCAGGGAAGTCTTTAGACAGTTTCTGCAAGTGGCAAAAGTCCATTCTGCACAGGAACGGACATGGAAATGCCATCCCTGACAATGGAATCGCTCACCATGATACAGCAGTCCTCATCACCAGGTCAGCATGCAGATAATTAGAGAGAAAGTTTGACTATTTCAGTATATGCTTTTAAAATCTTTTTCAACACACACACACACAAACACATTAACCTTTGTCTAAAATTTTGTAGCACTCCATTGGTTCTACAAGGCAACAGGCCATAATTTTAAAATGTCTTTAAAGTACTTGAAGTGTGTGTTTGGAAGAACAAGCGATTTATGGTAAATCATGCTATAGGTTTAATCTACACAATGATGAGTTAGGTTGAATTCCTGCGGCTCAGAGTTGAGTGTGAGAGATAACATGTGAAGTATGAGAAATAAATAGAGAGTGAGAGCGAAAGAGAGAGGCAGAGAGAAAGAGAAAGTGTGGGAAGTGTTGAGTCGTTATATTGGAGGTTATATCAGAGGGTATGTCTGCTGGATGCATCAAGCATTTCCTTTCATTGTCTTCACTCTCTTATCAGGACAGTGTCCAGTCTGTGAACTGTCTCACAGCTCTAGTATCTCTGTGTGTGTGTGTGTGTGTGTGTGTGTCTGTAGAAAAACCCAAGCTGTTCATTCACCCAAACTTAAAAAAATATATAATTATTTGTGTGGTGTGTTTTCAGGTATGACATCTGCATCTACAAGAACAAACCCTGTGGAACACTTGGTAAGACATCTATCTATTTATTCAACCAATCCATCCATCCTACCATTCCATCCATTCTACCAATTTATCTAATCTATACATCCTACCATTCCAAAAATCTATCCAATCCATCCATCCTACCATTCCATCCATTCTACATCTATCTATTTATTCAACCAATCCATCCATCCTACCATTCCATCCATTCTACCAATTTATCTAATCTATACACCAATTATTCCAATCAATCCATCCTACCAATCCATCAATCTATCTATTCTACCAATCCATCCATCCTACCAATCAATCCATTCTTCCAATCCATCCAGTAATCCAATCTATCCATTCTACCAATCCATAAATCCATCTACTCTTCCAATCCATCCCTCCTACCAATCTATCTATCCAACCTTTTTACCAGTTCTTCCAATCCATCCATCCGACCAATCCATCCATTCTACCAATCCATCAATTCATCTATTCTACCAATCCATTCAGCCTACCAATCCATCTATCCATCCATTTGACCAATTCTTCCAATCCATCCGTCCTACCAATCCATCTATCCATCCATTTTAGCAATTCTTCCAATCCATACATCCTACCAATCCATCCATTCTTCCAAACCACCCAGTCATCCAATCTATCCATTCTACTAATCCAATCAATCATCCAATCCATCCATTCTACCAATCCAAACAATCATCCCATCTATCCATCCATCCATCCATCATTAATTGTGTTATCTGTCTGCATGCATTAAATATTTGTTTATTCATGTCTGAATTCTCATTTCTTCTCTGTTCATAACAAAGCTAATCGAAGGTTTATTGGTACTGTATAGTTTTTACTTTGATATTATTGATTAGTTTGTAGAGACTAATTAATTAATTAACTAACTAATCAGCAATACTGTAGTAGTATTTGCATATATGTGTATCTGCATATCCACCTTATTTTTCAATACGGAAGTAAGCTATTTCTTGTGAATGTGTGGGACTTCCAATTGATTAGCCGCTACAGCTAAACAACCATTAGAATAAACAAAGTGCAGTAAATTGTAAAACTATTTGTTCAACAAAGTGTGTTTATGAATGCAATAATAAATCAAAATAATATGATAACAATTACCAATTTGCAATTTCAGTCAACATAACAATCTTTTTGTACAGCTAAAATAACTGAAAGCTGCTGACACTATAAGTCGAATTAAAAAGACCCAGCCCACTCTTACGATAAAAATAAGGTGGATAGTATTGTAGCATATATGTGTATGTGTGTGTCCATGTCACTGTGCCTGTGTGCACACGTGTGTCCGTATCAGGTCTGGCACCTGTTGGCGGTATGTGTGAGCCAGAGAGAAGCTGTAGCATCAATGAAGACATTGGTCTGGCGACTGCTTTCACCATTTCACACGAGATAGGACACACGTGAGTCTCTTCCAATTCCTCTACTGCCTTCCTTGCTTCTTATGTTCCTCTGTTCCTGCATGTTTTCTGTCAGAATTTTATTGATTAATGTTGCTCACTTTGGGTCAAGAGGGAACTGAAGGGGGTTTGTGAATTAATGAAAAACTAATAATTAATTAAATTATAAAAATGTAAAATGAAAATAAATATGAAAATGTGAAATAAAAGAAATGCTTACTAAAAAGATTAAATATTTCATTTTTTACCTGCATTTCATGTGACCAATAATTAGTGTCAGAGAACTGTGAACATGCAAATGTTTTGTTAAATTATTGAAATATTAACTTAAAAACTCAGAAGGTGATAAGTAGTTTAGTTAAAAGGGGTTCAGCTGACAAAAAAGTTTGGGAATCCCTGATGTACCTAAACCTAACTGTGACAAAATTATGTCAGTATAGAGTATATTCCAAAATGTTCATATTCCAAAAGCTTTTGAAGCTACTATAAGTCAGCATTACATCAGCTTTCTAAAATTCCAGTTTTACTTACTTGTGTCATCAGGGCACACCCTCTCAACTCTGACCCTTGACATTTGACCTCAACTCTAAGCGGCCAACCAAAACAAACTTGGCTTAAATTCAAGGATGAACTCTAAAGCCATTGGAGCCTTTTAAATACAAATTATGCTCATTATTATCAACTGCACTAATATTTTCTCTCAGTCTTGCGATATTTATATCTTGTTAGTGGAGCAAGTGACGACAGACTATGATGGCTCCAGTCGCTTTGCACTGGGCTTTTCATTTGTGGTTTTTTTGCACTCCAAGATGTTGAAGTATTGTTTTACTTGGTGGCCCAGCATTCCAGTCACTTTCTGCAGCTTAATCATGCATATGAATTTATGGGCACGCCTGGCTGATATCGAGCTTCGGAATACTTCCATGAAAAGCAATTATTTTGTCATTTCTGCTACTTTAGTAGTTGAAAAGCATTTTTTTTCTCTCATTGTATGGATCTGAGCTCTGTTTGTACTTGGTACAGTATACTCTTGCCTTGGCTACACTCATGGGCCGCGGAGCTGTTATCATAGGTGGTGAAGTCATTAGTGGTCTGGTCCTAATGGTTCATCCAGGTACCTTTGAACTGATGGCCATATGACTCTGCGCACTGGGGCTGTCTAGACAAGGGGGCATATGTTTAACTGTGTGTAGGATTACATAAGTTTGAGTGAGGTGCTGATAGGTTTGGTGTATGTTCACATGCTGTAACCAGGACCATGGGATTCCATTTTTATAATTCCATAAAGTCATTCATCTCTCTCTTTCAGGTTTGGGATGAATCATGATGGTGTTGGCAATGCATGTGGGGTGCGCAGTCAGGAGACCGCTAAACTCATGGCTGCCCACATCACCATAAAGACTAACCCCTTCGTCTGGTCTGCCTGCAGCCGCGATTACATCACCAGCTTCCTCGAGTGCGTCTGCTGCCTCAGTCTGAGATCTGTATTTTCACTGAGACGTACTAGATTTAGTGTGAAATATTGACCGTATCATTATTGAATTTAAAATTATAAATTTCCAAAGGATTGGATTATAAAAATGATTGATGTGAATGGCTTTTTAAAGTCATACAACATGATTGTCTGAGTTTGTATTTAAGAGGCATTTGTTACATGAGGTGCTTAGCAATGATAGACCAATATACAGGCTAATTAATAATTCAAGTTTCTTGAGCACCAAATCAGCATATTAGAATGATTTCTGAAGGATCATGTTACAGTAAGACTGAAGTAATGGCTGCTGAAAATTCAGCTTTGCCATCACAGGAATAAATAAAACTTTAAACTATATTAAAATAGTATGAAAATAGTTAGTGGCACTTTTGCGTAAATTCCTTACAATGGTGATTAAAATATGTTTCTAACAATTAAGGCCAATTCACTCTGCCACAACAAACGCAAACAAGAGTTAACACACTGATCCAAAAAAAAACACAACTGTTGGAATTTTGTGTTTGTTGGCATCAGAGCAGCATGAACTACACTTCCATCACTTCTCACACACCCATTCTTTTTTCTTTCTGATTGTTTTTCAGCTCTGGCATGGGTTCCTGCCTCAACAATGTTCCCCCCAAGCAGGAATTTGTTTACCCCACCACAGCCCCTGGCCAAGCCTATGATGCAGACGAGCAGTGCCGCTTTCAGTATGGAGTGAAGTCTCGTCAGTGTAAATACGGGGTACTTGCATCACTCAGTGTAATCGACAACAGTTCTTCACCCAAGAAAGAAAATTCCATCATCATCATCTCTAAAATGCAGATCACCATGATTTTTGATTATGGCACCATGGGAATCCCATGTTTTTTTCTGATGTACCATTCAAAAGTTTGGGGTCTGTAATATTAAACTTTCTATTCATCAAAGAATCCTGTTAAATGTATCAGTTTTATTTTAATGTGTGTGTATATATATATATATATATATATATATATATATGTGTATATGTGTTATTTTAAATTGTAACAATAGTTAACAATATTATTGTTTTTACTGTATTTTTATCAAATAAATGGAGCCTTAGTGAGCATAAGTCACATTTTTCAAAAAGATAAAAAAATCCAAAACCCAAACTTTAGAATGGTAGTGTACATCATCCTACAAGAACAGCATTGTGCTTTAGACATTAAAACTTAGATATTAGATGTTTATATTATCAGTAACAAAAAAAATATGGTAGTCATACTATGCATATGCAATATTTTGTCTTCATAAGATAACTTTTTGTGCTGAAGTCATGATTTGCTAGAACATTTTCTTTTTCTTTTTTGATGAGATATTCAAATAATATGTCTAAAATATTTATTTTTTTTGTCTGTAAAATTATATATTTTTTGCATATTGACTATTTAAAAAATATTTTATTTAGAGGTATATAACCATCACACCATAACACAGTAAGACATCTATGCTCAAGTAGAGCCTTTGTACAGATGAATTGTGGGTTATGGTCTTATCCAGGTTGCCTCTATATCCCCACAATAAATCATTTATCTCTCTCTCTCTCTCTCTCTCTCTCTCTCTCTCTCTCTCTCTCTCTCTCTCTCTCTCTCTCTCTCTCTCTCTCTCTCTCTCTCTCTCTCTCTCTCTCTCTCTCTCTCTCTCTCTCTCTCTCTCTCTCTGCAAATCTGCACCAGATGGTAGTTCTACCTTTCGCTGGCTGTAACATTCCATCTTTTTGCTCCCCCCAAGACTTTAGACCGCTGGCATTCTGCCACTTTTATCCAAAACCACAAGTTGGTCAAAAGTTTGCTTCTCTTTGGTTTGCGGTTCTATTCTCTGCCAGCCAAGGCTGACCCTTACACCTCCACAGACCCACAGTGGAGCTCAGAGCTCAGTTTGTAAAGTGTGCTATATCTGCTCTTGTTGAGTCAAGCTTTAGGTTTTTACTACTTTATGGGATACCAATGCAGGAAACTGAACATCTGGAGGAGGATAACACACTAGTTCAGCTCTCACTGTAACTATGTAGTCTAATAAAGCAGGAAGTTATTAGGTTGGTCTGCAGTGCAGTGTGTTCTTTACATCTGATCTGAGGACATCTGATATACATCATGCGATGTGGCTGAAACAAAAATGTACCATGGTATAACTGCTAAAACATGCTAAAAACATTCAGAACATCTTAGCAACCACACAGCCACGTCAGAGGATATTGTTTGGTGCAGGAATGTCCAACTTCTACTCTTTCCACACATTTCTTCAGTCTCATGAGTGTCTCTTAATGTCTGTTTTTCCCCACATTATCTGGAGTTTTGTTTAGTGGCTTGTGTGTATGTGTGTTTTCAGGAAGTGTGCAGTGAGCTTTGGTGCATGAGTAAAGGGAATCGCTGCATCACCAGTAGCATCCCAGCAGCCGAGGGCACCATCTGTCAGACCAGCACCATCGAAAAAGGGGTAAGCACAGGGAATTCTTGGAACAGGCCAGGAAGAACACAACACAGCTATGTCAAGGCTCAGGAAACATTTTTTTGGCTTGTTAGGTAGATCATGTTTCATAATGAACTAGTTTGAATGTAAAGGTAAGTAGTAATGCATTCTTTGGCAAAAAAAAAGTGAGTGATGCTTTTAAATTAAATTTAATATATATAATAAAATAAGTTCACCATATAGTGGCAGATAGTTTGTGGGTTGCCAGATATCACATATTTTATGTTGATTAATGCTGTTTTCTCATTAGTGGTGCTACAAAAGAGTGTGTGTGCCATATGGAACACGTCCAGAGGGGGTAGATGGTGGGTGGGGCCACTGGTCGCCATGGGAGGAGTGTAGTCGCACCTGTGGGGGCGGAGTCTCATCCTCTATTCGCCATTGTGACAGCCCCAGGTGAGTCAGGGTCATGTGATTGATTAACACTGTTTGATTGGACAGATCATTGGCGGTATTAGTCAACGACAATGGTAATATGCTACATTGTGTGAATGGCAGTGTTCATAATGGTGAACTGAACTGTATGCTACCTAAATAGTAAGAGAAAAAATCTACATTGTCACATTTCCTCATCATGTTGTAAAATAAAAATTCTGTCGTCATTTACTCACCCTCTCCTCGTTCCAAAACCTGCATGAGCTTCTTTCTTGTGTTGAACACAAAATAAGATATTTTGAAGAATGTTGGCAACCAAACAAGTTGACAATAACAATTAGGTCAATGTATGTATACTAAATAAAAATACTATGAAAGTCATTGGCTACCGTCAACTGGACAGAAGCCTATCCCTAACATAAGAAAGAAATTCATACAGGTTTGGAGCAACTTGAGGGTAAGTAAATGATGACAGAATTTTCGTTTTGGCTGAATAGTTCCTTTAAAACATCTAAACAAAATTGCATAAAAATGTCTCAACTGATCAAATATCAAAAATTAGATGCAAGAAATTGGGGTTGACATTACTTATGGTTAATTTATCACAACGAAAATAGAAGGTTAAGTCAAGCATGTTGCAATGTTGGATACAGTATTTTGTGCAGTGCAGTTGGGCATCCAAGTATTTTATGTATACAGATAATGTAGATACTATAAAATAGTTCAGAAGTTTGGGGTCTGTTGGATTTAACCCTAACCCTCACAAAAGATTTACATTTCAAATATCTGTTTGCATTATTGTTTTTTGAGCACCAAATCAGCATATTATTGTTTCTGAAGGATCATGCGACACTAAAGACTGGAGCAACGGCTGCTTTGCCAGCACAGGAATAAAATAAATTTTACGTATGTATTAGAAAACAATTATTTTAAATTATATTATTTTGTAGTTATTTGAAACTTCACTATATTACTGTTTTTCTGTATTTTTGATCAAATTAATGTGCTTTGGTGAGCATAAGAAGCTTCTTTCAAAAACATGAAAAAAAATCTTACCAACCCCAAAGTTTTGAACATAGTCTTTTTTTGTGTGTGTGTGTGTGTGTGTATACGAGTGATTTGATGATTCATAATGTTCTTACGCTCAGCCCGTTGTACTCAGTGAACCTAGTTTGATGACATGCCAGAGAAAATCGGAAAAACTAACAGATCGACACAAAGACTGAAGATGTCTGGCTGAAGTGAACTTGAGCAGAATGATTGTGTAATTGAGAGTTACATTGAAATTACACTCAGATGTGTCTGATGCCTGTCCTTGTGTGGATCCAGGCCAACAGTTGGAGGAAAATATTGTCTGGGAGAGAGGAAGCGCTTCAGGTCCTGCAACATTGATGTGAGTTTGATACCCACACATCACTTACTGACTCCATTTGTGTTTGTCTGTCTGTCTGTCTGTATTTCTGTATGAAGTATTTCTTCAAATACTTACAAATTTACACATATCCCACTTAGAACTTTGGTTTGTTTGTGGATGGATTCTGTTCTAAATTAGATGACATGACTGAAAATTAGGGTGCATTTGGCAAAATATTAAACCTCTGAATGAGTAGACATACTCCAGTAGAAGAAATCGATTCACAGTTGCCATGCTCCACTGTATTCTCAGACTGACTGATTTGTGTGTGGATTAGGAGTGCCCGGCCGGATCTCAGGATTTTCGGGAGATTCAGTGCTCGGACTTTGACAGTGTTCCCTTCCGGGGGAAATTCTACACCTGGAAGCCATACAGGGGTGGTAAGTACACAGCCCTTTATACCACCTGTTCTGAGATACACTGGTTGTGTCACTTTGATTTGAGTCACTTCGACTTCTCTGAACTGCTACAGTTCTGCGTTAAATGCACTGTAAGTCTCTTTGGATAAAAGCACCTACCAAATGAACAATATAAGGATGTGAAATATATCAACACCACATTGGTATTGCTCTACAAATGTGACATTTTAATGTTACTGCATCTTTCTGATAAGTAAAATAGGTCACTAAATTATATTCAAATGTTATTCATGGGACCCTACATTATTTCTAGTTGGCGTACATTTTGTTAAACACAACAGAATTAAATGTTTACACACAGCCCATATGATATTTATTCTTTTTGGTTATACTTTACAATAAAGTCTCATTAGTTAACGTTAGTTAATGCATTAATGCATTAATACATTTGTTATATTATTTATTCATCATTGTTAACAACATGTTTATATTATTCCAGTAGCTCAAGGTTGTGTGACGTTTATTAAATTATTGTAATATAAGAAAGATTTCCTGCAGTTGAGTCTGTTTTAAAATTAAAAAGTTTTCCACTGTACATATTTTTGGTGTAATTTGAAACATACAGATGTGGACTATTAAGGGGAGACTTTTTTGTAATCATTCTCACAAAATGTAGATTGAGATCTAATGTTGGATTCAAAATATAAATACTTATATCATAAGGGTGCATCCCTTGAACTAATGCAAATGTTTGTGCTAAGAACTGAACAGAATCACGTGATATCTTAGTTACCTACCTACATCTTTCCTGATTATGGGGATGTTTAAGAGCTCAGTTGTTGTTGTTTAAGACTGTTTAGGGCTTTGGAAGGTGGTTTAGATATTAGGACTGGACCACCATGCTCCAAAGAACCAATCTCTGCACTGGCGCAGGTCCAGGACAGATGTGAGAGAGAGATAATGAGAGGAAAAGAAACTGCAGATAACAGTCTGGCATCCATATGCCGGGCTGCAGACTGCCAACTTCCCAGAATCCCCGGTTTAAAGTCCTGCTTTTGATGAGTGTGAAGCTGGACGTCAAGAACATAACTGCCTTTAATCTGCCCCTCCAATAACATAATGGCTTACAGAGAGAAGCCCAGTGCAGGCTACAAGCGCTGCTTTCATCAAGTCAGCTGATTTTACAATGGAAATCCCTTGCAGCTGTTAAAATAAGTGCCAGACTGCTGTTTTACCCTGCTGTAGGGCAAGGTAGCATATAGACCTTAGACCTGTAATCTCTCTGTGTCCACACTGTCATCTTTCTTGTGATTTTCTTTTCATTTCTAGCATTGATTTCTTTGTTTTGTCTGTCTGTGTGGGACTTTCGTATTGTTTGTATAATGTATATCGCCTGCTATATTTTAATAACAGTATGCAGTAAACATCATGACCTTGCTTTATTACATGTTTAACTAGTTTTTGACTTAATTTGTTGTCTTTCTCTACCATGAATAATTTCTTTCTGTCTTTTGTTTGTTCATTCATTCTTTTTTATTTTTATTGTTAGTCAATTAGTTTGTTTTTATTTACTATATTTTTTATAATATACTTACGTTCTGCAAGTGAACGTCGCTTTATTGTGCCATCCGAAAGAGGCACAAAATCACTTTCACAGACTTTTTCATTAACTGTTCCATCCTGGTGGAATGATGCCCAACTCAATCCCAGCAGCCATCCTTAGCCATCTTCAAGAAACGGCTAAAAACACATCTCTTCCATCTTTATTTGACCCTCTAACTATAGCACTCTATATTCTAATTCTATTCTTCTTCTTCAAAAAAAAAAAAACTAACACTAGCTTTTCTAATGTTATACAATTAACAAGAGCAAAAAAAAAGGCATCTAACACTAGCTTGCTCTATTATTTTTCTATTCTATCGGTTTTATTTTTATTTATTATATAATTTAAAAAACAAACAAACCTTGCTACGTGTACTGCGTTAAGCTAACTGAGACTTGTCATAGCACTTGCATGTTGTTGCTCTTTTGTTGGTTTTGATTGCTTCTATTGTCCTCATTTGTAAGTCGCTTTGGATAAAAGCGTCTGCTAAATGACTAAATGTAATGTAAATGTAATGTAATATGTGGACCTGCAGCACTATGCAATGCAAACAGTAGTATGCTACATTGTGGTCACATGACCTTGCTTGATGTTTCATTCGGCAAGTAGTTTATAGTTGTCATCTCAGAAATAAATATGACTTAGTATTTTTTACCTAATTTTGTGTAAAAAAAAACTTTTTTAAAGTCTCACCAAGGCTGCATTTATTTGATCAAAAATACAATAATATTGTGAAATACTGTTGCAATTTAAAATAACTGTTTTCTATGTTAATATATTTTAAAATGTATTTCATTCCAGGCAAAGCTGAAGTTTCAACAGCCATTTCTTTAGTTTCACACGATCCTTCAGAAATCAATCTAATATCCTGATTCAACCCGATCTCATGAAAGTACGTATCAATAGAACGAGTTTGTTTCAATTTAGCGTACTATTTATACACGGAAATTGACTCTGGCGTGCATGTGATACGCAATGGGTAGGATTAGGGGTGTAGGGTAGATGCGTATCATATGTACGTGAAAACTGCGTATCATATGCATGCCAACAAATTGCGTATCATATGCACGTGCGTATAATATGCACGCCAAAGTCAATTTCTGCATATGAATAGCACGCCAAATACAAACTGAAAATCAACAAACGTGCTATTGATAAGCATTTTCATGAGACCAGGCTCCCTGATCTGGTGCTCAAGAAACATTTCTTATTAAAAGATGTGCTGCTTAATGCTTTTGTGTAAACCATGTTACCTTTTTTCCAGGAATCTTTGATAAAATAATTGATTCTTTGAGAAAGTTCAAAAGAACAGCATTTATTTGAAATAGAAATCATTTGCTACATTATAAATGTCTTCATTGTCACTTTTGATCAATTTAATGCATACATGCTGAATAAAAGTATACATTTCTTTAAAAATCAACAACAAAATCATATTGACCCTGAACTTTTGGTAGACGAATAGTCTGATTATTCAAATAATGAGAGTAAGATGTTCACCACATATTTTACCATGATTTATAGTTTCTCTAATTATCATAATCATAGGGTTCTGTTTGCATGAGCTCCAACGTATTGCCTTAATCACATTTATTAAGGGTGCTTGTAAATGTAGCCTGCACTGTAATTATTATTTTTTTCAACTTAGTAAGTGTTCGTGCTGCCTTAAAATGTTAAGTTTTGTGAACTTAAATTGTGAAGATGTATTAACTTAGGATAAAGTTGACAGGACTTTATAAAACAAGTGCAATAAACATAATTTAAATTTTGTGGACTTAAATTGTGAAGTTGTCTTAATTAAGAATAACGTTGACATGACTTTATAAAAACAAGTGCAATGAACATAATTTAAGTTTAATCAATTGAATTTTATTTTTCCACTAAAACAAGTTCAGTTCATTAACAACGATGCTGTATGAAGCGTACAGTGATGTACTGCATAAACAATAAAAATGCATAAAATACAGAGCAGTCGGTTTGAAGTAATGAGTCCAGAAAAGATTAAAATCACGCTTCATCTCTTTTGCTGAAGTTCTGGTCAAGCGCATTGCATTGTGAGTTACATTATTCAATTCGTCATGTTCTAGTTGTACACTCTCTCACCAGAAACTCCTGAAACCCATACACTCCAGTGAAGCCTTCTTCTAACCACCTCAAAAATATACCTATGCCCTTCCAGAGCCAAGCCTCATGGGATGTGCAGTTTCCATCGTAAGCCTGCTTCAGTATATGTTTTCACAGGCACCCAGGACCTTATCAAATTAGTCCAACACTAACAGAAAATTGGCCAGCAGCTCAAAAAACTGCCCCCTTTAGGTTTATAAAACACGTTTATTGGAAGAGTTATTATTTAACGTCAAGACTGTGGTAGATGTGATCCTGCTGATAAGGCAAGTGGTTCTTAGGCAGCCAAAGTGAGATTATGCAGAGTTTTAACACCACCGCTGCCAGGTACAGGCAAGGGGAATGGGTTCAGACCCGCCAGCTTGTCAAGCGTAATATAAAGGAGGCCTAGAGTAGGGACAAAATCACGTACTGGTACCAGTCTGAGTGGGATTAGCAGTCAACTCCTTGTTCTCTGTCACATGACTAATAAAGAGTATAGTGTGTGAGTTCTGCACTTTTAAACACTACATTAAAGTACAGTATGTTCCACTTTTGTTCTTTCGCGCTCTCTTTACCACCTTTCATGTCTTTTTTAGTCTTGTACTTTTTAAATGTTAGTCAAGTTCAAGACTATATTTTTCAAATTGACTAGACCCTGGCTTGCTGTAATGACTAGATAACAAAACGAAAAATAGTAACTGTATAGTTAGGCTGGTTCAGGTTGACCTGACCCCATTTCTTGGGTGGCATTTATATAAGATGCGTCCTTGCTTTCAAAAACAACTGGACAGAGCATGACGGAATGGAAGAGAATACAGAGTGTTCGTAGAATTAACTCTGTAGTTCATAGAATTTCTGACTTGATGCCGTTTCCTAAGCAAAATTTTAGAGGTTTTTTTATCATGCAAATTATTAACTTTTAACATGCTAATTTAAGTACCGCCACTCAAAATATCAATATTAAAAATGCATATCTGTAATAAAACATCTAATATAGATAAACAAAATAAATTTAATCTAGATAAACTAGCTGACCTAAGAATTTTTTGGATGACTAGAATACTAGTTGTGTATGTAAGTACAGTTCCATTCAAAAGTTTGAGCTCAGTAAGATTTTTATTTTTTTTAAAAGAAACTAATACTTTTATTTTGCAAAGATGCATTAAATTGAGCAAATGTGACTGTAAACATATTTATAATGTTGCAATTATTTTTGTAAACAAATGCAATAAAACTTTTCCAAATAAATGCTGTTTTTGAAAGAATCCTGATTTTAAAAAATGTATCGTGGTTTCCACAAAAATATTAAGCAGCACAACTATTTTTAACATTGATAGTAATCAGACATGTTTCTTGAGCACCAAATCAGCATATTAGAATGATTTCTAGAGGATAATATGACCAAAACTGGAGTAATAGCTGCTGAAAATTCAGCTTTGCATCACAGTAATACACTACATCTTAAAAATATAGTTCTGTTTTTACTGTATTTTTGATTAAGTAAATGCAGCCTTGATGGGCTTAACCGATTCTTATGAGAAGACCCCAAACTTTTGATTGATACTTTTGATTTCAGACAGGCTTCCATCCATTCCATCAGTATCCTCTTACTCTCCTTTCCTCACCCGTCATGTGAGTTGCATGATTTCTTCTTTGTCTCTCAGGGAATGTGCTGGGAGAGGCTGTTTTTCCCTCCATCGTGCTTTATTCTTTGTTCCTCAAATTTGTAGGGCTGTTACAGAGAAGACAGGGGAATAAAGCAAGTGTGTGTGTGTGTGTGCGTGTTTCAGCTGCTTTATCTATAAGCAAACCATCTAAAATGTGCCCGGACCCCCCTCCTCTTCTGCTACTCAAGGATGTAACAGCAGTGGAAGAATAAACTAACTTACATAAACCCCACAAGCTCATTAAAATGCCACATGCAGCCATGGAGCTCTACAGAGTGCTGGCGGCCATCCCACAGAGTTAGTATAGTTATAAAGCTCTATTTGGCTGCATGAAATACGCCGTTCACATGGTGTCTCCATTGTTGGAGGCGCATTAAAGTGTGGAGCGAATTTGCCAACAGTTTGTTTTCAAGTTTGTTTTGCCATTGTGTAATGTTGTAAAGTTAACAATGCATAACACATGAGGAGTCAGTTCTGTACAAGCAACGAGAGCATAATGGCTTTAGCATTAGCATGTGTCTTATTAAATTCTGTCCCATATACCACATGTACACTTAGTAGCTTTGTAGATTTTATGATGTCCCGTGAGGATATGTCAGTCAGTTTAGGCTGATGTTTAGCATAATAGCGTCCTTTGTCTTGTTGTTTATTTTGAGACTTGTCTTACTGAGTATCTGCCAACTCTTTTTTTTTTTTAAGTATATAACATGTTTCTGACTAAATGGCTCTTGAATGTTGAGGTGTGATGTTTTGCACGTTTTGGCTGCAGGTGGAGTGAAGTCATGTTCTCTGAACTGCCTGGCGGAGGGCTATAACTTCTACACTGAGCGCGCTCCAGCTGTGGTGGACGGCACACCTTGCAGGGACGACTCTCTGGACGTTTGTGTTAATGGCGAGTGTAAGGTGAGACAGTTACACACTCTTTTCTTCAAGTATACATATTTGAGAGATTTTACATGGCAGTTCTTGTACAATATGCTTTTCCAGTTTTTGTGTTTGTGGCTTTGAACTTCTGCCAGAGCAAGACACAGAACAGAAGAGAAAAATCCTTCTTGACACATAGATCCACCAATCTCTTAACACATTTATAGCAATATGGAGCATCCTGGATTTAATTAGAGCTCTGAACTATTAAGACTCCATTGCTCCTCGCCACATTTTTCACTAACTGTTAAGGATGCTTTAATCCTAAAGCTTTGTAGACGTCAGAGTTCAGAATCGTTTGGTTGGTGTGAAAGTGATTTTATAGAACTTCAGGGCTCAACAATAAGGATAGGCTACTGTTGTGCCATTTGGCCGAACAGTCACTTGCCTTTTTGGGCCAGTGTTGTGTTACTTCTGAAAATTTCACATTCACTGCTCTTTTAGTTTTTACTTTTTTGTGTGTCTTGCGAACTTAAACATTGCAAAAATGTTCATATTTTTCTGAATTGTCGCCAAAGAAATGTTGTCCAGCTTTTGCAAAAGTTAGTTAGAAAAATGATTTTATAAACATCAGTAAAAATGTGTTGAAAACTACAAAGTCAGTTATCAGTCAGTTATGTTTTACATCATATGCCATTGTTTTACAGTTGCATTATAGCTGTATAATTTCCAGATTGTTGTATATTTTTATATTATAAAGGGGAAACAACAACAACAACAACAATAATAATATATAAACCTATCAATTCCTATAAAATAAACCTATCGATTTCTGTGTGCACATCTTTTTTTTAGGTGGCAAAAATGGGCAGTTAAAAATGTCTTTGAATCATTCATTCAAGTGATTCTTTCAAAAACACCGATTCATCAAGTTTTGAAACAAGTAAATCTTAAGTGAGTCATTGAATAATTCATTCATAAATTCCATGAGATTTTGTTTAGTTGTCAAATATATTTTCTTCAGAATGGTGAGAGTACTACAACCTCCATTTAAAAAAGTCTCAATTTATCCAGAATAGTGCAAGCTTGATTTTGCACACAAACAGCTCTTAATTAAGCCCAGTTTTCATGTAGCCTGCTGATTTTTGTTCATGGTATTCAGCAGCAACTAAATGTTTTGCAATAAGAGACACAGAATAAATTTGTTTGATATTTAAATGTTTGACTTTTTTAACCACATTGGAATCAAAACTGGGAATAGATAAGAATCAGAATCGATATTCAGAATCGGAATTGGAACTCCGATTCCGAATATACCACCACTACTGCTAATTATTATTATACACAAGAATTATCAAATTTAGTTAGTTCACTAAATGTTAAATTTTCTTTACCACTACTAATTATTATTATACACAAGAATTATCATATTTATTTATATTTTTCATTAAATTTTAATTTTTTTGTATTCACAAATAATAATTATTATAAATAAATGAATTAATTAATTAATAAAAAAAATATATAAAATAAAATTTTATTTTATAAAATAAAATAAAAAAACGCAAGTGCTGTTGTATCATGTTTTGGTAGAAAACAGAAAGTGACAAAAACGTGAATAAAACATTGAAGTTGGCATATACTCATCTGAATCATTAGCTAGTTACTGTGGTAAACAGCTGCCGTTAGTAGAAGAGAGACCAGCTGGAGAGAGCTGGAACTGAACTCTGGGTTGGCGCAAACAATCAAACAAAGTGTGAAAATGGCTTAAAATATGTTGCTCGTTAGCATGTTTCATAATGTAAACTGTAGTGTACTTTATTTTCTGTTTTGTTTGGTTGTACTGCACAGGACAGGCTGCATGTGCGCCTTTGGAGCGAGTTGGGCTGGTTTATCTTTGCGCTGTTGTCTAGACCAGTGGTTGTTTTTATCAACAGTTCAGCTAGGTCCAGCCCCGTTCTGCTCTGCTCTGAATGCAGCAAGAACTCGATGACCCCCCCCCCCCCCCCAGATCCATCTGTCCTCAGTACACGCAGCTGAACATGATCACAGCGACTTCTCCCTCCCTCCCCGCCATCAGCTCTCACCCTTTCTCCATTTCTTTCCTTCCCTGCTCGCTTTCCTCTCTTCCTCCATCTCCTTCCCTCACTCGTTTCTCTGCTTTCTTATTTATGGTGCATATAAAAACCGAAGAACAGCAGGGGGAGAAATCAAAGTAGTGTTTGCAGCCTCATGGTGGCTTAGCTTCCAAACAATAAGGGTTTGATTATGAAAGCAAGAGCTTTGAAGCACAAGGCATTAAAAACAGCCTGTATAACCATGCATCCCAAAGCTCGGCTCTGTTTGGTCCAGCAGAGGACATGCCCGACCTGCTCCGAGCGGCCACTGACTTACCATTGTTGTAGTGAGGAAATAGGTCACACATTTGCAGGTTATGGAATCTAGGCCAGGTCAACAAGAGTCTTTGGAGCTTTAGCGGGATTTTTGTGAAGTTGCACAGGCCTGGATTTGGAAAGTCTCAGGTCTGCCAGTTACTGAGTTCATTTTGTGAGTTACCTTTTACATACTGACAGCAGAGACTCTTCGGTTTCTACATTAATGGTCTGGATTTTGTGCAGATTTAGCCCCTTTGGAGAAACGTGCAGTTGCTTTGTGCAATGTCAATGAAAATGGATTGTGATCTCTAAAATTCTGGGATTGCTTTCGAGATTATACGTCAAACCTTGACGTTTCTATTAGAGCTGTCAAAAGTAACATGTCAATATATGTGATTAGTTAAATATGTTAAAACCATCAGAGTCCTTGACTTAGTTTTCTCTGAGGGACAGAAAAAAGAAACTTAGGAGAATCATAATCAAAAAGAGCTTTACTGCCAACTGCTTGCACACAGAGCGTGAAGCTTCTTTAGTGCACACAATGTCATGGACATAAAATAAAATTCTGGGGGGAGACGTCAAGACCTTGACCTTTACAGCCAAAAGAATTGTGTGGCCAATTCATGTGAGGTGTCACATGGACTTAAACACCAGATCACTCATAGAAACATTCACTGCACCCACACAGCTGGGGGCAAAGATAGGACATAAACCCTGGACTCTCAACTGAGCTTTACTGCCCTGCTTGCACATTTCCAGCTTTTCTTAGATTTCCTGTGTCCTGGCTTCTTGGCACACAAAATAAACAACAAGTATTACACCATTCTATTAATAAAACTAATAAAACTGACCTTAAAGACAAAGCTTGCAGATGGATAGTAAAACATAGGTTTCCGATTATGAACATTTTACAGTATTATTGATAATAATAAGAATGAATAGGAGTGAATTTTGAAGAATGTAGTGATATTTTTTTTCCATGCAATCCGTGCCATCAATGATTAGAGACTGAAGCTTTCAAGCTTCGAAAAGAATGCTAAAGCACAATAAAATCACTTATTCTGACACTTATATCTGCTTTGTCCTTGACATGTTCATGGAGTCATAGTGCAGAATTTTTTAATTATTACACAGCTGTCTAATGGTTGTTCTGTCATTTTCAGTTTATGCAGGAAATATTATTGCAGAGCACATGGGTTCATGTATGCTGTGTCGAATATTTTACACTTTTCCTGATACGTTATTTGACTGTCAATGATGTGAAGTTGATCATTTTCATATTAAACATAATTTATTAAACAGAGCATGAAAAATAGTTCCATAAAAGTGTTCATTTCTATAGAGATATGCCTAATTACTGAGTATACAACATTCAAGAAAGGCATCCTTTGTAAGTAGAGTATGTTTTGTTCTGTATTTGAAGTTTTGCAAGAAAGATATGAGTGATAACTTACAGTAAATTAAAGTCAAGACAAAATATTAACAAAGCAAAAAGTGTTTTTAGATGAATAAAAATGTACTGTAAAAAGACCTTTAAAACAGTATAATTAAAGTATATTAGGTCTGAAAATCAGTAAACTGAACTGTACATGAGATCAGCTAAATCCACGAGATAAATGTAATAAAGCTTTACGTAATATTACATGTAAGTGATTATAATTATTATAAAGATTATCATTTAAATTTACACAGACATTGCATGTATTTAGTGTAATATCTGCTAATTTTACATTTCTTTTTGCTGGTAAATATTATGACCTTTGCCTTGACCTCTGACCCCTCTAAATGTGCATATGTATCTGCAGCACGTGGGCTGTGACCGGATCCTGGGCTCGGATGTTCGGGAAGATCGCTGCCGAATTTGTGGAGGAGATGGAAGCAGCTGCCAGGTCATCGAGGGGGTCTTCAATGACTCCTTATCTGAAGGAGGTACTAAGTGTGTGCACTTCAGCAAGAACTGGAACAATTTGTTACAACACGTGCAAAAGAAACATTGCTGAAATACCATTTATCTCACTGAGGACCTGGGCGTTAAAAAGTTTCCACAGACAGGTCCATTTCAGACTTGTGTCTTGTGAAATGATGTTTTTGGTGTTAAAATGCAAGTCCTCGATGGGATAGATTCAGTAAAACAGCATGTCTCTTGACAGAGGTAGAGTGTCTATTGCTGTGGATTTACAGTTGGTGTTAAAATATGATCCTATAATGCTGAACTAAAGCTCATTTCAGCAGGGTTGGGTGCTAAAATATTATTCCTCGCAGCTTTAAGTAGAGCGAAAATAATTTATTTCAGGGCCAACATACAGATTAAAGCACAATTCCTTCATTGATGATTTAGTTTAACATTAGGGAATCATATTTCAACACCAACTGTAAATCCTCAGAAATAAAAACTTGCTTTTACTCTGAATCATTTTTGCTCGTTTGTTGATGTCATTTCAGATCACATTAATCAAAAGTCAAAAGCTATTTAGCTGTTGTTTTAGTCACAGCATGACTCATTCAGTCTGAATTACTCATTCTTGAATTCACTTCTATCCATCAGGAATTGATAATAACAAGTTCCACCCTATATTTTTGTATTTTTCATTAATTACGTTTCAATCAGAAATATGTCACAATATATTGTTGTGAACAGCAATTCATGTCGACTTTAGTATCAATATTACCACCCATAGAAAAGGGATGGTTGTGTACATTTGTTAGTGATCATGGCAGCAGAAATTGTTTAAACTTCCTGAGAAGGAACACTTCATTGTCTGTATTTCTAAGCATGAATTGTGATCAGCACTAATTATGCAGTGGCGATCACATGATCATTACTTGATTTTCAGGGATTAAAACGATGCAGACAGCATGTGCAAATAAACAACGCTATCATGAGGCACAAATTTATTTTAAGTATCCTTGAGAAGATGGATAATATAATTTTTTCTGTTAATGGTTAAGTGAAGCCTGCAAATGCACATGTGAGAAACCTCAGAAATGTGTGTGTGTGACATGCTTTGAGGTACTGGGAGCAGCCTTGGCAAGTTCCTCTGGTATCTGGGGGAGTATTTTGAGGCCTGGCTCAAACCCAGAAATCTAAGTGAACTGGATTGTCCAGGACATAAGAGAGACTGTTGCTCCTTCCCTTCAGTGGCGCACACCGACCTCTTTAAAGCCCCTGAGAATTCTGCTTTCCTGTTCTCCACTTAGCGCTTTCTCAGCCTGTGTCCAGAGAGTTGTCAGTAAACACGCTTCTCAATTAGCTGTTGAAGTCACGAGCTGGAAAATGTTAAAATCAGCTTGCACTGAGACTGAGACAGGACTGTAGTTAATTGGGTGAAAAGGTGGAAATGATTCTAGAGGTTTCTTCTACTATAATTAAGTGCATTTCACTATATATAAAAAAACCCACAAATGTGTTGCAAGTTGTTTTAATATTTCAAGCCCTCCACCCTCTCTAAAAAAATAATCTAATCGCTTTGCGGTATGTTTTGACACTGAACAGGCACGAGAAGTCATTGAGTCATGTTGTCAAGAATGAAATAAAAATCATCTCACCATAAAAGAAAAGGAAAGATGGAGATGGAGGCCAAAAGCAGTTAAATGGCACAGTTCAAAACCAAATGAGTTTACAGTAACAGATGAGTAAAGCATTGTTTTTATAGCACCTTTTAAAATGGTGTTTACAAAGTACAGTAGGGAGAAATAAAATCTACAAACTAAGAATGAAATACACAGAAACAGAGAAAGAAAAATGCATGAAGTAAGATAACTAATTCAAACTACGGAGAAAAAATGCCTAAATGCCTACAGTAATATTGAGTAATATTAATATAATTTTGAATAACAGTTTTCTATTTTATTATATTTTAAATTGTAATTTATATCTGTTATGACAAAGATGAATTTTCAGCAGTTTTTACTCCAGTCTTCAGTGTCACATGATCATTCAGAAATCATTCTAATGTGCTAATTTGGTGCTCAAGAAACATTTTTTTTAATCACATTTGAATATTTGATTAATATTTTTGTGGAAACTGTTATATATATTCTTAGATTTTTTTTGTAGCAATATGAAAGTTTTATGTCACTATTTTTTTTTCCACAATTTTTTTCCAGCATATCAGAACATGTGCTTTCTCCACCAGGCCATAATATCTATGTTTACATTTTTATTCCTAAAAAAGGTAAGGAACCCAGAGTAATATACAGTGAAGGGGCTCAAAATTCCTGTTGATGGCCCTCTTCAGACTTTAGATGTGCTCAAAGAAGCTATTTAATCACTTTATGGAAACTCAAACAATGTTTCTAAGTGTTTGTGTGGTGAACATCGTGCTTCAGGTCAGATATGTGTTGGACAGCTGCCTTGCTGTTGAGGGGTGCACAGGGACTCTAGCCGTTCTGAAAAGGCGTTTCATAATTACCTGCTCACATGCAAGGCCCAAGTCAAAAACGCTGGGATACAGGATCTCAGCCATGCAGAATTCCTTCCGATGGTTTGTTCTGAAACAGACACACTTCAGTTAGGATGAGGATTTAGTGAGAGACGGGAGTGATCTGGAAAATTATCACAGTTTCCACAAAAATATGAAGCAGCACAACTGTTTTCAACATTGAAAATAATGTGAAATAATAAGCACAAAACCAGCATATCAGAATGATTTCTGAAGGATCGTGTGAGTAATGGCTGTTGAAAAGTCAGCTTTGCCATCAAAGGAATACTGAACAGGTAAATGACACTGAAGTGTAGATTGAGTGGAAGGGTTGTGATGCTGTTTTGTGAAGTAGCAGCGGTTCGGATGTGGGTGGTGTTGTTGAATGGCAGGCTGTTGGCTCTGTGCTGGACTGAGGGTTATTCTCAGCTGCAGGAAGCTCTAGTGGGCCACTCCCTGGGCGGGCGGCAGGACAACATTGACCGCAGTGGCTAGCCGAGGCCGAGATGATGGGATATTCTTGGCTCTGGTTGTATTTTTGAGTTCAGGGTTCTTGCGGGTACAAACACAATTTAAACACAAAGAAACACAGTTTATTTAAAAATATGGTCAATGAATGAGATGCTTCCAGGCATTGTGCTCCACAAAATGCCAAGTGACTGACCAATCCACACAAATGACCACTAATGGTTCATGTCTCCCGCTTCTTTCTCTCTGTGTATGTGTGTATATGTTGAGTACTCAGTGCTTCTTATTCAGAACCAAATCCATTTATTTAAAAATATTATTATGCTTAATATTTTTGATTCTGTAAAGCAGTCAAATATGCCTGCATACATATGATGGTGTGTCCTGCACGACTAGTTCAATTTCTGAAATTATTGACTCTTGAACTCATTTTGTTTAGTGAATCAAAAACACTTATGAATCTGATTTGAAAGAGAATGATTGATGTGTTTAACAAATTAATGAATGAAATACTTACTTTTTTAAGTGTATTTTTAAATTATTTTATAGCAGGCCTATATATTTTATGTATTTGAAGTTTTAATATCTTTATATAGTTATTGGGCTGCATTTAAACCACCTTTGTGCACATCTTTTGCAAATATTTATTATATCAGTTCTGTTTAAATCAGATTTTGGCAGCTGATTGGTTAGAATGCAATACAAATATTTCTTCCACATAAATAGTACAAGAATTGTTAATGGAATCATTAGGGAACTGAAATCGCTAATCAGTAATCAGAAACAGAATCAATTTCTACCCTTTGTTGATGGCTTAATTCTATATGACGCACTCATCGCCTCTTGACTGTTCACAACAAAATCTCTGTCAGTGGCAGGACTGGATTGAAAAATTTGTTTAGCTCTTTTCTTTTTTTACTCTTTGGTCAGAAGCTGGAGTTGTTTGCAGGCCTGTGGTGGAATCTGGCCTTAAACACATTGTGTGTTAGGCAGCAGAACTGAGGGACGTTGCCCAGGAATTCGGTCGGAATCTCAAGCCTCTGCATATCCCATCACAGTTGCTCTCAGTGAAGCACCACTAACTGCATTGTTCTCTTGCTGTGAATAAATGTATGTGTTTCTGTGTCTGTGTGTGTGTGTGTTCTCTCTTAGGTTATGAGGAGGTGGTCAGAATCCCCAAAGGATCTGTATTCATACACATCCAAGAGCTCAACGTCTCTCACAATTACTTGGGTGAGACACAATTTTTCATGGTTTGACTCAAATATGAACCTCTCATGGGAAGCAGAACTAATACACTGTTGGAGTTAGTGGATTCTGTAAAAAGCTTCCCAGCTGAATTGTAAGCAAAGATCTGAGAGGGCTTTAGGTGCCTCATGGCTCAGTTAAGATGACTTGCAGCCTTTTCACATTTAAATTAAATTGTTTATCCCAAGTTATCTTGTTCAGCATTTTGCATTGTTCATACTTCACCCTGGGCTATTAATTAAACCTGGTTAGTCAGGTTTCAAAATTTTAAAATGCACATTTGTAAACCCCCAGCTAATAACTGCAGGTAATGTTTACAGTCACTATTCAGTGTTTTAACTCAAACTGAAGTGTTTTTTGACTGTACAAAGCACATATGATTATGGAAAAATATGAGATGGGAGGACAAATTATCAATCAATCAGTGTTTATTTATAAAGCACTCCAAGATTGACCAAAGTTCTGTACAATATAGTAATAACAACAGAAAAAAAAAGTACTATAAAAAAAAGACAGATCACAATGATTAAGAGTGTTGAAGGCCAGGGAGAATAAATGTCTTTAGAGCAGACTTGAAGGCTGAAAAATTATATTTTAATGCTTTTGCATTTGCATTTTACTCTCATATAATATTATTTCTATCACCACTTTTGCATTTGCTCGCAAAGTACTGTGTTCCCCCAAGAAACTTTGTATTAGCTTTTAAAAGCATAGAATTATAGTTTTCCTGCCATCTCATATTATCTACATCACAAGTTTTGCATTGGATCACAAAGTTCTCAGCGGAATGCAAAGTTTTGAGAGTGAATGTCGAAGTTTTAATAGCGAATGCAAAACTGTTGATGGAGTTATTTAAGATGGGAGGAAAAACTATATTTCTATGCTTTTGCAAGTGAAGCACTTGCTTCTCATCCTTTTCATCCCATCTCATATTTTCCCCATTGCAATAGCCCTTAGGGGCCCCATATCCTCATGACTGAATGCATTCTAACAACAAATTCTATACCTTGGCACCACAATTTGGTCATAACATTGTGTTTTGAGGCCCGTTAATCATTAACTCTTTCCATACCATAGTGTTGAAGAGTAAAGGGGATCAGTACTTCATCAACGGCAAGCTGACCATCGACACGCCAAGACGCTTCGACATCGCGGGAACCACCTTCCACTACCGACGACCAGCCAATGAACCGGAGACCCTGGAAGCACTGGGACCCACCAACATGACCCTGATCGTCATGGTAACTCAGAGTTGCTGGGTGGTCTGTTCAGGCAGGATATTTATGCACTGCTGGTGTTGGGACAGATGCCTCAGAATTTAGACAGCTGCAGTGTATTTGCAGTGTGGGTCAAGTGTAATTTTATGTGTAAATGTTATTCAAAGCTGAAGTGTGTAATTATTTCGATATTTTTCATAAATACTTTTCTCCTCTCCCAGTTTAATGTGCTAAGAAAGCAATGAGTAGGCTGTTTGTAGGTTAACTGAAACCCAAAAAGAGTAAACAAGTGTTTCTTTTTTTTTTTTTTTTTTTTTTGAGCATCTCAATCAACTGACACAGCAGCAGTGTTTTGAGTTTAGACTATCAGTTTGTCCTAGCAATAGAAGATGGGTAGTTTTTGCAAAATCTGTTGGAAAACAATATTTATTTGATTTCATTACAATATTCAATATTTATTTGAGTGTTTGAGGGCCGGATCAGTCAGTTCAGTCTGCTGTTGTGTTGCAGGTGTTGGTCCGTGAGGAAAATCCTGGGATCCTTTACCGTTTTAACCCACCTGTCAACAGAGATCCCCTGAGCAGTTACGCCTGGCATTATACATCCTGGTCCCGCTGCTCTGCGCTGTGTGCAGGAGGTGACCGTTTTCTGTCTGTTATGGTTTCAGTGTCTGTTTACTGATTCACATAATGCAATCATTCACACGTGAAAGTGACATTGTAAGGTTTTCCTCAAAGAAACGGTGTGGTGTACACATTCACATTGACTACTAAATGCATAAGAAACTCAAGCTGTCCAACACAGTTTACACAAACAATGTAAATTTCCCATGTCTGATTGTTAGGATGTGCATGAACCATTTGAAAGCCTGGGAATAAAACAATTACATGGACTGTATATATCAAGAACACCAGCTTTGATGTCACTTCCTATTCTCAAGCTCTTTCCCTATTATTATTGCATTCATGCTTTGTGAGTAAATGGCCCGTATTTATCTTGCTGATAAGAAACTATTAGCTATGACTCAGAACTAATTTGCTGTTGAAAACATAGAGTCTGCTCCAGAATCTAGTGAGCTGCCTCATAGGCAGCATTTTAAGGCATCGTGAAGGATGTTAGTTTACAACCATATTGGAGAAGACAGTGCCATAATGCATTAAAATAAATCCAAAATGAAAGGTAAAATAAATGTTGCTTATAATGCTGAGAAGTGTTGTTTAAAAGAGTGATGTACATTATATTGGTACCATATAGGTTTTTAGACGATACTAGAGAACTGTTTTTTAATTTAACTCTATTGGTCCATACTGGATATCGGCCAACAGTAGAAATTTTATTATGCATGCTCATTTCACCTATTTTTTTATTTAGATTACCCGTAAAAGCTTCGTTCATCTTCGGAACACAAATTAAGATATTTTTGATGCATGTAACACTTAAAAGTTAATTTTCAAAAACAATAATAATTTAATAACACTGTTAAATGTATTTTTTTGTAATTTTTTTGTACCTATTTTCACTTGTAGCATTTAAAAGTATTTATATTATTCTTAAAGGGTTACTCCACCCCAAAATGAAAATTGTCATTAATCACTTACCCCCATGTCGTTCCAAACCCGTAAAAGCTTCCTTCGTCTTCGGAACACAAATTAAGATATTTTTGATGCATTCTGACGGCTTTCTCACCCTCCCATAGACAGCAATGTAATTAACACGATCAACATCCAGAAACGTAGCAAGGATAACTGTAAAATAATCCATGTGACATCAGGGGTTCAACTGTAATTTTACGAAGCTACGAGAATACTTTTTGTATGCAAAGAAAACAAAAATAACGACTTTATTCAATAATTTGTCTCCTCCGCGTTAGGGCTGTGCAATTAATCGCATGCGATTCTCACGCGCATCTCGTCAGTAAAACCGGTTCCGTGATTAGCGGTAAATCTCCATCACTGTTTTCAAATGGAGCGGCAGTTAATACACAGAGCCGTAGTTCACCGACAAGCTACGCGATATCACGTTCATTATCGCAGATGAATCGCATTCGATTATGAACACGATATCACGTAGCTTGTCAGTGAACTACGGCTCTGTGTATTAACTGCCGCTCCATTTGAAAACAGGTGATGGAGATTTACCGCCAATTCCGGAACCGGTTTTACTGACGAGATGCGCGTGAGAATCACATGCGATTATTTGCACAGCCCTACTCCGCATCACCCTAGTGCCATTTTGGAGAGTATCCACTGAACGCAAACAGCGTATGCTGTTCTGTGTCAGCTGCGCCATGCGGATGTTTTCATTCAAATCAAAGTGTAAACTACGTAAACAGCATATCCGTGTGGCGCTAGGGTGACACGGAGGAGACAAATTGTTGAATTAAGTCGTTATTTTTGTTTTCTTTGCGTACAAAAAGTTATTCTCGTAGCTTTCGTAAAATTACGGTTGAAACCCTGATGTCACATTGATTATTTTACCAATCTCCTTGCTATGTTTCTGGACGTTGATTATGTTAATTACATTGCTGTCTATGGGAGGGTCAGAGAGCTGTCAGAATGCATCAAAAATATCAAAATAACAAAGCTTTTACAGGTTTGGAACATCATGGGGTTAAGTGATTAATGACAAAATATTCATTTTGGGGTGGAGTAACCCTTTAAGTGATTTGTTTTTAATAGAAGTCTCTAATGCTCACCAAGACTGCATTTATTTGCTCAAAATATAGTAAAAGATTGTGAAAAATTAAAATAAATGTTTTCTATTTTAATATATTTTAAAATGACATTTATTGTTGTGATGGCAGCCATAACTCCAAGTCTTCAGTGTCACTCGAGTATAATAAAAGTATTAATTTAATAAAAAATAAATAAATTCAATGTAGTATAGAATTTTAATATCAGCCTTTTATTTGTTTTTGCCTATAAAATGTGACTGTGTAATAATTATTTGTATTGGGCCATAATTTTGATATTGGTCACCAGTTCAATGTTTCCATTTTAGTTAGGATGCTGCCTTAGAAGGCAGCTATCTATTTAGGTGGTAAGCAGCAAGGAGCCATAGAGTTCAACAAAACTGGCACAACAGATCACACCATAATGACTTCACAGGGATTGTGTATTTACACAAAGACAAGAATGTAACAGCACTGACATCAAAGCTTCATGTTTGTATGATTAGGGTTTATGGTAATCTACTGTGATTGATATATCGAAAACTCTTCTCTGTGTCACAGGGTTTCAAGTCCAGCAGGTAGTGTGCAAGAAACAAGCCGATCTCTCTGTGGTGTACAACCACTTCTGCGACAAGAAGAACAAGCCCAAAGACAAGAAAAGACCCTGCAACTTGGAGCCCTGCCCTCCAACGTGGGTGTTCTGAATGTGTTTGTGTGTGTGGCATTAACATCCATCCCGATCATATATGCTCCATGCTAAATATAGGTGCAAATGGGATGCATATGGAAACACATGGTGATTCGATCACGCAAACCACTTTCAGAAATGGTCAGGGACACATGTGGCCACTTCAGATTTGTTGAAAATGCTTATGTGTCCTGATACTTTCCAGACATCATCGAAGGACCACCGATTAGCCAGTCAGTGCAATTGACTATATTATCCAAATCACTGTACCAAACATTCACATAAGCTAATAAATATTCATAATATTTTTTGTTATATCTTTTTCATTTTAATCGCAAATAATTTTTCATTATTTATATTTTTGTGTTCTTTTATCATTGTTTTTAAAACATTTAAATAGTGCACTTTTTTCATTACAAATTTGTTTCTTTCTAGGTTTATTTATTTATTCCCCCAATATTCACAAGTCTTAGACTTTTGTAGAAAACTGTTACTATGTTTTAAATTGTTTAAATCTTATCTTTCACAAGACTCAAGGTTCTGTTAAATCCCACAGGGATTTTTGTCTCTAGTATACCTGATCAACGTCATGTGACATGCTATCAATGCCTGATATTTTCTGGTATCTGTGTGTCTGTCAGGTGGTGGACAGGAGACTGGTCAGATTGCAGTCGGAGCTGTAACCGAGGAGTGCGTACACGGGAAGTGCTGTGTAAAAGAAAGATCTCGGCTATGGAGGAGAAAGTTCTGGATGACGCGGCCTGCCCCCCACCACGGCATTCCATCACCGAGCCCTGCAACAACCACACCTGCCCACCAGAATGGCATGCCCTGGACTGGTCTGAGGTAGAGGACATCTGGGTCCAGTTGCATAAACTTAGCCTATGTTAAGACTGTGTCTTAAGAACTACTCTGACCAACTAGCAGTCAGCCAAGGGCTCTTATTTTTCAGGTTCAATTAGAACAGTAGTTTAGTAAAATCTTACTTCAATATTTGGTGTAATTTGGTATTGTCTCTTAATCTGTTGTCACGTATCTTTTGCAGTGTACTCCTAGCTGTGGTCCAGGTTACAGGTACAGAGTGATTTTGTGCAGAAGTGGAGAGAACGGTGAAACGTTGCCAGAGTCAGAGTGCCTGAAACAAAGCCGCCCGACCACCAGGGTGCGCTGCAACATACAACGTTGTCCACCACCTCAGTGGGTTACAGGACCCTGGGGAGAGGTGAGAACTCATTTAAAACTGTGAGATTAACACTTTGTGATTTCATCACATGCACCTACTGTCAACATCTGACATAAGTGTTTAATGTGTAAGCAAAATTAGATTACACCTTGAATAGCTGTGTATGGCAAGAATATTCTCATGAGACCCAGCAAAAAAAGCCATTTTTAAAACAGCAATATTGTGTTTAGTGCACATGGAAATATTTATTTATATGAATTTTTAATTAATTTATCTAATATTACTTCTACTATCTACTATTTTATTTATTAAATGAAAATAAGTTAATAGGCTGAATTGTGATGTCAGACATATAAAATAAGGGCAGGAAACAAAATAAAATGTTCAGAAATAAATTGCTGAGTCCAGATACAGTATGTGAGGTTCTATGAAATTTTCTTATACATGCTCCTGTCCTGTTTGACGTGTGTTTTTGTGGTGTTCCAGTGCTCGGCTAGGTGTGGTATGGGTCAGGAGATTCGTTTAGTGCAGTGTCTGACACACACTGGCCAGCCATCCAGTGAATGCCCTGAGACACATCGTCCTGCCTCCATGCAGCAGTGCAAGAGCAAGTGTGACAACAGTGGCCCTACAGATAACCCTGAAGGTTAGAGGTCAAAGGGCAAGCAGACACACTTTGCATCCCAATTTCCATACTATCTGTCCCATATAATATTATAATTAATGCTTTCCAAATCATAGCACGTTGAATAGCATACTGAAGCTTTTTTTTAAAAAATTGCCCAAAATCCTTTGCTCTCTTAGCTTCTGACGCAATTTTATGACAGTATTATGTTGCAGTACTCACATGCTGCAGTGATTGCATCATCACTGTATTCAGGGTTTGAAATTACTTTTTCACGCTCCAGCCAATTTGGCTACTAAATTTAAGTTACTGGCCATTCATAACTTCTACTAGCTAGAAAAAAAGCAGAAATAAACCAAAAGCCACTTGAACTTTGTGTCAGTACATCATAAATAGAACGAGGCATCAGTTCATTATCAGGGATTTGTCGTGTCACGCCGCATCCAGTGTAGACAGCATCACTGATCATAATGGGTTCTAGGTCATTTTTCAACTCCTCGTTATTGCTTCAATGCAAAAGGAATCCAGCACGCCCGCCACACCGTTATTTGTCGGGTATGTTCAAGTAAGCTAGTTATGCGCAGATGCTGCACAATTAGGCTGTATTTAATATATCATGATGACTCACGACTTCAATATTTGCACTAAATCTGCACAGATTTGGCTTACACGAACTTGCCCAAGAAATTGAGTGAACATATTTTACGAAAAGTAACCTGGCAAGTTGGTTAGTGATTAGACAACGTTACCCGCCACAGCTGATTTTTACCCACATTTGGCGGGTTGGTGGGTGTTCATTTCAAACCCTGACTGCATTACTCTGTACTGTATACATTTGAGTACTTTTTGTTGGCAAATCTGAAAGTTAGCATCACACTTGTTCCCTTGACAAAAACAATGTAGGACTTTTTAATTGCAATGCATATGTCAAAAATGTGTTACATGCTTGAAGACACTGGAATATCTGAAAACATTGTGTGTTTTTAGGATTTTTTTTTGTAACGTGCATGTGACTGACTGCATTTTTTTCTGTCCTGCAGAGTGTAAAGATGTGAACACAGTGGCATACTGCCCCCTGGTGCTCAGGTTCAAATTTTGCAGCCGCGCATACTTCAGACAGATGTGCTGCAAAACCTGCCAAGGACACTGACGTCCCTCTCTCTCTCTCACACACACTCTCTGTCTCTCTCTCTCTTGCCCTCATTTTCTTCCCTCTCCGCCCTCCCGTCTTCTTGCATGGCCAAAACCGCCCATGCTCAGCATTCCGCTGGAGGAGTGCTGTTAACCACTGGCAGACTGACATCATCGTGAGAGAAAGTGCGGAAGAAATGAGAGCGAGAGAGAGACGTGAAAAGAAAGAGAGAAAGAAAGTCTGTGCTGCTCTCTTTCTCTCCCTCCGACCAGCTGCTTTGGCACTGCTGCTGTGAATACCGGTCTGCCCAAAAGACATCTGTCATTGTTTCTTTTGCTCTTCCATGAGGTGCTTTCGCCCATCACTGTCATACAGAGAAGTGTTTGCGTGAACTGTCACAGCTGTACTGCTAAATCTCAGTGAATAATGGTCGTCTATTATTGTAATGTGATAAAAGAAGCATTTATAGACCAGTCGTCTTAAGTCTCAAAGGTGCACTCAGTAATTTTTTTTTTGTGTAGCGCTGGTCGTTTTAGACTTATACTGACACCTAGTGTTTTGGATGAATCGTTAAAATGAGTAGTGTTTAGCTGGTCATGTGATCATGGCTGCCCCCATGAGAGACCCACCTCATGTAAAATAAAACAACTCTTGTTAAGCTGGGATGTTAAACATATTTTCAAAAGTACTTTTTACTTTGCATATGTATACAATTTTAGTTTTGAAAAACATTATTGAGTGCATCTTTAAAGGGATAATTCACCCAAAAATGAAACTTCTGTTATTATTTACTCACTCTCATGTTGTTACAAACCTGTATGACTTTCTTTACTCTCTAGAATACAAAAGAAAAACTCTATGTCCATACAATAAAATACATTTTTCATCTAATTTTGTGTTCCACAGAAAACAAAAACAAAAAAAAACAGTCATAATGGTTTAGAACAACATGAGAGAGAGTAATTTATGCATTTTCATTTATGGGTGAACTATCCCTTTAAGGGCCTTTTCACTTACAGCAATTTACAAAGCAACCAACAGTTAACTATTTTTAAATGATTTAAAACGACATGAGTAAAGGTGCGGTCACATTTACCTCTGTCTTGAGAATTTTCATGGTGAAATCCAGTCATTTCAATAGGAACTTCACTTAAGGGGGAAATTTTCCTTACACAGATTTTGCAATGAATTTTGCAAGTTGCGAAATCACTATGTTGAGCTGTTGGTTTTGAAAGGAACTTGTATGTGAGCTGCGCATTGTACATTGCTACACTATGCCAAGCAATGGACGTTTGCAAAGAAAAATGTGCCGAAAATTCACTAATGTGACCGCACCATAATGCTTCATGATACAGATTAATGCTGCAGTTGAGTAAGAACATTTACTAGCAGTGACTTGTTGACATTGAACAATTAAATCGCTGTCCGTGTGAACTGCCCTTTAGAGACACTCCAGATCATTCAGATATCATAAGCTCTCATTCGGTGTGGTTGGTGCTGAGATACTGTATCTTTTAATCTGACGGCCTTGTGGCTATTTGCAGGTGCTGTGCCGTTTTCTTGCCATCCGGTCCCATAATGCTTACACTAATTAATCATAAGATATTGTGCATCAGTCAAACCTGGATGAACAATGAACTGTTTAGCAAACAGAGGGAAACGAGAGGTAAGGTCAGTTTAGCTTCCGTGCACAACGTAAAATTAGATAAAGAGGCCAATGGAAGCTGTTGTTGAACCATGTGTTGGTTATATTGTTATTTTCAGACACTTTTTACTTAAGATAACTTACCGTACTTTTAATGCACCACAAGTCTGCATGCAGCAATTGTGGTGGCAGTGCAGAATCGTGACCCATGTAACCTTCTAGTTTCTGGGCTGTTTCTGTTTCATTTGATCAGGTCAGGAACAAATTTTCATACTGTCACCTTTGATAGCAATAGTTTGGCCAAAAATGAAAATTCTGCCATAATCTACTTGACCTTATGTTGTTCAAAACCTTTGTTTTTCTTCTGTGCAAAACAAAATGATAATCAGCAGTGTCCAAGCTGCTTTATTCCATACAGTGATAGTGGTTGATGATTCACACAGTTGAAATTTTAAAAAGCACCATAACAGTACTACAATTATATTCAAATTACTCTAAAGCCATACAATAGGTTTATATATGTAAAATACCAGAATGTAAGTCATTGTTTGTAGTGACAATCCAAAGCCAGTGGCATTTGAATATGCACTTTGAGAGTAAAGGGGAAGAATTAGGGTGGAAGTAATATTTTTGATAATTTTATTTTGGGTCTCTTCCTCACAAAAGAATACATGTTGGTTTGGAACAGCATAATGGTGATTAAATTACAGAATTGTCATTTTTAGATGAACTCTTCCAACTCTCAGTGTTTTCATAACATTATTGATTGGAATTCCTTTCAGAATTTACAATTTCCTTTTACCCATTTTTCAACCAGATATCAACATTCAGCTCAAATTTGCCAACTTATTAGTGTCAGTCACCATTAGAGAGCCATAACAGACCTTCTCTCCATCCTGGGTCCTGGCAGCACACGTCAAATGTTTGATTTGAAGAGCAGATCTTGAAGAGGTGGCCTCCTTTCAAGGACTGGTGGCTAATCTGTGGTGCTACAGTATGGTGCTATGTCTTTATTTGTCGTAATCTCAAGATTCAAGATATTTTTGTATTGTAGGGATTGTTTTGCTAAAGGTAATACATTTGCTAAGGAAAAAATATATAAGCAAGATTCTATGAAAACTAGAATTATTGTTAAAGTCTCTCTGTAGAGACACTAACTTTGTAATCATTCTTTGGTACAATTATTATGTGAAAGATGAAAATGCTGTTTTGCTTTTGATGGTAAGCTTTTTATCTTTAAATTTTGCAGTGTGTTCCTACATTTGCAATAACTGTAGATTCACTTTGGAGTTGCAGTCACACTTGTTTATTTGGACTTTGTATAATGTTGATTTTCACATGCTACTCAGTAACATGCTGTACTGTCAAGTGCTTGTAATGTAGTTTATGTCCTCCGAATTGTATGTAGACCAGTTGAAATGAATTTGAAATGCTGAATAAAAAGATGCATTGTGTACAAAAAATATCCAATGTATTGTTTTGTCTTTTATATATACATTTTTTACAAAGATTGATGAAAGATTACAGTTTTTACACACTGTCAAATGTCTGTCACATAAAAACCTCATTTTGTCATGTGTGTTTACACTGTTGCTATATTACTATAATATAAAAATAAACTTCCTGCATACCGTCGTTCAAGATTTAGTGCTAATAGAAGCTGTTTGTATGTGCATATTACAGTACATTTACATTCATTCATTTATAAAAAAAATTACTAAAAGCATTTACAAATTAAAATTATGTGCAATTTCTGCTGCAGGGATGCAGAACGAGGCACCTGGAGAAACATCTTTAGAGGACGACAAAGGTGAAATAAATTAGAAATGGCACGTATATTGGTAGGTTAACAATAAACAACTAAAATTGTATTCAGGGGCCCAGGGCCCTACTGATCAGCTGGCATTGTATACACCCAGAGGCACTAATGGGCAGCTTTGTTTGTTATTTTTAGGCCATCTGAGTTAAGGCTTTGGAGGCTCTTGGATGACTCAAACCAGATTTTCTTTTGCATTCAGAACTTAATGAAGAAGTTCAAACGTGAGTGAGGGTGTGTTCAGTTCTGGTGTTTTGCAGGATGACTGTATCAGTTCTGCATCTCTTGCAGTTTGTTGTCATCCATTCAACAGGAGGGGCGACATCCTGTGTCACACACCTCAGAGTAACGGCTGACCTGGATCCTGTGACACTATTGGTTTTGCGTGATCGTGATCTAGGTGAGTTAGACCAATAGGTCCTCTGCGCTTTTAGGCGTATGTGCGTGTATGGCTATAGAGCGTGCAACTTCTTCTTGTCTCACCTAAGGGTTGTGGGAGTTTGAGGAAGTGATCTGTGCTCAGTGCTTGTCACAGACTGCTTCCCTTCTCTAAACTTTTGCTCTTGTGCTGTAGAGTCTGCCGGTCATGGCAGGGTGCTGAGAAACATTTGGACTGTCACGCTCAACAAAGGAAGAACCACAAACGAGGAGGAACCCAGAGCACCGGCATAATGGTAAAGTGCTTAGTATTATTGAAACTAGACATTTAATGAGTTCTTTGAACTTTTATGACTTATTTTGAATCACATCTAATCTGACTGTAAACTATATAACTATTTGTTGCTCCTAAAAGGCCCCTTGTTGATTAAAATCAAGTCATTTTATTCCTGTTTATGCCTGTAAGTAAGTGTATATAGGGTTATAATTTCCTCATTATACTCATTACACAACAGTAGTTGCTAATTTTGAAAAGTTGCCTCCTCTGTAAAGTCAAAATGCTTAAAGGGTTCATATAGGATGTGTGAAACTAAAAAGGAAGCTCAAAGAACAGCATCATACAAAAGACAAAGGGTTTGTAATGAACTCAAACAACTCCTTAAATGGAAGCTGATTAGCCTCTGTCATTAGTCATGGTTTAGCATCTGTGACTTTTAATTCTCTCTATGTATTAGCTGAGTGCACTTGTTATCCACCAGCCTGATGCTGTCAAACCAGCGAAATGTTCACACGTTTCCTTTGGTGAGGTGCTACTGAGGGCTTTCCTGATTTCTGAGAGCAGTTTGAGGCTCGGGTGGTGCTTCTGTAGGAAGTGAGCGTTTGACTTTGTGTGGCGAGAGGTTTACAGAGAGGATTTTTCGCAACAGCACCCCAGAGGTAGCGGGTAGTGGGGAAGTATGTCAGAGGGGACTTGTGGTTCTTGTCGGTACTTCCTCACCACTTCTACAGCTTTCTGAAACTCGTCTCTTTCTCAGCCTGTACTAAAATATCCAGCAACTTACACAGATCAGATAATGGATGCAAAGTTGACAGGAACCACATTATTTTAGGGATAGTTTACCAAAAAAAAAGGAAATTCTTTCATTGTTTATTCCCTTTCATGTTGTTCCAAACCTGTATGACTTTTTTAATTCAGTGAAACACAAAACAAGGTATTTAAAGAATGTTATAACTGCTTTTGACCATAAAATCAAAGTCAGTGAGGTCCAAAACAATCTAAAACCCTGTTGACTTCCATTATACGGATCAGCTATTTCAAAATGTTTAACTTCTGAATGAACCACAATGCTTTGCGTTAGCCATTTTTGGAATGTGATGATCAGTAGGCATTTTCCACTGGTCAAGCATTTTCCACTCTGTAAAAAATATCTGTAAAATTTACGGTAAAAAACTGGCAGCTGTGGTTGCCGGAATTCTACCGTAAAAAATACGGTAACATCATTTTAGATTTTACGGTTTTAACTTAAATTTACAGTTAAATACCGTAATTTCATTAACTGATATAATGTAAATTTACCAACCTATTGAAGTACTGAAATCTGTTTTGTAGCTTTGTAATACACTGATAACCACTAAAAGCAGGAGGTGATGAGAGTCACATGATGAACCAAAGCAGCTTTTAAATAATAACATATATAGAATGTGCATCATTCACACAAACACTAAACACCATCATGATGACACTCAATAAACTGAAACATTAATTTAACAACATTAGATATAACATACAATCCTAATAAACATAACTGATAAGAAAAAACTAAGAAACAGTTATTTCAAAGAAAAAAACATCAAATTCAAACTAAATTTGAAATGCAATGCAGGGAATTCTGGGAACGTCAGTTTACGTTTTTTTCCTTGTAAATTTTACAGGAACTTACCGTTAACCATTTAACAGGTTTTTACTGTAGCATTTTCACAGTTTTTTACCGTTAAAATCACAGCCATTTTTTACAGTGCACTATTACCATGGCTATTACTATCTAGTTCCAGTGGCAAAGAGGAACATCAGTGATGTCATTCCAAAAAATAGTCAAACTGTTTTTGACTTTGAAATGAAAGCCAGTAGGCTCCAAAACAACCTCAAATCCCACTTTTATTGTACGGACAAAAACAAACCACAGAGACATTTTTCAAAATATCCTCTTTTGTGTTCCAAAGAAGAATGTCATACAGGTTCGGATGCTTTAAGTAAGGTTTATTCTCTTCAGATGTCCATATATATTTGAGAACCAGCAGAGAAGTAGATGTTTATTTAACCTCAAGTGTTGTTTGCGAGTTTTATGAAGCAACAAAAGGCTTTGCCAAAGTTCTGTCAGCTGTGTTCGAAATCACAAACTCTCTGAATAAGTATTTCTTGTTTATTTACCTCGTGACCCTTTAAAAAGTATGTACTATATAGTATGAATGTGAGAGTATCAATGTAATCCAAACATACTACATCCGTAATGTTCTCATTTTCATGTGACCTACCAGCATCATTGGTGTTGCTTCATTGCCATTCACAAATCCTCTCCCATGGCCTCATGGGATTTTTTCAGAATCACCATCCCAGCCCCAAAATTGCCAATTACATCATGAAAGCCCTCAGTAGCATCTTAAGCATCAGGCTTTGATGAATAACAAGTGTACTCTACTAATAAAGGCATCATGGGATAAAAAAAAGAAAAATCCCTCTTTCAGGATACTTTTCACCTACTGGTTTATGAATACTGTGAGTTTGGACATAATACTCATTTCACATACTGCCCACTTTATAGTAGGGAAATATGATTGTTTGTAATCAGCCTCCATCTATGCTTTCTATCATATTAGACATCAGCAGACGTCAGCGAATCATTATCTGATTCATTAATGTCTGTCTTGCTCGTCAAGTGGTGAATTGTGTTATTATTTCCTCTTCCATTATTTCATAAGAGCATTTCAGTTATTTCAATATCTTTAATTTCTGAATGATTCACAATGCTTTCATTAGCCAATTATGGAATGTAAAGATCAGATGAATGTGTTTTCCACCCGTCAAGCATTTTCCACTTTATTTATTTTTGCTAGTTCTAGTAGCAAAGAGGAACATTAGTGATGTACAATGAGTAACAAATATTTATTCTTCATTCTGTAGATTTACACATCTTAGGTCACGCGTTTGCAGCACATTATGAACATTATGTAGCCTGTAATATCTCAGTATACCTCTTTCAGCGAAAGAGAAATGTATCTTCAGAAAATCCAGTGTCCATCAAAAAACAGTTAATTCATTTATAATCTTATGAGTCTATACCTCTGTTGTAGCTCACATTGGTACTATGACCACCCTCCATGTGTGATGTTTGAGCTGCGGTTCAAACGAAGGCTAGGAATTCAGACCACAAACCCAGAAAAGGGTTTACAGCTTCTTAACGGTGCAACACATCAAAAGAAAAGAAGCCTTAAGGAGCTTATTTAGAAAAAACATCTGGTTTACCTCAAATTTAAATGCAAAAATGAATGTTGAGGCTTAGATATATCAGCACTATGAGACTCTGGCATGCTCGATTTAACTTCGACCTCTCCAACTGTAATTTTAGTGTGCTTTCTGTGTAAAAATAAAGTATTTTAATAAAAATGTGCTGAATTGTGCATTTCGTGCTGATTATATATAAATATAAGCAGACAGCAGTGTTATTATGCTGAGTTATAAGTGATTTTGTGAAGAAAGCCACAACCTTTAATTGTATGTAGGATGTAATACATCAAAATGTGACACAGACACACAGCTGGTATATAACTTCCTTACATCTGCTGCCTGTTGCTTGGAAACTATCTGTGGTTTCCTGTCCTGTTAACCACAGACAACCACCTTAGTTCAATCACCTTGTTATTTAGACTGGACCAATTCCAAAGTATGGTAATTAGAGAACCTATTACAACCTACCTACAACCAGCATTGACTAATTTAGCTTACCCTTACCTATACCTCAGTAGAGTCATCATCTCCATTTAAACAGACGTGTACTATGCATTTGTAATGTTGTGAGATTTACATACTCCTTCCATTGTACTTTATTTTGACTTATGTAGGAGGAAGCCTTCTACATATTGTAGCCTACTTCAAAAGTCATCTTGTAAAGGATTTAACTATGAAATACTTGTCATGTAATGCTGAACATCTTAAACCATTTTAAAATCTGAAGATTAACACATTCTCTTTTTTCCCACCAGCGCACAACGTTGCAACATTTTTAGAAACATGTTTTCGACTTTGTATTTGTGAAGATCATGTTTCCTTTTAAAACAAGTAACCTACATATAGGTGTACATATATGCGCATCTCGGTTCAGCTTTTAGCTTCTCTCCTTCTCTATCTGCAATCACCAGTGGTTAGAAATAGTGGTAAATACTTCAGTTACAGGGAAGATTGAAAGAGGAACTGGATGCTGTAAGTCTCTGTTTGGACCATGACTAAGTTTTCCAAAGGCAGCATCTTTCACTTGCTTCAATATCAGTGCAGTATGTCACTTTTACAACCTTTGCTATTTGTACGGGATGTATATTTAGAAGTAAAAGGGTGACATACTGCCTATGTAATCAGAAAAGTTTCCATTTTTTAAATAAACTGTTGTTTCCTGTTGGGTTTACTGTAGTTTAATGCCATTAATGCAATTGTTTGTTTTTTTTCCTAAAATATACCCTAAGCCTCCACAAAAGTCAAAAAGTCTCTTCAAAAGTCAGCCTGGCTACATTCTTGTGTGGGACGCCCACTTTTAACAATTTAATTCATGATGGATAAAATCCAGCCCTATATACACTATATTGCCAGAAGTATTGGGTCGCCCCCTTCTAATGAACAGGTTTGACTACTTTAGTAATTTCTATGAGTACAAATCTTAATGTTAAAGCATATAATGATATTCTAGGAAATTGTGTGCTTCTAATATTATAGCAACAGTTTGGACAGGACCCTTTTCTATTCTAACATGACAATGCCTCTGTGTATAAGGCAAGGTTCAAAAAGAAAATGATTGATTCAGTCAGTGTGGAAGAACTTGACTGCTCTGCATAAAACCAAGTCCTAATCCCAGTTTAACACCTCTGGTGTGACTGTAAATGCAGACCTTGAGACAAAAACTCATCACCAAACACCAATGACTTGTACAAACACTATATAGACAAAAGTATTGGGACACCCCCTTCTTTAGAACAGAAAAATGCACTTCCAAATCTGTGGCAACAACAATGTGAACATAATTCATGTATTTAAAAATTGTATTTCCATCTCTGTTGCAACAGTTTTGGAAGTGTCTAAAATGACTGTACCCATATGTACAAGTCATTGGTGTTTGGTGATGAGTTTTTGGCTCAAGGTCTGCATTTACAGTCACACCAGAGGTGTTAAACTGGGATTAGGACTTGGTTTTATGCAGACCAGTCAAGTTCTTCCACACTGACTGAATCAATCATTTTCTTTCTGAACCTTGCCTTATACACAGAGGCATTATCATGTTAGAATAGAAAAGGGTCCTGTCCAAACTGTTGCTATAATATTAGAAGCACACCATTTCCTAGAATATCATTATATGCTTTAACATTAAGATTTGTACTCATAGAAATTACTAAAGTAGTCAAACCTGTTCATTAGAAGGGGGCGACCCAATGCTTTTGGCAATATAGTGTATATGTTCAATATGTTTATGTAAGTAAAATGGATTGTGGATTTCATTCCATATTAGATTTACACTCCTTGATTTCAGCATCAAGGCACCATATAATCTCTTCTGACTTCCTGTAGACCTGTTCAGTTTCTAGTAATAAAGAAAGCATGGGTTCCCTGAAGAATTTTCAATAGGTATTTAGAAATATTCTAGTGCTGTCAAACGATTATTTGCGATTAATCGCATCCAAAGGTTTTTGTTTACATAATATAAGAGTGTGTACTGTGTATATTTGATATGTATAATATAAATACAAATGCATGCATGTATATATTTAAGAAAAATATGTTGTTTACATATTAAATATATTTATAAAATATAATAATATAAATATATAAATGTCTATACATGTAATTAAAAAAATATGTACTGTATTATATATACATAATAAATAAACACAGTTTGACAGCACTAAAATATTCATGTAAAATAAGTAATTTGCTATATAAGGACTACTGCTATTTCCTACATAACATAAACTCAAATCTTTGTTGTAAAATTCCTCCGAATGAACGTTGTGACTCTATTCTCTCTCTCTTTCGTTCATCTGTCCTTCAGGGCAGTAAGTATCACTGGCAGAGCCAGAATGTCAAGCAGAGTGGGGTTGATGACATGGTGCTTCTCTCCAAGATCACTGAAGATGCCATCGTGGAAAATCTCAAAAAGAGATTCATGGACGACTACATCTTTGTATCCTTGATATCAAAAGAATTTAACACACTCTCATCTGATCAGTTAGCACTGTTTGTGTTGTTGCTGTTACTGTTTTTAAGACTTCGAAGTTTTGTCTTCCTCTTTTGTTTACGTGTAGCTCAACAATTAGCACACACTCACTTCCTGATTTAGCAGCCACTCTTTGGTTGTTGCATGAAAACAACACATGACTACTGCTTTAATTACATTTTATGATCTTTTTTTTAAAGAGTTGAACTTTTAAAACAGAGTTGAGTTGAATTTAACTGGATTGTTCATTTGTCCTTAACTGTGATTTGAAGACTTATATAGGGCCTGTATTGATATCGGTGAATCCCTTCAAACAGATGCCGTACTTCACTGACCGTGAGATTGAGCTCTACCAGGGAGCTGTAGGTCAAATACATCAAACACTTACTGTCATTACAGTAAGCATTCAAATTTACCATGATAATAGGATGTCAGATTCACAGCTATCTGATTTTTTCTTCAGGCCCAATATGAGAACCCACCACACATTTACGCTCTGACAGACTACATGTACAGGAACATGATGATTGACAGAGAAAATCAATGTGTCATTATAAGGTTTGTGGTGCTCACATGATACATGCCACCTGATTCAACATGGATTTGATGTTCTTCCTGTGACTTGCCACATTCAAACCAAAGCCCACTTTCACAAGCAGGCCACACCTCCAGATCAAACCGCTGGAGAAGAAATATCAGGAAATTCACATGACTCGCTTCTGGTTTAACATTCAAAGAAATCCGTTTTTGCATACATTTCCTGTTCTGAGAAAGCAGTCTGTGACCATTCACTGTCTAACAGCTCAAGACGAAAGTTGTGCAGTCCTCTGTATTTTCAAGCCACCTCAGTCATTTTGCAGAGATCCACATTTCAGTATCAGTGTCATTAGCTGATATCATTTTTTACTCTCTTCGGTCCCATTGTCACTGTTGGCAGTTCCTTCCCTTGTTTGTCACACCCCCAAAAGTCTTTGCAGCAGTGGTCACCATTCTTAGTATAGTTTCCTTCCTGATTTACACAGGCAGTGGAGAAAAACTGTTTCTTAATAGCTTTCTGAAACTAAAGACTGCTTGCTACCTTGCTGCCAAGCTGAACACAAGTTTGTATAAAAGCCAAACCATCACATCTAATGAACTAGAACAAATCAAGCAAGGTTTAGACATGGCCAAGCTAAAATTAATAACAAAAATGACTATCTCTCAGTAGAATCAAATAAAAAAGTTGATTTAATTTAGTTCCTTCAAGCATGCCATTTTTATAATTTCAACCAACCATTGATATTATACAACCACGATATTATAGACACTGAAGTTTGTTTCTGATTGACCAAATAGGGGCATCTTAGTGTCGCAAGATGTGTCCTGATGCTTTCCTACTTCCATTTTTTGGTTCTCAGCCAATGAGGGTGAGAATAGCCATATGTAGGCGTACAAATTAGTTCAGCTTACGACTGCTATAATTTCTTTTTTTTTTTGAATAATTAAAAAGGGATTTAAAAGCTGCTACCCACAACTTCCTGTGACAGTGACACCATCTTTTAAAAGCATGCTTGTGTGTTTGTGTGTGTGTGTGAGAATGTGAATTCAAACAGCACTGATGTACATGTGATGAATGACGTTCAGGGCCGCTAAGTGCTAAGCAGAATTGTATTGTTGTGCCCCCTCCCTCAAATATTATGGAAGAAGAAAAAAGCAGCTATTATAGGGGTCAAAATAGAACTTTAATAAAATATAAAAGTAAATAAATACATAAATTGTAATTAAATTGTATTATTTTTAAATTACAATTGTAGATGTTACATATGGCTATGATTTTATTAATACAGTTGTCTGATTGATTTTATTGTCTCAGTTATGTTCTTCTCTTCTATATGTTTGTGTTCAGTGGGGAAAGTGGAGCAGGAAAAACAGTTGCTGCTAAATACATTATGGGCTACATCTCTAAAGTATCAGGAGGAGGAGCTAAAGTACAGGTAACAACTGTGTTTGAAATACCTTTTTACAGTATTAGAAGCAAATAGCAGTTCGAAAACTTATGCTGTGTTGTTTTTGTTGTTCAGCATGTGAAGGAAATTATCCTGCAGTCAAACCCTCTGCTGGAAGCCTTTGGCAATGCGAAGACAGTCCGCAACAACAATTCAAGTCGCTTTGTGCGTTTCACATTCACATATATGCAACTTACTTTTATGAATTTACAACACACAAACTTGTGTTCCATTACTGTGAGTAATGCTGGCTCGATTGACAGGGCAAATACTTTGAGATCCAGTTTAGTCGAGGAGGAGAGCCAGACGGAGGGAAGATCTCCAACTTCCTGCTGGAAAAATCAAGAGTCGTGAGCCAGAATGAAAATGAAAGGAACTTTCACATCTTCTACCAGGTAGAAAAATCTTCTAATTATAGGAAAAAAAATTTTTAGGCATTGTCTTAAATGTAAAATATTTTAATTAATGCCGAGTTCACACTGCACGATTTTCAAACTCGTCGGATCGCCGTTGTTTTCACACTGCAGGACTATCTGGGGTAGCATTCAGTTGCTGCTGTTTTCAGATTGCACGATGGATCCGCGACAGGGGGTTTCACATTGCACGATTTCACAATAGGAAGAATCGCCGACAACTCTGTCTGATCTGCAAATACAGCCAAATGCACATGAGAAGTGATAAGGAAATAACGCAAGATCACGCTGATATTATAATAAAGATGACTTGTTAACAAACCTACTTCTGCTGTGAAATTTTTATATACACAAATCTAAGTAGCCTACTTGAAAGTGAAACCAACGTGTTGTGCATCTTATAATGAGTTTATTTCTTATAGCCTATAAAAGCCCTCAAAGTGATGAAAAAGAAAAATGCAATAAATATTTTGTCCTTTATAGAAGAATATTATTTACAGGAAAAACCCTAGCCCCTTCTTCATCTTCATGTAGCCTACCTGTTCTGTATATTCTAATGCTCGCCTCCTCGAACTTCCCGCTGCCCTGTATCGTGCTCTCATTGGCTGTAGGTCATCGCCGATGTATTTTTCAGTCAGAACTCATTCACACAGCAGGATTGAGAATCGCCGACAGCTCCAGATATTTAGCATGCCAAATATTTCACGGGCGTCGGCGACACATCGGCTTCCCTCAGATCGCGTCTGTGATAATTCACACTGCGCGATTGTCACTCGCGGGAACGAGCACCGATTTGCCTCCGATCTTCGGGCATTTGTCGGCAATTTATCAAAACCTGTCGGCGAGTGAAAAATCGTGCAGTGTGAACTTGGCATAAGTCACTGAGATCTCAGGATTTTTAGTTTTAGTTTTCAAATCCACATCAGTCACCATCAAAAATTAATTTTATATGTAACATTATTTAAATAATGATTTAATATATTTATTATTTAAATATATAAAATATTTAATGAAAATATGTTATTTTTCCCAGAGCTGCATCTGGAAAATTCATAGAATCAAAAGACCAATTCGTGCTGATTACACAACATTTTCAGATAATACTAATGGGTAGCATGAATAGCTATTGAATTACCCACCTCTCTCTTTTTTTTAAGCTAATAGATGGTTGCACGCCTCGGCAGAAGGAAGAATTGGGAATTATGACCCCAGATTACTACTACTATCTGAACCAGTCTGGAACATACAAGGTAGATGGAACTAATGACAGCAAGGACTTCCAAGAAACCATGGTATATATTTTCTTCAATATTTCATGCCAGATTATGTGTCTCCTCTCAAACAGTTTGAGAACAGTTCAGTTGTTCGCTACTAAGACCTATGTTAACCCTGATTTTTGATGTCTACAGGAAGCCATGCAGGTGATCGGCATACCGGAGATGTTTCAGAAGCAGGCGCTGCAGATCGTAGCTGGCATCTTACATCTGGGCGCCATCAATTTCATTGAGGCGGGAAACTATGCGCAGGTGGAGAGCACGGACTGTAAGTGATATGTAGATGGAGTTTGCCCATTTGCTGTTCTGAGTAATAATAGTGACTGATTATTTTTATCTTTGGAAATGTTCTGTTAGACTTTGCATTGACATGTTTTACCCTGCTTTCAACCCAGTACTGGGATTCCCTGCATACCTGCTGGGCATCGACCAAAACCGTCTACAGGAGAAGCTCACCAGCAGGAAAATGGACTCCAAATGGGGTGGTAAATCTGAAACCATCGATGTGACTCTGAACAGAGAACAAGCGAACTACACACGTGACGCTCTCTCCAAAGCACTCTACACCCGTCTGTTTGACTACCTGGTTGAGGTTAGTGAATGGCGTATGAACACCCAATAACCATTGGTTTAGGGAAAAAGGTCATTTTTTAACTTTCTCTGTCTGAGCAGGCAATAAATAAAGCCATGCAGAAACCCATTGAGGAGCTCAGTGTTGGTGTTCTGGATATTTATGGATTTGAAATTTTCCAGGTGAATATCCTCTCCTTTATATCCTATCCTCTGATTGTTATTGCATATTATAAAGAGGGAATTTTAACCTTCTAATCATTAATCAGCCAATTAGGTATATTTGTCATTTTAATTAACAATAAATATACACTGCCATTCAAAAGTCTGGGGGAATTAAGAGTTTTGAAATATTAAAAAAATACTACTTCAATTCAGCAAGAATGCATCAAGTGACGGTAAAGACATTTATGTTACAAAATATTTATTTTGCAAATAAATGCTCTTCTTTCAAGAGAAGCTCTTCTTTTCTGCAAAAAATAATAAGCAGCAACTGTTTTTAACATTAATAATAAGAATTGTTTCTTAAGCACCAAATCAGCATATTATTATTTTAATGTTATTTTAAAATTGTACCATAAGACACTTGTACTGTATTTTTGAACAAATAAATGCAGCCTTGGTGAACCTAAGAGACTTATTTCAATAACATGAAAAAATCTTAATCTAATGACCCCAAACTTTTGAACGTTAGACATATTTTGTGTTTTTAATGATTATTTTCAAATGTGAAGGTTTGTAAGTAGCATTCTGTGAAAAATTAAAGTAAATTTAAATTCAATTCTATTATTAATAACAATTATCTATTTTTTTCTCTAGAGGAATGGGTTTGAGCAGTTCTGTATCAACTTTGTGAATGAAAAGTTGCAGCAGATCTTTATTGAGCTGACACTGAAAGCAGAACAGGTACAACAAACAATTCTTTCAATATACTTTTCACTAGTATCTCTCTTGATGTGTATAAAGTCTCAATCGGACTTATTGTTCTTTACATCCCACAGGAAGAGTATGTACAGGAGGGCATCAAATGGACACCCATAGAATACTTTAACAACAAAGTTGTGTGTGACTTAATAGAAAATAAACTGGTAAGCATGTAGAGAGACTGTACTATATAAATTAATAGCACAATTAATAATTAATAACAATTTGTCAACTGTATCCCTGTTCCCCCTCAATCCCAGAATCCTCCGGGCATCATGAGCGTGCTGGATGATGTGTGTGCTACCATGCACGCCAAAGGAGATGGAGCTGATATGACTCTGCTTCAGAAGCTACATGCTGCGGTGGGGACACACGAGCACTTCAACAACTGGAACTCTGGTTTCGTCATTCATCACTATGCTGGCAAGGTGTGTTATGACTTTTGACCAACCTCAAACTTTTGAACTGTAGTGTATATGCTGTAGCACTCCTAAATTGCTTCTTATTACCTACTTCTTTGATTAAGGTGTCGTATGATATCAGCGGTTTCTGTGAGCGAAACAGAGACGTGCTTTTCCCTGACCTCATAGAACTGATGCAAAGCAGCCAATTGTAAGTGCTAATTCTCTCTTTCTCTCTCGTCATAAGAATTGTTTATATTCAGAGGTTGTTTTAGGTTTGGTAAAGGGTATAGAGAACGTAATATCACAGAAAGCCAGGAACAACAGAACAAAGGCAGATGAGTGTAATCAATTTTCCCTGAAATACTGTTTTCTACTCCTGGAAAGCACTAGCAAATTGGCATAACCCCTTTTTTCCATAATCTCAATCAACATGTTCCAAACATCCAAAAATATTTATCTCTCTGGCATTGCAGTGACTTCATTCAGAGCCTCTTCCCAGAAAACCTCAACACGGATAAGAAAGGTAGACCGACCACTGCCAGCTCGAAGATCAAAGTAAGACCAATGTCCTTAATAAACTCTTACTCTTCTGAGGATCAGCACACTTGTCACATTTCCTTTATCTGGAGTCACTCTTTGACTGTCTGGTTCACAGAGACAAGCCAACGAGTTGGTTAGCACACTGATGAAGTGCACACCGCACTACATCCGCTGCATCAAACCCAACGAGACCAAAAGGCCCAAAGACTGGGAGGAGAGCAGGTGAGTCGAGTTCATTCAATTGGGACTCCAGATATTTTGCAAAGATGGTGTAAATGAACTACAACGTGCTATTCATAAATTTCACTTTTATGTTCCCAGAGCGAAACATCAGGTGGAATATCTGGGCTTGAGGGAAAATATTAGGGTACGACGTGCTGGCTTTGCTTATCGTAGAATCTTCCAGAAGTTTTTACAGAGGTAAGAGTAAGCCTGAAAAAATATGTTGGTCATAAAATATCTTTATAAAATGTGATTACACAGATATTTTAGTATCATTGCAGTCCAATGCTTGAATTAGCTCAGGGGTTTTCCAGTTAAGTGAATTAACCTTAGGTGAGGGAGCTCAAATAAATTAGTTTCTGGTGTGAATCTCAGCGGAAATATTGCTGATGTGTTAATCTTGACATCTCAGGAGTGCTCATTTTAGGGGTGATTTCCCAGGTGTGTTAATCTCAGCGCTAACTGAAACACACTTGTGTTTTGCTAGGTACGCCATTCTAACAGCAGAGACGTGGCCATGTTGGCGAGGCACAGAACAGCAGGGCGTTTTGCACCTCTTGCGTTGTGTTAACATGGACACGGATCAGTACCAATTGGGCCACACCAAAGTCTTCATCAAGAATCCAGAGTCGGTGAGGCTCAGAAATCTTAAAAAAGTCTCAAAAATCATAAACAAGACCTAGGACTCCTTCCTAAAAGAAGTTCCATTAATAAACTGTTGGTCAAGTCCAGACTTTCCCTTAAGTAACTTTTCTTGTTTCAACTCACATTTCTTTTAACTGTAGCTATTTTTGCTGGAGGAGATGCGAGAGAGGAAGTTTGACACATTCGCCAGAACCATCCAGAAGGCGTGGAGGAAATACATCGCCAGGAGGAAATATGAACAGATGCGGGAGGAGGGTGAGTGCAAGTTTACAAGAGTACAAAACCTGGAGACTTCCTACAAAGGTAGCATCCTAACAGACATAGAACTTCATAAGTGACTGATTTGAAGCAGTCTACATAGGCAGCAACTCACAAACAGTGTCCCCATTCATTTCGAAAGACTTTGCTGTTAGCATTTTGGCTAAGCTAACGGCAGTATCCTCTAATAAGCATAAAAATACACTGAATATACAAATATTGGGTACAATAATCTATTTTGAATTATACCCAACTATTTTAGGTGATAATTTTAGATGATTTAGTATTAAAATAAATAGATTTATTTATAATCTACTTTTCTGTTTTGTAATGTTTACATCGCATATGGTAGCCTATACCCTGTAAGAGAAAACTCTGTATGTGAGGTATTTATTCTGTCTCTTTATGTCATTTTCAGCCTCTGATATACTGTATAATTTTAAAGAACGACGTAGGAATAGTATAAACAGGAACTTTGTCGGCGATTACCTTGGCATGGAAGAGAGACCAGAACTCCGGCAGTTCATGGCCAGGAGGGAGCGAGTGGACTTTGCAGACTCGGTCAACAAGTTTGACCGTAGGTTCAAGGTGAGAAACTAATAAGCAAAAATGATGTGTACAGTTAAAAGTTTAGGGTTGGTGAACTTTTTAAATGTTTCTGAAAGAAGTCTCCAATTTGGTGCTCAGAAAACATTTCTGATTATTATCAATGTTTAAAACAGTTGTGCTGCTTAGTATTTTTGTGGAAACAGTGATTCATTTTTCAGGATTCTTTTGTAAAATTCAAGAATAGCAATTATTTCAAATAGGTTAAATAATGGCATAAATAAGCTATAATTATTTCCCACTGTTTTCTTTAGTCAATAAAGAGGGATCTAATACTGACACCGAAATCCATTTACCTAATCGGTCGGGAAAAGATAAAGAAAGGACCAGAGAAAGGCCAGATAAAGGAAGTTCTGAAAAGAAAGTTGGACATTGGAAGTGTCCGTTCAATTTCTTTGAGGTGAGTTGCTGCCTCATACACCCATTTTACAGGTATAAAGTGTATGCTGGTGATTTATGAATCAATATATATATATTTGTTTAAGAAACAGATGTATGATTGTGACCACAAACAAAAGGGTGGATCCTTAGTCTAAGATATAAAGGCTTTTTTGTACACATTTTTGCTTATTTAACAAGGAGCGGCTATGAAGATGATTTATAAATGTGTAAATATTTAACTTGTAAAAATCTCAATTGAATATCCCAAAAGGCATTACACATTTAGCAACAATCAGCTATATGTACACCTGCTTGTAAAATCATTGTCTGTTATTTATACTCTGTGTTTTGCTCTCTGGGCCTGAGCAAATGTGATAAAGCTGTTCATTTATACTGTGTCTACTTCACACACAATAATGCTTACATGCAGATTTATTGCTGTGAGACACAAACAAGCTGCCAGACCACCACTGCTGCTACAGCAGAAGAGCTTATACGGAAGTTCTGCGGGGTCAAACTATTTGCAAAGTGCAAACGGGAAATTAGCAAACAGGAAATGAGTTAATATTTAAGGCGGCTCAGTTCTTGTTTTCTACCTTATATGTCATGTCTGAGAGAGAATGAAAGCAGTTTTGAACTAGAGGGAGAGGGATGGTGATTGTCTACTCCTTATGATGATGATTAATGATGAAATATCGAAGACACATGAAGATAATGTGAAAATCAATTACACATTTGTCAATAATAACATTTTCTGTGCTTTGATATTTCATCAGTCGTGCACTCTCTCATCTCCTCTCCTCTTCTGTCCTTAATTGCTCATAATTCTTCTTCTTCAGTGTGTAAGTTTGAACTGTGCACACAAGTGATGAGAAAATGTCATTTGTTTGATTTGATTTATATATAAATTTGCTGCTAGGTCTTCCTTGACATGGTTTCTTCATAATCACACCCAGAACTCTTTATATATTTTATACTTAAAAATTAATATACTGAATGGTATCTATTAAAAAATTTTTAAAAGAACTGTTTTCTATTTTAATATTTATTTATTTAATTAACAATTAAACTCCGCACACCTGACGGCAATAGATAGGTGCGTAGGAGGCAAAGACCAGCTAGGTCAAAAACTAAAAAACAAATCCTGCACACTATCTATGCATAAAAAAGATGTGAACTATCCAGTTGCAGCCCATTTTCTTGCCCTAAATCATGATGTTTCTACCTTACGGTTTTGTGGTATTGAAAGGGTTAATGTGCCACCTAGAGGTGGCGATATTGAAGTGCTCTTACAGCAACGTGAGCTGTTTTGGATTTTTACCCTTCAGACAAAAAAAAATTGTCTTCTTTAATTTCCCTCCAGCACAAGGCAAGATGACTTCTTCATCCTTCACGAGAATGAGTATGACAGTCTTCTGGAGTCCACATTTAAGACTGAGTTCCTCAGTCTGCTTTGCAAGCGTTACGAGGAGCAGACCCGAAGCAAACTCTCGCTGTCCTTCAGCGACAGGTGCTGATAACTCTCTATCTCTCGTTCATAGCATTAGATTTATTCCAGTGCAGAACATAAATGAATACTAATGTTTTGTGCAGGCTGGAGTTCCGAGTGAAGAAGGAGGGCTGGGGAGGAGGCGGCATGCGTGTGGTGGTTTTCCAGAGGGGACAGACTGATTTAGCTGTCATCAAACCTGGAGGAAAGACCCTCACTATCTCATTAGGAGATGGACTACCAAAGACATCCAGTACGTGAGATGTATAGATGAATGAAGAGCATCAGCAGTGACAGAAAAACTGTTCATTGAGCTTCACTGCATGTACTTTTTGTTTTTCTCCAGAGCCAACCAGGAAAGGCGTGCCACAGAGTCACGGAGGAAGAAACCAGCCACAGCACAGAGGTAGAAAAATTCTTAATTTAGTTCTGAGCTGGAACTGCTGTGTTGAACCATGAGGATACATTTTTATTCTCTCTATATTTATTGAAACCCTCCATATGATATGATTTTTAACAGGGGGCCATCAGAACGGGGCAGCACAGTTTGCCCGGGCTGGTGCTCAACAGCACCATCAGCCACAGCAGCAGCAGAAGGAAGCGACGTACTCCATGCCGATAAGGAACCCTCCACCCAGCAATGCTCTTCCTAAACTGGGATCGCAGAAGAATCAAAGAGGCTCCAGGCCAGCCCAGAATCAGTCCACAAACCTCGACTTCCTCAATGTGCCTGATCAGGGCATGTCAGGGTAAGAGAACACAGATAGAAAACATCTCAAATCCAGGTTTGTAAATACTAAACAGCCTAAAACTTTCCAGAATGCAGCGGAAAAGGAGCATCAACCAACGGCCTCCACCGGCCCCCTCTAGCCGTCCCAAACCTCAGCCCCGACCACAGGGCCCTCGCTGCAGAGCACTTTACCAGTATTTTGGCCAAGATGTGGATGAAATTTGCTTTGATGTCAATGACATCATAGACCTTATCAATGAAGGTGAGACTTTGAAATAAGAATGTTGTGAATTCGATTTAATTGGCTGTTGAATTGTTTCTAATGTTCCTCTGGGTTTCCTGTAGATCCGTCAGGGTGGTGGCGAGGGCGGATTCATGGGAAGGAGGGTCTATTTCCTGGGAACTATGTGGAGAAGATCTGATCTCTGCACGTCAACGAGGTCACACTGATGAACCTGCTAGGCTCTGGGAATTATCACTCAAGCCAGTGACGAAATCAGTGACTTGTCACCATCTTGTAGTATGTTTGCAGAATTGTATGACATTTTTTTGTAATTAGTTAAATTTGTAATTAGACAAATTTGTTGGCACAGTTTTCAGGCTAAGAGAGAGCATACACTGTTTACAAAGACTCTGCACTGTCCACAAATGACCACTTGACTGCGCTGTTGTGCAGTATGAAAGATTTTCAAAAACGTTCTTCTTTCAAAGGGAAGAACAATCACAGCTTTTTCCTTACTCTGTGTCTAATTTCCTGAAAACTATATGTAAAAAATAAGAAAATATTTTCTATGCATCATTTTTTATGCTTCTTTTTATCCTTCTGTGTAAAATCTTCAATCATGAAAAGTATAAATTGATGTCTGATACTAACAGTATTAAAGAGAGCTTTGTTTAACAGATCTCAATGCTGTACTATATTAAAATTTAAACGACATACTATAAAGAAATATGAAGAAAAAAAATATATATATATATCCTAATGTTTTAGCCACAAATGTGATTATACTCTTAAAAATAAGGAATATGTCAATTACAATGTGATCATTTAGGATTTTGAATGAAAAGACTGATCAAGCTTTGTTGAATGGAGAATCTGATCAAGTTTGCATCTGGAAGTATGTAGTTATTACCTCTCAAAGCAGTGAAAACTTGGAGCCAAGAAAATTGGAAATTAAAGCCAAGCCTAATAACTTTACAATGGAAATGCATTTTTCCTTGTTATCTTCCCCCTTGTCTAATTTCTGTGGTACATGCATTTGATGTGATATTTGGATTGGATTTGCAGTAGAATAGAGGTTATTAGCCCCTATCACAAAAGGTGAATGACAGAAAACGTGTTCATCGCAGGTGAGTGGAGGACTGGTTGAGCAGGTGCGTTCAGACTGAAAGTTTTCTCTCTGACAGGTGCACAGAGACACTACAACAAGAAACATTAGGAGAGTCAGTCCTCATTTTCCATGCTAAACATTTATGCAAAAACCAGCATGTTGTGTTTACATGAGTGTAAAAAAAACAAATACAGATTTAAGCCTGGACATTTGCGTGTGATCCTCATGTTAATGAGTGGTAACTGCAGCAGTTTCATATGTTCCTCTGGGTTAAAAATAGAGCTTTGTTTCTTTTAGGATATTTGTACAGGATACAATGAACAGGCCAACATAAATTTTACTATGGTAACCAGTAACCAAAATACCTGTTACTGCTTTAAAATGATTAATATTGAATCTTCTTGAACAGCTTGATTTTACACAAGTCATGTTTCTTTTCTTTTTTAACATCAGATGACAGTAGAAAAAATTACCTTTATATGCTTGTTTTTAATCAAGTTTATCAAATCTTGGTTTCTGTTTGATTGAATTAAATTAAATTATATTTATTTGTATAGCCCTTTTAACAATACATAACCTAATTGTTCCAAAGCAGCCTGGAGAGCCTCACAAACCTCCAGTGAACAAGCCAAAGGTGACAGTCGCATGGAGAAACTGAATGAGGGAGAAACCTTGGGGAAAACTAGGCCCAACAGAGGGAGGTACACTGCCTCTGGCTGACATTTAACTAATATTTACTAAACTATAGTCAAATTTATTAGCACACAGTTGTCAATTGACTAAATGGAATCCAACCTCATAGAATTTATTTATGTATTGCCACTTAATGGGGTGTGGAGAAAATAAACAAAAACGGAAAAAAACGAAGGAAAAAAACTGCCTCTGTAAGTGAAAGAAATAGTACAATACTTTAAATTTGCAATAAATTGTATTTTCAAAAAAGTAGCAAGTGTAGGCAAGTAAACACAGAGCAACTACGTTACCACCATGGTAACCCTTTGTAAGGGAGGTGCTGTTTGAGGCCACCTTTTTCATTTTAACGAAGTTTAATTTAGGTGAAGGCATAAATACTGAAACTGTAAATATTTTGCGGTTAATTAGTTGAATGGGCGTCCAGTAGTCGACAGGTGAGGTACAGGTAAACTTGACCTCATCTCGTTAAACTTGTGCTGCAGCTCGTGCCAGCCATTCTTATGTAAAACGGTGCGTTTCAGGTCTGTCCGCAATCACATAGCGAGCTGACAGCTTCACTACACAATGGCACAATGAGAAATGCTACCGTTCGCTCGGTTTCACCTGAACTCTTCAGGTGATGTCACAACGCGAGACCCGAGTAACAGGATCGGGGACATTTCTCCTCTACTTAAACCCGACACATGGAGCGCGTCGCTGTGGATGCGCTTTGGAGAGGTAAGCGATAGTTTATTGCTTTTTGTCTAAACGTCTGATTTTATCGATTTGAATGAATGAGAGAATGAGAATGAGCTTTATTGGCCAGGTAGGCTATGTTTACACATACGAGGAATTTGTTATAGTGACAGAAGCTCCACAGTGCAACAGAATGACAGCAACAGGACAGGACACAGACAACAAAAGAATAATATACAAATAGGCAATGTACAAAATAGCAAAAACACAATATATAATATAGACTATTATTTGTGTACATGTCTGATTTGTGCAAATTTGAAATGAAAAATAAGTATGTGTGATGAATAAATAATGTAAATAATGTTATGTGTTCCACGTTTAATGTCAAGTGTTCATGAGATGGATTGCTTGAGGGAAGAAACTGTTCCTGTGTCTGGTCGTTCTGGTGCTCAGAGCTCTGTAGCGTCGAGCAGACAGTAACAGTTCAAACAGAGAGTGTGCTGGATGTGAGGGGTCCAGAGTGAATTTGATTTGAGAGAGTTTATATAAGATAAGCATGTTAGTCATAAGCGTTTCGGTTATTGTAGTGTTTGTTTGATTTCTCTGTATGTCTGTGCTGTGCTCCCCTACCAATTAATTCATTATCCAGAGGATTGACTTTTCCCGGGTGAACGATCCGTGATATACGTACAAGACCACAGATCCAGTGGTTAAATGTGGCTGTAGGATACTGTTGGTTTTAAGATATTGTTCAGGTACAACTACAGCCTGTTTAATAAGCATTGATTTAAAACGACAGACATATCGTTATACACTGTAAGCAGTAAAATTCAAATCAACAAAGAGATAAATTGTAATTGACCGTAGTATATGACATATTGGCTATCTGAAAACTTTGTGAGTTCAGAAAGGTCACCTGCTGTTTAATATGGCAACAATAACTGCGGGTTGTAGGGTCACCGGAAGTTATTTTACTACACTTGCATGCAAAACCTGCTTAGGCAAGAGAAACCTGTTAGTCTCATTTTATTAGAATTGAACCGATTTTGAATTATCCAAAAGAGTCGAATCTTTTGATCTGTTGACTAAAAAGATTCATTTTGTGTGATATGAACGAGTCTCTGAATCACTCGTTCGTTAAAAGCAGTTTTCGACCGAAACAGTTCAACATAGGACCTGGGGCCTGTTTCATGAAACAAGTTTACAAAATAAGCCAGGTTTATTTTTAGTTAGTCTGACTTATTGTCAGTTGATTTGGTTCAAAATAAGTCAGACTAACTGAAATAAGCTAGCTTATTTGGTAAACTTGTTTTCTGGATCAGGCCCCGGGTCACACTGAATTTGTTTTTGCGTTAATGAACAAGACAGTAAATGGCAGTGAATAAAAAATGTAAGATGGTGAGATGCATTTTTTTTAGTGCTGTCAAACGATTAATCACGATTAATAGCATCCAATATAAAAGTTTGTTTTGACATAATATATGGGTGTGTACTGTGTATATTTATTTTGTATATAAATAGACACACTCACATGCATGTATATATTTAAGAAAAAAAATGTTTTTATATAAAATGTTTATATTTATAATATAAATTATATATAAATATATATAAACATGTAAATATTTGTAAAATGTATACATGTATATGATTGCATTTATATATACATAATAAATAAACACAGTACACACACATCTATTATGTAAAAACAAACTTTTATTTTGGATGCGATTAACCGCTTGACTGCCCTAGACTTGGACTCTTTGTAACTTGTGCGATGCATTTTTAGAACGCTTTGTTGTGCGAGAGGCTGCAAAAAGTTGAGATATGGAACGAAACCGTTTAAGGGGTCGTTCACACAGAACGTGTTTTTGCATTCCACTGTACTGCTTTTCTATGTGATTGTACATAAACATAACATGTAAACGTATGTGTTTGACCATTGCATTGTCATCTTTTTCAGCAGCTTACGGAGTTATAAAGTTGAACTTTTTTTTTTTTCTCCATTTCATTTTCTGGCTTTTCACGTTTTTAAATGCAAAAACACGTTTAGTGTGAATAGCCTCTAATGGGCCATTCACATAGAACATGTGTTTGCATCGAAAAGCTTATTTTAACAAAACATATGTTATCTTGAGTGCAGCATTTTTAGAATGCTGTCATGCACAAAATGCTGCGAAAGACGCAAGCCCAATGGTCAAACATTAGAATGCAAAAATGTGTTCTGTGTGAACTGCTTCTAAGGTGTGCATTTACCACACGTTTATATTAAAAACCAGCAGAACACAGGGAAGTGGAATACAAAACGCGTTCTTTGTGAATGTCCCCTTATCCTTTAATAAAACTTGCATGCCTGCTAATCTACTAGAGCCTCCAGAAAGGCACAGATCTACCTTTTGTTCAATAGCTCCATTCTGTCACAATAGAGTCTAGAATACTCCTCCCTGTAAAGACAACAAGCTTTAGCACCATGGCAAGTGTTTTGTTCTTTAACACACAGGTGTAAGCCACAGAACTGTTGACAAGTCATTACAGTGATTTATAAAACACTCTCTCTCTTTCTCTCAGGGATCCCGTCATTCTCGTCCTTTGACAAAATGGCAGGTGTGTTTGCCTACGAGAGCTCTGAAGTTGACTGGTGTGAGAACAACTATAAACATTCAGAGAATGTTGTGGAATATTTCAACACGGTACGAACATAACAGATGAGCCGCAAATCCCTTTCACACTCTAGACACTGTGAATCATTCTCAATCCAGCCATTAACACTAGAGGAGTCTTATTCAAGACATTGTTAAATGTTAACTATGTTAATTGCTGCAGACTCCATACGATAATGCTCAAAGTGTCATGGTTTCATCCAGAAACTACACCCACACTAACGACACATCTACAGTGACTCAGACACAATGTTACACCTATCCGTGTGCTCAACAGAGATTGAATTCAGTACAGTTCAGCCCAATCAGGTTTTATTTGTAATCCTATTTACACTAGTTACAGTTACTACAAAATGTGTAGAAGTCAAAAACAACATTTTGAGGCATCATGGGATAGGATTTGAGTTTTTGTCTGTCTGATTCACTAATATATGTTTTTTGCCCTTTCAGATGAGCAGTTTTATATTCTTTGTGATCTCACCCATAATGCTTTACCTGCTACACCCATATGCCAAGGAAAGAAACCTGGCTGTGCACCTGGTCTGGATCATGATGGTCTTTGTAGGTAAGTGTGACTGTTTAATCTGTAAGGGGTTGTGGCATTAACAATCCAGCAGAGGGCAGTATTGTTCAATAGCCAGGTCAAATTTATAGAAATCCACTGATTCATTATATTTAATTCAAATGAATGAAATGTCAGCTTGAGTTTTTGTATGTTAGTGGCAAAATGAGGCAACAAGTGTGTATATACGAGCTACAAAAGGCTAGTAACTTTCACCAAATGGGTTTACATGCAAATCAATAGACTAGAAATGAAAAGAAAACTTGCAAAAATCATGTTTTGCTTAAACCACTTCTGCTGTTGCCTCAATATTCGCATCTCTTTTGACCATGTTCTGTTTCTCTCTCTTCAGGTATCTTCTCCTTGTATTTTCACATGACTCTGAGTTTTATGGGTCAGATGCTGGATGAGCTGTCAATCCTGTGGGTATTGGCTCTTTGCTACTCCCTGTGGTTCCCGCGCAGACAAATCCCGTCTTTTATTAAGGACAGGTAGCAAATTCTGTACCATGTATACAGTCTGTTTCTATGTAATGGCATGAACTTGTCTTCCTCCTCTGCGTCTTCAGTTCTGTAAAAATAGGGGCAATTAAAGGATCTGTTTACAGTCCTTAGTTTGTGTAACAGTAACCCTGTGTAACTTGCAGCATGATATTCTGATCTCACTGTGGGAGAGATGCTTTCCACAGCTTTCTCAGTGGGGTCCAGCCAGCCTTGTATTAATATTTAAATGGTTGATATCTAGATAAAATTAAGTTTTAAACTTAGAAAAATGTTGATGTCTACTGTTAAAATGTTGGCGGTGGTCAGTATTTTTTAAATGCAATTAATAGTTCATTATATTTAGAAAGATCAATACTGAAAAAAAATGAATCACTGTTTCCAAAATATTAACCAGCAACTGTTTTCATTATTGATAATGAGAAATGTTTATTGAGCAGCAAATCAGCATTTTAGAATGATTTCTGAAGGATCATGTGACACTGAAGACAGGAGTAATGATGCAAAAAAAAATCAGTTTTGCCTTCACAGGAATAAATTATGTTTTAATATTCAAATAAAAAAGTTATTTGAAATTGTAACAATATTTCACAATATTACAGTTTTTACTGTATTTTTGATCAAATAAATGCATCCTTGGTGAGCATAAGAGACTTGGCTGTCAATGGAGAAAGATCTGTTTCACCCCAGACTATCTTCAGTCTAAAGTTAGGTCTGTCCTTCTGTGTTTTGTTCTTTTTCAGGAAATCCTTCTGTCATATGGTCCTGATCATCACTGTCATAAGCACTCTTTCCTCTTTTGTCAAACCTACAGCCAATGCCTACGCTCTCAACTGCTTCGCCATCCATATCCTCTACTCTCTGTTTATGGAATTAAGGAGGTAAAGTGTGCATTCATTGCTTCAAGCTTTTTCAGATATTGCTTTAGTTACTGTTGATCCACTTTAAGACTATAAATGCTACTATACAAGATCTGTTTTTATTTCTTGTCTTTCTATCTTGCTTGTTTTCACTCTCATTCAATACGGATCTATTTCTCAACAGTTGCACAGATGAGAGAGTGCTGCGTCTGGCCTGGGTGTCCATTGGCCTGTGGGTTCTGGCTATCTCCTGCTGGATTAGTGATCGCTTTGGCTGCAGCTTCTGGCAGAAACTGGACTTCTGTTATCTGCACGGTATCTGGTGAGTGAGCCATGAGATCCCGCTGTATGTTGAGCACATTTTAACCCTAAAGCCTACAAAATCATATTTGATAAGCGAAATTCTAAGACCTCTAAATTATCACTGTTTATACTTTTTTAGCAATTAAAAGGCCTTTTGGTATGATTGTAAATGTGTCCACCTTAAGGTTGTCTTTTTACTGTGAAGTGAAATCTTTACTGATTTTTATAAAGTAATATATGATTTTATATATATATATATATATATATATATATATATATATATATATATATATATACACAGACACACACATTAATGTATCAAATGCTTTTAAGAAATGTTTGTCATATCAATTTTGTATTGCATTGCATTATGATTTGCCCCCACAATAAAAAATACAGAGCTTATACAACTAAGAATTTAAACATCAGCTTAATAAGACATTATTGGGAGATATGGAGTGAAAACTGACATTTAAATGCATTTAAGTAGACTGCTATACATTTATAAAGATCTAATCATACTTTTTTGGCCATGTAAATCTCAGCAACTGCACCAAATTCCATATTTTTGGGCATCAGAATAAAACTGAGATGTTTTTTCTTCTCTACGATGAGTTCCGTATTCTCTTTATCATACTATATGAGTCATAGTTTTTTTGCGTGTTTCGTTTAAAGGTTCAATAAACTGTTAAATTAAAAAAAGTGACATTTTATATGGCCTCTTATTATTTTATCAGGTTTTACAGGGTTAAACGTCATTGTCCAGACTTTTGAACTGTCATGCTTATCCAGATACTGTTTTTCTCTACCCCTCTGTTCAGGCACATTCTGATTGCGGTGGCCACCGCTTATGCTAGTACTTTGGTTGCTTACCTGGACGCTAGTCTGGAGATCCCTTATTCCCTACCTGACCTGCAGTACTGGCCACAGAATAACTGGTCCATTGGGCTTCCTTACATAGTCCTCAAAGGCACCACAAAGATGCAGAAAAGATGCTAGCATGCACGACAAGATGAACAGATATTTGGTGCTTGGTGTAACGCTGATTTAGGACCAGCCTTTACATTTCCAAAATGGTGAATACCCATCTAGATCTAGATATGGGCAGGAAGGAGCTGACTCTAGATCAGACACTGTACGTTATGTGAACTCTGAAGAGAAACTTGTTATATGAAACATGCTGTGCTGAATTGTTGCAGTTTCTAGAACTTTCTTCATATTTCTCAAAGAACCTGGAACTGTAGTGTGTGTGTGTGTGTGTGTGTGTGTGTGTGTGTGTGTGTGTGTGTGTGTGTGTGTGAGAGAGAGTGAGTGAATGTTTCTATGCAAATGACTGTTCATATTCTCATCTTTACAAACAACATGCAGTGGTTATGTGAATATTAATATTTGCACTGTTGTGACAAGATTGAATGTATGTACAAAACATTCTGCATTTTATTGATTTACTTTATATGAATCAGAGGCTTTTTAACTGAGAAAATTGTTATAAGCAACTGCATGATTCCTGGGTGAAACTTGAATACTAATTGTAAAAGAAAATGTCAAAATGATTCATATTCTGTTCAGAGGAAGAAAATCATGCTGCCTGTTTGACGTGAGATGTCACTTTCTGAAATGATTTTCTCACAGCAAATGGTGCAAACGTTTGTTTACAAATGTAATAACTGGGATTATGTTCATTTTGGTGTGGCATTTTTAAATCTTATGTTATTTTACTGTTTCGTTAAAAAACTTTATATATTCTAAATCTATATATTGTATGAAATTGTGGATATTGATGATGGTGTACCGTTCAATGACATCACTCAAAAATAATTATGTGACATGAAATAATGATATGTGTATTATTTTTATATAAATTATGATTGCTGGGACATGCATTTGATTTTATTTATTTAACCACCATGAGATACACACCAAAATAATAGTCAAAAACTAGCAAGAACCTAAATTTATGATGCTGCTGCTTGTTGTGTGCTTTATACAGAAAACAAAGAAAATGGATTAATCTCCAGGTTATTGATACTCTGTTCTTTCTGACACAACACCATCACGTGGATATCCTAGGTGTAGTGCAAGAAGTTGAGCTACTTCATCAAGTACAACACTTTCTTCAGCCTATATCTTTACAGTTGTGATTTGAAGTAGGACATGTGGTTCAACTGGTTATATACTCTCTATGTAATTGTGTATGTGACAAATAAAAGTAATCAATCAATCAAAAAACTTATGATTTAAAGTAATGATAATAATAATCAAAGCTCTTTTGGTATATTAGTGTTTGTAATTGATGTTCATTTAGTATGATACCTTACCAAAAACCCTTTCTTGATTGCTTTCTTTCTCAAGAAAGTTTAACTACATTTTTTCGTGAATTATGTCCTCCAAACTAAAATTCTAATATCACATTTTATTTTTGAGTATTTTATTACTGTGTTACAATTTAAATTAACCTATTAAATCCAATTGTGACAACATGCCCCGCTATTGTGTCAACGTGTTAAATCAACTGTATTTTTCCTTAGCAATAACTGGAAATTTGAATAGGCTAGCTTTATTGTAAAGGCCAAGACTTTATTATTGCCTATTCAGCAAAAATACCCTATATACTACAGTAAAAAGTGTGACAACTAGCCCCAGTCACCCATATATTAAATTAGTGCTTTCAAATGGCAAGTAAATCTCTGAGCATTAATTATTTATTGTAATCCCTCTAATTAAACACAGAGAACAGAGGCATGCCCTCAACCAACCAATCAGAACACAGCTGTGTGTAACATGCTTTGTTTTCAAAGACGAAATGAAAATGATTCATGGAAAAATAACAGAATGCTAAGCAGCGCTACTAGACTACAAAAACAAAAACATCCTATCGGTTCGGCTAATCTCTAATTATTACCTACCAGTACAGGCAGCCAGTGGGAAGTCCCGCCCATCGCGCTTCGCGATTGGCTGGCCGGCGTAAAGCGCATCCTAGACGGCATCCAATTGGCCACAAGCGCTTTCTGTTTTGGGTGCATGCCAGAGGTCCGGAGAGGGGAGGGTAACCGTCTAGTTTCCGGTTTTGGGCTGGAATTGACACACAATGAGGAGTCGGGAGCAGCCGCTCAAAAGCCTTCTGTAAATAAACAGGACCTTCATCAGGCCGGCGAACTATGGAGAATCAGGTAGAGTATGAAACGCTTTTGCTGTTGCATGGAGTGAAGTCAACTTTTGTAAGCGCGCGCTTAGAGAAATCCACCATTGCAACTGAATGTGGACACTTGGGGCTCGTGAAAGCAGCGGATCGGACCCATATAACCCCCTCCCTCCTCCCTCCTCTCAGCTATCTGACTCGAGCTGGCCACGCATATTAAAGCTACATCGGTATTTGGGGACATCAGCTCAGCCTAGAGGGCTGGATGCGTGCGCCAGCTTTTGCAGCAGCAGAAACACAAAGGAGAGTGTTTTTGTCCTGTGCTTCTCTGGCCCGGGAGTCACCACAGTCTGCGGCTTTTATTAGAGGAAATGAGGAACATGCATTTTCATGCACTAGTGTTCCTGACTGAAGGCTGAGGGCACTAGACAGGTCTGCTCTGAGGGTGGGGGTTCCTGACGGGCTCCTGAAGCGGGAATCTGTCTTCTTCCAAGGCTAATTAATTGCCCTTTTTATGCAATATGATTTATGAGCAGCAGCAGTGATCATATGCTGTAGATGAATATCATTGCATTAACATGCTGGCTATTTTTACACCTTCTGCCTTGTGGCTGTGGTCAGCAGTAGGTTAATTGCATTTGCTGCTACCAAACCTTTATTATTATAAACTATTTTATATTTTTTATTAATTATTTATATTATATTATAGACTATTCTATTATTATAAACTATACTAATATGGAGTCTTTCTTCATAAAATGTGTTTACCAGTTTTAATGCAACAGCAATAATTGTAATGGTATTATGACTTAAAATACGGCTGTCATTCTAAATATTTTATTACATGTTTTTACAAAAAAATATGTTTAACATTTATAAAACGAACTAGCATAACGCTAATACTGTCTTGATAAAGCTGTCTCTATGTAGAGAAACAAATATTACTTTTTTTGCTTATTACTGCTTATAGTATTACTATTTAATATTAATTAGCTGTTTATCCCATTATTACTTTCATTATCGGTCCGGTTGTATTGTTTTTGTCCTTTTAACTTGCTTGATCCAGCTTTAGGCTTCTAATTGAGCTAGATACGTATGCATGAAGACAAATCTCAAACCAAAATAGCTTAATTTAATTATAAATCTGTCTATTTAATGTGATTTTAGAAAGGCATGTTGTAAACCTCAGTTTTGTCCCTCCACTTCTCAAGTAATGAAAGATAATCTTGAAATATAGTTGATATGCATGTTTCATTCATTCATGTTTTCCAAGCTGGATCTTTGACAACAGCATTGCAGCAACTCTTCAGAGACTTGTTGTTTTGTCGTTTGCATGTTGGCTTCCACGTGATCTGCTTGTATTTTTACCATGCTTGACTGATAATCTGTATCATAGCAGTGACCTGAGAGAAATCCAGTCTGCCACTTTTGTGTCTGTTTTGTGTTTTCTAACAAAACGTGATGCGGGTGAGTGTGTCGTGTGAGACCAGGAGCCAGCAGTGTTTGCCTGTCCTTCTGTTTAATCTACTCCTTTTCAAAAAGGCCTTTTGATCTTTTTACCCCCCTTCACCGGGATTAACGTGGTCATGTGTTGAACCTCTTATTGTGTACGTCTCCTGTTTGTCCCATATCGTCTTCATATTCGGGTGGTCATGTTCCTCTCAGGCGGGGTGGAACAGCCTTTAATGTTGGTAGTGTTTGTAATCATTACCTCAAGGCAAGCTGCTGTTGCTGTGACAAATTACAAATGGCAAGTTCTGGAAAAAGAGCGGACTGAAGCTGCGTCGTTCTTGCGGTTGAGGGTAGCCAGGCTTTTGTCTCCCTGTCTGTCTATATATGTGACTCGGCTGGGGCTTGTGGGTGAGTGAATGAGAGATGGACTCACAGGGTTTATTCTGATGCCTGGCAGCGTCGGGGTCTGGCTGGCAGGTTTTGGCATCGGAGAAGTGGAGTGTTGGCCAACGCAGAGAGTTAAAGTGCATTATGGTGACAGGCCAGACGGCGGCCAATAAGATTTTCCTTCCACTAGTCCTTATGCTTACAATCTTTCAGAAAAGTAAAAAGAAAAGCACATCCCAGTCTTGTTCTTTATTCTGGTTCTTCAATGTCCACTAGTTCAGGGACTCGAGTCAACAGCAGCTGAGCATCTCTGGGCACCTGTACCCGGTCTGGCCCGTCTCCACCCTGTGTGGGCAGTGTTCATTTTTCCTGGCTGCTTTTCAAGGAATTCCCTTGATGGCTTTTTCTGGCCATTTGGCAGAACCAGCCGATGATACGGATGATTAGCTTGAGCATGTGTATGAAAGGTATTCTTACTCAGATTTTGGTGCCTAGAGGCCTTTTTTTAGTAACTCTTCTCTGCTATATCAATAACAGTTTTCATCTGTATGAATTCATTCAATTAAATCTGTCTTCTTACAAAAGAAAATAGCCTACAGCCATCGTGATATAATCCTCAAGGACATATTGCATTTTTTTTCGTCTTTTGTTTTAGGAGTGCACAAAAGTGTCATTCCTAAAAAGCACCATTACTTAAAAATAATTTCTTAATCTGAAAATATGTAATACATATTTTAAAGAAAAAACATGCAATATAGGCTACATATAAAATAATACAAATATGTATATAAATAAATATATTATCATTTTATACATTATTTTATTTATATAAAAATATTTTGTATCTTTTTTTTTTTTTTTTTTTTTATCCTGACCATAATGGAATATATATAGCTAAATTTTGGGTAGGTAAGATTTTTTTTTTTTTTTAAATAAGGCTCTTATGCTCATGCTTAAGGCTGTGAATATTTGATCAAAAATACAGTAAAAACATTAATATTGTGAAATGATATTACAATTTAAAACTCTTTTCTGTTTTATTACATGTAAATTGTTGTAAATTGATGTAATTTGTTCCTTTGATGGCAAAGCTGAATTTTCAGAAGACGTTACTCCAGTCTTCAGTGTCATATGTTTTTTTAAATAGCTTTTTTTTTAATATTTAATATTTTGTGCTCAAAAAAACTTTATCACTCACTGTGATTATTAACTGTGACAGTTAATACTGTCAGTTAAAACTGTGACATATTTTTAGGATTGCAGGATTCTTTGATGAATAAAAAGCATTTTTAAATAGAAATCTTTTTTATTTTTAAAGATCACATTTTACTTTATATCAAATGACAGATTTGTAGTAGTCTGTGATTATGAATTCCAATGCCGGAAAGTGTCCGCTGCTCTCCTCTGCTGAACTTCAGCTGAACTCGGTCTTATTGAAGCATTTAATTAATATGTGTTTGTCTGTTTTCAGTGCACGGTTCAGGTAAAGCTTGAGTTGGGTCACAGGGCCCAGCTGAGGAAGAAGGTGACGTCAGAGGGCTTCACCCATGACTGGATGGTGTTTGTGCGAGGCCCTGAGAACAGTGACATTCAGCACTTTGTGGATAAAGTCGTCTTCCGGCTGCACGAGAGCTTTCCTAAACCCAAGAGGGGTAAATTTTATAACTTCACAAATGAGATATTGTACCACTTACAGTTCAATCTTCAAAAACCAGCATGTGTGAGAGCCACACGCCATGTTGCCTGTCATAAGGAGCAGTATGCTTCTTTCTTGTAATATTTATAGGTTGTTTCAATATTCAAGTTTTGGCTTTGTACCAAACCAGCTTCTAGTACTTTGGTGTCGATACTAAATCAATACTGAAGGCTACAAATAAACAGCCTCGGATGACTGGAGAAATGAAACTACTGTCAGCAGATTAAACATCAACCTATTTCACTTGTCTTGGATTAACAGTGCTGGTCTAAGATCAAAGTTAGCATTTTATATTCACATTGTTTTATGATGATTTGGATGGAGGGATATTTTGAATATGTATCATTTATTTCATATATTTTGTTGTTGTTAATATACAATCAGTTCTTTCACACTTTGTTTCAGTGCAGTGGTTCAAAACACAGATTCCAAGATTTGTTGGCAAAATTAATTTACAGTTCGTGAATATTAATTGGGTCATGCAGATGTTGCTTGGTAACCTTCCTGGAGTGTCCAGTCAAGTATTTTTAATAAATATTCATGATTGTGTCTTCACCATAGTCGGATTCTCGAATTGGCAGCTGATCAGTGCACACTTAACAGCATGTGCCTTTCAGCCAATCAGTTAGGCCTACTGAGCAAACATGATGTAACATAATTAATATTCATGAGCAAAGCCTTCATTTTCATGTTTGTAAATGAAAGCTCCAATAAAAATGCGAAACCAACTTAATAAAATTATGAAACATTAAATAATATATAATGATCCATTACTGTATGGATACATATATGGATACATTACTGTTCAGGTGTCAGTAAGATTGTTTTCTTTTTCTTTTTTTTGGAAAGAAATGATTGCTTTTATTCAGCAAGGAAACATTAAATTGATCAAAAGTGACAGTAAAGATATTTGTAATGTTACAAAAGATTTCTTTTTTCCAATAAACGTTGTTCTTTTGAACTTTCCATTTATCATAGAATCCTGAAAGAATGCATCACTGTTTCACAAAAATATTAAGCAGCACAACTGTTTTAAACTTTGCTAAAAATAAGAAATGTTTCTTAAGCACCAAATCGGCATATTAGAATGATTTCTGAAGGATCATGTGATACTAAAGGCTGCTAAAAATTCAGCTTTTCCATCAACAGGAATAAATTACATTTTAAAATATATTCAAATAGAAAATAGTTATTTTAAGTGGTTAAAATATTTCACAATATTACTGTTTTACTGTATTTTTGATTAAATAAATGCAGCCTTGGTGAGAATAACATACTTCTTTTAAAAACATTAAAAATCTTATCAACCCCAAATTTTGGATGGTGTATATGAGTACAAATAAGTCTCGTACATTCAAATAGTTATGAATATCATTGTTATATGCAGATTTTTTTTTAGTGAAACAATTCATCTTTTTCTTTTATTTGCAGTGTGTAAGGAGCCACAATACAAGGTTGAGGAGTCGGGATATGCTGGTTTTCTGATGCCCATAGAGGTCTACTTCAAAAACAAGGTGAGGTATCTGAGTCTCTTCCTGCAGCTCTTCTGTCCTCTGTTGCGGTTCTCTCTTGTTATTTCTATTTTTTTCACATTCACATACATCCCCTCTCTCTCTGTGACTCATCTGAGTATCAGCTTCTCTTCCTCTTGTCTTGTCATTTGTGAACTTCCCCCCATTGACATTAAACAGGCAACGTAGAGTACGCAGAGGAGAATGATTTGCCTTATGATCAGAGCAGTATAATGCAAAACAATTACACTCTCGTTTGCAAGCCCACCCGCTGACTCACAGGCTTGTGATATGTATCTGTATCTGTTATATCTTTTCTGAAAAACATCCCCAACCTTCAGCGAGTCTTGTTTTCCTGAGTTGTTTTCAGTAACTCACAGATTTCAGCATGCTGAGAGACAGAGATAAAAAGACGTGGAGAGGTGGAGAATGTGCATCTGGGGGTTTGATTTGTAACTCTGATCTTTGCTGATGTTTTGCCCTTGAATCTTGAATGAACCTCTGGCTGTGCCGCCCATGAAAGAAGTCCTAGAATCACTGCAGTTGCTGCTCTGTTGACTCACTTTAATGCTTGTCTTCAGTTGTTCTGTCATATGAGAGGATTTAATGGAATTACTCAATAATGCAAATTTAATACAGGAGGAGCCAAAGAAGGTGTGCTTCAATTACGACCTCTTCCTTAACCTGGAGGGAAACCCACCTGTCAATCACCTGCGCTGTGAGAAACTAACCTTCAATAACCCCACTCGTGACTTCCGCCGCAAGCTGGTCAAGGCTGGAGGGGTGAGTGCTGCATTGTGGGAAATGGAGTTGTTTGTTGCACGTTTTAAGTCAGGAAAATTGTCTTATCTTTTATTAATTCTGTACACATCAGATCATGGTGGTCCCAGAGGGGGCAGAGGTGGTCCCGAGACCCAGCCCAGATTACCCCATGCTTCCAACCATTCCACTTTCTGCCTTTTCTGACCCTAAGAAGAGCAAGACCTCACAAGGATCAAAGGTCTGAAAAATCATTTTAAAATATGCCATATGACATGCTGAATGATGTGCTGTCGTCTATCTTTTTTAAACAATGGGGTCCAAAATTATGAAATCACATGGAAAATCTGTATTTTTTCTATTAAACCTATATTTTAGGATTTTTTAGAAATCAGTGAAAACAAATGAGAAAAAGTTTGATTTAAAATGAAGATGATATAATTTAGGGTCAGTAAGATTTCTTTTTTCTTTTTTTTGGAAATAAGTTTATTTAGCAAGGATGCATTAATTTGATAAAAAAAGAGAGCAAAGACATTTATAAGGTTACAAAAAAACTTTCTATTTATCAATGAATCCTAACAACAAATTCTTAACATAAATCCTAACAAAATATTTAGCAAATTCTTTTTAACATTGCTAATGATATATAATTGAGCATCAAATCAGCATATTAAAATGATTTCTGAAGGATCATGTGACACTGAAGACTGGAGTAATGACTGTTGAAAATTCAGCTTTGCCATCACAGGAATAAATTACATTTTAAAAACTATTAAAATACTTTATTTTATTTTATTTTTCAATTAATATAGTAATATTTAATAATATTACTGTTTTTCCTGGGGGGGGGTTTCGAATAAAAAATGGAGCATAAGAGACTTCTTCAAAAACTTGAAAAATTCCGAACAGTAATTTTTCACTCAAATGATGTTACTCTGAAAATATAATTTGTAATAAACAATTGATATCTGATAATAGTCTGTTGAGAGATATTAAGGCATCACAGCTTCCTCTATTCTCTAAGCAGCAGATTAGATCGTTTCAGTAAGAATTAAGAGTCCATTATGTAGGACATGTGTCATATCTCTATTAAATGACCTTCGCTTTATCATATCTGAGCCCTGGTGCTTTGTCTGGGTCACTCTGCGGCATCTTTCATTAGTGCAGTAAAGAGGGTCAGTCGCTCGCTGCTGATTTACTGTGATCATCCAGAGCTGGACGTCTTCCAGCATCCCATTATCCTTAACAGTCCTAATCTCAGCACAGCCTCATTAATACAGCACATGACCTTTGTGTGAAGGTCACATGGGTTATATGATCGCAGGTAAGACAGGCTTTAATTGTTAGAGGTGTCAAACTCTATGCTTTATCCTAATAGGGGATCTGTTGTGTGGTTGTATTTGACAATGTGCAATGAGGGTAAATGGTGACAGATGATGACAATATGGCACGGAATGATTATTATATTAATATTAGGGTTATTCAAAATTACATCTTTTCCAGAACGAGTAGTTGGATTATTATGCATGTCTATCCATGTCCAAAAATAAATAAAACGGTGTGTATCTTGACCAAAAACATGGTTATTCCTTGGTACTTTGTATTACTTTTTTGTGAGTGTACACTACCGTTCAAAAGTATGAGATTGGTACGCTTTTTTTAAATGTTTTTGAAAGAAGTCTCTAAAGCATACCAAGGCTACATTTATTTAATCAAAAATGCTGTAAAACAGTAATATTGTCAAATAATATTACAATTTAAAATAACTTTTTTCTATTTGAATATGTTTTAAAATAAAATTTATTTTCATCAGCCATTACTCCAGTCTTCAGTGTCACATGTTCGTTCAAAAATCATTCTAATATGCTGATTTGGTGCTCAAAAAACATTTCCTATTATTATCAATGTTATAAAACTGCCTAATATTGTACTGCTTAATATTTTTCAGGATTTGAATAGAAAGTTCAAAAGAACAGCATTTATTTGAAATAGAGATATTTTGTAAAATAAAATTTATTAATTAATTAATTACTTTTTATTTTATATTATGAAATAATGCTGTACTTTGAAAGCAGTGCTTCATACAATTCATAACTATCTATAGTTTTCTAGGGATGCAACGATACCATTTTTTCTGATCCGATCCGATCCAGAAAATTCTGAGTATCGGCCAATTCTAATCCGATCCGATCCTAGCACAGGTTTTTTTTATTTTTTTTATTTTAGAGTTTCTATACTTCTGTGTCACTCTTTTGTGTGTTAAACACAATCTACTAGACAACTTCATTTTAATGAAAAATAACATGAAAAAAATATATAGGGGTTGTTTACACCTGGTCACTTCATGCTTTTTGTAATATAAATCTGATCTCTCAAAACACTTCAGGAGGAGGTCTGGGCCACATTCCAGACGAAACTGGACATGTGTAAATGCATCTGGTTGTTGAAACCACATATGTGAATTTTACTCCTCCCAAAATGTAAAAATAATAAACGTGTGAGAGCGTGTTATAGGCTATATGACATTATAGTCAGATATGACTGCGCTAATGCAACATGCATCACCGCGGATGAGCAGCTGAGTATCTCTTCAGCAAGCAGACGCGCAAACTGCCGAGAATGAAACTGAAAGTAACGCTCAACACACAATCATCTTCATTAAAAGTATAAGACAAGCTTATCTTTCCAGTGCTGATGCCAAGCGCTCTCCTATTGCGGTCTTTGATCTTGAAATGAGCTGATATTTAATAAAATGCAGCGCTTTTGATTTAGTTGACGTGAACTTCGTTAAATTGAAATATAGTGCATGAATTGAAGATCGGATTTATATCCGTTTTGTGAAGACACATTTATGTGGCCAAGTATAAATGGAAACGTTTTAACAGAAGATAGATATCCGATCAGAGAAAACACAAGTGACCAGGTGTAAACAGGCCCATTCATAATCTATGACAAAAATACTATTATAAACTAGGTTAGTGGATAATTTAGCAGCAAAAGTTATTCTAGAAAAAACATGAGTGCACAATTTTATAAAATCTAAACATTTAGTGAAATAACATTATTTAGTGGGGAACAAATAAAAGTGAATATGTGAAGGACTAAATCTGGTAAAATTTTACACATTGCTCTTTGTATTGTTCTAAAATACATTAATGAAAACAAGTAAATGTATTTATTTATAAATATAAACTACAAAATGAAAAGACATTTCTTTTAAATATATAGCACAGTAATGAAGGCAGCAACATATGATAGAGGAGTCCTGCCTCCATTACTGTGCTATACATTAGATTATTAATAGCCTTGATAGGACAGTACAAGAAATGCTATAAATAATATTTCATTGCGCAAAAGTATTATAATACGAACAGCTCCAATAGAGAGCGGTACAACGCGCTTATGAGCATCCCGTGCGCAGAATGATGCGCTTGAAGCAGCACGGAGTCACAGCACGCAGCTCCGGTCAGAGAAGTTCAAAGCACAGAGGAAAGAGATATTGATGCGTAGTTTATTAAATCTGCGCGATAGTTTATTGAGCCTTTTCTTTTAACGGTTTTAAATCTCAGTTATTGAGCGCTCTTGAAGAGAGTTTCATTGTTTTGACTGTAGTAACCGAACGCAACACGCAGTTTGAACGCTGAACGGAGGATAACGGACAGCCGCAGCAGAGAGAAGAGTTTACCTGAACTTGAATTTAACGACTTAAATATTCATCTGTACCTCACATTAAACTATGGAACGGCTTCAGAACACTTGGACTTTGACTTTATGGTGCTTTATAATACTTTTGTGCTTTCGTGGGGCTTACCATTAACACAGAAATGTATACACACAATATCGGATTTGGATCGGTCTCGTCTGACCGATACCCGATCTGCGGAAAATGACCGGATCGGAGCCGATACCGATCCTGAGTATCGGATCGATGCATCCCTATAGTTTTCTGCAGTCATTTCTTGGATAACTGACAAATTCCTGTTTATCTCGGGGAATAGAGATTATATTTTTAATTGTTAACACAGTATTTGTTTTCTGTAGGAGCCTAGTAAAGAGGGAAGCAAAGTGTCCAAATCTCACAAAGTGGCCAAGGAGCATCGAGAGCGGCCACGAAAAGACTCTGAGAGCAAAGCCACATCCAAAGGGGACGTTGAGCGGGACGGCAGCAGCAAAACTAGCCGTGACCCTTCCTCATCTTCATCTTCGTCATCCAAGAAAACCGAGATCAAAGTGAAAGACGAGAACAAAGTCGTGCCCAAAGCTGCTTTCAAGGAGCCCAAACTCACGCAGAAGGAGTCCAAAATGGAAGGCATGTCTCCTAAAGGAGGGGGGGCGGGGTCAGCGGGCGGTGGAGGGGGAGGTGGAGCGGCCGATGTAAAAGCACCCAGCAAACGACCTTCCAATGCGGAGTCACCCAAACCTAGTGTCAAGAAGCCAAAGAAGGGGGGTTCAGAGGGGTCAAAAGGCTCCAGCAGCGGGGGGTTAACCGGCACCTCCCCCCGAACCGCGTCTTCCTCCACGACCTCCTCGGGATATGCTGATAAGAAGGCCTCTAAAGAGAAGGGCCGCTGGGCCAAGAGCAAGTCAGAGGCGCAGGAGGTCAAGGAGCCCAAGAAGCCTCCGGAATCCGATGACTCCAACTCAGATGATGAGGCCTCGTCTAAGTCTGAGGTTAGAATTAAGTGATAATAGTTTTGTTTATAAGATTTGTTTTGGATTTTAAAGCAAGATAACACTGTTTATTTATTTATTTCAAATAAGTTAGGGGTTGGCAGCCTTTTAAAAAAAGATTTTTAAACTGAATAAGTATCTTTTTTCATAATAATATTTAACTAATTAATATAAGTGAGTGTTGGCAAACTTTTTAAAAGTGTTACAGAAGTTTTTTTTTTTTTTCAATACAATGTATTTGTTTATTTATTTAAAATAAGTTAGGGGTTTTCATCCTTTTTATTACAGTGTTAAATTTAATTTTAAAGTTATCACAATTTAATTAATTAAATAATGTGTTTATGTATTTATATAGAATAGGTGAGGGTTGGCCAACCTTTTTAAGAAAGTCTTGAATTTATTTATTTATTAATTTATTTAATTTATTAATTTATCTAAACAATATAATGTATTTACTTAGTTAAAATAGTTGTTGGCAACTTTTAAGTGTTAAATTTAAGTTGTCATTTTCTCCACAATATTTATTAATTGAAAAAAAATCAGGACTTGACGCAATGTTCATTTTTTTATTTTTTTCACCAAAAATATTTATTAGAATTAATATATTTAATTTATACATTTATATAAAGGCCGGGACACACCAAGCCGACGGTCGGTCGATGTCCGACGGCGAGCAACGGTCGGGCTAGTTTGTTTGGTGTGTTCCACTCGTTGGCTCTCGTTGAATCGGCGTCGGGGCCATCGGCGAGAGGGAGAACTCTGATTGGATGTTCAGTTTAGCGAACGAGTCAGTGCCCGAGAATTACAGCGAAAGTGATGAAAACAAGCACGTAAATGAAGGCGGTACAGACAGAAGAATGTTTAAATGTTACGTGATCTTTCCCAATCACTCTAATACGCAAATGTTTTCATAACAACATGAGCCGCTTAAAATGATTAAAGTAATCAAGGTTACTGATATTCAAAATGGTAAGCAAGCGCTGCTTTGTTTACGTTTCGTATATCTGCGTTTATCTCGTATATCTTTGTTTCGGTTTCTCCTTTTGAATGATGAATAAATATACTATTGATAGCTGCTGATATAGACAGTTAATTCCTCTCACGTATGCGCAGAACGCACATGTTAGTTTGCCGTCGGCTGTAGTCTGTGCGGTGTGTTCGCGAGCAGCTCTTTGGTCCGACGCGAGGCGACAACACCATCGGCTTTCGTCGCCGCTAGTTCTTTGAAGTCGGCTTGGTGTGTCCTGCCCTTAATTAATAAATACATAAATTCTATTGTTAAAAATCTACAAATTAAATTTAACATGTTAAAATGGTTGCCAACTCCTGACCTAAAGCTGATATTGTGATAACCAAAATCTTTCATTTGTGTCCTGTCCGCTCCTTCCCACAGCAGTCAGCACCTTCCAGCCCGTCTAATTCCAGCTCCAGCTCAGAGTCCAGCTCCGATTCAGACTTTGAGCCACAGCAGAAACAAGGCCAAGGTAGGATCTGCTCTTTTACTGCAGGGAGTGTCCTGATAAGAAGCGGTCAGATCCATAAATAGATTTCCCTACTACACTTTAACTCAAGGTTAACAGTCTGCTGCTTTGATCGATTACCGTGGAGAGGGTTAAGGACGTGTCAGAACAAGGAACTTCCTTAAAAATGAAGGAATGAAGGGCATTTTTTAAAAAGGTTATGCGTGTAATTTATCGATAGTGAAAATCCTTGTTCCTTTGACATTTTATTTTGTAACATCCAGTCCAACACAGAACATTGGCTTAACTAATTAAGTTTGGGTGAGACATTTTGTTTGTCTAACCAATGGCAGGTGTGAGGAGTTTTAAGGAAATCTTTCTGCTTCTGCAAAAATGACACACTTCACCTTTAAAGTGGGATTTTGAAAGTTCAATCAAACCACCGTAAATGTTGCAGAAGCTCATTGTGGACTTTGGTCTTTAGGCCCGCTGCGCTCTATGGTGGAACACCTCCAGTCGGAGGAGTCTGATGATGACGATAGCAGCTCAGACGAAGAGACGCCAGTCAAGAACAACCTGCCCAGTCGAGACTCCAGGTCGTTCTCCCTCTTTCCTGTCAATGTTTGTTTAAGCAGGTCTTTCAGATGCTTTAAGTCCCTGTAATCAATGTTAGCAGAGGCGGAGAACGGATTTGTTTGCTCAGAGTAAACACTTCACTTCATACGCCTCTCTCTATTCTTCATCTCACTCAAGTGTTGCTGAGCTGTTTTGAAAGACTTATTTTTGCGAGGCTGGAAGTGTGAGATGAATGGTAGAATTGAATTTTCTTTCAGTGTTTATTGTTTATTATAATTATTCTTTAAAATGAAATGCATTCATTCAGAATTAATTAAAAGTATTAAGAAAATTTAAATGAATAGCTTATCCAAAAAATAAAAATAAAGATAATTTACTCTTTCTCATATCTTTCTTCGCATTTTGATTTTTTTTGTGTTTTCAAATGTATTTTTAATATTGAAATTGAAGTCTTGTGCTGTCGAATTGGAAATTGTCAAAAAGTATTGTAAAAATGTGTTTCATGTGACTCATTAAAAGTGGTCAATGTGATTCATGCACTATATTTCATGTCTTCTGAAACCATTATAGATTTGTTTAAAATGTAAATTATTTATTGAAAATCTTGACTTTCAATGCTTCTAGAGTTAAAAAGAGAAATAATCTTATCTGATTTGTGAATAAATCAATCACTTTTTTTGAATCAGATCTTTTCAATGGATCTGTTCATCCACAGAACTGGTCTGAATGATTAGTTTAGAAATCTGACATCCATCTGCAGCATTTAACAGCTCACTGGAGGATTCTCAGTGAATAACAACTTCAATTTCAGTCTGTTCCTTAGATTTGGAATATAGTGCACAAGCCGTATGGACCATTTTTACAATGCCTTTGTGTCTGTTTTGAAGCTTGAAATCTTTACTTCCTGTTCATTGTAATTACATGGGAAAGAGTGACCAGAACGTTAAAAACTGTTCTTTCATATTTAAACATAAACATCCTTAAAGTTATGTACACTACCAGTCAAAAATTTTGAACAGTAAGATTTCAGATGTTTTTAAAGTATTCTCTTCTGCATTTATTTGATCCAAAAATACAGCAAAAGCAGTAATATTGTGAAATATTTTTACTATTTAAAATAACTGCTTTCTATTTAAATATTTTAAAATGTAATTTATTGCTGTAATCAAAGCTGAATTTTCAGCATCATTACTTCAGTCTTCAGTGCCACATGATCCTTCAGAAATCATTCTAATATTCTGATTTGCTGTTCAAGAAACATTTATTATTATTATTATTATTATTATTATTATTATCAATGTTTAAAACAGTTGAGTAAATTCTTTCAAGATTCTTTGGTGAATACAAAGATCCAAAGATCAGCATTTATCTGAAATAAAAAGCTTTTGTAACATACACCATACCATTCAAAAGCTTGGAGTCATGTTTTTTGATTTTTTGAAAGATGAAAGAAATGATAGAAATTTAAGCTTTTATTTAGCATTGGTGCTTTAAATTGATTTATAATGTTGATGAAGCATCTATAATGTTATGGTTCTCTGCAAAGCCTAATAATTAACTCTGCTGCAGCAAATCAATAAATGTTTTTTTGAGCAGAAATCATGTGATTTCCATACAAAAATCAGGATACAAAATCCAGCATTGAAATCACCGGAATAAATTACATTTTAAAATGTATTCAAATAGAAAGCAGTTATTTTACATAGTAAAAATATTTCAAAATGTTACTGTTTTTGCTGTACTTTGGATCAAATAAATGCAGGCTTGGTGAGCTGAAGAGACTTCTTTAAAAACATCTTCCTGTTGAAAAACTTTTGACTGGTAGTGTATATGACAGAATTTTCATTTTTTGCTTGGTTAATCCTTTAATTTCCTCAGAGTTGAACTCTTGGATATTTGCTCTTCACAGGCAGAGCTTAGACAGCGAGAGTGACTGCAGTGACGGGCCGCAGCGTCCCAGTCGAGACCCACCACTCCAGCCACCGAAACACAGCACCACCAACAACAAGGTGAACTGATACTCAGGACTCAGGACAGGTGGCGGCTTCTTGTTAAGCCTTGACAGTCATCCAATTGGTGTGTTTATTCATTCAGTCATGCCGATCATTCAATTTGCGGCACACACTGTTTTGCTCCTTTGTAACTTGATTGTTGACTGTCGGATGGACGATTGGCATTAGTTCTTGGATTACGCTGCGCCCAGTGCTGAAATGAGGTGGCGACACGCAGCTTTTGATCCAATGACTGTGGAATGCTGTTTAACTGGGTGCTGCCAGTCAGATCACTGGGATTTGTAGCAGCATTCCAGGCACCGATCCACTCTTACTGGAAAAACACTGCAATAGATCAATGTCTTGATTACTCATTCTTTAAACCTCTGCTTTAGTCCATCTGTATGATTTTTTTCTTTCTTTTCTCCATCTTGTTCCTTTCCTCTCCATTTCCTTTTGTCTGTCTATCATACAGGTGTCAGGCAGAAAGAGTCCAGACCCTTGTTTACGACAAGAAAAGGTCCTGAAGAAGGGATACGACAAGGTAGGAAGGGTAAATCAACCTTTTAATTTTCCACCTCTCACTCCCATAAGTTATTTCTGTTTGATCATTTTGACCCAACTTCAAAACCTTGCTTTGCTGTCTGCTGCCCACATATGTGCCCTCTTAAGGGTTACTAACTGAAATGGAACTTCAGTTGCAAATGGTTTCAATGGTTTTCCATTAGCATGTTGCTAAGCTAATAAAGTGATAAATTACATTTACATGTATAAATTTGCCTCTTTCATCCAATGCACATTTTAATTTGACCAGTTCTTGCTTTCCTTGGGAATCAAACCCATGACCTTGGCATTGCTAGTGCCATGCTCTACCGAGCTACAGGAAAGTCTGGTACTCTAATAAGCATAAAAAAGTACATAACAGCAAAATTTTCGATTAATATTCAGTTTAATTAGATTTGAACTATAGATTTTTTTCAGATGTTAATATAATAATAATAATAAAAAAATAAAGCAGATTTTTTTTGTCTTATATAATTTAAAAATACAATCAAATTGTAATATAATATAATAATAATAATAATAATAATATAAATAATTAAATTCTAATAAATTAAATAGATTATGTAATAAGTTTAATTTCAATAAAATATTATGGAAATAAAATACATTGAATACAAATACAACAACAACAACTTATTTTATTATTATATAATAACAACAATGGTTTATATTATTATTATTATTTTAATAATAGGCATGTTTTGAAAAACAATAACTATTTTTATTATATAATACCAACAATGTTTTGTATTATTTTTTTGTTTTATTTTATTTATTTAGTTAAACCTTCTGTTCTCTTGTTCCTGACATCTTCCTCTCCTCTTTTTTTTTCAGGCGTACACTGAAGAGCTGGTAGACCTTCATCGCAGGCTGATGGCGTTAAGAGAGCGTAACGTTCTACAGCAGGTGGGTGTTTGCGTGTGAATTTAAATAGCTTGCGTTTGTGTAAAGGCTTTGAACAAAAACCATTGACCCGTTTCCTGCCTCCAGATCGTGAACCTCATCGAGGAGACCGGCCACTTTAATGTCACCAACACAACTTTTGACTTTGACCTTTTCTCATTGGATGAGTCAACTGTCCGTAAACTACAGAGCTACCTGGAGGCCACCGCCACATGACAGGAAGTTCATCAAGACTCGGGGGAGGGGGGAGGGCTGCCCTTTTTCACTTCTTTTGTCCTGAGAGAGGGCGGCAAAAGGTGAAAATCTGTTCACAGGAAATGAAAACAGTGGAAATCACGAAAAGGAGTGAAACGTACAGTATTTTGAGGAGGAAGTGCAGCTATGAATCAACACTACAACACTTCTTCTCTCCTCCTCAATATCCTGTTGGACAGAAAGTTCTCTTCTTAACGGGGCCAGAACTGTCGGAGGGTCATATTCGAATCAGCTGGAAAAAAATAAAGTCTCCCTGTAGCCATACGCACTGATGCATCAAGGGTTGCAACCTTTTATATTTTATTTTTGTACCAATGTTTTTCAAGGTATTTTTGATTGTGGTCGGAAAAGGAAACCCCGCACGCCATGAATGTATCGCTTTTTATCCTCTAGGGCTAGTCTTAGTGCCTTTTTCACACCATCTCATTTGTGCTCTTAGGAATTCCAGCAGTGTTATCTTTCACTCCGACTTTAGTCAATCCTTCTATATATGTGGGATCCCTGGATATCGTCCTGGGGAGATTCCTGATTTGTTTGCCAATATGTATCAATCCTCATTTATGTGTTCGCCAAACAGGCCTTAGAACTTAAATGTTGTGCATTGCTAGTGCAGCTTGTGAAAGTATTTGGAAGTCTGTGTTGATCTCTGTGTTTTCTGTCATCATATCTGGTTTATTAATTAGACTATGCGGGAGAGACAAAAGAAAAGGACGAGACGCGCTGTTTTCCTCTCATATGGCCCCTGAAACAGCAGTCTGTAGATTCACTGTGCTTCTGACTCCGACTCTCTCTCTCTCTCTCTCTCTCTCTCTCAGAGCGACTATATCTCGACTTCACTGACTTCACCTCTGTGTCCATTGTTATGCTAATAGCTTTAAGAGGCTCCGTGGCCTGAGCTGCAGACCACATGCCCTTAACTTCACCCTGCGAGAGTCTGGGAGTGTCGTTTGCATGGGTTTTGAATCTCCAGCTGATTCGTCTGAATCTTAACAAACAAAAATGTTTATAACTTTGAACTGATTTAGCATATTTGTGCGGTTTTCAGCGAGAGAATGCTTGAGTTGTCATGTGCGTGAACTTTTGACTCCCAGTTCTTGGTGTGTGAACTTTAACCTTTGACCGGATACTGGTTCAGGTCAGCCTGTCATAAAAGGGGGGGACACGAGGCAAAGGGGGTGGAGTTCGGTGAACTTGAGTGGCAGCTCTGAAAAGAGCACGCCCGGTTGTTGCTGTTTTTTTTAAATATTATTTAAGGGGGTTATTTTTTTATTTATGTACCTCTGCACTTTTGGCTTTGTTGACTCAAGTACTTAATTGTCTAAATTGTATTTTTTAATAGTTTTATACAATATTTACATGCAATATGACATTAAGTTGTCAATTATTGTCAAGAAATGCCAGTTTTTAAGGAATTTTAGTTATTTTCTTTTTTTTCTGTATCAGCACATTATATCGTCATAGACTGTAAACGTGACCATCAGAACTTGAAACTGTTACTTCAGGCCAATTTATGAGTTCATGGCAGGGTGTGTTTGTATATCAGAGTTGAATTTCTACAAGTTGACATCTAGCATCTGTTTTGTTGAAGCCTCATTATTATCCACTACAAGGGTAGTGAATAATACTACTTGTATTATCCACAAAACTGCAGATTTGCGAAACGAACAAGTATTTGTTAATGTATTTGATTTAAACTGTGCTGAAAAGCTGGTTTGCTTGTCTTAGAGTGGTTTTGGGCACTTGTCACTTGGTTAAACCAGCTAAGGCCAGTTGGTTTAAGCTTTTTTTTTCAGCAGAAAAGTGGAGAACCTCTGTTTTGTACATGGGATGCAGCAAAGTAACACTAAAGGAGGGGCAAATATTTCAGACTGTCATATTACACAGATCCACATGTATAGTAGACAGTGGGAGGCTTATCTACAGGAGTCTGAGGATCGTTAATCAACGGTTAATACTGCATCATTTTCACATACTTCGCTTGCAGGTTCAGAGAGCTGTCTTTTGTCAGTCAGTGGTGGTTTTATTTGTGTTTGTGTGCACGGAAGAACTTGCTGTATTTATCTGTGGGGTTTGGGGAGGTCTGGGTTTTTACATATGTTCTGATAACGTGGTAGAAATCCTTCCATGATCTGAACAGAAGAATAACCTTTAGTATGATGTGTTAAACTTGGCATACAATGCCACCATGTGGCTATTTGATGCAAGTTGTAATAAGGGCAAAAGATGTTACTTTTTATGTTTTTATTGCAAAATCATATTATGAATAAAGTCATTTGAGTACTGTTCAGAGAGTCTTTTATTACTAGTTTCATTGTTAGGAGCCATCTTAACTGCTTATTCATCTTTATAAACCTCAGGTTAAACATTGTATTACAGGTACATTTGTTTTATTTTATGGATATTTACAATTATTTATTTGATGAAAATACAAGTAAAACAGTAATATTGTGACATATTATTGCAATTTGAAATGAACGTATTTTTTATAATTTATTCCTGTGATGGATTTTCAGCTGCCATTAGTCTAGTCTTCAGCATCACACGATCCTTCAGAAATGTGTAATGAAGTTTTTAACCCAGGTTTATGAAACCCTGATCCACAATGTGGTAACAAATGATAACTCAAGATCATGTTAACGGAGTTAAAATCACCCTGGGTTAACAATTCCTATTACAAACCCATCATCTGATCTAGTTTTTTGTTTTTTTTACCGATCCTAAAATAATCAAAACATTAGCCAAAGTATAGAAACATCTTGGAGTATTTACTAGCTCTATTTCATTGAAATGTCACTATACACGACATGTGCCTAGCCAGCTATGAGCTATTTTTGATCCTGGTGACCAATTAATATTCATTTCAAGTCAAAGGACAAGACCTTTCAAGATTTGATCATGGTAATATTTATTGTCCAGTAAAGGGATAATCATCATACATACAAGTAGAAACCTGGAGTTCCATCTCTCAAAATCAACTATGTTCAGTAATCCAGTTTTCAACAATGACATGCACGTTTCAGAAACCCTTAACATCACACTACACACAACAAACTGTCACCCAGTTCAAGAGTTTTCAGAGTCAGGTAAAACCAGGCAAACCTTTCAGTCTGAGACTTCACATCATGTTCATGTTTGCACATTTCCAAATGGACTGCCCTTCAGGCTGGTCCAAATCTAGATCAGACTTACATTAAACCTTCACAGTATTTTTGTCTAAAAATAAACTTCAAGTGGATTTTGAAAAAGAATGAAAAGTAATTTAGTTGATACCATAATCGAAATCCCAGATAGAAGAAAAATCACTTACTAGCTCTACCTTCATTCTCACCAATTCTGATTGAGCAAACAACTAGTCTCATTTCATGCACAAATTAAACTAAAAGTCTTCCTATTTACAGAAAGGCCTCGCTGTGGTCATGCTATGCAGTCAGAGTATACACACTTTGGAGTAACAGGTCCAGTATTAGAGGAAAGCTCTTTAGTGATTCAAAACTAATCTATTTACAGAGAGAAAAATCATATATTTGGATTTTCAGTTGTTTTTTGTATATTCAAGCACTTGACTGATTAAATAGCACTTCCCTATTCACAAACTTCGATCATTTAACCTATTTGATCAACCCATATGCTTTTTCTATATTGCATTGTTATCATTTTTACTATACAGTATACAATTTAAATAAAATGAGTTATAGTTTTGGTCAAAATATCCTTATTGCACATGCAAAGCAAAAAATAATGCAACATAGCTTGGCGACTCAAATTCTGACCTCCTCACACCAGCTCCTTCATATCCCTTTGTTCATAAAATAAATATTACCCTGTTCTCTCAATCCAGATAATATGTTTTTTTTTCTTCATAAAGCTCATGCTGACACGAGACTGCATGACATCCAATCTCTTGCTACTTTGAGGATTGTCAGAGTGACGCAGCAAAGCATCAAATCAGAAAAACAAATGTATGCAGTATGTATTTACACTATAAAACAGATTCATTTTTACAAAGAATTCAAATGACAAAATTAACCAACTGCGTAAGCGAAAAACATTCAAATGACACATTTGGTAACAAAAAACAAAAACAGAAACATTTATGGCTTATATGGAATGGGACTCTTGCTAAATGATCTTCACAGAAAGTCTTGAGGTTGTTCTTTAACAAACACCTAGTTTCCTTTAAACAATCAGTGTTTTTGGTGGCAGCGGTGCCAATGACAAAAGAGCACAATCGCCAAATGCTTTTCTCAGTCATGCCTATGTGAAAGTTTGCTTGTTAGGTATTAAGATTTCTCAAACTTTGTTGATAAATTTAACCATAAATTAACTGGTATCTATGAAGACAGACATTCAAATCACCTGCACTTACATATAAATCAAGAGCATGGCTCAAAAGACACTTCATTATAATTAGGCAAGAAAATAAATAGTAAATCACCACACAAAAAAAATAAAAATAAAATGTACAAATGGCTTTTTGTTTTTTATAAACATGTTTTCCTTCTTGTTATAATACAGAAAAATGTAAACAGTATGAAATAAACAACAATTACAAAACCCTGAACAAATATTAACTCAAAAATGGACAAGCAAAACACAAGGTCTGAGTGGTGTTCCTATGTAAGAGTGTTTTATAGACCATGTCAGTCCCTTTGTCTCCATCTCTGAAGTGGGTGACAAGGCCTTTTGTTGGACACCTATTTAGGAGGCAGAGGGTTGTCTGGGGTGGTTGGGGTCAAGACTTCTTTGTAAAAGTTCTCAATCTGGTCTTTGTACATCTTCATGACCACTGGCCTCTTGAGCTTCATTGTGGGCCCTGTGAGAGAGAGTTTAAAACAGCTAAACAAACAGCCTATATAGACTTTAATCAACATAATTACTCACAAAAGCCTTAAATAACACACAAAAAAAGTTCATTACTAGGAAACTTACCCAGCTCTCCGCCAGGGATAGAGAAATCATTCTCCAAAACGGTCCATTTCTGGATGCACTGGGCGTTAGAGGTGGCTTTCTCGTTGACGCGGATGATGCCTTCTTGAATAGCCGTGTATATGACTCGGTCACGGCCACCGGCGATCTCGCTGACTCGCGTGGAGTTGCTGCCGAGTTTACGACACAGCTCCTCCGCCTCAGGAGTCAGTTCGTCCTCGGGAGCGCCCGTTTCGTTGTTTACCTGACACTGAGGGCAAAAAAAGAAGAGCCATCAGCATTGTCTAACGGCAAGTTATGTATAGTAGATTAAATACGTATTTTATTAAAACATTTCCCCGTCAATATTTAGATAAATTGCAGTTTAAGTCTAAATTGTGCAAAGCACTCCGTCATGATGCTAAGGTGTTGTTGGTGGTTGCCAGCGCACAAATATGTGGTTAAGATGTTCCGATGGCTTTTAATCGGGTGTTCCGAATGCTGTACAGAACGTTGCTATGCAGTTGCTAGGGTTTCTCTTAATTTGGTCTCTAGAAATGACGCGGTTCCCTCATTTTACCGTTTTTATTGTCCACCGGTTAAAAACTGTAAATCCAATGTCTTAGAAAAGTAATATCACATGTAACTTACTCAACAAACTACATTTTCGAGTAACGTTAACGTTATTCATATCAGAACAAAATGGCGCGGGACAAGTTTACTACTCATTCTTTAGTATGAGTAACAATAAGTACCAATCTAATACCAGTGTTCACTTGCCTTAGCAAACACCACTAATTAGTTATATTTTTCAATTTATAAACGGAAAAAGTATTTTAGTACTGTTGGTTACCACCAGCTGGCGCAGTAATCCCGAGAAAAAAAACTGCAGAACATGTAGTTACACTCACTGTCCACTAGTTGGCATGGGCTTTAAGTTTCTAAACAAAAACATTTATCACTTGATCATACTGATATGATCTCATTAGAGTGTAGTAAAAATGTACTCATGCATCTTAAAATGAGCGTAATCTCTCAGTAACCTTGCATAACCCAACTCTCTTTGTGTAAGAGCCCTTGGATGAGATGTTCTGATTAGATTTACAGCATTCACGTTCAGGAGAGCATAACATCAGTCAAGATTACACAAGAAGGCCATTAAAAATGAATCAATAACATTGAATAACTTTTTCCTTTAGTCATGAACTATGTTTAACAATGTTTCCAAAGCAAGCACAATGCAAAAAGCGGTTTGTCTCCATTATCTGAGGAAAAATCACAGCTGATGAGATTTTGGTAAAAGTCACAAAGGACTAGGCTACAGAAATATAAACCAAACATGACACTCGTCAGTCATGGTTGGTTAAGAAAAAAGGTCAGATTTGTGGATAAGATCACTTGCTTTGTCACATTGTACCTGGTTAGGTTAATAGTGGATAAATGTAACACAGAGGTTTATATTGGGGTCGTCTGCCCTTTACTGATACCTTAATGGTGAGCAGCATGGAGAGGAACTTTCTCTTGTCTCCGATAAGCATGGCATTGCTGATGAGCGGAACAGCCTCTTTAACTGCATCCTCAATGGGCACCGGGGGAATATTTTCACCTCCGGCTGTGATGATCAGTTCTGGGATACAAACATAAACTTCATTACATGCACCAGACTAAATCCCATTGAAATGTGTGGCAACTTTATAATTAAGAATCTTATGAAATGCAACTGCTCAGTGGTTTCAATTCCAGTGAATAAGAGGAAGCACAAATCTGTTTTCGATTGATGGTAATTACCTTTAATGCGTCCGGTGATAAACAGGAAGTCATCCTGGTCGTGTTTTCCGAGGTCACCCGAGTGCAGCCAGCCATCTGCATCCAGAGCCTCTTCGGTTTTATCGGGCATATTCAAGTAGCCCATGAACACATGACGGCCCCAGAAACAAATCTCTCCATTGCCATCGGCATCAGGGTTAAAGATCTTCGTCTTGCAGCCTGGAATTATCTTTCCACAGCTGAGAAAGAGATGCAAGTGAGAAATAAACTAGCAGTTCAAGCTGAAGTGACTAAACTAGCTTTAAACAAATGAAGGTTTTAGTACCTGGTGATTCTGAAGGCATCGGGCAGTGAGATTGTGTGCGGTCCAGAGCTCTCGCTCATGCCGTAGAGCTCAAACAGAGGAATGTCCAGACTGAGGAAAAACTCCAGCGTGTCTTTGGTTATAGGAGCTGCTCCGGTGTAGCACCTCGTACAGCGATCCATCCCCAGCGCCTTCCGAACCTTCCGAAACACCAGACGCTTCGCCAGTCGATAGTTTAATGGCTTTCTGGACAGGCTGCCATTACTGAAGACACAAGACCATTTCTCTTTATTAAAACAGCCTACAATTTATACTAAAATTATTTAATGTTACAAAATGTCACTAAGTGATGCATTAATATTCGTAACTATTTTTTTTCCTAATTTAATATAATTTTCGATTTATGTTGATGTTAATGACTGATAGTCATGTTTGTGTCTAAATGTTTCTACCTTGTTTTGTGTCTGTGTGTGTTTCTATGTGTGTGTACATACAGCTCCATTTTGTTGAGGTTGGTCTGCAGGCCCACGTCTTTGGCCCAGGATGCCACCTTCCGGCGCACGGTGGACGATTTGGCTCCAATCGACTTCATCTTTTCCTGCATCTTCTCCCACACCCGCGGGACACCCATGAACGCGGTAGGGCGTATCTCTCGTAGAGTGTTAGCCAAAGAACCCTGGAACATACAGATACTTCTATTAATACGCATGTAAGCAGTCTCAGCATGGTTTGCCAAAGGGTTCATGTTCACATGTACATGCCAACATCAGCTGACACACCCACGGTTGTATCAGGTGACACAAGCAGGTATGTCATGTCAATTTCGGTCCCTGATCCTAAATCAATGACTCTATTATAAAACAGCACTGTGACGTTACATTGAAACCCACCGATTGAGGCACTACAGATATCACATGCTCAGCTTCTACAGATCACAGGGGACACATCATACACCCGTTTTAATATAATATCAGCAGATCTGCATACAGCTTTGGCTTGTTTTCTGAAAATGAAACACTTCACAAAAGCCTTTCTGTGTGAGTGAGCTGCATGACTAAGGCTTACGTTTCATCAAAAGACTCTTTAAAAAAATATCTTTAAAAGGATTATACAGTTGGTTTAAAAACCAACAAGATTGTCTTTAGAAGGACCTTCATTTATGTACACAAAACAGAGAGATTAGGGAGGAAAACAGGAAGTGCCTTCACTAACATGTACACTAGATTTTTAAATGTTTTTGAAAGAAGTCTCATGCTCAACAAGGCTGCATTTATTTGATCAAAAACAGAAAAATTATGTAATACTAATAATAACTGCTTTCTATTTTAATATATTTAAACATGTTATTTATTCCTGTGATGGCAAAGCTGAATTTTAAGCAGCCATTACTCCACTCTTTTTAGTGTTCTACAGAAATCATTCTAAATTACTGATCTGGTGCTCAAGAAACAATAGATTACTACCAATTCTGTGCTGCATAATATTTTTCTGGAACTTGGGATTTTTTTCAGGACTAAATATAACTATTAAGAGTAATTTATAAGGGTATAAGCATTATATAAGGGTACCTTTAGTGCATCAGGCTGTGCAAAGTACGCGACTCCTCCAGCTTTCATGGGAAGCCAGATGTCAAGCATCTGTGCAGCAATATGGCTGAGTGGCAGGTAGCTCACGACCACTTCCTGTTGCTTATCTGCATCTGATAGGCTCACATCTCGGCCAGTTGCAAACGCTGTCCATGTGAGCTACAGGAGGAGAGAGAACGCTTTAGTGCTGAGAATAACTGGTGACTCATGTCAACCCTTGTTTTTGAGTTATTATGGATGTTGTGGGTTAAATATGGGGTATGTTTTGCATTCAACTCACATTGTCGTGACTGAGCATGACTCCCTTCGGCTGGCCCGTGGTTCCGGATGTGTAGATCAGTGTGCAGCACTGATTGGGTTTCTGGGAGCTGATGATATCATCCAGCTGAGCATCTGGCTCATCGCGGCCCAGCTCCATAAACTCTGCCCACTATGTGCATCGGATATTTACATAGCAAATGTCAGATTTCAATTAGTAATTGAGGGGGATTAAAAGAGAAATATTAAGGTCTGAGAGCTGAATTTAAATATTTGACTAATCAAATGTACCGTGTAGAGATTGGGCTTTTTCTCTTTCAGCTCATCTTTGTATTGGATAATGGCTTTTAGGTGCGGTAATTTGTCCTGGACCTGAAATGAAACACACAGACACAGAATAGGAGATCATCAGGGAAAAGCCTATAGCAGATGGAGACCTAATTTTTGATGCGTTTAATCAGCAGGTACTGAATGTCTGATTAAACTAGAGACCCTGAAGATCATTCTCAGGATCTGAGAAATTACCAGCTAAATGAGTAGTATTGTATTTTTTTTTCTTTATCTATATACTTCATACAATCATATTGACAAAAGGCAGGACAAGTAACATTAATGAATTATGAGATTTAGGGCATAAATGTGTTTAATTGCCTTAAAAATAATGTCACAGTGTAAAATCATCATGACTGACTCCAAACTTCTGAATAGCAGTGTAGATAAAAGTTCTGATCGGAGTGTATTTAGAAAAGGTTCTAGATAGGTTCATTTGGAAATAGGTCCTTCACTCTCATTACCTGCAATATCTTCTGAAGCTGTTTGTGGTTTTCCACCACAAGGATGTTGGCCTGGCAGTTCTCCGCCACATACTGGCATGCCTCGGGAGAGTTGGTGGTGTAGATGCCCACAGCAAACCCCCTGCCAACAGCATACAGAATACCTCAATAAACATCCTTATGTCTGTTAACACTGTAACCAAATGGTGAGTAGTTCTACAACAGGAAACGACTTCAAACATTAACAACATTCTCACCATTATGACTCCACCTACACTATATTGACAAAAGTATTGGGTCGCTCCCTTCTGATAAACAGGTTTGACTACTTTAGTAATTTCTATGAGTACAAATCTTAGTGTTAAAGCATATAATGATATTCTAGGAAATTGTGTGCTTCTAATATTATAGCAACAGTTTGGACAGGACCCTTTTCTATTCTAACATGACAATGCCTCTGTGTATAAGGCAAGGTTCAAAAAGAAAATGATTGATTCAGTCAGTGTGGAAGAACTTGACTGGTCTGCATAAAACCAAGTCCTAATCCCAGTTTAACACCTCTGGTGTGACTGTAAATGCAGACCTTGAGCCAAAAACCATCACCAAACACCAATGACTTGTACATACACTATATAGACAAAAGTATTGGGACACCCCCTTCTTTAGAAGAGAAAAATGCACTTCCAAATCTGTGGCAACAACGATGGGAACATAATTCATGTATTTAAAAATTGTATTTCCTTCTCTGTTGCAACAGTTTTGGAAGTGTCTAAAATGACTGAACCCATATGTACAAGTCATTGGTGTTTGGTGATGAGTTTTTGGCTCAAGGTCTGCATTTACAGTCACACCAGGGGTGTTAAACTGGGATTAGAACTTGGTTTTATGCAGACCAGTCAAGTTCTTCCACACTGACTGAATCAATCATTTTCTTTTTGAACCTTGTCTTATACACAGAGGCATTGTCATGTTAGAATAGAAAAGGGTCCTGTCCAAACTGTTGCTATAATATTAGAAGCACACAATTTCCTAGAATATCATTATATGCTTTAACATTAAGATTTGTACTCCTAGAAATTACTAAAGTAGTCAAACCTGTTCATTAGAAGGGGGCGACCCAATACTTTTGGCAATATAGTGTATATGTTTACCAACCCAGACTATGTGATGCTGTTTAACAAGTGCAGGTTGTGCTTTAACCATCTGTCTTCACTAAAGTCATAAAGGCAGCTGGACAGTTTATGGCACAGCAGAGCCACTATTTGATGAAAATGATTAAAGCTTTGTTTGGGACAAATACGGGCTGTGTGCTGATCATGAGTTATGACAGCAGAATGCATGCATGTTTATGGTTGATTTGAAGACTCATAAAGGACAGAGTGTAAAACATCCTAACAATAAACACTTACCCAGCTAAAATAGCCCCGATGTCAGCAATAAACCACTCGACCGAGTTAAAACCGAGGATACCGACGCCATGGTACCGCTCCAGACCAAGCTGTGAAAATATAGATAGTTAGCATGTGTACATTAACATTTCAAACCAAATTTTCAAATCGCAGGCCTGATTCGAAACAATGTATTGTTTGCATGTAAAATATGAAGTTGTTTGAGTCATCACCCATAAGCATTCCTAGAAGTCCCACATGGAAATAAATTTACATGTTCTTTTTTTGCAGTTAAATAAATGTTTAGTTAAATACTGCCATTTATCTTTGTTTATGATGTTCACTAGTTCATTAACTCCAAAATATCATCCAATTTTGGAGAGTTACTCAATTTTTCTTTGAGAAAGTTTTGCAAGAAGACTTGGAGAAACAATTTGTGAAGCAGTTTAGTAAAAACATTCCGTTTAAAATAATTATTCTTTTGTGAATCAGACTTTTTTTTTTAATATGGATGAACGTGCCAAGCTGCATCATATTTAAAATTTAAAAGTCACATCAGCCAAAATACAGAACGCATGTCGTGTCATCTAACACCTCTTTCGTGATGTCTTTCTTTTGTGTTTATGCTGTCTAGGATATACACAACTCAATCTGAATCGCTCCCACAGGGTTTGAGTCGGACAAGTTAGACTCCTTTTTAGTTTCTCCATAAACATAACCATGGAAATCTGCCCACATTGGCTGCCAGGCATGACGTCATGTTCCCCGCAGGGAGAACGTGACCAGTTGGGAGTTGAACTTCATCCCTAGACTAGGGCATGGAAAAACTGAAGACGATAAACAAAAGCCTCCCGCTGGAAAGAGAAACTATTCTCAGGTACTTTGGCCAAATATCCTCAAGCTGCACAACTGAGGGACTAAAATCTGGCTCTGACTTGGTTGTGCACAATTCAAAAACATGTCCAGGTCATATTACATCCCAAAAGCAAAAGGCAAAATAATAATATATTTTGAACAAGAGAAAATAAATCCCATTTTAGAACATCCATCCTAATTCTTATTACTTTAATGTGAACATAAATAAACAGAATTTTCATTACCATAATGGAAAGGAATTAAAAATGTATATATAAAAAAAAAACAAAAAAAAAACAATCGGGGCTTATTTTTCTTTATTCAAATATAATTTTAATTTCTGTCTTTTGAAATTATGGTGAAATAGGACCAGGACTCATCCCAGACGCCATATCGCACTTATTGCTGGCACTTTCTCCCTGAGGTAACCTGAGGTCAAATGCTTTATTCAAGGACACAACAGTGACTGCATGAGGTCTGTCTATGATCTCAATAACAGTTACATCAGTTTATGTGCGTTTATTAGGTTTTAAGTGTTTGTTATCAGGTACCTCTGACATAAAAACATTCCTTTTATCAGGGACATTACCAAGTCATTTTAGATAAGACTGTAATGCTAAACAGCCATAATCTCAATAGCGACAGCAAGAAGACAATGAAAATTACTAGAGTTACTCAATTTCTAAACAATAGAAAGCCATGGCTCAAATCTGTTATGCTACCTAGGTGCTAGACTCAAAACTCAGCCTTTTAATGCTTCTCACCTTGAGTAGCTATGTTTGTCAACTGTATTACAATTAGGGCTGAACAATATGGCCCAATGGGGCCACTAGTTTTGGGCTAGTTGCTAGTCTGTCACATTTGGTTTTGCGTGACGTATTGAACACTGATGTGATTTTTGCTGGTTTACATGTCAGTCTAACTGGCTATGAGATTTTGTTAAAATAGTATGTAGTATAAAAAACCTGATTTAACAGTCCTCACCTTGAGGAAGCTCTTGGCAGCAGTGCGGCAAGACTTGTAGTACTCATTGTAAGTCATGGTTTTCCACTGCTCTCCCTCTTTCCAACCCAGTGCGTTGTAGTTGCCAAAGCGTTGGACCGTAGAAGTGAACATCTGGTTCACAGTCAAGGGGGGTTCAGCCTCAGGGCCGGACTCACCCATCCTGAGCTTCACCTCGCCATCCCTGTGTGTAGTCCAGAGCTCTGTGCCCTTAGTGGGCAGGGAGAGCGAGTCGGGACGAGGGGTGGCACCTACAAAGGGAAGCGCCATTTATTGCCATTAATAACTATTTATTTTGCACCGTGTTCTCTGATTATCATATAATCACACATTTGTAACCAGACAACGCCTATAAAACAGTTCTGTACGAGTAACATGGTACAGTTATGGTATCAGTACTTTGAGATAACAAAAAATGATGGTGAATAATTAACACTTATATTCAAAGAGGAACATAGTAAAACTTTATTGTTAGTGAAATCTGTTGTAGTATCCATGTTGTATGTTACTGTTTCTAAGGTCTGAAGTGTCTGTGTGGTCTTTTCGTTTGCACAGATGATAAAGAATTCCTGCCGCAGCGTCTGTTTTAAATCAAATGTTTTAGTGACAGCCTATCAGGACATTTACTGACACACTTTCACCCCATTAATCACTAGTATCTAGTATACACACACTAGCACAGAGTTTCTGATGAGGCTTCAATAGTAGTATCAGTATGCAAACTCTTTCAGAAAGTGACACCTTATTTTCATGCGAACAGCACAACTGTTTTGTGAACAGATCAAATTTAAATGTGCAGTGTCATTTTCTCACTAGAAAACTAAAATTGAATCTGTTTATTTGACCAGTTGCAAGGGTTTACAGCAGGAATACTTGCTTGGAAATGATTCTTGCTTTGGCTGCTAATGGTGCACAAATTACAAACTGCACATTAAAAAATTAAAAGTTGAAGAGAATAATATTAACAGGAATTTATCTTGACTGATTTTGCAGCTGTGCATTAAAGGGGAAAAAAGCCACCCTAAGAACTGTACAACATCCTGTGCAGTGTCAGTCTGATAAACCTATAACTATATGCTGACTTCTGCAAAACCGTTTGAAATGAAAAACAAAGCCATCACAGCAGCTTGACCTCTAAGCCAAGGTCATGTGACTTGATCTCATTCAAAGCTCTGTTATCTTATGTAAACACGACAGACAACAGCAGATCGATGGAACTTCTGGAAGTTCACACATGGGTTGTTTTCATATTGCTCTGCAACTGTTTAACTCGTGTGACTGTAAAGTTCCTATAAAAACACTGTCATTCAGCTGTGCGTCTAAAGGAAAGGAAAGTTAGTTTGCATAGGAACAGCAGCTTCCTTTTCAAACACTTCCTCTACTGAGCACTCAAAGGCCCTACTGATCTCAAGTTACATAAGAGTTTTCATGATGAAAACACTGAGGAACATTGAGCTGCGAGTTGTGGGTTAATTCTCCGGCCATCTTTTCAATGCTCTGCTCTTTATCTGTGTAGTGCAGAAGGGAATGCACACATGGTGGTTTTGGGGCCTCAAAAAGACATATATGGCATGTGTTCAAAATGGCGGTTATGGTCATATGTATGTGTATAAGTGAGAGTAAGCAAGTATGTTTGTTTGTAAGACAGTGAGAACATGTTCTAGACTTTTCACCCAAGTGTTTGTGAGTTTAAAGTGATTTGCGAGTGTTTGTAAAGCAGCCAGAGTGTGTGATCTCACCTGATTTTGTGTGCATGCTCTGTTCGGCTTTGGTATTTGATTGCTCTTCTCTGGCACATGCTGATTCCTCCTCTGATGACTCACTGCGAGGAAATCAGGAAATTGAATAATGACTTTTCCAGACAAGCAGCATTCTGGAGTTTAAATAGTTTCATCTCTCTCTCAGACAGCCATAAGTATCACCTTACATTACTTACATTGTTCTGTGAGCTTCAGATCAAATGAGTGTTAATGTCTTTCACAATAGAGCAAAACTTGTGGTCTTTTATGCTTATAAGTGTTACATTTGCCTTGCAGTGAAGTCACGTAACAGAGTTGTTTGTCTATGTGAAATTCAGTGTCAATGTTATCAGTACTTTTAAAATAAATTCTTAAGATGTACTGCATATCATGACATCTAATGTTCAAAAGTTTGAGGTTAGTGATTTTTGTTTGTTTTTGGAAATAAATTAATACTTTTATTCAGCAAGAATGCATTAATTTGATCAAAAGTGACAGTAAAGACATTTTTAATATTACAAAAATATTTCAAATAAATACTGTAATATAAAAACATTACAGTTTCCACAAACATTAAGAAGCACAACTGTTTCCAACGCTGATAATAATTAAGTTTCTTGAGCACCAAATCAGCATTTTAGAATGATAATGTGACACTGGAGTTATGGCTGCTTAAAATTCTGCTTTTTCATCACAGGAAAAATTATTTAAAAAAACATTATTATAATATAAAATTTTTGCTTTACTTCTTTTTCCTTGATATTATTTTATTTTACTTCCTTTACACAACAACTGTAAAGGACAAAAAAAGTGATGTAATAATGTATTGATGTTATTCATTATGTTAAAAGTATCTTTATTTTATGAACCTGGCATGGCAGAGTCAAACATCCAGTGGTAATACAACCAGTTTTTAATACAATGACAACAATTCCACATGCCTTCTTTTTTTATGTTTACAAACACAAAACTAATGTGGCTAATCAAGCTTGTCAAGCGTGTATGTATAAATAACCATGGGAATTTAGTTGCAGACCTGACCTAGAATGCATGCATGCATGCAAGTGTATTTGCACACAAAACGAGAAATTAAATGGAACTGACTTTGCCGTAGACTCGGCGGTGGCATCTTCCAGGGAGCCGAGACTGTCTGCTGTTCCACAGGACTGGAGGAGGCTCGCGTCCCCTGGATGGTCCATCACTACAGCTGTGGACATGGCCGTAGGTTCACACGCAGTCACTAATGAGAATAGATGGAGTGTTAGCAGTAGCACTCAATCGATTTTTGTTTTCAGTGCCTAATGTCAATATCTAGAGAAAAGTGTGGCCTTTAGCAGATATATACAATTTAATGACTGCAAATGAGACATATATGAAAAAAAAAAAAAAAAAAAAAAAAGCAATAATTGGAACTAAATTATATATTTTCTCTGAATATTTTTTAAATATTTATTGAAAATTCATGCTCAAGTAAGCATGGTCAATGGCTAATTTTGAGCTATACAATTCAACAATGAATAGGATGTTGAGTCAAAGCCTAAATCTAAAAGTAAGTACATGAAGCGAGTTTGTGACTGTCACATGGCCAAAAAAGCATGAAAATGATCTAAACTAAACAGACAGGGCCTTCCCTTTTCTTCAGTAGGGTTTCCCCACATGAAATCAACATACTGTTTTTTTTCCCCCTTCAGTCAAAGAAGATCATTCACTATTATATCAAATTTTGGGAACAAGTTGTCCAAAATCAGATTAGTCTCCCTTCACTTCATTTTATACAACCTTTTATAACAACCCTCAATAAATAGTCTTATTGAAAACCATAAAAAGGTCAATTGCTCAGGCAGATGACCATATTATTCCACAAAATTTTCAAACATTGCCCCTGGCTCTTTATCTCTCAGGGTGGACTAAACAGTAAGGGTATAATTTCCGAAAAAAGGAAACGCATCACTACGTCCAGAAAAATATTGCTGCCCACCCTTTTATTATCGTCTGCCCTCTCCATTCCAAAGCCTGACCTCGGCATCTTTAGAACAGCATGTTGTTTTTAACACACCGCTGCCATGAAAACACATGCCAGTGACGCTACCGCCCTTCTGTAATGAGCTCTGGCAACAGGGCTCACATGATGAGAACAATCAGAAATGGCCAGCGCAAAGAAAAACAGGCTTTCAGATGTACTGGACAAAGTGAAAGAGAGTCTGAAATAAACCCACGGCATGAAAAACAAACCTGGTGCTATTCATCAGCCTCGTGCACAAAGGTTTTAGTTTTGTTTTGGTTTTAGGTGCTTTTATGGATGAGATAATGAATATGGTGGCTTTTTATAGTTATGAACAACAAGTACCGTGGTAGTACTGACAAGATTGTTTTGTATATAATTTATTGTTATGCTAAATAACATCTTAGTGGGTATCTAATGTGTATTGTTTTGATGCTTGAAAACCCCTTTTCATATTTAACTCCATGTTTAAAAAAAAACACCACTGTATTTACATGTCCAAAAAAAGACTTTGTTAGTGAAAAATACACATTTGTCTTTTGCTCTGTCAGTTAGTAGAATGATTTAGCCTCTTCCTTCCCCTCTTTTCCAATCAATTCACCTTGGCAACTTCCCTCCCGGCAGAGCCGTCCTCATCTGCCCTCAGTAGGTGCCATGGCAAGAGATCCTTACATACACTCTCTAACCTCTTCCAGCCCCAACTGACTCTCAGCATGCACTCCACAATAGCTGATGCAAATCCTTGTCTTGGCTGACGTCAGCTCGCCTGATAACATCCTCATATACAGACTCCCTTGTCTGGAAACTCAAGGCATAGTGGTAAAATTCGAAAGGGTTCATTTGAGATTTATGAGCCCATGTGACTCTATCTCATTGCTGGTTTGACTGATGTTCCCTTGTGTGTCTTGTAGCTGGTGGGTGAGGATGGAACTGATCATCATTTTAGAACATTCATAAGATTCCCACACTACACTGTAAGCTAGTTTTGACATTTATCTGGATTTTTCTTTACATTAAAAACCTGAATTTCCAAATGCATGAATACTACCAGTCATTTCATTATCTAGAAATACACATCTTCATTCTGCACGTTCTAGTTTAGTCTCTCTTGATTTCTGTATCTCATCTTAATCAGCCATCTGCTGTCATGTGATTAGTCCAAAGCTGTGAATGTGTGGTCATGGCCAAGTTCACTCTACGGTGATATACTGCATTCATAGTGCTACTGGCCTTGACAGCAAAAAAACACAATATTTCTTTCCTAATGATTAATATATCAGCTGATGTTCAACTGGTTGAAATTTCATCCTTGAATTAATGTCTGTCATATCTCAAAATGTCTGTACAGTATATATATAGCTCAAAAAGCCCCATGTGGTGTCCAGGAACATCTTTGGGGCTTGTGGGTTCCAATTGTCCTGTATTTTCCACTCTGGGACTGCTGAGGGACTTTCTGTTGACATTCCTGGTGAATGTGCATCAGGAGAACTGGCCTCAACCTGAGATCTACACTGACAGTTTAAGTTTAGATAAGACAGTTTAAATAATTATTTTTTTAAAATAATTATTTTAGAAGGCTGCATTAAATTGATCATAAAGCAGAACAACTGTTTTCAATAATAATAAATGTTTCTTGAGCACCAAAGCAGCAGCTTAGAATGATTTCTGAAGGATCATGTGACATGTGAGTAATGACTGCTGACAATTCAGCTTTGCCATCACAGAAATAAACTACATTTTAAAATATATTAAAATAGAAAACAGTTATTAGAAATTGAAACATGACTTTTCTGTATTGTTGCATTTTACTGTATTGTTGATCAAATAAATGCAGCCTTAATATTAACAAAAGACTAATAAAGGACTGTCTGAAAATTAAAAAAAGAAAAGAAAATCTTTTAAAGGGTATTGTATGTGTTCAACAGCTTCCTTGCACACAGTTCACAACCACTCAGCCACATTTACTGCAGGACTAGACATTTAAGTACACACTAAATAATATGATTCACCAGCAAAACAGTGAATAACTCATTCAAGTATGATGGGTTGATGATGAGTCCTTGATATACTATTAATAATCATGTTTTGACTTCACTTGATTATTCTATGACAAATCCCCAGCTCAGATGGATTTATAATAATTAATAATAAATAGTGATTATTCTCAAATCATTAACACATCACACTTTGACAAGCTTGGTTTCTATTTTTGTCCTCAATTTTTCAGACACAATTACAGATGTTATTACAAGTGCGTCTACCCAGCAGAATGATGGGAGAATATGAGCACAGCATGTCCTTGAGTGTACACAAGGGTTTTGCAAACCACGTCAGCCACACCTCATTAACATACAGGACTCAACAGGAGGACAGGAGAAGGAGGGGTTTCCACAGCTGATGCTGGCAGCAACTGCCGGCTACACTCAGCCCCCACCCAAAAAATGACCATCTGTATACCGGCACAGAGAGCTGCGATCTCGCTCGGAATAACAAACAGATGAAGAGGACACTTAAAGTTTCCAATGCCCATTTTCTCATTTATTTAAACAAGAAGCTTGTGTTTGACAAATATAGGCATGTAAATTTCCACCAAAACCAAATCGCTCATATGCAAAAATCACCTCACCCGGCATAAATGGGGCCACGCCTCTAAATTCATATCACATTTCACATCCATTAGGATCTAAACGCATGAAATACCAATAATCATACACGCATCACAAACACAGATCTGTTGCTTTAGAAACTAACTCCCAGTGTTTAGGGCTGTGATTCATCCTTACCAACTTTAGCTGCTATAAAACCATCATTTAACATATTAAAAGCAAAAATGGACTTACAATGCATCTTTACAGGCTGGAAAACGCTGCTCTGTCTTTGGCTTTTCCGTATCAGGAGCTAAAATGCCTGTTTCTGCGGTTTCCTTAACGCCGGACTCCAAAATGATGGCCGCTTACTCACGTCCTACAAATGTGAATGTAGCACATTCATTTTCAAACACAGCTTTCCCCTCCTCCGTAACCACACCCTCAACCGGCACCATCACCCCCTGCAGTATCCTCCACCCTCCCCTCACCAAAAACACTCCTCGTGCTCTGATTGGCTGAAATCTCTCACACCACAAGACTCATCCCCCATATATGGGCATACCAACCCACTGAAGGCGGAGCTTTAAAACATGCGCTCTCATACATACAAACCAATGCAGATGCTGTGAGGTTACTACAGAGCAACTTTGAGTGATACATCAGCTTACAAAAGCCAGCACAGCTGCACTGACATCAGTCTATAGACACGTAACCCACAAACACACATCTGACATTGTGCTGCTGTGCATTTACACATGGGTCTACTTGAGCTTTCTGCTTCAATTTGCAGCCTTCGTCGCATGAGCACCCACAAGTGCAGCTAGCTGACCTTCAAGAGTTCGTCTCATCTAACCAAAGAAACCAAAACCTAAATGTGGAAAGAGATGTGCAAGCAAATGTCTCCTAAAATGAGCTGTTCTCATATGAGAAATATAAAAAAGTGCGCTGTGCAAGTTTAGTAGGGGTTGAAACAAGAACAGAATTAGGTCAGAATAAACTTGAAGCTGCTTTAGATGGCCAAATTTTAGTTGATGAATGACTTTGAATACTCAAAAAATGTACTGTGTGTGACTGACAGCTCGGTCCTGTATTTCTTGTTTGTTTCTTTTACAAAGCTAATGAGGTGAGGTTCTGGGAAGGAAGAAATAAACGTGAGACTTTTTCAGCCATTGACAAACTAGGAACTTATTGTAGTGGGGAAAGTTTAGTGCAGTTTCAAAGATGATCTGCTCTATTTACATGCGTGTCACTGGTATGCAAATTACACATACTTTGCTCTTCATTTGTAGCATTAGCATTGAAAAGATTTCAGTTTCTGTGAACTTTTTTTTGGAACTGGTAGGAATTTATACTTTTCTTCAAGGATGCATTAAATTGATTAAAGGTCACAGCAAATACCTTTACATTGCTAAAAAAATTATATTTAAAATAAATAATGTTCATTGAAGCATCATGGCTTTCACAAAATGTAAGCAGCATGACTGTTTTCAACATTGATAATATTAAGAAATGTTTCTTGAGCACCGAATAAGCATGAATGATTTCTGAAGAATCATGCACAGAAGACTGGAGTAATGCTGAAAATTCAGATTTCCATCACAAGAATAAATTTCATTTTTAAATATATTCAAATAGAAAACAGTCCTTTTAAATTGTAATATCTCACAATTATGTACTGTTTTTACTGTATTTTGATCAAATAATGTAGCCTTGGCGAGACTTTTGAACCTCAATGTAAAAAGATAATAAATATGTGACGTGCAGGCTTCTGACGCCCAAAGGTTAGTTTAGTTTAGCAAGGCATGTCGAAACTGCACGCATATATCACTAGTACATCTTAACTTTAGAAATACTGAAGTAGGAAGCTACATTTTTCTTAAAAAATAAAGGCTCAGAGATTTATGGATGAGTGTAATTTGGCAGCAAAAGAAAATGACGAAACGATATGCACATAACTATAGAGGCGTGCTTGTTTTGTCCTTGTGCACAGCGAATATTGTTATTTAATGGAGGAAAAAGAGCAATCTTTTTATAAATGTCAAAAATAGTAGAGTCCATTTAACAGTGACTAGTTAAAGTTTTAGTAAACCTCACCCCAATTTCAACAAGTCATCTTAAAACAGTTCACTAATATATATGATTTCTCATTTGATCATATATGACCTGAAATTTAAAGCTTTTAAAAAATGGTAATGTGAAAACATCAAGAAACTCTGAAACCAAATATTCCAATTGTGTATTATTGCCACGTCATGTAAAATACTGACTGATGTAATACTTTTTCTTTCAGCCTGAATTTTGTGTCCTTCTCCCATGACACATTTCCCAGTTTCACTTAGAGGAACAGGAAATTACTCCTCCTGCACACACAAACAGGAAAAGTGCAGTTTCCTTTGAAACAGGAAAGTTCACATTGACATCACTGTCCCTCCTTCAGTGTCCTTCCATGCAAATCAATGCACAAGATCAGTCAAATATACATTATATATATATACACTCAATATTTCCTTCCCCAAGGTTCCTAAGTAATCCGTTTACTAAAGATTATTTATATTTTGCCATTAAATCTGAACCAGCTGTCACTGTTTGAATGTTATTTACACATTTACCAAAGGAGTGGTGTCAGACGCTGATAACACTACCCACCATATGGTTTATTATCCAGTGTTTATTATTGTAGAACACATGACAGTATTTCTGTTGACTCATTAACCTCAATTTTTGAAATTCGGGATTCTTGGAAAATACACAGGCATGAACTCAGTCTTTCTAAACAAATCTTTTAAATTAATTAGCTAATAATTCTATTTAACTTCTATAAACTGATATTTTTCAGCTATAAACTGATATTATTAGTTGGATCTACTAAACAAATACACCTTTCACCAAAAACAAACAAACAAAAACCCACAGAGCATAAATAAAGGAAACATCTTGTTCGTAATCAAGGATCTGCTGACTATAGAAGACTATTTCTGCCACAGAATAAAAAGGTATTTGCGACTAACAATTCTGACTTTTTTCCCACAATTGCAAGCTTTTATCTCGCAATTTTTTTCTTGGAATTACAAGATTATATTTCGCAATTCTGACTTTTCCCTTCAGAATTCTGAGTTTACATCTCGCAATGTTTTTTTATTTACACCTACCAGTTCTGTTTTTTTTTTTTGTTTTCACCACAAAATAATAAATAAATAAGGTAACTGTGAATTTTTATCTCACAATTTGCACAAGAATGCAAGGAAAAAAAAGTCATAATTGTGAGATAGAAAGCCGCAATTACTTTATTGATTGATTGATTGATTGTGTGGCGGAAATAAGATTCCACAGCACAAAATCCCCAGCACTACTGTGGGCACTGAACCGAATGAGTCAGACCCTCAAACCTCAAGGAAACTACATGATGTTCAGTCAGTGATCTCCTGTGGCCTGTTAACTCACTCTGAATGCAGTGGATCATTTCATTCACTGCATCAACAACCACACACTAACTCAAGATCTCATCATTTGACTATCCTAGAAACCCCATTAGGTGAGAATTTGCATTTCTCGGGAATAATTACTTAAGCATAGGCAAACGTGTCTACCTATGAGTACCAAGGGTATAGTGTAAATAATTCAGTGGTAATTTGAAATGACACTACAGTGATGATGATGTTCCTCTCCACCATAGTCAGACCTTCGACCAGCCAATGACGGCGTGGCTCTGGATAGCCACGCGATCACGTGATCCCCAGCGCTGCTGCCGTGGCAGAGAAGTCTCTCGGGAGGAAGGTTACGCGCTGTCGTTGACATTAATCACGTGCGCATCAGTTTGTACTACAAATCTCGCGGGGATGTTGCTGCTAGGGTTACCGGGCAATTTAAAATAAAATAAAAAAAAATAAAATAAAATATATATATATATATATATATGTGACTCAATCGCCTTTTTGTGATTTTAAAAAGGTGCTGAGAGCTGCATGTAACTTTCTTTATTTTTTATATCGTATATAGTGCAAAACACAATGAAGTTGAGTTGTTTTTTTCGGTATTTGAAGGTTTTTTTTAAGATTTATTTTTGATTTGAAAAAATATATATATTAAATGACATGCATATGACAGACATGCACGTGTTCGTACGTTTCACACTTGAGAAACCTGAGCAACCGGAATGTCTTGCTTGGTCGCTAATTAGGCTAATGTAAACACAAGTAACTAGTAGCAATCACAGACTTAACTATTAGCATCACTAATATAACACTCACAAATACATTCTCACTGAGATATTTAATGTTGTACTCACCGTTAGTTAATAATATCCGGATGTCCAGGTGTTAAAGTTGTTGATTCAATTAGATTTGAAGTCAGTTGAGAATCGCTATGAGAGAGAAAGATAACGCACGCTGATGTTTCTGCGTGAGACTGTCACAGAAACACACTCCGGGTGACCTCATGAAGCTCACGCCTGCTCGTAAACTCCTCATAATGAGTGGAGAGCGCCAATAATCTATAATGAGAGTCACTCACTTCCCTCAGAGCTCTCAAGCGCCATCTGCCGTTCACTTGTGTTGATTCCCGAGTAACTCGAGCATGCGCTTCATTGACACCGCCGTCTCCTTGGTAACCAGGTACACTAACTTAAACAACTTTATTAGGGGCGAAATTGCTCATTGTGATGAAATAACGTCAAAACTGAGAAATCAGTTTCACACAATATAAGTGCATTTCACTCTTTGTTTAGATCATAATAGTTTTGAACACGTAGACATTCGCAATATAAATAGTGTAAAGAATAAACGAAGGCATTGTACAACGTTTCCAAGACAGTTTTGATTGGGCTTTTATATAATAATAATAATAATAATTTTAATCCTTATTTATTGGCTCAGTGTGATATTAAACTTAAAAAAACAACAAACGTTTAATAATAAAAACAAATATGGGACACACAATGTCCTCAAAGTTTAATAAACAACAATAAAAACAACAACAACAAAATTCAAATTCAAAAGTTGGCAGTTTGAAAAAGCATACTATTTGTATAATTTCTGCCAAAAATGTGCAGTAGACTGCCAAGAGAGGCGCAACTCAAGTTTTTTTTTTTTTTATTTTAATTTCAAGATAATAATTAGACACCATTTACTAAAAATTGCACGTATGTAATGAAGTGATATGACAACAGTGCAGCAAAATGCAGTTAGAAATTAATTAGAGGTTTATCACCGAAATGTTTAAACTGCTTCACATATATAGTTTTAAAATAGTTTGCAATATTCAATACGCTTGTAATGCTTTTGAAACAGCACTGTTTAATCTACGGGGATATACCGCCACCAAGCGGTGATTGTTTGGTAACTACACCTGGCATCATGGACAGTTCAAACGAAATAACCCTTTAGGTTTTGAAGTTTATAGATTGTACTACCGTTTATAGAGCTGCGTTGTTCAGATATTACTTTGTAAATTTATTAGTATTACTCATATTAAAATAGGTTATGCAATGCACCAGCCAAGCTTTTTTTTTTTTTACTTCTCTAAATTGGCAAACCATGCGGAAAGACATGTAACCAAAGAACTTCTGGGTCGTTTTTAGCACCTTTATCTGGCAGTTAGCGCGGTAAAATGACAACTTTTTGGCGGCGAAGAGCAGAATCGAGGCGCGTTTGTGCGCCGCTCTCCGCGGGAATCAAACATTAACCGCTCGGCGTAGAATGCGTTAGGAGGGGCTCGAGGTTGGCCCCGCCCCCTTTCGCTTTTTAGCCCTTGACGTATGAAGAGGACGGTAGCAACAGTTGCCTCGAGACCCCCGCTCGCCATAGTGACTGTAGTCGTGGAGACAGTTACTTACCAACGGGAGCAACACTCAGCAACAGCAGCAGCAGCAACTGGAGGAGAGAGAGAGGGGAAAGAACAGTAAAGCCAGGGCAGATCTAAGCAGAAGGCTGAGGTGAATATCTTTTTACTGCTTAGACGAATCAAAATGAATTGAAGGTAAATTTAACTGGCCACGGAGGTTGAGTAATGTACATCTTAACGTGTTTTCACGCCCCGATCTCCTTCGCTGTCTACCAGAGTCACATTAGCACGCTAGTTGGTTAGCACGCTCATCTGCTTCGCTAACTTAAGTCAGTTTGTTTTGAGATCGGTTAAACTAATTAGCGGAGAAATCCAAGTGCTGTGTTTGTACGCTGAATGCCATACATGTCGTTTTTTGTGTCTGTAAGATTAATATGTTAATCAGATAGGTTAAATTACGAGCTAACTGGCTAACCAGTTACCGTAACTAGGTAAACTTTCTTCAAAAGCCGTAACTGTTCGCGATCTGTCACAGGAGCAGCTTAACCGCTTTGTTCCGCCGTTGCTTTGCTTCAGGAATCGCTTTAATTCTCGTGGAACTGCGTGAGTCGATTCGGAGATACTGATGTGGATCCGCCTGGTTCGGTTTGAATAACGAGCTCAAGTTAAATGTCTTTAATTGAAAGAGAAACATGTCGTTTTTAGTCCTGTCATGTTTCTTTGGGTCTGGAAGCTTCAGGTTTCGGAAGCATCAACAGGTTGCTGAAGTCAGTCTGAAGAGCGGTGCCCGATAAAAGTGATGCATCTCGGTTTATATGATAATACTGACTTTACAAAGTGTTCGCACGTTATGTAGATGTTCGTGTGAGTTATTAGATGCAAATATATTTCTTTAATTTCGAAGGAAATTGAATTAGGCTTCTTGTCATCCGGTTCAAATCTGATTCTCTTATCTGCACTAATATGTTTTGCTGGCTGTTGTTAAAGGGTCAGTGATGTGAATCTCGTTTTTTTTTTTGTCCGAATCTATTAAGTTATTTAGAAATACAATACAAATGCGATTTTATACAAAACTGACTTAAGCACAGCAGTGGACAAGTCATTCTGATTTAGTAGGTGCTGTATCTGAAGAAATCATGAAAAAGATGAACATTTTGGAAAATATTTGTCACTTGTGATATTTTATTGCCATTTCATTAAAAAGTTAAGTAGTTTTATTCTAAAACATTACTAATATTTTGAAAATCTACTCAGTTTTGAACACCAAGTTGGTGTGGTTAGGATTGTCAACCTGCAGGAAGTCATTTCATTGTGTTGTCATGTGACAAGAGAACCACAAATAAAAGAGGACCCCTTTAGACCCTAATGACCCTGTGTAAAAGTCATTACATAAAAAATACATGTATGTCCAGTAACTTTATGAAGACCTCTTGATGTTCATGACTATTCATGATATTTGTATCATGAATTATGCATTTTAAAAATGAGTATTTTTTACCATAAAGTATGTTTGAAAATATGAGAATTTTATTGCATTTTTGAAGCCATTAATTTTTTTTAAATTGAAGTCCTACAAACCAAAAAAGCATGTTCTGCAAACCAAAACGTTTGTAGAACATGCTGTTTTATTTATTTATTTAAATTTATGAAACCAACATGTATACAGAACATTTTGATCATTCTTATTTGTCATTGACCCCAAAAACAGTCTGCAGGTCATAACCGCATAAAACAGACAATCAGTACAGTTTATATTTGATTGTTATATTTCCTATGCTTCATTATCCCACATTGTGATATTAAAAATAAATACATTTCACTGCTTTACATGGCATTTCCAAATATAATCTAAATTAGTCTGAAACATTAAAGTTTTGATTCTTTATTGACGGCATTCTTCAGGATTATTGTTCCACAACTTTTTTTGTAAAAACTTTTTTTTTTCTTTCATTTATGCGCAATACATGTATGTATGTATTTTCTCCACCTTTTTAAATGTTGTATGTAAATAGAGCTGAGTGTCAGTGATGTGAAACACTGTACTGTTAATTGTGAGCAAATGAGATATGTATTTGCATTATCCTCATAATGAGATCAGGGGTGGCTGTTGATGCTAACAGGTTGACAACAGCTTGACTGTGCTCATCCAAAGCTGCTGTAATTTTTCTAGAGTTGCATCGTGTCGCCGTGGCGATGTTACACCTGCTCAGCAGAGAGCCTGGTAATGAGCCCTCTTCATGACAATAGCATGCGGTCCAGGTGTCGCCCCTCATTGGGCCGTGCTTCTCTATTGATCTCTCTTTAGCCGAGAGTGTCCATGCTACTGAAAGCGCAGCTGATAATGAGGGTAATTGGCATAGAGAGAGAGGCAGATCCTGATGCAACACACAGATCATGTTGGCCGGTCCGTTCCTCACTAGCTATAACATCTTGCTTTGGTAGTTTCGATTATTTCACCCTTTCTGTTTCTGCAGCAGCGGTTCGAGGATGTTTGAGATGAGGCGTTTTCACTTGTCAGAGTTGGGAGTGTGTTTGTCGCTGTGTGTGACGGGTCCCTCCTGAGCTCAGCTGAAGGGGGTGAGCAGCAGAGCTCACATCAGCTGCCGACGTGTCTGTCAGGTGCTTCACTGAGCTCTGAAATCCTCCCCGAACGCATCTTCACTACGCGACATCTCCAAAGCTCTAAGATCTGGTTTCTGTAATGAAATATGTTGTTACAGGTGCATGTCCAGGCTGGAGCAGAAATGAATGATTCATGTAATTGAAGTTAATTATTGATGGGGCCAATCGCTGCTTCCTGGGCTGTGTGATGTCCAGTTAGCTCGTTTTTGCGGGGTTTGCATTGCAGTTTGCATGCTGCGCTCCTACAGCCCAGACCTGGCCCTATCTGAGTGTGGGACAGTAGACTACACTTTGTTCTCGACATGACTGACTCCACCAATCGGAATCAAGCAATTTTATTGTTTAAATGTAAATTTGCATATGCTTCTGTTCTGTCAAATGCTCTTGCCAGGACTGCTTTAACCCAGTTGGCAAATTTGGATGTAACCCAGGGCCCAGAGCACTAGGGGGCCCCTGTAACAGGAGGTGTGTAATTTCTGTGCCTCTAAATGGAATCTGAAAAAAAATATGATGATTTCCAAACAGGTTTCCAAAACATATCTACCCATCTGTTATTGTTCAGGTAGATCATCCTGTCCCAAACTAACACCACTGGCTCAGCCACACACTACCATTCAAAAGTTTGGGGTCAGCACGATTTTTTTTTTAATTGAAAGAAATGAATACTTTCATCCAACAAGGATGCATTCAATTTTAAATTGATCAAAAGTGACAGTAAAGACATTTGTAATAATAATAAAAAAATTCTGTTTCAAATAAATGCTGTTTTTTTTTAACCTCTTCAAAGAATCCTAAAAAACATATCGCAGCTTTCACAAAAATAGTAAACATCACAGCTGTTTTCAGCATTGATAATGCAACATAGTATTTTTATAGTAATTAATAATAAATGGTAATAATATTTCAATTTTTTTGTATTTTTGATCAAATAAATGCAATTTTGTTGAGCATAAAAGACATCTTTCAAAAGCTTTGAAAAATCATACTCTCCTCAAACTTAAACAATAGTAAGTTGATAAAGATTCAGTTAATGCAAACCGACTGTATTTGCTTTTGAGAAGAGCAGGAAGAGGGCTTTTGATAGTGCTGAGTGATATTTAATTAATTTTAGATCACTGCTTAACTGTTTCTATGGTTGTAGTGTGAATGCATGATACATTTAACTTTAGTGAAGTGGGCTATTTTTGTATGCATTCTTGCTTTGTGTAGCATATATAATGTACTTTCAAGGCCTCATGTATTTACTGTGTAATCAGATAAACTGGCATTTATTTCATTTGCGAGTTTGCTGGTCTTTTTGCTGTCTCTTTCATCATGGCAAGCGTGGTTTACCTGTTGAACAGGTAGGTGAATTTAAGAAGAGTAGCTAATGAATATTAATTAGTTAATGATGATGCTGCTTAATCTTAGCTGTGCTCTGTCATGTGATCTATTTAATATTAACGAGCCAAATGTTAGCTCCGGGTCCCAAGGAGGCTTATCCTCACAAAATCTAAATCTTATCATGCTGAAATTAATATTTGGCAAAGTTTCACCTCAAAACAGTTCCTCAATATACCACAGATGTGCAAGTAATTATATATCACTAGTCTTGTAATGCACATGTGAGGAACAGATTAGCTGTAAACCTGTGGGCAAATTCAAAACCGTTTGTTCACTTGTTTTGACAAAGCCCCGTAATGCAGCGTGGTCCAAATCAAGCTTTTAATTTGGTTACACACCCACCGCAAAGAAAAATAAAGGAATGGGAATGGAATTCTGTGGAACCCAGATCCAAGCAGCTGTTATGTTTACATGGCAACTTGATACACAAATACAGCCTGGGTTATGGAAAGAGAGGGGCTGGGCCGGGGGTGCTGTTATTTTTTCAAAAGTCCGTGGTTTTTTTATCAGCTCTCTTCAATCCATGTTTGTGGTGATAGATGTTCACGGTCTCAGCTTGCAAAGCAGGTGAAGGGTCAAAGGAGAACAGAGAGGAAATGAAGGTACGGTACCACTTTTAGCCAAGTGACTCATCTAAATGCCATGGTTTTACTTAAGATATGACTCTGATTTTCTCTTCCACTTCTTAGTGAAGCGTTAGTACCGGCAGGTATTTATAAACTACTGTCAAGTCAAGTCACCTTTGTTTATGTAGCGCTTTATACATTATAGCTTGTTTCAAAGCAGTTTCACGGTAATAAACAGGAAAATAGCAGAATCAAACTTAGTTTACTACTTAGTTTACAAACTAGTTTACAACTACTTTATCAAACTTAATAAAGTAGTTATTATTCAGCTCAAGTCAGTTCAGAGTCGATTCAGTTCAATAAATGTAAAGTTAATCAATTATGGAATCATTTCACTTCAGCTTTAAGCAATTCTATAGAAGACAATGCTGTTGTTATGCAGCTCCAGTTCTAATTTTGTTCTGAAATCGATAATATTACCAAACATTAAGTGACCCCAACTCTATAAGGTGAGAGAAAACTATAGTATAGAAATCTATAGTCTTTAGCACTTATAGACAATCACTCAGAAATAACATGTATGACATTCTTATATGCTCCACAAAAGAAACAAAGTTGTACAGGTTCAGAACAACATAAATGTTGACAGAATTTCCATTTTTGCTTTAACTGTCCTCAGTGTCTTCATTTGCATACCAGAAAGTGATAGGTGTGATATTATATACCTAAATATGTATTTACACAGATTTGCATGTCCAAAGAATAACCTCGTTAAATCACGTTCATCTATCAGTGCCCATGTTTGTGTCCCATGGCCGGGTCAGAGTTCACCTCCAGTCATCTGCCATCATGGAGACTTTATGATTGTTGTAGCAGCATCTACTGTAACCTTAAACCACACTGAGCTTTTAATGGACTATAGTAGAGCGCGGCTCTCAAGCAGACAGCTGCAGTGGTCCCCTGTGAAAGGTATTTGTGCGTGTGCACCGATGCACCATGGGGGGAAGGGTGTCGCAAGGGGTGGCAGATGACCAGATACAGCTCTCCTGTGTGTGTATGTGCGCATGATTAAGCCTGTGCTGTATTTAGCCCATGTGGAAGAAGCTCGGCCCGGAGCAGAGCGCTGATGTACCCACCCGGCAGCTGCCCTTGTGCTCCATAATACTTGGATCAAAAGCATTAACAAATTATACAAAACACGCTGAATAAGCTGATCGGAGTTGAAAAGTGCATACGTTGTTTTGGCACTGCCTAAAGTGTGTTTAGAAATCCGGATTTAGGCCGTCCTGGCAGCGTGAGCAGCACTGTTGATGATTGAAAACGTCTCCATAGATATCATTATCGTGTTTTGTTATTGTGTTTATATGGCTGTAATTATCTCTCTAGCTTATCTATCACACTAACGTGGCAGAAATGGCTTCCTCCTGCAACTTTACACTAAACTGACAGGTTGACATGGAGCCAAGACTATTCCGTTCGATAATTGCGTACAAATTGTTATTTTAGCTCTATTGTTATTGTCATAAATCGGCTTAGGGATTTGAACAAGCTCCTTACTCTTAGTTTTAAATTTTGATTCACAACTCAACCTGTATCATTTGTGCTACAAACATGAATGATGGCTCAAATCATTCGGCTTGTTGAGGAGATTTGTTCTATTATTATTTAAGCAATTATCAAAGCATTCAGACTTTCAGTTTTCTGTCTGGAAGAACACTGTATAACTTTCCTGTAGTAAATGTAGTGTTAAGTAACATTGTTCACAAGCTGTTTTATTGGCAATCTTGAACTACAGGTGATTCATAAGGTCAAACAGAACCTGCTTAACTGTGCTATTTTTTTTTAAGTGAGATTGCATTAATGTGTTATCGCGTTAACTCCAACAGCCCTATTGCATTAATGTGTTATCGCGTTAACTCCATCAGCCCTAAATTGTACATGAAGACATTTTATTCACATACGAGTTGCAGTCTTGACACATTTTTTCGCCCCCTTTTGAATGACAGGATATAATCGGCCTTGATCAGTATTGCAGATGATTGCTTTTGTTTGGTGATACCAGTTATTAGCTGATACAGTTGTGCATATGCAGATATACATTGAAAAGTATTCATAGCTTTTGCCTTTCTATTAGACAGAAAAATAATAGAAAAGGTTATCGTCCGATATTTGGCATTTTTGAATTCTCGGCACTGGCTGACAAGTGTCGGAAATGGGACTTTTTACAGGGATAGTTCACCCAAAAATGAAAATTCTGTCATTAATTACTCACCCTCATGTCGTTCCAAATTTGTAAGACCTTTGTTTATCTTCGGAACACAAATTAAGATATTTTTGGTGAAATCCTAGAGCTTTCTGATCCTGCATAGGCGGCAATGCAACTACCATGTTCATCGTTAAAATAGTCCATGTGACATCAGTGGTTCAACCTTAATTTTTGAAACTGCGGCAATACTTTTTATGCTCAAAGAAAACAAAAATAATGACTTTATTCAACAATTTCTTCTCTTCCGTGACAGTCTTCGACACGCGTTCCACAACGCAAGCGTGAAGTGCTCGAAAGCTCTCAGATTTCATCAAAAATATCTTAACGTGTTCTGAAGATGAACAAAGGTCTTACGGGTTTGGAGTGACATTAGGATGAGTATTTAATGACAGAATTTTCATTTTTGGGTGAACTATCCCTTTAAAGGGGTGGTTGATTGCGATTTCACTTTTTTAACATTAGTTAGTGTGTAATGTTGCTGTTTGAGCATAAACAATATCTGCAGACTTGTGGCGCTGAAAGTTCAATGCAAATGGAGATATCGTCTTTTAAAATTCTGGCAGTTTAATGCCTACAAAAATGACTGGTAAGGGACTACAACGAGTTACTTCCCGGGTCTGATACGTCACAGACCCAGATAAACCCCGCCCCCGGGAACACGCAGCAAAGGGGGCGAGGCCATGCTGCACTGCTTTAGAGAAGAGGAAGAGAAAACTAGGGATGTACGTAAAAATCTATTCATATGAATCGCGATTCTGTCTTCTAACGATTCTAATGTTGATTCACAAGTTTCAAAATCATTAAAGCAGCGGTTCTTAATACTGTTACTCGTGTCGCCCTGCTCTGTATCTCTCTCTCTCTCTCATTCAGATCGTCAGATAAGCTCCAACAAACTGTTCCAATTATACACTTATTTTCACACAGCAATGATAAGCATTATAAATGGACACGCGAATGCGGATTTTTGCTGTGCTGTATTAAAGCTTTAATCAGGATAAAACCGTATATTAAAAGCTAACAGAAGCAGTAGCACTTACAAATAGCAGCGTATTTAAAAGTATGAGACAACAACAACCAAACATACCATTAAGAGCCGTGCTTGCACAGGTTCTGCACGATCCTCTTCACTAATATCCTCTGGGTCTCAATCGGGCTCAAAAAATTGATAAGCATTATAGTACAACGCCACTGTTTATAATTCAACCGGAGCACATGCCACTGAGCAGAAGGGGCGGGACGTTCAGACGTGCAGTAGAGGCGGTTTAGCCAATCACAACACACTGAGCCAGCTAACCAATCTCAGCCCATCGAGGTGAGGGGCTTCATAAAACCAGGAAATAAATCGAGGCGATTTTGTCAGAGAAGGTACAGAGAGGTGTGGAATAAAGGAATCTTTTAAATTATGTGAAAAATAATGAGGCGTTTTTAAAAAAAACCAAGCATGAACCCATGCTAGACTGCACCCCATAAACACAATCAAGCCTAGAAAAAAACCAGTCAACCACCCCTTTAATTTTGACAGCACTGAGAACCCAGCGCCTGAGCATAGATGGACAAGAGGCACTGTCTTTAACAGTTCTGTCTAACAGAAAGGCAAATGCTATAATACTTTTCAATATACTGTCGACATAAAGAAAATATACATTTAAATAATTTAAACAAGTCTTGTAAACCTCAAAATTTGCCATTTATGTTTATGTTGTTTACTATATTTAAATCTTGTTATATCGTATAAATCGGCCACCCAGCTTTCTAAGATATCGGCACTGGCCATCCAAAAATCCACTAATCTCAATATCATAAAGACAGCCTCCTTTGACTCAGGCCAGTAGGCAATGACCCAGAACACCCTAGTGACCGTCTAGCAACATGCTAAAAGTCACTCAGAACACCTTAGCAACCACATAGCAACACTCTGGCAATCACTCACAGCAGTGTTGGCGATGTTCACACCACTCATATTTCCTTCAGAAAATTACATTTGACTCTAATATTTCACATAGCTCTTAGAACTATGTTACTTCAGTCAATCCTTTTGATGAACTGGTACGACAAGGCAAAGTGCGCTGATCCCTCTGATTTTCTTTGGGGAAAAAAAGAAAAGGAAACGGGTGACTTGGCTGTGAGATGTCTGAGCAGCAGGCTGAGACTTGTCTGAGACTGAAATGTGTTGCTCACAAGAGCCTCTCCCTTAGCGTTCAACCCCCCCCCCCCCCCCCGTTTCGTCTCAAACCGCTCCTCGTCGGAGCGTTCTTTACATTCCACCTGCTTTGTATCGTAGCTCCACAACTGCTAATTAAATTTCCTGCCACAAACAGCACACTGGGCTGTGACATTTGCATCACAATGGCCTCCTCTCTCTTGCCTTCTCTCATAGTCTGGAGACATGGACAGTCCCTCTAATGTCCCCTCTTTTTACTGTTGCATATTATACGACTGATGTTTTCCGGTCCATTTTCCAGTTTTCTTGTTGTTAGCCCTTGATGTTCTTCTTACAGTGTCCATAATTTAGGACAATGTCTTGAAACTAAATATTTACTTTATTTGTTTAAGCAGAAAAAGTCTTGATTTAGAACATACTCCATTTCTGTCTTCTGTTTTGTTTAATATCCATCACTACGAGGTTTGGCACACTTTAGTGTCAGACTCTGTTCATCCTGTAGAAGTTCACTCCGGTACACTCATGCCTGTGTGCAGATGAGTACTTCAGCCTACCAATTCATGCCTCTCTAAGCATTGATTCTGTAAGGGCTTGAACCCTGTGTGACTCCTCGGTTGCCCTCTGTGCTATCAGTCTATTGTATGCAGAACTTGTCAAACAGTCGTTCTGCCCACTTCCCCCCCCATCAACCCAGACCAGGGTCTCTTGTGAAAGATCGAATCAACTCCAACAGAACCTGGTTGTTCCTTTTTGTTTATTAAAAAAATTATACAGCGTCCAACCAGTCAGAAGTTCTCATAAATTATAAATAGTTCTGCAGTCGTTTATAGGACTACAGTAAACACAGTTTTCCATGCAGAAAATTTTACTCTATTCGCCTAATATTTATTATAATTAGCAGTAATGACACGGCTGAATTATTCAGATGACTGTGATATCTTGACTGTCACTTTTTTACTTCACTTATCACTTTTACCTAGAATGCCCATAAACAGAACACACCTATCACTGTTTCGTGAATCAGATGCTTGTAAACACTCTGATATCATTCTTGAACATGGGCATATGAAATAGTAGATAAGCAGTAGTACTTTACACATTAGACATTGACTGATATTGTCTTTCATGACTGAAACCTATACTTGATGGACATATTTTTGGAGTTTTGATTTGATTTTTATTTTTTTCAGGTTTTTTTGACAGTGATAACCAAGTTATTAGATTACAACATTAAAACATGTTATTCATTTTTTTTTTTATTTAATTAATTGAAATTATTGTCAATGAACAAATTAACAATAACAAAGTGTAATGTTTCTAAACATTTGATTTTTTTTTTTTTTTGCCATTATCTGTAGGACAGATATTAGATGATTAGTTCATTTCCAGAATAAAAAAATCCTTATAATTTACTCACTCCCATGTAGGGCTGAACGATTAATTGCATTTGCGATAATATCGCGATATGACAAAACGCGATTTTTCAACCGCAGAGGCTGCGATTACACTGTCACGTGACACGCGAGAGTAAAGCGGTGTGTTCGACTTGAAGATCGATCGTATGACATCAAAGTACGGCGAGAGAAAGCATAAGGAGACGTCCGCTCTCTTATAGCTCTCACAGTACTTTGATGACACACACAACGATCGGTCTAGCAGCACTGCTTCAAGTCAAACACATCTAAACAGTCTTAAGAGGAAGCATCAAGTTGGCACGATATGTTGCCAAGTCTGCAGTTTGCCGCGGGTTGTTTTCGTGTCCGCGGGTCTTTCATAACATGCAGAATTGACGCACTACATGTAAACGATATCCTTTGTTGTATTTTTCTGTCAAAATAACGGAGTTCCTTTGAAATTCTTCCGCTTTTAAGAACTGCCGGTTTCTCTGTTAGTGGGCGGAACTAATGCGCAAACGGCAATCTCATTGGCTGGCGTTCACCTATTATCATCCCTGTTTTGATTTCAGCAAATCAATTTGAGCGAACACAGACAACCTGATTAATATTCATGAACCCAGCAGCTCATTAATCCTTAGTGCGTTTTATATTGTTATTAGTAGTAGAATTCGTATTAGTTTTGTTATCTTATCAGTATTATTTGTAGTTTTCTTTTTCCTTTTTTTATAGAAACACTAAATGACAAACAATATCTTAAGCACCACCACCAGTCCTAAGTTCAGTCAACATGACAAATATGAATTCAAAAGTCAAAGTCAAAGTCTGCTTTATTGTCAATTCTGCCACATGTACCGTACATACATACAGAGAATTGAAATTCATACATGGTTATTCTAATTACTAAAGTTCTATCATCATATAATGCTAAAATTGAATGCTAAATTATCATAATATCATATTATAATGTTTGACTGACTGATGCTAAGTGAGATATTTAAAAAAAAAAACTGTGCCATTTTACAAACATAAGCTTTATATATACAGTGCCCTCCACTAATATTGGCACCCTTGATAAATATGAGCAAAGGCGGCTGTGAAAATAAATCTGCATTGTTTATCCTTTTGATCTTTCACTCAAAAAATTCACAAAATTTTTTATCATTGAAGTAAAACAATTGAAAGTGGGGAGAAAATCTCATGATGAAATAAATGTTTTTCTCCAATGAATGTTGGCCACAATTATTGGCACCCTTAGAAATTCTTATGAGTAAAATATCTCTGAAGTATATTCCCATTCATATTTACATTTTTTAGCACACCAGGGTGACTAGGACCATGAAATTTTCCAGCCATGACTTTCTGTTCCACAGGATTATAAATATGAGGAACACAAAGGCCAAATTCCCTTAATCATCCATCACAATGAGAAAAAACAAAAAATATATTTCTGATGTGAAGAACAAGATTGTTGAGCATCACAAAATAGAAAGTGGCTGTAAGAAAAGAGTTAAAACATTGAAAATCCCCATTCCCACCATCAGGGTAATAATTAAGAGGTTCCAATCAACTAAAGATGTTAAAAATCTGCCTGAAAGAGGATGTGTGTCTATATCGTCCTAATGCACGGTGAGGATGAGAGTTTAAGTAGCCAAAGACTCTCCAAGGATCACAGCTGGAGAATTGCAGAGATTAGTTGAGTCTTGGGGTCAGAAACCTAAAAAAAAAAAAAATCAAACATCCCCTATATCACCACATGTTGTTCGGGAGGGTTTCAAGAAAAATTGTCCTCACTCATCCAAAAACAAACTCCAGCAAATTCAGTTGTCAGACACGACTGGAACTTCAAATGGCACTGGCTTCTATGGTCAGATGAAACTGAAAAAAAAGCTTTTTGGCAGCAACCCCACCAGATGAGTTTAGTACAAACAGGGATAAAAAAGTACCCCATGTCCACGGTTAAATATACTGCTGGATCTTTAATGTTGTGGGCCTGTTTTTCTGCCAGAGGTCCTGAACATCTTGTTCAGATGCATGGCATCATGGATTCTATCAAATACCAACAGATAAAAAATCAAAACCTGACTGCCTCTGTTAGAAATCTTATAATGGGCCATGTTTTGATCTTCCACCAGGACAACAATCCAAAACAAACATCGAAATAAACACAAAAATGGGTCACTGAGCACAAAATGAATCTTTTACCATTGCTGTCTCTGTCCTCTGACCTGAACCCTACAGAAAATGAGTGAGGTGAACTGAAGAGAAGAAGCACCGACATGGAGCTGTGAATCTGAAGGATCTGGAGAGATTCTGTATGAAGAAATGGTCTCTGATCTCTTATCAGGTGTTCTCCAAACTCTTCAGGCATTATAGGAGAAAACTCAGAGCTGTTACCCTGGGAAAAGGACGTTGCAATAATTGGGTGCCAATAATTGTGGCCAACATGAAATAGTGAAAGCATTTATTTCACAATGAGATTTTCTCCCCACTTTCAATTGTTTTACTTCAATGATAGGTTGGAATTTTGTGAATTTTTTGAATGAAAGATCAAAAGGATAAACAATGCAGATTTATTTTCACAGCCGCCTTTGCTCATATTTACCAAGGGTGCCAATATTAGTGGAGGGCACTGTATGTATATATATATATATATATATATATATATATATATATATATATATATATATATATATATTATATCAGATAATTGAAAAAAAAAAAATGACAAGCCAATGGTGATTCTATTGCCAAGGTGTCCATAGAGGGTTGATAATATTTACAATAATCAATTGAATTTGATAGGTGTCTCTCACATTGTCCCACAGAAACATTAAAATAGTGTAGATTAGTGTGCAATGTTTTATAATAATAATGTATTATATTTAGTGTCCATTTCATTCATTTAACATTTAATATTGGGGACATCCAAGTTATTTGACATATTTGAACATTTAAAAAAAAAAGTAACTAGTTACTTTCCCTGGTAATTAGTTTCTTTTATAATGATGTAACTCAGTTACTATTTGTGAGAAGTAACTAGTAATATAACTAATTACTTTTTTTAAAGTAACGTGCCCAACACTGCATACTATACAATGATTTATTGCTTGTCTTTGTTGAATAATACAGAATATAAAGAGCTTTAAAAAAAAAATCGCATATTAAATCGCAATCGCAATATTAGTAAAAAAAAATCGCAATTAGATTATTTTCCAAAATCGTTCAGCCCTACTCCATGTCATCCAAGATGTTCATGTCTTTCTTTCTTCAGTCAAAAAGAAATGAAGGTTTTTGAGGAAAACATCCCAGGATTTTTCTCCAAATAGTGGACTTCAAAAGGGACCAACAGGGTTGAAGGTCCAAATTGCAGTTTCAGTGCAGCTTCAAAGGGCTCTACATGATCCCAGCTGAGGAATATCTATCTTATTATATATCTGTCTTATCTATCGAAACGATCAGTCCTTTTCTAAAAAAAGAATTATATACATTTTAACCACAAATGCTCATCTTGCACAAGCTCTACAATGCGCATCCAAAACTTCATGCATTACATAATCACATTGGAAAGGTTTGCTTACCATTGTATGTTGAAATTTAATTCGGTCACCACATGCATTGCAGCACAATTGACAATAGATAAGGGACCTTTTTTGCCTGCTAAATTGAACTGAAATTACTTGAATGTGACTGCACCTTGAGTACAAAATCTGTGAATATCTGTAAAAAAAATTTTTTTATAGATATCAGTCAAACCATTTATATTGGTTATGTCCTTAGCCTGGAAGATTTGGTGCACACAATCCAGATAAACCATCCGTCGTTGACATAACTTATTGAATTACATAATGTGATACTTGACAAGATGCTTGATGAGGTAGACTTCCTCAGAATCTGTCTTGTGTTGAAATGTGCTAACAGACTCAGCAAAGCAAATTTAATGCAGTCTCATGTGTCTTTAGACAGTGTCTGTCTGTTTGGTGGTAACAGCCGACTATAAATCAGGAAGTTTAAATGCGTGGAAGCTTTTCACGTACAGCTGTAGAGATCGCCACACTGGCTCATAAGATCTTGAAGGGCGTGTGATAATCCAGTTGTTGTTGAGATCATGGAATCAAGTCATTCAGAGTAGGTATGGAGTAAAGGCCATGTTGTTCTTGCAGATTATCAAAAGATTGATTCCTCAGTCTGCGTGACTGAAATCTGAGCGTTGAGGTGCAGACGTAATGTGGAGACAATGTGGTGTGACAGAATCACTTTAGGAAGTTTCTGTCTTCCTTCCCTCTTAAATATATTGGCTACTGTTGACCTGATGCCATTTGGCATTTAGCATTGGTAGTCTGGTAATCTTCGCCTCACTGTCTTCCAAAGAGGTTTTTCAATAAGAAATGGCACTGTTGTTTTACTGCATTTAAAACAAAGCAATGCATATTAAAGTAGATTAATCGAGCGTCTTATTTGCCAGCCAGAACTTGTTGCACTGTTGCAATATAAAGCCTGTAGCAGAAACTCGGCTGGCTGGAATCTCTTGCGTTTCTGAAAAACTCATCCCCGAACAGCTTTCCTGCATGTGTCACTGGGTGTAGTTACCAGGATGTATATTTTTGCACCCCAAACAGACACCTGCTTTGAGAGACTTCTTTTTCACAGCACGATCCTCTGTTTCTGTATCACTATGGGCAACAAGGTGGTGTGACAACAAAAACTGGAGTGGAGTTCCACCATTTTGTCATCACTATTATAAAAACAGATAGAAAGGGCAATTATCACTATGGAACCAGACACGTTTAACAATCTTCTCCTTCACCTTCTCATAGTCTTTGTTCCAAAGGTAAGCTTTCTTTTACAACCCCCCCCCCCCCCCCCCCCCCCCCCCCCTTCTGAATCATCCTCTGCTCCGGGTTGGGGGTGGTGCGGAAATCTGGAAAGGGTTACTGGGGGAGGAGGAGGAGAGAGGAGGGGGATTGTAGAGTTGTAAGTGTGAACAAACAGTCTCCATGGCAACGCTCGAACGATTCTCCCTGGCTGCAGAGCCCTTTGCTTTTGGTGTGCTGGCGACGGATGGACTAGGGTTGTGTCGGCAATTGAAGATTGAGGGTTTGGCGTATGTGCCTGTTTTTTTTTTTGGGGGGGGGTACAATCAAGGAGCATAAAAGCTGCAGGTTTTTTATTTTGTTTTTGAGGGGACCCAGCTGACCACTTAAACTGTCCACTTCCTCAGCCCAACCTTGCCATCTGCAAACCTTAATCTCAGTGGATCAGTCATTAGATATTGAAATAGATCTGAAGAACTGCCTCTCTTAGAGAATTCTCTCATTGTGCCTCGGATCTTTAACACAGTATATACGTAGAGCCCTGTGAAATCCGTTTTTATTTTTACCAAATTCCGTTTTTTTCAGTTTTGATTGTTCTGCATTTCGTTAAAATTTTTCTAGACTGTGTAGTAATGGTTAAATTAAAATTTTATTAATTAAAAAAGCGTTTCTAATTAATTGACATCATGAAACTTACACAATTTAACAGCAATTTATTACAAAAATAATTTTTTTTAAAGCCCTATGAAATGTAGGGCTGTGCAATTAATTGCATGTGATTCTCACGCGCATCTCGTCAGTAAAGCCGGTTCCGTGATTGGCGGTAAATCTCCATCACCTGTTTTCAAATGGAGCAGCAGTTAATACACAGAGCCGTAGTTCACAGACAAGCTACGCGATATCTTGTTCAGAATCGAATGTGATTCATCTGCGATAATGAACGTGATATCGCGTAGCTTGTCAGTGAACTATGAGATGCGCGTGAGAATCGCATGCGGATGATTGCTTTATTTTTTTGAAATTCAGTTTTTTTAAATTTATTTTAATTTACTTTTTTACCAAATTATTTTTTTTATTTTTTTCTGGATTCCATTTTAATGGTTTCATTAAATTGTAATAATCAAAAGTATCTCTAATTAATCAATTTCTTAAGCAATTTATTTATTATTTTCTTTCTTTCTTTCTTTTTTCAGAAATACGGTGTTGTGTATTTACATGTTTCTGCTAAATAAATTCTGGTAAATATATTTTTGTAAATATTTATAATTATTATAAGTAGTAATGCTATCATCACAGCAAGTAATATATTTCTGTCACAGTTTCTTCAAGTAAAACCAAATGTTTATTTTGACGAGTGGCTCTGAAGACTAAGTTTCTGTTCGTATATGAAAGGACGATAGATTTTCTCAAAGAAACGGTAAAATGCTCATGAAGTGACTCTCAGAGCAGTTCTAGAGATTATGTTCATGTATTAAGGCAGCAGAGCCGTAGTTCAGGCTACGCGATAAAATCATTATCTGCGATAATGCGTCATTGCGTGCTTAAGTATGTGTGTGTAGGATGTGTCTTTTTGCGGCTTAATATTCACAGACGCTGGTCCATATCATGTTTTGATTTAACTGTGCTGAACTACTCTTGATTCATCCGTCCAAAATTTGGCAAATTCGGTGACATTCCACGTTATACTGTAAATTCTGTTTTTATGACTGGATTCCACAATTCTGTTGATGTTTTCTGCATCGTGGAAATCGTAGGGCCCTAGATAAGTCCCATACATCACGCTTTCTTAATAACCTCCAGGTTCAAGCTTCGTATTTGCAGTTGGTTTGGATGGATGATCTATATCATAAGTGGTAGGAGCATTTGGTGTGTGTTTATCAAGCTGCATATCTGCAGAACATCAGCCCAGCTTGTTGGACACAGATGTCCAGTATAGACGGCCCTTTAATGGCAACAAGTGTCTCTGCTTTATTGTACGGCTGTTCGAAGCTTCCGGCGGGTCATAAAAGCAATCAGAGTGTATTTCCAAACTGCAAAGCTGTCAGGAACGTCTGGATTATTTAGTTGGAAAAGTAATTTGAGGCTTCGTTTACAAAGTGATTGTTGTATTTGGAGCGTGTAAGTGCAAGGATGACTTGTGGCGGCTTTTCTTTTCTTCTCTTTTCTTGACTTTTTTTTGTCTTTCTGATGGCTTTAACATTCCCTGTCAGCATGCCATACCAGAGAAAGTTCTTGTAAGTCCTGAAGTACAGCTTTCTGTCGATTTTTCGCTATAACGGCACATGTTTTTTTCCCTCCCGAGTCCCTGCCTCCGCTCCAGAGGGTCAGAGTAATAGCTTATGTATTTATTGTTCTAAGTTTCTGGTTAATGTGAGATAGAAGGATCACTTGGGGGATGGCATTGTTTGGTTTGGGAAGTATTCTGTTGGTTGCATAGCAACAGGCTCCTGGAAACGGGAGTGGACGGTGTTGCCACTAGCAACCGTTGTTGCTCTGCAAACAATGTGGGCCAGTGCAAACAAGAGCCAAGACTGTGGGCTCCTGTTTTTAATTGAACATCTGCATGTGCTTTGCCCTGATCGAGTGTTGTTTAAGTTCAATCTGTCTGTGACAGATGTGTCTAAACCCTCTTCTCAACACTCACCTCAATCACAGGTATCACTTTATGTTTTCCTTGTCATTTAGGCCTGGTTTATTGCCAGCATACTTCCAGGAGAGGATTTCGCTCTCCGTCTCTTCGCACTCAGGTTAATGAGAACAGAAGGAAATGGCTGCAATGTTGTGGTGGTCTTTAATAGCTCATTTGTGTCTGGTTGAGGTGAGCGCTTGTGTCGTGCGGCAGGGAGTCTCTGCTCTACTGTAATAAACCAGAAGCCTATTGAGGACGGGCCTCTCTCGCTCTTCACACCAAAGTGCTGGGGTGCTCCTGCTGTTTTCTGCTTTTGTGCGGCCCGTAGCTGCTGGTGGGGAATTTGTGTGGCTTTTAACCTTCTCTAGGAGCTTAGACGAGATTGACGTGCACGGCTAACTAGCCCACTTCACTCGTTCTCATTATTATTATTATTATTATTATTGAAAAAAGCTAGTGGTTCTGGGAGGTTGTAATGCAAAAATAGTTCACAGGTTTAAGTTTAAAGTTTAAGTTAAAATTAAGTTTTTTTTGAGGAAAACATTACAGGAATTTTCTCCATATAATGGACTTCAATAGTGACCAATGGGTTGAAGGTCCAAATTGCAGTTTCAGTGCAGCTTCAAAGAGCTCTACATGATCCCAGCTGAGGAATAAGGGTCTTATCTAGTGAAATGATCGAAAAATAGATATTCTATCTATTTGTTTTCTTTTTATTTATTATACAATTAACAAAAGCAAAAAAAGGCCTCTAACATAGCTTGCTCTATTCTTTTTCTATTCTATCTGTTTTCTTTTTATTTATTATATAATAAAAAAAAAAAAAAAAAACCTTGCTACGTGTACTGTGTTAAGCTAACTGAGACTTGTTATAGCACTTGCATATCATTGCTCTTTTCTTGATTTTGATTGCTTCCATTGTCCTCCATTTGTAAGTCGCTTTGGATAAAAGCGTCTCCTAAATGACTAAATGTAATGTAAAGTAAATGATCGGTAATTTTCTTAAAAAAATAAAAATGTATATACTTTTTAACCACAAATGCTCATCTTGCACTACCTCTGCGATGCACATGGGCGTCTTCACGCATTGCGTAATCATGTTGGAAAAGTCATGCATGGTTAGTTCTTGGTCTGTATACTTTGGTTTAAAAAGTTGGGTAGGGTGAAAAACTCTCATTTTCTCACATCCTTGTTTTACCTTTTTTTTGTAAAGGGCATTTGACTTTCTTTGCACACTCGCTTTGTAAACACTGGGTCCGTACTTCCGAAAAGTATTTGTATTTTTCTTAGAAAATGACAGATTGTTTCGATAGATAAGACACTTATTGGGATCATGTAGAGCCCTTTGAAGCTGCATTGAAACTGCAATTTGGACCTTCAACCCACTGGCCACCATTGAAGTCCACTATATGGAGAAAAATCCTGGAATGTTTTCTTCAACCTTAATTTCTTATCGACTGAAGAAAGAAAGACCTGAACATCTTGGATGACATGAAGGTGAGTAAATTATCAGGAAATTTTCATTCTGGAAGTGAACTTCTCCTTTTAAGGACATGCGTTTCAAACTTTGTTGGGTCACCACTTGATGCCTAATGTAAAATTTGGGTCTTGAAACAAAGCTATTTGAGAAGCGCTACTCAGTACCCAGACTGACAGGCTGAAGTAGATTTCTCTCCGAACACCTGAAGGCACACAGTGAGCGATCTCTCCCGTTCTCTGGGAATAAGAGCAGTAGGCAGAATCAGCTCCAAAGATAACTGGCCAGCCCAGGACATATTTATAACCAATGCAACACCCCTCAAGCGAATTCCTTTCTTTTAAAAGATCTAAGCACACTCATACTATTTACTCTGAGAGTTCTGATGAAGCTTATTGGTGTTATGACTCGCGTTTTACCTTACCAGTCTAATTCAGGTGAGCGTTAGACAAAGTCTGTAGGATTTGAACCAAGTAACTCCTGTTGACTGATACAGCAAACCCAGTTGGAAAGCATGACTGTGACCATCTACACGCGTCTAACTGGTGTAAACAAACTGGAAGACTTCCAGCCTGGTGATGACTGGGTGATTACGCCCACACATAATCTGTGCCCGCAAGTCCACAGATTTCCACAGAACTTGAACCCACGTCATTCATAAAATTCTACCAGCCTCCACCCTTTGAGTTTTTTGTTGATTTATCATTAAACAGCATAATCAGATTAGCTGAAATATTTGAGTTGTCATGGTTTCATCGTCATTTTTGAATCTGTTTAGCAGAATTCCTCTTGAAATTGATGCAAACAAATCTGGCCCTTTCAACACTGAATCTTCATGTCATCAGATGCAAGGTTTCCACAGTCACAGAAAAGTAATGGAAATTAGTAATGCACCAAAATTATTATTATTTTTTTAGAGACACTTAAAATTAAAGAAATTTAAAGTTTTCATTTAGCCGAAAACCAAAATGTTATTTGATGAATTAATCACATTTATTTAATAATCAACAGTCAAATAATAACTGTTGTATAAAAATTTCAATGTCACATAGGGGCAGTTGAGAAACATTATGATATGATGTTTCTACTCTAATTTATTGTTGAAAAATAAACATTTAAACATATTATTTGAATTGCATAATAAAATGTTGTTGTTTTGTTTCATATCAAAAGTAAAGCACAATACTTATTGTGATTATTAGATGGTAGGTACAATGTTTATTTAGCACAATTGGGAAGTGCTAGCTACATGTCACCTTTTCAAAATTAATTTTTTATATGTTCAGATGCTGAAATTTTAATGCATCACTAATTGTGGCGATCAAAGAGTCAATTATTTTTTTTCTAGTAATATGGTGTTTTAAAAACATTCCCTATAAAATTTAATTTAGTCATCACGGCTGACTAGAAAATATAATGGAAGTGTCGGAAACCTACTGGTCAAAATGTGTGGGGACACCCAGTGCTGTAGAAGCCCCTTTTATTTGCAAAATCTTGGTTTAAAATCATGGATTTTAATGGATTTTCACAGTAATGACTCTTTGTATAAAGAAGACTGCAAATGTGTGTCATCTGTGTAAAAAAAAACAAAAAAAAACACCACAGATACACCCAGAGGGCATCCGAGTTCATGCTTTTTACTGAACTGACTCATCTGTTGTATTCATCACAATCCCTTTATTTTCTGAAAACGAGGATAGTTACATTTTTCTCCAATTAATTTACCTTTGAATAGAGCTTCACACTTGAGAATTCATTATTTCTATATTACTGATCTCAGAAAACACAATTAGCTTGTATTCTTTATTCTTCTATTCCCAGAGGAAAACTTTAAGTGCCTGTAATTAGCATCCATTTTTCCTGCAGATGAAATCATGTGTGTGAAGCGTATTGCTTCTCTTTTGCTCTATTTTAAACTTTAACAACAAACTGTCAGTCAAGGGGTCTCTCGAAGCGCATGAGCTCTCAGATCAACCTCCTCTGCTGTTTGTCAGTCACAATCAATGCAGGCGTGCATCGTAAACACTGATCTGGGACCTGTTGAGCGGTAAATGCACCGTCGGACTGGTAAAGAGCTTATTTAGATGTACAGAGCTCGGCGCCCCCCCGTAGTTCTCGTTCCCCGTCTCTGAGTCTGTCTGTTTCTCTAGTGCTCCGAAAGTTCCTGTGTGTGAGCTTAAAAAAGAATAGCACAAGGGGAAGGGGGTGGTAGAGTTAGGGATGGTTGCCATGGATTCCTCACCATAGCAACCGACAAACGTTTACAAAGCATTGAGGAATTTCCTCATATCAGCTGTATTATTGGAGCCCCTAGAGACGGACTCTCATTCCAAACAACTGCTGGAGATCATCAGTATCCTAGTGGGGGGACCAGACTCATTGCCATTTTAGCTTTTTTTCCCCCCCTGCTCTTTTTTTTCATGATTGGGGGTATGTTGTTTTTCCGCCCCTCCACTTTTTCCAAAGTCCCCCTGCTCTCACCTCCTATTCTTTTTTTTTTTTTTTTTTTTTTTTTCTGTGGGAGGCTGCTTGGTCTCCATTTGTCACTCTTTTCTACTCTTTCCTGTTGTTCTGTGCGCCATCAATGTCTGTGAGAGTTTGGAGAGTTACATCAGGATCTCAACGACAGTGGCAAACTCAAATCTTCACTTGAGCCCAATTCCTTGTCGACCCATCGGGGCCGCGTTGCAGTTGTGATGGGATTGTTAATGTCTCCTTTGTTCTTTTCTCCATAATAGAGTTCAGAGGTGAGCGGCCTGCTGGGGATGCGGGTGACTCAGCCTGACTTGGCTAGGTTGAGCTCCTGGTCCTTTCGAAGAAGACAGCGAGAAAAGCCGCTTTGTATCCCACTTTTCCTGGCACATTCGCAGAGTTGTATTTCAGTGGGCCGCTCTTCTCCTCTCCAGCAACCTGTTGGCGCTCAGTTTGATTGTCGTGTATCTTTAGTAGTGGTGGGAATCAGCAGGGGTCTCGTGATTATAATATTATGTTGAGATGGCAATTGACACGTTGCTGTTCTTTATGCTTAGTGTAGTTCAAAACAGTGCTATATTTTAAACTTTTACTGCATTGTTTTTCGGTGCTTCACACAATTTTATTCTTAGTTTGTTCTGATTTTGATCAAATATAAATAATTGAGCTAATGCTAACTACTTCAAATATTTTGTTAAAATGTTATCTCAAAAACACATTATCCTGAGGTAAATTATAACAATACTTAGTAGCAATATTAACATAACTAATACTTAAAGTGAAGTGAAGGGACGTGTGGCCAAGTATGGTGACCCATACTCGGAATTTGTGCTCTGCATTTACTTAACAACTACATAGTAAAACTATGTAAACTAAACTGCAAATCTACCATTATTGTCATAAACTTGTCTTAATAAACCATGTTGCAAACTTTTGAACCTAGCAAAATTCATTATTTCAAATTTAATTTGATTTATACTTTCAAACACTGATTTGTTAACGTTGAAGAAAGTTATTAGCATCTGTTAGCATTAGCTAAAGCACAGGTACAAGCTAATTTTCTGTTACAGAATGTTTTATGACCAACATAACCTGAAAATGCATGCACAAATGCACATTTTGCAAAAGTAAGCACGCTTTTGGCATACTTTTTGCTAGGTACAATGATTTTGACACGCTAATTCTAATGTTGCGTGCGGAGTGTTAAGCTATTTAATATGGATAATACGCAAATTGGGAAGCAACAACTGTTTTTCCTTTTAATATTTTTCACTTCCTCTCTTTCTCGCACGCTCAGGAGAAACCATGCAGCGGTCAGAGGGCGGCTCAGAGTCGGCGTCCTCGGTAGCGCTGAGAACGTCCACTTCAGCCCAGGCGCCAGTGGTTCAGCCCGTTCCCGCCTCGCAACAGGTAAGCAGACTCAGTACGACCTATCAAAACACTGCTGCACAAACGTAGCATAATAAAAATGAATGAAGCTCCTCCCACATGAGCTGTTTAACATGAAAATCTGAGCTGCTTTAGCTCTTCTGTCATCGGTCTGAATCTCTTTAAAGATGCTTTTCAATATGCACTGGATCCATCTGAAGCGATGAAAGATTTCTCCTCACCCACACCCTTCATCTGTCAAAGCCACTTGAAATGATTAGCAGCGACTTTGCGTGGTGCTGCCGAGGGAGATGTTGGGTTTGGATCAACCACACATCCAAAGAAACTGGTCTTTATGTAATTTCGGTTAATATTTTGAGTAGAGCGTCACATTTCCCTGGACGGCTGTAGAGGATTTGATAAAAACCAGCGCAGAATGAAATATAGACTCCTAGTATGTAACATTCATAGTGCTTGCAGTTTGGATCAAAGACGACACTTTTATAAACGAAACTTTCCAGTGATCTTTCTCAAGATATTAAAATCTTTTGCTGTGGTTTTTCTTCTTTTTTTTTTGTAAATGTGTGAAATTTGACACAACAAAGAAACGCCCTGCCACCCATCTTCCATTATTTGGACAGACAGGTAGTCCCACCCCAAACTCACACCAATTGGTTGAGACAAAAGTTTTGGAAATTGCCACAAAAATGGCTTGCTTACAGTTCTCTTTCCATATTAAACTGGGATAATGGCATTCTGACATCGAAACAATTACGCACCTGACCTTTTAAAGAGAAAAGGGTCTAATTTTTACGTTGTGTGTGTGTGTGTGTCCCTCACCTGCAGCGTGTGTTAGTTCAGGCCACCGGCTCTTCCCAGAAGGGAGCTCAGGTGCAGCAGTTGCCAGTGCCTAGAGTGCAACAGGTCCCTCAGCAGGTACACACACACACACACACACACACACACACACACACACACAGGACAGTCAATCAAGCCCTGCACGCTCACTGCACATCCTGAGGACCCACAACACCTCTGGCTTATCTTTTGCCTCTCTACATATCTCTTTCGCTCTCTCGTGTCTTTGTCTTTCCATCACGCTCTCTCTCTCCCAGCATACTGTCAGAACCCCGAAACGCAGACATGCTGTACTTTCACGCACGTCACGCTTGGGCTGTTGTGACTAATATGTTAATAAATAGTTTCCCGGCTTGACAGGGCGTCTCTGATTGTTGAGGTGAAGCTTTGTACTCACTGCCCCCTACTGCCTGCAGCCTGCATACAGCTGTTCATCTCATTTCCCTTACAGAATCTGTATTATCACATCTCCGAACTCATGCAGAGGTTATTTAGCACCAGTCTGATCCGTACGTGTGTGTGTTTAAAGGTCCAACAGGTTCAGCATGTGTACCAGTCCCAGGTGCAGTACGTGGAGGGGGCAGAGGCCGTCTACCCCAATGGCACAATGTAAGCCCCTATCAATATGTTAAACCAATCCTGTCAAACCTGCTTTCAGTTGTTCACTTTGTGCAGGTAACTTATTATTGAAGATGTCCCATTGATGCTGAAGCATAATTTCATGAGTATTATTATACTGGTGCTTTCCATGCATTTTTTAAAGCAAAAATTGTGACATTCGTTTAAATTGTGACACTGCGGAATTAGTATAATACACCTAATAAGTAATTAAAAATATTGCACAATTTTTTTTTTATTGTAGATCGTAGAAAGACAAGTAAATACTGGCATTATGTTTTATTTGATGTTTATTGCTAGAAACAATTACACAGTCATATAAAACCAGGGTTTTAAACTCTTATTTGCAATGTCAAAAAATTAGAAAAATATTGGGGGGAAAAGGGTTGGAAAAAGAATATATTATATTTACTTTGACAATCATATTTTTTTTCCAAGGTTACCCGCTTTTCACTAAGCACTTGAGCCTAATAAAAATAGCCTTTTTTTCAGGAGCCTTTAGTGATGTTTTTTTTTTTTAAACATGTATTCTGGAGTTTAATAATGACTGGCTGTGTGTTTTAATATATAGTCTGAAAGCCATATCAATAATGAAAACCGTAGTAGCTTTCTGTCTATTTTTGTGAATGTTCATGTCCACTGTGTAAATAATTAACTAATTAAATATTAATAAAGTAGCTAATATAAATGCTTCAAAATGATAAAATATGGCCTTTTTTAACTGAAAGATGAAAGATGTTTATTCAGGATGTAGATGAAGTCCAGATCAAATCCAACATCTGTTAAATACTGCTGAAAAATTGACAATCAAAAGATGCTCTTTGAAAGTTGAGATTGCATTAAACACTGAACCTTATTGTATTTGTCTTTTCTTCAGTCGTACTGCATACTCGTACCCAGAGTCCCAGCTGTACGGACAGGGCAGCGGAAGCACCTATTTTGACACTCAAGCAGGTGGTACTCCGGTTACCACCATCGTCTCCTCTGCTGGCGGAATGCCCACCCACAGCATGGTGGGAATCATGGACGTGGGCAGCAGTCAGATCATTTCCAGCGGCAGTGCCTACTTGATCCACGGCGGGATGGAGAGCGGCCGCCATCACACCTCTCACTCCTCACGCTCCTCATCCGCAATGGTATGGTTCGCTGTGCTGAAATCCCTCAAGACTGATCCACTAGTGACATGGGAGGGGAGTTTTTAGTCTCAGTAACTTTGAGCTCTTAGAAAGCTGTGGTTTTGGAAATGTGAGCACAGTCTTATAATGCTGTTTTATTGTTTTGATGATGTGTGACAGGAATGTGCTTTCCATGTCTTTTAGCACAGAAAAAATTGCAACTCATCCCTCAGTTTATAAAAGCTAACAAAAATTGTACTACAGCTAACAAAAATGTACTAACATTGTCTTTGCAAAATTGTTTCCGATATTTTAATGCTTGCCTGATATGTGCAAGGATACCAGAATGTTTATGCAGAGAATTAAGTCAGTAAAGCATAACTTTTATTATGTTTTATTATAAAGTTTACCCGCCTAGAAAAGTTGGCAAATTTATAACTGAAAGATAACATATTTTTGCACAAAAGAAGTAATACCAGGCTGCATTTCTGCTCACATCTCCAATAGAATTGCTTCTCTTTTTTTTTCAAACTGACTTCAAAATGACTTTCTGTGGTAATCCGCAATGTCTCAGATGATGTTGACCGAGCTCAATTTACATTCCCTAAGACAAAAGTGTTTTGCTATTATGTGCGTTTCTGAAACAGTAACGTCACAGATTAATCATGCAAACACATTTTTTCCCTTACCAATACTCTGTAGAGAAGAGATGACACACTGTCATCAGAGTGCAGCTTTTTTTCCACAGTGTGCTAGTTTATGAAGTGGGCTGGAAGCAGGGACAGGGCTTAAGGAGGCGACTGCCTCTAAATAATCCAGCTCTGCCTTGTTTTAGCAGTTTTCACAGCCACTTGAGTGGCCTCCGAAACAAAGCAACCCCTGGGGCTCATTACCATTTGGCCAAGGGCCCTCGGGAGCCTTTTAAAGCCTTGGAAGGATGCCTGTTTTTTTTTTCTTCTTTCTCCCTGTCTCCCTCTTTCTCTTTATAAGTTTTGCCACTCTGCCAAAACTTTCTCTCTCTGCCTCTTTATATCTTTCTCTCCCTCTAATCTTTTCTTCTCAATCTCTTTATTCTAACTTTTGAAATAGTACTTTTTTTCATGTCCACTATGGAAAAAAACAACCCGGTTAATGAATGCAATAGCAGAAACTTATATTCATCTCCCCAGCTAATATCTGCAGAAAAACATGTTTGTTAGAGTCAAATTAAATCTGCTTTTTCAGTGTCACGCGTTAAATGCGACAGTGTCTATGCAGAGGGCGCAACCCCGCTAACTGTGTGATTTCAGAAGTGGCTAGAGAGTTTGTCTCATGTGTTTGAGAGTAGCCTGACCTCACGCCCTGTGTGTGCGGCTCATTAGCATATATGAGGCCGAGACAGGAAGAGTGGCGTAACCCTCTGAGTTCCTCACATTTGCATGCTTTTTGTCCACCCATAATGAATGTGGCTGCAAACACTGACAGACTGTAATGGAAATGCTCAAAGTCCGGCTGCAGCTAACAGACTGATTTCCTTTTCTGTTTTTTTGTGTGTCTTTTCTCCCTCCCTGTTGTCCTCCCCAACATTCCACCCCCTCTGTTTTTTCCTTCTCTTCCCTCGTTTCATGTCTTGCATGCTCCTACTTTTCCTCAGCTTGAAGTGGCGATTGAAAACCTCCAAAAGTCAGAAGGGATTGCCCCTCACAAAAGCAGCCTGCTCAACAGCCATGTAAGTCAAACTGGGAAAAAACTTTATTGAAACTGGAACAAATCCTGAAAAAAAGGCTTAGTTCATCCTGCCTGCCTCTTTGCTTTGCTTTTCACTGCTGCTGTGAGCATGCTTTTTCCAGAACGACCCCTCGCTCTGTGTGTTTTGGGTTTAGAGTGCCTCAGACCCCCTGCATTTACATGACACCACTGATTCAGTCAACATCTCAGGGATCAACATGTTTATATCTGTGAGATGTACCCCTGAATATCAAACACTTAAACTTATATTTAAGGATTTTATATTTGAATCTTAAATTGCCAGGGAGTCATATTTAAGTTGAAGCTGTTGGAGTCTGAAGTGGCTCTGAGCTCTTGAGTCCAGAACATTAACATCTAATTGTAGACAGACACCTCAATTTAAGGCTATGAATATTTACACTTATACAAATATCCTTCTCTTGCGTCAGTGCTGAGATGAGACTGATATAATGCTGCTATCAGTGTGTCAGTGGAGGGCCTAATTTGATCCTCACAGATTGGCAATTATTAGTCTCTCTCACTCATTTCAAACAGAGGCATTTAAAACTCCTTCTTCCATGTTGTTCCTCAATTATCAGGAGGCTTGCGTGGAACCTGCCCCCACAAAATTGCCCAAGAAAGGCCTTCAAGTTCTACACACACCCCATCCTTTGCATGTTTATAAAATATTTGACTACATTTTTTAAGACTAACTTTTTTAAAGAAATGGTTCAGTTTTGTTGTTTACCCAGCCTCATGTTGTTTCAGTGTTGTTATTGTTAACTAAAACTGTTAAACATTTTGTTAATTGATATAAAGCTAAAATAAAAATAAAGCTAAATAGAACTATTTAAAAAAACAAACTAATCAAAAACATACACTATTAAAAAATAAAGCACAATTTAACTTAAAAAGTTAAACTTGAATAATAAAAAAAAACTGAATCAAAATAGTAATAGATACTGTAGTATGTATGCAAGTAATGCTAAAACAACTCTTCCAAACTTTTCTGACATATTTTCTTCTTAGAAAAGATTTTGAGTAATATACAATACAGTAGGCTTGTGTGAGGAACATAAAAATGTATTTATTGATTCACTAAAAAAAGTTATTCACTAAAAATCTTGATCACATGAGGGTGTTATTGTCAAATGAATATGGTAATTAATATGAATAGGCAGTATGTATGAAAAAGTGTAATGTGTGGTTTTTGTTTATGCTATTATTTTGTGGGGAAAACTGAAGAATTTAAGCTTGCTATACTGTTTTATTCATTGGCTGTGTGTGTGTACAGTTGCAGTGGCTGTTGGACAATTATGAGACGGCTGAGGGTGTGAGTCTGCCACGGAGCTCTCTGTATAACCACTATCTGAGACACTGTCAGGAGCAAAAACTGGATCCGGTTAATGCTGCCTCTTTTGGCAAACTCATCCGATCTGTCTTCATGGGCCTTCGCACACGCCGACTTGGCACCAGGTCAGACTACACCCCCAAAATATAGCTAATCTAAAAAGTACATTAACAGCTGATCCACTCTCAGAAGAAAAGCACAATCCAGTCTCAAACCCACAGCAGCACAGAGAAGAACATTGAGTGGATTTACTGCAGACACTCGTCTAATGCTTAAAGAATGATCATGAGATGATGGACTGAAATAAATGACGTTCAGTCTCAAACTGTGGTGTGTTCTTGCTGGAATAAAAAAATGCGATGGCTCATTTTGTCTGTGTGTGTGTCTCAGGGGGAACTCAAAATACCATTATTACGGTATTCGTCTGAAGCCTGACTCGCCTCTCAACCGCTTGCAGGAGGACATGCAGTACATGGCAATGAGACAACAACCTGTCCATCAGAAACAGAGGTGAAATAAGCATCCCCTTTCTCTCCTTCTCGCTTGCACGCAATCTTTATCTCATATCTCAGCCACTTCTTTGCCATCAGGATCTGTGTGTGTTTGTGTGCATGTCTCACTCAATTGTTCAGATCCTGCTAGAGCTTTGTTTTTTGTTTTTCCTTCGTTTGTTAAGTCAGTATGTAATTGATTCCCACACTGGTTGAATAGATGGACTCTTACACCCCAGTTTTCTCTCCATTCAGACCAGGGTAAATATAGTTCATTAAAAACTAAAATAATTAATTAATTAATTAATTAAAAAAAAAACTAAAAAAAAAAGAAATGTCACTTGACACAATATATTTCAAGTAAAATAAAAATTAAATTCTGACTAATTTTATTTGTTAGTTGCCAAATCAGCATTTCTCACTTTCTTTTAAATTTGAAGTGCTAAAATAATTAAAACTATAAATAAATAAATATTATATTATATAGACAAAAATGATAAAAACAGCTAAATTACTAAAACCTTCACAAAAATTGAAATGAAAACAGAAACTATAAAATCAAAAATGAATTCAAAATATTATCTCAAAATATATCTCATGATATTATTATACTAGCGACCGAGTGGTGCGCTCTGCTAAGCCACTTCCTTTGAAGTTCAAAGCCTGTGGTGTTGTGGGTTCGCATCCCACGAGGAACAACTTTATATGGGGAAGTCGTGGCCTAATGGTTAGAGAGTCAGACTTGTAATCCAAAGGTTGTGGGTTCGAATCTCGGGTCCGGCAGGGATTGTTGGTGGAAGAGTGAATAACCAGCGCTCTCTCCTCCTTCAATACCACGACTGAGGTGTCCTTGAGCAAGGCACCGAACCCCCAACTGCTCCCCGGGCGCCGTAACATGGCTGCCCACTGCTCCGGGTGTGTGTTCACTTAGGATGGGTTAAATGCAGAGAATACATTTCACTGCTGGTTATATACTCTCTATATAATCGTGTATGTGACAAATAAAAAATTCTATTCTATACTCTGTAATACTAAAATAACACAGAAATGAGTTGAGAACTTATTTTAACTTTGGAAATAATTTAATAATTAAATTGATGCAATAGTGAAATTTTATTTAAATTTAGTGAATTAATTGTTTCTTTTATTGAAATGAATAATTAATTAACACGCATGATGTTATCTAAAAAAAAATATATATATACTGTAAAAATATCAGTATGTCCTATACTGAGTTGTTGTCGTCAAAACTATCAGATTTAAGTGTAAGAACCAAAACAATTTTTATTTTTTTTTGCATTTGGAAATGCACACAACAGCTTCATATTGGACACTGGCTCTGCACCCTGATGGAAAATGGTCTTCTGTCTCTCTCTTAGTCATATCCTCTGTAATCCCCAGTAGTGAATTCTACATTTATTCTTCCTGTTGCTATTTCCTGTATCCAGGTTTAAGCCCTTTCACAAGATGGATGGGATGGGGGACAGTCTGAACAGCGGCTCCCAGCACTCGTCCAGCACCCCTGAGCAGAGCGTGGCTGCACAGAGCCAGCATCACCAGCAGTACATTGGTAAACCCCCTCCATGATAAGATTTAATAGACTTGATTTTAATTTACATACAATCACATCAAAATCATTAGAATAAAGGAACAATAAACTCTAAGTGTGCATGTTTTGTGGATGTTTTGGCAGATGTGTCTCACGTCCTGCCCCCCTTCCCTTCTCCTGATCTTGGCTCCTGTCCTCTGCCTGAGCCAATCAGCACGAACGATGTGAAAAAACTACAGAGCAACTACAGGATACACTGTGAGGTACTGCACACTGTTGTGGAATTATTTATTTTTTTAGTCAAGACAAAAAGAGTGTGATGATGCAATCATGCAAAGCTCCCAATGGAAGGAAGAGCTTCAAAGTTTTCATGGAAAGGAAGCAACTCCTTAACAGCTATCTTTAGAAAATTAAACAGAAAGCCTAGCTGAGGTAAACTCTCGCTTACTGTACACCATTTAATAATTTGAAAATAGTGCAAGTAAAAATAAATAATGTAAATGTGTATATGAAGGAATCAGCATGTGAGTGAGAGAGTACATATCATATCAAGTACACAAGAATGTACTGCATGATTATTGAATAATAAGAATGTTAAAGAATTACAATAATGAATTAAATGTACCACAGCAAATAGTTACACTAATCTACCCAAGCCAGTTTTCTTGCAACAATGCATCAAATGTTTTCCACCATGAATGTGAGCCTTGTTCTTACAGGCAGCTAGAATAAGCAAAACAAAGCACCTGCAACATCTCAGAGAATGACCTTGTATGAACAATGTTCTTTCATAGCCGGTGAATATTTTCTGTTATGTGTCAGAGTCTCTGTTGAAGTTAATTTGTTAACTGCATTATATTTAACTATACATGTATTCATTTTGACATTTTATAATCATTTAATTCTATTTTGTGATTTTGAAAACTTGAGAACAGTCTGAAAGTTTGCAAGAACCCCAGCAGGACTGTCCGTGTTTAATACATAGACACAAATTAATTATAAAATATTACTACACTACCGTTCAAAACTTTGGGGTCAGTAGGTTTAAAAAAAGAAAGAAAGAAAGAAATTAATACTTCAGCAAGGATGCATGAAATTGAATGATTTTTTTTTTTTTCAAATAAAGGGTTCATTTGAACTTTCTATTCATTAAAAATCCTGGAAAAAAAATGTATCACAGTTTCCACAAACAGTATTAAACACAACTATTTTTTAACATTAATGAAAAACTGTTGATCACTAAATCAGCATGATTTCAGAAGGATCATCTGACAGGAATAAATTACATTTTAAAATATAGTAAAATGGAATAATAGAATAGTTATTTTGAATTGTAAAAATATTTCACTTCTTAAGAATAAAACTAAATAAGACACTTCTTACAAAAACATTTAAAAAGCTTACCGACCCCAAAGGTTTTATAATTTGTATAATAACAGCAACAACAATAATAGTTGTAGGAGTAATATAGTAATAGCATAATGCTTTGCAAAGTATGATTGCTCCTAAAACTATTAAAAAAGCACCTGTTCTCTTTGTGACTATTATCTTCAGAAGTTAGTAGATAAAGAATTTAGTATTCATGAAAGGAAGCAACTCCTTATTTTATGTGCTGCAAAGGGAGTGTTTTCAGAGAGATTAGATTTCTTCCCTGTGAGCTCTCATAATAAAAATGTTTTGCTTCATCACACTTCAGAAAGGGAAGTAAATATTATAATCAATTCATAATCCTAAACCTTATATAGAACAATTTTAATCGCAACAACCTCTTTCTCCAAGTTTTACTTTCAGTTTCAGTGTGTTTTGATGAAAGAATAAACAGCACTTCATTTGTGTTTGCAGCAGTTTAGCTGCAGGCAATGAGGAACTGTGCAAAAGGAAAAACCCTCTCTCTGCTGTTGATGGCTTCTTTCTTAGTATTCCTCCTAAGTTTCTAGTTTGACATGTTCTTGAGTTTTACTTTCAGAACACGGCTGGTCTCATTACAGTCGGACTATAGCACTTCTCTCAATATTTTGACAGATGGACTCAACCCATCTTCATTTCATAGCTCTCACTTTTAATGTCATTTCTGCTGTGTTAGAGCTCTTGTTTTCTTTTTCTCTCTCTCTTTCTGTCCCTCCCCGTCCACTGCACACCTTTTTGTTCCTGGGCTTCTTTCATCCCTCAGACTAGGAGTTTTCAGTCTTTCCAATTAACCTTTTATCCAGCAGGATGTTTGCCCTCCGGCTGTGGCTTTTTTGTGTGCTCCTCGCTCCTGACAAATAAGTATAAAAGTAAAGAGCGTTAATTCTGCCACACAAATTATGAACTTAATGAATTTATCGTTAAAATGGAAGTGATTCTGTATTCTGAGTATCTTTTATTTTCACTCTCGTTAAACTAATATTGTATTAAGCAGGTTTCCAGTGACAAACTTTATTCAACACAATCACAGGCAATCGGAAATGTTTTTTTTGTGTTTAATTCACATTTATGTGCAGTGGGATTTTGGACCAATGAGATTTCATCGTGTATAGGTCACTTTTAATTTGCTGCAAAAAGTTTCTGGTGTTTGTCAGGCAGTGAAAACTTAAAAAAAATTGAATTTGTCGGAAAATCACTTATCTTAAATTATAATCTTCAAACTAGGGGTGGGAGAAATTCTGGTTTAACTGTCAACTGGTAGAGATTTTGGACTGTTGTCTCTATCGCGGTTACTTTCACATGTGACATTTCTGTGCTGTGTGGTCACGAAAATGTATCGTTTGCATATGTTTTTAAGCATTGCGGTTTAAAAACAAGTGAAAAGAGCAGTGAAAGAGAATTATTTTGGCTTTATGCGTGTGCGCTGTCTGAGAGGTGCACATATAGCCAAATGTCTGTTTCTGAGTGCTGTCAGAGAGTTAAATACACTTTCATGTGTCAAAATGCCCTTCTTTGCAAGTATCCACATAAACACAATAATTTAGGTATTAAGTGAAAGCAAACAGCTGAGAAAGGAAACACACGTCTAACAGAATATTGTATCTGGGCAGCTCTTAAAGTGACAGCAGTCTAATATTGATGTTAATCAAACAGCAAAATAGAGAAAACCTCTCATTGCTCTTGACTAAATCACTTTTGTAACTTTAATAAGAAGAAATACATATTTAATGTACACAGTGAATAATATACAGTGTTTTTATATATTTGATTGCTTTACAATGTATGTAGCACTTTGCTTGTAATTAGTTTCTTATTCTTATTTAATCGGCGACTGTTTACTTGTCTTGAGTGAGGTTGAGTTTGTTTTTTGTTGGCTATTAGTTTTTTGTGATATTGACACTGGTGACAAGAATTAAGACATTTTTATGGTCTCATAAATTTTAATATCATAAAGACCTTATTTAAAGCAAAAATAACTAGATTGTGGTATATATCGTTACCGTGAAATAAAATTACTCATTATATGATAAGAAATATGATATATCATATTTTGGTATCATATTACTTCAAACGTGTAAGTAGAAGCAGAGCAACAACATTGCTGATACATGTCAGGAAGTCACATCTCTACGCCTTTAGTGCTGCCTGAATTGGCTGCAAGTTTATAAACCAGACTTTTCAGAGTTCACAACTGCAAAACACTTTAAAAATCATTGACTCGTCCTCTAGAAGCAGTACTGTAGTGCTTTTTCCCTCTTTCTACAAAGGTAAGAAAGCTTGTTTGTCCGGGAAAGAGAATTTTCTCTCTTTTTGTTTTGGAGTGCTGTGTTTGAACTGTTGCCGGGGCAACGTAAACAAGGTTGCCATGGTGACCTGGCTGTGGAAGCCAAAACATAGCATGTGACCGGCGAGAGGGGAAGGGGAGGGGGGGTGGGCTGTGTAACTGGATACAAGAGTGTGTGTCCTCATCGAGGAGAATCTGAGAGCTGAGTGTGAATCACTGAGACAAACACACTCTGAACTCACCACACTCTCACTTCTGCTCTCCAGTAAAGCACCAACACCTACTTTTGTTTCCGTGTGTCACGATTTGCTAAAATACCATCCTCACCACACAGAATAAACTTCCTTTTTTGGACATAAAACTCAATATAAGATGAGTTTTTGCATGTGTTTTATAACAATTAAACTGTTTATATAAGAAGGTGGATTGCCTTCAAGATGAGTGCTTCTGAACGAGTGCTGGCTGTTTTCATAATTTAAACCGCGAGGTGGACGGTGATGTCGTGAGTGGGCCGTACTTGAGATGATCTAGTTGTCTATGCCAACAGGAAAGACAAAATGAAGACACTCATTTCACTGATGCTATCATAACTTGTATGGAAGTTACTCAAGATATTCTTGAAGCCACAAAAAAAGTCATCAAGTGTTTTGCGAGGGATTCTAGTGGTATTTAATGTCAGATGTGCATTTAAAGTATCTGGAGGAAATGTTTTCCTGTTTGAATGATTGTTGTTCAATGATTGAATGATGTTCAAACGTTGCATTTAAAATTGATTTCTCTCTGTCAGGCTACTCTGGACGTAGTGATGAACTTGCAGTTCCATCTCATAGAGAAGCTCTGGCAGACCTTTTGGTATTCAACAGCGCCATCTAGTGACGGAGCCACTACCATTCCTAACAGGTGCCGTAGTCATGGAAACCTTCACAGGTTCCCAGTCATGGAAAACCTGAAAATGTCTTCAAATGTTTTAAATGGTGATTTGTCAGGCCTGGAAAAGTCCTGGAAATAAGTCAAATCTTAGAACGTCATGGAGATCTCTGTAGTTGTATACATTTTTCTAGTGTTGATGTGCTCTGAAATATTCAGAAGCTACACCAAGTTTGGCGTTAGTAAGATTTTGTTTTTGAAAGTCTCTTATGCTCACCAATGCTGCATTTCTTAGATAAAAATAAAGTAAAAACAGTAATTTTGTGAAATTTTATTATAATTTAAAATAACTGTTTTCTATTTTAATATTTTAAAATGTCCTTTGTGATAGGAAACCAGTCTTCATTGTCACATGATCCTTCAGAAATCATTTTAATATATGCTGAAGAAACATTTCTTCTTATCAATGTTGAAAACAGTTGTGCAACCGTTTATCTTTCTGGAAGGCGTGATAGTTTTTTTTTTTTTTTTTTTTTCTTATAATTTTTTTTTTATTCAGGATATCAGAACAGCAGCATTAATTTGAAGCTTTAATTTACTGTCAGTTTAATGCATCCTTGCTGAATAAATAATTATTATTATTTTTTAAATAAATTAAAAACATAAAATAAGATAAATTAATAAATAATAATAATAATTATTATTATTAAAAAAACTAAGCCAAAACTTTGGGACTGTAGTGTAGGCATTGCACTTTCTGAATGAAACATTGAGGGCTTCTTTGGAAATATTTATATACATTGATTAATGTAATCTTTTAAATCATTTTAAAAGATTATTTAGAAAAAAAAAAATTAAGCTGTTTTAATATGATTGACTCAAAGATGTATATTGTGTATTGTGCAGTGAAGAGGATGTGGAGGACATCAGAGGGTTCCCCAGAGAGAATCTGATCGCTCTGTGTAAATATGAACCAATCAAACAGTGGATGAGGAGCTGTGATCACATCCTGTATCAGGCATTGGTGGAGATCCTCATCCCTGATGTACTGCGGCCTGTGCCCAGTTAGTATTTATACATATACACACACTTACTGTGACCTGTTCCAGGGTCAGTGTTGCTGCTGTACTGTTAGCAGAATGTTTGAGTGCATGACTGATGGGAAATATGATCCTGCAGGCACCCTCACTCAAGCTATCAGAAACTTCGCTAAGAGTCTGGAGGGGTGGCTGACCTCAGCCATGAGTGACTACCCACAGGAGATTGTCCACACTAAGGTATGTGTGTGTTTCTGAAGGGATACAATTACTGAAAAGTGTTCTCCAAATCAGATACAATTCTAGGAAAACAGAAGTTATAAAAAAACAAAAAAATCTGAAAAAATATTTAAACTTTAAAAGAATTAAAAATGTTTTCAAAATAAAATTAAGTGTGTATATGTATATATATATATATATATATATATTTATATTGTTTTTGTAAAATAAAATAAATTCTAAAATTCTATTTTATAAATGCTTTTCTAAAATTCTATAATTATATTGCATATATGCTTCTTTTTTTCCAGATAATGTGAATTAAGCAATACGGTAAAAACTGTAATACTGTTCAAATATTTTAAAATTACAATTAAATTAAATTTAAAAACATAAGTAAATAAAAGAGAGTCAATGAATGAATGAATAAATTAATAAATGAATGAATGCATTAAAACACACACACACACACACACACATATATATATAAAACAATAAATATATATGAAATATATGCCTGTAATGGCAAGGCTGAATTTACAGCAACCATTACTCCAGTCTTCAGTGTCACATGATCCTTTACAAATAATTCTAACATGCTAGTATTAATATTTTTGTGGAGGCTGTGCTGTATTTTTTTCTTCAAGATTTTTTGATGAATAGAAAATTCAAAAGAACAGCTTTTTTTGTAATAGAACTCTTTTGTTATACTATAAATGTCTTTACTGTCACTTTTGATCAAATTAATACACCTTTGCTGAATGAAAGTATTAATTTCTTTCCAAAAAAAAAAAGCTAACCCAAACTTTTGAATGGTACAGTAGTGTATATTAAATAATACATATGCTTGTGGATTATGCCTTTGACAATATTAAAGTGTTTAAGTGTAACTTTGGTGACTCATTTCATACAGGATGTGAGGTTTAGATATTTTTGTGTTTAATGTTTTGTCACCTGCGCAGGCAGCAGTAGTGAGCGCGTTTGCGCAGACCCTGCGCCGCTACACCTCTCTGAATCACCTGGCCCAGGCAGCGCGAGCCGTCCTGCAGAACACGTCCCAGATCAACCAGATGCTCAGCGACCTCAACAGAGTGGACTTTGCTAACGTGCAGGTCTGTCTCTCTCATCACACCCCCTCTCTGAACTAGGGCTGGGCGATATATCTCATGCGATATGCATGCGCATCTCGTCAGTAAAGCCGGTTCCTTGATTAGCGGTTAATCTCCATCACCTGTTTTCAAATGGAGCGGCATTTAATACACAGAGCCGTAGATCACTGACAAGCTACGCAATATCGTGTTCATTATCGCAGATGAATCGCCTTCGATATTGAACGTGATATTGCGTAACAAGGAACCGGCTTTACTGACGAGATGTGCATGCATATCGCATGAGATGTATCGCCCAGCCCTACTCTGAACGTCAAAACCACTTTGACTTCCTGTCTCGGTTCATGGATATGTTCAGCTCACCCTGCGTGTGTTTGTTTGTCACAGGAGCAGGCGTCCTGGGTGTGCCAGTGTGACGAGAGCGTCGTCCAGCGTTTGGAGCAGGACTTTAAGGTGACCCTGCAGCAGCAGAGCTCTCTGGATCAGTGGGCCGGCTGGCTGGATAACGTCGTCAACCAGATGCTGAAGCCCTATGAGGGCAGTACCAGCTTCCCCCGCGCCGCACGCCAGTTCCTGCTCAAGTGGTCCTTCTACAGGTACAAGGCTCTCTAGAAGTACTCTTTTTACTCGAATAGTTTGGTATTTCCAGTGCAGTTATTTCAGATCAATTTGATTGGGCCTCTTCAGTGATCTTCTGAAGAGAGCTGATTGAAAGCAGCACTTGGATCTGCGTCTGGTTGTGGTTTTGTTGTGGTAGTCTGTAATGAAACTCTCTGTTGCCCTGGTTTCAGCTCCATGGTGATCAGAGATCTGACTCTGCGCTCGGCCGCCAGCTTCGGCTCCTTCCACCTCATCCGTCTGCTCTACGATGAATACATGTTCTATTTGGTGGAACACCGTGTCGCCATGGCAACCGGAGAGACGCCCATCGCTGTCATGGGGGAGGTGAGGAGATCTGATATTTCAGACCTTCACGTGTGAATCTGATAGCTTGTGTTTTGAGTTGAGCACATGCTGGTGTTTCTTTTTTTTGGGGGGGGGAATCATGTATTAATCTATTAATACATTATTATCAATAGATTTTTTTCACTGTATACATAGTGATAAAATGACAATAAGTATATTTATATTTATTATTGTCTATCTATCCATCCATATATGCATCCATCGGTCTATACAGGTGCATCTCAATAAATTAGAATGTCGTGAAAAAGTAAATTTTTTCTTGTAACTTATTTCAAAACGTGAAACTTTCAGATATTTTAGATTCATTACATGTAAAGTAAAACATTTCAAAAGTTTTTTTTTTGTTTTAATTTTGATGATTAGAGCTTACAGCTCATGAAAGTCAAAAATCAGTATCTCAAAATATTAGAATATTTACATTTGAGTTTCAATAAATGACCATCCCTACAGTATAAATTCTCTTATTCTTTGAAACCACAATAATGGGGAAGACTGCTGACTTGGCAATGATCCAGAAGACGAACATTGACACCCTCCACAAAGAGGGTAAGTCACAGAAGGTCATTACTGAAAGGTGTGGCTGTTTACAGAGTGCTGTATCAAAGCATATTAAATGCAAAGTTGACTGGAAGGAAGAATTTGGGTAGGAAAAGGTGCACAAGCAACAGGGATGACCGCAAGCTTGAGAATACAGTCAAGCAAAGCTGATTCAAACACTTGGGAGAGCTTCACAAGGAGTGGACTGAAGCTGGAGTCAGTGCATCAAGAGTCACCACGCTCAGACGTCTTCAGGAAAAGGGCTACCAAGCCACTTCTGAACCAGAGACAACGTCAGAAGCATCTTACCTGGGCTGTGGAGAAAAATAACTGGACTGTTGCTCAGTGGTCCAAAGTCCTCTTTTCAGATGAAAGTAAATTTTGCATTTCATTTGGAAACAAGGTCCCAGAGTCTGGAGGAAGAGTGGAGAGGCACAGAATCCATGTTGCTTGAAGTCCAGTGTGAAGTTTCCACAGTCAGTGATGATTTGGGCTGCCATGTCATCTGCTGGTGTTGGTCCACTGTGTTTTCTGAAGTCCACAGTCAACGCAGCCATCTACCAGGAAATTTTAGAGCACTTCATGCTTCCTTCTGCTGACAAGCTTTATGGAGATGCTGATTTCATTTTCCAGCATGACTTGGCACCTGCCCACACTGCCAAAGGTACCAAAAGCTGGTTCAATGACCATGGTGTTACTGTGCTTGATTGACCAGCAAACTCGCCTGACCTGAACCCCATAGAGAATATATGGTGTATTGTCAAGAGGAAGATGAGAGACTCCAGACCCAACAATGCAGATGAGCTGAAGGCTACCGTCAAAGAAACCTGGTCTTCCATACCACCTCAGCAGTGCCACAAACTGATCACCTCCATGCCACGCCGAACTGAGGCAGTAATTAAAGCAAAAGGAGCCCCTACCAAGTATTGAGTACATATACAGTAAATGAACATACTTTCCAGAAGGCCAACAATTCACTAAAAAATTATTTTTTTATTGGTCTTATGAAGTATTCTAATTTGTTGAGATAGTGAATTGGTGGGTTTTTGTTAAATGTGAGCCTAAATCATCACAATTAAAAGAACCAAAGACTTAAACTACTTCAGTCTGTGTGCATTGAATTTATTTAATACACGAGTTTCATAATTTGAGTTGAATTACTGAAATAAATGAACTTTTCCACGACATTCTAATTTATTGAGATGCACCTGTACAATTAATCTTAATAATAATTATTTATGATATATTAATTATATCCACCCATCCTAATACTAATGATATTAATCATATAAAAACTTTGCAATTTAATATTTATTAAATTAATTTAATATTACATGATGATAATAATATGATTTAATGTTTATATTTTGTAATATGATTATTATTATTATATTAATAATAGTATTAATAATTATATAATTAATTATATAGTAATATTTATATCCACCCGTCTGTGAATGAATAAGGCATTTCTATATAAATCTATACATTAATATTAATCATCGTAATAATGATATTAATAATATAATTTTTTAAAATGTAATATTAAATTGTTATTAGCATTTAATATTAAATTATGATAATATCTATATCGTTATATTATTATATCTATATATTTACACATTCATAATGAGAAATTAATGTACTCTCTCTCTATATATATATATATATCTTTATTAATAATTATTATTATTATATAAATAAAACAAAATCTGCTCACAAGTGATATTTACCTTACACTTTTGTCTTTCTTGTTAAGAAGTACACTTAACTTTTATGACTTGTGTAAACACAATTTTCAAACAAATTTTGAATTGATTTTACATTATAATTTTTTTGTTTAGATCATTATTTCTAATTAATAGTTTCTAAAATGTAATAAAATATGAAAATTCAACATATAAATATGATGTTTTTAAATTTGTTGTCTTCACCTTTTCAGTTCAGTGACCTCAGTTCCATGATGCCTTCACTCATGGAGAAAGGTAACGAATGTGATGCAAACTCAAACTAAGGTTATCTCATTTTGAAAGTTCCTCTGCTCTGTATCAACATCCTTCTCTCTTGTCCTCTCCCAGACGCCTCGTTCTCAGACGATCTGGCCAGTGATGGAGACATGTCGAGGATGAGCGAGAGGAGCATGAGCGAGCCGGCGGTGAAGAGCGAGCGAATCGAGATCAGTCCCTCCCTGCAGGAGATCTAAGAGCAGGACCACCTCAAACGGCCGCCGGTGGCCAAGATGATAACACTTATCTGTGAGGTTTTTCTGTATCTCGAGGGTACGTAGGTCTGTTTAGGGTCAGTGTGTGTCTCCCTCTCGCCTTTAGGTTTTCTGCAACTGTGAAACAAGAACGTGCTGGTTTTGTGATGTGTTTTTTCATGTGCCATAGTCTTCTTTCAGTGCCTTAGATGAGAAAAGAAACACTAGAGCAGAACCGTCTCTCTTTCTCTTTGATTTTCTCTCGTTCTGTTGTTCCCTCGGCCGTGCCTCTAACCGCAGAATGAATGTATCGTCTCAGAACCTCAATGTCTAAAGCACCTTTTAAAGATGGTCACATTTTAGATTTTCTGCCTCGGCCGTTTCCTCAGGCGTAGATGCAACCTGCTGACCCCAAAGCTGCCCGCTCGTCGACCCCAACCTGCTGCACATGCAAAGCCTTTTCAATGCCGTTTTGTAGATAAACCCCGGCCATATGAGATGCCTAGTCTATACCTCAACAGTTATTAGTTCTAACGAATTAATGTCTAACTTTTATTACGTTTTATAAAAATCACTATAAAAGATTATTCGACTCGGTTTGTTGCCCTGAAAGCGGCCCGCTCTCGTTCGAAAGCTTCTGGATGTACATACCTACTGTATTGATGGAGATTGCTCTGTTTTAGATGAACCCAAGCAGAGCAGTTCCCATCAAAACTGGTTTGTGAAACTTTTTGGTCTAGTTTTGTAGTTACTTGACGAGTACTTAGTTGTTTGCAGTGGTTAAAAAGAGCCTAGTTGACTTGATATATTGAGCGTACCTGTGTGTGAGCGTGCGTCTGTACACAAGCCCTTCTGAAGTAACTGGAAGTGAGTGTGCACTCAACAGGTTATGTGAATAGTTCTTGTCGTTTTTATTAAAAACGAACATACAAGTTTTTATTTTTATTTTTAAATAACGACTAAATGAACTTCCTTTTACATATTTAAGTAGATATTGTGTAAATGTTATTGCAAAAAATGTAAAAGCTACATAATAGCTAAAAGCTTTTTCTAGAAGATGTAGAAAACCCAAAATAGACACGTCCAGTAACAGAATATGCAGATTCTTACAGATACGCCTCATCACCTGGTGCTGTACATCTGATGTTTTAGTTTTCACGCTTGTAATGGAAACGATGTGCTGACATAAAGCTGGAAATATTTTCAGATGATGTCGTTTTCAGGATCCGTTTGTAAATGTTGTGCTGAATCTGGTGGAGATCTTTACTGGTGCCTGGTAGCGGCCCGTAACGGGCACCCTACATGTCCCTCTCTGCTATTTACAAAGATAAACTTCATTTCTACTAGCTTTGTGTTTGTTCTGAGAAGTGATTGGCAGATGTATTCTCACTGTGGTTGGTTGGTTGTGAGTGTCAGGCTCTGTACTTTAACGCCTGTCATTGTTCTTTGCCTGTTGTGTGCTTTTGGGAAGGGAATTTACTCATCAATTTTTTTTAATTTTCTTTTTTTTTAATGCTTCTTGCTATGGATTATTTTTATGGAGGTAAATGCAAATCTTCTCACTACTATATTGATACCTTTTATTTTTTGTCTTAAAAAAAAATCTTTATTTTGCCTCAACCGCTTAGTTCGACTGTATTTTGTACTGGTAAAGTGTAATAAATTTGTGTAAACCACTTGCTTGCTGTGTAATGATTGACACAGACTCGTTTCTCATATTAAACCTTTCTTGAATACTCAACATACATACATTCTGTAAATATCAGAACTTTGTCCATTATATATCTTCATACTTACAAATTTGCACTAAAAATGAAAAGAAATGTACAGCCAGTTCTTCAAACTTGAAATAAATGTGTGGCTTGCGCACTGAACAAACAATTCTATACAAATAAAAGTAGAGGCTGTTTGTGGTCCCTAATTCCAGTGCATACTTGTCCTAGAGCAATGCATCATGGTTATTAGCGATTTCCCACATCACACTGTATATACAATATGATCTCTCCTCTTCAGGCCTGTAGCACGTGGTCCGTTCCAGCAGCCCAGGGGGGTTAAAAAGTGCAAACGTTGTGCCTCTGGTAGTGAAGCAGTCACCATCACTGCTCACAAAAAACAGCCAGCCATGTATTTTCCTGTAAAACAATACAGATGAACATTAGTCTTATGTGTGACATCATGCTTCTGTCTTGAGTTGCTATTTCAAGAAAACGCAGCAAAAATGGGTCAATTTTAAAATATCTAAACATCACCAATTTAACTCAAGACTTGTTTTCATGGATTAAAAAGCAAATATCATACCTTATTTAATTTTATCATTCATACCATATTTTAATAAATATTACCTGAAATAAAATAAATGCTAACTAAAATAATAAGCACACACACATATACATTTGTCATTTTAATTTAGTTTAACGATGTACTAGAATATCTAAAACTGAAATAAAATGAAATACTATTTAGACACTTAAACTACAAATCACAAAACACAACACAATTACTTAAACTTTAAAATGAAAAAAACTGATTTAAAATAAACGTAGTATATCAATGATTCTAAAATGATACATGATTAAGCCAAAGTCTTATGTCAAAAATAGATCAATTATATCAAAAGCCTATATAATCATCTTCCTGCTGATTGTTTTGCAATTTACACTTAAATGGCTAAATATTTATGCATTTTACAGATGCTTTTATTCAAAGTGGCACTGCATTCAAAACATATTTTTATTAGTTCATGCATACACTGGGACATGAAACATTCTACTGTTTGATTTACGGGAAAAAAAAACATGTTATGTACATGCGTTATGCCATAAAATACATTTTAGAGAAGCTTAGCTTGTTGTGCTATGGTGACACTAATATAGACAAACAAAATCACAAACTTAAAAGTGCAGGAGGGAGCGAAGCTATATCTTTACTAGGATATCACAGAAACTTTTTTTTTTAATTAGACCAGAAAGCAACCATCTAGAGAACATCCTAGCAACCACCTGACGACAAGAAGTTATCTGACTGAAGAAACAATTCTCAAATGAGCTGCTTATGAAGAACAAAAAGTAGGTCTGGCTCCCACCTGTGGCAAACCTCTTCTTCACCAGCGACATGCGGTAGCGGCTGCCCACCAGCTCCACGTCTAGGCCTGAGAGAGACGCCCCCGATCCCACAAACTGCACAGCCAGGCTCGGGGGAGGACCGCGGGGCACCTCCAGGCACTGCCAACTGGCGCACAGCGTGCCAGACCCTGAGACCCACAAACACACACACATTCATCAGCTCCTGGCTTCACGTCAAATATGTGCAAGAGCCTTTTGAAATAAAAGAGCATCTTACAATATCCTAATGGTGGCCATATTTGAATAAATATGTTGCTTCCAAAATGTTCACAGCACTCCCATGATGCTCTATCTGATCATATGTATTCATAAGTTTGTTTCTTGGCCTCTAGCTCTGAGCAGCCTCTCTTCTGCCCACTTCCCCTGAAAACATCTTGTGTCAGAACAGTGATCTAAACTCAGATCTGCCAACGCTAAACTATATATAGTGCAATGTTGTTGTTTTTTTCTTCAAGAAAATCAATACTTGTTAGATATTCTTTAGTTCCTCCATTTTATATCACTGTTTGAAAAGTTCTAAAATGAAACTTCTAAACTGAAAATTCTGTTATTATTTACATAATTTCCAGCCCATATGCTTTTTTAAGGGTAAAACTAAAGAATCCCTTTTTTTTAAAATCATTATTCAAATCAAATTACAATTCTGTATGCTGCTGTGTTTGTTGTTATAGTTATCATTAATTGTTTGTCTTGAGAGTGAGGATAACATTTAACTTTAAATTTAGGTCCATCTGACAATCAGTGTTGTTATTGCTGAAATAAAACAATAAAAAAACTTATTAAAATAAAGCTGAAATAAATAAAATATAAATTATTATATTTATATAAATATGAGATGAAGAAAAACTTAAATTGGAAATAATTTGAAGTACTAAAACTACTAAAAAAGAAACAAACAAAAAATACAATAAGCAGATAAAATTTCTGAATAAATTCTAATCAATATTTATAAATACTATATTACTATATACACAATAATAATACATAACACTGCTTAGTATACAATGAATAAGCTGTGCAGAGCACGTTTTTGTCCTCTTTAGAGCTTGTCTGAATGACATGAAAATTCTTAAGAATTCTCCTTTTGTGGAATAAATAATGCTATTAATATTTGGAATGACATGAGGGTGGGGAAAAAAATTCCCTTTAAACATGAATCATGAATAAGCGCAAAAAAAGAAAGCGCTTGATGATGAACAGGTGGTGGCAGCACTGACCTTTGCTGTGATTTGTCGGAGAGAGGTTGGACAATTTCCATAGGAGTCGTCTTTCCTCTGTGTTCCTGCGAGACAACAACAAATAAAACAGGTTCTCTTCATCTATCAGCTCTTTCATCACATATTCACTTCATTTTCTTCTTTTATTTCCATCTCTTTAAGCAAACACCTAAACATCGGTTTTCTTTCCTTGGAAACTCCCAGTACTGTAATATTAATGGAAGTCATTCACACACACTGCTTCTCACCAGGAAGCGGGCGGCTGGCACTGCAGGTCGGTGGCGGTGTGATCGAGGGGCAGCAGCACTTGTACGGAGGTCAGCTTGGTGGCGGGGGCGGTTGCGGGACAGCAGTGATAATCCAGAGACACACGGGTCACTGTTCCACTGCGCTGACACTCGGCCGACAGCAGGAGGGGCGCACGACCCGGATCCTGAGAGGACGCCTAGAACAGAATTCATTCAAAAAGCTCAGATTAACATTTCAAAGAGTTTACAATTTTTTCTAAAATGTCATCCATAAAAGGAATATTCTGAGTTCAATGCAAGTTAAGCTCAGTCGACAGAAAAGAATAAGAAAATATAATTTAGACTTAATTTAGTCCAATTTAGGGAGGATTTAAAAGCAGAAACGTGAAGCTTATAATTTTATACAAGCACTTCTACACTTTAGGGTTGGTAAGATTTTTATGTCTCTTATGCTCACTAATAGGGATGTAACGATTCACTCAACTCACAATTCGATTCGATTTATGATTATTATTTTTACAAAATGAGATTTAAGACAAATTATAAATTAAATGTGTCCTTTTATTATTGCTTGGCAGCACGTTTCTTTGTGAAATTGAAATATAACACCATAATAATATACTAATATAGCACTTGCATATTATTGCTCTTTTGTTGGTTTTGATTGCTTCTATTCTCCTCATTTGTAAGTCGCTTTGGATAAAAGCCTCTGCTAAATAACAAAATGTAAATATAATGTAAATGTAAATAACAAAACTAAATTGAAATTTTAAAACAAGCTCCAAATAAAATAAATAAGTAACACAAATAAAATAAATCTCTTCATATAAACAAAATAAGGCTTTGTCTGTGCTCTTTCCATTTAAAATTAGAGGCAACCACTGCATTTTAATCACGATCCAAACAAAGATGCTGCATACATGAAACATGAGCAGTTTTTAATCTGAATTAGATTGTATAATTTCAAAATTTGAAGCAAAAACAGAATGGTCTGACTTCAGTTTTTTTTTTAAACTACTGTATACATAAAAAAATATCTGCATTAAATGAAACCACAGATGAGCTGAATGAGACACAGATTCAGTCTCTGCCAGCAGGTGGCGCTTTAAGCGTTTCCTTGGTTTCCGATGTAAACAAAGCAGCGCAGCACTTATGAACTTTAATATGCATTATACAGAGGCAAGATTAAAAGAAAAAATACCATCTAAACTTTTCTAAAGACAGTAAGTTCCCCTCAGACATACATTCATATAAACTCCTACCACTAATTGAATCGTGATTTGTTTAGCATCTCAACCGATTTGAATCGTCACATATATGAATCGATTTTCAACCGGCTCGCGGTTAATCGTTACATCCCTACTCACCAAGGCTGCATTTATTTGATCAAAATACAGTAAAAATGACAATATTGTGAGTTTTAACTTTTATTTTAAACAATGTAAGTCTTTGTCACTTATGATCAATTCAATGCATCCTTGCTGAATAAAAGTATTAATTGCTGAAAAGAAGAAATCTTAGTCAACCCAAACTTTGGAACAATAGTGCTAATTCTTCAGTTACTTCTACACTATTTGAGCAGTAAAGCTGTTTAAATAATCATTTTTATAGTCATTTAGGTTTATGGTGTTATGTTGTACTTTCCAAAGAAATGGTACGCAAGCACTACTAAAACAATATTTAACATTTACAGACTGGCCTCAATCACGGTAACCAAGTTTTTTTTTTTTTTTTTAAAGAAAAGGAGGGCCAAGGAGTGAAAATTAATTTTGGTGGCATGTTTTATTCCATGTTGTACTGAACATGTAAAATTATTTTATGTGCCATTAAAGCGGGTCACATTGTAATTCAAGCACTCATTAGGTTAGTGTTGACTGACCTGGTATTTTAGCAGAGCCACATTGTAATAGGAGGCCTGCGGGTTGAGCTCTGCCTCTCTCTGCAGGTGGAGTGTCAAGGCCGGCATGTTGAACCAGAAATCCTTGGTGTCCCGGTCACTTTGTGACGGGTCGCTGCAGGCACAAAGACCAAAGATGCTGTCCATAGAGCTTGTATTGAGCCCAGTCCAGGTCAGTTTTAATGTTTAAGAGCATCATACCTGTAGAGTAACTTCTGGTTGGGTAAGAAGTGGTCCACTCGAGAGATGTTCACCAATCTGAAGCTTAATACTGGTGCGTTGGGGTTGGCTGTGAAAATGCGAATGATGCCAGCAGGAAAGGACATAGTGAGGTCACCGGTGATCTTAACCAGACAGCTGAAACACAGACACACAGCAAATCACGATAAGTTGGAGCTACAGTTTGATAAAAGGCTTTGTCCTCCAGATGGGGTAAAAGAAGCTCAGACGGACCGGTTGTGTTCTCCTCCTTTGAAGTAGGCGTTGATGTACTCTGTGATGGCTGTGGCTACAGGCCAAGACTCCTGAGTACTCAGAGAAATGGGACTGGGCCCTCGAGACAAACCTGCAGGATCACAATTCAACATTATGATTAGAAATGTCATAAAACTGCTAATTGAGACAAACTTGTGACTTATTTAACTTCAGAACTTTATTTGCTGCTGTCAGTTCTGGGATTTTGGGGAACGTGGATAAATAAATGAATCGGCAATTGAATACCACATAGGGCTTGGGAGATGCTTCCTCTATATGAGATACATGCCTGTGGGTTATTGGAAAAAATCAGTCACGGCAAAATAGCGATGAGGACATTTCCTGACCGTTCCCTCCGTAAATGTGCTTATGTCTATATTGGATTAGCATAATAAAATTACAGCAAAGCTCCTCGGGCTGTATCTCAGTGTAATATATGATTAAGTGCTGTGATAATGTGGGTGTTTAGGGAAATAGGAGTGTCTCGGGTCACCTCGGGCTGGGCTGGGACCGCGATTCTGCACCCCCCATTCGCTGGGGCTGGAGGAGGATGAGGAGGTGAGGGGGGGACTGGGCTCAGGCAGAGGAGACGAGCACAGGGACCTAGACTGAGACACACCACAGAAAAGGGGACAAAATCAAAAATCTGAACTGAGGAATTAAGGTACTTTCTGCAGTGTGCTACAGTGTAGAATGCTATTCTAAAATTAAATTATAATTTATACAGTATAACTTTCTTAATTTAAACCTTTACAATATTTTATCATTTTTATATATTTTTTATAATTTATATATATTTTTATAATTATTATACATGCAGTTTTATTACCTCATATTAATTGGAAGACTACATGGAATAAATATTTTTAATTTTAAAATGTTTCACACTACAGGACTATTTAAGTGAAGAGTAAAAAAAAGCATAACTATAAAATAAAATAAAATGTAAATAAATAAATAACTTATGGTGAAAAATAATGAAGACCAGACATTTCACTGAAAATATACACTTTCCCATATTCCCTTACTTTTCCCATACATTTTAAACTAATACAACAGGGGTGCCCAAACTCGGTCCTGGAGGGCCGGTGTCCTGCAGAGTTTAGCTCCAACTCCAATTAAACACACCTGAAGCAGCTAATCAAGCTCTTATAGGCATACTAGAAACTTCCCAGCAGGTGTGTTGAGGCAAGTTGGAGCTAAAGTCTGCAGGACACCGGCCCTCCAGGACCGAGTTTGGGCACCCCTGTAATACAACATTGATGTTGGAAGAAACGAGAGAAGTTCACGTCCATGATATCTGTCAACTCTCTATTTTCAATTGCTTTTCTCATTTCTACTGTGTGTGGATGGAAAACTAGTGTTTTTGGGCTGAACAAATCGTCAGAGGCCTGTTTCTATGTACTGTAATATTATTTGCTACCTTACAGTATAAAGCAATTAAAAGCTTGATGTGGAATCTCAATAGTGGTGTTAATTTAGAGCTGAAGTCAAGGGAGCAATTTGAAGGACCACATGAGAGAAACCGCATCTCATAAAACAAGAGATGAATGAAGGAAGCTGCAGCAGAGCCCGATTAAGGGATTTGTTTATATGGTTTTAAAGAAGCTTAAGTGCGCTGGTTGGATAGTTGGTGTAATAAGGTCTGTGGAGCATTTACCCGCTCACAGCCACTGAGTCTGCCTGAAGAGCGCTTGGACCGAACCGACCGAGGAGGAGCCAATGCCAGACGCTCAGTGCTGTCCTGCCTGAAACCATGCTGGGAGACTGAGAGAGAGAGACAAGAGGGAAGATAAAGAACCCAAATATGACAGTTCTGTCATCATTTCTTCACCCTCATGTCATTCTAAACACAACTGACTTTATGCCATGGAACAAAACAATTTGATGAATATCTTGGCCACTTTTTTCAATATAATGAATGTAAAAGAGCACCATATAAGTGGCCTATATGCTATTTTTACGTCTTCAGAAAATTCACAGAAAATCTTGACATTTGCCTATTCATGTGAAAGGTAGAAATGTCTGATTCATAAATACATGTATTTCTGAGTTGGAAACAAATCATTAAATTGCTCTGAATGATTCAATCATGCATCAAATGGATCTTGCTAATGGATACACTTTGTGTGTGTGTGTGTGTGTGTGTGTGTGTGTGGTTCAAGTCTATGTTAAAGGGACAAAATGTCCCCACAAAGATGACAATATCCAAAATCATTGTCCTTGTGGGGACATTTTTGGTCCCCATGAGGAAACAAGCTTATAAATCAAATAGAATGAAGTTTTAGATGTAGGGTTAGGGTAAGGGGATAGAAAATACAGTTTGTACAGTATAAAAACTATTACGCCTATGGAATGTTCCCATAAAACATGGAAACCAAACGTGTGTGTGTGTGTGGATTTTGAGTTAACATTGTTGAAACAAATTCACTTCCACTGAGAAGTTTGGGGTCAGTAAGATTTTTTAAAAGGATTGAATTCTAAATAAATAAGCTATTTATTACTGATCAATTTATTGTGGTTTCTGCAAAAATACTAAGCAGCACAACTGTTTAAAACACTGATAATAATAATAAAAGTTTCTTGAACACCAAATCAGCATATTAGAATGATTTCTGAAGGATCATGTGACACTGAAGTTATGCATGCTGAAAATTCAGCTTTGCCATCAGAGGAATAAAAAAATACATTTGGAAAAATATATTTAAAAATTAATTGTAATAACCTTTCATAATATTACTGTTTTTACTGTATTTGTTATCAAATAAATGCAGCCTGGGTGAGCACAGAAGACATCTTTGTATAAAATTGAATAAAATATTTAAGCTTCTTTTTGAAAAAATGTTTTGCTTGAAAGATGTGCTTTTGCTGCATTTTTTATAATAAATGGCATTTTTTAAGTAAGGGGTAATTGTCTCTACATGTTTTGATGCCATTATATATTGGCATTATACAGTCCACTAAAGTCATTAAAACACCATATTAGTCATACACTATAATACCTGGTTGTGTGTTAATATCCAGGAAGTTCTGGTCCTTGTCTGTAGAGAAGCAGAGGTCCTCCTGTGGCCCAGAATGCCGTGTGAGCGGCGGTCCGTTTCTACGAGGCTCGTCGTTAAAAGATCTCTGTTTTCTGGTGGACCCCTGTGTGACAGTGTTATTTGTAGTGCCCTCACTGAAAGGGTTATGCACTGAGTTCCAGTGCACCAGCTCTTTCTTCGGCTGAGAACTGGGGGCGGGGTTAGGACTGGGCGTCGGCCTATTACTACTGGCTCTGCCTTGTGCAGCTGCCTGCGCCGCCAGCGACGATTGGTGCGTTGGACTACCGATCATAGTAATAGCGAAAGGATCATCTGGGGACTCTGGAGGTGGGACGCTACGTTCTCTCTTTCGGTCTCGGTCTTTGTGGGAGGAGGATGGGAGAGGGAGGGTTTTAGTGTCATTCAGAGAGATAGAAAAGGGATCGGTGCGGCCTTCCATGCCCCTGCCGTCCCTGGTGGGCCGAGGGGGAGGCGGGGCCCAGGCATCAGGTGGAGGCAGGTTGTCTTTGGGGGCGGAGCGTGCGAAAGCATCTAGGAAGGGGTCTTCTGGAGGAATGTGTTTACAGCTCCACACAGAGGGCTCCAGTTCTGAAGGCGCCAGGCTGTGGGAGAAGGCCGGGAAGCTGAAGGTGGTGGGCTCGACGTCGGTTGGAGCACATGGAGAACGTAGATTGGAAGGCCAGGCATTTGTGGCGTCGTCCTGCGGAAGAGGAGATTGGCCGGGTGAGGGGTCGCAGAAAGCAGCGAGGAAGGGGTCAGACGATCGGCTCAAGTTTACAGAGTCTTTAGATTGAGATTGAGTGGATGGCCAGGCTGCCCAACCGGTGGGCTCTGGGGAAGCCCCAAGGGGCTGATGGGAAGGCGAATCCAGTCCAGAATCCTCCACATTCTCAGGAGAGGATGAATCAGAAGAGAATGCTGCATCTGTCAAACATAAAGAAAAGTCTATTACTGATCAGAATAGAACCTTCTTTAAAAAGCAACAGATTTGATGAGGAAAAGGCTGACTGCAGAAACATAATTCACATTCCACTTTGCTCCATAATTGAATAATTCATGCTTTAATGCCTACACAAGTAGATCTGACAAAGCGAGTCAATTAATTCTTAGAATATGGTAATGCACACTTTGGCACACATTAGGCTAGTTTAAAGCTTTTTATTTTCCGTTTTCGAAAAAACGCTCTAAGAGGATAGCTCGTCCAGTCGATTCTCATCTATCACGGTAATGTGGTCGGGGGTGGTGTGCTGCTGTTGATTTACATTCAGATGCAGCAAAGGAGTTCTGGAGCTGCTCTCTGCCAGCAAAGCTGTGGGACTTAAAGGCCGACTCCAGAGGAGGTCCAAACAGAGCGTCCGAACCGGATGCTGTGGAACTCAGCCTGCAGACATGAGAGGAGGAAACTGAATGGGTGAAGAAATGAACATAGGAGAAACTGAGGCCATTAAAATGCAGAATTAATAACTAAAATAATAGAAACAATATTTATATTATTTAAATTCAAACTAGTGTTCAAAAGTTTGTGGTCTGTAAGATTTTCTTCTTCACAGAAAATGAATACTTTTATTGAGCAAGGAAGCACTGGATCACAGTCTCCACAAATGCATTAATACATTAATCAAGTTTTCAACACTGTTGATAATAATAAAAAATGTTTCTTGAGCACTAAATCAGCATATTTGAAAAAATTCCTGAAGGATCATGTGACACTGAAAAGTGGAATAATGGCTGCTGAAACTTCAGCTTTGCTATTATATGAATATTTTAAAATATACTGAAATATAAAATAGTTATTTTAAATTGTAGTGGTATTTCACAATATTACTGTTTTACTGTACATTTGATCAAATAAATGCAGCTTTGGTGAGCATAAGAATCTTCTTTCAAAAACATTAATATATTATCGACTGCAAACGGTAGTGTTTATAATCTAAATAATACAAAAAAAACAAATAAAGATGATTGTATATCTAAATAACATAAATATTCAAGTATTCAATTCAATTAATAATTGATTAGATTTAGAATTTGTATTTATTTATTAAACTGCATTTTTGTTCAGTTTGTCTTAACAACACTTTAACTTCTGGCTCAACCAATGGTGTGGGTTTGGGCTGAGACCAACATTCAGCATTTAGCATTTATACATTTAGTGCCAAAAAATGACACACTTCACCTTTAAATCTGCATTTTTGGATGTTAAAGCGTTCAGTAATTATACGATATAGAAAATCTCTCTGCACCTGCTGTGATCTGGGCTGGACGTGGATCTGCGCAGACCCTCCAGTTCTCCATCTGTAGAACAACAAAACATTACTCTACTGCGCAATATAACAATATCATACAATAATAAAGAAAGGGATCATTTAGCAGATGTTTTTATCCAAAGTGACTTAAAATACACTTATTATAGTAATTCTCCATGAAGAAACATTACGTTAAATGCCTTTCTAATAGCCACAATTGTGATTGTGACCGTTGTGACAATTGTGATTGTCACAATTGATTTGGTAACCGGCCTAGGTCAGTGACCATTATACCACACACATAATAACATATAGCATATAATAGCACAGTATAATATCACTGAATAAAAAAATACACATTTTTAAATCACAAAATTATTCAAACCATGTACTAACATAATAGTACCATTAATCTATGTGACTAACGTCTGCAATTAAGCAATTTGAGTAATAGTGAGCCTGGGAGGAAGACAGCCTAAAACCATTTTCTTCAAACCACATACACACACCAAATTGTTTCCACTTTTGCTATTATTGTCAAAACCCACGATACAATAATAGAGCTCATTCTGAGACTGTAATTACAGCAATTCAGCTGACCTGAGATCAGGCTGTCAGTACAAGGCAATAATGGCAGTGCAGTTATGATACTGATCCCAGGTCAGCTGGATGGCAGATTGCTGTGATTAAGGTGTCAGATGCAGCTTGTGGGATAATGACATCTATTAATGTGGACAGAGGAGGAGGTGGGACATTGTGTGAGTGACTGTAGCCATTTGAGATGGCTTGTCGAAATTAGTCGCAGGAACAATGCATGAGAACTGAAAAATTAATGATCTATGATGTAACTCTAGCTGAATGAGTACAGAAGTGGACGTCTGCGGAGTGTGACCGACCTCTCTGGGGAACACTTTCCCCTTCCCCTTCAGATCGACCTGCTGAACTGGAGTTTCCTGTAATGGAGAAATGGGACACATGAAAAATATTCACACTAACATAATATATAAGTAACATAATAACATAATATACATAATACAATATAGTCTGAGATAAAGAGGGAAATACAAGTTAACTTACGCGAGAGCTGCTTCTTTACTGACACCTACAGAATGGGATGAATGAAAGGAAGAGTCATATTTTATTTTTCAATTTAATCAATGTTTTGCTCCATATTTTTAACGACACCTTTAAAATGAGAGAGTATATTGTGAAAATGCACAAATATTTTAGGTTTTGCCGTATCTTCTTTATTTTTCTAACCAACCAATATGACAGCAGTCATGGACTTTATTCTCTTGCCATTGAGTAATCACTTTGTTTTAATGTACTGTTTATGTGTGGATTTTCTGAATAAACTAGACATAGATACACTAGACAAAAAACACTATTTTTCAAAGACTTGATTACACTAAAAACCAAAGCCTTTGGCAAATACAGTCATTTGTTTTTGCTCAGGAGAGCATTTTAGCAGTTTGGTACCTTGCAAACATGACTTTGTTTACAGGCAAACTAGTAAAATCCTGGCTCACAGAAGCTGCAACCAAACAGATTAGAGCAGTTTAGTTAGTCTGTTTATTCGTTTAGTTCATCTGTTTTTCATTTATTCTGAAACTAAAATGTCAAATAATGGGAGAATAGCGAGACAATGTGAGTATTCTTTGACTAGTCTTGTGATCTCGACATGCAGAATAAAACAGATTTATATATAGCTGTACAATAAATCTCTTAAAACCACCTGCATCAGTCTCATTTTAGCTATTAAAGATGAAATACCCCCCACATCTTACCGCTCTGTTAGGGGGCAGGGTCAACGCCCCTACCGTGGCCTTCAGCTCCAGTTCATTGGCTGCCGAGTTGCTACGGTTACTGCTGGCAACCGGTCGGATCTTGATGTGAAACTTCTTGGGCTCATCATCATCGAAATCCGAGTCGCTGGAGTAAAAATTTCCTTCCTTCTCCTCAGCAGCACAACGTAGAGAGCAATGCAGTTAAGGAGCAAATCCAGACACGATGCAGGATACGTATGCATTCACACACAGGTACAAAGAAAAAACACACACGGACACAAATAGACATGAGTGCAAACACTCACACAAGCACAGCTGTTCTGAATAGTCTACAAACTGTAATGAGGTGCAAAAATAACTATACTATTTAGGGAGGCTACTGAGTTTCATATCCTTAAACAACCTTCATGATGAACTTAAAATCTCAGGAACCTAAAAATGATAACAGATCTTCATCACAGGCTATTTGGGGAGAAATTGTTATTGGAAAGTAGACGGCATATCCATCACTGTCCATTATCAAACAATAGAAGTGTCTCTATTAGACATCCTGCCTTATCAAACCACACTTCCTGACAATAACTTCCTTTCTATCTGTATGTGATACTTTTGATGGTGTGAAGACAGTTTTGCAGAAAATAATAAAAAGCAAACAAAGGCGGCAAATAAATCCCTCTCCTCTCCCTCCGTTTTAGACCATGTGGATGAGCTATGAGAGTAAAAATAAGTTTTGGCAAAATTGTTTGTTGTAGTGCTGAGGATATACTTCTCAATCTTCAAATATCTACAGTAGGGTTCAAAAGCCTGAGGCCAAGTTGAAAATCAACCTGAAAATCAACTTTAGGATTTCAGAAAGCTTCAGAATTTTGAACCGTTTAAAATAAAATCTTATGACATACATGAAAAATCTTTAAGATTCTATTTCTAGGTCATTAATCAAATAAGCAGACTAGTGACTTTTGTACAGATGTTTTTGCTTCCATTGCAGTACAAGATGCTCTTTTGATGATTGTCAAATCATGCTGGATCATATGATTATCAGGTTTTAAACAAACTTGTGAAGGTAATGAACCTAGAGTCCAGCTGTCATCGCAGCAAACGAGAGACAAACCAAATACTAAGACATTTTGAAATTCATATCAATTTCATGTCAAACTGTTATGCTGATAATATTTAAATGTATTAAAATGAATTGAAGCTAGTAATCTCAGACTGTATGTACATACACAGTTCTGCACACACACACTGTATACTCTCACTGAATGCACTCCTGCTGGCTTATTCTGAAGGATATCATTCTGGTTGACATCTGCACGTATCACAAAGCCCTCGTCGTCCACTTCGAGGGGCGAGTTCTACACATAAGCACAAACAGACAGCACAAGCTCACAATAAGAAACAACATTTAAAGGTACAGGACATCAGCTGACAGAGCGATAATTCGTTGGCAGTCTGTAACATGGATGTGGTCTGTTTTTCACTCATAAACACGCTAATGCTGTTGTCATGGCTCATATCAAAACAGTGCCGATGTTTTAAGAGAGTTAGTAGTGGCCTGACATCTTACATAACAGCCCGTAACACGTGTGTGTTTATGAAGGATTTTGGCAGTCAGTGGGCTATCAGACATTCATTAAACACCATGAGTATTGCCAAGGTTAAATATAGTTTAATGAGGTAACCAGACCTTGCCAAACACGTCACTCTCTCTTGCATAGCGTATACACACAGAAGTCTGTGTATGTTTCTGTTTACGCCTGGGGAGGGTTTATTTAGCTATTTGTCCTCAGAAGTTTACAAAAACCTCCAAAATCAAGTATACAGAACAATGTTACTGGTTCTGGAACTGGTTCTTTTGAGTGAATCAAATATATTAAGCATAATCAGTGCAGTTCGATTCAACAACAAACAAATATAAGCCAGTTCTGTTGATGAATCATTCCAAAGACTCACCGGTTTAGGAGTTACATGTTTGAATCAGTCTAATGAATCCTTCACTGAATGAATCATTGAATCAGAGCATTTACTCAACAGCTGACTCGCTCATCGAATTGCAAAATGTCATTACTTTTAGTGATGTTCATATTAAAATTAAATGAAATATTCATATGAAAACATTTTTCATATTGTTCATATGAAAAATTTATATTCCAATAAATAAAATATAAATACATATCTGGCTTCGAGATGTTCTCACTTGTATAGGGTCTATGGTCTATGTACATATGTGTGTTAGTAAACTAACAACTGGTTTAAGATGAGACTTTTACAGATGGTCTAAAAAGAGTCACAGAACAGCTGATGATACAAGACCAGTAACCGTGCACACACACACACACACACACACACACACACGCACACACACATGCACACACACATAATCACCTGTTCTCTGTGTAAAATCAGTTCAGCAAAGAGAGTGTGTGTGTGTGTGTGTTATGGGAACTCACAAGTGCATCTGCCACAGCTGAATCCCTAGAAGACAAAAACAGAAGAGGTATGAAAATCGAAAGAATTGGTCACTGAAAAACTCATTTTGATTGCTCTCCTGATCTAGAACATTAAAGGGATAGTTCACCCAAAAATGAAAATTCTGTCATTAATTACTCAACCTCATTTTGTCCAAACCTTGTGTTGTTGTCTATGCAGGGTAAGAAAGCTCTCCAATTTCATCAAAAATATCTTAATTTGTGTTCTGAAGATGAACGAAGGTCTTACGGGTCTGGAACATCATGCGGGTGAGTAATTAATGACAGAATTTTCATTTTTGGGTGAACTATCCCTTTAAATGTATTGTGTTTCATATGATTGCATGACTCACGTTGAATCTGGTTCCTTGTCTTTCTTTCCCAGTCCAGGGATCCTGAAGGCTTTAGCACGACTCTTTTTACTGTTCTCAGATACTAGTGGGGACAGATATTCCTCGAACCCTACTAGACCTTATCCACACACACACACACACACACACACACACACACACACACACAGTAGTTTAAAGAAGTTTCGGTGATGTGCGGTACATTTGAAAGCACAATATGACAAATTATAAAACCTTGTATTTTGCAGAAGAATGATTTTCAATGCATTGCTATCCAATAAAACAAAAATGCAATTTCTGGGGAAATCAGAAAGTGTTTTATCTTTCTGTGACTCACCAGGTCTCTCCTTCCCGGTTCCCTTCTGCTCTGTAAACTTCTGAATGAGGTTCTCAATGCCAATGTTCTCCACGTTCTGCTTGAATTCCTCATGGACCTGAAGGAGACAGAACAAAGATTTTAATCAAGCACAGCTAATCGAGACCCCATTGACCAGAACAACTCTGAGCCACAGCGGTAATTCATCTGAAAAGTTTTCAGCACAATTACAGGATGCAAACAGAATATAGGAGTAGGTAAAATCCCCAGAGTGAGCCGTACCTGCCCAACCTGTACGTGTGTGTCTTCAATGGAGTGTGAATATGCTTTGATCAGTAGTTTCATCTGACGTAAATGAGCCTCTTCAATGTCCTGAAATTTCTGCAGATGTAGAAGGACAAATGTAAAGAGAAAGCTATTGACCTCTACTGACCGATAGTACTGTTTAAAAGTTTGCTGTCGGTAAGACTTTTAAAATGTTTTTCTCTTATGCTCACCAAGGCTGCATTTATTTACCAGACATTTTGGTAACAATGTAAAAATCTTTATTTTTCCCCCAATTTTATGCATTATTGCTTAATAAAAGTCTCATCTTCTCAAACTTTTGAACAGTAGTGTATATTGTGAATATTCACGTATGGCTTCAACCTTCTTATTGCTTTAAAATGGTTAACAAAAATATAATAGAAATAAATACAGATATGATATATCTTTTATTTATATGATATATAGCTAACACAGGAATTATTACCTGTGTTCTGTCATTCATGCCAGTAATTCATTACATATTGCCTCTCTCTCAAGTACTATGTAAATACAAATACATACGCATATTTCTATACAGCTGTATATATAGAGTAAATTATGCACAAATCTGTACATAAATCTTCTGTTCCAGATTCATAAACATTATTATTATTTATTGTTAAGCCTCTTTAAATGTTTCTGTTCTCATGTCAGATATGTAAGTATGTATGTATGTATGTATGTATGCGTGTATGTACCAAGAGCTTCTTAAAAAACACAACAAATTACTTGTGTGCTTGCGCACACTTGGCGAATAAAGCTGATTCTGATTTTAAAGACAGTTATGTTGTAAAACATACATTTCTTTTATAAAATAAATATAATACTTCACTGCCTACTTTTAGTCATTACCATCAGATATTAATCTTCTGAAGGTTGTTTCAATATTTGACCAGAGTTACAGATGTTTTAATTTGTAATTTTTAGGACTGTTTAGATAATCCTATTTGGAATTATTAACAGACCATTAACAGAAAAAATTAGGGCTACTCCACTGAATACATGTGGGAAAAATACATGTGGAAAATTAGATATTTTCTGACATTCTGACATGGATGACAATTCAAGAGATGGAGCTGAAAAGCATTTTATTAGACTGCACAAGCATATTTGCAACTTTTAATTGGGATCTTAGTAAATCAAGACCTTATATTTGAACTTTTGCAGAACTGGCCCTAGCATTTAATAGTGGTCAGCCTCTATAATTTAAAGATTATTGCTGATGCCCTAATTGAGGGATATCACAACTCAGTTGGTCTCAGAGTGATGTCAGAACTCTTACATTTTACTGATTCATCGTTTCTTTGCTCTCAAATTATTCATACTTGCAGGTCGACACCAGGCAGAAATAGACTGAAGGCATGTAATCATTTTGTCAAACAGACTGCTTTAATGGCCCTTGTAGCCATGGTAACTTTACATTGCTTTATTGAGCTCATTGAAATACTGTAAAATTTGCTCTGAAGGTCTAGATTATGAGAACTAGTGAGCTAACCCCCGCTTTAAAAATGTTTCACACATGCCCTTAGCAGGGCTGGAAAAAACCTCGAAAATCACCAACCTGTGCTGATTCACTCATTTTCTGTTCAAAGTCTCTTCCTGCACGGTTAAACTTCTCAATAGACCCTGCAAAAGACCCAGCTGCCTTCTTAGATTTCAATTCAGCCTGAGAAAAGAGAAATAGACATATATATATATATATATGTATATGTATATGTATATGAATGAAAGAAATTAAGTCTTTATTTTTTTTAAGATCATAAAAACAGGATGAAGGCTACCAGCTTAAAAGATTAGTTTAACCAAAAATGAAAATGCTGCCCTCATGTCATTCTAATCTAGTATGACTTTCTTCTTTCTTTCTGAAAAAAACATTGGCCTGTGTGTCTATAGGGGCTTTCACACTGAATAGTTCTAGGAACTAGAGAGAATGGTGGTTCCTAGAGAACCAATTTCCCCCTCGCGCCATTTTCCTGGTCGCATTCGCACTGGAACCACTGACACCAGTCTTTATTCATGGCATTTACAAACATCAACAACTGGTGAATAGAGGATGCCGTGTTCGGAGCTGTTTTTGTTGTGTGTCATCATTTTCGTGATAACAGAGATGGAATGTAAACACACAATTTACAAGATCGAAAGAACATGAAAATCTGACTAAATCTCCTGTGACATCTTGCAGTGTTACCTATCATCAAGGCTGAGAAAAGAACACAACACTGCAGACAACAGGTAAATGCAGTTATTGCTGTTTTCCATGTTTGTGGAGTAAATATTTTTACACGGCATTTTAAAAATGCCAGGTAGTGGTGTTTCGTATGCGTTTGGCCAATCAGCGTACACTTACGTCAGACCCTACTTTGAAGTAGGGGCTAAATTAGTTCCGCCAAACAGAGTTCCAAGAACTAAATGTGTATTTCTAGTTCCTGTGGTGTGAACAGGCCAAAAAGCGGGTACTTCCGCCAATAGTTCTAGGAACTTTGAAAAGGCTCCTCCAGTGTGAAAGCCCCTATTGGCGCGTGTAGTGACGGCTGCTTCATTAACAAACTGTTCTTTTGAATCAGTTTTAATGTATCAGTTGACATGCTTCACAACTCTGGTTCCCAAGTCCAAATGGTCATTTTATCTGTGAATAACCTGAATTCTGTCTCTTTGTCATGCAAATCTATCATGATTTGGAATGTAGCCACAAATTGCAAATTGCATTGAAGACTACTTTCATGTTACTTCTGTGTCCTTTTTGAGGTTTACAATGACATGAGGGTGTGCAAATAATGACAGAATTGAAATTTTCTGACTTCTTTAATGTCTTCTCACACAAACACCTTTTCCAGATCTTTCTGAGGCACTCCTTCTTTGCGCAGTCTCTCCAACTCTATACACTTGCTGTGATAGCCTTCTCTGGCCTTCTGCAGGTGGCCGTTCTGCACCTGAAGAGACTGCACTGACTCCAGAGTCCCGATCACTTCCTCTTTTGTCTACATAAGACACAACAGATTTATATACACAATAGATATTAAGCACAAATTTAGAACCCAATGCGTTCGTTGTGAAATAATGTAGGGGATCAGAAACTGTGGTGGACGCTAAATGAAAAACAAAACAGCAATGCACAATTATGGGTACAAAAGCCAGTTATCGGGGGCAGAAATTCTATCAGGCTAAAAGCCCTTTATTTACCTTGCGGTGAATTTTGACCTGCTCCTCACTGTACTTGTTGATGTCACGGATGAGGTCGTTCATCTTCTTCATGAGCTCCAGGTGGCAGAGGGCCAGTTTGTCCGAGGACACGCGATACACGTCCCACATGGGGGCGAACGTGCTGGGGAGCAAAGCAGGTGGTTAGATGCTGATGTATGGAAGTGCGTAAGCCCCTCGTATTTCTTACAGCACAGCAGTATTAGAAAAACAACAGGCTTCCTTGCCTTTGTAAGTCTACTTCTCCTGACTCCCAAAGACACCCCAAAACAAAGTTTGTAGGAAAAAAATAAAGTTACATTTCTGTTAGCTTTGTATTTGTGCATCTTAATTCTTTATTAAATTTGGCACTATGCCTACTTTGCGTCACTGCAAAGTCTGTTTTTTACAGTGTTAAAGCACTGTGTGATTGTTTTGTGACAACTAGCACATGCTTGTGCAGACAGGAAGTGAGGTGAAGAGAGCAGAGGAAACAGCTAACCATATTAACAACTTTTCGACCAATTACACACAACCGCACGTACTCATCTCGCACACACAAACATACACACATTAATCCTCTTGAATATACCTGCTGATAAGTATCTATAAGTCAGCAGCAGGCCAAACTTTGCAAGAGAAAACTTTTTTAAGTTTTGTTCTTCTCCAGATGACAAAATCAGATGCCAGTAGTGATTTTCAACACATAATAACTTTAAGTCCAATATTTTTACCTACTCTGGTCAACCAAGCCTGTAAAATGTCAAAATCCTAATCTCATAATAACAGGAATAACGTCACTCACCCAAGAGGGCTTCCATTGCTAGCAATCTTAGCGAGTTTGCTCATGGATTTTGAGTAAGTCTCCTCGATGGCCGCCCTTAAATGCAAAGAGACACAGACACACAGACACACACACACACACACACACACACACACAGACACACACAAACAAACACACACACAAACACAAACACACACACACAGAGAGAGAGAGAGAGAGAGAGAGTGTCAGTAGGTAATAGATTTGCGTATAAACACAAAAGCAAATATACTTTCACATTAAAGTGATTTAGCACCAACATAAATGCCTCAAAGGTCACAAACAGTTCTTCAATGCAAGTTGCAAAGTGTTTATATTCATAACGGTGCACACACTACATTTGAGGGAAAAAAATTATGTGAGATAGAACGCTTACAAAAAATTAAGCTCAGCCTATACCCAAATGTCATAGTTATTACAGTTTTTCTTTTTTTCAATAAAAGTGTGGTAACTTAATATTAGCCATGAATAAATAATAATAATACAAAAATATTATCTTAGATTTTTATTGAAAGGTTTTGAACATGGTACGTTTTTGTAAGGGACTTACAAAAAAGCAACCATCAGCCATCAGGACAAAAACTCCTCAAAAAGAGTGAGAAAACACAGTAGTTTCCATAGGGTCATGGCCAAAGCTGAAAACACCAAATATTTCTTATCAACCACTACGTGATCTGCTTCTCTGATAAGCCAAGCTTTTTTGTTCTGACTTCAGAGTCTGCTCATGGGAAAAAGGATGTTGTCATTATCATCCCAGTGTGCCTAGATATATTGTTGGCCTTATCTCTTAGAAAACATCTTATTTGATCCTTATAAGTGAAATTTTGCTTTCTGTTGGGACAGCAAAATGGAAAGTCAAGTCGGATTCTTCAAGGAACACAGCCACTTTGAGGCACAATGTCCTGAGTGGATGCAAAATGGCCTTTGAAAATTGATTTATGTAATTTATTGCACAAGCTATGCTTTTATCAGGGACATATTTGTCTCTCTCAATTTCTCAGCACTCTCCTCCAGGGCTTTCCTGGACAGATTTCTAACAACAACAAAAAAAATAAAAATGTAATCCTCCAGTCCATAACAGAGGGTGCCTGCATCCAGCTCCATTATAACGAATAGAAGAGACTATGAAAGTTGGCAGGAGGCTTGGCAGAGCTGTAAGTAGTCTCTGTTCTCTCTGCAGAATGAGAGAGTCGTTTTGGAGCTTTCATTTTAATTATTGCAATTAGCTCCAACTCGAATGTCTACTACAGACCAAAACGAATGCTCACACATCCCACATATGCTGTCAGTGGAACGAAATGAAGATCAAGCTTTCTTCATCTGTTTTATACGCTGCATGTACGGCATTTTCTGACTGCTGAGCTGCCTTGCATTTGTAGACGTGTGTATGAGTGGACAGCGAGCACTTTGTTGACTGCTCTGCTTCTCTCAGATTCGTGTGTTTTGACACTTCAGTGCTGAGTGCTGAAAGACAGAACTGTGGCGTGAAGAAATCAAACAAAGAGCAAAAAAAAATCTGAGCAAAAATGATATGCCATACGACAAGAATCAATGGTCACTTCTTGTTCAATTCTTGTTATTAACAAACCATTAACTATGACTTTTGCCTCAAACTACTAATATGCTGCTTATTAATAGTAAGGTAGTTGTTAAGTTTAGTTATTGGGTAGGATCATGTCATGCAGAATATGTGCTTTATAAGTACTAATAAACAGCTAATATGTTAATTATTAGGCATGCTAATAAGCAACTATATTATTAGTCCCTATACTAAAGCGTTACTGAATCAATGATATCAGTTAAGATATAAAATTACATTATACTATGTTATGTTGCATTTGTACTGTAATGTTATATATGATAGAATGTAATAAGATCAAATAAGACAAAACATTGCAATAATGTGACATTGCAACAATGTAACATAACATAACATAATGTAATGTAACACTACATAACATTATACGATAAAATGTAAGACAAAGCATTACATTACGCTAACGACGTAACATACTGTAGGAAAATAAATGTAACATCATATAGTAAGATCAAATAAGACAAACTGCAACATAGAATAATGTAACACCTTAATATAATGTTTTCAGATAAGACATAACATTATAGTAACGACAAAGTATGGTATGTCATGTAACATTAAACGATAAGATGAAGTAAGATCAAATAAGACAATAATTAATGTAACAGTGTTATATAACATTATAAGATAACAAAGAACCTAACATTACAGTCACAAGGAACAGTATAATGTTTTTGAAACATTATTATAACACAAACATTCCAACTTTAATTTCACTTTAAAACACAACTGCTGCTGGTGAGTAAGAAACACAAGAAGTGAGGAGAAGAAAACAAATTTCACGTCACATTCCTGACAGTACCAGTTACACCGTCTCACCCCTCCTCCCCATCACCATGACGACTCCTCCCAAAACAACACCTCACCTCTCACGCACAAACTCAGCCAACTCTTTGGCGGCGATCTGTCCATGTTTCATGTTGTGGTAGAGAACGTCGAAACCTGCATTCTTCTCTCCCTGTGAACAAACAAAAACACCACCATAAGGTACATTCCTGCAGTGTGTGTAAAAATGAATCATCGTCAGAGACAAATAAGTGTTAAAATAAAAATAGCAAGAGGAACTTGGAAGATTGGACTGTCGACTGTGGGCCATTGACTACAGCAGGCACAAAATACAGTATGTGCCTGTACAGAATGTCAGCATTTGTAAACCAACATCATCATCATTATCTTCGAAACATAAGAGATTTTAAAGTCAGAGATAAGTACAAAAAATAAAAAGTAAATAAGTCTAATTTCTCAAGTTATGCTGTGAGCTTTCATGAAGCGGATTGAGGTCCAAAACTGGTTCAAACACACAAACTTCCTCGAACATCACTGCCTTTCCTTCTCCTTAAAAATGTCTCAGAATCACAGTGCAGTGTGGTATAGTGAAAATACAACAACAAAAGAATAGCACAGCAGTGTGTGCAAGACATGCCACGTGAGCAAGGAGCACAACACACACAGATTTCCCTCAAAGGCCAAGGCCCAGCAGGGAGATCCTCAGATGATAACCTTTGGAACAAAGTAACGGCACATCCTGCGGTCAAAGTTAACAAGTATAAAAATAGCTCCCTTTCTTTGAGCAAACAGAAAAATGTCAACAAACGAGAGACCGAAAGAGATGACAGAACCAGGGCAGTCACTGGCCATAAATACCTCCACACCATAGAAAGAACTTCCCAGGTAAAAGAAAAATAAACAAAATTCCTACAATGCAAAGGATAGAAATGGGAAAACATACTACAAAACAAAAGCTGCTTTAGTGAAAATATCACACAAATATTGATAAGTATATTACTGATGAAGACAAGTGATGTTCATTTGTGCAGTTTAGCGCTCTCCTAAATACTTTTCACTTAGGTCTAATTTCAATCATTTTAGATGCATGTCATTGAGAAAGTGAAAAACTTGTGAGCTACAAGTCAACAGGTTATTTATGAAACTAGAAAATGAATTAGAATTTTGTACATTTGAATTTTAGATGTGACATTTAACAATGGATGGCATATTTTATACATTTGTGTTTTAAGCAGCAGATTTTATGATGTTCTGAGGTGAAATTAGCTGTAAATATTCAGATTACAAAAAACTGCAGCTCCAAGTTTTTATATGAAGAAATAGCGAACTCCACATTGAAGATACTAAAATACAGGTCATACATAAAACTAGGTCAAAGGTCAAGCTTCAGTGTTCCACAGGGGAAAGTAGAGGTTATCAGAACAGATTTTGGCCAGTGACAGAGCTGCTACTCTCCCTGTGGTGTGGTGAAGTACCAAAAAACAACTTTGAATCAAATGTTGCAATGTCGTGAATGGTTTGGTTAAAAATCCCTATGAAGAAAATAAATGTGAAAATCAATCAGCTGAAAAACTTTATGAAGTTCCTGAGTCACTATAGTCAGATCCAGACTAGGGTATCAGTTACCCATGGACCCTTCTGGTGTTCAATTTCAGTCTTTTATTTGTACATGATCACACAAATGTGCTGTTTAAAGAACTGAGGTTTTCAAAATAACAAAACCAGTTGCAACCAACATGTAATTTTAATCTTAAACCAAAATGAAAACAACAGCTGATGTTTGTTGTGTGGCCAGTATGCTTGTTGAAACCTGACCCCTTTGGAAAGCTGATCTCCCATGATTCTCTCTGCTCTGCCCACACAGCACAGGTAGAACAGCACCCCTTTTAAAGTGCTCTCTCTCTCCTCCCTGCCCCATTCTCTCACTTCCCTCTCTTTTTTTATATGCATGTGATGGTAAACAAGTATCTGGCAAGTAAACTGACAGTCTTTTCCCCCGACACTTCAGTCAGAATTCGGTGCTGAAAGCAAATGGAATGATAGGCCATCTGCTGACACCCAGAGTATTTCAGTTCTTTCATAGCTTCATTCCCTGAAGTTCATTTGCAAAGTATACAGCCATATCTGCCATTCACCTTATCTAACGCGATGCCGCCACAGAGGACGCTTTGTGTTTGAAGAAAACATGACAGACAGGGAGCGAGAAACAGAACGGCTGCAGTGACATTAAACAGGGCTGCAGGTGTTGAAAGAGAAACTCCAATCTGCTCCGTATTAACATGTCTCCTACCAAGATAGTGGTTGCTAAAGCGACAGGGTTCCCCTGGTAACTGTGAGAGAGTGGGAGACACATGACGGCTCATTCCATAAGGTGACAGGCATACGTGTGTTGGGGCTGGAGAGGGGCTGAAGTACTCCTTGTTAAAAACAAGACCCAAGGCTGTTAAAAAAGTTTGACCTCTCCTCTCAGGAAGTGGCACTTGTGAAGAGTGAAAAGCTAGTCTAATTCACACAGATGGACATCTTTGGTCATTGTGTTCTGTCCTGTATTGTTTTTTCAGCATCTCAGCAACTCAATAGGGTTGGGCGATATGACCAAAAATCTTATATCACGATATGAGTAATTTTATTTCACGGTAATGATATAGTTAGTTTTGCTTTAAATAAGGTCTTTATGATATCAAAAAAATTTATACCACAGAAATGTCTTAATTCTTGTCACCAATGTCAATATCACAAAAAAAACAATACTAGCCTAAATTAAAAAATAAAAACCTCACTGAAGACAAGTAAACAGTCAGCAATCAAATAAGAATAAGAAACTAATTACAAGCAGTAGGACAAAAATCTACAGTAGAACAAATAAGAAATGCTACATCCATTATAAATTAATCAAATGTATAAAATCACTGCATATTATTCACTGTTAATTAAATATATATTTCTTCTTATTAAAGTTACAAAAGTGATTTAAAGAGCAGTGAAAGATTTTCTCACTTTTGTTGTTTGATTAACATGAATGACAGACAGGAGGAGTATTATGGCGCTTTTCCACTGCATGGTACGGCACGGTACGGTTCGGTACGGTTCACTTTTGAGGGGTTTTCCACTGGGTACAGTACCTGGTACTTTTTTTAGTACCACCTCGGCCGAGGTTCCAAGCGAGCCGTACCATTACCAAAACGTGACGTATAAACTCTGCTGATCACTGATTGGCCGGAGAGAATCATCACTGCCTGCCTCACTGAACTTGCAGCACGAGACACAACAGACCCGCTAGATTTAAATCAGATCGAACGCAACTGTTTTGAATGAGCGCACCTTTTTTAAACAACCAAAAAATGGCTGTTTCATTGTCTGTTGAGGAAGTACAGACGTTCCTCTCATTGATAGCCGAGGAGCGGATCCAGCGAGAGCGTGATGGAGCGACTCGTAATGAAAAGTTTTTCAGGAGTCACGGCAGTAGAGGCGGCGCAACTATAACAACATGTGAATAATCCCGCCCACTCTAAAGCGGTACTAAACTGCAGTGGAAATGCAAACCGACCCGAACCGAGCTGTGCCGTGCCGTGCTGAACCGTGCCGAGCCGAGTCGTACCACACAGTGGAAAAGTGCCATTAGACTGCTGTCACTTTAAGAGCTGCCCAGATCCAATATACTGTTACACATGTTTTTCTTTCTCAGCTGTTTGCTTTCACTTAATACCTAAATTATTATGTTTACCGGGATTCTTGCAAAGACTGGCATTTTGACACATACGGTGTGTGTATTTAACTGTTTTAAGACCTATTTAATGCACATTTAAAGGTGCTGTATGTAAGTTTTTGACTCTACTAAAGCATAAAAATACCATAATATGTTTGCAGATATTTAAGAAACATGCTAAGTTAACATGCTTGTTTATCTGAAAAACAATGCTACAGTCAGTTATTCTCCTTTGAAAATGTGCGTTCCGGCCCGGAATGTCAGTCTCTGTTTTGGTCTGTAAGACCCGCCCACTGCCAGTTTACCCAATTGTATTTCGGCATCCCGGGTTGCCAGTTGGTGGGTAATACAGCGCATTTAATTTAATTCATCGTCATGTGCGCTCGTTCCTGTTGGCGTCGTTAATCTGGCAACCTGCGTGTGCGTCAAGTCTGAGGAGGAGAAAATATTGGAAAAACCCTCTACAATATTTTGAATTTGGACTGCAATACCTAGTTCAACCACTAAGTGTCAATCCTACATACAGCACCTTTAATGTAAATATACTATTATATTATACTAAAAATACTATTTCAGTCATTCTACTTAAACATGTCATGTTTAATTTGATGTGTTACTTGCCATTTCTTTTTTAACATAAAATGTCACCAAAAGTCAAGAGCTATTCTGAAGAGGGTTTTTAACCTCTAACTTTCTCATCATGCCTTGTCAATGGGCTTCTCTGTTAAAAGTCAGCCTGAGTGTGAGGCTGAACATCCAACAGTAGCATCTTCTAAGAACCACCACACAATGACAACCTGTGTTAGTCTGCAAAGCGTAACCAGTCTCACTTGATTTTAATTACCCCTGTGCTGTAAACACACAAGCAGGGATGATGACTTTAGCAGCATGTAAGGACTAATATGGAGTTTGATGAATGAGCCATGTCTCATGAAAGTTGTAATTGGATGATTGCAGGGCGTTCCAGTGCCATGATGCTCAGGGCAGTGAGGCAATCATGTGAGACCCATTAAACACACACAAACGACATAACACCATGTTCACTGTAGTCCCTCAAAAACCTTTTCACATACTACTGTCAGTGCAGCTCCATGAGCTCTCAGTGGCTCCAAGAAGTAGGATTATGTGATTTTAATTTTGAATGGGGTGTACGCAAAATGAAAATGCAGTTTTACACTATAAGAAACACAGACAGTCTTGTTCAATGCTCACAATCAAGCTTAAATTAATGCTAAATGCCCTAAAACATTGTTCTTGTTCTTGACATCGATGATTAAAATCCAAAGATCTATCTTTTAAAGTTATCCATGCCTATTTTGGCTGTGTGAAATTTTATTTTAAAGCACAGCCACCACAAAATATGACTTTAGCACCTCTTCTTACTTTGAGATCTCTGAAGTTAAATACAGATTTAAAGTCATAAGATATAGTTTAATAAGCTATGATACTGTTTTTGAAATCAAATCCTTGCATAGGAAACACTGGCATCTAACAATGCCTTGGAAAAAAGACAGCTAATCTTAAAAAAATAAAGCATATACATTAACTCAAATGGGAAATAAATGTTATCGAATTGAGCAGATTTTGTACTATTCTGTGTCCTAAACTCCTAAAACATTGGTGTCTCATATTTTAGAGCAGCCAATTTTGGAAAGAAATCAATCAAATCTGTATGTGTGTGGAAAATATTCAGATGTAACCCCCTTTGTAATCGTTAACATTTTCCTAAGTAACTGTAATTTAATTACACATTTTTCTCAGTAACTGTTACATTAATTTTGTAATTAGATTACGTAATTCCGTTACATGTAACTAGTTACTCCCCAACACAGCTGAATCAAATCAAAACAATTCAAACTTTTTAGAACCGAATCAAAATAATTCTCAGTGAAATCCTTTTCCTTTTTGTCATCATCATTTGCTTCATGATGAGCATTTTAGCATCTTATTTGATTATAATTGTTACTTAGATATTTAATTATTTTCTCATTTCCCAGTACTCCCTGCAGAGGTGCTGTAGTGTTAAAAGGACTTATACTGTTGACTGTGCATTACACACACACACACACACACACACACACACACACAGCCCAGTCCTGTCACCTCTGATGAATAACTGCATTAGCTCTTAGGTGAGAAAGAGGGAAATCATTGACTGACCTAAAATACATCATTCTCCTCTCTTTTACCTTTATCTAGACAGGTCTTGATTAAACCAAACAAGTGGGACAATAAGACAGATATACTATAACAGTGATGTTTCTCTTGAATTGGAGACAGAGACAGGACTTTAAATTGACTTGATGAATTCTCTCTCTAGATTGTTTGAAATAAAATGAGTAGCGCTTGCTACATGTTGTATGGTTGCTTTCATGCACAAGCAAAGCCCACCCGCAGTCACTATATGACAGTGGAAACTGATGGATCACAATGAAAGAGGACGGATTACGATTCGCGTAGTAGCCATAATATATAGGCTGAAAGAAAGACATTGTTAAGTGTGTGCTAATCAGGTAACAAATTAACAAATTCTACTATTAGAATACAATTATAAAAGAATGGCTCATGAATATTTATTATGAATAATTCTGAATAATACATATTCCTGAACTTTAATATTTTTAAATACTCAATTATATTAAGTTACTTGACTGAACACACACATACATATATATATATATATATATATATCAAACAGAACACAAGATCTCATTATGAAAGGCAATTTGTGTCTAAAGTTGAATTTCTGATGGTACTATAGAAGTTCATGAGGTTTGTTTGGGTGGCACATTTCACTCGCAATGATGTGGTCAGTCATTTTCACAGGCAAAAGTAAGAAAATACACGCTCAGTAGAGTCCAGACAGGGCTCTAGACTGCGACCATTTTTTGAGAGTGTGTGAGTAAAAATTTGAAGTGGTCGCACTTGTGCGAGTGCATGGTCTGCGCTGCTCCAAAGCGTCTGCTTCATACAGCGCACGCTGCCAGCTGCAGCACATTGTAGCAGGAGTCAGATTTCACTGATCACGTGAAGAGAGGCGCTTTTTTTTTTCGTGGGTAGAGCCTGGTTTATACTCGCTGCGTCAGCACGAGCGCGAAGGTGCGCGCAGCGGACAGAGCACAACGGAGGATTTGGTTTTCAAACTAAAGTAAAAGACCGCTTCTTAAACCAGAGAAAGTGAACATGTTGGTATTCTTGTAGAAAAACATGCAAGTCCTGTCAGCGACAGCCAGTTTAGTTTTACTTTTCTTTTTGTTTTCGTTTTGAAAAGCTTGTTATCTTTGCTGTTTACCTCACGTTACACTATGGAGGCTTTCCTTAATTTTTTTATATTATTATTATTTGATTCCTCAGTGTTTGCTAAACATTCTGTAATTTATTAGTCGGTATATAATACAGCATGTGATGTGTCCTATGCCATGCCTCGTCTTATTCGTTTTTTTGTTAATAAATGTTATGTAAGCTAGTTTGTCATTGTAACCTACTGTTTTATTGTTGTTGTGCTTTTTAATTAAGAATAACAATGAATCCATCTTTTGTTTTAGTCTTAAAAAGTGAAAGGTGTATAGATGTAAGCAAAACAGACAATTTTATTTTCTTGTAAAGCGTGACACCAAGATCGCGAATTTGAAAGTGAAAGTGAAAGCAAAAAAAGGAATTCCTGTCACAAAATTGAAATCACAAATAATACTGATGAAAAAGAACGGGTTGAATGTTGAACACTTTCATTACCATATAACTATAAACTATGATATAAGTTCATCAGCATGCATTGATTAATGAAATGTTGTATCAAATAAATAAATAAATATTAAAATTGCGACCAAATGATGTGCTCGTGCGACCAACTGAGAAATTTAGTCACACAAGTGCGACCAGTGGGAAGAATGAGTCTAGAGCCCTGCCAGAACTGAGAAAATCTGCATCCAACCTCACAAAACTGAAACCGTACAGTAAGAGTGAAATGAAACAAACGGATTAGGCTGTTAAATGAGCTCTCTGTTGTGCGACAAACATCTGACGGCCTGCTAAACGCCCTGTTTTCCATCTGAGGAGGAAACAGATTGAAGACAGTCGTAAGGAGGATGAAGACGCATAAGCTAAATAAGGAATGTGCTTAATCACTGCGATTGCGAATTCCCTCTCGGAGACTTAATTAATCATACATTTTCAGTAATTACCCAAATGTGTCATCTCAGTCATTTCACACAGGTGTTTTTATTCAGTGCTGCAGAAACAGTCAGAGAAGGACGAACACGCACAACCGACAAACACACACAATTATGATCACATTATATGCAAACATACAGACACGCATTTAATGATGAATAGAATGACAATGAATTTTTTTAAAGTCAACATGAATCAGTGTTTCAAATCATTTTACTTCTGTAATTTTATGATCATGCTAACAACCATCCAGATCACCAGAATAACCACCTAGAAACATCATAGCAAACAAAAGAAAAGAAAAAGAAAAATAGAATATTATGCATTTACATAATTATTATAAATATTATAAAATATACTAAAATAATGCATCACCTTATCTGTGACTAGCTGGAGGTCTTCTATAAATAAACTTGTTTTTATAGTTAATTAATTTATTACTAGCAAAAAAAAAAATTATTAAATAAATATTTATTTATCGGAATACTTAATTTCACTTTATTAAAGTAAACTGGGTCACTTTGATTTCATGTTGATTTTAAAAACAGCTTTTCAGAGTAACAGAAAAGAGTGAAGGCCAGAGCCTCTGCATACATCTGCATGAGTGATGAGGGGGTCCAGACAGAGTGAATAATAGTTCTGCATGGATGCATGGGGGGGGGTTACACCAGCTTTGTATAAGAACACAATAGTGGAGGTTTCTGCATCTACCACACACAAAGCCAGACAACTAGATGACCTTGCTGAAACCGGTCAGCAGACCAAAGGCTGCAACCACACAGAAGAAGTTGAACTAAAAAAAACTCAGTCGAGACTACAAATGAAAGAAAGGCTGTTCAGACTAAACAGGAGGGAAACCATCACTGTATGCTGTTTACTTTCAAGTATGTTTAGAGGCAGGCAAAAATGCCACTTTACAGCAAAACTAATCTGACGGCACAGTTGTAAATTCCTTTAACATATGGAGGTCTTTAGGCTTCTGTACTGATATAATGCGGCCTGTATTCAGTAGCAGTGGTTGATCAATGTTCTGCCTTGATTTCCCTCTCTTCTCCCTCGTTCTTTGAGAGGGGCAGGCTGGGTATTAAAGTAGGACGCACCTGAAATAGCCCAGCCAGGTGTGCTGTAAGAGCTGAGCATGGCTGTCCTCATGGGAAAGCTGACAAAGCCCTGGCCCTCTGCTTTTGTTCTCTCGCTTTTTTCTCTCTTTGTTCTTTCCTCTCTCCATCCCTCCTTCATTTTTTCAATGACGCGACTGAAACAGTCAGCATATGAATCCCAAACTGCTTACAAGGCAACTGTATAAAACGTACGCTGAGTAAACATTTGCTCTTACTGTACTGCTACAAAGCCGAAACATTAAAAACCACATCGCATAAGAAATGTGACAGACTTACCCAAAAATTGTTCTTGAAATACGCCATCTCCATTTAGAGGGTTCCTAGCGAGTTCTGAAAGAGAGAAGAAGAGGGTTATGGCCCAGATATAATATTTAGAGTTGTTCTACCAAACTTATTCTAAGAAAATATCAATTAATTTAAAAAAACTCTCTCAGTTTGATATTCATAGACTATAACTAATCTTTATTTTATTTTATTGCCAATAGCTAATCAATTCTATATGGTTTTGTCTACATTAAAAAAAAGAAAAACTAAAAACTATTACAATTATATAAATATATACAATTATTTTAAATCATTGGTATAATGTACAGTATGAAAATACATATATTTTTAAATAGATCGACAGAAAGACAAATAAAACATTTAATTCCAATAAATGAAAAAAAAACTAATATCAGCTTATAGCTAGTATATAGTAAGTATACCAAATATATAACTATTCAACTAATTGGCTTTCATATTCTGTGGAAATGTACAGGCACAGGGTGTCATGAGATGTCACAATGACTAATTGAGTATCTTTAAAACAAGAGGGGACATCTTTCTCTGTGCATAATCTACTGATATTAGATGTACCTTTGTGAATCTGTTACATGGATGCATTTCAGAGAACCATACGGGAAGAAACAAGGTACACAATCAAAACAAGGTTAACCAGGAAAGCAGACTGACATCTAATGCTGATGTAAGCAGGCTCCTGCAGGGTCTAGTGGCAAGAATTCAAGGCAATTTTAATAAGACCAAACCCACGCTGAGGTGCACACACAAACATACTCGCTCTGTTTCAATGCTCTGGCAGAGCAGATGACACTGCGAAAGTGTCTCTTTGTGAATGTAAATGTCAGCCAACTCAGAAATATAAAACCATCACCTCAGCTAATAGCCTGAGCAGCCCACTGAATCCCTTTTTCTTTTGGTCAAGTCTATTCAGTGAAATCAAAAATGTAACATTTGTCCTAAGGTCTGGGACTAAACGAAACACGAAAACGCTTTTGAAAGTTCAGTTGTTAGATCAGTTGAAGTGTGTTTCATAATGCGTCTATTCTGCAGTTGTGTATATGGCGGCTGAACGTCTCTCTGAGGTAAGACAACAGGTGCAGGGAGCTGAGTCACTACAGAACACTCTTGTGTAATACAGCCTCTCTCATTGCACACACACACATTTTCATCCTCTTTCCAACCCTCTCCTCATCTTTCCTCACTCTCTTTCGTAAACACATCCTGGCAGTGACTGTTGGCTCTCAGAATGTGACCGTAAGCTCAGACATTTCCAGTTAAGTGTCTATATTGGCAGGTTTGTGCTCCTGATTTCTTTTGCACAAGCAGCCTACAGCTCAACACCAGGGGCTCATAATGAGGATCCTGACATCAGCCAGGTTAGAATCCTTCAGAATCACCTCCTAATTTTTTATGGGCTTTAGTGGCTGACAGGACAGTGGAGGTAGACAGGAAAGTAGAGGGAGGGAGAAGAGAACAAGATCAGGACACAAACGTCAAAACAAAATCAGTTTAAACAAACTAAATGCTTTAACTTAATCCCTTTGTAAAGGACCACCTTCCTAAAATATAAAGGAAGCGTCAGCTATAGATTATGTATAAAGACATATTTATAAAAAAAAACAGTATTTTATATATATATTTATTTATTTATTTTTTTCAGCACGAACATTTTCAACATCAATAACAAGAAACATTTCACATCAAAAGCGAAACGAATATTCACATTATGTTATTGCTCGAGATTACTTGCGGGATGTTTTCACGTCACTTGCGCTAATAACAACATTGTGCTTGCTCTCTTCCATTTTCTGATACAACCAGACGTGTCAATAAGTTCTTCGCTAATTGGCTTGCGCGACAAGGCATCATGCAAATTTCCCACTCAATATATAATTTTTCAACTTGCACGGAAGTCGCAAGTATCACGCATTCACGCATTCACGCAATTGCGTCTCCCAAATGTGTCTATTCACTTCTTTCCACTTTCCACTTCTTTTCTTTGACTTTTTATGTAATCTACTCGCACAAATAATTACATTCGCTTTGGGTGTGCACATACCATTAGAATGATTTACCATCACAGGAATGCATTTTACAACTTTTATTTTAAATTGCAATAATATTTCACAATATTACTGTTTTTACTGTATTTTTGCAGCCTCGGTGAGCAAAAGAGACTTCTCTCTCTCTCTCTCAAAAAAAAAGACTTATGGTGCATGTATAATAAATTTAACAGTAACTTTTCTGCTGATAAATGGCTGACAAATATCAGTCTGGTTGATGTTTCTGTCTATTACTGAGTTGAAATCAAAACTTGATCTACAAATTTGTTTTATAGAGCTTAACATTGAGGAAATTGCCTAAGTGACAGCGCTGTCCTTGAGTAGATGTGTTCGTGAGAGCCAGGCGTGGGCCCAGCAGAGAGCGGTTGGAGGTGTGATTCCTGTTATGTTTCTGAGAGCTGGATGCTGGCAGGATCTGCAGCTCATGAAGTGCTGACCACAGGGCTTTTCTCTGGCCGGCCAGGCCTCTCCTGGCACCATTGACGGCCATCAGCCGGTGCACAGCACGACCTCTCACAGACAGGGAAATACTCATGCTTACGCCTTGCTCCCTCTCTCCTTCTTTCACACCCCTTTAATTAACTTGACCCAGCCAACCTTACACCCCTACGGACGACACAAGCTTGGCAGCGTGGTTCGTTCCAAAAATAAGACTCAGTCATTGGTTCAGAGTGCTCCAAATAGACATCAGGGCGCAACGTGGAGGAGATGGAATACGATCCAACTGGGACTAGAAATAAATTCTAAATATTGGAATCTCATACTCTGTAATTAGGTCTATATGTCAACCATATTATATATGTCAGTGGACATGACAATAGCAATACTGAGTTTGTTTGTAAAACATCTTATTATTGCTAAAATATTCACTTAACACAGGCGCTTGTTACTATCAACCATTGGCAATGATAACATGCAAAAAATTATATATAACATTCCAGCCATTTGGGATCACGGCAAATCTACCCTTTGGGTTTGGCACCAAAACACAGTGACACTGGCAGCTGAATTTTCCATTGAAGACTATAAGCCTCCTAGAGCTGATTCTGTGGTCAGTGTGGAGTGAGTCCTGGAGGATCCATCTGGTGCTCTCAGCTTTAAAGTTTTTCTAGTTTTTAGTCATAGTTTTTGTCTTTTCCCAAATATATAATTTAAATTTAATCATCATTTCATCATTAAAAATGTTTATTTCACATAAAATTCATTTCAACATTTCATACTCACTAATTTTAGCCAGTTATTCTGACTCAACTTTTAGTAAAATTGTCACATAGTTTAAAATATTTGTGAAAAAAAAATGTTTTAGCTGACAAGAAATGGCTAAATTAAACCACATATTCAAAATGTATGTATTCATTTAAATATGCATGAACATAACAGAAGCATGTGAAAACTTTACACCATTGAGTGTACACACAGCAAGTACACTGATATATAGATGGCATGAAAAATTTACCAAAAGTAAAGTGCACAGCCAGTCACCCTCATCCCTCTCTGGCAGAATTTAAATGGCAACGCTCAGCACTTTTCATCCTTTTATTCTCTCTCTTTTTCTCAATTTGCTGTGACTGAGAGGATTGTTAGAGAACTATTGGCAGATGCAGATGCAGCTCAGAGGGGAGACGCTGATCTCCTTTCTCTCTCTTTCAATCTGAAGCTTCATATGGTGCTGTATATAAACAGAAGCAGCGTATCAACCCTCAGCTGAGCCACTCCAGGAGTGAAGCATGGCTACAGAGCCAAGAATCAACAGTAGACAGCCTGCTTGACTACTACAGCCCCATCTGTCAAAGTCCATGAGTGATTTTATACTGAGTGTGTGTAAGGGGAGTGAAATTCTAAAGGAGGAAAAAGGCATGCTTTTAAATAAATATTTCTAAAATAATTCAGGGCTGCATTAGAATAGAAATTGAGGGAGAAAACCAACCAACAGTGGCCTAAAATACATTTATAAGAAATGACAGTACTTAAATCAAAATCCCTGATGAACAACCCTTTTGAGGAAAAAGATGTGCCAAGGCTGTCTGGTGAATTCAGCCTCTAATACTTATTACCGTGTGGGTTAGTGTGAATCAGAGAGTGTTTTGTGTCCTTCCTCACCTGCTCTGGCAAAGAAAATGAGTTGAGAATATTTCCTGTCAGAGGGGTTTTTGCAGCTATCTTCAGCAGCGCATTGCCAAATTCCCCACCCACCTACAGCAGGCCAAGCCGTCTGTATCTCTGCATCAGAGCTTCAGCAAGATGCCCAGAACTTGATTTGGTGTGATTACGAATAACTGGGGGGGGGGGGGGGGTTCATTGGAAATTCTGAGGCTTATGCTGTAGAAGCCCCATCTGCCATTTCTTCAAGAACAAAAAGCCCTTACAAAATGTTATGTGTAGTATTCAGTTTACTCAGAAAACCATAAGACCGTGGTTCTGAATGATACCATATTCATTGACCAATGTATTAAATGGAACATGTCCAAAAAACATGGCAATAGACAATATTATATGAGCATAAGTGCTTTTGCTCTAAATAGCAGTATTATTAACAACAGCACAATTGTGAGTGTGATATTGCTTATGTAGAACAGTACACTGAGCTGTTAATATTCAGTAACTTACATTTTAAGACACAATCTTGCACATTATTTTGTGTATTATTGCTTCACCAAATAAAATATTTGCAAACAACCAAAACTGATTCATTACTTCCTCAACATATCAGTGTGTTTAACTGTTGCATGAATGACTCAATGATTCACTCATAAAGACACATGCAACATACTATCATAATCCTTCTTTCTCATGCTAATATTTCTTCCATAAAAAGGTGTGGTAAAGGTAGTAAGAGCAATATCTAATATGCAGTATGCTGTATGCTAGTATTTGCTCTTGAACGAATCAGTGTTTTGTTTAAATGAATTGTTTGAAATCATGACTCACTCATAAAATCAGTGGTTCAATTCATAATCGCATACTAGCATACAGCCAGTCACTTCTGTCATTCTGAATGAATCAGTGTTTTGAAAAAAGAGTCAATAAATCACCACCTACTGCCATACTAATATAACCTGAAGATCACTGAAAAATCTCCAACACTAACGCACAGATTGACCAGAAAGGGCAAACACAGACAAGTAGACTGATTTAAACAGTCAAAAGTCCCAGTGCTGCTGGAACATTGCTCAACCAATTCAATTTAAAGACCAAAAATAGCTGTTGTAGAGTGAAGTTGTTCACTCCCAGTTAAAAATGCATCATGATTAAAGATCTGGACTGGAAACCCAAAGGTTCAAATTCTCAAACGGGTGATGACTAATGAACTATCACCAAAATAATAAGAACAAGGTCTTAAACCCCAGGTTTCCTCTTTCTAAAGTAAGTCTCAGCCACTTTAGATAAATTATCTGCTATAAAGTAATTAGCAATTAAGACAATGAATGTCACATCACTGAACAGTACAGGCAAATGGGACCACATGGACAATAGCCATATATCATTCCACACCAACAGAGTCCAGCTTGTTTCTCTGTTCAGAGCTCAGGAGAATGAAACCAGTCTCTGCTGGCTTTTGTACTGTGCTGAATGCTGTTGTTGTTGTCAGTAGTGCTCGAGCACAGTCTATGACAGCAGGCCAGAGCTCACCTCCACCCGGTACATCACCCAGCTGCATAAGCCATGCGAATGCATGCAGAATCAACAATTGTACTCAATGCATTAAACCATGTTTGTGCAGCCCAACAGCATATTTCAATGACAGAACACGTTTAGAGACACTGGCAGAGGTGCATTAGCAACACAAATGATAAACATCGTCCTATTATCTGGCATCGCTTACTGTTGCTTTCTCAGTTTTTTTGGGTCAGCGTGCGTCTCATAAATGACCTAGATAGCAAATTTGATTAGGGTCTTCTGGATTCGGGGACAGTTGCATCTCAATGGCGCAATTACATGCCACTGAGATTTCCTGTAAACTAGCTTTTATTATCATGCCACTCAGCATGTAGTCATGAGGTCTGTACTCACACGATAATTTCACTGAAACACTGTTAAAACCTTGAAAAGGAAAACTGACAGTTTATACTCAAAGCAGTTCAATGGTTCTTCAATTTGTTTCCCAGCATTCTCTGCCTTTACATACATGACCATAATTCACCATTCACCAAATGTCAAACTGCTGAAGTGGCCTACTAATCTATTTTCCACTGATTTGCAGGCAATAGCCTTATTTAGCCTATTTAAGTGTTTGTAATTCTTTTAATTGTGATGATTTAGGCTCACATTTAACAAAAACCCACACAATCTCAACAAATTAGAATACTTCATAAGACCAATAAAAAAAATATTTTTTAGTGAATTGTTGGCCTTCTGGAAAGTATGTTCATTTACTGTATATGTACTCAATACATGGTAGGGGCTCCTTTTGCTTTAATTACTGCCTCAATTTGGCGTGGCATGGAGGTGATCAGTTTGTGGCACTGCTGAGGTGGTATGGAAGCCCAGGTTTCTTTGACAGTGGCCTTCAGCTCATCTGCATTGTTGGGTCTGGTGTCTCTCATCTTCCTCTTGACAATACCCCATAGATTCTCTATGGGGTTCAGGTCAGGCGAGTTTGCTGGCCAGTCAAGCACAGTAACACCATGGTCATTGAACCAGCTTTTGGTACCTTTGGCAGTGTGGGCAGGTGCCACGTCCTGCTGGAAAATGAAATCAGCATCTCCATAAAGCTTGTCAGCAGAAGGAAGCACGAAGTGCTCTAAAATTTCCTGGTAGATGGCTGCGTTGACTGTGGACTTCAGAAAACACAGTGGACCAACACCAGCAGATGATATGGCAGCCCAAATCATCACTGACTGGAAACTTCACACTGGACTTCAAGCAACATGGATTCTGTGCCTCTCCACTCTTCCTCCAGACTCTGGGACCTTGATTTCCAAATTAAATGCAAAATTTACTTTCATCTGAAAAGAGGACTTTGGACCACTGAGCAACAGTCCAGTTCTTTTTCTCCACAGCCCAGGTAAGATGCTTCTGACATTGTCTCTGGTTCAGAAGTGGCTTGGTAGCCCTTTTCCTGAAGACGTCTGAGCATGGTGACTCTTGATGCGCATACTCCAGCTTCAGTCCACTCCTTGTGAAGCTCTCCCAAGTGTTTGAATCAGCTTTGCTTGACTGTATTCTCAAGTTTGCGGTCATCCCTGTTGCTTGTGCACCTTTTCCTACCCAAATTCTTCCTTCCAGTCAACTTTGCATTGAATATGCTTTGATACAGCACTCTGTAAACAGCCACACCTTTCAGTAATGACCCTCTGTGACTTACCCTCTTTGTGGAGGGTGTCAATGTTCGTCTTCTGGATCATTGCCAAGTCAGCAGTCTTCTCCATTATTGTGGTTTCAAAGAACAAGAGATACCCAGAATTTATACTATATGGATGGTCATTTATTGAAACTCAAATGTAAATATTCTAATATTTTGAGATACTGATTTTTGACTTTCATGAGCTGTAAACTCTAATCATCAAAATTAAAACAAAAAAAAACTTTTGAAATGTTTTACTTTACATGTAATGAAACTAACATATATGAAAGTTTCACTTTTTGAAATAAGTTACAAGAAAAAATGAACTTTTTCATGACATTCTAATTTATTGAGATGCACCTGTATATCGATATAAACGGTATTGCCTCATATCGTATCGCTTATAAAGAAAATATCGATATATCGTACAAACTCGATATACGGCCCAGCCATAAGTCAACATAAAAACATCATCAAAATAAGACCATGCAACTTAGACTGCACGTCTTCTGAACAGGGTTATTATAAAAACCAAAAACATAAATAAAAAAAATGAATTGAAATAAAAAAATGTTAACTGAAATAATATCTCCAAGATGCTTAAAGAAACCTACCTGCAAAGCTAACTGAAAAACTATATGCAAGTACACCTAGGGCAAAATCTGCTTTAAATGCAAAGGATGGTCACACCAAATGTTGATTTAATTTAGTTAATAGAAGTTAATTGACAAAGAAAATCTATTTATGACTATTTTTTTGACAGCATCCTCATTTTACAGCATTTTTACACAAGTGCCTAAAACTTTTAACAGTGATGTAGCTTTGCAGGTAGGTTTCTTGAAGCATCTTGGAGACGTTGGCACAGTTCTTCTGGGTTTAGTCTGTCTCAGTTTGTTCTGTTTTTCATGTCATTCCAGACAGACTGAATGATGATGAGATCAGATCTCTGTGTGGAGCACTGGCTGTTATCAGACTCCTTGTGCAAACAAAAATCTCAACTGGATTAATACAATTAATGGCAAAATGAATGTTTGGAAATATAAACTGATATTTCCTACTGACACACTACAGCAAAAGATATAAAGAAATAAATATTTATTTTTATCTATTTTCCAGGTAGTTGCCAACATGTCTCATTTTCTTCATTTAGTTTATTTAACCTGAATCTAAAATACCTAAAAACACCTAAAACTAAAACTGACATAAATATATAGACAATGACATATTTAAAAAGCGAATAAAAATGAAAAACAAAAACAAACAATATAATTACTAGAGCGTTTCAATTAAAATAAAATGAAAACAAATTCAGAATATTAACCAAAAACAATGTCTCAATGATACTGAAGCCAGCTTTGTGTGAGGAACAGACCAACATTTAAGACATTCACTATTTATATACGAGTATGACCATGCTTTATAGATAGGCCACCAATGAACTCCGATTCATTATGCTACTTTCTATCATACCACTTGTATTATCACAGTGGTTATCAGCTCATTTTATGATTTAAAGCAGTTTTTGATACTTTGAGTATACTGGCATATTAACATTATATCACTTGATGAAATACAGGGCTATACGTTTCTGGCAACCATAAGGTTATGTTTTTTTTAGCATAAATTTAACAGGATATATTTTCAGTGCATTATTGACAGCAAACTACAGTATATATCATCTGTGTATAAATCTTGTTATATGATTTGTACGGTCTTCTTTTATGATAAATTTGAAGCTTAACAGTATAAAAGACCATTCACTTTCCTTGTAAGGAAGGATCTTAGCTATTCTCCCTAAGATATCCTTTTGCATTTCATAGAAGAAAATAACAAGGAGTTGAGGATGATTAAATGACGACATTTTCATTTTTGGGTGAACTATTCTATTAAAACATTTAATTATAAACAAGCTGACACAAATTGATACTTATGGAAAAGTCCCACATCCAATTCATGTAACAATGACCCACAATCAGGCTAGGCTCAGAGCCACGTTCCCTTCTCCAGGCTTCTGTGTGCCTCTAGACAGCCCAACAGACAGAAATCCTCCATCTGCCAAGCTTTGCCCACAGGCGCTGTCCTGCTTGGCAGGGATGTAGGTGAGCCAGCAGCACTGACACACAACTACAAATCTTTCAATGCTGATGCTAACGACCACTAGTTAACAGCAGATGACAAAACAAGTGACAGGAGGACTGGACCAGACTCCTTGAAATTTCAGGTTCTTACTCGGCTAAAATAAGTTGATGTTTCTCTGATAATGAGAGAGTCCATGCTAATACAGCAGGTTCCCTCTGATGAAGTCTAATCAACAGGACCAATTCAAGCCGATTCAAATTTAAATGCAAAGTACTGCGCATCCCCCACCTCCCTCTCTCTATCCTTCTCTGCAGGTCTTCAGAGTCAGGGGTGTTTCTGAATGATCCCTCTAATCTCAAACCGCACAGGCTTTCATGTGTCTCGACTCTTTCAGGACTGATAATGGACCTACCTTGACTTAAAAAGTGCCAGACTGACTAAAACTCAGCAGGGCGGTGTGGGGTCAAAGTATCTACTGCATGACCTCCAGTAAAGGAAGCTAAAAGCTGGAGATGAGATGTAGAGCCCTTTCAAAGCTCTTCACTTGAGTAAGACTTATCCAGATGACTACAGGGTTCAGAGCTCCAATCAGTCTTTTATATAAGGTGAGACAGGATGTACACGATGTCCTCCAAAATCAGTATGAAACTTTTAACAGAGAGAATACAAAACAAAAAACAATGCATTCTGCATGCATGCTTGCACTGGCGAGCTGTGCAGCACTGGATGATATCTCTCGAGCACACAGAGGAAATGCAGCAATATCAGTCTTCAGTCCTGGCCTAAAAATTAAACTGTTTGCAAGACTCAGACGTCATCACACACTACTCAGAAAACCAGATTATAAGGTAGTTTCATTTCTATTACAAGCCTTTTATCCCTTGCAGTGCCATCAATGCTGATGTTGAATTTCTAACAGGCTTTACAATTTGTTAGCTTTTATTCTGAGATAAGTGCAATGCTAGAAGTGTTAAAAAACAACAGTTTTGGAAATGAAGAAAGTCAAAATGCATAATGTGACTAGTCATGGTACAGAATCAAAATTTCAATTTGATGACCCTAACAAAAGTCATATGTTTGATTTCATAATGTCTACATGTGTGCACTGAAATCTTGAAATAGCATTCGGATGGTCTTCAACAGGAAAGCAGACTACTTCAACATGTAAAAAAAATAGAACCCACCTGGGAGAAACCACCATCTCAAAACAATTAGCATACAATTATGCAACTTCATACTCAATATTTTGGGTTTATCTCATTTTTACTAATCCATAACTTATGACCTATTTCTCGGAAATTTAAAGTACTGTCACTACAAATGATTTGATAAATCAGTCTCTTAATTCAATGTTTGTGATATTTTTTGACAATTTTTTTTACTGGTCACTCAACTTGAGAACCTCTTGGAATTTTTCACGGACCACAATTTGACAAGAATCTGCATTACAAGAATCAGATGGTTGAATGGTTTGTTAATTTGTTTTTAAAAGCACTCCTGCATTCTTTCCTATCTTAGCCACATCTCAATGCTCTCAAGTACACCTTCATTTTCTTAAGAATGTTATGTTTGTGTGCTTCAGTTACAGATTCCAATTTTGTGTATCGCTGGGTTCTTTTAAGGATAGACTAAACAAGAACAAGTCAAGACACACACTCAAAGGACAATCTGCATCACAAGACTCTTATCATGAGGTGGGAATACCATGCCGCGCATTTACAAAACACGCTGCAAGAGATCACACAGTGAAGTTACATAGTAGAGTGCAGTGTATATGAGCCCCAGGATCTGTGTTGCACTATAACTCAGCTTTGCAAACTCTTTTGACTTTGTGGGAATATGAAAAACTAGCCTGCAGCCATTCTCCACAAATCTACAACCACATGGCACTATAGCTCAGGATGTGACACTGTGCACCAAGTGTTTCTAGAAATAACCTGCCACACTTCCGAACAGGCGACTGGCCACTTCTAGAGATATTTCTCCTGATCCACTTCATCAAGAATGACAGGGACATTATTCATCCACACAATTTGCAAAACAAATGATGCTTCGTTTAAGGCATGAAATTCGACAGTCTAAATAGAGCTGCTTTTTGAATCTTAGTGAATCTGCATGGATATAAAGACAAGCCATTCTAAAAATTATTCCTTAAAACTAACCAATACTTGTTACTAGAAAGTAATCCAGTTATATATATATATATATATATATATATAATTACATGTTTTAGTTTCAATAGTAACCATTCATTTGATTTTAGTACTTCATTACATACTAGTAGAATTTATTATTAGTGATTTGTTCACTAATAATAATTGTTCAGTTGCTAGTATACTTATTCATTACATACTAGTACATACCAGAGGTTCTTATATTTCTTTTTTCTACTATTCTCTATACCATTAATGACAAGCAGGTTAACTGTTCTATTGTTACTATTTACAATTTGAACATATGCGTCACTGAATGGAAATTTTTAGTTTCATATAATATTTATTCACTTCCAATTGCTGTTGCTATTCCAGTTTGACTAACTATTCTATAGATTCAACTGGAACAGACACATGTGTTTCATAAATGAATACTAGAGTCTAAAACATAAATGCAAACAAAGCTGGGACAGATACAAGTATTATTGCCAAATGAATAGCTACTAGTAAAATTAGGTACCAGTAACAACTGGAAAAAGTACTGATCTTAAGTGAATAATGAACCAACGATAATGTGGAATGTGTTACTAGAATAGTTACATTCAACTGGCATAGCGACTAACAGCAAAGAAATAAGCACCTGTATGTAATGAATAAGTACTAGTGACAAATTGATTAATAGAGTCACTATTGGAATAAATACTGTCCTAGTAACTAAATGTATAGTTGCTAGATAAACTAAAAAGAACAAGTCATCGGTGGATTATTTACTAATACTTTAAAATAAGCATTAATAACAAATGTAGATACTAGTTAGTTAGATAGTTGGCATGTCATATTACTATACATAGTTACTGAATGCAAGACCTGAAGCAAAAGATAAGATATATAGAATAAAACAGATATAATTAACAAAAATGTATCTATCAAACTTTTAAATCCACCTAAGAGACACAAAATCTCCACTACTTTGCCCATCATTATTCTGTCACAGCAACTTCCTTCCAGAAAGCACCGTGTCTAAAGTCTTTGTTCTAGACAGAGGAAATATATGCTCTGATGGGGAACAGCACAACACATGCTGTGCGCTGCCAGCCCAAACTGAAACTGACCTTGTTAGAGATGATCAACCTTTTGCTCCACAATGCTGACACACTGAAACAGAGATGCTCCGCTGGGCAGTGACACACACGATGCGCTGCCTACTGCTGGACGCCTATTATGTTGCATTCTAGGTAAAATGTTTCAACAGCATAACCAATGACTTCATACTGTGCATAGAAACGTAAAAAGTGTGTTACCTGGTTGTGGTTTCAGTAAAAACAACGTGGCTCATTTTCATCGCCGGTAGTTGCTCCCACCGTGCCCCGTTCAATGTGTTACGGAGAGTAAGAAGGTTTGAACGAATAGTTGACAGTGTTCGAAAAGCCCCACCCACCTGTGCTCCTATTGGTTCACCTTTCCCGTCACTCAAGCGTCACCGGAGCAAAACTGTGTAGGCATGGCAACTAAGTTTCCAATGCCGCTTTTCCTAGCCAATAGAATAATGGCTCAATTTCAAGAGTCAACGCCCACCTGCCAAAGACAAGAGTCATTGGACAAAGTGTTTGTCAATCAAAGTAAGCCTTTGCAAAAGGCGGGAACCCTTGAGTTCGATTACTGTAATGTATGCAAATTCAATTCTTTTCCGTAATTCATAAAGACAAACGCTGTCCAAATGGCAACAAGTACACAACAAAAGCAAATTTGGCAAAGTGCGCATCAAATATTTTCTGATAACTACGATTTATGCATTTGCACAGGAAAAAAAGAAATAATACAATAATAAAAGAGCAAAATGTATTTTTGATATTTTTTAAAAGAAGCACACAATTCCATCACAAAATTATATATATCAAGTTCAGTCAATAATTGAAATGACACAATTAATAATATTTATATATGCTAAAAATTTAAAAGCAGTTTCAACAAATTGACAATTAATGGCTAATGACCATATTACTGAAGGCTCATAGTTACCCATGAGCAATGTGTGATACAAGTTAATGACAAATTTAATAATGATAAATTATTACTAATTAATACACTGACCTGAGTATGCTGATTTAGGTCATTTTACATAAATACAGCCTCTGCATGATGGCAAAACAAGACCTATTTATATTTTAAAAACCACCAAAAAATGAATTAATGACTCAGATATGCATCACATGGCAATTTCTCAGCTTTTTTATTAAAACCAATTAGCGACACGGCGTTTGCTCAAGGTCAAGGATGCACAATTTGTTACATATTTAATCAAAACACTACATAACAAATGTTATTCTACAGCAGTGTGATTCTGGGAAGCAGAAGGGGAAGATCCGCTCTGCCCCGAGGGATGTGGGAGTGGGTCAGAGGGAGGAAGGGGAAGAGTCACTTCCGGAGTGGGTGTATTATAGTCTGGGTGGCTCTTGCTACGGTGAGCCGTGACATTGTCTCTCTTTTCAAAGCGGCGACTGCAAATCTCACAGGGGAACTGGTAGGTGCTCTCAACATTGTGCTTTCGCATGTGCCAATTCAGAGAGGCTTTCTGTCGACAGGTAAAGCCACACACCTCACACCTGAGAAAGAGAGAGGGGGCAGGTTAGATCTGGAGCTGAAAATTGTAGTAGCAAAGCCTTGAGCAATATAGTTGTTCTGTTAAATATTGATGGGATGTTCATGTAAAAAATAGTTTGGGAGCTACGCAAGCTTTGGTATAAACAAAGGGCCTAGTGCACGTGTGTGTGGTAAACTCATACTGCAGCGGTTTCTCTCCGGTGTGTATCCTGCGGTGGATGATCAGGTTACTGCTGGTTCGGAACGCCCGGGCACAGAACTCACAGATATAGTCTCTCTGATCTCACACACACAAAGAATCATACAGAGAGAACCACAGCATGAAAAACACTAAACCCTACTATTTACTGTACTTAATCAGTGGCTTGGCTTCCGGATACAGATTTTACATCGGACAACAAAATTAACAATATTCCACAATTACAACAACAATATTAATAGTATTAATGTTATATTAAATAAAAATATCATTAAATAATTTGTTTTTGAGGACATTTTTTGGAACAACTTTATATTAAGTGTCTCTACCTACGATGTACTAACATTTAAAATAATCATTTGATACAATGCGCTTATTTTGTATGTACATGTTTTTATATTGTACTATTTAAAAATACCTTAAGGTAATTACATCTAAGTACACTGTTGACCCTACCACTACTCTTTAACCAACCCTTAAAGCTAACCATACCACCAAACCTGTCCCTAACCTTACCACCTCAATAGCAGTAAAAAACTTTTTTTTTATTAAAGTGCATATAGTAGTAGTTAAATACACCTAATAAAATGTGGGACCCATTTGTTTTTTTTAGATTTATTTTTCACCATTTTGGCATCTCTTTAATCTTCTACCAAATTAACTGAATGAAATATAGATGAATTTGTGTCAAAATACAGTAGAGTCTGAGTAGATACCCTGCCGTTGGTAGTAACAACAAAAGACATGGTAAGTGTTTTCTTCTCTCTTTTAAAAGATATTAAACCTATTTTTTTTTCATTTTATTATTACGTTCAGCATTGGCCTGCAAAACAGACCTTCATCCCACAAGCTGACAACCACTGGATTAGAAGAATTTAATTACCATATTAATTTTGTAAAATAATGTTGAGATACTGTCTGGAGATATCAATGCATGCATATACTCATACATATAGTGCCTGTCCAGAAGTACACTGGATGACATTTATCACAAATATCATTCATATGGACTAAAAACTCACTACTATGTAACTTTTCATGCTCCTTCAGATGCTTCTTAAAGTTGAATGACTTGCTGCAGGTGGGGTGCGAGCAGATGAAGGTCTTCTGCTGGAGATGTTGGTACTTGACGTGATGCTGTAGAGAAGAACAGATTGTGAGATGCTTTGCCATCCTGTCACATAAAACCTTGCAGTCATCCTATTTCTAATTTAAATAGTTTATTTTCTCACAGATCAGTGCAGAATAATGGAAATTAGAGTTCTTCTTTCTCAGAGTTGTTTTAGTCCAGTAAAGATTAATGAATGTGTCATGGACATGCCAATACTGACTCAGCACTCACATTTAGATATTGCCGACTGGAGAAAATCTTATCACAGCCTTCAAACTCGCAAGGCAAAATGACTTTGGATGTTGATTTTCTGTAAACACAGAGATAAGTATCATCTAATAATGACGTTAACATATGATACAACAGGACATTCAAAATAAAACCATGGAAATGTAACCAAATACATAAATAAATGACTGTTCTATACATAAATAAAATACAGAAATATAAAATACTATCTAAATGTTTTTAAACATATACAATACATATAACTAATATATTTATCTTGGTAAAATTAAATAAACCGTTTTCTTTTGCCACCAATCTGGGACACATCATCTTTCAGTAAATGTGGCCTGGAGAGAAAAATGTACAGAATTTTAGGGTTCCATTCAACTTATTGGGAATCAAAATACAGAAATATGTGCTGTTAGACAAATCACCTGATATTTTTAAGAGTTCCTGCCTTTTTGTTGGCATTGTGTGTCTCACAAGGATCTGCTCTACTCTGGGTCCCTCTGTTGGTTAAATTCAGCACTGCAACTTCCTCATTGCTAGGAGACAGAGAGTTCCTTTAACTTATGTCTTTTTCAGTCATTATGTTTCAGAATTAATGAATAGAGCACATACATATCAGTGGGACTTTGGTTTTCAATGGAAACTCTTGCAGGTCCATCTCCTGTCAGCTCATCACTGTCTGCTGGGGATCTGACAATCAGAAAAAAATCAAAGAGACTTAAAACTGAAACAAACTATTATAAATACAGCTAAACAACCAAATATGCAAAGATATATACCCATGCTCTGAATGTAAAAAGTCAACAGCCACATCATTTCCTTCCTGTGTCTCAGGAGTCATTGTAACACCTTAACACATGGTTGTAGTTAGGAATAACAAAAACAGCATATTTCTTTGAGAAAAATACTTAAAAACAGTTACCTGCATTCTTGTTTTCCCTAAACATTTCAGACCTTGTCTTGTGTTTCTGTTCTGTGTCATTTGTGGTAACTTCAGCATTTTGTTGTTGTTGTTGTTGTCTGGTTTTTAATCTAGTCACCACTTCTTGTCTTTCTATGTCTGTGTCTGGCTCCTTCAGCTGCCTCCTGCCTTGTTGTTTGAGTCTCTTTGGGCTAAATGCAGTTCTACCACCTTGATTTTTTGATGTCATTACCTTCTTAAGAGGAGACCACAAAAAAAGATGTCCATTTTCACAGGTGTATTTGAGACACACGTCCACCTCAGATGAGTCTTTGGACTCAGTTTCAGCTTCTCTTGTCCCTGCTGCATGAGAGCTCTGATCTTGCTCTGTTGTTTTTTTGACTGTGGCAGAATGCAGGACAGGGGGAAGAGGGCACGTCTGTCCATGGTTGTGGACCATCAGGATGAGTTCCTGCAAAGACTCCTTGGTAGTTGACAAAGTGCTCGTCTCTCTGTTCCCATCACCTAAAGAAGCCCAATGTATAACCAGAGAAGACATTTAACATACATATATATACACATCAAATGCACTGAGCAACCAATAGATTTTGTGACTGTAGCAGATTAACAAGGCCAAAAACACTGCAAAAAAAATATTTTTCTTAAGGCCTGTTCACACCAAAGACAATAACTATAAAGTTTTAATAATGGTTCTAATTCTGTGAGAATAGGGAAGTCTACACTACAGTCACAACAACAATGACACAGAGGAACAATATCACTGGAATTACTTTCAGAATGATATTTTTCAGCTGATCAGAATCTACCCAACTTTAAAGAGCTTGAGCATTTAAAGCAGCAGACAACATAACTGCATTGCACGCTTAAACAGAACTTCATTGTGCATTGGTGTGGACACTAATACATTTATCATTGTAGTTATCCTCATACTATAGTTAACATTTTTGGTGTCTTTACTTGGCCTTGTCTTTACAAAATATGTTTTATTTACTTATGAAATACTCTATGAAATCATAGAGGTTAATATACTTGATAAATGATAAAGTATTATAGAATAAATTATGTCAGACTTGTCTTTTTGTTGGTGAGCTATGCCTTTAAGGAGAGAATCTGGTTTACCTGAGCACTTGATACAAACTCTTGAAGCATAGCTATAAAACATAAAGCACATGTCATCGTCAGTTAGACCACATTTTATCTACAGTATAACGCTTCACACACCACCAAAAGACCTGGCTGTCAGCCAAACCTAAATATGTTTAGAACTTCATAAACCACAAGTTCATCTGTGCTTTTCTGCCTATACTTTCTTTTAAGCTCACTCATAATTCCTGTCTTTTCCCTGTATGATTTGGAGCTGGATCAGAACAACTGGAAAAAATCTCATCTTCAAAGCCAGAATCAACAACTGCAGATGCAATTCAACAGGAATTCTAGAGTGCGCATCCAACGAACTGTCATCTAGTGGGTCTAAGGGTAACTGTATCTCTCTGCAGAACAGGATGACTGTATTATACCTCTCTAGCAGATGCTGAGCGAGCTCTGAATGAAGAGAGAAGCCTAGTTTCTCTTTGAGCTGACCCCAGCTCTGCAGACACGAGCCCAGCCGCACGCGAGACTTACTCCTGCGGGCGTCCAGCTCCCTGCGCCGCTGACTGCGCTGAGTGTCTTTAGAGGATGACATTACACTTCCACTCAAACGACACTGAAGATGGAGAGAGAAATCAGGTGAAGATGATGAGAGGTTTGTATGTTCGTTGCTGTAGTACAAATGTGGACTAAAATCATCAGACAGATGAATAAATTGTTTAATAAATGACAATCATTGGTTTCCAAAAATGTCATATTTGCAATATCAATCGTAAAGGTACTGTAAAAGCACTGTAATGGCTTTATTTACAATTACAGCTCAAATTCATAAACAAAGGGCTCCCAGATTAATTTATTAATATTAATTCATTATGACTACTGTAAAATCATTTAATTTGGGGTAAATTTGCAGCCTTGTCAATCATTTAGACATAGTTTCTGTATATTATTTTTCAAAGAAAATGAATAGACTATAAAACAGTTCATATAAAAATGTAACTGATATTGACTACTATGTTCTGAAACCTTAAGTGTTTTGTTGGGAAACACAACCTCACAGATTATAAAAGTTTCAGGCTATATTTTGTACTGTTCATGTAAAGTGCCACCAGCAGCTGATCTCACGCCTCATTTTATGTATATGCATAATAATATGTCTTAAGCTGACAATTCATAAGTAGCAGGAAATAAACCACTCACATACCTTAAATAAGACCCTGCGCGATAGTGTTTGCGGGGCCCACTTGCTCAAACTGTTGCCCTTTTAAGGAGGATCCGCTCAGTTGATCAACTCAGTCTATCGCTAAACTCGATATAAAAAGCATTAAAAATATCTCGCGATGAAAGAGATGCTACACAGAAAATTATGAATATTCGCTGAATTCATCTTCTCAATGCGATTATGCGAAATATGTCATCAGAGTATTATGTCAAGCGAGCTGCAGAAACAGAAAGCAAATCGGAAGTTTCCTGTCCCAGAAGTCTTCGCGGCACAGCTAGGATCTATGGGAAATGTAGTGCGAAAACAAACATCTGTGCGATATTATAATTTTATACGATCATCCAGCGTTTTAAGCATTAAAAGACTTGATCCAAGTCATTTCTAAGAAGTATAACTGCGCAAACAAAATATCAGAATGTATTAATATGAATATTATCGTTTACATTTCTTAAGCAAACTACCTTAATACACTGTGTGTCATGATTTCAATAGCCTATAATTTACACATTTAACATTTTCAATAATTTTCTGAAATATAAACTAAATACACTTGGTTTTGTAATACCACTACATTTATTACTACTTCAACTAGGCTAATAATAGTAATAAAATTAAAGTATTTGAATAAATGGGTACACACACTCATCTCATTTCTAGGGCCCACACAGCCACTAAAACCATTCAAAGTTCCTGTTAGCAAACGGTAGCAAAAATGCAATGGGGTGAAAGACATAAGATAAGGAGTGTAACGACAAGAACTCAAAAAGGAAGCAACATCAGTTTCACATGTGAGATTGGGCTCAACCCACAGCTGCATGTATCAGATCACCCTACCACACATGCTCACTAGAAACACACAACGCACACTGCTTACCTCTCATCTCACACACCAGACCACAATGGACGAACTCGGTGAGTTGTTCAACCTTCTAAAGTATATGTCATTCTAACACTAAAGTCTTAATCAGTGTAAAGATGTAACCTATTTGTAATCCAAAGACTGAGATGATTTTCTAAGTTTATTTTCTATAATTGTACTACAATTCTCTGGTAGTCTCATTTAGACTGTGACCTATAAATGCAAGCAGGTATGAGAATGTTTCATTGGTTTACTCATATTAGACTAAAACACTCATCAGCATGCCATGCATTTCAATGCGACCAGTGTATTATCAGAGAAAACATTTTAGAAAATAGACAAAACACATTAATGAATCGACACTGATGCTGTTGAACCAAATAACAGCATCAGTGTAGAGTCCCTGAAGATGTAACAGGATGTAACAGGTTTGAATACAGGTTTGTGGACCCAGGCCATTTTAAAAGAGAGTTTGTGTTGTCATCCAAAAAAAAAGAAATATATATATATAAATAATAAATATATATATACATTTTTTTTTACTGGTAGCACTTTGGTATGCTAAGGATTTATTTTTCTTCTCTGCATGTGAATAGTAATGACTCCTGTCACTCTTAAGAATGAATTGATGTTCTTGTGAAGGATTTTTTTTAAGCTCCCATTTTTCTTGGTATTTTGACAGAAGTGAGTCAGATAACCCATGTCTATATTTCTATATTTCTATGTCAGCAAAAAAGTGTGGCAAAAGTTTGAAATTCATGTGTCTGTTATTTTATGTTCTGCATCCGTTGCGATGACAGCGATGTGCCTTTTCACTTCCTCAGGAAGTGACACGGATTGCTAACGTACAGTGGCTTTCCTTTAGTTCAATCATAACCATGATTACTTCAGTGCAGTGTCGGTGTATGTGTCAAAGTTTGTGTTCAGTGTCACTGATTTCAGTGCAGGTGTTTGACATGTGTGAATCTGATATTGCAGACATGCTTTTAGAGGAGTTGGCTCAGAACTCCCAGACTTCAAATGTTCCTGCACCCATTCCACCCAAAACTCTCCAACTGGGAGCCTCGGTTAAAAGTAACAACACAACTCAGCTTGAACAAGTAATTACATTTCAGACTAATTCAGTTTCAAATGGAATTTAAACAAGAATTTGAAAAGCATTACAATTTCAAAAACAGTTTGGGGCTGGTAAGATTAGTCTCTTATGCTCATATTATTACAATTTTATATAACTCTTTTCTATTTGAATATATTTTGAAGTATAAGTTATTCTTATGACAACAAAGCTGAATTTTCAGCATCATTACTCTAGTCTTCAGTGTCCTTCAGAAATCATTCTAAAATGCTGATTTGGTGCTCAAGAAACATTTATGATTATCATCCATGCTGAAAACAGTTCTGCTGCCTCTTATTTTTGTGGAAACCATGATGCATTTTTTTCAGGACTCTTTGATCGAAAGTTTAAAAGAAGCATTCATTTGATATAAATTAGTGCTGTCAAACGATTAATCCCATCCAAAATAAAAGTTGTTGTTTACATAATATATGTGTTTGTACTGTGTATTTTTATTATGTAAATACACACACATTTTGAAAATATGTATATATTTATGTTCATATAATTTATATTATATATAAATAATTTATTAGATAAACATAACATATTTTTCTTAAACATATACATGCATGTATGTGTATTTATATATACATAATAAATATACACAGTACACACACATATATTTTGTGAACAAAGACTTATTTTGGATGATTCATCTTTTGACAGCACTAATATAAATAAAAATTATTTTAAAACATTATTTTGCTGTCACTTTGGATCAATCTAATGCATCCTTGCTGAATTAAAATATGAACTTCTTTAAAAAATAACATCTTACCGACCCCAAACTTTGAACTATTAAATATCTACAGTATTTAGTCCCAAACTGAGCCCTTCTAATGTCTTTCTCCTCCCATTACAGACTGAATCCTCTGGATTTGTTGCTGGTCCAGGAAAGACATGTAATGCCTACAGGTATATCCACCTCTCTCCAAAATCTGGAGTAGAAAGAGCCTGTCCGTTGATGTATCTTATTTATAAAATACCTTTTGGCATACATGCTGTCCTTGGAGATTCAGCAGTTCAATAATAATAAGAATCTTTTTCTAGTGTGGTTCCAGTCCCTGTGGAGGCCGGAGTGATGAGTCCCGGCACAGCTACACGAGAGCTCGACTCCATCATGAATGAGCTGCTAGGGCTAGGCCTGGAGGTGAGTGAAACATGAGGTGGACATCAGCTGCTGTATGTTAAATCACTACTGCACATTATGAGTATCACCAGAAGAGGGCAGTATAAGCATATTAAGGCTCCTAATTCATGCCCCCTGTCAATTACAGAAATAAAAGTCATTAAAATTGTCCAAAAATGCTTTATTTTGTAGATTTCAGAACCAGTTCCCACATCAAACCCACCTCCAGTGGCTCACAAATCAATGAAAGACAAAAAACCAGAGGAAACTGAAGAAAGTGATAGTGGAAAGCAAAAAGAGGCTAAGAAACCACAGCATCCTCCTCTGTCAGAGAAAGTATCCAGGAATGTGGATGCTATAGACGACTTGCTGGGCTCTCTCAGCTCAGACATGGAGAAAATGGGGGTCCAGACAGCTGCCAAAGGCCACTGTGCTTCTTGTGGCAAGTGTATAGCTGGGAAGGTACTACCAAGACGCAGACAACAAATCTGCAAATTTCTAATCAGTTTTCTGTACTAACAAACATGTCATCCTGTATTCCAAACTGCAGATGATCACAGCTCTGGGTCAGGTGTGGCATCCAGAACACTTTGTGTGCACAGCATGCAGCGAGGAACTGGGCACATGTGGTTTCTTTGAGAGAGACGGCAAGCCGTACTGTGAGAAAGACTACCAGAACCTCTTCTCCCCTTGCTGCGCTTACTGCAAGGGTCCTATTACTCAGGTGACCTACCATATCTGTCTCTTATTTACCCTCTGAAAGCTCCTTGTTAGAATTTCCTCAGGCATGTTAACTGAAAATTGGAAAAGTTATGACTCAATCCAGTAACTGAATTATTACAAATTACTATTCTTTTTTAGTATATATCATAATATTAATTAAAAAAGTTTTTTTTATTATATTAATTTATATTTTATTTTAATATAAAATTATATATATAATTTTGGTTTTTATTATCAAAATAAAATTTATATATTTAAAAAAAAAAATATATATATATATATAGAGTTTATATTAAATAAATACTATTATATTTTTCCCCTGCTGTATACGACTCATTTTTGGACCTCAACCCACCAGTTGAGAACTACTGCTCGAGACACAACTACTAAAATAATTAGAGTTTTGAATTTAAATAGCAATAAAATGCAATACTTACTTGAATGAATGAATGTGATTTTCAACTCTTTCACTTCACAACCAAATGAATTATTCTAGCCAATCAAGCAGGTGATCATTTATTGTGTTTTGCACAGAACATTCTAACAGCGATGGATCAAACATGGCACCCAGAACATTTTTTCTGCAGCCACTGTGGAGATCTATTTGGACCTGATGGTGAGACAGCTGCAGATTTATCAATTAAACTAAAACAATTTATCATCACACGAATGCCAAGAACATCCCACACTTACATTCTGTGAGTCAGCAGATCTGGTCGTCATTTGAGAAATTACCGTTTGTACTGAATGAATCTGTCTTTTCCAGGGTTTATGGAGAGAGATGGTAAACCATATTGCTCTAGGGATTTCTACCGCCTCTTTGCACCCAAATGCTCCGGCTGTGGAGAGCCAGTGAAGGAGAACTATCTGTCTGCAGCCAATGGAACCTGGCACCCCGACTGCTTTGTCTGTGCGGTGAGTGAATTAGTGGCGTTGAAGGCTGGAATGCAATACAGTCATGTGACTCACTCCTTATAAATAAGGAATATGGAGTCAGTCAGTCTGTACTATTGTGTGAGCTTCAAAGGTGAATTCTGCACCTGCCTAATCTATCACTCCAGAACATTCTTCTTCATTAAATGTTTCTTTAATACCCTCTTTCTGCATCTCTCTCCAGGACTGCCTGAAGCCTTTTACAGACGGTTGTTTCCTGGAGTTGAACGGTCGGCCCCTCTGTTCCCTTCACTATCACTCCAGACAGGGCACTCTGTGTGGGACCTGCGGAGAGCCCATCTCGGGTCGCTGCATCTCTGCTCTGGACCGCAAGTTTCACCCTGAACACTTTGTGTGTGCGTTCTGCCTTCGGCAACTGAGTCAGGGAGTGTTTAAGGAGCAGGCAGGGAAGCCGTACTGTTCGGTTTGTCATACGAAACTCTTTGTGTGAAAAACGTGACGTTTCTCAAGCAAAATCAAGGTTTTAAAGCAGTGGTTCTCAACCTTTTTAAAGGCCCCCCACCTTCAAAATAATCTAAAATATACAAATAAATATAAAATAAACAAGTAAATATATTAATATATTAGAAAATATATTAAATTAATTAACCAGGATTCATTTTGTGATTCCAGGAGTGTTAAAACTTGTATTTTCTTCAATAAAAACAATATTTAGTGAGGGAAAATAAACTAATAAAAATGTGACTTCAGTTTGCATCTTGATTATTATTATTTTTTAGCATTTCAATTAAGATTATTTTAACATATTAGTATTTTTTATTTAAATACTTTAAAGTCACCCTGTGGCCCCCTGAGGCCCCCTAGTGGGCCCCGACTCCCTGATTGAGAACCACTGTTTTAGAAAGACATAGCATGGAAGGAGTGATACATATACCATTTTTTATATTTTGTTTCATGGAAAAAAAATAAAAACTTTTTAGAGAATGCAAGTCAAATGCAAGACAGTGTAAACTGTACTCAGAAAACATCTTAAAAATGTATTGTTTGCTATATTTTTTTTTACAAAGTAAGCTATAGCAATATGTTAAATGTCATTATTTAATTATATCATCATGTCACATCAATGAAGCTGTTGTAATACATGTTGAACAAAAAAAAAAGATTGTTAAAGATCTGAAATGTTCATAAAAAAAGGTATTTATTGTCTTTTACTCAAGTAGACTAATTAAATTTTGCTCTCATAGCATAACAAAACAAACATACATCTCCACAGGCCTTTGAGGAGATTTCTGGGTCTTGTAAATGCTATTGATGTACTATTATTTCAATAAGGTTTCAATGTCTAAGAAGACTCAAGATCCTAATTAACTTAAAACCAATGTGTTTTCATAGCCCATGCATTACAGTGACATCATGGGTATATTTTCTGTAAACATTCAAAAAGGGTTAAAATAACACAGACCGCCATATTCTTGCTTGAATATACATGAACTCTACAGAAGCCTGTTGATTTTGTTGTGTGCATGACAAGGTCACATGAGGGAACATCACTATACAGTAGGTATTGCTCAAGATCCCTTGATTTGTCAGCTCACTGCACTGTTACTCAAGGTTCAGCCAGGCAGTAACTCAAGGACGTGCCTTCTCATCTTCAAAGAATGCTCTTTGATGGTAAGAGATGACCGCTGCTTTTTGGGAGGATGGGTCAAAGATCAAGATGTTTATCACACCATAACAGTCATGAACCACAGAACAACCCACAGTGAGTGGACAAACACTCATACAGTATGTGGTGAAGTTAAGATTTCAATGCAGTGACTCAATCTAGGCATACTAGGCATACAGTATGGCATACTATTATGCCATACTGTAACTGACAAGAAAGCACTCCTTTTATGTTTTAATGCCAGGGATCCCCATGACAACCCCTATCTCAAATATATATATTGATTTTGTATGAAGTTAATTTAAATGTATAAAGTTTTAAGTCGTATTAACTAGAAGTTGTATTAAAGTTTGTATAAAGACTTTTAAAGCCAATTATTTTTTTTAAATTCACACTATAACATTCATTGCAGCATTTTTTAAATATCACAACACTACCAAATAGATTTTGTTTTATATTCTTCTGTCAAATTTTGAGTGCTGAGAAAAAGCTCTGAATATCTTCCTCTCATAAATAGAAATTGGGAAAGAGCAAGTGAGAGAAGGGAAGAGGAACACAGAATGCAGTGGTTGAGAAGACGTGTAAGCGTTGAGTTTATAAATCATGCTGTCATCACTACATTAGAACTCTCTTTTCTGGTTTATGCAGACTGGTTTAAAATACGTTGCTGTCACAAAACAACAGAAGCTGCTCTCTTTCATATTCTCTTGCTTCCTCTTCTCTGTTTACTGTCCCTTTGCTCAAATAACTGCTAATCTAGCTCTAATATAGAGCTTCCTGAATGGGGTTTCTGTTTGGAACCACACTGCATGCGACCTGAATTGTACTATTTGGGTCCATTTGATTTCTTTCCTTCTGACTTCTGGTCCTGTGGTACACAGCTGCTCGGGGGTTCTAAATGTGGTTAATAGGGTGTATTTATTTTTCCCAGTTTGATAGGCATATACTCCATCCTCCTGCTCAAAATACTTTTTTTTTTGTAAAAAAAAATAGGTTGGAATTAATTCCATGACATTATGAGCACATATTGAGCTCTGAGCACATATTACTCTGGGTTTTTGATTCATATTGAATCAGACATGTCTAGTTCATTGAATTTGAGACTCACTACGGTTGGATCACTAAAACAACCAGCCACACAGTATTGGTTCCTAATTTTTATCGACAAAAATGTAATGGAAGTCAATAAAAACCGAAACTGTTTGGTTGCCAAAATTGGGAAGAAAGTAAGTCATTTCATTTTTGGGTAAACTATCCCTTTTACTGCTCCAATCAATTCAGTCAAATTCGCCAAAGAATCTTTCAATGCAATGTGATAATCCGGTACATTAAAAATAATTGGGTCTCTAAGCAGATCTCGATTTCTTTGTGAGTTAGCCATCAAATCATTTATTTAAACAATTCGTTCAAAAACACTGATTCAGGAATGAAACAAGTGAATGTCTTTATAAGTAAGTCATTGATTCATTCACTCAACCTAGTTGTTTAAAATACCGTTAATTTAGGAACAAAACTCTGCTGCTTTGTTTGTAAATATTTGCATTGGCAGAGGCAAATTAGATAAAATACCTGGTAATTTTTTGTATAAAATGTAAATTACTCAATATGTGTATCTTGTATCTTGAACTGTTGTTTAAAAGCAATAACCATCCAGCTTGCTTCAACAATATGAGAGAATTATTGGGAGCAATGGTGTTTAGTACCTTTAAAGCCATAGGGAATGAAACAGGAGCACTCAACCTCGTTAAAGCAGCAGAAATAAAAGGCCTGTCAATAAGTGTTGGTGTGGCAGGAGTCAGGTGACATTTACAGCTGTAGGGCTGAAGGAGTCCGGTGGGTGAATTGGAACATGGATCCTATAGGGAGGGTAAATAGAGGGGAGTCATTCTGAAACACTACCCTCACCTGAACCAGACCTTGGCCTCTCTGTCACCCCACCGATCCACAAAGCCACGACATGGGTCACAGAGCACCGTAAATACTGCCCAACCTGGCAACCCTGAGACCACACTCCCATAATAAACAATGAAGCCAATAAGTGTCCAGTATGTCACTGCCAGACAAGCCAGTGAGTGTATAACCCCACGAACAAAACCACATTCAGCGGTCTCAGACTCCTTATAAAGGACTGGAAAGATGAATGTGGACCGCTGGATGCCAAAATGATTAACTGTATGCGATACTTAATAAAACCAATGAAGTCAAATGTAACTTAATCTATTTATGGAGCAAACGTGAAATGCAGGAGTGTCAGCAGAGCGGTGTTTTATTGATTTATTTGCCATGTCTTCCATCACCAACATGGAGACACTTAGTAACATTTATTCTTATCCGATCCAGATGGTTGCCAGTGCAAAGTTAGATGTTAGAGAGACCACAGAAAAACTGAATTTAGAAATATGTGAGGCAGTGATGTAATGCAATTAAAAAAATAATTAAATAAAAAAGCCAAACATAATTAACTACACTTGAATTCATTAGAAAAATGTAACTTGACCGAAGAGATAATACATGTCAGAACTAAGTCCATTTATAAATAAAATAATTAATAATGAAAATTTATGTTTTCTTCTCGTGCGCCTCATGCAGGAAAAATTCAGTGAGAATTACTGACCCCTGACAAAACCTGTGACCTGTAATTCAGTAGAAGCTTTCCATTTCCATGGCAAATCCTGAATTAGTACCATCTCCAAAAATAAAATGAAAAATACTTCATATGTAATGATGTTTTTAGCTAAAAGGTTAAAGCTAGGTAAAGCTTTACAGAGCACAAAGTTCAAGTCTGTGTATTGAAGTAACTGCCCTCTAAAGAGTGGTTTTTAAACGAAGACAAGAAGTGACAACTTCAACACCCCCTAATTGCATCCTGGTGACACAGAGCCCATATATTAATTAGACAAGCTCATTCAAAGCCGGCGGAAACGGGCTGCATTCCCTCTGCCGCTACCCATATTTGGTTTGGCCCACAGCCAGCCTAGCGCAGGTATCACATCAGATTAATGACTAGCGTCTCTGTACAGAGGACTTCCTGTAGTGCTTAGCTGAGGCTCCCTGTGCCAGGCAACTTTTTTTCCCTCTTTATCATTTGATCTGTGGTTTCACGCTCTCTTTCCTTCAGCTCTGAGTTTTGGCCACTAATTCCTTCGCTCAACTAAGGACTCATGGTTTAAATGAGAATGCAACAAGCTGTTTGAATTGCTAAATAATGACTGTTTTCAAACAGGTGCCCAAGAATCCATTAACTTGAAGAATTTTATTAAAGGGCTAGTCCACCTAAGAATGAAAATTCTGTCATCATTTACTCTCCCCTCATGTCGATCCAAAACCGTATTATTTTGTGTGGAACACAAAATAATGTATTTTGAAGAATGTTGGCAACCAAATGGTTTTGGGTCCCATTGACTTCCATAGCATAGACAAAAATATTATGAGATTCAATGGGACCCAAAAATATTTGGTTACCAAAATTCTTCAAAACATCTTTTGACAGACTGTCCTTTAATATATGTTTGTATCAATTGTGGGCCCTCTGAAATGCGACTTGTGTGTGCAGTAAGTCACCAACGGAACTCGGAAAGAAAAACAAAACTCTGCCTCGTAAACAGAAAGGTAACTATGGAGACAGCAGCGATCGGAGGCAACCTGGGAGAGCTTCAAAACAACCTCAGACCGCAATCCTCCCACACACTAAATCCTCCTCTCTCATCTCTCCTCTCATTTCCCCCTCATCTGATACTCCTCCTCCTCCCCTGAACCTGAAAAGTGCAGCAGCAGCTTCATGAAGGTCTGATTTACTGTCGTTCAGAGGCTGCTGAGGGTGGTCAGTTCCACGCTCTGCTGACCCTCTGAGAGCTGTGGAAGTGTGAAGGCTGTGACAGAGAGCTCTCTCGGGCGATACTTGACCCAGCACTGATGGGAAAACAAGTGTTGACATTTGTCATCTACAGGACCTGACTCCCCAATGTCTCATGCACTATAAATTTGATGGTTTGTTGTGTAAAATTACAGTCTCCTAATGTAAATTTGCTTCCTAGAGTCAAAACTTCTTACAGTCATACATTTAAATGTAAATTACATAATATAGCAAGATCAATAGCTTTTTGGTTTATTAAACTATATCATTAAAAACACAAACATAAAACTAAATTACACAATAACGTTATGCAAATAACTTTACTTGGATGGCAAAAAGGACTGAGGGTTTGTTTTACAAAATCAGATTACTTATATATACTACACTGATAAAAATGTTTGAAGTAAATACAAATGTATCTTCTACATGAAAAACAAATGTAATTTCAACATGAAAAAGTTAGTTTAGGCAATAATTTGCTTACTGTCAACTCTAAACTATCCTATCACAATAAAAGGCAAAAATGCCAAAAAAAAAAAAAAAAAAAAAAGTAAATTCTATATTAGTACTCAATTCAAGCTTGTAGAAATTAAAATGTAAACATCAACGTTATAAAATTAAGTAAAACCTACTCAACTTTTCCGATACTGGTGTTCACATCATGCATTTGGGGCATGAATAATTAATAAGCTTGGATTTTTTTTTGCTGTTTTCTGTTTTCCAGCTGTATTTACACTGTTTTAGCATTACTTTTGTTGTTAGGTTTAGTAACTTTAATACTTTTTAAACTTTAGTAACAATTTTATTACATCTAGAGTTTATTTTCTACTCAAAATAACACATTCTCAGAAACGATCCACAGAATGTGTATTGTGTACCAATATTGAAGTCTCTGTGTTCAGGTGACTGCCGCATTACTAATTATGTAGATATGGTGTCTACATGACATCTATTGTATTATTTACTTAGATGTTTCTGAGTAAAACATACACTTTAAAAGCATGGTTTAATTCAGTGCTATATTGAGTGAAGTCAAAGTATTGCCAGTTGAGCTCTGACTAAGTAAAAATTACTCAAACTTTTAACTGAGTGTCTATTTACACTAACTCCGCCCACCAACGTGTGATTGGGCTGGTCAACATTACAAAAGACTGTTAACCATCATCAGCTCCACTGGTGCAGCTGGTAAAATATGTGACGTACTCATTTTGATGCGATAGACCCGAGTTCGAATCTGCCTTTTGGCAAAAAAAATTTGACAAAATTTCAAATGACATCAGAAAAGCATTTATTTTCAATAAAAATGAAGGAAATAACCAAAAAGTTGAAAATAAAGTATTGGGTAGGTTAGGGTAGGTGTAGGGAGGGCTTTATTGTCCCAATAAGGTGGCATCCATTTAATAATTTGAATTAAAATTAAAATTTACACTCAATAAGTTGCACTCAAATAAATGCACTCAACTGCATACTGTTTTATAATGTACTACAATACTGAGGTGCAGATAATTGCCACTATTTGCAATAAGCAGTATAAATAGCAGAAAATCCTGCTATTTTAACTGAGTGTAAATAGAATCTATAGCTATTTGCACTGTGTAAATAGCATATCACTAAAAAATGCTGCTATTTTCACTTAGTGTAAATAGCATCTATCGCTAAGAAAATATGCTATTTGCACTTAGTGTAAATCTATCTGCCAACTTTTAATGGCCAAGCTAATGTTACTTATTATCTTTGTTAATTTTACTTAACTTAGGTAACTTAACTTAATTCCATATGTGAAATTGAATATAATTATGTAATATTTACTCACTTTCTTTATGAACGTTAAGTCCAATAGTATGTAGATTGTATTTGACAATAACAGATAAATTGAACAGAGCAGTAAAATTTAGTAAATCTTGATACTTGATTTTATCAAGTAAATCCTACATGTTATTTTTTTTCAGTGTACTATTTAAAAGTTTGGGGTCTGACTTGTTTTGTTTTTTTGAACGAAAGAAATTCATACTTTTATTCAAGCAAGGATGCATTAAATTGATCAAAAGTGACAGTAAACCCATTTCTAATGTTACAAAAGAGGTGCCCCTTAAAAATATTAATTAAAAATATTATAGGTGTAATATATACACCTATAGGTGTATGACTCTCCTACTTGCAGTGGTATTATGTTTCAGCATAAACTGTATTTTTTGGAGGGACAGCGCCTTCCACTACGTAAGGGAGTTCAGACATTATTGAGAGATTTGTCTCTTTGAGGAGTGGTTAACCACATGAGAACTTAGTTGATCGGTCTGTGTGTGTGTGTGTGTGTGTGTAGATTTGAAACAAGGGTCTTACTAGATGATAAATCACAGGCTCTGTCAGGAGAGACTTGAGCCTGGGGGTCTGTCTGGCCCCTGTCATGGAAAACACTAAGAGTCCCTCTCTCACACACACATACACATTTATAAACACCCACACAGACAAGCTTATTAATGTGAATAGCAGAGGAATCTGTGCTAATCTAATCTAATTAACCATGTGCAAAATCCCCTGAACAAAGCCCCAGCAGACTCTGAGCACTGATTGAAGGCCAGGTCTGCTCTTTTGCTTTCATAGCTGTTTGGTGATCAGAAAAAAAACATCGAACAGAACTGGAAAAGAACAGGAACCTCTGTGATTTCTCATAGAGTTATGCCTAATTTATCATTTATATAAAGTGCATGAGTATGCATGGATGGGATCTTTCATCTTTTCACAAGTTTCGCAAGACAAATTAACTTGTTTTTTTTTTTTTTGCAAAACATTGATTAAAGTGCTCTGCTTTGTAGCTCTCAGTCCCCATACAAATTATAGTGCTGTTTTAAGTTAACACCACATTTCATACGAAACAAGAACACAGTTTTTCCTACTTTAATTTACAACTTCTGAGGGTCCGTCTGACATTAGAAACCCTTTTTCTCTGCATCAAACATTACTTCCTTGTTTTATCAGAGTATCACATTCCATCATACTGAGCCAGGATAAACAGGAAAGAACGGATTATTGCTATTTTTCATCTCTTTCTTTCCTCCTCTTGGATGGTATGTGGTGGTCAGGCTATGACATTGTTTCCACTTAATAAATAAATAAATAAAACACTGCTGCAGCTCAAGGGGGATTATTTTCCCAATTACCTACACCGCGGCTCATTTACTGTCTGAGTCCTGCATCTTCAAAACAGAAGTTCTGTCTCCAAACACACTGAAGCAGTTGACTGGCTACCTGATGAACACAATTACAAACTGGAACATTATATTATATTCTGTCAAGGTTTTTAATATACTGTATATGCATATGTATTTATATATTTTAGCAACGACACCTTTTTATTTTCAGAAGCCATTCATTTATTTGGATTGACATTAGCTTATATTTATATATTTTTTTAGCTTTTTTAAAGCACATTTCTTATTGTGCAGTCTTATTGTGAAGTCAGTGTTACATCGTGTCATCAAAAAGATTAAAGTTTACCTTTGCAATCTTTAAAAAAACAAAGAAAAACTAGTTTCGCTTCCTAGACAACACTGCACTTTTTATGTTTTCAATCTGTCCCCTTAAACTTGACTCCAATCCAGTATATAGCGCCCACTTTTCACAAGCCGATCAATTTCTCATCAAGTGCCTTACTACATTTTTCTTATTGAATATCCTGTTTCACTTGGAACTATGTGAAATTTTGGAAATAAAACAGTTTGATCAAAGCATTTCATTTACATTTTTAGTTTAAAAAAACTTTGTTTGACAGTTTTTACAATAACATGCTACATTTAATTGTCTTAAAGTTTTATGGGTAATATAAATAATGTGGTTAAATTTACTGTAATAATCCTTTTAAATAACTTTAAATAACAGAGTTTAGAAAAAACATTCTTAGAATTCTCTTCGTTCTTTAAAAAAAAACATTTATTCAACTTAACGACACATTACGATTTAGCTGTGATCTCATTCTGAATAACAGAATCAGATTACAGTACTGGCATGCTTCTCATCCATCCATGCATCATTTAGACCCGACAAATGATGATAAGAGAACACGACGATGCTCTGATCGGCTGTGGCTTGTCCTGAGAAGGGAGTTTTACAAACAGAAACAAAAGTGTTTCATAACATGTCTCCATGTGTCTGGAATCTGTGTTTGACAGCAGAGTGGAAAAAATTGAGGAAATGCATCACACGGAATGACTGTTTTTTATTATGTCTGAGCATAAGGAACTCATCTCACTTAAATCAAATTGAGGGAAACGGTGCTATCACGTACAGCATCTAAGATATGACGTGACTCAACACCGGCAAATCTGCAACTATCTGAGATTGATTTAGGAGGAATCAGCGTCTCATCTCTGATACCACATGAATCTGGCTGGACCGTGAGCGCAGACATTAATCAAGCTGCCTGTCTGCATACGGGCCTTGCTGTGTTTTTAACCCCCTGTTGAGAGGTGTGTGTTTTAGGCAAACAGAGTCCTTTACCTTTGCCCACGCGTTTTAAACAAACCCCTACAGGCTTTAGTAGGGGTCCGGCCCAGTGAAACTTCTGAAATGCAAACCCTTTGCGAAAAACAAGTACACTTTGGCATACTTTCACATACGCATTACAGAAATAACATACTTTAAAAGAACATACCACTGAATGGAATGTTTTCAGACACTTAACTGCATGTTATTTATAATAAAATGAAAATATATTATGCTTTAAAATTATTCTAAATTCAATTAGCTGAACTTGGGAGTGCTTTTTTGATCCACTTATATTATACATAATTTCATAATTACTTTTATTGTCTTTGAAAAATGGTTAAGATATATTGCTAAATGTCTGACAAGCATTTATGGAAAACTAAAATGTAATTTTGTATTTGTATGTCACATGTGACAGTTTTGTAAGAAGTCGCAATTTAGTTAATTTAAAATATAGTAACTTTAAATGTAATACTGAATAATACAGTTAAATATTGTAAGTGTACTTCTTTAAAGCACAGCAAACAATTATTAAAAATGGACTTTAAAGTAAAACTTTTAATTTGACATGTTATGTTTTTTAATGTATTCTTTTAAGATTTTAAGTACACTACAAGTGCGCATTCTATCATCCACCTCATCATCAAAGTTACTGATTAATGATTTTATTCTGAATATGATAATGATTTCAACACTACTCTTCGTGCCTGGAAAAGTGACGTGAATGATTCATTCATGTCTCACACAGAAATACACATACTTGCATAATTTCTTCCATCAAACTGTGCGTGAAATGCGTCTGCACAAACATGTGGCACGTCAGGCCAAGGCCGCTGGCAGGACAATAAACAAATCACAAAATGAAAACAGCATAACGCGTGTTTCCTTTTCCTACGCGTACTGTAGATTACAGTAAAAGCTCAGACACATGCTCAGAATCAGCAGGAGAAGCAGAAAATGAGAGCTGAGCTTTTCCTGGAAGCGCCCACACTCACACTCACACTCACAATGTTTTTTTTGTTTTTTTTTCGGTTATGTGCCGTTCGTTGAGAAGAAGGGTTGTAGGATCATTGAAGGAATGGATGGGTGGGATGTTTCCTAGGCTTTATCATGTCTCTACTGACAGCTTCTCTTTGCTTCTGGGTTGAGCCAGAGAGCAACAACTGTTTGTGAGCTGAAATTGAAAACATACAGCAGAACAAGAAAAGACAGGACTTGATTGTGCTGTTTACTGACAGCACTGGATGAAAACAAACTGTAGAAGAAAGCAGCACGACTGTGGTGTCAGGGAGTGGAGAGTCTTTCATGGAAAAGGAAAGCAGAGCATTTTTTTCCCTCCTGAGAAAATTACTTGCACTTATCGTATCCCTGGAGAGCTTTAGGTCATTGAATTTGTTTTGGTCTCTCCTTTTAGTCATTTATGTAAGACATAAAATGCTGGACAAGATATTTATTTGACTTTTATTTATCCGGTGAAGTAGCCAACTTCATGAAGGACATTACACAAAGACAAGCATGACAAGAAAGTGATAGTTTGACAGAACTTGTAATGCACTTCTGCGAAGTTTTGAAAAATGGCATTGCAATTCTGTCCACTTGACAGACTGGGGAAGCAGTCCACATCTCTCTCCCATGGCCCGCTGGCCCGCTGTGACTTATCTAGGATTTCTGAGGCAGAAATAATCAGCACAACCTCAAATCACAGCATGGACACACAAAAACATTTAAAAGTACCAGCATGAGAAAGCTAACAATCAGCTAACCATCTATTTATATGTCTTCATATCAACATATCATCTAAAGGGGTTATTTTGTAGTAATAGATGGAACCGAATGTTAGTTTTTAGCCCTTTCACCTCCCTTAACAAAAGTAAAAAATTCTGTCTCTGTTTTACAAGAATATTTTATATATTTTACGTAAAAATTTATATGACAAAAATTGTAAAAAAAATAAGAATATTTGTTAATAATAAAAAATAATAATAATTTTTACACATATTTATAGGTTTTTAAAATAAAATTTTGTAAAACAGAATGATTTTTGTGCCTTTATTACGTAACTTTGCAGACAAGATGATGTTCTGTAAGTAATTACCTGGATTAATAATAATAATAATAATTTTTAAAACATTTTAGTATTTGAAAATTGTCCATTGTGAATAACATTCATAAAAACTAATATATAAATGTATTCATTATTGATTTAAAAAGACTAGGCTTCCTTGTCAACCAAGTACACACACAGCATCCACCCAATGCCAAAACATTTCAAAATCTGACAAGCAATCCAGGTCAAGAAACTAAGATGTTCTTTAAGAATACTGGAAAAACACTAGATAAACATGGTTAAGATTTCACCACTCATAAAACCCCACACAGTACGCTGCAGCCAGGAAACAGGCCTCTCTGTATTTTCTTAGGCAGCTCTCTGCCCCCCCCCCCCCCCCACCCCATTTCTGTCTCACACACACATAAGTACATTTTAAACAGAAGATGATACACTACATCTAACGGTGTGTCAGAACATTGTGATAAATGTTTGCCTGCTTTGGTCAGATTAAGTGCTCTTGCAAACCCTATAATTACACGGTCAGAGAATATGTGATTTACACCGGCTTCAGAACGGAGTACCTCTGTCTCTGTGGGAAATTCTGGATCCCTGTTGCCAGTCTGCTATGTGAGAGCATCTCTTGGACAAAGATAAGCCGATTTGTGGTGAATGTGAATGAACTGCTGCCTGACAATGATGGCCAGGTTTTTATTTCCATAATATTATGATTTCTTTTGTTCAAATCCAGACTTCCAGGTCTCACTATATTAATCTTTAACCAGAAGTAATTTTGGATCTCATTGTACTGTTGCATCATGAAACGATGCCGTTATTCAGTCTATTCAGACTGTAACACCGAGAGACCCCAGTAACAGATGAAGCCATAGCAGGGGTCCCCCACACATCATCATGCAATTACACATATAATCTCTGATCTAAAAAGAAAGCAGTGTTGCATTATGGGAAGCCTTTGTTTGCAAGCTCTTTGATGTGATTGTTCAGTGTCTTCTGAGGTTATGAACACAGAAATGTGCACATAAACACTCTTTTTCCGCTCTCTCTCCTACATACATACACTAACAAGCCAGTTAAGCCTTTTCCAACATCAAACAAACAAAGCTAAACAATTCCATCCACAGTTTCCGATATTCCCTGGAAGCAGCAACACTGTTGAATTCGATCTGTAAGAAATTCCATCACAGTCTCACAGAAAGTGAACAACCATCCGTCTGTCGCCTTTCAATCTTATCATCATCTGAATCTCTCCACCTCCCCCCACCTCTCACTTTCACTCCTTCTCTCCATCTCTCTCATACTGATTCATGAGATATCCTGACAGTCTTTGTCTGTGTGAGCACATGCCAGGAAAGTGCCGCACAACAGATGCTTCAAACAGTCGTAAAAGAGTCGTTCTCCTTTATTGTTTTTGTAGTTTGCTACACTTTGCTGTCAAAACTACACAAGTTCTTCATGTTTTGGCATGAAGACTGTGAAATCTTAAACCCATTTAAGTGCGCATTTTTTCCACAGGCTGGTTTATTACTAGTTCATTCGACTCATGGCCTACTGACCCCTGAATGACACTTGCAACCCCCTTCTGTGAGGACCTCTTTGCCCCCAACTGTCTTAGGAAATCCAGAGCACCATAAACTAACAACAATACCTCAGTATTTACAACAAAGCTGTATTATTTTTGGTTTAGGGGACAATTTAAAAGTTGTTTGAAAGTTGACTACAGTATTGTATCATATTCAGCTACAGGACTGACGATGTCTGCCTGTCAGGATGAGCAAACATCTACACGGTTCGAGCTAGGTTGTTTTAATTTTCATTTCTTCGTACCCCTCTCACTGGGAACTTTCCCTTTTGTTTGACTTTGTCTTAGGTTACAGCACAATGACTTTAGTTCGTTCTCACAGCCTCTTGTAATACTGTGAATGGGCAATAGAGGGCGCCGTTTTAAAGATAAACAATAGATCCTCCTAAATATTACACACTGCGCCTTTAAACTGTCACAGGTATGGACAAAGCAGGTAATGCACACAAAAAAAAGATCAAAATTAGCACAAGCTAAAAAAATAAATACATAAAAAAGAAAGTAAAAAAGGCCTTTAAATATATATGGAGGGATTTTGTCTTGATTGAATCATGAATCATGAGCTCATTCGGGGGTGCTCTGTGAAACGTCAAAGCATCAATTCTCAGCCTCAGGAACACAAAAACACGCGTCTTGAGGAACCTTGAGGTGAAAGACATTATCCACTCCATCTCAAAAGCAGCTTGGCAGCATATGAGAGCACAGACTGGTCTGTCAGGCTGTTTGTTTGGTTGAATGTCTAATTGAAGAGTTGAGTCTGACGCTGAGGTGAATGAATGCAGATATGGACTATGACATAATGACCATATGTGTGCCCTTTAAGAAAAAACACATAGCCTACAAGCTCTTACGCGTATGTGTCCCAAGGCATCCATTAAAGAAACAACCAGAACATTAACTTTCAACTGTTTTATTTCCACTATCTGAGTGCACAATATATTTACTGTATATATGTGTGCTTCAAGTTCTGGAGAAGATCCAGGAATAGGCCTAGGCTTTGCGCATTCACCAGCCAAGAATGTGAAAATCACCCTCAGACCCCGAAATCTTACAAGGCATGGTTTCAACAGGTAAATGCATCTGCAGGTGGCCACAGGTGAAACATAAGACAAGCACGAAGGGAAAAGCCCTCAATAACAGAACACACATAATGAGAGAAGGCAGATGTGGGATCTCCATGAGAGTAACAGTCAAATAAACCTGCTAAATGGCACATACGGTCAATGAGCCGTAGAATAACACAATTACACGGGATTATCTATCATTCAGACTGAAAACTGATTCTCAGTGAATCTCTTACTGTAACTACAGCATGCAGGGGAAACTGCGAGGAAGGGCATTTTAGCTTGAGTCATTCATTAAACTGTAACCAGATATATAATTTAATCGTTCATCAACACTTGTGATTGAAATGTGCTGCTTTAAAATCTTACTGATACTGCACATCATCAAGGCCTGGTTGAGCAGGCTCGCACTCACATAAACAAATATAAGGCTGTAATCAGTGTGGTGTAATCATTGAGGGGACAGAAAATATACAGTAAGTAAGAGCAAGTACGCCCGTGTTGGAGCCTCATGCAGGACCTGTGGAGAGTCTGGAGAATGAGACGTGATGGAAACACAAAGGGGCTCTTGTGTCGACCCATGCTGTCACCAGCGCAGCTCTATGTAGCACTCGTTTTGAAGGATCCCTATGATTAATTGCCCACTACTTGACACTGTCACTCGGTCGTCCACTCGGACAATAACACGGGTCACGGCACCAGAGCTGGCACCGCGGAAAAACGACAACTGGCTTTCAGCACCGCAATTCATTCTCCAGTGTTACTGGCCGGAATTACACATCCTTAACTAGACCTGGAATGAAAAACAAACTTAATATATATTTTTGCAGGCATTACTTCCTACAATGTTTAGATTCATTAATCATAGCTACGCCTTCGATCCAGAACACGTCAATGCAAAAATGATTAGAGTCAATGGCCACGGCGCATTACTGTCAAATAGACGGTGACAGTGATGAATTGAGGGTAAACAGTACAATATGCCAGAAATTAAATATTTAAGCGTAAAAAGACCCGATGGCATGCCTTCTATAGGCTACAGAATTCTTCACATTTTTACAAAAACAACAAGTTTGTGCTGTGTGGAAAAGAATCAAAGGAAAAAAGTTATCTTGTAGGAACTGACTGTCAGATTACTCCCTAAAATAGATGTAAAATGTTTTCGGTTTAATTAGAAAAACAATGTGGACTATAGCTACAACTGGAAGTTACATTAACACGGTGATCAATTGCTTTTATGGATAAAATGGTCATGCAGTTGTACTGTAAAATATAAAAAAATGTTTATGGAACTAAAAAAGAATGAAAATTAAATATATTTTACAGTTAAAAACTATGTTTAGCAAGATAACACGTGCACATTTAGAGGTAGAAAAAAAGTATGTTAGAATTTAGATGAAACACAGCAAAACATTCCCTGCAGGACACATCACATCCTATTCATCAAAATACTTAGATTGCTTTTTTAAATCAGTACATCTGTGTTCCACTTTATGTTGTTTAGTCAATACTTATTGCATTATGCACCGTCCTGTGGGTTACAACTATGTGTTTTTGTGTGAATAACACTGTGCTCTGCCAATACATTTTTTAGTTGTTCATCATGATCATTTATGGTACCACTTGTAATACAGTGGTTAGGCCTATTAGTAGGCTATATTTTTCGGGACAAAGTATATGTAGTAGGCTAACATTATAGTACTAAACATTATACAGAGGTACTAAACATTATAACACTACAGATCTCAATTTTAGAGTTGTTAACCGGCTTGTTTGTTGTTTTTTTACAAAGTTTTAATACATCTAGGCTAATTAAAAGTCATCATCCATCTAATGGCCAGTGTATTTTTTCAGTGATCAATGTAGACCAGTGCTCTGTTCCATGACCGTCGAAATGTTAAACTCTCGTCCTCCGAAAGAACCTGTTCTCTCCTCCTCTTAACAAGCAGAGGGGGAAACATTCAAGGCGTTCACGTTCTCTGCGCAGTTAAACTGGAAACTTGAGGGGCGCAGCGTAGAGATTGTGCTCTCCACAGCTGGGCAGCTGGAGAGAGTGAGAGAGAGCGAAAGAGAGAGAGAGAGAGAGAGAGAGACGGGAGACAACGCGAATACCTTTGAAATTCTGGGGCAGGAGAATGGCGGAGGGGCAGAATGCTTTCCTTTCGAGACGGCAAATGTGAGCCCACAATCATCACCGGCGGAAAACAATTGATTTGTGCTGTGAAACCAGGAACAACTTTTAAACAACAGAGGTAACGGGGCTGAGGGAAGCGTGAGGTGTCCTGTGCCCTCTCATCTCGAAATGAACTGTCACTCGGGACTACGATGGTTGGTAACTTTATGCGCTTTCTTTCAAGTGGGCTCACCCCGGGACACGCACCAGAGCACGCGGAAATGTGACAAGCCCGTCTCGGTGAGTTTGTCTAGTGCGCACTTTGTGAAGCTGCTTCGCGCGCACTGCACGCACCTTTGCAGAAGCTCGTAAATGGCATGTCATCAAGATCTATCGTGCATGATATTATTATAAGAGATCGGTTCGCTGTTTGATCTTCTCCGCTGCTGAATGCTATTTTAAAGAGTTGCTTTTATTACCAACAACTGAAATAATTCAATTAAAAATGTGTGAGTCGAAATCATTAGAATGGTTGTAATGTTTGATAAAAGTTCAGTTTAACTTTTATTTTTTTAGTCGGATAAAATTAAAAGAAAAAAGGTTAAAATTAAAAAAGATAAATATTTATCTGCACGATCTTTTTCCTCAGACTACAATTTATTCTAAACATAACTCTATTTGGCCATTAAAATACGCATCCATTTGGCAACAAATTCAAACTTTTTAAAAATTGCTATTTTAATATAAAACATGAACTACTTTTGCTTTGAGGTTCAGTGGCGTTTTCGTTTCTTATTTAATTATTCTGCTTGATCTTGTTCTTCATATCATTAACAATACAAGTATACATAAAATAGCCGAGTTATAATGTAAATCTTAATAGACATTTGACATTTTATAGTGACATTATATTTGCTGCAAAGACAAATATTTGAATAGCTATAATTATTATGATTGTTGCATTTCAGTAATCAATTGAGCCATAACGGAATATCTATTTTAAAACAACAGTTATTTAGTGGCGTCCAGCCAGCCGCGTGTCACTTCTTGTCATGTAATCATAGAAATCTGGGCCAGAAAAATGACTTTTTGTGCCAAGTGAAATACTGCTAGTCTTGCCAGTGCAGTGCCAGTTTATGTGTCAAAGGAAAAAGGGGGAAGCCCCACGGGTGAATAGACTTCAAATGCATTTATATGGAAAAAAAATCACTGACCCCATAAACTGATCAAGTTTCATTGAGACGAGAACTGTTAAAGTAGTTATCGAGCATATTTACTTCATTATGATTTGGCAAGTGCGCGAGGCTGTTTAATGCAATTAATATCTCGCTTTCATCTGAGCCATACAGTGTGTGGAAGAGAGGATTCCTCATCAGTAGACGAGGAGAGATACATTATATTCCATCAAACATATGTAATATCGACTATCCCACGGTTTAAGAGATTGGTTCTTCACCGTTTCAAAACAGCGTTTGTGTATTTTTTTAGGCAGAAATGCAAAGTCTTTGTTAAATATAAGACTAAATTGAATGCATTATGCACGCAAACGTTCTACCTTACTATTTGTTTTGACAATTAATGTTTATCTTTTCCTGGAGATTTATATAATTAATGGTCCCATTGTCCAGGACATGACCTGTGCATTCTTAATGTAATTCATAATGCGCGAGTACTGAGAGGCCTGTTTTTGGTTAAGAAATTACTCCATAAAACAGAGCAGAGGGTCTGTGAATGTGACCTGCTCATACAGAATATATTACTGTAGTGTATAACGCTTCTCTCCAGTAAAGCTGGTCAGTGTCCGAGTCATTTCCACAGGTGTCCAAATACAACATGAAGACATGAGCAGTCGCGAACACGTGTGGCCGTTTCAGACGTTAAGAGCTAAGAAATATAAAGGAATAAATAACTGCAGTTTGTCGAATCACATTAAAATCAATGAGAAATAAGGATGTTCGATTAAAATAATAATAATAATTTAACAAGCTAGTATTAATACGTGCCAAGTTCTTAAAAATGCATTCTCTTTGTATTATATGTTGGTTTCTTATTGAAACACATTAATACCATTTTTAAAATATATATATTTTGATTTTATGAACCTAAAATGTCACGTGGTGTAACCATCAAGGAAAAAGTATTAAAACACTTTGTGAAGTCCTTATTTTCAAAATATTTACTTTAAAAAAAAATTAAAATGTATTTTAAGGTGATTCTATACACAAGTATATACATACACACACATCATGAAATAAAGGTATCCTCGCTTTTTTCACATGACAGCAAAATGATATTCAGCATGTTACACCCTGACTAAAATATTAAAATGACATCATGACATAATCATAGAGGTGCATGAACAGCATTTCTTAATGTAAGCAAGCATATATATCTGGGGGAAAAAATAGTCAAACATCACTTGCAATTCTTTCTGCTCTCGTTAACATCAGCTCTCGTGGTTAATAAACTCTCAACTGCCCTTTCCTGATCTGAGGTGGTTGAACAATTCGTCAAATTTAAAGGTTGACCGTTTAAGAGTGAGTTGTTCATTGAAGGTTACATTTTACAAGGGCACAGCTATTGACAGCCTCAGTAACTAGTAAATACTTTAAAGTTTCAGAGGGTGCAGAACAGCAGAGGTTTGCAGCGCTGCAGAGTGTAAAGGCCCTTTTTACGAGGAGAGGCACACTGTAAACTAAGAACCCCAGTTAAACATTTCCACCACAGATTTACTACGCCAGCTCTATCAGTGCACTGGCATGAACCGAGTCCTCTGTGACACAGCTACTATACGGTGCTTTTTTCCCTCGGTTTGACTTTGAATAAGGAAAAAGTTAATGCATATGAAAGCCTGTGACCTGTGGAATTCAGTTTGAGATTGTTATATCAGTGTCTAACACTTTATCAGGCTGCGTTATGCAGTTGAAAACATAGATTATGATTTCTTATGATAATAAAATTGATATTTACCAAATATATAAGCAAATCTTCTCAATATGAAGTTATTTGAGTTGTAACACAGATGTATTTCTTTTAGTCTGATGTTTGACCCTTTGACCCTAAAATCTCCTCTTCGTTTTTCCTTATCAAGCAGAAAGATATGAACTCCTTCCTGTGGACCGTGAAACGGCCTCCTCCTTACGCTCCGTCCTATCTGTTTGGGACAATCCATGTCCCGTACACTCGAGTTTGGGACTACATCCCCGAGAGCTCGAAACGGGCCTTCCAGAGCAGCACCAATGTGTTCTTTGAACTGGATCTCACAGATCCCCTAACCATCTCAAAACTCACTAGCTGCCAGCTTCTGCCCAACGGCGAAAACCTCCAGACGTTACTGCCACGTAATCTCTACCGCCGACTCAAGCGCCACCTGGACTACGTCAAACACATGATGCCCTTCTGGATGACGGCAGACCAGCGTGGCCGGGGACTTTATGCCGACTACCTCTTCAACGCCATCGCAGGGAACTGGGAACGCAAGAGGCCTGTATGGGTGATGCTGATGGTGAACTCGCTGACGGAAGCAGATGTGCGGTCGCGGGGAACTCCGGTGCTCGACCTGTTCTTGGCGCAGGAAGCCGATCGTCTTGGAAAGCAGACAGGTGCTGTGGAGAGGGTGGAGGAACAGTGCCATCCCCTGAATGGACTGAACTTCTCACAGGTCAGTGAGCAGACAACCAGACAGAGAGTCCTGTGTGTGTGTTTTGGCAAGGGTGCATAGGAGATCCGGTGGTTAAAAAAAGGTGTTGTTATGGATTAAGTGATTATGAATATCCACAGACAAACAGAGCAGGGAGGAATTGAGATAAAAGTCTGACACAAAGTCTGGAGATAAATCAGAGGGGGAGGGAGAGCAGCTGTCATGCTGATAGATTGGTGTGGAAATCAATGCTGAATAAAATTTATGAGGTATAGAGGAAGAAAAGAGGACGACTGTCTGCCTGTGGGGTCGCGCTGTCATCTGACACGTCTTGATTATCCTATTGCTGCCTGTCAAATGTAACATTAGAGTGAAAGATGGACAAACTAACCTAATTGCTTGATGATATGCAGGTGGAGGTTATCCAGCTTTTATTTCTGCACTGAAAAAGGAGTGAGTTAAAGATATGTATAGAGCGGAGGAGTTATATTAAACAGGCAGTGTTTTGTTCCTTGTGTGCCACACACACACACTACACTATTTTACATAAAATTTGTAATCTTATTTTATATGATTTTTAAATTGTTAAATTATATAATATATAAATTATTTAATATAAGGTTAAATGATTAAATTCTATTACATTTTAATTACACACACACACACACACACACACACTATTACATGAATTACATAGATATAAATATCAGAATTATATTATAAATACAAAAGTAATTTTAAAATATATATCCGTTTTTAAATATGTCTAAACTATAAAACTATATATATATATATATATATATATATATATATAAATAAAAACTATAAATATATATAACTAAAAAGTACATACACACACACACAAAATATATATATACACACGCGCACACACACACACACACACACACACACACACACACATATATATTTGTATATTATATATTATATTTATATATATAATACACATTTAAAAAATATTGTAAAAAATAATTTTGTTCAAAAATTCCAAAATATTGTTTTGCACTCTCATGTTTTGTGGTCACCTCAACACAAGCTCAATACACTGCTTACCACCACAAAACCTGCATCGGTGGCAGCAACACAGACATGAATGCTCACACTGCAACTGAATCTGTGAGCCGGGGCCCCTGTGTGACAGGCAACAGGGCTCCTGTGCTAATTTGAGAGGGTACAGGGGCAACGTAGCCTCTCCACTTTCATCAGCACCTCCTAACTATGCTGTCAAAAAAGAACATGCCTGCAGGGCCCGCCAGCCAGCGCACCCCTGTAAGGAATCGTGGGAAATGTGGACCCAGCGCAGGGTGACAGCTCTCTCATCTTTAATCTGGGAGAGGTCAAAATACCACTCTCATTCCCAGGCTGACAAAGTCAAAATATCTCTTTTTTTAATGTAGCAGCAAAATAATACTTTCAGACAGAATGGGTTTTAGATAGAATTACAGTTTGGATATTTATTGCAGCAAATATTTCTTTGAGTATGAGTTTATTTTCACTGCATTGCGTTCATACGCTAAATGTCACCAGAATGGGCAGAACAGATGGAGTTAGGCACTGCAATATGAACTGTTACAAAGTACTCTTAATGATTCTAGAAGTCTCTGCTTTAGATTCTGGCGAAGGCTCAGCCAGCGATCCATTTTAATCACAGGGCTAATCAGCAAGCTTTTGAACATCTGAATTTCCTACAGCTTTCCGCCCAAAAATAGTCCCAGAAGAAGTAAAGAGCATGAAATGAAAATGACAGGCAAATGATTATGCTGTATTAGAATCTGAGGGATAATTTAAGCGCTGTGCTCTCCTGGAACGCTCAAGCAGGAGTGAGGTCAGACGGCAAGATCATGCGTGGAGGCAAGAAGGAAGGGGTTGGATGATGTGTAGGCTGCGGTGTCGCTGCGAGGCTTAATCTGAAACATGAGCCGCGGGATTGTGGGAGATCAGAGTTGGGAACACTTCCAAATGCCGCTAGCCATCATATTAATCGTTCCCAATAAAAGTAACTGCCTACGATATCCTAAAACTTGCAGCACTCTCTTTCTCGGGCTTTCGTGGCGTGAGTCATCAGTTGTCGCTGGCATCTCCACACCAGGATTTGTGTCAGCCGCCCTGGCCTTCACCTTGGGTTAAAGCAGTTAGCCTGACCTTTTCCTCTCTGTTCGCCAAGAGCTCAGGAAGTGCTTTGAGCGCAAAAGGTGCTACAGAAAAACAGGTCCATATCTCAGTGCTGATGTGGTTCCTTGGAGGATAATGGGGTGCGATGCCTGGAGGATAGAGCGGTTTGCCTGGCCTGGCACAGATCCACATCTGGCTCTCGGATGGAGTGCAGGGGGAAGTTGAGGAGCATTGGGGAGGGTTTGGCTTTCTCCTTGAAGCAGGAGTGAGTTTCAAAGGCCGCATGGAGCGCATGGTTCATCTCCAGCACTGCAAACGTGGATGAACATGGACAGCTGGGTATGATAAGGAAGCAACACACGCTTGCTTAAAGCTTAAAGCGTGCAGAATGCACCAAGCGATAGCAGTACCAGGTGTCTATAGGAATGAAGGGCAAGTTGTTTATCTCTGGTTTTGTGAGAAAAGCTCCCATGATGCATCAGTGGACTGAATGCCTCATGCCTATGCTAAAGCAGGGTACACAAGCATTCATCTTGGGGTCCCATTTTAGCAAGCATTTGAACATTGGGGGAGGAGACTAAAAATGTACAAGAGCATCATATATACGCCACCCTCCTCTGGGCTGAGGTCAAAGGTCGCAGCCTTGCTGACGATGTAGACAACCTCATGGATACTAGAGTCTCTGTGTGATACTGGCTAGCAAAGCAGGAAAGTCACAAGGCTATTTTAGGCTCTGTGTAAGGAGTGAAAACCCCACTGCAAACTCAAACTCAGACTAACAGAATAAAGTTGCTGGAACTCACACTTTAGCAGAAGCCACATCTGTTTTCAGCTGTGAAGAAGTGCTGAAGTGTTGATGGACCTTAGAGGGATAGAGTCTGTTAAAATGGGATTAACAGAAATATATAGGTCAAATGCAGCAGAAATATTTGTACACTCACTGTGTAGTTGTCATGAGCTCTTCGTCATATTGTTATACAGCAATTAGTTCCAGTCCACTAATTTGTTTGTATCACTCCGCTTCTCTGTGTTTGCTACAGAGAATTCAAACTGTATTATCTACAGTCTTTTTGTTGGCAGAGAGAAAATAAACCATACTGTATAACCAGCAATATTGTGAATGAAATGTCAGTTACTTTATATTATTTGTTAACAACTTCTTGTTCATAAGTTTGGGGTCAGTAAGATTTTTTATAATACTTTTACTGAGCAAGGACATATTAAATTGATCAAAAGTGACAGTGAAGACATTTACAATGTTATAAAATATTTTGATTTCAAATAAATTAATTCTTTTGAACTGTCCATTCAGAAAAACCTGAAAAAAAAAAATCTATCACGGTTTCAACCAAAATATTAAAATATAAAAGCAGCACGTTTTCATTTTTTTTTTTAAATTAATAAGAAATATTTCTAGAGAACCAAATCAGAATATAACAATGATTTCTGAAGAATCATGTGGCACTGAAAACTGGAGTAATGATGCTGAAAACTCAGCTTTGCCATTGCAGGAATAAATTACATTTATTTCTATATTAGAATATATTAAAATAGAATAGTTCTTATAAGTTGTACTAATATTTCTGCATTTTTAAACATAACCACAGCCTTGCTTAACATAAAAGACTTCTTTCAAACTACTGTAGCAACTTAAAGAACATCACAAGCAAACGACTGAATCACAGCCATTTACTTTTGCTTGTATGCTTATTGTTTAATTAGAAATGTTATTAGGAATGATACCATGATGGAAAAAGTGTGGAAAATTTCCATCATACATTTGGCAAATGTCTCAGCTGGCTTGTGTTCAAAACAGTTCATCATCAGTATTCAGCTACAAATATTTACTCAGCACTCCATGCTGTAACCATCTGATGGACCTCAGATAAATAATGCATATTTAAATGATAGAATTAAGGAGAATCGGACTTTTGCCGTATTTAAATATTTACATTCCAGGTCTCATGTGTAAGAACTGGGCGCTATGATCTGCTGGCATGAGCAGCAGCGTGATGGAAAAAGCAGCCACCTCTGTGCTCCTGCTGGATAACCTCCTAGCCCAAAATATTCTCTATACCTCTCTCTGTCTCCAGTTTTTCTCTCTCTCGTCCTCTTTGTGGAGGCTCTGTGACACTCTACCTGCAGAATGGAATATGAGTGTCAGCATGCAATGGAATTAGAATGACAGGGGAGTTAGAATAATATGGGAATGAGAACACATGAGTTTCAGTCTGGTGGAAGCAAAGATGTTATCATCAAATTCTTTCCTCATTGTTTCAAGATGGTATTGGAGCTTGGTGTTTTCACATGGCTGATTGGACGATGTTTTAAGCATGTCTTTAAATATTACCCAAGATTCTGGCACTCTCTATTTCATAAATACTTTTGACTCAGGAATGACCTCGGTTTGTATATCCACAACTTCATTTTCTCAATTACCCATCATGCTGTTAAAGAAATGCAATTTCCATTTGGAGGATGTCCACTAAGGGACTTAAGCCTTCAATGATATCAAGAGCAAATGTGCTTAAAAGTGGCACCGGAGCCAAATCAGGCGATCTGCGGGGTCCGTGAGCATACACGCGGCAGTCAAACCGCTGGCCTAATTACTTAATTGGCCTTTCTAATGACTAAATTGCCCCCTGCTGTCCAGAACCACTTAGACAATTATGTATTGGCCTGAAAAGGAGGCTTGCTCTGGAATTCACTGAAGTGGAAAAGCCAAGCCATGGATACCATGAATGTTTACTTTCATCAAATGGGAGGTATTTACCTACATCAAAGTGCCATCTTACCCAGAGCGTGGCACACACACAGCGAGGAAGCAGTGCTGTCTGTGCTGAGGGTGCGGCCTTCCTCGCAGAGGAAATTATCCATGCAGTACACACTGAGGTTTGTGCCCCACAAACATCCTGTTTGCGGCTTTCTGTCAAGTTTAAAATAGAAGTAGATACAGTTAATAAGTGTAATGAATTTTGACTCAACAGCAAAAGATGTGTCTGGGGGTGTACACTACCAATCAAAAGTTAAGTCGGTAAGATTAAAAAAAAATGTTTTTTTGAGAGAAGTCTCTTATGTTCACCAAGGGTGTATTTATTTGATTAAAAACACAGCAAAAACAGTAATATTATGAAATATTATTGCCATTTAAAATAACTATTTTCTATTTTAATATATTTTTAAATGTAATTTATTCCTGTGATGGCGAAGCTGAATTTTCAAAGCCAGTACTTGAAACATTTATTATTAATGTTGAAAACAGTTGTGCTGCTTAATATTTTTGTAGAAACATGATGCATTTTGTAGGATCCTTTGATCAATAGAAAGTTGAAAAGAAAAGCATTTATTTGAAATATAAATCTTTTGAAACATTATAAATGTTTTTACTGTCTATTTTCATCAATATAATACATTGTTGCTGAATAAAAGTATTAAGAAAAAATCTGACTGACCCAAACTAGCACTGTACATAATTCTCATAATATATATATATATATATATTAACAAAGGAGGTGCTTTGAGCTGTAGTGGCAGTGCTTTAACAGGGATGAATGTAGAGCTTTAGCGCCTTGCTGACAGTTGGTATTAGACCTTTAGCTCGCTAAAATATAGCTTACTGTCTGAGTGCTAAAAACCTTCTCCTTTAAAGAATTGTCTCTAAAATATTTAAGAAAAAGTCAAGCAGTGAGTTAATCTAAATCTCATTACTCAACTAACCCAATCCTAATTTATATACACTTAGGCTTTGCTTGACAGGGTTAGATGAACATGCTCCTCCCAAACCTTCATTTAAAGCTCCATATAAATGTCTTAACATACAGAAACTGAGGCTGATTTTGTGCATGCAAGTTGCTGTTAACAGTGAGTGGTCCCTGGTGCTTCCTATTGTTAGTGATTCATGAAACATCTCAATGACTGAATGAATGGTCTGTCTCATTAAGTCTGTTGTGCTACAGTATTCCAGCCCTAATGAATTCTGCACATTGGGGATAGATTCGTGCTCGAGCAGCAGAGCTATGAGCTCCCAGCAGCTGGGAATGCACAAGACAGAGTGCTATTCCACACAGCTGTGATCCCCAGCGCCAAGATCCAGCTTTCTTTTCCTTTCTCTTCATCTTCTTCACTGCATTCCTTCTTTGAGAATGGAACAGTCATTTCATCTTTGCTTTAATGGCCTCACGTCACGCGAGAGGTCGCCCACCGGCTGTCTTACCTATCAGCGAGAACAAGGTCTAAATACAGTAAAAACACACATACACACAGATACAAGCAATAGGTGAGTTACATCGGATAACACACTACAAACACTCTTCAGACAGTCAACAGATAAAGAGGTTTTCAGAGTGTTCCCTCTTCATAGGAAAGATTCTGTGGCGACTGACCACAAACATGGCACCCTTTCAGAAATATGAGGAGACTTTCCAGCATTGCTTTTGTTAATGGAACAAAGAACAGATTGAAATGAGACTGAAATATATTTGTCATGTGCACACTCAAACTACTTGTGTGGTCATCTTCATCACCTTTAAAAGTGCATAATTGTAAGACACTGCCTTTAAATAAGAAAGTGAATTTTATATATATGGTTTGGGGCCAGTAAGTTTTTATTTTTTTATTTATTTTTTATTCTTTAAGAGATTAATATTTGTTTTCAAAAAGGAAAATTGTGATTAATGTGATAAGAAATGAGCACAAAATCAGTATATTAAGAAAAGATCCTGTGACACTGAAAACTGGAGCAATAGCTGCTGAAAATTCAGCATTTCCAACACAGAATTAAAATATATTTTTAAATATATTAAAAAAGAATTTAATTAATAGTTATATATTTTACAATATAACACTTTTTTTAAACAAACCTTGCTGATTGGCATAAGAAGAAAAAAAATAATCTTACCTACCCTAACCCAAACTTTTCAATGATAGTGTGTGTGCACGTATGTATGTAAGTCTATACAGTATATGTCTATATTTATCTTACTAATTTAACTAATGCTACATGGGCAGGGGAAGCAATGTGCCAATAATATTTTGTCTTAAAGGGATAGTTCACCCAAAAATGAAAATTCTGTCTCATGTCGTTCTAAACACCTTAAGACCTTTGTTCATCTTCAGAACACAAATTAAGATATTTTTGATGAAATCTGAGAGCTTTCTTACCCTGAATAGACAGCAATTCAAGTACAACGTTCAAGGCCCGGAAAGGTATAAGGACATTGTTCAGTTGTGTTGCTGTCAATACAGGGTCAGAAAGCTCTCAGATTTCATCAAAAATATCTTAATTTGTGTTCCGAAGCTGAACAAAGTTTTAGGGGTTTGGAACGACATGAGGGTAAGTAATTAATAACAGAATTTTCATTTTTGGGTGAACTATCCCTTTAACACATTTCAACCTCTTTCAATCAAATCTTAATGGATAAAATCAAGTCTCTCTTTACATTATTCAACATTGAATACTCAGTCTCATTGAATAAGCTGTAACATTACAGTTAAATGTATTGCGAACACTGTTTCATGATAATCCAGAAACCTTCCATGGTAGGTTACAGTGGATCCAGGGGTCTTTTTCAGGTCCATAGCACACATGGACAGCCTCTCGGTGACCTCTGCTCTAATACGATCCATACTCTCCCTAAACACACCTCTGGGTCCTGTCCGCACAAAGCCCATGAGTCGAGTAAAGATGGGAATATGGCTACTATTGTGACCCCTGAACAAGCAGGCACGTGCATGCAGAGGAAGAATCATTGCCCTAATCACAACATTCACGATCCTAATAGACAGTTTTGCACTATAAAGCTTTAGCCAGACTACTATTGTTTGAACAGATGCTGCTATCCACTGGCTAAAACACAGCTCTCTTCTTCTTTTATCATTTCTACCTCCGCCTCAGACAAAGTTTTCATAGCTCGCCCCCGCCGGGTTAGGACTGATGTGAAAAACGCCCGCTGGATCGCTTGAAATGCGGCTCCTCTCATAAAGTTTTACAGGCGTGCACATAAATCCTCTGATTCCCTGTCAACCTCTTCCCTTCAAAACCGGTTTCCCTTCACTTTGTCACCGTAACCTCTGTGGTCTCGGAGTCCGAACAACCCCTGATCATCAGCGCCTGAGGGATAAAGACAGGCTTCAGTGACATTAACAAGGTCTCATACTCAGTTACACAGTTATCGCCATTCTGCTCTTGAGAAAGGCATCATAGGAAAGATTGAACATCCCTCCATCCTTTTTTTTATGAGATCAGAATGAGATCAGACAAATTCAGTCCCTCTTCATCAATAAATGAGGGATGTAAAACAGTGCTCACTGTTTGTGGCTGTTAGAGAGAGGATTATATAGCTACATGTGGAACCAAGTACATCTACAGCACTTGTTTATGGCATTTGGAGGGCTTTTTTTCCCAGTCCGTCTAAGACGACAGCAGATAGGTCCAGATTAGCACACGATTAGGTTTCTGCACTGCACTAATACTGGTTTAGTGCCAGTGACATCACGGGGGAGACGCTGACATGTATCCATTACTAACAGTTCATCACCCAGTCTTGTTTTATCCCCACCTCCTTTATTCTTAAATATTCTTAACCATCTTCTGCTCTCACTCTCAACTCTTCACAGCCTTCATTCAGTGCTCATAATGCTCTTTACAAAGCATCAAAATGATAGTTTACCAAAAAAAGAAAATTCTGTCTTCATTAACTCACCCTGTAGTGTCATTTCAAACCCTCAAGACTGACTTTCTGTCTGCGTGGAACATAGAAGTTATCAAGCAGAATGTACAAGTGTCTCTTTTCCCACTGACAGTGAGCATAATAAATACTGTATTTTATTAAAAGTGTCAATAAATGCTGGCACTGAAATACATAATGAAATGGGACAATTAAAAAAAGAAACAAATAACATTAAAATTACATTTTTGGACATTGATTCACATTAAAAAGTAAAAAAAAAAAAAAGAATTATACAAATTAGTTGCTTTTAATGAAGGATTTTTTTTATTAGTTTGACACTGATCCCTTTTCAATTTCACTGTGTGGACAAAAAGTAATTTTGACATACTGCTAAAAGTTTTGTATGAAAGTGATTTGGGTTTAGAATGGCATGAGGGTAAATAAATGGTACCTGAATTTTAATTTTTGGGTGAACTATCCATTAATGTCATTGCTAAAAGTTTTTAGGTCTGTCTTTGGTTGATAAATTTCCTTTGCTTACATTCCTTACAGTGCACAAAACCGTTCAACCTTCAGGCTGTCCTTGAGTTAAATACTTCTACCCCCTGTTTTTATAATCTTTTTTTTTTCCCCCCAGAAACCATATACTGTTGATTTCACTCAACAGAGAGATTCTGGTTAGCCACTCAGTGTTGCATTGTTTAAGTCAGTTGTGGAGTTGGGACATGGTGTTTGTCTGCTACCCCGGTTGTCTGCTGGTTGAACTTTCAACATTCGGATGTTCTTATTTTACGTATGTAAAAACAGACTGATTGAAAGAAGAGATCTTTTCCCTTTTTCCCTATTTGTGGCCAAGAAAAGAGATGTTTTGGCGTATCGTTCCTCTCATCTTCCCTGTTTTTCCTCCGCCTCAGATCTCGCTCAATTTCACCTGCCATTTAATGTTCCGATTCCTGTTCTCCACCTCTCTTCTTTCTCAGCTTTCCCTCTGCACTCCCACTGGAACAGCTTATATGTAATATCAAACACATGGCAACGTTTATAGAAGGCAAATGAGTTGAGAAATCAAATTTGCTTAACGATTCCAGCTCTGGTTCTTCAGGAAACGGTTACCATGGGAGATGATGATGGGCATCTGAAATTACACTCTCCAAACAGAAAGACAGGAAGAGAGAGAGAAAAAGTGAGAGAAATCTCAGGTTTTCAGGTTCAAAGTAGGAGAGGGCACATGTCTGAAAGTTTTTTTGGGTTTTTTTGGGCCTGATGTGCTCTGTGGCGAAACCAGAGCTGAAAAAAACAGTTGTTATTCTTAACTAAAACTATTTTAAAAATTGCTGATTAAAATAAAATAAAATGTATTAGATGAAAAACATATTAGAAATATCTCAAGTAAGTTTAAGCTGAAATACTAAAACGAATACATTAAAACTAACTGAAATACAAATAATAATGAACAAAAATAATGAACACTAAAAAAACCACAGAAATTTTGAAAATTAAAAAGAAAACTCAATATTTAACAAATAAAAACATACAGTACATAAAAATACTAAAGAAAGAAAGGAAAAAAGAAAGAAAGAACAATAAAACCCAGTAAGCACCTCAGAGGAAAAGCTCCTTAATACACCATCATTTTATAAATACAGTTTAATTGTGTTTATAACTTGTAAAAGGGCATTTGAGGCAACATCAGCAATGAATGAAAATGAGGAAAAACAAAGATTGGGAACAGGGATATAATATGGTACCATCTCACATTCTTTCTGCTGCGAGCTGGACACCGAGAAAGAGAGAGAGAGGCGGGGGTTCGGGTGGGAGTGAACACGCAGGCCTATTCAGATAGCATAGTTTGGCTTGGCAGCGAAAAGCCTGTGTGTAAGCAGTCTGGGTAATTGGTTTCTGATGCCCCTGTCAGTTTTCGGCCAGACCACCTGCCCAAGGGAGGAGGTAGAGAGAAAAAGAGACTTGCACTACAGCATCTCTATCCCACCCATCAAGCTCTTAACCCTCCCTGACTTTCCAAAACGCCCCAACTCAGCCCCCACTGCAACACTGGATCATTCACGGGACCCATGTACAGTGTATTTGATTGTGATGAGGGTCAGATGGGCATCACAGTACAAGAATAGCTCTGGCGAGGCTCGGTCGTCCCTTAAGCAGGGTGCCAGCGGATATGTGCACCACACGGCAACTTTACAGAACCTCTAATGTGAAAAATATGGCTTCAGGCACTCATCCGTGCCAGAGAGCGCTTTTCCGTGGCTAGCCATGATATTCGATCGACATGCATTAGCAAATCCTTTCGTTTTCAAGTGCATAAATCACGCTTCTCTGTTCTGGCTCTAACAGGTAACAGCCATAACAGCTATTTCTCAATGTTTTAAGCAAAAAAAAAAAAAAGATGCATGACGGACTTTATCTGCCATGTCTGAGCGGCAACGGCGCTCAAAGCACCGTTCCAGAGAGACAGATCACTGTCGGCGTGCCAAAAGCTAAGGGAGATGGAGAAAATAGATGTGCGAGAGAAAGATTGTGTGTATAACAGACACCTTCCAGACGTAGCTCAGCTATTATGGCGGCCAACTCAAGCACATGGCTGTGGTGTGAATGGCTTTTTAATGCCTGCTAACAGCAGTGGTATTTAGCACAGTGGCAAACTGGAGTTGGAGAGAGAGTGTCGACAGAGCGGGGACGGGTCTTTCCAGCCATCCCTGACTGAGCCGAACACGTCAGCTTTCCTTGGTGTCCACTAATCCTGAATATTACCACTGGATTCGGTTAGAACTACATGTAAAGGCGGCCAAAAATGACTTGAAAGGCTCAAAAAACATCTTGGAGTGGTTCAATTAATGGTATAATGTGTTTTTTCTGGAATAATGCAGAGAGGAATTAGCTGAGAGTTTAAAACGTGGGTGTGGAGATGTATTAGGACATTGTTGTGATTCCAGGGAGTGTGCTATTATAGCGCCACGTTTGGCCCACCAGCTGAATCAATTATGGATTTTATGGCTTTTCAGTCCAAGATTTACATACTCCAGCCCTGAGATGACCTCAGTGTCTCTGTAACTTTGAAAGGCAGTTATACCGCTCGGCACACACAAATGTTTACTGTGTTTGTATATATGTGTGCTTAAGACACTTTCGGTGTCAGCTGGTCTGTGTACAGCCACGACCTGTAGCTTCAGTTGTAAATTCCCCAACAAATTCCTAAAAACAGGTCAAAAGAGGGTGAAACAGGTCACTACATACAGTATAAGACTGAATACACTTTGGAGAGAAGTTAAAGGAATGTTCTAAGTTCAAAATAAGTAAAGCTCTATTAACAGCATCTGTCTATAACAGAAAATTATTTGGACTCGTCTCTTAGTTTCTAAACATCACTTTGAAGTAATGCACTCACAGTGGAAGTTGAAGGTGCGAGGCTTTGCACCAAGAAAAATGATAAAAATGCAATATTTCAAAGGGATAGCCACAAGACAAACATTATGTTTGTCAATGTGTAAAATTAATACCTTAAAGGGATAGTTCACCCAAAATTCTGTCATCTTTACTCACCCTCATGTCATTCCAAACCTGTATGCATTTCCTTCCTCTGCTGAACACAAAGAAAAATATTTTGAAGAATGTTTATAACCAGTTTCAGTTCCCATTGACTACCATTGTATTTTTTGTCTATCAAATGGAAATCAATGGGAATCAAATCTGTTTAGTCACCAACATTCTTCAAAATATATTTTGTGCTCCAAGAAGTAGGAACGCCATACAGGTTTGGAATGACATGAGTATGAGTAAACGATGACAGAATTTTGGTTGAACTACCCCTTTAATTAATAATATGCACTGTTAGAAAATGTAAAGGTGTACCTTTTTAGAGTCAAATTTTGAGCCAGTGACAAACTGTTGTACACTTAAAGTTTAAAAGCTTTGCACATATTAAACATTACTGTTAACAAGGAGAGATGTATTCAAATGTTGTTTTTTCTGCAGTAATTGACAGATATGATGGCTTGTGCTATTGCTAGAGTATTTTAAACCCAAAATGTTCCTTTAAATGACACTTCTAAAATGGATAAGTTCCAGCTGTAAAATCTCATTGGATGAGCCACGTAAATGTAAATTAGCCAAACGAACACTTGTGACCGCACATCAGGTGAATGCCATATCAACTTGTCAACAGCCTGTAGTTAAGCTAATGAATGATATTACTTGGTGGAAAACTTGATTCTTGTAATTACTACAATCAAAGAAATAAAAAAATGTAGGCCCTATTGAACATACATGACTATTAATATTGATGTTGTGGCTATTTTATGAGGTATTCTTACAAGGTTACAAAGTATTCTTTTCTAATCAAGTTTACTTCTACATTTATGCATTGCATAATACAAGCAAACTTATTTTCAAGATATACACTTTATCAATTCATGTATTCCCTGGGAATCAAACCCATGACCCATGGCGTCGCTTAATTTTATTTGTTAAGGCACAGCATTTCTCGGTTCTCTGTTCACAACTAACTAAGAAAGGGGTTAAAATGTAAGAAAGATTTAAAAAGAAATCTATCTACCAGGGGACTTCTGTGCATGTGTGTGCATTCTCTTCAATAATGCCTTTCCCAGCCAAATGCGGACCCCCTCCCATCTTGTGTTCTTCAGGAGCCGTGACCCCACTGTGTAGAGGTCGAGTGTGACAGCGCTCCGTATATTGCGAGAAAAGCACACAAGAGCTTGTTAACTTACTGAGCCACATGGCCCCCTGCCGCTCACTCTGTTTGGAGTGCCATCCGTCTCGGGGGTGAACGAGCCCCAGTACGGCGTTACAGAGCAGAGACGTTTTCCCCCCACCCTTAGAGCTGTCCACGGTGAAACAGCCATCCATCAACCTGTAGAATACAGGCCTGCAGGGGCCCCTCTCGAACCTGCCACGGGTCCAGGCCAAACTCAGGAGGAAACATCCCTCTCCAAACAAGCCCTTCAAGAGGCACCCTGCCCCACAGGAGAGAGACAAAGAGGCATGAAAGAGATGCAAGGAGTCATTTGAAACACATTATCCATAGAGGAAAAGTAGGAGCTAATGGTTTTCCTCTGAGCGGGAAAGGGAAAGAGAGCTGGTTAGAGCAAGAGAGAAAGAGCACCTTTAGTGGACTCTGTAGGACACTTTGCATCTAAAGAAAACGCTCCTGCCTTTTTGTTTATTGTGGTAATAACACATTTAATGTGGTGATAGACAACATCAGTACATTTGATTCTGTCTGCATTGAGGCTCTGTCATTATTGGCTGTGTGTGTGATCTGGGTCGGTTTTAAGGCTGATGTTACTATGACTCACAGGGATCTTTTGGTTTAGTTTTAAGTCTCAGAACTCAAATACAAATAAATACTGATTATTAGCTCCAGTCTCTTAGGATTTTGTTTCAAAGAGTGAAAATAAAAGCAGGGATGCCCTGATATTAAATGTATTGCTGATACAATAAGTCAATAATTATTTCCAATAGTTATTTCCATTATTTCCTGATAACAGATGAATAGCCAATATTAAAATTCTATTGTAATTTGTATATATTTTTTTTTATAATTTAAAATCATTTTAAATGCTACATGTGAGTTTTTGCATCAGAACATTGCATTATAAAATATAAAAAATAAATATTTTAATTTTAAGATTAAATAATACATTTAAGAATGTAAATTGTATGAGATTAAAAAATAGATTAAAAAACAAGTGAGTGTTAGATGATGGTTAAGGTACTCTAAATAATAATTAAAAAAAAATAGGGGCAAAAGCATGCACAATTAACCCATATCGAACATATAAATAAATAAATACATAATTTAAACCTATAAATATATATATTTATAAATACACACACACACACACACACACACATATATATAAAATGCAACAAAGAGGTGATTTGTGAAATAAGGGTATGAGAAAAGAAGATTATACTGTATTATATTCTCCCTTTAAGTATGACTGAGCTTTTCAGACTTTCCCATAATCCTCCTCTCTCACTCTCTGTCTGTGTATGGGAGAGGAGTTGAGGGGAAAAGGTCTTCTGAAAGTGGATCCAAGCCGCCTGCTAATCAGGATGCCAAGCCTAACAGGCACTGACAGCCTTACAGAATGTCTGTATATGTGTGTTTTGAAATGGCAGGCTGCCCCGTCAAATCTCCATTTGTTTTTTTCCACAAAGGCAAGCAGCCCACACATTTACACTGACAAACCACTGTTTGGACTGGTGATCCGCGTGTATCTATTGGCTCATTATCCACAGTAGATACTTCGAGCTGTATCGTATTGTGGGAATAGATAACCTCCACTTCTACATGGGAAAACGGTTTTGAGTCCAGCACTGACATACATTACACATGCTCTGATTCCAAACCCCCCGATTCACTTTCACTCACGGATGAGAAGCAGATGAGAGCGGGTGAAAATGGAGAGAGAAAGGAAGAGAGAGAGACAGAGAGAGATAAAGGTAGGGAGGTCAGAGCAAGGTTTGGGAAACAGACAGTCACCCCCAGATGAAAGGAATCCACAATCCCCTTCAATGATAACCATGTGTCCCGGTCCCTGCTCTGGTCGGAGAAAGAAACATCAGTCCTGACCAAAACCAAAACCAAGTAAGCTGCCTAACTAGACAGCATTTCCAGACATCATAGGCAATTGTTGCTCTGCAAGCACGTTACTTTCTGCTATAGTATCCACTTATTACAAATTTATATTTTACTTATAGATATGTCATATATACTTTTATGTTACTTTTGTGTTTTAGATACTCTGTCTTGTTTTGCGATAAGTGTCTTATCGTGTCCTGAAGTGTGAACCTTGTCACAAGTATTTAGATACCCAGTAAATTCTAAGCTGTGCAAATGATAAATGTAACAATGTGACTTGATGCTTCTGATACGAAGGCTGTTGCAAAAGGCAAGCAGCCTAACTACGTTGCCTTCTAAAATATTTTCTTAGACCAAATTTAGGCAGCATGGCATGTACTTTTTTGTTGTTCAAGGAAAAGCAGTCCTAGAATGCAGTGTGTTGAGCTCAATGAAAATAAAATGATCCAAATGGAGGATGAGTTGCAAGTAAAATAACTTTCAAGTCCTTCAATACTAAAACAAATCAATAAAATAGTTGAATTTAATCAATGGTGGATGCTTTACATATCATTAATGTGTGTATTTTATATCAATATATACTTTTCATAAAATGTGCTATTTATATATATCCAAAGTTTATGTCATGAAACTCTATAGATGGCACAGTCCAAAAGGTTCTAACACAATCTGACATAATGACATCATTATTCACATGGTTTGGTTCACACTTTTTGTATCAGCAGCCAATGAGCTTGCTGTTCAATATTCAAATACTCAGCTATTGCTTGCTGTAGCAGTTGCAGCGCACTTCAGAAACCCTCCACCTTCCCCAGCTCCACCTGTATAGATCTGCTACAAGGCGATTTCATGTGTGTTATATATGGGGGTTATTACATAAATGTTATACATGCAGCAGCAGTATTTCTTATATGCTCACAGCAGCATGTCTGTTGGATATAATGACAGTAGAAAGTCAAAGCATTTGCTCTTCCACAGCAGCAGCAACGTAGCAGATCTAGTCTGCCAAGACCAGACACATTAACATTGTCATATGCATTACCATGCTAAACTCTCCTAAAAAAGCTGTCATGACAGAAATATATATATATATATATTCACACCACCTTAAATCACCCAGCCCAAACCCATCAACCAAACCAGCACAATATCTCAGCTAAGCTTTACTGTTTACTGTTACCAGCCGTTTGATCCAGTTCTGTGTTCTATATGTGTGGGTTCTGTTACCACACTGAGTAAAGCTGTTTTGAGTTTGTTTAAATGGATAGAGATGTAATGTTTAAATGTTCTCTGAAAATGGTGTTCAAGGCCTCCTTTGAAGCTGTGCTTTGACTCATGGGCCCTGTCAGACTGCCCACAAACCGGACTTAATTATGTGTGTGTTGTATCGGTCTAATTGACACCTATAATATCCCCTGTAGGCGTCAGCAGTGTTTGGGTCTGGTGTGACCTGAAATAACCTAAAGAGCTCATCTTCCCTACTCAAGGATTCTGGTTGCACACTGTTTATGGGGCGAACAATTCCCTGCCTGTAATCTATGTGGAAATGCCTTGAAAATGAAGCATTTCCTCACACAGCCAAGAGTATGAGTGTGTCTGTGTTTGCGGTGAACTGAGTGCTTATTTTTGCTGAATTAGTTCTTCTTCGTCCTACCATTCCTATTATGTATAAATGCACCGACCGACATATGCGCACACAGCGATAAAATGTGGTTAGTTTGTGTCTAGGAGGCACGGCGCACCACACACGCCAAAAGATACCAAAACCACAATCACTCACCCGGAGCATCTGTTACTAAATGAAACAAGAGCAGTGGCCCGAATCAAACACATATACAAAAACACATTCCTAGTAACTTAAGTACCTCTGACAGATACAGTTTTATTGTGAAATGTCTGTCAAACATTTTGATGGGAAAGGCCGAACACATCCAGGAACCAAGACTTTAACTGTCTAAGTCCAATATTTATTTTAATTCTAATATTAATTTGGAAAACCAAAAGGTTCATGAGAAGTGACTGGGTCTTGAGGTTCGGACAAAACTGAGCTTTTTGTCAGATATATACACTGATACAGACACTCAGAGGTTGAGGCTTTGCCATTGTCCAAGTCATTGATATTCACCATTTACTGTATATGGGTCTCATTCATTAATAATTTTCTTCAAGTGTTCTTGCTTGTGTCTGCAAAATTCAGATCTCGTGCGAAATTCAGAACAGGTACATACACACATGAATTTCTGCACGATGCTAAAGATAAATTCTTGGTAGTTGTACCACCGTGCGCATGCGATTGAACGTTTATTCAGAGGTTATTCAATCCCAGATTAAGCTATAACCTTAAACACACAATTATATAAATATACAAAAACACACAGTACCCGTACAAAAGGTCGGTAAAGTTTTTCTCTTTTGCTCACCAAGGCTGCATTTATTTGAGTTATTTTAAATTATAATAATATTTCCCAATTTTACTTTTATTTTAATTTAATATATTTTGAAATTTTATTTATTCCTGTGTTGACAAAACTGAATTTACATCAGCCGTTACTCCAGTCTTCAGTGTCACATGATCCTTCAGAGACATTTCTTGTTATTATCATGGATGTTGAGAGCAGTTGTGTTGCTGAATATTATTATGGAAACCTCAATTTCTTTCAGGACTACAGAAAGTTCAAAAGAACAGCATTTATTTGAAACAGAAATATTTTGAAATCTTGTAAAAATGTCTTTCACTTTAATCAATTTAATGCATCTTTGCTTAATCAAAATATTGAGATTTTATTTAAACCGTTGTGTATATAACAACAAACTTTTTTGTGATGGTGATTTGTGTTTGAGTTGATTCTCAATTTTATTATTGACGCATCATTAGTTCTGTGTGAAAATTTTCACACACAGATTTTATGCATAAATACCTCTATACATATTGTTAATGGGTGAATGAAAGCCATTGTGTTTAAACATGAGAGTGACAAAGATACAGAAAGATTGGGTGAGGAAAGGTTAAATGACCTGGAGCATTGCCAAACCAGACAGTAGCTTAAGTCCCACAGAGAGATCTGAACAAGAGATAGCTGGGGTCACAGAACGGCCAATCTGAGTGTGTGTGTGTGTGTGTGTGTGTCAGATATAGTATTTAAAACTGCACTACAATAAACTACTGAAAAACTGATTTGTTATTTGCCCCAGGTTCATATTATAAACCGGGACATTTTATAAATCTCATTAGCCTGGCTTATGAATATTAATTACAGTAGATGGCTTTTCTGTCAGTACTTTTCATGGCACCGCAGCAAAGCAAAACAAAGCTTAAGGAAACATAAGAAAATTTCAGATTTTTATTCCCTCAGTTTAAAATGAGGGTTCTGTCAGTAACCAGCTACATAATATCCTCTTACACACATTTGCCCTCTCTCATACACCTCCCACAGCTGCAAAAGAGTCAGCCTGGTCCCCTAAAGACTTAATCAGCACCATCTATTACAGAAACAGGAGACTTTAAACCAGGTTTACCCAAATTCTCTGTTCTCAAACCGAGCGGCCCCACTCAAATTTATGAACAAAATCAGAGAGGTAAAGAAAGAGAGAGTGAGAGAACAGTAGTTGAGAGTCCAATAAAAGAGCTCCATTGTATGCATTCCCATGAGGCCTCAGTATGGCCCTAATGTGATGGGAGTCAGTGTTGTCCAGAGCAGGAAAGAGACGACTCGTTGAATTAAATCAGCTGAGATCAGGCTGGCGGCACCGCTGGATTTACTGCTCACATCTGCTCCAGCAGAAGTAACGTTTAACGCTACCACAAAATCACCCTCTTCCTCACCTGCTTCATCACAAGTTATCAAACTTTATTAACAGGAGTGATACGCATTAATGGCACTATTTCCCATAGGGATGAATCAATCTGTGACAGTTAAATGTTTTCAAGATTAAACGGCTGTTTAAAGGTCGGATCACACTTATAAATTGTGGTGCTTGCTAAGACAATCATCATTAGTATTACTTAAGGTTTGGATTTTGGATAAATCCCTACGCTTGTGTATTAAACTTTGGCTCGTCCTGCTTGGGTTTGTGCTACAGACGTGAATGATACCTCAAATCATGTGCTTTGTTGAGGAGAGGGGTGCTATTACTTTTATAAGCAATCGGATTGACGATTTTGCCTGACAAGCTAACAAGCAACCACATAGCAACGTAGCGGCAACACAAAATAAACACAATTCATTATTTTGCCAGAAAATTTTAGAAATACTTATTTTAACCAAGATTTATTTGCGAAAGTGCATTAAGAAATTTTGAATTAAGTTTTTTTTTCTGCATGAAAGAATTTCTGTAGCACTAGTACATTTTAAAAATTAATAAATTACATTTACTTTTCAAATTGAATGTTTTTTTTTCTGTGCATTATACTATAATTTACAAAAAGGGAGTTTTAATATACCAACCACAGCTATTTGAAAATGTTCAAATCATCATTTTAATAAAAAGTCATGACTTTAATAAAGTCTCTAGTTTCCAGAATATAGTTGTGAGTGTGTATGTGTGCGTTGCCATGGATTCTTTGGTTTCATTGGTTAAAATATGGTGCAAAACTTTCCCTCTTCCCTGCTGTTCTGTCAACATAAGCAACGCTCTGTACTTTTTTGAAGGTTTCTCATTAAATAAACCATTTTAAGGGTTTTGCTATTAAATTCTATCCCACGAAAGTGTGTGAGCACAGGTGTGTGCAGTGTTTTTGTATGCTCTGTCTAGCACAAATGATTATCAATTATTAATGTTAGTTTATATTTATCAGGATAGAAAATACACATGACAAAACCAATCTTAGTGTGTGTATGCTGAAAAAAAAGCTAGCTTTTGAATTCTAAGGATTTAGTTAGCTGTGCCAGAGATAGGTTTGTGATTGGTCGCTGGCAGAAGCTGGAAGACAGAATTGCTTGTGATTGGTTGCTGACCCATCATGCCCTCAAGTCAAAAAACAACCCTTATTTTTAGTCAATACTAGGAAACCAATCCCACATCTCTGTTTTTCCTAATGCTTCACATTATTAAAGGTTCTAATGAAATAATAAAATGTTTGTTTTTCAAAGCACAGAGCCACAAATGAAACCCACACAGATACGGAATGAAGTAAACCAAATGCTGCTGTAATTTCAGTTAAAGACTCAAGGTTGCCAAATGCATGCTACTACTGGGAGGCAAACAAACAGACACACACATGTACACAAACCACCATAAAAACATACACACACAATTACAAACACACAACACAACAATAAAACATTCAGGGAAAACAACTACAGCTGTAAATATACAAGAGAAATGAACTCAGCTCTGAGCTGTTGGACTGGCCAGAACTAAACACATCATATGAATGATATGAAAGCTGTTAATTATTCTGGAAAACACCTATAAAATTCAACTAGAATTACAGACACGCACGAAATGTTGAGTAGTTTACAGGTCCACCACACCTAACACTTCTGCATTACAAAGAAGAGTTCATCCAAAATATAAATTGTAACATACCGAACTGTTAAAACGTTTGGGTCAGTAAGATTTTAATGTTTATTAAAGAAATCTCTTATGCTCACCCAGGCTGGATTTATTTGATACAAAACACAGTAAAAACAGTAATACTGTGAAATACTATCAGAATTTAAAATAACTGTTTTCTATTTGAATATATAATAAAATGTAATTAACTTCTGTGAGGGCAAAGCTGAATTTTCAGCAGACATTACTCCAGTCATCAATGTCACATCCTTCAGAAATCATCTTAATATGCTAATTTGATGCTCAAGAAACTGGAAACTTTTTGTGGAAAGATGGACACGGATACATTTTTGTTCAGGATTCTATGATGAATGGAAAAAGACATCATTTATTTGAAATATAATTTTTTTGTAACCCTGTTAAAGTTTTACTGTCATTTTTGATCAATTTAATGCATTCTAGCTAAACGTACTGATTTACATTAAAAGTAAAAAAAAAAAAAAAAAATCTTTCAACCCCAAAGTTTTGGATGGTAGTGTATGTCACATTTACTCATCCACATGTTGTGGGACATTGCATGCTTTCACTGTATGGAAAATGGCACTTCTTTTGTATTCAAATGAAGAAAAAGAAAGTAATATGGTTTGGAACGACATGAAGAATATGAATATCTGTCACTAGCATAAATTCATACAATCTGCTCCCCTGACAGCACTGTACTAACTTTATCTAAAGCCCAATAAGGAGTCATAACAGTAACTAAACCCTGAATATGACATTGCATCATGCAGCACTGAATGATTAAATTATTTAAAAATACACAAAAACACACATAAATATACAAATAAATAATGTTGTGACAGGCTAATGAAGACTCAAATGAAACGAGACATAAATGAATGCAAATATAACTGTGATTGCTGCAGTTTTGGCATGTTTCGCTTTGCAACTTGCCCAGTGGCTCATTTACAAATTGGCCTTGCCCTCACCTGTGGAACATTCTTGTAAAGTAATAAATGTCCCTTTGGTTTGGAGACTTGGGCATGGCCAAGAGAGAAAGTATGAGAGAGAGAGAGACACACTAAGAAAGAAAAGGGGATCGAGAGGTAGAAAAAGCCAGAGAAGTTTCTAATTAAGACCAGCACAAAGTCAAAGAGGCGCTCTTTGTGTGTGTGTGTGTGTGTGTGTGTGTGTGTGTGTGTGTGTAGGTCTGTCTGCCTGGCTCCATCCCTTGGCTCTCTCTGTCTCTTTTCCTTGAGTTCATCCTGTCGTCTGTCTGTCTGTCTATGTTGGTCTTATCCCTCTTTCCATTTTCCTCTCTCTCTGTGTCATGCACAGGGTAAGATATGGATCCAGCCAGCTGCAGAAACGGAAGCACTGTCTGTGTGTGTGTGTGTGTGTGTGTGTGTGTGTGTGTGTCTATTTCTGTATGTGTGCGTAGTGGATGTGTTCTGGGATGCGGGTCTCTGAGAGAGTAAAAATGCTCTTGTTCCTGCCGAAACACTGGCTGTGACTCCCCGTCTTCATCTGCTTCTAATTCACACTCTCCTCTGCCAAGCTACCCGCTCCCTCACTCTGTGTAGTGATGGGTGTGGAGGAGAGGGAAAGAGCTGACATGATGTATTCTGATGATCTGAAAGAGAGCTGGGCTTTGTCTGAGAGGGCGGCCCGAGCCAGCATGAAGCTTTGAAGCTTTTTTTTAGTGAGGACTTTTCACAGACAAAATAGTTCTGCTAAAAAATGATTTACTATAACACCTAATCCTAAGCCTCACAATTGACATTAATAGATTTAAAACAAAATATTATTTGGCAGATTTATGAATATCTTAAATAGTGAAGTCGGTGTTTTACAGGTTTCAATATATCAGTCATGTCTGGGACCTGATCACTCGGTTTGGGAAAAAAGGAAATAAAATAAATTGTAAATAAAAGGTGAACATTTTTCTAGGTGAAATAGGTTTTCTAGGTGAAATATTCCTTTTATAATAAAATAAAATTAAAATAAAATGTTAATTTTAAGTATTGCTTTTCTAACATATTGCTTTTACAATAAAACAAATAATAAATGAATTAAAAAAAAATTAATAAAAATTAAATACAATAAAAAATAATAAACATTAAATTAAATTAAATAATTTAAATGTTTTTTTTTTTTAAGTGTAAGTGTAAAGTTAATTTTCTTTTCACGTCAGTACCAATAGCCTTGTGGGCAGCACACCGACATATAGCGTCATTGTGCTACGGGCATCCCAAGTTCAAATCCCGGCTTGTGGACCTTTCCTTTCCTGAGAGATCCTCTCTCTCTCCCACATCGCTTCCTGACATTATTACTGTCTTGTCAGAATAAAGGCAAAAACAAAAAAAAAAGGTTTCAGGGCAAACTATTGCTTTTACAATTAAAAAATATATAATAAATTATAAAATGAAAACCATTTCTGGGAAAAATATTCCTTTTAAAATAAAATACAATTTTCTGCTTAAACTGTTCTATTCTCTCTCTTTAAACTATTCTCACAAACACATTCATATATAAATCATTTTACTGGTGATCATGCATCTGTATAAATACACATGAGTGTATGTTACACAGAGCTTGTGCGCCTTGTGATGGTTAGAGCCAAAAATAGAGCGTGAAAGCACGAGAAATGGATGACATAAGACTGCTCAAGCCCTCTGTACATTTTTCCATTAGGAAAAAAGTGTCACTTCATTCTGATTTCAGACTCTGACTGCACTCTAGCCAGCACTGAGAGGCCGCTGGCTCTCCACAGAATCGCACGGTGCGTCTGTGCACCAGTCTGTGAAAGCTCCATCAATATCTGCTCAGGCTCAGACAGCTTGTTCTTGTTGCAGTGTGTACGCACGTGTTGACAGGAACCTTTCATGCTGTAATGGAATACATTGAAGTTGACGGGGGAGGCCGACCCCTTCGGATGAGAGCAGTTGCCTTTGTACAAACACACTCATATGCGTTCAACACAAGTTAACGCTCCTGATATGACAGCACACACACTTCCATGTTTTCTGTCATCAGGTCACATGTACCATACACACAGGACACAGTCAAGACAACATATGCCTGCCATTAGCCAAACACACACACTCGCACATTTTCTCTGGTTCTGTGAGACAGAGGCCTGCAGGCAGTGCTGGCGCAGTCCATGTGTGAAATTGGACTTTTCTGCAAAGATTTGCCGTGAAATGCTATGTTTGTTTGGGCTTAGGCTGCATTAGTGCGTCATTTCTGCACATAGTATGACACAAAGTCACATCCAGACTATTCAATCTTATGCTGTGTCCTAACCAAGCGACAAACCCTCTGTCTTTATCGGAGTTTATCCTTACCAGCTGCAACCGTGACAAGCAACAAAATCATCTGTTGGTCACCTGGTTTCTATTTTTGTAATACTAATGAGCTCCGCCCACAGTGAAATCTCATTGGTCCATAATCCTGCTCCACTTAAATGTACAATAAGGGTTCAGGGTTCACAGTGCAGGATTTTCAAAGTCATTCTTTCCCTTGACCTGTATCTTGCTCTTTCATTGGCTGTAGGTCGTTGCCGATGCATTTCCAGTCAAAACACATTTCACACTGCAGGACTTTTGAAGTCCAGATATTTAGCACGCCAAATATCTCACAGCATCGGTGACGCATCAGCACTTCTCTCGGATCGCGTCTTTGATAACACACACTACACAATTATCACACACATTTGTCTGCAATTACCCCAAAACTTTTGGTGAGTAAAAATCGGGGCTAAAATCGTGCAGTCTGAACCCAGGATTACTCAGTATTTCAATAGCATTTATTTATTTTTATTTTTTTGGGGTGTTTTTGCTTTTCCTTCAATAGAACAGTTGAGTAACGACAGGAAGTGAAGAGGGAGAGAGAGTGGGGGCGGGATCAGGAAAGGTCCACGAGCTGGGACTCGAACTCGGGACGCCCATAGTGCAACCGCATCTAATTTTCACAGAGAAATTAAAAAAATAAATAAGCACGGTTCCTTTTAGTTGGTTGAAAAAAATCATTTTATAATGCTCTTTGTAAGAAATAACAAAAAAATAATAATCTGGATAATTTCTTGTGAATGCTGGCTTTGCACCATTTGTTCACCAAAAAAATTATATTTTTTCATAATTTTCTCACATTTATTAAAGAATAAAATACATTTTCTTTCTCTCTTTTTTTTATCCATTCAAAACTGGTTATCCATTCAAAACCGAATGGAAAATAAAATAGCTAAGGTTGTATTTTTTGTTTTCCATCCATTGAAAGTTCATTCATCCAAAACACTATTCAAAAAGTAAAAGAAATCCATGAATAAATCAATAATTGATTAATTTTACAATGTTTTATGAATGTTTTGAATCTTCAAAGTATTGGGTGAAGTATTGACCTTCAATGGTGGGACAGAAATCTCTCAGGTTTCATTAAAAATATCTTTGTGTTCCGAAGATGAATGAGGGACATGAGGGTTAGTAATTGATAACAGAATGAACTTGAACATTTTAATGATTGTGTTATTAAATTAAGTAATGGTTTCTGTTCCACTATTCTGCTGATTTTCTCTTTTAGCTAAAAACGGAAGTGGCATTAAGGCATTTTTGCTGGAAAAAAAAAATCAGTACATTCTACAAACACCAACTGGAGCACATGAAATACACCTACATGTTGACTATTCAATCACACTCAGATTTGGCCAACATTAGTGGACGCACACACACACGCACATGAAAGGAAAATGTCACAGGAAGGGCAGGCAGCAGATGAAAGGAGAATAAACATTATGATGAGGATGAATCGTAGAGAGAAACAGAAAGAGAGCTAGAAAGAGGATGTGATGTTGATAAGACTGCAGGTTTGGGTGGGGAGCGGCCCAGCTGTGCTCCAGATCTCATCTGTGACTCGGAGCAGGAGAACATGACACAATGTCACTGTCTGCTTCTCATTTAGTTTCTCTCAAACACACAGGTCTGTTTGTATGAATGAACAGCAGCGGTAGGAGTCTGTGTCCCAGTTTCCTCAGCACATCTATCTTCATATTAAAACTCATGGGTTATGCTCATGTTTCAGCACACCCTCCAGCAAGAGTTTGAGAAAACTACAAATCACTCAAGGAGAATTAATCTGTCTGAGGGCATTAAACGGACGAAAACCTGTCCTGAAGATAAGAGAGAAGTTGGAAGGACTCTCGGTCTTTCTCTGTCTTATTCTCTCGCTCTGCCCAGGAATGAGCATCGTATGTTTTATAGATGCTATCAGACGCCCCAGGGCCTGATAAAGAGCAGTGGGAGTCAGTTATCTCTCCCATTGGTAGGGGCAGCTATCCTTAGAAAGAGAAAGGATCAATGCAAGAGTACAGTACACACAGACACAGATGTTTGTTTATTTAAAATAGTTAGGAATTTCCATTGCTTTCTATTGTGTATATACTGAGATGAGACTTTCTATTCCCTAACCCTGCCTTATCGCTCACAAAATCTTATTTTCATTTTTCAATTGTGGAGTTTAGGCAAATTTGGGTTTCAAAGCAATCAAACATGTATGTTTTTCTTGTACTGGTTTGATCAAAATTACTTAGCAAATTACCGACCTACTGTTTTGTGTGTGTGTGTGTGTTTCCTTTCACTTCTCATTATGCAGCCTGGTGCACTTTTACTATGGTTTAAGACATGTTTGGCAACTGTCTGAATAAAATTAAAGTACTTAAATCAATAGACCTTAGTAAAGATAGATGACATATTAAATTTAACATGGATGAAAATGAGGCAGTGAGGGATAGACTTATAAAGGTCCTAGAGCATGTAATTTTCATAACTCACAACTTTCAAAACTGTTTGAGGGAGTTTTTTTTCATTAAGATGTTTCGTCAGCTGAACAATTATGTTGGTAAACAACAGTACGATCCATTGAACATGCTGTACTTCTCTCCTTTACAGCCTTGTTTTCATTCCTGTCAAAAATTTAATATAGCGCTACCCTGACTAAGGTCTATAAGGAAAGCTCACTACACTACCATTCAAAAGTTTGTGGTCAATATTTTTATTTATTTTGAAAGAAATTTAATATTTTTATTCAGCATGGATGCATTAAATTAATCAAAAATGGCAGTAATGGCATTTGTAATGTTCCAAAAGATTTCGGTTCCAAAAAAAATGATTTCAATTCATCATAGAATCCTGAAAAAAAAAAAAAACTATATATACCATCCAGTTTCCACAGTGATATTAAGTAGCACAACTAAGTTCAACACTGATAATAATAAGAAATGTTTCTTGATCACCAAATCAGCATATTATAATGATTTCCGATAAAGGATAATTTGCCATCACAGAAATAAATTAGATTTTTTTTAAAAAACATAAAAATTAAAAATTGTAATAACATTTTTATGATATACTGTTTCTCTTGTATTTTGTCTTATACAAATGAAGCCTGGATGAGCATAAAAGGGCTTCTTTTAAAATAAATAAATAAATAAATAAATAATCCCCAAACTTTTGAACGATAGTGTGTTATATCATATATTGGTCATACTTGTATACATCTCTGTTTATTTCAAAGGGTTTCATGATGCTTCCATCCATAGCAGCACGTGCCCTTCCATAACACCCACATCCAAAGATTCACAGATCCCAGTCCTCTCTGAATCAGTACATGAAAACACAGGTGCTGTATGTTAAAAATTGTAATGTCATTTAGAAAACAAATCCTGTCCTAACAGATCTCCCTCTCTACAAGGTAAACAAAACCTGACCCCTCACACACACAGGGTTTAATAAATGTCCTGAAGCCCCATGCAGTTCAGCTCATCTCTCCTGGCATGTTTGTTCAGAGCAGTGGGCTTTCAGAAGGCTGAGTTTTATTTGACCTATGAACCCTCTCAACAATGCTCCTCTCCCTCTCTGTTTATTCATCCCTCCATTCCATCTTTCCCTCAGCTCCTAGAGACCAGTCTCAGCGTTTCTCTGTGGTGTACCATTTCACATTTCATACTGTCTGGTCTTTTCCCACTTTTTTCTCCTCACAGCACATAAGTAGCTAGAGCACTGAGCAATAATTGATTATTTTCTCTTTTTTTGTTCGAAGGGAAAGAATTGCTGAAGACTTAGCTACTGGTGCTGCCAAGTCAAATGGCAGAGTTTGTTTTTGGACAAGTGTAAAAAGAGAGAGAGGGTGTGTGAGAGAAAATAAAAGACAGGAAAAGAGAAACTCTCTCCATGATCTTATTAAACAGACACAGATGGTCACTGCGGGCTGACAGCAGGTTCAAGACATAGAGACTGACAGGATGGAGACGACTGCATGGAGAGATTAGACAGAGAGATGAAGAGATTTGTCTAGCAAGCCAGGCAGGAGAGGAAAACCAAACGGCATCGATGTGCTACCAAACTTCTCTTGGCAGTAATTCACAGACTCCTGGACTAAAAGAAAAGACAAGACAAGGAAAGTATGTAAAGTTAGTATGCAAGATAGCAACAAAGAAACCTTGGTCCAGAAAGTGCTTCATAATCATATGCTGCAAAGGGTCTGCTCTGTTCTGCATGAACAGAGCAGTTGCTCTACAACTACTCAAAAATCAAATATTTTTCAATCAGCTGAAGATGAATATCATAACTTTTTGATGCTTTTTTTTTTGCATCTGATGGAATGCATCCAAATTACATGGAGAAAAAATGAAAAAGTTACACAAAATGATTTAGAAGAATGTGAAACAACATTAAAATGTCTAAATATTTGCAGTAACTCACTCTCTTTGATCTATAGGATTGAGCGTCATCCAGAACTGAATTGAAAATATATTTTAAACTGCAATTAAATTAGAAGCAGAATTTTAATTCACATGTTAATTTAAGAAATACAATTAAAATTTGATATAAACAAATACCCCAAAAAAATAATATTATCTTATACAAAAGTGTAGTTTTTAATGGACTAATTAATATTTAATAGTTCATTTCATATATAAAATGAAAAGATTACAATTTTGATAGATTCAGTTATAAATGTTGTGATATTTTTGTCGATAATACATTTTTAATTCAAATTCATACTCAAGAATGGAAAAGTGCCATTTTTAAATTCTGAATTTTGGCCAGCACTGCTGTAAAAAACATGTTCTGCTGAAAGATTACTGGAAACTAAAAAAAACTGCATGCCATGTAGTATGTTTTGAGTTATCCCAAGCTAATCCACAAAATCTCTGTGTGTAGGAGGCAGTCAAGAGTGAGAACAAAGTGCAGAGAAAAAGATGGCAAGAAACAGAAAAGCTCTAATTAATGACCAATAAAGAGCAAGTGTCATCCACAGGATGTTGGTTTGAAGTGGTCAGCTGTGCTCGACTGCTGTTTTTCCTTCTTTGTTTGGATCTGAGCTGATTTTGGCTCACACTGCCCACCAACTGCACCTGTGCCCATCTGCACTTTTCCCATAATGCCTCTGACCACTCTAAATGAGACTAAATCACTTCCAGCTGTGGTGCACATGCATTTGAAGCCAGCTATTATTTATTTTGCCATCCTCTCTCCATCCATCCCTCTGTTCTACCTCAGAACTTTCCATAAACAACAATGAAGACAAGCGAGTGAATGCTGGAGAGTTGAATGAAAAAAGAGAAACAAAGAACTGAAGGTGTAAGAGTGCTAATGTCATGTGCCGTATGTTGGTCGCGTCGAAGATCTGCACCAGCTGAACTGGAAAAAGAAGTCTGCTAACGTGAATGAACAAAAAGTCAACTGCTTCCATACTCACACGTGTCAATGAAATGGCATGTTTCTTTTTCCTCCTCTCATTTGGGAACATTACATGGGAATTAACATTCTCTTCTTTTGTGTTTCCCTCCCTGCTTGGTCTTTTTCTCTATTTATTCTCTCCAAACCGCTAATGAAATTTTGGAATGCAATGCTTGGGTGAAGGGTAGACGTTCCAGCAACAAGCTGGGTTCTCCAAACTTTGTTGTTTGCAAAGGGGTTTCTGTGTTTAATCAGCCCATGAGACTGGCCCGGTTACACCTGGTATTAAGATCCGTCTCTGGCGATCCGTTCACAAAAAGAAGGAAAATATCTCCACTCCTTCTCCCAAATATACCTTTTAGGTTTATTTTATATGTAAATCTTAACACTTGTATTTGGCATCATCCTGTTTTAAAATGACTTCCAAAACGGATGTTAATACCAAATGTAAACGGAGCCTCTCACATGTCTAAAAACACAAAAAAGAGTCCATCTGCGTAGATCGCACACCTACCACCCTGAAATCTCCATTACCAGAGAGAAAGTGCTGTGGAAATATGCTTTTGTTTAGCACAATGGATGCTAAAGGGTATTCACACTTCAACAAATGGAACATTCTCACACACTTGAGCCATCTTTCATCCCATATACACACACGCATACAGGCCTTAATGTCTGTGCTCTCTCACACTCTGTCCATCAAATGAACGGCAAAGGAGCACAGAATGATCCAATTCTCTTTCCTGGCTCGCTCTCGTCCTCGCCGTCCCATCCTTTAATCCCTCTATCTATCACATCCCAGTCGTTCTTTCATCTTTCTATTTCTCACATGGAATGTGCTTAAGGTTAAGGGAAACTCCTCATTTTTGGCACCAGCACAGAAGCGAGGCAGATGGGTCAGACACCCATCTCCTAATCTGAGCATGCCATGGCCGCTGCAGCAGCTGGCATCACTATAAAGCTCCCATGTGTGGGTACATACCGTGGCACACGGAGCCAGAGCACATCTGCACAGGAGGGCAACACCCCCGACATGACATGGCAGTGTAAAAAATGAAGACAATAAAACAACACACGCAATATTGAAATAAATGGCCAGCGATTACAAGGCCGGCAGGGGGTCGGCTCAGAGCACAGAGTGCTGGCTGGAAGTGAAGTGCGATAGATGGAGTGCATTCGTGCTCTTCTGGTGTTGGTTTGATCGTGGTCCATTTTGGGATTACCGCACTGGAAGCGTGACAAAGATCTGCACAGCACTAGGAGGCTGAAAATAGATTGCTTAAAAAACATTTAAATAGTATTCCCAAACCCACACTAACATCATGCTCAGGTAGTGTTGAGCAAGTTAGTAAAACTACAAAAAAAATCAAATTCTCGCTATTAACATCTAACTACGACTAACTACAATTAAATACAACTTTTGCCTCAAACTCCTAAATTGCTGCTAATTAATAGTTAGTAAGGTAGTTGTTAAGTTTAGGTATTGGGTAGGATTAGGGATATAGAATATGGTCATGCAGAATGTGTGCTTTATAAGTACTAATAAACAGCCAATATGTTAATAATATTAATAGGCATGCTAATAAGCAACTAGTTAGTGAGAATTGTTCCCTATACAAAAGTTTTTCCAAAAACCTAAACTAAAACTAAACCTAAAAAAACACTTTATAAAACACTTTATAAAATATAATGTTGAATTATACAGAATTAAATAAAATATACATAAATGTTCAATGTTGAATTTATTTATAAAGCACATTTAAAACAACTTAAATCGCTGCATTAGTATTGCATAGGCTTACAGTAAATACAACAGTAAAATCCATCTAACCTTAAAACAACCCAATCACCTATCACCCAATCACCTATCATTAAAGGCACAGGAGAAAAGATGAGTTTTTAACAGACATTTAAATTCAGACACTGTAGTAGAAGCAGTTCTGATAGATAGAGGCAGAGTGTTCCATAATTTGGGACCAGCAACAGAGAATGATCTATCTCCCCTACATTTTAGTCTTGTTCTGGGAACCCACAACATATGTGTAGTCTGAGATCTCAGTGATCTTACAGGATTGTGGACAGTAAGCAACTCTGAAAGATATTGAGGAGCAAGACAATTTACAGCCTTGTACACAAAAAGCTAAATTTGAAACTCAGTACGGTACTGCAGCGGTAACCAGTGCAGCGAGCATAAAATAGGTGTAATATGTACCCATTTGCGACTGCCCGTGAGCAAACGGGCAGCCGCATTTTGAACCAACTGAAGTCGATGTATAGATGAGACCGGCAAGCCATAGTAAAGCGAGTTACAATAATCGAGTCGCAAAGATATAAATATTAAATAACACAAAAACTAATAAAAAAATACAAAAAACAGTAATTTACTAAATTATTAAAACAAACTAAAACTTACATTGAAAATATAAAATAAAAGATAATTCAGAATATAATTAAATACTACAACGGTAAATAAATAATCTCATTGTGGCTTTATGTCTCATTTGGGAGAAAGAGGATTAAGTAAGTAATATAAATAATACTAAAATAACACTCAAAAAAGATAGCTAGCTAAACTACTGCTAAAAAATTGCTAAGCTGAGAAAGTAGCTAGTTACACTATATACTTATATTCATATATAAAATAAAATAGTATTTTTACTTTTCTCCACAGATTTATGGAGAGAGGACAAGAACTGATGTGGAGAAGATGAGAGAAGGTTCTACTCTAGGAGAGGCATTTACTTAACATTAACTTAACATTTACTGTAAAGTAATGTTCAGCTTGGTTTGCTGTTGGCGATGCTCACTGTGTAGGCAAAGCACACCGAACTAGTGAGCAAAACAGGAATCTGTATTTCATTCCCAGTGCTAAATCGAACAGCACGGACTCTCATTTCCAACCTTTCTGCATGAGGCAGGGACTAAATCTTCTGTAGCCTTTAAGCTAGTATATAAATCAATCAGCATCACTGCTTTCATAGACCATTTTCATTACTGTATTTCTGTCACACACGTTCACAAACACACCCTCCCTGTAAATCTCCAAGGCAATTAGCGTGACGGGTCCCAGCCAGAATAGAGAGGTGTAATCAAGTACACAAATCAACTGACCACACATGATCGGGTACGAACGTGTTAGCCAGCAGAATGCACGACAGCATGAAATTCAATCTACCTTTCCATGCAAAATAACTGAAAAAACTCCCCTCCTCCCATCTCCAGCAGGCTCTGCTGTCAAAACGCTTAACTTTGATTGACAGCCGGAGTCGAGCGAGTCAGCCAGTCAGGCGTGCCGTGAGAGCGCAGTGGGCGGGAGTGTGAAGTTTAACCTCAGGAGTTTGGGACAGCTGCAGTGTCGCTGTGGTCTGTGGCTGTTGCACACCATAAATTCTCTCTAAAGAGGGTTTACTTTTTATTTTAATGGGGGCTGTAAATTTACGACCCTTGGACCCTGGAGATAGAGCTGTTTTTAAAGGAGCACTCCCTGTCTTTTTTGTCTCTCTCTCTCTCTCATACCTGTTTCTTTAGAAATTGGCTGGCTCACACAACAAAGTTGTACCTGGTCGTACGCTGGCGTAATATTTGGGAGGCCCTAAAAGGAAAAATGTTCACATGGACTGTGTTTATAGTGTGTGAATAAATGAGGAGTGTGTTTGTGAACACATTATGTCTGACGTGACATCATATTGTGCAGGAGTGAGAATGACTACTTGTGTATTTTATGCATTCAGAATGACAAACTGACCCTCTCTCTCTCTGTGTCTGCAGGTGCTGTTTGCTCTAAACCAGACTCTACTGCAGCATGAGAGTTTGCGTGCAGGCATTCTGCAGGGTGCTTTCACTACTGAGGACCTCATCACACACTACAACTGTGGAGACCTCAACTCCATCATCTTCAATCATGACACATCGCAGGTATGCACACACAAAACACAGCCTGGTCCTGTTCTATGCATCATGTGATGTATGTATGTGATGTATTGGAGTCATTATGAGCTTAAAGTTTGAGCAGCAACAGGTTCCTTCTGATGGATGGCCTATAATTCTCCACTTCACCCTGCAACATGCTAAAAGATTAAAGCAACAGCACACACACATAGTGAGAGAGAGAAGGAACATTACAGGAAAAATGTGAGGGAGCAGTAAGATGAGGAAGGGAGGAAATATCTTTCTGTTGTTCCATATTTCCTGCAAAGGTCAGACGCAGGGCAGCTAATGGCTCTGCTGCCTGATAAGGTATCTGTGCTCTCTCTTTCATTGCTTTATGCCTCTCTTCCTCATTCTCTCTCTGTTCTGCTCCTGTACTCCATGCGGAAATTATGTAGCATTTGACTTGAGTGTGAGTCGACTCTTCTGCTTGAAGGCCCCGATATACTTCAAATGAAGTTCGTTTTCATTCTTCGTTTGGGGGCAAAAAGTATTTCGAAAAGGCTGAGCGACGGTATACTGTTTCCGAACATTCCAAGACCCCTGCGCTGCTGGAGGCGGGGTGTAGATTAATGTAAACATGTGTTGCGACGCTCGCGCATATGCCCTAAACACAACAACGATGCAATGACGAAATGTAGCCTATCTAGGTGTGAGACGGGTACCAATGTTCAGACTATTATAGACAAAAGAATAATGATTAGCAGCAGTTCAGAGTCAAGTATCATGTTTGCAATGCAAAAGAACCATTCAATTTTCCATAATCAGTCCTTTAAGTGTGAATGGCTCATAGTCTGAAAACTTTAGCATGATGTGGAAAAAAATATTGGAGTCAATAACACAGACCTGTTTGTTACTTTATTTTATTAGTGTTCATTTTTTTTATTAAACTGGATAAATTATTACACCTTTTTTATTTTATGTGGTGTCATGATTTGATAAAAACAAAGGTTTATTTTTGTATGTTCTTTTGGCATTTCATTTATTGTATACCTTTTAAATTCGCTTATTGAAAGAACAACAGCAGCAGCAGCAGTATGGTGTAACATTTATTTAAAAACATGTATTTGGTACTTGCTACCTTATATCTTTACTCTTTTCTTTCATTCTTTTCATGGCTTTGGAAAAGTTGCATCTGATGTTTCTCTACGTCGCTTTTTACATAACTCTGGGTCGTCGACACCAAGTTTCGTTGCAATTTCTTTGTAGGAATTAAATGCTTTCTCTGAATCTTTAAAGTCTCTCCGCGAGCGATCGTGCAGGTGCGGATATATTTGTGGCAGCTCAGCTATTCGACACAGTGTATTTATGTTGCTAGTGACTTGGAGATGTTGTTCTCCTGCCTGACCTCAGTTGAATGAGAAACGAACCGGAAAAAAAAAACGCACGTCAAAGAAGGTGGAGTTCCAGAACACACCCACTGATTGCATAATCGCCATGGACCAATGGTAGCTCAAAGGTGTTTAGGAGCCAAAATGAACTTCCCCAGAAAGTTTGCTTTGGTGAGCTGTTTCGAACCGCCGAAACGAACTCAAAATGAACTTCGTTTTCGGCCTGATTTTGTTCGAAATTATCAGTTCGTTCTTCGATTTCGTTTGAAGTATATCGGGGCCTTGAGTCTCTTCAAAGGGATAGTTCACCCAAAAATGAAAATTCTGTCATTAATTACTCACCCCCATGTCGTTCCAAAGCTGTAAGACCTTTGTTCATTTTCAGAAGACAAATTGAGATATTTTTGACGAAATCTGAGAGCTTTCTGATCCTGCATAGACAGCAACAGAACTGCCAATCATAAACACGCATCGAAAACTGACACGGAAGAGAACAAATTGTTGAATAAAGTTGTTATTTTTGTTTTCTTTGCACAAATATTCTCGTAGCTTCAGAAAATTAAGGTTGAACCACTGATGTCACATGGACTATTTTAACGATGTCCTTACTACCTTTCTGGGCCTTGAACATGGTAGTTGCATTGCGGTCTATGGAGGGTCAGAAAGATCTCAGATTTCATCAAAAATATCTTAATTTGTGTTCCATAGATGAACAAAGGTCTTAGGGGTGTGGAGCGACATGAGGGTGAGTAATTAATGACAGAATTTTCATTTTTGGGTGAACTATCCCTTTCACTATGGACAGCAAACTAAACCACATTCAAGGATAATGTGAACATAAATTCATTAAATGTTTGGCATGAGTTAGGTCTGCGGACCATACCTAGAAAAAAAGGTATATTAGGCCCTACTATATAAATATTGCATACTCTCTATCTACAACACTTCATAATTTAAGATAGATACATACATACATATATATAAAACCATCCGTACTTCCATACTCCAGCTTCTGTACAGACCCTGTTCAGATCTTCAACACACTGAAGGCTTTCTATACTGTGTCTTATGTTGGGGGGTAAGAGGGCATTACGGGAAAGGCCTTCTGTAAAAGCGGTTTGGATGCTTACAGGGGTACAGCAGTTCATCTATCAGTGTCTGAACACATACACACATAGTGGAGCCAAATGTATGGCTTTCTGCTCCACTGCACTTCAGTTCTTTAGTGCACAGCTCAGGCAGGAATCTCTCAGATAAACACACGTGTACAGCCATATTTACCCCCTCTGCCTCTCCATTTCCAAACTGTTCTCTCATTAGCAGGGCGTATGGATAAATACACACACACACACACACACACACACATACATAGTATTTAGACGTTCCAGAGCTCTGGATTCTAACAAGAGGCCACCTCACAGTTTCCCTTTTAAGTCTCTCTCGCTTCCTCCGTCCCTGTACCATTATCCATTACCCCCCCCTCCCAATCTCTGGATGAATGTATAGCCGGTCAAGACATGGGAAGTGCTGTGTTTCCGACCATCAATTAGAGCGAAAGGTCGAGAATTGAGCTCCATAACCATAATATATAATCCCTAATGTCCTCAAAGCTTTTCCAATTCCAAAGATGGATTCCAAACATATGAAAGCCCAAGTAAAAAAAAAAAAAAAAAAAAAAAAGTTATTGGGCCTATATATCTTAAAATTGCAACTTTACGCATGACATTTTTGACTTTTGACTTATAATTGCGCCTCTTTATCTCAAAATTGTGACTATGTCTTTTGTATTGCAACTTCTTATAATTAAGACTTAAATTCTTGTAATTGCAACATTGCATAATCACAATTTTATATCATATGATATATAAAGTTATAATATTTATTTTATTATTTTTTATATTTTTACTTTGGGGTGGCAATGGGCTGCCATAAACTTTTTTTAAATTATTATTATTATTTTTTAATTATTATTATTATTTTTTTACAATGACAAAACTTTTAAAAAAATGAGACAAAATTTTCGAATCTAGACAATTTTCCTAACAATGTCACAATGCACTTGCAGTAAAAGCACTGAAAACCCAACAAGATCAAATTATATACAGAAAACTCTACTTTGCCGTGCTATGGAGATCAAGAATCTCAAATACTCAACAGCATTGCAGAGGAAGAAGATTTTTTTAACATTTTATTTTAATTTACTGTAGTAGCAGTAAATGTTTTAATAATAGTAATGTTATAGTTTTATATTAAATCTAAAAGAGGAAATCAATTCTACTTTATTTTATTACAACTGTGGCACAAGATGTCAAGGAAGACTTCAATGTACATTGAACACCATTGGTTATTTATAAAAAAAAAATGTGGAAAAGCTCAATCATTTTATTCAGAAATACGTCGCCACATCAGATCAAACCATTTCACTGTTAATTGAAGATACTCAATCTTCCCTTTTTTCTCTTCTATTCCTTATTTCCCTTTTTCTACTTCCATCTATTATGTCCATCCCTCCCTATTCATAGCAGGCTGTGTGACAGACTGGCCAACTGTAGAAAGCTTCCCATACACTTTACCCTGCAGCAAATCAGTCAGTTCATGTGGAGTCCAAGACAGTAAAACAGTCTTTGTGTGTGTGGCTGTCACGTTCCACAAAGTGGCATAAATGTCTCAGCGGCCCAGTTTCTCACTCACACACAGACTCAGATTCATGCCAGGCCTTTAGTAACGCTTCTCTCTCTTATTCTGTCTCAGCTTCCGCATTTCATCAACAGTTCCCTGCCAGCTCACGAGCGCTTGACGGCACAGCAGATTGACAGTTACCTGCGACAGGAGCTCATTTACAAACGCAACGAACGAATGGCCCGCCGCGTCTCTGCCCTCCTTCAGAGAAAGCCCACCCAGAGCTTCTTCTTCGCTTTCGGAGCTGGTGAGTCACACAAAACTTATAGCATCACGCACTTATATATTCGTAACAACATGAAGATGAGGTCAGTTGACACTGACTAGGAATAGGTCCAGCTTCACATACAAAACAAACGCACACACAAACTCCCCCAGATGGCAGTAAATCTAAATGGTCCTAAAAACTTTTCCCACGACTAAGAACACATCACTTTCATTACTGTTCTGTGTGCACCTGTGTTTCTTTGTCTGTGTGACAAATTTATTCCTAACAAAAAGCATTATTTTCATGAAATTATGAATCATCAGATTGCAAATACATTTATTTAGTGTTTTTTATGGTTACATCACATGCATGTAAAAACTCCTGTTCAGTAAAGCCGGGCATACACTGTGCGATTTCTGTGCGATTTCAGCAAGGTATCAACTCACACTGTAGGAGAAGATCGCATGCGATGTAAAGCCAAAGCTCACAATTTATGTGCTCTCACTATACGGTCCGATTGTCGAGCGCGATTTATGTGCTCACACTGTACGTGTGAAATACTCTGGTTGCGCTTGCGCAGACGATAACACCATATATGGACGATAGCCAGAGATAACTTAAAAAAAAATACAAAATTTCGGTGATATCGTGAGGATTTGGCATTTCCAATTGATGTATTAAATTATTACTATTATTATTATGGTAGTTTTATTATTAAATGTATAGGTCTACTACAATTAATTTGGCCCGAAATAATTGCGCATTTACCGCACAACTGAGGTGCGGATAATAAAAGATTAATTTAGATTACTCCTCGCTGAAAATTATTTAAAACATTTAGATATATTCCACAATTAATAGGCCTATAATTAAAATTCTCAACCGTCTAGCTAGCCTATGTCCGGACTCTGAACACTGAATGAACAGCTTAATGAATATATTCAGTCAATGAAAATATACCTTTATTACAGACAAGGAAATTCCAAAAACAACTTGTTTAACACGAAATACTTCGATTCTGTTGTTGTTGTTTTTTCACTACGTATATCAGCCATAAGGGATTTTTTTTTTTTTTTAGAAAATAAATGAAGACAATACCCAATACTACCCATATCTTTCGTCTCCTCTGAGAGAATATGTGCCGTTATGCAGCGACAGATGCCGAAAGCTCGGTCAGTTTTTACTTTCACTTTCTGTAGCTTAATGAATTGACTGGATTTGAAAACTTCTTCACGGGCATTACGCTCATGCAGTTTGCAAATTGTTTGTGTGTTATTCACTGGGTCGCCTTCATGGTTTAAAACTGAAATATTTATAATTTTGCGACGTGTTTGTCTTTATCACTGATTGCAAAATTATGGAAAATGATTCACATTTCCCATGATAATAACATTATTTTATCTAAAGATCTCCCTCTTTTCGTTTTCTTTCTTGCTGCAATAAAGTTTAAATAGTTAAAGTACTGTTTCCGCGCATGCGCAGTGAGGGAAAAAGCACTGCGTTTAGGGCAGTCGGTTCGTAGCTTTGCTTCAATTGTGCGATACCCTCACGAGGAGCGACCAAAATTTCTGACATGTCAGAAATTCATCCGTCCATCCGATTGCCTGTCGGGAGAGGCTAATCGCTTCTCGTTTCTCCCTTGTACACTGCACGAACACTGCACGACAAACGACGCATGACAAAGCTGAAATTTGGCCCGACTCAAAAAAGAGTTGCACGAGTCAGAATTCGGCTCAAAATCGGATGAAAATCGCACAGTGTATGCCCGGCCTAACTAGATCAGTCCTATAATAGTCATATGTATACAGTATATATAAATTATTATTATTATTATTATAAAAAGTATTTATATATCCATATATTATTTATATATAGAGAGAAAGAGAGAGCGTACATGTAACCCCCCCGGGACCTCACCGCCGCACATCATTCTTGTTCCGAGTGGGTCTCTAACCCGGGTCTCCGGCATGGGAGGCGGGTGCACTAACAAGGAGGCTAAATGACTGCAGCCACAAGCACACCTCTTGAGGTCAGGGGAGTGAGGTTTACCTCCACAGCACATACATGCTGGACTCCATTACACTCACCTCCCTAAACCTCACTCCCATCCGGGTCACGGCACCAATGTAACCCCTAGGGCTAAATGACTGCAGTCACTAGCGTCAGTCGCTAGTGCGCCTCTTGAGATCAGGGGAGTGAGGTTTACCTGCACAGCACCTACCCGCTGGCCTCCGTTACATATACAGAAAATATGAGATTTTGGGCATATATTATGCTAATTACTAACTCTGGCCACATGCTTTAGAATAATCTGGATTCATTAGAATGAGAATAGAAATGTATGCGTGTACGCACCTGTTCTGAATCTGGTGAAAATTTTGCACAATAGCCTTTTGTACAAGCGTAACTAAGAACACTTGAATGCATTTAATAGTGAATGAGACCCAGTTAGAGGATTGACAGCAACTTTCATCTGTGAGAGTGTGAGCTGTTTGTTTTAATTTGCATTCCAACCTAATGCTGCTAATGTTTCCTGAATGCTGAATCACGGTCCTGAGGGATAGCTGTGGTGTGCGAATGAGCGCATGGTTATGTTTGTGTGTCGTTCATTAGCACTGATGGGGTGAATCTGTGGTTTTCTACAGGACAAGTGTGTGTGTGTGAGAACCTGTCGATTTATGTGTTAATGGTGTAGAATTTAACATGATGCCGCCCTTTCCGTTTTTTTTTTTTACAGTGAGTTCAAAATCATAAAAAGATAATGACTTTTACAAATATACCTTGTCAATGCTCCATGTCCCATAATCAACACATTAATAGTTGGGCGACTGAGGTGTTAGTTGGTCTGTCTTTGCCTGGTGTGCTAGGCCTCTCTCTAACCATGTTTACTTGGAGCTCTTGTTTGAGTTGCTCACAGTTTCACTTGGAAAATTTCATCCAGAACCTACCCAGAACTACTGACAGAAAGTAAAATTAGCAGATGTTTACCTGGGCTCGGAGGGTTCTACAGTTACCAGAGTGCTCTATGAGTTTGCAGGGGTGATTAAACTACACGCTGTGCTGGCAAAGTGGTTTCAACAGGCCATCCATCTTTGCTCCACAGCAAACCTACCACCCTTGCTTTTTAGACTTTGCAATAGCATGTTTTGATTCTAAAGGAAGCCCCATGGCACAGGCTACAAGACCCTTTTGGGAAATCATACACACGTGCACTCACACATACCCTCAACCCTGACTCTCATAATGCATAATTCATAGCTGGAAAGAAAGCACAATTTGTGGAAACCGAATGCCTAGCTATTAAAGGGATAGTTTACCCAAAGAAAAAATACATTCTGTCATCATGTATGTCATTTATATCATCATGTTGTACCAAACCCGTATGACTTTCTTCTGTGGCACACAAAAAAGAGAAACTTTTTTTTTTTCCCAATGCAGTTACAAAAAATGGACTGGTGCAAAAAAAGGCAATGTGTTCATCTGAAAAATCGACCATAGCTCTACTTGGCACATTTACTTTCATTAATGAATCATTCATTTCAATTTGACACACAGTTTACAAAAAAAAAACTAAATGATTTGATGGTTTTGAGTTCAACTCATTGAATCAGTCACAGTGATCACCAGCTCACTAACCAACCAATGGCTTAGGTGTGAAAAACAACTTTTATGATACTTATAGTTGCACTAGTGTCCTTTTTAAAACTTCAAAGCTTCAGTAACTATTTATTGTAACTGCATTAAAACGTTGTGATATAATGTGAGTAGCGACAGATCTTCTTTTCACATTGTGATGTGCATCTAAGTAAAAAAAACATTATTAGAAAAGTTTCTAAGAAATAAAAATGTAGGGTGGAAACATGGTTCTATCCATCGATTATAAATTGGATGAAGGCAGATCTGAATGCAAGCTAAGGCATCAAAATTATCTCAGAGTTTCCCAGTTGTAAATATGACTTGAGAAGTCATTTCATGTCCAATTTCCGACTGGGAAACACATATTTACGATAATTCTGATAGCACATGAAGGAGACATAAGTCCAGCATATGTCACCAGAGAGAAATCTGTCGTTGCAGAAATCTGCAGTGATGACATTTAAATAAAACATATGCACAATTTAAAAATGAAACATGCATGGATGCATCATTTACAATAAAATCAACAACATGCATAGAAAATAGATAGGGTGCATTTCTATTTTATGCCCTTTTTGGGTGAACTATTCTTTTAAATTGCTGTAGTAGAAACACAAGTAGAATTGACTGCTCCCTGCTGGTTTGGAGTAGCACATATACTAAAACCAAGACTTGGTTTTAGTCAGTTTTATGAAAATTCTGTTTTTCATAAGAAAATGGGTTCTTATTCCCTTTCATCTGTTTTGCTTTGTTCTTTATGAGTGTGACCTTATGAGAGAGCCTGCAAAGTTACATAAGAGGTCAGATGATAAGCGGGAACATGCCACCATGGCACATCTGTTTATGGTACAGATCACACACACACACAAACTGCAGTATCAGTATTTCACATCCGCTAGAAATCTACTAATAAACTTCTGACAATCACATATAAATCTTACATAAAGACAACCTATATGCCTTAGGTCAATGCTATATGATTCTAAACTTTTATGTACACTAATGCAAATCACTGTGCCTCTCAAACATGATCATTTGCATATAATTAGCTGTTTGCTGAGCAAGGAGAGAATGTGTGTGTGGCGTTTCAGGAGGTTCTCATTTGCCTGGTTCCTCAGTGCTGCATGGAGTTTTGTGCTCTTATTGAAAACATCCCTAGGAATTTCCTGCGATGGCCACAGCCCAGGCACCATTCTCGTTTTTAATACACACTCTGCATGTAGGGAGCATTTGTCTTTTCATTAATAGCCTCAGGTTTGTTTTGCTATTGATTTGACATGCACATGACACTAATAAATGACAAAGCTAATATCACGGGCGCTAAAGCACTCAGTTCCAGTAAGCACACGGGCCACTGTTTATGTCTTACTGTGTTTGTATGAGCGTGATCACTCATCCATGTGTTTGTGTGTGGATAGGAACTCTCAGCCCATGTGTTTTGCAGTTGTTTGTGGTGCTCATTTTAGTGTCATTCCTATCAGAAGTGCTCAAAAATAATAGCTTCAAAGGACATTTTCCTGGTGCCCAACCGGCATATGCTTCACTCCCAAGGTTCTTTACGCTGCATTAAGCATCACTGAAAGACGGTAACAGAAGCTCCTGTGGTTTGAGAAGATGATGTTAAAATACCTTATACCATGTAAAATTTGCAGTGAATGAAATAAGACATTGGCTTGATGCTTGTTTGGGAAGTCCAATTCATTTTAGTGAATAAGTTTATTCGATGGTTTGTTTAAATGAAGACCTCCTGTGGATTTTTTTTTTTTAGTTACTGTATTATCTTAAATTGAGTAGCTTGTAGCTTGACTTCCAGCAATTATGCATGGCACCCCAATAACCATTGCAATTGGTCCTCTAATTGTTAAGAAATGTTATTTAATAGCAGGTGAATCTGCTACAATGCTGCACCTGGTTAAAATGGAAATCAGATTAACATTTGTCAAGCTCAAAAATGGCCAAGTCAATAAATGACTACTCCAAATGGTTACATAATAAAAAAGCTCAACTATTAAATGGCAATCAAATCTAATGGCTTTCGGGACGTTGGAGAAAACAGTCCGTTTGTCTTGAGCTGCAGTGTTGTGTTGGTCTGCATCTCTTAGGACATTTGTGCAGATGCTTAAGTGACTCTCAGAGAAAATTAGATCAGCAGAGCTCATTATCAGACTCTACCATTACATGCCTCATTAGCTACTAAAACAACTGATCTGGGTGCTAATGGAATTTAAGCTCACATTACACACATAACACATGCTCTCTCCCCACCCACACAGTTTTACTATGACGCACTTTCACAGATGCATCTACCTGTGCATGTGATTTCAGCCAACACATACACATTTAAAGAGTAAGTGGATGCACTCCAAGACAGAGTCTGTGATTTATTAGGTGAATTATTTAAGCAACCTTGTGTCCCTTTACAACAGAGAAAAGAACTGTGGGAATTATTGCAAAGTCAACTAATTCTGGGAGTCCTGGGAGTGACAACCATGTGTGTGACATACACACACAAACACACTGTTTAATAAATTATATAATATATTATAGAATACATTTTATATAATTTTTTTTTACATATGCAATAGGGGTCAGCGATTTGACAAAATCTAGTATCATGATATGAATAATTTTATTTCATGGTAATGATATATATCACAATAGTTATTTTTGCTTTAAATAAGGTCTTTATGATATCAAAATTTTTGATACCACAGAAATGTCATAATTCTTGACACCAGTGTCAATATCACAAAAAAAACTAATACTAGCCTAAATAAAAAAAAACAAATAAAAAAACAACAACTCAAGCTCACTGAAGACAAGTAAACAGTCAGCGATAAAATAAGAATAAGAAACTAATTATAAGCAACAGGACAAAAAATGCATTGTATAAAGCAATCAGATGTATAAAAACACTGCATATTCTTCACTGTGTAAAATTAAACAAGTCTTCTTATTAAAGTTACAAAAATTATTTAGTCAATAGCAGTGAGAGATTTTCTCTCTTTTGTTGTTTGATTAACATGAATGACAGACAGCAGGAATATTAGACTGCTGTCACTTTACGAGCTGCCCGGATCCTATATACTGTTACAGTACACAAGTATTTTCTTTCTCAGCAGTTTGCTTTCACTTAAGACCTACTGTGTTTACAAGGATACTTGCAAAAATTGGCATTTTGACACATAAAAGTGTGTGTATTTAACCGTTCAAGGCATATAAAGTGGAAAAAATAACTCTGTTCAATACTCCCGCACTCTATGAGCACTGCATGTCTTCACGTGCGCACGCCTCTCTGACAGCACTCAGAAACAGCCTCTCAGACAGAGCACGCATATAGTGAAATAAGTTCTCTTTTGCAGCTGATTGCATCTCAATATCTTAAAATCACTAAAAATCATGTTTTTAAACCACAATGCTTAAAAACTCATGCAAACGATACGTTTTCGTGACCATGTAGCAATAGAGACAATAGTACAAAATCTCTACTTTTGACAAATTTCTACCAGTTAATCATGTATATCGCCCACCCCTAATATGCAATTATTTGCTACACATAAATTCTATATTAAAATAACAATTATATAATATTATAAATACAATTATATATATATATATATATATATATATATATATATATTTGACTTTTGACTTTGATATATGCTACACTATATATATATATATATATATATATATATATATATATAAATAAATGTATAAACACACACACATATAAATAGACAGTGAGTGAAAAATATACGCAAAAAGTTGTGCAATACCTTGTCAATACATAGTTTTTGCTCTGCAAGTACTGTATGTGTGCACGCACAATTACATGTGTATTTATGTGCAAGAAAGGCTTCTTTTTCCTCAGTCATGCCCACTGCTTCACAAAGCCACTTTAGGATTTCAAGAAAAGAAGTAGAGACCCCATCTGTCAGAAACTAAAACAAACGGCAGGGGCAATTTCCCCTAAATGCTTTAACCCCTGTGAACTTTGACTGTTAATGCACTCCTGCTGCCCCTTTTCTGTCTCTTTCCTCCATTTTCACATTTCCCCAACTGTGAAAATGTCCCCAACCATCGGACTAACTCTCTCTCGCTCTCTCTCTCTCTCTCTTTCTTTGGTAAATCTGCTTGCCTGCCACCCCACAGTCACTGTAAAAGAAATGTAAATATTTAACACCATAAAGGAAACAGTTTCAATGTTTCTGCATCAAACCCTTGAACCTCAAACAGATCTTTAAACAGTTCAGTCCAGTTCCCCGAACCCCTACACCACAGCGAGAGAGAGAGAGAGAGAGAGAGAGAGAGAGAGAGCCCTCATTATGGAGTCTGCTGAACTACCACCAGAGGAGTCCCTTTGGACAGGTAAAAGAGAGAAGCACCCCCTTAATTCTCACTAATCTCTCGGCTCACCTCAGATTCCAGGGATGGCCCGAGGGCTGGAATTTCCTGATCTCGCTCTGAGATTTATAGGAGGTGTGAGAGCTGCTCTCCTCGCTGATCTGTGGGTCATATACTCTCACGTGCACCCGGGGCGGCGCAGAGGGTTTGTTGACTCAGAGACCATGTTGAGATTTATAGATTTCCTGCTGCTGTAAAAACTTGCTGAAGGTAGTATGTATGTGTGGATTAGACAGAGCTGTGCTGCATTAGAGGTCAGTCGTTTGTAGGGTAATCACTGGGGATTGAGTGTTGGATAGCAGAAAAATGAATGAGTCAGATGTAGAGGCTTCCCTCGAGCATCCTCTGACACACACACAGCCACAGACGCACACACGCTCACAATAATGGACAGCAAGCAGAGAGCAAACAACTCAAAAGTAGTACTATGATCAAAGACAAAGGCAGTCTGGTGGCCTACAATGCCTTTCAATTTCATATCATAAGTCTGACTATATGTGCTTTCTCTTCTCTTTTGACTGTTCCCTCTCTCACTGAGGAATATTTTGTTTGTTGGCAGACAAGCAATAAGGCCTTTTGTGTGTGAACTGTATATCAGTCAGTTTGCATGTTTGATTCCTCATCAAGTGTTACACAAACATACACCAACAGACTACTGACGAAAATGTTAGTTTGACAAATAATTTTTGATTTTGTAAACAAAACAAATAGATAAAAAAGATTATATTATGATTATTAATTTAAACAATTATAAAAAAAAATGGTTTACAAAAATATGATGACAAAAAAATAATACTGCAATGTATTAATGCCCTAACAATGCTTTTAGAGAAGAACTATGCAGAGTATGTTGTCATAGATCTGAATGCTAACTGTAACATAACTGGTTTGCTTTAAATCTTTTGCTCACTCAGTTTAGGTTTGGGCTGTTTTGCATATTAATGGCATATTAAATTAAATGCTATTTTAGGAAGAGTAAAATTAATATTTTTTTCTTTTAAAAAAATTTATAATTACATATATAAAAAAATGGCACTAAATTTAAGACAATAACTATGTCTTAAACTAAAAAACTGATGTATAAAACACTGCTCACAAGCCTAAAATATTGGCTGTATGTGTATGTATGCTCTTGTGTGTCATGTATCATGTATCATGAAGGTGCTGACATATTTGGACACAACCCAAAATACTCAAACCAACGCCTGAACCGTTCACAGTACATCTTCTGAGTACGATGAAGGGGCGAGTGGAGAGGGGGGTACGGAAAAAGTATAAATGCACCAAAGAAATCCTGCTATAAAGTGATCGAGAGGCCCAATTAACCCGAGAGAGAAAACGGGAACAAGTCTGATGAAATTCAGAGAGAGAGAGCACATAGTTTAAGCTGTAGATTTGCACATTACAGTAAAAGCCAGGCTGTAAGGACATTAGTCAAACATTCACGTTTATTAATATGGCAGACGCTGTTATTTAAAGCCACTGACCGTGAATTCAAGGCATGCACGTTCCCTGGGAATCGAACCTATAGCCATGGAATCATTCCCGCCATGCTCTACCAATAAAGCTATGGGTTGAGAAAAAAATACTCCTATTCCAGCAATGGAAACACCACATGTGCTGTATTCACACTGAATCAGAGGGAATGAACTGACAGTCACTGCACCTGTCTCATCTCTGTGATTTGGATGGAGGCTTTGGGCATAACTAGTGAAAAGCCAGTTGCTTTTGCTTTTGCAAATGGATTTGTTTAAGGCCTGCGTGTACTGGCTGTGTTTTCAGGATCTCTTAACAGCAGTTTGTTCTTGGTAATCGGAATATGCTAACTGCGGTCACGAAATAAACATCACAAATATACATAATGAACTGTATCAGCCTTTGGAGAGCTGCGAGTCTGTGTGTGCGGAGCACGGGTTTGTTTGTTTGTTTCTGGGTGTGTATATTTATTTATCCTGTGCCAGTGTTTTGGGTGTGGGTGCCTACAAAGCATGAGAGCAAGCGATTAGCTCAGGCTGATTTGTTTTGTAGCATGCGCCTGCCTCCTTGCATTAATTAAAGGAGAATGCTTCAGTAATGGTGCATTCAAGTCCTGCTGGGAAGTTCATATTTATGAGTTGGGAAGTCATAATTATGGCGTCAGGTATGGCTGAATTGTATTTTAATCATAATCACGATTTCTGCTTCGAGTTATTAAACATAATCATCTGCGACATTTGCCCGCTGGTCAATTATCCTAAAAAGTTTCATTTTAATTTTGCATTTGAGTTATCTTGCATTGGTAACACCCCTCCACAAGCTTTCATGGTTGCAGTTGCCAGATTTCAAGAGTTTAAATATCCCAATTAGAGCTTTTTTCATAAATCGATTCATTGTCTGCCCAGTGGTTTACATAGTAACATAGTTCCCAACCTGGCAACCATGCATATGCGCTCTCTCTACATTATGGAAAAAGTGCTGATGAGCTGAAAATACAGGGAAACATGTAAGTTGGAGTTTAGTGATCTGGGTCACACTTTATTTTAAGGTCCAATTCTTGCTATTAACAAACCATATGACATTTGCCTCAAACTACTAATTTGCTGATTTTTAATATTTAGTAAGGTAGTTGTTAAGTTTAGGTATTGGGTAGGATTAGGGATGTACAATATTTTTTTATAAGTACTAATAAACAGTCAATATGTTATTAATAGGCATGCTAATAAGCAACTAGTTAATAGTGAGAATTGATCCCTATACCAAAGTGTTACTGTGCTCTCTATTGAGATATTCTATTCAAATTAAAAGTGTAATAAAGCCAGTCTGTTTTCTTTCACATGGTTGTTTGCATTGTTTGCTGTGACTAAATCTGTGAGCAAACCATGCGAGTTGATGTTTTCTTGATTTGTGCTTATGTGAAAATGCAATAATTGTAATGAAATGTAAAAAGATTTCAAATGACAATAATCGTGATTAATAACCAGGGTTTTATTTTTAAATAATCATGAGTATCCATTTGACCATTATTGCGCAGCCTTAACATCAGGTACAATCAAGTCAGTTTGGTCAGAGCAAGATGGCGATGTGCCTTTTCTAAAAAAAAAATTCAGCAAGATTTTTTTTTTACTCTTAAAAAAGATGAATAAAGAATGCACATCAGCTGTGTTTTTTGCATTTTCATGTTGTTATTCGATTCATGAAAGTGCTGTAAATTGAATCATTATCTAAATACTATCGTATTTTGTACAAGCAATTTAGCTAGTTTTATTGTAAATAAAAAATAATTTCATTAATTTTAACAAATTTACCATCAACGTTGCATCTATTGCCCTTGTCATATTTTCTTACTGTTATGTCACCTATTCGGAAACTCTGTTTCTTCAAGAAAGTTCAGAGTTTCCTACTTATAATTATGATTTGTTGGTTGCATTCATGTGCATTCAACTCATAAATAGGGACTTTAAGCAGCAGCTGCGAATGGAACGGCTATGTTGACCGGAAGTAAGCTGTTACACCGCCGTAGCCGAGAACATAAAAATCATTAAGCAACCGTAAACAAGACGGCGCAATGCGCATTCAGTCATTTATTTAAATACAAATGATGGATTATGAGGAGGATGTTTAGGCAATAATTACATTGTTCGCTTCACATATCTTTAGTCTGGGTGCTACCTGAGGTGCTGTTGCTAACAGCATTCATCTTTGTAAAAACGAAAAAAAAAGAATCTTTAAAATTAGCTTAAGTTTAAAACATAATCAACACAGATTAAATGAAAGACTAATGGTAGAATCGTATACTGATGGAATTAAATGGTATATAGCCTACCATAAAACTTAACATTTAACTACCTAATCTGTCACGTTGTAACGACTACGGCAAAGCAGCTGTTCTCCCGTAGTAGTAGAACGCCACGAAGTAGCAGCTGAAGTCGCGAACGCGCAATATGACGGCGGAATGCCGTTGCCGTTCCAACAGTGGAGGCTGATTAAAGTCCCTAATATGATATTTCTGACAAGACTTGAATGCACCAAAGTCCCTAAACAAGTCCTAATCAAAAAACACCAAACAAATTTGGTAGCCAGGTGACCAACCCAACTCACCGCAGCCTGAAACCTAAGTTAACTACTTCCTCTAGTAACCAAACACTTCTTGAGTAACTACTTCCTTGAGTAACTACTTCCAAACACCTGAGTTTCCCACGCGTAATTACAACTTGGTCGTGAAATTCATGTGCGTTTAACTTGTAAATACTGTCTTTCTAACATGACTTGAACGTATCATGCAGCCTTAAAAAGTCCCAACCAAGAAAAATCTCACCAATTTGGTAGCCAGGTGACCACCCTCACCTCACCGCAGTCTGAAACCTAAGCTAACTACTTCCTCTAGTAACTGAACACTTCTCGAGTAACTACTTTCTCCAGTAGCCAAAGCCTGTGAGAGTGCTCTGTCCGGCGGGGTTATTTATGTGGCTGGAACCCTGCAAATAAATACAGCACATAAATTGAACCGCTCGACCTCACACGTAGAATACAGAAGCATGGCTGTTTTACTCAACATTTCCATAAAAGTACATTCTAACAGAGTTTAATATGAACATTAATCAGAGGATGTGGGTGTGAAAGCCTGCTGATCGTGCCGCCGTGTCATTGAACCTGTCCGAGTCTGGCACTGGGATAGGAGACGAGGTGAGGAACACAACGGGACCGCTTCAATGGGCCGCCTGTTTCTTCCCACCGTGCCGAAGGGCGTAGCGCCGTAATCTGGCCGTCTGATCTGACCGATGCTCAGCGGTAGCCTCTTCGCGCTCTGTGCCAGTCGCCCCAGCAGCCTTTGAACTTGGCGGCCAAGAAAGCGCCACGGGCCCCTCGCTCCCCCTCCCCCGCCCTGTCTTCACGACTGATCAGCAAAATAATGATGATAAAGAAGCATGAAAAGAGACAGCCTTGAAGATTTTCAGCGTGCCGTTAATAAGCTCGCGGAGCATGCTGAGGCAATGAGGTCAGGCTGTATTAGCGCTTATTGCTGGGTTGAGTGACACATGGGATTATCGGCTACGCAGAGAAGTGAAACAGCTTTCATCAGTGTGGTGCTGGAGCGCGTGCGTTTGATGTCTCAAGAGTGAAGGAATTATGAGTATATTATACGTGAGAGCCGAGGCAGAGAGACAGTAGAACGGGGGCATTTTATATGGCCTCATTCTTGAAGGAACAAGTGCACCTCGAGATCAAGAACAAGAGAAAAGGAGTGTTCTTGAGACAGCATCACCCCCATGACTACATGCTCTTATCTGCTTTCTCTTAATATTTGCACACACCCAACTGAAAGCTTTCCTGTTTAACATGGCTGCTACTTGATTCTTGTGTGCTGCAGGTCATTTCCTGGGGAATCACAGTGTACTGGACATCCTGCGCCAGGAGGGCTATGAGGTGGAGCACACACCAGCGCAAGAGCCCATCACACAGTGAGTACACACACTCATACACACTCAACACCAGAGTTGTGCAAAATTCAGAATTGAACAATTGGCTCCCATTGAGTTTATGAGTGTGTTGGCCACATCACACAGGAAACTGAATTGGAATGACAAGTAAAATCTTCTGAATTACAACGTCAAGGAATTCAACACAGGTAAAGCATTCTGGGAGTTCTCCTCCACCCTGGTCCACAATAGTTAATTTATCAAGTATGAATGAATATATAAACTAGCCTAAATACAAAATTTCTAGAGTAGGCATAGAAATCTATCCATCTATCTTTCTATCTACCATACCATCTATCTATCTATCTATCTATGAACCTTCAAAAGCCTTTAACTTCAAAGCCTTTAAAACATTTTAAACATGGCTTTTTCAAACCAAACTTGAATTTTAGCTTGACAAAGCCTTGTTTAAAAAATCATTCTAAATTAGTTATATGAATTTCTTTACATTTCAACTCATTTTAATTCTACCTCCTTTCATTCAAATTTGAATTTCAATTCTGCATTCTGTTTGCTACCTCAGTTCAAATTCAGGAACTAAAATTGGTCACACTTTATTTTAAGGTCCAATTCTCGCTATTAACAAACAATTAACTATGACTTTTGCCTCAATAAACTCCTAATTTGCTGCTTATTAATAGTTAATAAAGTGGTTGTTAAATTGAAGTATTAGGTAGGATTATGGATGTAGAATATGCTCATTCAGAATATGTGCTTTAAGTACTAATAAACAGGCAATATGTTAATAACAGGCATGCTAATAAGCAACTTTAGGGAATTGGTCCCTATACTAAAGTGTAACCCTAAATTTAAAATGGCGCACAATTCTGTTTCACACTCTTGGCTTCATGGTTCTCACAAAGAACAGCTCTTCTCTTCCACTTTCCCTCCCTATTCAGATGCTGTCCTCTTCTAATTCCTTTTTTTCCTATGCCAATACCTTGCCCACACACCTAATAATTATTAAGCAATTTAAACAACAAACTTTCCTGAATATTCTGTGGCACAGAATATAATGATGCGTACTACATACACAGGCTCAGCAATGCATCGTGTTTCACCACATCGAAACCCCAAGCACATTGTAATTCATTGAGAGGATATTCCACTTACTGTGCTAAACTGCAAACAGAGTTAAACTATGCCTTTGATCTCCCCCTGCTAACCATGACGGAGTGGGCCAGACCAGCGCTCTGCAAACTCATGCCTCACCCATTTGTCTTGTAGAGAGGGGTGCTATGCCTGCTCAGACAAAGACAACCCACCTTCATTGTTGGCATACTCCTATCATTACTCAACAGGCCTTTAGGGGAGCTAGAAAGAGGTGATCCAAAGGCTGTGTAGGTTGTACTCATTAAATAGCTGTTGTAATGGCTCCAACACCCAACAAAGGCGCAAATGGAAAAATGAGAACGCCGAGCAATTGAACGGTCCCAGAAAGGTAGTTCGAACTCGCAAAGCGCCCAACCACCACCGCAACATCCAGCCGGTGTCGTTTGAAAAACCTCCTGTTGCAAATTTTAGTGCATACATTTTCCTTTGGCACACTGCGGCAGTGGAAGTAATAGAGGCAGAGAAAGCGAGCATGAAGGGGGGTTCTCAGATTGCTGAAGATGATGACACTGGCTGTGGTAACAAGCTGACAGCTGGATGGACCGGCTGAATGACGGACTGACTGTGGTTTAGAAACACGAACCCTTTCAGCTTTATAGGCCCGCTCCCTTCTGCTCGCTTCCTCTCCACTGTAAAGTGAAAAAATGAGGTGATATGATGGGCAAGTATAACAACGTGCAATGGCAGCCGGACATGTGTTTACTAAAAGCTCATAAACCACAAACTCGAGGCCTGAAAACAGTCCTGATGTGTGTTAGTGGTGCACATATGGGTGATTACGAGATTCAAACCAAACAAAACACTTTGTGGACGTACTAAACACGGCGGGTTGGCCTAACCACAATGAGGCAGTTCGGAATGAAGGACGGTTTACCAAATGTTGTCATGGTTACCCAGTGTGCACGGCTTTGGCTGATGTTTACTGAAATAAAATGCCCTAGTGGGCACTCACCAACTGGAGGTGACAAGTATAGAGTGGCATAATCTTAGGCAATACTACGCCCTACTGGTACACTATGGTAAAGTCTATATCCACATGTCTTTAATATTCTATTCTTTAGTTAAAATTAATGATACTAAGGGTGTATTCACACCTGTCTTGTTTGGTTCGATTGAATCGAACTCAAGTTCGTTTCCCCCCTTGGTGAGGATATTTTGGGCAGGTGTGAATACAGCAATCGCACTCGGATGCGGACCAAACAACCGTACCGAGACCCAGCTGAAGAGGTGGTCTCGGTCCACTTCCAAACGAATTCTGGTATGGTTGAATGGATAAACCAATGAATGGATGACCTTAAGCACACGTGTGGTTTTGTGTAGGTTCTGGTTCACTTACAAAAAGGGCAGTGTGAAAACAAACCGCACCAAACAAAAAATATCAACATTGTATTTGGTCCGGACCAAAGCAACTAGCGGACTTTCCTGGTGTGAATACACCCTAAGGTCGTGATTATATAATACATTAATAGCAACATGGATTGGTATGTAAGCCTAAACTTGGATATCAGTAAGGGAGCTCAAGACTTTGAGGTTGTGGTTTTGACCTCACTGGCTCTTTGTGAATTCTTAGCAAGCCGAAAGGTTGATATCACACTGTTTGAAGTCCAAAGAAGTCCACACACACTCACACTAAGCCAGAGCTTTTTTGAAACACTGCTAGGATGTTATCTCCAGTACTTCAAAGGTGTCTCCTGACACTGCCCAGTTCTCAAATAACCATCATATGTAATTTTTTTATATATTTTTAAAATATTTTTTAATATTAAATATTATTAAAATAAAAACTCAAAACAATCCCTTTAAATACTACAATTGAATTTATATTAAAAATACATCAATATAAAAATTCTGCCCCATATGTTCATGGTGTAAATAGTTAATTGTAAAATACTTCATTTTATCTAAGAATACATAATAATAATTTTAATAATTATTTTAAATAAATTAGCTAAAACTGCTGTGTGGGAGTTACTTTGAAACCATTTTCACTCAGAAATTGCTAGTTAATTTCAATAATTACAAATACATGCCATTAATTTAATAATTACAAATAAAAGACATGCTAAGTAACACTGATTTAAACATTAGTATTTTCTTTTAAAACATACTCCAATAATCTGAGTTTTATTTACAACTTCAAAAGAAAAAAAAAATAAAGTGTAAAATTTACCATTTTTATGGCTGCAACTCAATTTAGACATCACAACAGGGGAAAATGGATGTTTTGAGATTTACTAAAATATTTACATTATTAAACGTTGTTTAATATTTGAGTGAGCGTTAGATGACAGTAGAAATCTCTTAATGCATCCTTAATTTTAAGCATATATATCGATATAGTACTTATTTCAAATTTAACTTTTGCATACCTCAAGTTTTATAACTTCCACATGTTCTCACAGAAGGAGCTGGTCTGTGGTGGAGGGGACTACTGTGAATCCCACTGAAGGCAGCTCTGAGTCAGTGACGGAATGGACATCAGAACCTCCTGAGCTAGAGGAGATCAGCCAGGAAGAACTCTCCCACATGCTACTGCCAGACAGCCTCAGCCAGCTAGAGGAGTTTGGCCGCTACAAGCGCCCCCGTAAAACCCATCATGCACACAGTCGGCCACGGCTGTTCAGTGACCTGTGGGTGCGCATAGGAGACAGGTGAGGACAGAACACATGCCAGAAACCACATTTCCACAACAGGGAATTCAAAGCTGCTTTTAACTAACAAAATCCACATTTTTGTTTTCATGTTGACCTCAGCACGACTCCAAACCCGAATATAAGGATAACCAATGGCTATGTGACGGTGGAAACGCCTCGAAAACGACAGGAACAACAGCAAAGACGAACGCCGCTGCAAGACAGACTGAAGCCCCCCAGCCAGCCCACAAACCCCAGCACACTTGACTTCGCTGCTCCAAACTCAACATATGCGCTGACTTGCCTTTTGGCCTGTCTCATTTCACAACTGCTTTTCACTTCATGAAGAGGGAAATGGGTCTCTTGGAAGCTCACAAAGCAACTCAATCAGAATTGTATCTGAGTGACTTTGCCTGTGGTAAAAAAAAAAAAAAGGCAGTTAAGTACATTTAGGTACTGCTTAGTTCAATTTTGGGTGTCTGCCTACAGTAAATTAGTTGCCGCAGTATGTAACAGTAGACGTATGTGAGTAATTTCTAATTGTTACATCTGGCAGAATGGTAGTCTGTAAGAATAACAATAAGAGAAAAACAAGAACATTTTGTTATACTTATGCAATGACTCTGCCCAGAGATGATTCATAAGAATCAGCTAAGATTGTACCTTTTTATGTGAATACCACCATGACTGTTCCCTATCGCCCCATCAGAGCAGACAGCAAAATATGAATGTGCATTTTTTTCTAATAAGTGAAATGGGGCTAAAAGAAACTATACCAAAATTATCAATATGATATTAAGGTTAAACACCTAAATTATATATTAGAGACTTATTATGTGATATGGTCACTGACAGATAACTTAAATAGTTCACAGAGATGACACTTATATTTTGTAAATTGTGCATTTGTTCATACAGAATTTTTATATTTATTATTTCATGAAGAGTATATTTTCATGCATTTCTCAAGTATTAAAGTTATAGTTATGTAAACAAACTTGCCTTGTACTGTCCATTGATATTTTGCAGCGTTGCTAAGAAATCAACGTATACTGCCCTCTACTGGCACTCAAACCATACAATTTTATTATAATTTTGTATAATAATTGTATTATTATTGTTATCATTATTGTTATTTATTACATCTACAATTTTACAGTTGTAAAAACAATTACGAAAACAGTTTTTATTAAATAGGGAAGGAAATGGTATGGTCGACATGGTATTAGAATACACATTTTCAAAGATGATTTAGCACATAAGTGAAATGACCAGTTCACCCAAAAATGAAAATATAATAATTTTGCCATTACTCACCCTCATGCAGTCCCAAAGCAATATTATTAGCTTTCTTCCTGTCAGGCAGAATATCTTCAGGCAGCTTTTCCATAAAAGCGGATAGTAATTGTTAAATGCCAAGCAAATAAATAAAAATAAAATAAACATATCACAGGTGAACGAGGTCGTGCTCAACCCCAAAATGGCGCCTTTACATTTGTTCTCGCATGTCATGTGACTGATCACAGCAGACGCAAGTGCACAAGAAAAAAAAACGCCGTTCAAGGAGGACTTAAATTCAATATGTTCCTCGTGGCTTCAGAAAACTTGGGATATTGATCACAATTCATATGGACATTCATAGTTTTCTGGTACTTATCATCTTTCTGGTTATAGCTTGGCAAAGGCTAATATGCTTTCATTGTATTGCAAAGCTATCTATCTCCTTTCTGTTTCAAGGAAGAAGAAAACACTGCATTAGAATGCCGTGAGTAAAAATGACAACATTCTTATTGTTGGATAAACTTTCCCTTTGCACCCATTAAATGCAATCAATCCATCCTGTTTTAGCCACTAGGTGGCAGACAACGACTTTGTAACTGAATGAAACGGGTTGCAACCTCATGAAATACGTTTCAAAAGATGCATGGTTTTGTCTACGTTCAATAATCGTGGTTAAAAAAAATCTAATTTTTATATATATAACAATATAAATTTAAGTTGATATAATGAACAATTCTGATATAAATAATAAAAGCTATTACACAGTAGGCCTACTATGTAGGAAAATTCAGTAACAATAACAATCATGCTTTTATCTTTAGAAGTTCTTTCTCAATTACACTTTAAAGAAACTAAAAGCCAAATGCTTAATATTAAATTATTTGAAACGCTAGCCTATATATGTTCCATTACATCTGGTTAAAATAAATATAGCCTAATGGGAACTAAATTAAATTGTTTCCCATCAAATTAATACATTTCACTGTATCATCCATCTAGAAGGCATTTTTATGTAATTAATTATTCTGCACAATTGTTAATATGTTTGTCCTTCCAATTAAATACTGCAATTGGGTGAAGTTCAAACTCTTACAATTTGACATCTCTAGTATTAAATAATATCAATAAGCAAAGCTTGATATCAATGTTATGCATTTATTTTAAATATATATCCACCTCCTGCCGCTCTGCCTCAAAGTATGTCACTTATCCAGGCAGAGAGGAACAAGTTTTAAAATAAACAGCTATTTCGCCCCTTAAGCCAAGACAGGACAATGTTTGCCTTTGCTAAAATACCATTTTCCCTGGGCTTTGGGGTGTTATTTGAGGGAGTAGGGGTCCTGACAGGCTGTGACCCCTCCCTGGGCTTGGGGAGAGAATGCCCACTGCATATTAATAAAAGATTACTGGGGAAAATCAATGTCTGAGCAAACTCATTAAAAATGCCTCTTCATCTTAAATGATTTTTGTTCTTTACCTCCACTCCGTCTCTCTCTCTCTCTCTCCCTGTGTTGCTTTTCCCTAGCGGTAATTACTTTCACAAGTCGTTTTCTGCCCTTTGAGTTGCACCGTTTCACAAATGAAGGTTAAGTTTGTTTAACCGTGCTGGATTTGCTATCCATGTTAAAGCATATAATGTGGAAGGCATGACTTTGCCCACACACCTCCAGGACCCCCTCGGCTTTAAAGCCCCCCTTTGCACGGTCATATGGTCCAAGGTTAAGGCCCACCAGGGCCAGACCAAGATGGAGTGGTTTCAGCATCTTTTCTAGGCTACACTGTGAGATGCTGAGGATAGCTAACCATTAACATTAGATTGTATTTAAAAACATACCTTTTGTCTGTATAGTTTTGTTTGGGGGCTCTCAAATGCTCTCTGGAAATATATCTACAGCAGTTCTAATTGAGTAGAGCGAAAGATAAAGCATGCACACAATGGTTATCAACTCAAGGTCTTTCAAATATAACACTACAAATCCAGGCTATATTATGTTCCAGTTGATCAATACACATTCAGGGACATGTTTCTAAAACACATAACAAGAAGGGGCTTTGTTGCTTATGTGAGGGACTGCCATTGAAAGCACTTTCTTAAGAGATCACCAGGTAAGGACAATTTATTATTTCAAATAAGTGCTATTATTTCAGTTCCTTCAGAGGAACATCTGGGGAAAACACATTAGTGCATCAATATTCACCTTGAAAAAAATGCAGCTCTCCCCATTTTACAAAATGTCGATAATCTTGTTCTATTACAAAATATATTATTGTTCTATAATGTGACTATGCTACACAGTGTTTCCGTTGAGTTAGTTTACCTTTGTATGGGTGTCAGACAATAAATGATGAGCCATGCAAGGATAAACCAACATCCGCTGTCTTAATGCAATGTCCTTTACACTGCTTAAAAATGTCTCTGGAATAATATCTTATGATAAACAAAATGTTGGCTACATGATATGTAAATATAGAATTTACATAACTGCTTGTAATGCAGTTTGTTACTTTTAAAGGTATTAATTAGCCTATTGTTTCCCTCATGAGGTGTACAAATATAAACATATAGCCATATTCTAGAAAAAAAAGGTCACACTTTATATTAGGTGGCCTTAACTATGTACTTACATCAAAAAATAAGTACAATGTACTTATTGTGGTTATATTGTATTTCAAAACACTTTTGCTGCTATTGAAGTGGGACATGGGTAAGGTTAGGGACAGGTTTGGTGGTATGGGTAGGTTTAAGGGTGGGTTAAGGTGTAAGGGGTGGGTCAACAGTGTAATTATAAATGTATTACAGATGTAATTACATATAAGTATTTTTAAATATATAAGTACAATGTAAAAACATGTATGTACACAATAAGTGCATTGTATCAAATTATTAATTTAAATGTAACATAGTAAGGCCACCTAATATAAAGCGGGACCAAAAAAAAAAAACAGTTTAGAGTTTCAAATTTCGCTTATAATTTTAGTTATGAATAGCAGATGACACAAAAAAATGTGTCATTTAAATGAACAGGTTATATTTTATTTTAATATATAACATCCACATAACGATTTTCGTCTACATTTTAAATAGGCTATATAAATAAACATTTTAGCACGTTTTGTGCTGTACATATTTGTTTCCGATTTAATTTGCTTTGTTTGAATTAAATGTTTACTATGTTCAATTAAATTTTTTTAATGAAATGGAGACGATGGGACATAGCCTAATAATTCTTTTAAACAAATACATTTGATTTTCACGGTAAATTAGTGCACAAAATTAAAAAATGTCCATATTTTATATTAGTGTTTCACAAAATTAGGCTATTTTAATTACTAGCTGGCAAATATGGGGATATCAACGTTTGAAATACAAAAATACAAACACAAGTTACAGAGGTTTGAACAAAATGTGTTAAAATAGAAACTGAAATATAACCTACAAGATCAGTTTGCATTAAATATACCAGCTCTCTCTCTATGGCGTGGCGCGCTATGGAATAAATATTTTGCTGCACAGGAAGAAATGTTTTAATAGGGAAAGAGAATGAGAGCGAATTAAGAAAGGGGTGAGCATGTCGTGATTCACAGCCAGGTTTTCTCGACGTTTCACCGATTCATTATATCGTGAACAAGGGGCACTTCACGCGCTCTCTTTGATACCGACTGCAGCACGAGAGAGTGCACTCAAAAACAGACGCTAACAAATTTATTCAAAATAATAAATTAATAAATAAATAATTGGACATATCGAGAGAGAACGAGCGAAGAGGGGGAAAGTAGTGATAGCCTAAGCTTCAGACACGCACGCGGGATCCCAAGCTTTGATGCTCCAGCGATGACAATCACCACATAATGATGTCTGATAATTACATACACATGAAAGCTTGTCTACTGAGGCAGCGAGATGGTAAAAAGAGAGAAACAAATATGATTTTATCCAAAGATGCTTTCCCCGTAATGAATACTAATTCTAATAAACATATTTGATTCTTTTTATTGACTGAGCAAAAGAAGGCATCATTTGACCCCAAAATGGTTCAGAGTAAAAGGGTTTACAGATCAACAAGCAGTGTGCACACTGAGTGTTCAGAAACGAGGTTAGGTGTTTTGTAAAAAGCAAAACTGGAAAAAAGAAACCAGGTTTTTGCAGACTATCCAATGTTGACAGATCAGTTAAAAACCATGTTCTGAATTGTACTGGAATTTTTTGTTTAGGAGATTTATGTCACTCTCTGCCTTTATTTCATCATCTGTGAGCAGATTTGAGAAACTTTTTAAAGGTGCAGGGTGTCATCAAACCGAGTGTAATTATTTATATCATTGTAATTTTCCAGATATTCAACAGATCCATAAGTTCATAAATTCCCACTTTGGCTCTTGAGCCATAAAACAATTATTTTCCTTTTTTCAAGGTGGGAGGAGGACAGGAATGGATTGGGGTGGATTTGGAAGTGAGTAGACAGAGAGTGAAAGAAAAAAAGGGATGTGTGTTTGACCATCAGCTTTTACTCCTTAGTCAGACATCAAGGCATACAAACACACACCTTAGCCTTCATCTCCCCGAGGAGTTTGCTAGAGGTCATAGGGAAGGTGGAGGTCAAATGGGCCTGGATTAAATTTGATCAAACAGTGCTATGGGGGTGAGTGTGTGTTTGTGAGGCTATTGTCTGCTAACTGATGCTAAATGCTCACTATGCAAACACACACACAGGCACATACAGATATTCACACACATACATATGCAAATTCTAAGTTTAAGTGATGAGAAGCATGCACAGATAAGTGATCAAATATTTTCCCATCAGTCAGTCTCCAAACACCTGATTGAAATGTCACCGAAAGTGTTGCAGGGTGCGGTCCACGCCATGGAAACAGCATTTAGCTTTATTTGTAGATGCAGAAATACACAGTGAATGGCATCTGTCCTTAACTGAGACCCTGGAGACAAACAAGGTAATAGGCCTCAGACGCACTCTGATGGAGAACCTGGAGACTAACTTGGAATGGTTTTAATTTGAACTCACTGGCTCCATTAACTTAAGATCTTTATCACCTCCCCCAGGTGTATCCAGGTAACCCCAAGGCCGACATGCTCTTAAACCCGAGACAGTCAAGGTAACAGGTAATTGCAGTGCTGCCTCGTAAAAACATCCTGTTTGCCAAAGACTGACTAGGTTCCATTTAAAACTAGAGGACAGATGAAGAACTGCAGCTTGATTCATTTTCTCCTTACCTAAAGATGTTTCCTCTTATTTTCACATTATTTTCTGTTCTTTCATTCCTATTCGATTTCTTTAGGTAAACATATATCTCTCTCTCTCTTTAAATGTTAGATTGTAGCTACATGATAAGAGCAGCCATAATAACTAAAAACTTAATGTGGTCAAAGGCCACCAGCCAGGTGTAAAATGGGCAAACATCCCTGACAAACGTACACGGCACGCACCATGTTCAAATAGCTAGTCACAGGCTATTGTTACAGGCAAAATAAAGTGTTGAGAAAACACATTAATAAATAAACATTCATAACCAGACACCCACACAGCAGCTACCTGACAATAGCACATTAACACTGTTGGCACACATACACACACAATGACAACAGGTCCCTGTTTACTGCTGGCTTTGCTCACAGTCTATTTTCTCACCTTCAACAATCACTTGTTTATTTTCATCTGTAAACAAGCAACCACACAAGCAAAATAGGAGCCATTGACACCGATAGTATAATACTCTATTTCTCTCTCTCTGTGTGTGTGTGTGTGCAATGCTTTTCACCTCCCACACACTCTCCATCTCTCTCTCCCCGTTTCCCTCTCCCTTGCTCTTCTGGTGTGATTTTGCTCCTCTGCTCTTGGCATTATAAATTCATTGTGCACAGCTTGTGCTTGTAAGCTTGATTGAAGTGACGGGCTCTGATTCCTCCGGCTTGCTGGCTGGAGGGTGCTATAGCAAATGGCCCGATGGCACTGTTTGGATAACACTGACCTCTCTCCCGCTGCCGCCGCGCACGCCTAAGTGAGCGGTTTTATAGGACTCTGGCGCTAGTAAGTGGAAGGGCAAAAAAGAAAAAAAGGAGGCAAATTGATCAATTCAGAACTGGAGAGAGGAAAAAGATCTGGGCGATGGTTTCGGAGCACATTGTAATTTCCACCTGCCCCCTTTTCCTGTGAACAAAAGTGACAGCTATCAAACTCGATTGCTGAGAAGAACACAAGAGCCAAGCGCCTGATCTGCATTCTAGAGGCGCCGTTACCAGGGAGACGTACTGTATGTGGTGGGAAAAACACTGGCACCACTCCTTAGAAATGGATATTCAGGTCTTTTGTGCCATGTCATAATTGTATTTATCAAATCAATCGTGGTCGCACTACCACTTACGCAGCGTGCCACATATGGGCAGCCTAGTGCCAATGGGTTTAAATTTAGCAACAAGTGTTGATCAAAGACAATGAGATTAATTGAGGGGCGAGCCTAGTTTTGCATAAAGAGATGCTGGGTGGTTAAGATGAGTAGATTCCCGGTGAGGGTCTTCGACAGATTTTCACTTTGACCCGCCTTTAGGGAGGCCTCGAATTAATCTCTTTCATTCGTATAGGCTAACGATTATCTCGTGTTAGTTTAGATACTAGTTCAGTTCAAGGAATAAACGTGAAAACGGCCTGCCATACTCTCAGTGGCCTTTTGCTTAAGTGCAGTGTTTATGACATATATCGAGATACGCAGAGTCTTTCTCTCGCGCGCTCACACACGCGCTTTCTCGTAATTGTCTTTTTAAAATAACCATCTTTGCTGTTTTGCAACAAAAAGTTCGTTAAAAGTTATGGGGATCGCAATTATGGCTTGTCCCTAGAAGCGGGCGGTCGTAAAATATCATTGTAACTCTCACATGACAGGTGCTTTTAGCACAGCGCCATTAAACCTGTTAACTGGGAGGAGCCTGACGTCTCCTGAGAATTCTCCAGGAGCAGACTTTCAAACTAGAACGTTGTTGTTGTGTTTTAATTAAAACGACGGATCCCTCCCCATTGATCAAGAGTTAGGGAGGTAAAGGAGAGGGGATTCAAGCAGGTTTAGCGATTTGACAATGTGCTGGAGTCAGCTGAATTTCCAGCAACTCCTCCACGCACGCGCACACACACACACACACACACACACACACACACACACACACACACACACACACACACACACACACACACACAGAGACAGAGAGAGAGAGAGAGAGAGAGAGAGAGATACATTAGGATAGATGGATGGATGGAGTGCATCGCTTAGATTTGGAAATTATAATTTTTTATATATAATTTAGTGGATTAGCCTGTTATTTCTATGACAGATGGGGAAATTATTTGTTTTTAACTTTTAGGACTAAGATTGATTAATGGCGCTAAATAAACTTTATCAAATAAAATATAAAGGGTTAATTTAGTAGGCTATAAAATAGTCGAAATTTATCTTTTTAATCCCTAATATGAAATTACTTCTGTAGTTGGCCTATAAATATATAGTCTACCGTTCGTTATAATTGTCTAATAAAATATAAGTGGATATGTGTCACATATAGGTCATGTGGTCTTATTTTCTTGCTTTAATAACCCAGAAACTTTATAAAGATTCGAGGTGTATAGGCAGGCGTTGCATTGCAGGCCTATTCGGTGGTCACTAGGAGGCGCTGTTGAACACAGCTTTGTCCCACTCATTCTTCACCACCGAAACTATAATCATCTACAGGACAGGCGATTTATCCACCGCGATTACAGAACAACCAAGATGGATGAAATGCTTTACAGTGGCTTAAATATAATATTACAAATTAGACATCCAACGTACTTTAAACCTGAAAAATTATTTACAGAGAGACATTTAATTGTGCTTATAATACACAAAGGCCTACAAGTGACTGATCTAGCCTACAAGCTCCACCACACTCTGCTGAAATACCAAGTGCTGAAACCGTTTTAGTGTTCAATGAAGCTGCTTTCTGCAGTCCATCTCAGATCTGAGAACCCACTTTAAGCTGTAGCCTAATTTTGTATCACTATCCGGAAATTAATAATACTAATACAAATAATTAAATAATATATTTTTTTAAAGAAACTGGGGGAAAATGAAGATAATAAAATAACGTTTTATTTTAAAACTAAAGAAAAACAAAAATAATTTGAGATGCACGACATTAAGATATTAAGAATATGACCATTTATAGGGTATTTATATTTCCTCAAAACGCATAAATTTAATAGCATACAATATTCTAAATCTATCAAATAGTATTTTAGCAACTAGTGCAATCAAATGATACTGTTATAGCAGGTGAACTGAGTTTAAGTCAATATTTGGTGTGCCGGTGGACCAAAATTAAACTCGGCAGACTCATGTGAAATAATTACACAGGGAGGCTCAGAAGAGATCGAAGAGGGTGAAGAAAATCTAGTGATTCAAGACTTTTCACGCGGTTCCCTATAGAAATGGCCTAACACCAGTGAAGGACATTGTCCTCCTGGTCACCTCTTAGCGTCGATATTTCAATGGAATGCAAATCTAGGGGTCTACAGGGCTTGCTATGGGTGATCCATTGATTTGGGATGAATACAGTGACTACTTTCAACCCCTTCACAGTTATTAGGCCTAATAGAAAAACATAAAATAAAGGGAAGAAAAAGAAGAAGGGATCCGCACAAATGGTGCGAATTGCTCGCCTCCTCCAAGCCCTCTCCAACAGTTTGGCCAGCAATTTGCATTCCTTTGTACGACAACTTGTAATCCTCCCCTCAGCATGCCAAGAAACACACAACAGATTTATTGTCCCAGTCAACAAATCGTTTAGGTCATCCCAAACCTATTACAGCCTAATGCAGCGAGAGAGAGCCTCCAGACCCAGATCTCCCCTCGGTCTCATCACACGAACCAGTGGTTTCCAAACACCGATGAGGAGCCCACAGCTCGGCCGCTTTGTTGAGACCCCAATCTATTCATGCCAAATACACTTCTGAGGACTAAACCACTTCTCGAGGTGGGCTGGAAGGGCAATGAACACGGCGGATTCTCAGGCCTGGCTGCCCTTCTATTGCTGTGGAGAGAAAGCACAATATGGGAGCTGGAACAATTATATTACTAGCCTACTTTAAAATGTTTGATATTCAGTAGGCCTACTGAACAGATAGCCTAAATAAACAAACAAATAAAACACAGATAGATAGATAGATAGATAGATAGATAGATAGATAGATAGATAGATAGATAGATAGATAGATAGATAGATAAAACATTGCCAACAGTCCAAATAGAATAGAAATGACATTATTGTTCAGCCAGAATGTCTAATTGACCCGTGTCTGTTCAGGACCGTAATGGTGGCAAGAGCACGTCCTTAAGAAACGGCGCTGAGACGTGTGTTAGTTTTGCGTGCAAGGCTGTTAGTGCAGAGAGAGGAAGAGAAAAGAGGAGACTAGAGCCCATCTGCTCGCCTTTGTGTCGCACAATCCAAGACTCCAATGAGGGGTCATCTGAAGAAGAGAGGGATCGCCCGCGGAGAGAACCACAGAAAAACCAAACAAGTCTTTGATTCCATTCGTTTTGTTTGGAAACACACATTGATTTAATTCTCGCTTTTTCCCTGTTCCCTTTTCCAGGTAAAAAAAAATGGCACTACTCGGTTCTTTCTACAAAGACAAATAGACTGCTTAATAAAGGCTCACAAAAAAAACAACACAAATCAGTGGAGTACAGAGGTCACAATAAACAGCCTATGTAAATAAACAGGCATCAGTTATATCCTTACAAATATGAAATACAATCAGTTAAATAATATAAATATAGTCTTATAGTCCTAAATAATAATATCAACATTTTAATTCCCTGATTACTTCCTATAGTGAAATCCCACTTTGATCTCAGTAAGGTTAGCCTGCGTCTTATTTTGGCAAGAAAGCAGCAATTATGTGGTGATTATAACAATATTACAGTAATGAAGCGTAGGGCTTGTAAAATAAATTGCGGGGATTAGATTCCATCCAAACGCTGTCGTTGCCAGCTTCGGTCCACTGGTCTTCTGCTGTTTAACGGGAAGGCGTGATTTAGCTAGGCCTATTATTATTTAGATGTTTTTGAATAACGCTACAGAACCCCAAAACACACACAAACATATAGGCTACAACTTCGCTGCTTGTGAAATAAGACACTGTACACCGGGCTAGCGCAGGCCTGTGCAGCAGCCAAAAGGCAGATTTGTGTAATGCCGATTCACTCTGATTTTAATTGTGCGTTTCCTTCCTCACACTGAAATGTCATCTTCTCCAGTGATTCCATTACATGACATCATTCACCGTCGACGGCATCTCCAGCTCAATTCCGTGTGTTAGTCCGCTTGGAACCAAAGTTAAAACATATGTTCGTTTGTGGGGTTTCTTCCTCACAACCGCTTATGGATCGTTCTGATGTTTTTGTGCAGATTGTGAGCGCCAAACTGATGGTTGACTGTGATTTTTATTAAATGAATTTCTAGGGATATATATATATATATATTACAAATTTTAAAATGAAATATAATTAAATATGATACCCATTACACCTCCAGTTACTCCAGTTGCAATGGACAATTTATTGTTATAATTTATTGTGACAATTTGTTGTACTTGTAACAGCGAATTTAAAGACTAAAAAGAACATAAACTTGATGTACACTATTGCATATCATTAGCCTACCACAGTTGCTTATAAGTAATAATAATAAACAATGTGTTGTTGTTGTTGTTATTATTATATTAGCTATTATTATTATCAACAGTGGTAATAATGGGGCATTTGAATTAGCCTATTCCTGGCTTCTTGTTTTCAATAATCGTCCAAGATATAGTGGACTTTTACTATAAATTTACTTCGATCATTTAGACGATTATGGTATGTAACTATATTTATAATTACACATTAAACGTTTTATAGTAAATAATAGATTATTATTATTAGCCTATTACTATTATTATTGGTCAAAGTAGCAACAATATTCAATACCGAAATACTGCATAGTTTATGGAAATTAAATTGTCTTCACAACCCATCCAAAATCTGCCAGTACTGCCTTCTGTTATTAATGTATCTTTGTCAAAGTTAATTTTCCATCTTCAACTCTAATAAACCGTGGGTTTTCAGGAGCGTGTTTGTAAGTTATACTTGGCAAAGGATTGTGGAGCCTTTCAGGATTTGACTTTCTTGAGTTTCAAAGGCTTTATTTATTCATTTATTTTATCCATAATTAATTTTTTCTTCCCCGGACAGTCTGTAAAATATTGATACAAGCTGAGAACTATTACATTTCTGTCCAAACGCACAATTCACAGCTGCTTTATTGAAAATAAATCAGGTTTGGACACACACAGAAAACAGACTCTTTGAAGAAAGCTGTTCTGGATGTGTTTTGAGTTAGGCATAACGTTTCACGCGTGTCAGAACTTGAGGGAAATCCTGAAAACGAAATAAATATATATTTTCAGCAGTACCGATTATATTCCAATACGTTTGTGTGTTAGCCAGACAAATATTAAAATCGCACACTTTCAGAAGCCTTTAAAAATGTCCTAGAATGAGAACGACTGGGTTGGGTTAACTTGTAGAATATGTCCCTCGTTCACAGAAGAGGAGAATGTGAGCTGCTCTGCTCTGAGCTCAAACATAAACCTGCAGCGGGCAGAATATAGCTATAGGCTATTTCATCGCTTCGTTACTGAGTCTTGAGACTTTTTCCACATACTCATCCTGGCGCATGTGCTCAATAAGCAAGCTACCGCCCCGAGTTAGGCAAATATATGATTTAATTACTGAAAATTATTGGCTATTCTTTGTTCTCCTGCTTTATTCAGCGTGCGAAATATTCAATGACTTTCACGTGGCCAAATTTTAAGACGTTTCTGTTAATAATTTTCAGTCTCTTGAGGTTCGTCTCGCGCCCGTACAAAAAGTTACACTTTTAAGACTAAAGGTTCTTTATTTACGTCTAAAGAACCTTTACAATGCACAAAAGGTTGTTTATAGTGCAAACGGTTCTTTAGATTGTTTTTAAAAAATCTGGTTCTTTTAAGAACTGTTCACTGGACCATAGCCTATATATATATATATATATGAAGAGTTCAGATGCAAAAGCCTCTAAGTGCCATCTGAAATTTTCTTCTAAAATGAGCATTTTGAGCTTAGGCTCCTATATTTATGTTCAGTTATTTCACTTTAATGGCCATGAAAAGAACCTATATTGCCATTAAAGTGAAATTACTGAACCTACACATGAGAGCCTGAGAAAAATGCTCATTTTAGAAGAAAATTTCAGATGGCACATACATACACATATATATATAATGTTATATGTTATATATATATATATATATATATATATATAAATGTTTAGCTCACTATTTTGAGAAAACACAAAACCAAAGATTTTTGTATTATGCGTGTCATGTGTAAATCTATAATAAAGTGATAATGACAGTATGTACTTGCTCCATACTATTGTCATTGACAGCTCGAGCACTCTATGTATTGTTGCTATAGGCTACTCCTCAGACAATTTCGGCTTCTGTTCACTGGTGTCTATTTAGTGCACTAATAACTTGTAATCTTATTTTGTGGTTGTTAAAAAGTTGTTTACAAAGGTTGTTGAAACATATATATACATTTACATTTTCATTTAGTTATTTAGCAGATGCTTTTATCCAAAGCGACTTACAAATGAGGACATGCTTACAGATAAAAAATAATGCATTTTAATACCCCGCTCAACCTTGTTTTGACCTCCTTTGTAAGGGTTCAAGGCTTAATTAGGGAGGTCACACCCCCAAGTTCCTCTATAATTTGCACCTTGATTTTACTCAAAGAGCCTTGCAAATGTGCAAATAAGACCAAATCTGGCAACCACGTTAAATTAAAGGCCAGTTTATTTTTTGCTAACTACTACTATAGCTTCTATAGTGAACGCTATTGTCACTGTAAGCTGTAGCTGCCATTATTACCCGAGCCCCTATTCCCGGATGTCTCAGTGAGTCCATAGACAGGCAGCAGGCAGTGGTTTGGAGATGGAGGAGGTGGTGAGGAGATAAGCAGGTGTTTGTTCTTTGCAGTGCTAGTGTGTCTCAGTAGTGAGGGCCCCCCCACCAATCTCACCCCTTCCTCAATGATCACAGCCCACATTCTGCAGCCACCTCCACTTGGCTGTTCCCCCCTGGCTTTGATCAAAGCCCTCCCACACACACACAGCTGCCCATGTGTGAGCTTCTGCCTCACTCCCCCAAAACCCTTTAGATCACCCCCAGAGAGTCCTCTGGGTGGGATGGCTGTGTTTGTGCAGTAGGGTGCAATGGATTGAAAGAGAGAGAGAAAGATTGCCAAAAAGCTTGTGTGTGCAAGAGTGTGTTAGTGCTGGTAGCAACAACAGACTGAAAGCAAAGGAGTCCTTGTATAAGAGAGAGGGAGAGAGAGTCTGAGAGAGTGTTTATTGTTGTTTTGTGTACATGATTAAGCACGCAGACTTTCAGATGTTTAGGCAGACCTTTTTAACACACAAACAGACAAGACCACAAATGAAAGCCTACAAACTTGCTGTCAGTAAACATATGTGAAATGTACAGACATATGGCGACACCTGCGCGCTTATTGTTCTCCAGCCAAAACTGGAACGGCACTCTGATATTTCATTTGAACTGACACTATAAGTGTGTTTCACAGATAAATTGAATTAAGCACGTTTGCTGGAAGAGGCCAGCAACATGAAATGTGAACTCCAATATCTTAACATTCAGCATTATACATTAAAATATACAGTGTGCTCAAAGATCAATATTAAATTCATTAATATTAGAAAATGTTGAGATTAAAAATAAAGCGTTTAAAAATATTAAATTAAATATTAAAACATTTAATAATAAATCATATCTCTTTAAAAACATGTCAACAACAGTTAACAAATTAAGTCAGATGTGCTGAACAGTTGCTCTTCTCTCTTCGTCTTGAATACTTCCCCTCCTCAGCCTGTGGAAACTAATTAAATGCCAATTATATAATGAAATACTTCCCATAGGCCTCATAGCCATGGTCCATAAGATTCCACACAAGTGGGCTGTGCTAAAATGATCCTCATTTTCCTTCAGATAACAAAACTCACTGTAGGAAATCTGCATAAGGGTGATGACCGAGGAGTTTCAAATGAAGATAAAACCTATTGTTCAAAATTCATTCATCATTCACAAAAATCCCTAAAAAGTTGGACATATTTATGATACATTATGCATTATTCACAAAGCCATGAAAAATCTTCAATTGGCCATATAGTACCACAAAATACAGCACGCACCTCTCACGAGGCTGTCATGAAAACATCAACTGCTATTTTCTTTACATCTCAAGGTTGTTGTCACAGCTCACTTATGGTTGAGATCAAAGCAGGGCATCCAGAAAACTGCCCAAGGGCAGACAAAGCTGAGAGAAATCATCAGAGAGACAGACGAGAGAGGTATGACACACGGACAGTCATGTCTGCACCATCTCCAATATGCAATACGCCTTATGCCAATGAGATTCCTCACACAGGCCTGATTTCCACAAACGCCATGTGTTTTGCCACAATAGTGGTCGCGTGGGATATAAGCATTTCACATGAACACAAACTGCTGTGTTGGTTTTTAGGCATCGTCTTTGTGCTTCTCAGAAGCGATCAGATGTTTTTAATGCAACAAGGCTCACATTAAATAGTCTTCAGCTGTTCTGCCTCTACAAGAAGGGCATCACAAATGCTGTGCATTATTCTATACTCTTTCTTTAACTGTAAAACATAATGTGGAACAATTACAGGGTCTTAAATCCAGAATAAACGTCTTCTGCAAAACTAAAATAAGCTATGTTAATTCTTGCACTTAGAAAATTATTACTGACACAGATAGTTTACCTAACCATATTTCTATTCTTAGGCTTTAATCAATGTAATAAAATGTGCAAAGCATGTTATTTTAATTGACTGCCAAGCATTTACATGTAAACAATAACACAAAGAACAGTAAAAATGCGAGCCTTTTCCACAAAGATGGAAAGCATATTCATCCATAATGCATGATGTGACGTTAGCTGGTTGCTCATTCCTTCCAAATGTTTCATCTGGTTCTCCTGACTCTCTTCAAGTGCTGATACCAGACAGAGAGACAGAAACTCATGAAACTCTAATCCCCTGCCTGTTTATGTAAGCTCCTGCCAGTGCTGTTAAACAGCCTCTTATTTTTGGTTCAACCTGTGGAGAGGCCAACAACCCAAACTATTCAGCTGGTCTGAGAAAGTGTGTGTATTTGTGTGGCCATGTGTTTATATGAGAGGGATGGAAGAGGAAAAGAAGCTAACAAACACTAAGACATTTTATTCTGCATTTTGTTCTTTTGCCATCTGCTACAACCTTGAAATCTTCCTTATTTTATAACATCTGAAGATACTGAAGATAACCATAAGAATTGTATTTATTTTGCTACTTTAACACACACAATAGCAGCTGCATATTCATTTGTGGTCATTATCCACATCACAATTTTTATATGAGATCGAGTTTGATAGTTTATAGACACAATTGCTACGTGTTTGGCTGACATGCTCGCAGCACATTTACTCAGGACAGTTTCCACCTCAGTTTCAACAGCATTGATTTTGGGAGCAAAAAGGAAGTTCATATTAATTCTGCTATGACTGAGGAGTAATAGCGTGACAGTAGTGAATAATATTGTTAACGAGTACGCATCCAATGAATAAGGCTAAACGCGACCAAACGTTAACGTTTTTTTTATTGTCTGAGGGAACAAGCATACCTAAACGGTCCACACTCTCTCTCTGATGTAGGAAAATCTGTTTCATTCAAATGTATCGGTTCATCTGTCCCTTTTCTCATATGAATTTAGCATTGTAAAGTCTGATTCAAGAATCGGTTCATTCGGATGGTTCTTGTAAATGAACAGATTTACAAAAATGATTCACCAATTCGAGTGCCTGTAATTTTTACAAATAAGAGTGTTGTTGGTTTATTTAGGATACATTTACTTAGTCAAGTTGATGTAACCATATTTGAGATTATTCATTAATTTATTCACCACTCATTTTGTTTGTGCTGGTATGTTGTATGTTGATTATGTTATAGGCTAATATTAGGCCTATAAGTTTATTGAATATATATATATATATATATATATATATATATATATATATATATATAGCCTATTTGGTTGTTTTGGTAGGTTGTAGCCTCTGACTTCCACAGAAGTCAGAATTTTCATTTTTGGGAACTTCACAATTCAAATTATGATAAGCTTGTAGCTTTAACAAGCTACCATTTCAAAGTAGCTTCTCCATCACTGGTTATGACCACAGACATGTCCATTGTCTGCCACTTCCATTAAGTCAATGTCTCCTGATAAAAGTGGTGAGACATTACAGATAACAAACCAAAGCAGTACTGTGGAGTACAGCCACTGAACTCTTACACTTCGTTTGTGAGGGCCGTTTAGGCTGGCTGAATTTTACGCAGTGATGTGATTTCAAGGTATTCAAAAGCTATAATGCAGTCAGCACTCAACGAGCTTCATGGCTGATAGGAGACCAGAAGCCAGCATTTGGATTGGATCACATGACATCTGCATCTGAGTCCTGTAAATCGAGCAGACAGCATCGGGACAGTCAGTTCACTGCAAATACAGTAAAATAGTGTAAAACTGTGAGATATACTGCTAATGGGAGAAAGGGAGATAGACAGAAAAAAAATAAGATGGAAAGTGAGAGATGAAATGTGAGGCCTGTGATGCGGAAGAATGTGAGGCTTTCCCTGAGCGCAGGGAATGGTAACAGCTTCTATAAATTTACTAACATTTCTCATGGGCAGAAATATCAGATGTTCTAACCAATCTCGACACAAAAACACACACATTGGCATAGTCCATTGGCATTTACTGCACATTCTATTGTGCTGATGAAACAGCTTGGAATGGAAAACTACAGTATGCATTTCTAGAAAAAAAAAATCTCAATAGAGAACTACCACAGCAAGGAGAACTATATCTGAAGTACATCCAGTGTAATGTGTGAGCATTACAATCCAATAAAAAACTTCAAGTTAACTAATTAAGCTCTCAATTAACATTAATATTATAAAGTGCAAAATACAATGTGCAAAATAACTACATATAGTTAATAAATATTACTCAGTACTTAAATGTATAATTACACTGTAACAAGGACACCTTAAAATAAAGTGTAACCCAAAAAATATTACTGGTATGAATAATATATTCAGTGGTTAAAAAATGCACAGAAAAGTCAATACCCAGACAAAATCTGAGAAGTAAGTGGTCATGTCAAGTGTAAGTTCAAGGCCAGGACCTATACTAGCCCACAGAGGCCAAGTTTTTCACTCATTGGTCACATGATTCTGAGAGTAGGCATGTCACCTACTACAAACACCTGCATACTACTGCATCTAATGAACGATTACTGTATTACACTAAAATAAATCTAAAATATATTTTTATTTACTTTAAAGCATTTTATTCTGTTTTTTTTCTTTAAAATAATTCAATAATTTAATAAAATAATTATTTAAATAAATATAAATGTAAATATTTACATTTTATTTATATATTTCACATACTATATTTAAATTTTACATTATATATTTTATTTTATATATTTTTATTCTGTTACTTTGCAGGTACTTTTCCAACCAATGTTACATTCTGTGTTCTATAGGGCTTATGAGTCATCTCATTGACAGACATAGTATATCCTCACTGTGTGTGGTCATCTGTGCGGTTATCAATCACTACAACAAATGAGAAGTTTTTCCCTCTTCACTATGTGTGTGTTTTTTTAATAAATTTTCAGCATAAACTGCTTGACTGGAAAATGCATCAAACAATGCATAGGCGGGGGACTGATAAGTAATTCAAATTAAATGTTATCTATAAAATAAATATTACTCTTAAACCTCAAGACATTATACCCCATTCCTTCATCTCATCATCAGTCCTTCTCCTTTCCTTCCTATATGTTTCTTCTGGCATTCTCATATGCGTGTCTCTGCATCAGAAAAAAATCTTGCAAGAAACAAGCAACTGTATTAACAGATGGACAGAGTCAATAAAACACACACAAATCGTGTCTCTGACACATCTGTTCCCCAGCATTAGAGTAATTTCCTCGCTGAAGAGACCTGGGACAGCAGTGATGGAATGGAGGGGGGACTCTGGGCTCGCCCCTGAGACCTCTCATCTTTCAGTGGGAGTAAGCAACTCGGCTAATCCCTCTTGGACATTCTTGATGAACGAGCATCATTTGCATGATCACAACCGGCCCTCCATTGTTGAAGGGGGTTCTTCTTGTATTTTTTATGACACATTTGGCACAGAGCTTTGTTTACTTAATTAAGGTCCTATTTCATAGCATGTCGTCCCAGACGCTTTATGTCCATTTTAAGCTAAAACAACACAATAAATAATAAGACACAAACTCTGGACCGTAAAACACACGTATTGTTCTCTTTCACTACACTCACTTTGACAGTAAAGCCATTAATGTGACACAGACCCCACACCACCAGCTGAACTGAAACTATGGCTGACCTCAGCAACACAGTTAGCTTACAATCCATACTGGAACCCTGCATGGCAGAGTGGCTCAAAGCAAGGAATTTCCCATGATTCAAACGCTCCCATCAAATTACTGCAGATCTCTTTAGTCCTGTGAGTCATAACTGGCTTTTCTACTGAAAACTTTTGAGCTATTAAATATATATTAATAAACCTCATTGGGACATGATCTCAAAGCACTGGTGGTACCATGCTGATAGAAGCTGATGCTGTCTTTGGAAAAGGGACAAAACAAACAAGTTAAATTTGTAGTCTCCATTGTTTTGACCCATGTACTAACAAAATATCACAATTTTTCATCATTTAACATTATAATATTTAGAAAAAATATTGAACAGGATAGTGCTGTTTTGGATGATCATGTCCAAAATAGTAAGTACTTATGCACTTCAGATGCAATTACAGGCTATATAGGAATGAAAGAACAAACAAGTTTGTGTGTGTGTGTGTGTGTGTGTGTGTGTTTCTCATATAAAAAGAACACACTTGGCATGCAGGTGTATCTGCTAAGTTTAAAATGAAGTAAAATAAAAAAATTAAAACCTAATATAATATAATAAATATCTAATTTAATATTATATAATAAAACATAATGAAATAAATCTAAATGAGAAAAGACAAAAAAAAACATTACATATAAAAATAAATAGTTTTGAAATGTGTATTTTGTTTCACTTTTTAATACTGTATTTTTATAACTTTTAATTTTATTAATTAATAGTATTATATAATATTTTATTATTATATTTTATTGTTTTTACATTATATTTTTGATTTTAGTGCTTAGCGAATACACACACACACCTGGTGTGTTCTTCTTGCATGTGCAAATCAAATGTATTGATTCCCTCATTTGTTCTGGCATTCTTTTATTCATAACTGCATCTGCTGTGCATATGTGACGTTTTCACTTGATAATCTATTGATTCTGCTCCTGTTATAGTAAACAACCACATGTGTAATACACAGTCTCCACAAAAACTGGTGAATGACAACAGAACTATTACTGGAGTAAGAGGTATTTAATCATTCTCTGGTCCTTCACTGTGCAGTCTGCAGGAGTGGCCTTTAGACAAACAGTCACCACATGCTTAACTTTCAAAAAAGCCATTATAGATCAAAGGCCATGAATATGATTAGACCATGGACACTCTCTCTCTCTGTCTGTGTGTTGTAAAGGGGCCATTCCAGTACAATAATCCCAGCTTTCACCTGTCTTTTTTTCACAGTTATTACAACAAAATATATCATGCAAGATACAAGCTGACAGACCGACAAAAAAATCTTTGTGAAGCGAAATAGCAAAACATCAAACAGATTTAATCAGAAGAGGTCGATAAGCATCCAGCCTCGGTTAATTCTCAACAAATTATCTAATCCAGATGTTGCACTTTGAGTGTAAACACAGTACCCTACAGAATCATAAAACAAATAAGCATGAAAAGGGTTTAGAGTTTCAAACAGAGCCTAACCCGGCTCGAGACCTTTCCACTGCAAACCCCACCACCCTCCCTCCTGGCTTGGCCTTTTTCAAACAGGAAAATGTAAATATGGTAATATTTAGCACGTGTTCTAAAACAGATCGGTTTTCTCAAGCAGGGAGGGAAAAAAAGGAAAAACAGGCCCACACACGATCCCAGGCCTCCCCACATTTACTGTGTGTTCCTGTTTGGTTCTGCAGGGATGTGCTTTGCGGCTTGATTCTGTTTGCAAACCGTCCCACCCAGATCTTCCACACTCCGAAACCTCATCTGGGCCAGTGAACGTGTCTCATGCCACAACAAACTTAACAATAGAAAAACACCAAACCAACAGGTCTACTAATCTACTCAAGCAAAAGGATAATGTTTCCAAAGACTAGGGAGGGGAGAGAGAGAGTGAGAGAAAGAAGGAGAGAGGGAGGAGTGAAAAGGGAAACACTCAAGACATATGGATGTGTTTAAGGACCACCAAGGAAGGGAAACTTGTGCATTTTCGCATAAACCCAGATAAACTCCAAATATGTAATTACACGGGGTTTAGGGCTTGTCTGTTGACAATTCATTCAGGAATCTTATGGCTTTTAGTGTACAGAGACTATGCTCCGTGATGGAGTCGGTGCCTGATCTACATTCTATGCTTGATCGCTTACAGCCAAGGAGCGAGAGAGGGAGCAAGAGAGAGAGAGAGAGAGAGTCCACTCCTGTTTGGCAGAGCAAGAAGAAAGGAGTGAGAGGAATGGCTGGAAGTACATAAAAAGAAAGGAGGAAAAACGAGGACCCTCATAAAATACCTGCAGCACGTTTTAAAACTTTCATCGCGTCTAGTATTTATAGTGCTTCGATTCCATGTCAGTGTTTGTAGCCAATTTGTTGTGTTCCAATAAATAGACTGGCCTATTTATCAGCAGACCACATGGCAGCCATTTATGGCGTCTAACGAGAGGCAGATGTGCCGTGTGTATATTTTCGCATGCAGGTTTGACGCGCTGACAGCCCTGGACAGATAGCTGAGATGTACGGCCCTGGCCCTGACTTCCGTATCAGCTGCACACAGCCACCGTGATTTCCACCTCGTCCCCTCCACAATGACTGATGGTCGTATTAATACGTTCATTCCAGACCATTTGGTCGGCGGACACTGGAAAGATTTTCTTTGGCAGGCGTGACGAGCATACGCAGCCTAAACAACTTCAAAGCATCTTCACTCTTGGAGAGGGAGGATCATGTAATCTCATACACATCTGTGCTATCAAACTGTGATGTAACATGAATCATAATTTGGAGGGACTTGGCCTGGCTCTCCCTCACACGTCTTGAGAAAAGTGCATTCATGCACCACAATCTGTGTGTATGTGAGAGTGTGTGTGTGTGTTGCCAATTACCCCGGCTATAAATACAAGAGCCCCATCCGTCACCGAGTCTTTGGGTGGCTGTTGCACCACCCTAATTGGTTTCAGATGGTCCCCTAGGTTTCTCCGCTCGCAACAGCACCGTCACACAGCCTGTGTGTGAGAGAAAAGCCACAGGGCATGAGCGAACAAGGGAGGGAAAAAAAGATGAGTGACAGTTCAGAAGTAAATATGGGGAGAGGACAGGAATAAACAAGAAGAATTTCAAAGTTCCTCTTCCTTTCTTCTCCAAATCCGCGTGCTCCATATCCTCTCTAACTGTGAGCCAGATCCACAAGGGTGGGACAAACAGAGGATTAAACATGTTTTAGTTCAACTATAAATTTTCTGTTTCCTATTTTGCGAAAGTTGTTTTATGTGATTATGTTTATAAATGGTAAATTCCTTCCTTGAAGAGAAGGGCTTGTTGATTGTTACGCATCAGCCAATGCAAATTGTCTCTAGGGCAAGCTTAGCATCACAGGGACCTTTTATGAGGACCAGAGAAGCAGGGTTAAGGAGACGTTCGACATACTGCTGGAGCTGTGGTATATGCAGGTGGGACTTAACCTGAAATGAACAAAGGAATCAAAAATGATACCTGTTCCACAGCATCAGGGTCAGGCAAAAAATAAGAATTAAACAGTTGGTTCCCTTTTCAATTCATAATCATGAATTTTAATTGAATTGGAACATAATGCAAGAAATTTGAATTGGGATGACAGGAAGTAGAATTAAACAAACAAACAAACAAATACTTTTTTAATAGTTAAAAAATCAGCACAGGAATGCATTCTGGGAATTAAAAAGATAATTTATTAAATATGATGAAATAACTAGATAAAAAAATCTGTAGGAGGTATCCATCTATAGGCCTACAAAATCCTATAGATAGGATTAAAAAAAATCAATACAACATTTGTAACTTCTCAGTTAAAATCGCAGTTACATGAATTTCTTAGAATTTCAATTCATTGTAAATCAATCTATAGGCTACATTTAAGAATTTACAGTTTTGGATGTTGTACAATTAAAATTTTATACAAATTCAGAAACTGAAATTTGAAAGGTATTCTCATTTCTGAATTGTGCCTTCTGACACATTATAATTTATGACAAAGAACTTAATCTAAAATATTGTTATAATTTATAACAATACTTTGAACCGTGATAATCAAAAAAAGAAGAACATTCCATCTATCATTATAGCAAATGATTCTTTGTTTTCTTTGACTTTGAGCATTAATCAGCATCTCATCTTATAAAGATAGTGTTGCAATGCATCTCAGCAGTTTACTGCGCTTAACTGTGTGGCTCCCAATTCCCTGGATTACCACCTTCTTTACAAGCTAGATGTCAAACTCTGCGTGTGGTCGTGCTGTGCACCCTGGGGAGAGCTGATCAATTGACATCTATTAACACTAAATTAGTATTGATCACGAAGCTGAAGGATGCAGTTCCTTTGACAGCTGGCCAGAGCAAACACTGAAAGTACCAGACAGCATGTGAGAAGCTGAACTAACTGAAAACCCAAATGTCAAACCTTGCTCATCTGATTGAAAAATATTATTTAAGCAATACTTAATTGTTTTAATAGTTTCTAAAACAATTCATAATTAACTTAATTTTAAACAAGCAAATAAATGTGTAATTTTTTATATAAATTTGAAAGAAAAAAATCCTGAGGCCTGTCCACAGAACATGCCTATATAGAGAAAGAGGCAACGCTTATACTTGGCTGCACATTCGCATCAGGCGAGCGACTAGATGACAATAGAATGGACTTTTGGGCGAACTCCATACACCAATTAAAGCCATTTGACATCAGGGAGCCTCATACCTCGGAGCCCTAAACGGCAATAAATCCATTAAATCCCGCTCATTAGAGCACTAGGCTCATTAAGTCCGAGCGAGAGAGGGAGGAGCAGCGCGTGAGTAACTCTCTGCGTGCGCACCGACACAGTCATTAACGCAAGCTGAGATAATTACGGCCGCCTGTTGTCAGCTAATCAAACTACGAACATCAACACCGACGCTCTTTGGTTGCGCTACTGCGGCTACTAAAAGAGAGCAATATACGCTGATTTCATAGACTTTCTTAAAATGAAAACATGTAGAATTAGGATTTAGACAAAGATGGATTCATCAAGAATTGTTAAAGGGAGAGTTCACTCGAAAATAAAAATTCAGTCACCCTCGTGTCGTTGGAAACCGGCATGACTGACTTTCTTCCACAAAAGATATTTTGAAAAGTTGGACCCCATTGGATTTATGTACACTACTGTTCAAAAATGTTTAATGTTTTTAAAGAACTGTCTTATGTTTATCAAGGCTGCATATATTTGATCAAAAAACAGTACAATTGTAAAATACTGTTATATTTTAAAACCAGTTTACTATTTTATATATATTCAAATTTAATTTATTCATGTAATGGCAAAGCTAAATTTTCATCAGCCGTTACTCCAGTCTCCAGTGTTACATGATCCTTTAGAAATCGTTTTAATATGCTATGCTGCTTAATATTTTTGGAACCTGTAATACTTTTTTTCAGGACTCTTCAATTAATAAAATGTTGTAAAGAACAGCATTCATTCAAAATATAATTATTTTGTCAAGTTTTTCTTTCAAAAAAGAAAAACAAATGTACTGATCCCAACTTTTCAATGGTTGTTTACATTGTTACAAAATATTCCATAAAAGATGAAAATGCTATTGTGAAGCTGTGAAGTAAATGAATGCAATTACATTTAATCCCATAATATTGCGAATACAAGCCTTCTAGAAGCTAACATTTAGGAGTCGGTCAGACTGTAACTCTAACTCCCAATTATAGAGTCCAATAAAATTTATAGCAATATTCATAAAGCATTGTGACATTTTGAATAGTGCCAGCTGAATCTTATTAAGCACGCTTCACACTATATTCTTTATGAGGGGTTAATGCTTTTTCTCTGCCATTCACATTAAACAGGCTTGATGCTGCTGCAGCTTTAGGAATGGGGAACCATTCTGCAGAGCAAAAAAAAAAAAAAAAAAAGGAAAAAGTGATGAGAGATGGAGAATAGAGAAAAGGATTGAGATGGGAAGGAGAGAAAGGAAAGAAAGAGAGGGATGGAAGGAAGGAAGAGAGGAGGCTGCAGGTTAATGAGAGCCGAGCGTTTGAAGTGTGAGCTCTTGTCTGGATGAGCATGTGCTAAACCTTTGCAAACCCGTATCGCACAAGATCAAATATTTATATATGCTATTGTCTAATGGAGAGCTCGGCGGCGAGTGCCTTAATTTGTTTTCCTCCACCACAAATTAATTCCGTCCCCATCATCAGTGTCCTGCGAGGTGACTGCGATTATCTCAGCTCTATCTTTGGATGGCTGATCAAGCATGCTCTCCAGACATTTTAATGGTCAAACTCCACTTTACAATTACTTCTCATCTGATAACACATTTCCATAGATTAAAGGTGAGGCAGAAACACTTGAGGGAGATGCACGGACGCCCCTAACTAGCTCTCATTTCTCCCTCCTCTACATTTCTCTACTCGGTTTTCCTTTTTTCTCTCATCCATCACCTCCCCCTCTCCCTTCTTAACATTGCTCTAATGAAGAGGCAGATTAAAGGAACATCTACATAAGAGCTTATCAACCCAAGAGCTTCACAATTGAAACCGTAAGTACATATATTTTCTCTATACTATGTAATGTACAGTTACAAAGCCAATCATCACAGAGTGAGAGACAGAAAGGAAGCGAGCGGTGCACACGACATCAGGAACGTCACTTAGTGTAAACAGCATGTAAAGCAGAAATATGCTGGCGCATACTGAGGTAAATGTTTGGCCCCTCCGCAGCAATACAGAGTGAGTGTTAGAGCCTGATTGTGCTGCTATTACAGGCAAATGACAGCAATTCCATTCTATCACTGAGGCCATAATAATCAAAGTCATTGATGACTCTGAAAGAGAGAGAGGGGCCAGAGTCAGGGGCTCTCAGACACTTCTGCTGTCACCTCTATCATGCTGTCATGAGTGGATCAGAGGTTGACCGTGATGAACCTGAACGCGCAGAAGTCACTGGAACTCACTGATCAAATGCAATAGAAAGACAGATTGGTCTTTCATCTTGATTCAAGAAAATCAAGTCAACAACTGCCTCGCCTCAAACCAACAATCCCCCCCCCCAATTTCAGGCCAAGGGACACAAACATCAAAGTACAAGACATTATCTGAGCAAGCTGTAGAAGCAGACAGAGTGGGAGGGTCAGTGATTTTGATTAATGGAAACTGAATTAAATTAAACTCAAAAGGTCCGCATCCAAAAGTTTGGTCTATTAAGTTCAGAGAGGATGAAGCTTGAGGTCTTGTGAGGCAGGAATGAGCCATTCAGAATTCAACTGAAAATGCATTTTAATGACAATTTAACAAATTTGAATTCAATTCAAATTTGCAATGAAACATAATTACATTGAATTGAAATTCAGAAGAATTTCATATACATATATAACTAATTTATAACTAGAAAAACAAAATTTAAGTTAAAGCCTTGCCTGAAAGTTTTGATACGATAGATAGATATGTAATTCACAAGTCACAACCCAATTCAGTTTCCTGTGGTGTGTGGCTTGAAATCAAATTCCAACTCATTAATTAAAAACGAGCCATTTCTTTTGTTCTAAATTTTGCCCAACGCTGTTGTGAGAGTTTGCCACACTGATTTGTATTCACACTGAAACCTAATGTTGAAATCTTATCTCTACTGAAGTCTGATTCAGTGCAGTAGGCATAAACCTCACTGTGAGAAAGAGGTTCCAGTATAGCAGTGGGTTGTGTCAATAGAAACAGGTCAGATATCTGCAGCTCTTAACAGTTGTTATTTTTCACTGCAAGACGAGGGCAAGACAGGGAAAAGAAACAGTCTGTAACTAAGCTCTTCAAAACATTAACTTAACGTATGATGTAACTGAACGTAATCTAATTTTCTTTAACTCAATTTTCATGTATCTGCACCAAATCTGCAACAGAGTGAAACTCAATTTGTTCCGAAAATTCGGAGGGCGAGATATCTTGGAATAATGTTTACAAAGTCACCCCAAACTGAAAGGCTAAAAGCCTGACAAAGACAGCGTGTGTTGTCCTTGACCGTTACAGCAGGAGGGTGTGGCTCAGTTTCCAGGAGAGTTTATTTGAGCTGACTGACAGACATGAAGCTAGATTACACAACTGCCATTGTGGCTCAAGCATCTTCATCAGTGTGAAGCAGGTTCAGGCTGTTAGTGGTATGAGACTTGAGTACAGGAAACTGTGATGTGATGCAGGATGGTTTAGTCACCCTCAACGGTCTGGGAAAACTCCTGAGTCATTTCCAGACAGTTTAGTCTGACTGTACAAGGCATGGCGGAACACTGATCTCTGATAATTTCTACATTTTACAAACCAATGTGAAAAGTTCAACAGAAATAGTTTTTATTTTTTCACAAGTCTGATTTAGACGTCTACATATTAACCGATACATGCAAATCTCAGTTTATCCCTGCAGTTAGCGCTATCCATTTCTGTAATCTGTCAGTTGTTGTTCTGTCGGTTTTCCTACATGTTTTCGTAAGGAAAAGAAAGATTTGGTGTTGATGGGGTTTGATTAAGTTCCAGGCCGAGAACGGATGACCTTTTAAATTCGTCTTGACAGAGGAGCAGCGGTAAATGCTTTCCGACACGGGCAGCAGTGAAGTTTTTCTTCATTTTCCCTAACAACCCCTTTCAACTCTCCATTACCATCCACCTATCATAAGTTGTTTAGCACACTCAACCCACTTCCTTAATCCTGTGTCCTTTAGAGCCCTTAATGCCCCAGCCAAGTGGCATCAGACATTATTTAGGAAATAGAACGTGAACGTTCAAAATGTTTATGAAATTTCAGAGGCCCGTTCCTATGGACTGTGTAATCGTTCCACTATCAGGGTAGGCGGCTTAAGTGCAACAGTTTGCAAACCATGTAAAGATTAAACATACAAACACAGTCTAGTATCAAAGACATATATAGAGAAAAATAATGAATTAGCAGGACAGAGATTAGCAGATAGAAAGTGTAAGAAACAAAGTTTGAGATCTAAAGATACTGTAATGGAAGTGAGCGAGTGTGTGTGTGTGTGTGTGTGTGTTGCTCTCTGGCAGGCTGGAGTAGAAGTTGAAGTCAGTAATGGGAACAGTGTGTTTTCCCCCTCCAAGTTCTTTGCCCCAGCTGCCTATCAAAAACTAATATCCTCAAATTTGACGCTTATGTTGTCCTTTGAAATTAGAAAGAATCTGTGTCTAATGCTATAAGCCAAACCTGGCTCCCCTGAACTTCGCTCCACTTCCAGCGCAGTCTCACTGACTCTCTCTCTCTCTCTCTTTGTGCCACTGAGACCCCAGGATTTAAAGACCTACTGCGTTCTCCTTCCAGTCCCGCGCCCCTGCTCCCCCAGGCCCCTTGGCCTCTCTCTCCTTCCTCCCTCTCGCTCACTTTCTCCCTGTACGGTCGGTTCTTTTTAAATACAGTAACACAATCTGCGGGAAACTGATATAATCTTTTCTAAACTATAAAAGTCAGTCACCCAGAGAAACATCTGCATGGTCAAATTTAAAACAAACTGTCAGGGAATCGGGTAACCCATAAAGAGAACGGCAGAGAAGGAGCGAGGTGCCACGAGGGGCTCCCTGATCTTTTTAACTTCACCTCTCCACAGACGCTCCTCTCTCCGTTTCTTTCTGTTTGTTCCTCCTTCAGCCTATCACTCCATTCCAGTAAATTCTATCACATTTCGCTTTTTCATCTCAGCAGAGCCCACCCAGGGAACGCTATTCTTGGAGGTGGATTTTATTAACCGTTAAAGACCCGCTAAGCATTAGGTTCTGACTTTTCCCTCATGGTAGCCGTCAGACGTTCCTGTTTTGTGTCACAGGTACACGTTCACATAGACTTCTGGGAATGAAAGACGCATTAAGACTAGCTGGTTCTGTCGGATATGTGGCCTACAGGTTAACACGCTTGACTGACACATTCTGTACCCCTCTTCCCAGTATTTTCTGTTGACTAGCTCTCATTAATAAAATATTTTTCATTTTATTACCTTTACTGTCACACACATATACACTGCCCTCCAAAAGTTTGGAAACGCCCTTGAAATGTGGGGTTTTGGACGATATCACACTTCCAAGCCCACTTCCAAGCTTGACCCCAAGCACACTTCCAAGCTGTGCAAATCCTATTTGGAGAGGAAACAGTCAGCTGGGATCATGTCTGTCATGGAATGGCCTCCCCAATCACCCGACCTCAACCCAATTGAGCTACTAGGAACTGGACCGTGATGTCCGTAAGAAGTGTCCAACCAGTGTGAATCATCTTTGGGCAATTCTTCAGGAGGCTTGGAGTAATATATCAAGTCAATGTTTGAATAAACTGACAGCTCGGATGCCCAGATTATGCAGAGCTGTAATAGCTGCTAATGGTGGATATTTTGATGAATTAAAAATTTAAGTTTTTTCTATGTATAAACTGTTTATGTAATAAAATATGTTTTCGTAGTTTGTGTTGTCCCTTATCAGTGCAAAATTATCACAAATTAAAAAGGATTCATGCCAATATTGTCCAAAACCCCATTTTCTAGGGTGTTTCCAAACTTTTGGAGGGCAGTGTATATATATATATATATATATATATATATATATTATATATACGTTGTATATATATATATAATATATATATATACATATATACTGTATGTGTATGTATATATGACAATTTTCAAGCGACACCTGAAAACTCATCTCTTCCGTCATCACTTGACTTCATCTTAAAAAAAAAAAAAAAGAAACTTTGCTTTCTTTCCTTAACCTCTCCATGTCTAGCTAGTATTTACTCTGAACAATGCCTGAAACTTTGTATTGCAAGCACTTCCTGTGTCTATTTGCCTCTTTACATTTACATTACATTTACATTTATGCATTTAGCAGACACTTTTATCCAAAGCGACTTACATTGCATTCAAGTTACAGTTTTACATTTTTATCAGCTCTTGCTTTCCCTGGGAATCGAACCCATGATCTTGGCGTTGCTAGCGCCATGCTAGCGATTCTTTATAATGAATCGCTTATCGTATTCCTCAATTGTAAGTCGCTTTTAGATAAAAGCGTCTGCTAAATGAATAAATGTAAATGTAATGTAAATGTAAAGAGGCAAATAGACACAGGAAGTGCTTGTAAATGTAAATGCAAATGTAAATATATATATGTATATGTATATATATACTAGTGCTGTCAAGCAATTAATTGTTTACATAAGATATGGGTGTGTACTGTGTATATTTATTCTGTATATATAAATAGACACACATGCATGTATATATTCAAGATTTTTTTATATATATATATATATATGATATTTATATTTATTTATAATATAAATTATATATACATATGTATGTGATTGCATTTATATACACATAATAAATAAACAGTACGCACACACACATCTATTATGTAAACACAAACTTTTATTTTGGATTAGATTAATCGCGATTAATCGTTTGACAGCACTAATATAAAGTATATACTGCGCACACACACACACACACACACACACACACACACACACACACACACACACACACACACACACACACTATTCAAAAGTTTGGGGTTGATAATTTAGTTTTTCACTCACCAAGGCTGCATTTCTTTGATCAAAAATTAAAAACAGTAAAATTGTGAAATATTATTACAATTTAAATAAACTGTTTTTTACACTAAGAACATTTCACTCAGAAATTACTAGTAAATTTCACAATTACAAAGAAACAGCCATTAACACACTAAATGAAATGTTACATTTTGAAACAGAAAAACTGAAATAGCATTTTCTTGTAAAACATACCCTAATAATTGTTTTATTTACAGTGTATTTTAATACACTTTAAAATAAAATGTAGCCTATTCCTGTGAGTCATTACTCCACTCTTCAATGTCACATGCTCCTTCAAAATCAATCTAATATACTACTTTAGTGCTCAAGTAACATTATAATGTTTAAAACAGGATTCCTTATTGAATAAAAAGTTAAAAATTCTATGAAATATAATTTTTTTAAGTCTTACTGTCTCCAAATTTTTGAATGGTAGTGCATACATACAAAAAATGTTAAATAAATATTAAAACAAAAGTAATTCTGAGTGATTGAAAAAGCATGACTGCTATGTGTAAATCTGTGTTTGTGTGTGTGTCCTCTTGGCTGTTGAGTCACACTTTGGATGGGTTTAATTGCCACACTGACCCACCGCTGTTTGAGAATGAACCCAGCGAAACGCACAGACAAACAGCCCTTACTCACACACTAAATACTTCAGCCCGTCAAGTGTACTGCTTCTGTCTGAGGACATACAGTGATCTCGGTATTTAAACACATCAATGCACACCCTGCTCAGAGAGAGAAAACATATTAAGAAACACATACCAATGAGCGCGCACACACACACACACACACACACACACTTGTCCACTCACTTACTCTCTCTGTCACACCAGGCGACTAATCTCACCACAAATAGCTTGAATAACACCCACAGCGTGGTGTTAAATTGGTAGTAAAGAGTGTGTGCGGATGTGTGTCCTTTGTGCGAGTCAATAACAGTGGATCTGGCTAATGCCAGTCCTAAATGGTGTCTCTAATTACTTGGCCTGGAGATGGCTTTTAGCTAAATCACATGCTTTCTGAAGAGCCTGTATCAACAGAGACAAGGGCCTGAACAATTACACTAGTCCTCTCCCATCAGCAGTGCCGTGTGGCTTTACCCATCAGCCCCTGGCTCGCCGACGCTCCCTCATTAGCTGTTCCCCTGGACTAGGATGTTTTCCCCTGTGTCTCTGCAGCCATACACGGCTACAGAGAGGCCTGTCGTGAAGAGAGAGCTTACTTATGTTAATGTTTTCACTGGCTGGGGGAGAGAGAGAGAAAGAGAGAGAGAGATATGGATAAACAGAAGCAGAAGATGAGTACCGAGTGGACTGTTGGTTTTAATTGATACTGGAGAGGTGTAACATGATTGTTCTGTAGAGGACACTGGAGCGCCTCTGCGCTCACAAACGCACACACATGTACTCAAACTGAGTGCTGTGGGTACAGCTCTCATGTTTAATGTAACGTGATAATACAGAACACTTTGACTTGGATTCATAACCTTCCTGCAATATTTGATCAGCTGTTTTTAGTGAACGGTGGCTGAGCGACGAAAATTCTCACACAATATACATAAGTCTCTGGAATATTTAGTGGTTTTACACAGTTTCTTTCCAGTAATCCGATTTGTGCGTACTGTATTGTGTGCAGTCTTCAGGTCATTTTTAAGCACGTCATTTCTACACTATTAGCCACACTAAACAATATTTCCAATATTAATGACTGTTTCTAACAAGTTTCTTAGTAGCTGACTCTCTAAGTTGTCTCTGCACACTAAGAAGACATAGGAAAACAAAACAATCAGAATTTATCTTATTTTATTATAAATTAAAAAAACTGATTTTAATATAATAATTATAATAAAATAGCAAAATAAAACCAAAATGAAAAACATTAGCTATATAAAATTGCTTATGTGCTTTTGTAATTTTTGTTGGTTTTTGTTGTTTTATATAAAGAGAAAACAATATTAAGAAACACACCACAGAAACGAACTAAAACTAAAAATAGCACTGATTATTATTCAATAAGATAAAATAAAATAAAAGTTATAAAATAAGATAAAATATTTAAAATATAAAATAAGATAAAATAAGATAAAAGAAAATAAATAATTAAAACAGAATAGTTATTTTATTTTTTCTCATCTTAATGTATTAGATTATAATTATATATATTATACATTTTTAAATAACAAGAAAGATAATAAAATAAAAAGATAATAAAATAAATTAAGAATTTTATATATATATTTTAAAGTGCCAGTTTAATGTACATGTAAAATAGTTCATTAAATTTAAATAGAAAAAAAATCACACCCAGAGCCTCTAAAAGTGGCAAAAGATTTTTCAGATTGAAATCTAGCGTTTATCATATGCTCAGTTTAACAACTTTTTAACACTATAGTGAAACATTTTTACTCAAGCCTGAGAGTGGCAAGACAAGAGTGTACATGGAAATACAGAAAAGAAGAGGATTCAGAGAGAGCGAGAGAGAGAGAGAGAGAAAGATGAGTAAAGGAGCTAAGTGGGGTTGGCTCTCTCAATAGTCAGCCTGCTCCACCCTATTAGCCTCCAACCATCCTCTTCATCCAACAGCACCATCCATAACTCAACGCTGACTCCAAACACTATCACCCTCCGAGAGATACAGAGAGAAAGAGAGGGGGGCAGCCTCAGAGTGCGGGTGGCTCTGGCTCTTCAGTTAAAGAGCTCTGCAATCATTGTGCATATTTCATTTTGCACCATTTCCAAATCAACAGTCGCTCTCTGTTCTGAAGCCCATGTTGCAATCACGAACAGGCCTCTTCACCGCAGTCTGCTTCCACTGGAACAACATGCACCAGTTCCACACATCTGCGGTGTTCTTCTTTTTAAAATTGCTGTATTACTCATAACTTAAACGTACGACATGTAATTTTTGAGATGCTAGCAGCATCAAAACCCCTCAAAATGACACAGCCAAGTGTCAAACTAACACACTGCAATTCCCTCTGAGGCCACCGGTGGTGCTAAAGTTACACATTGCATCTTTTTAAAGGTGTAATTTCTGTGCAAAAACAGTTGTTTCCAAACAGGTTTCCCAATCACTGACAATAGTCAAAGTTTAGAAATTACTACAGTGTTTATGACTTGCTTACGATTGCACTTTCAACTATTTTAACATGAAATACGCACTTCACCTGTAACTTAGAAGGAAGAGACCGAGCAAAAAACGAGAGAGAAAGAGAGACAGAACATCTATTGAAAACCTGTGGGGTCTGCACTTTCAAGGAGGGGAATTCATAGGGGTTCGAGACAATGGCACCAGTCAACAACGGGGCTGCCCTCTCTCTCTCTCTCCATCGCTTCCTCTTTCTCTCTGCCTCTTCTCCTTCTCCCACACAAAAGCCAGCTGGTTGGATCACTCAGTGGAGAAATGAAAGAAGGACATGGCATTTTAATGGGAGGGCTAACAGACAAGAGGAGAAGGTAGAGAAAGAGAGAGGAAGAGAGATAGAGAGTGTGTGTGTGTGTATGTGCAGAGCCTAGTCGTGCTGTTCCTGAGCCTTTTTATCTGAGTGATTGCCCCCAATTAGATCTGTGTTCAGGGTGGGTGAGAACATGCTGGGTTCAGGGAGGGGGTTTACGGTGATGAGTGTCCCGTCTCCTGCTCATTAACCCCAGTCAAACATAACTGCAACACAAAAAGAACATCAAAAACAACACATTATTTTGTTTAATTGGGGGTTTTAATTTTAGATGCGTAAACAAGTGCAGAAACGGGCTAATTCTGTGTCCACTGATGGTCTAGGGGGCACGGGTAGATGCACAAATTTACATAGGTGTCCTGAATCGAATTTGCGACCAGGTATAGGCTCTGAGAGGAAACAGAACTGCTTTTGATTAGATTAGAGGTTCCCAAACTTTTTAAACCTTCCTGCTTAAAGTTAATATTACACTGATTGATTTAGTAGATGCTTTGTGTGAGGTCTGCTAAATGAATGCATGTAAATTCAATGTTAACCAATCAAATTATAATGGATTTTTATTTTGCATGTTAAAAAATAGTTTTATCTTAGAAAATTACACAATATAACATTATTACACAATATATTTAAAAAAATGTATTGTTTATGTAATTCAACACTGGTATTTCTAGCATAATCGAATGAAACCCTCAATGTTTGTGGACTCTCATTTGGGAAGCTATTTCTGTAAACGTTATTTCTGTATAAGTTTATAAATCTGTTACCAGTGTTATTATTGTTATTAAAGCTAAAACTATTAAAATATTTTTTGGTAATAGAAATAAACCTGAAATAATATAACATGTAAATATTAGATGAAATCTTTTAGAAATGTTGTCTTAAGAACTAACTGAAATAAATATTTAATTTGAAGAACTAAAATGACTAAAACTGAAATAAAAAAAATTAAATAATAAAACAAAAACACATAAAATGACTAAAACAAACAAAAATGTAATTTAAAATTGAATTCAAAATATTAATAAATACTATAATCATAATTAAATACTAAAACAACACTGACTGGTGCTAGCCCTCCGACCCATCAGTGACAGATCTTCTTCTTCTTTTCCTTTCATCCTCTACCCTCTTATATCATATCTGAGTGAAATAATACTCTATCCTCATGCACCTCAGACGAGCTTACAGTAAGTCTCATCTACATCTGAGTCTTTCTCTTCTTCTCATACTCATGATTGAACTGCCAAGCAGTGAGATTCCAGCAGACTTTCATTGAGCTACTGGGAATACACTGTCATAGCCATATTGAGTTATAATACCAATTTGGATGGTTTGATATCACTTTATGTCTAAATTATTGTGTAATAAATTGGTTCCATTACTCACCGAGGCAATTGTGGGGCAGAAGGGAGGCAAGGAAGGGAGGTAAATCTTCATGGTCTTTCTGTCTTTCATATTAAATAACAGGAGGACCATCACTACAGCTGCCTAATGCACATTAAGACCCACATACATTAACAGATTGTCACTGTCACTGTCACGCATGCAAACATTCAGTCTCTCTCTCACTCGCTTTCAATGCCATATTGACACGACAGGTGTGGAAGGGCAAGGAGGAAAGAGTACTATTGCAATCCCTTGTCTCCACTGGCTTAGACATTGTAGAGAGAGAATGACGGAGGAAGCCAGCCTCCATAAATCGCCATGAACGTGTAAATGCCACTGCTGTGCATTCCAGCAGGAGAACAGGAGTCCAAAATGCTACAAGTTTCTTTCTCTCTTTACTGCTGTTGTTTTAATAGTACTGCAATCCCACACATAACTCTCTCTCTCTCAATTCTGGTCTTTTACTGGCATGACAAAAATGTTTTATTTGCCAATATGTCTGGCTATGTACTATGATAAAATGATGTAAAATAACAAGTGCAAACAAATAATAGTAACATTCAAATATCAGTAGGGCAAAAAAAGAGCAAGCAATGAATTAATGAATGAATAAATAATGACAATATATATATATATATATATATATATATATATATTAGTAATAAAAAAGTGCAGCATAAGAAACTAGAAATTGACAAGTTTAAATATAAAGGTATTGTAATATTAAAGCAAGACACTGCAGGCAAAACCATTGCTTTTTCATGCACATGTCAATTTTGAGATTTTGGGCTATTTTGCTTCTGTAAATTATCTTCTTTTAGACTTCTTTTATTGGAATATGACAACATCCAAAATACACATTTAAATGTTTATTGTATTGCACTTTATCTGTGCCTGTATATTTCTTTTTACACTAAGTCAAAAATCTCCACTTCAGTAGCACTTACATAAACCAAACTTTCCAATTTTATTTCTACAATATTCTTAACGTTTTACAGAGGAGTTTGGTCATTTATCATTTACCTGATTTACAGTATATAACTTTTTTTTTTCCTAAAATGAAAAAGTTCCTGAAATGTTTTTTTTTATCTGAAATATGGAGTGATATTATTGACAATATTTTCTGAAAAATAGAGTGATAAAAAGAGAAATCCAAATCCCCTCTGTAAAACTTTAATATGTCAAAAAAACGCAACATTCATTTTGAACCTACTTTATCCAGTGTTCAAATCTCTGCTCTGGAAAGTTATTAAATTAGTGCATATTTAATTCAATTATTCCTTGCTTAACATAACATTTCAGAAAACTTGATACAAAACAATTGTCTTAATGTACTGTGATTTATCAGCTGGGAAAGTATAGTGATATTTATTAGTTTAAAATGTATTTACCCTCTTCACCTATTGTCTTGTATTAATTGATCAAATCAGTGAGAAGCTAAAGGTGAAGAATAAGACTAATTGTGCCAAAAGATTGTTATAATGAGCCCTTCTTTCTCTCCCTTTGAACCCATAAAAACAATAGTTTGGTATGAATAAGTTTTGCTGTCATTAGTGATTTGAATGATCCCTATTTTTCGAGGACACACTCCCTCCGTGCCAAAAGCTGAGAGACAGAGAGAAGCGTAGTAATATGACAGCGTGTTTCCACTCACAATAGCCAAAGGGCAGAACCTTCACAATTACTCCCTTACACCCCACAGTTACACACAGAGAGAGAGATAGTTTACATTATCATCAGAGTTGCTGGATTCATGTTTATGTTTAAATAACCACTGTAATTATTTGCTTGGACAATACAGTTACTTACACAGTCCACTGCTTCAACTTGTTTGAGTGAGACAAATTGAGTGTGTGGGAACGAAATTGAACATGAAAACAAGAGATGTTTTTCCTTATTTCGCGTGTGTCATGACATTCTTTGTCATCTCTGAGGCAAGAAGCTACAGATCAAAACAGAAAAACACAGAATAAAGCCTCAAATCCAAATCCTGAATTATGCAATATTTATTGCCACTGGAAATAGGTTTGGAAATGTGCCCCTGATTTTTCACAGACATTTCAAAACAATGGTGAGTTGACTCTGGAGTGCATTTCTTCAGATTGTAGCGCTCACATGGCTTTTATCCTGTGTGACTCAGACTCAACATTACACCGCAAACCGATCCACATTTGTAAACAAAGAAAGGACAGAATCCACAATATCTATGCCTTCAATAATTTGCAGTCGAAACCCATAAAATGAGTCAACACTCGCCTTCCACCTAATGGCCATTTTACTGAAAACAAGGAACTGTGTCCATAGCAACTGACAAAGCATAGAAAATACCTCTTTACACACACACACACACACACACACACACACACACAGTATTAGAGAATACAAATTATAGTTATTTAAAATGGCATATTTTTGATAGGACTGTACTTCTGTATTGCCCTAAACCCTAGTTGCATAAACTTAGCCCTCAAACTGTGTGCATTTAAGATTTTAATTTAAAACACTATTGACACTGTTTTTTACCTTAATACGGGGACACAGTGTCCTCATAAACCACTGGTCATATTGAAGGTGACCTCTAGTCAGTACCCATGTATTATATATTATATATATATATGTCCTCATATACCACATATCACACACACACACTGTGTATATTGTATATTATACAATATATATATAACGAAGATGTTTTAAGAACACTGGGGTCCAAACAACATGATACACTTTTAAAAATAAAGGTTTTCACAGCATTGCATATAATAACCATTTTTTGATTTCCCCAAAGAACATTTCAGAGAACAATTCTTCAAAAAACTTTTTTTTTCTTCATGTGAAGAATGTTTTACTAATCCACTATAAAAAACATTTCTTTTCAATGGAAATGGTCTAAGAATGATAAAGGTTTTCATAGAACCTTCATTTTTAAACAACCAAAAGCCACTATTAAACTGTAAGCACACATAAAAATAACAACAAAATTATATATTTTATTTTATTTTATTTTGTATAATAACAAACTTACAATTCTCAAAATATATTTGCCCTTGTGTGCTTTAGTGTTAGGGCTGTGTAGGCTTGGTGTTGTGTGTGCGTCGAAAGAGAGAGAGAGAGACGGTATAATCCCTGTCAGCCTGACAGTGTGTGTCCTCTGTGTGTGTGTGTGTGTGTGTGTGTAAGAATGAAAAAGAGTGAAGTGCGTCTGTGTTTGTGTCTGTGTATGTGTGTGTGTGTGTGTGTGTGTGTGTGTGGCTGTGTCTGTTCGTTCGTTCCACAATAGAAAGTCAGTTTGGAACAACTTGAGGGTGAGTAATTAATTACAATTTTAATTTTTGAGTGAACTGTTTCTTCATTCCTATGGAATCATTGGAAATTCTTAAAGATTCCCAACTAACTTTTAATCAAGGTTGAGAGCGTACAGTGTGTAAAGGAGTCAAACACACACATACAAACACCATCAGCCGAGGTCTTAAACTGGGCCTGCCAGCTTTCCCCTAACCCCCCACACTCCCACATCAAAGGCCATCAATCTCTCCCGGTACAGAGGGAAAGCCAAATATTTAGAGAAGGCCCAAGCCCCCATAAATCTGTTGTGGGAGAGAGCGGGGAGAACACGATATACCCCTAACACACACACCTAGCTCCCCAACCCAGCACTCTCCTCACCTCCATCAGCCAGAGGAAGCCGAGAAAGACAGAAGGAATCTGAAAAAGAGAGAAAGCTGCGCTGTGCACAAGTTGAAAGGTGCACGGGGAGTCTTAAATTAGGTAGAGAAGTATATAGTGCCCCCTGCCTTTTAATATATACATGCATAAAGACAAACGTATGTTGAGACACAAACACCAGTGTTGGGGAAAGTTACTTTTAAAAGTAAAGCATTACAATATTGCGTTACTCCCTAAAAAAGTAACTAATTACGTTACTTAGCTACTTTTTATGGAAAGTAATGCATTACGTTACTTTTGCGTTACTTTTTAAATATGAGCAGGGCTTGATTGTTTTTAATACAAGAAGTTCTAATTATATGTGCAAATGTAAAAGCCTTAATTCATCTCACTCCAAAATTTAGTATTCATTAATGAATAAACCTCAGACTGAAGGAAAAGTAAATTCACGTCTGTAAATAGAACGCAGGAGAAGAAGGTTCAACGCTATTCAGCAATAAAAAAATGTTACAATGAAGCACAATTGTATCTTCCCAGTTTATCTAAAGTCATTTTTGCTTACCTTTAGTATGATCCAGTTTAACTGGATCATCAAAGGTCAGCAGCAAAGACATTGGTTAATAAAATGGGATTAGATACATTTGTGTTATTTAACATTTAATTATTGCTGAATAGGTGAACCTTGTGTCATATTCTGAGTTTACAGCGTGAATTTCACTGTTTTAATTCATGAGGTTTATTCATGAATACTAAATCTTTTGCGAGTGAGATGAATTAATGCTTTTACATTCACATTTAGTCTAGAACTACAGTAACATGTTCACACAGTGCACTGTCAGTCAATAATGGGAAAAAAGTAACTCAGATATTTTCTTGTAAATTAAAAAGTAATGCGTTACTTTACTAGTTACTTGAAAAAAGTAATATTATTACATAACTCGCGTTACTTGTAATGCTTTACTTTTAAAAGTACCCCCAACACTGTGTTTGTGTCTCAAACACACACGTTTGTCTAAAAATGCATAATACCGCTTTAAATCATGGCTACGGCTCACATACTTACGCAAATGCAATCCCCTGAACACAATACACACACTTGCAATCCAGCAACTTTGCTGCCGGCCTTTGATTTACAATAACAAGGCTTGGTTCCACTCGAGTAGGCTGGCAAATATTCTAGACTATTTATATTCCCCGTTTCATTGGAAAACAATATGGTGTTTTGTGTAATAAAGAAAGGAATGCTGTACTGACAGGTCAGAGGTCGCGTTAGGAGTAAATTGAGGGCAGATGAGGCCTAGCGGAGAGTCTAGTTTGTGAATGGAGCTGTGCGGAGGAGAGCGGACAAGACGCGGAGATGTTTGGCTTGCTCTGAGTGCAGGATGAGGAACCAGCCCTAAGAGCCGGAGGGCTCTTAGCACCGCTGAGCTAAATGACATGAGTTTATCCATCTTACGGCTGACCACTTCAATGAGAGCATGCCTATTGTACCTGAGAAACTATTTACCGGTACATTGGTAACACTCACACACGCAGTCACACATACTCACATACACAGACTCTCATCTTCCACTTCATCTCTTTTTCATTCTTACACACACACACACATACAGAGGACAGTCCTCAGCTGTCAGGCTGACAGGGAACAACAGGGATTATACCGTCTCTCTCTCTCTCTTTCCACATCCTCAAGAGTTCTCAGTTTGTCCTTTAGGGTCAAACAGGAAGATTGATCTCATGGACAGAAAACAACAACCTCCAGCCCTGACAGACGCCTGGATCAACTACAGACTTCTTCAGGGACCTTTCTGGGATAGACAGCCACCTCAGCCTATTCAGAGCAGCCCTAACACTAAAGCCCAGGACATGCAGTCTGCATAGGGCACCATATGTAGCTCCCTAGTTAGGGGCAACCATATAAATTTCCCAATATTTATTAACTTTAATTATTTATTAAAATTCATAAACTTATTTAAGTTTATATGTAACAAAATAAAATAAAATGATATTATATTTAATATAATTGTTTAATATGTTATTATTTTTATGTTGTATGCTTACAGTTTAAGTAGTTTGAGACTAATATATTGTCTTGATAATAAAGACTGTATAAAACAGTTTATATTCAATAAAACACTATTATATTTTAAAATACACTGTAAATAAAACAATTATTAGGGTATGTTTTACGAGAAAATGCTATTTCAGTTTTTCTGTTTCAAAATGTAACATTTAATTTAGTGTGTTAATGGCTGTTTCTTTGTAATTGTGAGGAAATTTCCCCACAAGGATAGTAGTCATTTCTGACTTTGTGAGGAATTTTTTTAGTGTAAAAAACTAAATGAAGTTTATTTAAATTGTAATAATATTTCACAATTTTACTGTGAGGGCTAATTTTTGATAGGGCAAAGAAATGCAGCCTTGGTGTACAGTGAAAGACTAAATTATCTATGGAAGTCCCCAAACTTTTGAATAGTAGTGTGTGTGTGTGTGTGTGTGTGTGTGTGTGTGTGTGTGTGTGTGTGTGTGTGTTCTGACACTCATTTGGTCAGCAGCGGCCCTGCTTCAGCCTCCGTCTGAGCATCCAGGAAAGGGCAAATTCAGGTGCTTCTGTCATCTCGCTCCTTCAGTTTGTTGGTATTCTTGGCTGTCCTGCCCAGTGAAATGTCACCTCTCTGAAGGCCTCCATCTATTTTGTGTATAAATGTCAATAATGAGTTATACAACCACAATATGGCAGAGGATTCTTTGCACAGGGGCTTTGTAACCTTTTTTCAATGCTGCGACTTTACTTTAAAAAATTCGGGTATGTCTTGAATGTTCCCCCAGAGCAGCTTTTCCCCCCTCTGTTATTTAACTAACCACCTCTCCTGTGTTTCTTTTCTGTGTTTATTCTTACAGCATTAATTCCACCTTTCTTCTCTCTCTCTCCCTCTGTGTGTTTCCCTGTTCCTGTGTGGGCTGTGCAGAGAGAGCTCCCTTGTCTCAGTGTTTGACACGCGTCTTCCTGTGTGGCTGCCAGGACCGCTGGGGACAGGAGAGGAACAAAGCTGTCCAGAGGACTGCCCGATTCAATTACACACCTAGGCCACAAAGAAAACTCAGACCGTCTGCACTCACAGGCACAGTGGCCTGCACCCAACACTTTGAATGAAGATATTTTTCTTGGACATTGTTTTGCAGTTATTCAGCTTTTTATGGACAATTTTTTGGTTGCATTCTAATAAAATTAAATGATAGGGTGTTTGAACTCCTCCTAATAGACTACAACACATGATGAAGAGATAATTCATCCAAAAAATTTAATTCTGTCATCATTTGCACCCTCATGTCGTTCCAAATACAGAAAAATATATATCACAGATACACAAAAATATTAAGCAGCACTTATGTTTTCAACATTAATGATAATAACAATAAATATTTTTGAGAACCAAATCAGCTATACAGAAAGATAGTAGAATGAATATTAGAATTATTATAATGATTAATATTATAATGATTTCTGAAGAATCATGTGACAGTGAAGACACTGAAAATTCAGCACTGCATCACATGAACGAATTGCATTTTAAAATATATCAAAATAGAATTTTTTTAAAATTGTAATAATATTTAGCAATATTACTGTATTTTTATTTAAATAAATGCAGCTTTGGTAAGCATTATTGACCATTTTCAAAAACATTTAAAAATCTCATTGACCCAAAACTTTTGAATAGTAGTGTTAGCAGTGGTGGGCCGTCAGGGGACGTCAGGGGTCAGCCTTCTCTGCTGGACCTATAAAAAAATGAAATTGTGAAAAAATGTTTTTATTGATTATTTAGGTATCATTTTCATTTGTGTGATGTCCACAAAATTGCCTATGATTAGTTTAGCTGAGGTTTAGTCACGGATTTCCAAGGTACGAAAGTGAAACTCAATGAAAAGAAAATGACAGCCGCAGTCATCGGCGCCTACACCAGATCTTGTTGCCGATCTACTAAAAACACCTTTTTCAAGGCGCTCTTTTGCAGACAAAAGAGAAAGGAAGACCAACACCCAAACTGAATTCGCTAACAAAGTCAGGCAAAGTTTTTATGCGCCATTTCAAAGATTGCAACTATGAGTGCTATGAGTGGCTAACAGCTAGCACCGAGCACAAGTTATTTTGTTGGCCGTGTTTACTTTTTAATACGAGTAAAGGGACATGGAATGACAGACCCATGGACTTTATTTACAAGTGACATGTGAGTGCTTTATTATTTGATGAGTATTGTATCATGCACATTGTTATGGAGGTGTACGTTGTGCGTTGATAATACTGTGGTGTGGTGTATGGATATCCAGCATTTGTACAGTTTTGCTGCTTTGGGCACGTCATCATTTTAGAGTGACATGAATGTGCACAGTGACCCGTGTATTGGCGGATTACTTTTACTGATCCATGTAGGGAAATTTACTCTGCATTTAACCCACACTAATCTAGCCTACTGTTGAAATGGTTGATCAGCCGTCATTGTTGTTGAGAGCCTGTGCATAATATGTGCATTATATGCATATGGCTGCGTTAGCTGTAACAGAGATGTGTAAGATGTGTGCATGTAGTTTACAGTTGCTTACTGAAGGCCCTGACTGAAACCCCACGGTAACACAAGTGTTAGTATATTCATTTTATACCATAAATGCACTGTAAATCACTTTGGATAAAAGTTTCTACCAAATAAATAAATGTAAAATATCAAACTATAAAACAAAGAAATAATTGTGCTTTTCTATGGTCTTTTTAGGCACAACACAAAGCCTAAAACCCCCTTAACAGTGTTAAAAATCACTGTAACACACTACCTCAAGAGGTTTATTGCGTTTATAAAACAGCAGCAAAGCAATATGATAATATGTCACATATATCATTCCTCTTACTCCTCCCCTCTCTTCACCTCATCCCTCTTGTGAAGCCAACAGCCCCCTCCACTGGGCCAGGGAGGGTCTCTGGTCACATAATTACTCCTCGCTGATCCTAATAGCACATCACAGACACCGCCACTTCAGCCGGCCTCCGTTCAGAAGCACCCGGTCGGAGACGTTCGTTACCCCTGTGACCCCCCACTCTAGCACCCAGAGAGGGACCCCCAACATCTTCTACCCCCAACACCCAAGCGCTGGCCCCCTTGCACATGCATTGTCCCCTGGGGTTTAATTGGAACGATGTTCCCTATTGTGCTCGCACTCAATGGCAGTGGAGAAGCCCATTGTGGGAGTGAATGAGGCCAGGAGTGTTCATTAGGTCCCGCGGCTGAATGGGTCTATCTGGGGGTGAGGACCACAACACAGAGCTTCCCGGACCTCCGTGGAGGGTGAAACCACCGTCGGTCTGACATACACTGACGCTTGGCCTCATGAAAGGCCTGTAACTGCAGGTTCATTTGTTATGGGCCTTTTGTAGCTCTAAGATAGATGAATCAGTGAAAGAAAGAGGAAAAAAAGAGGCCTGGATGCCCGACCATACCTGAGGGATCTAGAGCTGCCGAGAGGAGGCGGATAATGTCCTGTAACATCGAGAGACAATCGAACCGGGATTCAGATAATTCAAAATGCAAACTTGCGAGCATGTACACACAGAAGGTGAAATTGTGTGGCCTAAAATTTAGTTCTTATATATATATATATATATACACACACATATTTTTTGTTTACACACATTTTTTTTTTAAAGTTTATTATGCTCAGCAAGGCTGCACTTTTTTAATCAAAATACAGTGAAACCAGTAATAATGTGAAATATTATTAACATTTAAAAGCTTTCTATTTGAATTTATTTTAAATATAATTTATTCCTGTGATGGCAAAGCTGAATTTTCAGCAGCCATTACTCCAGTATTAAGTGTCACATGATCCTTTAGAAATCATTCATAATATGTTGAATTGGAGGGCAGTTATCAATTATTGATGCTCAATTATTAATGATGGTTATTATAATTATTATCAACAGTGTAAACATCCTTCGCTGCTGAAAGTGTCTGTGAAATATTTTCTCTATCCTTTGCTGAATACAAAGTTCAGAAGAACAACATTTATTGAAATATAAATATTTTGTAACATTCTAAATGTATTCGACACTGAAATTAAAAAGATTTTTTTCTTGTGCACCAAATCAGCCATCGCACAAGTAAATTACACTTTAAAATATATTAAAATATAAAGTTATTTTAAATTGTAATATTTTACAATATTGATGTTTTACTGTATTTTTCATCAAATGAATGCCGTTGAGCATAAAAGATTTTTTGAACAGTGTACATACAAATATATACATTTTAAAAAATAAAGTGTAGAAAATGCAGACAAAGATGCATGAAACAAGGCAGTGATCACTACAATGTCTGATATGAATGAATTCGATTTCTCTTGGGGGACAGCAACAGCTGGGCATTTCCGCACCTCTGCAGACTGCAGCTGGCACTGTGCCTTTCCCCGGGCACACCGCCAGACCTTTCAGCAGAATCACGGTGCATCGTCCAGGACAGAGCAATTCAGTTCAGATCATCAGATTGAACTTGCTATAAAAACCTGAAGTATGCTTATCGACTTTTTAGTGCAACAACAATCTAAGGTGTTTATGGGTGTCATTTTTGCATTTATCCAACAGCGTGTACTGTTAACGACCCACAGACCGAAATTGAGCTTTAAACATTAAGCCTGCACCGCAGGTTAGTTAAACCTGTCCTGTAGCATGTCATATACAATGAATCATTTACTCACCCTTCTGACAAACAACCTCACCATGCTAGTTTGGTCTAAAGCTAAACAGTATATGGGTCTAACTTTGGTGACCCAGAACGTAAACCGAGCCTTTTAGGTAAACTTACAAAGCTTCCTGCACCCAGACTGCACTGACTCAAACCCCACCAGTCTCCGCCTGTCCTGTCACTGGAGCCAAAGTCATGGAGCTGTCCTGACAAACACCAGCCCTCATCCCGACCACCGCTCGTCACGTCACCCCTCACAGCCCTGCTATTGAAGTTCGGCTGCTCTAAGAGGACTTTCTCTCTCACACACACACTCATATCCGACAGCCAGGAAAGCAAATTCAATACCAGAGGTCATGCAAATGAACATACTGTACACACAAGCAAGGCTAAAATTGAATGTTAATCTGACATCATAAGTAGTGTGCGTGTGTGTGAGTGTGTGTTCTGTCTTATTCATTAAATACACAAACAAAATGTCTACCAGGCACTTTCCACCAATATAGGGTACAAAATAGCGTCTAAAAATTACAATAATAATATTTTTCTTTTTCAAGAAATGTAGGTGAAGGAAAATGTTGATCATCTACCTCATAATGTCAAACTAAGTATTCATTGAGCCATTTAATTTTAAATATTTGCAACCCTGATTTCTAAAATTTGGGACATATAAAACCCTAATTTCTGTAATTTTCTAGCAATAAACATGTATTAAAATAGTCAATTTATAAGATTGTTTAAAAATGTCATTGCATGATTTTAATTGTTGAAGTACAGAAAGACCTCTGAGGTAAGACAGGCCAAAACCACCATTTTTAGGGGGTAATACAGACATCTGATGCATAATTTTTTTAAATTTTGATGCTAATTTAATTTTATGATATATTGTTTTACCTAACATATGTAATAGCTCTCACAATAAAAATGTGAGATTGCTGGCTGCAATGCTAAAGAAAAAAACTAAATGTGCCACTACCCACAACATTCCTTCTTTCTGTGTCTGTTTATTTTAGAGGATGTGTGAAGTAGCTCACACTATAAACACATGTATGTACTTTATCCCACAATCATAAAGCACACAATAACACACATACTCAACATATCCACCTCAATACAATCACACTGAAGCCCGATGATGCCACATTCTCATATACAAGCACACACAATTTTCTTAGAGGTCTAGATAGCATCTGGATCAAATGGTATATGTGACAGCGCTTCAACAACTGGCATTTGTATTTTGTGTGTCTCCCTTCTATGTTCTGTCCTTTCCTGTTTAGCCTGGGCGTCTGTGGGCAGTAAACAAAGGAGGGCTACGTAACCACTATGGCACGCTCAGAGAGATGGGATGGTTTTCATTGTGGCAGAAAACCCAAGGAGGATCAGACACTTCCACCATAAAAGTAAAGTATTTTGACAAACTCTGCATTAAGCATGAACTCGCTTATAAAAATCTATTAATTATTGATATTTGAAATAATTTTACAATAAATCCTAAAAAAATCTAATATAAAGTATATTGAAATAATAATTAAATAATTATTTATCTTGATATTTGGATTGTGAATAATCATTTTAAGTAGTAGACACACAATTGTTGTTACTCTGAAATAATCAGGCATGAAGAAGAAAATAAACAGAAGAATGAATGTTAAATATAAACATTTAAAATGACATTTAATTCAATAACTAAACTAAATAAATACATATTATGATTATTATTGAATTAACTTAAGTGCAAAGTCAGTGAATCGTATCCACATAAAAGTGTTAGCCTTCAGGTTTTAAGTTCTACTATGTGTGTACACATGGTTAGTGAATGAAATTGTGTTGAAAAAACAGCTCTATGATATTTCTACCTCACCCTGTTTTCTCTCCTTGTTTTGAACCAAATCAGCATTTCTAACTCCAGTTTCTCTCTTTGCTCTTTAATTTTCTTCCCCTTTTAAATTCTTCAGCTCTTTCAACTAATTTCTGCCACCCTCTGCACAGTCAAACCCTACAGTAAAACCCTAGACCGCCTTTTCCACCGAATCTCTCAATTGCCATCCACCCCCTCTCCACTCCAACAGTTTGATCTACTCAGTCATGCTCTTCACTTTTTCAGAGACATCTGCGATTAGAAACTGTGTTTGCCCACCCACATGCTGCACATCACACAGAACAAGCTGTCGAAGATGTAAAGACATCACGTTCTGCCAAAAGCATGTACAAACGTCACTGTACAACCCCGAGATCTGGCTGACAGAGCCGTCCTGGGATCACATGGTGGGGTGTGGGCTTTAATAGGCAGCCAGGCTGCATAAAACTCACTGCTTTGTTTGTTTTGCAGCCTTCGTACTGTAAAATCCTAAAGCGATTCTCAGCGCCACCCTCTTTCATTGAGGAGTATCTGCAGAACAAATGTTCCTCACACTGGAGCTGTTACTGGCCACACGGTGGAAGAGGATGTTTGGAGGAGAAAGAGAGAGAGTGTGTGTGCTTGTGTGGTGCTGAAACGGACTGATGTGTGAACACACACACAGTGAAAGGCAGGGCCCAAGGGCCGTGGGGTGTGTGTAAATGAGCATTATCCTCTCTGCAGACCCTCACATCCTGACTCACGCCACATCACAGAGCCAGACCCAGCCAGTCCACGCTCACCCAGCCATACATCTGTCCCCGAGCACAGAGGGGACTGGAAAAGACAAACAGAGAGGAGAGCCTAAGAGAGAAGCAGACGCGATGGCCGCATGGCAGCATGCCGGATAAAAAGAGGAAAAGGAGTGATGGAGGAAGGATGGGTAGAGCTAAATGGATACAAAGAAAGAAAGTAATAGGAAAGTCCAGCTGTGTCCCATTAGAGGTGGAGCACAGGAGGTGGTTGGGGTTGGCAGGGGGCAGTGTTCAGGAAGTGCTAAGAGGGACATACAGCGGTCTGGACAAGGGTTTTATTAGACAAACTGCCCTCTCTCTCTCTCTCTCTCTCTCTATGCCCTTGGGCCTAGCATGGGCTACACCAGTAGAAAACTATTAGAGCTGTGGAACTGAGGCCGGACCACCCAGAGACACACATATTATAATGGCTACCAGGAGGAAGTCCTGCCATCAGGCCTGCAGCTGGAGAAAAAAAAGAGACTGAGTCTGAAAGAGAATGTGGATGAGGCAGACGGAGAAAGAGGGATAGATAAAAGAATAAAAGAGGCGACCGCTGAGGTTTTGCCACTTGTGAACAGAGCTCTCCTTTGATATGTTTTTGCTGTCTGACGCATTTAAATCAAACGCTTCCCCGCTGCCTTCGCTAATCTTGGTTTTCTACACGCTGTCGCTGGAGAGACGCAGGTTGAAATAGTTCGCGCGCTTGCATCACAAGAGAAAATGCGCGCGGAATCTGAGAGCTTCGAGAAATGCGCGCTGCGGCGCCTCGGTGAATGGACCCTCCCGCCTTTTTCTGACATATAACGATTATCGTCGGAAGCCCAGGGGGTAGAATACATATTCAAAGCGAATAATGTATCTGGTATGCCGGTGTATTAGCATATTCATCACCATCGCCTTAGGTAACGTAACCAAAGTTTTTAATAACGGTATCTCGCTTTTAAAAGTAACTGAACCGCGACAAACATATGTGGAGAATTTGACACAGCCACCCTCCGTGTTAACATTCCGGAGCAGGATGTGTATACCGGTAATGAGCCTTGGCTCGGACTTCTGAGATCCTTTCCTCCATTGTCTTTGATCTTCTCCATCTGAGTTGTATATTGGACCGTCCAAACATGCGCACCGTCGCTGTCTCTGCAAACCACAAGAATGTTTGACTAAATAACGCGATTCCTCGGCAGGAGTCATGGAAAGAAAGTATAGACGAGGTGAGGGCGGAAATTTGTTCTCTCAAGGTCAAGTTAGAGATGAGAAAGACGGTAGATGTTTGGGCGGGATTAGTTTGTTACCATGGTGGATTCTGTTACCTCATCCAAATATAACAAACAAGGGTGGATCCGGTTGAAGTCTAGCCTTTGACTATGCTGGCTGAAAAACTATTTATATGAAAATATCTTTATATGAAAAAAAAAAAGATATTTATATGGCAGAAATGGTAAAATTAGTATGCTGGTATTCGTCATTTCCCATCCATTCAGCACTGTCCACTCTCACACACCTTCTCATCCTGTTTGCCAGATTGCCAGACCTGCAAAATCAGCCCAATACCAACGCTCAGAAATACTGTAGCACTTCAAAAGTTTACAATTTTACAAAGCATCTGGATACTTCGATGTGGGTTGTAAATATATTTAATGCATTAGGAATCATAAACTAAGAATACAAATGTATACAATTCATACAGCACTTTTTTATTTATTTTTTAAATGTATAATTTAACATAAACCTAATGTTGTAAAGTATTACATACATACATACATAGAAATAATGTAATGTGTCATGTTAAACCATAATGGGGGAAAATGTCAGCCTGAAAGAAAAAATAAATAAATCCAAAATAAATTAATAGTTTTAAAATATAGTCTATTTACGTAGGAAAAGTAGAGACTTGGCAAATCTGCTGTCCAGTTAAATGCTACAGGTTCCCTGATTTAATACTAAAGCTATTCAATCATTAAGAGTTTTATGAAGCTAAACTGACCTTTTTTCTCTTTTGTAAAAAAATGTCTTTCATTACATGAGAAGAGTAGCTATAAGTACATAAAACGTTATATTATAGTTATTAAATAATACATTATAATTATTAAATAATCACACAATGTTATAAAAAATGAGCTGATACATGATATGATGGACTTAAAGAGTTTTAAAAAATCTTATTAAAAACCCAAGAGGATATTGTAGCTTTTATACTGTGAATAAAAGCTACTTTTGAAGACTGCTATGCCATTTTGCCCTAGATTTAGACATTTAAACTGTTTTAATTATTTTATAATTGATTTTATAGGGGTTCAGTAGATTAAAAAAAGCAAAAGCATGTAAAATATTTTCATTTTTTTAAATCCCAAGAAGTGTTCAATTTCAAGGAAAGAGCAACACGGCACACCATTCAAAAATGCATCATTCACCTCAGTCTCGGAGTTCACTTCAAAAAGCGAAGCTTATTCATTCGCAGGTAATTATTAAACCACCAAAAGCCGTCCAACACAAAGATTTACGGAGAAGGTGTCCCTGCCAGAAAGCAAAGTGTTAGGGTTTATTCTCCCTCTGGCAACATTGTCACAATCACATGGTTGGTCTCTCGCTCAACCCTCATCCCGTCCAGTTTAATGCTGTATGCTCCCTGACGGAGCTCAGGTCGGAAGATTTAATACTTAAGCTATTCAATCATTAAGGTGTTTTATACATCTAGCCTCAGCCTTCTTGCTCCCTCGTAAAAAATAATATTTGTCTTTCCAACTGTACTGTGAACCACAAAGTCCTTATATTTTATTTTCATCTGTGCTGTAAAACCTTGCTCTTGCCCTCAGACCCACCCGGCTATGGGCAATTACCTTGTTCTGTAACTGTAATGTGGTGTGCGATCATGTATGTGTATGCGTGCCTGAAGATGTATGAGCTGAGCTGTGGGGAAGCCACACTCTGGGCAGGAGGTCAAGGCTACTTGAGATTGCGAGAGTGTGTAATATGTGCTTTAAGTTCCCTCGGCCTGGCACACGCACGCACTCACCAGCCCACATTTGCAGCCATGTTTTTCCAGGCCTGAAATGTTACTGCTTCTGTGGTGGTAACAAAAAGACAAGTTGTAAATGAAGTGTGAGAAGAAGTTGGAGTGAACAAGTGTAGAATAACAATGAGATCAATTCAAAGAGAGAACACACCTAGGTCCATGACTTAGGTTTTATAACAGAAGAACATCTCATACCTGGTACTTCAACAGTCTTCCTCTCAGTTTTATCAGTAGAAACTCCACAGCGACTGTCCAGACGTTTAACATCACTGTGTGCTTGAGTGCTGTGTCAAGTCAGCTAATATTATTGCTGCCTCATTTGCTAATCAAAGTGCTAACTTATGAGATGAGCTGAGTGATCCTGTTAGCATTGTGAAGAGGCATCTTCAGGGCTGTCATTTTTCTCTTCTACTCCAGGCTCGTTAGAGGACAACGATCTGCTCATTAGGAGTGTAAGTAGCGGGTGTGAATATGAGGAACTCTCCAGAGAGGCTGCTCAGAGCTGTTCAAAATAGCAGATTGGCAAACTACTCAAACATAGATATTGGCAAATTCTCTGTATGGTTGGAATACCTGTATTACATGCTGCTATATTTGCAAAAATGTGCAGTACATACTAAAGAATACTAAGAGGAATATTGCACACAATAATGCAACAGACTCATTACTATTATTATTTTAGACATTTACATATTTTAAATACCTGTAACGGGTTTGTTACTGTTTTAAAATGTAATATTATTTATTTATGTTTACATATGAGTTATTACTATATTTAGATATTTATAACAAACCAGTTTCAATTGACACACTCTGGAATTCTGATTCCAGAATTCTGAATATAATTTGATTTACATCAATTTTCAGAGTTAGCATTAGAAAATAATACATTAGAATCTTCTGTAATTTACTTAAAATGGGATGTTTTCTGTTCGACTATTCATTGCCTTCAGAATATTTCAAATAAGCTGCTTGATTTATATCTTTTAGTATGTGTTTCTGTGGCTAAATATGAGTGTTTCATGACCATGGCATTACATCAGAATACAGAAAATTGAGCATCCATTTGGCCAATTTCAAATCAAACATTAACTCCTGTTCTCTTGTTAAAGCTGCTAGTACGTCACTCTAAAGGTTGTAAATACCTTCTCATAGCCTCTTCCTCGCCTCCGTGTATATAGCTACAGTAATGAGGTCCAGCAGATGGCTCAATATGTGCATGTGATGTGTGTGTAATTTGGCAATATTGTATAGTGCTGAGTCTGACCCAAAACTTAATACATTCTACCAACTTCAGTATACAACAACCTAAGTATGCGCTCAATTCTCAATTATATCCACAAAAAAACATCTGTTTATCATTTGAAGAGAATCCACTGAAGATATTTTGGGATTAAATGCAGATTAATCAGATTGTCAGGTCTGTTTTTATTCCTCTCATTACATTTTTTGTGATTATCTTGGATCATGACTAGAACATCAATTTTTTGGCCTACTCTCTCCATGGCAACAGTTTATATATTCCTTCTTTGACATCATGAATGATTTTGTCACCTCTGTCCTTTCCATCCCATTAATAAGGCAAACACATTACAGCACAGCAAAGAGAAGATAACAGGAGCCTGGATTTTCCTCTCGAACCTCCTCCCAAAGAATAAAAATATTATCTTATGCTCATTTATGATTTAAGCTTTGACTTTGTGAAGGTTTTGAGAGTGAGCTGGTCCTGTGGACAATGAGAAGCAGCAGCTGGACTAAGCTGGGGAACAGAGAGATGACTATGGGCATGGAAAAAATGGGGTATTCAGTATCAGCATTAGGTTACAAAATGCAGCGTTGTCAACACTTTTACACACTTCTTTCTTTGCAGCAGGAGTTGAGTGACTCTACCCTATGTCAAACACACCTAACCTTCATAGCCCTCATTAAACATCTTTTTTGGAGCCATGGCTTACTGGTGTCCAACACAATGAGCTGGAGTCTAATACAGGAGAGTTTGGTTTGCGATATGATTCTATTCTCGATTCCTCCCCCCTTCCCATTAATTTTCTGTCTTTTCTGTCTACTCTCTTCTAAATAAAAGCACCAAAAAGACAAAAAAAAACTCATGAGATCTGGTAGTGTTGGAAAACAACATGCATTAGCAATTCTTTCATGCTCTTACCATTCCATCTAAGATGAATGTTCTCTGTCTGTAAGGGTCTGTCTTCCTCTCATGTGCTTTCTTCCTCTCTGCCTACCATTATCCCGGTTTGTCTATTTTCCTACGCCACGTTTGTTTTTCTGCAGCATTCCAGCGTTCCATTGCCGCATTAAAGTCGGATTCCTGAATATAAATGGATTACATCATTGTTATTGAATAGATTTTGCTAATTCAAACGTGCTGTATGGATTTGTTTTTAGAAATCAAGTACAGTAAGTGTTCAGGGAAGAGCAAGGGCACTGGACAGGAGGAAGCAGAAAGAAATAGAGAGAAAGCCACAGGAGCAAGTTAAAGAGAACCCAACTAAACTTGATTTTTTTACCTTGGATGTTGGGTTTGGAGGTACAGCTGAGCTTTGTGGCTGGGCTGTGTTTGGGTTTCTCCCTATCTGCTGACAGCCTTCTCCATTGGATCGAGGCAGGACGCTTCCCACAGCGCCGTAGCCAATCATGCCAATCAGATTTGACATTTCGAGTGGGCCCCAGAGTCAGGCCGAGCAACAGACTGACCTGTGAGCTCTGTTAACAATACCACTCAGCAGATTTCAACACCCGTTCAGTTCCCAAACACTGCTGTGCATCTCTAGGCTTGATATTGTCGAAGAGGACAAATTGAATTGGGCTTGAATTGAGCGCTGAAAAACAGCATTATACGTCTGCTTTTCGCACTGAAATGCAGCAAATTGGCTCAAAGGGCTGTTGGGTATTTTGGGACATGTTAACACATATGATTTTTGAAACATTTCCATCATACTACTGTTCTCCTGGGACCTCACAATGAAAAACCCAAACAAAGACAGCCAATTTAAGTTGCATTAATGCGAACATGGAGGTGTGTATAAAACTGAGCAAAAGTGATCGAAACGAAGATAAAGCAGGAGTATAAGAAATCTGAGAGTGCTGTGATTATACACACACAGTTGTTCTGACCACCCAGCAACTGACCCCATCACTACTGCCCCTCACCCAGCCTGGAGCATGAGCTGGAAAAAACTACACTGCCCACTTCCTCTTCTTCCACTCAGTCTCTATCTCCCACTCTCTCTGCCACTCCCAGTCATGTTATATCAGCTCGTAAAGGTGCAAGACTTTGAACCCCATTGTTAGAGAATCTCTTGCCCCTCCCCAGATGACAGCTCGGTTGCATGTCCATTAAACATATAGTAAAAGACATATCTATACATTTAGGATTTCAGGAAGTATGGAGGAGAAAGGAGTAGTTAATTTTTGAAGTCAGTTTTCAAACAGGCTATTCAGTGTTTCTACCAGTGGGGGATGTTATCGTAATAAAGAAATTTGGGGTCAGTAAGATTTATTTTGTTATGAAATGAATACTTTTATTATCCAGTAATAAAACAGTAAAGACTTTTACATTGTTACAAAAAAAATTATATTTCAAAGAAACGCTGTTCTTTTGAAATGTTTAATATTCAGTGAAGCCTGAAAAGAAGTTTCGCAGATTCCTCAAAAATATTATGCAGCACAATGGTTTTCAACATTAATAATAATAATAAAAATTTCTTGAGCACCACATAAACATATTAGAAGACTGTAATGGTTGTTTAAAATTCAGCTTTACCACCACAGAAATAAATTACATTTTAAAATATTTAAAATAAAATAATTATTTTAATTATATATTTATTTTAAATTGTATTAATATTTCACAATATTACGGTTTTAAATAAACTAGCATTAGAGACTTCTTTAAAAACATAAAAAGTAGTGTATATTTGTTACAGTTGTCACAGTGGGAACATGTGTTTTATATTTTTATTTAGAATTTTTGTTTGAAAATTATGAAACAAAATATTAGAAAACAACAGATAGATAGATAGATAGATAGATAGATAGATAGATAGATAGATAGATGGATAGATAGATGCTCCTTATTAGCATGCATATTACTAGAATATTAGCCATTTATTAGTAGTAATTAAGCACATATTAATGCCTTATTCTACATTACCTTATTCTGCATCCCTAATCCTACCCAATACCTAAACTTAACTACTACCTTACTACCTATTGATAAGCAGCAAATTAGGAATTTATTGATGGAAAAGTCGTAGTTAATAGTGAATGTGTTCCCTATTCTAAAGTGTTACCAAAACTGCTTCTAGAGAAAACATGCATTGCTGCAATTACAGATAAAATCTTTGTGATAACTAGCCCTGTTCTCTTTCAAAACTGTAAGTACTTCATCTCAGTTCCTTCAGCTTCACAGTTTCATTTATGCTTAGAGAAGAAAGTTAAGGCTCCTGTTAGGGCAATGTGAGCCTTGAAGTCCTGCAAACCCTCAGAGGAGTGAGACTGCTGCTTTCCTGATGGTTAGGAGAACTTATTTCCTGCCGCTAGTGCTGTGATCTGGCTTTGTCATTAACACTACTGCTGTCCCAGGATTACAGTAGTAGTACAGATTACCATCTCTCACATTCTAACCACTCAAACCAAACCAGAGCACCTAGTCTGATGGACAATTCTGGAAAGTAATAGAGCATTTTCTTTTACTGTTTCTCTCCTTCTACATGTACTGCACACTTGCGTTTTCTCACCATCCTCACTGTACCTCAGTGTCTTCCTCTCTTTCTTTTTCTCTTCCTTCTTTCCTCTCTCTGGTGCAGATGTTGCAGCGGTAGCAAAGGTCAGAGGTCACTGAGGGTTTGGGTTTCCTGAGCACAGCCTCCTGCAGAGCTCAGTCAGGGCGCTTCCTTCAGCTCAGCCCACTCACTGCAGCCTCCTCTGCAAAAATATTAGTTTTCAAGCAGCACAGGGGAAAAAAAAGAGTGAAGGAAAATATCCTTTTTCTTTGCCAGCTATGATGGTACAATCGTGGCTTCATCTTAAATTAAAAAAAATTCTGAGAGTGCACTTTGCTGAGCACAAACAATGTATAACTGTGTGTTGTCATGTCCAGGTCATATTTCACCCCAAAATCAATAAGAAAAAAAATTACATTTTGCACAAAGGCAATGCACTCTATATATTAAAGACCATTATTAAAATTGGTCAATGCCATTTATTTACAGAATTTTTAGCTCCATGGCAATTAAGCATATTCACCACATGCATGCAAAAATCCTAGTAACTAAACAAAATAATTATTTTTCTTTTTGCATTATGATAACAAAAATGGTATCTTTCACAATTCAGTAAGTAAGCATTTTCAGGCGTTGTGAGATTCATCTGGGAGTTGGAGACAAAAAAAATGGTTCTATTTTTATTTAAATCAGTTTATAATCAGCATAACAACTTAAGTGAAAAGTTGAATAAAACATGAATGAACATGATTTTGGGAATCTCTTAGTATTTGGCATAACCTCTTTTGATTTGGAGTTAAATTTCACAAATGTTGCACATTTCATTAGTAACAAAATAGTATAGTGTTTTATATTTCATAGCATGCAATTACTTTAAATATTCCAAATGAATGAATCCTGAAACTTTCTGTTTATTTCCAGATTTAATTTAGATTTTGAATTCCAAATTTTCAACATCATCTCAGACTTTTGGGCCCCACTATTTTTATACAAGTATATATTAAACATAATATGTGTTTGTGTACATGTTTACAAGAAAAGCCTATAAGTTTGTGTAAGTGTGTGTGCTCTAGCAAGGGCCCGGAGGTCCGGGCTCAGCGCTCTTTATAAACACATCAGTTGAGTTGACAGTGCACAGTAGGGGTGGACTGCAATGCAGGGAACTTGGACACAGTCCTCATAAAAAATCACTTCTAATTTATTTCCCCCCAAATTGGAAAGTGCACGCTCACACCTGACTAAATCATCATGCGTCAACAGAAGACGGCCCCCTGCCGCACACAGGCGAAACCTGAGCTCAGCTTTGCTGCACGGTCTTGGGACAGCCAGGCATGAAAAAACACACGAATGCACTGCGCACCCTGTAATGGATTCTGCAGATGTGCCGGTCCAGATAGCCCTGTTCTCAATATGGCCTCTGCTATTCAGAAATCAAATATCAAATTTGTAATTTTGCTCTTTTTCATTCCTATCTCTCTCTCACACTGGTCAGGATGGCATTAGAATGCCCTTTCACTCTTTCTTATGCTCCCTCTCAAGGCTTGTAGCTACTACCCTTTCTTGTACCCTACCACCCTCCTCCCTTGCCTTCAATTCCTCTCTTCAGCTCATCTATCACGTCTGCGCCAGTTGGCGTTTGTACGCGGGGTGTCCATGCTCAGCATGCTTCAGGAAAAGATGCCTTCCCCTTAATCTCATATTCTTTATTTAACTCATAATCAGCTTTCTGATCAGATCATTTTACCTCTGTTTTTTTCCTTCTTCGTTCCTCCAGGTTCCTGCCTTGTTCACACTCTTTCTCTCCTTTTTTCTCTCTGTGGAGGCCCAGCTTGCAAGGCCTAATGTGGAACACACATGTTATTATGCCAGATCAGATGCAGTTTACCATAATCTTGACATAAACCAAACAAACATCATTGGTGCTCATGGGATAGGAGGCATCGAGACGGGACGGGTCGAGTCGGATCACCACACGGAGGTAATGGAGTGGTGCAGTCTAAGAGAAAGAACTGAGGTGTAAACCAAAATGTTGTAGGTTCAAACCATGCGAGGGATGACCAATATACTATTAGCATTATGCCCTAGTGTAAAACACTTAACCCAGTGATGCTCTAAGAGTACTCTCCCTGCAATATGTGTCAGCCAAGTTCCAAATTAGATACAAGCTCAAATTAATTTAACTATGCTTAGCCTGTGCACTGGAGACTATGGGAACCTGCACAGCATTGGAGACAGTAAATAAATAAGGCACCAAAGTGTAAATATCTGCTATAACCAAATCAAACTTGTGTAATGACATGAAATTTCAGTATATAGTGTCTTAACTGTCAAATGAGTATATACCAACTGATTTCTTTAAGAATGTGCAGCAGAATTTGTGTCTTATTTAGGGACGAGAAATTAATGGATTCCTCATAACAAGTCTGGCTCCTTAAAATGGTTGCATTAATGATTATTTTAATCGTTTTTAATAATGAATATTGGTGGGAAAAGTGCAGTTTAGTTGCCAAATAAATAGATAATTTCTATATTTAAAACATTTAAAATAAATGTATATTTACAAAGAATTTTTAATGAATTTATTTTTTAATAAATAAATGCAATCCAATAATTGACCTACTATAAGTCCTTTGTTCAGGAATCACACCACACGTCAAATATGTTTTTGATTCACTAAAAAGAATCGGCTCATGACATTCATTCAGGAATTGTACAACATTGGTCAAGCGGTGTTTGATTCACTAAAAGAAGAATCAGCTCACAAGATAATTCATTAAGCAATCTGATTGAACTGGTAATCTGGTCGCAATTTAAGAATGATTCACTAAAATGAACCAGCTCATAAAAGCAATTCTGTCCATATCGGCAAAAGCAAATGTGCAAAAATTGTTTAGTCCGTTCGCAGCGGGGCCCCCTCGAAGCGCCAGGTGTGACCGCACCACTTGCTCCGCCCAAAGGACGGCCCTGATGCCCAATAAAGCTAATGGTGGAGCATTTGTCATAGTTCCAAAATTAAAACAAATAACGTACATATGGCAGTGTTGGCTAAACTAAACATTTAATTCACATATAATACACTCCATAATACTTAAGCAGCTCTAAAATAACTAACAATCCTTCTGAGAACAGATCTAGTGAGGAGAGGTGAAAGGGAGATTCCACGGCTGACTAATGTCCTGGTTTGGTAGAGAGTGAAGGACAGCAGTAGTCAAAGGTCAGACAGGGTTAGGCTGTCAATGCTCTGACATAGAGCGCTTTAACTCTCTCTCTTTGCCCTCTGTCTCTCTAGGGCCATGCCAGATGTTAAAATCTATGTAACTACTGACAGGCCTACACAGATCTTTCTCTCAGCCTGTGACTGACCCTTACAACCTCTGTTCTCACAGCTGTTGTACTGTAGAGCACTGTTTCCACAGAGATGGCAGACAGAACAGAAGAGGATGGATGATGCTATAACTTATGTGGTAAAATGTTGTGTATCGGGTCAATGTTTTCACTAAATATACTACACAATGTGAGAATGATGTGAATGATGTTGATGAAATATGTGTTTGAAGGGGAGATGACTGATTATGTAATAAAATATTATAGACTGTTTAGGATTTTGCACAACGATGTTCCCAGATTTTCCACAATGAATGTAAAAAAAAGAAAAAAAGGAATTCTTTCTGAGAGAATGGATGACATCATAGAAAATATATACCACACAGTGTGTGTGTGTGTGTGTGTGTGTGTGTGTGTGTGTGTGCGCGCATGTGTGTAGAGAGAGAGAGAGAGAGAGAGAAAAGTTAATATATTAGATATATAAAAATATAGAAACATATAGCGTCAAATAACAATATTAAAAGGTAATTACATTATATGACTAGGGGAAAACCTTGTATTAATAAGTAAATTTAAAAAAGTAAATAAAATAAAAAATTCAAAATTGCAATTCTGATATTTTTCTTTGCAACTACATTCGATCAAAACTGTACATTTAAAACATCATTCTAATTAAACTGCACATCCACCCTCTATACCTTTTCGTAATTTAGTATTCAGAAAATGAATGAATTAATGAAATTAAACAAATAATAATAATTTCCTACAATTTTAGGTAATATCTGACAATGAATGACAAACGAATGAAGGAATGCATTTATGAATCAATGCTACAGTATGCAATGTCAAAGTATAAATCTACATAATGTTACATAAAAAGTTGGATTATATCAAAGAATATTTAGTGAAAGGTTTTTGAGATACATTTTCTTGGACAGTTTAGCTCCAACCCAAATCAAACACACCAGAACAAGCTAAACAAGGTATTCAAGATTACTAGAAAGCTACAGGCAGGTGAGTTTGATCAGGATTGGAGCTAAACTCTGCAGAACTGTGGAGCTTCAGGCCCAGATGATGTCTTAAAGAATAATATAGAATGTTTTTTAGTAGCTTGGATAATGTCTTGGATAAAGTACTTAGACTGAACTCATATAGTCTGTCAACATAAGAAAACTGCTTACGGCCGTGCTGATATGTTCTGTGGTAAAAATGGCAGCATGTTTTTCTGGTTCTGAATTTTAGCAGAGGGGATGAAAACTACAGTCTGGATTTTGTCACATTCGAGCACTGGATGTTTTTACACCCCTACAGTCCCTTATGGCTGCACTAATCTGCTAACCCACTGGACTTGTTGAGCAACAGCCCAAACAATAATGCCACTTGGTATTATCACAAGCATGCAAGAACAACAGCCATTGACAGGAGACACACTGGGGTGTGATTTGCATGGGTGACCACTGAGGCTAATAAGACAAGCAAACATTTTTACAAACAAACACATCTGTTAAGGCACTGTCTCAGGTGATTAATCACCGCAGTAATTGTGGTGTAGTCCCCCCAACCAACAAGTCAGGTTCTGTGCTGTGGGAAACATGATCTGGGCTAATACAACCTGCAGTGCTGTGCTAAGTTGTATTTGTGTTATTACAGCTTGTCCAGCTGCATAAGCAACAATGCCTTGAAGAACTGAACACACCCCAAGACAAATCCAAGCCATATAACATCCCGTTACACCATCGTACCACCATAAACCGACAAATTAAACACCGCCATACCAGACTGATCCAAGCACCTTCAAACTGAACATAATCATACCAAACAAATGAGTGTATAATCAAACATCATCATAAACATTATCATACCAAACCACATCAAAAACACCATGTAACATCATTAAATCCACTCAAAATAACCGTTTCAAACACAAGCAAACCAACAGGGTCTTTTGCTGGGTAGATATAGTACAGATTATTTAGGGTCTACTCAGTTCTTGGCCCAAGAACAAGCTCTTTCTCTGCGTAAATATACAAGATCTATTTTGAATTATAGAAAGCAAAATGGCAATACTCTAAATCCCATGGTGAATTTATAGGCTGCAAATTTTAGGTTGAGTAAAATTCATAATTTAAGTATTTGCTTCCTAGTCAGTCTATCAAACTTTCAAACTTTAAGGTTTTTTTCTAAACTTTCAGGAATTGAATTGGAATTTAAAGGGCTCTCTCAATTCTGAATTGCACACAGACCTGCCACAAACACATTCAGTGATTTAAAATATTAACACGAGGTGAACAGTTCACAGAATTCTTCATTAAAATGCATTTAGAAACTATAGATGTAAAATAGAAAGTAGATAATAGTTCATATTTACATCCATTTACATTATAAATCAATCAGATCTCACTTTCCCTGGGAATCGAACCCATGACCTTGGCATTGCTAGTGCCATGCTCTACTCTTTGAGCTACAAGAATAACATTTTTGTTTTAGTAAACATCATAGATTTGATCTTAATTTGAAGCCATTCAGCAAGGCAACTCCCACTTTTATTCTTAACTCCTCCTCTCCGCTTCCCACTTTTTGTCCCACCTCTGCTCCAGCATCACTAATGAGTTGTGCTGGACACGACCTCCAAAAACGTGGCGATTAGGATCTGGGTAAATCAACTCTGCCTCCTACTTTTCTCCCCTCTTCTCTCGCTGTGTCTTTTTTTGTCTCTCCCTCTCTATCTCCTTTTCCTTCAATCCCTGTGTGGCTGTATGTAACATCAGTAAAGCTGTCAGGCAGCGCAGCCAAGATAAACAGGCCGAGGGCTGGGTTCAGAGGTGAGAGGGGCTGAAATGTTTTTCCTAAGGAACTGAGGGACCCCTGGAGAACCACGGCTGGGGCCAGGCAAGGGCCAGCGGGGAAGACGATCCCCTCGATTGCCCTCTCCACACTAACACATTGGCCAATCTCCTCTCTCTCTTTTTCTTTCTTTCGCTCTCTTTCTCTTACACTCCCCTCTTTCTCCCCGATCTGCATCTGTGTACACAAATACTCTCAACAGGATCCCCTTCACACGTACACACACTCATTCATTCATTTGCTGTACTGGCTCTTTAAATTACTGCTGTGTCAACACAAAGAACCAAAACTTGCAAACACTCACACATATGCAGGTACATATGTACAGTAGTTAAACAACATAAGAATATAATTTAACCTAACATACTTATTTCACATGCACTTGCTATTAAAATAAAATGAATTGCTATTCCTTTGTCATCTTTTAAAAAAACTTCTACTAATAATAGAAAATATCTGCTAATCTGCAAAAATGCATGGCAGAAGAGTGCCTGTACGGAGTGTGAGCATATGGTATAGACTTTGGGAGGGGTGATATAACTCACCCGAGAGTGACCTTTCTCCCTTTGGCTTTCTCTCATCTCATGCTCTTTTCATAGAGAAAACAGAAGAGGAGAGAGAAAGAAGGGAGCAAGAGAAGGTATCTATAGGTATGTAAAGCAAACCAGAAGCATTATAATCTAGAATTGGGTGATACACTAAAACGAAGTGGAAAAATAGAGGGAGAAAGGCATGGGTCTGACACATCCATGCCAAGAAAAGCATGTTGAACTGAAATAGGACAATAAGATTGACAGAGCGCAGGAAGAAGAACAGCAGAGGGTGAGAGAGTTGGCTCGATTTGAGCACATACCCGTTCCCTGCCATCTAGACCGGCGTTCATAACGCAGAGCTCAAAACAGAAGGAATCATCTGGGATCTGATTCCTTTTCATCCTACCCTGCTCCTGGTTCTCAAAGCTGATTCTGGTTCAGCACTCCTGACCTGTAATACTCCAGTACAGGTTAAACAGTAAAACTACAGTCAGTTCTGAAGGTTTAAAAAAAATAAAAATACAACTTAATCATCTTCTTCTGTCAGACAGATCCACATCGAATTTCATGCATATTGAAAATAAGAACTACATTATTTCATAAAATAAGTGCAAATTCACTTCTAAATTTGTGCTGCCAGACTCTAGCAAAATATAACACAAAGGGAGTCATTTCTACCCTTTCTCTGTTTTTACCTTGTCTTCTTGAGGTTAGGCATCATGGCTTGTGGTAACGGACCAGGAACTGATAAATTCAACCGTTTTGTTGCCAAATCTAATTTTGTCTGGAGTAGATGTATTTATACTTGTGACATTACAAAAAATAAATAAATAAAAGTGGTGCATGTATACTACTGTTCAAAAGTTTGAGGTCAGTATTTTTTTAAAGAAATAAATACTTATTATTTTATTCAGCAAGGATACATTAAATTAATCTAAAGTGACAGTCAACACATTTACAATGTTGCGAAAGATTTCGGTTTCAAATAAATGCTGGTCTTTTGAACTTTCTATTCATCAAAGAATCCTGAAAAAATGTATCATGGTAAGCACAAAAAATATTGAGCATCGCAACTGTTCAACAATGCTAATATGAAGAAATGTTTCTTGAGCACCAAATCAGCATATTACAATAATTTCTGAAGAATTGTGTGACGCTGAAAACTGGAGTCGAGACTGCTGAAACTTCAGCTTTGCCATCACAGGAATAAATTACAATTTAAAATACAGTAAAAATGTTTTGAAATTGTAATAACATTTGTACAATTTTAATGTTTAAATAATAATTTCAAGGACAAAATGACATACCTACTTGGAGAAGCTCAGCAATCTAAAATCTGGCTGTGAGGTATACATCAAGTCCTACCGCAGCAAAATGACAACCAGGAGAACAGGAGCACAACCGGAGAATAACTGAAACATTGTGCAACATGCATAAAATGGCAAACATAACATGCTGCTTTATTCATACTTACATCCTGTTTTTAATCTGTGAATATTTGTGTGTAAATGTGCTTGTATACGTTTCATTTTACTATGCTTTGGCACTTACTTACCATGCTAATGAAACATTTGAAAGCATGTAGAAGTCATGAGGATGGAGCAGCATATCTGTTACCTGCTTTTTCTTTCCTAGCTTTCAGCTTCCTGCCACTGCTGCCCATCAATCTGCCCAGGCCACAATGGTCTGTGACAGAGCCGGGCAGGACCGCAGGGGAAGACAAACACTGGTGGATACACACTTCCTCTTCCCTCCCGTCATACTACTCACACAGGGGTCTGCCACCCTGTCGGCCTCCCTCGTGCTCCTCGGCACATCCTCTCGGTACATAAATACCCAGGAAAAACTTCCTGCCCTACTTCAAAACATGACCCAGAAATAAAAGAAGGTGAGACGGAACAAAAATAGAGGAAGGTTATATTAGAGTAGGAAGATAGTTGGCATCAGATGTTTTTATATTTATTCGGGACATTATTGATTGTGTGCCTCAATATCAGCTGTATTTCCGTATACATCCAACACTCCGGGTTCAAACGCATATGCATCCATAGGATATGGAGAGACCCTGTGCAATTATATTATTTTCACTTGAGCTTTTTCCTCCCGTAGCCCTGAGATGTCCTTTCATTCTCCTCTCTCTCACTCACTCAGCATCTGTTACATCTAAACAGCCCACTTAACCTCATCTCTGTCACTTTCACCGCCGGCAACATGCACATACACACAGAGGCATACTTTCTCTGAGATCTCTCACAATGCATTCATGACAGAAAAAGAGAGGAGAAATCCTTAGTAAAATTACTGGAGGACATTAATCATTAGGGCAGATTATAAGCAGCCCCTGTACTGCCAGATGCCTCTCTGTTTGAGCCTCTGCTCTGCAATCTCAGGGCACTTCACCTCCGCTGCTGCTGCCTCTCAGGGAGGACGGCCATTGTTTCTGGCCAGCTTTTATTTCTTTATTCCTAACATTTTTTAAATAAGGCGCATTAGAGAGGTCTCATCATCTTTTCCCGCTTTTCAGCCCTCCTCAGCTTTGAACTTGGGGGCTGAAAACCACAACCCACTTCAGAACCTTTAGCCCCGTGTGGCCGCACACACGCACACACACACATATATATATATATATGCACATGAAGAAACCCACACATACGCCACAAAAGACTTGTTCCTCTATAACATGGTGCTTCAGGACTGAAAAATAGTCCTAGGAAAGGTTCTCTAAAGGCAACAATAGGCTAAGGGGAATATAACTACACATGTGCACACACACACACACACACACACAGTCCTCTCTTAAAGGATTAGGGTATGAGAAGCAGTATTTAGGACTAAAACCACAAAAGTAGGGTTTCTACCTTAGAAACTCTCTCTAAGAGTGATAAGTAGTCTCCACCTCCTCGCTCCTTTCGTTGTGAGAAATTGAAAGTGGCAGTGAGTTGCTGTAGTAATAACGGTGCTCCACAGCTCCTGTGGTGTTTGCTGATGCAGGAAAAAGTATTTTAGTGAGAGTAAGTGCGATTCCATGTTATGCATGATGGCCTCATACCTGTCAGCTGTGTGAACAAACAGACACAATCATAAGTAAACCTCAAAGCATCAACAACTACCACACATATGTGCTCAAGGGAAAAATCAGTCAGATAGAAATGCATTGTCTGCTATCTATTAAAATAGGATTAGCACATGTGTGAACTTAATCATGTCCTGCTGCCTATAACAATGGCATGGAGGTGCACAATATTTAATAGTGTTAATAACAAAGAAGAGGCTTTACATGCTTTTATATTTCTCTGAAAAAGGTAAGCTAAGAGTCAAATCAATCATTCGCAAATAAATAATTTATAATGGTTGTATGAGTATTATGACTTTGTATAATGTAAATTATTTATATTCTATATTTTAAATATTCTATATATATTATATTCATATTTGTTCTCACTATTAATTAGCTATTAACTACAAATTTTGCCTCAAACTCCTAATTTGCTCTGATTAATAGTTAGCAAGGTAGTTGTTAAGTTTATGTATGAGGTAGGATTAAAGGATCTAAAATATTGTCATGCACAATAAGGCATTAATATGTGCTTTATAATAATATATTAATATATAATAATAAAAATAATAATAAACAGCCAATATGCTAATAATATGCATGCTAATAAGCAACTAGTTAATATTGAGAATTGGTCCGTAAACTCAAGTAATATTAATAAACTTAATATTTTAATGTCAAATTAATAAATTGTGTAGTGTTCAAAAAAGCGAAGGAATTTGTAAATAATCTACTAATCAGATTTGAAAAAAATATATACAACTGTTTTTTTTTATTTAAATATTAAAAAACACTATTAAGAAAATATTTCTGGTCATTTTATAGCCTAATAAATAATATTCCCTTTTTCCACCTTTGTTCAAATTTATCTATCTACTATTTATCTAAAATTTATATCTATCTACATTTTTAATAATACATTAACTTTTATTTCATTTATCATATATAAAAAAAAATTTTTTTTATTATATACAGTATTTCTTAAAAATACATTTTCACCATGTTTGTTGTTTTATAAAAATGTATAAAGGACTCTTTTCACTTGTTCCAGAACATTTCATTCGTGGATTCGCTTTGGCTGGCTGAGGTGTAAGAGGGCTGACCAACAGAAGCAGAGGGAAATATTTCATTCCAAAATGTGCAAATACTTTCCCCTTCTAATTTCCTCTCCTACACAGATCTACAAATGTGAGCATAATGACAGTAAATCCATTTAGATAGCACACAACAATCCGTTCATTTAAGAATTAGTAGGCTAGTGGTGCACAGAGCACGGCAGCATCTTGAAATAATGAATCACTGGACAGGACACATTTAGACAACGTCTGTCCAGAGAGTTAAACACTAGGTGCAACAAATCCGGATTATCTGGCAATGGATTATCTGGTATTGTTTAGACACACACACACACTCTCATTACCTCACACCACCATACTATATAGAGTGGGGTTGGGGAAAGGTGCTTGAGAGTGGTGGAACATTAAGTGTTTTTCGAGTCACCCTGTGAACTCAAAGCTATTGTGCCCGTATGCTGGCCCATATCTGGGAGGCAGGGGGCTCTGCCATGACAGGGTCCCATAAAGGTAGTACTAAGAGAGTGAAGTGCAGAGAGGCTTCATCCTGCGCTCTCTGCCCGCTGCCTCTTCACTTGAGTATGTTCTTTGGTATGTGTTGCTCCCCAGCCATTGTGAATCTGTGCTCTCAATGGCCTTATCTCAGTGGTGTGGCATCTGTCCAGTAGTTTTAACGCACTAACACTTAAACTGTAAGCAACATTTGTTGTTGCTACAACTCTATACAGCCAATACTATAAGTTTGCAGAGACACATCATTTTGTTTGTTTTTTAAATACCCAAGCTCAAATAAACGTTTAATTTCGGATAGATAATAAAGTTCTGTTTTAAATTTTAAAGTTCGAATTTGATTTTTTTCGAATTGGAATCTGTTCATACAATTTTAAAATAGATTTTAAATGCGCACTTCTGGTGAATGTGATTAATAAATATATTTTTCAATTAAATGCAGGTATTTTAAATAGGCCTACCCAAATAATCATTAGTAAAAGCTGTTAAGCACATCCTTGTATAATAAACGATGAGTTACTGCAGATCTGTAGTTTTGATTTATTTTTTTTCTCTCTGAAAGAAAGCATCATACATGTTTGTATGTGCGTTAGAAGGTGTTCCTCCAGCGCTGATTACCCTCCCTAGGATCCGTTTTGGTGGTGAGGCGCGGCCGGGAGAGCGTGAGAGGGGACAGCCGTCTCAGGAGGGCGCGAGGCAAGAACAGAGAGGGAGCTCGACGCGGAAGACATGGACTGGCTGTTTGATGGCCATTCCAGCTGAACAAACAAAACACCCCAAAACACAACGAACCTGGGAGTTGGAAATATGTGCGGGTCTGCTACGAGGTCAGATTCCTAACCGTATCTAATTCAATTTTACAAACTGTAAGAAAACACAGAGTTCGATGGAGCCTCGGTCTCCTTACAAACAACACACAGTTAAACAAAGCACGGAGGCTTTTATCTGTTATCTAAAAGCGGAGAGGCAACGGGGTCAATTGGTTCTGAAACGAGTCCATTTGGGTAACGGTTAAAATTTCAAAATAATGAATGTGTTGAACCCAAATATTGTGATTTGTCCGTCTCGCTTTTTGATACACAAGTCTCCTCAAGGGGTTCCCGCCACAGTGTCAGTAGCCAGGAGAGGCTCGCGCGCGCGCGGTGGTCCGGTCAGCTCTGCTAAAGACATTAGTGCTGCGCTCGAGGAGAGCGCGGGAGGCTCATAGACAGCGCTCACTTCTCTAAATAAACATTAGTCTTAAAAAGTTTGGCCCCGCGACCTCTCTCTGATCGCATTTCACTCTGGATAGTAAACTTCATTTTTATCGCGGGACTTTCCCATTCTTTCCGAAAACAGTCTTCGGTTTACGAAGATATGAAATGCCTACACTGACAAAGTTTCTCTTTCACCTGGCTCTGGAATAGACGTGTATCCCATTTCTTTTACTGTGGAAAATAGAGCCGTTAAAAGTGACACGGGAATTAAGTTTTAATTTCAAGATGAAAAGGTATGCATGCTTCTCCGTTGAGAAACGTGTTTGGATTAGTCCTGAAAACCAAAAGATCATTATTTTGTTTAGACAGACCTCAAAATTTCACACTGAGGGAAAATTTGTCTTCTAGAGTGCAAGAGGGAGACTATAGGTGAAATGTTATACCGTTATCTGAGGCGACTGTACATCCCCACATTTCACTTAAGATTTTTCTCAGTCTGTCACTGATAGGTTCTTGGGACTAGCTAAATTGAAAAATCACTACCCTTGTTGCACCATCTGTATTTATATGTCATTTTCTAAATTGGAAAAGTGTTGGAGTTTGTTTAGTTCTTACTAAAAGCGAACCTTAGTTATTATTTGCCTGTGAAGAAAATAATTTTGAGAGGTGTGCCACTCATGAAGGACCGGTTTGCATGCAAGCAAAATGCGGGAATAAGTAAATGAGTCGAGCAAACCTGAGAATAAGCCATTCAAATCATTTAAATCCTTCAGTGGTTAAAATGGGTCTTTTTTTTTGGTAGCCTAGTGGAATCCTGACCGGATAACGGGAGCATGCTCGTGGACAGACGACAGCTGCCCCTCTCCATCAAACTAAGAGTTTTTGGGTCACAAGTTAAGTCCTCGGGCTTCCATAACGCTAACACTAAACCGTCACTAAGCCGGGCTCCGCTTCGGTGATATCCAGGCCACATCTTGGAGGAGTGTGCGTTACTGTTTTCTTGCAAACAGAGAAGACGCACGGGAGGATAAGTTGGGCATGTTGCCATGGAGACCGTCATTATACGGACCATACATCACTTTTTGTCGAGCGGTCATTTTTAGGTCATATAAAGAAGCTATTGTGCTCATCTGATGACAGAACAGATTTCAGAATTTTCTTCAGTAATCGCTCATCGTGGTGATGCCCGTGTGTTTCTCTGTGTGTGGGATGGCAGGCCAACAGCAGGTGTCCTTCGGTGAGTCCCAGTGAGTCGAAGTCGATGGGGCGAACACTTCCAAAGTTAATATTTTGTTTCCAGAGAAGAGGGGAGGCCTGTATCTCTGCTTTATTTACACATTCTAAATTAATTAAGCAGAGGATTCCTCGGTGCGCTAGAAAAACATGGAGGGGGAGATGCTGGGCTGCGAAGGGAGGGCCTAATTTATTGTGGCCGTACATCTCTGCTTCATGCCAGAGTGTCAGGGGACTCGGCCGACGGCATTCCTTCACAATGAGGACTAGAGCTCCCATCATCTGTTTATTTCACCGCTTTAAATGAAAGAGTATGTTAGAGACGCAGAGGAGAGAGAGAGAGAGAGAGAGATAGAACAGAAAAGTTTAAAGACTCAACAACAAAGTTTATTGTGGAACCCACTGATAATTGTCTTAACGAGCAATATGATTAGGAAAGTTACAGAGCGCCAATATTTCCAAAGCCACATTGTAAAAATAAAACATCTAATATTGACTTACGCGGGTTGCGTCAATAGGTTTCATAATTTTACATTAATCAAAAATGGAAAATAATAATAATGACATTACGTTAATGCGCATTAAAAAATTAGTTTGGACACGATATCATGTTTTTAAAAACGGCCTCACGCAGATGAATAAAAACTTGTAGCCTATATCAGGTTAAATGTGCCTCGAGCACAAGCACGAGCGCGCAGCACCGTGTAGTTCTTGCAGCAGGTGCCCCAGTTCATCTAAGGTAATATGTATCTCAGACTGATTTTTATATCAAGACGCTTTAAATAATTTTCTAATTATAACTATATAACTAAAATAGATTTACAAGCTATGGTCTTGTAAAGAGATCCTCACTAATACACGCAGTAGTAGAGTGTTGTTCGTCACAAGCCAAAAACAACAACGGCAAATATTTAATAGGCCTAATAATAATTTTGAAATAATGCGTTAAACTATTTTGAGTCGTTTTAAATAAAATATCATTATAGAAAATTAATTTTCAAAAATATATACTGCCACTTCCAAATGTATAGCCCAAACCATGACAGCTTATTTGATATTTTACACATTACTATTTTTAAAGCTGACGTTTGCTGTATGAATTTATATGCTATATGAAATAATCTGTTGCTTATTAGGTTAATGAAAGGTTGAGAGTGTGGTCTGCAAGCAGCCTAATCATGACAGAAGAATAAGAAATCGTCAGCGCTTTTATGCATTATTCGAACCAAAAATATGAAAAACAATGCCATTTGTAAATTACTTGTTCGTTAATTGAATTGCCCATAAATTAAATAATAATAAGCCTACACATTTATCATTAAAATTAATTAATGTACAACACAATTTATAATGAATGCACCATTTATCCTGACGAGATAAAACATATTGTTAATGTATATTGAATGATGGCTACTCGTTTTACGCGTCCAGTGAAAGCCATTTCTAAAAGAAGAAAGTTATGAAAAGCGCCTGCTGTACAGCATAAAAGCCTGCTAAGAAATTTTAATTATTCATGTTCACTTATGCTTAAAAATATTCAGACATTGTTAAGCAGACATTAACTATAAAATATAACAAAATTACTTATCTAGAATATAGTCCTTATGTAAAATTAAATGGTTAGAAATATCTAAATGAAATCTAAATCAAACCGTCATCCCCTAAAACAACGATTAAAAAGAGAAGCTTATGCATAACTATCCTATATATAGGCTATACATTTATTTGAATGAAATGTCGATCGGATAGCGTTAGTAAAGGTGAACGTAAACTTAAATTTTATTATCAACAGCACAGTTAACGGGGGGGTGGGGGGGGGGGGGTGAACCCCGTAATTTGGATGAACAGCCAGTGCAAAAAAAGCAGACAAGAAAAGCTGACAACGTCGCAAAATGTAGAGAGCATAAAACACCAGGCCAGAAGCAAATACGCAGTAGTTTTAGAGATATCCGTTTTAAAATTACAGCGATAGAAGAGATAAGTAGAGATAGACTAAGCTTTGCTCCACGAGAAATCGTGGGTGGTCCCCTCATGGTGTAACTAACGCGCCACACCGAAAAAAATGAAAGCGAAATGAACGGGCAATTAGTGGGATTTAAGGCCGTAACCCATGATTTACACTTTCGATCCGATTAAAGGAGAGTGATGTGATTCTCATGGAGAGACAAAACAAGACTGAAAAAGTACTGAACGTCAAGAGAGAAGATAAACGTCCCTTTTCCATTAAAGCCAATCTCGCATTTCGCCTTCTTTAATCAAGAGCCCATCTTTCTGAAACTTAACTAATCACCACAAATTCATTAGCTGTAAATTATGACATTAGCGTAAACACGACCACGTGTAAGCAAGCGCGGTTAGGAGGACATTTTTCTCCTTCCCATTTCATTCATAGGCCGCGAGTACAGTTTTATTCGCTGTAAGTATACAGATCAAAAGTACACTGTGTGTAATGCTCCTTCCTCTCTGCTGCTCTCTGTCACCTCCGACCAGCAATACATTTATCGTCCTTCCTCCCAGTCTTTGCTAGAGAAGCACATGACCTCTGCCCTCAAGCCTGATGTCCCAAAATAAAGTCACCCTATTTTTTATACATACATAAGCTAAAATATATATATAAATAAATATAGAGTATAATTATTATACCCTTGGTGCAATTATTCAGTACTAAGCATCACATTTCTGAGTAGCCAAAAACTGTCTACTCAGAAATGCATAAGTCGCGTATTATATTAATTTACCTTAATACTAAATAATTGAGTAATTTACAAATTCTTAGACTCTGCAGCTCGTACTAATAGTTTTACAAAAAAAATATAATAATAATAATAATTTAATATAAAAGGTATGCCTTTATAGCCTATTAAAAAAAGTATTATTTATTATATATTATTATGACAGAAAAAACACTTCAGTTTCACGCGCAGTTTTGGCTGGTGGTCCAGAAGTATTTGCAAAATACGGTTAAACTATTAGTTTGGTCCATTTTTGTTCTCATGAAACATGGCCCAAAATTTTAGCCTGTTTTTTAGATGACAAAATATACGACGTTGTGAATTAATAGGCTACAACCACGACCAACATGTTTGCATTCGCTTCAAAAGGATTTGCGGAGTTTAAGAAGAGAGAAAAATACGGTGAGTGAGTCAACCCTTCCTTTATGCCTAACAACCAGTTGTCAAAAACACCCCACGAAGCAAATTTACCCATTTGCGCACGAACCAAGTAAATAAAGGCAGCTTTTTATACCACCTTCTGAACAGTACCGTGTGCTCGGCCAACTCTGAAATGGATTCATCAGTCTGTTTTTCGCACTACGGTGAATTCCCGCTGCTTCTTTTGTACATGTCTCAAGACAACACAGATGACATGAAAGCGGACAACCGAGAGTCTTTTAAGACGATCGCCTTTCAGAAGCAAATGTGTGTGGCTTGTCTCGCTAGGGACCACTTGCTGGGTGCCCATTCAGGCCTTAGGGACAAGGTCTTCAGTGACAACATCAACAAATGGGCAAAAAGCTGCATTATTGTGGATTAGATTCCAGATGAAAAAAATGCTACCACAAATTAGCAACGAATCCTCAAAAGACTTCGTGGGTATCCATGTAGAACCCTCACATTCAATTATAGGCTTTCAAGCGTTGATGTTCCCATTGCTTTAGCCCTTTGTCGTTTGCCAGAAACTGGTCAATTATCATGGCTCAAAGCGCCACACAAGAGGAAACATGTGCCTTGGGCCTTCAACGTACTAAATACTGGTGTGAAATTGTCACACGCTATGATTTCTTCTTTAAAAAAAAATCGATTTAGCCTTAATACATAATTTGTGGCAGCAAATATTAAACTAACATTTTGACAATGTAATTTTATTATTGTTCTTTGAATTTGAATAGTCTTATTAGGTCTAGCATTGTACAACCTGGTGAAAATGATTACACTAAACCAAAAACAATGTGGTTAAAATGATTGGTTTTCCTAACTGACAGTTGAACATCAAATATTATATTTTGTGAATAAACGTTAGACAACTCTGTTAGGCTGTAGCTGACAGGCCTGTTTGAAGACTAAAGTGAAAAGAAGTTAACGAAAACATCTTCAAAATTCACAAACATTTATTGTCTTGCCAATACAACAAAAAATGACCTATGGACATTGTTTTGTCTCTTTACATATAACAACATTCTTTTCACAGATAATTTTTTCAATGGAATAATGAAATATGTATTAACAAGAGTCAGACAGAAAGAGGTAATGCGATTTACACCAAGAACCACATAATCATCTATCAACAGAAATAAAATAAGAATAAAATTCACCAGAACACTTCTGTTGGGAGAACTAGGGGAAGTGGGACGTTAACCTATGTAATCTATTTACAGACCCTTTTGTCTCTGGCAATGTGCTTTCAAAACAAGTAGCCTAAATCCTGAGTTTTAAGTCTCGGTATTGACAGTGCTTTTCACAAACTCACAAACTATACAAAACAATAAAATAATTAAAACAATCTTCATTTAAGTCAACCAAAAGAGGAAATTCCATGTCAATGAATACAAACTATTTGACTTTCTGGACAAAACGGCAAAGGTCCACTGGCCGTCCAAAGGTGAAATCTTAGCTTACTATTTACATGGTCTTAATTTCCTCTCTTCAGCCTGTTTCTCTCTTTAAATCTTACATATTTACAGTTCATAAATATACTTAACTATCCTTTTATTTAAGAATTCAGAAACATGAAACGGGCGACATTTTAATCTTGCAAAAGTGTAAATCCTACCTTAGCAAAGGACGAAACAACCATATTAAACTGGACTGCTGCACTTTCTATTTGCTGCCACTCTAGAAATGGCAATTGTTTAGGCTTGACGTTTTGCTCGAGAAAGTCTGTGTGCCGGGCTGAAGCATCGTTTCCTGCGTTAGATGCAAGTGGTTCGTGGCAGAAGCAAGTGTGGGAGTCAGCATGGCCAAGATCTGAGCCTGTCCACCCGGTTGTGTGGTGTACGGTGAAGCTGGTGAGCTAGCCGCACCAATTATATTGTCTATTGAGAATGAAGGCCGACTTGGGCCATTAGTGTCCGTTTTGAGAGGCGCCAGACCAGGAAGGGTCGGGCTGAGTTGAGGATAGAAAGGCTTTCTCAGCTCGGTACCTAAAAACGAAGGCAAGCTGTGTGGCGTGGAGAATATGGAGGAAGGCGTTGGGAGAGCACAAGGTGCGTTTTGGAAAGGGAACGCGCCTCCCGGGTGGTGTGGGTGATAGGGGTGATGCGCGTGGAAATTGTGCAGCTGTAGGCCGTAATTGTAACCGTACGGTCCGTAGCCGAAGCCAGGTAGAAATCCCCCTGCGTCCCTAAGGATCTCGTTGGTCTGGTGTCTTTTGAAGCGCTTCCTTCTGCGCAGAAAACTCCCATTGTCAAACATGTCGGCGGACTCTGGGTCGAGGGTCCAGTAATTGCCTTTGCCCGGGTTACCGGGTTCACGGGGTATTTTGATGAAGCAATCATTTAGTGACAAGTTGTGACGGATAGAGTTTTGCCACGCGGGGAATTTCTCCCGATAATATGGGAACCTGCTGCTGATGAACTCGCAGATCTCGCTGAGAGTCAAACGTTTCTTTGGGCTCTGCAGGACAGCCATGGTTATCAGGGCTATATAAGAATAAGGGGGTTTCACCAATGCATTTTTCCCTGGTTTATCCCCCGTTAACGTACCGGTTCTGTTGTCATCCCGTGGCTCGACCCGGTCAGCCGGACAGTCCAAGCTGCTTTGGCCCGGAGAGATTGCGCCCTCCCCTGCATTCTGGGATAGATTGTCATCGGAGTCATTGTCCAAGTGAAAACTATGATGGTGGTGAAGATATTTACCCTCTTTTACAATATCCCCGCCAACGACATCGATGTCCACATCGTCGGACAGAGCAGAACTGTCCGACATGTCCGTCCCCAGAGTCATCCTTGGAGAGTCTTTTTGTCTTCCTCTCTCGCGTTCCGTGTCCAGTCTCGTGTAGCACCCAACACAAGCAGTGTGTCCCTCTCAGTCACTTGTGCGTTCTGGAACCACAAAACTCCAGTCCTCCCGAAGCCAAGAATATATTTTCTTCACGTCCGGGAGCCGCATAGAAAATGTACCTTAAGAAACGAAAAAGCACTCGAAAGGATCACACCGGACTTGCATAACACAAAAATCTTCCAGACCTCAGAGCGCTTTCAAGTCTAACTGGACACTCGGTTAGACCTCGATTTCCTTTTCATGGAGCGTAGTTGGTCCGTATGCGATATGAACTTTTGGATCTTATGAATAGCACTATGACTATGCATTCACTAACGAGTTTTCAGTTTTCATTATTCGAGCATTTGTTATCGTGTACAGTCGCAGCGCTGCGCGTGAATGAGACTCCAAGTATACCCCCGCGCGGCTTCCAAAAACTATTTATCCAGGCACCATAATCACGTGATCAGCATGTCAGTAACCAGGAACTACGGGAAGTTTAGAGCCGAGAAAAGCAGCAGAAGGGAGAAAACAGCAAGTACGTGTTATCAACTCGCCTTAACGTGTATTTAACTGACATTCACGACAAATGACAAAAATAATACTGATAAAAAAAATCCGTATAGGCTATATGACAGGTTAAATCCCGCACGATTTAATTTTAATAAAGCTGAGGATTTTTAAAAGATGTGACAACAAATAAACTGGCAACGCATAAATCAAATAATATCACAACTTACTACACTAAATGATTTATTATTTTTTATGTTGCTTAAAATAATCAGCATTAGGCTATAACAAAAATATATTAATAATGATCCAAATAAATAATGATTATACTTTAGTAGCCTATAATAAGTCAATGATATAGCAAATAAACAAAAGACAGACATAAAGAAAGAAAGAAAGAAAGAGGCATATTTTTGGCATCAAATCACCAGATGAATATTTTATTCCATTGGCTAGAAGCAGATATAAAAAAATAAAAAATAAAAATCCTACCAAATAAATAGGCCTAGTATAAAAAAACAGTTTTCTTTAACAGGATTCAACGAATCGAAATTTCCTAAATAAACGGACACATATCAAATAGGTCACATGAGACTGAAAACAGAAACATTTTAGGGTCACAAAGCAACAATGATTAATTACAAAATTGCCCAGCACGATTAGGGACAAATTATTTTAATCCACAATTTAGCATATAGAGGCCACAATAGTCCACTGCACGTATTTAAATATTTCACGATATTTGTAAATATCCTTATATTCATTTGCATTGCAGAACAGCATGAATCAATAGGATAAATTATTCTAGAACTCGGCAGGTGCATGGACTGTTTTAATAACATTTATTTATTTGGCATGAAAATAATCTTAAATTGTATATAAATATAACAATATATGCTGACAAAAACAGGGTGAAACGAAATTTGAGTTTAGTACAAAATCTCATGCGTTCGACTTCACCTCTTTTTTTCTCAGTCAAGAATTCCAAACACATCCGTTTATGGATACTATGTAAATATTCTCCTAACGTATATAAAGCACAATAATCTCTGCAACCTGTTTGAATTCGTCATTGCTTATGGGTAGATGACAAGCTATGCGCCACAAAACGTGGGCATCGAATTCATTTTTCATTATGCTCATTATTCATATACAAACCCCAAGACCCAGTCTGTGCCTCAGTTACATTAAAATATGTTCCACAGGATATGCCAAATTTCATGCTCAGCATGCTTTGTGACCATATTTTCTCATATTCCGTTTCCCATAAGAATTTCTATTCCATTAATCTAAACATGCGTCTTTTCTTCTATTAAACTAGAAATTCAAGTGCACATAAAAACAGGCATTTCGGTAATTAAAATATTTTAGTTTAATCTTTTACTAGACTGTAGTTTAGTCTGTAGTCTTAATAGCTTAAAATGAGTTAATTGCTAAACATTTCAGATAAAAAAAGTGTCAACGTTATAAAAGTAAGGTAAGGTAGAAATAAAAATAAAAAAGTAGAAATTGTAGTTCATAAACTGCTTGTTAGAAACGATGGCGGAGACGGAGCAATCTGTGACACGTACAGAACAGCTGCTTATGGGAGCCCAAACTCAGAGGTCAAGTTAGCACCTTATGCAATGTTTCTGTCTCATCAAATAAGATATTTGATTTATAAATTCAATAGTTCAAAATATTTTCTCAAATTGGTATACTATATTTCTTACTGCTTTCAATGCCTTATGAAATTCAGTCTCTATCTTAATACAGCGCTCGAGTAGGCCTAAATAAACTTTAATAACACTCTTTTCTGTCTGCTCAACAGACCAAAAAAAAAAAAAACAAGAAAAAAAAAAAGAAAAGAAAAAGAAAGAAGTAGATGTCGTGCACGTCTAGGTCCCTGCACAACATAAATGTCATAGTGCAAACCACAGGCGACACTCTGAAAAAGAACCAGATAATCACCGTCGGTTTTTGGCCTAAACTGACAAATAGGCTTCCCCTTCCTTTTTTCATTCTTTCCGCTTCTAAGTGGGCTCACCAGCTGATGTGTTGATGGCTGCACGGTATAAAAGGACTCTGTACAGCGCACTGTAACTATGTAACATTTTTAACCAAATTACTGCCATCTAGCGGCTCTTTGGTGTATCACACACACACAAAAAAAGATGCGCTTCAACTCCGTAACCAACCAAATCAAACAAAAATAGCCATGCACACTTTTTTAATTTTACGAAAACTAGTATAGTGGCTCTTAAAACGTAGCCTATTATGAGTAAAATGTCGTGGTAATTAAACCTTGTGCTGCAAAAAGTCGGAGGACCACAACGACATGGCCTGGGATTCTCAATAACTAATCATGCTCTTAATTAAATGAAGTCACTCTTTTTCTTTCTTTTTTTACGCCGTTTTCTCAAGCCAGTAGCCTATTTAGGCCTATGGCATATTAATAAATAAATGAAGTGCATCGTTAGTGTTTTAGACTAAACTGCCGCCAAACAAGAGTTTGTCTCTGCAGTATGAAAAGAGCTTGAAATTACCTGGTTGAACATCCAATGAATAAAACATTCTGAATTTAAAAAGGGGAATTCAAAAAAAAAAATAGATGCTCAATAAATACAATAAGTAAAGTTAAAAAAAAGAAGTGCATTTAATGGCACTGAACTTGGATCGTAAGGGACGCGGTTACATTTAGCCTACACTTCTGCTGCTTTGAAAACTTACACAATTGAAAACGTTCAAAACAGAGTTCTAGGACATAAATAGACGAAGACTGTGGAGTATTGTTTTAAACGCTATTTTTAACAAAACATTTTATTCTCGGAAATATGACTTTGCAGATAAAACGTGTGATTAAACGTTTTCTACGTGCTTCATAGACAACCATGTGTTTAGACAAGCGTTCTTAGGATATTAGGAAACCCGGTCATGGCCTAAACTTGGTGGTGACTGACATCTAGTGGATTTGATGTAAAATGCTCCAAATCTTGGTTTTATTGCAGTTAGTTCAATAACCAGTCGATGTCGCCCCCTCACCAGCAAGATAAATGGACGTTTACACAATTTGTGATTGAAGTTCAAATATAGTGCATAAATATTTTGTTAAGATGATATTTTATAGGCGTAGCCTAAGTGTCAAAAATAATTCAATTAAAAATAATTCTGATTTCTTCCTCTAGAGAAGACCCACAGACTATATCAACTGACAGAACTATATAATAAAATGTATAACTAAAAAGATTAATAATAGTCGATAAATAGAAATATTGTGTCGAATGTTAAATAACTTCAAATATTTAAATGGTATACTGACTATTAAACATATAATGAGAAGATTCAAGTAACAAGATGACACGTAGGAAATTATTGTTGTTGTTATGTTGGATTATTGAATCAAATTGTTCTGAACGACAGTTAAAATAGAGAACAAACGAAAAAATATTACACAAACATTTATTTGCTTAAAATATTTACATTGTTCAGGGGGTTGTTTGTCCTCTGATATATAGCCAAACACATGTTTCAGACCTCATATCAATAACAGAACTGCAATTCTTCATTTTATACAACACAAATAACTTGTTAATTCTGTCACACGGTACACAACTTTTGTTACATAATCAAAAAGAACTCAATCTCGCGGCCATAATTATGCAGTGGATCGCGTTGTCAGCGCAGGAGTTTTTACATGTATCGCTCCAGTCCTGAGGCAAAATGGGCTTGTCTCATATATGAATTATTGTAGGAGTTCATTGTTGGTCCGGAGAGACCTAAAAGTGGTTCTGTATGATCTGCGCACGACCCAGAACGCACAGGGGGCAGCGAAATCCTGTTTCCCGAACAGTACACCTGTGAACCTCCCGGTGAGAAGCTGGACTGCGTGACCCCGGACAGGTGAGTAGGCGAAGCCGAGGAGGGGTATGTGTAGCTGGTTGTCATGTTTGAATTTAACGGTTGTGTCTGAAAGCAGGTTGGGTCAGAGGTGGATACGGAACAGCTGGAGGTCATGGCACCCAAGTCTCCAGCACCCAGGCCGAGAGACTGCGCGCTGAGATCTCCTCCACTCTGCATCACTGTCTGCTGACTAATAATGTTATCGATGCTGAACATCCTGTGCTGGCCTTGCGTGACCCCGGCCGATGCCTGATAGTGATGCAGCATCGCCGGGTGCGGAGAACCAGCCAACTGAGACCCGTAGCCAGACGTTACACCCGGGTACAAGGTGTTGGGGTACGCTTGTCTACCCATAGGTGTGGGCGTAAAAGCGCTCGAGCTTTGCATGTACCCAGGATATGTGCTAACATCAGTCCGCTTGAAGCGCTTCCTCCGGCGCAAGAAACTCCCGTTGTCGAACATGTCCTCAGCGGCGGGGTCAAGCGTCCAGTAGTTTCCTTTACCGGGCCTACCGGGCTCCCGCGGGATCTTCACAAAACAGTCGTTAAGGGTGAGGTTATGCCGTATGGAATTTTGCCACTTCTTGGAATTCTCGCGGTAAAAGGGAAAGCGTTCCATGATGAACTTATAGATGCCGCCTAGAGTGAGTTTTCTCTCAGGTGAATTGGCGATGGCCATTGATATAAGCGCGATGTAACTGTAGGGAGGTTTACCTCGCTGCACAGGCCTTTTCCTCCGCCGGCTGCCAGTGGCGGGCAAATGTTCTTCTGTTTGACCCAATGAAACCCCTTCCTCCCTGTCTGTATTTGGACTGCTGCCCCGAGGCTCGGCTTTGATGAGAACACCGTCCTTGGTTCGGGCTTGGTGGTTCAGCGCTGGAGGAGGAAGAGGAATCGGGGAGTCCAGGCTCACGTTGGGAGACACCACCACTGGACTGGTCGCCTCGGCTGGCGAGTGCTGGGACTCTGCCGTCATGTTGCACATGCCCGTAAAGTATGAAAAACTTGCAAGATTCATAAAAGTTGTCTTTTAAACTTGTAGGATTGTCAGAATTGTAAAATTCCTTAAGTTTGCCCACTAAACAGGGTGTAAAAATGTTGATGATAAAATAAGCGTGCGCCCAGCTGTAGATTAGAGAGGTGTTTGTCTAACAGGTGAGTGAGTCGGGGGGAGTTTTATAGAGCGGGCGGAGTGACGACACGGGCCGCCTCGTGACGATCGATTGGGTGACAGTTCTGCCCTCACTAACAAAGAATGCGAGGTCAGAAAATCAACGTTAAATGCATTTTGGACGGATGAATTTGTATATTTTACAACTTGTTATTTAAAAGACATAGGCCTACCTATCTGATTAAACACCAAAATTATATTTAAAAAAAGTTAAACACGGGGAAAAGTTTTAAACATCTAACCAAGCTTTTTCATATTTTAGTATGAGCTGTCATTAAGAGTTTCCGCTTCTGTCCTTCAATGAAAACGAAAAGGAAGTAATAGGCTACTTGTGTCCTTATATGGAATATACATTGTGAGACATCAGATAAGGCAAAGTGGCTTACATAATAGCTTCCACTGACTTGGGGGTCTTAAGAGCAACAGGATTAGGAAGGAAAGGTTGGAGAGGTGGAGGTTAAATACCTACTAAATATTGTAAGCTGAACAGTTTCACAAAGTATGGCTTTCTTCACATCACAAAGATCTGGAACATTATGAATGTGTATAGCCTACTCAATTTGTTGATCATGTTTGTTCACTATTAAAATCTCTGCATTTTTTAAACATCTCTATAAGCTGTAACAATTTCTGCCAGTATACTCTTTTCAGTTAAATGTAAAGTGGTCACAAAGCGCAATAAACTTTTCTTTGCAGGTTGTCACTTTTGCATCACTTATATTTAAATATTTTACAGTGCAAAAAAAAGTCACAGACCGCTCACTGCAAGTTCTATCTTTGATCTCCCTCTCTCATAGTTTGCCCAGGGTTCACTGTGTATCCAGGACAGAAACAACACACAGAAAGGCTGTAACAGACTTCCCAAACTACCTCTCAATCCACCAATTGAAAAATAAAAACAGGCCTTTAAAAACAGCAATTAAGCTGTGAAAGCTTTACAGAATGTTAAAAAAATACTGCTGGTTTATTTGTATTCTCCAGATTGAGACTATAGAGAGATTAATACAGCATCATAGCATTCAACATAAACTTCTCACCCAGGATTTTACAGATCCAATTACAGCAAGACAATAATAGTATGCACACAGAATTCTCATCAGCTTTAAAAGAATAGTTTAACCTATCAGGGAATTACTAGGGCTTTGCTTTTCAACACAAGGGATCTATAGGAAGGTCAGGAGGTAGAAAGTTATCTTGCACATTTTCACTCTCAGCCTATGCCTAAAACTCAAAGAAAGTTTTCTAAACAAACAACCCATAAACAATTTTAAACAGGTAAGTGCATGCATATTTGGGTAGGAGCGAGCAAAAAAACAAAACAAAAAAAAGTGATATGAACAAGAGGGAGAAACGGGACAGACAGTATTCAGCTCTGACTGATAAGAAAGAAATTGCAGGATGAATAAGACCAGAGTCATAAGCCATAAGAGCATTCACCCCTGCCCAAAGCACAAAGCATTCGGCGGCCCCAGCCCCAGCCCCTCCCTGCGCCCAGACACGCTAAGCCCAGCTAGCCGAACAGAGCGGCTGGCTAACAGCTTCAGACAGGCGTGGGATCAGGGCTGTATCCAAGCAGGATCTGCCCCTAGTGCTGCCAGGTCAGGCAGACAAACAAGGGCTACAGCCAGGAAACAGCCCCTCCTCCCCCGCACCCTCATCCAGCAGCCCCAGGGCCTACCATCTCACGGTAATCCCCGTAATATTACTATATACACAATCTGACAACTCTTGAAAAAGTGCTGTAATAAATTCTATTTGTGGTACACAATGTGGTACGCATTATATCATGACAAGTCTCCAACAAGTGAATATACAGTAAAAATACAAGATATAAGTGCCTTCCTAGGGGCATTGTTTGAGGTTGCACTGAATTAAATGGACGGTTAAGATTTAATGTCCCAGGAGCTATTAAAGTATACATGTCTGTTTCCCATGAATTCTATGCAACCTCAAGCAAAGGCTCAAGGAAAACTTTATTGTGTTATTTGGACACCTAAAGGGTAGTTCACCCAAAAAGAACAATTCTTTCATTATCTACTCACCCACATGTCCTTCCGAACCTGTATTTTTTGTGTAGACCAAAATGAAATGCAATGAAACAGTTGAGACATGTTCCACAGAAGAAGAAAAAAGTCATAGGTGTGTAAATTCTAACAGAATTTTATAACATTTATAACAAATATATTTTGCAAACAAATCAGGACCATTTCTCAGACCCAACTTCACTTTTGTGAAAAGTTTTGCTTTAAAAATATGCTCATGCTATCATTCTTTAAAATATATTTCACTTGGGTTGATATTTTGTTATTTAATGGCATTCATACATTTCATTTTTATTAATTTATTTTGTATAGAAAAAAATGCATATAAGGAAAAGCATTTAGGTGCAATGGGAGCCAAAACAGAAGAAAAAATAATGCAGGTATGGAATATCATGATATATGGGAGTAAATGATAAAATAATTTAAATTTTTAGGTGAATTTTCTTTTAAAATGGCATTGCATTAAAATATTAAAACAAATTGCATTTGCATACGTTCTTTTCACAGAGCTAACTTTTGTGAAATGCTTGAAAAATGTGCTTGTGCTATCATTGTTAAAACATTTCCCTTGGGTTGATATTTTGTAATTTAATGCAAGGACATTCATACATTTCTAAGTGTTCCACACATTATGAAGCCACGTATGTCTATGAATATATGTCCCACAACTCACCTAATTCTAACCCCAAATCTATGCAATTATTTTTCATGTTGGAAGATATGTTTGAAATTTAGCTTGGTGTCCACCTCTGCTATATCTGTCAGAAAAGAGAGAGAGAGAGAGAGATGTGAAGGGAGAGAGAGAGGGAGAGAGAGAACTGCTGAGTAAACACTTGGAACTCATTCATTTGCACACTGGCTCCAGGCAGGGCTGGGGTTTGAGAGGGGGTGCATGAGAAAAAGAGAGAGAGAATGAAAGAATGAGAGGGAACGAGAGAGGGAAAAGCGAGCGGGAGAAAGAGCTGCCCCTTTTCTTACCCAAGCTCATCAAGTACGGGCCAGGGCTCCTGAAAACGGCAGGATTAGTGGAGGGCCGGGGCTCGGTCAGGTCGGCTCAGTCCACATCACTCCTGTACTGCACGCTACGTTGCTTCGCTAAAGCGCTCCAACATGGTTCTCACAGAAACACACACACACACACACACACACAGACACAATGCATATACACACTTACCAGCGCTCTCGCACAAGCATGCGCCACGCATAGGTCACTGACATTCTCGGCAAAGAGCAGCATTATCATTTACTGTAACTCTTGACACATCAGTGTCCACAACAACACATACACACGACTTCATTATAGTGAATTATTTTTCTTTTTAATCTGGAAATTATAATATTTAGTCTTCTGGCAAACCTGTTGATATCAGTAGGATGACTTCAAATGTCCTCACAAAACAGTTTTGACTTATTTTTAGACATCACATATATTAGTCAAAAATGTATATAAACACTTTTAACACATCTACATGTCCCAGTTTCATTCTATCTCATATAACTCCATTCAAGTAATATTATGAGGGTGAAACACTAAAAATTAGAACATGATTTATGTTTGTAGGCTTCCAATAGCACCCTCATGTTGTTTCAAACCTGTATGAGTTTCTTTCTTCTGTTGAAGACAAAATAATATATTTTGAAGAATGGTGGTAACCAAACAGTTGCTGGTAGCCATTGACTTCCATAGTATTTTTTTTTTGTACTATGTGATAGTACTTTTGTACTAATCAATGGCTACTAGCAACTATTTGGTTACAAACATTCCTCTAAATATCTTCTTTTAAGATCAACAAAAGAAAGAAACTCATAGAAGTCTAGAACAACATAAGGGTGAATAAACAATGTGCAAATTTTCATTTTTGAGTGAACTATCCCTTTAAGGAACATGCACTGGTTGATCTTATCAACAAACTCTTAATGACAGTGCTCAGTGATTTTGAGCCTCGGGGCCTGCAGCCATGCACAAAGATGACAACTCACTCTCACTAGCACAAACATGGTCACCTGGTCATATACTCATCAAAAATCAGTTTCCCTCCCTTTTTTCTTCTCAATTATCTTATCTGATAGTGTTGCGAGATATTTATAGGGGTTAGCTATCAGGGATATTTCATTCATTTGTTCATTTTAAAGCTGTATGACTTTCTTTGATGTTTTGAAGAACTTTGTGGTCTAAACAATATTGGACCCTACTGACTTTCAGTATATGGATTGAAAACATTTTGCAGAATAATTATGTATTTTAGAACTATCCCTTTAATATCTGTCTGAAATTAATTTCATTTCCTTTAAATAACTACAATTAACTGTGTTAATTGCACCATACCATTAATGTTGTGGTATGTTGTGCCAAGGCCAGCTCTCATTAATATTTACTTGTTGCATTTAAATAAAAATTAAATGTTTTGTTGTGTTTAAAACAGATCTCACTAATAAGACAAAGTAAGACTCTACCAATAGACCCTGTGCTTGTAAATCTACGGTGTGTGTCATAAAGAATCTGTTTGTACAGTGCAAACTTCAGAATGACCACATCATGGCGGATGAGAAAAAACTCATTTGACTAAGGGACCAATCAAAAATAGCATCATAACATGTTGATTATGCACACACAGACATGATAAGAAAACATTTTAGAAAACTGGACCTGATAGGTGTGAATCTGTTTACTCTCCTTCGGTGGTGTTTACTGTAGGTTTTGGTGGGTTTGTTGTTCTGAGCAGGAAGTGCCCTGAGCAGGCAGGAGATTCCTGAAGCGTTAGTTGGCCCAGACTGCTGACTGACCGACTGACTGAATGTGTCTGGGTCTATTTAGAAGCAAAAGGGGGTTTTTGCGAGCTCTTAAATGTCCTGAAGCACTACAGAAATTATTAAATAAATATTTTTAAATATAAAAATAAGAGTTTAATTACACTAATTACAGTTTTTTTTTCTGGTTGCGTTTTTTTGTTTTTTAAATCTGAGATTGAAAATAGTGTAAAATTAAATACAACTGTCAAATACAACTGCTGTTCATCTAAAAATAGACAGTCAGATCCACCAATAAAATTCAGTGGAAAAAAGTGAGCAAGTGACGCATGTGAGGCCACAAGTCTCTGAGATGAGAGACACAGACGACCGCAAAGACACAAGGACCTTCTGTCTTACTCCAGTTTTATCTTTCAACAAACACTTGTCCTTGTCTTTACTCTGCTCATAGCCTGAAAAAACAACCCTGGTACAAAACATTGGTTAGATTCCAAGAAAATTTGACTTTCCAGATACATTCTTTTGTTAGTACAAAGTACAGATGCATTCATTTAATTCAACCTCAAAAAATAGACCCAGACGTGACAATACGTAACTGTAGATCAAGTGTCGGTGTCAATATTACATTTTTTTTCTATTTAATCTCAGAAAATGTTCATTATCAAACAGTAGGCTGAATAGTGTGAAAGGATTGAATGTAATTAACCTGAAAGTCTGGCAGGAGCCGTGGTCTCCAGGCATCTGCGATGCAGCTGAGCATTGAATAGTGATGAGAGATGGAGCTTCAGCATCTCCAACCTTTTATTACATCGAGAAAGACAGAGAGAGGAGGGAGAAAGAGGAAGACAACGTATAACGTACACATCTAGGCCTACATTCAGCTGACGCTCACAGACAGGGCCTGCATCGACACACACACACACACACGCTACTCCTCTTTTATCTTTATGACATTTCATTAAAGCAGAAAGGTCAGATACAAACAGGTTTCTGATGAGTTCCTCACCTTCTGTGCTCCTCCCACAATTCACCCAGTACCACACACACACACTTTCTGTGTCACCTTAAAAGACACCAAGCAAACCAGTGAACATTCTATTCACATCATTAAATACTCCGATGTTTTTAGGGATTTCCTCATTCTACTCCACAGCCCCGGTTTCCTCTAGATTACATGGATTTAAGTATTTTGTTGTACTATTTACTAAAGGAGGATTCTCATGCTTGTTCCTCCACTGAGTCACATTACACGGTCTGAATAGGTGCTAAAGTGGTCTAGACTTGCTCAGCAAAGGACAGAGAAGGCCTGGATTATTTACCCACGCATGTAAGGATTACAGACCATCTTAACCTGTCCATTAGCGCTGGGCCATCTCAGACAGACAGGCTACCTGACAGACTCTTTCTCCCGTTCTCTTTTTTCACCCGAGCTCTAATCCGCTCCAGCAGAAGCCTGGTCTGATAGAAACAAAGCGGGTGATGAAGAATGAAGATTCCTGCTCATGCTCTTTTTCTTGACTGCTTACTCTTGTTCTCTCCATTGCCATTTTGACCCCAAGCTAGATTCAGAAATACAAAATAGCCACGAATATGCATCACAATCATACATGTGTCATATGGATGAAGGTAACAGATATGCAGACATATTTTACAGAAACATTTTTCTGCCTTAAATCCAAACATCCAAAGACTTTAGCCACGTCTACGTTACTAGAGGATCCGAGCAGGTGTCAAAATGACGCGCATTACTCAGAAGCAATGTCTCCCTCTTCTGGACATTGTGGTAAATGCAGAATGTGCCGATACAGAGATGGTAGCATACTGACAGAAAATACAAAAATACTTACAAGACTAAAAAAATAAGGAAACACGATAAATTAAAAATAAAAAAAATAAAATCCAATGTCAATATAGGAAATTAACGGTTTTTGTTGTTTTGTTTTTTTTTGCCATGTTTTCTTTGTGTGCTCTTTAGTGTTATGAAAGACCTTAAACCAGACTGTGTGACTCATAACTCATACTACATATGACATGTTTTCATATTCAAGTCACATAGGCCTACTGGTATAAAATGAGGAGAGGTCGACATCTAAAAGTTATTATTATTATTTTTTAATCTCTCTACTTCACTTTGTCCGGCTGTTCATGTTTCTTGTAGCATTACTTTATTAGCATTAATTCGGCTTTAGAAGAACGAGCTGGGAGCGCAGACAGTCATAACATTCATCCGTTAAACTGACGCTTTTATGTAAAGCGAAAAATAAGAGATTTATTCTGAGCAGGCAGTCGATTGTCAGTCTCTGATGTCACTCACACCTGTCCACGTTTAATCTGTCAAGTTAGTACTTTACTCCGGGTGAATTCAGATTCACTAATCACCATCATCTTCTTCTGACCTCACACTAACTTAACAAGATACCAGACAATTTTCACAGTGATGTTTCCCTGACGGATACATTTGACATGAGATCGGTCTTACGACAGTCCATCTATGCCGGTTGTCATGGTTACACGGAAAGCCATCAATTAAGAAGCGGAACATGTCTCTCGCGCTGTATAATCTCCCTGTAGCTAATGTGTAAGAGAGAAGGGGAGGTAAATATGGATCAAAGTTACAAAAGGTCATTATTATTTTCACTTCTCGAGCGAAAATGTAGCTCTTAAAGTCCGTGGTAAAACTGCCTTTTGAATCTGAAGTAGGCTATATTATGAATTACAAAATATTTCATACAGCATATTATATCATATTCAAGGCACTCACTCACTGAGTCTGTGTTTTCTTTATGGTGGAATCGCTTAAGGCTCTTCTGAGATTTTTTTTTTTTAAACAAAATAAGCTTGTTAGACATATTGGCAGGGCCGTTGCTAGTGGGGTGAAAGGTGGTGACAATTCTAGGGGCCCCCACTGCCCAGGGGGCCCCACAAAATCCAGGAATTTTACTATATAGGCCCATGTTCTGTGAATAATTCTAATATTTTATTAGTTGTATAACTGAGATATTATGAAAACCACAAAAAAAGCATGCAATTTGGTTCCATGCTTGTATATTGTACAGTATATGATATGTGTGTGTGTGGGGGGCCCACATCAATATTTTTTCAGGGGGCCCCCAATCCTCTAGCCACGGCCCTGCATATTGGTGACATGTAAATCTAAAATAAAAATTAGTAATGACAGCAGGCTGACTATTTTGTCAATCAAACGTCCGTTATGCTACTGATTCTAGCGCTCAAGCAGTGTACTGTTGCTATAGCAACTTCGCGAACATTTAATCTTTTGTGATTACTTGCGTTACACATTTATATACTATACTTAAAAATATATTTTTTTAAGACGCCTATACCCTAACCTTTTTATTTATTTGTTTGTTCCTCTTTTACATAGATCAGCCTATTCGTGTCACAAGGACCAAATAAATTAGAAGGGACCTTGTTCAACACTGATTATATATTCATGCATAACTTTTAATATAGGATACTATTACTAAAGAATTACGAATTTTAGACTACACGTTTTTCATATTCAGCAACATCAACAGGTCCAAACTCATTATACTATTATTGCTCTGTAAAGTTATTTCTGGTTTTGATTACCGGAGAACCCAAGATGATGAACGGACTGTCGCTACGTGAGGAGGACTATAACGTGCACTGGTACTCCCACGCGCCTCTGATCGTTCATTCAGCACCACAGCAGCCGAACAGCGACCGCGGTGTGCACGCCAGCAACGGAGATGGGAACGGTTTACTTTAAAGCCGCGCAGCAGTCGTTTTGTCAGAGCACATCATTGCGGTTTATCCACTCTCATCTGGACGCCTCTCGTGTTAATATGTGGACGCCTGTTTACTGAAGGAATACACGCAATAACGGAACGTCAAATGTGATTTGATCGAGAGCAACGCTCCGATGAGTAACATACTTTTTCTCGCGGTTCCTCTTCTGTCGTAAATAATGAAATACTTTGAAATTGTTTGTTGTTCCGAAAGCGCAAACAGCAATCGAGAAAAACAGAATCGCGACCACCTCTTGTCGAGGCGAGCGGTCCGCCACACCTGACTGTTTTTCTGCCTCCGGTTGTGACATGAAAACTCGGACCAGAAAGAAACGGATGAAAGGGCGAAGAGCTGCAAAAGGCCATGTGCATTTGAAAGGGAACATATCAGATTGAAGTGGGAGCCCGGAACAATCCACAAGTCCGATCGCGTCTGACAATCACAGGCATGGGGACGCCAAAGATCAAGAGATGGTCGGAGGTCTTTCAACCTGTTGTTGATCCCGAGACAGAGATTTGATTAAATCTAAATGACAATGACTTGGGGGGGAAAGACGTGCTTTTGATTGATTGATTCAAAAACATTTATTAATTTGAGGAGCAACTACATTGGGCGCCTGAACTGGACATGAGCTTAGATTGACGCGTATTTTAGGGAATATAAAAGTATCTTTATATTAGGGAAAAAACACCCTTCATGGTTGGTTGGTTACCCTGATTCTGACCCTCTCCAGCCATGGGTTGCCTTCAGAGCGTCGCCTGCAAACCCCGAATTAAACGCGAGAACATCGTTGTTTACGACGTCTTTGCTACTATTGACCACTGCCCGACAGTGATCGAGGAGAATTCACCCATAGTGCTCCGCTACAAAACTCCGTACTTCAAGGCCTCCGCCCGGATAGTAATGCCGCCGATCCCTCGAAACGAGGCGTGGATGGTGGGTTGGATTCAAGCGTGCACTCAAATGGAATTCTACAACACTTATGGAGAACTCGGCATGTAAGCATAGTGCATGTTTTATGACTTAGTCTTGACCATAAATAAACACACATCCTGATCTAAAAGTAGGGAAATTTAGCCACTGATAAGAAATCCTTTATGTGGGTCAACGCCAAACAATGATGTCCAAGATGACATTTTTTTTTTTAAAGCTAGAAATCCTAGGGAAAAAGTGCCAGCTTCTTATAAAATTTAACCTTTGAGTCCAATTTTCAGACATATTTACAAAACGGTTTATAACCAACAATAAGCAACTCCAAAAACGTCAAGTAGTTTAACCATCAATGATAAAAGTATTCAAATACATGACTTTATATCAAGAGTTACCTTAAAGTTACACAATTTGTCCTGAACAAAAAGTGTGTTTGTTTTGTTTTTTTCATAAAAAGTAAAAATACCTGATTTAAATTTTTTTATCATCAATATGATGTTGTGGTGACTTTGATTAGATGGACAAAAGTTATTTATAATCAATTATCTAAATTATTGTTTTTTTTGTTAAGTAATAGACCAATAAAACAATACGCTGAACCATTTCTATTGTCCATACAATTTCCATTTCTATTGTCCAGAATTTCAGCCCTTTGATGAAATTTTTTGCCTTTTTTCTAATTCTCAGGAAAGTATTTTTACTTTAAGCCAAAAAAAAAAAATCAAAGTGGATTTAAATTAGAAATTGAAAACAGGTTCATTATAGAAGTGGATTTTTAATGCATTTTAGAATATGTCATTTTAAAAATGTCACTGACCCATCCGTCACTCTGTTAATGTGAGTAAATCTTTCATTTATATGTGGCACTTTGTTTAATTATGTCTTCAAATGGTGTAAAGCAAAGGATAACTTCAGTGCAGTGCACCGCACCAGTGATTTATATTCACAGAGAGTATGCATACATCAGCTCAGTGCCTGAGGGGAGTAGTGTTTACACCTTCATCAGTCACTGCTCTTTCATTCATATACTCCCACAAATGAGTTTCACAGCCTGTCACTGGATCAGACGGGGAGAGGCAGCGGATAAAAACAGAATAGCTGCTCTGAAACATCAGCGTGGTTGTGCTAAACAGAGTTTAGTATCACAGGCGAACGCAATTACACTGCCTAATCTACAAATAAAGGCAGAGCAGGGGAAGGAGATAGAGACATTCTCACACCCACCCACAAGCCCTGTGACTCGTGATGCGGGCCCTTCTGATGCTGCCTGGGGGGTCTGTCTGTGTGGAGGTGTGGACATGTGTGTGGGGGTGTGTATTACTGCCTGAGCGGGTGGTTGCGTGGGGTTTTCTGTGACACAGATGGTGCCGTACTGAAGAAGAAATGCCAGCGTCGGGTCATACCTAACAACACCCAGCCACATTAACGTCCTCTCACACTGAGTCATTTTACACTGGCAGCTGGGACCCTGATAATGAATGTCATCCTTAACCCCAATTATCATTTGTACACTTGGACTCACCATCTCTTTACACTTATACAGTGGTGGTGGCCAAAATTATTAGAACATTAGTATTTTGACCAGCTAAAATCTTTTGCTGTAGTGTGTCAGTAGGAAATATCAGTTTATATTTACAAACATTCATTTTGCCATTAATTGTAATAATCCAGAATTGTAATAAAACCATTTTTTAGCTGGTGAATATACAAATGTTCTAATAATTTTGGCCACCAGTGTATATTCAACAGCACAATTCTGGTTGTTTGTTTAACCTCTAAACGTTAATTTCCACAGGTCAAGCTGGGAGCTGCCAGAGTTACGAGAAGGACTGGTGAAGGCCATCAGCGACTCAGACGGCGTGAGTTACCCATGGTACGGAAACACGACTGAAACTGTGACCCTCTCCGGCCCCACGTCCAAACCTTCACGCTTCGCTGTCAGCATGAACGATAACTTCTACCCCAGCGTAACATGGGCCGTACCGGTGAGCGAGAACAATGTGCCTTTGCTTACGTGGATCAAACGCGACCAGAGCTTCACCACTTGGCTGGTGGCTTTGAATATGGCCACACAGGAGAAGATCCTCCTGCAGACAGTGAAGTGGAGGATGAAAGTGGACATTGCTGTGGACCCCTCCAAGCCGCTGGGCTCTCGAGCAAGACTCACTGGCCGGGTGCACCAGGACCAGCCCAAGGTGTTGACCCATATGGAGCCGATCCCTCCTAACGCTTTGGGTAAACCCAATGCTAATGACGCACAAGTGCTAATGTGGAGGCCCAAGCGAGGACCGCCATTAGTGGTGATTCCCTCCAAGTAGCAGGTTGTGGCAAAACTTGAAGGTTTTTAATCAAAAACGTCAATCTGCCTTAAATCCACACGGCTGCCTTTAAAGAGATACTTGGTTCTTGAACAGCCTTGGAGACACTTAAAGGGACAGTTCATTCAAAAAAATAAAATTCTATCATCTTTCACTCACCCTCGTCACTTAAGACTGGTTTTGTGGTCCATGGTCTCACATACATATATACATATACATATACATATATATATATATACATATATATTATCACATGGACATATATGACAATTTCACACATATGCAAAATAGCACAAATATATACTGTATATATATATATATATATATATATATATGTAGTCTTAGAAATGTCTTAGTATTTTTTTATTATTGATACAATTGAAGTCAGTGGGCTCCAAAGATGTTTGGTTCCCAGTGTTTTTCAAAACTTTCTTATGCAGAAGAAAGAAATGCAACCACATGAAAGTAGATAAAATGACAGAATTCTGTTGTTTTTTTCCCCCCGGGTTGAGTATCCCTAAAAGGCTGTTGAAATCACAGACTATTCAACTATTCACAGATTACTTAGCGCCAACATTTTCTTTTAAAAGTTCTCTGTAAGTGTAAATGTCTGAGCTACACAGAAGGCAGTCTTGCTCAGGCAGAGCAGCAAGCTTTACATCCTAATTATAGATACACAATGTTGCAAAACAAAAGAAGCAGTTGTGCATGAATGCACAACTTCAGAAGGTCTACAGCTGAATTCAGCATTGCCTTTCAGTTCAATCAGTTTTACTGAAAGTTAATTTTGAAGGCAGCAGAAAGCTTTAACCATCAGACATGTTTGCTATTCAGCACTGCATAATTTAAGTAAGAAGAGATGTAAGACTTCTTAATTCCACTGAGCATAACCTGGACTGTGAATACCGCTGCGGTGGAAATGAGGGAACTTTGGCTGCTTAAATTTCTATGCTCTAAGCCTAAGCTCTAATGTCTGGAGCTGTCTACTAATTCACTGTTCTGCTCACCTGGGAGTAAGGGAATCGAGGGAGGGCAAGAAAGAGATTTGAACAATGCTGCAAACACCAACTCCCACCGCTACTCATTAGAGAGGTGAAAACCATCCGGACCTTCCTACTGAGATAACAAACACACATCCAGACACAAAAGCACAACAAACACTCGACCGCCTTCTTTGAAGCACCCTCCTCTTCCTCCTCTAGAGAGTCCTGCGCCTGCACAAATTACAGTATGTGATTGATTATCAAAAATGGATCCAATCAGTTCGCATTAAAACCACTGGATTTGTATAAACTGAATTCATGATGCCATATGGGATTGCAGACTTCAAAAACAACCCAATGCCGGTCTTCAGAGGTCACTGTAGAGTTTATTGATTTTGAGGTTCACAGTGTGTTCTGAAGAGCTGGGGCAGCTAGAGTTGTCCTGACTGTAAAATCTATTTTCCTTTTTTATTAATGACCATTTTCAAGCTGTGACTGCATGTATTGTTTTTACGCCTTTTGAAAAAATGCCAAGCATTTTCTTTTCAATTTTGTGCTGCCCTGGTGAAAATGTGTGTATTGTTTGAAAAAAGAAAAGCTAATTATGCACCTGATTTATTATTACTCCTCAGCAGATACTAATATAGCTTCACACATAGTGCAAAGTCGCTAAAAAAAGCACTTCCTTGCATATATAACAGAGTAACTCAAGTATTCTTTGTTGCCTGGTGACAGAGGTAATCTGTAAAATAATCACATCCCACAAACTGACTGGCTGATATCATCTTAAGTATTGTTATCATTTTCATTATAATAATATCAAAAGTTTACATTCTATTCACAAAAGATCCCTTATTCCCTCAATTTCTACGGCACAGAAACTAACCCAGCAACTCAGTCAATTAAAATAGCATAAAATATTTTTTAGGACTTAAGCAGTTTGAATAATGACACAAAAATACAGTGATGCAACGACCCCCTTAGTAACATCCATTGCAGAGATTCAAGTTTAATTTGTGGCAAATTACTGCAGGCCACTGTTGCGAATCAAAAGCAGCCATTGCCCCTTGAAGATGAACGGATATTAAATGGTCATGAAAAGGTTCAAGTTCTAATTGTCCAAAAAAAGGTCTCGGCGCATCCAGCAACATTTGAAAATGGCACGTTATGAAGTGTTTTTAATCCATCACCCATTAATGTGATCAGCGCCGATTAATGTTTTTCACGTAAAACGTGAGTTTCACTGAAACCAGAGACCCAGAGCATTTCTCCCAGTGTGCTTCAGCTCAGCACTGCACAGCAGTGGCCCAACCTGTTATCCAACCTTGTATCAATCCTTTTTCCCGCTCTCTACGCCTCCTCTCCTCTTCTCTGTCCTTCCACTCATTTCATCCTTTTGTTCCACTCCACTTTCACCTTGTCCATCCCCTTTTCATGCCCTGCTTGGGTTGGGTGCCGGCTTGCTCTCATAACCATAGAGAAATGTCGCCATTATGACAAATACTGTGCCCAGGAAGAAAACACTGGACAGAAAAGAACAACAAGTGGATTTTCAGTTTTCATTTCAATTAAATACCTCTTTTTACTTCACTTTAAATTAATTGAATTTAAAGCATTTATTGATCACAAGACATATTTTTTTTTCCTTTTTACCTGGTAGGCTCAAAATCCTCAAGCCAGAAATATGAAATGAATGTGGAAAGGATAATTGAGAGTGATGTAGCAAAGCCTTTCAGTATGTTGTCAGCATACTTGATGACAGCAGCTATCACGAGCCCTCCAAGAGCCTGTGGAAAAAAAAAAGAAAAAAATCAATTTATATTGTTGCACAGTAATGCGTTGCAGGGGAAAAGCTCTTATGTTGCTTCCTGTTAGCTATTGACGACGAAGCAATTATCAGAACTGACTCACATGTAAACTTGTATGCACTTCAGAAGTCTTGTACTGAAAAGTGTTCAAGCTCACCTGGAGAGCGACCACAATCCAGGTCAGCGTGTTGTAGCCCTGAAACATTCCGTGTTCTTGGACTCTATCACCATCGTAGGCCAACATCCCGAAGAACCCAAAAATCAGGCCAAACATGCCTGCACACAGAAGACACAGAGGGCAAAACATTTAGTCTTGTTTCACATGCAACAGCACTCAGCTATGTTTTTTTTTAAATAAATAAATAGGATTACAACTTAGTTACAAAATACATTAATTAATAATTTATTTATATATTTCAATTATTAATTTATAAATACATTTATTCTCCAATTATAATTAAGACTGAACAAATATGAAAATGAATTTAAAATCACAAACAGTAAATTAATGATTTAATCTGTACTACCATTCAAAAGTACAAGTAAAACAGTAATATTGTAAACTATTATTAGAATTTAAAATGTTTCTATTTTAATACATTTTATTTTCCATGATAGCAAGACTATTTCAGTAGCCATTAGTTCAGTTATCAGTGGCACAAACTCCTTCAGAAAACATTCAAAAAGGAACATTTCAAATAGAAATCTTTTGTACTACTATAAATCTTGTACTGACACATTCAATCCATGTGTCCTTGCTCAATAAAAGCACTACCACTACTACAAAAAAAATCTTACTGACCTTAAACTTTTGAACAGTAGCTTATAAATGCAAGTGAATAAATGAATGGCTCATTCTGAGAAAACTATGATAAACTTTGATATGATCAAATTATAGGTTTTCGAATTATGTTGGCACTCATTGAAGAACAGAGATGCCTTTTTTGGCTCAGCTCATTATGATGAGCAGAAGTTCACATTAGGAGGTGAATCACTACAGACGCTCAATTCACACATTGCCAGTTATAAATAAACCCTACACTGAGATTCCACATGGCAAGAAGGAAAAACACACGCATAAATATTAGCCTTAAGCTCCTGAATGTGACCTTAGACTGTTTTATGCAAGGATTTTTCTTGCTAAAAGAAATAAAACCTAGTTGTTTGAAATATGAAATTGTCTCTCAGCAACAGATTATATGGTTAACAGACTTCTAGTGTAAAAATAGGTTATGCGTGTCATAATGCTCCATACTGTCAGTTCATTTTCACCTAAGCCGTGTGAAGTGTTAATTCGATCTGAACACTGACATGTTTAGAATGAGGAAAAGCATCATATATTTTTACCCAGTCTAAAATCTGTGCCCTCTGTGAGAGGTTCTGATTACACTAAACCCACAATTTATTGAATGACTTTATATGCAAAATTCCTCTAGTACAGCAGCTGGCACGCATAGGTGTAGTCTCCCTTCACAGTGATGCAGTTTGATCTGCTTTTTTGTTGCTTTTTAAACAATACTTTGCACTTTGCACATGAAATACTGTAGGTTTCTGACCTGTGCTTTAGAAAAATTATATTTAATCTATTTAATATTTTTACATGGCAGGAGGTGTAAAAATAAAATGTTAGTACCAAGCATATCATCAATGCTCTTTACAGCAAGATTCACTAAAAATCTTTAATCTAGTTAAAGGAATAGTTTACCCAAAATAAAATGCAAGCCATTCAAGATGTAGATGAGTTTGTTTCTTCATCGGAACACATTTGGAGAAATTTAGCATTACATTTACATTTAGTCATTTAGCAGATGCTTTTATCCAAAGCGACTTACCAATGAGGACAATAGAAGAAATCAAAACCAACAAAAGAGCAACAACATGCAAGTGCTATGACATGTCTCGGTTAGCCTAACGCAGTACACATAGCAAGGTTTTTTTTTTTTTTTTTTTAAGAAAACGAGTAAATAGAATATAGAAAAAAGAAAGCTAGTGTTAGTTTTTCAAGAAAAGCTAGCAGTTAGAGAATAAATATGCAATTGATAGAGGATCAAGTGTGTGTGTGTTTTTTTTTTTTTTCTTTATAAAAAGACGACAGATAGATAAAATAAAATTTTAATAGAGAGTAATTAGAGGGTCAAATAAAGATGGAAGAGATAGCAGTTTCTTGAAGATGGCTAAGGATTCAGCTGCTCGGATTGAGTTGGGCAGGTCATTACACCAGGAGGGAACAGTTAATGAAAAAGTCTGTGAAAGTGATTTTGTGTCTCTTTGGGATGGTACAATAATGCGTCGTTCACTTTGCAAAACGCAAGCTTCTAGAGGGCTGAATAGGTCTGAAGTACTGAATTTAGGTAAAGGGGTGCAGAGCCAGTGGAGGTTTTGTAGGTAAACATTAATGCCTTAAATTATATGTGAGCAGCTATTGGTAGCCAGTGCAAATTGATGAACAGAGGTGTGACGTGCTTTCTTTTCGGCTCATTAAAGATTAATCCTGCAGCGGCATTTTGGATTAATTGTAGAGGTTTGATGGAACTGGCTGGAAGACCTGCCAAGAGAGCATTGCAATATTCCAGTCTGGACAGAAAAAGAGCTTCAACAAGGAGTTGTGTTGCTCCTTCAACAAGGAGTTGTGTTGAAAGAAAGGGCCTGATCTTCCTAATATTGTATAAAGCAAATCTGCAGGACCGGGCAGTTTTAGCAATGTGGTCTGAGAAATTCAGACATTAACAACATTAGCGAGCATTACATCACTTGCTCACCAAAGGATCCTCTGCAGTAAATGGGTGCCGCCAGAATGAGAGTCCAAACAGCTGATAAAAACATCACAATAATCCACAAGTAATCCTCACAACTCCAATCCATCAATTAAGGTCTTGTGAAGTGAAAAGATGTGTGTTTGTAATAAATAAATTAATCAAAGCATTTTAAATTCAAACTGTCACTTAAGGTGTAAAAAGTCCATAATTCATAATACTGCTTTCTCTAGTGAAAAAGTCCATCCCCTGTTTTCCTCTCATATTAAAATCCATCAACATTTTTGTTTAATGCTGTTTTTGACTGCTTTCATTTGATATCTGCCTATTTCTCTCCTGATTCAGATGAGATGCCTTTTTCACTTCAAGAAACAATATTATCAATAGAGGACTCGTATTTTAGATGGAAAGCAACAGTTTAAAGAAGCTTTTCGCTTCACAAGACATTAATTGATGGACTGGATTTGTGTGGATTATTGTGATGTTTTTATCAGCTGCTTGAATTCTCATTTTGACGGCACCCATTCACTACAGAGGATCCATTAGCGACCAAGCGATGTCATGCTACATTTGTTCAAATCTCTTTTGTTTTGATGAAGAAACAAACTCATCTACATCTTGGACGGCCTGAGGGTAGTAAATTTAATGTTGTAACTTTTTCTTAATGCATAACTGACCCTCTTTTAAATTCAATATAGGGATGTTTAGTATATTATAAGAGCCATTTTCTTTATAAACATACTCACCAAGCTGGATGTTTCGGACCCAAACACTCTGCTTGGTCTCTTTAAGGATCTTCTCAAAGTAGACACCAGCAAACCCACTAGAGCAACAGGCTACCAACACGGCCACCAGCCCTACAAACTGTGAGCCTGCAGTCAGCTGCTCTTTCTGTGGGTCTGATGGAGAGTCTGCTGGCCACTGTCCAAACAAACAAGCATAAATTACATGAATACATCAAAGACTATAACAAAACTGAGTAAACTCTAATCAAGGTATTTTTACTTGTACAAGTGCAATGCCGGCCATAAGAACTAGCAGAGACAACCACTGGTACACCCCGAGCCTGCGGCCCAGCATAGAAACTGAAAACAGGGCTGTGGTCAGGATTTTCAACTGGTATGTCACCTAGAAGTGTATAAGAAAAAAAACATAAGAATGATAGCCATAAAAATAAGGCAACTAATGGATGGATAGTGACTTACCTGGTAGGTAGCCGCATCAAGGTTGGACAGTGCTAGGTAGAGCAAGTTATTCTGTAGCGTGTAGATCCCTGAAGGAATCGCCAGCTTCAGCGTCTCTATAGGCTTGTGTAGAATCTCCTGTCTCAAAATACTGCTCAGCGCTCGGCCGCTGTAACCTGTTTCACACAGACACAGCAGTTACCTGGCAATAATACATAACATTCACAGCCATTCCTCCCAATGTAGATTTTAATTTCAAATAAATTCTGTTCTTTTAAACACAAAAATATTAAGCAGCACAACTGTTCTCAACACTGATAAGAAGAAATGTTTCTTAAGCACCAAATCAGCATATTAGAATAATTTCTGAAGGATCACGTGACACTGAGATGCATTCAATAACATTATTACTGTTTTCACTGTACTTTTGGTTAAATAAATGCAGCATAAGAGATGATGAGCATAAGAGACTTATTTCAAAACCATAAAGATTTTTTTTTTTTTTTTTTTTACCAGCCCCAAACTTTAGAATGGTAGTGTATATTTCACAAACAAATAGAAAAACACTTCAGAAAATATCTGTATCAAAGGTACCAGGTTGATATTATCAGCACTTACAAGAAAAGGAATAACTAGATTTAGCAAAATTTGCCAAGTTAGAGGTATCAAATATTTGAAAAATATTCACAATCTGAAGAACAATGTCAATTTAGAAATTCATGAGTAGAATTATACATTCGGTTTTGTTTTCTGACTGTAAATTAATTAGTAATCCACTTACGACTTTTGGGTCGACAGAAATTGTCTAGAATCATTTTTACACTATCTCTTCTGTGTTTCCCATACAACTGTTTACAAAGACTGCTGCACCATAAATTTGATTGTATTTTCTTCAGTCTCTTTCAGTCATGTTGGAGGGAACAGCATGGGTTCATGAATTGATTAAAAAGCTAGCAATAATTAAATCAAAAATTTTAAATAAATTATTTAAAGATAAAAATAATCACAATAATACACTTAATAAAAAATATATATATCTTATTTGTTTACCTGCATGTCATGTGATCATTAACCAACATTCAAGAAACAAACATGCGTAATTGCGTATGTTATTAAATTATTGAAATATGAATTTAAACATTATAGTAGGGCTGCAAAATGATTAATCGCATTCAAAATAAAAGTTTATTTACATGCTGTGTGTGTACTGTCTGAAGTGGGTCAAAAATAAGACCACTAAACAGATTTTCACACTGCAACAGACTGTCCCCTCAGACATATACATAATCGCATATATCGCAAATACACAAACATAAACATATTTAAAAATATATATACGTATGTATGTATTTATACTTGTATATCATTTATATTATATATAAATATACATATTTTATATATAAATCTAACATTTTTTATCAATATATACATGTATGTGTGTATTATTTATATATACATAATAAATATACACAGTACACACGCATATAGTATGTAAACATAAACTTTGATTTTGAATGCGATTAATCATGATTAATCGTTTTACAGGACATTGGAATAAAATATTTTGTAATTTCTTACTTTCATCAGATGTTGTTTAGTGTAGAAAGGGGAGTACCATAAAACTTTTGGAAGTAAACCCCAAAGCAAACAGACTATGCAAATGCAACTATTTGTCTCACGCATCTCACAAACTTTAAATACACAGACAGATTGAATTTCTCACTGCATTCACAGTCACTAACAGAAATGTGAATGACTTTCTAAGAACAATGTTCTGACTACATTATTACTATGGTGCTTTCAGGAAAAGATATCAAAAACAATTTCAAGGATGAAGAAGCCCCATGAAACTCACTATGATCTTTGAAGACAAGCCCCACACAGGTGAGGATCTTGAGGAACTCTGCCACCACCACAGCAGAGGAGGCCAGGTAACGGGGCCCCTCGCCCTGCAAGGTGCGCGAGTAACGCATGGTGAGCACCAGGGACGTGGTCTGGAACACCAGAATCCCCAGAGAGAGGTACTTCAGCTTGGCTGATGCCATGATGACAGCCTCTCACAAGGAGACCACGACAGACTGGGGTGACATGAGAAAGAAAGGGGCAAAGAGCAGACAGATGTTGAAATACAATGTTGTCCCAGCTGGGTCTGACAAGCAAGCTGCTCTGTAAACATTAATGGCCATAAACAACAGCTATAGTGTCTTTAACCAAGAAATAACATATTAACCCTGCAGTTTACTAAATTTAGGACATTTAAAGGGATAGTTCACCATCAAATGAAAAGTGTGTCATGATTTACAGTCTTTATTCGTTCTTGACACCTTGGTCACCATTCAGTTTCACTGCATCTTTTTCTATAGAGTAGAAGTCGATGGTGACTGAGGCATTTTGCATTTTCATTTTGCAAAGAAATACAGTTAACAACATGAGGGTGTAAATAATGACATATTTATTCCTTATAGTTAAAATGGTTTTAAAAAAGGAGAAAAAGAGTCAAATATTCTGCAACCTAAGCGTAAATAAAGTCAGTTGTAAAGAGCATTTACGCATAAATGGCTAAATGAAACAACCAAGTGTAAATGACTAAAATGATACAAATAATAAAACTAAATTTGTGTATAGTTTTACCGCAAATCATAATAACAGGCAGACGCGAGAGGACAGAAGTTTGACATAAAACTATGATCACACTTGGTAAAATAGCTGCAAATATCATATATATTTTCACAGTCTCACCTTTTCTGAAGACTACTGCAAAGATCCGGAAGAGTTGCAGTTTGTGTAGGAGTTTGAATGCAAACATAAACGTTAAACCCTGTCAAAAATCCATCCTTCAAGATGAGTTCTGCATAAGTTCAATCTAACTTACACACAGAGTTAAATAGTTCATTTATTTTGACAGTTAACTGACACACTGAGAGCTACTGTAGCTAAGCTATTATCTGAGGAAATCCACCGTTCTGGGTGTTCCTCGCGCATGATCGTCTGCTATGTGTCCACTCATTCCGCATGCCCTCATTCATCAAGAATGAAAAGCAGACTGTCAAGTGTAGAAAATCTTCATATGAACCTCAACAATCTTGCAGTACTTCCTAGTGTTGTTTTGTTTCGATCCTCATTATGTGTGGTTGTCGCCACCTGTCGGTTGGCGGATAGAATGATTTCAAACTGAACCTTAAATGAGAAGCGCGCATTCATCTGCTTTGCATTGCATATATTACCCTGCGTCTCAATGTGCATAATATCCACCCTATCTGCCCTAAATAGTATTGAAAATTACTACTATCACATAGAATTTAGGATGGATAGTATGCACATTGGGACGCAGGCCTAGTCTTCGTTTTGATCTTTGTTATAAAATGCCCTTTGCACGCTTTCCTTTTGCAAGTAGTGGGCAATCGCAACACTAATATCAATCAACCTAACAAATAAGTACAATTAGAGAGAGTGAGCGAGAGACTTTAGGTCTTCTTTAATAATTCAATAAAAATATGAGACCTATATATTTTTTTAAGAATAAAAAACATACATATACACTTAAATGATGAGAGAAACAGAGAGAGAGAGAGATGGGGCCAGATCAATTTGTAAAGGTTTTCCTTTATTTGTGTTTCATCTCTATTTTAATCATCAACTGTCTTGGATTATTTCCAATACACAGGTTTTTTATTTTTTTTTAAATCACCAATTGTAATCTATAAAATACTAAGACGAAACATTTACTTCATTCTAGCATATGGTATTGCATATATTTGGTGAACAGGAAAGAAAGTACAATAGGCGTAAAAAACCCAAAACATAAAATTATATACAGCACATAAAAAAATAGCTTTGCATAATGATTGGGTGAAGATACAATGTTCCAAAACCTTTGCTTTGATCTTTATTTGGTGGACTAACACCCATTAAATTCCTCAGATTTCAGTACACTAAATATGATCCTGTTGAAGGGCCCTTAAGTGCTACAGGATATAAACTGTTTCCAAAAAGAACATGCCATATGGAGCCTATAGTACATAAAGGTTTCTATTTGCATAAGCAGACTCTCTTAATATTGACCTTGAGCACACACAATATCACTGATCCACCCACCTGCACAAATACAGCAAACCAGAAGTTCATAAGACCTTTGACAGTATTTCATCACCACTCTGGCTAATGTATGCATGCATCTCTAAATACTATTGAGTGTTTATTTGGCGTTTCAGAGACCCAGGCGCTTTATTTTGCAAAACACATAAAAAAATGTGATTGTACTAATCAGTTTTATAAAGCTTTGCTCAAAAACACAAAACAGAAAAAGTGAAACAGCACATTAAGTTTGTATAAAGTATTATTTCTAAATTACCAAGTGATTCATACGGTTGCACAGACAGTATGTATTTAAGATGAAGGAAATACATGATGTATTTAAAACTCATGTAAATAAAAGACACAACTTCAGAACGAGTTAAACTGCTCAGAATATTAATATACAGTAACACAAAAAGGCAGAACAAAACAAATAAAATAGTAACAATGGTTACAAAGATGTTGTAAAAGGCACTGATAATATTATGTATAAACGTTTAGTTTTCCGAAAGGCTCACGCAGCTTGATGATGGCAGCTGGAATCCTCTTCAAACCTCTGTCATGTTTGTGCGGCCACTGAATACTGCATACCATTTCAAAAGAAACAGTGGAACCATTCATATTTACACACCACCTCCTACACCTCTTAATCATTGGCAAGGCAGAGGATAAACCGTAACAGACAACAAGGAAATACCATAAAAATGCAACTATTTACACCACAGTTTAGCTCTGAACCACACATGAATGAATGAGATGTATGTGTAGCACATTCATGTTATCAATCACGAAAAAAGTACCACCAATTCATTTAAGAAACATTTCAATACTACAAAAAAAAAATATACAGGTTGACCTAAAAAAAAAAAAAAAAAAGAGAACATGATAGCTGACCCATTATATAAAAAGATAAAATTATCAGTTAAAAGCATAGCTCACCAGTAAACTCTGATGTACTTTCAAACCTGTATGACTTTCTTCTGTGGAGCACAAAATAAGATATTTTAAAGAATGTTTTTCTTCATACAATGAAAGTCAGTGGGGTCCAAAACAACCTTAGACCATTTGACTTTATTGTATGGACAAAAAAAAACAAAAAAACACTGAGACATTTTTAAATATATCTCCTTTAGTGTTCAACAGAAGAAAGTAAGTCATACAGGTTTGGAACAACAGAAGAGCGAGTAAATGATGCCATAATTTACTTTTTCATGTGAACTATCCCTTTAAGGTTGGTACCAACTAAGCATATCTGACTTTTAACATCAACAAAAATGAACAAAGAAAGATGGCAGATTAAATGAGAAAATTTCCTTCAAATTGTAAAATGTTTGACTAAATCTTGAAATAAATTTCCCCAAATTGGGGACAGTAACCACAATCGAGACTCTGTGATTGTCCATTGGTAACAGTGCCCTAGATCGTAGACGGACGTTAACAGGATTCCCGAGTTGTTAAAGCTGTTCCTCTCTTTTCTGTTTAGTCCGGGGCTTCTGTGCGATTAAATATCCGGGCTAATGGGAATTTACGATACGCAAACTTCAAAGTCAACATGCAGAGCGTAATAAAGACTGGAGAAGAATGGAGACAGGATAAATGGCCACTCCTCTGGCAGCTGAAGAGAGAGACAATCAAAACAGTCGTGCAATTCAACCCTAGAAGGTCCAAGTTCCTACGCATACACACTGCTGCGCTGTGACTGCTGCGACTGCGTCGGCTGTGCAGCCTGTGACGGGGGCTGCAGGTGGGCTTGTTCGGGAATGTGTGTGTGGCGGGAAGGAGGCAGTGTGTGGGGGTTTCCTAGAGGGGTGGGACTTGTTGTGACATCGGACCAGTCTGAGTTGGAGTGGGGCGACGAAGAGGACCAGGGGTCGGGTGATTCAGGCGAAGGAGTGAGGTAGGGGTGTTCGCTGGGATTGTGCGCTGGATGACCGGGGGTGGTTCCCTCGGAGCCGGCGGTGGGGTAGCTGTGCTGGGAAGGTGGTGTTGGATATTTATCCACGGGGCTCTGCCGTGGCTGATAGGAAGCTACTTGTCGTGCTTGGCTCTCAGGCAGCCCGTGAGGGAGTGCGTGGTTGTGACCGTGGAGGTGCGGAAGGGTATGTGACAGGCCGTGCTGCATTCCCCCATCAGGCATGGGGTACATCATACTCTGGTTACAGTGCAGGTGCTGACTTTGTGCCTGATTTTGCCCCTGTGCCTGCATCTGCCCATGTTGTGCCTGCTTGAGGAGGCTCTGCCCGTTGCCTGCTGCCATCATTTGAAAGGTGACAATGGGCGGCAGCTGTTCACGGCTCATGGTGACGTTCATCGGGGTGAGCATGCCCGGGCTGTGGTGCTGCTGCATGCTGGTGTGGCCTGCGTTCATCTGGTGGGTCGGCATGAGGCCAAACATGTGGCCATTGTAGTTGTGTTTGGCCAAACCCACCCAGCTTTGCTGCTGGCTCAACATGTGACTCACAGGAGGCAGCATGGGCCTCACTGACGGGGTGCTGAGCAGAGGGGGAGAATTCGCTGTGCTGGTGGTGGCCACTGCCTCTCCGGCGTACGAGTGTGGAGACTCCAGGGAATCCACAGGTGACATGGTGACCGAGCTCTCTGAGAGGCCACCGGCTGCTTTGGTGACATTTCCGCTGGCTCCTGCCACCGCCACGACATTCGGTCCCTCTCCTCCGGCCGGCTTCTTCCTCCTCTTCGCCTTCATTTCTTTTAGATCTTTGGCTGTCCCGGCTGAAACAGTGTTTGCTTTTCCTCCTGCTCGGCGATTCTTTTTGCCCTGTGGTCCTGGACGCATGCCGATCATGAATCCTGTGCCGTTTGTCCCACAGACCATGGAGGAGTGTCCCCCGCCGTTGCCCATGTGGTTAGGCCCAGAATGTGGGCTGTGCACCAGGTTGTACTGGTCCAGCAGGCGCACAATGTCATGATGCATTCGTTCTTGTGCAGTATCACGAGGCAGGCGGTCTAGGTGATCGGTGATATCACGATTTGAATAATGATCTAGGAGAACTTGGGCTGCTTCAAAGCTGCCCTCCCTGGCAGCCAGGAACAAGGGGGTCTCCTCCTACATCACAGAACAAACAAAACTGAAGTGTTTGGCTGACACACAAAACATCTGTGTAGTTGAAAAGTGTTTAAACATGCACATAAACAAATAGACATGAACGAGTACCTTGTTGTCCTGCATGTCTCGATTGGCTCCATTCTTGAGTAGCACTAGAGTGGCATCTACATTATTAACAGCAGCGGCCCAGTGCAAAGCTGACTTGCCTTAAGATAAGATGAGAGCGATGAGATTAAACCATTTTATGTCTAGAATTTATTTCTTTTCATTTATCAACAAAGTTCTATACTATGATGTATGTTCATATGGGTTTTCATCTTACCATGGTCATCCACAGCATTGACATCTGCATGGCAGTGCACCAGTTCCTCCACCAGGCCCTCCACTGCCAGTCTGGCTGCCAGGATGAGTGGTGTGGTGCCGTCATTCATACGGGCATCAAGATCCGTGGCACGGTTACGGATGAGAATCTGGAGTTCAAAAACACAATAATGATCGGTATGTCCACACAAAAACTCAGAAAGCATTTTTCACAAACCAAATCAAAAGAAATGAAAAATATACTATCTGCAAACTACAGTTGTCTATATATATATATATATATATATATATATATATATATTAGTGCTGTCAATCGATAAAAAATAAAAAAAAATTCTGAAATTAATTGCGATTAATCCCACCTAACATTAAAGTTTTTAAATATACTTTTATATTGCAATAATTTCACATTCAATCTTCAAATGAATGTACAAACAACATAAAGACAGTATATTTTTAATATTTGTTTAATGTCATCTTTTTTTATGACTGAAGGCCAGTATCACTGAAACCTATTAATACTGATTTCCCTATAAAAATGTTTCCCCCTAATATTTAACCATTGACTATAGCCATTCAACTTTACATTATAATTAAGAGCTATCAATTTTAACATTTATTAGACTTTAAAAATAACTTCTAATTTAAGTGAACTTAAAACAATTTTCACATAAACCCATTAAAATAAATGTCATATTACCTGTGCCCCTCAGCAGAAATATAAGGAAATTGAATTTTGAAAACCATTTCAGAGACATGTTCTTAAATGTGACTCATATAACATATTACATGCATGCACAGTTTTGAGGCAGCTTTAATCACCTTTTTGGTAACTTCACGTCTTAACTGACCACGACATTGCATGCTCGTAGTTTATTTCGTGCTTTGATATGAAATGATAAAGGCTACAGCGCGCTCTGGTGCATTTGTGCATGCAAGAGCACGCGCTACGAGCACAGGACTGTTTCCGACTTATTAAATAAATAAGTATATATAATTACTGTTAGAAATTAATGTTAAAATTAGGGCTGTTAATCGATTAAACAAAATTAATCGTGATTAATCGCATGATTGTCATGAGTTAACTCGCGATTAATCGCAATTAATCGCACATTTTTTTTGTCCTAAATGTACCTTAAATCAATCCTTTTCAAATGTTTAATACTCTAATCAACATGGGCATGGACACATATGGATGCTTTATGCAAATGTACACTATATTGCCTATTTATTTACTATACTATAAATGCAGACCTTGAGCCAAAAACTCATCACCAAACACCAATGACTTGTACATATGGGTTCAGTCATTTTAGACACTTCCAAAACTGTTGCAACAGAGATGGAAATACAATTTTTAAATACATGAATTATGTTCCCATCGTTGTTGCCACAGATTTGGAAGTGCATTTTTCTGTTCTAAAGAAGGGGGTGCCAATACTTTTGTCTATATAGTGTATGTACAAGTCATTGGTGTTTGGTGATGAGTTTTTGGCTCAAGGTCTGCATTTACAGTCACACCAGAGGTGTTAAACTGGGATTAGGACTTGGTTTTCTGCAGACCAGTCAAGTTCTTCCACACTGACTGAATCAATCATTTTCTTTTTGAACCTTGTCTTATACACAGAGACATTGTCATGTTAGAATAGAAAAGAGTCCAAACTGTTGCTATAATATTAGAAGCACACAATTTACTAGAATATCATTATATGATTTAACATTAAGATTTGTACTCATAGAAATTACTAAAGTAGTCAAACCTGTTCATTAGAAGGGGGTGCCAATACTTTTGGCAATATAGTGTATGTTTATTATTATTGAAACCATAGTCAACATAGAGCATGAAGAGTATACATGTTTCAAAGGTCATAGATGTTTTTCAAAGAACTTGTTCATGTCTATTAGACATGAAAAAATAAATACCAGGTTCCCATTACTTCTCTTTCTTTGCACTGAGCAATTTACTGACACAAAACTGTTTACATTTTTGTACATAGGGCAGCTCTTCTTCTGAAAATGCAAAATGTACATTTATTATTTATTATTACATTTGTTTCCCTCTCTGTGCCCACATACTGTATTTTGATGAAGCTAAATTCTCAATAAAACTGGTATATTTTACTGTTTCTGTTGTCAGACAACGGAATGAATATGAAATAGTGACTGAAATGCGACCCATTAAGACATAACCAGCTCTCCCTTCCAAGATGTTAATCTGCACAAAAAAAATCATGATAATCGCAACGTCGTCTGATGAAATCAAATACACATAAGATAAAGACAATAGCTGTGCTGTGATTTCAGCTATACTTGCATGTAAAATTAGAGAAGCAACATAATATCGGTGTTTAACTGAATTAAAGCGCTGCTTCTCTCTCTGCCGCGCGCTGAGCAGACGCAGAGAGAAAGCGTGAGAGACAGAGAGGTGTGTGCGCGCGCTGAACAGATCAGACGCAGAGAGAGAGACAGAGAGGTGTGTGCGCGCGCTGGGAGAGCAATACCTTGCGTTTGCGCGGCAGTATCGGTGATTCTCATAAACTAGGTTTGGGCGCTTTTTTGAAGGGAAAACGTCGCTAAAGGGGTCTGCAATCTTGCTAAGTTGGCAACACTGTGCATCTCCATTACTCCAACTACGGGTTGGGCCACGGGTCAAACCGGAAATACGCTCTGCGTTAATCGCGCGTTAAAAAAATTAGTGCCGTTAAAATGAATTTGCGTTAACGCGTTATTAACGCGTTAACTTTGACAGCACTAGTTAAAATAAATACTGGTACTGTCTTATTAATTGTTTTTTCAATCATATCTAAAAATAAGAAAAATATTTGTATAAAGATTTACTATTAAAGAGCACTTTCTAGGTTATTATTATTATTATTATATATATTTTTTATATATATTTTAGAGCAGTTGTATAGCTCAATTATATGTTAGTCACTATAGATATTTGCATGACTTATTTAATAATTTCCTTGAGTTTTCAAGGCATGGATGTCACAAGTTTAAAATTAATTTATAATTTCCATGATTCTGGGAAACCTGTAATTCATGATGACGTTTAACAGGCATATGAGTAGAAGCACATGCCCTCACCTGAAAGACTCCTTGGGCATCTGCTGCCACGGCTGCATGTAGAGGGGTGCGGCCCATGTTATCATGAGCATTGGCATCAGCACCAGCATCCAGCAGTCTCTTGGCGGCATCAGCTCGGGCGTATCGTGCAGCGAGGTGAAGGGCAGTCTCTCCGGTGCGATCTGTCTGGGCATTGAGTGAAGCACCCTGGCCAATTAAATCAGTTATGACGTTTGTGCCAGGCTCATCAGCACCACTTTCGTCCTCCTCATCTCCCAGCATGCTGCCACAATCGGGGCTGCTGCCATTTCGTAGAGATGCCAGCATGAGAGGAGTGAAACCATCTATGAGCATGAAAGAGAATATGGATTAAGTCAAACTTTTTAAAAGGAAAACAAAAGAGTGAAAACCTTCTTTCCTCATCTACTCAGATTGTGAAAAAGAAAGAATCTCAGTCTGTTAACCTGGTCCTTTAACATTGACATCCAGGCTGTCCATGTCTATGTCTGCCTGAGGGGGAGTGAGTGTGATGTCCGCGGCTTTGTGATGTTGCAGGGTCCACTCTCTCCTGTCCACTCCTCCATCCACTCCGACAGGAAGCAATGGCTTATCCTCCATCTGTGAGGTTGGACGGGTCCATTCAGATTGATCATAATCAAAGGGATCTGTTACTGTCATCTTCAGGGCTGTGGAGGTACCATCTCTTACCCTAGGTTTTTTAGAAAGATGATCCTCCTCTGACCAATGATGGGTAGAACTGCCATCCATCAACCCTCCATCATGTGGTTTCTGAATGCTCCTGAAAGAAAGTGGAGGATAGAGAAAGAAGGGTTGACTTAAGATGCCACCTGAAATCAATCAACAGGTTAACAGAAGCATGTAAAAAGATTCAGGCTGTTGTTGCTTTTAAAGCATCATTATATTCATTTTATCACATAAGTGCTAAAAACAAGAGATATGAAATTGCCCACTCACACATTTTAATTAATAACAGATGTGTATAATGTGTTAAATGTATAATATATATAATATATACAATATCAGATGAAAGCACACTGTCAAATTATTCCTACTTATTCATCGGAAACTTCCCATGGCAACATGAAGGCAGCAAATATCTTGAGATCATTGTGGAGTTCAGGTGCACACTTACTTCAAGTCAAAATCATCCTGTCCCACTGGCTCCCTCCGCTTGCTGTCTGTCTTTGCCGGAAAGCCATCAGGAAGCCATAAAGACCCATGCTTGCGTTTACGCTTGGCAGCCAACACACCGAGAACCAAAATCAGCATGATGATAGCTGCAGCCACAGCAACCAGGTACAGGAGAGGAGGCATGGGGGGTACTGAATCTTTATCACCTGAGGTGGAAAAGGATTGTTAACAAAGTTTATAAAGAGAGAACAACACAGTGAAAACCACAATTCCTTTTTGCTATCACCCTGTTTTACTAGTTCACTTACTGCCTACAGAGTAGACAGGGTACGACAGCTCTGATTTCAGGTACTCGGCAGCTATGAAGGCTGCAGCCTGGTCTGCACTGGAGATGCATTCTTCCAAATGCTGAGAACACTGTCGATTGTCAATCTCCAAGTGAACCTTTGATCTAAACCAAGGAGACATCCAAAACCATGTTAATTTATACAAACACAACAACATGAAGGTAAACAACAAAATTTTCATTTCTGGTGAGGAACATACCCAATAACCTCCCTCTCCAGCTCTCGTTTTCCACGTTGCTTCATAGAGGCAATATTGTTTTGCATTTTGTCTTCCTCATTTCCATAGTATGGGTACACCATAGGTCTCTTATGCTCATCCAGCTTAAGTCTCAGGTTGGTATGCAGCAGTGTCCCCAAAGAGCGCAGGAAACCCTTAAGGTCACCCAAAAGCTCCTCGGGCTGCAGCAGCACCACGATCACCAGTGTACCATCAGCCAGCTTGGGAGGAGTATCTGTGGCACAGTCCAGACCATCCCAGCCACATGCTTCTGTGTTGCAGCCCTGGTTACAATGACCATTGGCGTAATGATCTGCACAGTATCGGTCATATCTATGGAGAAATTAGGGTAATTAATATTTATTATTATATATAAAACTGAAATATAATGTAAATATATATATTTGAGGCCTGTAAGATTTTTTTAATGTTTTTGACAAAAGTCTATGTTCACCAAGACCGAAATTATTTGATCAAAAATACAGCAAAAACTGTAATATCTACATCTAAATGTTTTCAAGCATTATCTTTGCAAGTTTCTCAAAGAAATTTGAGCAGTAATCCTCTAGAGTGTGAGAAATACACTGGAACACATACTTGCAAGTGCTTGGGCCAGTCGATGAACCTTTCCGGCATTCAAAGCTGTCAAAGAGGCAGCCAGCATTGTCGCATTCTGGGTCACAGCGGCCATTATGGAATAACTCCCAGCAGGGTACAGAGGCTGTGCAGTTCCTCCAGGGCTTGTCCCAGTGCAGTGTACAGTCGCCTCCATCCCACTCACATTCTGGGGTACTACATTGTGGGTCACACACTTTGTCTTCTGCCCGCTGTTTACACTCCAAATATGGGCAGGAAGGTTTATGCGTTTGACAGGTCGGCCCACTGAAGCCAGGTGGACACTGGCAGCTGAACTTGTTAGAATCATCTGGCATACATTTGCCACCGTTCTGACAAATGCAGCGGTTTGTGATGCTCTCGCAGTGGGGTCCAGTAAAACCCATTGGGCAGCGGCACTGCGGGCGGCCCTTTATCTCCACGCACTGTCCACCATTTTGACAGCGCAAACTGGCACAGGAGAAGATTTCAAAATCACCACAGTTGAAACCAGTGAAACCCTGAAAGAGCAACAGAGAGGCCGTTAGACCCCCAAAATAAAGCAAATCATGGTGCTACCTTACAACGAAATGACTGGGGGCTAGTAAGACAGCAGCAGTGAGTGAAAGAAGAGTAAAAGACGAGTTAAGAGGGAATCAGACTTTCACTTCATACCTGATTTATGCAGCTTCAGTCTTTAGTGCAAGCATGAGAATGAGAGAGAAACAAGCAGCCTTGAGAAGAGGAAACATTTTCACTCAAAGCAAAACAGAATAAAGCAAAGCTAACGCAGCCATTAAAGATTGTAAAAGAAATGTCGGAAAGCACAGCAAGAGACATATTAGTTATTAAAATACCCTCCTCCTCTTGGAGAGCAGTTAGTGAATATTTGATAAAGGCTTTATGTATTTACCAAAATAGGGAATGCTTCACAGTACAGCAAAAATTTAATTGCTTGCACATGCACGCTAGCATTCGAAAGTTTGGGGTCAGTAAGATTTCTATTTCAAAAATAAATGCTGTTTTTTGTTTTCTATTCATCAAAGAATCCTTAAACTTAAGAAGCATAACTGTTTTCAACAGTGATAATAAGAATTTTTTTTGAACATCAAATCAGCATATTAGAATGATTTCTGAAGGATATTGTGACACTGAAAATTGTTGAAAATTCTGCTTTGCATTCACAAGAATAAATCACATTTAAAAAAAATTAAAATAACTTTGTTTAATGTTAGTTTTACTGGTTTTACTGCATGTTTGATCGAATCAGAGACTTAAAAACCTTAAAAACAGCAACTTTTGAACGGTTGTATACACACATAAATACTAACTCTGCACTTACAGGTTGGCAGGTACAGGTGTATCCATGTAATGAACTCGTGTTCATGGCACATCTGCCGTTGTTGTGGCATGGCTTGGACTGGCACAGATCCACCATTAACTCACAATGTTGCCCTACAGGGGGACAGAGAGCACAAATGTGCGTAAGAAAGAAAACAGTTAATTTGAACCACTTTAAAATAGCTAGTATGATAATCCATGATTCTAAAATAAGACCTCACCAGTATAACCGAGACGACAGCGGCACTGATAGTTATTGGTGAGTGGCACACAGTCAATGGTGCCGGATGGATGGCAAGGTCCAGAAAGACACTCGTTCACATCTCCCTCACAATGCTCTCCAGTGAAACCAGGAAGGCAGGAGCAAGTGTACCGTCCCACACCATCCACACACTGGCCACCATTCTTACAGTGAGCGCCGAACTCTGGGGCGCATTCATTCACGTCCACCTCACACTGCAAACCTGCAAAACAGAGAAGAAGTGGTAAGGGGACATTTACATATCAGTGTAACATCTGAGCATTAAACATACTGCATTAATAATCAGTCATACCTTTGGTGCCGGGAGGACATGCACAGGAGAAACGGTTGATCAAATCAATACAGGTACCTCCATTGCGACAGGGATTTGACTGGCATTCGTCAACATCATATTCACAGTTTACACCCTGATAACCTGCTTTACACTAATAGAGAATGTGGGAGGTTTAGATAATAGAAGATAAATAGATTTCTCTATTGTATATTATTTCTATATACACTACTGTTTAAAAGTTTAATGTAATTTATTCCTGTGATGGCAAAGCTAAATTTTCATCAGCCATTACTCTAGTCTTCAGTGTCACATGATCCTTCAGAAATTATTCTAATATAGTGATTTGGTGCTCAAGAAACATTTCTTATTAATAATCTTATTAATGTTGAAAACAGTTGTGCTGCTCAATATTTTTGTGGACACCGTGATAGATTTTTTTCCCCAAGATTCTTTGAATAGACATTTAAAAGAACTTGTAACATAAAAGATAAATGTCTTTATAATGTCATTGTCTTTACCCCAAACTTTTGAACAGTAGTGTATATCAATATTAATAAGTGAGATTGGTTGTACCTTGCAGTCATATCCACTCTGGTAGTCCACACAGGTCCCTCCATTTCTACAAGGGTTGGAAAGACATTCATCCACTTCGTGCTCACAGTAACTGCCCATATAACCTCTCTGACACATACACTGGTGTGTGTTGTCTTTGTCGATACACCGCCCTGCGTACTGACACACCATGTCCACCGCCACACCTGGAGCATATCAGAAGTTGCATTAAGAATTCAACCAAACCTACAGCTTAATCTCCATTACATTTTGCTGCATTTCAAAAGAGTTGCAGTGAAATTAGTCACTCTGTCTAATCTCTCACCCTTGTTTTTGGCAACAGTCTGGCAGGACATATTAGGGATGTCACAGTACAGGCCTGTCCAGCCATGCTGACAGCTGCATCTCCAATCCATCTCCTTCTGGATGCATGTGCCTCCATTGAGACACTTAATGTGACTGCACACGTTTACCATTGACTGCAGAATGAAACAGTCAGAGAAATTAACTAAACTTTAATCTCTGAACATTCACCTACTGACAACTAAATTTCAACAGGGCAAGAATCATTTTATTATTCCAACTGAGTGTCTTTGCTGAGTTGAAAGAATATTTCATGTTTTAATGGCAGTTAATTAGCAGACAGTCCAAAATGTAGGCTTAAATCAACATCTAGTCATTGAGCAACATCAGACCTTGTGGGTTTGCAATCTAAAACTGAATGGACAGTTTTTACCTCGCAGGTTTTTCCATTATACATCAGTGGGCAGGTGCAGTGGAAAGTCCCCAGGCCATCTATGCAGGTGCCGCCATTTTTACAGGGATGAGAGTCACACTCATTCAGTTCATACTGGCAGAATTGACCCGAAAAGCCATGCCGACAGCGGCAGGTGAAACGGTTAATTCCATCCACACACGTTCCATTGTTGAGACAAGATCTATGGAGAAAAGAGAGAGAAAATGAATAAGCATATATATGATACAATGAAATAAAAGAATACCTTTATAATTTATATGGAAAACTAACGTCTCAGTGCAATCTGGGATATCACGTTCACAGTTGATGCCATCATAGCCAGGCGGGCACTGGCATGTGTAGCTGTTCACATAGTCAGTGCAGCGACCTCCATTCCAGCAGGGATTGCTAGCGCACTCGTCCATTTCCTCCTCACAGCGCTCACCATAGAAACCAGCTCTGCACTCGCACAAGAACTGGCCCACTTTATCAACACATGTACCACCATTACGGCATGGATCTGGAAAAGAGAGCAAAAATTCAAATGATTGAGTTTTTCAAGCTGGGGTCCAAAGACCCCTAGTAGGCTACAAATGAGTTGACATGAAAAAGATTTGACAAAATTAATTTTAGGGCTGTCAAAGGTAAATATGTTGAGCAAAGTTTTCTGTAAATTTGTTTTATATGTTTGATATAAATTTATATATATAATATATATATATATATATATATATATATATATATATATATATATATATATATATATATATATATATATATATATATATATATATATATATATATATACACTCCCCTCCAATAGTATTGGAACAGTGAGGCCAATTCCTTTATTTTTGCTGTAGACTGAAAACATTTGGGTTTGACATCAAAAGATGAATATGAGACGAGAGATCAGCATTTCAGCTTTTATTTCCAGGTATTCATATCTGGATCTGATAAACAACTTAGATAAGCACCTTTTGTTTGAACCCACACATTTTTCATGTGAGCAAAAGTATTGGAACAGATAGATTTAACATAGATTAAAGTGAAAAAGACTTAAAGGGATAGTTCACTTTGAAATTAAAATGTGGTATCTATCAGCTTACCCCAAGGGCATCCAAGATGTATGTGTCTTTTTTTCTTCAGTAGATCCAATTTTTGACCTAAAAACATCAAAATTGGATCTACTGAAGAAAAAAAGACGCCTACATCTTGGATGCCCTTGGGGTAAGCTGATAGATACCAAATTTTAATTTCAAAGTGAACTATCCCTTTAATATTTAGTTGCAAATCCTTTGCTTTCAATAACTGCATCAAGCCTGTGACCCATTGACAGGTTCCTTCTTTTGTGATGCTTTTCCAGGCTTTTACCGCAGCCTCTTTCAGTTTTGGGGGGTTACTCCCTTCAGTCTCCTCTTTAGCAGGTAAAATGCATACTCTACAGGGTTTAAGTGTGGAGATTGACTTGGCCAGTCTAAAACCTTCCACTTCTTGCCTTGATGAACTCCTTTGTTGTTTTGACACTATGTTTTGGGTCATTATCTTGCTGCATGATGAAGGATCTCCCAATCAGTTTGGTTGCATCTTTCTGTAAATTGTCAGACAAAATATTTCTGTAGACTGCTGAGTTAATTTTGCTGCTGCCGTCATGTGTTACATCATTAATTAAGATTAATGAGCCTGTCCCAGAAGAAGCGATGAAAGCCCTAGCCATTACATTACCTCCACTGTGTTTCAGATGAGCTTGTATGTTTGGGATCATGAGCAGATCCTTTTTTCTCCAAACTTTAGCCTTTCCATCACTTTGGTCCATAAAATCAGTCCATAAAACCTTGACCCAGAATTTTTGAGGCTCATCTCCTATTCTTCTTGCAAATGCATTGTTTGCATCTTCTGGTGTAGCCTCTGTACTTTTGTTCATGAAGTCTTCTGCGAACAGTAGATTGTGATACCTTCACTCCTGCCCTCTGGAGGTTGTTGCTGATGTCACTAACAGTTGTTTTAGGGTCTTTCTTTACAGCTATCACAATGTTTCTTTCGTCAGCTGCTGATGTTTTCCTTGATCTAACCATTCGAGGTACGTTACTTAGTACACCAGTGGTTTCTTTCTTCCTCAGGGGATTCCAAATGGTTGTACTTGCTATTGCCAGTGTTTGTGCAATGGTTTGATTGATTTTTCATCTTCTCTCAGCTTCACAATTGCTCGTTTTTCACCCATAGACACCTCTCTGGTTTTCATGTTGGTTACACGTCTAACTAACCATAAATGCAGTCTGCACGGATCTGAAACTGAGCGCAGACATTCAGTGCTATTTATTGTTTGAATAATCAATTAATAGGACACACCAGGGCAACAAAACACACCTGTCAGTCACATGTTCCAATACTTTTGGTAACATGAGCAATGGGTGGGTTCAAACAAAAGGTGCTATCTTCTAAGTTGTGTATCAGATCCAGATATGAATACCTGTAAATAAAAGCTGAAATGTTAATCTCTCATCTCATATTCATCTTTTGATGTCAAACCCAAATGTTTTCAGTCTACAGCAAAATAAAGGAATTGGCCTTACTGTTCCAATACTTTTGGAGGGGAGTGTATATACACACATGTATAAATATATTCCTTGCGACGTAAAACTTATTTTATTTGGTCATTTAGTTGATCTCTGACCACTAGGCTACACTACTCTCCTTCAAACAGAAGATGTTAACACAAGGATGCGTTCACTTATCCACAACATGAGAATGAATCTGTGTAGTAATTACACATACTGGAGCTGCAGTCATCGATGTTAGTTTGGCAGTTGACCCCACTGTATCCAGGCTGACACTCGCATCGGTAGCTGCCCACTGTGTTCCGACAATGACCTCCATTCTGACATGGGTTTTTCTTGCACTCGTCTACATCCTCTGTGCACTGGACTCCTACACACACATATCAGACAGAGACTCTTGAAATGTTTTGGACAGATTTTCATGAATTAAATCTACAACTGGGAATGTCATGTGATCAGTCAAGGAAAAGGTGTTATATGTGGTTGTCTCAACATCAAATATACTCTTGAGGAATGAAAACACACCCACACACAAACTCAAAGCACTTACCTTCCCATCCGCTGTGGCACAGGCAGGTGTAGCTGGTGTAATCCAGGGATGGCTGACAAACCCCTCGTCTCTGACAGGGCTGAGAATCACAGGGGACTAACTTATCCTCACAGTGTCTCCCTGAGAACCGAGCAGTACAGTCAGTTGTGGATAAATTATAGAGTGTTTTAATATTTATATTTATTAAAAACGTATTAATATAATATTATTAATATTGATTAACAATCAATTATTCAATTGATTATTAAAATGTTATTAAAATATATTAAGAATAAGTAGCAGCACAACTGTTTTCAACACTGGTAATAAATGTTTCTTGAGCAGCAAATCATCATATTGGAGTGATTTCTGAAGGATCATCTGACACTGAAGACTGGAGTAACGGCTGCTGAATATTCAGCTTTGACATCATAGGAAAAAATGACATTTTAAAATATATTAAAATTGAAATATTATTATAAATAATATTATTATTGTTTTTACTGTCTTTCAGAAACATTAAAATATCTTATGACCCCAAACTTTTGAACAGTAGTGTAAATAATTATAATCTTATTATTATGTTGGGACTGAAATATTTTAAGTAAACTTATAAAATTTGACAATAAAAGTGCTGATTCTGTCATTAAAATCATGCACAAAAACTGTGCACTGAAAATGTGTGTCACCTGTGTAAGGCAGAGTGCAGTGGCAGATGTAGCTGTTGACTCTATCCACACAGGTTCCCTGATTCTTACAAGAGTGTGACTCACATTCATTAATATTTATCTCACAGTTCAAACCTGAAAGAGAAAAAAAGGGCAAATCAGGGAGTTGGGAACAGAATTGAACATCATTATTACTTTGTTTAGAAAGGCTAATGGATTACACGCCTTTACCTGCAAATCCACGGTCACACACGCAGGTGTAGCCATTAAGACGGTCATTACAGGTTCCACCGTTCTGGCACGGGTTGGACTGACACTCGTTCTTCTCTCTCTCACAGTTCTTACCCTCCCAGCCTGGCTTACATGCGCAAAGATACCTTCACAGACAGAAGATGAGAGTAGTTGACATGAAAGAGATAACTGGCCATAGATGGTATATACTAAGGCAAGTAAAGATACCTCTTACAGCAATGCTACAAATGCAACATGCATTTGCTATGTTAATCAATTTTACAGTTCTTACATAGAATTAAATAATACTTATTGATCTCTTTACAGAATATAACAGGAAATGGAAGTAGGTTGTGCTACTAATAATCAGTATCGGCCACTTTGACAGAAAGATAAAAGCTGTTCCTACCCGTCCTGCTGCTCAATACACTCTCCATGCAGGCAGGGCATGGGGCTGCAGTGGTCTGCACCTGAGTGACACAGAGGACCGTGAGTCCCAACTGGACACAAACACTGAAACCCGTTCACTTTGTCCACACATGTCCCTCCACTCATACACGGGTTCGAACTGCACTCATTTATCTCCTCGTTGCATCGCTCCCCTAAGAAGAAAGAAAGTGTGGTTAATGAATAAGACTGATTGAATGCTTTATAAAAGCAGTGCAATTATATAATTGAAGTGATTTTGTTGTTTTATTATTAAAGAAAAAAGCAGAAAAGAACATTTATATATATATATACAGTATATCAAACTATTTACAAAGTACTTAGTTCTGATCATGATTCATGAATGAAGCATATCTGCATGTGTGTATTTATGTATGTGCATGTGCATGTACAAACCTGTGTATCCAGGTTTGCACAAACATTTGTACTCATTAATTCCATCCTCACAGGTCCCGTGCTGGCAGGGATTACTGGCACAGTCATCGTGGTTAATCTCACAGTTCTTTCCTATAAAAAAGACAAATGACAAAATAGTCAATGGAGGCACAAGCAGGTGAAATAAAACTGGTCTAATTTATACAGCAGCCTTTGAAAGGTCTCTAAAGAAGTCTGAGTAATGATAGATAATTTCTGTGTATGTGTAGTAAGACGAAGTGTCCAGCAGAGGAGTGTAGCGAGCTTTGTTTTGTTTGTTGGACAGTGTAACTGAGAAAAACTGGATTTTTCTTACTCTTTTCGAATAAGAGTCTGATGCACTTTGTAGCATACTCACCACCAAAGTTCACATATCACATACTTTACATAAAGATTAGCAAACAAAAATAGCGATCATGCACACATCTCAAATGTACAGTTACAAAAATCCAACCTGGGGTCCGTTCTTCGTACCTCGCTTAATACATCTGAGATGATTTGAGAGATGCCAGATCTTCTAATCCTGATAACTGATCTCTGGCTAATTTGGTTCTTCAAACGAATTTGCATATTAGATTAAAATATCTGGATTAAGTTGTCTAAGATTACTGCGCGTTCTAGTGTTCCCCGAAAAGGGCAGATGTATCGATACTCGAAACCACGATCAGCAATGCAGCGATTTTCTGGCGGCAAGACAGCAACGTTATGACATCATATCATTAAAAAAAGACACCTGACGAAACACTTGACACATTTCTGGACTTTTATAAGGAAACAGCCAAGCGAACAAAACTTCATAAATGTATGTATAGATATAAATAGATACATGAGATGTAAATAGATAATGAAATGTGCACTGTTTTTAATTTATTTGTTGTTGTTTTTTACATGATTCCCAATTATTTATATTTATGATTTCTAGTATTTGTACAAGCTTTACATTTTTACTTCAGTGTTGTAATTAGCAATTCATTTAATTTTATCTTTGAAACAGATTTATTATGTGACAGCATTAATTAAAGTTTCTTAAAGATCATGCTATCTGCATCTCCTGCGCTCCATTAAGCCCCTCCCATAATATCTGTCATCACTCAAATTAATGAATCTTTCAATGAGTAAAATCGGCTGAGTCTATAGTGTTATAGACTACACAACATTGTTATCTTATTTTCAAATTAATTTTTTAATTATTTTATTTAAAATTATTGCCCCTGGACCAGCAGGGTACTCTTATAATAAAGTAGCGGTGGCTGTGACATATTTTAAGTATCAGTTCTGCTTAAAAAGATGCGATCTAATCCTGTTTACATGAAATAAGCCTGCTCCCGAGCAGGTTTAAACTTACGGACCTGTTGCTATGACAGCAAGTCCAGGATGAGCTTCGAAGAACCCAACCAATCCAAGATCAAGCGAAATCGACAACAATCAAATCCAGCTAACTGAGTTAGCGACGTACGAAGAACGGACCCCAGGTCTCATGGCATAAACGTACCTGGGGGCACTTTTTAGCGAGACCATTTTTACGTACCTTACTGCACGTTTCGCTGCAGTTTTAAAGAGAAATGTCCACTGAGTGGTGCTAAAACACGAGTTCAATATGTAAACCCTGGCACGTTTTTATTACATTGATATAGGTACGTATTGCTGTGTTTTTAATACGTTGCTTCAGGTACGTATTGCGGCGATTCAGAATTCAAATATCCGGGGACCGTCGCTAAAAATTAATGCTCTATCGTGTTGGAAATATGCCCTACACCAAACCCAACCAAATGTTGACAAATGCAAAACTGATATAAAAACTAATTTGTTGATGCAACTATGCTATTTGAACTTCCTTATGTGCAGATTTGAACTGTTTTGTTGAACTGTAGTTACACGGGATTCGAACCGGAGCTCCTCGCCTCTCAAGTACGTCTCCGTACTCCGTGAGCTACCGAACAAACCTACCGTCTATGAAAACCCATAGATTTGAAGCTGGATATGTGTGATGCTAACATTCAAAAGCATCAGTTTTCAAATCTCCCAGCATATTAATATTGTTTTGAAGTCATAACATGATATTTCTTGTAGCTCAAATGGTAGAGCATGGCGCTAGCAACGCCAAGATCATGGGTTTGATTCCCAGGGAAAGCAAGAGCTGATAAAATGTAAAAACTGTAACTTGAATGCAATGTAAGTCGCTTTGGATAAAAGCATCTGCTAAATGCATAAATGTAAATGTAAATGATATTCTTCAAGTAATTGTGCGAAAATTACACTATTAATCGAAACTGTAAATTTGTGTGAAAAGGAATAAAAGGCTTCTGAGTTTTACTGCCTCTAGTGTTCATTTATTTTGGAAACTGCAGTGATATGTACTTATTGGTACGTATTTCGTGTCTCGCTAAAAACTGCCCCCATGTACGTTTATGCCATGAGACCAGGTAGCAAAAATCAGTCTAATACTAAATGGTGGATAATAGTCATGATATACTAAATTAAGACCATTTTGCTGCAAGAACATTTGCTGATATCATAATTAGACTTCATTAAAGTGATAGTTCACCCAAAAATGAAAATTCTGTCATCATTTACTCACCCTCAAGTAGTTCCAAACCTGTATGAATGTCTTTGTTCAGCTGAACACAAAGGAAGATATTCTGAAGAATGTGGGAAACAGAGCAGTTCTGGGGCACCATTGACTTCCATAGTATTTTTTTTCCTACTATGGAAGTCAATGGTGCCCCAAAACAGCCAGGTTACAAACTTTCTTCAAAATATCTTCCTTTGTGTTCAGCAGAACAAAGACATTCATACAGGTTTGGAACTACTAGAGGATGAGTAAATGATGACAGAATTTTCATTTTTGGGTGAACTATCCCTTTAAGCGCTTCAAAGGTGTAGTATATGGCGTCTTAAAGAGCCTTTGAGATGTAAAGATCAAGTGTGAGATTCACCTGAAGTGCCTGGCTGGCAATTACATTGGTACATGTTGACCAGATCAACACAGCGTCCTCTGTTTTGGCAGGGGTCACTCTGGCACTCGCGTATCTGCTCGCTGCAGATGGGGCCCATGTAACCTGGGTGACACTCGCATGTGAAGGTAGCAATTCCGTCTATACAATCGCCATGGTGACAGGGTTTGGGTTCACAGTCGTTAATGTTGTCGGTACACAATGTCCCTGTGAAACCTACAGAGACCAGCATATAAAACAAGGGATTAGAACAATAAGGTCAGTTCTCTGAAAGCTTAGCCAATTAGTTTACAATGAAAAACACTTATATATTTCAATTATGCAGAAATTGGTTTTGTTAGTGCTTTTATCTATCCCTATGTTTTTGGTAGCAGTGAGGGATAGAGATTTTTTAATGTTACCTTCAGCACATTCACACTCATAGCCGTTAGGACGGTCAAGACACTTGGCCCCGTTATGGCACGGCGTGCTGGCACACTCGTCAATGTCGACTTGACACACTTCCCCAGTGAAACCTGTGATCAAAATACAAAGATTCAGTATCATGACAATGAACAGTATCTAACATAGCACATATTAAGGCGGTTCACCCATACAACTATTTGCAGCAATGAAATGACAGCACGTTGTTCATTTTGACTGAGATTTGGTGATATTTGACGATATGAGCAACTCATGCAAATGCACTTGTGATGCAATTAAGATTACCATGTAACAGGTTCATGTCACTGTTAGTACTGATTTTATGATTTGAAGGACTGAACTGGTAATTGTTCATGATATGATCCATGATATGATCCATTATGTACTGCTGTAATTTATACAAAAATGTCCTCTCTAGAATGTTAATTTTTAGCAGCAAAAACGAATTCCTTCTGTTCCCCAAATTAGGTGGACATCTTGTTTATACTGGTAATACACACTATTTGTAGTCAGATTTTTAAAAGCTATAGCCAGGTGTCCTCAACCACCCATTTGAGGGCCTTTTATTTTATTATTTATATAAATAATATTAATAATTATAGTAATACACACTATCGAACAAATGGTTGGTGATGGTAATATTTGTAATGCTTTTGAAAGAATGTGTACACTTATGTTCACCAAGCCTGCATTTCTTTTATCAAAAATACAGTAAAAATAGTAATATTGTGAAATAGCTGTTTTCTATTTTAATATATTTTAAAATGCAATTTATTCCTATGATGGCAAAGTTGAATTTTCAACAGTCAAATAGTTGTGCTCCTTGATATTTAGGAATGTAAATAACATTAAAATACTCCAAATGATTATCACATTATCTGATTAGCTAAAACAAACATGCAATCATGACATAAACTGAAATCATTAATTCTTTTATTATTTTTCACCCTCAATAACTATTATTTTTATTGAAGAACATGCAGTGGAAAATTAATCATGGCTAATTAACTATATCGACACTCCTAGTTTCTGTTAATAAAAAACATGCAGCTTTGTCATAATTACAGCAGAAATACCAGAGGATCCCATAAATCTTTTATATGGGGGCCTTCAAATATTTTGTTGGAAAAAGTGGGCTATTCAAGTCAAAAAAAACTTTACTGCACCAGTGATTGTACTCACCTTGAGGACACTCGCAGACAAACTGGCTGACCTGGTCTAGACATCTGCCATTATTGAGACAAGGCGAGCTGGCACACTCATTAATGTCAATCTCACAATGCAATCCCTCAAAGCCTATGGTTGAAAACACACACATACACAGTCACTAGATGAATATGAGGACATGGAGCCAAAACAGTGTCATCATGCACCTCATTACAGTGTGTGTGTGTGTGTGTGTGTAAGTACCTGGCATACAGATGCAGGTGTAATCTCCTATCTGGTCCAAGCAAGTGGCGTCATTTTGGCAGGGGTTGGAGCCACATTCATTGATGTCCTGCTCACAGCGTGGACCGGTGTAACCTGGTGCGCAGTTACAGGTAAACGAGCCCTCTGTGTTCTTACAAGAACCACCGTGCTCACATGGGTTTGGCCCTGAGGTGTCAAAAAAGAGGGTTAGAAAGTTTCAGGCAAGATATGAAATGCATAAAACACTGTAATGTGTGTGCTGGGAAAGATGACTATAAATACACAGATAAACACAGACAGACAAAAGTTCTGCAAACTGTCTCACCGATGACACACTCGTCGATATCCTCAGCACATGTGTTGCCCTTGTACCCTGAGGGGCAGTTACAGTTGAACTTGCCATTGACGGGGTTCGTGTCACATTGAGCTCCCATCTTGCATGGGTTACTGGTGCAGGCATCATCAATGTGACACAGCAAACCTTGAAAATATAAAGAATCACTACTGTTACTACAACTGATCTGAGATGGTTTTATATTGTAGTATGAAAAAATCATTATTTTAGAGATGCATTATTTTACTGTAAAAACGTGTTGTCTATGTTGTTGAGATTTGGTGTCATTTTTCCTCATGACTGAAGTGATCAAGTGTCCAAGAGTAATTTTTTAGGCCATGTGGTTGTTTTTACTGACCAGTCTTGCCAGGAGGGCAGCTGCAAACGAAGGAAGCCACACGGTCGATGCAAGTGGAGCCAGCAGTGCAGGGCTCAGCTGCGCAGTCATCAATGTTTTCAGAGCAGTCAGGGCCACTCCAGCCGTTCACACATACACAGTTGTAGCCGTTGCGTGTGTTACTGCACGTGCCTCCGTTCTGACAGGTGTTGGGCTGCAGTCTGCATTCATCCACGTCATCGGTGCAAAACTGACCTGCAAACAAAAGGGTCACAATTTCAAAAGGACAATTTAAAAGGAGGTTTGACAGAAGGTTTCTAGCACTGCATTGAAAGGAATCGTAAAAAAAAAAAAAAAAAAAAAAAAAGCCATGCAGCTTGTCAAATTTTGCATTGAATCAGTGAATACACATAAATCAGTTTGACTGAATAATTAAAAAGAACAATTTTTTGTGAATCAAGGGCTGCATGATTTAACCCAAAAATCAAATAGTGATTATTTTGATATTTAATTTGAATTCAAAATATTATTTTTATTTTGTTAAAATATGAATATTTAACATAGCAAAAAATAAATATACTACTATTGCAAAAATACAATTGTACTGTACAATAAAATAATTCAGCATTTAATAATAATAGTTTGCATGCAATACTAATATTTTGAGATGTCTAAATTTCCTAAAAGTTCCAAAAACGATTTGTTCTTGAATTAGTATCTGTGTCAGCTCCTCTAGTGAGCTCCTCTAGTCAGCTCCACTTGTGGAAAAGAGAACAAGAGAGAGCAAACACACACACACACACATAGTATATAAAGCCGTTTTCATACCAGTCCATTCAGGTGGACACTGGCAGTTGTAAGTGTTCACTCCATCCATGCATGTGGCTCCATTCTGACAGCGGTGATTCGGGCAATCATCAATGTTCAACTCACAGTTTGTTCCATTAAAACCTGATTACAGGAAAATCAGAGAGAAAATTTCCTGAACAACTCGCTCTCAATTCCAGGTATCGGTAACACAAAGGTGCTCTGTCTCTCTTTGGCATTATTAAACGTAATTACTCAACTTTAAAGCACGAACAGACATTTCTCACGGCTCGTATTCGCTGCCTGAGGTGAGAGAGGAGTCTTGGCCTGTTGCTGCATTTTGCCAGTACGGCACTCTTTAAACGCTAAACTGATAAAGTTAAAGTCTCTCTGTGTGTTTTAATCCCAAACAAATCCAGATACAACCAGCAAATTATTCAATGAAGAAACATGACCATTTGTTCTGACTGAGATAAATGAAGCTATCTATTATATTTGGTGTCAAATTATGGTTTGTCAAACCAAATTATGGTTGATAAAAATGTGTAAAATGTGTAAATGTGCAAAAAAAAAAGCTTGACTGTAACTACACGTAACCGTTACTAGCCAAAGGTGTCTAGTCAAGTTCTACTACATTTTTTTCTCTACATGTGAAGTGACTGGAACACCCATTTCCTATGCAGGGACATTTAGCATGTCTGCAACAGAAACGTCTGAAAATCAGTTAGTTGGTTTAACCGGTTTATCACCCACTCCTGTGCTGTGGTAAAATCTCATCAGACATTGGTCTGTCTGGCTCAGGTCCAAGTGGGTGCTGACATAATCATTGGGTGAGCTGTGGCATGCCTGACTAACATGTTTCAGTTGCATCTGAACAAATATAGCTTTTTTTGCTATGATAAATATAGATTTATATTTCCTCTCCTAGGGAACTAACCTGGCAGGCAGTGGCATATATAAGTTGTGTCTGTCGTCTGCCGGCAGGTTCCACCATTGAGGCAGGGGGATGGAAAGCAGGGCACGTAATCCGTCTCGCAGTGGAGGCCGGTAAAGCCGGGTTGGCAGTTACATCGATATGAGCCTGGGGTATTCAAACAAACGCCTTCGTTCTTGCACAGAGACGGGGAGAAGGCACACTCATCTGTGTCATTGAGACAACGGGGGCCATGGTAACCAGGAGGACAGGTACAAGAGAATTCACGATTGGGCAGAGCATGGCAGATACCACCATTGGCACACGGGCTGGACAGACATGTGTCCTCTTGCTCACAATGCTGACCTGAGGAGAAAATGTCAACAGCAGAACAAAAACAATAACAAAACTGTCAGAATGTGAGTTTAATACCTTACTAAAATAGTGTTTTTTGTTTTTATTCTTTCAAAAAGTGACAGAGGGACAAACAGAGACGGGAAGTGAGAGAGAGATCTGACCTGTCCATCCACGGGCACACTGGCATTTGTACTGGTTGTTGGGGAGGAGTGAGCACTTCCCGCCATTGGTGCAAGGGTTGTTGGGGAAGCATGTGGAGTTTTTCTGGATCTCGCAGCGCTGGCCTGTGAAACCCAGAGGACACACACAGCTGGGGCTCCCAGGTACACCGTCCACACTCACAGTGCATTCTCCTCCGTTCAGACAATATCCCACGTAACATGGGTCCTTGTGCTGGCAGTACTTGCCTAAGAAACCAGGAGCACACCTAAAACACAGAAATGGCACAACATTATTCAGGGTTTGAGAAGAGAATAATTTAAGGTCAAATTCGTTTGTTTTGAAATGAGTCATGCAACATAACAGGAAACAGTATTTTATCACATATGTATGGTGTAAAAATCTTGCTCAAGAATCTTGCCTCATCTCATCAAGATGGCATCCATCGCAACTTGCAACTACAAAACTTTAAATATGAAGTGTTTGGTTCCAAAACGCGATAAACGCCATTTTAAAAAAAAAATAGTTTCCACCAAAATCGGTATTGTATCTGGTCGGTAATGAAAAGTCAATTTTTAATATTACGCAAAACACAATATCTGCCGTGTTATTCTGTCATGTTTTCTCCTTTTTTTTCCAAACCGCGACAAACGCCAGTCTCCCTTCTCTGCAGAATGTGATAAATCCGCTCAACCAATCACAGCGCACCATTTCACGCACTGTAGATAGTACTGGTAATGGCGGCGCTTTGAATGCACCTGGCATCCTAGTTTTCCTCATCTACTTTGTACTTTGTGATCAACAAAAACAAAAATTAGGGCTGCACGTCAGTAAAGCCGGTTCTGTGATCTCCATCACGTGCTTTCAGATAGAGCGGCATTTAATACACAGAGCCGTAGATCACTGACAAGCTACGCAATATAGCGTTTATAATCGCAGATGAATTGTATTCGATTATGAACGCGATATTGCATAGCTTGTCAGTGTAAGTGTTTTTTATTAATGCCATTAATGTTTTTGCTATACAGCGTATAGAACTAGTCAACCAAATGAATATAACATGGCAAAGATGAATCCACTGGAAGTTGAATGTAAGGGGAATATTATTTTGGAATTTCTGTGGTCTGATATTGTTGTTCACGTTCTTGATCATGATGAAATTTTCTTTTATTGTTGTAATTCATTTAAAGCATTAACAAGATAACCTGTTGAATTAATTTTGGGGGCAATGACTGATTGAATGTAGGCTATTTTTAGTCCAGTGCCTGTATATAAGATTAGTATTGACCAAGTTCAAAGGCTGTCATATGTGGATCAACTTACTTTGTTGTGTATTCTCAATAGTTTCAATATGAAAAAATAACTTTTATATTGATTCAATGGATTTAGTGCATTTTGAGAAAAAAAAAAAAACATGTCATGGATTTATTGCATTTTGGGGAAAAAAATAATCAGTTTTTATAATAAATCTTTGAAAATCAAAATCTGGATTTGAATTTTTAGTGTTATTATAACCTAAAGATGCTATGTGAAAGTTGGAAACAGAAAATAGTGTTTTTCATCTTTCCACTTTCTTGGTAAAGAAAACAAATTTTTACTAAAATTAATCAAAATGGATTTATAGTGTTTTGGAACCAAACTCGGATATATGGAACTGAATTAAAATATGGAACTGAATTATAATCTAAACATTACAACCACATAGAAATAAACAAAACATTGTCATTTGCTCATTTACATAACTGCTGATGTAAAATCAATACAGACTGTTGAAAGAGGCCTGTAGCAAAAAAAAGAGAAACAATAGCTGCAAATTTACATCGAGTTCAGTGTTTGCATTTTCCATTTATTTTAATGCAGTTGTATATAAAATGTTACTATGAGCGCAATCCAAACAAATTACCAAACCCAGCAGTATTTTTATGTAATTATATATATATATACATATACATATATATACTGTATATTAGGGATGTGCGGGTCTAAACGGTACAGCTCCTACTAGTCGACACTGAAAACAATAGTCGATTACACGAGAGAAAAAAAAAACATGATGATTTTATCATTCAAATTACCATCATTTTAACGTTACATTTAAAACATTTTAAAGAACAGTTAAAATAAAACTTTTGAAAAAGAATACATATCAAAATATTTAAATATATAAATATTTTTAAAAGCGTATCTGGGCGGAAACTACATTTTTACCTCACATGCGTTTTCTTCATGTCAGTTGCAGCGAGCTCAAAATGACCACACGAAAGACCAGCAAGGTGTGGGATTATTTTGAATTAGAAGGAAATGGAAAAATTTTTTGTAAACTGTGTAATGTCAAATTGGCTTACAATAACTTTACTGGAGCTATGCATAATCATATTCAATACAGGCATGTATGCGTTATCTTGGAGGCTAGCCAAAGCCAAATGTCAATCATGTCATACACTACAACCTGCCGCTGCGGTCCGCGATCCTATCCGCGCCGTCTATTCCTCTAAACGAAGACCCACTTCGGTGGTGGTGCGGGATTTCCAGGCTCTTTTCGAAACTGTCTGCTTGCTTGTAGTTATCTCTCTGATTGCCTGTGACTTCAGTTCCTGCCGAACGCTTTTTTTTTTTTCAAGTGCAGAATCGCCTCTAGTCTAGGGCTGGGCGATATATCTCATTCGATATGCATGCGCATCTCGTCAGTAAAGCCGATTCCTTGATTAGCGGTTAAGCTCCATCACCTGTTTTCAAATGGAGCGGCATTTAATACACAGAGCCGTAAATCACTGACAAGCTACGCAATATCGCGTTCATATCGAAGGCGATATATCAGTCGAAAAGTCATGGGTTCGGTTCCCAGGGAAAGCAAGAGCTGATCAAATGTAAAACTGTAACTTGAATGCAATGTAAGTCGCTTTGGATAAAAGCGTCTGCTAAATGCATAAATGTAAATGTAAATAGCCAACATGAAGTACATTTTTAAAAGCCGTTTTAATGCTATTCCTTGATAAACTTTCCTATTGTTTTTTACTTTTGTTTTAATATGTGTTTTAATATGTTGGCTAACGTTATATGAAAATGAAGAATTCTGTCAGTCTATTGATTGATTTTCCATTTCTGCATTGCTCCAGCCGATCTGAATAAATAAGCTACGCACTGGTTTATGAAGAGTGTATGCTCTTCCTTTTTTTCTGTTTAACGACCACCTAAAATTAATTGATGATAACGCGAGGCAAGCATACGGCATAATAATCGCGACCTATTTTTAGCAGAATTCATTGAGGGATTTGATGTGTGATTCAAAGATTAAGTATTTCAACTGTATGCTGTTATGTAGACACAAGAACAGTTTTTTTTTTCTTTTGCCATTTTTGGGGGGTTTCTAGCTTTTAGACTAGTCGACTAGTCGGATACAAAACTTCCATTTAAACGACAGTCAAATTAGTCGTAGCGCACATCCCAAATATATATATAATAATATATAATTTAGTTATAAATATATATTAAATATGTTATTTTGGCAAAATTGAGCTATAACACAATATTAACTTCTTTTTTACTGAACTGTTACTATAAAATCACATTTGCACTCATGGTATTTGGACATAAACAGCACTTGTGTGATATTGCTCTTGCTGCTCATGTGATATTGCTTATCATGTGATATAAATATGAGACAAAAACTCATACGGAGGCATTTTTTTGCCCCAATATCTTGACTTTTAGGGCATAAATGCATTTATAGAGTTGTTGCCCTGCATCTTATTTGGCAACAGTCAACTGTATGAAATGTAAGATGACGTACAGGTCCGGGGCCAGGGCCAGTGCGTTAACTGTTAAGACATATTAATCGCGTTATTTTTTTCATAACTGATTAAGTTGACGCTTTAAACTGACAGCCCTAATATATTATATATATATATATATATATATATATATATATATATTTATTTATTTTTTTTAATTTATTTTTTTAAAGAGAGACAAATATAAAAATGTATTTATGCTTGTAAATGCTGCTTCATGTTGTCTTTCAAAGCTCTTGAGAAGGCACATGGGATGTGATGCCACAACGAGGACAGAATGAGGGCAAAGCTAGATGTTAAACCATACATATCAGTGTGACAGTGTACAGTGATTTGTCATGAGACAGTGGGGAACATTTCTCCTCCGCCTCCTCACTGCAGCTCTCCAGAGATTTCAGCACATGACTAGCGCTCACAAAGAGGAAATGACATGATTGCAAAATAAGACTGAGGGGGAAAAAACCCTGTCTGTCCTTCTGTCTTGTTCTCTCTATCCATGCAACACCCACCCTCTCTCTCTCTCTGACCTTTTTAGTTTTTGCTAATGTTTAACTGTCATGGTCCAGTGAAGTCATAGATATAGACTTCCCAAAAAGTGTTTGAATGAGAAAGAAAAAAAGTAAAAAATGTCCTTATTAACATTAAATCAACTTAGTTTCAGTGCCATGTAAAGTGTTCTTGTGTGCGACACACTACGGCCTGCTGCCATGCAGGTGCCGGCCTCCCAGAGGAACGGTCAGGTAACACAGATGAATGATAAAAAAGCCCCTTTGACAATGTTTGTTTGTGTGTGTGTGTGTGTGTAGTCACGCCCATATGACTGCATACACACCTACTTGAGATTCCAAACAACCCATTTCCCAAAGTGTGTCTCTTAAGATTATACACAGAACACACACATGCAAACTGTTGCAGCAGAAATCTTGGCTCAAGATAAGTCATTTCGACCACATACGGTCCAAAATTAAATAATGGTGGGTGATATGAGAAAATGTGCAGTTTATAACTGTTTAATATCATAGTATTTTTCATAATTCTTTTCCAAAATGATTTTGATTACATGAAAATGGTTTATTTTACTTCTAACACTCATCTACAGAAGAGTTTATTTGTTATCCTTCATGCATTCATAAAATAGGGTGCTAGAATAGCAAAAGCTTGCATCCTGCATCTGGTCACACTGCACAACCGTGATTTGGCTCTCTTTTCCAGCTGTGTGTGTGTGTGAGTTTGTGCTTTGGGTAAGAATACACCCACAGCGACCCTCTGGTCACGAGATCACAGCAGTGCTGACACTCAAACAACAACAAACACACTTAAACCCGGAGCAAGCAAACAGTCTGGACTCAGGGGAACAGGCCTCTTTCAGACAGTTGTGTCACTTTAAACTATTCAAAGACAAGGAGGGACTTTCGCTTATCTCTCCATTGATTTCACCAGGGAAAAGCTCATTCAGACCACCATCACCATCCAAGGGTTGCAGGTATTACAGCCCAGGTTTTTGCACATTTGTGACTTTATTTATGACTGTCTTTGTGATTTATATACACATAAACATTCACAGTCTGCAAATCTAAAAACCAAACCTCGACAAAATAATGACTCCAACAGCTAAACTCATCTATAGGTTTCTTTGTTATCCTTCATGCATTTTTCTCTCTCCCTTCCTCCGTCTCCCCCTCGTTCTCGCTCTTTCTCCTGAGGTGTCAGATTTCTACAGATGGTTCATATTAGCGCCCCTCTCTCTCTGGCTCACTGACCTCTTCATGTCCCATCCTCGGGGCCTGGGGTGATTGGGTGGGGGAAAAACTTTTTCTAGTTCATATTTTTACGAGGCACCTCATCAAAATTTTGATTTCAACCCACTCACTTCCTCGTGCAAAAAATGTCACTTTTGAGTTTGTCCCCCACCCCCAAGGTACTGAGATTATCTAATCTGAACCAGCCGAGGGTCGAGTGGGTTTATCCAAGAGTGGGCGAAATTGAGAATTTTTGCATCACACACAAAAGGTAACTAAAAATGCTCCTTTCCATCCTTGCTCTCTTCTTTCTTGAGGAAAAGAGCCAGCCGTATTTATAGAAGCAGGCGGCCCTCCTCTACATCCTTGGCTTTCTCTAATTTTCGCTAAAAAGCCCAACGACCGCAGGAAAAACAGAGGGAAAAGAGCGGAGGCAGGGGGAGGGGTGCAAAATGAAAAGAGTAACACAGACAGGGAGGGCTGAACCACAGAGAGGGATGAGAAAGGGGAAAGAAAGAAAGAAAGAAAGAAAGAAAGAAAGAAAGAAAGAAAGAAAGAAAGAAAGAAAGAAAGAAAGAAAGAAAGAAAGAAAGAAAGAAAGAAAGTTTTGATTCTCTTTCTCCATTTTTTGACAAGAAACAAGAAAAGAGAAAGACAGAAGGAGGACAGGGTGGAGTAGACAGAAGTGCTGTGGTGAGACTGAGCGTGACTATGAGTGCATATGTGCTATAAATCTGATCTGAAAACAGCATGTCTCACTGGGAGGGTTCTCTGCTCTTTATATACTCCTCCTTAACATACTCTTCCTCCCTCGCTCTTTCTTTTCTTGCTCTCTTCTATGGTCTCTTTCTTTTCACTTCTCTCGGTTATTGTACCATTTTCGTCTGTGCTTTGATGAAAAGCTTCATTGTGCTAGTGTAAAGTCTGAGCTCCAAAACACACACTGAACAATTCTGGACTTAACAAAACTTGGCTGAACAAATCCATTGCTGCAATGGGCAAAGAACACAAATTAAGTGGGCCAATTTAAACCGAATATATAAATAATTTAATAATAAATAATTATTTAACTAACTAAATTATTGTAATATTATTTTAAAAAACTAACCTTTAAAGAAAATTTAAATAATACAGTAAAATAAGTGTTAAATTGCAACAAAAAAAAATTTTTAATAGCATAAAAGTTAGTGAAATTAGCATGATCAAACACGTTACTGATGTAACAGAAAAATGTTTCACACCGGTTTGCCCCAAATAAAGATCATTATCTGCAGTTACCCAGGGGTCTTTGTTCTCGAAGACAGGAAAGGTGGTCTTTATATATCCCCTAGAGGTCATGGGGTCAACAACACACCCATGTACACAATGATGGCTTTACCAAAAAGAGCTGACTTACCATCATTAGCTTAACAGATGGAAACGATTATCATGCTGATTTTAGTTTGTGACCTCCAAACATTTACAAAAGTAATCTTAATCTTATTTATTGGTTTGCTCGTTGAGAGAGAATGCCAACATTTATTTTGTATTTTGATATCAACAAACACAAGGTATCCACAAATGGAAAACTCTTAAGCGATTCTTTTCAGGAATCTTCATGCAATGGAATGCTAACTCTTAGAGTAGTTACTTAGTTAATTACGTGCCATTTACCAGAGGGCTCTCATTCCAAGAGCCTTGTGGTGCTGTAATTGTAGGGCCGGTTCCCCTGGAGCAACGTAGGGTTAAGTATCGTTCTCAAGGACACAATTCTGATAAGGTCTCTGCTACGGATTGAACTTGCAACCTTTGTGTCAGGAACCCAAATTCTTAATCATTACAGATCTCCCTCCACCCCAGTATGACAGTGAGGACAGAGAAATCACAGCCAAACCTGTATGCTGGGTAACCTAAAATCTCAGCAATGCTAACACCCCAAGTTATGTGTGTGTGTATGTGCGTTTGTGTGTGTCATTGTTCTCATAAACATGTCATCTTTCTGTCACTCAGCTCTACTTGTCAGCACGGTGTGTCGTGGGTTTAGGCCCTGGTTGCCACATTTCCCACTATTGTGTGAGGCCTCCAGCGATGGGAAACATTTGTGAAAATTTGTGAGAATGTTTTCAATAGACTCATGTTCGGCTTGACGTGGGACAGCCCCTTCTGGCCTGAAGCAGTTGTTCACTTAGATTAGTTGGCAAGGATGAGAAACTTTCTCTCATGATAAAGTGTTTCATACCAGTGTGTGGTTCAAGCACGTACCCACGTTCACACTTACGCAGATAGTGAGGACTCAACAGGAAAGTCTCCTGTTCTCTACAGGAAATCAAACTAGATTTAATAAGCAGTATCTTTGAAGGAATCTGTGCAAAAAAAAATTAAAAAAATGAGAGAACGAAACAGACTCTGTGATAAACTTAATTTCTTTTATACAAGTGCGTTCCTGTGGATATTTGGGATTAGGCAGAGAGTATAAACGACATACAAACTGTTTAACTGCTTCTCAAGTGGTAAACAAGTAATGCTACAAAGTTGCTTTGGATCAAAATGCCTGCCAAATGAATAAATATAATTGTAAACTACAAGTTCATGTGTATAGGTTTACTCAGCTATACTTAGGGGACAAAATTGTTCCCAGATGTCACATAAATCTGGCAAAACCTCCCTTATAAGATGCCCTCAAAGATTCATAAAAAGGATTCATAAATGTTTTTGTTTTTTTTACTTTAAAATGCAAATTTATTTAATTATTGGAAATAAGCATCACTAAAATTACATTACAATTTAAAAAATGTCATTTTTGTCAATAAATTGAAAAATTCAAATGCCAATAATTTTCAGTTAATCTAATAGATGGGTTCAGCTAAATTTATCTAATCTGCAGTAATTAAAATAAAATCCTCAAAATTTACTTTTAACATTTAATATTGTAACATTGAGATATGCCAATTTTTGAGGTTTCTGCTATTGCTGTTTAATAGTCTTCACATTTTTGTTTGTACAAAAATACAAACTTCTATTCTTGTGGAGCTTTGATGGCAACTGTTCAGCTTTCTTTCCGCCATACAAGCACAATTTTGTCGAACATCCCATCTGATTTGTAGAGAAATTATAGAATAAACAGCTATAAATGTCAAATTCTGTAAATCCTGGATTAATAGAAAATCATATTCAACAACAAAAGAAAAATACTGATATTGTACACACACACACACACAAATAAAAAAGCATTTACTGCATGTCCTCACTTAGGTCAGCTAGCTAAACATGTGTGCGGGGGTGTTTGAGTAAATCACGGCCTCTGCTTGCCACTCTTCACACACAGCTGAGTTGTTGACTTTAGCTTGAGTGCTATATACAGAATTGGGTACATGTTCCTGAAGCACCTACTCTCTCTCTCTCTTTCTGTTTCTCTTTTATGACTAGAGTTTCTGGTTGGCAGATGCTCTTCCTGAGGCCATCACACTTTGAATGTGACTTTGAAACAAATCAGCCCAGCCTGTAGGCACACTGAGAGACAGGAGAGAGAGAGAGGTGAAAGAAGGACAGGGATGAAAGGAGGGTAAAAAAAAAAACTGAACAATACAGCATGTTAAGAGAAGGGATGATATAGCTCAAAGATTAAAAAAGAGAGAGAGATGAAGTAATACTGAAAAAAGAAGCCAAAAAAAGTCATAAAGGAACACAGGGCTCTGAGAGAGAGAGAGATGATTGACAGAGAGAGGTATTGACAGGGTAATCTCTCCCTCTACCTCCTCTATCTCTCACCAGCAGGCAGACACATCTCCGATTTCACCCTCTTGAGTGCTAAAAGACGTCTCCGTACTGCTCTCCTCTCCCTGCAGGCACATTCTACCTGTCAGATCAAACAAACGCCAAGCTGACTCCACTCTCCCTTCCGACCGAGGGGGGGAGGAATGGCTGAAGGGAGGGGGGGAGGAAGTGAGGGGTAAAAAATTAATAAGTTTGCACCCCTCACGCAGGCCAAGACAAAGAGATCTTGTTTGATGTGAAAGACGGAAAATAAGATTCTGGGCAGAGAGGTAGTGAGCTCAGGTATTCAAGGCAGTCTCACTTCTGCTCTCAAAACACACACACACACACACACACACACACACAGCCAGCTATTATCTTACTGCTAACTCACTCACTCTGGCTCAGATAAGCACAGATCCATTTGCAAGTTGCAAAATCCTTGACTTGTGTCAGGCGTAGAATTGTGTTGCTTTGTTTTAGGTAAGGATGTGCAACAATGCACTACCGTTCAAAAATATTGGGGTTAATAAAAAAGTCTATTATGCTCACCAAGGCTATATTTATTTAATATAAAATACAAAAAAAACAGCAATACTGTTAAATTTTGAAAAAATGTTTTTATTGTAATATATTTTAAAATACAATTTATTCCTGTGATAGCAAAGCTGATTTTCAGCAGTCCTGAAACTGACTTACTCCAGTCTTCAGTGTCACGTGATCCTTCAGAAATCATTATAATATGCTGATTTGATTTTCAGGAAACATCTCTTATTATTATTGTTGTAAACAGTAATATTTTTGTGGAAACCACAATTTTTAATGAACTGAAATAATGAATGCTTTTTTGTCACTGTCATGTATGATCAATACATTTTTGCTGAATAAAAGTTGTATAAACATATCAATTTCTTAAAAAAAAAATTACTGACCTCAAATGTTTAATCAATTAGTTGGGGGATTGTCTGAACCAGCAACTTGCCAAAAAACAAAAATTCACTGTAAGGGACCCCTTATTAAAAAATTAATCACCATAAATAAGTGAGACACTGAATGAAGACTCAAATAAAACTTCAGTCTGCCATTGGTCAGATAAACACATGTGAAAGAAAAAACAGAAAAACAGACAGATGTGATGCAATGACCAAAGATGTGTGTCTTGCCAACGGTTAAAGACCTACACAAATATTTGGAGTTCGTAAAGCAAGACACTACAAAACACGGCCTTTCTTGCCAGTCCAACAATTAAACATTTTAACTGACTTTCACTGACAAAAAGTGTTGACAAATTTTGATTTTAGAGTCCTGTGCTCTTGCATGTGAGATTGTCAGTTAAAAAAAATTCACAGTAGCTGAAGAAATCTAAATAAACTCACTCACTGATCTGCATCATTAATTCACCATGAAGTCAGGTTTTGGTGAACCACTTGATTCTTTTCTTTGTTCTACAGGTACTGTGCTCTGAAACTGGCACTGCAGTGGAAATCCTGCAGGCTTCCTCACGTGTCTCTCTCCTACACCACACACACACGCTTTCAAGTGCAATGACACACACAGGCACATATGAAACCAGACACACGCGCACACGCGCACACAAAACACACAAAACACACAAAAAATGACAGACACACAGGTGACACACAGCTTGGTTCTCACACCCTCGCTGGAGGCTTGCAGACGCACCGGTCTGACCACTCACACACACCCTGCTCTGCCAACCTCTGTCACACTGCTCTTCCTGTACCGAGCTCTCAGTGGCAGAGGGAAAAAAAACTGAAAAACACCTTGTTGACTTTGGTTCTCGGGTGTCACCTCACCTACACAGAATGTATTAGTAACTCCTGAGAGTACCTTGTGTCAGCCTGTTCCATTTTGAGATTGCACGCACACACAGGCAGCCATTTCAGGTCGCTGAAAGCCTGCATTCTCGGGCAAAGTCAAGCTGAGATGAACTTTCATAGCATTTAAGAATATGAGCTGTAGAGAATCTAAAGCTGTCGGATCCGGCGGCGACCGGTGTGCCTGATTCCTGTCAGCTTGGGAAGGTCAGATTCTGGTTTTCATGCAAGAAAGTTCCCTGGCAGAACGTAACAAAAACTTTGTTGAATTTTCTAGCGTAACAAATCGAGATAACACAAATGATACTACACAGGCTTCTTGTTTCATCTTATCTCTTTCACAAAAACCTTTCCTTCTTACCTATAAAAAAAAGAAACATCACGAGTAAGAACAGTTTTACAACGAAGACATTAAATGGAGAATTAATGCTATTATTGTCATCTCCTAATTCTCAACAAATACTGCTGACAAACATACTCTGTATTACACATGTCTCCTCTAGAGTGTATTTTCATGTTATGGCTGTTAATCAAAAAATAGCTAATATTGAATTTCTATTATATCAAAATAATTTAAGAATAAAAGAAAATTCAATCATTTTAAAACCTATAAATGAATTCAGACGTCATGACATTTTACACAGTATGTAAAATCGATAATTGAGATTTTTTGTAACACTTCACAATAAGGTTAATATTAGTTTTTATGTTTAAATGTTTTATTTATTTATGTTTATGAAAAAATTTAACTTAAAAAAAACTGAAAAACATAAAAAGCTTAACTTAAAAAAACTGGAAAACTTTTTTTAAAGCTGGAAATAAATATAAAACAAGCCTAATAAAAATAACAAAAGCACATTAAAAAAATATTAAAACAAACTAAACCAAAATGAAAACTGAAAATATATTTAAAAAAATTATATTATTATATAATATAATAGTATACATAATACTAAAATAAAATGGATTCTAATATCAAATTAATATAAACAAAATATCCAAATGACGATGAACAAAAACTGCTCTCAGACTTCCCAAGATATAATCAAAACTCTACAATCAAAAGTCAAATAACCTTTTTAAATGATCTGGGCTGTGATATCACAATTAATTTCACAAATCAATACAAAGTTGAATAATACAATAACTGAATAAAATGAAAAGTAACCATATAAAAGTTAATAAAACTTGAATAAAACTCCATAAATACACAACTGAAACCTCCATTAAGATTTTAGAGCAATAAAAGGGCTTTTCTCCAAACATACTAAGCATTGTTAACTCTTCAAAAACACTAAAGCAGACACACTAAAGTCTGTCTCAAGTAGATGTGGAGGATTATTTATATGAACAATGAGTGTGATAAGTCTGTGGTTTTATTATGTATATCTTACCCAATCTGAACCTGTGCTAAAGGCCTGACTCATCCACTTTCCTGGCAATATTTGTTGTGAAAATTCACAAGGTCGCAACATTTGGTTGCAAATTACTGACACTGGGAAACATGACTTCATTCCACAGAAGCCAAGAAATTCCTAGTATGAATTGAACTTAAGTCTTGAACATGAAAGTTGTGTCTTCAATGTGGCGCTGAGGTAAGCTTTCTGTGCATTCCTGTCCTGATTTACCGCAAGACCGAGCTTTACCATCAGATGTGGTTTCAATTTCTTTATTTACACGTTGTTAAGACTGAGATGCGGCAGTAGGAACGTATTTACTGTAACCCAAACCCAAAGTGCAAAAAATTGTCAAGGTAAGACATGCGGAATTTGTGAAATATGTTTCCATGGCTGTGGACTGTATGAAGAGGATTCATTCAATGATGGGAAAACAGTCCCTCTGTGTTTCACAGCCCATAGAAATGTAACATGATAGGTTTGTTAGCAAGTGTTTATTTTGGGCAAAGCAATAAATGTAACCCTCAATCATACGGCATAAAAAGCACAATTACAAGCTGCCACAAGCAACGTTCAACGAACAACAGCAGTAAAGGAACCAGCATTTAACAGGGAAGGAAACTTGTGTGTGTGTATTTTAAACTCTGCAACCACAAGAATTGGATGCATTTTACCGTTTTTCCACTCCAACTGTTACTCGTCTTTTTTGAATCCACTTTGCATAGTTTTTCCTACACTCACAGACAGTTTTAAATCAGGGGTGCAAACTCGTCAGGAGTGAAAAAGGTGACAAACTAAACTCCCCCCCCCCCCCCCCACATATATATATATATATATATATATATATATATATATATATATATATATATATATATATACACTGGGGTGGGAATTGCAGGGTACCTCACGATACGATATAATCACGATACAGCGATTCTGCGATAATCGATATATTGCTAGACAATCATATAATGATACATCACGATATCTGTCTAACTACGAAAACAAAATGCCTGTGAAAAGGTTAAGTGCAAGTTTTCTTTATTCAAGTCCAAACTGTTAGAAAACAGCAAAAAAGTACTGTAAATAAATTTTAGCATGTTAAGTAAATTAATCATTTTATTGATTAATTTATATATTTTTTGTATGTAGTTTATTTAGAATATATTTAGCTATCACACAAAATAACTTGAGATTCACTTGCGAGGGCAGTTACACAGTTTATTAGGAACAATCAAAGCTGTCTTTCAAAGCTTTTTTGATGAATGGAAAGTTCAGAAGAACAGCATAGTTTGTAACATGATAAATGTCTTTATCATTACTTGTGTGCTAAATAAAAGTTTTAATTTCTATATGCTGACTACAAGCTTTTGAATGGTATAGTGTATATTGTTACACTTGGAGTAAGACTGAAGTAATGAAGAAGAGAATTCTTTACAAAAACATTACAAAACCTGGCATTTTCATAGTGTATATTGTTTATGTGCTCTGAAGGAAAAAAACAAACAAACACACATTTTGAAATTCTGGGTTATTTCTCTCAGCAGATCTTCTTCCAGAAACAGAAAGTAGCCGGGATGAACTTGTTTGTTTACGCGGAGGCGATGTGGGCGTTTACATTCGCGCACCTCACGTGGATGTTTGAATCTGAAAGGCACGAACGGCGCGTGGGCGTGACCGTATTAGATATAATGAGTTGAGACGGGAAAACTGGACATCGTGTCGGTTTCATACGGATTACTTTAACATAGAATATTTGTTTTGGACGTGACTTACTTCATTTAAAAGTAGACATTTTAAGCTTTCTATACATATATGTCTCATGTATTTGAGGAGAGTATTCGCAGAGATTCAGGTTGTTTTATTTACGTGTCTGTGAAGAAAGGTGACAGAGACAGAGCCCCGGCAGAGAACGCACCCTGTTTATTTTATTAATTTTAGAAAAGCACATTATTTCGTTGTTATTATGACTATACAGAAATAAAAGTAGACCCTTTGCAGATTCAAATGATACCTTATTCTTATCTGTACGATCAAAACTGACAGAGTATTTATAGTTATTTTCGCGGGCATAAAGAAAATAGAGACAGCCCGCACCGGTGCGGGCTTCGACCCCAAGGTAAGCCAATCAGAGACAGAGTAGGGCGGGTCCATGCCTGCCATTGCCAACAGGGGAAAAAAATGCTGCAGGTGATGTGACACAGATGTAGGGTTGGGTACCGAAACCCGGTACCAATATGGCACCGGTACCTATGTAACCGGTATGTACTAGAACCGAATCAGAACACAGATTTCGGTGCCTCATTTCGGTGCCATGCCTGAGCGATCTATTAAAATATTTGTCCTTTGTTTCTCCAAAACGCACGTAAGAAGCATCACATGCTACAACTACAAATATTTCAGCAAAATGTATATTTTAGTCAGAGCTATTGCGCTCTTATTTCATTGCGCGCCGTCTGTTTGGCGCGCATGCGCACGGCGGCGCTCATTCTAAATGAAGTCTGTGAAGTTTAGCAGAGAATTGCAAAGCAAAAGCTCACGCACTTCTGACAGCAAAATGGAAATATTTCCATGGCTTTCTAACATTTACAGATGGAGAATATACCTGTGAATTGTAAGTTATGCATTACGGAAAACAGCAAACACATTAAACAGCGCGAGAAGCATCTCTGTCAGCGGCACACGCAGAGCATCTGACAGGTAGAGCGCGAGCCGCTTTAAACTGAAACTATAAACTATAGGCTACTGTATCTTACGAGTTTTTTTTATAGCCCTTCATATAAAGCTTGTCACATGTTTAGAACAAATTGTATTATGCACTTTCTCCGCAGCAGTTCAGTCTGTGTCCTCCCTAGATATTTTATCAGATGCGCTCGTATCAAACTACTGTATATCAATATTAACTGTATTGCTTCATAATAACGTATCGATTATAAAGAATATATCGATATATCGTACAAACTCTATATACCGCCCAGCCCTAGCTTTAATTAAAATGCCTAAAGCTAAAATTCTCTTGTATTCTCGTTTTTAAACCCGTTTAAACCAACAAAATAGAACATTATGACCTTTTTAGTCCACAACACCAGTTAAATGCTTCCTTTTGTGATCTGATAGCTTTTTGTCACAGAATGAGGCAGAAAATATGTTCCATAGGCTACTAATGCATTGATTAGCAATGGATTTTAAATATACTTAATTATTATGAAAATACCAGAGATGGCTTGAATAACACAGACAAACTATATATTGTTGTTGTCGAGTGTTTAATGTATTTGTTTTATCATTCAAAACGTTTATTCTTCTGTTTAGATCTACAGGAATAGCAATGCCTTTGTCCATATTGGGGATTCTTGGAGCGATTATATACTGTGTGTGTGTGTGTATATATACATATATATATATATATATATATATATATATAAATAAATCAAGTATCCGTTCAGGCACCGTTTAGGCACCGGCACCGTTTTAAAAGTATCGATTTGGCACCGGTATCTGAAAAAAACCAAAAAGATACCCAACCCTACACAAGACACCCCCCCCCCCATCCCTTTCCTCAATTTTTTTTTACAGATCTACACAATTCACGTGAATGACCTATTTCAAGGTGAAAACGGCGAATTTCGCTGAAAGGTGACAAGTTTGCACCCCTGTTAAATGCGTCGCAAAAACACACACATGCACACATAAAAATGCAATCATTAAGACCCACACTTCTCAGTGTACCGTGGGAGGACTCCAACTCTGTCAGGAGAGCGGATTTGGCAATATTAAATACTTAGGGTGACCTAATTTCATTATTTCTGTGGAAAAATGAAGTTAGGCAACGCAGCTTTGTGCAAAACAGTCTCGCCGCTGGATTGTTCTGGTTCTCAATGAGCCGCAGACAGTGGAGTTTAAATGTGAAAGTTGTTCTGTCTTACCTGCAATAATCTGTTCCATTGAGGAAAGTCACACAGGTAGCATTGTTGACACAGGGCTTCACGGGGTCCACACACTGCAGAGCTGTGAAGAAACATGAACACATCAGATCAAGACTGTCTCAGTGCTGTGCAAAGAACCAATAACAGTACAAAATCAAAATTAATACAATTTCATCGTTAAATAGCTGTGCCAGTGTTTTGTGTCATAACACAGTCTTTCTTCTCACCTATTAAACTTACTTCAACTCAAATTAATTTTGAGTTAATTTACGTACAAGTTAATTTGGGTTCATTTATTATATACACTACTGTTCAAAAGTTTGGGGTAACTAAGATTTTTTTAAAGAAATTAAAAAAGAAATTATTTTTTTTCCAAATTCATTTTTTTCCATTTTCCCCCCCGATTTTATTTTTCTGGACTTCATTTTAAGCATTAAATTAAAGTTTGAATTTAATTAAAGTACTGTACAAAAGTAATATATTTCTGTCACAATTTCTTCAAGCTTAACCTGACTTTTACTTTGACGGGCTGCCCTGAAAAGATTTGTTTGTGTGTATATGAAATGACGACAGTTTTCTAAAATTAAACAGTCAAATGCTCATGAAGTGACTCTCAGAGCAGCTCTGGAGATGTTGTTCATGTATTTATGTCCTCATTTAGTGATAGGGCAGATGCTGAAAACACTGTGAGTCACGCGCATTTCAGTATGTGTAGTAAACAAATCTGTGGATCTGGGTAATTCATTTACACTCAGAATAAGCAGGATTCATATTTAAAAATCTTTTTTTGTGGCTTAATATTCACAGACACTAGCCCATATCAAGCCCTGATTCAAGTAAACTGACCTACTCTTGATTTATTCGTCCAAAATTTGGAAAAAGATTTGCATCTTTCACAAATGACTGATTGCACGCAAACACACACCGCACATGCGCATGGATATCACACGCATGTCGAGCAAACGACGGCCACATAATTCAGTGAAGGAAAATGTCAAGCAGCAGCTTCTAATTCGTCTTTAACATTGAAGTATACGGAGATAAAACAACGCAAGTATCAATAACAGTATCGTTTGTCCTGAAGCTTACCGGTAGTCCGGTATTGACCCAATTATGTACCGGTCCAAAAAAATACCGGTTCTCTGTACCCATCCCTAACTGAGAGTAATGTCTTTGTATCATGATTGACAAGGCTACATTAAGTAGCTCCTCCTAAACTTTTGTTCAGAATTCTGCTTTAATGTATAACAGAAAAAGTGGCCTGTTTAGTGCTTTTGAAATGTTGCATAATCTTTTAACTGGCCCAAAAAATTGTTTAATATTACAAGCTTTAAACACTGACCTAATCAGACTGATTAAAATAAAAAAAAAATGCTAAATATGGCCAATACCCAAAATTATCACAAATTTAACACTGCATTTCTAATTCACACAGTCAGACTAACTAGTTTATTACTTTAGTAGAAAAGTGAAACCTGCTTCACATTGTCAGGATGTTACACATAATGTCGCAAAAATTTTCTGACGACACAAAGCAAAGGAAAAAAGCTGCTGTAGATTGTAACCACACCACTCCCTCTGATACAAACACTACAGAGAGTGGAGTTGTTGGGGGAAAGAGGAGAGAGACAAAGTGGTAGAGCAACAAAGGTAAAGAAAAAAAAACCTGTAACCCTTTATGGTGACAATGTGCCAAGTGCATTCAAGATGGAATTTCCTAACTGATCAGATACTTTCACTCATTTCCTCTCAAAATACAGGAAGCATCTGGACACACGTCACAGGCCTGGACGTCACAACGAAGCATATGAACATCTGGCTGTAATATAACCAAGCAAATTCAATCCAACAAACTCATTTCAAATGTGTAAATGTGTCTGGTTTATATCAAAGATTATGTTCAGGCTAAATCTTAAAACCTTGAAACTCTTGATTTATACATATTAGGCTGGTTTACCGAAAAGTCAAGTGCATTTCTGCAAATAGAAGTGAGCCCTAGCCCACACTTCCCTTTAAGACACTGGGTGGCAGGTCATATGATTTCAAAGCAGCGCTGACACTAAGTAACATAGTACTACAGCTCAAGACAGGAAGTGCATTGAGCGCTAATACCGACTTCCTGTACTTTGACCGGGCCTCAAAATATCCCCGTGTGCAAAAGTGCAGAGAAAGCGAGCGCAGCCTGGGCACAAAGCCAACAGCTAAAGACGGGGCTTTACATAAATGCCCCAAAGCTTTTTAACTTTGAGCCCGGCTACATATCGTTAATAACACTTGGAAGACTAACACTCAAAAACAGAATTTGAGACTGAAATGACAAGTCTTGAGCACTGTGGAAAATGTTCAAGAACATTGTGTGATGAAATCAAGGCTTAAACCTGGTTTTATTGATCATAAAACTCAGAGAAAAGACATGCTCATCATCACACCATTTACCAAACATATCAGTGGCTCGCCACACACCATTACATCTTGAAAAATAAACCTTTTAATGTCAGCAAAAGGAGGCTGAAAAAGTGGTGGATGTGGTCTTGTCAATTCACATATATATTTGGCTAAACAACCTGCATGGTGCAGATAGAAACAACACCTTAAACCACCAAATAAATGTGTTGAGATCCACTAGTGTTAACCAATATACTATAGTAAGCACATTATTTAGGCATACTGTGTAATCATGCACACACCTCCTCAAAAACACGATGATGTTCACTCTGCAAACGTTCAATATTACCTTCTACTTGAACTCATTCTCATTGTAAAATAAAACTTCTCCACCAGCTTTCCCTGTAGGTTTCTCCCTTTGTTCAACAGGGCTCTACACCACGACTTTTTGCCTGTTAAGTTTTGTTAGAAGTCATGGTGCCACTACCAGTTTGCCTAACTGATAACCCACTGCTGTTTTTGTAGCGTACGAGAAACATTAAATGGCAACCACACCAAAAGTGGAACAAAACAGCACTACTCATTTGAACTTCGCCACATGGACCATTTATCAGCTCAGCCCAAATACAGCGCAGGGCAGCGCAGAGCGAGCTTACAGCAGGTGCGTTTACTAAACAGTGCTGTGAGATCCAGTGCCAAGCATTTGAGTTTGGCGCAGATTTCTCAGACATGCTAGCTGACATTCTCAGCAACACTTATTATTCTGTAAGTATTAGGGTTGTCACGATACCATAAAAATGTCTTACGATACTATACCAGCTGAAGTATCACGATACCAAGTAGTATCACGATAACATGCAGTATTGTGTTAATTTAAAATTAAATTCTACAAAATGAATCAAAATTTCATAAATAAATAGATGTAAATGAAAACAGACAATATTTTTCTCTGAATACTTAATTAATGTGAATGAATGACTGGCTATTGTTATACATGAAATGATCTAAACAAATCTTAGCACTGCACAGAAGCTGCATGAAGTGACATTTAGATGTGGCATTTATACATTTAGACTGCATTTATAATTGCATAAATAAAGTTATGAGATTAATGTTTTAAATACTAAATTCTGAATATATAAATATGTTGAAAAATAATGTAATATGCCTACTTTTAGATGGGAAACTTCAAACGGCCAGCAGGTGGCAGAAGTTCGTGATTGAATCACTGAGTCATTCAAACGATTCTTTCAAAACGGCTGAATCCTTCAGGAGTGAATCAAATGACTGTTTTTATGAATAGCTTAGTGAATCAGTGATTCGCCCAAGCCAACGCGGATTTGGATTCGAACACAGAAACGAAACAAAAACAGCACTCTTGCTCGTGTCATATTGCCGAACTGTCAGGAGAATTTTTTGCTCGCATATCTTGAAATTTCCAAGTTAGCAGCATGTATATTAAAACATAACATGATAAGAACCAAGCGCAAAGCCGCTATGTTGATGAATGGAATTGCGTTCGTGATCGCAAAGATGCTTCCAGAAACGAACTAGTTCACCTGTTCTAGAAGTGGTCAAATGAATAAAACTGCGATAATACTTTCTTGCAAGATATTATTCAGGAATTAATCAAAAGCTGGACATCAGAATCCTGAATCACAGAGTGATATCATGAGCCCAGCCCACGCCCTAGTGGATACACCGAAACACAAAAACGGACTAAGGAGCATACTCTTAACAGCACTGTGTCACATTGCCGAACTCGACTTGGTGCCAGAAAACGCAAATTAAATACATGGATATGAAGCCTATTAAAAATATATATATATATATAATATATTGATAAGAACCAAGTGCAAAGCCGCTATGTTGATGAATGGAATTGCGTTCGTGTAATCGCAAAAGATGCTTCCAGAAACGAACTAGTTCACCTGTTCTAGAAGTGGTCAAATGAATAAAACTGCGATAATACTTTCTTGCAAGATATTATGATGTTGAATAAGTGATGGTTGATCTGCTGTTTTTTAAAATGACATCAGACGATCTGAATCACGACCCTTTCTTCTGATAAACTACAGCATGAACAACGACGTGCAAGTGCAACTTCTCATTGCAAACTGAACTGAAGCGTCGGGAAACACTCAATACAATATAAAGCGTATACACAGACTATACTACACAGAGCACAGCAGAAAGACATTTGGCAATCAACTTGTAATGTTTCTGCTGGCATGCATGTTCAACGTTTGAACGTTTAAAACAGTGTTGCTGCCGTGCATACTACATATCTTACGGTACTACCTTATGGACGATACTACCGTTTAAAAAATGCGATGGCACCGCGGGTATTTTTAAGCTTTAGTATCGCGATACTACCGTAGTACCGGTGTATCGTGCAACCCTAGTAAGTATATAGGCTAAACATATGTTTGTTTCAACCAGACCAATGTCTAATTTTAATAAAAGTAGAGTCCTAACTCAGTCAGTCAGAACATTTAAATGTTACGCTATAAAAATTAGGTTGTTACACTTTTTACAGACTTTACTGTTTTTGTTAATGAAAATAAATTTCATTCACACTCCATTTCAAGCTACTGCTACTGTCAAGTCACATGTAATATTCAGTGGCACCACATGAGGTGTTGGTGCCACCAGTGCCTCTACTGTCAAACATTCAGAGCCTTCTGTGGAAAAGCATCTCTACGGAATGAGGCTGCCACCGCTGCACTGCATATGGCGTTTTTCTGATCACGCACAGTGTTTGGCTCAGCTTTGGTCTCATCAGACTCTCCCACATGATTTCGGCAGATGAGATGTCATATGACATCTGAACAGTGGCCTTCTCTTTGCTACGCTCTAATAAAGTTGTGACTACTGATTCTCCTGAAAGTGTTTTTCAATTACTGTTTCACAGAGTTGCTTAGTGTCTTTTTATCTTTATGGAGAATGGTCTGCTTTAATGCTGATTTTTCAGAAGCTGGACCATCCATATACAGGAGTATGTATACTGTACTACAATCAACTAAAACCCTGTGACTACACACAGACACTCTCCATTTAATTAATCATGTGACATCAAAACCAACACCACCTGACTGCACCTGTCATGATTTAAACACATATTAAAAGGTGGTGAATACTTATAAAATCAATTACACTGGATTACTTTGTCTAAGACTGCTTTATGCTTGACATTAAAGGGATAGTTCACCCAAAAATTAAAATTGAGATGAATTTGAATAAAGTCACTTTTGTTTTTTTCGCACAAAATGTATTCTCGTAGCTTCGTAAAATTACGGTTGAACCTCTGATGTCACATGGATTATTTTTCCAATCCCCTTGCTACGTTTCTGGACCTTGATCGTGTAAGGACCCTTGCTGTCTATGGAGGGTCTGAGAGCTCTCAGATTTCATAAAAAATATCTTAATTTGTGCTCCGAAGATGAACGGAGGTCTTACGGGTTTGGAACGACATGAGGGCGAGTAATTAATGACAGAATTTTCATTTTTGGGTGAACTAACCCTTTAAAGAGTCTTTTCTTTTCATCAGAAAGATCACTGTGCCAAATTAAGTTCATTGTGATTCAATGCTGTAAGACAAGAAAACATGAAAAAGTCCAAGCAGGATGAATACTTTCTATACGTACTGTGTCGTGCCTGGCATTTAATGCCCTGTGAGGTCAAAGCCTGCAACTGGAGAAGGCGTTTGGTTGCACCCCTTTTTGGCAGCAACTATGGTGGGAAATATTTGGGAGAAGTGGCTAAGCTGAGTGTGAAATTGTGCTTTCACAGAGATTTAAGAGCCAAGGGGAGGGGAACTGGAGTGCTGGAGATATGAGAGGGAAGAATAGAAGACAAGAGCAGGAGTCAAGTGTGCTCAAGCTGGCAAGAGGCAATAATGGAGAAAAGAATGAGAGAGAGACTGGGGAACCAAGTACTGGTTTATAAAATGTCCATTGCAGCACCTTTCAATAATAAAACTTTTTTTTGTCTGTATAGGATTCCTGAGTTGCCTATATGGTTCTTTAAAAATGCTAGATGTAGCTGTCAGATCTTATTAAATTCAAATACACTCTTAATATGTGCTTAATATATCTTAATATGACTTAATACGTAAGGTCAAGCCAGCCACTCAAATACACCTTTTGATATAAACAAGCATGTAAGCTATTCTAAGATAAGTCAATAAGCTGTAAACATGATGTTATCATTTTCAACAAAAACCCAGCAATAAAAGTCTTAGAGGAATTACACTCGTAGGCTTTAATGTTGACTGATGACAGCCATTCTTGTAATATAATACAGCAGTTAAAAAATTTAATTCAGACTTAATATTCTTTTTATCCTTTAGTTGTTTCAAACCTGTATGAGTTTCTTTCTTCTGTGGAACATAAAATAAGTTATTCTGAATAATATGAATTGTTTTGTCCATCCAATGAAAGTCAAATGGGGTCTAAATTATGATTAGAACCAATGATTTTCATTGCGTGGAAAAAAAAAGAAGACATTTTTAAAAATATCTTCTTGCATGTTACACAGAAAAAAAGAAAGTAATTTTTGGGTGAACTATCTTGTTAAGTAGGTTTAGCCTATTTTAATTTGACTACCTTTAGATCATTTTTTTCAATTTATGAATGCTTGCGTGAACTGTAACTTGAAAAACTTGCAGCTATGGTTGGTTACTTAAATGAGATATCCTTGCCTTTGTGCCATCATTCTAATTTAATTTGTTTGTTATACTAATGTTTAACATTATATATAATTAATATGTGTGTTCATTAGCATACACGTTTTTCTGTGGTATTGAAATTGGTATCAAGAGTTGTGTAACTGAACCAGTATTGCTGACTTCTGAAATGATGGTATTGTGACAACCTTTATTTTCTAAGAGTGTGGTCACAAAGTCTCATGGGCAAACATGATAAAGACAAAGTGAGAGAATGTAGATGAGTGAGAGACACAAGCGAAGGGTGAGGCTTGCACAGAGAGCAAGAGGCTCGGCCCTGACTGGTCTGACAAGCTTCCCAAATGCTTCATCAAACCGCCGGAGGGGAACTTCTCAAAGGATTTTGGGACAGGCTTTCATAAATGAACACTTTTTAACTCCTCTTCACTTCTAGTCCTACTGAAGAGGCGTTTTTATGCCTCATGCAGTTCTAAATCCAGGATCTGCCAACCATAAACCAAGCACTTCATTGAAAGCCTGCACACCTGCTGCGATCAACATTCTGGCTTGGAGTCAAACTGATTCACCACATCACTCATCTGTGATCAGGCTCTACTCTAAACCACCTAATGAGCAATGATCACACAGACAGGAGGGAACCATTCCTAGGACACTGCATGTGGGCTTAAACGTCTCTGTATGGGCATGTGCTCTAAACAAGCCAAATTCACTCTGTTTATCAGGAGTTGTCTCGAAAGCAAACAACAGCCAAAACTTTCACACAAACTCTGTTTAGAGTAACCCTGCTGTGATTAACCAACTGCTAAACATTTTGTCTTCATTTTTCCACATTCATGAGGCCAGAGCTCTGTCCCTGAGGTGTGAAGGAATGGAGCCAGGGGCAAAAGTGAGGACAACATGAGAAAAAGAGGAAAAGTACCCAATAAAAGAGAAGTGGGAGGGTGATAAGTGGAATAATTAAGAAAAGCAATTCACACTCATTTGTTGAAAACAAACGTATCTTCTTCTCCCCTTCTGTTAAACTCAACTAAACCTAGATCTTTCAGAAATGAATGATTAGGCTAGATGTTCCAGGAATAATCCGATGAACAAGATAGACAGCAACAAAGTGCTAAACTAGGCTATATATTTTCAAGCAAATGTAGTTTTACGATCACTTTGGTTTTGGGTGCACCTGATCCCAAATGGATGCGTTTCTTAGGCGGTGTTTACATAACATGCATTCTTGCATTCAAAAACAGCTAGACGGAGCGCAACAAAATGGAACAGAATGCAGGGGTCTTGAGACACGTTTTAAAAGTCAGACTATTTTTAACTTGACACAATCTTACAAACACATTGCTCTTGGAAGGGAGCTAAAAAAAACGCAAGTTGTAACGCAATGGGAAAAGTTGTCTGTTTTGTATGGCTATATTAAAAGGTAAGAAGAGGTTGAATCTAAAAACTCAAATTTCCCAAAAGGGTGTTACCATGCAAACTTTCAAACAACTAAAGCACAACACACTGTTTAAATCAGCACTGCGGGGAAAAAAAAGTATTAAAACTTTTAAAAAGTATAATTTATTGCAATATTAAATAAAATAATATTATTTGTCAGCACCAATGGCCTCGTGGGCAGTGTGCCGACATGTGGCGCCACTGTGCTTTGGGTGTCCCGAGTTCGAGTCCCGGCTTGCGGACCTTCCCCAATCCTGTACCCCTCTCTCTCTCTCTCCCACTTTGCTTCCTGTCTAAAATACAGGCCTTGCCATTAAAAGGCAAAAACTGCCAAAAAAAATATTTTAAAAATAATAATATAATTTATTTCTGTAATAAAAATCATAGATCATACAAATATGTCTGTAATCACATAGCTGGATGTCAACCATTGTGTCCCCTTTGAGATGGATAGATGGGTGACCACATAAAGGTTTGTAGGTCCAACACAGAACAGACATTCCAGGAAACCGTAACACAATCCACACTCAGGTCTGCCAGGATTCTCACCACACAATTTTCAACTTTCTCTTAGTCTTTCTACATCTTAAACTCACATACTTTTTCTTGTCTGTAGTCTGTGTTTCTCATTCTCTGTCTCTCTTTCAAATGGGGCTCCAACAGTAACGTGACCAGATGTGAAAGTGTGACTCTCTCAGCCGGTTATAAATCAGTTGCAAAACATCTACACACAACCAATGTATGTACACATGCAAAACTGTGCACCAGTATTAGATGTGTGTGTGTATGTTTGTATGTGTGCGTTTACTGGCACTGAACACTTGGGTGTATGTTCTGAAGCCAACTCAAACCTGCCTTCAATAAAAAGCAGTCCCATGACTTTTTATCCCCACAAATGCAGGAATGGGATCAGGGACTTTCTAAACTACATTCAGTGACTTATAAAAACTGCATTCAACACAAAATCTGTCTTGAATTAGATCTTAGGCTTTGCTGAGCTGAAGGAAATTAGTCTCGAATACATAAAACAGCTGTGATATAAAGAGCCTCCAACCACTACGCCCACAAAAACACATGAAATACATGGTTCATGCAACTTGGTATCATTCAGACCTAAGTCCTGGTCACATTTGATCTGCCTTTGACCATTAGCAACACAAAAGTAAAAAAAAAAAAAGTCAGAAATCAGTTTATCATCCACTAAGTGAAAATTGTACACTCAAAAAGTAATAGCACACCTCTTCTAAAACAAGCCACGCGATCTGAGGTATCATTCATTCATGTCCATAAGTTATGTGCCAAAGTTTAATATTTACTTTTAGGTGTTCATTCAAAATCCTAATCCTAACTATGAGCAATAGAAATAGTCCTGCAAACAGCCCTAATAAGGTCAAGGAGTGTTTCAAACACAATCTGTTTCTCCTCCTTCCTGATGCGGATCAGGCGGCATGAGTGTGTCGGAGCTCTTGCACAGAACAGCTGGTTCACAGCTGTAAGCCTTGCTTGTTTGAAAGCACTGCCTCATCCCCACGACCAAACCCAGAGCCCGAGGGACATCTCTGCTCGTGTGTGTCTCTCTCTCCTGCTCTGTTAGTGCTAATAGCTGCTGAGAGAGATGGGGAAGTAATTATGAGAGTCTGACAGGGCTTGGTTGAGAGGAAAGTACTCAATAGAGCAAGCGAGCGAGAGAGAGAAAGAGTCAGAAGAGATTTGTCGGCATTGGCCCGCATCCATGCTGGACAGCAGAAGGAAGTTGTTCACGCTGAGTGAGGAAGTAACCCCATTTCCTGGCATTTCTGTATATACACCAAGCGCTCTCTATTCTGTTAAACGTTGACATGGTAACAAACAATAAACCCTTCCCGAAGCCATCTGTAATGAGACAGGGGGCGTAATTGCATACAGATTTGATAACATAAGAACGAAGGGAGGTTTTCAGTGGCGCTCATTAAATCTGTACGTCACGTGGGGCTAAAAGGCACCCTGATTGTTTAATGATAGGCTGCATCTAGTTTGGGAGGAAACCTGATAATTCTCAAAGCAACAACATTCCAATGAAAATGTCCTGAGAGCTGGCTGTATGCTAACGATCAGAAAGAAAAATGTCACATCAGCACAAGCACAAAAAAATGCATAATGTATATCACAAGTAGGAATTAGGGATTGGTTACTGCCTGATAATACAGATTTTGTTTAATTTACTGTATTGGTTGATACTGTATTACATACACTATCGTTAAAAAAGTTAGATTTTTTAAATGAAATTAATACTTTTATTCAGCAAGGACGCATAAAATTGGTCAAAAGTGACATTTATAATGTAACAAAACATTCCTATTTCAAATAAAAGTTGTTTTGTTGAACTTTCTATATCAGGATCTGATGAAAAATGTGTCACAGTTTTATCATATTAAGCAGCACAACTGTTTTCAACACTGATAATAATAAGATATGTAAGAATCAGCATATTAGAATAATTTCTGAATTATCATGTGACACTGAAAACTAATGTAATATCTGCTGAAAATTCAACTTTACCATCACAGCCAGGAATAAAGTATATTATAAAATGCACTAAATTAGAAAATTATTTAAAATTATAATAATACTTCACAATATTACTGTATTTTTCATAAAATAGCAGCATTTAAAAAATATTACTGTATTGGTTGATACTGTATTACAATATCGTTAAAAAAGTTAGATTACACTAAATACTGATTTTAGTATTTAGTGTTTTATTTTTAATTTAGACAATATCGGAAGCAATTTTAAATCAGCTTATCAACATTGGCCATATTAATACTGGTACATCCTTAATCACAAGCCCATTGTAGATGAGGCTGATATTACATTACTAACATCAAAAATGTCTGACACACAGTCAGCAATACTAAGGAGGAAATGATGCTGCATGACATGGAATATAGTTCTCAGGTCAGGCCTGTTAAGCTTGTACACAGACACGCTGGCACTGTGTCTGTGTGGCTGGTGCCAGGCTGAGCGTATTGCAGTGTGGCAGGAATGCAGAACGTCTTAATTCCCACTTCATTTGTTAACCTGCTCAGTGGTTTTAATCCACGGATTTAACAAGCTTGAGCGTCTCACTCCTTTCTGGCCTCCCGCAGCATTCTCCTTCAGTCTTAAGGGAATAAAGGGGCGACACCTCAGTTGTGGAGATTTGGTTATTAGGAACTCAATGCATTGTAGTACACAGATGGGAAGTAAAAGGCTTCTCTGATCATTGCCTGGTTTTCTTTGCTCAAAATTGTCACCTTATGTTTTTAAGCAACACAACAGCCAATAAATCAGCAAGAGAGTGAATGAGCAACGTTCTTCAGTCTAGTAGTGTGCGCTTCATTGGGCGGTTCATTGGGTACTAAGTGAAAACTAAACCAAAAAAGAAATAAAAGTACACAAATGTACACTCACTTAACATAATTGGAGAATAATTTCAAAATGTCATAACACAACGAAGCGCCTTCCAGTGACCCGGTCAAGACCTCCACCGCACCAGCTGGTTGGATGTGGGCATCCCTGAGATATGCATGACCGTGGGCCATTTCATAACCGTCCCGTTGTGTTCTGAGAAGTGGGAGTATGCTGAAGATAAATCACATTTCACACCAGAGAGCAGCAGTGGGTCAGAACCGTGGCCGGGCACCATGCATGCCGCTCGCAGGCGGGAACAATGGGACAACTTCTTATTGCACACGCTGTAACGGCATATGTGAGCAAATACATGCGACTTGAAACTACCTACACAACTGAGGCGACGTGCCAGGCGGGGAAAGAAAGAAAAGCAAAATCAATCCCACCCTAAGGAATGATACTCAATACAGAGAAACAAGGAGAAACATCATCTGTGGGACACAATGGGCGAGCTGCAGCATTGTGAAAATGAGTGCATCCACAGGGAAATGTGTGTGTGTGTGTGTGTGTGTGTGTGTGTATGTGTATGAGAGAGTGATTATAAAGGCGAGAGAGAGAGAGAGAGAGAGAGGAATGTGAAACACCAACAGCAGCATTCCTCCCTCTTCTTGCCGAGCCTCCAGTCATTATATTGTCTTGTTTTCTTTTGTGAGGCTCCTCTATTTTGGAGGGATTGTGTCTGACTTGCACGTGGAATGGAAGTCATATGTGACCTTATTCCTCCAAACAAGTCTCTAATGCAACAACTGGCACCCTTTGTTTCTGAAACCCGCTGAGACGAGCTGCTAAGCATAAATAAACAGCCATCAGATGGAAAACTCTTCAGCACTGCTGAACTGAGAAATACAACAAATACACAAACCATCATTCAACTTCATTTTTCTGGAAACAGAAAATTCACACTCCACAACACACATACCTCAAAACAACGAGTAAAAAGATTTCCTCCTTACTCTTAAAAACGAAAACCCCCAAAAAACCGCTTTGAAAACCAAAAGAAAATCCATATTTTCCCCTCATACGTGTCCATTTTGAATTCTTCTCTCACATAACGTTACTGAAAGCTGCTGCAGATTTCATCCGCTCAGACTCTTTCACATCTGGGCAGAGGTGCGAAACACGAGTGTGCCCCTCAGAAAAATAAAATAAAATCTAAGGGCTTTTTAAATGTTTATGCAAAATATATAAATAACATATCTTATACATTTATTTATTCGTGCGTTTTAGATAAAGTGAAGCTGACACACGCCATTCGAGGCCGTGGAGCTGATGCTTCAGATGCGTACTGACGGCAAATTACTCTTTTAAAAATGTGTTCTGAAATATAAGCCGTTAAAGTACTTACCATATGATACTTTAAGGCAGCAAATAACGATAAGGATCACTTTGCCCGAAGAGACACCAGGTAATTGGCCCATATTTTGAGTAAAATCCACATAGAGCCGCCAGCGCGAGGCTGTGCTCCGTCAGGTTAAAGCGTAACGAATCTCAAAATGATCTTCAAGAGTAGGTAAACGAATTATACTTGATAGAGAAGCTGTCTTTTGCCTGTCAGAATGTCTCGTTTGGCCACATAAATCCGATTACTGCCTTCATTTGAAAGTTTTTTCTTCTCGTAGTTGCGCTGTGATCAAACTTTCTGAACTTCTCTCTTGTCGTCCTAGCCACTGACGTCGCAGATGTTCTTCCGCGAGCCTCTATATACTGATGGACCTATAGTCTGTGATGCGTCTATAAATAACGAGCTCCTCGAAAGTTTACTTTCTATAAGTCATTTAAAATATTCGTAGAGATAAACTATGAATTTATTTAGCTTTGAGCGGGTTTTGAAAGAAGGCTCGATTTTGTGCCAATATTTTTTTTCTTGCCGTGGCGGAGGAATTTTCACTTATTCTGCAAAGACGAGTATGACTCAAATTTAACCCGTTCATACTTTTTCCTCTCCACCCGTTGACGTTAGTAAGTAAATTACCCACCCCTATCTCTGGGGCTTTGATTTAGAGTGATTTATCCGTTTATTCCTTGTCTTTCGCATCTGGCAAACTCACGTGTATTAATAGAAAACATATTAATAACAAAAAGGGGTTGTTGTGTTATGATTTATCACAACCCAGCAACACCATTTTAGTATTAATCTGTTTTCGAGACGTTGATATCTGCCATTTATGTATTTTAGTATTTGTCCCAATGAATTGAATGACTTCTTGGATGTTTAATTTAGATATTAGCACAAATTAAAAGCAGATTTGTTCACTAGTTCAAATTTTAGGTAGGCCTATGTGTGTGTGTTCCTTTATCATACTTATCTAAAAGAAGTATAAAAGTATATGAGAATACATGAAAGGATTAAACTTTATGACTGAAGCATGTCACATTTCCACAGATAAGCAGTTAATAAAAGGGCGGCCACATGCTTGATGTGCCCCAAATTAAACCAGTTATTGTCATGTTTAAGCATTGCTATGGGAGCAAATGGCCACATACATTCTCAAAAAGTGACAGACCATACAAATATAGCCATACAAAAAATTGCTCCTTGTCAACAAGACTATAATTTATAGTCCTTGAGTGTAAGTCCATTTTTTGGCAAATAAGTTAAGAGCAACTTGAGTCCAAGTCTGTGAGTTTCCATTTTTGCATAACAGTAAACACAATATCCTCATATAGAAAATGTGTATCATTCAAATTTTTGAGAGACCTTTGTAACAAAAATGATTAAAAAAAGCCAATGTCACCTGCTGAGGTGAAACAAGCTGCTCCTGTCCTGCCCTAGTCCTTTCCACCTACACACATCAAACATTTCAAGTTAAATATGTCCTGAATCAAGTACCATCTACCCAGAGATCATCAAAGATGTGCCTGTGGGACACCATTGTTTAAGATGTTTCATTGAAGGGCTCCTGTTGTAAAGGCAAAATAAACAAATCAATCCCTTTTTTGTTCATGTCCTCCAGTGCTTTCTGATGAAAGACTTTGCATTGAATAGAGCAAATTAACCCTTCCAGTTTGCCTGTAGGGGGTCCAGCTTTAGTTACTCTAGCTGACTGCAGTCGTCTCTGTGCCATATGCCTTTCTCCAGGGTGTCGTAGACTTTCTGTTCTTTCCCTGTTTTTCCAGACCCAGATGGCTCACAGGTCTCAGCTCATTCCTCAAGGATGACCTTTTCAGATGCACATCATGTGATTTTCAATTATTGCTAGTTATATTCCAAATATAGAGGAATTTGATGATTACGATCTGGGGTTTTTTATGGCCTTGACTGACATCAAATTAATTTCCCATAAATTTAAGAGATCTTTAGCGAAAATTTTGCATGATTTCAACATTGTTTGATTTATCAAAATCACATTTATTTTTTGGCTTTACATTGAACAATTCTAACCTATTAATCATTTTCACTAGGAGTTTCTTCTGGAAACTCCCTTAAAGTCCCTACAAAAACGACAGCTTTAACCTTTGGGTGTGTCATCTGTGCCTCTGAACTCAGATTGTGCACATTCAGCAAAAAAAAAAAAAAAAAAAAAATATCTGTACAACATATCATCTGAAGCCATCTGTAAAACTTAGTTTCATTTATTGTTATTTTAAACTTCTAGAAAACGAAAATGCCTGATCTGGATCTAAAGTATCTTTTCTGTAGTAAAGGGAAGAGAGTAAATCTGTCACATCTTGCACGTCAACTCAAAAAAAAAAAAAAAAAAAAATTTCGCCCATATCATATTTTGTAACTGATGTGTACCACAACCAACAACATATCTGGTGGTACATCAGTAGCACAGCACCTATACTGAAAAACCCTTCATAAGCCTCAAATTTCTAAAGCCTTTCAAAGTTAAAACAAACATTATTTCAGATTGACGGACACTTGATGCCAGGGCTGCAAATGTAAATATCAAAATGAGTGAATGTACCCATGACAAGGCAAAGGTCAGAAACTGCTGGGACAATTTTTTAATGGCCTGCCATCCAGAGGGTGATTTACCGCAGTAGGCATGCGTCAAAGGGGCTAGATAAAGCGCTGATATATTGCGGCTAGGTGGCATCAGAAGACTGATTGCCTCACAATTTGTTACCTACACCCCCACCTCTTCTGCCCACCCTCCATTTGCGTGGGAAACTACACTTAGTACACACCAAAAATTTGGCCTTGACATTTGAGAAGGAAGTTACCAGTTTGAGAAAATTTGGACGGACAGACAGACAGATACATGGATGAACACACTGACAAAACCAGGCAGAAACATCTCTTGCTCTATTCAAATGAAATAAGAGAGGGGGCACAGGAAGTGAGGAGTATATTTAGTGATAGATTATCTCACTCTCGCCTGCAGCATATGAGCTGGATGGCACTGCAAAAACCATAGCAGTGGCTGTAAGATGAGACAATGTTGATCACATATAGGCTTAAGATCTGCTCTAGCAATTCCAAATACATAATATATAAAACGATTAAGGTATTTTAAATGTGCAACTCATCCCTACTTATGGATCTCTATGATATGTTTACTTCCTAGTGTCATTATAGAAAGAGAGCCAGTTAGATGACAACAGGTGAGGTCTGGGAAAAGACAGCATGGATTAGTTTGACCTGTTTACTCATTTCTGCAAATTGTTACCCATACATTTAATTATTTATGCATCATCTTATCCATGCATCATCACATTAGCTCATCACATCACGTTTAACACACAAAAGTCGTCCACAAAAAAATCTAATATAAATGCTAGCATGTGACTTGCAATGATGGCATAGTTTTATCCATACAACAGTCCCTTCTTTTCTACAGAATGTGAAATGAATTGAAAGTGTTATCATGTGATGAGTCATGTGACATGCAGATGGCATAATTTGCATCAGCATTATGATGACACACATGAAGCTGGAATATTTGGCTCTTTTGAATGTAAGGTGTGTTCGATTCTGAACACAATGGAGTGTCTGTGCAGTTAGACACATTCATGCTAACAGTTAAAAGACTAAAAAAAAAACAGGAAAATGACCTGGACAGAAAACCGGTCATTAACAGACAGAACAACACAATGCAAAAATATGAGACATGTTTTTGAAAGACTGACTTTCTTTCAAAATAAGTTAGAAATTAAATTGGCCACACAAACAAGAAGGTTAAGTGAATTTGAAAAGGAATGACAAAAAAAAGAGCAATTTGTTTTAATTGCAATTCAAAGAAATACTACATAGCTAATGGAATGTATCTATCAGGCCTATAAACATCAAACCTTAAGCATTTTCAGAACTTTCAAACAAAGTTCTCTCAAGCCAACATTCAAAATTTGTCTTAAACAGATTTTCCAATTAAAAATAACACCTATATGTATTTCTTTGCATCTCAATTCAACTTTTGGTTCAAATTCGAATTGCAATTCTGTATCCTGTTTGCTACCTCAATTCAAATGCAAAGAAATGTATTTGTATTTGAAAGGCATTCTCAATTCAGTTTGGATATGTAAAACCCATTTCACTGTAATAGCGCACACAGACATGCGTTTCACTATAAAAAGTAAAAAAAAATAAAAAATAAGCCGTTTATTTTACTTTAAAGATCTGTTTATACCCGATCCGTTAAAATGAGTCAATTTGATCCAGTCATTTTAAATAATATTTTGTCTTCAACAACACCAATTAATCTAGATGTAACAATAGTGTGTAGGTGTAATCTGTGTATTCACAAATTAGATGGCTGTTTGATGATAATTTGCTCCCTTTATGTGGTAAGCACCTAATGAATCTTTAAAATTTACGAGAAATGTAATACAGCAATAATTATAGGGAAAGCACCTGTGATATTTTGCACTGTTCACTTTGCACAAGTGTTGGGATCACCGCAGCACCATACCACAGTGGTCAGGGCTCTGGGTCGGCTTGCGGCCCCCTCTGACACATCCTGGCACGAAAACCACTCTTGTCCTCAGAGGGGCCAAGACAGTAGAGAGGTTACTGGAAGATGGGGTAAGGAGAGAGCTGGCAGTTAAAACCGTGAGGTTCTTTAGGGGGAGAAATTTGTGCGTGTCCTGTAAGCGGACCTTGGGTCTTGGCCGGGGCAGGTGGACGGAATTTGCTGTTGCAAATGTGATGTCTACTCAGCCATCACATACACGGTGAGAGGGCTATTTATACAGCACTGTGGGAAAAGGAGAACGCTCGTGTTTATGAGCGTTGACCTACAGACATGGAGAACGAAGGCTATATCATTTCAGCCTGAGGACACCATTAGTGACATTGAGGTCAAAGTCTGCGTGTGGAAACATACAGTTTATAGATTTACATACTCCTTGCAGAATCTGTGAGATTTTTATCATTTTAATTATAAAGAGTTACATATATGTGTGAAATAACATTGCTTTGAAGTTAGTTGATATATTTACTTATAGGCCACAAGACAAAATAAATAAAAATTTAATAAAATATGAAATAAATAAAATAATAAAAAAGCAAAATAAAATAAAAATATAAAATAATAAAATAGATTAAAATAAAATAAAAATTAAATACTAATAATAAATAATACCATGTGATGCTTGAGGACGAAACACACTTAAGAACCAATAAAGAACCAATATGTAAATTTATGAACAGGATAGTTTGTGTAAATAAAGATATTGTTTTGACTTGTGGAACGTAATGGCTTCAACAGGAAAGAATAGTTAAATATCTTACAGATTCTGCAAAATGTATGTGAACTTAACTTAGGAAAAAAGAACATGTAAATGTAACACAACTGTAAGTGATTATGGTATGATGCATATAACAGTGGGGTCTTCAAAAGGACACTTGTGATGATCCATTACAAGTGTGTGTATGTGGTTTACAGTCATAGGGTATGGCAAATCATTTTAGAGTTCATGCTGAATAAACCACCCTTTGATTTTCTGAGGCCGGTCCCACCGGCTTAAAAGTGCACTGAGGTCAAAGTAATTCTCTATAGTCGGTAGCCTCTCAGCCAGTCCGGAGGGAATAAGTGAGAGTGTGAGAGACAAAGATGTATATATATATAAAAAAAGATAATTGATGAAAGTGCTGATTTACTGTCTACTACAGGCAGTATACATACAAACATGCACATATACATGTAAGAGCATGACATTGGGGAAAGTGTAAAATGAGTGAGCCTAGTGTTTTTCCTGCCAAGGGTTAATTGTGTCATAAATCCAGCCTGAGGCCAGGCATGACTGGTATTCACACCTCCGACTGCAACACAGACTCCCACAGCAGCGTAGCTAATCTACATAGGACACTATTAATACTGCCATCTGCAGTCACCAGCTTGACACATAGTAAGTGCTTCTGCAGGTAAACCAGCTAGTGGTTTGAACAAAACAGAGCAGCTATCATTAGGAATATATAATTCATAAATTATCCCCATCTGTGGTATAGTTTTCACCTGTTGCAGTTACAATAAGGAACTGACAAAGGGCATAAACAGTGTAAAACAAAAATTAATTAAAATGCACAATTTTGAAAGAATCCCTCTTGAGGATCCAAACAGACTGGCACAAAATTACTGTTTTCAGACAAGTTTCCTGAACTGTCCGCTATTCTCTGCTAAAATAAACCAGCTTAAGCTGGTTTTCTGGTCTCCCAGCTTGGTTAGGCTGGTCTTTTCACTGGCTTAAGATGGGTTTTAAGCACTTTTTAAACAATTTCTAGTTAAGCGCCAGCTTGGTCAGCCTGGAAGACCAGCTTTAAGATGAGTTCAAGTTATTTTTAGTAGGACAGTTTTAGACAAAAAGATAGTTTAGCCCAAAAAATACAGATAGCTTAGTGTGTCTGCATATCAAGCTACTAATAAATTAACCTAATTAAAATACACAGCATAGATTTAAACATTGTGTTAACATGAGAGTTAAGTTATTAATATGTGACCCTGGACCACAAAACCAGTCATAAGTAGCACGGGTATATTTGTCGCAATAGCCAACAATATATTGTATAGGTCAAAATTATCATTTTTTCTTTTATGCCAAAAATCATTAGGATATTAGTTATAGATCATGTTCCATGAAGATATTTTGTAAATTTCCTATCGTAAATATATCAAAACTCTATTTTTGATTAGTAATATGCATTGCTAAGAACTTCATTTGGACAACTTTAAAGGCGATTTACTCAATATTTAGATTTTTTTTTTTTGCACCCTCAGATTCCAGATTTTCAAATAGTTATATCTCAGTCGAATATTGTCTTATCCTAACAAACCATACATCAATGGAAAGATTTCAGATGAAGTATAAATCTCAATTTCAAAAAATTTAAACGATTTAAATGAGTTTTTGCACTCATATCGAACTACCTAATAAAGCAACTCTTTGTAATGTTTGAATGATATGGTTCAAACTTCAGAAGATTTCTTGTGATATCTTTTTCATTTTTTTCTAGGGTAAATCAACATTATGCCACAAATGCTGATGACTGAACCTGAAAACTTTATTTAAAACCTAGTAAAGCAGCGAAATGAAGTATCCCTACACATCTAACCCAATTACAGCAACACATTACTATACGCTCCCATATGGCTGATGAGCTGTACATATGAAGTTTAGTGTGACCTCGGTACAAGGGTCACTCTCTTTAGTGTATGTAATGGAGATTGTGTACACACAGGGTGAAGGGGCATCAAGCTTCAGCCGTCAGTCTTGTTTCAGGCCGGGTGAGCGAGGAGGGCAGTTCCCAGGCCCCCATGTGTACGTTGGGGGGCAATAACTCACGAGCTCCCTCAGAACTTCCTCTTTCGTCCCTGGTTTTTACGACCCCTGTAGACTGGAGTACAGCTGCTCAGGCTCTGCGGTGCGAATCGAGGGAGCGTGAGAGAGGAGAAACAGGAGGAGAGACAGGACAGCAGGAGAGCTGATGGAGAAAGGTGAAATCACAGAGTCAATTTGAACAGCGAGCAGGAGAAAGAGGAAGCTTGATATTAAGATTCATGGCATATTGTGATAAATACTGCAACCAGAACTACAATATGGCTACAAAACAAGCCACTGTGTGTGAGAACGACACTATATTGACGCTGTATGATTTATGCTGGTTAAAGTGTCACTATAACAAATGAGAATGACTTGACAAACAGTTCTCATGCAAATAAAGAAATATTAGAAGCAATCTATCAACCATAATCAATTCAGTAAAATAAATTGGGCCACACAAAACTTTTCCACCAAAGAGTAACATTATCTTAACTGAATTTTAAAAGAAATCCAACAAAACAGCATTGTCATGCTGGCGAGAGTTGCGAGAGCCAACTTCTCCTTTAAAGCAAATCAAAGAGTCCATTTTTCACCTGCCAGGCAATGTTTTTTAGAAAACGTAATAGCAACAAACATGCAGGGCAAGTTAACTGAAGTAATTTATATAATTTAAAACAATAAATGTAGAAAATATAATAAAACTTAAAACGGTTATATTTTACAGAATTCATTAGATTAACATTAAAGGAACACTCACTTTTTTTGGAAATAGGCTCATTTTACAACTCCCCTAGAGTTAAAAAGTTGAGTTTTACCGTTTTTGAATCCATTCAGCCGATCTCCGGGTCTGGCGGTAGCACTTTTAGCTTAGCTTAGCATAGTTCATTGAATCGGATTAGACCATTAGCATTTGGTCATCAAAAATGACCAAAGAGTTTCGATAGCTATTTCGATAGCTACTGAGCTGGGGACTACTTTCAGGTCCCAATATTTTTTTCTGTATAAATATTGTTCATTGTTAGTTCATGTTAACTAATGTAGCTAAACGCTAACAAATTAAACCTTTATTGTAAAGTGTTACCAAAAAAACCCTCAAACCTTAAATGGTAGTGAGTCTGTGTGTACATGTCTAATATCCTTATGTATTAGTAATACATATTATTTTACAGTAAAACTAGTAGTAACTATGGTATTTTGGCAGAAAGCGCTGTTACCATTGTACATTTTTACCATTATATATTTTTTCATTGTACCAATGACAGTATTAAATGCATTCTTTTCACACAATTGGACATATTCGTTATAATAATACAATTCCAATACTTGTTCACACACATCAATAACTTTCCCTGCAAACCGCTCAGAAACAATGTGTGCGCATAATCAGTTTATGGTGTGTTTAGTACGTGTGCTGTATCCCAGACCCCTGATCACACCAAGTATTTTAATCCAATCGGCTTCGTTTTCACATGACTGTCATGCACCCCTGCCACCATGGCAACAGAAAAGACAGAGACGGGAAGAAGGTAGAAAAGAGAGCAAGAGATAGAGGGAGTGGCAACAGGTTCCCTCGCCCTCCTCCGGCCTTATAACAAATTATTAGTTCTGAATCTGCCCTTTCTGAACACCATCTTGTAAATGAGCACTTGGCTCTTATTCTGCCCTGTCTGTATCACTATAACAAGAGTGTAGATGATCAACAGTGTGCAAACACTTCCCTCTCACACAGCTTCCCACAGAGTCAGATAAGGGTCTTCTGCGAAGGTGAACATGAGATAGATACAAAAACAGATACACCTTCTTCTCAGGTCGCAGTGGCACAGAGTATTTTATCTCAAAGGGAGAATGATTTAACTAGGTTTGTTACTTTTTTTTTAATCAATCAATCAATCTATCTATAACTTGAGTATGTCTGTCTCTAGGTGTAAATTATTTTGAATATTAAAACAGAGCCTAATAACGTGATCTTTTCTGTTTAACAAAAGTGTGTGGGAGGACATAGATAACACTGATGGTGACAGCAGGGTCACGAACTACAAATCAGCTGCATCATCTGGTGCCTGTGATACATATCGAGAGTTTTTATGAAGAACATTGCTAAACATGCATAACTGAATGCTCTGCGAACTCCAAAGACAGCTGCTGCTAAAAACGCATCCACAAATCTAATGCGCACGTTTTTTATCTATTCATTCGTTTCTACAAAGAAAACAAATCCAGCATAGTTCAAGGCCTGGCAGTGTTTATCAGCAGGTCAGCCTCAGCAAACTCCCACTTCCCCCTCTGCAAAGAGAAACTGAGGGGTGAAGAGTTGAGTCTGAGCATTGTGGTTGGTGATGCACGCAACCGTGGCAGCTTCTCTTTTCGGCTGTGCCCACTTCCTGCACACACGCAGACATAACGGGGTACGAACGTCAGCGTTTCGTTGTCTGCAAAAAAAAAAAATGTCTTGCATCTAGTCGCGAAAATCAGCTCTATTTGTCGGTTTCCGTCTTGTCGAAAACAGCACAATAACAGAAGACTATTAGCGCCCCGGACCGACAACAGGAAGGTTTGGAGAGGTTTTGTAGCTCAGGGTTATTAAACTGCAGTTGGGCGCATTCTGGTGGCTGTGCTCGGAAAAAACAGCAGAAAAAAAGAAGCACTTACAAACTTTATTCATCAGAAACGTTTTGAACATAAAAAGATAACAGTATTCTTAAAAATGTTTAAAATAATGTACACTGACTCACATGAGATCCAGACGGCAAAACACCTTTAAAAAAGCGTTAAAAAGTTTAATAACACGACTGAAACAGCAACAAAACACGAGGCAGCAGTCTAAAATGAAAAACACCGAGTCCTAAAATGCTTATTTTACATGGGGCGGGTCACCTAATGGGGACCAACATGATGTGATAGGCTACTATATACAATTTATAATATTCCTTTTAACTACCATATTACTGGAAACTTTCAAATGGAATAAATTAATAACGACTGACTGCGAATACCGTTTTTTTTCCAACGGCAATGGTAACCAAAAACTGCATCTTGTAGGTGATTTATGTCAGAAGAATCTAGCAAACATGACCTAAAAATTACTGAGTGAGCAGACTGTGACATTTAAGTAACCTTTTGTTAAGGATGTCATGTTAGAAATTCCTATCTGAGTTTATCAGGTCATGCTTTCCAACTAATGTTCTAGTTAACTAGAAAGCGCATTCATGTGAAATTACATAAAAAACCTGACCTGCTTTTTGGCAATAAAAACCCATTAAGCCACAGGCAATTGGAACCATCTCTTTAGGTATAACTGTCCTTGTAGACATCTACCAGTCCAAAGATTAAAAAACACCTATGTTAGTGTGAACTGTAATAACAAAAAGCAAAGCAAATAAAAACGGTTTTATTTACACTGTAGGTTTGGTGAGCTGAACAAACTCTCTTCTGATAAGTATTCTAGCCTCATTCAGTTGGTACATGGGCGTCTGGTTGGTTACTGTGGGTTTAATTCTTCAATGCATGTAAAATACAGATAAAGGTAAACACTGAAAGAGAAAGCTGTTGGATCCCAGATCATATATCATATCTGCAACCGTGCAAAAGGCAGGACCACAGATACAGATGTATGTAGTTCTAGACTGCACCGGATTGCATTTGACCCAAATCTCTGCTTCTCGAAAAACTTGGCAGGCCACCACTACTGACACTAGTTTCAATGATCTGGTCTGGATTGAGTAACTGGACATGACCACAAATCTACTCGCAGTGCAAGTGCTGTTTGTTGGGCAACTTTTGCACCAATAATACAAACTAAAGTCAAAATCATTTGAGTCTCCTTCTGTAACTTTCTCAAGAGCCCCCCTCTTCCCTCCGTACATCACACCTGAGAAGCGTATACGATCAGCAGGAAGACGACTCCACCTGCAGCTAGCTTAGCGTATGTGGAGCGAGTGGTACTTCTCATCACTTCTGTATTTCTTGGACAGGCTGGACAAGTTGCTGGCCTTCGAGTCCAACACTGAGGAAAAAATCATGAAGAAATGGAGAGAAGAAACCTCAAATATACAGAACATTACTCAATTTTGCAAGTGTAGTGGGATCTTCAATCTTTTCAGGCCAAGGACCATTACACATTGGCAAAAGCTAATAAATGGTGTGGAGAAGTGCCCCCTTTTACCAAGTCACCAAACTGAAAACTCATATTTTCATCATCAAGCCGGACAACTTTCTAATTCTAAGTCAGCTCCGACCTGTCACGGTGCACACAGCAAATAAACGAACCAAATAAGGACACAAGAGGTGGGAACACATGACACACACGACACGGGACTGACACGACCAACAGGATGCAAACTAATTTTGGATATCTGAAACGCTGTTGCCATGGCGAGGGACTAAATAATGAGAAAAAGGGGAAATAGGAAAAGTCTCATATCTTCTAAATGCATTTGTCTGATGTAGATTCAATTTAGATTGTATGTCATTGTGGCTGAGTAAATGTGAAATGGATGCAGTAGCCTATTCTTTAGTTCAATAACATTTTTGTCTTTAATATTTAGTATTTTGAGGAGAATTCGTGACACTTAATATTCACATCTAAATTTTACACCATTTATTTCTATATATATATATATAAAAAAAATCTAAAACAAATATATATTGTTAATTAATGCAGTATGTGCAAGTCACAAATAGGCAAATTAGTGATATCTGGTTGAAATGAATAAAATGTAATACCATAGTATAGCCACTAGATGGCCGTAAAGCTCTACATTTAATTTAAACAAGTAAAATTAAATCAAATTATGATGATTATAAACCATGAAAAATAACTATTATTAGTATTTTAATTATAAAATCAAATTTATTTTTTTACATTTTACAACACTTTGGTAGTTTGATATACCACATAAGATTACACTGTATACATTACGCCTACAAAACATTTGAACATTGGGAATTGAACAATGTAGATTCGATTAGTCTAAATTCTTAGTCACCGGCCACACTGACACCTGGTCTGCATCCCAAATGGCGTAGTGATGACTTTCCAGGGAGAGAACATCATGACATCATGGCAACCACATTGATTGAACCGAATGTTTCTAAAGTGTTTCCGAGTGACCCCCTTTAGAGCCATTCACTATCCTTCTCCAAAACTGTCCTTATGAAGAGGACAGCCTTCGAAGTGGTTAGGGCATGCTAGGGATGATCACTTCTGAACATTGTTTTCTTCACTGTAAGATGCTCATGACAAAACATAAAATCCAGCAATAAAATGATTTATAAAAAATGTTCAGAATAATATTCGACACTCATCTAATACAATGGGTTTCAATGAATGTTTAAAATATTTGTTATATATATATATATATATATATATAAACCTCAAGGCAGTTCTGCACGTCTGTGTTGTTGTTAAGCCTATGTCACAGCCAGCGGATCATATGAGGGATGAGGATTCAAGACTCAATTTTGAACATCCATCTTGAAATAAATTATCGTCTGTTTATTTCTTATAAATGATTGGTATTTTATATTACATAAAAAGTGAGGAAAAGCTTCTGGGCCTTGTAAAATTACATTAGTTCTAACTGTGCATAACTATACTCCGCTGCTCTGAATCAGCAGTTAACCAATATTGAGAGTGAATGTCAGCTTATTTTAGCCTCCACGCCAGAAATATCAGATCCAGCCCAGGACGGTCAGAATCTGTTTTGTCTGGTAACAGAACAACTAGTCAGCAAAATTGTCTAATACCCAAAACCCATTAACAGCAAGTCTTCTATTAAAATATCATAAGTCTTTTATCAGCCAAGCAGTTGACTGAGTAAAGCCAGTGAAGAGAAGACAACGAAGTAATGATAATAAAAAAGGAGAAGAGTTTGTTGATAGTCTTAGTTGAGTGTTTCAATGACCAGCACAAATCCAACAAGCGTTATTATACCACAAGCAATAGCAATAGAAAACTGCTTCACAACATTTCCTCTTGTCTCTTATTCATGAAGACAAACATCCCTTGAAACCACATATCATAAGACTAAACAACAAAAATAATATAAAGCATAATATAATAACATAATATAAAATCAATGAAATGAGTATATACATGGCTATAATGATTATTATAAAGGATTATATGATTAAATGGAATAATAAAATTATATGCGATTATAATGAATGAATGAATGAATATAAATGAATGAATGCATATAAAAGAAAGAAAGTAAAACACCACGTTTTGTTGCTCTTTTGAAGCAAAACACACAGTTTGTGTTTAAGGATCCTCAGATCCTTCACGTATTTCTCCGTAGAGTGGCAGCAGCATTATCTTTACACCAAGACTGCAAAACTGTGAATACAAGATTCAAAGTTAAAAACACACAGTAATGGATAGAAATTGTGAGAACTTCTGCAACTCAGCACAGATTAATATACTTTTATTTAAAGACTAATTATTGTAAATCTATCTCAAATTTGATGTGTGGGTGTGGGGGTGCTTACACTTTTAGTACACAAGTAATTTAAAAGTAGATTTTAAGGACGTGAGAATATAAATCTGGAAAAAAATTGAGCATACTAAATGCTATTATAAAGTCAAACAAATGAGGACATCATGTCCTAAATTGTCATTGTGGTCCCCAGTTTACTGGTGTGTATTCTCACACACAGAGTCACTAACTGAATATTAGGACGTGGAACCAAAACATCATGTATGTGCAAATAATACACACTGCCAAATTCAACTGCATGAAACCTATTTCATATGCACACACACAAAAATAAAGAGATAAACAAAAGATACAAAAAAATTCACATGCATAAAAAATTCTATTCACAAAAAGCTATTCTTGTCTGCAAAATAAAATGCCATTTATAAAATTTACAACTGCACAATTTTGTTTTGAATGTTTAAAAATTCTGAGTTTATTCTTGAATCTGAATTTGTAAATAACTTTGTGTGAATTGTTTTGAGCACGAGAATTAGATTTCCTGCATGTGAATTTGGCTACGCATGTGTGCATCATATCTTTTGCATGAATTCAGTTTGAGACCAAATTGCTTCCATATCATGCACCTGATTACAGTGTGTGTGAGTGTGTTTGTAAGTACCTGGCATACAGGAGCAGGTGAAATCTCCTATCTGGTCCAAGCAGGTGGCATCATTCTGGCAGGGGTCTCACAGTGTGGACCGGTGTAACCCGGAGCACAGTTACAGGTAAACGAGCCCTCTGTGTTCTTACACAAGCCACCGTGCTCACATGGGTTTGGCCCTGATGCGCCAAAAAAGTGATTTAGAAAGTTTCAGGCAAGATATGAAATGCCTAAAACACTGTAATGCGTGTGGAGGGAAAGATGAATAGAAGTACAGAGACACAGAGAAACTCAGACAGACAAACTGTCTCACCGATGACACATTCGTTGATATCCTCCGCACAAGTGCTGCCCTTGTACCCTGGGGGGCAGGTACAGCTGAACTTGCCATTGACAGGGTTCGTGTCACATTGAGCTCCCATCTTGCATGGGTTACTGGTGCAGGCATCATTAATATGACACAGCAAACCTTGAACAGAAACAATTGCTATGATTACTAAAACTGATCTGAGATGGTTTTATAGTGTACTACTGGAGAGAACAATCAAATTATAATGAAAAACAATTAACCTAACCTCTGAATACATTTTTTTTAGGCCATGTGGTTGTTTTTACTGACCAGTCTTGCCGGGAGGGCAGCTGCAAGCGAAGGAAGCCACACGGTCGATGCAAGTGGAGCCAGCAGTGCAGGGCTCAGCTGCGCAGTCATCAATGTTTTCAGAGCAGTCAGGGCCGCTCCAGCCGTTCACACATACACATTTGTAGCCGTTGCGTGTGTTACTGCACGTGCCTCCGTTCTGACAGGTGTTGGGCTGCAGTCTGCATTCATCCACGTCATCGGTGCAAAACTGACCTGGAAACAAAAGGGTCACGATTTAAGTAGGACATTTTGAAGGAGGTTTGAAAAGAGGTTGATCTGATTTAAAACAAACTAACTAACAAACAAACAAACAAAATTACCAGTTTCAGCTTGTGTCAAATTTTGCTTTGAATCAGTGAATAATGGTTCCAAAATTATTTGTTCATGAACCTGCATGAATGAATAATTTACCCCAACAATCAATTATAATATATTGGTTTCAATTATTGGTTATTTCCACTAATTGAAAGGGAACAAGAGGGAGCAAACACACGTAAAAACACACACAGTATAGAAGGCTGTTTTCATACCAGTCCATTCAGGTGGACACTGACAGTTGTAAGTGTTCACTCCGTCAATGCACGTGGCTCCATTCTGACAGCGGTGATTCAGGCAATCATCAATGTTTACCTCACAGTTTGCTCCTCCAAAACCTGATTACAAGAAAAATTAAGCATACTCTTATATTTGGTTTGAGTTAGAAAAGCAAACATAGGAACACTATTCAATATTAACTAGCTGAATATTGGCTGTTTATTAGTACTTATAAAGTACATATTAATCCCCTATTCTGACCATATTCTAGACCTCTTAACCTTACCCAGTATCTAAATAAAACTGCATTTATCTGATAAAAATGCAGTAATTAACTTGTATTTCAACTTAATAATAACATAGTTGAGGTCTCTATAGTTAGCCATGAATGAATGAATGAATGATGCATTTATATAGCGCTTTATTGTGTATTGCTATACACCCAAAGCGCTTTACAATCATGTGGGGGGGGGGGTCTCTCCTCAACCACCACCAGTCCATCGCAAGCCATCACACACGTTGTCTTAAGTGTCGTAAAAAAAAAAAAACTGTACTGTTTTGCAGTTGAATCAGCATGGCTATGATTTGCTCATAGGTCTTAATTTCAATTAGGCATGCAAAAATAAAATTTTAATAACTAACACTTAAAGTGTAGCAGCATACAATAAGGTTTCACTCAATCTTACCTAGTTATTGCATTAGCTGTCAAGAATAACTACTATAATTACAGTTTTGTTTTGTGTCAATAACATCATGATTAACAATTTATGTAGGTAAATTAGTATAAAAAAATTAATGTGTAGAGTAAGATTGGGAAAAAAATGTAAATTAAGTCACCACAGCCTAATAGAAAGATCAGCATGCGAAAATAAATAACTAAACAGGACAGGCAGACCATTGTCTCTAATAAGACAACAGTAAACAGTCATTATTCAGTTGAAATGAGTGTACGGTTGATTCTGTTCAGTTCAATAACTGTGTAAAGTCCATCAGTTATTTAATTAATTAATTAATCTATAAGATGATGAGAAATACGGAGACATACAGACAGACAGAGAAAAGGCAAGTAGAATGAACGTCCTGCAAAGTGTCTCACCAATGGCACATTCATCGATGTCCGCACACGTTCTGCCCTTGTACCCTGGGGGGCAGGTACAGCTGAACTTGCCATTGACAGGGTTCGTGTCACATTGAGCTCCCATCTTGCATGGGTTACAGGTGCAGGCATCATCAATGTGACACAGCAAACCTTCAGCATAGAAACAACCATTATGGTCACTACAACTGTCCTGAGATGGTTTTATAGTGTACTACTGTAGAGAACAATCAAATTATAATGAAAAACAATTAACCTAACCTCTGAATAAAAACAATAATGATAAATCTTTACAGATTTATGATTAATATTTCAAACTCGGTATGAATTACTTCATATAGATCAGGGGTGTCAAACTCAGTTCCTTTAGCTCCAACACAGAAACCATGTAGTTTTCAAATAAGCCTAAAGAGCATGATTAGCTGGATCAGGTGCGTTTAATTAGGGTTGGAGCTAAACTCTGCAGGGCTGTGGCCCCCCAGGAATTGAGTTTGACACCCCTGATATAGACGCATTATTTCACTGTATAACCTCGTTGTGCATGTTGTTGAGATTTGGCGTTAGTCATTTTTCCTCATGACTGAAGTGATCAAGTGTCCAAGAGTCATTTTTTAGGCCATGTGGTTGTTTTTACTGACCAGTCTTGCCAGGAGGGCAGCTGCAAACGAAGGAAGCCACGCGGTCGATGCAAGTGGAGCCAGCAGTGCAGGGCTCAGCTGCGCAGTCATCAATGTTTTCAGAGCAGTCAGGGCCGCTCCAGCCGTTCACACATACACAGTTGTAGCCGTTGCGTGTGTTACTGCACGTGCCTCCGTTCTGACAGGTGTTGGGCTGCAGTCTGCATTCATCCACGTCATCGGTGCAAAACTGACCTGGAAACGAAAAGTTCACGGTTTAAGTAGGGCATTTTGAAGGAGGTTTGAAAAGACATTTTCACTAACATTGAGAAGACTGATTCATTTTAGGGAACTGTTCAGTTTAATTTGTTTCATCGAGTTGATGTAAAAAACAATTCACCAATTTCCACTTGTCAAATTTAGCTTTGAATCAGTGAATAATTGTTTGACTGAATCATTTAAAGGACTGGTTCCAAAATGATTTGTTCATGAACCTGCTTGACTGAAAGATCTAACCCAAAAATCAAATATAATAAAATATGTATAATAAAAAAAAATTGTTGGATACTGTTTTATGTGATGTAAATTTTTAAAAAGAGTAATTCAATCTAACAAAAATGATTGGTTCCAATTATTTATATATTCCAACAATTGGTTATTTCCACTAATTGAAAGGGAACAAGAGGCAAACACGCATAAAAACACAAACACACACAGTATAGAAGGCTGTTTTCATACCAGTCCATTCAGGTGGACACTGACAGTTGTAAGCGTTCACTCCGTCAATGCACGTGGCTCCATTCTGACAGCGGTGATTCGGGCAATCATCAATGTTTACCTCACAGTTTGTTCCATTAAGACCTGATTACAAGAAAAATTAAGCTTACTCTTATATTTGGTTTGAGTGAGAAAAGCAAACATGGGAACACTATTCAATATTAACTAGCTGAATATTGGTGTCACGATGCTACTGTGAGGAAGCAAGGGGTGCGGAGACGTAGGAGTTGTAGATAAACAGTCTTTAATAAACAAACCAAGGGGCAACACAGGGTAGGAGACACACGTAGCACCATCAGTTGACGTATAACACCGGACAAGGAAACATGGGGCAGACAACACTTTAAATACAGGGCTTAACGAGGGGTAATAAACGGGACACAGGTGAATCAAATGACTACTCAACGAGAGGGAAAACCGGGTCACGGGGAGCACATGGGAGAAAACACAACAAAACAGGTCCATATTCCTAACAGTTGGCTGTTTATTAGTACTCATTAGCACAGCAGGGGTGGGGAACGTTGATCCTGGAGGGCCGGTGTCCCTGCAGAGTTTAGCTACCCTAATCAAACACACCTGGACTAGAGAGGGAAAGGTATTTTTTTCCAGGGTTTTTCGGGTCACGGGGAGCACATGGGACCTCTTAACCTTACCCAGTATCTAAATATAGCTGCATTTATCTGATAAAAATACAGTAAAAATGGTAATTTGTGAAATACTGTGAATTAAAAAAAAAACAAAACTTGAATTTTCAGCAGCCATTACTCCAGTCTTCAGTGTCATTGTATTTTAAAGCAGGCCTGAGTGACGATGCAGATTATGGTGAAGCAAAAAAAAAAAAAGGACAATCACCACCACTTCTTATTAGGACATATGCTAGCAGTAGCTATTAGTCAAATAACTGACTTGTTTTCAACTTAATATTAACATACAGGTGCATCTTAATAAATTAGAATGTCATGAAAAAGTTCATTTTTTCTTGTAAGTTATTTCAAAAAGTGAAAATTTCATATATTTTAGATTCATTGCATGTAAAGTAAAACATTTCAAAAGTTTTTTTGTTTTAATTTTGATGATTAGCGCTTACAGCTCATTAAAGTCAAAAATCAGTCTTCTCAAAATATTAGAATATTTACATTTGAGTTTCAATTAATGATCATCCCTACAGTATAAATTCCGGGTATCTCTTGTTCTTTGAAACCAGAATAATGGGGAAGACTGCTGACTTGGCAATGATCCAGAAGACCAACATTGACGCCCTCCACAAAGAGGGTAAGTCACAGAGGGTCATTACTGAAAGGTGTGGTTGTTTACAGAGTGCTGTACCAAAGCATATTAAATGCAAAGTTGACTGGAAGGAAGAATTTGGGTAGGAAAAGGTGCACAAGCAACAGGGATGACTGCAAGCTTGAGAATACAGTCAAGCAAAGCTGATTGCCAAGATGGCAGCGCGATCTAACGCAGCGGCCGCTCCGGGTCCCAAAGACAGTGCTTTTATGTCGTTTAATGTTGTTTGTTCGTCTCAAAACATTGTCGATTTACCGCAAATTCATAAGGAATTCTCTCCGGAACACATCTATGATCGCCAAAGCCTTTTGGATATCGGCAACGCATACAAACACCAACTCTCGCCAGAGGCTGCTGAGAAGCTACAAGGCCTTTGTTTACTTCGGAAGCCGAACCTCGAGACCACGGCCTCGCCTACTGATGCTACCCACACAAGGCGGAGTCGCAAGCGGTGTGAGAGAGGACAGAAGCGTGGTAAGCGCGGAGGTATACGAGCTAGGCTAAGAGCTAATCCCACAAGACCGGCTCTCCCAACACTCATGCTCTCAAACGTTCGCTCTCTGGAAAATAAACTAGACTTAATTCAACTCAGTCGGTCTACACAGCATGAGGCAAGGGATTGTTGTGTGTTTGTTTTCACTGAAACATGGCTAAGCAACAACATCCCGGACTCCGCCATTCAGTTGAACAGGCTAACCTGCTATCGAGCAGACCGAGATACAACACTTTCTGGTAAGTCACGCGGTGGTGGCTTGTGTTTGTATATCAACAAAGAATGGTGTAACAATGCTGCGGTAGTATCAAAACACTGTTCACCGTTAGTGGAGTTTATGTTTGTGAAGTGTCGACCGTTCTATCTGCCGCGGGAGTTCACGGCCATTGTTATTGGTGCAGTTTACATTCCACCATGTGCAAACGCTAAGGACGCACTTCGTGAACTGTATCACGCCATCAGTGAACAACAAACAAATAACCCCGACGGCTTTTTCATCATAGCCGGTGACTTCAACCACGCAAATTTAAAGACAGTTTTGCCAAAGTTCTACCAACATGTAAACTTTGCAACAAGGGGAAATAACACACTGGACTTTGTTTACACAACAGAAAAGAACGCTTACAAAGCTGTACCCCGCCCCCACCTCGGGTACTCAGACCACATCTCTGTTATGCTAATCCCAGCATATAGACCACTTCTGAAACTCACCAAACCGGTTCAAAAACTCATCACAATTTGGCCAGAGAATGCTACCTCAACACTACAGGACTGCTTTCAGTGCATAGACTGGAACATGTTTAAAGAGGCGGCCACCTACAACAACCACACAGACCTGCAGGAGTACACTGAAACTGTGACTGCTTACATCAAAAAGTGCATTGATGATGTGACAGTCACCAAGACCATCACCACACGTGCAAACCAAAAGCTGTGGATGACAGCAGAGGTTCGTGGGCTGCTAAAGACCAGAGATGAAGCATTCAGATCAGGAGATAAAGCAGCCCTCAAAACAGCAAGAGCCAATCTGTCCTGTGGCATCAAAAATACAAAATGGTCATATGCTCAAAAAATTAACAATCACTTCACGGACAGCAGAGACACACGGAGCCTGTGGCAAGCCATTCAGACCATCACTGACTACAAGCCCCCGCCACAGGCCTGTGATGATGATCCATCCCTCCCCGATACACTCAACCACTTTTATTCACGGTTTGAACTGCAGAATGACACACCTGCACAAAAACTGCCCACACCTCCCAACGACCAGGCGCTCTGTCTGTCTGCAGCCAACGTAAGGAAGACCCTATCCAGGATTAACCCACGAAAGGCTGCGGGTCCTGACAACATACCTGGCCGTGTACTGAAAGACTGTGCTGCACAGCTGATGGATGTCCTAACAGATATCTTCAACACCTCGCTGAGCCAGGCAGTCGTCCCCACATGTCTCAAATCCACAACGATCATACCAGTACCAAAGAAATCACCTGTGTCCTGCCTAAACGACTACCGTCCCATAGCACTGACTCCAATCATAATGAAGTGTTTTGAGAGGTTAGTCATGCAAAAAAATCAAAACCAGCCTCCCCAACACACTCGATCCGCTCCAGTTTGCATACCTTCCAAACCGCTCTACGGACGATGCAATTTCCACCACCCTCCACCTGGCTCTCACCCACCTAGAAAACAAAGACTCCTATGTTAGAATGCTGTTCATTGACTTCAGCTCGGCATTCAACACAATAATCCCACAACAGCTCATAAACAAACTAAACCTGCTGGGCCTTAACAATTCCCTCTGTAATTGGATCCTGGACTTTTTAACCGGAAGACCTCAGTCAGTCCGTGTCGGCCACAACACCTCGAGCACTACCACACTGAGCACAGGTGCCCCGCAAGGCTGCGTGCTCAGCCCGCTGCTCTTCAGCGCTGCTGACCCACGACTGCACTGCCAAGTTCAGCTCCAACCACATCATCAAGTTCGCTGATGACACAACAGTGGTAGGTCTCATCAGCAACAACGATGAAACGCACTACAGAGAGGAAGTGGCACAGCTGGCTGAATGGTGTGGCGCTAACAATCTGTCCCTCAATGCGAGTAAGGCAAAGGAGGTTGTGGTGGACTTCAGGAGGACAAACTCCACTGACCACCCCCCACTGACCATCGACAGCTCGACTGTGGAGAGAGTCAGCAGCACTAAATTCCTGGGGGTGCACATCACGGAGGATCTCACCTGGTCCACCAACACCATGTCACTCTCCAAGAAGGCACAACAGCGTCTACACTTTCTCCGCCGGCTGAAAAGAGCAAGTCTCCCTCCACCCATCCTCACCACATTCTACAGGGGCACCATTGAGAGTGTGCTGACCAGCTGCATCACTGTCTGGTACGGGAACTGCAGTGCTGCTGACCGTAAGACCCTCCAGCGGACAGTGAACACGGCTGCAAAGATCATCGGTGCCCCTCTCCCATCCATCCTGGACATTTTCCTTGCACGATGCTCCAGCAAAACCAACAGCACCATGAAGGACCCCACCCACCCCTCCCACAGTCTCTTCCAGCTCCTACCATCAGGAAGACGGTACTGGAGCATCAGAGCCCGCTCCACCAGACTGCTCAACAGCTTTTTCCCCCAGGCTGCGAGAGCCCTGAACTCAGATCACCCCGCCCCCCTCTGAAACCCCATGCAAACCCCTACCTCCTGAAACATGGACCACCCCCCACCTCCCTCACCCTCCAACCTTACCACACCAAAGAAAAAACGGTGAACTTTTTTGTGCAATTCAAGTGTGCTACACACAGGTGAGTGGGCCTGTACAAACCACCTGTAGCAGCACACTCTCCTCTATGCACTAGACACTTTTCCTAACACTGCTAAGTGTACACAATCCCACAAAAGACACAGCAATATATGTATGTTTACATGCTCATGCACTACCACAAATCATTTTGTACTGTTCCTCAGCTAGCTGCTTGACTCACAATGTTTCTCTCTGCACATGTACAGTATTTATGTGAAGCATTCGCATAGTTTGTATTTTTTATCTTTATCTTTAGTTGTATAGGGAAAACAATATATATAGTATACTTAGTCAAAATCTGTCAGTAGTTTAGTTGTTATAATGTATTAATGTATAGGTTTATAGTGTTTTACTTCATTGTTGTATGTCTGTATTTATGTCTGTATTTATGTAGCACCGTGGACCCGTGAGGCACGACATTTCGTTCCACTGTATGTCCCCACATGTAGCGGAATGACAATAAAGCTCAACTTGACTTGACTTGATTCAAACACTTGGGAGAGCTTCACAAGGAGTGGACTGAAGCTGGAGTCAGTGAATCAAGAGTCACCACGCTCAGACATCTTCAGGAAAAGGGCTACCAAGCCACTTCTGAACCAGAGACAACGTCAGAAGCATCTTACCTGGGCTGTGGAGAAAAAGAACTGGACTGTTGCTCAGTGGTCCAAAGTCCTCTTTTCAGATGAAAGTAAATTTTGCATTTCATTTGGAAATCAAGGTCCCAGAGTCTGGAGGAAGAGTGGAGAGGCACAGAATCCATGTCGCTTGAAGTCCAGTGTGAAGTTTCCACAGTCAGTGATGATTTGGGCTGCCATGTCATCTGCTGGTGTTGGTCCACTGTGTTTTCTGAAGTCCACAGTCAACGCAGCCATCTACCAGGAAATGCTTCCTTCTGCTGACAAGCTTTATGGAGATGCTGATTTCATTTTCCAGCAGGACTTGGCACCTGCCCACACTGCCAAAGGTACCAAAAGCTGGTTCAATGACCATGGTGTTACTGTGCTTGATTGGCCAGCAAACTTGCCTGACCTGAACCCCATAGAGAATATATGGGGTATTATCAAGAGGAAGATGAGAGACACCAGACCCAACAATGCAGATGACCTGAAGGCCACTGTCAAAGAAACCTGGGCTTCCATACCACCTCAGCAGTGCCACAAACTGATCACCTCCATGCCACGCCGAATTGAGGCAGTAATTAAAGCAAAAGGAGCCCCTACCAAGTATTGAGTACATATACAGTAAATGAACATACTTTCCAGAAGGCCAACAATTCACTAAAAATGTTTTTTTTTTTTTCTTATGAAGTATTCTAATTTGTTGAGATAGTGAATTGAATGTGAGCCTAAATCATCACAATTAAAAGAACCAAAGACTTAAACTACTTCAGTCTGTGTGCATTGAATTTATTTAATACACGAGTTTCACAATTTGAGTTGAATTACTGAAATAAATGAACTTTTCCACGACATTCTAATTTATTGAGATACACCTGTAGTTGAGGTCCCTACAGTTAGCCATCACACATGTTGTCTAATTAAGTGTATCATAAAAAATGTACTGTTGTGCAGTTGAATCAACATGGCTATGATTTGTAAAATAGGCCTTAATTTCAGTTAAGCATGCAAAAATACAATTTTGATAACGAACACTTGAAGTACTGGTAGCAGCATACAATAAGATTTCACTCTATAACTTTATTGCATTAGCTGTCAAGAATAACTACTATGATTAACTTTTTTATGTCATTAACATCATGATTAACATAATAAATTAGTGCCAAAATGATTTTCATGTGTAGAGTAAGATGGGGAAGATCACCACAGCCCATTAGAAAGATCTACATGTGAAACTAAATATTTATAAAAGCTTAAATCAAACTGCAAGTGGAAAGAAAAAAATTGTATGCACAGAGCATTTTGTAAAATGTAAATTTTCCCTCACTAATTAACCTTGGTAAATTATTAACTAATGCATTAACTAACATTAACACATACAATTTAATGCTACATGTTTTTATATGTAGAAATTTATGTTATCACACCAAAGTAATTAATAATTTAAATTAAGTAATTAATTATGGAACCTTTAACTAAATTGTTACAAAAATATATTTTCAAGAACTTCAAAGTTATTTGCTATCAATATGATTAATTAATATTTTAAACAAACTAATAAACATTAAATACCCCTTTTGTGCTTGTTCAAATCTTACACAGGCACATTAGATGAACTGTGCAGCAGTTTAAACAACTGCACTCAGGAAAGCTTTGAGAATGAAACAGTAAGTAAATAAGCACCATATTCTCCATCCAATCTACTGAATTAGACAAGCACAGATCCAAGTTGCTGAGACTGCATTAAAGAAGAAGCATGGCAATATTGAATCGAGAAAGGACCTTTAATATGCCAGAATGGAAGCACAAATTTTTCTTTGTCAGAAAAACTGTGAAAACACCAAAAACAGAGCTTTTCCAAAAGGCACATGCAAGCTTGTAAACAGTGAAACTGTGTCAAGTGAATGGATGCTTTATTCTCCATCAAATGGATTTTGCTTTGTGTGCCTTTTGCTTTCTGAGAAGAATGATTCCCTGTTTTCCTCTAGTGGCTGACCATGATAGTGCATGATAGTCACATCGCATGTGTGTGCAAGTCGAACTGCACAGAAAGGGCAGATTGACAACAAACTACGCAAACTATTTCAAACAGAATGCCACTATTTGGTCAGTGTATAAATGGTCGTAATTAGAAAATTTGACACACAGAACCACAGGGCATAATAAACAAGCGCCGTCAGAACTGGATTGTGATATTGCAATGTCAGGTATACTTGCCAAAGAGGTAAGCAAGAGAAGTGAATCCTACAAAAGACTGGACACTGGTCACTGAACTCTAACCTTAGCAAATTTACTCATCTGCCACATTGCTTCAAAAGAAATGCAGCTGTGATTTATTGGGACAGTTTAAAGGAATGCATTAAGAATGTGGATGCTAAATCAGCAAGTGACTGTTTACAGCTAATTCGTAAAATGGAAGATTCAAACAAGTATTCCCAAAGGTGGACATTGCCCTGCAGACTTTTTTAACTCTACATGTCACAAATGCCTCTGGAGAATGTTCTTTTTCCAAAACGGTCAATGTTAAAAACAGACTACGATCAACACTGGCACAAGAAAGACTTAATCATCTAACACACGTCAAATGTACATTTTTATAAGGTAGTCCACATTATCTCATTAACTTTTCAAATTAAAAAAATGTTCAGTCACTAACATTTTTGTATATGTCTATATGAAAGTTTAAATGATTTATTGAATTTATTTTTGTAAAATAAAAAGCTGATTCGCTAGGAAGATGAAGCTAATCTAGGCAGTAGTCCTAAAGATACAGTATGTGCCAAATTCGGATATGTGCCAGTTCGGACTGTGTGTACATGTGTAGTTCACGCAGTGATATCTGCATATATTTGATATGACCTATAGGTTTGTATGTTTTATTATCAAAACAGATTTCCATTTCCTCTCCTAGGGAACTAACCTGGCAGGCAGTGGCATATATAAGTTGTGTCTGTCATCTGCTGGCAGGTTCCACTATTAAGGCAGGGGGATGAATAGCAGGGCACATAATCAGTCTCGCAGCGCTGGCCTGTGAAACCCAGAGGACACACACAGCTGGGGCTCCCAGGTACACCGTCCACACTCACAGCACATTCTCCTCCATTTAGACAATATCCCACATAGCACAGGTCCTTGTGCTGACAGTACTCGCCTGAGAAACCAGGAGCACACCTGAAACACATAGAAACATGGTTAGATGGAGTCCTGGAGAGGCCTACCAGCCACAGTGTTCCGCACCCACTGTAAAATATTGATGATTGAGGATTGATGATGATCTGGGGGTGGTTCAGCAAGGCTGGAATCAGGCACATTTGTTTTTGTGAAGAGCGTATGAATCAAGCCACGTACAAGGTTGTCTGGGAAGAAAACTTGCTTCCTTCTGCTCTGACAAAGTTCCCCCAACTTTGAGGATCGTTTTTTTCTAGCTGGACAATTCTCCATGCCACACAGCCAGGTCAAACAAGGTGTGGATGGAGGACCACCAGATCAAGACCAATCTCCAGACCTGAACCCCATTGAAAACCCCTGGAATGTGATCAAGAGGAAGATGGATGGTCACAAGCAATCAAACAAAGCCGAACTGCTTGAATTTTTGCTCCAGGAGTGGCATAAAAGGGGCTTTCGCACCGCATAGTTCTAGGAACTTAGTTCTGGGAACTAGTCAGGATGGTGGTTCCTAGAGAACCAATTTCCCCCTCGCAGCATTTTCCTGGTTGCATTCGCACCAGCAGCGGCCTACAGCAACGTCTTTATTTGCAGCATTTACTACGTCAGCAGCCGGTGAATGGAAGATGCTGTGATCTGAGCTGTTTGTGTGTTGTGAGTTTTGTGATAAAGGAGATGGAATGTAAAACACAATTTACGTGATTGAAAGAGCATGAAAAGGTAAACGCCGTTATCGCTGTTTTCCATGTTCGTGGAGTAAATATGTTTACATGGCATTTTAAAAATGCAGGGTGGCCAGTGTTTCGTATGTGCTTGGCCAATCAGCGTACACTTACTGGTAGTTCATAGAACTGTTTTAGACCATATTATTCTGAAGGAGGAGCTAATTTAGTTCCCCCAAACGGAGTTCCTAGAACTAAATACGTTCCTAGTTTCAGTGGCGTGAGCATGTCACAATGCGGGAACTTCCGCCAATAGGTCAAGGAACTATGAAAAGGTTCCTCCGGTGCAAAGGCCCCTAAAGTCACCCAACAGCAATGTGAAAGACTGGAGAGCATGCCAAGATAAGCTGTGATTGAAAATCAGTATTCCACCAAATATGGATTTCTGAACTCTTCCTACTTTTAAAACATTAGTATTAAATATGGTAGTATTAAATATGATATAGAATAATATAAACTTTTTGCATTATTTGAGATCTGAAAACAATGCATTTGTGCCCTTTTTTGATTATTATTGTTTTGAACGATTGTCATTTTCTGCACATAAATGTTCTAAATGACAGTATGTTTATTTGGAATTGTCAGTAGTTTATAGAATAAAACAAAAATGTACATCTTACCCAAACACATACCTATAAAACCAAATAGGCCTACCTGTAAAACCAAAGAAACTAACAGTTTTTTTTTTTCCAGAGCTGTATTCTAACCATTTTTTTTTTTTAAGCAATTTCTTCATGTCTTCAAATTGCGTAAATGTACATGCGTGACTCTACTTATATAGCCTATGCAAATTAGCCCCTGCCTCCACTCAATCATAAAAGTTTGGAACTGCTCCACTTTCACTCAGTTAACTGAAGTAAATGCTGTAGTAAACGCTATGGCAGTGGTAATCTTGGATTAATGGTTATCGCAATTAATCTCTTATTTACATCATGTCTACAGCTTGTTTTTTATAATGAGAGGATTCACGAGCATGCACAACATACACACTTCCGTATTAAACAGAGATGAAGAGATGGCAAAGGAAACAGTTTTAATTTATAATTAAATCAATAGTTCTGTAAAATAATATACCTATTTGTACAAACATTTTTATTTAATTGTGCTCAAAATTTGCTTTTGTTATAAATTTGTTATTAATCATGTGGTTGTAATTTGCCTATAAGTGTTATGAGTTTCTATCCATTATTTTCAAAAATCACATTCCCAAAAGAAATATTAAGTATCGTATTGTTAAAATTGCAAGAAGTCAGTAGAAGTCTCAGTATGGTAGCGGGTCCCTCTCGAGTCGTCCTGTCTTACCTGCAGTAGCCTGTTCCATTGTGGAAAGTGACACAGGCAGCGTTGTTCACACAGGGCTTCACAGAGTCCACACACTGCACAGCTGTGAAGAAACATGAACACATCAGAAGAGGACTGGCTCAATTAAGATGACATCAAGTTCTGTGCAAAGAACCAATAACAGTACAAACTCAAAATTAATATTAGAGATGAACCAATATAGAAACATTTAGACAATACAGATTATATATATATATATATATATATATATTACAAAGAACACTTTATTCTGATTGTAAAATCAAATATTTTTGCATAATGACAGCTAAAATTTATTGATGACTGTCCATACATATCTATGGTCATAACAGCAGTCATTTTTCAACTTCAATGACGTCAGATTTAGTGCAATAAATTAGACTAAAATATGCATTTTGATCAAATATTTGTTGTTGGACATTAACTTTACGCAGTAAATTGTTGTTGTTTTTAAGACTATTTTGTGTTATTAGATTAAATTGAAACCTGCTGCCTAGCTGTATTTTTTTTTTTTACAATGAAACACTGTATGCCAAATATATTATAGCCTATGTTGTAACATTTTATATTGACCATTTATCATACAAAAATAGTATTAAAATATATAGATCAAATGATTCTTGTGTTCTGAAATACTTACCATATGATATTTTAAGGCAGCAAATAACGAGAAGGATGACTTTTCCCGAAGAGACACCGGGTAATTGGCCCATATTCTGAGTGAAATCCAAAGTCACCAGCGAGAGGCTGTGTTCCGTAGGTTAGAAGTCTTCAAATGATCTTTGAGAGTCGAAAATCTTATTGTACCAGTGGCGTACAGAACATCTTTGAGCCCCCCGCAAAGAACGAGAAGCCCCTCCCACCAGCACCAGCAGTGATGTCATGTAGCCTATATAAAAATTCATTTTGCACCTGCTGCAACATACTACCGAGTCCGTCTCCCCATTTACATAACTGATTTAATAGTAACGAACATGGTGAATTATCATTGCATGAATGCATTTGATGTTATTATTGACTAACATTATAGGCTATAGCTATATAGCCTAGGCTATAATAATAATAATTCGTTACATTTATATAGCGCTTTTCAGTGCTCAAAGCGCTTAATGCGTATGATTTTGAGATCGCTTTTAGTCAGACTGAAATCCCTGAAGGGATACATGTTTAGTCTATGAACGTGGAGGCAAAAATACCGCAGATCCGATTTGATTGTTATTTTAACAATACCAGGAGGATCCTTAAATACATAAATATCTGTTATGGGCCCCCATATTTTATTTAACAGTTACATCTAGATAAAATTAATATGCTAACGGCCAGAACACGTCTCAGCATTGCTAATTGTAGGAAAGAAATTAAACAAGCAAAATTAATGTCTTGCAGTAAGAAAATGAACAGTAAAAAAAAAATAGCCTATAAAACCATAACCTACATTAATGGAATAACTCTATAGACTACTTTAGAATATGCTACATTTTGAGGAAAACGAACTTTCTATACATCTTAACACAACCACTTTTAACGATTAACTTATTCTCTTTATCAACTGACTACCACATATAATCAAGTAATAACGCTACGCTATCATTATCTGCTCTGCGAGAGTTTTAAAGCTCGATGTCGCGCGCACGGAGCATTCTCATTCAAAAGAGCTAAACTTGTTTTGTGCTCCGGAGAAATGTCTTGATCACTTTCAATTTCGCAGGCCAAGGCACAAAAAACAGAGTTTGCATCATCAAGGTGTAGCTTTACTGAATTTGGTATTTTAATGTGTTATTGCATTAAGCCACGTTAAACGTATAATGATAATCTAAAAATGTGCTTCATGTGTAACATCTAAATGAATTATTTTTTAAAGAATGTTAAACATGTTATTTAACATTATAAATCTAGGTTACACAAACAAAACTAAATTTAAGGGTAAGAACAGGTAGTTGCTACTACTTTAACCTTCAAACTATTTCAGACTGAAAACCATGAAACTTAAAACTTTTTCAAACTTTCTGGTCCAGATTTCTCAAGCCAACTTAAAGTTTGTCTTGACGAACTTTATCTAGTTTCATTTGTTGGTGAAATGATTTTGAATGACCGTGGTCATTTTGGTCACTATATTGGTGGTATAAAATTGTCATACCATTTCAGTTCTAGTTATGATGCACTATAAAATATCTAGGCCTATGTATAGACAACTACAGTATAATATGCAAAGTACTACTTTTTTCATAAAAAACTGTGTTCTCTGATTTTCTTTTCTCTGACATTAAAGAATGTTGTGTATACAAGAACTCTTTCAGGTGTATATCAGTTTGGATTGTTGTTGAGAGTTATGATATGTTATTTAAGATTTACTGTATAACATGAGTAGCTCTCAGCCATTTTCAGTTTTAAAAAGTAGCTCTCAAATGAAATAAGGTTGGAGACCCCTGCTCTAATATAATTGGTTCTTATGTGCAATTCAGCAAACCTCCCCTATTTTACTGGCAAAACAAATGTAGTTTTTGATTACTTCAGCTTTTTACTCAAGTCATGGGTTGTTATGGTTATTTTTATATTCAGACAGATGTCTAGCTGTCTTGTCCATATGCATCCGTTATTGCAACACACCAAATGCTGGTACATTTTGTTCTCAAAAGCATATACATTTTAAGCCTGCAAGGAAAAGGAATGTTAGCTATAATGAATTTAAAATTATTAATTTCCTTCACATTACATAAAAAGAATGGCCTGCTTTGGCAATGAAAAACCCCAAAAGCCACAGGCCATGATGGTGTTCTTTTAGTGAGACGTCTACCAGTCCAAAGATTAAAAACACACGTCAGTGTGAACTGTAAAAACAGAAAGAAAAGCGAGTTTGAATCAGTTTATTTATACTGTAGGTTTGGTGAGACAAACTTCTGATGAGCATTTTAGCCTCATTTAGTTGGTACATGGGCGTCTGGTTGGTTACTGTGGGTTTAATTCTTCAATGCATGTAAAATACAGATTAAGGTAAACACTGAAAGAGAAAGCTGTAGGAACCCAGGTCATATATCATATGTGCAACCATGCAAGAGGCAGGACCACAGATACAGATGCATGTAGTTCTAGACCGCACCGGATTGCATTTGACCCAAATCTCTGCTTCTTGAAAAAAGTATCAGGCCACTACTCTCCCCTGACACTAGTTTCAATGATCTGGTCTGGATTGAGTAACTGGACATGACCGCAAATCTCCTCGGAAACAATCCAAAATATCTGTTTGGTCTAAATGCAACACAAATGTACATTTGAGACAAATTCAAACTAAGACTTAATAAACCACTCCATTTTATAAGGCTTTAAGAGATACAAGTTGAATTCTTGAATACCTGGTTTATAGATAAGAGCCTAAATGGGCAGTCAGTACAATTATTAATTTTGTGCAAATCATTGGGGGGACCAAAGCTTTATCTAATACAGCTGATCCACAAGCTCATGTTACGTTAACTCCCCTGGCCGGAAGGTAACCTTAACTAACAGCCATAGCATGAGGAGCATTAAGTGTCCAGTGGAAGTGATCCAACCCACAATGTGCTAAAACTACAAATCTGAATTAACATACTTCTGTTAATGAATTATCAATTCACCTTTTTTGGGATGCACTGCTGCTCTATGGTATACTGTTATACAGTATATAAGATTAATTTCCATGAATGGAGGGATTTCACAAAGACACAGAGTATACAGGAAAACACGCTTTCTCTCTTTCATTCACACTCCAAACAAGTGCAGACAAACTTCTGTGTAGTTCATAAAACAGATACCATTGAGGATCAGGTTAGGGACTCGACAGCCTGTTAGGAGGGAAATTGCCAGATCCAACAGTCTTTAAGAACAAGCTGTAGCTTTCAAACACAACGTGCACTTGTCATCATGTGAGAGTCCGTCTGCTTTTCACCTGTAACTTTCTCAAGATCCCCTCTTCCCTCCGCACATCCCACACCTCACAGCCACCAGAAGCGTATGTATACGATCAGCATGATGAAGAAGACTCCACCTGCAGCTAGCTTAGCGTATGTGGAGCGAGTGTTCAGGTACTTAGCGTCACTTCTGTATTTCTTGGAAAGGCTGGACAAGTTGCTGGCCTTCGAGTCCAACGCTGAGGAAAAAACATGAAGAAATGAAGAGAAGAAAGCTGAAATTGTGCAGGTTTAGCTCAGGGATCTTCATTTTCAGGAAGAGGAGTCTTTAGTGGATAGAGAGACAGGGACCTGCTGTTATATGCTCTACTGTTAAAAATATTTAGGGTTGGTATGCTTTTGAAAGAAGTCTCTTACACTCACCAAGGCTGCATTTATTGGATCATAAATATAGGAAAAACAGTAATATTGTGAAATATTACTACAATTTAAAATATCAGTTTTCTATTTTTATATATTATTTTCTATTTTTAAATAATATTTTTAAAATGTAATCTATTCCTGTGATGGCAAAGATGAAATTTTAGCAGTCACGACTCTAGTCTTTAATGTCTCATGATCCTTCAGAAATCATGCAGAAATGTAATTTGATGATTTGGTGTTCAAGAAACACTTTTTATTATAATTAATTTGGAAAGCAGTTGCTTTGTTTATTTAATGAGCCCTTGCTGAAAAAAATATGAATTTAAATATATTAAATAAAAATATTTTATGCTTGATTTTAGCACCATATTCATACATTTACATTCTTTGTTAATCAAATTTTGTTGATGTTTGTCATTAAAGCCATTAAAAGCATTTTATTGTTTTACAGAGTCATATACTTGCATTTTAATTTACACTTTTAAAATAAGGAAGGACAGTAAAACATTCAGCTGAACTTTAGCTTCTTAACTTAACTTGCAGCCTTGATTAAATATTGTATTTTAAATGCCTCTAAAATAGATGTTACAAATGTAAAAAAATAAAAATAAATAGTTCACAAGAAGTATTTACCAGATAAGGCCTCCCCTCTTTGCAGAACTTCTTCTATGTTGGCCACCATGATTCTCTGTACATCCTGTAGCTCTGTGTTGATGTTGCTCAGGTTCCTGCGTGCTCTGCTGTCGATGTATGACTTTTTGGTCTTCTGAATATATGTATCTTTGACAGATAAGAAAACAGAATTACAAGCTTGTCTCTTGACAGGGAGTAAATGAAGCTCTGGTTATTGAGAGTGTGAGGGCTCTTACCAAACTCTATGAAGGAGTAGGGCCTGGAGACCGTGGGCACCTTCTTGCCATGTTGTTCATGAAACTCTGCCTGCAGATCTTCGAGATAAGCGAAGGCTAGCTTTTTAGGAAACGCGGCCTCACAGAGCACCAGATAGCAAACGCCTTTCTCTATGACGTAGCTTTGAAGGTGAGAAGAAATCTTTTATTAGCCATGCGTTTCATCTATCACATATTTTTGTGTGTAAAACTCGAACAAAAATGTACTGTGATCTTGAAATCAATAAACTCACCTTCTTATGATCAATTATTTTAGCTGTAGTGTACTGTAAACTTACTGAAAAGGCCATTGATCCAGCCTCTAAGGTGCATCGGTTTGGACTCTGTTCATTTAATTTGCGGAAGAGCTGTTTGGCTTGGCTCTGATATTGCTGGAGATCTCGACCCATCTGAGAACAAAAGTGCACATTTATTAGATAAACACAGTCACTCTTACTCTGATACATTTGACTCAATCCTCTTCAGAGGGATTTTACAAAGCTAAAGGTGAACAAACCTTTTCACTTCCCTTCATGGCAGCATGAAAGGAGGAAACGTAGAGATGTTAGACCTAAATCAAGTGACTGTTGTAAAGGTAATAAAACTGCTGGGCACCTATTTGTGACATTAACACTATTTGGAGTAACTAAGGAATCTTTTTCCTTTACTTCTTTCAAATCTACCAAAGCCCAAAACTTTGTCTTGATCCTCTAAACATCAACAACAAAGTTTAGCATTGAAAAAAAAAAGAAAAACATAGGAAATATTTATCAAGATGTTTCACATCAGTTCAGCTGCTAAAGAAGTTATAGGTCAGTGAAAATACTGAGTGAAAAGCAACAAGCAAATCAAATACATCATCTTAATTGTAAAATATTTGTAATATTTCAACAAGGCACACTTAACATGTTAACATTGGTCTCTTCCTCACACAGAGTTATCATATGAGTATAGCCGATGTGGAATATACCATAAGAACCATTTGGTGCCTTTTTGGAGCTTGACAGCCCATGATCACTGTATGCTTTCAATGTACAGACAAAATGGAGTATGTTATTTACAACACTCCTTTTGTGTTACACACAAGAGTCAGCAAATAACACAAAGGTGTGTATTATGACAACCTTTTTCAGTGAACTATGCCTTTAAATACAGCTTTTTTAATTTTAAAATGTTATATTTATAATAATATATATATTATTGATATAACTAAGACAGAATATACCTGGAAACTACATAAAAATATTTAAAACAATTCTAATATTTTTTAAATGATGTAACTGATTCGTTTGCGTTTTTAATCTGTTTATTTAAAAAACAAATCGGATTATATTTAGTATGGTGAGAAGACAAATGGTGTGAGTTCAAATCATGACAGAAGAGGGCGCTATAACTGATCAAAATTATGGGAATCCATCTAATGAAGCCTCTCTCTGTATGACCAATTACATATTTCACACCGAGAATAAACGATATGAAGAAAAATATAATAGCTCAGGATTTACTACGCTGTTAGATTCCAAATAATGCATTTCAAATTAATGTAAACACTCCAACAGACGTGTAATTACTGCAATTTGAGCTAATAAAGGCCAGATTAAAGCAGTTTTTGCTGTTGTTGATTACAAATCCAGATAACTAGACACTTTTAGAAGTAAACGTAATGTTTTCAAAATATTGCTCTTTGATTTCTTACATTTACAGCACGCATAGGCCTAAAGTAAATTATAAAGCACACAGATATGACTGAGCTCTTACCTGCTCGTCCTCCTGCATTGAAGCCGCCAGCGGCAGTCCGTCCGCCAGTCGCGCGATCATTGTCAGCAGCACCATTTTGCTGTAATGTAAAATTTACCCACAGCAGGTGTATATGAAGCGGTTAACAGCTGTAAAATATCTGTGTCGGGATTACAGCTTCACAACACTCCTCCGTACGCTGAGCTGGCCGGAAATACGTCAATATTTGGCGTCGCTGTATTATTGTCCCGCAGGGTTTTACTTTTTTTAAACCACTATCATTGGTTCCGCATGTGAATGGGGATTAGATATTGTTATATACTGACTTTGAAGGACAGAAATTAATGTCAATTATTTAGTTTTGAGTCATTTATTCGATATTTTACCAGGGACAGTTGTTTTTACCAGTCTACCAGGTTTAACGTCTTATCTAACAAGACACAATCTTGTTGCCTGCTAACCCATTATCTTTCCACAATTGAATATTTATTCATATAAGTTACATAAATATATTTACATGTTTATGGACATAAAATAGCTCAAATAAAAATAATGAAAAGTGATTTCTGTGTGCCTATTTTGTGTCAGCCTCACAAAAGCACAGCCTATAGGTAAATTTTCATTAAAGCTTCAACACTTTTAAATCTGTGGTCATTATGATTTCTGACCTCCCTCGAAGATCAAATCAGTTGCCGTTTAACATTATGTTTGGTCAGGACAGTTACTGGAGACAGATACAGCCGGTGCACTCAGCAGACACTAGATAGCAGCATTTCTCATATGAAATGACAAGTCTTTTGGACAGAGACCAGGGAATAAAGAACTAATGACATTTGTGTACCAGACACTCTCCAAGGATCAAAAACACTTTATTGATAACAACATGAGATGTTACAAAAGTAATTTAAAGGATATCTACACAAATGTGTCCAGTTAAAGAAAAACAGTCTCTAATTTGTAGTCAGGCAGCTTTTTCTACAGGAAACGTGGTCATGACCTGAATTTTAAAGAGCTGAGGTGTCTGTTTCAAGTTCTCTTTACTTGTATTCTCACTGGAAGGAAATTGCTAATGTTGTTCCTGCTGCTGCTGATAAATGGTCATGTACTTTGAAATACTGCGCTTGTTTCAGTCAGACTGTGGAGTCAGCAGCAAAACAACTGATTAGGTGATGATAGTGCAGTCTCAGATGTGTCCTGCTGAGACAGTAGTGAACTATGAACCATACCCCTCCGACACTGTTTTTCACACAAACAGGTATTTAAGACAAAAAAAAATCAGTACATAAAAAGAAATCAGACTTAATTTCATTCAGTTTTTGGAATGATCTAAAAAAAAAAATGGAATGTTATATATGAGATGCTGTTTATGGGAGATTATGAAATTAAACTAAAAGACAAAGGAGGCAGGAACATTTCATTTACTTAAAAGGTTTGATTTGTTCCACGTCATTCTGCCAGATTCCCACCACAGGCTTGAACAGGGAGGAAGTCAGATAATAGTGGGCAATGCCAATGACATAACAGCATTATGACAGCTGGATTAATCAGACCAAAAGAGATACATTCTATGCGCAGAGTTTAGCGCCAACTTGCCTCAGCACACCTGCCTGGAAGTAAACAGACTAAACAGACATTAAAATAGAAACTTTAAATTAAAGTGGTTAGATTCCAGGCTATTATGAGGCTGAAAAAAAACTCCAACGCAGTATCTTGCATTCAGTAATGAATAATAATGTTTATTCATTCCATTTCAACATACAAAAATGTCCCTTTTTTGAGCAGTTTTCTGCAAACATGAGGACCTCAAGAGATTAAAACAGTGTGGTGCATGTGATTTTCCACAAAACATTTAGTGTCCATGGACAACAGCACTCACATTTGAATAGAATGTGAAAATAAATTATTCTTTTTGAGAGTATATCTAAAATATCACTTGTGATACATGTCATAGAGATGATGATTTTCATCCAAAATTACTTACAGATGCACCATTTGTCACATAGAAATACTTTTGTAAGATTCAAGGGCACAGTGGTGTGACATGGCTGGTCCAGCAACCACTGCCTCAGCAGCCTGGATAGTTAACAATTACATCAACATCAGCTAAAAGAAGGTATTAAAGAATAGAAACAGAAAAAAAATACTTTATATGTGTATGCTTTTAAACACATAAGACAAGAACAAACAAAACGTGCAAAACTCAAAGCATTTAGGTATATAAGATCCAGTATATCATGGTGTGAATAAATCAGAAACACTGAGGATTATTTGTAACTCTGTTGGGTAATTCAAGTAGGTTCACCAACATTTCTAATTTAATTTTAGTGTTATTAATTATAGAAAACAAAATGCTAACTGACTTGACAATATGTGCGTTGACAATAAAAAAACTAAACATTAATAAGGCAAAGCAAGTATAAAGTATGAAAAAAGGTACAGTACATCAATATACTGTAGTGTAAAAAAATGTGGTACAGTTTACAGCTCGCTAACAACAAATTATTTATTTGGAGTTTCAGGCAGGTTCAATGAAATGTCTTTCATTTTAATATCCCTGAGAGAAATCCTTGATTTTCTGTGCTATAGCCTGGGCCTTTGAGACAGGACATGGCAGCAGCGGGAGTCGAGGGGGACCCATTGCTATCCCTGACACTTCACTCATCACCTGCTTATTCACGGACACATCAAAACCTGCAGAGTGTAAATAATAATAAGAATAAAAATTAAAACTTCCTTGCAATAATATGCACAACAAAATCAAGTCTTACTAACATTTTTCAAATGTTTGAGATCAGTAAGTTATTTTAAGAAACATTTTATTTAGCAAGGATGCATTGAATAGGTCACAAATTACAGTAAAGACATTTATTATCTTTCAAAATATTCCTATTTCAAAAAAAATTATTTGGAACTTTCTATTCATCAAAATATCCTAAAAAATTACCACTGTTTCCGAATAAAATATTAAGCGGCAACATTTCAACATTTTCGACACTAATAATTAAAATTAATTTTTCAGCAATTCAGCATATTACAATGATTTCTGAAGGATCATGTGACATGAAAAACTGGCGTAATTGCTGCTGAAATTTCAGTTTTACCATCACAGGAATTAAATGCATTTAAAAATATATTCAAATAGAAAACAGTTATTTTAAATTGTAATAATATTTCACAGTATTACTGTTTTTATTTTAATCAAATAAATGAATAAAAAAAACATTCAAAAAATCCAAACATTTGAAAGGTAATGTACGTGGAAAACAATCAACTCACCAAGGTTCTTAGCAAATGTGATAACCTCCATAATTTCAAACTGTAAACAGAAAAGCAAATCATTAACTTCTGTAGTTAAAATAATATAAATTCATTAAACCTAAAAACACGCTGATAAAATAAAGTCCAAAAGCATCACTAAATGAGAATTACACATGCAAAATGGGATGAAGGATGTACCTGCATTGCTCTGGTGTGCGTGTGGTTGCCATTATCAAAAGCAGCAAGCATCTGGTTCACTATGCGTCCGAGGTAGTTATATGTGCTGCAGAGGACAGAGAGCGTTGCATGGTCTTCAGCAAAGCAATAAGGAAAGGAAAGCACGTGACGTGTGGCCAAGTATGGTGTCCCTTACTTGGAATTTGTGCTCTGCATTTCACCCATCCAAGTGAACACACACAGCAGTGAGTAGCGACACACACACACACACACACACACACATGGAGCAGTGGGGGTTGGTGCCTTGCTCAAGGGTCTCACCTCAGATGTGGTATTGAGGGTGGAAGAAAGCGCTGGTCATTCACTCCCCCCACCCACAATTCTGAGACTCGAGCCAAAAGCTTCAAATGTGTCTAGAAGTTACTGGTTTTGCTGTAATCTATTGTCAAGCCATAACCTTTATGTGTATCAGTTGTTTTTGAACTTATAGATATCCATACAGTTGTTTTGAAGTGTTAGTTCACCCAAAAAATGAAAATTTGCTAAAAGCATTTTTGCATGAACTATTCCTTTAAATAATAATGTAATACAAAACTGAGGTTACACTACTCCCAACAAGCAAATCAGACACTAAATAACAGAATGCAAGAACCAAATCAACACCACAGCAGGAAAAACGGTGAAAGGTTATGAATTCATAACAACTGAGGCCAGATAAAGTGTTACAGGATGGCATGATGTTGGCACTCACCTTCCTACTGCTCCATGAACACCTAGTACCAAAGCTCCCAAGAGTTGCTGCGAAACAAAAGTGTCAAGCAAAATATATCAAATTAAAACCACATTATTTCAATGCTAGACTAGAAGGAAGTGGGGGGGGATTTCATACCTCATCTACTCCGAACATGACAGACCAGTTATGGGACTGACTGTAACAGACACACTGTCCGAGATCCCTTAGGTCAGTCCCACTGTATTTCACTCCCTGAAATGAGGGGATCATCTGCTCTATCCCATTTAGCACATCAGCTGCATCCACTGAAAACAATAAAGGAAAAACAGATACTGGACTACAGGAGTCAGACTCTCACATGTGAATCTGACCCATTCTGTACTATGCAATTCTAAAGAATTTACAAAGTAGTCAGTGTTTTGACTGCCAGTAATGATGACGTGTGAGAGCTGCACTTACATGCAACACCAGTCATGCTTGGAATATGATAATAATACATCGGAAGATCTGGAGCAAAGGCACTCACTTCTTTTATAAACAACCTCAATGCATCTGTGAAAAGAGGAAGAGCAATTAAAGCATGGTTGGAAACATAAAAAATAAATAATTATGCAGTGTTTAGAAAAATGGGGTTAAAACCTGCATTAATGGGTTTGAAATAGGAAGGAGAGATTACTGCTATGCCATCAGCCCCTATACTGGCGGCATGCCGAGCCTGAGGAACAGTTAAAAACATCCACTCAGCATTTTCAAACAGTCACGAGGAGGGAACTAGCTGTTTATCTGCACATGTTGAAACACGAATGGATAAGCAATAAATGAGAAGAAAGGAGATTGTGGGCCTTCTGTTATGAAAATGGAGATGTGCATATGAAAAGTGGTATATGCATGAAAAATGCAGTTAATGCGTGGGAATAAAAGGGGATGTGAAGAAGTGTGCTCACCAGTTCTTGAGAGTCTTTTATACTCATGCAGCCAACATGAACAATCACTTGCTCAAGCCTTAACACACACATAAAAGAAATTAAACCTCGGGCAATGAGGAAAAAAGTAATAAAGATATGAATTAGGGTGTTTCTTCAACTTTGGACACTTTGGGCCTTGTGGACTTTTAGAAAATGAACTTTTTGCCATTTTTCCTGAAACATCATTAACATTTCCACTGCATATGTTGCTCAACTGCTAGCAACACCACAGTCATGAAATTGATTCACAGGAAATACATGGATAAATAGCATTCTGTGTTGGAAATGTTATTTAATCATTTTTAGACAATGAATGGCTGACTCTTTTGTCAATTAAAGTTTAGCTAGATTTGTATCTAACCCCTGTCCCCTTAGACATAATAATCATCATCCGTAGCTGAATAAACACAAGAAACATACTTGCTCTTTCCATGATGGCACCAAGCTGCAGCAAGCTGCTTTCTTTCATCCACAGTTAGAGAACAGCCCTCACCTGTTGTGCCGTTAACTACCAAAACCAAGGTGGTTTAGGTTACAAATAATATAAATGAGAAAAACAGGCCTTATTCCCCAAAACCTGATTAAATGAATTTGTAGTTTGACTTACTAAACACACTCTTGACATTCTGCTTCTCTATTAAGTAATCAATGTATGGTCCAATTACAGAGAGATTGATCTCCCTGGAAAACAGCAAAGAATAAGAACAGATCAATGACCAGACAACTGCACCTCAGGGCAAATGATTCTGTAATACTTTTATTGAGAAATGAAATATTTCACCCTTCTGCAGTGAGTGGTGTGAACGTAGCTGCCACGAGCCCAGTGAGCTTTTTTACGCTTTTAGACATCTCTGCATACACAACAATGAGAAAACGTCAATCACGTAAGCCTATTGAGCAATTCCTTGTCATGCAACCAGGTTTAAATGGCCCTGAGCAGTCTCAAGTTATATTTTCTTTCTCTATCTCACAACATAATTATTAAACTTGGCCGACCAACTACATTTGAATTCATTCCAGATATAAAAGACAGTCGCTTACCTTCTCTCTCGTTCGCTAAAAGCGTTTAATGAGCTCGGGCAGTGTTGTTCACAGCACTTCCTCACTGTCTGCCTGTTGTACCGTGCGTGTTTGTAAGTGACGTCACTGCACGAGACAATCATGTGATGCGTGCGTGCGTACGCAGAGTTGTTGCTACATGTTGAAAAGTAAAATATGTGATAAATCAGACAGTTACTTTATTTAGAGGACCTTGAATGCATTACATTAAGAAATATGTTGTAATGAATACATACAATGTGGTGGGATTTCACTCTTTACATTTTTAATAAAAAAACTTCTCTTTCACCTAGTTAGGTGACTTAACTCTGTAGTTATAAAACAAAATTCTAGTTATAAAATCATTCGTGTCATGTGAGAGAGACATTGTGGCTGGAGCATATTGCTTACCGGAGTAATAAATGATGTAAACTGGGGAAAAAAATCCGTTTATATTATAACCGCATACATATCTAGTAAATACAATTAATTCACAATTGTATTACATAGTAATTACCGAATGAAATTAAAAGCAGACATATATACAAAGTGTGATCTTTGTAAGATGCATAACAAAGAATATTAGAATCTTATTAATATTTGAATTCCCGGATTCTTTCAAGTGTTTTTATTAGTAATGTTTTTAACTTTATTATATCTTTATTATATTTATATATGTTTTATATTTTATGTGTCTTTATATAGAATTATTTATTTTATTTTATTTTTGCCTTTGTTCTGAAATAAATTATTTTAATACATTTTAATCATTTTTTGAATAAAATCACTGTTTCTTTTGTCTCGGTGAGGCGAATTTCATAGACAGTATTTTACGTATAAACACACAACTAAATAATTTTTCAGAATTTATATTAAATTAATCAGACTGAAGAAGAAATACAACACATAAATATACTGTATTTTTATTTTTATTTTTACACATGTACTCAAACAATATATACCGAAAGGAATTTAAAGCAGACATACGAAGTGTAGTTTTAGTAAGATGCATAACAAAGAATGTTAATATTCACTACTACTACTACTACTACTACTACTAATAATAATAATTTATTGTTTTATTGCTTTTTTATTATATTTTATTCATATATGTTTGTTTTATATTTAATGTTTGTTTATAATGTAAAAGTAAAAAGCTTGCTCGAAAGGCATGCTGGGAACTGTAGTTTTTACTTTACACCGTTTACGGGGCGTATACCCGGATGCGGATGTTGACGTCCTCCTATGATCTGGCGTAGACTGGTGATCATCGTTCACTCGGAGATTATGTGAGAGAGACTTCTGGCCCTTTGTATTACACCTGCCGTAAAATCACTATTAAACGGAATATTTTTTATTTGTCGGAATCGGAGAGCTGAATGGACCTTCTAATCACTCGAAGAACAGATTTAAGATGGTCTTTCCGCTAGTTTCAGCAGCGTTTCTGCCTCAATAACAAATGTCCAGTACTGCCGAACTGTCATCGACGGGTTAGCCGGCGAGCTAAACAACAGAGCGTGACGGGTTAATAAATCTTCTTTTTTTCATCATATCGTCTTGACAACAACATTTCGCTGGGAATTTTATTCTTGAATAACGCCGCAGCATTTTCTACATTGTTTAAACTTGTTTTTAGTATCAGGAAGATGGCATTGGGACCCGTATACTATTTATCTAATTGCTATCAGTTTTAATAGGATCAATACGATGCTTTGTCTCCTTCTTTCTGGGGATGTAAACTGCTGATCGTGTCACCCATGGTGATGGTTGCTATTAGAGACGAAGCATCTTTTTCCACGGCCCCATCTGGAGCTCATCTTGAGCCTGTCTCTGCTGGAGATCTACAGTGATGTAGTTTTGTTGTTGTTTTGTAGGTGATGAGTGTAGCATGCAGACGTGTCACATGGGTGCCAACGTGTTATCAAGGTTACAGGCAGGTGAGACAACAGCAATTGGCTGAGTAACACTAACGGCAGGACTGTCGTGTGAGGAAAATTGGACGTGATCGTTCTTCCTTCCTTAGTCAATCTGTAATAGACACTAGAAGCATCTCAGAAATGCACCAGAGCTGCATTCATCCAAGTGAGACGTTCAGATAAGAACAGGAACTGTAAAAGTTATTGAGCTGGAACAGTGAATGTATTCAAAAGCTGTGGGTGTTACTAAATCTTCCCTGCATTACGTTTTTTGACATTAAATTTGAAAATGATGGACCGGAGGTGGATGAACTCTAACTTGGTGCTAAATAAGCACATCTAAGATAGGAAAAGTTGACTCAGACACCTGCCTAAGGTGTCTTCATCTACGTGAAGTCCATTGTGAAACCAGTGGATTTGAGCTATGTGGATGCTTCATTCTGCAACAATGTTGCCTGCTTTTTTGCTGCTGTTTTTAATGGGAACCTCCATCAGTTTGTCGGAGGCCATGAGTAGAGATGAGAAGAATAAACTGAGGTATGGGTCTGTGTTAGGAAATGCAAAATTATGACTTGCTTGCTGTATGATTCAGAAAGTATTTTTTATTTGAGAAATGTTTTTGCTTCTCAGGAACCAAGTGCTGGAAATGTTTGACCACGCTTATCAAAACTACATGGTATGTACACAGTGACTGATAACTTTCTTTGTTAACAGTTGGGTTCAAGGAAATTGTAATGCTACTATTCCAGTCTCTTATGCTTACCAAGGCTGCATTGATTTGTGCAAAAATACAGTAAAAACAGTAACATTGTGAAATATTATTATAAATTTAAATTAAATGGTTTCTATTTAAATATATTTAAAATAAAAAATCCTGTGATGGAATTTCAGCTGAATTTTTCAGCAACCATTACTCCAGTCTTCAGCGTTACGAATCATTCTAATATGCTGATTTGGTGCTTTAGAAACATTTCTTCTGTTATCAATATTGAAATCAATTGTACTGCTTAATATTTTTTTTGTGGAAACTGTGAAGCAGTTTTTCTAAAGATACAAACAGCAGAACAGCATTTATTTGAAATAGAAATATTTTGTATTATTATGTTTTTACTGTCATTTTGGTCAATTAAATGCATCCTTGCTGAATAAAAGTATTAATATCTTTAAAAAAAAAATCTTACAATCAATCTTTAAACAAAAAATCTTTACACAAATAAGTTCTGAGTAACAACAATTACGTACCATATGTTTAGGGATTGGTTTATTTTTAGTTGTAATTATGTATTTATGTAATTATGCATGATTTATTGCTAGTAGTAAGAATATAGTAATATAGTAATTACTGTAAACACATGTGACAAATGTAACTACAGCACATTAAAATAGGTGTTACTTAATTTCTTTCTTCTATGAAACACAAAAAAAGGATTTTGAATTTGTTTTTTCTGCTCCATACAATGAAAGTCAGTCAAGTGTTGTTTTGGACTCCACTGACTTTCATTGTATGGACAAAAACAGTTGAAATGTTCTTTAAAATATCTTCAGGTTCCACAGAAGAAATAAAGTCATATAAATTTTGACATGAAAGTGAGAAAATGAAGCCTGAATTTTAATTTAGATTATCCCGTTAACATCACTGGTTTGCCAATAAATGTTCCTAAACTGTGTAAAGTACTTCCCAGTAAAAATACTTCCCAGAAGCCTCTGTTATGCCCAGAAGTGTCTCTAAGCAGGTTGGAAACATAAGATGTGTGAAACTGAAATGCAATAACCTCCAGTTTAAAAAAAACAACAAAAACATGCACAGGAGGATGGCGAGGATAGGGGAGACAGATTAATGTTTGAGAGAACAGCATTATAATTAAAATCTGCCTGATTTCATCACATTTCATCTCTGTTTTGACAGGACCATGCCTACCCCGCAGATGAGCTGATGCCTTTGACTTGCCGTGGGAGAGTACGTGGACTAGAGCCCAGTCGAGGGGATATAGATGATGCCCTGGGGAAGTAAGTCTGTTGGAGAGAAAATAAAGATGGAGAGGTGTAGAAATGTATTTTTATTTAGTTCTTTTTAAAGAAAGACAGAGATGAAAACATGTTTTCCTGTTCCTTCAGGTTCTCCCTCACCCTCATCGACACTCTTGACACTCTTGCAGTGAGTAACAACTCAAACAGAACTTGAAACCTCATACAAACACTCATATGTACAGTCAAACCCAAGGTTGTTTGCTCATGACCTGCTCTGACATCTCACAGCTGTTAAATAAGACGGTGGAGTTTGAAGAGGCGGTGAGGAGAGTGGTGGCGGATGTACGGTTGGATAATGACATCGTGGTGTCCGTATTTGAGACCAACATCCGGGTGCTGGGGTGAGTAAGGCATCTGTCAGAGTTTCAAAATGGGCTGACAGAGTAAAAGACTACATTTTTGAACCCAGAGTAAATTCTGTCCATTTTGGTTGTTTAAGACTTCACTGTTCTCCATAGTGGACTACTGGGAGGCCATTCCATGGCTGTCATGTTGAAAGAAAGTGGCCAAATGGTCTGGTACCAGGACGAGCTGCTGCACATGGCCAAAGATCTTGGACTCAGACTGCTGCCTGCATTTAACACCAGCAGTGGCCTGCCTTATCCTAGAGTGAGAAAATTGCACACATGTACATGCATTGCATATACAATATGAATGATCAAAAATCATCATTGGAATGGAAAATATGTCCCTCTTCCAGTCTTTTTGGACATGCAATTTCTCTTGTTTTGAATCTCTTTTGAATCGGCTGTTCTAAACGTAGCAGTGCTTTGTTGAAGTCTGCCTTTAGGAAATTAACTCTGTGACTTCCCACAATGGCTGCACAATCTCATCATCAGCATGACCACCCCTTTCCCAGTTGCTGTTAGTTTATTATACAGAATTACAGTTTTGCTGTATACTCACAGAGAATACCTGATTCTGATTGGTTCATCACAACATTCTGTGATAATTTTTTTATAATGGCTACTAAACTGTATAATTAGATCATGTCTAAGAAAACAAATGTCCTGCTTAGTTATGCTTATTTCATGGCTTGTGACATGACAGTCATCTCTTTATTCTCAAATAATCTTGATTTAATAACTAAACCTTCTTTAATGTAATGATATCAATTCTAATGCCCACTTTGATGTTAATCCACATTTAATTATTATTTACTTGAAAGAAATTAATGCTTTTATTCAGCAATGACACATAAAAATAATCAAAAGTGACAATAAAGGCATTTATACTGTAATGCTACAAAATATCTCTATTTGAAATAAATGCTGTTTTTGTTTTCATTTTCTATTTATTAAAAATTTATTGCAGTTTCCATGAAAACAGACATCTAAATATTTTCAACGTAAAAATAAATGTTACTTAAACACCAAAATGATTGGGACATTGAAGACTGAAGTGGTGGCCATCACAGGAATAAATTACATTTTAAAACCTATTAAATGCAAAACATTACTTTTAAAATCATAATAATATTTTACAGTATTACTGTTTTTACTGTATATTTGATACCAAAAAGTTTTGATCCTGCATTTACAGGTGAACCTGCGTTATGGAGTCCGTGGACCCGAGACCCGTACAGGCACCGAAACGGACACCTGCACTGCCTGTGCCGGGACAATCATTCTAGAATTTGCAGCCTTGAGCCGCTTTACTGGGGACCCCACATTTGAGGTAAAATAGCTTAATGTTGGAAATGTGAACAAATGTCACAATTTTGTTGAGTTTTTGATATAACATTTGGAAATGTCCTTATATAATCTCCAGATAAATATTTATTTTTAGGGTACAGAGAAATGTTTGAAAATCTTGCGTTTTGTATAATTCGTGTTGACTAGAGCACTTAGTAACCAAGCTAGTAGAAATACTGTTGTGATTGTTTTGTAACAAACTAACAATGAAGCACTGACGTAATTTTAGCCTGAAGTGTTGATTCCTGGAATGTTTGTACCCATTCTGTCTACAGAATTATAGCACAGATCTCTTATGACATAACTGTACCATCTGTAAGACAAAGACAACCTTAGCGTGACTCATTGTGAACTATGAAAAGTATTATGAGGTCAGGAATGTTCTCACTGTGTGTGGTGAAAGAGACTTACGATGACTAAATCTATTGAAGTAGGCCAGTATTTAGGTGGTGGTGTACTGCTGTATTGTTTACAGGCTCATGCGAGAAGAGCTCTTGACTTCCTTTGGGAAAAGAGACAGAGGAACAGTAATCTAGTGGGAACAACCATCAATATCCACTCCGGAGAGTGGGTCCGCAGGGGTGAGACTGATTCATACCCAACAACCCACCAAGACATGAAACAAATGTGCTTATATACGGACAAATTAGGGAAACGTCAAGTCTGAATCATGATGTTTTTTGTAATTGTTCCCTTAACAGACAGCGGAGTTGGGGCAGGCATAGATTCCTATTATGAGTACTTAATGAAGGCTTATATATTACTTGGAGATGATCGATTTCTGCAGCGCTTTAACACTGTGAGTATCTGTCATTCTTTTGTTAAAGTCATTATAATCCTGTAATAGCTTGCAGCACCACTGAAATAATCTCCTTTTCAGTTTGCGCCACCAAGCAGTCTTATTTTTCAACCCCTTTTCTCCACACATCTGTCATATTTAGACAACTTTGGTAATCCAATCAATCCCAGATGGACACCTTTTTTACTCTTAAATGGGTTTCAAGCACAATTTCATATTGACTTTGAAGAGACTCCATTCACTTTCATAATTTCTGACTTTTTGTCTTATGTTACAGTGGCGCCTGCAGGTGTACGGCTGTACGCACTGTGCGTACCTTGAGCGCTCAGACTGACCTGAGATTTGCCTCGCAAACATTTCAGCAGTCCCGTATCCCTGTCGACTGAACCACCCATGCCATTAATTACGAAATCAGTCTTTTGCACGCCAAAGTCAATTTATGTGTATAAATATTATGCCAAATAGAAACATAAAATCGTGCTTTCAGACTACAACAATTCATTTTTATCCTATTTTACAAATGGGAATACAACGAATTCATGACAGTGTTTTACATAAGCTACCCGTAAAATTTATAGTAAAGTTCTTTACAATCATCTGGAATGCAATAAAGTATTTTTAAAGCTGTTTTTAAAGCATTTGCTGCATGTATTAAAAAATAGGCCAATAAATAATTCACATATCAGACAAAATTGCCTTGCAGAAAATAATTTGAATTGTAAGTTATTCAGAGCAGAGCAGCATAAAAATCAGAAAAAATATAATCGGGCCTGTTTTAGGCTTTTCCTTATTTTTAAGCTATTTTAGACGGTGATAAAAAAAAATGACTCGCCATCGACTCATTGGACGTGCCTTTAAAGAGAAATGCATCTTTATGGATTACATAATGAAAGAGTTTTTGTTTTCTATTTGAATTAGGCTATTTTGTTTTAAAGTAGTAATTTAAAGCTTTCTATGGATATATTTATCATATCTGTGACTCAATTCGTTGAGTTTCGGTTCATGATTGTGAAGCGCTCCTGCTCAAGAAGACAGACGGCAAGCGCATTACTCTTACCTTTATGAGCAAAAATAAGTGTATTTTAGCGTAGTTTCACTATCAAGAAAAAAATGCAAGTGACCGCTCTGGTGTTTCCATGTCCTGCAAAGTGCGCTTCAGCTTCCACTCATCACACAAACGATTAGATATGCGCCTAGCGCACATTTAGCCTATATAGTTTAAACATTTAAACTAACATTGTGATATGCTTGAATCTATAGATTTTATTTTAGGCAAATCGTGATGATTTGAGAAGGCTAAATTGATCAAACATAGGCTATCATCAGCTCATGGTCTGCCGCTGGTCGCTTGGTCGTTACTTTAAAAAAAAAAAAGAAAAGAAAAAAACGTACATTTAACGAACAAACCCCCCCCAGGAAGAAATCCTGCAGGCGCCCCTGTTATGTTATGTACTATTTTTTCTGTTTATTTTAGTAGGCTGGAGTAGGTTGTATATTTGACCATTTTTAGTATATATTTTTTAGACATTATATGTGACCTTGGACCATAAAACCAGTCTTAAGTCGCTGGGGTATATTTGTAGCAATAGCCAAAAATGCATTGTATGGGTCAAAATTCTTGATTTTTCTTTTATGCCAAAAATCATTAGGATATTAATTAAAGATCATGTTCCATGAAGATATTTTGTAAATTTCCTACCGTAAATATATCAAAACTTAATTTTTGATTAGTATTATGCATTGCTAAGAACTTAATTTGCACAACTTTAAAGGCGATTTTCTCAATATTTTGTTTTTTTTGCACCCTAAGATTCCAGATTTTCAAATAGTTGTATCTCCGCCAAACATTGTCCAATCCTAACAAAAAGCTTATTTATTCAGCTTTCAGATGATGTATACATCTCAATTTCGAAAAAATGTACCCTTATGACTGGTTTTGTGGTCCAGGGTCACATATTAATATTAATATTGTATTTATTTTATAATTGATCATTGTTCAGAACAGAAGTCGTGGAGTGTGACATTATATCTTGTTGCCCACAGCTGTAGGATCTAAAATAACTTTTATACTTAATCTAGTGTGACTCTCATTTTAGTTTTGTCTGCCATGATATAGCAGGTTTCTTTATCTCATCTGTATTCATGAATTGTGTTTGCTTGGCATGCATTTCAGCACTATGCATCCATTATGAAGTACATCAGCCAACCTCCTCTGCTACTGGACGTCCACATCCACAAACCCCTGATGCCAGCTCGCACCTGGATGGACTCCTTGCTTGCCTTTTTCCCTGGATTGCAGGTGAGTAATCAATAATCAGTCTTGTTTTCATTCAGTCATGAAAATCCAAACGTAAGAGCTCTGCTCCTTTCTGCTCATTTCAGGTGTTAAAGGGGGATATCCGGCCAGCCATAGAGACGCATGAAATGCTTTATCAGGTTACAAAGAAACACAACTTCCTCCCTGAGGTAGATCCTCTTTTCTTCTGTCTGTCTTTTCAATTTCTTCAATGTCTGTGGTTCACAAACTCTTCTTGACTTTGGCCCACCCCCTCACGTACTGTCTCGCCAGGCCTTCACCACTGATTTCAGGGTTCACTGGGCTCAGCACCCCCTCCGGCCAGAGTTTGCAGAAAGCACCTACTTCCTCTATAAGGTACAGAGGTGTCACGGAGTTCTCAACTAAATCTCAGTACAACACAACTTTAAAGGCGAATTTCTCAATATTTAGATTTTTTTGCACCCTCAGATTCCAGATTTTCAAATAGTTGTATCTCGACCAACTGTGACCTCCTTCACGCTGCACTGCTCCTGCTGTAGTGCATTCAACCATGTACTTTAATGTTGTAAACCATTGAGACAATACAAATGATTCATTTCCTCCAAAGGCAACCAGAGATCCATATTACCTGGAGGTGGGCCGCACCATACTGGAGAACCTGAACCGGTTCGCTCGGGTTCCCTGTGGCTTCGCTGCTATGAAGGATGTGAGGACAGGGAGTCACGAGGACCGGTAAGAGCAGGAGTTTGTGGGTAGTTAGAAAGGATGTTGGTTTATTTGAAATATTTTTGTACAAATAGTTTGAGAAGATTTTGTGAAGGGAGAGTGTTTATGAGTAAAGAGTGGGCGATAGGCTGTCTCATGGCATATTTATTTCTCTTCATCACCACCCACCTGTTTCAGCATGGACTCGTTTTTCCTGGCGGAGATGTTTAAGTACCTGTTCCTGTTGTTTGCTGAGGAGGAGGATTTGCTTTTTAATGTGGAGGACTACGTCTTTACCACAGAAGCTCATCTGTTGCCTCTTTCCCTCTCCACTGCTTCAAACTCAAAGGCTCCCCCTTTGGTAAACAATATGGTACTGCACATCAGCGCCATAGCAATTTTTACTGTTTGTGTACTTTAAATCTATCAAATGTTGATATACTATCTTTCTGTCACCCCAGGCTGGAGAGGATCTTGATGACTCAAATTTTGAGTGGACTTGCCCTAACACCCGCCTACTCTTTCCTGATCCCGCCTTCCCACGCAATCTCCGTGAACCGATCAGGAGTGCGGTGGATAAGAGTTGTCCGCGCCCGACCACTCATCGGTGAGAAAGTGATATAACCAGCTGGTCTATGTTTAAATAGCATTTTATGTAATTTTATATTATATAAATTAGATAGACGTATTATTTAGAATTATAAAACTGATAGTTCCAGTCCTTGATTCTTATTGGTTGAGCCACGTTCAAAGCCGTTGTAAATTACACTACAAACCTACACCTTTTTGTTTACTTTGTGTTTTGCTTGGCAACCACTTTGTTCCAACCATAGGTTCCAACCACAACTGTTTCTGAGGAACTACATTGTTTGGTGGAAGAATACTGTTTTTATTAATATCATTACACTTATTTGCTCTGTTTTATTTTGTGAAACCTTACTAAGTATATGGAATAACCGTTTTATAAAAGCAATAAGCCCCGTGAAGCCGTGGTTTACAGTGAATTTATAAAAGCTAAGGGGGTGCTTCGCTTTGTGTCGTGCCTAACAACGCCCCTTAGCTGTTATTAATTCACTGTAAATCATGGCTTCTTGGGGCTTATTGCTTTATTAATACTTTACAGCTATAATATACACAGCTCTATTTAAAAAAAAATTACATACAAAAAACATGTGCTCAGGTTGAAATTATAGGACATTTTCAAGAAGATATTTAATGATTTCTTTTCATCTGTCTTTTGCAGAGAACCTGGTATGGGACGTCCTCCTCTTAGGGCTCAAGACTTCATGGCCAATAACCCTGAACATCTGGAGCTGCTGCGGCGGATGGGTGTCAGTCTCATCCATTTGAAGGATGGCAGAGTACAACTCGTTCAACATGCCACACAGGTACCATGCAGACCCAGCGAGCCTGTGTTTATCTTTTTAAGACTCTAAACCTGCTATTATATTATATTATATTATATTATATTAAATTAGTAAAGGTATTATACTATATAAGCAGGGGTGCACATAAGTGGACCGCTCAGACCGCTCATTTGCGTATCGACATGGTTGATAGTTGTTAATGCACAATTGACATTTTAGGTCAACAAACTGTAATACTGTATAAGATTTCTATTCAAGCTGAATGCATAAATCCAGGCTATCTTTTCAAAGCACAATGCAAAACTGTGACATTTCATTCACTGATGCTCTTCAGTCGGCAGCGCTAAACTCAGGGCAACCCGCCAAATGCTGATTTTAAGTTTGAAAATGATGAAAATTCATATTAAAAAAAGAAGTAAATATTAGCATTTTATTTTTAAATTTACTATAAAATTATTGTGTTTTTATTTAATATTCCCTTTTTATTTTAAAATGTAATAGTATTATCACACTTTATTATTTTGTTTAATAAATAAATAAATAAAGTACAATAATATTATTATCACTATTGTTAATTCATTTTTTATAGTTATATTTAATGGGTCACACTATGTGCAGTGTGAGGACCAAACCAAATCTCCAGGTGCTCTTATGAGAACCAGGCTGAAAAACTTACGTGCACCCCTGTATAAGTTGTATTTTGAATTTCCCTTTCTTCCTCACTATAGGCGGTGAGCGCAGTCGCTGCAGAAGACGGCATGCGTTTCATGCAGGAAATGATGGAGCTGTCCAGCCAGCAGCAAAAAGAGCAGCTTCCTCCGCGAGCTGTTCAGATTGTTTCACACCCCTTTTTTGGTAGAGTGGTTCTGACCGCAGGCCCTGCGCAGTTTGGAATGGATCTTTCCAAAAGCAGTTCTGGAGTGAGTATGATTAACTGTGACCTTTTATTATGAACTTTCTCACTTTTTTGGCTATTTCTGTGTTGTTCTTGCTACAGGGTATACATTTTTTAGTCATACTATACTGTGTGTTTTGTTCTCTTTTTCCTTCTCCCTTAGATGCGTGGGTTCGTAACTGTAGTGGAGCCCTATAATGGCTGTTCTGTGTTGAGTAACGGTGAATTTGTGGCAGGCCGCATCGCTCTGCTGCAAAGAGGCCAGTGCATGTTTGCAGAAAAGGCCAGGCACATTCAGAAAGCTGGGGCCATTGGAGGCATCGTCATAGGTAAGACATGTTTTTATTAAGTTGACTGTATTTTTCTCCCATTAATGTTACATTTGAAACCGTTAAATTCAGATTCCTTGATATAGCACCTTTCATGCTAAATACATTTTTCTAAAGCAGTTTTACAGTTACGTTGACAGCCTCAAAATCAGCCCTTTAGTATTTTTTCTCTCATATTTTCCACTGACCCGCCTAAAACCCTTTTGTGGGCCCCTGGGGCCTCTTGGACCCCTGTTTAAAAACCCCTGATCTAGTTAATGGACTATATTTGACCATGGCTGCTTAAAATTATTCATTATCATTTTTTTATTGCCTTTGTACCAGTGCTATTTTAGTATGATTTATATTCTATTAAAATATTTATTCAAGTTTAGTCAAACGATTAATCGCATCCAAAATAAACGTTTTTGTTTACATAATATATGTGTGCATTGTGTATATTTATTATGTATACATAAATACACACACATACAGTATATATTTTGAAAATATTTACACGTATTCACATGTATATTAACACAATTTATATTATATATAAATCCATTCAATATATAAACATAAAATATTTTTCTGAAATATATACATGAATGTGTGTGTATTTATATATACATAATAAATATACACAGCACACACATATATTTTGTAAACAAAAACTTTTATTTTGGATGCAATTAATCGCGATGAATCATTTGACAGCACTAGTTTTGAATTATCTTTATTTTTTGTATTTTCAGTTTTCATTGTAGTTTTAGTAATTTTATGTAATTATTATTATTTTTTTAAGAATAGCTTTAATGTATTTTTAATTTAGTACTTAATTGCCAAAACAACATTTATAATTTTCTTATGTTTTTTAAGTTTAAGTCTTTTTTAATTTAATTTTAATTTAATTTAATTGTTAAATTTTTAATTACCAAAAAATTTTTTTTTTAATAGGTTTAGTTAACAATATCAACACTGTTTTCTACAGAATAAATCAGTCTTAGTATTATTTTCTCTCTCTTTATTGTTGTTTCTGTTTAGATGACAATGAGGGCAGCAGCAGTGATACGGCTCCATTGTTCCAAATGGCGGGAGATGGGCGGAACACTGATGATGTCACTTTACCACTTCTTTTCCTGTTCCACAAAGAGGGTAGCATTCTGTTGGAGGCTCTAAAGGAGTACAGGGAGGTGGAGGTGCTGCTCAGTGATAAAGCTAGAGACAGAGGTGAGACACTTTCTAAGACATGAATATGAAATAATGTTAATATGTGAGGAAGGTGGTACACGTTGCATCCTCTACTTTCATTCCTTTCTAATTATTCTTCCTTTATTACTCTTTCCCTCTGTGTTTGTAACTGTTTTCCCTTTACACTACTTTTTTCCTCTACCTTCTTGGATGAGCAGAATCCATATTTAAGGGGAAAGCCCTCCCGGGCGCCCTGTTGGATGGCAGTAAGTACCCCTCCTCAATGGGTTTCCCTTCATGCATCAAACCCACTTGTTTTTAATGAGTCATGTTGCAAAGATCATATTTACTAGTTGAATGAAAATAAATGCCATCACTAAGTAGGAAATTCTGAACATTCTTTAGGCCCTGAGTTTCTGAATTGGAGGCATGTCAAGAAAATAGCTGCTGTGTCTGTACTGATGGTAAATTTATTGAAATTAACTAAAAGATTATTTTTAATTTACAATTAAACTAGTTAAGGATCTGTTTACACCTGGTATTAAGATGTGTTTTTGTTGAAAACATTAAATGCAGGTGTAGATGGAGTCTAAAACATTTTGAACTTGTTCACTTCTGACCACTTTCCAGTGGTAGTCGGACCAGATTTCTTTCATAGCGTAGACACTTATGTGGTAGAATGTGTTCGAACAGCCACAAAAGACCACCTACTTTCTGCCCACTGATCTAACACGTGAGCACTATAGGACGTGTTTTGAGAAAGTGCACCAAAATTTACTCCAACTTGATTAGAATTGGAATCCACATTACCATTTGCTTCCTTTCTCGCACGCTTATAAGCAGCGTAATACTTCCTTCATTCAGTCGTATTTGTGCACCATACTCAGCACTTCCACAAAATAACTGTGTGATGAAATGAGGGGAGGGTCTGGACAAAAAGGGGAGGGTCTGTCACAGAAGAGGTATTTAAACACATAACAACCAGGTGTAAATGTGTCTCGGCTGATCACTTGTGATTGGATCACTGAAAGCACATCTTAATACCAGGTGTAAATAGTGTTTAAAAACGATAGTCGTGTATAAAAGAATATATAACAAATATAGAATTAAATTTACAGCACTTTCATAAACTGAAGAAAACCATAAAGCAAAAGCACACCAGATGCACATTCTTTAGTCATTATTTTGTACAAGAAGTGTTAAAAATTTTACGTTTTTTTTGGTAGAAAAGGTACACCGGCATCTTGCTTCGAAGAAAATGGGTTGAAAGCACCTGATGTTGTAATTTTGACTTCCTAAAGAGTGCTTAAAGATAAATAAACTAATTTGAAATGGGTTTTTATAAAGGGATTTTTCAGTTTATGAATAAAACAAGTTCTGTGGCAAATATAATTTGTCAAAACTTGGACGTTTTGTTTTACGATGTGAATTACACACCTATACTGAAAATGCAAATTTTGAAGCAGTTATGCTTGTTTTTATAAAAACATACGTTTGTATCAAGTAACTACATAAGAATATTTGGGGTATGAATGTGTGTAATTTATATTGTAGGGCAAAACATCACATTCACGTAATTTTTTTAAATGAAAACCCCATTATTAAAACCCTTAGGAAAGTCTTGTGGGAACCCATGGCAAATTAGTTTTCTGTGTTTGGACGTAAAGGCTGCAGCACTCTATACGAACCCAGGAGGACTTGAACACACCAAAAGTTTATGGACTTGTATTAGTGCAAGTTCACTTAAAATCTGCATGTTTCTGGATGACAAAATGTCATCATTCTCCACACCTCATGTGGTCTACTAGGTTTTGTCAGTGAGGTATGATTGATATTAAATAGATTCCTTGTGGTTCATTTAACTGACCTCTTTTTCAAGGTACGGATAGAGCAGAAGAAGAGGACTGCTCCACAGAGGAGAAAGACCACACTTCTCCCGCCTCTTCGGAACCTGTCGACCAATCACAAGTAACTACTCAGGAACAGAGAACAGACGACTCAGTCGTAGGACAAGAGTCGGTTCAGCCAGCGGAGGGACTTGGCAGTTACGGCTCCGTGGATGTAGGGGAGGAGCCTGCGGTGGACGAAGACTCCAGCAGCCAATCGGTGGACTCGCTGATGGCTGATTGGCAGGAGGACTTGGAAGCGTTTAAGCAGATGGAGAAGGATGAGCTTTGACATTCCCCTCCATCTCAGACTCCGCTAGGTTGTCCCAGCCATAGCACAAACTGAGAAGTCAGTTCTGTCGAATAGGGTCAATATATCAGACAGACGTGATTAATAACTCTGACTCGAAGAGCTCATTTTCTACAGCCAGTTCTCAGGGGCTTTTCTTTCTGATTCACATCTTTCCTGTTTTCTTCAACTGAACGCTGAAAAACTGTTATTCCAGATCTCACCCACACATTACCACTTGTCTCTTTCTCTACATGCCTAGGGTGGACAATCAGTCCTGTTTTTGTCTTCCTTCTAACAAATGGATTCTCTGATTATTGAAGCGCAGGCTTAAATCATCAGTGCTGATTAATCATCTGAAGGACTGATTACTTTAATGGCTGGTTTAACTGTGATGAATTGCTTTTTTGCAATAGGATTCATACTTGGTTCTTGTCTCAGTTTGCAGGGTCTGAAAAAGAAAATACGAAGAACTTTATGGAATGATATATGTGTATGTTTGAGTGTTTATTGTTTTTAATTAATAAGTGAATCAGCCTGGGAGCCAAACAAACCTCCTGCAGGTCAAAAATGCTTCTTCCAGCCTTCTGCATTAATTATTTAACGGTCTTACACATTCAGTCCAGCTAACATGACTTTATAATGAGGTCAATGTTTTCAAAGAAAAACATTAAAGGATCAAGGATGACAACTTTGCATGTCAGTGACAGACTTTTTTCCAAGGAGGAAGGAGACGTGTGAAGCATCCTGAAGGATCCGCCAGAGGGCGCCACTGCTCCATTGCGCCCAATAGCTAATTAATTGACTGGGAGACCATGCCAGAGGGCGTGAAACGTGATAAGCTCAATAAAATTGATTGAAAATTTGAATATATGCTTTCTTTTTATTGGATAGGCTTTCTATCACGTGTAATATTTATGGGGGGAAGGGGGAACTTGATAAAATTTTAGCGTTATGAATTTGCGCATGTGATAAATTAATTTTCCTCCTTTAAAGCAGCAGTTAGGCTGTTGCATCCAGGGGCGCAGCACCAAATGTTGGGCCCCAGTCACACAACCAAGGGGGTGGGGCCCCTCACAACATCATTATGCCCCCCCAAGGGCCCCTGTTACGCATTTCCACCATTACCCCCTGTCCGACGCCCCTGGTTGCATCTAAGTGTAAGTGATACAGTAAAACCACACAACCTAAATATATTATTGACACTGGAAACATTTTATTGCAGAGTTTACCATAGAGCAATATATATTTATACATATAAATTATATATACATACCACCATTCAAAAGTTTGGGGACAGTAAGATTTTTTTCTAAATAAATTTTATTCAAAAAGGACGCATTAAATTTATCAAAAGTGACAGTAGCATTGTAAATACACAAAACACCTTATATTATAAATAATAAGAAACGTATAAGAAGTTGCTTAAAATATTATTGATCTAAAAATGCATATCATTTCTTGGCATAAGCAATTGACAATATTGGAAAGCTCTTTTTCCAAGACATGCTACTCGGGTGATAAGTGGAAATGTTTAGGATAATTTGACTAGTTCCTCCCCTCCTACGTCTAGGCATGTGGTTGGTTTGCCACAAGGGCTTCAACAAGATGGCTGCAGTTCTTCGAGCAAATCAGGAGTGCAGGCTGTAAGCCAGCGGTCCACATCACTACAGCAGCGCTTATTCCGTCTGCGTGTGTGAGTGCGTGCGTGAGTGAGTGTGTGTATGTGTGAGCCGCCGCTAGTGGACCGAGCGGGTCACTTCTGACAAGTGAGTGTTTCCCTGTCACATTTATGCATTTTTGCGCTGATGCTTGTGTTAATTGTTAGACGCAAACCGATTGCTTTTCTTTGTTGCTTGTCTTTGGTGAGTCGATTCCTGTTTTGGCTCATGGCTGGTTCTTCTTTTTTGCTTGATCAGTTTGATCTGATCTGTGAACAGTGATTCTGGGCTGCATGGTGATGTGTGGGCTGTGTCTCGAAACCTAGTGTTCCGCCAGTCTACACAGCATTTTTGTGCATATTTAGCGTCCAAAACGAATGCAATATTTTTGGGCGACTATGATGCCCAAAACGCTGTCTAGGTAAGCAGTAACGTTACTAGGTTTTAAGACAGCCGTGGTCGACAGGAATAGGTTAGATCAATAATTGGTTAATATGAGGTTTCTGTCGCATTGCAAGGACGTTAATTGATATTCCCCCGTGTTTTTATGTGGTACTACCGAACTGGAAGTAAAGAAAACAAAAGACACCTGGGTTGGCATGCATGCACACGTACACGTGTGTGTGTGTGTCCACTGTCCTGCGGGCAGACAATGCGCCCTCTGTCTCTACCGTGGCGCAGCTGTGTGTGTCCTTCTGTCACTGTGCTTTCATATGCAGTGTTTTCACTAGCGCGCATTCAATGTATGGCGGTGCGTTTGAATGGCAGACATGTTTACGTCTAGAGGGAGCTGTGCGTGATTTAGCGATGTCTGATTCATAAGTGAATCATTCCTTTGAGTCGGATCTTTTCAGTTAATCGGTTGGATCACAGAACAGCACCGATCGATTCGTTCAAGAATCGGTCAGAGCGGCTTTTCGAATCAACTCTGAACTGAGAATGGCGGAATTGTACTCCTCTACTAATAGTAGGTGAAAGGAGTAGCATGTCTGAATCAGTGTTGCCTACTGCTTTCAATTGATGTCACTAGTTGAAATGTCACTAGATGAAATCATAATGGCAAATTCACTGATCTATATAAAGATGAATATAGATCAGTGGGCAAGATGAAGAACTTGGATGAGGTTTGTCCACGAAGTTGCTATATTTGTCTCTAAACCTTTGAAAAAAATCTCAAAAGGGGTGGGGAAGTAGCTAAATCTAGCTACAAAATTGCTAAATTGGCAACACTTGAATTCACAGTATTCATTAAACTTCTGGCGAGAGCCTAAAGTGCATACTTTACTATCCCATGGGGCCATGGGAGAGGATTTGTTTTGTGGATGACAGTGAAGAGATTCAACTGATGCTGGTAGGTCACATGATAATGACGGAATAGCCAATGTAGTATAATCTGGATTAAATCCATACTGCCACATTCTTACAATGTAGAACATACTTTTTGTAATGGTCGCAAAATATTTACTCCGAGAGTATGCTAGCCTATTTCGAATGCAGCTAGTTATTTAGCAATGTCTGATACAGGATTTAATGATGTCTGATTCATAAACGAGTCATTCCTTTGAATCTGTTTTTTTCAATTACTCTGTTCATTTATGAATCTGACTGAATCATCCGAGCGGTTCCTGAATCAACTCACTGACTAATTGAACTTATGTAGACTTAAATTTGACCTGCGGTGATCTGTCTTTACAACTCTCCAACTCACTGAACCTTGAACCATCTTTGTCAGACTTGTCTGTCTTGAGTTCCCTTACTTTTTACAGACAACTGATTCTTTCAGATTTGTCCAACTCTGAATGATCTGGTTTGACAGCTCACTGACTCTGTTGAACCATTGTCATGTTCTAACCCCTAACAGAATCCTGTTGAAGCCCAGAGTGATTCTATTGACTGAAAGAACTTGTGCAACAGTCAGGTTCCACGAGATCCCATTCATTTTCTCCTGAAGCATTTGGATTTTTAAATATAACATTTAAACTTTTAAAAGCAGACCTATTGTGAGTTACAAGCCTCCACATGGAGTCGTACTTGGGGATAGAATCTCACATGATACAGCCTCTTTTGCACACATATGATTCGTAATGAACCATGTACCGAGGTGCGTGTTGATGCTAAGAACATTTGGAGTGTTTGACTGACTGGGTGAAAAGTAAATTAGTCAATAACAGAAATGTAATTAAATGTACTAGAAATATGACAACCTGTAACCTATAAATAACCTGATTGTAAGACTATTTTATCAATGCTTATACAAAGTAGTTGTTGGTTTTAATAGCATTTTAAAAGACTTTAACCAGGAAATGAATTTTAGTTTTTGTTTAATGTAAATGCAAATCAGATTAAGGCACTAAACAGCATTTTTATGAGCTGATTCATGGCTCCAACAAATTGATACAAAATTAGAATAAACTCCCTTTACGTAATTAACAAAATATGCTTCATAGGACTTTATAAGAATGCTGTGGAGATGCTGGGATGTCAGTAACCACGTGATGTAAAAGAACTGCTCAGTATTTATTTATTTTTTTCTGACGCAAACCGTTCGAAAGGACCAATTTACGGAAATGAGTTGGACTTTGCTCTGGGGAGACACGGTCGGTTCTGTACCTCTCTCAATCTCTCATCAGTCTGACGCCTCCATCTGTCTCTCTCTCATCCATAAGCAGTGTGTGTGTTGCTTTGCGCACATATGGCTTTTGTTCTGGTGACTGAAGAGGCTGAATGGCTATTAATAGCATCTGTGGGTCCTCCTCTCGGTCAGTCAATTTCAATCTTCTCCACCATCACAGCTCGCTTCTCCAAATCGGCCTGTTTTATTCAGTTTCTCCCGCGTGCTTCATGGGACCTGAGAAAAGCAACCCAATTAGCTCATGGGGTTATGATGCAATGTCAGGGTGACATCACTCAGGAGGTTACCATAGTTACTGGCGGTCTATGTGCGAGGTTCCTGTGGTGTTTTGGAGTTCTGTGTGTGGTGTGGTTCTGATGACCGAGGAAGTTGCATGTTTGTGTACTGTGAATTGCAACTTTTGAATTTAGTATGTTGACCGCACAACCTTATCTGACTCTTATGCAGTGTGGGGGTGTTTTGGTCAAGTGGTTAAAGGAAAATTGTCATTATTTACTCACCCTCAGGTCCTTCCAAACCTGTATGACTTTCTTTCTTCCATGGAACACAAATAGAGATATTTAGTAAAATGTTTTTGTTGCTTTTTTCCACACAATGAACATGAAATGATATAAATGGTCCATATGACTCATGCTGCATGTTCCATGTTTTTTAAAGCTACAGTTTTGTTTGAGGAACTGACTGAAATTTAATTCAGTTCAGTTACTTCAAATTGATACAAAGTTCCCCTCTTCCACAGCTCTCAAGAATCCTTTTCATGTGCATTTACTTTGTTTACATTTGAAGTGAAGCAATATAATAATAATAATAGTAATAATATAATTACATGCTTATAAAATTAATTAATAAAATACTAAGACTTAATAAAAATGTTAAATGTAATCTCCATTAAATGTCATTTTGAAAAATAAAACTGACATTTTTCATGCTGTACATTTTATGCTGAACATTTGTGGTTTATCTTTAAAATTGTTTACTTTATTAGTGTTGTATTACTTAAAGATAAATTAATACAGATTAAAGAACTGAGAAATCAAAATCCCCTTGATATTTTGACATATAAGAGGTCATTGTACTATAAATACATCCTGTAAGTTTCAGAACTCAAAACTTTCTCGGTAGTCTAAAAACAGCTTATACTGAAGCCAATCTGCAAAAATAACAGCTTGTGGAGTGTTCTACCAAAGTCTCTTTAAGACAAGTCCTGTCACTCGGCGGCCATCTTTGAAATGCCTCTCGGGCATCCAAGTGCAGCTCCTATCACTTTGTATGGGGAAACATCAAATTCTCCAAAACTGTTCACTAAGCTTATGATTAAATTTCATATTTGAAATCACCAATGAAATCGGACAACAACTGTGTCATAAATGTTGTTTCTTTTGCTCAAATAGCGTTATAAAAAGCGTATTTCTCAGGCTAGATCAGCCAGTGTGCATGTGCAGTCCTGAGCGCGCGTCTCAGAACACTGACTGTTTCTATAGCAACCGGGACTTCTAACGGCAGCTGCAGTGACGCGCTGACTTTACCGATTAGCGATTGGCTCTTTCATTCAGAAGGCGGGGCTTCCTGCGATAGAGCGGCCATATTGACCGTTGCATTTTTCCCCCATTCAAAACTATACCAGTGACATGTCTTGGGTATTCTATAGTCTTTGGTTCTACTCTATAGCCCTATTCGGACGGTAATGGTTTCTCAGGGGGATGTAAGTGATTTTCACCGTTTACAGAGGGTAGTTGGTGATTTTAATGCCGTCCGAATCCAGAATGTCAGTGTTTTTCTCTCACCACCCCCGTAAAAATCCCCGGCCGAATTACCTACTGTTTTATTGACAAACACCAAGGTCGTGTGGTAATTTAATTGCTGTCCGAATCCACATCTCTGAGTTTACGAGAAGAAATCGATTCAAAATTAAAACCCTTTTTGAGCACTCCCGAACACCGTAAAGTAAGGTTGTATTTCGGTGTAATTTGCATTCATATTTATTTCTGAAAGGCTGGAAAGTATTTAAAAGAACAATACTTCAACTGGGAGCAGAAAGAGAAGAAAAGCACGTAAACATTTGAAATGGGTCTTTATTATGGCAGAAGCAGGTATGCAATACAATTTTAAAATCAGTTTTACTAACGATTAGTCGACTATTAGGGGGCAGCCCTAGATTTTACTAATAGACCAATCTCTGTGTAAAAGTAACATTATGATGCTGCCACTTTAAGACAATTTTACCTCCCTGTAATTTGGCTCTGAATCTAAGGTGAAAATTGTCTAAGGACTAAAATAGTGGATTACTCAGTCAGTAAATATTCATCCATGACATTTAATATTTTGGATTTCATCATTATACATGTTTAACTTTCTTCAGAATAAATATTAGCAAAATCAAAAATTTTAAGCCGGGGATCTCTGGTTGAGTTGACATGGAATGACCCTATATCAAATGACAACGATCCCATTCCCGATAGACCAAATTTTGTTGTTTTTGTTTGTTTGTTTGTTTTTCAAGACGCTGTTTCACTTGGATATGTCAAAATAAGAAAAGATGAATGCAACTTATGTTTCATGTCGACTTTAAAAAAAGAAGGAAAAAAATTATTTGCACATGTAGATAGCTTTGCATCGTGGCATTTTAGGTCTTGCCTTACTGTACATTCTAAGATAGTACACCAACTGTCCTCGATCCTTCCTGCATTGGAAAGCATTGATCGGATCAATTACAAATCCAATCATCCAGAGAAAGGCCCATGTGGTTCAGAGGTGGCTTTTGAGGTTGATTTTTATGTCACGCTTTTGTTCCACAAGGTAGAGGTCAGGCTAAAGGCTGCGTGTGACTAACTAGCGCTCACTGTTCTGATATGACACGCATCAAACATCCTCCTCTGCTGTCGTGAAACATAGACGTCCTCTCCGTCCCTGCATCAAGGCGCCACTGTCCCATGCGTACGTGCTGAGACAGAGAGACGCACTCATTTGAATGTTTAAATAACAGTGCCGTCTACTACCGGTGCCATTTAGATGGAAGCATGACATTTTTAAACCTTATTCAAATTTTGTAGAATTAGTAAACATTTTGTAAAAGGGATGTAAATGAGTTTCGCACAGTGGGAGGGATTTTCATTTGGAGACTTTCAAGAGCTCATTAGAGAGCTGTGTGTATACTTACAGGAAATGGGCAGACCAATTATGCGGCAGCAGGCAACAGAATTGGTATATAATAGATGGTTTTCTAATTTCAAATGAATATTTATAGGCAGAATTAGGAGGCGCTTGTCAGCTTTATAGAGATGGATACGGAAAAATTACAGACCTGACCCTGGAGTTGATTTCCACGAAGCTGTAGCCTTGTGCGTGCGTTCACTGGAGAAGAGATGGTACTTATTAGTAATCGCAGAAAGGAAAGATACAAAGGTGTGTTGTTTTGAAAATGCTGATCTATTTGAAGAAAAACGAGGTACTCGAGGTTTCGTTTGACTAGTTGACTAGTTTGAGTCATTTTGGTTCTTTTCTGACTGTAGTGGCACAGACACCAAGCCACAGACCCACGCACAGTATAGAGGTGACAGGCACAAATCAGTTGTTGAGGGGTGAAGTCAGTGAGTCAGTCAGACGCAGGCGGTGTTGGGAAAGCCCTGAGTGGTACGGTGTGACAGTGGATGGAGGGATCGATTCTGACTTTTGCAAGTAAGATTTCCACACCGTCTTGGCTGCGTACACTGGCCCTTATTCATGAAACGGGAGTAGAATGGGTTTCTGTGTGAATAGTATGTGACACCATTCTTTAGTGAATTGTCTCATTTCAACTCAATGGGACATTTATGTAAGAATGGATGGCGAGTGAGTTTATATTTTAGCCTGTTCTCATGCTAGCTTGAAATTTAGACACAAGTCAGTCATCGGCTGATTTCCCTCAGAAGTTGAGAGGAGTGTTTGGAAAACTTGTATGGAAACATTTGTTGTGCTTGTTAAGGCAAATTGGTATCCCTGGGCATTTTTCAAGTTTTTTTATTGTTAACTAAAATAAATCTATTAAAAACATTTTTGTTAATTGAAATAAGATAAATATTAGATTTAAAAAAAACTTTGAAATGTTGTCTTTGCAACTAACAGAAAAAAATATTGAAGCACTAAAATAAACAGAATAAAAACAAATGTAACTTAAATAGTCATATTTGAAATAAGACCAAAACGTATAAAACTGACAACGCTCATAACAAAATTATATATATATATAAAAAAAACTAACATTAAATTGAAAACTGAAAATATAAAATTTAAGTATATTTCAAATATTTATATAAAATGTACGAAATTTTTAAAGTAAAGACATTTATGTTAAAAAGACAGCTTAACCGTTTTCAACATAAAAATAAATGTTTCTTGAGCACCAAATCAGCATATTAGAATGATTTCTGAAGGATTGTGTGACACTGAAAACTGGAGTAATGACTGCTGAAAACTATTTTAAAATGGAAAAATAGAAATACATTTTAAATCACAAAATTTCTGTTTTTGCTATATTTGGTGTTCTTGGTGAGCAAAAAAGACTTACTTCAAAAATACCTGAAATTTTACCAACTGATTAATCAACTCGTAACAATAAATTATATGTTGTTGGTAATTGTTTTGAGGTAGTCGTTTTGGCTGTTAACTAGTCTGCAATCGTTTTTCTTTTAAAGTGGTCTGCTGGGAGGTTTGCGAACCATTGCTTTTAGCTTAAGTTCTGGGCATAAATGGTTACAAACTGTCACCTTGACCATCTTTGACATTTTTATCTTCCCATCTGTTTCTCGGTCTCATTGCTTCCTCTGACTTGAACTCTCTGTCTCTCCCTCGGTCCTTTCGTTGCCCCTCTCTTCTCGTGGTTAGAGAGTTCCCTTCTTAAACACTAGCGCTATTATTTTAACATCTCTCCACCCCCAAACCACCTCTCACACTGCTTAAGACATAAAGAAGGAATGAAAGGGAAAGAGAAAGAGGCTTTAGTCTTAAGAAAATCATGACAGCACGGAGAGGTTTTCACTGTGTGTCTCAACAGGCTTGGTGATCTGTTTAAACTGGGACGGGGAGTTAATTCTACAGCCGTTGCGGGTGAGTAAATATTATGGTCGGGGGTTGCTGTCCTGCTCGCTCGGTCACAGGAGAAGATGAATGAATGGGGTCTCCTCTGGTTCTTCAGAGCAGGGGTTTGGTGTTTGTGTTGTTCTGTCTCAGCTGAGATTCAAAGGACTTGTGCTCTGCTTCTCATGATTCTTGTTCTCTCCTGATCAGCCTGTTTTTCAGGGTGAGCGGTGGCTCAGACAGCTCTCAGCCCTGCGGCCTGTTTGAGGGTGTGTACTTGTGTGTGTGTGTGTGTGTGTGTTAGTAGGGGTGTGATGCTATTTTGCTTGACTTCATCTTCAAGGCTGTTGCCTAGAAAGTAGGTTATTCATTTGTCCACACACATTAGTCAATTATTTCTATTGTCAGAGCTGATTGTGTGTTTGTGTGAATGCCTTGAGATATAAGGATTGATGGGTTTGGTTGTTGGTTGAGTAGGTGTTATGCACATTGAACGTTTGTCTAACAATTTTAATTTTACACACATTTTGTGGTGAATTGTGCAAGATTAAAAGAGATTTTTCTAAAACATAAACAAACTACAATCAAATAATTTAATAAATAAATTGGAGAGATGCGCATATATATATATATATATATATATACATACACGCATACATGCATACATACATATACATATACATATATACACACACACACTCTTTAGTAATCCTTCAGAAATCAATCATTAAGAAACATTTTATTATTAATTGAAAACAGATGTGCTGCTTTATTATTTTTGTGGAAATTGTAATTTTATTCATGATTCTTTGATTAATAGAAGATTAAAAAAGCGTTTATTTGAAATATAATTTTTTGTAACAATGTAAAAGTCTTTACTGTTACTTTTCACGGTTACATGTAATCTTTAATACATCTAAAGTATGAATATACATTTTTCATAGTGTACATTAAAATTCCTAATTTTAGTGTTTTTTTTTTTTTGACATTTAATTTTTAATATCAGCAATTTATCAGTTATCAGCCATAGTGTGAAAATAATTATTGGCTTATTGGTATGAGTCAGAATTTTAATATCATTTTATCCTTAATAAATACCTGGATGTGCATCAAAAATGTGACTTGATAATTCTCCCTTGTTCTCTTGAACAAATGATCTATTTGACCATGCCATGACACTCACATGACCTGTATAGAAACACACATCCAGTCACTGATCTTGGTACATGTATACGCACAGCTTTTACAGAACACAGACGTCAATGTTCTGTCTGCACAAGAGAAGGTGAACCTGACACAAGTGCCCAGATGGCTTCTTGTTTATGTCTCAGTCGCAAGAGGTGTGAATAGACTTCTCAACCTCTGTTAGGTAACAAGGATGAATAAATACATTTTTATCTTTGCTCTCTTTCAGCACTATAATAAAAAACATGAGAAAAAATTAGATTTTTCAAAAAGGTTCACAATTGGTTGAAAAATTTTTTGGAATAGGATGTTGAATTGGATAGCATGCTATTCCAAATTCAGTCATTTTTGTATAACCAATTTTGTATAACCAATTTCAAGCTTTTCTGCTTTTACTTGAAGGGAAAAATGGATTTAAACATGAGAAAGTGTTAAGCTGAGCTGAAAGTACTATACACTTATTGGTAACTGAAAGCATTTTCAAATTAGCCAATTATATTTTATCAGCAAAACAAGTGGCAGAGCATGTGTAGAACTTCACAAATGAAGGCCCTTCCAATTCTGATAAACAACCTGAATGGATAACACTCTTTTCAGACTTGAGATGGTGTAAATCTAAACACTTCCTCATCGAAAACCCCTACTGTGGGTGATTATACTTGCACAGGCTTTTATGGGATGGCGCACCAAACCTCCGCAGCCTTGAGAAGCAGATCTTGTTTACTCAAGACTAGCAGCAGAGAGCGGTCAGGCTCGTCTGTGCTCACATACACACTTTTCTCTCGCCTGTACACCTGGTGCTTTGTCCTGCGCCCCGTGCTGCTAAAGGCAGAGCTAAACACTGCCCCTCCTGACGACTTCAAACGAGGAAAGAGAGGGGAGGAGGAGTAGCCGGCTCTTTTGATCTTGCTCTCCTCTGTTTTGTCCCCTCTCAATTTGTCCCCTCTTTTCCGAGTCCGTTCCTGCGTGAGGCTCTGGGGTCCCTGCTGGATGAGATGTTCTCATATCTCTGCCGTAAATTCTGAAGGTGTTTTTATATGCCATGACTGTAAAACATCTAGAGTACTGCAGTGCTTTGTGTTTTTGTAGGCCAACCCGAAAATCACACTGATTTCCTTGACAAAAACCATATAGGATTGTTCCATTGGATTATTGCAGAAAATAAGCTCTGTCTCAAAAGTTTATAATTCTTACATGTTTTGATTATAATTATAATCTTAACAAATTTACATAACTTTTACATTTTGATACCTAAATACAATTGCCAGAAGTAAAAACTAAGCTTCTGACAACTCTTTCAGTCTTTATTTAAAAATATTTTCCCTGAAATTTGAGTTAAATAGTTTGCAAGAGCTCAATTGTAAACACAATGAGAGTTTAAAAGCAGACTAGTGACTGTTGGCGTGATGAAGGTTAATGTCCAAGAAAACCTCTGTTGTCCCATTTTGCTACTCTGTTGTTTTATGTCAGAATAAAATGTTAAAATATCCTGAGCTTGTATTAACCACAGACATTTCACCAAAAACTCAGTTAAAAGTCCTGTTGTATTTTGAATATCACTGCATTCGATGGAAAATATCCAACTAAGTGGCATTGTAAACAAATGATATTCGTTTTTCTTAGAACTAACTTTTATGAGCCATTTTGTCCATTTGTTTTAACCAGCTGGGCGCGAGGTTATTTTAGTTGATCTATGAAGTCATTTTTTTTTACACAGTTGTCCTATAGCATAGTAACTATAGGTATAGTTCATCACATTAACTGTGGGCATTAGGACTGGGAGTCGATCTCAAAAAGACCTGGTTCTTAGATTCCAATTCTAACATCGATAGCTGATTCTGTTCATGGGCATTATATTTAAATCCTCTCAGCTAGTACACGGGATTGATTCAGTTGACCAAAAATGCACGTTCAGATTACTGGTTCATTCTGTGTCTTCATACAGTAGTTTATATGATTATGCTTATGGGTGTTGACAAACAAGTATCTTTTTGAATATTATGAGTGATTCTTTCGGTCATTGACTCAACAGATTCATTAAAAATAAAAGTCATTCACAACCAAAAAAACATAAAAGCACAGATTTTAAAGACCGCAGCTAAATCATATTTTGACAATTATTCTGTCAGTCATAATAGGCTAATACATATTTATGTTGCACTGTGTGTAGATCAGTTTACTTGTTCTGCATGATGTTTAATGTCCCTGACAACCTCTGTAGTCCCATTTAGCCACTTGTTAGCAACCGCCTTTGTCAGTGAAAGCTTAGAGGGGGTATTACTGATATATTTTGTGTCATAGAATAAAACTATGCATATAAAAATGCATATATCTTGAGCATTTAACCAATAACCCATTCAAAAAACTTTTTGTCTGCATGCCGATGTAACTGTAAATGCTAACTTGTTTCTGGGTTTTGGTCTACAAAAATGCGTCATCCCTGCAGCACTCTGTTTGGATACGCAAGTCACACCACATACACACTTTATATTGCACTAATTGCTTATAAATCTTTTTTTTTTTTTTTTAGAATTTTTTTTTTGATTTGATGCCCTAATGAACATTTTCCATTGACGTTTGACAATCAGAAACAATCAAAATACTTTGTCTTAATTTTGAACAAAGTATCTGTTGTTTTATCCTTAAAAGTCTAACAGACTTTCCTACACGTTTTGCTATATTTCTTTCTGTGTAAATGCCATTGGGTTGATATTTTGTTCTATAATGCAGTGACATTCATACTTTGTAAGTGTGTCCAAATACTTTTTGGCACTGCTGTGTGTATCTTGTGTTTGTCTTGGCCCGGGTTCAATTTGAAGATACACATGTTCATAAGTAACAGGGTGAAAAAAAAATCTGAATCTGTATGTCTGGCTTCGGGCTGTGATAGAAAGCATGTCTGGATCTGTTCAGGCTCAACTCAGATGTGTTTTCTTTTCCTGATGATCGGTAGTACGTAACCCAACAGAGACGCTAATGGAGCTAATCGTGTGTCCGTTCTGCCTTTAAACGTGCGCTGTCAGCCTCCTTGTTGAATGTGTTTTCTGTCTCTCTCAGGTGAGATGTTGAGAAGGGGGAGGGAGTGAGGCCATGGGCTGCACCTCGGCTAAGCAGGTGTCGGCTGTGCCCAATGACGAAGAGGGCCGGGGCAAAGCCTACAGCAACGGAGACCTCTTCACTGGTCAGTTACAAACACACACGCATAACTTCATCAGGAAAGTACACATTAATATAGAACAAATAACCATTTTTCAGCAGCATCAGAATTATTGAACCCACATTACTCATTATAGGCTACAAATAATAACGATAATTACTTTGCCAAAGGAGGGTGTATCTAATTTTTTTTAAATCTGGACTGGTTATCAAACCTATTGTAGGTTTAAATCCTATAATAGGCAAGGCCTGATCTATTACCATTGTGGCCTTAAACAAGATGTTTAAAGGAATAGTTCACCCAAAAATGAAAATTGTCACATTTACTCACCCTCTTGTCATTCCAAACTTGTTTGACTTTCTTCTTTGAAACACAAAAGATGGGATTAGGTGGACAAATGTTTTTTGTCCACCTAATGAAAGTCAATAGGGTCCAGTGTTGTTCAGCGGCCAATGTCCTTCAAAATATTGTGTGCTGCAGCAGAAAGGAAATCCTATAGGATTGATGGCAGAATTTTTATTTTTGGGGTTTAAAGACATGGTAGGTGATTTTCGTCAAAAACATTTTTTGTTATGCTGGTTGAAAGTCTCTTCACATCCTGATAACAATCACTAAGTTCAAGGGTTCACCCAAAAATTAGCCCATGATTTACTTACCCTCAAGCCCATCCTAGGAGTATATGACAATCCAATCGGAGTTATATAAAAAAATGTCCTGGCTCTTTCAAGCTTGATAATGGTAGGCAGATGTTTCTGTTCAGCAGTCCAAAAGATGTCCAATAAAATGCATCCATCCATAATAAAACGTGCCTCCCACATCTCTGGGGGTTGAATAAAGGCCTCCTGTAGCGAATCGATGCGTTTTTGTAAGAAAAATATCCGTATTTAAAACATTAAACACTTTTGTCTAACTTCCGCTAACTGTCATATGTGCAAGCCGTTCCGGGAAGATGACGTATGCGTAGCGCATGCACTGGTGAGAAGTGAAGAACGTGGAAGCACAGAGGAGAGAACAAAACAAAACACCGGTCTTGAATTAGAAGTACAATTTGTAAAGAAAAATGTTGGAGAATTTCAATATAAGCCAAGAGGAGACTGGTTTTCCTTTGCTAAAATAAGGAAACTTTGCTTCTTTTGCTCCTGTAAACAAACGTTGGTTCTCGTGAGACTAGAATATTCTCACAGGCGCATGCGCTATTGCGATACTAGCATTAAAAAGCTTGGAAGTGCCAGGAAATGTTTTTAATATAACTCCTATTGGATTCGTCTGAAAGAAGAAAGTCATTTACACCTAGGATGCCTTGAGGGTGAGTAAATAATTTTTGGGTGAACTAACCCTTTAAGTGGTCTAAATGTATTTATGCTGACATTATACGTCATCAGCGCGTTCCATTGCATTATTACTGTAATATGCGGTTTGTACTGTAATGTTTTCTCACTGGTGAATGAGACATTAAGTAATCTGACAGCATTGCATTGTCATCTCTCATTGTGACGCTGTTTTGCCTCTGGTCTTCCAGTGCGCGGTCATGTGTTTTGGAGGAGGCGTGGCTTTGGAGAGTGAATAAGAGAGTCCGCTCAATAATTGGTAATTTTCCATACAGCTGGCTTTTATACGTGTCCAAAATGAAAGGTTTTTATTGAACGTCACTATACGCATTCTCTTAAATATCCAGAGATATGATTAATTTCCATGGGAGGCTATCACATTTTGAGAATGTAATTTCTTCTAAATGTAATTTCTCAACTGGACTATTGTTGATGGATAAGAGCCTGCTTTTCAGTCAGTTTTTTTGGCTTTGTCCCAGGTAATGTACTTGGACTATGCTTTACATTTATGTACCTTGCTAATAATTGGAAAATGCACAATCTGGAATGTAGTATTGGGACACCATATCATAAAATTGTCTTGTTTACCACAGACCAACCTCTGTTGTGTACTGTTTGCGTGCTAAATTTGTTATCTTAAAACTACTTTCAAGTGCAGTTTAGACATGACTCTTCTCTTCCATAGGGTGATTGTGGGTAATAGCCTATTAGTTAAAAAATGTGCTCAAAACTGGGCATCTTTGTCTTAATTTACTATGATTTTGGATGTGATTTTTAGGATAGAAAGTAATCAAAATGGGATGAAGTGATTTGATTGTTTCTTCTTGATTGTCATATTCTAGTGCTTTTTGTTTGTCACAATTTAAATATTTGTCTGTTCCACATAATAAGCTTAATTTGATGGATTTTGGGATGGTTCAATAAGTTAGGTGTTGATTCAGTAACTAATCTGAAAGAGTCAGTGTAGGATTTGTCATACTGAATTAACCTTTTGAACGATTTCTTGAATGAACCAGCTCAAGTCACAAGCGTCATTTGCTTGTGAATTGGACTACACTTACTCAGACTGTATGTTTTTGATTCAGTAAAACGAACACTTAAGAGTCATTTGGCAGTAGTTGTTTTTATTGCTGGCCAACCCTATGCTTGAAGCTAAATGCAAAATGTAATGCTTTGAATAGTCAGAGGCTCCAGCAGTGATTGCTCCATCCATGTTATTCAAGCAGACATGATTTGTGGGAAGTAATTCAAACGTAAGGGACAGAAAGACATCTTGGCATCACTGGCATTGACATAGGCTGTTTTTATCAATCATTCAAGACTCATTCGAGATTAAATGCTAAGCAGAACAAACAGCCAGTTAAGTAATTTATGTCCAGGCACTGAATAATGTTTTACAATGTTTTGGGAAGCTGATTACGTTCTGGGAATTCTTGGTTGGATCCTTCTGTGCAGTCATACTGATGTGTGTGTCTATGTAAAGACTGTCAGCTACATCTGTGCCAACAGGCGCGTGTTTTGAGGATAGCGTTATCAGCTGGAGTGAGTGACTCATTCCTGTGAGTGTGTTCGCTGAGTTTTGTGTGTGTGAGAGGGTGTAAATATGTTTTAAAGGGTTTAGATAACAGCAGCGCTTAGTGTGCGACCTGTGAGAGAGTGACAGAGATTATAGGAGATTAAGAATTAGGGGTAAAACAGCAGAAAATCCACACAGGAAACTCTCGATGAGCAGCCACAGGGCCTCGCTCTCCCTCTTCCTGCCATGTTCTTTTCTGTCTCTAAGGATTCAGAGTGTGTGAGATGGTGGGAACGGTCTGAGAACGAGGGAGAGAGTGAGTGACGTGGGATCACAAACTCCCATTTTTCCTCCCCTGACATTTATCCCTCCCTCTGCATATCTGTCGTTCTTCTCAAGGCCACACTTTCCTTGTTTCCTTCCTTTCTTTGCGATGGGCTGTCTCCTTTTCATTATTCTGCCTACTTTTCTGCCCGCCTTCCCATTACCTAAGCTATTTTACTTATTCTCATTTTTTTTCACCCATGGTATCCCTTTCTGTTTCTCATACAGTGTTCTCTTTATCCATGTTCAAGAGGGAGTACTTCCAAACCACTAATATTTCTGTTGTGTATATACAGTATGTACATTGCCATTCAAAAGTTGGGAATCAGCAAGAGTGTTTTTGTTTTTTTTTGTGTGAAAGAAATTGATGCTTTTATTCAGCAAGGATGCATTAAGCAGGTATGATGGTAAAGACACTTATAATGTTACAAAATATTTATACTTTTTAAAAATACTCTTCTTATGAACTTTCTATTCATCATAGTATCCTGAAAAAAGTATCATGGTGTCTACAAAAATAGTATCAATACAATTTGAACACCATTTAAGAACATGAACTCCTGTCCCGTGGGGCCGTGGGATAGTGTCGTTATTTAGCTAATCATTTGACAATGTTTTGATCATAGGGAAGTACCGGTAGGCAGATGTAGGGGCTACTTCTCTGAGTTCTGCACTTCCTCTTGTTATATTTTGAGGATGTGAGTGTTTATACTGTATCTTCTGGTCCTCATCTCTTTCGTTCTGTGTGTGAGATCTGTAGGCTTATGTGGCGTTTTGATAATCTGAGTGAACTGTAAGGCACAACGACAGATTGATGAGTATTATATTCACCAGCGCGAACAGAGCAGTGACCTGGTTACTGTGGATTATTGTGAACTCCCCCCTTCTTCTCGCCCTATCTGTCTAGCTTTATGTCTCTCACTCGCTCTTTTTCTCTCTTTCTGCTGCCAACCCGATGTGCTTCTTTCCACTGCCCTTCCCGGCTGTCAGTCAAACAGCTCTATCAATAGAACAGAGGGAGACAGCTTTCGCCCCTCACTCTCTCTCAACTCTCAGCTCTCGCCCTGACTTGATTAGTGCCAACAGACTGTTTACTAGTCAAACTGTGTCAGTGTTCAGGCAGTGATTGTGTGTGCGTGTGTCCTCATCTGTGATTCAGCGCTTAGTCGATCCCAACAGCACACAAGATCTCCGGCACGCACAATGACAGGAAAGGCCGAGCTGCCCTAATACAAACAAGAGAGGCAGCAGGCGGAGAATATGCTGTCTGGTTACATGTGATCTGTTCTGAGCTGTTGAGATTGGTGTGCGAGTGTGTTTGCTGCCAATCTGTACCGGGGCGTTCACGTTGACGCCGATTTGCACCGACAAAGTGACCAGAAGACATTTGATTTTTAACAAGAGCCAGTCATATCTGACATGACCGACAGCGACCGTTTGCAGCGCGATGAGAAAAGTTGACTAGTTCTACTATTAAAACTGGGTGTTGATTCATCTTGTTACTGGGTACTGTATATAAGTTATAATTTCCATTTTACTTTTGTTTGAAATAAATTATCTTCAGATGATGCTGTAAATTGTTTCAGATGTATTTAATCCCGTAACTTGTCTTTTTGAACTGTTTATTAAAAGAACCAGCTTGTAAGAGTAATTTGTTTCTTGAATCTGGCTACACTGTGCATTTTGTATCTTTGATTTATTAAAAAGAACCAGCACATGAGTCTTTTTTTATTTTATTCTCACTACATTGTTGCATGCCCTTTTAATATGATGTACTGTATGTAGTATTTATTTTTAAATATATATTTTTTTAATTTACTTTTTTTTTTTTTTTGGCCTTTTTCCATTTTTATTAGTAGTTTTTTTTTATATTTCTTTGTAGCTATAATTTGGTTTTTATTTCAGTTAAAGTACTTTAACTTAAAATTTGAAATTTTGCCTTAACAACTAACTGAAATAAAATAAGTTTTTAGTCTAATATTTATGTTTCAATTAATGAAAATTATTTTTAATAGATTAAGTTAATGATAACAATACTCTGGCACACTGTATGCTTGTTTTTGTGAGTTTTTCCTTGCCATTACTTCCTGGTATAATTGTTTTTTTTATTATATAATCAATACATTCTGCAAACTCATTCATAACTCAAGTGGAGTAAAAGATCGATTTTGGGATTTTAGGAATAGATAGTAGAATCCATGTTAACATTTATTATAAGCAATTTCATTGTTTCATATTATTTATTCTGCATGATTTCATATCTTCCGGTCATTGCATATGCATTTGGCAGATGCTTTTATCCAATGCAACTTACAGTGCATTCAAGGTTTACATTAATATGTTTGTTTTTCCTATAAATCAAACCCATGACTTCGGGGTTGCTAGTGGCTTGTATTACCAAATTAGCTTTATGAAGTTTGCAGGGTGATTTGTTTCTGCCCACATGCTGGAATATATATAAAAAAAATGATGCATGGAAAACTCAGATATTGCCAGCATTGATTCATGCATCAATATGATGCATAATGCATTTCAGAAATGTTACAGTAGAGAAGCTTTCCTCTCCATTTGATTCTAGAGAAAAGAAAACTGGTTTATTGCCATTTAATTGTAATCCAATTATTGCTAGTTATGCATGTTAACAATAACAGGCCACCCAGCTGTAGGAACGCCCTATATGGCCCAATAATACAGCCACTCATCGACCTTAACAATAAACAATATCGACCTTAACGATAAAACCACTATATGTTTTAACAAAGCATAAGAGGGTGTGTGTGTACACGTGTGTGTGTGTGTGTGTGTGTGTACATGACTTATTGTAAGGCTGTGGTTAATAAATTTCATACAGCCATTGTTCAAAGTCACCAAGTGACTGCGTTCACAAAGCGACTGTTTAGCTAATGTTTTTAACAGCAACGGCGTACAGTAGCGCAACATATCATCTCAGTGACACTCTGCCTTCTACGGTTTAGACACATGACTTCAGATGTTTAACGACTGATCTTTAACCAGAGGCGTGGTATCGGTCATGTGTCTAAAGGTAGCGCAAAACGTGTCTCTTGTTTTTTCGATTTCGTAACTCTTCTCTGTTCCATAATGTTAGCGAGTAATCTTCCACCTACTATCAAAGAGAGTGCGAGATTGACAAACTCTCCTCCTTTGCGGTGGACTCACTGTGTTAACAGACACCCACTTACAGAATAGCTTCAGGGCAAAGCTTCTCCACACGGATTCTAAAAGTAAAGCAGCCCACTCATGTTCCTCAGACACGCCACTCACAGCACTGAACACATCTGAAATTAGGCCAGAAGGTAAAAGTGAGAGGAAGACAGGGTTGTGGAACCGTCTTGTCGTCCGATTTGGTTCGATTTAGCCGAACGAGCAGCCAGACAGCTAAATTACCTGGTCGTCATAAGGCATCTTGTCACGAACACAGAAAAAAATAAGAATAAACATGGGAGACCTAGTGATTAGCATGTATGGTGTGATGTTGGTCTGAAAAAATCAATACATTTTTTCAGCTTTATTTTAAAGAATGGGGTGTGTGTGTACATACATACACTAACATGTGTTTATAATAGTTTTTTGTTATTGGAAGGTTTTATAGGGTTAATGCTCACCAGAGCTTCATTTGTTTGCTCAAAAATAAAGTAGAAACTGCAATATTGTGAAATATTATTAAATATTACAATAACTTTTTTCTATTTGAATATATTTTATAATGTTATTTGTCATAAGTCGCACAGGTATATTCGTAGCAATAGCCAACAATACATCATGGCCCGGTTTCACAGACAGGGCTTAGACTAAGCCAGGATTAGGCCATAGTTCATTTAGAACATTTACATTTAACACTTACATTTAAGTAATTTTTATTAACATGCCTTAGAAAAAACATTACTGGTGTGCATCTTGAGACAAAACAAAGGCACTGATATGTTTTAAGATCAGTCAGTGCAAGTTTATTTCAGTTGAAACAGCTCAGATTTACATTTTAAATCTGGGACTAGTCTTAAGCCTTGTCTGTGAAACCGGGGGTATATGGGTCAAAATTATCGATTTTTCTTTTATGCCAAAAATCATTAGGATATTAAGTAAAGATCATGTTTCATGAAGATATATTGTAAATTTCCTACCTTAAATATATCAAAACTTAATTTTTTATTCAGAATATGCATTGCTACGAACTTCATTTGGACAACTTTAAAGGTGATTTTCTCAATATTTTCTTCTATTTTTTTCTTTTTTTTTTTGCACCCTCAGATTCCAGATTTTCAAATAGTTTTATCTCGGCCAAATATTGTCCTATCCTATCCTATGCTTTTTTTATGTATAGCAGAGTGGTAAGTATTTTCTCTGTAATTGCTAACATTATCTTGACCATATTTGCTAAGTAGATATAAAATGTTTCATGAGGATTCAAATTTTCCATTATCATGTTCCTTGACATTATTCATTTTATTCATCAGAAGGACTAACAATAAGTGTAAAATGTAGAAAAATGTCCCAAAGCCTGAGCTGTGTGTAGCACCTGTCGTTCTGCATATCCATCTGAAGGAGACCAGAGAGTTATTGAAGTTTATTTTTAACAGCATTCTTGATCACATCTGACCTTAAGCATGTTTTTTTATTTTTTTTTATTGAATTATTTGTTTTAATTTTTGCAAAGAGGTTGTTCTTGAAAGACAGGGCAAAAGAAAAAAACTTTTTTTGAACCCAACAACAAACTCACCAATGATGTCTGAACATAATCTTCTTTGTGCTCATTAAGTGAAATATGAAAAAAAAAAGTTATTTACAATGCAAAATAACACTCTGGGATCTAACTGAAGATTTTTAGTTGATGCCACAAATGAATGACTGAATTTGTGTGTTTTTGTTTTTTGAAATTGGCAGTTGATTCGCGTAGTTAGAACTTCCCAGCTCGATCTTCACGGGTTAAACACTGAAATGGAAAAATCGGAGATGGTGTAAAAATATCTTTGCCTTGGTACTGTCATACTCATGAGTCACAAGAAGCAGGCACAAAACTGCCTACCATCACAGCCTTTAGGAAATTGAGTGGCCTAATAAAAGGCACAGAAAAATCACCACTATATTCAGAGTGTTGTTTAATTTTATGAATAAAATATTTATATATATTCACTACCCCGCCGTTCTTTAACACATCCCATGATGCTTATAAATCCAGCTTGCAACATTTCTCATTCTCCCTTTCATTTTCTATCCTCACTCTACTACAATATTATATCATACTTCAATATAATAGTATAAAATAATAAGTCGCACAGGGGCCAACCTTATTTCTGTCTATTGAGAAAGCAAGCATCCTTCTCTCCATCAGGTCCTAAAGGTCGGCATCATACTGTTATCACTAATTAGCCAATCAAAATATCCCTACATAAGAGAACCTCTCATCTTATCGCAGAAAATAGCCCATCTGGAACATACTAAACTGACAAAATGTCACTCTCTCATGGTGAGCAACAAAGTTCTCCGTTTCTCTGAGATGCACGCTTCATGGATGATTCTCATCCTGAATAGATGGATTAGGAATGATATGTTCCTCATCTCCTTTTTTAGTAATGCTATCACCAGACTTGCGTACATGCGAGTGTGTGTGAGAAGAGAGATGCATTCGTATGTATGCATATATATGCTCTGAGAACCAGGCGGCCTGTTTTGTGTAGCACAGCACAGCCAAATCAATTAAAGTGTGTTTTTAATTTGTGTGATGTTTCTCCTTGGTTTGGCTGAGTGTGTGTGTGTGTTTGTCAGCATGTTGAAGCGTGGTCTTTTGTGTAGAGACATGTTTACATTCCTCAAGCTGTGAAAGACTGGCGGCGTTGCTCTCTCTCTTTTTCTCCTTTTATATTCCTATTTTTTTTCTCCTTTTTCTCGCTTTTTGTGCTTGTGCTGATGGGCCGCACTGAGTCACATTCACAGGCTGCCCACTCCAGCTGTCATGATGGTAACTGACAGGGAGTTCACAGCGAGAAAAGGAGAGAAAGACGGATAGAGGCGAAGATATACAGAGATTGAGTGGGCTGTGATTGCCTCACACTGATTTGTAGACAGAGTAAAAGACGGATTTATGTATATGTGTGGGTGTGTGTATGTGTTATGAGGAAGTGAATGCATGGACATGCAAACACGTACATGGCTGCTGGTAATTACCGATGGCTGGGAAAGGGCAAAATCCAAAGCTGTTGTTTCAAATGTGAATTCTCTCACTCGCGTTGTTCCAAACCCAAAAAAAAGTGTTGAAGAATATGACCACTCTTTTCAGTATAATGAAAGCGACGGTGGAATAAAGATGTCAAGCTCCAAAATAACAAAAAGCACCATAAATGTATGTAAAAGTGGTCTATGTGACTCATGCTCTATATTTTCTGAAGCCATACAACAGATTTGTGCAGGGTACAAACTGAATTGTAAATAATTTTATGAAAACTGAATGTATAGGTTGTATACAGTATACATATACAGTGTATACGTAAACAATGGCTATTTGGGCAAGTTCACGAGAGAAGTGTCATGCCTGATTCATGAATGATTCATTCTTTTGAATCTGATCTTTTTAATGAATCTAATGTTTATGAATCAGACTGACTCAGTATGACAGTTAGTTGAAGGGCAAGATTATTAGACATTAATTAATTACATTTTACCTTTCTTCTCACACAACTTTATCATCTATAGAAGACTTTCAATATAACACAAGTCATATGGGCTATTTTATGAAACTTTTATGGTGTTTTTTTCAAAGCTTGAAAGCTTTAGTCCCCATTCATTGTATTTGAATGGAAAAAATAAAAGTACATTCTTTGAAATGTTTTCTTTTGAGTTCCACTCATATAGGTATGGAATTACTTTATAATAGAAGTTTCATTTCTCTGTGAATCATTTCTTTAACAGTACTAGTCTAGAATGAACCTCTAACTTGTGTTTTTCTCTGTCTATCATTGTAGATGAATATAAAATGAAGGGAGTGGAGGAGGTGAAGTACATGCGTGGAGAAGAAGACCGAGTAAACGCACGCAACCAGGAGAACCTGGTGAGATACAAAACATGTCTGCGCAGTTGCGCACACACCTGGGAAATTCTTCCTGTGCAGTGGTGTCCATCATATTTTGCTTAGTAGTCACACATGCACACACCGCTTGAGGCTCATATACCTGTTGTTGACTTATACATTGAGAGGTAGAACTAAGCGTATGCAGTGCACACGTGTGCCAACATGTTTGGAATGTGGGAGAGGGAAATTCTAAAAAAAATCCTCTTTTGTCACAGACTCTCACTCTCATGCTTAGACACTCACATTACCAGACAAAATATAATATTCTGTAGTTTCTACATGCATCTTTTCTTACAAACGCTCATTAAAAAATTCTTAGATGTCTGGACTTATCTGGACTGTTTATTTCTCTGAGGAAGCTATGTATTCTTTCTTATTATTGTAATAATACTGATTTTAGAGATTTTGTTGTTTTTGAACCATAAAACAATATACTCTTACACATGCATATTGTTTTTTTTCTTTTTCACTTAACTAATAATGTTAATGACCTTTAGAATTAAGCTGTCTGTTTAGCTACTTTACTTTTAAGACTTTATGTAAATTACCCTGTTATGATTGGCTAACCTTTTCACCTGTTAAAAGAGTAATAATGTTACTGCCAAGTTGTTAAATATTGGCATTGATATGCAAATGTTGGTCATCATATGTTAATGTTATATGTTACTGTGCTCAGTGGGGGTGTAAAATGCTTCATTACTTTTTTTTATTTCTTATCCAAAATACAGTTCTCGTCATATTTCAAATGTAAAAATCTACTATTTCAGATTCCCAATGTATTTTTTGCACGGACAACCTTGAAAATAATTATATTATATAATTATATATTATATATCATAATAAAACTTAACCAAATTTCACATACATCATATCATTTAGTGATCGTAATAAAATTATTGTCCTGTTTCTACCCCTTTTTGCATCTTAGTTTCCATAAATTGTCTGCTTGCATTGTGAATGAGTATGTCCACGTATCATTTCAAAGAGCGAGTAAAATCCTTTTCCATGATATTCCCCCTTTAAACTGCCTGGCTTAATGAAGTTGTACAGGCAGAGCAGGTGTTCAGATGCCCATGTTCCGATAAGGGGGGTGAGAGGAGAGTAGAGACGCAGTGAAAGCGAGGGCAGCCCTCTCTCTCGCTGTCTCTCAGCAGGGCAGCATTCTCATTAGCAGTGGCCAGAGGAAGGTCACTCCCAGGGCCTCTGTATCACGCTGTGTTCCAGGCAGAGAAGCTGGTTCTGGCCCACGTCCAAAAGCCAACAGGGCCTCTGCACCAGGGACGGTCGGCGGAGGCTGAATTTGGCTTTGTTTTGAACAGTAGTAAGTGAAAACGTGCTCATTCCGGGTTGTGTTTGCAGGAGAAGAGCTCGACACAGCACAGGACCAAACAGAACAAAGAGGTGCCTGGGCCCAGCGCCGACAAGACGAAGTGAGTGTGTTTATACATGTGTCTTTCTGTTTACAGTGTGCGTGTTTCTGATTGTTTTGTATGTGCGGGTGAGGGCATTAAAGTTCTTGCTCTGTTGAAAACGTGCCAGAAGTCTGTAAATGGCGTGTGGTTTGTTTTGCTTTGTGGCCTGTTTTATCCCCTCTGGATCTCATTTGCATGTTCTGTTTGAGCGTAATGTGCCATATGTTTCGTAACTTATTGTATGTAAACATGATGTGCTTATTGCCTTCGGATGTAATTGTCAGTTTCAAAGTGTTTTATTGGCATAATTATTTCTAGTGAAATTGCATTTCTAAAGCATCAGTAACACAATTGTGATGTCAATAAAGAATAAATAAAAGGCTAACACTTTATAATTATTTTATTTTGTTAAAAGTCATTTAAAGGAATAGTTCCACCATAGATGAACACAGTGTTGGGAAGGTTACTTTGGAAATGTAACGAGTTACCTAAATTTCTAATGTTTTCAAGTGTTAATAATTTTCAAACATTTAAACCAGGCAGGGTTAACCTCACAGTAGAACTCAACACTGATTACTGTCAAAATCCTTCAACGCTTGAATTAAGATCATAATAATTATCTTTTTACTTTGAGATCGTTCTGAGGTTAAATACAGATTTAAAACCAAAACAAGAAATAGTTTAATAGCTATGATACTGTTTTTGAAATCAAATCTTTGCATAGTTATGACAGGAAACACTGGAATCTTACAATGGCTTGGAAAAAACTGTTAATCTTAAAAAATAAAGCATATATATATAAACCCAAATAGGAAATAAAACAGTTATTGAATAAGCATGTGTCCTATTGTGTGTCCTAAACTCCTGAAACATTGCTGTCTCGTTTTAGAGCAGTCCATGCAATTTATGAAAGAAATCAATTAAATCTGTGTGGTTTTGTGTGAAAAAAATCAGATGTAACCCCGTTTGTAATCGTTAACATTTTCATAACTGTAATTTAATTAGACATTTTTTTCTCAGTAACTGTAACTGATTACAATTACATTTATTTTGTAATTAAATTACATAATTTAGTTACATGAAACTAGTTACTCCTCAACACTGGATGAACATGTAGTCAGCCTCATGTAGTTTCAAACTATTGATGACAACTGAAAAAAACCTGTGATAATATCTGCGATTAATATCGTCTTCGTGAATTCATTTGGCCACTATAATTGCATAGTGAAAATCATGACAGCCCTATTTCAAACCCATATTTTCTTTATTTCCATGAAAATGCAACAAAAAATTTTTTGGGGAGCTAAACTGCCTCAGTCTCCATTCTGATTTGTGTTTATATGGAAAAGAGCAGCATGAACTTTCTGCAAAATATCATATTGCTCAATGGAAGAAAGAAAAGATACAGGTCTTATAAGAAAATCAAGGTAAATGAAGTAAGAACTAAATCATTTTTGGGTGATATTTAGCTATTTATTAGACATTTAGCATGAGATGAAAATGTTTCAAACCATCTACTATTAACGTGTAAACTAATTTATGAGCTGTTAATCATTAATATTTTATTTGTTTATGACTTAATGGACTTTAATTTTCACTGAGCTTTGAACGCTACGAACACATTAAACAGAAAGCTAATACGTATGGTGTTCAAAGTGTCTGGATGTAAAGAAATTGTTTGAGGGCATGTTCATTAAGAATGAACAGTTCATTATTGCTTTATGTGTGTGTCGATGGAGTAATGCTCAGTTAATGTGCTCTGTGTGTGCACAGAGGCAAGGGTTTATAGTCCCTGCTGTAATGTGTCTATAAAAATGATTCCTGCCCAGCCACTCTGGATCCTACAGGAGCTGGTAGCATTGTGTGTGTGAGAGAGTGTGTGTTTGTGTTCTTTATGCTTGTAATGGAAAATTCTAGTGTATTTGTTGCTTCCCTCCTCCTACCCCCACTAACTTCCTCTCTTTCTCTCTCTCCATCTCTCTCTTTCTCAGCATACATACGTCAGAGAGTCAGCAGGAGTTCTTCAGAATGCTGGATGAGAAGATTGAGAAGGTGAGGGAGGGAGGAAAAGAACGAGGCACAGAAGTAAAGCAGGGAGCAGATGGGTTAGAGATTTTAAAGGGCCAGTGTACATTAAACCACCCTTCAGAGGACTGTTCGTTTATCTAGATTGTGACATTTAAAAGATCTTGTCTTGTCTTGTCCTTCCGTCATGTGAATCGCCTGTCTGGGACTTCCTGTAGACCTCTGGAGATAAAATGATATATTTATGGCTCTGCTTTTTTCCAGTACTTCCTCCTCTCCCTCTCTTATCGGTCTTTGTCTCTCTCTTGAGGTCTGAGATCAATTGGAATCAAATTTATTAAATCTAAACATTTTAGATTTTGTTTTAAATAAGACCGGGATATGTAAGGGTTGTAGGGCTTTTACACTGCAAAAAAAGTCATTTAAAAGTAGCTATCTGCATTTTCATCTCATAAATTATGAAATCTGAACTCTTTGTTCAGACAGTGTTGTCAATATATCTACATTGGTGCCATATAATCACCTGACCATCTAAATGTTTAAAGTTTAATCGGACTTTAAACATTTAGATGGTCAGGTGATTATATAAATGTTTAAAGTTTAATCAGACTTTAAATCAGGTTTGTAAAAATCAGATTGCGGTGTTTTTTTATATTTCTCACAACTATGAGAGAAAAGTCAGCGTTGTGAGAAAATTTGCAATTACCTTTTTTATTCTGTGGCTTAAACAAGAAAAATATAATTGTGAGATGTGAACTCAGAATTCTGAGAAAAAATATTGAGATAAAAAGTTACAATTACCTTTTTATTTCTTATTCAGTGCCAGAAACTAGCTTCCATAAGCAATATGTTCTCATCCATAGTTGATGTTTAATATTCATGAGGAACAGGATTTCTGTCCAATGAGTTTTATTTGTGGTTGGAGCAACCTGGCAACCAACAAAATGTAGCGCCGTCGATCACTCTTGCTGCTAGTTAGGACAGAAACTCAAATTCACTTATAGCATTTTTATTTAATCTTCCTCTCTGTCCATATTTTTTAGGGGCAGGACTACTGCTCAGAGGAGGAGGATGATGTGACATAGCAGAGAGGTGCCAGATCTTGCCAGAGATGGAAATAGAGAGTGTGAACTCAAAAAATCAGTGTTTCCTATGTCTGTAACACTCTGTCGGTCTGAGAGCGAGTGTGCGTGAGAGTGTGTGTTTGTGAGAGTGAGAGAATGCAGGACTTTTCCTCATAGGCTGTTGCACCCATGACCCCTTCTCCTCTCTTGGGGTTGCCTTGCTTGGAGATCTAGATGGTTTTGGGTGAAGAAAGAACAGCTTGATGTATTATCAACACAGACTCACTCTGACGTGAAATGAGGACCCCCGTCCCCCTCCGCTCCTCTCCTCCTACGGCCAGTATTGAAACCCCCTTCCTCCGCCCGGCTGTGACGACGCCATCTGAGAGAGAGAAAGAGAGATTATGTCGAGGAAAGCAAGATGAAAGGATATGGAGAGAAAAAATATGACATGCCCCTCCCAGTCCTTGTTTTAATTGGCAGGCCAGAGAAAAAATTGACACATGGAGGAACCAGAAGAGAGCTTACGAACATCCTCTGGAGATAACGGGGAGCGAATGTAAAGATGGAGTGTTGTGGGTTTTTGGGGGGAGAAATGATTGAACAAGAGATATTTTATTAAGAGTGACTATATGAACGAACTGGCTGATTATTTTGATATTTTGATAAGAGCGTCGTGGCAAGTTTTTGAACACTTGAGTCTGGACTCCTGCCTTTTGAAGGACCTTTTTTTTAATTTGTCGATTGATTTGTTTGTTCCATAAATGTGTTTTTTGGTTTCTTTTTTGCTTATTGCATAGATCATACCTCTTCAAGCTTGTGCTGTAAAGGTCAGGGCTGTACGGTGACCCCATAACACACTCGCTCACACACACAGAGAAAGACTTAAAGCTAAACTTATCACCACACCCTATTTCCACACACACAGGTTCACACTTTCATTTTGTATATCCTGCTATTATTTGTAAAGGTTTTTGAAAATAGACGGAAATACTGTCTGACCAGTTACCCACACACACATCCAAATATATCCCTTACAGCCACCCGTAAACTGGCAGCATTTAACTTAAAGATCTGTATTGACTGTTTATGCTCCCCTTTAATACAGGTAATGGACTGTGAAGAGACTACGGCAGAGAACTGGGGTTGTCTGTGTTGTTTTGTGTGTTTCGAGGGCTGTATTTGTGTTGATCTGTGTCAGAGAACCAGGTCTTACTGTGTTAATTGTTGTCAAAGGGATGAGGTGTTTGTCTTAGGCCTGTATGTGTTTAGCTAGTGTTTACCTCTGTTTCTCACCCTGCATTTCTTACTCAAAAGTATTCAGTCGTGTTGGCTAAAATTAATTATCGTTGTCTCTTACAATTCATAGACATATTCTAGACTTAAACAGTATGAGGTGGGGTGGGGTCACTTTGGTGGACACAGCGCTGGCCAAGCATCTGTCACTATGATTACTGGATTGATTCCTTTTTAATTTTTATTTTCAATGTTTTCTTTTTCTATTAAAATATAAGACACAGGAGCTGTGGTTTCTGTGGGCTGTCTCACCGATTAATTTGTTGGTGTGTGTGTGTGTGTGTGTGTGTGTGTGTGTGTGTAGGTACGTACTCTTTGCTGACATCATTAATCCATTACAGCGTCATATTTCCTGTTGGTGGTCTGACTCATAACGTTAAAAATACTTAATGGTTTCTGGGGTTGAATTTAAAATGCAGAAATGTGCAGATTACATTTCCACCATGGGTTAATATTATCAAACCGTACAAATGTTTAACTATATTGTTAAAATAGCTGTCCAACAGCACGTCTTTTCGGAGAATCCACACAGAGACGAGACATTAGGAGATGTTGACAGACCAACGCGAAGCATATGTGCTTTTTAATTTCACTTACTTCTTGTGGTTTGTCTCCACCTGCAGGTTGAAAAGTGGAGCTGAACTATGCTAGAAATGTACAAAATGTTATATTAGATTAAAATGCATATAATTGTATAAAATGAACGTGTATGTTTTAGATTTTATGACTGTTCACTATTTAAGCTCTTCAGTCCTTTGCATCTCGCCTTTCATTTGACTTGATTTTGCACCGGTGGACATTTCAGGGTATTTAGGATATTCTGACACATTACTGATCCAAATAATTAGTAGTTTCTTCAGAAGGATTTGGTAATACTAATACTCGAGTCATTACTAGTGGGTTCCCATGATCTTCATTTTAGAATGAATTATTCATTATGCATAACTCTCTAATTATGAACCTGTATACAGTAGTTCTTAGGAGTTCTCCAGGATATGAAAAAAATAGTTATTTATTAGCTAATAGTGAACTACCAGATTTAACTGAGCGCTATTACTTACTAAATCGTTAATCAGAGTTTCTTGTTATGTAATAGTAATTACTACAATGTTAATAGTGCATAGTTATTCATTAACGATGGAACAATATTCTAAAGTGTCACCCTGTTTCCTGTGGTTAAACTCTGCTTCCACAGCTTTAATTTACTTGATGCTTATAGAGTCTGTGTTTATTAATGCTAAAATCGCTCATGCAGCACAACTGAAAAATGCATGCAGAACATGCCACAAACAATACATTAATAGTTAAGAGGTAAAATTAATCAATTTCTATAACTCTAAAACTTTTTTTTATTTACTTCCTGATAGACTTGTGATTAGCAACATTTTTAAAAATACCAAAGAGATTGAGGTAAAAAAAAAAGGATTTTGTGAGCCACAGCCAATAATCAGTGTTTAAGGTTTATATTCATGTATATGTAAACTTGGTTAATATGTAATATTATGTATTTTGTGTATTATATATTTTTATAGCATATTATTAAAAGTTAGGGGTCAGCAAGATTTTTATATTGTGTTTTTGAAATAAGACTCCTATGCTCACCGAGGCTGCTTTTATTTGATCAAAAACAGCAATATTGTAAATATATTTCACAATTTAAAATAACTTTTGTCTGTTTAAATGTTTTTAAATGTAATTTATTTCTGTGAGGGCAAAGCTGAATTGTTATCAGCCATTAGTCCAGTCTTCAGTGTCACATGATCCTTTAGAAATCATTTGCTGCTTATAAGCTTATTTAGTGCTCAAGAAACATTTCTTACTATTATCAATGTTGAAAACAGCTGTTTATATACAGTTGAAGACAAAATGATTAGCCCCCCTATGAAATTTAAGTTATTTTTCAGATATTTCCCAAGTGATGTTTAACAGAGCAAGGGAATTTTAACACAGTATTTCTTATTATATTTTTCACCTGGAGAAAGGCTTATTTATTTCAATTTGCCTGGAATAAAATAATTATTTAAAAAATTAAAATAAATGGCTAAGGTCGATATTATTAGCCCTCTTTAGAAATGATCTGTTTGGATTGGCTATGGAACAAACCTCTGTTGTTCAATGACTTGCCTAACTAACCTAACTTGCCTTATTAACCCTCTAAGCCTTTAAACTGCACTGTAAGCTGAGGATTAGTATCCTTTAAAACAACTAGTAAAATAATATGTACTGTCATCATGGCAAAGACAAAAAAAAATAGTTTAGACTTGAGAAAAATAATTGTTAATGCTCCTAAAGGAGGAGAAGCATTTACACGTTTATCAAAGCGTTTTCAAGTGTCAAGAACAGCTGTGAGACGTATTATCAAGAAGTTTGAAGACTTGCACAGTGGAGAACAGCGGCAGGAAGTGAAATATTTCAAAAACATTGTAAAGAAAACTATTGTGAGAGGTTTCTAAAGACCCAAGAACACCTGCTTAGACACTAGTGAATGATTTAGCCAAGTCCAGGACTGATGTCTCAATGAAGACGGAGACTAGAGACCCGGACAGGAATGGACTGTGAGGTTGCCGACCAAGAAAAACTCCTCTTCTGAAGAAGAGACACCTCCAAGCTAGACTGAAGTTTGAAGGACAACCTGGAGAAAAATTATACATACTGGAAACGTGTCCTTTGGTTAGATGAGACAAAAGTAGAGCTCTTTGGCCATAGAGATGTTGCCTTGGAGTAAGAAGGGACAGGTGCTCAACCCAAAGAACACCGTCTCCAGAGTGAAACATGGAGGTGGGAGTGTAATGCTGTGGGGATGTTTCAGTGCGTTTGGAACTGGGAATCATGAAAACAGAAGGCTATGAGAAGATTTTGAAAGAGAACCTCAGGCAATCTGCAACAAAAGATGGTTTGGGTCGACGTTTTGTCTTCCAGCATGATAGCATATAATTTCTGGTGAAGAACTACCTCCAAATGAGCAAAGTGAACATCCTTGACTGGCCTGCACAAAGCCCAGACTTGAATCCAATAGAAAATCTGTGGGGCACACTGAAGACCAGAGTCCATGTCAGGAGACCAACAAATCTGGAGGAGCTTGAGAGATTTGCTAAGGAGGAATGGGCTGTGACTCCTCAGGAGACATGCCTGAAACTTGCTGAGAACTACAACAAACAACTAAAGGCTGTTATCAAGCAAAAGTGATACACCATTTACTATTAACATCAGAGGGCTAATAATTTTGGCCTGTAGACTTTTTTATTATTGCTTATAATTTTGTTTCTATTTGTATTACAAACATCCCAAGCTTCCTAAATAAACTATTTTGTTTAGAATGCTGTTGAAAAACATCTTCTGTTAAAAAAATGAAATGTCTTCAACTGTATATGTATTCTATCCAAACTGATCATTTTGATGATATATATCAGTTCATTATAAGAACAATTTACATAATGAAATTAAACAAAAATTATGAACTATATGAAATAAAATGCATATTTCAAATAAACAATTTGCACAACATATATGTGATAAAATTTAAAAGAAAAAAATAAAGATTGCCCTTATTTATTGACAAGAGTAAATCCCATGTGAACTGTCCATCAATATTTTTGATCACATATTACACATGCATAACCTGTGGATATTTTATCTATAGGGTAAAGGCTTCATTTGCTTTTTCATACAGCTCTGCAAAGTGGAGAAAATTACAGGCAAGAATATGGGCAAAGACATTGACTTCTTGTTCTTTCCACTGCGAGGTAAAACCCAATAAATCCCTTCTCATGTGAATGCTGCCTCATTAGAGAACAACGTGTTCTGGAGGTTTGGCTGTGTTCTTCTCTCTCACGTGGTGTTCTGGTGTGATACACGATTGAGTGAGTTTTACCAGGCTAGTGGTTGTTATGCTCTCTAGAGGACAGCAGTGGGGGGAACAGAGCAGAACGGGCTTCATGATGGTTGGTGTGTTTGAAGTGGATCTGAATGATGAAAATGGGATCATTTAGGTAGGTTTAATGCGTGTGAGCATGAATGTGTGTGACTGATCTCCATCTGATGTGTGTAGAAGAAGTGGAGGAAAGAAAGATCTGGTCTGAGAGCGAGAGAGTTGAGTTCAGCCCTGTGAGAGCTCTGGCTTGGTTGTCACTCCACATTGCCAACATGAGCTCACAGCAATTACATCTAACTCAATCCAGCAGGCCTCTCTTGCCCTCCTTCCTTTTTCCCTCTTTTCACTTCCCTCATTCTGCATGTATATCGCTCACTTTTCTCTTCCCATCCCTCTCTTCTCCACCATTAAACACTTCCTACATGCCTGACACTGCTTTCAACTGAAACTCTTTATAAATGTAATCCATTACTGTCCTCTAATTATAAGCTCTCTGCCATTCACTTGTCTTTTTTAAACACATTCCTACCAGAACCTCTTTAAAACTTGCTTTTGTTCGATTTACTAAAAGCTGTCACCTTTGCCCACAGACAAAAAGCACAACCTTCCTTGCATTCTGAAGTAACATTCGGCCACTCTGGTGTATGCATTTCTTTTGGGACTTGACACCAGTGGCCTGATCCAAACTTTTCACATGGTTGAGTAAAACATTGCAGAAACTGTCAGAATAACTCATTTGATGTGAGAATTTGTACCAGACATAGACATAGTCAGACATAGCAGACGGAAACCAGGTTTGCACCAGCCAGAGTAACTTAGCCAAACTTCTGCTTTGGCTGTCCTCAGAGAGTTTTTCTGTCAGCCGAATGATGAAAACATACATTCATATCTCCCAAATGTCAAATATGGTTTTGATGGAGAACCTGCAGTTTTAAAGGTGTGTTCTCTGTCTAATAGGCCAATACATTTGTCTCTTGACCATATGTGAACTTTTTTTTTGGTTTTACTTTAAAGTGCACAGAGATGTAGTAAGGTGTTATACTAACTGCTGCTGAACGCTGTTGGAAGACAGAGAGCTGATTGATATGTCCAGCTGGTACATGTTATAAAAAAATCAATTTTCAAAATCCAGATACCATCTTAAACTGAATTTAGCAAAGTAAACGAATTCCAGCAGGCTAAACACACAGATTCAGCTGAATGGTATCTGACATTAAAAGAATTTTTAAAAAAAAATCCTTAACATTTAATTTAAATCCTTAACATTTTAATTTAACATTTAAACAAGACCATTATTTTAGGTACTTTGTTCCTCGCTTCCAATGTTAAACACTAGGGGTCGCCATTAGATCAAATGTAGTTTTAAACAGTGCAAATAAATGCAAGTCAAATGTCCCTCGAGAAAAATAGTCCCTTCGGGAGCAGTTTCAGTTAAAAACGAAATCAACTACGTCTAAGAATATGAATCACTGTAATCTCATTTCGCCCATGTGCCATATTTACTACAGTTATTGTATACAATACAACTTACTGATATTAGCCACCAAAATGTCAGAAAAATTGTGAAAGCTTGAAAGTGCAGCAGGTGTCAGCTGTAGTGAACTGGATCATGTCATGACTGAACTCTCAGAAGTGTAGGAATCTTGGGAAACACGAGACGCGAATGGAATGAGATCAAGCACCCGATGGATAAAAAGTGAGCAATGTGGAAAGAATGAAGGGAATAAACGAAAGGGAATAAAGAGCTCTGGACAACAGTGTTTCAAAAGTAAAAATAAGAAATAAACAATATTTCGCAATTACATGTTTAGTTAGAAAATGATCTGCACAATATATTTTTTAGTTTTTTTACATATTATATTTGCATACATTGCCTATTCTCTTCATTATTAGTGTTCTTTATTACCTTAATTATATGTTGTCTCTGTTTGCACTGTTGTCTGTTTGTACTGTATTGTTTCTGTACTGGAAGCTCCTAACACCAAGACAAATTCCTTGTGTGTGCAAACACACTTGGCAATAAAGCTCTTTCTGATTCTGATTCTGATTCTATCTGCATACCAACTTAAAGGTTGCTTCGGGGGACTTTTACGGTAAGTAGGCCTACGATATTTAGCTACCTATAGCCACTGGAGCACCTGCATGATTGTTTATTTACATTCTAATGAAATATATTCTAATAATAAAGCTATCATGTTGAGATATCACTGAGCAGTTTTTCACCAGTTCTTTGCGCAGTTGAAATTTCACCCTTCAGTGCCTCAATGATCTGGAGGAGGCAACCCACTTTCGTCAAGAGGTAACCTCCACCTCTCTCTACCCCTCCTTAAACACCCTCTCTGTCTTCCAGCCTCCCGTTCACTCACACACCCGCTCAGGTTGTGACAGCGGTGTCCATCAGGTAGAGATGCCGGCCGAGCGATTCGTGACGATGGCTGTGATTTGCGCTCTAATGGCGCAAAACTGCCGTGGGGAGCTTGTGGCTCATGTGCAGGAGTTGAATCCCGTGCCTGAATCCTCCCTGCTCAAGCCCAAAGTCATGATCGCGATTCTGGCTCGGAACTCGGCGCACAGCCTGCCGTACTACCTGGGCTGCATCGACCGCCTGGACTACCCCAAGGACCGGATTGCGATATGGTGAGACTCTCCAAACTGGAATTTTATGGAGTGCGGTTGTAGAGGTGTTTGGTTTGCTTTGCAGCAAGTGTGTTGGTTGAAAACTGAGAAGGTCTGACTGGTACATAGTGGAGTTATTGTGGAGTGCGCGCAGGTAAGGTTTGGTTAATGAAAACCTTCTGTCAGATAGAGGAACAGAGACGCCGCTGTCTGCGTGCAGCAGACCTGTTAAAGCGGGTTTACTGCACTCTCTCCACGAGTGTGTGCACGGATTTAATTACATGTTAAATGAAGATGAAAGGCTTTTGCTGTCTAAGCAACATATCCTCTCGGTTCTCATTATAATTAGAGTTTTAGGAGAATTTCTGTCAGCATAATTTTCGTGTGGCAATCAGTTGACGTTCGTCTCGCGCGGCCGCCCCTACCATCCGTCTTAACTGTGACATAGGCTACTTGCAATATGTGTAATAACAAATGAAATAAAAGGGATAGGTATTTGCAATACCTATGTTTTGTGCTGTCCGAAACATAAAAATCAAATTAGTTGCGTACGGTGACTTTCTCAAGCGAACTCGACTCGCGGGGATATGCCTGTATTTATTTGCTCTAACTTGTAAATGTTTTGTTGTTACTGAAATGTTATTTGAAAACGCTGGTGAAACGCATACACTTGAGTGTAAGAATACATAGGCTACTACCAACTTACTCGTAGTTACATGAATGATTCAGATATCCCCGCCCCCTTCTTGTATTTGTCAACAAGAGAGGGGAAGGAGCGGACCAAAGTTAAAGGGATAGTTCACTTTGAAATTAAAATATCTATCAGCTTATCTATCAGCTTACCCCAAGGGCATCCAAGATGTAGGTGTCTTTTTTTCTTCAGTAGATCCAATTTTGATGTTTTTAGGTCAAACCGTTCTAGTCTGTCAGTCATATAATAGCAGGTATAGGTCACTGTCTCTATAAGAGGGAAAAATAACATGCACAGAGAAATCCAAATTAAACAATTCCCCATCGTAACTACACATTGATGGCCTAAGACACGAAACGAGCGGTTTGTGTGAGAAAACGAACAGTATTTATATCGTTTTTTACCTCTTGTACACAACCATGTCCAAGTGATCTGAGTGCGCACACGCATCCGGTGTGTGACGTGTGTGTGCGCGCGCTCTGGCTTAGTCTGCAAGCGCCGGAAAGCGCCGGAAGTTACGTGCACATTCAAAGGCGGAAGCGAGCATCTCGGCGGGATGCGTGTGCGCACTCAGATCACTTGGACATGGTTGTGTACAAGAGGTAAAAAACGATATAAATACTGTTCGTTTTCTCACACAAACCGCTCGTTTCGTGTCTTAGGCCATCAATGTGTAGTTACGATGGGGAATTGTTTAATTTGGATTTCTCTGTGCATGTTATTTTTCCCTCTTATAGAGACAGTGACCTATACCTGCTATTATATGACTGACAGACTAGAACGGTTTGACCTAAAAACATCAAAATTGGATCTACTGAAGAAAAAAAGACACCTACATCTTGGATGCCCTTGGGGTACGCTGATAGATACCAAATTTTAATTTCAAAGTGAACTATCCCTTTAATAGGCGCGTTCGACTTGAAGCAGCGCTGCGCAGAATGCTAACCGTATGACATCAAAGTACCGCGAGAACGATTCGAATGCATAGGATCCGACTGCTTTCTTATCGCTCTCGCGGTATTTGATGTCATACGGTGAACATTCTGCGCAGCGCTGCTTCAAGTCGAAAGCGCCTAATGTCTTTGTCTCCTTCATGCTCACTCTCTATCCGTGTTCATATCAAAGATGATGAGCATGAATGATCTGTGAACTATCCTCACTTCCTTTCATCTTTCCCAAGGGTAAACAAGTGATTTAAGTCACATTTCTTTCCAAATCAATCGGATGGAGGCAGACACGACTTTAATTTCATCTCCCTCTCCTCTCTATGCTGCTCCACAGTCTGATCGGAGCTGCTTTGATTGGAAAACATTCAGTATGTGTTTGGGCTGACAGTACACTCCACTCCACTGTTATGCCTTATGTTTGACCACTTTTTACATTTATTTCTTCTGGCAGCTTTTAACTAGAGAGTGTTTTGAATGAGGCACGCTTGAAGTGAAATTCATTTTGAATCCTTTTGCATATCATTCCTAAACTCTACTAACACAGACTAACTTGCTGTTTTCATTTAGCCAATCTCTACTACTTAGTATTGAATTTAAAGTCGCACAGAAGTAGCATATCTTTTTTTCATTTTTTGTGATGTACGTCCGAGTGTTCTGTCCAACTCTTGTTGATTGGATTTTGAGATGCTTTGCAATCAAAAGTGGATGCAGATGAACGCAAACTTTCAGGCGCATAAGTCACCAGAGAGAAGTCTGTCATTTTCACCAGAAGGTATGGTTATGACATTTTGATTAAACATTACAAGTCAGCAACAATGAAAAAAAAAAAACATGCATGGATAAATAGTTTACAATAAGATCGATAAAATCCATTTATAAAATAGATAGGGTGAATTTTTATTTCATGCCAACTTTAGCTGCCCGTGGACTTTTGTATATGTGTATGTGCACAATTATGAAGACCTACAGGAGTTTACTGAACAAACGGAGCAGTCAAATGACAGGCTGAAAGTCTCACTGCTTTGCGAAGGAATGTGGGGAATTAGGGGGAAGAAAGGATGAGTGAGAGGAAAGGGCAGGGGAGGGGAACTGTTGAAAATTACACAGGGCAGGGGCACCACGAGTGGCCTAACAATCCACATTCCATCCCTATTGACCACACGCACTGGTCAACCACAATGACATCTCTCTGCCCAACTTTGTCTTCTCTTATTTGTTAGGTATAAGTATCTCAGATTGGATCAAAGTCTGTATGAGGTGGAAGAGTTGTTTACACTAGAATTTGTGTGTTAATTCTACTAGCCTGAAAAGTATAAATAGCATAACTGGAACAGAATAAGCAACATTTTTGATACATTTATTACAGTAATCCTGACCAACAGTTTGGGAGTTTTTTTTATTCAAGTAAATAATAGCTGTACTTCACTGTAAAAAAAAAAAAAGTTGGGCTACCTTAAAATTTTAAGTCAACCAGCTAAAGCAGATTTTTGAGTTTTCTCAACTTATTTTTTAGGAAATTTCTCAACTTTTTGTTGTATAAACTTAAAATAAGAAGTTGAGAAAACTCAAAAATCTGCTGAAGCTGGTTGCCTTAAAATTTTACGTTTGCCCAACTTTTTTTTTTTACAGTGTTGTAGGTAACTAGGCCTACTGTTCTTAAAAAGGTAGGCAAGATGGTCGACATGAAATGAAAATTCACGATCACATTCAGATCTGCTTCCATCCAATCAGCAACTGATGGAGAAAACCAAGTCTTTTGTGTTAATCTGCTTCACTCGAATGTATATCACAATAAAAAAGAAAAAATCTGTCGCTACTTCCATTTCATCACAACCTTAAAGGAACTTTGATTACGTTTAGAGTTTCTGTGATTGTTTGACTTTAGCAGGAGCTAAGCTACTATAACACTGAAGAGAATTGTTAGCACTAACAAGAGAGACAGAGAGGATGATCTCCTCTGACAGTGTCTTGATTAATGGCTCAGACAGTCTTAAGTAATAAAGAAGGAAGAGTGTGAATCCAGTGTCATGTTCCCTAAAGGCACAGTCCTGTAATTAGCAAAATGGTGTTCAAGCCAATGGTGCCAACACAGCTTTTGACATAAGTTAGAAATGACTGATCAAGTTACAGTCAAAATCACTGAACACAGACTCGTTTATAAGAGCTGACTGCTCTTTTGTGTCTGTTTACTAGCCTTATCGGTATGATGTGATTTTCTTGACAACCATGTGAGCAGTTTTCCTTCAGACTCAGGTGTTCGTTCCAGCAGTTATGATGCTGTTGTTGAGGAATGCTGGGCATTTTGGCAAGTTAAATAAACAGCATGCTGAATAGCTATAACAAAGGGCTTGAGAAAACAATAGAGATATGTTGGGTATTGATCTGAAGGTCAGATCTGTAAATGATTATCTGTATGGCATTACAGCTTTGAGTGTGTTTGTGTTTTTATTAGATTTGCATGAGTTTTGCTGTTAATAAAACCCTGGTGCAGTGTTTGATGGGGTCTATAGCCTAACATAGGCATTTTTGCGGTTCTCCTTCACTATTGTTCTTTTCAACATGTCCAGAACCAGTTTCTGCTCTTTCCAACAACAGTTGGAACCCAACTGAACCCAAAAGGCCTCAACCCAGCAGGGGTTCAAGTGTAGAGGAACAATATGTGCAAAAGTCCAGACAGCAGGACGATTGCAGACTTTAGTCATGGGTGTCTAGAGTCGAGCTGGAATAGTAGTTTATTGGTGTGCAGTGTTTTGGGTCAGGGCAGGTGACCAAATAATCTGCACAATACTATTATGTAAAAATGACATGGTTGTATAGTGGATATTGCAGCATTTTCATTGCAACACTTGTTTGCAATTTTAGAGCGTTTAGTCACATGACATTATATGGTTCTTTTGATTGGCTCAAAATGTTCTGAGGTCCAATGCAGCTGCTAATGAAATATTTACTATTGCATAACTTTCTCCAGGTATTATATAGACATTTTTGGGGCTTCTGTCACAGTCACAGACCGCTGTTTTAGGTTGTCCTAAAAGGCACACTTGACTGCGTAAAGCAAGCAGATTTGCAGGGACATATAGTGAGGTATTTCGAGGTGACAGAGGTTTATGTTGTTGGAGGGGAAATGCAGTTATTGCTCTCTGCTGGTTTCATCCTTCTGGTAAACCACTGGGATGACTAACATTGTCTGCAGTGCAAGCAATCAATCTATCTGTCTACCTCTCCGTTTCAATCTTTTTCTCTCACACCCCTTTCTCATTTTTTCTATTTGTCTGCTCTTGTTCTGTGCATAATCACATATCACATACCTTTTTCACAGTGCTTCACAGATCAGATGTGTTTATATTCGCAAGGAAGATGAAGTCAGAGTCTCTGAGTTCATGTGAATGTTTGATAAACTCTGTCAGTGTGTCAGGTGAGACTGTGGGAATCTCTCCTGCTTTCCAGACCCACTAGTCTCCTATATGCACTCCTGAGAAAAGCATTCGTGTTTTTACAGATGTGTGTTTACAACTAATTTAACCACTTGTGTTGCTTTTATCAGATTTGTAACTCCAGAACAGATGTATAGGAGAACAATGAGTCATTGAAAAGATTAAACTAAAATGTTCTAGATGGATCTCTTAGGTTCTAGTTTGCAGCTGTATAAAATGAAATGTTTTGGTACCTTTAATGTCAGTGTAATTATGTACTTATAAAATATATGTCAAATGTCATGAGGGGGATGAACTAGCATCACACTCTAGATGTGTTTGTGTGGGACATGGCAGAGCTGTGTTGACAGAGGGTGGCTGGAGGAATTTGAGTACAGCAAGGGTTTCACGAGCCCCTTTACCCCCTCCTCAATCTACAAGAGCCAGGCAGCCACGTCAGCCCATGCATGGGGGCAGAGCCACTGCAAAGCAAGCACACACACACACACACACACACACACACACACACACACACACACACACACGTGTATGTACACACACATCTGTAAGTGGCTATGTTTGAATTATGTTCCAAAGCAGAACTATTTCGGCAAAGTGTATGCAATAGTTTACTTGGTCAATTTTTTGTGTTCTAATAGGGATAGTTCACCTAATATGAGAATTCTGTCATCATTTATTAACCTTTATGTTGTTCCAAAACTGCAGTTTTTTTTAAATCCTTTGGACACAAAAAAGATCAAAAAGGTATTTTTTGTCTATACAATGAAAGTTAATGGCCCAATGTTGATATGGACCCCATTTACTTTTATTGTACAGACATAAACAGTTGAGACTTTTTGAAAATATCTTTTTATGTGTTCTGAAGAAGAAATTCATAGAGGTTTGGAATGACATGAAGGAGAGTAAATCATGACATAATTTTCATCTAATTTTCATCTTTGCATTGAACAATCCCTTTAAATTACGAGTATATCTGTGTATGGTGCGTTGCATTAATGTTACAATCTACTCTCCACATTAGTCCAGATATATTTGAAAATGTGTTTTAGTTTCAAAATGCTCTCCATTGCAACTAGCTTTTTTTTTTAAAAATTCTAAAAGTTGTTCGTCAATACGGACATGTAAAAAATGCATCAGCTTGCTGCAAATACGTGAAATATCATAAACACTTAAGGCGATACCAAGAAACCAGGCATAATAAAGTTCTCATTATCATGTCATTCTTCTGTTTTCAAATGTATGTTATGAGGGCATAGTTTGTAGTTATTAAAGACTATTCTCTGTCATTATGAACACACATGCTCATCTTAATACAACAGATCCATTGTTATAGCTGAAATGGGTAATCAGCCTATAGGAGGAAGTTTGTTTCGGCGTTGTCAGAGCAGCTTTGAACAGTAGAAGACTTTATTAATATCTTTTTTACTGGTTTATCTAATTCAGGGTTATTTCATGTAATCTCTGTGTTTTTACTCAAACATGATTGCTTCTTTTATTAGGGGATAGTCTGATGGCTGTACTGTGCAGGTGGAGAAAGTATAAGATGTGCGTGTTTGGAGGTGAGTAGCATGTGGTGTCCAGATGCTGTCAATAAGGACATATGGAGGAGAAACAGAGACAAAAAGAGAGAGTGAGCCTCGGGCAGTCAGATAATGAGCTGGAGACTTACAATAAACTTCAAACGGGCGATGAAAGAAAATCAGGTTTTTATAAGCAAAGTCCTGCTTCCTCCAAGCACAGCAGGAGCCCACACATACAAAACCTAGAGCTAAATGTTCTGCCATGAACACACACACACATCCCTAACACTTTTAATCACCTTTATCATGAGGTCCACTTACAGAATATTGCAAGTGAAATAACTTTTGGGCTTTTGCCTTGCCTAATTGCAGCTTGGACTGAGGGTTTATTTCCCAAACATTAAAAATGAACATAAATCGATATACAGATTGGGAGAAGTGTCTAAATAATATTGTAGAATATAGACCTTGTTCAGAAAGTGTATGTAACGTGGTCAGTGTCAGCAGTGTGTTTTTACCCTTGGGTGTGGAAATTTGTTAGGGTTCGAGAGGTGAGAGTGAAAGGTGAGGAGAATGTGTCTGTCCGGATATATGACTGACTGAACCTTCAGAAACCAGAAGTTTGAGTCATTCATATGCTGGCAGGTTCGAATTCCTCTGGCTGTTTACTTGTCCGGTCATGAATATGAGTGTTGCCCCCTGCAGCCAGAGCTGAGATACAGCCTCAAAGACTTCACACAGGCAGAAATACACTCACATCAGCACAAATTTGCTTATATTTGGGTGAATCAAAAAGCATGCCGAGGTATTCTATTATTATTATTATTATTAATAAAGAAAAAATATTATATAAAAATAAAATGTATGTATTTTTCGAAACTATTAATTTGTATTATTATTGAGATTATTTTTATGAGTTTATTTGATATATTATTTAAATTATAAGGGATTTATAAATCATTGTAGTTTTTATTGTTTTAGCAATTTTAATAAAATAAATAATTTAAACATTAATTTAAACAAATAATTTAAACAATTAATGTTCATTACTATTAATAAAAAGTAAAGAGAATCATAATTACAAATAATTTTGAGCGCAATTGTCAAATTCTAATTCTATGTTATTATTGATATATACTGTAATGTATACTATACATATATATTAGGAGAAATATGACCCAGACATGTTCTTCATGAGATTTCCCCATTTATTCATTCCCCATTTACAGTCAGACATAATGTAAGCATATAGTAATGTAGCATAAATTCATGCATAAATCATAAATCAAATCATAAATCTAAATTCTCACCAGGGATAATTGCACACTTCACTATGAGTATACTGTATGTGCAGTTTTCTTTGTCATTGGATGCATTGTGTGGGTCTCTCCCCGGGAGGGTCGGAGAAGAACACATGTGCAATCATTTGCCATTAGAGAGTCATTTAAAGAGAAGCAGCGAGTTCGTATATTCCAGATGTTTATATCAGCTGCAGCAGTGTGACAGAACCACAACATGTTTATTTAATTCATATAAATGCAGAACTAGAATGACCAGAGAACTGAACATAAGTATGAGAATTGCATGCAAAGAAAAACCTAACACACGTGTATTTATCCTCGTATAATAATATGCACATGCATGTGCTCTTTTGCTTTTCTGCTTCATTGTTCATTCTGATTTTAATGGATTTTTCACAAATGTTCGGGAAAAAATGATTGCAGCTCGAAGGCCTGTTTTCCTATAAAGCAACTGTGGCACACTTGCATTAGCTGAAGTCATCAGAAAAGTGGTGTGTGTGAAAGCAGTGATCTTTCTGAATTACCTGTCATTACCTGTGTGTCAGGTGTTTTTCGAACCAGTGATAAAAACCAGACTGCTTATCAAGCTTGATGCTGTCTGTTCCCTTTGCTGTTATACACTCATAAAATCTTGGACACCCATAAAGCATACTTAAAACACACATACATCACCTTGGCCTGTATTTTCGGCACTCTTTGTTGGAATATGTTGTTATGAGTGAGACTGTCTTGGCTGAGTAATTGTCTGTGTTTGTGTGAGTGACAAAATAGCAGTCGTGGTGTCGAACAACTGGTCTATCACTTGTTATTTAAAGACGAAGAGTGTATAATAATATGAGTTTACTTAGATGCACACACTGCATACACTGTTATCTGTTGTCTGACAATGTTTGTTTGTGGGAGTTATATGTGTATTGGTGGGTTTACACTAGTATTATTCACTGCAGATGTTCAAGGCAGACATAGCCTTGGAAGGAGGCAGTGGGAACAGGATGGATATGTCCCTCAAAATAAAAATAAAAAATCCCTGAAAATAAATGAATAAACAAACCAAAAAACAGGCAAACAGATATAGAAATTATACATTTACATAATTTTACATGAGAAGTATAACACAAATAGACTCATCAAAATAGATTCATGTTTTGTCTTGTTTTATGCATAAATCTAAGTAAATTTAGAATGTTAATGCTTTAAATAAATAAATGAGAAATATATAAAAAATATATTTTTTTCTTGCTAAAAATATCTAAGCATTCTTAAATGACTGTCAGTTTACTTGAAGTACAGTAAAATGGCACAAAAGAGACTTTCCCACAGAGAATATATTGTAACCAGACTCATGTTTTGTCTTGTTTTAAAGCATAAACCTCAGTAAAATTAGTAAAGTTTATGCTTTAAAACAAGTAAATAATGTAATTTATCTTCTTAGCTAAATGTAGGCCTGCATTGCTTAAAGGATGTACAATTAGTACTTGAAAATATAAGAAGAAAAAAAAGGCTGGTAATGAATAGCCTTTTTGTAATGTATTATTATTATTATGACTCATTTAACTGTTTTTGCACTTGTCTACACATTAGGTGAAATGAATCCAGTTTAATTTTCTCCATTGCCTCAAGTTTCATCCCGATGTTGCTGCAGAACATCCCGCAGTGCTCTATTAATATGGATATATACACCAATTTAATTTTATTTCTGGTAAAGGTGGGGTGAGGAAATGTGAATGTGTGTGTGAATGTGACGACTGAGGTGATGTCAATATTTGTTGGTTTTTTCCCACATGGTTTCACTGCAGAGTCCCTGTACAGTGGAGGTTTCCACTGGCACAGCCAAACACTGAGGACACTGAGTGTGTTTGTGTGCTTGTGTCAGTGTTTACATGTGATCTCCACCAGCCACAGAGTAGTAATGCTGGGAAAACTCACTGTTATGTCACACCGTATATGTTCGTTGCTGTTAATGTAGTCAAAATATAAATTAGTTGCCGTTTTGCATAAATGTTGTTGCAAGTCACGGTATACTGTTTTATGAAGTCAGAAGTTTCTGAATTTTCACTTGCTAGTAACATATTTAACTATGCTAAGCTAGGCCCTTGAAATGCTAAAATGAAACTTAGACAATACGTCTTTTTCCTCTCACAAGCTGCTGTTGGCAAGCTGTTGTTAAGTGCCACGCTTCCTTGCAAGCCCATAAATGTGCCTGAGGAATTTATCAGCCCTGGAAATACAGCGCTAGCTTGCTTGCGTCATCAAATAGCACTTTTGACATCTTCACGTGAATTTGAATAATCTTATCGAGCTTTGCCACAAGTCTAGGAGAAGGAAATACTAACTCAAAACACATTGTTGAATATTCCACCCTTGCCTGAGGGACGCATCGCTCTTTCACTGCTCCTGATGAGCAGCTGTTTTTGGAGATTGTCTTGTTTATGTTAAAATGATGTAAATTCTCCTTTACGTTTCGTGAAGGGCTGCAACGGACCATAATGTGGACAACACCACATCCATGCTGAGAGAATGGCTGAAGAACAGGCAGAGCAGATACCATTACGTGGAGTGGAGGCCCATGGAGGATCCACGGTTGGTTGAAAACATCTTGTTCAATTAAAGTCAATTAGCCCTAATGGCTGTTTATGTCAGGAATTTGCAACATTCTGCTAATGTCTTTCCCATCTAAATCTAATGATTTCCAGAACAGGGATTAAAAAGTCATGTAAATTCTGTCATTATTTTGTCACCATCCTGTTCCAAACCTATGCATCTTTTTTTCTATATAAGGTCATACACAGATGAGTGGGGGCTGAAACACTGGGCTCCGTCTCGTTTCAATCATGTAATGAAGCTCAGACAGGCGGCACTGAAGGCTGCACGAGAGCGCTGGGCTGATTATATACTGGTGAGATCACGCTGCCTTTCTTGTCATAATTGACTTATGTTGCATCTGTTACACTCATGTTAAATAAAACCACAGGTACTATTACTCCAATTATTGTCATCATATGATGTTGATGCTAAATTGGTATTTTTATGTAAAACTAGAGTTCTGCAATTACATCTCTCTCTTTTTCTCTCAGTTTGTCGACAGTGATAACCTCCTGACCAACCCACGGGTGCTGGATCTCATGATGGCAGAGAATTTGACAGTGGTGGCACCCATGTTGGATTCCCGATCCCTCTACTCAAACTTCTGGTGTGGCATCACGCCTCAGGTAAACCTTGTTCCCCTCAGGCTCAAAGAGTAATATATTAAAGGGATAGTTCACTCACAAATACAAATTCTGTCATCATTTACTCACCCTTATGGTTTTCCAATCCTGTATGACTTTCTTTCACCTGTGGACCATAAAAGAAGATATTTAAAAAAATGTCTCAGTGTTTTTTTTGTCCACACAGTGGAATTCAGTTGTCACTAAAAAAAATTGGTTACCAACATTGATCAAAATATCCTCTTTTGTGATTTTCCAGAAGAAAGCAAGTCATAATGACATGAGGGCGAGTAAATGATGAATGCATTTTCATTTCACCCAAAAATGTAAATTCTGTCATGAATTACTCGCCCTCATGTCGTTCCAAACCCGAAAGACCTTAGTTCATATTCAGAAAACAAATTAAGATATTTTTCATGAAATCCGAAAGCTTTCTGACCCTGTATAGACAGCGATGTAACTAAAATGTCCCCAGGACCAGAAACGCAGTAAGGAAATCGATAAAACAGTCCATGTGACATCAGTGGTTCAACCATAATTTTACGAAGCTACGCAGAACACGAATGCACTGCGTCTTGTTTACGAGCAGAAGAATGCACACACATGCATCGTGGTACTTTCCATAATGGTGGTAGACGGTGACTTGGGGGAGAATAAAAATGTTAAATAAAGTTGTTATTTTTGTTTTCTTTGCACACAAAAAGTATTCTCGTTGCGTCGTAAAATTACGGTTGAACCACAGATGTCACATCGACTATTTTACAGATATCTGTCTATGGAGGGTCAGAAAGCTCTCGGATTTTAGCAAAAATATCTTAATTTGTGTTCCAAAGATGAACAAAGGTCTTACGGCTTTGGAACGATATGAGGGTGAGTAATTAATGACAGAATTTTCATTGTTGGGTGAACTAACCTTTTAAGGTAAGATTTATTGCTTTTGTTCAAAATGCATTCAAACGAAATTGTACATTCAACGTTCACAGTTAAAACGTAATTGTGAACAATGCTTCAATAGCCTGATACTGTATCTCTGTCATTTTCTCAGGGTTATTACAAGCGCACCCCAGACTACCAGCCTATCCGTGAGTGGAAGCGTTTGGGCTGTTTCTCGGTTCCCATGGTGCACTCCACCTTCCTGCTGGATCTGAGACGTAGCGCCACACTCGACATGGCTTTCTACCCACCTCACCCCGACTACAGCTGGGCGTTTGATGACATAATGGTCTTTGCATTCTCCGCACGACAAGCTGGTGAGAGATCTCCATTGGATTGCTTTAACAATGGTGCATTAAAAATTATGTGTATTCGTCTGATTATATGTTTTTGTAGACCATAATATTTTATAAATAACAGTTTAAAGTAAGGTTTAATTCAGTATAATTCAAGTTAGGCAATGCATTAAGGTAGAATGAACAAAAAAAAAAAAAAATTCTAGCATTTATTAATTTAGGTTAAATTATATATATTTAATTTAAATATCAAATAATAAAATCAAATGTTATAATATTAATGTGAATGTGTTTTATATGTAGAAATGAACATTAAGCTAGGTTAATAAATGCTGGTATTGTAGTATTTTTTATGGATTAGGTTATGATACCTAACGCATTAACTAATGTGAAACCATTGAACATATTGTAAGTGTTGCCATTTTATTATTTAAGTGCGTGAGTTGTTTTGGAAATGAGTGTTTTTAAGCACGGAATGTTTTCAGAGCAAACAGATGAAGGCAGTTAAGAGTACCGTTCTTCTGTTTTTGGGACCCAGAACAGACACGGATCAGAAACTAACACATAAATCACTGCACCTCCAACTGTCCAGCTCCAGTATATGTTGCTGAGGAGGGTTTGTGTTAATATAGCAGCTTTAATGTCGGATAATCTTGTGGCTAATATAACCAGCTCCAGCTGGGCAGATTTACAGTAAATCACATACACACACAGCTAACACAAATCCGTCAAACCATGACTCCAAACACACCCATGAATAAAGCCATGACAACACCAAACCACACAAACACATTAATGACGTAACACTCATGTTTCTCGTTGTGTAGGGTGGACTGACTACATAGGGTACATAGAATTATGTGAGATATTCATGATGTGTCTGTATTATGCTGTCATTTTTTTTTTCTGTAGGTGTACAGATGCATGTATGTAACAGAGAACATTACGGTTTTCTGCCTGTACCTCTGAAGGCCCAGCAGAGTGTAGAAGATGAGGAAGAGAGTTTCACACACACCATCACTGAGGCCATGAGTGAGTATTATCACTCACAAACACATTATATACACATTAAAGCATAGATGTTCATGCATTCACTACAGTTTAAAAGTTTGGGGCTAATTCCATTTTTAAATGCTTTTGAAAGAAGGCTTTTATGCTCTGCAAAACTGCATTTATTTGATCAGAAATACAGTACAAACAGTAATAATGTGAAATATTATTACAATTTAAAATAACATTTCTATTTTTATATATTTTAAAATGTAATTTATTCCTGTTATGGTGAAGCTGAATTTTCAGAAGCCATAACTCTAGTCTTCAGTGTCACATATTCCTTCAGAAAGCATTCTGATATTGACTGATTTGGTGCTCAAAAACATATTGTTTTTTGTGGAAACCATGTTTTTTTTTCAGGATTCTTTGAATAGAAAGTTCAAAAGAACCACCTTTATTTGAAATAGAAATCTTTTTTAACATTATGAAATGTGTTTACTGTCACTTTTGATAAGTTTAATGCATCTGCTGAATAAAAGTCTTGATTTCTTTAAAAAATAAAATAAAATCTTACTGACCCCAAACTTTGGAACAGTAGAGTACGTTTATCGAGCCATTTTCTTCTTGGGGACCGTTGCCTGGTCCCCACAATGTGGGCAAACACACACACCCATAAGAAGCACACCCATGGCCACTGCCCCTAATAAACCACCCTTTTTCCAGCACTTTAACTCTTTTGCACTTTATATTTTCAACCCTTATTAAATACAGGTTTTATTTACATTTTGTTAGGTTCCAATGTGTAATTGTCAGATGTCCATTTTATGCAACTAAAATGCCTTTTCTTGCAGTTGATCATAACATAAAACCCTCTGAGTTTCTCTTCACTCCACACAAACCCCAGGACAAGATGGGCTTTGACGAGGTGAGAGAGCAGAATCTCTGGAATGTCTCGCTTGACCGGACACTCATGATAGATATTCTGCAGAGAAACCTCAGCTGATTTAAGCTTCTTTGAAGCGACATTTTCTTATTTTGCCCTGCTTCATTCCTCAGACTCTCTCATTCTCTTTTCTGCTCAGATCTTACTGATTAATCTGAAGCGGAGGTTGGACCGGAGGGAACGGATGTTGAACTCAATGGCGGTGCTGGGACTTGAGGCCACGCTGGTTGATGCTGTAGATGGCAAGTAGGTCATCAAGGGGACATTCTGTGGAATCATATTTGTGATGTTTGGGGTTTGGATGTTTGGGTTACTGTTGATTTGACCTTTTTTATTCCCTGTCAGGGCTCTGAATACATCTCACCTTCAAGCTCTAGGTATAGAAATGATGCCGGGATATAAAGATCCATACTCTGGTAGGGTGCTGACACGTGGAGAGATCGGCTGTTTCCTCAGCCACCACTTCACCTGGAAGCAGGTACAGACATATACACATATAAACAAACATGTGACACTCCCTATAAATAGAATATGGAATTAATAGGGCCTAAGGTTTTTCCTTTTTCAATATATAATTTATGTAAGAGGTCAGAGTTAAATATTATATGAATGACTTTATTTTGCATTAATTTTGTATGAAGTTTTCAGTTTTTGTGCCTCTAATGATTTAAAACAAAGTGGAACATATTAGCAAAAAGTTCTGTATATATGTACACAAACACAGGGGACACACTGGACTCCCTGTGTCTTTATTTTTGGCCTCTGTTAAGATTTGCACTGTTAATTAGTGATTTATATAAGCCAAACATAGTATAATTGCCCAGTTAATCAGATGAGCAACACTCAAGTAAATTTTTCCATTTTCTGAAACAAGATTTTTCGACAGACAAATCATTTTCCGTTTACTCTGTGTGTGTGTGTGTGTGTGTGTGTGTGTGTGTGTGTGTGTGTGTGTGTGTGAAAGGTGGTGGAGAGGGGTCTGCAGCATGTGCTGGTGTTGGAGGATGACGTGAGGTTTGAGCCTCAATTTAAAAGGAGGTTACAGACCATCATGGAGGATGTTGAAAAAGCTCAGCTAAACTGGGACCTCATGTAAGAACAACACCAGCTGAAAACAAACACAATATGCTATCAAAAAAGCATATTGATCTTTCTCTTTCTCCATCTCTCTCTTTCTTCTTCGCTCTCCATAGATATGTGGGGCGTAAGCGGATGCAAGTAGCACAGCCGGAGGTGTCCGTAGAGGGTGTTAATAATCTGGTGGAGGCTGATTACTCATATTGGACTCTAGGTTATGCCCTTTCACAGCAGGGGGCCAAGAAACTCCTCGCTGCTCAGCCATTCGACAAGATGCTCCCTGTGGATGAGTTCCTGCCAGTCATGTTCAACAAACACCCAAAGTAAGTGTGATGCATGGATGGGTGTGTGGATAGATTAGATTGATGGACAGATAGATCAATGGATGAATGCAAGGATAGATTGATGGATAGGTCGATGGTTGAATGCATCCATAGTTTGATGGATAGATCAATGGATAGATGTACAAATGGATGGATGGATGGATGGATGCATAGATAGATTTATGGATAGATCGATGGGTGAATGCACGGATAGTTCAATGGATAGATAGATCGATTTATAGATAGATTGATGTATAGATGGATAGATGGATGCATGGTTAGATACATGAATGAATGGATGGATAGATAGATAGATCAATGGATGTATGGATGCATAGATAGATATATGAATGAATGGATGGATGCACAGATGGATGATAGATCAATCGATGGATGGATGGATCAATGGACAGATAAATAAATGGATGGATGCGTGGATAGATTGATGCATATATAGATAGATGGGTGGATGGATCAATCGATAGATAGATTGATGGATAGATAGATTGATGGATAGATAGATATTTTTCAGAAGCTTTTACACACAGGTACACACTGAGGCTGTACTGCTGAGTGGGACAGACACAGTGCTAGATTGTTCAGAGTGGGGGGAAAAGTATGGTGTCCCTACTGGGTCACACAATGACTGCCTTTCTTCCCTGTTTCCTCTATTGGGAGGCCTGCTCAGCACTAGCTGTGCCCCCAGCATGTGTCGCCTTTACTGGCCCTTCTCTCTCTCGCCTAACACCCTCAGTACCCTGCGGTCCTTCTCCTCTGTTGTTTTGCATTCTCTGGGTCTCTCTCCCTACTTTGAGGAATTTAGGGAAGGGTTCTTCCTGATCTCGGCATTCAAGGGACAAAATTCCCATTGATGGTTCTCTGAGTTTTGGGGGAAGGGCCATTGGTATAAGACAGATGGATTACTGTATAAATATACTCCACTTTCTGTGTGTTTGTGGTGTGTGTGTGTGTGTGAGAGAGAGAGAGAGAGAAAGAGTCATTGTGTAACCCAAGTGTGTGAATTTATTGTTGTATTATTGTAAAATGTAGTAAATAATGCAGTTTTCATGTCGTTTAGATACCTTTACCCATTGTAGAATAAATTAATTGTACTAAATATACATTAATGTAAAACATTAGTATGCAGATATTTGGATGAAGGTTCAGTAAGATTTTTTTTGTAAAGAATTTAATACTTTTGTTCAGCAACAATGTATTAAAGTAATGGCTGTTGAAAATTAGCTTTGCCATCACAGTAATAAATTATATGAAAAATTCAATTTACATCAATTGTGTAATTTTTCTCATGCCCTTGCTTTTCTTCTCCCCTCCCCTCATGTCTCTCTCTCAGTGCGGCATACATGTCTCACTTTGATCCCAGAGATCTGCGTGCTTTCTCTGTTGAGCCGCTGTTGTTGTACCCAACACATTATACGGGTGAGCCGGGTTACTTCAGTGACACAGAGACTTCCAGTATTTGGGATGACGAGGCCATCAGCACAGACTGGGACAGACAGTATGCTAAAAAAACTGCTCAGCAGGAACAAATTCATTCCATTGCTCAGAACAGTGTCACCGGGGACACACCACCGCCTGCGTCCCGAGCCTCGCGAGACGAACTCTGAGTCCTCGACCTGTTCTCAAACTACACAACTGAATGACAAAACACACTGACTCACTCACAACTCACTCCTCAATGTCCACCAGTCCCCTCCTTCTTGGCGACACTTTGGCCAATAGCATTACAGCTGGCTGGGATGCTCGAACACCATTTGGCTTTCTGGTTGATTTTGCACAAAGACACACAAGCTCCTTTTATTTTCTCTTATTTATTTCATCATGCCTTCCAGGGACCAAACTGTCCTCGGTGAACACTTCAAAGTGTTTGAAGGATGAATACACTGTGGAAGGACCGGACAGAGGAACATAGACATATGGGAGTTAGATTTGGGTTTGCTAGTTGATGAACAAGACAGACAAATCTCTATTTTAATGTTTTCTTTTATAATTTTTTTCCCTTTTGTAATAAAAAAACAGATATGGTTTATGCACAGAGTACTGAATAAAAGAATCCTACAGCCTGTCTACATTTCTACTGTATATTGTCAGGAAGGAAATTATATTTTAAGTTGATATATTTATACAGCATCACAAAATCACTTTTAAATGTTATTCATGTGTCAAATATATATTAGAGCCATAAATTAAGAGCAGTGGTCACATACTTTTGTGGGGAGATTGTTCAAATCTGTCCTGTTTTCACATAATTCAGTTGTATTGGATTTAAAACTCGATCTAAAACACGTAAAATTTTCTTAAATGGAGAAAGTGATTTTTGACACATCATTCACTGGTCAGTAAGTATGAATTGTTTTAATGAATAAAAGCAGCTGTACTCAGTCTAGTTCAAAGTCTATGTGAGACAAAAGGTGTTTTTGTGTTATTGTGAACATCATATCGTCACTAATTCCTTCCAGAATATTCCAGGAGGCTCATGTGTCTTAAAAAGTGTATGATTCTACTGGGCATTATGTCAACTATCATAATTTGAAATGGCTGGATGCAAACGCCGTCATTTTTCCAAACACACTCGTATTTTTCCACTCAGCAGGCTGGCTCCTGTTCTCTGACTGTTGATTTCATTACCTTCTTTGATATCTGAAGATGTCATGGTGCTGGTGGTGGGCTGATTCAATAAAACTGACTGATCAATAATATAATGCGTCTAATGATGTCTTTGCAATCTAACAAAATTCATAGCTTCAGATTCATTTTGGTATATTGACAACCTTTGTTTGCTTAGGTAGTTAAAGGGATAGTTCACCCAAAAATGAAAATTCTGTCATCATTTACTCACCCTCAAGTAGTTCCAAACCTGTATGAATGTCTTCGTTCTGCTGAACACAAAGGAAGATATTCTGAAGAATGTGGGAAACACAGTTCTGGGGCACCATTGACTTCCATACTATTTTTTTCTACTATAGAAGTCAATGGTGCCCCAAAACAGCCTGGTTACAAACTTTCTTCACAATATCTTCCTTTGTGTTCGGCAGAACAAAGAAATTCATACAGGTTTGGAACTACTTGAGGGTGAGTAAATGATGACAGAATTTTCATTTTTGGGTGAACTATCCCTTTAAGTTTCTTCTTCAATAATGTACTACCAACAGCCTCTGGCTGTTTCTGTGCTAAATTCTCACTAGATGTGTTTGAAAACTCCATTCAGTGCAGAAGAGATGTGTTATGTGTTGGGTTATGGGTAAAATTTGGCAACCAAAAACACGGCACACCAAACAATTTAAAAACACTGACCATAAATAAGTTTGCTGTTTCAGAATGTGCTGCCAATTTAAAGTTTATGACCAGTGAGTAAACAAGAGATGTTTACACAGAGTGGCCTGTGCTAAAATGTCTTAGGTCTTTGCCATGTTAGTGTTGGTAGATTAAACCATTAGTTTAATTTTCTGAGGAATTTAGTGACATTGTTGTGGCAGAACAAAAAGAGCAGCATTTCCTCCAATAAGTAATGGTTTCCCTTAAACTTCTTGGTAAATGTTTTATTAATTTTACTAGCAGGAGTTGGAGAGATTGACTATGTAGCCTATTTCTTAAACTCATATGAGACATGTCAGCTACATTCAGTCATACCATGACACAAATATATAATACAGTAGCTGTATTAGCATATTATTTCGGTGATGCACATTATGGTGGAAATTCAAATGTAAATGTTGGACGCAGTCTGTTTCCTAAGAGGTAAAAATTCAGTTCTGTTCATGCGTGCTGTAATATTAGGAGACACTGCCATCTGCTGAAGTATGGTGGTGTTGCATTTCGTCTGTGAGATAAAGTTCATAGGTATGATGGGTAATGAAGACCCAAAACATTACTCTCATCTCCGGCCTTACTGGAATGTGGAATGTTTTCTGGCCTCTAGAGATTTAAATCATCTTTCAGGTGGGATGACAACAACATTTTTCAAATTCTTACACATACACAATCCAAACATGCTGGTTCATGCTCTCTTATCCTGAGAAATACTTACAGGATAGTTTGTCTCTCTTTATGTAAATGTCTGTTTAATATGTATAAATAATGTCCTGAAAAACAGTTTATTTAGGTTTTATACCTTAGGTTATGTGTTTCCAACATAACTCATACACACAGTACCCAGTACCAAGTTTCTGAGACAAATGTTTTTACTATGAGCAGAATGAAATAAATACTTTATGTGTGTGTGTGTGTGTGTGTGTGTGTGTGTGTGTGTGTATGGGCGGGTTTATGTGGTTTATGAGGACACAAATTTGTATAATAACATGGGTATGACAGAGGTATTACTATTTGAAGGTGGTTTATGAGGACACTGCCTATGTCCCCGTAATTCAAAAGGCTTAAAAAACATACTAAATGGTGTTTTTTTGAAAATCTATAAATGCACACAGTCTCCTGTGAGGGCTAAGTTTAGGTGTAGGGTTGGTGTAGGGCAATAGCACATACAGTTTGTTCAGTATAAAAACCATTACGCCTATGGAGAGTCCCCGTAAACCACAAAAACCAACATGAGTGTGTGTGTGTGTGTGTGTGTGTGTGTGTGTGTGTGTGTGTGTGTTTGTTATCACTATTTGCCATCAAAGCCACATGATTCAGAATCAGAATCAGAATCAGAAAGAGCTTTATTGCCCAGTGTGTTTGCACACACAAGGAATTTGTCTTTGTGTTAGGAGCTTCCAGTACAGAAAGTACAAACACAGTGCAGACAACATATAATTAAGGTAATAAAAAACACTAATAATGAAGAGAATAGACAATAATTAAGAATAACAATAGTAATAAAATAAAAATATACAGAAAGAAAAATGTCCAAAATGTCCAAATGTCCTATTTACAGATGTACAGTACCGGGGTGTGTTATGTGTTGTTCAGGTGGGATATGGCTTGGGGGAAAAAACTGTTCTTGTGTCTGGCTGTTTTGGTGCTCAGTGATCTGTAGCGCCAGCCAGAGGGCAACAGTTCAAAGAGAGAGTGAGCTGAGTGTGAGGGGTCCAGAGTGACTTTCTTAGCCCTTTTCCTCACTCTGGAGGTGTAAAGTTCTTGGAGGCTGGGCAGAGGGGCACCGATAATCCTCTCAGCAGTCCTGACTATGTTGTAGGATTCAAGGATTCAAAGCGTTTATTGTCATGTGCACAGTGAGGAAAAGCAAGTTTCCCTGTACAATGAAATTCTTTCTTTGCTGTCCACATTAAATGCAAGACAGACAAAATAAAAACAGACATACACATAAATAAAATAGAAATAATAAAAGTACAGCTATGTTGCAGGAGTAGAAATAGACTGTGAATATAGAAATATAGACTATGTACATCTGTATGTGCGAGTGGCAATATTGACTTGTGCAAACAACAATATAGTGACGTGCAATATTAACATTAACGTGTCCACATGTAGCAGTAATATGTATTATATCTCTGTGTGCAAGTGTGCAATATTGACTTATGTACAGAACAGTAGTACAGTGGCATGTAACAAATTGAGTGCAACTACATAATAATAATAGCAGCTTTAACATTAATAATGTGCAAATCAAGATGGAGCTACTTGATAAGAGATAGCAGCAGTAACATTAACAAATGTGCAAAATTGAGCTGTAGCAGTTCAGTCTACATATTCTATGAGATATGTGAGACTAGTCTGTGTCCACTGGCTACCCGTTTAAAAGTCTAATGGCTGAGGGGAAGGAGTTCCTTAATCTGGAAGTCTTGCATTTCACACTCCTGTACCTCCGTCCAGGTACCTGTACCTCTGTACCACCATTGTAGTCTTCTGATGTCTGTTTTGGTAGCTGAACCAAACCAAACAGTTATAGAAGAACATAGGACAGACTCGATGATGGCAGAGTAGAACTGTTTCAGCAGCTCCTTTGGCAGGTTGAACTTCCTTAGCTGGCGGAGGAAATTCAGCCTCTGCTGGGCCTTTTTCACAATAGAGTCAATGTGATTGTCCCACTTCAGGTCCTGAGAGATGGTGGTGCCCAGGAACCTGAATGACTCTACTGCAGCCACAGTGCTGTCCATGATGGTGAGAAGAGACTTTAGACACTACAGATAGTTTTTTCACCAGTTTGTTTTGAATTGTAAAATTCTATACTTTTTTTCATAATTCACACTTGAAAACAATGTCATCTTTGTGCATTAACAGAATGGAATAAAAAAAACACCAGTAATGGCCACTTAAGACAGAAATAGGGATTTTTATTAAAGAATTTAAAAAAAAGGCCGCTCCCAAAAACAGTTAAAAAAATTAAAACAACAAAGTACAAAAACAGTCATACAGAATGCTGAACACACACACATATAATTACAGAAAGGCCTATAGTCTCAAAACACAGGATCAGTAATTCTTTTGGAATAATGTAGACATAAAAATACAAAATACTGTACATCATTCACACAAGCTGTGAAGCATTTGTAAATAGCAGCCCTTATCCCAAGCACCACATAAATATATTCCCTATCACCAAATACTAAAAAATTGATTACAAAGCTGATCAAGATTTAACTTTTACAGTACTTAACAAATCTTAATGTTTTCGACATAACTAAGCCAACAGAGGTTGAGTGGGATTATCGTTTGTATTCTGTTGCTCTCTCTGGCTTTCTACACCACTTTGGCCATCATAGGGAATCTCTTCATACCCCCTGCTTGACCTGAAGTGAGAAAATCTCCTGCGTTTCACCAAAATGACAATTCCTGCCACCACAACTGCGATAAAAGTCATTACACCACAGGCCACACCAGCCTTTTCACCTCCTGACATCCGGGTAGATGATGCCTGAAACGTTCCGACTATTTGAGTAACTTCGTCAGCCTTTGCTAGTCTCCACTTTTTGGTTTCTCCAACCCTCAGCCAGGCCCGATCACCTTCTGTCATCACAGCTACAGTGTTTGTCGCCATCATGTTGATCAGAGGTGGTCTTGTGAATGGTGGGAGGCGAATAGGTTTTAACTGGCCACCAGTAAACTCACCTGATTGGACACAGTACAATACCTGACAGCCATCGCTAATGGCAGCAAGGTGTTGGCTGTACTGAGGTGGACAACGGTATTGGTCCCCTGCAAGAGGGTTGCCAGACTGGCAGCTAAAGAAACCCCCAAATGGCACAGAAGATACTGTTCCTGCCTCATAGTCATTGCTCAGACAAATCATCATACCATTAGACAAAAATGTTTGTGCAAAGTAATTTGGAGGACAGTCATGAGATTTGGTCTGTGGGTTTTGTAAAGATGGTCCGAATAGACCTCCAAAAAGGTATCCAGAGTACTGAGGGACTGTCTGACTTGTGGAACACCAGTAAGTGTCAATTTTTGCACGACGGACATAATAAGCATTTCCACATACATTGTTACAACAATCAAAAAATAACCAGCACGAATGACATTCCCTATGGCATTCATATTGATTGTAACCCTGCTCTACTTTCTCTGAGTGTAACAAAGAGGCACTGTACGGTTGACGGCATGTATAGCCACCAGTATCTGGATTTTTTTGCGCAAGCTCATCACAGATGACTTTTCCATCTTGCGCCGAAGGAGTGCATATTTGGTAAACACCACCAAAGGTCAAATTGGTGACTGGACCCTTGCAAGATGAGTCGTTAACATTAGCCTGAAAGTTAAAATTTGGGGAATTTGGATCTACACATCCTGGAATGGTGTTTATGTTGTAGTAACGCGCTGCAGCCTGTTGGACTGAAAGGGCAAGTTTATGTAAAGTTGGAACTGGAAGATCAGGAAACATAGATGGATTGAGGAAATAGTGCAGTGGCACACCAGACCGGTCAATAGCAACTAGATTATTTTGAGTGCTCTCTTGCCACTTCTGCAGAGTGATTCCTTGGTAGAATAAAGCCCCACCGTGGCTCTGAACTAAAGAATATGTAATGTTTTGCTGGTAAGTGGTGGTTTCTGAAGTTTCCTGGGATTCCTTGCTACCAAAGTTAAAGTTAACCTTGTTGAAAAAGTTAATGCCTGCTGATGCAGAGACAGAAGACTTGTCTGACTGACTGTCAGAGACATAAGACCTTTTTATATAGTCCTCTTGCAACAGAATGGCCCCGGCATCGATGCTTGTGATGACATGGGTACCATAATCAAGTATGAGTTTCTCTGATAGATATGTTGCTAGGCGTGTTTGATTGTTCTCAACAGCGTCTGCGATTTCCTCAATCAGCTGAGCAAAGCGGGAGTCCAGAGTAAAGTCAGGATACGCATTCACGGTGTACAGATGATTGCGCACCTGAGAAGATAGAAGAAAAGATTAAACAATTACATCTAAATAGAAAATTAAATCCTTTCCTGGTCATTTCTATAGCAGCTTTTTAAGTTCTACTGACAAAAATAACTTGTAGGAGCAGCCAGGCAGGGGCGTCATGCACTCATTATTTTTGAGGGGGCACGAGTTGGGTAGGGGGGGTTCGGTCGTCATGTGACACACAGCAGCCACAACTGTTTTATATAATTTTTCCTTTTTATTCGAAACATTCCCAAACGCATTAACTATCATGAAATATCTTGATTCACACCTTTATAGATTATGTTGATCTATGGTGGGCGATGGTCAAAGTAACCTAGTAATGTAATTTATTAATAAAAACCTGTCTGTTTATGGGTGTCATGAGTCATGAAATATTTTTAATATGACTGACTTTATATTTTATGTGAATTTAACATTGAAAATGAATGTGAATAAAAACATTGCAAGTTAGGCTACTAATCATAACACTTTCATTGTACAGAAAGAGAGCAAAGAACATTTACATAATCAAAGAACATTTTCACTGACAGTCTAGAGTTCAAGCACTCTCAAAAACTCCCATTAAAATCACTGAAGCTGTTTACACTATGAAATAAATATCTTACAGATTCGTACACACATTTGCACTTTGTTGTTTCTGACGAGAGAATTCACCAGAAAGAGGTATTCAGTCAGCGAGCCAGTGATGAAAGGCATTTTAGCAATGACTCATCTGAACACCTCTGATTGGTCACTGCATTAATAAGCTCAACAGCATCGTGTGTGATTGGTTATAATGCGCAGTGCTGTAAAAACGCGTCTGTATCTGGCTCAGAGCCAGCCAGCGAACGCAGATTTGAATTTAGCAGCTGATGATGATATGAAGCGCTGAACGATTTATTCACGCCGGTGTGATTGTATTAAAGATAGAAAAAATTAATCAGCTATATTTTGTCTTTTGGAAGCTGCATTCAAAATTCACTTGGCTCAGAAATCTGAGGGGGCACGTGCCTCCTCACTTTGAATGGGCATGACGCCTCTGCAGCCAGGTATAATTTTGTTTTCTCGTTAATTCAGAGAAAATATAAACTATGGAACGACAGCAGTTATTATAGTTAATTAAATTACATTTAAAAGTTCAATGAAATAAGATATAAATATTAATGTGAATATAGAGGCTATGGCATATTTTATGTGTTCGTATTAATAGTTGTCGATTCAAAACATATCTTTGAACAGACACATTCTCAGAGGATGAAGAGAACATAAAAATAACCAGACTTCTACGTAAATGAAACCATACTTTTCCACTTTCCTGACTTACCTGAACTCGTGTTGTTACTGAATTCTCTCTCACTTGGTGTGTTTTCATGCGTGTGTTTTCTTCAGAGAATTTTCCGTTTAGCACTGGAGGGAAAGAAATGTCTGCATTGATGGATCCTGATGTGGAGCTTTTCTGTTCCAGCCATGACATGATGGTCTCAGAGTGAGTTTCCACTCCGCTTGTTTTCCGTGGAATGACAAAGACTTCATCTGGGATGAGATAAATTCCATCCTCTGTGGTCTGACATTGGGAATAGCTAAAGTTCATCACCCGTCCCACGTCTATGTTGCGCAGGTTATCCCAGCCTCCACCTGGGAGCACCTCTAGTGCTGTTAAACTTGAGTTTATGCGACATTCACGAAGGCCATTACTGGGTCGAATGAGCGCATTAGACTTGCAGATAACGACGAGGAGCACCAGGAGAGTGTATGATGACTCCATGGTCTAGATTGTTTCTCTCTAAACTATTTTGTTGGCTTATATCTTACTCACAGGAGGTGTGGTCTTGAGGAATTTTCACATTCAACAAGTTAGACTCTATTGCTTAGCGCCTGATTTTCAGAATGTTGTTTTTATATAGACTTAACAGATTTGAAAAATCTTGGTTTGCTGGTCTTAAATGCTGTTCCAGGTTTAAGAGGTTTTGCACTTTTGTGCTGCAGTCCAGGCTGGTTTAAACTTATATATTCAGCAGTCTGTCCACATAAATGTAATTTGTTCCAAAACAATTGAACACATTCACTGATCCTTTGAGGAAAACTAGAGATCTATAAATCATGAAATTAATTTTCACTGTGCAACCTACCCAATAAATAAATAAGTAAATAAATAAATAAAAATACTCCAACAGATTTAAGCAAGGAAGGTGCTTCAGATATGTTCAACCAGATATGTTTACTGTTTTACTGATACAAGTAACTTTTTAGTTTCATTTTGTTGGGACTCTCCGAAGTCCTTGACATTGTGCAACTGTCAAAAATCTGATACTTTTTTTAGCTCTAGAAGTATCTTGTGTTGTCAGCTGGAATCTTTAAGGAAATTTGTAGAAAAACAGAAGAAGGTGACATAGCCTATAGTGCAATACATCAGTTTGTGCTTCATTAATGCTCTTCATGTACAAACCACTGTCCAAACTCTCAGTAAAAGGTACAGAAACAAGCTGAAGACTATGATAATCTAAATCATTTGTTGTAAATATGATAGCAAATTAACATATATGCTACAACTGATGATAATAACTATTAAAATGTACTATTATTTCACCAATGAGGCAATGAACTTCTTGACTAAACTGAACTCTTAACATTGAAATGATGAATTAAAAACTGAGAACACAAAGTAATAAAAAAAGTCAAATGTAATTGCATTAAGTATAAACTTCCTATCGGGTTAGGATCACATGTTCAGTTTACAATAACATCATGAGAATGCTGCATGTCTGCAGCTCATTCATCCACGGAATGAAGACATAAAATGCTCTGAGGTTTTGAAAACTGTCCCAACTGGTTTCAACTTTTATGCATCTACAAAAACACTTGGCCTATTTGCTACACATGCATACAAACTGACTCACACACAACAGGAAACCCACCATGAGAAATGATAAAAACCTTTATATAATTCTTCATAATCCTGCATTTCTATTTATTGACCAAAAAGTTCTTTAAAATAAGTAAATACAATATAGCCTATCTGAAACTGTGTGTGCAAGAGCTCCAATCATTGAGAAGTTGCTGTGTAATTTCCCATAGAGTGCACAGGGATCAGGAAATGTTTTCAAAGTGCTTAAGAAGAAAAACTAGTTTGATTTTCAAACGTTCACAAGCATCATGACATAAAATCTTTGAAGGAGATTCAGAAAAAAATGCAAATAACAAGAAAATAGCCTTAGGTGTCAATAAGTCCAAGGTGGACTGTCATACAGTATCAACATAAAAAAAAAAAATAAAAAAAACTAGGTTAATTACTGGTAGCCGAGTACCTCTAGCATAAAAGTGTGCTTGTGATATGTTAAAAACAATACAATAAATTATAGATGCAGCTTGGTTTGATATTTTGTTATCTACTTCCATGATTCCACATTTTAAGCTTCTAAAGTGTTGTCATGGACTTCATATACTGACACTTAGTGGATGACAGGTTTTTAGTTACCGATGCTATTGTATAAATGTGCTATTCACAGTCATCCATGACGCACACTTAGTGGAATGAGGATGAGATATTTTCAAAACTCTTATGAAAAGCATGTCAAATATAAGCTTACTCAGTTCGTTTATATACTCAATTCTGCTTCATTATTCGGGTAGGATGGCAGTGCCTCTTGCATAAGCAGAACAATACAAACAAATGTATACACTTAGTTTATACTCACAGTTTCTCTTGTTACCCCTGTCATTTACACTAGCCTATATAATAACGGGACAGTGATGCATTGCATACTTATTGTAGTTTTGTAATTTGTATGCAATTCCTCTAATGTCCACCAGGTGGTAGTAGCTGACAGCAGGAGTTTGAACACTGACCGTGCGCTTTTGTAGCATGTCTTGGTTGTGCGATTTATTATTTGTTTTTGCATAAAGATTTTGCTAGAAACAAATACCTTACTATAAGCCAAATAATTTTAGATTTGAAGTCTTTTAAACGGTATTTCACAAACATTATCTGTAATTTTTCTATATACTCATACTAATCCTGGTGAACTTTACCCTCAGAGAGTTAAATCCTATGCTTTACGAGATTCCCAGTAGCCTATGTTCCGCCTGGATGCCCTCATCAGCACTTTTTGTAAAAAAACAAAACAGCTATACTGAAAAACAGGGCTCAAAATGTGTTCACAGATGTTTTATATGCAGTAAACATGATGTTCCTCTGTTGAAGTGTGAATACTGCTTCTTAAAGTAGTCTTTGTGTTTCTTGTGTTGCTTACTGGAATATGAAATAAGGAACATAGCTTGGGTGATATCACTTGTTTAAGTGTGTGTCTGAGTGTACATGCAAAAGCTGAAAGATTGTGCCAGCTGTGTAAACTTCAGCAGACCGCACTCAGGCTATGTCAGCAAACTGTAGAGATCAAAATGTACCAGCGGAGAAAATCTGCGAAGGGAACAGAGAAATTTCAAAACAGTTCAGATGGGTGTTGAGCTCTGCCATGAGGACAGAAGAAGCTGGAATGAACGACAGAGAAAGGAAACAAGGCGAGATGAGGAACAGAGAGAGAGAGAGAGAGAGAGATGAATCCACAAGGCTGAAAGAGGGGGATTCAGGTCCCTCATTCTGTGGTTCACAATAAAATCCTCTTAAATATTTAACAATAGATGAGGGGCCGGAGGATATGAAAGAGAAAATCAATGGCATTCTGGTTTAATTGGCTGATTTATTCTCTAATCTTTGCTTTTGATTGTGAAGCATGTGTGACAGAGACTGTATATTAAGCTTGGGGCACAAATACCTTCAGTCAAAGCACCTCATTTTGGGGTGTAAAATGTTAAGGGCTGCTTACAATGCATGTCTGTGGAAGTCATTACAGCAGAATAAATGTTAAAAACATTATCAAAAGTGTAGAGTTAAGACTTATATGTGTTAACATGAGACAAGTGTAATAAAATCTAGGAATGCACAATATATTACCGTATCAGCTGCTGGCTGAGAGGTTCATTTCCTGTTTCTACATTTAGATTACCTATCTAAAGCTCACTTAAAGTTAATCTTTAAAAACATTAATAATTTAACTACATTGTTAAATGGAATCTTTAGCAAGTCTAAAAATGAATATCCATTTTTCGTATTGTATATTAGAATATTTCTAAATTAATATAGTATTTATTGATTTTAGTTTTTGTTTTGTTTTGTTTTTAAATTTATTTGGAATTTTATTAAAAAAATATATAGAGATATAGAATTTTAACAGCAAACAATAAACAAAACAAAATAAATATTTTACTAGTATTTTATCAGTTTTATCATCGGACAAAATTTTATTTCATTTAGTTTATCTGCCTATAGCAGTAGTCTGACCACTACCAGAATTTTGTACTGAAAAATTAATTTTGAATGCTAGCAGCACATTTCTGCTTTTTAAACTCTCTGGAATGTCTTTTCCCATAGACCTCCAGTATAAATGCATTACTTTAAACACTATTTTTTTGAATGCCCTAAGGCACTAGTCAGAATGATTGTCCATGGAAATGACAGCATGTCATGGAAGCTTTCCATAGATTTAAAGTTATACTTTACCCAGAACGTTCCCTAAAGTGAGATCACTGTGTGTGTACACACTCTGTATTCTGTGAAAAGTGCTAAACTTAGTGTTTAACGTCCTCAGGATCTTGCTGTTTTGTTATTTTATGTTACTGATTCACATATCTGCTGGAGGCATTTTTGCAACATTCGGAAGTTACAGCTTGTAAACTCTGTGTCTTATTAACTGTCCCAAGTACTGTATGCCTTAGCGTACATGAGTGTGTATTGGTAAGCCACTAAATCATTCATGGCTGACCAGTTATTCCACAGAGCTATAAGCACCATAAATACTGGCCTGTGTCCCAAACGATACCCTCAGCAATACCCATCGTCCTCTGCGTCTAGACTCATCCCATTCTAATAAGTATTTTCTATGTTCAAACTATGTTTGCGTCACCTCAGTCTTATGCGTGCTATCAACACACACACTTCAGGTTAAACCTTGTATTTGGTCCTGGTAACAAAGGCCACACTGCTGAATTATTGGTTAACAGGAAAGTTTCATTACTAACAGCTACTCCCTAACCGAGAAGACAGCAGATGACTCTATCAGGTCCTCTTTCAACCCTTAGACCCACTAGCGTTTTACTGCCACTCTGGAACAGCATCTTTTTAGCTTGAGAAGCTTTTGAAATAAAAAAAGACTTTCCTCATAAACAGGAGATATAACATTTAACAAATGCACAAAAATATATTTAGAAGCAGAATTGTGCTAAAATAACACTCTTTTGTTTAAACCTTCCTCAGTTTCCCTCCTTCAACATAGGACCCCCCTTTTTCTCTCTTTTCCTGTCTTTCTCTCCTCTCCTTCTGCACACTCTTGGTATTAGTGTAGGGGCAGGGCTTATCACTCACCCCTCCTTCACTTCAGTGAGAGAGAGAAAAAAACAATAGACTTTAATCACTCATCATGTGGCCACAGCTAGAAGCTGCCAGCCTCTTCTCGAATTAGACTGAGGTCGAGAGAGTGAGAGAAAGAGAGACTGTTTGTATGTGTTGGGAAACAGCAATTGTGGACTTCTGAACACAGATTTGTCAGATTGTTTCCACTTCACACGAACGGACAAAAGGGCACCCTCTGGAAAACCGCAAGTGAGAATGCCCTTCTGAGACAGATAAGTAAACACACGCCTGCTATCACAGGAGCACCAGGTCTCTAGCCCTGAGCATGTGTGGGTAACCTGCACGGGCATCATGATCTCGCACTATCCGCTGGCATCGCTGCTCCCCTGGCCGGCCATCCCACACTGTCTGGATCTAGATGGGGAGGGAGGGGTGGCTCTGCAGAGGTACCAAGCACGGTCACCAGAGAGCAGCCCTCGTTGCTGGGTAGGTCACTTACATTTGTCTGCAAGACTGCTGTGATGTATTTCATTGTAGCTAGTGCTCGTTTGGTGGTTTTCCTTCAGCATGTGAATGAACTTTATTTTGTTATGCTTTTATATGCTTTGTTGTTTGGGGTCTTTCAGAGATGTAAGATGAATTCAAAGTTAAATGACCTGTAAACTGATTTGGATTAAACTTATATTGTGTTGGTTTTTAGTCTACATAAAGATGTAAGCATGCAGAAGGAATGAATTGTACTCAAGCAGCAGTCTGAAAGTTGCATTTCACACTGCAATAGTTATAGGCTACCTTGCTTTCTCAAGCAATAGCAGGAATTTCAATTAGACTTAAAAGTAAATGCATAAAAATTGGCCAATAAATGCACCAAAACTATTTTTAAATACTTCTGAGTAATTACACAACGTGTATCACAACGTGTAAAACTTGTCATATGGACAAGAGTAACTAGCAGGCTGGTGAAAAGCCGTAGTAGCTTACTTGCAGTACATCACTGTTACCTGTGGCTGTGGCCTGGATGTTTGATTCACTAAAAAATAACTGATTTAAAAGAGTCACTTGGAGTTTTATGTTTTTGATTCACAAAAAAAGAACTGATTTATAAGGGTTGTTCGGTCGGGAATCGGAGTGCATCGGTCGCGCTGTAAGGATTTGGTTCACTAAAAATAACCGACTCATAAGAATCGTTCATTGGAAATGGATTGCCACTTGTCGCGCTGTATGGATTTGGTTCACTTGAACCGGCTCATAAGAGTCATTCATTCGAGAGTCGGATTCAGAATAGTGTGCCTCGGAACGGAACATCGTTCTGTTAATTTTATTTATATGTTTTTAATGTAAACTAGTCAATAAAGTTTCCTCAGACAAGTAGTCTACTCTGTATTAAAACTTTTTAAACTTATTCATACCGATAGTGTCAGTGGGAGGAACTTGTTTAATGAATGTAAGTTTGTGTGTGTTGACCTCCTTGTTGCTCATAATGGGACTCAGGCAAACCTATTTGTAGCCTATTACCCAGTGCAATGTTGTTCACATTACTTCAACTAAAATGTCCTACATTAGCACTTTTGAATGCGAGCCAGTCCATTCGGGGAAAGCTGAATCAGAGGTGAAAAGGTAACAATAAACAATAGGCCTACGTGTTTTTTTCTCAAGAAAGCCCCTAGATCTGATGGTCAATGAATATGTAATTTGTTAAGAAGATAGTGTGTGTGTGTGTGGTGGTGGTTGCAATGGTGTGTGGGGGCTTCAGAGCAGGAAAAGCTCTCTCTGTCAGCACTTTTTCAATAGTCATACACTGGAGCTGACCGCTGGTGACTCCGTCTGTCTGACCAGCACTGACCAGAACAGTGTGCTTCAATTCAGGGAAACAGAGATTTAGCTTCATAACATACTTGCTGAAGGGAGCGCACAGATTTAGGCAGTAAGGTGGAGTTATAAGTGATGGATGGTGAGGGAATGGGAGTATGTGTGTGAGTGTTTGACAGCTCATGTTAAGTGTCTTCAATGTTGGCTATATGAGTGAACTTACATAGCAGATTTGTCAGAAAAATTGCACAATGTGCTAGAGGGTCAGTGGAAAATTTAATGGAAAAATGAAGAAAAAAAAATAGTATAACAATAATTATAAGTAAAATATAATAACTATAAATACAAAATTAGTTAAAATATACATAATATTAGTAATGTTCTTCTGACAATAGAGAGCTCCTTTGTGACTTTATAATTTTTTTTATATATATATAGCCTATATATTCTTTTTTATTCATTCTGCTTTCTAAAGACTAGTCAGATATTATTATATTATTTATTATAATATATATTATTATAAAATTATTTTACTCTATTGGCAATCTTAGTTTTATGTTTTTCTTCAGATACTAACAATAAAAAAATATACCAGTATAAAAGTTTGGTATACGTTTTTAATTAAATGTATACTTTGGAACTATTTATATTTGAAACATAGATGGCCCAAATTTTTGAGGGTAGTATGTAATGCTCTGGGAGAATAACTCATAGTGAGATAGAGAGAGAGAAAGAGAGAGAGATCCGTCCTTATCCAACATCCTGACTCAAGTCTCTTCCTCTCACACTGGAGAGTTTCCGAGTATTGTTCCTCTGACAGCATATTGTTCCTCTGACAGTGAGGCCATAGAGCGCTCCCTCGTCACTTTACCCTATGCTCACCCATAGAGTCCAGTCCACACACATATTTAACATAGTTCTCACACACACACACACACACACACACACACACACACACACACACACTCACTCACTCACTCACTCACTCACACTCACTCAACTCAAACACATTCAATTAAATACCAAACTCACAGATATGCACTCACATAGACCAACACAAAATGACTTTGTCTCCCACAAACGTCCCACAGATCTGAAACTCTCATTTCTCGATTATGCCATGTGGGACCCTGGCCACCCTTCACCTCCTCAGCCATGACATTCTCAGAGTTATCTCGGAAAGACTTCACAGGATTATTTTCCCCTTCCACAACTGCTTCAAACTGGAAACCCCTTAATTCTGCTCATTCAGAGACAAGAGAGGGTTGCATAATGCTTCAACTTTCACGTTTATATCACTTAAGGCCTTTTACAGCTTCGCTGTACTCACATATCCTTAACCACTGTTTAGATACAGTTACAAAAACTGGTTGTTAAAGTTTGATAGGGCCTTCATTGTTGTTAATTGCTTTGTTTTTGTGGCTTTAATGATGAAGATGGTGGCCAAAGTTCAAGTAAGCTGGGTCAGGTCTCTCTGGATCCCTTCTTGCACATTTTACAGCCATAAATGCTGATATAGCTGCTGATTTTCTGCTTGACGCAGCAAAGCCTCGGCACAACCTTTGTAGTCAAGTGATCAAAGACTGGGGTCATTGCACTCATATATTCAGCCTATATGGCACAGTCCTGTTGCTGACATTCACTCATGAAGAAGTCAATATGGGTCAGTGCCATCGCACACTGAGGAAGCTTTGCGCAGACCGCAAGCGCGTGTCTGGAATTATGCTGAATTAGGAATCGCAAACTAAGCATTCTCTGTTTCTGCATCACTTCTCTTTTTGGAATCTACTGTTGTAGATGTTTGTTAAAAGTGACACTGATGGTTGGTTGCCAGCCGGTGTTTCCTTGCTTGCGTTCAGTGAGTCACGCGTTGTGATGGAGAATCTGATTCAGTAATTCAGTGACAGTTTTGCAACTGGTAACAAGAAAGCACGAGGCCTAGAGTTTCTACAAGTGCTCATGAATGAAACACTGTAAAAGTGGATAAAAAAAGAATGAGTGATCAGAGTTGTGGCCTAGTAGTTGGTGCACATACAGACAGATGTGGTGCTTAGGAGATGCAGGTTTGAATCTGGCTTATGTTGCAATCCGATTACCTCTCTCATCTTGATAATTTCATGTCCCTTCCCTGCTGTCTCTGCCAAAAAAGTGACCAACCATGCATAAATCAAGGCATAAATGACAAAGATGGTTTACTGGTGCCGCTTAATCATTTTAAATAATTTGTATGCATTTTAAGCTTCCCAAAATATTTGTTTTCTGTTATTTATTCTACATTGCAAAATCTAAAATATCTTTCAAATATACACTGCCCTCCAAAAGTTTGGAAACACCCCCTGGCAAAGTGTGGTTTTGACGATATCAGCATAAATCCTTATCATTTTTTGGTGCAAATACTGTACATTAAAGTAACTTGACATTATCATTGAAGACCAGCAATAATAATTTTCATTTTGATTACATAATAATGGCAATATATACATGTCAAAGTCAGACATGCCCCTTTGCCAGCTGTGAATGCCTGGTTACTGGTTTAAACTTGGCCCAGGTTTTTAAGAGATTTTTGGGTCAGAACACCTTAATAGCTTCAACAATTGATTGCCAATTAAGTTTAGAATACAATGAACCAATTAGAACACAATTTAGGTCAGATAGTTTACAAATATTAAATTTAATTTTTTTTTTTTCTATGTATAAACTATTTATGTATTAAAATATGTTTATCAGTGCAAAATTATCACAAATTAAAAAGGATTCATGCCAATATTGTCCAAAACCCCACTTTTTGTCCCTGTATCAGTGTCACATCTTTAAATAATTTCAAGATGTAAAATGGCAAATCTGAAGGAGTTCACATGATCCTTCAGAAATCATTCTAATATTGATGTCAAGACACATTTGTATTATCAAAAGTTGTGCCCCACCTTTTCTAGGGCGTTTCCAAACTTACTGACCCCAAACTTTTGAACAGTTGCATAAATAAATGTAGGAGTACAGCTTTTCCTAATATTGCATGCTCTAGTAGCATTATAAATGGATAGCATTCTCCATAGATACGTCAGTCTGCATGACTGCACTATTGAACTTCCAGGGTGGAGTTTGGTTCAATGAGTGTATGATAATGGAACAAGTTATTAAAGCTGCTAATATGACTGCTGTCACCCTCAGTCTGACATTATGATGCCTCAGGCTGAAGTCCAAAGATGGCAAATCAGTCAACTGGAGCAGAACATGTATACCCCTCATGTATAGAGCGAGGGGTTATACAGGGTAGACCAGTGAATGTGAATGTGTGTATCTGGCATAATGGAGAATACAAGAGTGCGAGGAATGGTGTGTGTGGGTGTGTGTGTGTTAGAGGTACTGTAAAGAGATTGTGCTTGAGTGTGTGTGCTGGTAAAGTCTCGTTCTGGGAGATCTGTGAATCATCTTAGCTGTGGTAGATGACACGTGTGGAGCCACTCAGGTCACTGCAGCAGTTACACAAACACACACACAGTCCTCTTTAGCCTCACACAGCAAAAAACAACAGCTCCCTCCTCCCACCTACAGCCCATCCATTCATTCCCTCTTTCTTCCCCCGTGGCTGGCCTGATCCCTGTCATGTGGCCTGGCTTACTGCCCCCTCTGTCAGAGCGGTAGAAGAGGAAAAAAGAAGGGATGGAGGGGTTGAAACTCAAGCAGACAGTATCAGGCGCAGTGTTGAAGTTATTCAATTTGTCTGAAGTTACTTATCTGATCAGCAAACACTCCTAGCAGACTGAATCAGCAGAATCACAGTCAGACAGACTGTGATCTATCTATCCATCCACCCATCCATCCATCTGTTTATGATTATGGTGGCAGATGGTTTTGCTAACGTGGGGGTCCAAACCAGACTAACCACACTAGCTAATTAAAGCTTATTAGCTCTAGGTCAGAGGGGAAGATTAATGACAGCTACTGACTCGCCGCAAACAACTGGCCACCATATTAGTAATCAAAGGATGCCATCCAGGATTTTCTCTGTTTGTGACCAATCACTGAGTGTATTAAACCCATACTTGAATGATTATAATAATCTTAATGCTGACTGTATAATCAGTCTGCCACAGTTCCTGTCAGGTTCTGTTATTATGATACTCTAAACACAGGACAGACCTCTGGAAAAACAGATTTTGCTTTTTCATTTCAGGGGTCTTTCATTTCCAATTGAGTATGGTTAAGTATGCACAATATGTTGTATTGTATTTTTTTTATTGGTGAATGGCTACTAATTAATAACCAGACGACCCAGATGTTTCACATAAATCTAGAAAAACATTGTGGTAAATTTAAGGTCGATATAAACACTGCTGGTAAGGAGAAGATTGCATACTGAATAACTAACAAAAGAGAGAGTGACATGTTTCTTGGATTCAGTGTAAAACACTCAAATTGCCATTTGGAGCAGATCATAACTCTTAACAATAAAACTCTTAGCCATAAAATGATTGTTCATTTTGTTCTGTGCTGACGTTGCAGAATCATGTCACACTGCCCTCTACTGGGCATGTAAACAGGTATTGAGGTACATAAACACTCACACTTTCTCTCCTTCTTTCCTTCATTCCTTCTCTCGAGATTCTGGGAAATGAGTTTCTGTGAGTCTTTCACAGTTCCAGCCATTTGATGCTAACAGATGTTTTGACCACACATTTCACAATGGCAGAGTTTCCACTGTGGCATAGCCTGTGCTTCTTCTGATGGTGCTCAGTGAGGAAGATGCTGCTCTCTCTTTTGTTTTGTTTCAATTTCCTTTCATCTGAAAACCCCAGGAGCTACTCAAGGACTTTCAGTTCCTCATTCATCTCTCTTGGTTGATTACAGTAATGTTTCTGTGATATTAAGTGATGTTGATTTATAAGGCGGGAAAGAAAACAGCTCACTCAGAAAAGGGAAATGAATGAAAATAGAGAAATGAACAAAATGGTTTGTTTTTTTCAGAACGGAATACTAGCACACTGCATTTTATACACTGAACCCGTATTTCACAACATTCAGTTATGAATGTTTATTTGTTTATCTATGAAAACAAATAGTTATTTTATTTAGCCTTTTTAAAAATGTATTATGAGTTAAAACATTTCCACATTTGGCAAGAAAAATTATGGATTTTTAATTCCTCACAGTGAAAATGGAAGGTCTGGAGCTCATTGCATTAAAGGATACAGTATTTCATGCAATGTGCTTTTTTTGTAAATTGCATGTTTATAGGCCATTTGGGTATTTGATGCATATGAGGAAATTAGCATACTTAGAAAAGTGTATACTGCAGAAAGTGTAGTATGCCAGGAAGTGTTGTATAGTTGTACACTGCCTTTAAAAAGTTTGAGGTCTGTAAAAACATTTTTAAAGAAATTAATACTTTTTTTTTCAACAAGGACACATTAAATTGATCAAAAATAGTAAATACATTTATAATGTTACAAAAGATTTCAAAGAACAGATATTAATAGATGTTTCTTGAGCAGCAAATCAGCATATTAGAATTATTAGAATTTCTGAAGAGTCATGTGACTGAAGACTGGAGTAATGGCTATTGAAAATTCAGCTTTGTCATCACTGGAATAAATTATATTTCAAAATATATTAAAATAGAAAACAGATATTTTAAGTTCTATATTTGAAAATATTATGGTGATTTTTGATCAAATAAATGCATAAAACATCAAAAATGGACTTTGCCGACTCCAAATGTTTGACCCAAAGTTTTCACTTGTGTTACATTGTGTTGATTTCTCGTGAAGTTGATTTAAAAAGAAAGCAAACTGCATTTTGAAAATGATCTCGCAGTGTCATGGCAACAAGGCATCATAGATTCTTGAGAATGACTCTGTGACTCACAGATTAAAGATAATGTTGAGCTTTGGAGCAGACGGTGCTTCTGCAAATAACAACCTCCAGGAAGGACTTGTGTTGCCTGTCACGTCATAACAGAGAGATACACCACCACTGAAGGTTCCTTCCCAGCGCCCTCTAGCTCCAGCTCTCTGTCTGCGTCAGCTCAGCTTATAACTCTTCTAGTGACGCTGGTGCAACACAGCAGGCAAAATCTGACCGTAAATCTTCCCATACATACACAGAATGTACTAGACTCGCATTTGACAGTGTAGACATGATAGCTGGCTCGTGGTCAGGTACAATGACGACAGGCACAGAGTTGGGAGGCTGCAGGCAGGAAATGGGAGATTTCCTGGAATGTGTGTTTTTCCCCCCACAGTGGTGCAATAACAGCAGTCTCGTTACTCATGTCGATGTGCTCCATAGCTTCACAGGCCCTGTGCGTTTGTGTGTTTACGTGTATTTGTGTGTGTGTGTGTGAGTCCACCGCAGGAGGAGAGACTGACTGGAGACTGCGATTGTACTCTAGGGAGGTTTAGATTCAGCATGTCTATTGGTGTCGACAGAACAGATATCCTCAGCCTCCCCAGGGGTCTAAACATTCCCTCTAAGGGGTCTAAGATTCCCCTTAGGGAATCCCCTAAGATTCCCCTAACATTCCTTCCCTAGGGGTCTAAGATGCCCTCTGAGCCTGTTTCCTAAGCTCATCCCCCCCCCATGCCTCCCCACCTGAAAATAAACACCAGAAAATCCCTCAAAAATTAAATATTTTGCTCTGTATATGTCTATAGGGATAGTTCACAGAAAAAAAAATATTAATCATTTATTCACTTTCATTTTCCTAAACCTGTATGATTTTCTCTTTTCCACAGAGCACAAAAGGAGATGTTAGGAGATGTTCACGCTGCTCTTTTTCGTTCAGTTAAAGTGAATGGTCGTGCAGAAGCTGTTAAGCGCTATATTTAAAAAAAAATCAAACCTGGTGTGAGTGTTCCTGTGGCTCAGTGGTAGAGCATTGTGTTAGCAGCGCAAAAGGTTGTGGGTTCGAAAATCAACATGTATAGCCTGAATGCACCTAAGTCGCTTTGGATAAAAGCGTATGCTAAATGTAAATGTGAGACATTTTGATGCACTTAAATTCACTTAAAACACTCTTCTGGCACACTAGTTTATTTATTTTGTCTTCTAACAAGAATTTTTAATTTTATTTGATGAATAGAAATTCAAATAAACATAATTTATTTTAAATATAAATCTTTTGTAACAATGTAAAAGTCTTTATTGTCACTGTTGATCAATCTAATGCATAGTTCCTTGCTAAAAAATTATTAATAAAAAAAAAAATACTGACCCTGAACGATGCATCACAGAAAAATGAAAATGAAAGCAATCTGTGGCAGACATACCCAATAGAAATTACTTTTTTTTTTTTTTAAGTAAATGGTTTAGCTAGTCTAGATAAGGCTTATTTTATGCCTTTCATTTATGTATCTTAAATAATATATATTTTAAATGAAATGGGTTTGGAATGAAATGATGTGGAATAATTATTTTTTAAGGGACAAAGTTCTAAATAAAGACAAAAGTTTGGCAAACTATTGCTCAAACAGGTTGCATTTTTGATTGTAATCAAATGATTCAGAAAGTTTCCTTTAGAGATTGGCATCACTACTACTGTATTGGTGGTTGTGTATACATATAGATACACACTATCTCTATCTCTTCCCTAGAGCTATTGCAGTGTGTGAGATCAGAGTGTGTGTGTGTGTGTGTGTGTGTGTGTGTGTGTGTGTGTGTGCACGTCAGCCGGGTCCAGCCCAAGCGTCTGCCATTTGTCAGACATTGTTGTCGTGCACTGCAATGACATCACTCCCTTTTGAAAGCAAACAGCTGTCCCTTGAGGGGGGCCGAGAGGCCATGACCTCTCCCACTGCTTCTCCACGCTTCCCAGAGCCCCCGAGGAGCAGCCGAGTAGAGGACACCCAGTCAGACCGGCCTGGGAACTGGAGCGGATCCCAGAGAATGAGGGTTTCCCCTCTGGAGCCCCACTGCCCTTCTCTGACCGGACCACTCCTCTGTATGTCAAACACACTTATTGAATTTGTTGTGACCTGTAGGCATGATGTTGAGGGTGATGTAGTTTGGTTTGAGGGAGTCATGTGATAGGTTGTCAGGGTTCTCCTCTGGTTACTCGCATGCACTTTTACTAATGCAATCTTGCTCCTGGTTTCACAGTCTAGGATATTAACCGCAGTGATTAACCATAGCGCTTGACTAAATTCCATGAAATTCTAAATTGAAAATTATTTGTTCTTGAACTAGACTCAACAATGTTTTGGCTTTATTTTGAAAAGTGCCTTCAGAAGCAACTATATAAAAAATAATTAAGTGTATTATTTATTATTATTGACATTTTAAGTACCTTCCCACATAGGAAAAAGTTTTTAGTAAGAGATACATTTGGTCTATTTTTTTTTATTAAACTAGTCCATTAACATTGACATAAAATGGATTAGTCTAGTAAATTTCTATTAATGTTTTACTAGTTGCACTAGGTTAGTCTACTCTAGAGGAGTATACAGTACACTAACTGGATTGGGAAAGTCCTCCAGGGAGAACCCAATTTTAAACCCCCATTCAAAAGCACAATAAGGTTCCATTTGTTAACATTAGTTAAATAGAGTAGAACATGAACTAACAATGAAAACTACTTCTAAAGCAATTATTAGTTATTAATCAATAAATGTTCATTACGGCATTTACTAATACATTATTAAAATCAAAAGTTGCATTTATTTTAGTTGTATGTAATAAAAATAATTTAACAAAAATGTATAAATACTGTAGCAAATATATTGCTCATTGCTAGTTAATTTTAGTTGATGAATTAACTAACGTTAACTAGTGTAAAGTATTGCCAATAGCACTTTCTCATGTGCTGTTCTTTAAGTTCAAATATTCTCTGCTGATTGGCTAAATATGGAGAATAAAATCTATATATATACTATTTTATATATACTAAATGTTTGTTACTGAGAAACACTGCCTGTAAAATATGTTTAGTTTGAGGGAGTACTCTTTGAATCTGTCTTCATAAAACTAGCCGTTGAGGTTTATGATCTCACCGCTGGCCTTGTTAAGATGGAAGTGAAGGGCAGAAAGCATTGAAATGCTTTCTTTTGTGCTCCCCAGTGTGGCTGCATGAACAATCACACTGATTCTCTATGGCATCTTAATTGTCCTCTAGGAAGTGTACGAGTAGCTGGACGTGTGAGAGCCTGCGTGTATGAGAATGAATGGCCACATGACACCTGCTAATTTCAACCTTGTCTCCACTGGGTTCAAACTAATGAAAAGCCAGACGTCCTGCACATAAGGGACATAATGGAATATCCCTTCATCCAAACAATCAACTACAGCATCAGCCTTCCTCATATTGTCTCTTTGAGTTCAATCATCCAGCTAGAATCTTTCCATCTTGAGCCTTTTAAAGCTGTGTTGTAATGGAAGTAGCAACAGGTCGTTTCTTCGAGAGAAAAAAAAAAATTAGATTGGGTACTTGGTTGAGTCCATTGATTGTTGATTGGATGGAGGCAGATCTGAATGCGAATTTGCAGTAGATTGTAAGAAAATGGCAGAGTTTAAGACTAAATTATTTTTGGTTTTTGGCCAGGACTCCCTGAGAGATTTATATCTCGATGGAATAATTCCTGGTAAAAAAAAACAATTTTTAAAAAATGTCACCTGAGAAAAGTAGCTTACATGATACTTAAAAGTATCAAGTTATGATACTTCAATTAAAAGTTAAGAGGTGAAAAAGAAACAAAGAAAGGAAGGAAGAAAGAAAAAGAAACATTCATGGAACACAATAAGATCAATGCATGCATTCAGAAATAAATTAATGGCATGATTAACTACAGCCATGATAATCAATGTTTAAATTAATTGTTTAATTTTACCTTATACTAGGCCTACTATATTTTGAGAGCTATTATCACCATCTTCTTACACTGTATGAAAAAAAAGAAAACAGCTTGAACATTCTGCTAAACAACAACTACTTTTCACAATACAATTCTGGAGTCATGATAGGGTGATGATAGACTTTTCATTTTTGTGTGCACTGTCCGTTCTCGTGCGTTTTAAAACTTTCTTCGGTGTTAATGTTAATGTTCAGTTCTATGATGGTGTACAAAAGTTATTTGAAATATGTACACAGCATTCCAAAATAAAAAGGAATAGAAAGCGAGCTACTAAAGCGGGAGGGAGGGAGAGAGTGTGCAGTGGGCGGAGTTGTGTCATTCACTAAGCGGGGGTGGACTGCAGAGCCGGAGGGAGAGAGCGAGAGAGCGAGAGAGCGAGGGGAGCAGCTTCAGACTCCAGAGATCTGTGGCGGACTGTGTATGTGTGTGCGCGAAGCGCTGGAGGAGGACAATTCACACAGGATAGCTCTGCGTACTATACTTGAAAACATTTTACCCTTTCTCGCTGGACTTGGGCTGTGTCCAATGCCGCTACCGGACGATGAGAGAGGCCCTCACCATGAAATTCGCTTGGAAAGCTAAAATGGTAAGAAGTTGCGGTTCGTTTGCCCCCTGCACACTGTTGATTTTGCAGCTTTGAGCTTCTAGAGAGAAAGACAGGAGCGGGAGGGGGAAAAGAGAGCTTGGAGTGGAGGATAAAGAAGAGTTTGGGAGGGGAGGGGAGGGGAGGGGGTCATGGGGGATATAAATAATGTTGTTAAATTACATTTTACTGCAGTAATACATCGCACTCGTCTGTTTATGATCCACACGCTGATTTGGATCTGAAAGTCTCCACGTAGGCGGTGGTTCCCGTTAGTTTCTCACTCTAGAAATACTTTTATGATGAACAGCCTCCAGGCTGCAGACGAAAACAAAGCGGACAGATGGGCTTAAACCCACTTGTTATTGTTGTTCTCGGTGAGGGATTGTTTCTCATGGACTTTGGGGTTGTGTTGTTTTTGTGTGCAGGCTGTAGGGGGTAGAAAACCTCTCTGTTTGGGATGATAACATGGTCAGCATCCTTTCATTGTTTGTTTATAGGATTTTAGGGACCTAAACAGAGTCCTCAACTGTCCCACAGCTTTTAAAGTCCATTCGTTGTAATGCTTTTTCAGGGCTTTCATTATTGTTAAAAATATAGTGTTTAAGTTATCTGACCATATAAAGTCTCATAGTCAATTTTAATTACTTACTTTTAAGTACTTAAGTATTTATATGCATGTTTTTTTTATCAGATATTTATTATATTTACATATCATATAGATGCTTTATATTTTTGCAATCTCTAGGAGCAGAACCCATGGATTTGGCATTGCTCTTTATTATTAATAATAATAATAATAATAGTTTAGCTTTAGCAAAAATGAAAATAAAAGCAATAAATATTAATTTAATTAATTAATAATAAAAGTTTAAAAGCACTAAAATTACAATTTATAATACTATAGAATTGAACTAAATAAATTAAAGCTAATATAATTCAAACTAATAAACCTAACCTCAAAGAGCTCCCATCTGATCGCATGTGGCCACGGTACTAGTACTCCACTTTTTTGTTTCATCGTGTAGCCCCACCCTCTCTAATATCTGCCTGTGCCACTGAGCAGGCTTTTAAAGCCGCTTTGGAAAACATTTCTTCCAGTACAAAGGGGCAGCAGAGTGCATAGACTGTGGACTCGGCAGGGTCCGGGCAGTGGGTGAGCAGACCTCCTACCATTGTTTTTGAGTGCGGACTGCATGACTCATCCAGCTGAGTATTTCTCTGAACGCACTGTACAGGAAACGGCCCGGGAAATACAGACAGACTAATCCACTTCATTCCAGAGACAGTTACTCTTTCAGGCGCATAAAACTGCAGACGTAGTCTGGATGTGCTGCAATATTGAAAAAGCTCAGTAGGGAGATGTTTGCAATGTCAGGGTTAATGACTTTGAAAGTAATGTACATAGGCTATATGTTCTTTTAAAACTATTACACATTGTAGAAATACATACTCACACACACCAATAAAACTAAATATTATTATTATTTTTATCTTTTTTTTTTTTAAGTTTTCTGAGGTTCAGAAATACATTTTTGGTACCCAAGAGAGCTGGATACACTTGTTGGACCTATTTAGCATGGCTTTGGATAAATTCGCATATTAATCCAAGGACAGGTCCATGATGCCACAGTGCAGCCTGACTTTTTCCAGACTTCTGGAATCTTTTTGGAAAAAGTCTGGTGACATCGTTAGTGAAACAGCAATATTTCATGAATGCCTTTAGGTGCATTTTTTAGTGTGCATGAAGGCAACAGTTTATTAAACATCTAAACATCTGTATTCATTTAAAGTCTTCCCACAGTCTCTTGAGTATGTAAATAAATAAATAAATAATCATCTTAATGTCTTATGAGATAGCATAAAAAGGTTAACAATACTTTTTCAGACTAAAACTAGTCTTCATATAAGTCTTAAATATAAGTATTTTTTGTTGTTCCACTGGAAGTTTTTTTTTCTTTAATTTTTTTTATTAAGATTTGTTACTTTCTTGTTTATTTGCACTCTAAGAAGGAGACTTGTCTTTAAAGGGGTCCTATTATGCCCCTTTTTAGATGTAAAATAAGTCTCTGATGAGTGTGTATGTGTAATTTTAGCTCAAAATACCCCACAGATAATTTTTTAAAGCTTGTTAAAATTGCCACTTTTAGGGTATGAGCCAAAATGCACCGTTTTTGTGTGTCCCTTTAAATGCAAATGAGCTGGTGCTCCCGGCCCCCTTTCAGAAGAGGGCGGAGCTTCAAGAGCTCAAGCTTCGCATACAAATAAACGTTCCACTATTAGTACAAGCCTGTTATCTTTACAGAAAACATACACGGTTTAAAAGTCAGTCATGATTGTACTGTGCATAATAAATGATCATGAATGAAGGCAGCACCAGTGAAAACAGCCATAGCTTTAGCGTCACTAGCCTTACAGAGAGACAAGAAGCTCTTTCAGAAAGGCAATTTGGAAAACAAACGCGTGATACTTACTTTGTCTGGAGCTGACATTCACGCACAAAGCGTTGGTATTGATCCCTAAACATATAGGGAACTTTAACGATTTTTTCCAGGATATTTCCTTCGAAAATGAAATTTAACCAGCGTCCTCAGCAGCTCAGATGGAGGGAGTCTATGGAGACTCCTGTGTTCATTGGTGGATCCCAAAACATAACATTTGTAATGCCTCTTTAGCGCTGACATCGTATATCTCCAGCAGCTAACGTTACATCAAGAAAACAGTAATGTCGCACTGCTGCTTCTCACTCAGGGCTGTGTCTGTGCTAATAGGGCAGAGAACGTCACAAATGGACAGGACTTTTTCCCTATGGTGTCGTGTACATAGGGAGAAATCTGGAACTGCTCATTTGGAGAGACTGTTTATAATTGATTGGGATTATAAAAAAATGAGTGGGTTGATTTATACCATTATAGACCGGTTGTTTTCACACACTGCGGCCACACAACTGTTCAAACATCTTATAAAAGTGATTTTTGCATGATAGGTCTCCTTTAAAGCTGGCATTTTCTAAATGTTATTTCTATTTATTTAACTAATTAATTTTTAATTTTTGAATTAAAATCTTTTCAATCGAATGCAAGTTCGCATTTAGATCTGCTGTCATCCAAATCCCCGACCTCCTTTTTTTTCTTTTCAATAATCCATTTCAATCATATATGTCACAATGCTGAAGAAAAGATCTTCCACTACTTCCATTTCATAGTGACTTTAATGGAGGTTATAGACAAATATATTTTGGATATGAGAGACTGTGCAGGATTTCGTATACCACAGCTCTACTTTAGTATTATTGACTAAAGTAGGCAGAATTTATCGATATTCTCTGTCTGACAGTTTAATATGAAAGTTAAGCTGTGTACAGCCTGAAAGGCTCCACTCACCCATACACTTAATGTTGGTCATCCCATTATACTGTTTGCATTTGTGTGTGTCTGACTGAGAAAGCCTATGTGTGTGTGTGTGTATGTATATGTTTACAGACTAAGTTTGGTTCTTGAACTCCAAGGCTGGATGGAGAAATCCTTCACTGTTAAGAATCTGTAAAAGCTCTTAGGCTGATTTTTAAAACTCCATGCCAGCTCTGATCTCATTTATCTTCTCTCCCCCTCTTTCTGTCTCCTTCCTCCAAAAGAGTTATCATTTTATCTCCTCCACTCACCCCCTGTCAGTCTTTTGATACTAAAATTTAAAGCCAGAGTTCCTGTTTATGCCGAACTGAGACAAGTTGCTGAGACAGTTTTACGCCATGACATTCCAAATGGAGTAACATTGATTGTTTTCTCCCTCTGCAGAGCTCTGTGCAGGACTGGGGAGAGGAGGTCGAGGAAGGAGCCATATACAACGTGACGCTGAAGAGGGTCCAAATCCAGCAGGCGGCTAACAAAGGCGCAAGATGGCTGGGGGTAAGAGGAGGCCTTTGATCTGAATGCACTTCCACTCTTATTTAAAGAAACACTTCGGCTGCCCATGCTGGGCCGGCCAGACAGTACGCCATATTAAGGGTGACCTTGTAAAGCTTTTTATGGTTTACAGATGTATGTAGTTGTGGGGTTCCTATAGTGTTTTGGTCATTAGTCTTCATGAATGGTCGCAAGAAAACACATAAAACTTTATATAGAGTTGTTTGTTTGGTAAAAGTAAAAGCCAAAAATGAAAGTTCTGTCACCATTTATTCACATTAATGTAATTCCAAACCTGTATGATATACTTTGTTATACACAAAAGATGATTTTTTTTTAAAAATGTCTCAATCATGTTGTTTTGAACCCCATTGGCTTTTATTGTATGGACAAAAACACTCTTCAAATTACCTTGTTATTTTTCCTTAATGTTATCACACTTATGTGTTTTAGTGACAGGAAAACTTTAAACTCTGTTCTCTGTTGCACATTTTCTTGCTGCATGAATTTCAAGGTTTATACAATATTGTTATTTTATGAAGGCATGCTGTTATGGCTCCGTTCCGAATTACAGTGGTGAATATGGTATAATCTGTTGCTTTAACCTTGAATAACTTTTTCCATATTGTCAACACCCTTCTGAATCAACATAAAAAAAACTAAGCACTTATGAGCTGATTTGATTTCCATAGGGCTTTAGTTTGTTGTAACACAGCTGTTTCTACGCTAAATGTGTGTCGAGTGAAAACAATTTAATTTAATGTAGAATCATTTCATAAATGTGGCATTCATGATTTCAAAAGCAAGTTCGCTTTACAGTAATCATGCTACAAAAATTTAAACAGAAATTTGTTTGACATTGCGATTAAAAGAAAGCACATGTCTTACTTTTCGACACCAGTAAGAGCCCTGTTTTAGAGAGGTCATGGTGCTTAATGTTTGACCTAGTTTTAGGAACTGCAACTCAATCATTTTAGTTTTTTCGTCTAGAAGATTTAGTATTCTTGCTGTTTCAGTGACATTCACCTTTTTGTGGCCTACTTTTAAATCACTTATTTTTGTGTGAACCATATTTTTTTCAACTAATGAAGCATTTTTAAGAAGTTGACGACTTTCCAGCGTGTCTCAGAGAGGGAGGAGGAGGGTTGCTCTGATTAAAAGCAGATTGTAGAGTTTCCTGTTGTAGCGTGCTTGCACTACCAAGGTCTAGTTCTTTTTCTTCCCCTGTTTATTTTTGCTTTTCTCTCTGTTTCTCTGCACACTACTTGAGTGCATGCTTTAGAATTGTCCTCTCCTTCTCCTTTGCTCTCTCAGGCGGAGGGTGACCGCTTGCCCCCAGGTCACACAGTCAGCCAGTTGGAGACGTGTAAGATCAGGAGTATCCGGGCAGGGACTCTGGAACGTTTGGTAGAGACACTCCTCACAGCCTTCGGTGATAATGACCTGACCTACACCAGCATCTTCCTCTCCACGTACAGGGCCTTTGCTACTACACAGAGTGTACTGGAGTTGCTGCTGGACAGGTGTGTACTCTTATGTGCATGTTTTTGATTGCACACTTCATAAATGTCATGTGAAACCTGCGTGCATTCTGATGGGCTGTTTTGAATATTCATATTTGCATGTATGCTTAGTGAAGAGAGGTCGCATTTTGTGGTCACGCAGCTAAGCAAGTACAAATGCCCATCTGGTATTCGAGGTATTGATGTAAACACAGTCGGTAAGGTTGCGTTAATGTAAACAAAAAATTGGATGCGTGTCAAAATATTAGATCTACAGGGATCACACAGTACCAGGGAATTTTAAAAGCCTGATTTCCAGGCCTGGAAAATTCAAGGAAATGAATAAAATGTCATGGAAGTGTCAATAGTCAATATCATTTTTTCCACTTCTCAAGTATTTCTTTCACTAGATATTGCTTTTTGTAAAAGCAATCTTTAGAAACTGCTTTTTAAAAATCCATATCTAGACATCACAAGTGACTGGAAAAAAACCCCTGAAAAATCATGGTAATTTATTTATCTGAAAATGTGGGAAACCTGGATCTGTGCATTACGCCTTGCAGTTTAAATGCATCTAAATACATTGTTTTATTTTCATACCTGATATATGTATTTTTTTTTTTATGGAAAAATCATTATTTATCTGAAAATGTGGGAACCCTGGAACTGTGCAATATACTTCCCAGTTTAAATGCATTATTTAAAAGTATTATTTTATTACTAAAAATTATGATGTTTTATATATATTTTTTTATTATTATTTTGCTGTTTTAAAATAAAACATAGATTAAGTGTTTTTATTTTTTTAATCTGTAATAATTAAAAGTGGACTACATAGGAAAGATTAAGTAATAAAAATAGTAATTAAAAATAATATGACCACTTTCTAACTCTTTTTTGGGTCCTTGTTCAGTGGTTACTGCCTTTACCATTTGTCAGAATGCTCACAGGTTGGTTTCTCTCTTCGTTCTCAGGTATGGTAGTTTTGAGGATTGTGAGGGGGAGCGTAACCAGTGTCGGACTGGAGAGAGCAGAGTTGCTGTGAGAACGTGAGTTCCGTCATCATCGTGGTTATCTGTGCCGCTGTATCTGCAGTGACTTCCGAGCAGCTCTCGTGTTTGTTGTTTCATTTCCATGGAAGTTTAAAAATAGAGGTCAAACAATGTGATACTGTGTGCATGCATGTGCGTGAGTTTAGAAGTAAGGGATCTGATGAATGACGGTGCATGGTTGCTGCATGAATCACAGCATTGCAGCTGAACTGTACTATGAGAGATTCCCTCACTAGTTTGCACCATCTGGTTTTCTCTGGTTTATACAAACATCTATGTGTTATTATAATTTTTTTCAGTGCTTTGGCCTCTATTCTAAGAGCCTGGTTGGATCAGTGTCCAGAGGACTTCCAGGAACCTCCATCATATCCAAGCTTGCATCGTGTGCTGGGTTACCTGCAGAAGGCCATGCCAGGCTCAGAGCCAATGCGCCGGGCTCAGAGTCTGCTAGAACAATTGCGTGTCCAGGCCAGCCTAGAAAATGAGTCTGAAGGTAAGTCATATCCGGTTACTGTTAATAATTGTATCCATCCTATCTAACTTCTTGTCTATTCATGTTTGTTCTGTCTTCCTGTGCTTACAAAAACACCTGCTGTCCGTTTGTTGCAGGAGGCTTTCAGTACACCAACCCTTTCTGCATTGGGGAAGATGAGGAAGTGGAAATAGATTTGCAGGAGGATTTCTTCTCCTTCGAGGTTGACCTTGTAGCAGAGCAGCTGACTTATATGGATGCGGTGAGAGAGAGAAACCTAGATTAAATCAGTACTAAGGGAACATGATGATTATTATTTTGTACATTCTTTGGCTCAAGCAATGAAATATCTCCTTCTTTCCACAGCTGTTGTTTAAGAAGGTGGTTCCTCATCACTGTTTGGGTGCTATCTGGTCTCAGCGCGATAAAAAGGACGGCAAACAGAGCTCACCCACCATCCGCGCCACCATCACCCAGTTTAATGCAGTAACGGTGTGCGTGGTCAGCACCATCCTCCGTCAGCGGCAGATACGCCCGCATTTGCGTGCTCGCATCATCCAGCGCTGGATCGACATTGCACAGGTGCATAACCCAACACACACACATTTGCACGTTCACATCTCCAAGTATGACTTATGTTTTGCTCGCGTTTAAACCTGTCCACCTCAGGCTCATTAGAGCTAAATCAATCTGCTGCGCTTTAGTGTTGTGTGATTTTCTAGCAATACTTTAGATAAAGATAAAGCCTGATGTTGATCTGGAATATATTTTTTCAAAAGGCGTTTACCGTTTTTGGTACATTTGGGTAAAGACTGACACCTAATCTATTTCTTTGTAAGACATAACTGTTTTAGATGAGATCTAGATAAACCAAAGTAGACATAATAATGACTTTCAACCTCCCAAAGGATTTCTGATAAAGTCTCATTAGGACCATTTGTAAATGAAAATGTTTAAACATGGATTAACATGTTCTCAGGAGTGTCGCATTCGAAAGAACTTCTCATCTCTGAGAGCCATAGTATCAGCGCTGCAGTCCAACCCCATCTACAGACTGAAGAGAGTGTGGGCCTCTGTTTCCAAGTAAGTTCTGTCAATAAACAAGCCTGTCAGTCATTTCTTGATTTCTAAAAAGTATATAGACTGGTGAAATTATTCAAATCCTTTCAATAACATTGGTTATGTTTACCTGTTATGTTATGATTCCTAGTGAAGTCTCTAAATGAATGCCATTCAAAAAAATTTTTTTTTTTTAAATGTACACTTTTATTCAGCAAGGATGCATTCCATTGATCAAAAATTACAGTAAAACATTTAAAATGTTACGAAATATTTTTATTTTAAATAAATGCTGTTCCTGAAGTTTTCTGTTCTATCAAAGCATTCTAAAACAGACGCTACATCACAGTTTCCACACTTCATTAAGCTGCACAATCATTTTCAAGTGATAATAATAAGAAATGTTATTGAGTACCAAATCAGCATATTAGAATGATTTCTGAAGGATCATGTGACACTGAAGACTGGAGTAATGATGCTGAAAAATTCAGCTTTGCCATCACAGGAATAAATTACATTTGAAAATATATAAAAATAGAGTTATTCTAACATTGTAATAATCTTTCACAATACAATATATGTGTTTTTATCAAATAAATGTTACCTTTGACAAACATAAAAGTCAAACTGTAGTATTCTGTAGTGATTTTTTGATATGATATCAAGAATGACATGCTCTGAGATTGTTTTTGTTTCACTCTGCAATTTTAGAGATAGCATGCAGATGTTTGAAGAGCTTTCCGATATTTTCTCTGACCAGAACAATTACCTTACAAGCAGGGAACTGCTAATGAGGGTGAGCTCATGCACACGTCTCTCTTTTTCACTTCTGTTGTCTTTTATTTGCACAGAGGCATTTAAGTTATATACTAATAACTAGGCTCAAGTAGAATCAAAAATTTTAATAAATAAATAAATAAATACATATAATAAAATAAAAATAAAGAAAATCTTTTGCCTGTTGTGTTTGTATTTTGAAAATGTGTTTAATAAATTTTAGGCTAATTTGATGATGCTTTCAGGTACAATAAGAGTGTAGTAGTTTCAACTCTGTTTAAAACAAAAAAGTACAGAAAATAAAGTACAATTCCTCCTGAGCCTGTGAAAAACTAATGATATCTCTCTGATCTTTACAGGAGGGCACCTCAAAATTTGCCAGTCTGGACAGCTGTGCCAAAGATCACCAGAAAAGATCCCACAAGAGACTGCAGTTACAGAAAGAGATGGTGAGTTAGTACAAAACAAAACAAAACAAAACAACAACAACACAAAAAACTAGTGTCAGTAAATACTGATAACAGAACAAGAGAACAAGAGTTAAATATTGTGTTTAAAATGTGTAATGTTACCTTAAAGCTAACAAAATATATCTAACTTTTTGTTTCCAGGGTGCCATGCAGGGGACGATTCCATACCTGGGTACATTTCTCACAGATTTGACCATGCTTGATACAGCACTGCCTGACCAAGTGGAGGTGAGTCAGCTGCACATCCAACCACACATCTCCAGAGGAAAAGAAGACCTCATAAAGAATTATCTCTGATGTTATTACTGACCTAACATTCCCAGACCATTGAGCTTTTCATTAACAGTGTTTATTTGACCTTCTTTTGGATTCACAAGAACTTTAATCAAAACTTTTCATGAGTAAAATGATAAGGAGAATCTGGGCTAAAGCCTGTTTCTGTGCTTCACAGGGAGGACTGATTAATTTCGAAAAGCGGCGCAGAGTAAGTACAACATTCTTTATTATTTGGTCTTTATTATAGTCATAACATCTGTTGAATCTCTTATTCATTGCTATAGGCGTTCAGATCTGTGGGAATGTTGAATAAAATCTCTCTTTGCAGGAGTTTGAAGTGATCGCTCAGATTAAGCTCCTGCAGTCTGCGTGTAATAGTTACAGTCTGACCCCTGATCCTGCATTTCTGCGCTGGTTCAAAAGTCAGCCTCAGTACTCAGAGGAGAAGAGGTACACACATTTTTCACTTTACATGCCTTTTTTCATCTGAATATTGTGTAAGTCTCAAAAATAATATTTCTCTCATATTTTCCTGCAGCTATGCGCTGTCTTGTGAAGTTGAAGGATTGGTAGACAACAGCCCAACATCACCGAAACCCCGCAAGAGTATGGTGAAGAGATTAAGCCTGTGAGTGACCTAAAACCAAAATCTTGTGGGAATATTTTATTCTTAGGACCCATTGAATCAAAAGTACAGATCTGTGACTCAATAGTCCATGTCTGTTAACTTTGAGGTCACTTATGCTAATAAAAGTTAAATTAAAATTAAGTGCATAAATGCGTTTAAAAATGTACATTTTGCCGTCACAGGAATAAAATATTAAAATATAGTTATTTAAAAATATATGAAAATAGAAAACAGAAAATTTAAATAATATTTCACAGTTTTACAGTTTTTACTGCATTTTTAATTTAAAGAAAGGAAGCCTTGGTGAGCATAAGAGCATAATCGTAACGACCCAAAACTTTTGAATCATATTGCATATTCAAAGAGGATGACAAATTCTAATAATTTATTTAATGTCTGTTTTTGTCCTTCCAACCTCACTAGACTCTTCTTAGGAACCGACGCCACGAACACAAGCTCTCCTGTGAGAGAGAGTCCTCGATCGCCTCCTACTGGCAGCTCTGGGGAGAGCATGGACTCGGTCAGTGTGTCTTCCAGTGACTCTAGTCCCTCAGAGAGTGAAGGCATGACACCCACACACTCTATAGACACTCATCTGAAGAAGGTACAAACATCTTAATTCATGACCAAATTATTGATATACTATTGTATTAAAATAATGTATTAAATACACATCTGTTTGATTACCGTAGCAGTCAGATTCTTCCTCCTGCACCTCATTGCACTCCATGGACACCTCCTCTTCTACAGCCAGCGCTTCCATATCTCTGGCCTCCCCGACCCTGCCCAGGCCCCCCTGCATGCACCACCGCTCCATCTCGTTGATGCCCATGTCCCCCACATCACCTGGATTTCCTCCTGCCTATAACACACAAGCTCAGGATGTGTGCATCATCCGAGTAAGCCTTGAACAGGGAAACGGAAACCTCTACAAGAGTATTATGGTTAGTGTGCACTTGAATATTATTAATCTACTTTTATGAGTTTGTACAATCTATTCTTGCTTATACATCCATTTTTCAAAACATACATTAATATACTGGTCATATATATAGTATGATTAGTTACCAACAAGGTAGATTGCCAACAAGGGTTTTTAAAGTAATCTAAAACCGTGAATATTTTCTTTACTTGAAATAACAAAAAGTTATAGCCTACATTTTATTTCAGCTAGTAGTAAAAGCCAATTTAAGTTCAAAGTTCTTAAGTACATAAGTTCAAATTTTTGTAGAGATAATTTAAATTCAATAGATAATAATAATAATAGTGATTAATTTAATTTTAAAATGTTTAAATAATGTAAACAAATATTTCCAGATAGTATTTTAATTATTTTGGAGTACACTGACAATATAACAGGCAATTATTTAAAGGTGCACTAAGAGATTTTTCCCAAACAATGTTGACATTTGAAAGCATCAAAACAAACACGCCCATACCCCAACAGGACCTCGCCCCTATTTTTGATAGCTCCGCCCCACACGTACGTACACAACCCAGGCATAATGACGATCGCAGAAACAAGCGACGATGACACACAAGCATATTCAAACAAAAGCCAACACAGATAAGTTGTGTGAAACAATGCAAAATCAATGTTACTCACTTATCAAAAAGAAACAACGCAACCTCGGTGTCTGATTCGAGCCCTTCCCGCTCCTCGAGTTCTCTCCACCGCTGGAAAGCTGCTCTGATATTTACGTGGGTCCTACCTCTTGCCTGATCGTAACCCTTCTTTTTAATGTTTTGTTCCTCTGATATTTTCCTCTTTTTTTTTTAATCTTCCAGTTCTATAGTCGATCTGCTAATATCCGTCCTGTACACTCAAATTGAGCGTTCTCCTCTCGCTATCATTACAAGACACACCCCCTTACTGCTGATTGGCTGCCAGTGTGTTTTGGCACATGGTCCGACACTGCGGTCAAAAGCGTTTTTTAAAAATTGCTTGGTGCACCTTTAATTGTTTATTTTTTAACACTTCTTGTTGTTCTTCTTAAACAGTATGAATTGCTTTTTAAATGTGAATACATGTTGTTTTTATAATATAAGATGAAATGGAATCCTCATATTTAGAGGTTTTTGAAAAAAACTGTTCTAATAGCACTAAATTCATAAAGAGAAGACTTTCTGATGTAAAATGCATCATTGTTTATCTATGCAGCTGACCAGTCAGGACAAAACTCCAGCTGTGATCTCTCGAGCCATGGCCAAACACAACCTGGAGGGTGAGCAGGCTGCTGACTACGAGCTAGTGCAGGTCATCTCTGAGGAGAGAGGTACAACATGACCGTTTGAAATCTTGTTGCTGAAATATATCATCTGTTTAGGTTTGTTATGGTGGAATGCCAACATCACATTCACAATCTTTTCCCCCCTCTTTCTCCAGAATTGGTCATCCCCGACAACGCCAACGTGTTTTACGCCATGAGCACATCTGCGAACTTTGACTTCCTCTTGCGTCTGCGTGGTTCTGAGGGGAGGCCGGTTCAGCTGCGCAGTCGTTGCAGCTCCACACTACCGCGCACACAGCAACGCTCCAGTCTGTCCCTCAGGCACAGCAAGGTCACACTGTGACTACAGCAGGTGGAGTACTAGAAAACAGACTATTTCAAGGGGAGTTTATTGACTTCAGAAATATTTCAGAACTAATTTAGACATCTCATGTTCTTCCATGCTGCCTTTTGAAATGAAAGGCTTATGTTAACAGTAGCATGTGCCTCCACCTCCCCACCTGGCCCACAAAAGACACATCCCATCCTCCCTATTGCTGGATATTTTGCACAAGTGCAGGAAAGTCTCCTGCTCCTCATCAGTATTTGCATAACAGCACATCTCTTCCCAGCCAAGAGGCCTACACGACTTCCTCTGAGAGAAAGAGGAGAATGAAAGAAGCTGTGGGAAGAGAGGTTAAACGACAACCATGTTGCCTTTATCAACGGTAATGATGGAACTCTTGCGTCAGTATTGAAGATGAACTGCAGTAGCTGTGATGTCGTCATCAGCATGTCCTTCTCCTGTCCACTTGTGCACTGTGTGGACAATGTGGATTGTATCCCTAGACTTAAAGTGCTTAGACTGGCTCACTAAGAATCCATAGAATTACATTTACTTTCCATCTTTAAGTGCAAAATTGAGAAAAGAACAACTGTTTCCTTTAGATATCACAAACAGTCTGTATCTATGATGAAACAATATGCATGAAGTTATTTTTTTTTGCCTATTCTAAGCATTTTATCTCTATTTCTGTGTTTCTCATATTGTGAGCTGTGTGACGAATGCAGAAAATATGCATTCTGATTGGTTCCTGCTTGGTTTTATCAAGTCTGTGGTGTTTCCTTTCACGATTGGATCCATGTTGTGTCTTTAAGGTGTGGTCACACAGCACCAATAGGATGGGTTTCTATTAGGAAACCTGGATTGAGCTGCCTTCCACTATGAAAGTGCACTTGCTATAGAGTGGGTGGAGTCAATAGGTGTGTACTAAAAAGAGCACTTGGTCCACTTTTTGTAGCTTTCCTCTCTTCAGTCTTTAAGCATCACTATATTAATGTTAATATACTTTTCTTTTTGTTTCTTTTTTATACATATGTTTTTGTAAGAGATGAAGAAGTATCCACGATATCTATGAAAAAAGGATTTTGGAAGTTTTAAAAAGATTTCGTTAACTAAAAGAGAAAATGTAAAAAAAAAAAAAGCTGTGAAATATGAGTGTGTGATTGAAAAGTGAGCATTAAAACAAGTCAGTTATTTCCATCAACCAGCACAATAATCGCTCTCATTGTACCCCCGTCACCCTATAAGATGTTTTCCAGAGCATTTTAGACATGTTACTTCTGTGCACCCGGTGAATATCACAAAAACTTGTTTTACACTAAAACAAATAGTTTTACACTGAGGCATTTTATCACCAAATAGTTTCAATAGTTCATAAAGGCTTATGGATTTTTTGCCTTAATCCTGTTCTTTCTCTACATAATTCCCGTAAATTTGTTAATCTGGTATGTAATAATTATTAGTTGGCCCTGACTCCTGGTAATATGTCAACAGATGTACTACAGAATGTGCCAAACATGCCTTTTTTGCCTTTTGTTCTCTCGCACTAATTAAGAAACGTATGTTTCTTACATTGAGCACGTAAGACTTTGATGACACTAACAGTTTTTCAACAAGGTAAAAATGTAGTGTTTTAACAGTAGTGGGGGCAGCAGTGTTTGCATTTTGATTAATTTGTCTTAATTCAAATTTATTCAGCACTTGTGAATTTTCTCCATTCTTTATTTTGAATATTTCTTCACTACCAAAGAATTGTACTGAGAGTCAGTGAATAAATTATTATCATTATAATGTTTTGTAATTTGAATATTACTTTTCATGAATTAAATGGAGACTCTCTGAAAGCACTGTGGACGTTGACTGAAATGGACTTTGCTTCACACCTAAAATACCATAATAAGAAAATCACACCTAAAATACCATAATAAGAAAATGACAGATATGATTCATTCATTCAAATGGTTTTGTTTTATAATTTTTCTCTTGTCTGTTTTCTGTTTCAGTGTTATTGTTAAGTTACTAAAACCAAAACTATTACCAATTGGGTAACAGTAAATATTGAAATTAACATTGATTAATAAAAGCTTTAGAAGTATTTTTCATTATTAGTCACATTAACTAATGTTAACAAATGGAACCTTATTGTGTTACTAAAATAGTTTTTGGTATTTTAAATAAAGTAAATATAAATATTAGATGAGAAAACTAAAAAATAGAAATGTTGCCTAGACATTAAGTTGAAGTATTAAAATTAAAACTAAAATGAAATTAAATCTATACTGAAATAAATAAAAATAATAATAAAAATGACAAAAGTTAATCTGAAAATTACTGAAACTTGAAATTAAAATGAAAACTGGAAATAGAAAAAAGTTCATTTCAAAATACTAATAAAATCTACAATAGTACATAAAGTTAATACTAAAATAACATTGTGCTTTAGCACAGATTACTCACGTTAGTAGTACTCACGGTGGATGCTTTGACAAATGTACACGTCACCACTTCATTACTCATCACCGTTATCTCATGATTAGCAGAAGTGTAGAGGCAGCTTTTTTACCACTGGTTTCAAATCTTCTTGAGATTCCATATCTTATCTTGTTTGGTTGTCATCAGAGTTGTAAACACCATTGACATGGAGGGACAGGTCTGGATTATGGACCAAGTGCCTCAGAGGCCTGTCAGAGCCTCAAAAAACTCATTCTGTGCAGCTCGATATCTCCATAGATGTCTGGTCACATCCAATATCATACTGCTTCTTTCCCCTCAGATGAATTCAAAAAGTTCATGATAATGATAACTGGTAAACTGCCAGAATCTTTATCAGCACCCTGATAAATCTGGTATAAAGGTCCAAAATACTGTGAGAGTAAGTAGATCATTAACAGGATACACATAAAATTATGTTATAGTAGGCTATATTAGATTATATTGTGTTCTTTTTAAGACAATTATATACTAAAGGCATTTTACAGTAATATTTAAAGGGATAGTTCACCCAAAAATGAAAATTCTGTCATCATTTACTCACCCTCATGTAGTTCCCAACCTGTGTGAATGTCTTTGTTCTGCCGAACACAAGGAAGATATTTTGAAGAAAGTTTGTAACCTGGCTGTTTTGGGGCATCACTGACTTCCATAGTAGGAAAAAAAATACTATGGAAGTCAATGGTGCCCCAGAACTGCTCTGTTTCCCACATTCTTCAGAATATCTTCCTTTGTGTTCAGCTGAACAAAGACATTCATACAGGTTTGGAACTACTTGAGGGTGAGTAAATGATGACAGAATTTTCATTTTTGGGTGAACTATCCCTTTAAGGGTATTTAATAAAAAAAAGACATTAAAAAAAGGAAAAGAAAGGAAAAGAAAAACATTATGCTTTTGTATCAGCAAAAATGTGATAATAATTAAGATGAGGAAACTGTCTAAGGCACTAAGGAAATAATGATGTAAACTATTCTAAAAAAGGAAAAGATTTAAAAGTAGTTACCAATAATTGAGGGTAGTTTCATAATAAGAGGTTTCAGAAAGGCTGATTGGTTTGTTTCAAAGAACTCCGCCTAACTTTGCACTTTTATTGCATCAAGTTGACAGTGACACAGGCTGTTGACTAGACAGCATTAGATTCACACTTCTACTGAACGCGGGTCAGCGAACGACAGCGGATCAATAACAGGTCAGTTCATGTGACAGCTGTGGGAAAATGACTATAGTGTGCGGGATGGCAAATAACAATCACTTTTTCATAGGTGAATTATGTCAGTAGACTTGTATTGTTCTCAAAGAGCGCGAGCCTACGATTGCGTTTTGTATCCAGTTGGATAAAAGTTTTTTCTTTTTTTTTTAAAGCGCACTTCAAAGAGCCGCGCCTAAAAAAGCTCTCAATATTGTAAACTACAGTATGAGAATAAGTCCATTGTAAGATTATAGGCTACTGTTACAGTTGGTTGTCTATCGTTTCGGTCTCGTCTATCTCTGTCAGATTCCACACGGAATGGCGCAACAATAAAATTCTTCAGGAAGTGGGTGAAAGTTTACGCCCTTTCCTCTATTCAACGCTCTTGATTTGTCATTACGAGAAATAACGACGACGACCATACTATACTAACGCCCACTTCTTTGAAGTGTAGCGAATATATGATTAATTTGTTAGCGAAAGTTGATTTCCCTAAGTTATCCGAACATTATAAGTGTCACAAAATAGATTTTTATAGGCTATGCTATTAATGCTCCTTGTTTGCCAATCTAAAGGGAGGTTGAGAGGACACGCCTTTACTGTTCCTTCTTTCTCATTACTAGATTACAATATTTATGTTACTCACATAACGTGTAAAAGTTCTCTTCCTAGGCTTAAAGAAAGACGTTTTATTATTACAAATATACTTATTATGACATCATATTACTTATATTTATATCATATATTAGTTATTTCACAATCTGAATTTATTATATTATATATTATATTATTATACTTAATAAACTGTTGTTCTTTTTAATGACATGTTCATTCTTGGTCCTGAAGCAACATCAACTGACCAATTAGATTGGTTAGGACTGGAGTTAAAGGAATAGTTTTTTATGGTTTAGTATTCTTTCATCATTTTCTCATTTGATTTATTTCTGACCAGGCTGCATGTGAGTTTTAAAGATATAGTTCACCCAAAAATGTAAAGTCTGCCATCATTTGCTTACCCCCACGTTGTACCAAACCTGTATGAGTTTCTTTCTTCTTTTGAGCACAGAAGAAGATATTTTGAAGAATGTTGGTAACCAAATATTGACGGTAGCCATTGATTTCTATAATATGGATAACAATACTATGGAAGTCAATGGCTAGGCTACCATCAACTGTTTCGTTACCACCATAAGAAAGAAATTCATACAGGTTTGGGACAACTTGAGGGTGAGTAAATAATAACATAATTCAATTTTTTTGGTGTACTATCCCCTGTGTTTGTGTTTATGAGATGGATCTAGGCTGGCTGTGATTACCTGAGAAGTAAATGGTTCAGTTTTTCTGATTAATACAGCAACATCTTCCACAGAATGGCAGATAACGGGAAGACAGCAGAGAAGGACACAGAGGCTACTCAGGAACAACAGGTTAGTCACAAGCTTCATGACTCACCTACAGACAGTTTCACAACAGAAGTCACTATGAAACACTGAATTTTTAAGTCATAATGAAACCATTCTTGCATAAAGTGACATTTAATTTAACACATCAATCTGTGTTAAAATGGTTTTACAAACACTTCGAGAATTCATTCTGCTCTTTTTCATAAATGAAGTTCATTGTATATTAAAACAGAGTAAACAGCAACAAACTTTACATTTGTGTTTCAGAGTGTGGTATCCCGAGTGAGCAACCTGCCGCTGGTGAGTTCAGCTTGTGGTGCGGTGTATAATGCCTACAGCTGTACTAAAGACAGCGTGCCGCTCCTGAAAGGAGTAATGGAGGTTGCAGAGAGTGGGGTGCGCACGCTGGGCGCTGCTGCTTCAACGGGTTCCAAACCCATTCTAGACCGACTGGAACCTCAGAGTAAGGATCTCAATCTCAGATGTAGTTTGTGTCTTTTATGCCTTGTCTTTTATTTGTGGTGTTGTTCCTACTGGTTTGTTTTTGTGTTCTTTCTCTTGTGTAGTTGCCGTGGTAAATGAATATGCCATTAAAGGGCTGGAGAAGGTAGAAGAAAACCTTCCAATTTTACAACAACCAGCAGACAAGGTAAAGTCTAGACTGACTTGTTCTGCATGCAACTTGTAGCACTTGAATTGCTATATGTATCAGCATTGTATTTCCATTGCAGCTGGTATCCAACACAGTGGGCATGGTGTACCATTCAGTAACAGGAGCAAAGGATGCTGTGGTGGGGGCTGTGCTGGGTGGTGTGGAAAAGACACGTATGGCTGTGGCCGGTGGCATAAACACTGTCATGGGGACACGTGTAGGTCAGATGGTCAGTAATGGTGTAGATAAGGCCCTCACCCAATCTGAAGACTGGGTGGATCAGAACCTTCCAATCAGTGAAAAGGAGCTTGGTGAGTGTAGTTGCACTTTAGACCCGGTAATTTAATTATTTAACATAATTATTAAAAAAATTGAAAAATTATTGAAGTTAAATGTAAAATTGGCTAAAACAATCTAAAAATGCTTCTGAAATTAGCCTTGTGTTTGAATACACATTATCACAATGAAAGGGCGAAGAGCACATTCCTGTTGGAAAGACTTTTTTGTTTCAGTTCTGGCAACAGCTAATGAGCCGAAATGAAGCAATAGGAAATGCAGTGTTAAGAAAACATTTCACTTTCAAGTCCCACTATTGCATTGTTACCCAGAAATAAAATTAATAACACACTGAACTGAATCTCAAAATGTTTCATACAATAAAACACTTTATTTCATGTATATTTACATTTATAATTATGTATTTTATTATATGTATACTATTCTGTTCAAAAGTTTGGAGTCAGTAATTTTTAAAAATATATTTATATTCAGAAATCATGCATTAAATTGTTCAAAGGTGACAGTAAATACATTTACATTGAAAAAACTATTTCAAATAAATGCTGTTCTTTTGAACTTGTATAATGGTTTCCACAAAAATATTAAGCAGCATAAATGTTTTGTGATGATGATATTAAGAAATGTTTTTTGAACATCAAATCATCATATTGTAATGATTTCTGAAGGATCATGTGACACTGTAGACTGGAGTAATGGCTGCTGCTTTGCACTCACAAAAATAGATTACTTTTTAAAAGATATTCAAATAGGTATTTCAAATTGTAATATTATTTCACAATATTACTGTTTTTGTTGTGTTTTTGATCAAATGAATGTAGCCTTGATGATCATAAGAGACTTTTGAAAAACATTCAAACATTTTTAATGACCACAAACTATAGATATGTATGAATGTAAGGTGTTGACATCAGTGTTGTGTGTTCTGCCTGCAGCTGCACTGGCTGAACCAAGACCAGGTGAGGAGGAAGGATTCATAGTAACTACTAGACCCAGCTATTTTGTCCGCCTGGGTAAACTGTCTGCCAAAGTCCGGGAGAGGGCGCTTGAGCAGTCTCTCATTAGGGCCCACAAAGCCAGAGACACTACACATGCAGCTGTGACTCAAATGACCAGCACTATGGACCTGCTGGAAAGTGCCCGGGTTACCTTGGCCAGTGCCAACCAGCAGCTAGGAGGCGCTCCAGAGCAGTTACTGCAGAGATGGAAAGAATGGAAGGAAGGGCAGCCCAAAGAACTGCAGGAGAAAGGAACAGCTGAGACAGAGGTGGATACAGCAAAAGACAAGGAAGAGGTACAGTTTGTATATTACTTGGAATGCAATGCAATATATGTCTATGAATATTCATATGTCTTACATATGTATATGGGGATGCCTCCTCATAGGAGCTGGAGTCGAGAGCCCTGTCGATGGTACGGGGTTTGAGTGATCAGCTGAAGGCGGCATGTTCAGGGGTTGTGTCCAGTGTACAGGGTCTCCCAGGCACTGTGCAGGAACAGCTTCTGAATGCTCGACATACAGCTGGAGAACTCCAGGCATCACTGAGCAACACCAAAACACTCACACCCTTTCTCTTAGAGCAGACACGGCAGCAGATCGGCCAGGTATAGTCAGTCTGAGTGTATGCAGTTTTGTACAGAGCAGTTGTTGAGATCTATTTTATTCTATTCTAAAAATGTATGTAGAATTTAGAAAGTTTAATGTATATTTTCATCCTTTAACAGGTACGACAATCACTGGATGGAGTCGTGGAGTACCTTCTCAATAACACTCCTCTCAATTGGCTGGTTGGGCCTTTTGCACCTCAGATAACAGAGAAAGGCGATTGAAAATGCTGTACAATTTAAAACTGATTTTTTTTTTGATGCAGTAGGTTAATATATGGTACAAATTGATGTATCTTGTAACTATTCCCATTTTAAAAATGTAACTAGTGTTAACTGGAGTCTTTAGGCTCAGACTAAACTGTTTATATTACAGTATAAAATGGCAAATTATCATTTCATCAATGTCAGTATTCTAAACCAAGTATTGAAACCACTAGAGTATGAAAGTTTGTGCGGGTGATATACTGCTGTGTAGCATTCAAAGGTTTGTGGTACTTAAATACTGAATACATGTACTTTCTGAATAAAAGCAAACATGCATACTTCACTGGTTTTGGTAATAAATGATTTTCATATTATTACTCTTGCATAACAACCCTTTGTTTTTGCTTCCTGGGCACAAATTAAGGATTCTAAAGAGAGGTCATATTTTATAATGAATAATTTTAGCATATTTAAGATTATATGTATGCAATATCACAGAAGCAAGTGCCCTGTTATAGTGATTATCTCTGCTCTGCTCTTGGGTGTAAGGCAAGACACTACAGACAAATCATTGTCTGTAATCATTTTTCATGCACTGGTCATTTATGTTTTTTTTGGCTATTTCGCCTCTATAACATGTCTTCTTGTCTAACATGACTACTGGAAAGAAAACATTTAAAATACACATTTAAGTGCTTATTTTATTTATTTATTTACATTTGATCTATTTTCATCTGCAAATTTAAATTATGATACATACACTATATTGCCAAAAGTATTGGGTCGCCCTCTTCTAATGAACAGGTTTGACTACTTTAGTAATTTCTATGAGTAAAAATCTTAACGTTAAAGCATATGATATTCTAGGAAATTGTGTGTTTCTAATATTATAGCAACAGTTTGGACAGGACCCTTTTCTATTCTAACATGACAATGCCTCTGTGTATAAGACAAGGTTCAAAAAGAAAATGATTGATTCAGTCAGTGTGGAAGAACTTGACTGGTCTGCATAAAACCAAGTCCTAATCCCAGTTTAACACCTCTGGTGTGACTGTAAATGCAGACCTCGAGCCAAAAACTCATCACCAAACACCAATGACTTGTACATATGGGTTCAGTCATTTTAGACACTTCCAAAACTGTTGCAACAGAGATGGAAATACAATTTTTAAATACATGAATTATGTTCCCATCATTGTTGCCACAGATTTGGAGGTGCATTTTTCTGTTCTAAAGAAGGGGGTGTCCCAATACTTTTGTCTATATAGTGTATGTACAAGTCATTGGTGTTTGGTGATGAGTTTTTTGTGATTGAGTTAAAATTAGTTTTTTTCTCATGCACTGACCCAGAAATCTCGACTTCACCAAAACTTAGTTTTATTCCTATCTATATTGTGAAGGTTTTTACTGAGGGATTTGTTTATATATCATTCACTGTGATTTATGTAACATTTTATTCCTTAAAACATAAAAGGTATTTGTATTCTTGCTGCTGACAGCATTTTCAGATTTATGGAGTGATAAAAGAGATTCCCTCTGTAAAAAACGAACAAAATGAAACAAGAATTTTCAATTCTATATCCAATATTCTGAAGAGAGACAAGTGGAACCAGTAAAAATAACACTACATACACTGTGAATATAATATTACAGCAACATGTGGATGCAGTTGAATAACTCACACAGAATGGAGCTGAAATAGAAAGCTTTGACACTGAACTTGAAAATGAAAGCACACACATTCCAATACATTTTCATTTTCACCCAAATAAACTGCATGTTATATAAATAGGCTATTTGGCAGCATTGCTGCTGTGGACTGAACCGGACTGGGGGAAGTGACGAGGTTTCGATGATGGCCAAAAAATTAATTGTTGCGCTACGGGTGACGTCACGCCCGTTGTTTCCGATGACGTTGAGAGAAGCAGGCCGCACGCGCATAGCAGGAACCTACTCTGTCAGATTTCTGTGGATCAAGGTCGTCGATTTCTGCTCAATCACACGGAAATACGGGTAAATATTCGAGTTAACGGGGGTTTTAAGTCACCGCAAGTGTCCGTGGGACGGTCTCGAGGGCCCAGATATACGTTTTGTGTGCGTGCCATCACGTCAGCTAGCCGTTAGCAGAGCTAGCGTGTTAGCCTGGCTAGTTGAGTATCACAAACAAAATGACTTTCATCTGGTCAGCGATTTTAACGCGGTCATCTGTGCGTAATATTAACTACTTTCGAAGGAAAATATTCGCTTTCAATGTTGCTTTGAAGCTGACACCAAGTCGATTTGTTGTTTGTCACGCTCCTCGGGTCAAAGACAAAATGTTTTTCTAATTGCGGAGCCGCTCTCAGCTGATTTTTCCTGGACATGCTCCAAAATAACCTTATTTATTCCCCGTTTGCTTGGTAATCTGCCTTTCAGATAGTTAAGGTAAACTATTATTTCAACATTAAACACTTAACGTTACTCGCTGTAATTTATTCGGATTGAAGCGCAACTGTTGTCGGATTGTAAATCTTAATTTGATCAGCAGGCTGTTTAGGTTTCAGTAACCTGGATCATTCTTTGCTTGTTTGGGAAACAAAACGCGAACAAACAAAGGAACTTTTGTTTTCGTGCAGCATATTGTTAGCCTTTAGCAGGGTCACCAACAAATAAGTCAAAGCGTTTAAAGTTGGGTTTTACTCACTGTATTGGGAATTCAACAACATTAAACATTTTCAATAGTTTCATTGACAAACTTTGTGTCTTAAATTCTCTCTTCCTAAAAATTGTTATATTGCCATGTCAAGAGTAAATAATATCAAATTTTATGCATTTAGTTTCATTTGAACAATGTCTGGTATGTGTTATTATCCATCAATTATACATTTGTAGTTTTTAATGCGTTTTATTTCGTAACACTTCATTTTAAAGTTTCCTTGTTACACCTTACATGTGTTTATAGTACTAACTTTAAATTATACCTAATTATAAGCAACTAACCCTAAACCAAACCCTAACTCTATAGCAGTTACATTAGGGGCGGGTGTCCCCGACTAAGGATTTTCATAGTCCAATCGGAATGTTCGAATCTTGTCCATATTCGACTGATAGTCGAATCTCATGTTTGGGGACGTGGTCAAAATACATTACCAAGAGTCAAGTCAGACACAGTCATAATTACTGACGTTAACAAACGAAAAATGTGTAATGGACGACTCGCAGATACAATGTTTTAAATAATGTTTGGGTAAATAATGTTTTATGTTTTGATTAAAAGATAGTTAATATTAAACGTCAGCCAAACCCTAAGAATTCACAATTTATTTTTTTTACAATAGTGCTCTCATTATAACGTTATGTATTAATAAGTTATTAATGTTCTGCATTTCTGTTTTGAGCTGCGTTCGCTGAAGATGACCAGTAGATTGAAGCATATGATAGCAGATTTTTAATCAATGGGATTTAACTCCTTTATCTCATATAGAATATGCTTCGTTATTTATACAACATAACGTTATATTATGACTTATAGGCTATCTGCTCAAAATGCCCCGAATGCATAAGTGAATGTGTCTGCATGGCTCTGAATGAACTCCTTTTGTGGACGCGTTCTCCACGCAACAACGTGCAGAAACACGGCAGCTAAACTCTAAAACTTCACAGCGTTTTATTATAATAGTGTTCTCGTTATAATGTTATGTATATGACAGTCTCAGTCATAGTTATTAATATGCTGCATTCATTGCTGTTTGTCCAGCTCGCGCTGCGCGCGCTGAAGAGATTTCACCTATACTACAATGAAGCGCTTTACTGCAGCTTAACTCAAATGCATTTTATAAGAGATAAGTAATATATACACGATATACAAATAAAACAGCTCAAATGTTTTGAAATTGGTAAATTGTACCCTACCTGATCGAAAAAACCCAGTCTTTCACATGCCTGTCAATTTGAGTCTTGTTAAAGATTTAAATCCCCGCCCCAAGATCCTCTGTCGGTCACAGATTATGGAAAGTGAAACTTAAATCTATAGGGGTGGTTGGATTTATTCACGCACGTTAACATATTTATTTGAAGCTTCTTTCTTTTCAGATTCTTATTTACAGCATTATTTTAATAGGCTGTATATTAACTTATTGGGAGAAAACTGGTAGTTTTATGTGAAATCAAAGATTTGAGCACCCCCATATAGCCAAAATGGCATGATCATAACACCCCGCGAATATTCGACTGTGAGATTAGGAGTCGAATCAGGCTCCTCCTATCGAAGCATCGAATCGTCGACTATTCGGGGTCACCCCTAAGTTACATATTTCTTATTAATATTGCTCAGTACTCATTTTTGTAGGACAACTTGCAGTGGAACCAAATAGTTTTGCCCAACAATGAAAATTGTGTCATTGCTTATTCACCCTCATGTCATTCCAAACCCGTATGCTATTTATTTCTTCCAAGGAACACAATTTTTTTTTTCACATTAATATTTTTCATACAACAGTTCACAGTGACCATGGGCTGTCAAGCAACAGAAAGGACAAAAAAGCACGACAAATGTCTAATATGACTCATATGCTGTATTCACACAAAGCTATCATGTGGTTTCAGAAAACTTGTAATTTAGCACGAGTTGTATAACGTTCATGGTGCTTTTATAGACCTTTTTTGGAGCTTGATTGTCAGTGGATACAAGGTTTTATGGAAAAGATCTATGTGAAGTTAATTTTTGTTTCATAGAAAAAAAGTCATGTGTCAGGAATGTGTCGCTGTGATGAAATATTTTATTTTTGATATTTTCCTTGTATATAAGGCCCGTTCTGCCACTTCATGATAAATTGTGCTTATGAAATACTAATTCTTAATCCCAATTGATCTCTAGGATCGCCCTCTCCCGTCCCCCTTACCCCCCTTCTCAAACAGCATGGCTCAGGAGACAAATCAGACGCAGGTGCCAATGCTTTGCACTATGGGATGCGGTTTCTATGGTAACCCTCGCACCAATGGAATGTGCTCTGTCTGCTACAAGGAACATCTGCAGAGACAACAAGGAGGGGGGCGAAACAGTCCCCTAGGTGAGAAAGGTAGGATACTGGGAGATTGATTTACATGTCACATGTGTCTATTGCATTAGGAATTGAATGTGTTCACTCAGTTTTGAGGTTAAGCAGAGTTCATTGTTAGGTTCCTCTGTTTCTTCCAGCTGCCACATCTCCTGTAAGTTCCCCAGGGGCATCTGCGGTAACGGTGGAGTCCACCCCTGTACCCACTACAGAAGCCGTTACCCCACCCGAAGAACGCACGTCTAGGTAAGAAGTCCTTTATAAATCTGAGACCGTTCATGCTTCAATTGGTACAAGTGCAAAACAGTCTGTAGCTCAGTGGTTATCTCTTAATGAGCACAAGCTGCTTATGATGATATAGGAAGGAATTATAACAAATAACCCCTGTATTTGGTTGGATTGTGTTTATGCAGTAGTTCGCCCAGCCCGGTAACCCAGCAGATGACGGCTATGAGCATATCCCAGGACACAGCATCCACTGATTCAGACAGAGCAGAAGTAGAGGAGGAAGAGGAGGAGGGCTCGTCTAAAAGCACAGGTCTGCTGAGTCTCACATATGCACATTGTACAAAATTATTCTACTCAGAAAATGTACTAAAAGACAATTTTAATAAGGTCTCTCCTGGAAGAATTTCAGAATTGTTATCACTCAATGCATGTTTTTGCAAGATTTCCCTTTCTGTCAAACATATTTTATTGGACTGTCCAGCTTTTAATGTATGTAGAAAACTCTTTTATGAAATGAACTCACTTAAAGAGTTTAATATAATTTAAGTTTTAGAATTTTTATCACGTTGATGTAAAAAATCTTGTGTAAAATAACTTGTTTGTTTGCTGGTTTTTATTGTATTTGTTATACTTGTATTTTTTTAATTGTTCTTGCCATGAAAATAGCCTAAGATGCTGACATGGCATTAAATAAAAATATACTTCTACTCAGAATTTTTATCACTGATTAAATTGAAAGATTCTATATGATTTTTATCAGTACTATTGCTATTACTTGTATGTTTTTGTATAGTGATTCTTGAAAAATTTTATATTATTGTTAATGTTGTATTGAAATGATTCTGTTAATGTTGCCGTGAATACATCCATTGTTGCTGAAATGGCATCAAACAAACATAAATAAATAAATAAATATTCTCAGGGTTATTATAGTTAACTAAAACTAAAACCATGAAATGGCTTCTGTTCCTTGAAATGAATTAAGCTTTAACTAAAATAAAATTAATAAAAACTACAATAGTAACTATAGTATACTATAACATCACTGGTCATTCTTGGTCTCCTCTTTTATATCAATTGAATAATCATTAGCAGTGTTTAATGTTTATTTAAAAAACTATTTCAATTTAGAAGCACCTTTCTTTGGTTATTTAAACTCTTTTGCAGCTTTCACAATTTGAAAATAATTGTCAATTTTATTTTTTATAAATATATTTATTATCTTATTTTTATTTAATATTTAAAAATCACTTTATATTGTAATTTTGCTCATTAAACCGTTGCATAGTACATACTATAGTGTACATTTATATTCACTTTTTTTTTTTTTTTTTTTTGCACTTAGATTTTATTTAGCGAGACATGGAATGTTCAACAAATCAAAGAAATAATTAGCAGATTATTCTAATATTAAACCAGTTGTTAGTAGAAGTTTTATGTAGTATTATAATAATTCTGTGGTTTTGATTTGATCTTGTTCATATATGTTTAATTATGAAACACCATAATAATATAAAAAGAAGAAACAAATCTTGAAAAACTTGAACAACCCTATCCAAGTTAAAGCCCTCCTTTCAGTTCATTTTATGAGAAGACATGAATACTGATCTTTCATTAAATCATTGATCTGAGTGTCGGAGTCTCCTGTGTCCTCAGAAGCTTGGAAGTTCATTGTTTAAGAAAGGCTGACCATGTCTTTAATCACAGGGCCAGTAGGGGAAGCTGCACAGGCATCTTCAGACGGAGATCAGACTCCTGACAAGAACAAAAAGAAGAATCGATGCTTCAATTGTAGGAAAAAAGTTGGCCTCACGGGTAAGAACCAAGGGAGAAGCTTTTTGTTTTGTAAAAGAGGGATACGCTGCAGTTTTCAAAACTTTACAAAATATAGCTTTACTACTAAGCTGTTTATTTTCCTGCTTAGTTGAGAGGATCTCCTAGTTTTAGTATTCCAGCTCAAATATTCACTTTTTTTTGTTTAGTCTTATTCCCATTTCTTTCACACATACAAAGATTTCCATGCATGCAAATGTATTGATAATAAGAAACGTTTCTTTAGCACGAAATCAGCATATTAGAATGATTTCTGAAGGATCCTGTGACATTGAAGACTGGAGTAATGGCTGCTGAAAATCCGGCTTTGCCATCAAAGGAATAATTAACATTTTAAAATATATAAAAATAGAAAATTTAAACTGTTCTAATATTTTAAAATAACTTTTACTGTATTTTTTTTAACCAAACTTTTAAAAGGTAGTTTATGAATATTTTCAAGATAAACTTAATTGTTCATTTATTTAATTAAAATACAAATGTCAATTTTAGATCATTTGTCTTTAGTTTCTATCTGTAGTCAAACAGCATACTGCAAGTTAGTGCTGCATTTCACATGGTCTTGCTGGTATCCTGCCTATTCTTTAGAGACCACAGTGTTAAAACATGGCCGATTAAAAGACTGAATCAACTTTCCTTTGTGTCTGTAGGCTTTGACTGTCGCTGCGGTAACCTGTTTTGCGCTATCCACCGTTATTCTGACAAACATGACTGTCCCTACGACTACCGAGGAGCCGCTGCCGCCCGCATCCGCAAGGAGAACCCCATCGTGGTAGCTGAGAAGATTCAGAAGTTATGAGGACTGTCAGCTAAACGAGCAAAAATTGTTTGACCTGCAAGTTTTGGAACCATGGCGCTGAATAACACCATTCTAAACTGGGTTCATGTCTTCATTGTAGGATAAGGTGGGTGGGGTTGTAGGGTACAGCCCCTGCTTGGCCACTCCCTAAACTATTATCTCCCTGTCTCTCCCAGAAGGAAGAGGTGTGTGTGTGTGTAAGTGAGTGAATGTGTTTTTTTTTTCTAGAGAGCCAGGGAGAAGAGGGATTGGTTGTCAGGTGGGCATCCATGTGCACCGGGGGGGAGGGTGGACTCTTTAGTTTTTACCCTGGTATTGATTTTTGTTAGGATATTGACATTATTTTTTATAGGAGCCCTGAAATGTGGGTTCAGGAGTCCGATTGGAAAGGGTGGGTGCGGTGGGACATCAAGAGGGAATTTCTCTGATATTGCAAAACATTGAAGAATATAGATTTTAATGACTACTCCCACATTTACCCATGTAACATTATTATTTTTTCTTTATTCTGATGAATTATCCCGACATGTCAAATCCCAGCCTGTGCATTTTTTTAAATATTTCTCTTTTATATATTGACTTATCATGCTAATGTTGGGTGCATGAATAGTTATTGGATGGGGTTTGAAGGGGGGAGGGTGTAGCAAGAGCCTTGACATAAGCGAGTGACTGAGTTTTTTTTTTCCCTTTTCTGTTTTAATGAGTGTATGGCATCAGAAGATCTATATTAATATATTGTACGTAGCTTGAATTGTGTGATTGCATTCTATTTATTTTGTATTATCATTTGGTTGGTTGGTACTGGAGGATTGGAAGCATGTCCAAAAAAAAAAATCCAGTAGGTTATCCCTTAATGATATTTCTGTCTATTGTTAATAATTATAGGTCCTGATGGAGTAGAGTCAGACTGGATTGGGCTTTTCAGAATCAAAGCACAAGATCGTTCTTCAGTTTCTTCGCACAAACGCAACAAAAAGTGCAGTTAGTGTAGGATCATCGGTGCTTTACGGAACCTAGCAGCCCCGTTATTGCTAATGCACGCCAGCGATGAACTATTTTGACCTTTGCCCTAAGAGCCGCAGAGCTTAGAGAGCAAGGTATTCGTTAACCACCAGCAGACCAATGAATGATGCTAATGAACCGGCTACTAATTTGTTTATTAGGCGACGCCTTTTCATTCCAAAACCATGTATTTATAATTAATACAGCTCATAGTGGAAGATGCAGACACTTCCCCAACAGACAAACGTTGCATGTTCTCACAACTATTAGGCCAAATGCAGAGTTTGCTACAGCCACATGTTAACATTGCAATACGAATGTAAAACAAACGTCCCATTGCATGGGCGAATGAAGCCTGCTTTCCAAATGAACAGGTTCTAGTGTAAATACTATGTGGCTGCCATTCTAAAATAGAATGTTTAAGGTTTTAGAAAGAACAGGAAAGGTACAGCAGGAAAAAAAAACATCTGTTTTGTCTATGTAGTGTTTATTAACTACCCATACGTAAGGAGAAAGGTGCCCCGTGGTGTTCTCTGTCATCCTTTGAGTGAATCTTGTGTCTTTGTGCTGGTTGTGTTTTTAATTACTTTTTTTTTGTAAAAGGGCTGAAACAACCATTTTGTATTTATCCTTAATGTTGTCCAGCAATCTTCCCTCATAATGTTTATTGATGTACACATTTTTCCATGATTCCTATACAGTCCCTTGACTTGTTGAAATCAACTTTGGTGGATGTATCCGATTTGAAGTCCTGGTAATGACCTTGCTGCTTTATTAAGGAAATAACCTGAGCTTTAATTAGCACTGTCTGTGATTGCAGCATTATCCTCGGTGGGGCTGCCAGCTCAAGAGGGCTTTTGTGAAAGGCAGGTGTAAGTGGCTCAGTGAGCTGGCATGTGTACACGCCATGCTTAGCTGAGCCGCCATCCTGACAGCCTTTTAATGAGGGTTTGGATCTCACGCTTTCTGTCTGCACCGTTTGCTGGAGGATACCTTTCTAGGGTTTGAGTGTAGGGAAACAGACAGTGTATGGGAATGCTAGACTCCAGTTCCTGGTGAGATTGTTGTAGTGTGGTGGGCACAAAACTGTGAATGTAGTCAGCTGCTTGACTATGAAGCTCCAGTGGGTTAAAATCCAGTTGGTCACCTCTATTGTTGCCTTCAGTGTCTTATCAGACCGTTGGCACTGTATGCCAGTGCATTATCCCTTCAATGCTAGCAATGATTAACCGCCTTCATTGCATGTTATTGAGCAAAATAGAGAAGTGACTTCTTCCTTGTGTAACTGAAGAAGAATAGCCTTGATTTTAGTGAAGGTGTCGAGAGAGATTTTTCTCCCAGTAGTTCATCAGAACATTCGGATGGGTGATGTGAGTTTCAGCTCAGACGTGTTCGGCAGTACGTTAACCAGCATTCATGAATTAATTTACCAGCGTGCCCAGTCCCCCAGAGACACCACCAGATACTTTTTTGTTTTCTTTTTAAATTTAGGATTGTATGATGTGTATGAGTAAGTATAAAACCAATAAAATCACAAAGTTTATTTTAAATTTACACAATGCCTTGTGTGGTTCTTTTATTTTGGGCATATATTTGCCCAGACTATCTAAAGCAGAGATTTTCATTTGGAGGGCCCAGTAAGTCTTACAATTATCTAAATTTTATTATTTTAACTTAAATAAATTTTTTTAAGAACATTTAAAAAATGAACAACATTAAACTGACATATTTTGAGCTTTTCTTTTTATTAAATAGAATATCAGCTTAGATAGGACAACCTTTGAAAAGCGGCTTTGGATCCAAAAGGTTAATAAACAGATTCTCATAAAAAAATATATTTTTTTAATTGCAAAGTATGTGTTCCCCAAAGAACCTTTCTGTTAACAGTTTTTGAATCATTTTTTTTTCTTAGCATTATTATAATTTTTTTAATAATCTGAAGAACATTTTCCCACTAGAACGCACCTTGGAGAAAACTGTGGAAATGTTCCATATATAAAGAACAAATTAAATGTTTCATGGATGTTAAAATATTTCTCCCAAAAAAGACAATTTTCTGAAAATGTGCTCACCCTCAGGCCATCCAAGATGTAGATGAGTTTATTTCTTCATCTGAACAGATTTGGAGAAATTTAACATTACATCACTTGCTCACCAATAGATCTTCTGCAGTGAATGGGTGCCGTCAGTATGAGGTTCCAAACAGCTGATTAAAAACATCACAGTAATCCACAAGTAATCCATCGGTTAATGTCTTATGAAGTAAAAAGCTGTGTATTGAGAAATCCAAATTTTAACTTTAAATTGTAGCTTCTGGACAAAATACGTTTGTATTATGTTATATAATAGTTATATTTAATAATATCATGAACTCCAATCCATAATAATGCTTTGATGGCTATAAGGAACCTTTATTTTTAAGAGTGTAGTGTGTCTTCTTTTGCTGCACTTGAAGTGTTTTGAGTGGAGTAAAGAAGATCTGTAAGCAGTGAAAGTGTTCTGTGTCTGTATTATTGCCACATCGGCAGCTGCCCACCTCAGCCTGTTTCACCACAGCAGCTGGCTACTGTCTGTGGGCACTTATGTGGGGTTTTTTAGTCTCTGGGTTTAAATGGGTTGACATTTATCTGTTACATTTAATGTGACCACATGATTCCGCTGTATTCATTTAAACTTTGTAGGCTTGTTAATGAGTGAAAGAAAGGAAGGAGTGTTTTTTTTCTTTTAAATTCAGTTCCGTATAAAACAATAGTTTTCTCTGCCTGGAAGTGCCATTAAGATAATCTCTTCTTCTCCAGAAAAACCTGTCAGCAGCATCTCCACCCTTTCTTACTAATGATCTCAATGATCAATGTCCTTGGTATTCTAAAGTCTTATATGAAAAGTGACTTGATTGTCTTTAACTTTCGTTGAAAGAACAGTGAAAATAGGCTACACAAGCACTTTTTAATATAGACATTAATATTCATTTACACTTTTTTTTAAAATTAAACACGCTAAAGGCTATTTATTGATAACTTGTAGCAACCTTTTAATAAATTAACTGATTATATGTTTTCATAAATATTTTGAGAAATGTTATGCAATTCACATAAACAACTTTATTTAAATAAGAGCATTTGGTAGATGTCTCTCGCGTGACTGTAATCATCAGCTGTCTGGCAGATTTTACATCGCTATGCCAGCAGATCTGACAGAAGTTCCTGGGATGCTCCACCCTCGATGTCTCGTCAGCGTAATTTCCGGATGCGGTACAGTGAAGAGCAAAGACGTTTTAACAGGAGGACTGGCATCCACTTTGCTTGATTTCCGCACAGAGGACTCGTCGAGTCACGTGCGACTTAGCGGAACCCCTGATTGGTTACATGCATCTCAATAGTGTGCGTTTCAGATATTTATTTTAACTGATCTGATATTGATACTGATGTCAAAAAGAAAGTTACTTCAAAGGAAACATATTGTTGGAATTCCCATCTGTGATATTAAACGCATAAAATCCGGATACTGTTTATACAAATTTTGCATTTCAAGTAAGGCGAGAAATGTGAACATTTTACGCAAAATCTTCCTATAAATATTTTGCTCACTACGTTTGCAGATGCTTGACAAGAAAATCTTTTTGTAAAAATACATTCGATTTTGTAAGGTTTTATGATTGTAAAAGTGTACACAAATTGTCTAAAGAGACAGCATGTTACACGTCAATATTTTGATTGATTATTACTATATTCACAAATATAGAATATATGTAAATACAAATATATTCATTTTCATGGCTTGCTTTTTGTAGCAAGCATGATCTCTTGAATTAATCAAGAACTATTTTTTAATACGATTTTATTAAAAAGATATATGTTAAAATTAGTTTATTTTGTTCTTTTATAAAGGTTATTTTTTAAACGATTATGTCTTTTTATATAGATTATTTTGTTTTTAAACAGTTAAACAGTTTATATTTTAATTTTAATTTAAGCATAATGCGTAATTATACAGTATAGTTTTTGAAAATATCATTTATTAATCACATTAGCTTTCAAACCAACAGGTTTTTAATCCTTGTTTACTTAATTGTTACACCTCTACAGCGCCTCCTACTTCAGGCCGAGACGCAGTGAAGAGTGGGAAGGCTAACAAACATCTTTGACTAGAGTGGAAAAAAAACACACAGCTCTATTAGCCTATACCAGCAGATTATTACATGTCAGGACGGTAGCCGGGAATCAATTCGGAACGACAACCCAGAAATCGAGTTTTATTCCTGGAGGGCTCAGCTTTATATTTGCGGATGAGACATGTCGTCTGAGAGGAGTCGTAACTGACTGGCTAACGTTAGCTGGCTAACTCCCCCTACCCCCTCACTACGAGCTAGCTACTTAGCGACTGAGGTGTGAAAATATAAAGAAATCTGGCTTTGGCAGGCTGTGGTCAAGAGAACGACACGTATGTGGACAAATATATATACAATTATGTGTTTGTTAGCAGTATAATGTTCGTTTGCAGCTGAAATGAAGTGTAAATGTTGAGTTAGTGATGAGCGGGTCTGTTGGGACTGATGTGACCACTGGTGGATATTGTATTGGAGCCTCTTAAACCGGTAATATCAGGCAATATATATTATTTATATTTGTAGTCTATACAGTGTCAGATAGCAGATAGACTATCAGTTTTAAGCTGGGAGATAGGTTTACTGGATGCCTGAGTTAATTCTACCTGGGTATTACTTATTAACCATTTGTTTACTGTTGGAGCTTTTTACTTGTTAAAGCTTTCGTTGAAACGAAACTATATATATATATATATATATATAGAGAGAGAGAGAGAGAGAGCTCTGTCTTATTTTTGTTTTTGAAAAGGCACCTGAATGTAGTATTGCTTTTAAAATGATTGCTCAGTAGATTAGATGTTAAATTATTTATTATATATTAGTATTTTGTTTAAAAAAGTTTAAACAGAAAAAAAATATCAGAGAAATATATGTAAAATAATGTACATTCACATGAGATCATATCAGTATTCTAGAAATACTGTTTTATTGTGTGTTGAGAGGGTTGCCCCCTCATGGGTGCAGCCATGTTGAGATCACATGACCAGAGGTGTCATTTAATAATAATAATAATAATAATATATTATGCAATTCATTATTATTACTCCAAATATAATATACATACTACAGAGTCCTATTGAAACTTTAGTAATGTGAGTAGAAAAATACATAAAATGTTTTGTTAAATATGTATTATTGACCACAATCTCCTGTCATCTCTCTTGCAGCTGACAATGAATGGCCTTTCTGTGAGTGAGTTGTGTTGCCTGTTCTGTTGCCCCCCCTGCCCCAGCCGTATTGCTGCCAAGCTTGCCTTCTTGCCCCCTGAACCTACCTATTCCCTCCTGCCCGATCTGGAGGCTGGGCCGGTACCGGCCGGACCCACGGGGACAGCAGGCCTCCGGTCCCGGGGAGGAGGTGGCGGTGGCGGGAGTTCGGTTGGGGGAGGGAATGCTCCAGTGGAGGGGCGCTGGAAGCTCCACCTCACAGAGCGAGCAGAATTCCAGTATTCCCAACGGGAACTGGATGCCACGGAAGTGTTCCTGACTCGATCTAGTAGGGGGAACAAAGTGGGCTGCATGTATATCCGCTGTGCCCCCTCTGCCAGGTAGGATTTTTGGATGAGCTGTGATTAGAGGAGGTTTTTATTTTTAAACAATAATATATGTTGAACTCAAAATGTCACGTTTCCTCTGATGGACCCCCCTTTTCCTCCCATGGGTCATTTACATTCCTTCATTATTTTTCCATTTTCCTTTGTCCCATTTCCTGCTTCCCTCTCTGAGTTCCCTGTCTGCTATCTTTACCCAGAAGCCACTCCTTCCTGGACACATTCTTTCTTTATCACGCGCCACTTTATTCTCACTTGCTCCTTTGTTGCTTTATTTCCTCTTTGATTTTCATAGGATGAGTACAGTTGTTTTTTGTTGTTGTGTATATACTGTGGATATCTTCACTACACCAAGTACCTGTTAATATGTTTTTGGAAATCTGGCTTTTATATCATATTTTTATTGTTGTAAACTAAAACTATTAAAAATAGTTTTCTTTAATTGAAATAAAGCTGAAATTATATAAAATATAAATATTTGTTGGAAAAACATAAAAAAAACTTCCTGGCAACTAACTGAAATAAAATAAAATTTCTGAAACAATTCAAAATTAATAAAAATTAATGATAAATAGAAATATTAGGAGAGTACAAAAGCACTTAATAAATTACTAAAACTACAATTAAAATGAACTGAAAACATAAATATTAAAATAATACTATTATTATTTTAATAATACTATATAAGAAGCGATACTAAAATAACACTGTTTGATATACAGCCAGTTGTTTGTTTTTTTGCCGGTGGATTTGGATTTGGATGCTCTGGTATATGATTCTACACACACACACACCCGTGTTAGTTATGAAACTGTTCCCTGCGGCATATCGGGCTCAGGCTCACTGCAAATGCGCCTACATGCCCAGTGATTCAGCGAGTGAAATTATAGGTTATTAAGTGGATCCATCTTGACATAGATGTTGAGTCAGACCTTGGAATAGTGTAATGAGCATACTAGAGAGAGACTTTGTACTACAAATCCCATCATCCCTTTTGTCTGACTCTCTCCTCAGGTTCACTGTCCTGTTCTCCCATGGTAACGCAGTGGATCTAGGCCAGATGAGCAGCTTCTATATCGGCCTGGGCACTCGCATCAACTGTAACATATTCTCTTATGATTACTCCGGCTACGGGGTCAGCACAGGGAAGCCCTCGGAAAAGAATTTGTATGCAGACATAGACGCAGCGTGGCAGGCTCTACGCTCACGGTGAGACATGAAATCAATACCAGGGCACAACCAAAACAACTGCATGACTGTAGTAGAGTTCAAGGTTTACAGTGCTGCATCTTATTATATGATCTAAACAACTGTTAAAAAATATTTTTTTTTTTATAGTTTTATTATGCAGGTTGATCACAAGTTAACAGTATAAAGGTATTTATAATGTAACAAAAGATTTGTGTAAAATGTATGTAACCTAAAATAATAAAATTTTTGGTTGAACATTTTTGTTTGTTAGCCTATATAAGCCTTTCTTAAAAATGCTAAAAGAATCCTTAATAGGATCAGTAAGAAACCATTAAGTGGAATACAAACCAGAATCGAACAGAGCACAATATTCTTTAATTCTGGACTGTGAATATTCTCAAAGGCTGATGAAAATTCACACCGCACTCTGTGTGAATAGTTCTGGCACAATTTTTTTTACCAGCAATCTGCAATTCATACTGTTCTTGGTGTGAATAGGCTGTAAATCACGTTATATGACATTTAATTGGCTTTTGATTCCTCTCTTTCAAACAGATTTGGCATCAGCCCAGAAAATATTATCCTGTATGGACAGAGCATTGGCACGGTGCCCACAGTAGACCTGGCATCACGATACGAGTGTGCAGCTGTGATTCTCCACTCCCCTCTCACCTCTGGCATGAGGGTGGCCTTCCCCGACACGAAGAAGACTTACTGCTTTGACGCATTTCCCAAGTGAGTACCAAAAACTTTGGGTTCCTATTTATCCTCAATTATTTGTGTGTTGCTTCCATTATACTGGAGGATTGACAGGGCATCATCATTGCGGTTTGTTTATGAGCTGATGATTTGCCTTGTCATGGCCAGCACAGATTGCAGCTATTTATGAGCGATTCACTGGGTTTTGGTTTTGGCGAGAACAAACAGAGTGTGTTGTTATGTGGATTGCTGCCGGAGAATATATTGAGCTTCTTGTTTCGACACAAAATGCGTCTGACTATCACACATTGAAATATATAGATGCAAAGCATTTTTCAATCTTAAAATTAAACCTTCAGCACTTGATTAAAGGGAATAAGAGTTATTATTCTTCAAGTTTCATTACAGCCATTTTCATTGTTGCATATCAGCTGTGACAGCGGTATAGTGGAGCTCAGAGGGAGGTTGGCTACACTCGGTGGGTGGTGTCACTCAGTGCCAGTGTAGCAGAACACATGGTCGCCATACAGCTTCAGTCAAAACCACCACTGTTCTCACACAAGTGCTGTGTATTTGGCAGGCAGCTGTTTAGTTTGCTGGCATGCACACATACACACATGCATACAACACATGCACCACACTTGAATGCAGTTAGCTACATAACAATTTGTAATTGTTGTTATTCTTTTTTATAAGTATTTGTATGTTCTGTTCGAAAGTTTGTAGTCAGTATGTACGTTTTTGGTGCTGACCAAAATTAGAGTAAAAACTGTAATATTGTGAAATATTATTACATTTTAAAATAATAAATATTTATTTTTCATATAATGTAAAATGTCATTTATTCCTGTGATGGCAAAGCTGAATTTTCATCAACCATTACTCCAGTCTTCAGTGTCACATGATCCTTCAGAAAACACTTCTTTTAATTTTCAATGTTGAAAACAGTTGTGCTGCTTTATTTTTGTGGAAACTGTGATATTTTTTCATCATTCTTTCAGTAAAACAGCATTTAGATTTTTTTTTTTATCATTATAAATGTTTTTACTGCCACTTTTGATAAATTTAAATGGGCCTTTGCTGAATAAAAGTATTAATTTCTCACATAAAAAACTGCTGACCCAAACATTTTAAGTAGTGTATATTCTATTATTACAGATGAGATTATGTATTCAGCTGTTGAATTATACAGAACATTTTTAATATTTGGCATAAAAAGTGAACATCACAATTTGAGTGACATCTTGAAAAATTAAAAATAAAAACAACTAATAAATTAGAAAAGCCCATTACTGGAAATCTACATCACACTAATGAAAAATTTGTTGGAGCTGAAATTAATTTATGGTGTTTCATTGATCATATATGTCAAGTGTAAAATGAGCTTTTCAATCTATTATTGAAGTTATTTTTTTTCTCTGTGTATTGAGGGAGTCGTGTTTCTTCTAAAACACTGTGTTCATTTGTGTGTCCCTGTTTCAGCATTGAGAAAGTGTCTAAAATCACGTCTCCAGTGTTGATCATCCATGGGACAGAGGACGAGGTGATAGATTTTTCCCATGGCCTGGCCCTGTACGAGCGCTGCCCCAAAGCCGTGGAGCCACTGTGGGTGGAAGGAGCCGGACACAACGACATCGAACTGTACAGCCAATACCTGGAACGCCTGCGTCGTTTCATTGGGCAGGAATTGGCCGCACAACACGCCTAAGCTCTCCTCCATCTCCCTCTTGTCATCCCACCATCTGAGAGTGAGATGGATGCGTCAGTAACTTATTGAAGGCTGCCATTTTGTATGGACAACGTTACTGTTGGAGCAGCTTGACACATGCTCCGCTGCTCAGATTTGTTTTCTTAAGTGTTTTCTTTTTTTCTCCCTTTGTTTGTCATCTCCTTGTACATGTGAGTGTGCATGTGTGTACGTATGTGTGCACATGGGAACTCTGGGGGATGGAAGTGGAATTTCTCTGGAGCAAGAATGGATGGACGAATTCCTCTGCCAGTTTCAGTCCAAAGGAAAGAAGCCAGCCTGATGGTGTTTCTGAATTTCTGAGCATTCATTTGTCAGTTGAGCGGTTCGTATCTCTGACATGCTCCCATGTTGCCTCAGCCTGAGAGATCTTCACTTCCCACTTCTCATCAGACAGCCTAAAATAGCTCATTCTCAGAGCCTGGCAAATTTCCTAGCCTTGCTGACCCTGCAGGATGGAATAAACCGGTTGTTTGGTGGAGGATTTCAGGATTAAGTTTTGAAGCATCCTACACAGGTACAATTATGCCCACCTCTGCATCTTCATTCATTCATTTAACCATTTGGCTTCCTCTGGACGGTGTGTGTGGGTCCGTCCGATGCTGACCTCTATGCACCGACGTTCCCTTCCAATGAGTTTTTGCCTTTATGTAAAGGCTGAGCTTGGGATAAGATGACACCAGATGATCTACACCGCTCCAGGCAGGGAAAGCTCCAATCCTGGGACGTTGGCTTTTGTTCCCAGCATTTTGTCAGTCTATATTTTTTTTTTTCCTCTTTGCTGTCTCTTTCCTTTCTTCTCAGCATGTGAGGGTGTCCATAGCACCCTGAGGTGAAAGAAACTGGGAGGGCTGCTCGTTCATCATCATATTTCAATGAAGCCACCACACTTGGGATGACATGATACGAGTACATTCACATCCAGATCCATACATCATGTTTCTGTTGGGCCAGTAGAAAGATCAAGGTTTCATTATCTTGTCGGGACTTTCCTAAAGCCAGATCTTCGGCGTAGCATTTCCACATTCATTCTCATCTAGTTTAACCTTTTGAACGGGTTTTGGGTTAATAAATGGTTTAATCGTGTAAGAACAAATAATGCACACAACGCAGGTAGCAGTCAGAGGTAAAAACAGAAAGCACTTCTGAACCCTGTGGCAAAGACACAACTCGCAACCAGTTTTTCTCGTTTTCAGCCTGACGTCAAGTATGTTTCTATCATGGAAATGTTACACCTCTCTTGTTGGCGTTTGAAATGGAGCTCAAGCTATAATCATGCATATTTACTCGTCTCTTTGTTGATTATGTTTAAGCAAATCATTTCAAAGCATAGCACATCATTTAAAGACTCCTTTTAATGATAATAAAGGATTTCCCTTTTTCATTCAACGTCAAATTGCTAGTTAGTGGCACATGGTTTAATCCATCTAAGTACCTGTGAGTATGTTTAAAGATTATAACTAGCAATAAAGGCACAAGAGTGAGGTCATCTAAAACCTATTTTTGCCGTCTCTAGTCAAGCTGCTCGTCTTCAAAGGGAGTTCGTCTGATATGATCTGGACGCCACTATGACTCTTAAAGTTATCAGGTGTATTAGGAAGATTGTAAAAGCTTTGAAAAACACTAGCGGTGAATTCAAAATCATTCAGATGTGTCTTTCTTTTAAACTAAGCTTTTCAACTGTGAATTATCAAGGGAACTTGCTGCTATAGATCTCGATTGAATGAGCTCAATGAAATTAAAGGGCTGAGTCCTGCAACCTTTTGTTGTTTTCCAATGCATCAAAGACTACCATGCCTTTTCAGTGAGATAAGACATCGCTTCCTCTTTCTGCCGTGATTCTGTCTTGCCCTTTTAACTCTGTGGGCTGCAAAGTCATTCTGGATTCCACAACAATTTGTTTAATTTGATTAATTAATTTTAACATCTTGTCTGGGTAGGTCTTTGCTAGATGAGTATTCTGATTTTATGGCGCCAGAGTTGATTAGACATCTGATTTCATCTCTAGATATTCTGTTTATTGTCTCTTTTTTTTTTGCATTTATCCATCCACTCTACTTGGTCTAGTTTAGTATGTGCTCTGGTTAAACTGACTCCCATTAATGCACAAAGCACAGTGATTCTGTATTCTGAAACATAATATCTGAAACCTAATTCCAGCAAATCTGATTCCCCATTTCATCATGTATTTAAGTATGTAATCTGTGGTTGGACACAAAGGGTCTTGTTCGTTCTCCATTCTAACCAAAGATGACAGGTGCTGGAGTTGCAATGGCCGCCCACTGCCATTTGTCAGCGCTCAGATGTTGATTGAAGGAGGAGGCGGCGGACTTTGGCTGTTCAGACAGAGCCAGGTCTCACACAATACAGGCTACTGTTGATGCTGCAGAGGGGAAGTTTTTGTGTGGACTGTTGGTGTGTGTTTACCTCCTGTAAGACACAAGTGTTTGGAGGGCCGAAGCAATTCTGACTTGGAGCCAGCAGACTGGATGTGAGGATGCTCTGTGTGTGCATACAAGAGGGGAGGATGTTGGTTTGCGGTGGGGCTGGAGTTACCCAGAGGCTCCATCCCAACACATTCAGATTCAGCTCTTTTTATTAAGATTGTTTTTTCTTGTTTAAAGAAAGTAAGTTATAGAAAGTCTTTTTAAAACTATCAGATGTATGTACTGTATAACATTTTTTGAGAAGCTTAATCTTGAGGTTTGAGAATCTGTTTTTTTATCTTAATGGATCGGGAGCAAGAGTCTGTGGGGTTACTGTTCTGTCCTTTTATGCATTATTCTAATGTTGTTTTTAGTTTTAAATATGTCTTTTTCCTTTTCCAGAATTAATAATAAAAAAGAGAGATCTTAGAAAAATAAAATTATGAATTGATAATTATTGTAGTTGTCTTTTCTTGTAACAATTGTTTTGTTTTACATATGTACAGTATATACAGTGCTGCTTGAAAGTTTGTGAACCCTTTAGAATTTTCTATTTCTGCATAAATATGACCCAAAACATCATCAGATTTTCATACAAGTCCTGAAAGTAGACAAATAGAACCGAATCAAACAAGTGAGAGAAAAATATTTTCTTTGTCAGTTAGAGAAAAATGATCCAGTGTTACATATCTGTGCGTTGCAAAAGTATGTGAATCTTTGCTTTCAGTATCTGCTGTTAAGTTAACTTTTGCTGCAGTTTAAAGTTTCTTGTAAATGCTGATCAGTCCTGCACAATAACATGTAGGAGTTTTAGCCCATTCTTTAGTGCAGAACCACTTGAACTCTGTGATGTTGGTGGGTTTCCTCCTATGAACTGCTTGCTTAGGTCCTTCCACAACATTTTAATTGGATTAAGGTCTGGACTTTGACTCAGCCATTCCAAAACATTAACTTTGTTCTTCTTTAACCTTTCTTTGGTAGAATGATTTGTGTGAATGAACAAGAATGACAAGACGTTCTCTTGAGACTCTGTTCTTAAACAGATGTCCTGACGTTTTCCTTTAGAATTTGCTGGTATAATTCAGAATTCATTGTTCCATCAATGATGGCAGTCTGTCCTGGCCAAGATGCAGCAAAACAGGCCCAAGCCATGATACTACCACCACCATGTTTCACAGATGGGATAAGATTCTTAAACTAGAATGCTGTGTGTTCTTTTCTCCGAACATAATAGCTTCTCATTTGAACCAATAAGTTCTATTTTGTCCACATGATCTTTAGCAAGCAATTTTCTTTTTGGAGAACAGTGGCTTTCTTCTTGCAACTCTACCATGCACACCATGGTTGCTCAGTGTTCTCCTGATGGTGCGCTCATGAACATTAATATTAGACAATGTGAGAAAGGCCTGTAGTTGCTTAGAAGTTACCCAGGAACGTTTGCAACCTCGCAGACTATTACACGTTCTGCTTTGGAGTGATCTTTGTTGGTCGACCACTTCTCGGGAAGGTAACAGTGGTCTTGAATTTCCTCCATTTGTACACAATCTGTCTGACTGTGGATTTGTGGAGTCCAAACTCTTTAGAAATGGTTTTGTAAACTTTTCTAGCCTGATGAGCAACATCAACTCTTTTTCCGAGGTCCTCAGTAATCTCCTTTGTTCATGACATGATTTACTTCCACAAACATGATCAGACTTTGATAGATCCCTGTTTGAATAAAACAGGTCACGTACTGATATTTGATAGTCATTGCACTGACTGAAAACACCTCTGCACAGATGGACTCTAATTTCACCTTTAAATCAACTGCTAATCCAAGAGATTCACATACTTTTGCAACGCACAGATATGTAACACTGGATCATTTTTCTCAAATAAATGACAAAGAAAATATTTTTCTCTCACTTGTTTGATTCGGTTCTCTTTGTCTACTTTCAGGACTTATATGAAAATCTGATGATGTTTTGGGTCATATTTATGCAGAAATATAGAACATTCTAAAGGGTTCACAAACTTTCAAGCAGCACTGTATATATATATATATATGTGTGTGTGTGTGTGTGTAATATATATATATATATATATATACACACACACACACATACAGTTACATTAATTGATAATTACTGTAAATTTATTATCATTACTGTCAAATTGTAAATCTAACATCACACAGGAATATCACATTTATATAGCAAATTATTTACTTTTAATACATTTTAACAATTGGATAATTATTCATATTTTCAAATTCATATTTTATGTATTTAATCTTGAACATTACATTATGAATTGATAATTACTGTAAATATATTTTCTTGAACAGAACTTGAAACAGGAACACCACATTTATGCAGATATATTTATATTTGTTTTAGAGCATTTATTTATATATATATTTTTTTAAAATCGATACATTTATATATAAATATTCCACACTGTAAAAAGTGATGCTGACAACTTAAAAAAATGAGGAAACCCGTTGCCTTAAAATTATTAAGTAAATAATAATAATAAAAAAAAAGTTAAGTGACAATTGACAATCACTTAACTTATACTTTTTTATTATTAATTACTTAATAATTTTAAGGCAACGGGTTTCCTCATTTTTTTAAGTTAAGTCAACTTATCACTTTTTACAGTGATAAGAAGCCTATTTATGAAATATTGTGTGTCATCAAGCAGCATGCAGACTCAACCAGAGTAAAACAAGCAAAGTTTCACAAAAGTAAAATATTTCATTGTGTTTGGGGCAAATATCTGCACTCCTTGAATGCCGAATTTAGGGGCTGTAGCTAACTGCTGTAATCACTGTAAAAAAAATAATAGTTTCAGCTTAAAATAATTTGTTACCCCGCTGACTTAAATTTTTTAGTTTAGTCAACTAAAATATTCCAGTTGTCCCTTAAATTAACATTGATTATCTTAAAATGTCAAGTTGACTAAACTAAAAATTTTAAGTCAGCGGGTTGAAACAACTTTTTGAAACATTTTTTTTAAAACCTTTAACTTGGCAATATGAATGGATAATTATTGTAAATCTATTTTCTTGTAAAGGGAAACAGTAATATCACATTTACATGCCAATATATTTAAATTAATATTTTATATTAAGATTTGTTTTAAAGCATTTATTTCAATTTAAATACATTTATTTCAATTTAATACATTTATATGTTAATATATGTATTCATAATTAATCTTGAACTTGACAGTATGAATTGATAATTATTGTAAGTCTATTATCATGTAACATGCTGGAACACATTTGTATGCTGAACACGTAATACGTTTAGAATATTTGAATACATTTATTTACATTCTCATTTAATAAATCTATTTTGTATTTTAATATTTGATATATTTAATATGAACTTGAAATGATAAATTATTAGCTATTGTAAATCTCTTTTCTTGTAACTGCACTCAGGAACATTTATATGCTGATATATTTTACAGGCTGAGCGGGGCTGAGTTTCCCAGAATCCTTGGGCTATAAAAATCCTCAAGAATCGTAAAATGATGGTAGCAGCTGACCTGCATATTAAAGTGTGATCCTCAACTCCTGTGGCACAGATATTAAGTCCCAACAATCAATGATGAGGCATTTATAATTCAAGGCACAGAGAGAAACATTCTGATGTGTGAGCGTGACAGATAACGCTCTGTTGCCGTTGGCCGTGTTTTGTTTATTCATCATGTAGCTGAATTTCTCTTTTCATCTGTGTAGTCTTCTCCTCAGATTCATCAGTTAATGCCAAACCGGTCTCAAGACTCTTGATTTGAATCTTCCTATGGAGAACAAACCAGTACGAGAGTGTATGTGTGTGGGTGTACAGAGAGAAAAGAGTCGCAGAGGATTTCTGGAGCAACAGATGGGTTCTTTTATTATCTGTAACAAAAAAAACTCCAATTATCTGCCTCGTTTTAATTACTGCCCTGCGAGCTTTGGCATGACCCAGACTATCAGCAACAGCTACAGTCAAGAGGCATTAATACTGCCAGATGGGATTTAAGGCCTTCTGTTGAACGCACACACAATGCCTACATCTGAACATGTATGTGGATATGCACACAAAACCTTGTTTCTACAGTCTAATCACACTTGGATTATTCTCACAATGCTAATTTGCTTGCATTCAAATGCATCACATTAGTTTGAGACCTGCTCTAGATGTGATATGCCAAATACATGGAACTTTAAAGGAATATTCCATGTTCAGTTCAAGTTCGGCTCAATTTACAACATGTGGCATAATGCTGATTACCACAAAAATTGATTTGGACTTGTATTTGGTAGCAGTCAGGCATTTACAGTGGAAGTGAATGGGGTCAAGCTGTTATTGCCACACAGGGGCGGATTTAGTGAATTGGGGGCACCAGGCAAATATAGAAATGGAGCCCTATACATTTGCACACATTTACCTAGATCAACCTTGAGGTTCCTTTTTTGTCATGATGCTTGCTGCTGCACAATGGTGCCCGATAGTTGTGTCCAATGTTTTTAAATTTTTTCATGTACATGTTATAATGGGATTCTTTCATTTACATTTACATTTATTCATTTAGCAGACACTTTTATTCTTTCATGTTGTAGACCATGAAATAGCAATTGATTTACCATTGAGATACAAGTTTTAACAAAAAAAATAAAATAAAAAAATATATATATAGGTATTATAAAACGATAAACCTCACAATTGAACCTTTAAACCGTTTTTTTAAAGAAAAGGGGTGAGCCAGAAGTATAAATTATTATATTATTTAAAACGGGTTTATGTGGGTGGATTTTCGCATTGGTTTGAACAAAAACTGCAGACTGGATTATTGAAATGCACATTCATTCTCTGCCAGTATGATGTGCTTTTGAATTAAAAATTATAATATTTACATTACTGTTTCAAATCCTCCAAAAACGTACGTGCCTCACTGTAAACTTTTTTTTTTTCTCACGAAAACTATATGATTTTGTGTTAACCAACATCATGCCATTTTAGTACACTATTACTTACTGTCTGAATCAATATTAGGCCAACATTTCTGTAGAAAATTCAGATTTCCAGTTTTATGCACATTCTAAGTTAGCTCACTGTTTACTGTCAGTGCAAGTTTTGTTATTGTACGTATTTATTTCAGAGGTAGATAACTGGACGAAAATAAGACACGTATCACTGGTTGCTTCAGGAGACGTGATTGTTTTTACCATAACTATGTCATCCTTTGTCTCTTGAGTTTGTCTGACAGTTTGCCTGAGGCTTGCTAGGAGGAGATGCAGTGCAGAGTTCACATCCGACCACTAGAGGGCACTCACTACATTCTCAATGCACTGAGACACACTCATTCAAATGGCTAATGACCAGCTGCTCTATTAGACATAAATGTGAAAAAACTGTGCTTTGTGAGTGTGTTGTACGGCCACATTAAATGATCTGCTAAAAAATGACCCTTTGAACTGCATTTCCATGATAAATCTCTCTGGGGATATAGACTTAATAGATAGATTTAATAGACTAGATCTGACAAATGTTAATAACATATAAAAAGTGTCATAAACCGCATAACTTCTTTTACATTCCACTTTTTAGTGTCATATTTATACATTTGTAAGATCTGCTCTATATAGATGGAGCTCTTTATTGAAGATTCATCACGGAATGACCCTTCCTGATAATAATAATAATAGAAGTAGCTATTAGAGTAGCTATCAGTTAAAAAATCAGGTTATTTTGACGTTATTTTTTAGCAGTGGGATATCCAGCACACTAACAAGGCAGCACGTTTGATATTTGATTCATGCGGTGTTATGTTTGCATTTCTTTTAATACATTCTGTAATTAGCATCACTGGTGAAACTCTTCCTTCCTCACCACAGCCACAGCATATGTGTTTGCACTTCATTACAGAGTGTTTCATATCTTCACTGTCATCTGAGGTCTGCATTAAATAAATCTGTGCTGCAGTCTCACTGTGGAGGGGGAAAAACATCAGAAGTATGTGTTTAGTCCTCACTGTGTTTGTGCTTGTGTCTACACTGCTAAACAAACAAACATAACCCAGAGTGTTCGTGAAAAGAGATGGATCTGTTCATGGAAACCAACTGAGCTGGAATATTGCACGTTGTATTTGTCACGGTTATTGTTTTGTGTATTTTTCTTGAGTGGTCTTGGGCATTTTTTCCCAAGACCAGCTACGGCCCCCGGGGCCAGCGGTGTCATATGGTTCTGCTTTGCTCACATTTAGCTTTGTTGGGTCGATTTATTGTGGTCCAAATTGACCTGGATATTGGGTAACTGAAGATTCGGGGACAGCAGGCGAAATGGATGCAGTGCCTGAGGATATTAGGGTTACTCCTGCCCTGTTGCCAATATTGGCAACCTCTTATGCTGTATGATCACAGATTGTGCTGTGGTGTACGTTTGCATACTGTACATCACCCCATAGCCTAATTAAAGGAATAGTTCACCCAAAAATGAAAATTTCTAAAACATTTATCCATGATTTGTTTTTTCATTGGAACAGATTTAAAGAAATGTAACATCATATCACTTTGCTCACAAATAGATCCTCTGCAGTTGATGGGTGCCGTCAGAAAGAGAGTCCAAACAGCTGATAAAAACATCACAATTTTCCACAAGGAATCCACATGACTCCAGTCCATCTTGTGAAGTGAATATTTGCATGTTTGTAAGAAAGAAAGAAAAAATCCATTATTAAGGCATCTTAACTTTAAACCACAGCTTCTGGCCAAATTACCAATCCATAATAATAAAAATGCTTCCTCCATTGAAAAAGTCCATCCCCTGTTGTCATCTCATATCAAAATCTACCATTGTATTTGTTTAGAACTGTTTTGGACTGTTTCTGCTTGTAAACAGTACTTGATCTGTGCATATTTTTCTCCTGATTCAGATGAGAAAGCTATATCATAAAGGACTCATATTTTAGCCAGAAGCAATGTGTGGATTACTTGTGGATTAATGTGATGTTTTTATCAGATATTTAAACTCTCATTCTGACGGCACCCATTCATTGCAGAGGACTCACTGGTGAGCAAGTGATGTAATGCTAAATTTCTCCAAATATGTTCCGATTAAGAAACAAACTCATCTACATCTTGGATGGCTATTCCTTTAAAATTATATTTTCTATTTAGAATAGTAACATTAATTTATTGTCATTGCCTGAATGTTATTTATTAGCATGCTTATTTGTTTTCTTAGTATTTTCGACTCCAGTTTGTGAAGAGAAAGCTGTAGGCTATGATTCTATGCAATTTTAATCAACATCAATTTTAGTTCCAAATGCAGTGCATAGAATGCTTGCATACATTCTGGTTTGACTCTTTATATGGATGAACAGATTATACTCTTTCCAGATATCAGCATCAAGGTCATGAGAGCTGTATATTGTAACCCTCAGACTCTCTGCCATCTGGTTCTGGCATGAGATGTCATCGCTCTATCTTTTTATCTCACATCTTATGTCTGGAATCATGTATGTGCTGGCTACATTCGGTATCAGTAACATAGAGGTTAGAGAAACAAATCATGACAAAGATGAAATATGATGCATAAACTTCTGCCCTGAGACCATTTATCATTTAATAACATATTAGTGTGTGACCTTGGCCAAGCGGATACAGGAATTGGACTGAAACATATTTCACGTGGATGTAATATAACTTCGAAGACTTAGCCTTGCATCAGCAGTAAAAAATAATTCACCTGCCACATCTGCCCCGTTCAGTGATTTCCTCTATGTGTGTGCGATATGATTTTGAGGCTTTGTTATTTATTTATTTGATCATTCTTTCTTTTTACACCCTCACACATCTGCATAAATAATTCAGCTTTTTAAACAGCCACACTCAGATAAGGCAAAACACTGAGTTTGGCACAAGTTGAGAGCACACCGTCTCACAATGGATTGCAAGCATGAGTTGAACACAAGTAACACGAGTCCAGTACCCTTAGAACGTTTACTATAGGCTAGATGAAAAATGAGAAAAAAAAGATTAAATCTTTCTTGTGTCTGTTTTGTTAGTATTTCTGACTGGATTTTTGAAGAAGAAAGGCTGTGATTATGATTAACTTTAATCAACATTATCTTTGCACATAATTCAGTTTTGTTGTAACTGCAGTGCATAGAATGCTAAAAGACAGTCTTTATGGTTTGACTATTATATGAATGAACAGATTATGTACTTCATTTTTATATGTATTTTATTGCAATTTCTGGCTCTTTTGTGAAATTTTTAAATATACATCTGTTTAAATGAAATGCTCTACATTAGTCTGTCAGTTTATTAATTTAATCGCTTTACACAGACTGACGTCACTCATTAATCTAAAATATTCTGTCGCCATACATTAAGATATACAAACTTTAAATAAACCTCAGATGACTTCTGCAACAAACGCTGAATTTATCACTCTGACAAACTCGTGTAATTCATCAACACAGAATATATGTTGTGATTTTACTGTTTACATTTCATTGTCGTTCCGTGAAGTTCACTGGAATGCTTTCACTGTGTTTTTTGGAATGAGTCCAGTGTTGCACAAAACTCCGGAATCTGTGATATGTCCTGTGCAGTTAACAGTTGAGTTCCATTACACAATCGCGGGGAACTCATCAAACCGTCCCTGAGTAGGCAGCAAGCATGCAAGATGACTAGAAATACACCCCTCTGCTCCTGGGCTGACATTTTTAGAAGCATTTTACCAAACTCATCTGAACATTTATAGAGAGGTGAAACGAAAACCGTTGTCTCCAGGGCAACACAACGAAAGCTAAACGGTTACAGGAACCCATCGTGTATTTTCAGACATAGTAGGCAGTTAGGCCTATCATTCAGCAGGCTGTCAAAGATAAATAAATGAACCCACTTTTCTGTATGCTTTTTTCTTTCCAGAGGCTTTGAATGTCCCTGGCACTCACACTAGCCAGTGTTTATTGCTGTGGGATCATGTCAGGTGTGGGTTGCTGGCGGGTCAGTGGCCGTGGTGTGTTCAGCACTCTGGGTGAGGTGAGATCTCTAATCTGCTCACAGTTAGACCGCCGTGACGACCTCATCACAGACCGCAGCTGCCTTACCAAACAAGGCCTTCAACTGCAGCACATAGACCACTAGAGAAAAGAGAAATGAGACTCTTTTCTATCGCTCTATCTTCTCTTTTCGAACATTTTACACAATGACAATAATAAGAAGTCACCTTCAATAATAACAAGACGAGGCAAGTTCTTAGGAATGTACTTTTTTCAAGGTAATTTCAGGAAAATGCATAGACAAAGGGAGAGAAATTACCTTGAAAAAGACATTTAAATCAGAAATAGTGATTAAGACAAGTAAAATATATATTAAACCAGCATGAACACAAAAAAAATACATTTGTAAGAACTTTCCACATGTGTTGTAAACTGGATTTTAAAAAGATTTTTACTTGTTATTATATATATTCATAAATATTAAGCTTATTGGGGTGTCATTCTGCATGAGACTTTTACAACCTGAATTCATCTTTGTCATAAACGGGTCAAATTATCCAATATTTTAATAGTCTATACTGACCTTGACGCATAGTTATGATGGTCCGCAGGAGTCCTCTCTGATATAATTTCATGTTTTATGACCCCCACCCCTGCATGTTTATTCAAGTTCATTAAACCACATGACTTTGATTTGACAGACAAAAGTTTTTCCAATTTTAATAAGCAGTGAAGCAGTTTTGTTTTGCCAAACTACTTAATAAGGTTTTCTTTCAAGAATGTCCTCCTTTTAATGAGGTCTTTCTCTTCATTATGATATCACTGTTGCATTACTCAGACATTTTCGATTTTATGCCATCCATAAAAAATCCAAATGAATTTTAATACAGAAATTAAAATCATACTTATCATAGAAGAGGCGTGTTCTAGTCATTGTATGTATGAATAGCGTTTTTAATGAATTAGATTAAAAAAAAGCACAATGTCATTGACCCAGCTACCAAACTCCTCTCAGCACAATGGATTGTTAGACTGGTCCAAACCAGCTCCATTTTTATCAGCACTGGACATCTACCAAGTTCAAATGACCTGTAATTGCATTTGCATTCACGAACGTTGAGGCAAGACTCCATGGAGAGTATGTTTATTGAGATGCAAGTAATAATGGCTGTTGATTCGATTTGTACATGTGCTTGCGATTATAGCGAAAACAGTAAAGAAAGATGCTTGGATTTGGGTGGCTGACAAAAGTCACCTAGGGCTCAGCTTATTGTTGTGTTTGGCACTTGCTGCATGGATTTCTACTCATGAACAAATAAGGCTTTGGAGCTTTTAGATAACTATATGATTGAGAATATGTAGACCATTAGGCTGTTTGGTTTCAAGCCAGCACAATGATCTATATGGTGCTTTACGATATGGAATTATGGAGTGCAATCTTGTTACTGCAAGAACAAAAGCAAAGCTACTGTAAAGCCACTGTGTATTTGAAGCAATGGTCCGAAACTGAAGTATCCCATCCCATTACAAACCTAGACATCTCTAATAATAATGGATATGAACATGGAATAAACTGCTCGGCTATTCGCCGGCTGCTATCAGGACCTGCAATCAAATCACAAGGAAATGGAGACATGATGGTTGGCTTGTGACTGCAAGTAATTCGATTGTGCTTGATCACATGCAATGCTGCCCCTGAGTTACAATATATGTCATTACCCAGAGATATCACATTGCACCTCATATTGTGGCGTAATGGTGACCTCACTGTTCTTATCTCGCCCAATCACCCATATATACACCTGGCAACCAGCGCTAGCCTGGAGCGGAAGACAGGAACGTTATTTTAGCATCTCGACTAAGAATGATGACTGTTTCAGAGTTAGCACTGCGCTGATTCAGGGTGATCTTTGGCTGCTTCTCTAGCAGGAGTAAGAGCTAAAAAATGTTGCTCTTCAAAGTTCTTTGTCTCTGATAAACTGCCTCGTTTCGTGTTCCCAACACGGTTTTGTGGCCTGGGTTTGAAGCAAATGCTCCATTTCAGAGCGGCAGTGTGGGATGAAAGCCAGGAAGAACAAAACTGTGCTTCTCTTTTGTTTATTTATTTGTTGTCAGTTCCGTATCGCTCTCTTGCGAGAGCTTTACTTCAGATCAAATGTGGAGAAGCGAACAAAGCGAGATGTTTCCCTCAAAGTTTCTTTGGCCTAATTTGATACTTTTATTAAAAGATCACAATAAGGAAAATCGTGCTGGGTAATTGTGAACCATTGGGGCTCAGCCAATTCAATTACCCCAACTGTGACAGCAGCAAATCATATTGACTTTGTGTGCAAGGGCCAGAATTGTCACAATGGTTCTCGTGCTGTTTAATTACTCTAAATCATGCATGATACACATATCCCACACACCTAGATTTTTTATTTTTCTGTGCGTAAACATAATTAGTTTGAGTCATGTTGAGGAAATGCTCATGGGTTCATTAAGAGGGACTTTTTCAGGTGTGTTTATTATCTGTCTGATAATTTGTCATTCATGTACCTGCCCAAGGCATCCTTAGCTTATGAAGTCACCAACTCTTGAATAACTCTTTGCTGTTTGCACTGAGGCGACTTATCTATTGTTGTCTAGACTCCTTACGATAACTTGGAGGAGTATGATCATAGAAAGAGGAATGAGGAAGAGACAGGAGGAGAGGATTGGTATTATTACCCTCCTTAAAAGACTTATGAAAATCTCGCCTGTATACACATTTTTAAATCTTCAATTGAGATTGGACCTAAAAAGCCACAGAAAGGAGCAGAATATATCGGAGTGTTTTAATTGACTTGATACAGGCTATTATTTATCATTCTGCCACTGATATGCACATAACAGAAAGCAAATTATCATCTTGAGAGAGTTTAAGCCATATTTAGGCATACTTGTTTCAAATTCAGTGTAAAGACAACGCAGCATAACACTAAAAGATGAAAATATGGCAGCCGGCTCTATTGCTGCTATGTATTATAAAACGTACTGTATTATGTTTTATGTTTTTATGTTATGTACTGTATTATGACTGTAATTCTTATAGCAGATGGACTGTTGAGTGGATTCTGATTGGCTGTCAATGTTTTTATTGTTCATCAGCTGGAATTTGTTCTGAAAGTTCTGACGAAATTGTTCCTTTTTTGTGTTTTCATTGTTGTTGTGGTGTGAACGGCCATATTTTCAAAGAATTAACGATTAATAAAACTTTATAGCAATAGTTAGGCTACTTAACGTCCTTAACCTAGTGTGCTTCAAACGTCTATGCGCGAGCAGGCCTTAACTCTATCGCCCTCTTGAGTACTAAGCTTTTTTACCGCCTGCACAATGCAGAATGGTATTTAAAGTCGGAATGGAACAGAAGTTGAGATCGTCTTTTCTTCACTATTGTGAAGTGAAATGGCTTCTTAAAGGAGCAAGGGAGAATTAATTGAACAGGTTGCTGGAAAGGTGGGATTATTGTCCCGCCCTCGCGCTAGTGCACACGTCATCAGAGAAGAAATGTCATTGTGAGGAAGAGAGAAAGTTAATGTTTTGAGGAACATATACTTTAAAAAAAAAATAATAATAATAAAAACACTACATTATTGCATTTTTTACGTCAAAACATAATATGTATTCTCCTTTTTTCATTTATAATGTAGTCTATTGGTATTTTTATTTATTATCATTTACTGTTTCTATATTCACTATTTCATATTTGTAGCTTATATTTTAAACTGCATTTGAAGTGAAAAGATGAGTTTATTTTGATGCTTTTCCAGCTCGCTCCCTCGGTCTCCAAATGAAATTCACTTACGTTGACACTTGCGCTTCTATGCCAAGACTAATCCCCTCATCCAAGTATCGCTGGTTTATTTCCTAACTCCAAATGATTAACAACAAATTAATTCCGCTCCAGTCCGCAGCTCTATTCTGCGTCAGGTTTTGGCATTGACTTGCGTTTGAATAGCTGTGGGTGACAGACTTACAACAGCGCTGAGATAGAAAACGCGTGATATTTCTCTTTCAGACCAAAGGCTGCGGGCTACACGCCGGGGATTGCTGGAAATATTACATTTCTACCGGACAGTAAGAGTTTCCTTTAACGGATTCCAGAGGCTGGACACCTCAAATCGGAGGCAGCGACGCGCGCACCACAAACGATCGTGCCTTTTTGTCCACGCGCTCAGGAGCGTGTTCATTCTACTGGCGCAGCACTGAATAACTATTGTAGCGGTAGGTGATCGATAAGGCAAGTGTTTCCAGCCCAGACAGATACGTTTTCACAAGGCTCAGCTGGTTGCGCTGGTGTGGACTGTTTTTGTCATCATTTGTTAGACCTAAGGCAGTTTATCCCCGCTTATTGCAAACGACTTCTTGGATACTGGATGGCTGTCCGAAGGGGAATACAACGGCTGCAGGACCAAGCCGGGAATGACATTTGTTCACTTGCTGCATAAACGAGCTTTGTTGTGTGGTGTTTTTACCCGGGGACAGGTGTCGTTGTGTACGTTGGGGCGGGGGGTTAGTTGTTGGGGGTTTGGACACAGTTGTCTTAAGGATGTCAGATCAGGGATCAGATCTGCACAGAGACAGGTGCGATAGAGAGGAGTAGATTTCACGCGGACCCCTCCTCTCTTCTCCTCTCAGTCATTCTGGATTATAGTCCCGAGGAGGCGACTCATTCACAGAGAACCGGGCTCACCGTTTCCCGCGGCTGTTATTGGTAAGTGTGCTGGTTTTCCCAAATCATAAGCTTCTGTTCTGGATTGTAGTGGCTAGTTGTTACGGGTGTTTTCTCTGCATCTCAGTGTTGCGATGATGGGTTTGGTTCTGCGCGCGCCCCTGAATTGTGCTGTTTCAACACTAATTAATTAGTCTTAGAATATTGTTCAGACGTGTTATGTTTCTTCTTTAATTAGGTATTACTCTTATGTAATTAAAGAAATGCGTTTTTGTATTTAGACATAAGTTAGAGAGTTGTTAGTCGTTGTTCTGACTTGATTTTGCCCATGAAATTCGTGTTGAAGCCTTACGGATGGTGGAACAGAATTAAATAATTAACAGTTCACATTTTACAGTAGCTGAGGTTTATTTGTCTTGAAAATATTTGTTTTGGAAACAATATCACTTTACCTGCAGTATTTTCTTTTTATAAATTTTGCAATTAGATTAAGTTATGACATTATTTTATAAAATTCAAGTCTTAAAAGACTGTCTTCATTTTAGGTCTCTCATATGCCTTAATTTATTATTATTTTTATAGCTTTTCTGCTCTCAGGTTGACTGCGTTTGTGCAGTCTTTTACAAGTGCTGAAGTGCATTTCTCAAAACTGAGTGTACTTCCTCCAAACTCTTCACACAGTTATCTTTTCCATCTCGACACAGCAATTAATCTCAAATGCACTTAAATCACCTAAACAAATGAACTTATTCTACCATAACCTAACTAACATTCACACCCATCAAGACACTGAGCATTACAAGATCTTTTTTAACAGAAACCAGGAGCCTTTTGTAAAACAATAATGACAGCTCTTTATTGTGTTGCATGCAGTTCAAGGAAAAAACCCCACACATTTTATGTAACAGCATGCCTCCTTTTTGCATATGGAAATTACACTATAAAAATGCAACTCTGATACTGTAAAACAAAACAAGTGTCTGCACATATCCATGCAACAGATCCACCTTTAATCAAATTGACTGGCACCAATATACATAATGCATCTATATCACTTGCTCTTGGCATGCTTGATCCGTCCCAGTCAGTCATGTTTACATGATATTTCAAAGATGGGCTCTTTTGAATTGATGATGATAATGAAATTGACATAGCAAAATGTTGTCAGCTATAAGGGAAATCATGTGGTAGGCCTTGTTGTCCTTTTCTTTCTTTCTTTCTTTCTTTCTTGGTTTCTTTCTTTCCTTCCTTCATTCTTTCCTTCATTCTTTCCTTCATTCCTTCCCTCTTAATTCAGAGTGGTATGAGTTAGAGAAGATTTAATGAATTATGTGGTCATTGAATGCAGTAACAAAATGATCTATAGTTCAGTCTGCATGTTCTTCTGGTTTTCTGACTGTCTAAAGATTTTTGAAAACACACTAGGTATTTAGAAATGCAGTTCTAACCAAAACCAATTGTAAAAACTGTGAACAGTAGCTGTTAAATGAAACGTATAGGTGTCATTGTTCTTTCCCCATTCACCCTGTTTCTCATGAACTGACATTTAGAGCTGCACTCTTAAAAATAAAGGTTCCAATTACAACCAAAAGGATTTTGCAGCCGGATTTCATAGCAGGACCTATTTAAGTTCCACAAAGAGCCATTTATTCTGTGGTTCTTTAGGAAGCCTATGTTCTTGTGCTTTTAGAACCCACACAGTACACTGATCTGAAAACCCTAGAATGAAACATCAAGAGCTCTTTTAGTCTCCAAAGAACCACATAGCTCATATACAGCCCAACACTGTTCTTGAATCTAAGAGATGTGTTTGCTTTAGTATGGTTGGTGGGTGTTTAGGTGTGTTTGTTTTATTTGCCATATCATCCAGGTGTTTGAACATACATCTATTCAACAGCTGTTTGTATTCCACCAACTAAGTGGGTCGCGCTGTGTCAGAATTGTATTTTTCATCTTCCTTTCTCAAAATGAGGGTGAACTTTCATGAATGGCTGGCTCTTCAGCACCGGTCCGTCTGCCGCCTCGCTGTGAGACACGGTTTTTGTCGTAGTCCCCGTTTCAAATTCAAATAGCCATTGCGCTGTCTTTTGTTATCCTTCAAGGTTTGTGGACTGGAAAAAGAGAAAGAAGTGAGTGAAGTCCCTATGGGTGAAAGCATTTTAAAAGAACCCGGGAGAGAGAGCAGATGAGAAAGGAGGTGAAAAGAGGATTTGCCATGTGGAGACGATGTCCTTTAGTGAAGGAAAGGTAAGATATGGCTAGGATAGCAGCCTGCGTTCTCCACCAACAACTCTGGCTTATTGAACAAGAATTGTTCTTTGAAGCAAAAACTCAATTTTCTCACTGTCTACATGACTAAAGGTCTCAAGCTCGATAGCAGTCATTAGAGCTGTTCAGTTTTTGCATTGTGAATTGGGTTATCATCCATCTTCTTTGTTTGGTTTCAGTCCAGCTTAAGCGCTCACATTTTTTCATTTCGACAGTCCTTGAGGCCCATGATTCATGACTGAGGGTGGCATTTGTGTGAGCTTGCCATTGACCTCTTCGAGCGCACATACAAAACCACTCATTACACACTGAATTATCATTAGCACCACAGCACACAATGTGTGAAGTGCACAGGAAGTGTACGACTCGGAAAAGATCGGTTTCAGTGTTCCCTTTTTAACTCCATTTGTTGCGCTGCACAGTTTTTATGAGCAAGAAATGAAGCAGTCACTTGCTCTGTAGTTGGGTCAATGATGTATAAGAGTGCCAACGATATTTTAAAAATCTAGTTTAAAACATTTCATTTCAGCAAGTTCTTAGAAATTTGCTCTTTGTATTCATTTAAAAAATACTATTTTTATGAAAAGCTTCAGTTTGATAACTCTAAAAATGTCAAGTGGTGTAACCATTAAGTGCAAAAAACGTTTCTGTACAATACATGTGAGAGCACACATTATCCATTATTTTCCAAAAAGTTTTTAAATATTCTTTTAAAGGTGGTTGTAATTTTAATAAATGAATTAGGGCCTATGTGATATTTTATTAGACTTATTATCGACCTTGCCACATAGTCTGTGAAATAATTTCCTGTTAAATGTAATTCCTGAGTTTTTTCCCCCTTTATTTTAATATCAGGACTTCAGAATTTCACCCTAACATTTTAGCCTGTATGCCCCCCTCAAAAAGAATCATAAATTCATCAAAATGTTTTTTTTTCATTCAGAAATTAAAACATGCTTATTATAAAACAGGTGTATTCAAGTTATTGTATGTGTGAATTACATTTTTTATGTATTTTTGAATAAACGGAGTGGACAAAAAGTTAGTCATGTCAATGACCCAGTTATGTTTCTTTTCTCGTTCTCAACAACTTCAATTCCGCTGCTTCCGTTGTCTTTAATGCACTTTACATCTTAACAGACTGTTCAGCGGAGCCGTTCTAATCCCCAGCAAACACAGAGCTGTTTTATTACCAGCCTTAGGTTGAGATGTGCAACTTTCCCAAGGTTCTCTGAGCTCGAGCAACCCTCCTGCTGATTTTACTGGGATGTAATTCGAAGGATATTCTGAAATGTGATTGGGAGGGATTAGAAGAGGTGGATGAAGGGAAGTAGAGAGAGTGTTCCAAGTTTTCTTGAATAGGTGCCCTGTTCAAGTGCGCCCTTTCCCCCAACAGCCGCACTTCACCCCTCAGTGCAAGTGTTGAGGCCAATGTGCCAAGGGAACAGGTGCTCCAGGCATAGGGGGCACACGCGCGGACAAACACACATGCACGCTTACAGTTGTCCTTGGGGTTTTGCGTCACCTGCGGCTGCTTAACCCCCCCCCCCCCCATACCCCCCCCCCGCAGATCCTTTTTGAGGCGGTCCTTGGCCGGAGGGGCGCCGTTCACTCTCACTCCCCAATGCAGGGCCCCTTAACTCCCTTCATGTAATTTGTGTCCTCTTTATCGGTCTTTTACTGTCATCCGGTTTCCTTCCTTTTTCTTTTTTTCCTTTTGTCAGCTCTCGATTTCTCCATATCTCAAACCGTCCCTTTCGCCGTCCCTCCCTTTTTGGCACAGAGCTCTGTCTTTCTTTCTCTCCCTACGTCTTTCTGTCTCTCCCTCACTCTTGTCTTGATGTCAGACCCTTCCAGACAGAGTGCTTTCTCTCAGTGTGCTGTCAGGCTAAAGGACACTGCCCACTGGGGCTCTGAAAGGAACAAATTGACCGGAACAATGTTCTCACTTAGCATGTAGAGCTTGCCGAAAGAGAAGGTGAGAAGCATGCTGGGTCCGCACAGAAACCGCATGTTGAGATGCCCACCCGGTCTTTCACTGGCCTCGTCTCACAATTCCTGTTTTCCCATCACAGGTTTATGTCTGTTGAAGGTTAGTATAGGAGTCGCAGAGAGGGAGCAATAAACGCATTAACCAGTGACCTCTAAAAACCTTATTTCTCATGATTCTTCTGCCCCTGGAGGGTTAACCCTTCTCCTGACCTGCCATAAGGTGGTGCTGGAGGTCATGGCTCCTCCCATTAAAATGTAATGGAGCTTCTCTTCCATTCCCCCTCAGCGAAGACCCCTTCTCCCTGCAGTTTTATCACATATCCATCTTTCATCTTTTTCTTTTCTACTTTGATTCTGATCTTTCAAGTGGAGCCAAATATGTGAGCTTAGAATGCAAAAACCTCCCAATTAGGTGAGTGTGAACATTGTTACTTGGTCTGATGTTACTGTACAGCGTGTTTCCTTTTCCTTTAAGTTTCCTTTTGTTTCTTTTCTTTCCTGCTCTCCATTCTTTAATTTTTCTTTCCTTGAATTATCCTTGTCCATTTATTTCCCTTTCTCCCTTTTACTTGACTTTTCTTTTTCTTTTAGTTTTTTTGCTGTCTTTTTCTTTTACTTTCTTTTCCTTTCCTTGTGTCCTTTTCCCTTTCATTTCTTTTCCTTTCATTTATTTTGCTTACCATTTCTCCCTTTTACTTTCTTGTCCTTTGACTTCTCCCTCCTTTTCCTTTCCTTGTTCTTTTTCCTTTTTTCTTTTGCTTTCTATCCCTTCCTTTTACTTCCTTTTGGCTTATATTTCTACTTCCTTTCCTTTCCTTTCCTTTCCTTTCCTTTCCTTTCCTTTCCTTTCCATGTCATGTCATTTAATTTCCTTTCCTTTCCTTTTTTTTCCTTTCATTTCCTCCTTCCTCTCCTCTCCTCTCCTCTCCTCTCCTCTCCTCTCCTCTCCTCTCCCTATTACTTCTACTTCCTTTTCATTTACCTTTCTATTTCCTTCATGTTTTTCATTTCCTTTTTCTTTTCCTTTGCTTTCTCATTTCCTTCACTTCCTATTCCCATTTATTCTCATCCCACCCTTCTCTTTTCGTCCAAGCTGATTTACAGTTGTTGCATAAGCTACATAAATACACCTCTATGTGTAAACAGCAGGCAGGATATCAGAGATTGAAAGAGTTTTGTGTGCGGGGGGGCTGTGTGTGACTCTTTCTGAACACAGAGAGAGCTGTGAAAGGAGATGCTGAATGCGATTCTAGGCCTTCGGCTGAACGAGGTGATGAGAAAAGATGGTGGGCGACAGGAGATTGTTAGCCTGCATGGGCGTGAATAAACAGAGCAAGTGTGTGTGTGAGAGAGAGACAGACAGAGGATGTGTGAGAGGGTAAAAAAGAGTGAAATAGAAAAAACTAGATTGTATGTGTGTGAATGTGTTTCACTGCCGCTTTTGCTCATTCTCTGAGGCCCAGTCACATCTCTCTCATGCAGTGGCGGCAGAAAGATTTGTTAATGAGGGGAGATGCTAACAAGAGGCAACAATGAGGATCTGGAAAAACACTGCCAGTCAGAGAAGAAAGAGGCTGGTTGGTACTGTAACCCATACACTCACATAAGACCTGTTTACACCTGATATTACCATTCATATTATTCTCAGGTGATCCAATCACAAGTGGTCAAATGAGACATCGGTGTTTACACCTGTTTTTTTATTTGCATCTCAAATGTACCTCTTGTGAACACTGTGATCGGGTTTCAAGGGAGGGTCTCTAATTTTGTGATTTCTTATGCTCGTGTATCACTGCATGTTGATAAAGGGTATTCTGAAAGCAATATAAAACTATTGCTTTCAGAAATGTAACACATTTTGGTCTGAATTTCATATGAATGCTTTGCATGATCTGTGTTGCTGCATGTTGATATCAGTCAAACCAGAGAAGTTCTGTGAATCCTGATGGATGTATGCAAATGAGGATTCCCAGATTTTTTTGTTTTGTATGATTTCTTTTAAACCCATATTTTAGACTAAATATTCCCACTTTTTTTGTCATGAACCCCTTTGATGTAAAATATTTACTTGAATTACCCCATGAATCACCCCATAATATTTCAGTTATTTAACAACACATTTTGTAAAATTTTTCATTTTATATTTTTATGAATAATTAGCTTTTCAACAACTCATGAACCCCCTTGCAGTTCCCTCACGATCCTTAGGGGTTTGCAAACCCCATTTTTAGAGCAAGCTTTGATTGACCGGTAAAAGAACAGTCCTTCACTATTGTCCAGGACTTATTAGCGGTTTGCACTACAGATATAATAGGGCCACATGTTTTCAACTACCTCCAAATGTGGTTTGAATCAGATAACAAACATTTTGTACTCCGTTTACACCCATATTTAACACTGTACCCCTCACCCAAGATTTATCTTAACACCAGGTGTCATATTAAACAGATTTACACACACTACATCTGTTTTTTTCTCTTCATCTCACCTCAGGCTACATCTGTCTATCACTCTTGATCTCACCCACACACACACACACACACACACACACACCACAACACACAAATCTCACATTGTTGCTTGGTGTTTTTGGCTGGCACTGCTCTTCAGCTGGTGTGAGAACACAGTCTCTCAGGTAGACAGGAAGTGTGTGTGTTGATGAGGAGGATGAAGCCGTAGATGACTCACTGAGCCTCTGAGGACACATTCCCGCTTTTCTGTGGTTAAAAACACCTGAGGATGTTCGTTTTACAGTCTCTCTTTGTCCCCACAGAGGTGCTTTTACCCAGAACACAATTCTGTTTTTCCTCTCAACTGGAAATCTGCTAGGAAGAGTTGTTTGCACAGTGCAGCGCCACTGTTAAATGTTTAACCATCTCTGTGTTTATGGACTTTCCTTTTCCTCTAATTCTTCTGTCTCTGTCCGAGCGGCTCGTTCTCAGCCTCAAGGTAATTAACAGCGTGCCGCATTCTGTGACCCGCAGGACGCAATCATGCATGAGCGAGGGAGAGAAACTGAACAAAGTAGCCCTGAAATGAATGTGGGGCTCAAGATGGGAAAGGGAGAAAGAGGGAGAGGGCAAAGGACAGAGGGCAGGAGGAGAGATGCCAGGCAGTGAGGTAATCCTGAGAGCGGATGAGAAAAATGAGCAAGAGATGGGGCTCTGGAGAGGGGTTGTGGGTGTTTAACGGACAGGCGGGATGCTGGCGGCTGAAAAACATTTAAAACAAGAACTCAGAGGAACCAATTAATGTATAGAAACCTTGGATTTCCTGCACAAATCAGCTCACAGAGCCAAACAGAACTCATGCTGTGGAGTGCATCTGGTGACTACCTCTCTCTCTTTGGGTAAATCTCATGAAAATGTGTCCCAGTCATATTTTTCCCACATTAAGAAAATAAGAAATTATACTTTCCCTAAGAAAAACTAGGCGTATTTTTGTCTTGTCAAAATCTGTGACATTATTTTTTATTACATTTAAGCACATTTTCCCTCAAAATTCTCATTACTCTTAATGATGATTCTCATTACTGTAATATGTTTTTGCTCTTTTTGTATGTTTTCCATCTTAAAACAATCAATACATTATTTTAGAAATATATTCTATATATAAAATCCACACATTTATTAATATGTGACCGTGGACCACAAAACCAGTCATAAGGGTACATTTTTTGAAATTGAGATTTATACACCACCTGAAAGCTAAATAAATAAGCTTCCCATAGATGTATGGTTTGTTAGGATAGGACAATATTTGGCTGTGATACAGCTATTTGAAAATATAGGGTGCAAACGTTCTTAGCAATGCATATTACTAATCAAAAATTAAGTTTTGATATATTTACGGTAGGAAATTTACAAAATATCTTCATGGAACATGATTTTTGGCATAAAAGGAAAATCGATAATTTTTACCCATACAATGTATTGTTGGCTATTGTGACAAATATACCCGTGCTACTTATGACTGGTTTTGTGGTCCAGGGTCACATATATTATTTAATAAGTAGGCTGTAACAACAGGGATGTGATATCTATGATTACTATGACTGAATTTCATAAAGTCAAATAGATTTCAAAAGACATGAGGTATAAGATTGCATCATGAAGACTTGTTGGTGAACTGTGCTTTAATGTATCATTAGGTATTTTTCATATTGCAATTAGTTTTACATGATTTTTCTTTTTAGCATTGTTCATCTCTCTCTGACTGTCTCTGCACGTTCAATAATGCTTTATTGGCATGACTACTGCAATACAGTACAATGAGGAGCTATTCGTGACTTTAACTACAGACAAGACATAATAATGTACCAGCAGATCGTAGATTCGTAGTGATTGTAGCTTATGGAGGGTGAAAGAGAACACTTAATATTGAACCAGAGATGAAAAGATATCACTCTTGTGCTGAGGAGAACGGGTTGAGTGTGTGTGTGTGAGTGTGTGTGTGTGGCGGAGGCCATCTGGAGGCAACAGGTCTAGTGTCAGCGGGCAGTTGCTGTAACACAGTCTGGTGCTCCCTTGGGATGATGTCAGACACACACATACACACACACACATAGACACCATACGAATCAATCTGGCGTTCAGCTGAAACGCCCTGACAAAAAGCCAAAAATCTTTGATGTTGAGTGTCCTCGCTTGTTAAGAGCACTTCTCCATGTTGGGAAAACACACAGCAATTTTGGGCTTGTGCATGTAAACAGAAGAGAGGGAAAATGGAGAGAGAGAGCTCTCATCCGTTTGATTAGGGATTACAATTCTTGGTTTCAGATGACAATTTGCTAATGTATTTGAAATCAATTGCAGCACATTCACAGTGATGGATTTTGCTCTAGTGAAGAGGAATAATGCTAATCAGATTCTGTAGCCTTTGTATGTGCGCGTGTGTGTGGTGGCATATTTGTATTTGTATGTAAATGTTTTTCACCCCCGTGTGCTCATAAGGACCTGAATGGATTTGTGTTCGAATCGTTTAGTGAGACAGGAGCCTGACTGCTCACCCCCAGTCAGGCTTCTGCGTTTCCTCTCCTCTCAAATCCCCCATGTGAATATTCATACCCCCTTTCAAGCCTTTTAATAACTTGTTTTTGTGGTCAGCATCAGAGGCGGCTGGCATTTCTGTGTCAGGCCGAGTAGAAAAAGAGAGACAGAGGGGGAGAGAGAGTGACAGATTTTCTGAGTTGAGCTGTGAAGCTTAGCTCAGCTGTTAGCATCGCTAACTCCCGCCTCAGCATACTAAATCATGCAAGCGTTTCTTTGGATTTGTCATTTTGCACTCACAGTGCACAATGTCATGCTGCAAAACAAACGTTTTCCTTCACTGGCATTTTGTTGCGTTGAACTGTAAAAATGTCTAAGCATCTTTAACGGAGTTGTTCAGCTAAAATGAAAATTCTGACATTTACTCACCCTCATGTCATTCCAAACCTGTATGTCTATCTGAGGAACAGAAAATAATATATTCTGAAGAATGTTGGTAAGCTAACAATTTTGCTTACTTTTGACTTCATTTGTATGGGGAAAAAACATACAAACAAAAAGCTTTATTATATTTATGCTTAAATCTTAAGGGATAAGGGTCTTAAAGGGATAGTTCACCCAAAAATGAAAATTGTCATAGTTTTTTCACCCTTGTGCTGTTCCAAACATGCTGAACAGAAAAGATGAGACAAATGTTGGTAACTGACAGTTTTGCTTACCATTAATCTCCATCATGTTGACCAAATAAGACTGAGGCATGTCTCAAAATATTTAATAAGAAAAAAAATAATTTCCAATTAAGTAAAATGTTATTTCTAAAAACAAGTCTTAATATCGCATGCAGTTATGGCTTAAATTTAATTCATTTTAATCACTGAATTAGTGAGTGGCACGCAAATCGAATTAGTCCAATTTATGAATGAATCATTCTTTTGAGTCAGTTCTTCTCAGTGAATTGATTCAGTTCACAAATCTGAATTGAATCTTGAGTTAAACTCACTGACTCTGTTATTAACAACTCAATGGTGGGCAAGATTATTAGTGAATATTGCCTTCATGTTATACTGATTACTTCTATGGTGTTGTTTGTCATTTTTGTAGCCTGACACAATACAACATCATACAGTTTTGGAACAACATGAGGGTGAATAAATGATGACCGAAATGTAATTTTTTTGGCTGAACCTATCTCCTGTGAGCTTTTGAGAGATCTATAAATACTTGTAGCTCCTATTTTCTGTCCGTTATCTTAAAGAACAGAATTAGTCTCTTTGTCCCCTTTCTCAGCACACACAGTCTTTTGGCATAAGAGAGCCTTGTATCCCGGGCAGACAGCCTGGCAATCATGTGACACACTCTTCCTCTTTGTGCCGCAGGGACATCTCTCTCTCTCTTTCACATATATATACACACACACACACACACACACACACAAAATTACAGAATGCTTGTTTATGCTTTGCTCGCAGCCTAACCTTTAAACAATTATCTACTTGCTCAGTATAAATAGCATAGCATGTCACCCCTGCTTTATTTCACCTCTCCCTCAGCCTACCCAGCACTACCGCCGCTGCTGTCCTCAAGGAAACTTGATACCGCCAGTGTAAACTCTAGAAATGATCAGCCGGAGACCATCGTCCCTGAGAACGCTCTGCTCTGTCCTCCTGCCCCATGTCTGTCATGACTTCGAGATCTGCGAGGGGTTACATGAAGCACAACACGCTGTGGCATCGGGTCACCACATTAGCGCTGGTCGACATGCGGCTCCTCTCTGCGCCGAGGGAGCTGCAAGGGCTGGTGTGGAAATACTGAGCAAATTGGCTGGGATTTTTAAACCTTTCCAGATCACGCTAGGAATATGTTGTGGTAAACAATCTCGAGTGCTTTTTTAATGCTAGGTTTATTGATGAATCTCTGTATGAGGGAGTTTAATTGCATAGCTGCAGGGTCGACTGCACAATCTCTCCGACACGGGAGAGCGCTGGCTCTGCCAAATGTTAAAGATGGCACTTGGGCTTTTAAGGCCGCTGCTTTTCTTTCTCTCATGCTGGCTTGTTTAGGGTGGTTTCACCTGCCTTGTTTCTCACGACTGGCGTCGGTACCATAAGTGGTGACAACAAAGTTTCTTTGAAGCAGCGCAGCGGAGGAACAGTCTGGTGTTCACGCTAGTTATGGAAGAACAGCTTGGGGCTCCTTGGGTCAGATTTCTCCACTTATTTATGCGATAAGACTCTCCGGGACAGCTGGGCCAGTTGTTCGTTTTCACAACCTCACTCTCGTGCTTTCTCTCACGTCCCCTTTTAACATTTCACACGGGTCCACCGAAGGTAAACATTCTCTACGCTGCGATGTTTATTTCTATAAACAGACTGTAAGCTAAACCTAACAAATGCTTGAAAGTCAGATTTGTCAATGGACATCAAACATGCAACACACAGGCATAATAAACCCCTGCTACTGAACACAAAAAGCACACACACGAGAGATGACAGAGTAATTACCATGTGGCGTCAATAAGAAAACACTAGTATTCCCCACTGTGAAAATTAATCGAGCCTAAAATTGTGATGAAAGTGAGAGATTATGGCTCTGACAGTATGGCCAGGGACCATTCGTGGACTGCCTGATGCATATTGCTCATACTGGCAAGCAGAGGCGTCATGCCCATTCAAAGTGAGAGGGCACGTGCCTCCTGTGATTTTTGAGCCAAGTGGATTTTGAATGCTCTTCCAAAAGACAAAAAACAGCCGAATAATATTTTCTATATTTGATACAATCACACCGGCGTGATTAAATAGTTCAGCGCGTCATATCATCAGCTGCTAAATTCAAATTTGCGTTCACTGGCTGGCGCTGAGCCAGATACAGACGCGTTTTTACAGCACTGTGCATTATAACCAATCACACACGATGCTGTTGAGCTTATGAATGCAATGACCAATCAGAGGCATTCAGATGAGTCATCGCTAAAATGCCGGTGTTTTCTTCACTCGCTCGCTGACTGAATACCTCTTTCTGGCAAATTCTCTCGTCAGAAACAACAAAGTGCAAATGTGTGTATGAATCTGTAAGTAAGATACTCATTTCACAGTGTAAACCGCTTCAGTGATTTTAATGGGAGTTTTTGAGAGTGCTTGAACTCTAGACTATCAGTGAAAATGTTCTTTGATAATGTAAATGTTCTTTGCTCTCTTTCTGTACAATGAAAGTGTTATAAGTAGCCTAACTTACAATGTTTTTAATATTCACAATAAATATAAAGTTATTCATATTAAAAATATGTTATCATGACACCCATATCTGTTACTTAAGTAAACAGACAGGTTTTTATGCATAGTTAATAGACTACATTATTAGGCTACTTTGACCATTATAATCTAGGTGTCTATCGAGATATTTCATGATATAGTTAATGCGTTTGGGAGTGTTTTGAATAACAAAAAAAAAAATATATATATTTTTTATTTTCTTTAAAAAAAAATCTTTGTGACCCCAAACATTTGAACAGTAGTGTACATATTTTACAGTTTCTATTTTGCTTGCATATAAAGGAAATTCTCTGTCAGCTACTGCTGTATATTATACATGGACCTTTTAATATTACATTATGATTATATTAATATTAATTTAAAACATGAGCAACCAGGTAAAAAAATATGCAGTTCAGTTGCTATTTATTTAATCAGTACAACCAAACTCTAACATTAACAGCATTTGAAGATGTGTAAACGACGTGTAGACATTCTGTAGTATATTCAAATATTCCATTACTAGAAGTAATGATATCTTGATTTTGATTTGATAACTGTAATCCGTGAATTCAAATGATAAAACTTTTAATGATTTAATAAAATAACTCCTATAGTAAACACTGGAGATGCAAATGTGGCATTTATGTCTTTGTCATCCATGTCTGAAGAAAAACTGAAAGTCATTGTTTGCTTTCACCTGCATCTTTACATAACTGCTCATCTTGGAGCTGAGTTATTGAGAAGGAGCAATAGATGAGAGAATGTGAATGTGTGTGTTTGACTCTCTTTTGGAGACAGTCTTCTGCATCAGCATCAGCAGCAGCGGGTGTTGTGGCATTGCCCCATTTGCCTGTCAGATTGAAACCGGCAGCTTCTGAAAAAGGGAACGGCTGAGCACGGCCTCGGCATCTCTGCAGGCAGCTGCTGCTTGGAGCCGTTCATTAATATAATAACTCGGCTCTGTATTTCTCCTCCGCCTCTGTCTCTTTCTCACCCCTCTGTGAGAGTTCACCGCTGGTGGAGCTCTGTGAAGCTGAGGAGAGTTCAGACCTCAACCTGGAGGAGCTTCACTCAGTATGTCACTTGTCTTTTATGTTTATACCCGAAGTCAACATCTAAGCATTTTTAGTTCTTTCATTCTCGATCTCTCCCTCTCTTTAGACTCATTCTTTCTCTCTGTGCTACTTGTAGATTTTTTTTCATGTCGGAAAGATAATGACACTTTTTTTCTTGTTTGCTTCAAATGATCTTCTCTTGCTTTTCCTGTTTCTTTCTCCCTTTGTACCACAAGAACAAAGTGCCAGTTGCAAAGATGAAACCCTTACGACCCTGCAGTTGTGTGTGCACATACACACACTGGTCTCTGGAGCCACTGTGAGCCACATTTGCAGGCCGCTCTCATACTTAACAGGTTAATTAGAGGATTTGTGTTAATGATCCGAGATTCTGATTAGACAGGCCCCTATGCGTTTGTACCCTGTAGGGCTGCATGATTATGACAGATTATAACTGTGAATTATTTCTGTTGATACTGTAATCATGATTATTATATTCGATTAATAGAATTTGCTTTAAGATAAGTCAGATGTAGTTAGACAGAAATCATCCAGGCAGATTAATTGCTTGATATTTAGTCAGAGATTATCAGCATTTGTTTCAGTTCCAAAAATACCTAATCAGCTTTGTTCATTGTTTGGTAAACAATTACTGTTTCAGTTGTTTTAGTGAATAATTTTTAGTAGGCTAAATATTTCAAATTAATATTATTAAAAAAATTATACTATAACACGTTAGTAAATACTCACGTTTACTCACATTTCACTGCTGGTTAATACTCTCTGTATAATCGTGTATGTGACAAATAAATCTTGAACTTGAACTTGAACTTGAACAAAACACCATCATGATAACACAAAACACAAAGCAAAAAACATTATTTTAACAATAAATTCTTAAGAAGAAATAGCGGGCCTAATTATTTAAATGAAATGTCAGTTTTTGACTGAATATTATAAGATGATTTAACATTTACACTGTACACTGTACATTTAACAGCATTTTACTGTAAAATTCTATGAAATGTCCATTTATTATACTGTAGTTTTCACATCATACATTAAAGGAATTTATTTCTAACCGTTAAAATTCTGATTAGTTTTCACTGTGTTATTTCAGTAGTTTTTTGTACATTGGATTTTTTTTGTGAGTAATGCGTTTCTGAAATCATTGATTGCTATTTTGTACATCAGTAAATCAAGCCCAAACTGAAAGTGCCTAAATGGTTGACTTCACGCTGGCCCACTTAGTAGCAGGAAAAACAAAACTGTTGTTCACATTTTGAATAAATTATACACACAAAGTGAGCAACGTGACAATACCAGAGCACTCCCATCCCATTACAATCACTGACGCTGTCACTGCAGGTTTGCACAGTTCCACCTGAAGTTTAGAACAGAAGTTAAACACAAAAACAGTCTACTGATGTCTAACAGTCTGGTTTAAACACCCCTGATTTGCCATTGCATTTGTTCAGAATTGTGATTTTTGTGAGTTGTTTTTTTCTCTCTCGATGAATTGTGCTTTCCTAGTGCCCAGGGTGCAATGATGGATGCAGGACTTGCCTTGGTGTGATTCTGGGCATCGGAGCTCAGTGCTCATCCTGGCCTGGCTCAGTAATGATGCAGCAGGGTTCTCGCCTGTCGCTGTGAGGGTCTTATCAGCCGTACCTAGCTGCTTCTTGACAGCCCGTGTGGCTTATGAGATCCCTGCGGAGACCCCCTTGACCCACTTGCAGTAAGTACAAGTGAGTAGGGTGCTGATATCGTTTGAATCTGGAGTGCTTTTCCAGAATAAAGTGGACAGCGTTGCTGGCGTCTGCAAGAGAAGGATGTTTTAGCTGAAGACCTAAGCACACTAGATTAGAGTTGAAATATTGCTGTGATTACAGGGAGGGGTTTTGTATCCCAGACTGACTGTGTAGACGTGGGAATGGAGATGTGAGTCTGTTGTGTATTCAGGTCTGTTCCCCTGCTAAACCTTCATGATTAATTCTTTCCAAGCTGAATCCTGAGAGAGTCACCTTTTTCCTTAATCACACTCTCTTTCTTTCTGTCTTAATGTGTGGAGGTTTATAAAATCAGTGTTTTTGCCTTTTGCCATCTTAGCTGAACAAAACTGGAAGTGCCACCATCAATGTTGGTCAAACTACAATTGAACATACTCTATGAAAGTATGCGAATGCTGATGCTTCTAGCTACAAAATGTATTAGAATACACTTGAGTGCAACACAAATACCATTCAAAAGTTTGGGATGGGTAAGATTGTTTCTTTTGCTACATTTTTGGCAGCCATTATTCCACTCTTCAGTGTGTCACATGATCCTTCAGAAATCATTCTAATGATGATTTGGTGCTTAAGAAACATTTCTTGTCACTATCAATGTTGAAAACAGTGGTGCTGCTTAATATTTTGTGGAAACACTGATACCTTTTTCAAGGTCCTTTGATGAACAGAAAGTACAAAATAACTCTTCTTTTGAAACGATGTAAGTCTTTACTATCTCTTTCAATCAATTTAGCGCATCTATTTTGAATAAAAGTATTAATTAAAAAAGAAAAATCTTACCAACCCCAAACTTTTGAATGGTAGTGTATGATATACCACTCCCTGATTAAACTTGCACTCTCTTATATTGTAGCACTCCCTGCTACAATATTTTGTAGGTTAATTTATTGAGAAATAGTTCACGGTCAGTTCTCTTTTGGGTTAACTGCTGTCACAGTGGTACAACCTACAGAAGAGATTTGTTAGCGAAGATGATGTTTACGATACATTTTTTCCAAGCATTTGCATACTTGCATATAGTATGGTTCCACTCTTTCTTTGTTATAGTTGTCAGATTTCGCAAGAAAAAAAAAAGACTTAGCTTCTTGATGAGGACCCGACTCTCCAGGGATCCCTTGGGCTCCAGCTAAGCTGACCTGAAGCCATTTATCTGCATTGCATTACCATGCTCATTAATGATAGTGATTAGGACCATGAACAGCGGCTAAATCTTGACACTAGCAATCAGAGACAGGAACAGGACTGTAATTTCCTTAGTCACACTCTATCTGATATTAGTCGTGTTCGATAACCGTGTCTGATATTAGGCATATCTGGTTACCAGGCCCACACAGAATCTGCATGAAAATCTCAATAGAATTGGACCACCCTTCTTTCAAAAGACACCTTCTGCTCCTTTTATTAAATGTGTTTGGCTAATTTGATTATTGTTTCAGCTCTAAATAATCAAATAAGAATTCCGGATTCTCAACATCCATTCTGGAGAATTTTCCTCCCAAATCAGCACTAAAAAAAATCCAACCGATACCTTCTGGGTCTGCTGATAACTTGATATCTATGTTACTGGCATAGTCTTAAACTAGGTCATGAATACACTTCCAGCACATCTACGTGCTAAAGTGTTTAAGCATGTTTAAGAGATGAGATCTGGTGGCGCTGAAAATGGAGATTGATCCCAACAATTAAGCGACATTTGCTAGCAGAGTCATGCTGATGTATTGGACTTCGGAAAGTTAATAATGGCTGTCTTGTTTTATACATCCAATAAAAAGCAGCAGGTGTAACGTCCTTAATATCAGTCGACGGCAAAGACCCGAAGACTCCCGACAAGCGGTTTGAATAATAACCCACCTGCTTTCTCGCTGCTCAATATGCGATTTTAAAGAGGCTTGGAGACGTAGCGAATGCAAAAACGTAAACACGCCGTTTTAGGTAAACAGTTTTATGATAATTATCACACAGAGAAGCAACCGTGCTTAAAAATGCAGATATGAAAAGTGAGCCTAAGAACGCAGGAGGAAAAGAGAGATGCGCCACGTGCAGGCTGCAGGAAATGGGGTTGTGTATTTTGATACAACCGGAACACACACAAATAGCCACGTTATTTCAGGAAGCGTTGTCCGTTTTTTCTGTTTATAATAGCATGAGGGAAAATGCTTCGGGCTCAATTGGGCCAATCACGTGTTTTAAGAATATTTTGACAGTAATGACACTGCTTTATATAGAGGACAACATTATCCACTTGCCATTACGGAACCGGCTTAATATAGCCAGATGGAGTGACCCTGCTAAAACGGCCCAGGAAGACGTAATGCTGTCAGGACCATGATACAGTTAGGCTTTGTAACTGTAGGGCAGCCTGATTTTAAGGCACTCTTAGGGGGCAGGGCACTTGGGGCTGATGCCCAGGTTAACAGCGGTCTAGCTTCCAAAGAAGTCCCAGAGTAGCTCTGCATCTAACCAGTGACCTGATTACCGCCAATTAAGTACATTGCATCAGCACAGCCATCCGGGGTGCCCAGAGAGGACCCCCGGGTAGGATGTCTAAATGTGCTGCATGTGCTGATTTAGAAAGTCACTGGTTGGAGAACTCTGGAGCTCTCTTCTGGGGATGGAGGGCAAGGCCATGAGGCCGTCCTCTCCTTCAAGGGTTTTCAGTTGTTGAGTGCCTCTATTAGACCTTGAGTCTTACACAGAGAACCATAACTCAATGCAGTTCCCCTGCAGCCCTGTAGAGCAAGGTTTTGCATTTGCATTTTAATGCTGTTTTCAGATTTATTTGACATGACACTATAGTTTTAGTAGATTTAACAATGGTTTTGATGGTTACAGTTTAGTTTTTGCTTCATCTTTCTATACTTACTTTTTAGTAATTTTAGTTAGTAAACAAGCCCTTTTGAGGTAAGAATCTACATCTGTATTGCAAATTTGGAAAGCAGTGTCTACTGCACAGAAATATCCTAAGATGCCCCTCTTATTCGGTTTAAAGGGATAGTTTACTCAAAAACAGATTATTTTACTCACCCTCATGTTCTTCCCAACCTTGTCATACAGGAAAAAGAAAATATTTTGGAAAAATCTGTTTCCCGACAATAATATTCAGCATGGTCCAATATTGTTCTTTATATGGGCTGAAGCATTTTCATTTTTGGGTCAATTTATTTTTGCAGAACTTAAGCTGCTTGTGCATTATTCAAATTTTTGTGAGGCTTTGATTCTAAAATCTAGTTTTTAATTTGAAGAGTTTTAACTGTCAAGGCATAACAAGTCTTGCATATGAGTATGAACTAAAAATAATACAGAATTACATTACCTAAATCTCATCTGTGTTCCTGAAACAAAGCAATTGCTGTATCTGTAAACTATTGTAATCATAAGTTTTGGAATCAAACCCACACAAACAGGATTAAATGCATAATTTTTAAATTGTGCACAAGTGTTTTTTTTTTTTTTTTTAAAGTTTGGAGTAAAAAAAAAAAAAAAACTCTTTGGCTTTGCCGGTGCACTGACATATGACATGGTCTGAGTTGTGAATCCTACAGATGACCAAATCATTGCATGAAAGTTGCTTGCATCAGAATGAAGAGTGATCTGCAATTTCCTGCCAGTCGTTATGATTTCATTTCTGTCCGTTCTTGTTATCCGTATCACCAGCATCTCAAGCCATATCGCCTGTGGGATGTCTTCACCCACTCAAGTCTGACTATTAAAATGATACATTTTTATTGTGTTTTTTGTTTCTTTTAAGTTTTTGTTTGCTTTGCACTCATTATTTTATTGCAGGCTAAAGTATTGTTTTCAAACCAATAGTTTTCTGCTAACTTGTATATGGAGAGGTTTGTGTGATTGTGTGAGAGTCGTTGGAGTCTCCAGCATGAGCTGCATAGTTTCCGCTACAGCATTCAGAGGTCTGTTTTGGAAGGACATAGTGTGCTTTTGGCCAGGAAACGTACATGAAATGAATGAGCCTCTGGTGAGGGTTATGATGAAGGGTGAGGGAAAGTGAGGTTGGACGAGAGTTGGAGTCTGGGACTAAGGGGGATACGCACTTATACAAGCACACACATCCTGGAAGCCGTGTTCCTGAGTGGGAGGAAAAGAGGCCGATGGCTCTTAGTCAGATCATTACTGAGAATCATCATCATTTCCAATCAACCGTTGGAAGCAGTGTTTGAAAATGTGAGACAAAGCGTGGGGGTGTGACACTGTGTAACCGAATGACATGGCGTGTGTGTATATTTATTGCAATAAGAAGACTCATTTGTGTGGAGTGAAACAAGAGCGCAGACAATTGGATGGGTTTGATAGATTTTTAGCTCTGACTCCGGAACCGAGGAAGCCCCAGAGACACTCATTACTTAATTAACCACAAAATTAGATGAATGATAAACAGAATAGAGAGAAGCTCTCCCCCTCTCTCTCCTTTTTTTGTTTTCCACTAGAGACAAGATCTCTGACTGAGTTGCAGGCTATTTGCTGATTTGTCTGCAGAGGGAAATATGCTTTAGCCCAGGCACAATTACGCTGTTGGTGTTAAAACAATATTGCGGCTTTGAAGTCTAAAGTCTTTTTTGTATGTGAAGCCTCTGATGCTCACAGTAAATAGCTCTGATTATAGTACAGCTTCATCAACAGAAATGACGGAGGGATGTGGGGTTATTTTAAGTGTCTAAACTGTATATATTAAAGATGAACTCAGGGTTTCCTGTTGCAGAGTAAGTACCAGTTTGAACCGCATAACCCATGTGGATAAGTTAGCTATAATAAAACAAACTACATAAAGTGAAATGCTGATTCTGAGAGGGAGGAGAATTCACTAAGTAATGCAGTTTATTCACACTTTCTGTGTTGTTTCAATATCAGTTGCGCTAAAGAAAGTATGCAAATCAAGTAACTGCAATAACACGACCACAAAATCGGATGGAACAGGAGTCGTCTTTTAATCGTTTCTGTCATGCCGTGATGTTAATATGGGTAGATGCCATATTGATTTTATGTGAATAAAAACAAGGCTGTGAGGGATAGACTTAATGGCTTTACAATGGCATGCACTGTATAAAGGTCCTAGATAATCATTTTCAAACATTTTATGGAGGTTTTGTCTACTGGACGTTTTTTTAGAAAGATGTTTTGTCAGCTGAACAATTGTTATGTTGTTAAACAACAGTATGGTCCATTGAACACAATGTGCTTCTGTTCCTTACAGCCTCGTTTTTTTATTCCTGTCAACAATTAAATATTGCACTACCTTGACTAAGGTCTGTTAGAATGAATGTTGAATATTTGTTCAGTCTGATGCTTTCACATCAGTTAACATCAGTGAACTGGTGCAAAGGGACTCTAGAGGAAGTTAAACAACAGCCTAGTACTGTTGGCTCCACCACGGACTCATGTTTGTATTCAACATTATTTATACAGGTTATTGCTTTATTAGTCCTTAAAGGGAAAGTTAGTGGCCTTCTCAGCTCATTAAAGTCTCCGTTTATTAAAATGTGGACATTACCGCTCAAAAATAATGGCTGCTGTAGTTTCAGTTCAAAACCATGTGTAGCTCTTAATCACAATAACATTATCTCTGGCTTTGTACAATTGTGTAGTTTAAGGAGTGACAGTCGCGTTTAAGTAAAGAAATTACTTTTATCACTTTTATTGTTTGTTTGGAACAGAAGTTACTTCCCAAAGTCCATTTGAAATTGTAATAGTTATGTGGCTGTGAATAAGAAACGAGGATGACAATAGTTTAATCTATTGCCTTTGGCAAAGTGAAGAAATATTAGGCTAGTGTTTGTCATGTAATAAGATGTAGTAAAAGATTTTGACAGTGACAGTGGTTGCTTTTAAATTGTAAGGACTCATTTGGAAAGATGGTGATATGTGTATATATATATAACACATATCAGATATCATAACACAAAGCTCAGTTCCTGTGTATTATTAAAAATTGTTTAGCAATGAACCAAAAGACAAGTAGTTTTTTCAATTTGTCAGTTCTGTTCTATACCAAACTGTTTTAATGAAATTTGCATTACATTTTAAAAGTTGTATTAGTTAGTGAATTACGGTTGTCACATTCATTAATAATGGGTGTAAGTATTCACAAGGGGAGGAGTGACACCATATTTTGTGAGTGTGGATGCGCTCTCTGTTTGAACCTTTTGTGGAGACCGAATGCTTAATGAATTGGAGGAATCCGGCTTATAAGTCATTAAAACTCTTTTCTGTACTTTGTGCTTTTAATAAACATGAGATTGATTAGTATGCACATACACACCAAAGAGCAACCCAAATTCACTTCTTTCAAGAACTCCATATGCAAATATAGACTTTAAGAGCTGGAAGAGTGTGAGAGAGGAAGATAAATACTCCAAATGGTATTAGTCATGTGTGGTTTTGTAGTATGTGTGTGATCGGTCAAACTGAACTCTTGTTGATAATGTATCTAGGTTATGAGCCTCTTTCTGTCGCTGCATTGTTGCCATTGTTTTCCTCACACACTTTCCCAGCATGCATCAAGAGATTTCTCTCCCCCTGAGCTTTAATTAGTGTTCACACACGCTTCAATTAGTGGGAATAGACACAGTAAAACAGTGCCAAAATCTTTTATTCAAGAGAGAGAGAAAAAATAGATTTTTGTATGTGAATAATACGCAGAATAGTTTCGGTGTGCGTGCACATTGGTGAAGTTTAATCTGTAGTTGTGGAACAGCACCAGACTTGGACACCACGAGACCACTGGAATCCGAATAAACTTGTACCGAATTCAAAGGTCGTGGTGTGGCCTCAGTGTGTGTGAGAATAGTTTCATACCAATATATCTGAGTCATAGTTTTTAAATAGCTTCATTTTTGTCAGAGCTGTGTGCACTAGACAAAGAGCAGTGGTGCTCATTCGGGAACTGTGAGTTGATTTCGGGTGATCCGGTTTCCTTCTTTCATGCTATTATTTCCAGTGTTTTGGACTGTTTTTGTTATTGGAAAAGACCAAAAATACAATATAGACAGATAAATTGCTTTATTATTTCACTGGAGATGTATTTAAGTGTGTGTGTGTCTGTGTGATGTGTCTTGTGTTTTTCATCAGCCCCAAACTGAAGTGTATGGCCCTCATAAGGACTCTGTCCAACCACACAAGAATCGGCACTCAAATCAGAGCGCAACCGAGAAATCTCTAACAGATCACACACACACACTTAAGATCTGGCCTCATGCTCCGTGTGGCTCTCCTACAGTGGGATCTTGTACTCTCGGAAGTGGAGAGTAGCATCTGTCTATGCCCAGGCTGAAATGAGATGGGCGTTTGTAGAGTTCTTCAGACGGTTGTTGAGAGAAGGGTATGGTTAACAGTGTTTGATTCGGCTTTGAACAGACACGGCTGAGCGGTCTTCTCTTAAGTGAACAGCACTGACCGCCACGGCCCTGGAGAGAGGCCATATTTCACCTGGAATCAGAGAGAAACACTCCTGAACTGAAGATTACTCAGCAGGGCCCACAGCGTCCGTACAGCACCAGGGCTCAGTCGACAAAATAGCTTGCCAGCTATGCAAACAGCATTATTGCTCATGATAAGTTTTGTCATTATTTACCAAGAGCTGTAAATTGTACACAGATTACAGCTGTCGTTCTAAACACTGACACGGGGCAACCTCAAAGAACTGATGAGAAAAAGATGGAGAGAAAACTCATAACAAAGAGATTTTTATTTTATTGTGTGTATGGTTTGTGTTATTTGTTTAGGATTTGTGTTTTGTTTGGTTTGGTGTTATTTTTTTTTGTTTTTTTTTTTGCTTTTTGCTTTGGTTGACCTTTTGTGTTTTGTCTGATGGTTTGATTTTGTGTTTAGTTTGATGGTTTGGTTTTGTGTTTTGCTTTTTTTTTTTTGTCTGTGGTTATGGTCCTGATATATCATACAATATTAAGGTTAGTGCAATGTTTAATAATATTTTCTATACTGTATGTTAGCAGTTATTTCATCTGGTTGCATTTTCATATTTTCTCAGGTGTTTTTGAAGAAAAATCTGAGACAAAGACATAACTGAGAACTCCTGAAAAAAGCAACCAGGAAAACCGGGAGAAGTGTTATCCCGGGCCCTGTGATGGGAGGGGCCCACTTAAGGTCCTGTATCGTGTAGCACTACTCACAGGGAGAGAGAAGTTGAGAGAAAAAGATGAGAGAGATATGAAGAAGACAAGAGAGAAAGACAGCAATTTAGAGGAGAGAGGAGGTAAAATGCGATAAGGAGCAGTGTAATGAATTCTAATGCATGAGAGAACAGAGAACATCGGCTTTTCACTGCCCTCCTCTCTGTTTCCCAGCGGCCTCATCCTTATCTCCTGATCTCCCCGTTTTTCTCTTTCCTTATCCTCCTGTAGTCACTCCCGGAAACTCAATATGTTTCTCAGCCGACCAATATTACGCAGATGTGACCAGGTGCAAATACAGAGACCATTTGTTACCATTGATTTACCACACTGTTAGAGCAGACATCACCTTGTATATCTCTATATCTTGTCTGTCTCTTCTCTATCTCTCTCTTGATCCTTCTAAGGCTCTTGCACATGACATCTTTTGTCTGCTCTAGTTGGGTCAGTATAAGCAAGAGGAAAAGCTTTGGTTCCACATGCATACACTAGCTGGAAGGAGTTTCTTTGATGGGGCATGAAGCCCAGGGGTCTGCGGCGTTGGACCGCCCTGCTTTATGTGTGTGTGGTTTGCCGTCCTCCATGACTTGGCTGGATTTCTTCTATTAATACTCTGTTGGTACTGGCACAGTGAGGTGGAATAATACTGTTTCCCTTCACTCTCCCTATCAGCACTGAATGAATGCTGATTAAGGAAAGAGAACTGAGCCTTAAAGTGGCTTAGCACAATGAAGGGTAGGGTTTTTAGGAAGCACTGCCTTTCCTGTGGCTCTACCTGGACGTTTTGACACTTTTTTCCATTAATGAAGGAATGTGAGTCAAGGAGTGACTCAGCATAGTGTCAGGCTATTTTAGGGTAATGCGTGACTTTAGCTTCTGATGAGAGATTGGATTTTTAGCCAATCCATGATCCTTATTCATGAAATGGAAGCAGAACAAATTTTGTAAAACCATTAGTAAATCGTAAAACCATTTGTATGTAAATTGTCCCATTGAAATGAGTGTGAAAATCTACATATGAATGGAATTTATGAACTAGTTTCGGTATAAAAATGCTTGTGTTTCATGAATAAAGCCAAATGCTTTTATTTTACATGTTGGTTTTGACAAAGCTGTCAAAGCTATTCAACTGGGCAGTCAAATTCCTGAAGACCAAATCATAGACGAGTTTTAATCTTCAGTTTTCAGAAAGCTATTATGTGCTTTTATTTTTATTTTTTTATTTATTTATTTATCTTGATGCAGTGAAACAGTCAATTAATCATCCAAATTAAAAGACATGCATTTATTTTGACCTTCAGGAAATAATAGAAATTTTCAAACTTGCATCCGGGAAGCCTCTGAGGGGCTGCAGGAGGGTTCTAGGAGACAGTTTGAGAAATATATATATAGATATGCGTGTATATGTATATACAAATACATATATTGGCTTTATACATGTATGTGTGTATATTAGGGGTGACCCCGAATCGTCGACGATTCGATGCTTCGATAGGAGGAGCCTGATTCGACTCCCAATCTCACAGTCGAATATTTGCGGGGTGTTATGATCATGCCATTTTGGCTATATGGGGGTGCTCAAATGTCTGATTTCACTGAGAACTACCGTTTTTCTCCTAATAAGTTAATACAGCCTATTGTGATAATGCTGTAAATAAGAATCTGAAAAGAAAGAAGCTGTAAATAAATATTTTAACATGCATGAATAAATCCAACCACCCCTATAGTTTTTAAGTTTCACTTTTCATAATCCGTGACCGACAGAGGAGCATGGCTGCAGGGATTTAAATCTTTAAAAAGACTCAATTTGACACAGGCAGAGTGAAAGACAGGATTTTTTTTTTCCGATCAGGTAGGGTACAAGTTATTTCAAAACATTTTGGCCGCTTTATATATCATGTATATAGGCCTACTATTATTTATCTCGTATGAGATGCATTTGGTTGAGTTGCGCTGCAGTAAAAGCGCTTAGTACCGTGATTATCTCTTCAGCACGCATCGCGAGCAGGACAAACAACAATAATATAAATGACTATAACTCGGACTGTCATATACATAACATTATAATGAGAACACTATTATAATAAAACGCTGTTAATTTTGAGTTTAGCGGCCGTGTTTCTGCTCATTGTTGCATGAAGAACGCATCCACAAAAGGAGTTCATTCAGAGCCGCGCAGACACGTTCACTTGTGCACTCGGGTCTCGGGGCATTTTGTGCAGATAGCCTGTAAAGTCGTAACATAAATAACAAAGCGTATTCTGTATGAGAGAAATTAGTTAAATCCCATTCATTAAAAAAGAGCTATAATATGCTTAATTTTACTGGTCATCTTCAGCGCGAGCAGCTCAAAACAGAAATGCAGAACATTAATAACTATATAGCCTACATAACGTAATAATAAGAGCACTATTGAAAAAAATGTTGTGAATTCTTAGTGTTTTGCTGACGTTTAATGTTAACTATCTTTTAATCAAAACATAAAACATTATTTACCCCATTTGTATCTGCGAGGCGTCCGTTACACATTTTTTAATTACGGTCGAATGGCTAACTTGACTCTTGGTAATGTATTTTGCCCCGCCCCCTAACATATGATTCGACTATCAGTCGACTATCGGCAAGATTCAAAAATTCCGATTCTACTATGAAAATCCTTAGTCGTGGACACCCCTAGTGTATATATATATATATATATACTGTATATATATATTTATATAATTTTTTATTTTATTTTTCATTTCTGTCAGGACCACTATTGTCAAAGATGATTGACAATTAGCATACAGTTTGGATTGGCGGTATGGTTCTGTTCTGGGCAAGAACTCCCTGCACATCCATGCAGCCTAGCATGGACGAGAGCAGGGAGAGCGGCGATAACCCCCCAGGGTAAACAGAACCAACAAAAGTATTGCAGATATTGTTAAAGTTCAGTAATTTTATGTACATATTTTAGAATTAGTCTGATTCAAAAGATAATCAGAAGGCTGGATCCTGACTGACAGGGGAGGAGTTTGGGGATGGAGGAGGGTAATTAGCTATTGAGCAATGTGAAAACTGCTGATAATACTAACGGACCTTATATATGGATGCTTAGATAGGTGTCGTATTCCTATAGGTAGATGGGGATCAGCTGAGAGTGAGCTGATGCGAGCTTGACTAACGTGACCTGCCAGAACTAACGCTACGCTTGATTTTTAGGCCTGGCATAGTTAGCCATAAAACTTCTATAACAGTATTTATTGTGAAAAGAGCTAGAAGTACATTTGAAAATTATGCATCACACTAATAGTGGGTAGAAAAAAGATGAACTTAAAAAGTCAGCATTTTAATTCAATTTGCTTCAAATACAAAGCCTACAAAAAAAAGCCAATTTATTTTTTTGCGAACAACACAGTGTCTTTATAATATCGCATACTTTCCCACAGAGTATAAATGGGTCTTTATACATGAAAATGTATAGCTGTCTTTATACTTTAGAAGTGGGGGCCCTCACAATCGGATCATTATATTTAGGGGTCCTGGCATTAAAAAAGTTGAAAATCCCTGATATAGACAACTAGTATAAAGAATTAAAGAAACAAGTATTTTCTAACTTTAATAATCATTTAAACAGTCATGTCTTTTGAAATGTGTTTTTCTAGATTGCAATTTGGAGTGGCTCAATCACATGGCTGTTATCCCTGGTGGTCCTGAGTAGTCTCTGGAGTGGCCTGGTGGTCTCCTCGTTAGGCCTAGATAACATAAACAAGGTCGGAGGTCGTGTTTATAGTGCTGATCCACCTTTGAGCTCATACCTCATCATCAGAGAGATGGACGGTTTCAGAGGGGTGAAGAGCATAAGGTGTCAGCTTTCTTTTTTTCCTCTCTCTACAGATAAAAGACAGGGGTCACGGACCACCAAGTGCAAATTTCCTACTCCTGGCACTTGATAACCGGCAACGTCTTTAAGGAAATTCAATGTAGACAGCCCTGAATGGGAGCATTAGCATTTAAATGGCCGAACAATTGAAAAATGCATTAGGATACATAAAAAAAGCCTTGTTCCTGCTTTTGCCCACTTTAAGGATCAGAGAGGCGACGAGAGAGAGAAAGAGATTACTTTTAAAGCTGCCCCTCTGGAAAAGATAACTAGCTGTCCAGGTTCATTTTAATGTGAATGTGTGTGTGATGTTCAGACCAGACATACTTTGTCCTTTCCATTTGCTTTATTGCTAGTCACACCTTCGGCTCCTGCAGGCCGTGTAAAATCCCAGACAGGAACATTTAGGCACAGTGCAGATGTTTGGGCTGCATTTCCACATTGAAAACATTCGGGATGTGTTTCGAATTGCCTCTCAGTTTTTATAAATGTGAGTGTCACAATTTCAAGCAGATCAAAACACATCTTCACACATTTGTGCAAAAGTTTAATGTTAATATTATCTTAAGGGGATGAGGAATGTTGGTTTAGACTTTGAAAAATGATCTCACCTCTTCATGACAGACTCTGACTATTTATCATTTATGTTAGCACTTTTGCACAGAAAAGCTGTCACATCTGCCAGAGAGTAAGAATGTGAAGTAGAGAGTGTGCAAAAGAATGAATAACAGTGAGTGAGTGGCATTTTGTGATACTGTGTCAACTTTTGGGATGTGCAAAAATACATATTCTTAAAATTGACTTGTCAGAGGATGTCTGAATGACTAGTTGCCTAGCTGGTTTTAAGGAAGCCCTGTATGATTATACAAGTTTAGGGCCACCAATTAGAAATTCTTTTGTATGTCACACAGTATCTTAAAGAGACAGTTCACCCAAAAATGAAAATTCTCACCCACGTTGTTACTAACATGTATGGCTTTATTTCTTCTTCGGAACACAAGAAGAGAAAATATTTAGAAGGAAATTTAAACTGTTTTTGCCCTTGTAATGAAAATCAGTGGGGCTCAAAACAACATTGGATCCCATTGTATGATTTGTCCCTTTAAACTCAAGTGCAGCATAGTACAGTAAAAAAGCAAATGTACTGTCGAAGGAGGTGATTTTGTTGCCAGAGATGAAGGGGATGAATTTAAGGATGCAGATTAATGGTAGTTGTCGACTGGTAACATGCTAAAATACAGCACACTAAAAACCATTTCTAAAAAAAACTCTAAATTCCTTAGTTTTTTCCAAAAATGATGAAAGAAATATCACTAATCGACTCATCAGTTGTTGACCAACTAGCTGACTAGTTGACAATCCTGACCATCCCTAGTCAATACTTTAGAGAGATGAAAGGGAATGGGGTGATTCTTATGCCAGAGGCTCTTTTTTTATTAAATCTTTAAGCTGACCTGAGAGAAGGAATGAGGGGGCGAGAGAAAGAGAGCTCTAGTTAACTGGCAGGGCCCAAGGCAATGAGTATTCAGAGAAAACTTTGATCTTCTGCATGATGATTCTGACCTCATGGTTTCTTCACCACACCATTACAACAACGCACAGAGCAAAAGAGACAGACGGCTGTGGTAATTCTTTACTGTGGTCTGTGGTTTGAGTTTTTTTTTTTTTTTTTGAGGAATGGCTACTGTGAAATTAATCAGTCTTAGATTCCCTTTTGCTTTTCTACTCTAGTTTCTGTAGCTTTTTGCACTTTCATATGTTAGTTGCAGTGGTGTTTGTAGCTAATGAATACATGATTTTCATAACTCTGAACTGAATCCATTACATCTTGACAGGTGACTGCGTCTTTGAACTGACCGATGAAACTGACTGTGTGGTGGGTTTTGTGCTTAACTGATTTGGAAATCAACTGGAAAAAATGTTTCGACTGACATGTAAAGCAACCAGCCACAGTTAGTTTTTATTTTATGTTCTGTTCAGAAATGTAGAAGCTTTTCAGTATTGGTCAGAATTATACGTTTTCTTCAGTTGTGAATTCCATATTTATTCGTTACGTTACAACTATTTTTTTCCAATTTTAAATTAATATCAATAAACAGTATTGCACTAATATTACAATTCTTGCTTACTGATTGATTAGATAGATAGATAGATAGATAGATAGATATAGATAGATAATGCTTTATTAAATGATGCTCTTTTGATGATTTATATCTCTTTATGACACTTTTTTTATATATATGTATTTTATCAGTTTATAATCGATCTGGTTGCTATCAACTGACAAGAATTATGTTGTTTTCATAGACTGAACAGCATTGTATGGCCATCAGTGCATTTTCTCCACCTTTGATTGAAGAATAAAAACTCTCGGACAGATTTAAAATTGCTTTTCTGCTGTTTCCAAACCTTTAATGTCCCTTAATTAGAGTATTGATCCACTCTTGGTTTACTTAGATCTGAATCACAGACAACTTCGATATAGTCTTGTTTTGTGGCATTAAAAGTCACTAAAACACAATCAACAAGGCTGTTCCTTGATAAAGCTGCTGCCAAGAACTTGCTAGTGACAAGTACAAATGTGTCTTCTGTAACAAACTGAGAACTAAAGTTTAGCCGTTCTTTTTAGTGAAGGATTGGGAAAGGAAATGTTAGTATATGCAGCTACCTGCAGTGATTCAATCTGAGCGACGCGCAAATGATGCTGAGACAGAAAGAGACAGAGCGAGGGTGTTTACTGGATAAACGGTCATTTGTATTCAGTTCATGCCCACTTCCATACTGCCCGTTTATCATCCTTGCCTAGAGGTGGATGTTCGTGCATTATTCTGGTAGAACTTTATGCTCACTACTGAGACATTGTGGATTCCTGTGGAGTGTGTGATGATGGGGTTGTGTGTCTGTGTGAGTTTGTGTCCCCCTTTGGTGGTATAAGATTGCTTCAAATCTGTGACGGGCCCCAGAGGAGAGTCGATTCAGTCCAACTCAGTGTGAGGTTGAAACCTCCGTGTTTCTCCAGGGTGGTGGATGTGATCAACGGGGTGGGGAGAGACAGGCTGGTGGAGATGGTGAGAGCCAAGGCTGTGCCTGGGGAGTCTGATGTGTCTGTGTATGTGTCAGTATCTAGGGTGCAGGAAGAGGGAGAAGCAGCACTGAAGATTCACTTACACTTACATCCAGAGATCAGATTTAGAGATCTGGTTCAAACGTACAGGCGTGGGAAGCCAGACTGCCAGCATGAACCTTTTCTGTTTATCTGCTCTCAGTCAGCACAGTCAGTTGACACTAGGAACATATGTTTTTTTCTAGTGTGTTGTTCTGGTTCAGTGTGTGCCATATAAGTTATCAGACTTTTTTTTTTTTATTGATCATCATCAAATGATATTGGATTTAATTGTGCATGCTCATTTCCCCTAGTTTTAAATTTAGATTACCTTTCTTGTCGTCTAGTGTTCACTTTAATCTTTGGCAAATCTCAATTTTACATTTTTAAAATCTAGTAAATATGTTAATGCATCACATAATACATTTGTGATGATTTTTGAATGTTTTATTTGTTATTTTAAATGAATTACTTTCTTTTTATTTTAATTGTTTTACTTTTATCAGATTGAGCCAATAACTGTTTAAGCCTTGATATGTCATTCAGTAGTAGTAATTAATATTAATATAGCCCCAAAATATTTAATTCATTCAAATTTTTTTTTGGCCATAACATGAATATAATTGTTGGCATATCGTATTGGCCAGAATTTTATAATGGTGTGTCCCTAGTAGTGACATTGTTAAATGATATTATTCGGAAATAATGTAGCTTTAACTTAATTAAATATGGCATGAACAATTCCATTCTATATTCCATTAATTTCCTCTTTGACATGGGCTTTATCCAGTTTCTGGATGGATTGCACTTGCATCCACATAATTAAATGGCTCCACCACTGCGTGCGTGCACACACACACACACACACACACACACACACACACACAAACAATCTGAGTGAAGCTAATGGAGATGTTGAAAGGAGGACAGATCCTCCAGATGCAAAAGTGACCTGAGTGTCACCAATGCCCCGTCTCAATTCACTTCACATATATTCTCTCAAATTAGGCTCATTATGCTCTTTTTCTCTTGTTTCCTTTCTCTGTATATAATTTCGCACCTATGACCTCAGTGTGTTTTATCTTCTATTCTTTCCTCTTTTCACATATCTTCCTTTCCTTTTCTTCTTGTCTTTCCTGTGCTCTCAATTCCCTTCCAAAACACACAAATTTACTTAGGCTTTGTTTGCGCAGCAAATGAAACAGAGTTATTTTCATATTCGATCTTTAGGATGGACATTCCTTACTTATTTGGCAAGTGATGAAACCGAATCTGTTTGTTCAGACAGTGTCATCAATATCTACATTGATCGTCATAGTAATGACTTCAGCGTCAGCTTGACTGCAGAACACATGAGAGTCGTTGTCATTAAGGAAAGCGAGGACAGAAAACGTAATACTTTAGTCTCTACTCGTATACATCATTTTCAGAATGAAAACCACAACATAATTCACTTTATTTATGAATCATTTTTTTAAAAAACAAGGTTATCCCAGGATGTCCCCAAAGTGAGGCTTTGTCAGATTTAGCTAGCTTTGGGGGCAAATTTGTCCCTAAACTAGTTAAGTAAACCCTCATGCACACGTTGTGGCAGCATTAGAGCAAATTCGCTGAAAACACACTGCTTTACACAAGCTTTGAAAAACTGTCTAATTCAGACATCAGAGACCGCTTTATCTGTACTATTCTCCTAGTCTCCCATTACACACAAATGCATGAAACAAAACGGATTATCCGAATGTGGCGCCCGACACATATGCAAAAGGGCGACACTAAAGAACCTTCAGAAAGCATGTGCTGCATATTGATTAACATTTGATCCTTTCTGCTTTCATCTTCACTGTTCCCTAGGCTCTTATCCAACCCTCCAGACCTGTCTGTCTGCCTGCTTGACCCTCCTACTCTCTTCTCCTCCAGGGGTGAGGACACATAAGGGCTCAAGTGGCACCAGTCCGCCCAGATTGATTACTGGTCCGCCCTGTGTCAGAATATATTAATGGTTTGGAAATAGTGAAACAAAAGCAAAAACAAAGGAACTGCCTTTTGGTATTTCAAATATCAGCCTTTTGATATATTATATTGTATGATATTATATTGTATTGTATATTATATATTATATTATATAATATATATTATATTATATTTTTTATTATATTATATTATATTAGATTAAAAAAAAATATAATTTTATTTAGCAAGGATGCATTAAATGAATCAAAAGGGACAGTAAAGGCATTTATAATATTGCAAAATATTTATATTTCAAATAAATGCTGTTAGTTGAACGTTCTATTAATTATCAATTTATCAATGTCAAATTAGCATTGATAAGAATTGTTTATAATAATAGAGCACCATATCATGTTAGAATGATTTCTGAAGAATCATGATGTGACACTGAAGACTGGAGTAATGGCTGCTGAAAAATCAGTTGTGCCATCACAGGAATAAACTACTACGCTTTCAAATATATTAAAATAGAACAGTTGTTTTAAATTATAATAATAGCAATTAATACTGTTTTTACAGTGTTTTTGATCAAATAAATACAGCCTTGGTGAGCATAAGAGACTTCCTTCAGAAACATAAAAAAAAAAATCATAATTATTCCAAACTTTTGACCAGCCCAATCACATGAAAATTTCTGGCTCGGTCACATCTTTTCTCCATGGAAATCTTGGTATTGTATGTCATGAACACCTACTGTACCTTGTGCCTTTTGGGAATAACAGAAAAGAGCACCGAGGAATGCTGGGAAGGATGATAAGGGCAGATGGATGATCTTGGCTCAGTGATGAGAGGAGTGAGCTGATAAATCCAATACTGATGTCAGCAGGGGGATGGTGTGAAAGATGGAGTGAAAGGAGGAGGAATAGGTGGAGGAGGGGAGAGAATTATGTCTGTAAAACTGCTCCGCCAGCACTGGTGGAGGTGCCGGTCTCTCAGCCTCAGGCTGTAAGCAGGGGCTTGGTTGTGATCATCGCTGTCATAACTGGCTATAGACATACTGCTAACTAATGGCAAAGTCATTCTAACCTAGTCTGTGTTTCTTTAACCATGTCAACAGATTTTTACACTGTGTCCTATCCAAGCGTGACATGATAAAGTGACGAGTGATTAGAAGTATTTCCATGTTATCATTCAATAATTTGGGGTCAGTTAGATTTTCTTCTTTTTTTAAAGAAATTGACATTGTTATTCAGCAGTTATGCATGAAATTGGTCAAAAGTGACAGGAAAGACTCAAAAAATTCAAATAAATGCTGTTCTTTTGAACTTTCCATTAATCCAAAAAATGTGAAAAAAATCACGGTCAGAAGGACAACTGTTTTCAACATTAGTAATAAGAAATGTTTCTTAAGCAGCAAATGAGCATATTAGAATAATTTCTGAAGGGGCATGTGACCCTGAAGACTGGAGTAATGGCTGCTCAAAATTCAGCTGTGCCATCACAGAAATATATTTTAAAATATTTTACAATAGAAAAAAATATATATATACAGTATATGCTTTGTATTTAATTGTAATAATATTTCACAATATTTTTACTGTATTTTTGATCAAATACATAAAAGCATCTTTGGTGAGCAATAAGAGACTTCTTTCAAAAAATTTAAAAAAGCTCTCGTCATTTTTAGCCACCATTGCTAATTAGGAATTACCAAAAAGTCTATTGATTTTCTAGAAGAAAATTTAGTATGTTTTTGGAACTCTAGGTGTCTGTTTGTAATTCAAAAATACAAATGCTTGCTTCTATCTCAAATTCTCAATGCTTTCTGGATCAGAGAACGTTGCAGGAAAAAGTCAGTCTTTTCTCAACTCTTGGTTACATGACAAGCGTAATTTTTTACACACTCCTGCATCTACATCCTTGTGACGCACCATCCTCAGCGACCTTACAGTGCACTTTCTCTGTCTTCCTGTCTCGCTATCTCCCTCTCTCTCTCTGCTAGGTCATGTTTTATTGGTTTGTCTGCTGAAGGAATATGCTAGGAATTGTCCCCCCTAACAGTAATAGAATAGTTCTCTCCTGCTCTGCAAGCAGTTTCCACGGCAACAGCTAGGAGGGGGTAGGTTGGGGGGGGGGGTGTATGAAAGCTGCAGTGCCATAGAAAGTATTCATATTGTTATGTTTTGTATCAGCATCGATAGTGCAGACACACACATGCGGTAACCTGTGAAATGAGGCAGCGCAGATATGATGCAGCTCTGCATCTGTGAATTCATTGCATTCATGATGGATGTTTGTCATCACAATTCACCTGACCCAAAACTCCGAGAGTGAAATGTCTGACACTGTCGGCCGATCTCATTATTATTTCCACCGGTAATAACGATCATCCATCACCCAGTGAGACTTTGATCGCTGCCTCGTAACGAGAGGTGGAACTGGCAGAGAGGAATTCTGTGACATTTCCGTAATCACTCTATGGAATCTTTTATTATCTAGGAACGTCGTCTCAACTCGACCGCACGGTCCATTTCACCAGCATATGAGATTTTCTATCAGTCAACTTCCCCTGTTATTGATCCTGTGCAGATTACTGCCAAAAGTCTCAATCAAATGCCTAATTTCTAACCGTTCCACCCCTCCACGCTTGAACTGACTGTGAACGAGTTCATTTATAAACAACAAACAGCATGTCCCACACCAACTTTAACAGCACAGCACAGCAGACTGGTATTCCTTTCCAGTACATTGACATAGTATCTCGTAGTGTATGTGTGTGTAATTCTATCCACAGCTCTCTACCTACGGGAGATCAGGGTTGCAGTGGGTTGAGGGGGACGGAGTGTCTATATTTAGCTGACCTGGGTGCCCCTGAACACGGGGTGGTGGACAGGGAGACAGGTGCAGACCTGCCATTATGGAAGAACAGAAAGCCCCCATGGGCACAGAACAGAGCTCTAGTTGACAAAAATAAACCTCTCTCCTTCTGTGTGTGTGCGTGTGTGTTTATTGTTGTATATGTGTGTTATTGTTGTATACATATATACATATATACATGCATGCATACATGCATACATACATACATACAGTATATGTGTGTGTGTGTTTATATATTATACATATACAAGTCATTGATGCCTGATTAACAGACATCACAGCAGCTGGGTTATTAGGTTATTTTGCTTGCTATTACTTTAAGAGCTGCTGCTACTGCTGCTGAACGTGACACAGATCTGACACGCATTCTCGTAGTTTCATTCACGCTTTACTATGAAGTGGAGTGCGCATGTGAAAAGTCTCCTGTTTGATGTGGTCGTAAAGACAATCTGCATCCAAATAAACATACTTCTTGTCAAGAAATAAAGGGACAGAAGCAGCATGGGATGTGAATGGGATGACATCCCTAATATTTTTAACGCCATTAAATTGTAAAAAATAATCATCTGCGTTAACGTGCTAATTTAGACAGAACTAATATAAATGTATTATTAATATGTATGTGTGTGTGTGTGTGTACATACAGAGAGCAATAAGGAGGAACTAACTGTTAAGTACAGCAACTTTAAAATTTGCCATTTTTGAAAATGATACAACTGTACGGTTTCCCATCATTTCAAATAAATGAATGTGAAAGTGTGTGCGCCTTTGCTCATAGTTAGAATTTGTAGCCTACCAAATCAAACAACCTTTTCTATTTGTTTGTATTCTCCTGGGCCCACTGTGACCTGGTTGTACAGTGTGCTTACAGAAAAGGGCCGATAATAGAACGAACGAGAGAGGGAGCGTGAGAGAGAGAAAGCTATACATAAAGAACCTGTCCCTCAATTATCAGAATCTCTAAACAAATCCCCATGCCTTTCCCTGGCCCTTTCTATATCCACACACACATACTCGGGCTTTCAGCATTATGGACATTAGCTCGCCTGTGCTTTTGAAAGCTGTGAGTGACACTAACTATAGGCTGTGCCTTTCACTGCAGGTCTGGTTGTTTAAGAGTGGAACAGACAGCTTGTCACCAGGTCGTCATAGTGACAGCGACCTCACCGCCACTAACCGGCGGCCTGCCAGTGTGTATGTGTGTGTGACTGACCGCTCAAGAGGCCCACTCTCCGTCTCGGTGCCTGTGTGCTGAGAAAGCAGATATGTCCTGATTACTCTAACACGTTTGGTCTTGTAATAAAGCACACCGCTAAAATCGGCTTTCAGATGCTTTTAAAAGGCGTTTGGAAACGCTGTTTGGATCTCACACAAAAAAAGGCCACAGTTTTAAATTTGCAGCTTTCGGTTCATAATTCTTGCATGCATCCCTGCTGTGCTGGCGAAGATCACCGGGTGACTAATGGCACAGTCAAAATACAACCTGCACAACTCTGTTAGAGAGCAAATTCATCACGGTTTGTAGCAATAGAACATTTGTTTTTGCTGGGTGAAGGCTGTAGGTGGGGAGTTAAAGGGATAGTTCTCCCAAAAATCTAATTCACTCATTTAATAAGTGTTGTTCCAAACCCATATGAAATGTATTATTTATTTTCTGTGGATGACAAAAGAATGTGTGTGCAGCTTTTTTCCATACAGACAAACTAAAGTATCTGTCAGGTTTCATTCACTCAAACTCAAACCAAAATTGTTGGGCCTCTTTGCCATTTTAACTTGACTGTTAAACAGATGAATGTGAATGACATTTGAAAGCCAAGGATGATGGTTTTCAGCGAAAACTGATTTGACATTCAGATGTTCTGGCTGCACAAAGTAAAAAGCCGGTTCATTTTCTCCATAGGCAAATTGATTTTTAACTTACAACTTTTAAAGAAAGATCTACTGTGAGCTCTGAGGTTTTCAAACAGCATTATTTGCTTCTGTTGAAGCCATCAGGCTGCGTTTCAACTTTTTTTTAACTTGTTTTTCCATACTCTCTAAGAAAATCTGTAAAAATTCGGGCCCAATGTACTGTTAATATGAAGGAATTTCTGTATTTATTGTTCACAGGTGTATTACCTGTATTTTTATTTTTATTTTTTTTATTTCCTATAGAAAAAAAAAAGTAAATTAGTTATGGTCCTAAAGTGGTTTCTAAGTGTTTTGCAAAGTGCTGTTATTATTCTGCCCAATATCTCCTTCAGTGTTCCATGGAAGTCATCCAGGTTTGCAATGACATCAGTGATAAAATGAAGACTATCCCTTTAATGCGAAAACATATATTTTCATTCTAGTGGTTGATTTTATAGACCCCTCCCCCTCCTTACAAAAAAATAGTCATGCGCACACAGACTTACATTCAATCAAACCCAAACAGGTCCCTCTGGGGAGCCACCATATGAGGCATTAGTGTGTAATTTGAGATTATGAGGTGGACCGGAGGTTTAGCGATTTTATCGGAGGCTCCATTTCAGCCACGGAGCCAAGGTCAGATTTTCAGCGAGGGGACGGGAAAGAGGGGGAGTGCTGTTGCATGATGGGAAGGGGCCCATTGGGGCCTGTGTGTGCATGTGATAGGGGTGAAAAAGAGCTCAAGGCAGAGAAATGAGGAGATTGAAGGTGGAGATTGCGCATATCGTGGATGGAGAGAGCGCTAAGGGCTAAAGGAGAGAAAGAGGAGGTCACAGGCAGAGGAAAGCAGGGAGAGAGGGAAAGTTTGGAAGGGTTATTATCTCAGGATGCGATGAGAGATGGGAGAAGTGAGCATTTGCCACGTAGGCCGGTTGGGCTGAAGCACAGGCCAATTTAATCTACAATAGATTCTCCTCTGCTCACCCGCAGCAAGATAGAGGATGTCGCATGAGTCAAGAATAGAAAAGAATCCTAGTGAGAGGATAGAAATCACAGCTGATTCCTTTAACTTTACACTGCATGATTATGATAAGTGGGTCCTATTTTACAGCCTAAACCTCTGTCAAGCATTACAAATCGCTCAGGATTTGTTTAAAACTCCCAGACTTTTAAGTGATTGGTATGAAAGCCCTTAAATTCCCCTCTGAGACATGAGTATGCACGTTCGGAAAGGAAATCTGAAGTGCACTCAAGTATCGGTACAAACTAGCGTCCCGCTGTGTACAAACTACCTCGAGTGTTGACAAAGAGATACGCAGAGGTAATAGAGTTTCAAATCCTTCCGTCTATATTAGAGCGAGAAAAGAATGAAAGCAGAGATATTCATTCATTCTTTCATGCATTGTAAAATTTTTACACAGATATGAGTCTATCTGGTTGTTTCTGTAACCATACATGTCCAGTGACATAGAGTGAATGGAGCTGAGCAGACGTTTTCTATTCGCTCTCTAAGAGAGGCAAGTTGTCGACTTGTGTGGGGGATTGTTGATTGACAGCAGAGCAGAGAGCATCAAGTTGAGAAAAACCTTATGAAAATTCATGTCTCCATAGTAAGGTAGCCTAGATGAGCCAGTATAGTTCCGATTTTTACTTGACCTGCCAAAATACTTGCCCCCTCACAAAATCATTATAAATTTTTATATAAAAGTATATTATATTATATATTTTTATTATGTTATTATAATTATCAACATTTTTTTTCAGTGCAGTTATAATTGGTACATTTTTATATTGTATGTTTTTTATATAATTGTGTAGCCTATTTTATCATATTTTATAGACATTTTTAGTTTTGCATTAAATTATCTTATGTATTTATTAATAATGTATTTTTGTATTTTTTTGTGCATTTTACCATTTTCTTTTTTGTTCAATACAATTATTATTGGTCAGTTTTTATTTATATATTTTCTAGAAATATTTGTATTTTTGTATTGCATTTTAAAAGCTTTAATTTTTGTTCAGTACATTTGTAATTTAACAAATGTAATTTTAGAAATTATTAATTTTAGTAATTATTTTTATATATTTTTGCATTACTTTTTTTGTTTTCAGTAAAACTGTAATTGATTATTAAAACTTTTATTTTAGTATTTATTTTAAAATATATATTTAAATAAATGACATTTTATTATTATTATAATTTTTTTTTTGCTTATGTTTTAGATGTCAAATGCAATTTTCATGATTTTTTTATTGTGGCTAGGTTGTGTGGATTCTTTTCTGTATCAGTGGATGCGTAAAGTATCGTATTTTTGATCGAGTCTGGTGTGAGTCTTGGTTTTGCCTACACACACATCTCATATTCACATCTTATCTGCGGCACGACTACAGCACTCACACTGCCACGCATCACGTCTGAATCTGAGAGAGACTCATACCGGCACCTCACATTAATCTATTCACTCAGAGAAAGACAGAGAGAGAAAGAAACAGAACAGCCCATTTATCTGCATGTTCCACAGAGTCACAATCCTCCTCTCCATCTGTCATTTAGAGGTGGAAGGGGTTGCCTTTGAGCATCTCACATGCCTGATACTCGCGGGTGTGTGATACAGAGCTGAACACCATCCCTGATGTTTTATTCCCTTTAATTAGACTCGTGCTCTTCCAGTACTCTCTCATCGAATGAAAGTTTGAGCAGAGCTTTAGTGCTTTTCCGCCACAGATGCTTTCCAGATGGGTTGTGGTGAAAGTTACTAGCCTTCATTATCATCATCGTCTTCACGCTCATCATTACTGTTCATACCATCCTCTTCGTGAATTTCAACTCCTTATTGAGTCATCCTTATTGAGTAGGAACATTACTAGCATTATAATTAGCAGTCGACAGCTCATGAATATTTAATTAAAGCTGGTTCTCTGAGCCAGTGAGTGGGCCTTGCATTCAGTACCTCATTAATTAAACATCAGAGTTTCTGAAGCCTTTTGATTAAAGATAAAGAGGAAATATAATGATCAATAGAAAACCCTCTCAAATGAGAGGAAGAGCAGTATGGAAGAATTTGCGGAGCCTTTCGTTGGTTTCACAGCTGATTTTACTGGCACTATGGGAGTTGTTGGGGTCAGAGGTCAGGTGAGTGTCAATCAAAGAAGGTATAAAATACCTGCGGAATGCTATCCCGTTGATCTCAATGGCAGTAACTTAGCCTTTGAATGGCTGGCAGTGGAGAAAGACTAACTAGAACATGTTAATTAGCTTCCTATTGAGTGCCTTCCTCAGTGTCTATTTTTAAACCTGTCCCCCAAAGGTGATGTCAGTCACGCTAACCCTACTAACTAGCGCTAACTAACTCCGTCAGGCTGAAAAAGGGCCTCCAGATACCTCCCTAAATCCAAGCCACGGTCCTTGACGTCGGGCTTCGCCCTGAGCTATAAGCGCAGCTCTGTTTGATTCACAAATCCCTGCGACTCGCTGACAGACGGGAAAGTATTTACTCCTCTTTGCCTGTGTTTAAACATTCCGGGCACGGTAAGCGCAGAGCTCGTGTTAAACATTAATCAGATTTATTCAAATGCCATTTGTAATTATCATGATCTCTGATTAGACTTGTAAATTATGTCTCTGAGACCAGGATGGAGCTAGACTTTAGGCTTTGGAGTTTGGCTGTGGGTGGGATTATTCTTATGGATTATGGAAAAGACGAGGGGAGAAGAGTGAAAAGGAAGGGTAAGATAAGTACGCTAAGGAGAAGTGTGTGCGTGTAGGTGAAGGGATGAGATAATAGAGGGAGAAAAGCTTTTACCATTAGCCAAGCACAGCAGAATGTGCCCTCAAGTACCTAAGATCCACAGAATAAACAAACCACATTTCCATGTACTTTACAGTGATTTGCATTGTTACAGAGAATATAAATCCTAGCACTTGGTGTGTATGTGACAAAAAGAGCGCAGTAAAGGTGGTATCAGATGTTAATGCAATGGTATTATGGGATATTTGGTTGCCATAGTGTTCCATAGTTTTTGCATGGTACCGTAAGGTATTTTATAGAAAAATGTGATAATGCCATGTAGGCTTGGGAGCTGCGAACTATGTCCTTATTTTTTCGTGTTAAATAATGATAAATTCTGGATCACGTTTGGTTTCCTTAACGGCTGATGTGGATTGAACACCATAGTCAAATACTGTTTCCTGCACTATTAATGCATGCTTCTGAATCTACGGTCCAAAAACTTGGTGATCAGTACAGTGCAGATCAGTGCATCAAAAGAATGACTGTTATTAGTCTTTTATGAGTTAAAAACACATAGCTCGATCAATGTAGTCTGATTCACCAAATGAATCGGAAACACAACACAACCAGTGTAGTCTGATTCCAAGAATAAATGACTCTTATGAGTCAGTTCTTTTTAGTGGATAAAAACCACAGGCTATATGAAGTTCTACTTGAGGAGTGTGTGATGTAATAAATAAGAAAGAAACAACACGAGAGTGAGTAAATTGACAGAATAGACATTTTCATGCACTTTAAATGTATTATTGAAATTGTCACCATTTTGGCAGTGGCATTGTATTTTATTTATATTTCTTCCTCGTAAGTACTGAGAGGAATCTATTTTAAGAAAGTTCTCATCTATAATATCATGGTGCTTTTTTTCTAAGGGAACCATGCTCTACAATCTGTGAATTCTTGGTTTTTCTATTAACCAGTGTTCTATGATCTCTCTGCCCTCATCATTTCAGACACTGACTTGATTGCAATCATAAGGCCAAATCATCCCACTCTGCCTTCATTATCGTGAACCTCTTCTCAGAGCGAGGAATCTTCCTTACACTGCCCCCCCCCCCTCCGCTGTGACTAGTCTTCATCTCTTATATCATCTCAGTGTTGCTGAGGAGGACGGTGTGAGAAAGTGTTGAGTCAGGACAAATGATTTGTCATATTTAGCAGCAGAGATGGAGAGGCTGGCACTCTGTGAAGAATGTGGAGAGCCTTATGAGTCTCTGGGGTTTCCAGCTGAGCTGATCAGGGGCTGACAGGATTTTCTATGACTGAGTCCCAATTTTTCCGAGCATCTGAGGAGCAATAAAAGGGGAGAAGCATTAAAGAAGTTACGGAGAGAGCTGGTTTCTGTGAGTAAGCACTTAAGAGGAATGACTACTGACAGCTTTCAGATCTCACCAAGGGCGTATAGTTTTGGGTTTGAAAGTTGATAGACATATTGCAGAGATGCTCTTAGATTATACCAGGTTGGATTGTTTATTTTAATTTCGTACTCCATTGGCCTTTTTTTCTTCTTTTAATTATATTTTTGATTGTGTAATATTTATGAATATTATTATGCTTAAAGGTCTTGACATTTAGTTGGAAAGGCTGCGTGTATATTTATATATAACAAACTCCCATAAGTTTATTTATAAATAAGTTTATTTTTATTTAAATTAAAGTTAATAAATTAAATTAAAGTTTTTGCATTTTTTTTGTTTGAACCATAAATCATAAGCCATAAAGTAAATTTTGTCAGATTTTGTAAAAAAATATAAAATTAAATAAATAAATAAATAGAGGTATAGAGGTTATATGTCGTATGTTGTATGTATGTATGTATGTATATATATATATATATATATATATATATATATATATATATATATATATATATATATATATATATATATATATATATATATATATATATATATATATATATATATATATCACTGCAGTTGTTTTATGTTCTTTAATCATTAAGCATCTGCAAACTTTTCTCTCGAAATTGTTAAAATTCATCCCTTATGATATACCGGTAATTACCACCCTATCCTGCCAAGAACAAACAGAGAAACAAACACTTGACGCTGGCTCATCCTAATTAGCATATTTAGAAGCTGTGTACTTGCGGCAGCTAACTTTATCAAATGCGTCTCCTGCCTCATTGATAGCTCTCATCCAGCCAGACTGATGTTTTCATCAATGAGCCAGCAGTAAATGGCACAATTAACTATAATGCATGTGAGGAAGCACAGCCTATTTGTGAGCCTGAGCATCTTTTAGATTAGTCTAGACTAAAGTATATTTAGCCCCACGTGATTAAACCTCAGAGACCTCAAAGAACTGGATCATCTTGATGGGACCATGATATTTGCTTGCTTTGGCTCAGATGGTTGCAAATTGAGTCAGTGTGTTTTGGAACAGACTGGAGGGTTATTGTTCATTGTCTTCTACAAGATTCAGCAAGAAAATCTTGTGTCGTAAATACACTGATAAGAATGGTGGGGGATCTCCTGTTGCCATAGCACCCAGTAGCAGTGTGGATGCCTTAAGCTTGACGCAAAGACATAGAGAGATGGGAAAAACTCAGTTTCACAGTTAGTTACGCAGTTAGCGCATATGCTGCCTTGGCTCTGTCAACAGAGGCTGTGAATCTGAGTGAGGGAGTCATTCACTGGTCATGACCTGTCTTCTGGAGTGTCAATTTTTGAAAAGGTTTCAAACAGCGTGATTTTGCCAGGTAGGACGTGTGCCTGGATCAACAACCTTGTTGGTCCTGCAACATTCAGAGTCAACCAATCGGATTTTAGGGTTTGAGTGCTGGATTTGTGGCTGAGCAGCATTTTCATCAACATAGTGTTTCCTTCTGATTTTAGGAATGGGTAATGGATACAATTAAGGTTTGGCCAATCTTCCTGGGCCATCAAAGGATGTCGATCCAGGAACATTTCCAACTATGCTAAATCACATTGAAGACCCTGTGAAATCAAAATTCTTTTTTTTTTTTTTTTTTTTTTGTGACTTTTAGGAAAATTTTGTTAGTAGTGAAGCCATCTAAATGCTAGTGTACTCCTAAATGTTGACTAGGGCTGGGTATCGAGTTCGATACTTTTTAGGCACCGACCAAATTGCCTCGATACCATCAAGTATCGAAAAACGTCTTGTCGTTCTGTACCAAACTTCGATACCTAAGGGGTTAATCTCATCAACGTCAGTTAGCCAATAAGCTTGCAGCATGTGCGTTCGACTAGAAGCAGTGCCACACAGATTGATTGGGGTTTGACATCTGCGAGAGCGATTTGAAAGCATCCGAAGCAGTCTGCTCTCTATAGATCTCTCAGTCCTGCGCAGCACAGCGTCAAGTCGAACACAGTAACACACCTACTAGTTTACAGTGGTTACACTCAGAGATGTGGCTCACACGTGAGGCTGTAGCGTGAAAGCATCCCAACCCCCTTAGATATAAGGCTACGTTTAAACTGGTGCGTTTTTGCTTAAAAATGAAAAAGATCCTCATCCATACTGGCGTTTCAGAAAAGATCTCCGTCCATACTACATGACCGAAAGTGCGCGTTACGTGACCATTCATGCACACTGTAGCATCATGCTACATAAGACAATAAATAAATAAGATTTATATTCAGCTTTTACTCAAAACTCACTTTAAACCACCATTGAGTATTTTGGGGCAGTTGTGGCCTAATGGATAGACAGTCGGATTTGTAACCCAAAGGTCAGGGATTCGAGTCTCCGGTCCGGCAGGGATTGTAGGTGGGGGGAGTGAATGTCCAGCGCTCTCTCCACCCTCAATACCACGACTGAGGTGAGACCCTTGAGCAAGGCACCGAACCCCCAACTGCTCCCTGGGCGCTGCAGCATAAATGGCTGCCCACTGCTCCGGTGTGTGTGTGTGTGTGTTAGTTCACTACTCATTGCTGTGTGTGTGCGCACTTGGAGCACAAATTCCGAGTATGGGTCACCATACTTGGCCACACGTCACGTCCTTTCATTTCCTTTTCCTTTTGCCGTCTAATGTGTGTTTTGGCCATGTAATATTGCTGAAATATGTTATGTCCTCTGAGTCAGAACAGCGATTGCGGAAGAGAGAAGGCATAAAACGTTATACATACGACAGACAGTGCTGGAAGGTGCCAATGCTTATCAGTAAATTTGTGGAAAATTAATAGAAATTATTATTCTGTCTGAGCTATGCGTTTTAAAACGAACATGCACTAGTGTAAACGTAGCCTAACAGTTGTGTAAACTGAAAACTATTTGAGCTTTATTAAAATTAGGCACTGATTTATTGTGTTGGATTTATTTTGTTCCTTTGTGCAGTGGCTCAGGAGTCTTTGGAGTCTGTATAAATGTCAAGAAGCTGAAAAAATAAAACAAGTTTTTTTTTTTTTTTTTTTTTTTTTTTTTTTGAGATAATGTAATCTTGAAGAAAATTGGTATCGAAAAAAGTATCATTCAGGAACCGGTATCGAAGTCAAGGTATCTGTATCGATATTGAAAATTTTTGAACGATACCCAGCCCTAATGTTGACTGCATTTACAATTAGCAGATATATGCATTAAAAATGGCAGGAAAACTAAGCAAAAAATATTCACTACTTCTCCTGCACATCTTTTTGTCCATTTAGAAGCTATAAAGTGATTTGATTCTTTTTGACCTGAAGGCCCTCTCTTGTCCAACACAATTTTCAAAGGACCCTCATAACACATTTCCTCTGAAAACAAGCAACAATATCATAATTACAGCAGAAATACCAAACTTTTTATTAAAACTGGGAGTGTTCATATTCAATGAATTAAATACAATTTGTTTATGACTCTGCAAGATGCTTAAAAACTTTAATTAATATCCTAATATTATAATATTACATTAAATATAATATTTATATTTACTATTTATTTATATATATATATATAAATTATATAAATATTATACATTTATTTTATAAATTAATTAATATAAATTACATTATATATATATATTAATAAATAAAATAATATATATATATAAAAAAAAAAAAAAAGTTATCCTTGTCCCTGCAATTGATTAGCTAGTAGAAAATCATGTTCATGGCTTTGATAAAAACTAAAGTCTATTTGCTATTTAAAAAAAGATTAATATGCTTTGATATGTCCCATCCCATCAAGTCTATAGGAAATATTTCAACACAAGAAAGATTTCATGGTGTCCTGCTGTCAGTTTTACAACAGCAATACTAGTTTGTATGAATTAATTTTACAGACTGATCATTTTTAGTTCTAATAAACCATTATTTTAATTACGTAACTGCAAATTTAGGCTTCCCATTAGCCATGAAACAAAAGCCATTAAATTGCATTTGATGCCAAACCTCTTCTTTGCTCCTGCTTTTTGTGTTTGTACAGAGAGAGAGAGCAAGAGGGAAAGATATACTTGAGGCTAATGAAGGTTTGGAGAAGCCTGTCCTTATCTTGTCGTGAGCAAAATTGTTTCTGTGTGAGAGCGGGAGAGAGGCAGCATTACAACCCAGTGTCCAGTCCATCGAGCCCTCCATTTATCTTTCGTGTTCCCTATTCTCTGCTTTTTATCTCCCTGTCGTCTTATTCTACCTCCAAAAATTCATTTATGACCTCCTCAACTCTTTCTCTCTCTAAAGGGTGCTGCGTCTTCCTCTCATGTTAACACTGTCTGGGTTTGAAAAGAGTCCATTATTTGCTCCCTGTAGTCCACGGCGGAGGCCTTCAGATAGCAGGCAATTGAGTAACAGCGCTCTTAAACCCCACACAAACACGTCCGGATCTGCACGGCTCTGGCTCTGCCAATTACCAGAGTACATTTCAGAGAGGACGACATGGAATATAAACAAACGGGAGAGATATTCACATCTTTTATTGGATTGGATAATTCCCCCCACATTGATTCATTTTTGTGGCTATGGTTGGGTTTTCCTCTTAGCCCCTGGCCACAGGGATGAACCTCTCCAAAATGTCAATATACAAGCATGTGAGCTTGTTTGATCGATTGTGCTTACTAGGCCTTGCACAAAGCTTCAGGTTTAATTGGCATGAATGCGAAACATGCCTTCCGTTGCCATTTAAACCGGTGTCACTGGGGCTGTTTTTAAGGAAGACAACCGTAAAACGCTTTCAGTCGCTCTGTACCTGTGTTTATCGAGTGACTTGAGTGTTTGTTATTGTTTCTGACACTTGGATGAGTGCAGTTCCATTTGCGTGTTCCAAACATAACAAACTGTTACAGTGCTGTGACAGTTTAGGGTGGGAATCATTAGGAATTTAAAGATTCTAGTTTTGATTCTGTGACTTTTAGTAATTTTGAAGAAAAAAAAAAGCAATTCCATTGCCAAATCATGATAAAAGTCAGTTCTTTTGTTTGACTAAACTGGTTTTCATTTACTAAAAAGAAAAGGCTACTATGAATAATTTGTTCAAGAATCATTTTTAATAACTAAAAAGAAACAGTTCATAACAGTCACTGGTCACAATGTCTAAAGAACCATATCATGAGAACCATTCATTTGGGAACCAGACTACCCTTGTGCTGTATGTATCCGCAAAAAATAAAAAAAAACTCAAGAGTCATTTGTTAAAAAAATTAGTTCAACTAAACTGATCTTGCTGAATGGTTTTGATTCACTTGTTCATAAGAGCCATTTGTTCAGGAATCATATTACATAGTCATGCTGTGTGGTTTTGATTCAAGTTTGTTTGATAATTTGGGTTTTGATTACTAGATACACTAATGTTTATAAGGTAATTTGTTCAGGAATCGTACTGTAGTAATAATGTTTTATGGTTATTTTGATTTACTTAAAAGGCCTGGGTTATAAGAGTCGGGAAAAGAACCACACTGGTCGTTATGCATGGTTTCACTAAAAACCGGTTTATTAGAATTATTTATTTGGAAATCAGACAGTAGTGTTTTTTTTTGTTTTTTTTTGATTCGCTAAAACAAACTGACTCATCACAGTAGCTTGTTTGTGAATCACACCGTACTGGTGGCTGTGTTTTGTGCTGTAGGTTTAGAAGTGGATCCATCCATCCATTCATCAGTGATGAGAGAGTGAATCCAATGTGCCTTTTTGAACAGCGTGTAATTCAATACTGTTCAATACCCTGAGCGAGTTCCCACACACATTGATGACACATACTGTATCCTTTTACAGTGAAACACATGTCGACTTCATCATATACGGGTAGGAAACAACCTAATGCGGCTTTACCAGCCCTTTCTGAGGAAGTCTGCTGTTTCCAGCCCACTTCCCCTTCCCTTCCATACCTCTCTCCGAGCATATCGTGTTGGACACGCTTGGCTTGACACATAAGGATGTTATGTTTCCCTTTCAGTGACCTCACACTCTTCAAGGCTATTGACAACGTTTTTCCACAATGTTCTTGAGCAAGTCGGGGGGAATGCAAGCCGTGACACGCTTCGAGGTAAAAGGCTTTATTGATTGTAAACCATTCTCATACAAGTGGAGCACATGAAGTAAAGCAGGGCCCGCATTACGCGGGGTTCAACGTGGATGCTCAAGGCCGACGCATGAATGACGGAGGAACAAAACCGGCTCACAATTTAAACAAAAAAAAAAATCTCACTTTCTGCTCTGCTTTTCAGACACTGTCTGAGATTTTATGGGTGTGTGGAATGATTCAGCTGGGAGCAAGTAAACACCAAATATTGTGAAGCAAAAGAAAAGGTTAGCAGGGTCAAGGCTACATCTCTCTCCATCTCAGACTGCATTCGATAGCGTATTTATCTGTGTGCCAATGCTGCATTTCAGGCCTCCAGACGCGCACACACATCCATGTCATCGCCTATAGGGCTTTTAATGGGCTCTAGGCTTTCATTCTTTCAGCATAATGGTTTCACACTCTGTTAATCCCTCTCTTCTCTTTTTATTTGCCCATTCTCTCTTTCTTTGTCCTTCTGCACTTTATATTTTCACAAATGCAGGAAGCTTTCACCCATATTTGCTTGCCACCCCATGTTGTTTTTGTCTTGCCATAATTTTTGTCGTCTTCTGTCCCTTCCTCTCTCTCTCTTTCCGCTTCTTTTCGTCATAGTGTGTTATTTTTCTCTCTCTGAATGGCTTTGGTTGCTCCATCAGTCTCTGCCTCTGTTATGACTAAATCTGTCCCTCGTTTCTCATCTCCTTAGCAACGGACTCAGTAAACATCAAACCTTATTCCATCCATCTTTCCTTCTTTTTATTTGCAGCCCCCCACCCCTTGGATGGATCTGATTCAAAAGAAAGGCCGGTACGGATCAATCCAAAACAACACACAAACGTGCACTCTCAAAGTGCTTATACACACGCACATACACCCTTCACATTTGATATGCTTTCAGGATGCTGCACGCACACCCTCCGCAGAAATCCCTCTCTACAGTGTTTCCATAAACAGAGCGCTGCACAGACAGGCTGTCTGAGGTCTGATAAGGAGTCGTGAGAGAGGACACTGATGGGGAGTGAAAGAGAGGAGGAAGTTTTCCCATGTTCAGCTAAAACGACAATGTGCAACCTCCACCCTGTCATAAATAAGCCACGTTGAAATGGCACAGAGAAAGACACAGAGATGTAGAGGCGTTTGCAATGAATGCATACCCTGCTCAAAAACCAACATGATTTATTTGTTTTTACTGGTTAAGTGGTGTTATTTGGGTGCTGGTTAGGTTAGTTTACCTGGAAGTAATAATTCTACCATTTACTCATCCTTACGTCTTTCCAAAGATGATTCTCATGAATTATACTGGTCTGTATGGCTGCAGTGAATGGTTGTCTGGAACTTTTGAGCTTTGGTACTTTGTAGCTTGTAGTCTAGATTTTTTTTTTTTTCATTTGATGATAATTATATTTAATTGTACATGCTTATTCCACCTATTTTTACATTTAGATTAGATTAACTTTGCTGTCATGTAATGTTCACTTAAAGTTAATCTTTAAAAACACTAATAATTTAATAACACTAACCTTTATAGATTAAAAAAATGTAAGATTCAGCAAATCTCAGAATTAATATTTTCATTTGTAATGATGTGATGCCTAAATTCACTTCATTGGTTCTGGTCAGTGTTGTTATTGTTCATTTATTTTTTTGGTAATTGAAATAATGCTGAAATTAAATAAAATATAAATATTAGAAGAAAAATTTAAATGTAAATTAGAAATATCTTGGCAACTAACTGAAATAACTTATAAGTTACTAACTTAAGTTATAAGTACCACCAAAATTACTAAAAACTGAAATGAAAATAAAGCTAAATAGAGATATTATAAACAAATAAACTAAATTCTAAACAAAATTAATAAAAAATAAAAAAGGGCAGAATTACTGCAACTAAAATTGAAAAGAAAAATGGAAAATTAACAATGAAAGCTGATTCAAAATATTAAATATGCGTTTAACACTATAATAGTATATAAGCAATACCAAAATAACACTGATTTTAGATTTTCCATTTTTAAAAATTAGACAAATACAGTATATTATAAAACAATATATACTGTTCAGAATCCCTAATTTTGACTTAAATTCCTGTTCCTCATAGAAAGAATGTCCTCGGAAGACTTGTAATGTAGTGCACAAGTCCTATGGACCACTTTTTTGAAAGTTGGTCAAAAACTAGAAAACTACATGGTTTTGAAATTAGAAAGCCTCAGTCCCCATTTATTGCAAATGCACAGACCAATATATTCTTTGAAATTTCTAATTTTGTGTTCCAGGTGAGTTATACAGGTTTGGAACAACACAAGGGTGAGTAAACAATGACAGGGTTTTCATTTTAAACTTTAAGAAGCCTGCTGGAAACATCAGCATACCTCAAGCATCCAGGCACAACATATGCAAGTCTTTTCAGCAGAGTATGGATGCAAAATAGCAAAGAAAACTAACCTGACATTTGAGGAAATGAGACAAGAGGAAGGAAATAAGAGAACGAGAGAGATGTATAGTTGGACTGGTTGGTAATGCTCCATTCTGATTATTATGCCTGTCAGCCAGGGTGAGGAATCAGACCCCTCTCTCTCTCTCATCTCAGCCCTGTGCTTGGAGCGCAGCCTGCAACATGCAGATATTCACAACATGTGCACGCGCATCTCTGTGTGTGCCGCCACCTTGTATACTCAATAATTAGCGGCTCAGAATGGGTTTGGTTGGCATGCGTTGTGAATGTTTTCTCCCTGCTATGCCATGTATCGTTGTGCACTGACAGAGAACTGACATAAATTCGTCCTGAAAATGAGAGATCAACATCCTCCCCCCACAAACCTATGCACACGCACACACCTGTATGGCTCTTTGGATTGGGTGGGAAATTTATCTCAGTAAATTGGGTGAGCAGGTGGCTTATTTTGTGGAGAGAATTTGGGCAATAGGGGAGACTGGAGGGAAGGAGGAGAGAGAGGGGGAAGGAGGGGGTACAGACAAACAAGCCGCAAGGGAGAGAGAGAGAGAAAGAGAGAGAGGAAGAGCAGATGGACGAATGATGAACTGAATAAATATGTGTCCACAGATCGGTGTGTTGGCTGTAAAGACTGCCTGAAGCAGCGCTAGCACTGAGAAACGGAGAGATATGAGCGCTCACATACTCATCAATATGCTGCATCTGGAATTTAAACAAGCTCTTTGCACACTAACTCACTCACTGACTGCTGCTTTATGAGTGAATCTGATGGAGAAACGTCCGTGTTATATTTCACCCCCCCCCCACAAATTAGAAGAAAAATAGGTTTTGCATAATAAAAATGAAGCCAGTTTTAGGAGCATAACAATGTTTTGGATTGTGATGTTATTTTCATGGCATATAAGCACATTTTTCTCCAAATTCATATTGCTGTAATGTGCATATAATGAAAATCAGCATGTCTAGACACAATGGCTGTGTACAGAATACTTTCAGAGTATATATTTGATGGATAACTTTTTGATGGTTGATGAAGATCACTACTCATTCCTGGACATGTAGGCATTGTCCTTGATTTTTAGCATTTGAAAAGAGTTGCTCATCTCACAGGCAAGTATGCATAATCGGACATTACTTTCTTTCTTATCCAAATTAAATGAAATTCAATACAACAAAGCCTACTACAGTGTATACTTATAGTAGCAATTTTACTATTTAAATAATATATAATAATGTTTTTGCATTATTGTAGCTTTGGTGTACATGAAAGATTTGTTAAAATGTGTGTAATTGTCATGAAAATAATCTGGTAATAAGACTTAATTTTCTTTATTTAAAATATTTGTGATTTTGAGGGGAATATGAACCAGATGTTTCCTATTTTTAGTGAGCTTACTTTACATCTAGAGCATGTAATGTATTAGTGTAGTAAAGTTAACGAGAGGCAACAAACTGAAACTTAATTCCCAGAGGAGTGATATTTCTAAGATGCTCTGCTGAACCATATGCTATGAAGGGAGGTGTTTATTGTTTTTCTATGTATTTCTATTCGTATGAGCTCAGTACTGCCGCTCTACTGCAGCGTGCATCATCCCTAAAGACGTTAATTTTGCATGACGAGCGTGACACACATACACTCATGCACACGTCTGCCTATCTCTCCTTCTCTGTTCTCATTCCTCCTAGTAATCTTTCCCCCTCTCTTTCATCCCTGTTTCTCCTCCTCTTCCGACTCCTTCAAAATAATAATAAAAAATTAAACCCTGACAGCTTGTGATGTGCACGATTGAGATATTAGGATTCTGCGGGGTATTTTTGTTAGGTAATTCACAGCCCCATGGGAGTCTCAGGCAAGTAAAGCTTGTCAGCCCAGGAACTTTGTGATCCTTGCAAGTCGTCTTAGTCATTATCCTGAACTTTTCGTTTTATTTACGACTGTGCAGTGGATTATCGCCTCCCTGTTTTTGCTTGGCTTGTTTTATGGCAGTGGATATGATGGAGGGGATAGCTTTAATCTTTCAGTGGTCTTTTTTCCTTCTTTTAACGACGTAGAGTTGTTTCCATTTCATCCGTTACATACATGATTTACAGAGCATGAAGCCTTCAGCCGGGTGAGAGGTCGACCTTGCCACAGTCTGCTGTACGGCGTCTGATGTGTTTATGATGATGTTTGGCCATTAAAAGCTCTTTTATTACTGCCCTCGAGGTGAATTAAAACACAGGACTTTTGCCCGTCGACTCCCTATTTTCAGTATCTAGACTGAAATGTTATGAATACAGTCACAATCCTTTGTAAGATATGTAAGAACCCACATACAGTAGAAGAGTTAGTTCCAGGTTCTTGAATTTTCAGGTTTCCAGGTTTCATTTTCAATTTATATAGTGATTTTTTTTTTAAGGAAATTCATACTTTTATTAAGCAAGGATGCATTAAATTGTTCAAAAGTGACAGTAAAGGCATCTGCAATTTTACAAAAGATTTATGTGTTTTTATTTTTAACTTCTATTTGTTAAGGTATGCTAAAAAAAATTAAGCAACGTTTCCTCAAAAAAATTAAGCAGCACAACTGTTTCCAACGTTGATAATAATAAGAAATACATTTTGAGCACCAAATCAGCATATTGGATTGAACATTAAAGGAACATGTGACTGAAGGCTGGAGTAATGGCTGCTGAAAATTCAGCATTGCCACCCTTAGGAATAAATTGGAATTTAACATATAGGCCTATAGAAAACAGTCATTTTATATTGTAATAATATTTCACAATATTGCTGATTTGACTGTATTTTTAATCAAATAAATGCAGCCTCAGTGAGCATAAGAGACTTGTTCTCCGAAACTGGTGTAGTATGATTCCTTTGGGGTATCGAGAACTAACTCGGGGGTCAACCGCAGCAGTATGCTCTATTTTGCATCAAATGCTAGTACTGATTAACCAACAGTCTGTATAAGTGAATAGAGCTCAGATGAAACCTGTGGTTTTAATGGTGAAAGACGATTCCACCGTCTTGGAATGAGGCCTGACCTAGAGAAAAGCCAATTTCCCCAGCTGTTAGCTTAGGCACAGTTTGTTAATTTAGCTCTCGTATATTTTCGCCAAAGCTGTTAAGCAGCATCTGTCTACGGTTCTCCCTGTTTCCCGATGTTTGTGTGTGTATGTGCAGCACTAGCTTGATTCATCCGGTTTTTGTACATTGCTGTATTTGTCTGGGTGTTTTTTATGTCTGTAGTGAGTGAAAAATAGCTCAGGGTGTCTCTGCATGAGAAGACGCTGCTCTGCTGGTTCAGCCTGACGCCACACTCCATCAATTCAGAATCAGGATTACTGCTCCATGGGAAAAACGTGCACGTCTCTTTTCCCTGTCAGGAGTTATGGAATGATGCTGTGTATCTTTATAATGCGACACAAGGTCTTTGACGTGAATAGACCATTAAGTAGATCTTTAATTTCATGTTTCATTCACTATGAAAAAAAATCTAGCAGGAGTCGCCAGGCTGCTTTAAACTGCCCTGATGAATGGCTTCGGGGCTTTGACTGTGTCTGGAAAACAACCTATTAAAACGGTTGTGGCAGAACAGGAGAGTGAATTGGACGTCATGCTATCCAGAAACAGAGGGCAGTAAATACTGAATGGCAGTCCAGACCGTGGCTGCTGGTCTCTGATATGGTTTTTGGCTGGCTTGGCCCATTCCCCCTGGGGTCAGAGACGGAGGTTAAACGTCTCGGGTCACCGGAGCAGTGTTTTAGGTTATGTTCAGGAAAGAAATCAGCCGCCTCTTGGCTCCGGGTTCTGCCGGTTTCACTGCTTTGAAAGCATTCCAGGCATTTTTGGCCTCTTCCTACATATTCGACTTTCGTCTTCCGATACTACATCCAAATTGCTTTTTCCCCACCTTTCTGCTGTTTTTCTTTTCCCTCTTGTTCTCTGCTGTGCTGTGTTCCTGTGGCTCAGTGGTAGAGCATTGCGTTAGCAGCGCAAAAGGTTGTGGGTTCAATTCCCAGGGAACACACATACTGACATACTGATAAAAAAAAATGTATAGCCTGAATGCACTGTAAGTCGCTTTGGATAAAAGCGTCTGCTAAATGCATAAATATATAAATATAAAAAGAGAAATCTTAAAAGATGTAGTTCACGCTAAAGTTAAAATTCTGTCATTTTCTCACAATCATGCCGTACCAGACCTGCATGACTTTTCTGTGAACTCACAAAAATAAGATATTTTAAAAGTTTTTATAGAAAACTAAGATTATTATAGAAAACTACTTGTTGAGATGCCAAAAAATTTATGTTGCCTTAGTAGTGGATCAACATGGTTTGCATCCAGGAGCCTTTAAGGCAAATTTGATAATATGAGGTCACAGTGTGGGTTTCATGAGAGGTCAAGGCCAGGCCGTGAAGCAATTTCACATGGCAAATGTTCTATTGCTGCTGCTTGCAACAGGATGTGCTCTCTTTAGGGGACTTCTGTAAGTGAATTGATCCATTATAGACTATGATATGCTGTAGCTGTTCAACTGTGCCAAGACATTCCTTACCTTCAGACTCACAAATTAGAAGAGAATGTTGGATAGCGGTTTAATTTCTGTTCTCTGTGATCATTCGGAGCTGATAATGCATGTGTTAATTCATGCCTTTATTACTGATCACTTCTCTCATTAATGCCATTCTCTACTCTCATTATCAGTTTTTTATCTGGGACACACATAAATGAAGTTTGCTCTCAAATCCTTAGATGATTTATCGTGTTCAAATCCCTCAGGGATCCGTAATGAAATCAGTGCTTTTCTTCCTTTACCCAGAATACATATCATCTGAACATTTGTGCTTTTTGAAGGCAGAGAATAGGTCTCATAATAACCTTATTCATACACAAAGCATTTGAATTTCAACCAGGTTTAACGTCCTTGAAATTCCGAGTATGCAGCTTGACATTAGCATGGGGGCGGCTCTCCAGATACTCATTCTGCTCATGATCTGCAGCTTGGAGTTGCCACCTCCTTTGTTTTTGTTCTCTGGTCTCAATTGACCAATCATTCCTGAGACTATTGGCAGTAGATCAGAGTTCATTAAGCAGCCTACGCTACCAAGCTATTATTGATTAGCTAAGTGATTTGTTATATTAAGTAACAGCTTCTCAATGGTCGGTCAGAGATACTGCCGTCCCGTCCATGCTCCTCTCACGGTATCTTAATGACCTCATTCAGATAATTACCTTCTCAAACGTTCGTAATTACATTGACAGGGGAAACTCTATAGAGGCATGTGAATCCTATTGTTGTTGGCTTTGGCTAAGCCAAATATTAATTAAAAGTGTTACTCTAGTTACTAAAAATAAAGTTTTTTTGTATGTTGATTTTCCTAAGAGAGTAAACACTAGTGCTGTGGGGTTTTTGAACATTTTGAACATGATTGAGCTCTCTAATATGTCAACTGACAACTGATTGAGTGTGTGTGTGTCAGGTCTACTTGTTGGCTGAACAATGCCATTCTTTCCAGGCCATTCATTTCCCATAATGATTAAAGAGGAACAGGTTACTAAAATATGAAAATGTTTCTTCCACTACTCTTCAGCATCACTGCAACACCACAACTAAATCTACAGCGTGATAAGTGTAGTCTGATTCCTGCGTACAAGTCTCTTATGAGCCAGTTCTTTAGCAAATCAAATGCATGCAGTGCAACCAATGCATCTCAATCTCAAATGACTCGAGATGAATCAATGTATGAATCGATTCTTTTTAGTAAATAAAACTCATACAACACTCATACTGTACCTATATCTTATCCCTGAAGAAATTACTCTTATGCCTTGGTTCTTTTTAGTGAATCAGACATGGCACAACCAGTGTGTCTTAAATCCTTGAACAAGTAACTTGGTGGGGTTACATTATGATGTATAATATCTGCGAAAAACATCCATTGTCTGCTATAGTGATGTTTAAAGCTCACACAGAATTCACCTTCAAACCAAGCAGAATGCTGTTGGTCATTGCAGTGAATTCCTGTGACCAATTTGAACCCTTTGCGATATCTACATGGGGAAATCTTTCACCCTCTTGTGAAATTCCCAATTGCATGGTTTTCTATTGAAATGACTGGATTTTGTCCATAAATATTCACCATTTAAGGAGCTAGATTCCTTAAGAGGAATCTGAACCAGAATCAAGAAAATTCCCATCTCTGATGGTAAAGAATTAACTTTATTTATTAGGACAGCATTGAATGTTAGTATGGTATCAGTGGACCAATCATGCTACCTGAATTGACATTTGCCATAATTAAAAGTGGAATGGTGTATTTTATATCCAAGCTTGTATTTACTTCACCCCCTCTGCATCTGTTTAGCTTGCTGTCCCCTGAAACTCTATAGCTCAGAGTTTCTAATTATGCTAATTAAATGCGTGAGGCCTGGCGCATACTCGTAAATGATTAATTGTGGCAAGACAATAGAATCACTGATACCAACTTATGGCAACGTCTTCTAGTTTAAGCTATCCTGTTCTGTCTGCCTTCATTCCCCATTTGGTCTCTTTTCATTTTCTCTCTTTTTCTTCTTCATGTAAGCCTATTGTTGGGCATAATTTGCTGCATTGGGTATTGAACTATTAGTGTGTGGGGCGGCCTTGTTCAGACTTCAATAGCAGGAATTCGAGAAATGTCCTGGAAAGATAGTTAGCCCTGATAAAACGTCACAAGCCATTTCACTATAGAAATAGACCCACAATGGATGTAGTTGTGTGTGTGCATGTACATGTGTGCGTTTTGGACAGCAAGGCCATGCTCTGACAAATGAGAGCTGGCTGCTTTGCATTGTGCAACTCAATTGGCGCTTAGCCACAGGAAAATGAGAAGGTTTTTTTTGAATAAAGAAATTGAGACTGTCGGATTTTAATACATGTACGTGTCGCCTTAACGCTTAACGTGGCGCTGAAAAGCTCAACTGACACTGATTTGTTTATGTTTGCACTGCGACTGTAACTAACAGCATTTCCACTAAAGTTTCAAAGCAAATGTTCTCAGCTTGTTAACACTCAAGCAGAGAGCTGAGTACTACTCATTCATATATTGAGTTTCATGCTATTGAAACCACTGACCACTGTGGAAAATATATCAGAAACGCATGACAACTGGCCTTATAATTTCCCAGGTTTTTTCAGTCGTTCTTTTGTACAAATACAACAGTTCATTGTACAGTTCATTTAAAAGGTATGAAAAGCATGCTGTGCCTTTTCATAAATTCTGGTTTTCCATTATTGACCCTTATGTTCTGTTGAGAATGGCTTTCTGTTTTGTTGTTCAATTTTCTTGATCTGTTCCTCTGGTTTAATCAAAACCCAGTATAAGTATTATTGAAGTTTTAAAAGGTTCACCCAAAAATAAAAAATACTCTCATTATTTAGTTAACCTCATGTTGTTTCAATCCTATATGCATTTCTTTCTACTGCAGAACACAAAACAAGATTTATTTTTGAAAGTTGATGGGTTCCAGTGTTGTATTGGACCCCACTGACTTTCCTTGTATGGACAAAACAGTGTAAACATTCTTTAAAATATATTCCCATTGTGTTTCACTGAATAAGGTAAGTCAGTTTCGAACAACACAAGGATTTGATACCATTTTTCATGGAGGAAAACTGAAGTGTGTATCAACTTGATACAGCAATTTTCTGTATGTTTTTAAAGCTATTAAAATGGTGTTGGTGTATCTCAAACCAGTAAAAGATACACACAATCATACATGTATCATCTGTCTATTGAAATCTCTTTTTCAGACAGTACCATTACGTTAGACTATTACAGACAATACTATTGTGACAGTTCTCCAGAGCTTCTCTGTGCCTCTCTGAAGTGCGGAGGTAATTTTCCACATAGATTGCATTGCACTTTAATTTGAGTGACATTTGTGTTTCCATCACATCTTCTCTCTTTCTGCCGTCTTTTTTTCAAGAGGGCAAGAGTTCTGAAAAAATACAATACCTGTCTATTTCAGGCATTCAATTTAAAAGTCCATCTCTACTTGCAGTAACTTTCTCAAGTACACACATATGCAGCCACTCTCAAAAGTTATATGCAAAAAAATAAATAAAAATAAAAATACTTAGTCACGGTACCTACAGTAGGCAGTACTTTAAAGGGATAGTTCACCCAAAAATGAAAATTCTGTCAATTAAATACTCACGTATTTAATACTATCCTCATGTAGTACAAAACCCATAAGACCTCTGTTCATCTTTGGAACACAAATCAAGATATATTCAAGATATGACCCTCCATAGACAGCAACACAACTACCACGTTCAAGGCCCAGAAAGGTAGCAAGTATACATCATTAAAATAGTCCATGTAACATCAGTGGTTTAACCGGAATTTTATGAAACTATGAGAATACTTTTTGTGCACAAAGAAAACAAAAATAACTACTTCAAACCTAACTTAAACCTACAGTGAGCTACAAGGTTGTTAATCAATGCTATATGCACATTATTTTTTTTTTTTAAAATAACAAAATCATTTTAACAGTAGAATTCCTGGTGAAAAACCAAATTACTCATGATTCACCAAAAATGTCTACATCAATCAGAGAACTACAACAAGCAAATCATGCCCACCCACTCCCATGAAGCACTTTTAATGGCATAGAGTCAATATATAGTGATATATAATATATAATGAACATCCTTAAATAGTTTTGTATATATGTCTTTTTTTTTTATTTAGATTGTCATAATGCTTCATGGTGTTGTAGTTCTGCTCTTTAATAAAGATGTCAAGTACACAGTCCTGTACCTTGTTTACCCCCAAATACTTTTGTTGCTTTATATCAAAGTTTGTGATGTTTTGATTCACCGAAGCTGGTCGGTTTGGTTCATGGCTTATAATTCTTTCATGAAGACTTTTTAAAAATTCCTATGGTATATACTTGGTGCGTAGCGCATTTCAGATCAGTAATTTCAATGTTTATTTTGGTTAGGATGCTGTCTGTAACAGTAGACAGCAGGACAGCTCTCTAGGTTCTTAAACAGAGCTTCCCACTCACATGTGCTCCGGCCCCCTCCCCATTCCTGCCTCTGTGTGAAACCCTTTTGTTAGACGTCCGGGCAGTTCAGTCCTGGGTCCCGTGTCTTTGATGACAGTTCTGTGACACACCACACCGACTGGACCATTAGGGCTGACTGGCACAAATTCTATTGGTGGATGACTTAATTGCTGATCTTAATCTCTGGGGTGATGTTAGAGATGCTTTAGAATCCATCGGAGTGCTAGTTTAGTTCACAGAAATGTGCATCCTGCTAAATCTTCTGCCACCTCACCTGACTCTTTTCTCCATGTTCCTTGTTATAGTGCCGGAGCTCCTCTACCATGACGACTGTGGCCAGATCTTTCATCGGGATCTTCTGGCTCCTGCGGTTGGTGTGTGCGGTCTTCCCTGAGGAACCGGGACCTCTGAACTTTATCCCCACTGAAGGTAACGTTGTCTCCATTTCACATGCAGTCATCAAGGATCAGGGTTGAGCCCGTCTGCACTCTCAGGCTCTCAGCTTTCACTTTCTAATGCAGAGCAGGCATGTGATTGATCACTCATCAATAATATCGATTCCATGCATCCCAGCCTAACTCATGCTGGTCTATCTAAGCTGAAAGATGAGAAAAGCGAAGGGGGTTTATAACACTCAGGGTAGGAGGATAAAGAGATGAGGTGCTATGGGAAGCTCTAGGGAGAGTCTTATCATATATTAAAAGAGAGGAACAGATAGAGAAGGAGAGTAATAAACAGGGGTGTAAAGTACTTGAATATTTGTACTTCGTTATTATGGTTAAGTAAGTATTATTGTGGGAAATTTTGGATCTTGTTCGCAAAATTATGAGCAATGGTAAATGTGACCACAGGGCTTTTCCAGCTTGTTAGAACTCCCAAAAAGATTCATGTATTTATATATTTAATGTGAGGAAAGAATAATTAAACTGTAATAATGTAAATTTAGGTAAAATTTTGTTTGTTCATGTATTTATATTATTATTATTATTATTATTATTATTGATCATTGATCTTCCCTTGATGCTTTTCTACTTACAGATACAACTACATTCAAATATCAAACAACAAAATCAGATATAAAATCATAGTTGTTTGATAATTTAATGAATTTAATGTAAAAAAATTCCAGTAACAATTTAAGGTAACAGGTTTCAAGATAATACGTTAAAAATATACACAAATATAGGCAGCTATATATTTTCTAGTTATGAAAGAATGAAAATCATGTCAGTTTTATTTTTTATTAATTATAATTATTAATAATAATAAGTATTTATTTTTTAATTTATATTTTTCATTTCAGTGTACTTTTTGAAATTTAATTTTACATTTAATTTAATTTGTTTTATTTGTTCTACAATTACATTAAAATATCAAACAACTACAAAACCAGATAGTTGTTTGTTACTTGAAATGTTTAAACTTTAAATTTACCAACTTATTAATGTCATATAACAGGTTTCAGGATAAATGTTATTTCTCAGTGTGTTTTACACCTTTGGCAACAACACAACTTGACTGAGCCGACAGATGATGAGAACAGACTCTATCTGTGAAAACCACTGAAGAACAACTACAGGCAGCTGTCAACATTTTTATCTCAAGTGTGACTCGCGAGTGATCGAACGCCTCTCGCCTTAACGGATCACCTCACCCACACCCATAAGTGCAATGAAGAGATGATACAACCCTCTGTCAACCCTTTCCTTTTGTCACTCACTGTCTCATCTACCTCTTTTCTCCTCAGTGGTGAGAAGGTATCCTGTATTTCTCGGACGACCCCATCGCTCATCACTCAGACACGAGCCCTTACACATTCAGAGGATCCTGCAGGTCAATCGTACCCTTTACATCGGAGCCAGGTAGGGTGTGAAATAATGCTGATTAGCATGTGCGTACCCTGTAATTACCATTACATCAGCATCTGTAATTACCTGCACAGAGATGTGTGTTTAAGTAAATTATGTGACATTCAAAAACAATCTCTTTTGAGATCAAGAGTCTGAATTGCTGCTTCTTGTAGATAGTAATTAAACAGCTATTAAAGCCATTTAAAGGGATAATTCACCAAAAAATTAGAATTCTGCCATCATTTACTCAGCTTCATGTTGTTCCAAACTTGTATGCCTTGCTTTCTTCTGGGGAACATAAAAGAAGATATTTTGAAAATGTTTTGGTTTTGGCTCATTGACCTTTACTGTTAAGAAAAAAAGTCAGTGGATTCAAAAACTGTAAAACAATCTTCAAAATATATTTGTGTGTGTGTGTGTAAATTGGAATAATGTCAATTTTTGTAATATATATTTATTTAATTTACTTTTTAATTTACTTTTTTTTATTTTGCACACTATCTTTGCACACTCACACTATCGTTTTATTTTATCCCTGATCTTACCTTGATGCTTTCCTACTTCTGGAGACAACTACATTCAAATATCAGCAGATTTTATAGTGTTATTTGTAATATAAAGTTGTTTTGAAGATAGTAATTTGATAATTTATAATGGATTTAAAAAAATGTTAGTACTTTATTTATTGGAGATTTGAACTGTAATTCTCACAATGAGAGAGAGAAAAAAAGGATTTTAAGTTTAAACATTTCAAGTAACAATTTAAAGTAACATATATTTTTCAAAATATATTTTTCCTTTTTTGTGGTCTGCAGAAGTAACCCATACAGGTTTGGAATGACATGATCGTAAATTATTTTTTTTATTTTAGATTGAACTGTCCCTTTAAGAAGCATGCTGAGTTATAAATGTAAAACTGTTATAAATGTGAAGTCTGGACACCTGTAGTCTTTTCAGGATTTTAGGCCAGGGTGGGGCTTTGAAAAGATCACGGGGTCAATGATGTTTTTGCTATCCTGCCTTTTTTGCCTACCTCACAGGAGCCGGGGTTAGGAATAGATAAACAAAAATAAAACTTCATTAGGTTTGGCGCTTTACAAAAATAAGCCGTTTTTTGTGAATTTATGCAACATACTTCCCAAAAATGGCTGGCACGTCCACTGGGAGAGTTCCAACATATGGTGATAGTTACCAAAAGTTGTAGGGGTCCGGAGGGGGAGGCGTCATACTCTAATAAAGACCCTCATACCGTGTCAGGAAATGACCTGCCCCCTCGACCATGTCAAAAATTAAACCTCAAAAATAAATATATCACAAAGTGCCATATGACTTAAGACACCCAGACTGGGCTATCTCATAAAAAAGGGCAAAAGTCTTTGGCCTAAAGAAGCTCAACTGGAAGCAGAGCGATTGTTTTATGTACACTTTCCAACATGGTGCCACTGTGGCCGACGTAATTCGATGAAATTCAAGCCCCGCTGTGTGCAGTCAGCAAACTGTATGTACCTATCAGTGTCTGAAGTAAATGGAGGTGTTTGCTGTAGCCAACTGAAAATGACCTCTGTGGAAAAGGAGATTTATTTAGCCGATGACTCAAGAGGGAGCATTCAATAACAACGGCAACACCGAGTGAAATAAAAAGGATGCAATACTGCTTAGGTGCAAGGGAGAGAGAGTCAGTGAAGTTTCAAGTCAAGGATATAGACAGCCCGGATTGACTGAATAAAGTCTGCAACGGCGTGCTCAAGTGTGATAAGGGGTGCAGGCGGGTTAAATCCTGTTAGCATTAGCATAACCGCTCAAGACCATGCCCCAAGAAAAGCGGCCAGCCTCTCAACCCCTTCACAGTATTACCTTGCCAACACCTGGTCAGGGATGAGAGGATTGAAGTATTTTATTAAACACGTTCAGTTTCCTCCAGAAATTTCTGGATCTCCACGCGAGCGAATGCAAACTAGCCCCAGACTTGTTGGGGGAAAAAATCAGTCCAAGCCATAAATAAATACACCTATAAGACAAATGAGGTGTTTCTTTTGTGATCTGTGTAAATAATTAACGTTCCGAGTAACTAGAGGAGGGCGACTTAGATTGCCAGCGGCGACCTGGTTAAGTCACATTAAATCAAGCCTCAGCCACCTCGTATTGTTTGACCTCGTTGAGAGGTCAAGTCTTTCAATTAGGCTCAGGAGTGAAACTCAACACATTCCACCCTCAAACCTGTCACTAACGGTGCGGGACAGGTTCCGGCTGACCTCTGAGGTCACAGAAACACCGCCTGACTGGCGCACGGCCTCCAATGGTGCAGAGAAATGAAGGACTCAGCTGCCGTCAGGGCTGCTGTGGGACGTGGGAAGAACAGTTTGAGACCTCCTGTAGTGCTACAATTGACAAATACACTTTCTCTTTTAGCTGTCTCCTTCATAGCTGATGTTAAATATAGTCGGGTCCCCCACGAGAGATCCTGAGTCTCTCAGGTCCCTTTTCTGCTTGTCAGTATGGTAATAAATTTGTAGCACTGAATGAGGGCATAGTATTGTACCAAACACACAGTACTGCATAATACATCCCTCAGCATTCCTGCATGAGCTGATAAAATATACAATGAATGCAATGCAAGTCGCTTTGGATAAGTGTCTGCCAAATGCATAAATGTAACGTAATGTAATAATAGAGTAAAGGTGGCCAAAGGCACTCCATCATTCAGACATTCTACCAATCTTGAGTGAAGAAAGATAGATAGAGTGAGATGAAATCAAATAGGGAAAGTTAGAAGTTACAATCCATTACTATGTGGCATTGCCACGTGATTGCGAAGATGTGCTGTATGGTTGCTTACTGGATAAAGTCAAAAGAATCCATGCCAGGTTTCTGATATTTTGGTCTGTAGATATGGTTTGGGATTTAGATTTGATCTGCCAGATGAAAATTGCAATTCAAATCTCTTGGAAAGTAAAAAAAAAAAAAAAAAAAAAAAAAAAGATAAGTAGAAAAAAGTTGAATGTGGTGTTGTAGTTTATTGCTAGGGTTGTGCAAAATTCAGATTTGAAGGAATCCAATCCCATCCATCCATTCATCCATGGCTTTAGGCCTACATTGCTTTTCTTGTTAAAACATTTCATTTGAATTCTGCTTCCTTGAATTTGAATTGCAATTCTGCATCCTGTTTGTTTCAGAAATTGAACTGGAATAAAATAAATGTTCAGTTCAAATCAGAAGGGAACTCAGCCTTTGGTTTATGTGCATATCATATCATCTTACTGAATAAAAAAAGTATCCAAGTTAAAAAGCAAGTGTATATTGTTTTTATGCACATTTTGAAAATTATCTTGTTTTTTCCATCCAGCATTTTTATGCAATATTACTAAATTCACATAAGAATATATACATGGAAACTATGCAAGATGAGTTACATGGGGAAATTTTGAAAGAAGATTAAAAACTACAGTTTGTGTACAAGGTATTGATAAAGAAAGAGTTTTGACTGGCCCCCGTCTGTTCTATTCTTGCCAATGTTCTGCATGTCTTGTCCAAACCATCTGTGTTGTTTGATAACCTTGTGCAACTGTAAAGCCTGTTTTTATATTCATGTAAATGTGAAAGTACCTTTGAACTCCAAACAGACCCCTTGCTTTACTTTGCCGCTTGGGTGATTGTATCTGCTTAAAGTTTGTGCTCTCTAAATAAGACAAGTACTGTGTAAGTGTATGATAATTTTAACCAGGGCACTTAGGGGCCGCCCTGCTCAGAGAGGGAATGGCCAAAGGGGATTCATTTTAACAAACCACACAGAGAGGGATTAAATAATTCATAGTCAGTCTCGTCTCTCTTCAAGAACACACAAACACACACACACACAAAGTCTACGTTTTTGTTGATGTGTCCACAGAGCAGTGATGCAGATGGAAGGCTGTGAAAGATAAGATCAATACTACTGCAATAACATGGGCTGGTCTGTGAGCTTGGCAAATTCACAGATTACAACATTTCAGACAGAAAAGGGAGAGAGAGACACACACACAAGATTTGAAATTCTCCAGGTCTCTCGTCGGGCCGCGCAGCAGCTCTTAGACCTTGATCAATATTCAGGCATAAACCACGGTGCTCTATAACACCAAACACGCTATGATTAAAAGAGATCAGATTCATAGAGACTTTAATAGACACCGCAAGGTTATAGAAAGATTATTAAAGTGGTTGCAGGAAGGGCTGTAGCATTGGATGCTGTGTTCAAGATAAGGAGCTGCATGCAACATGCATGCAGTGTGGGGGTGGGTTATGAATTATGGAGGGGAAATCAGGCATATCATAATGCACAGAATCGTGATTATGTAGGACGAGCTGTGGTGAATCGTTTAACTGAGTGTTTGCACTGAGACGGCGGATCAGGGGACAAGAATGTAATATCAATGCTTCGGTATGTGAGGCTGAGGACTTTGACTCTTTGACACTTTTCTTGTTTTAAGCATACACCTAGTTCATTGTTTTCATTTTTTCTTGTTTTAAGTGTAAATCTATTTGCATTATATGTTGTAAATGTATTTAGTAAACGTATTTAGTTTTAGATAAGACATTTCTGATAAGATAGTAATTATTTTGCAGTGTTGTTACTGTGCTGTGGTGGTTCACAATCTCTCGCTCTGTCTCTCTCTTGTGCTTATGTGTCAGAGATGACCTTTTCCGAGTGGAGCTGGACAACGTGGTGGGAGAAGAGATGTTTTACAGCAAGGTGAGAACAGAAAAACACACACACACACACACACACACACTTTATGCTGGAAATGAACAGTCCCTCATTACTAAAGTTCTCTGTTACAGAAGAGGACATGGGAATCCAACAAAAATGACATCAGAATCTGTAGAATGAAGGGAAAACATGAGGTGAGTGGATGTTCTCACAAACAGATGCACATATTTGGTTTGTATGTGAGAAATATAAATAAATGTGTACATATACATTTATATTATACATTTATTTTAATTAATTAATTAATCTGTAGAGGGCTGTAGACTAGCCCTAAAAAATATATTTGAATTTATTTAGAGGACAGTTTTTTCAGGGTTTGTTTTATTTTCAGATTAAGCAGACTATTTGTCAGTAATAGCTAGCTGTCACATTTATTTGCCCAATTTCTAATGTTTTTAAATGTATTCATTTATTCCTCCAGTTACTCGAAACATTATTTACACAGATTACAAAAGAAATACCTAATTTGTCTTATAGGTGTATTTATTTACGGCTTTGACAGATTTTTTTTCCCCACCCAACAAGTCTGGGGCTAGTTTGTAGTCTTCATTTTTAAAAATACATTTATAGTACATTTTTAATTTCACATTTACATTATTTAGACATTTCGTAATATGCGTAGTGAGCTGCTTTCATAAGAGGAGCATGGGCTGGTCCTTGCAATCGAGACAAATCCTGACCCATAGGAACACATATCAACAACACTGTTAAACGTTTCCATTTATTCATGTTGAACACTTTTATATGTGTGTGTCACATTATTTGTGCCCCTGCTCACACTTTAAGGTGCCATCACAAGAGCTGCCTGTGGCAAATTTTCAGGAAATCAGTTTTTTCTGTGCTGTTCGCCTTTGCAAAATAGAAAGGGGTGTCAAAAGCTGCCTGCAGTCCCCACAGCTGCCCACGCATGACCACTGCAGATATCTTCCTTTCACACACCCTTTCTGCTTCATCTTCTGGAATGCTGGGTATTTTGTCTGACTTCATTGAGAGTGTAAGGGAGTTTTTATTGAAAGGTGTCTGTGTGGGAAGAGTGAAGGATGACTTAATCCCCTCCAGGCAAGAAAAGAGTGAAAAAGAGAGAAAACGACTTATTTAACACTGAAAGTGACACCTAACATTGAATCTGGCTGAAAGAACGTAAGACAAAAGCACAGCAGAGAGCAAGTGAGATGAGACATACAAAGAAACGGAGAGAAAGCGAGCTGATGTCCCACCTGTCTGCCCTGGGGATGGACGAAAAGACAGAGAGAAAGACCCATATAAATGGGAGGAGTGAAGGGGTCAGTGAAAGAGAGAGGGTGGACAGGACAGATGTTAAAGATACAGTTCACCCCAAAAAGAATATTGTCATCATTTAGTATTCTAAACCTGTATGATTTACTTTCCTCCATGGAACAACTGTGACTGGATCATTGAATCATTGAGATTGTTCATTTATTTTTTTTGTTTGTTCACAAATATGGTGAATATCAGATTCAAGTGTAAACTGACCAGCACACTCCCATCTAGAATTATGACAAATGTTGATCTAGAATGACAGAAGATGCATGAATTACTGATGACTTCAAACTGAGGTTGCATTGCAAAACATCAGACCTATAGTATATCTGATTTCAGAATCAGAAACAAAAAGACCAGTTTCAGTGTGGTTTGTGCTGTTCGCACTTATTAAAAGTCTCTGAACATAGCTTAAGTGAACCATTCTGAATCTGGATACTCATTTTAAGTTGTTTCTTGTATATTCTAATGTAAATGAGCCACTCTGAATGTAAATATAGATATTTACTGTACATTCTGAATCTGTAAAGAAGTGAACTACCTGTAATCTGAACCTGAATATGAATAGTGAATTTAAAAATCACTCTAAATCAGAGTAGTAACATCTGAAAGAATTGCTCTAAATCTAGATTCTGAATGTAAGTGAACCACTCAAGCACTCACATCTTGCATTTGACGTGTTTGTTAGTATTCTGTTTGATTGTTCATGTTTTTTGTCTTGCTTTTTTGTAGTGTTAATTTAGGTTTGCACTCTGACAGGTCCATTTGAAGTGGTACAACACTCACTTTGCAAACAAATCTGTTTGATTTGTGTATGAATATTTCAGACAAATTTGTAAAATGGATCAGCTGGTACATTGAAAAGAAGCGTCACAAAACAACAATTTGTTCATTGATTCGGTTTTGAAGTGATTCAGTGATCTGATCACAGCAGTTCTTCAAATAATAGCTCACTGGGGGACAGGCTGACAGTGAATAACGTAATTCAAATTGAAATTTTGGCTAACATATAACCTTAGACTTGGAATATAGTGTCTAAGTCATAGAGCACTTTTTTGTGTAATTGTTTTCTGCTTGAAGATTCTTCAAAAAAAAAAAAAAATTTTCCACTAAAACATTAACAGCATAATGACAAGGATGATATTTGGAAGGAGTAAATCATGATATTTTAATTTTGGGGTGAGCTTTTCCTTCAAAATTGCTATAGAATAAAGGAGAGATTAAGGGCAAGAGAAACAGGGACTGTTTGGAGGGAAGGAGAGAGAGAGAGAGAGAGAGAGAGAGAATTGCCCTCTTAGAGTTAATAAGTCTGCAAACATGAGAGGTCATGCAGAGATGAACGAGAGACGAGACAAGCTCTTAAACAGAGCCCAAGATCTCACACTGAGTGGACACTGATACACGCACATACACACGTCTGCACAAACACGTGCTCTACACCCATACACATCGTCCTCTAGTCCTCCTGTGTGAGTCCTTGCGTTTGTCACTGTGATACATTTGCCACTAGGGTAATTGGTTTTGGTAATTAAATGTTTCTGCACGGCTGATCTAAGAGGCCACGCGGCTGTAATTGGGAGGGAAATTCAATCTCCACATCTCTGCCCCTTTCATCTGGATCTGCAGGAGGCCATTTTGAATCTCCAATGAATGCAGATGCGGTCTCTTCTCCCACTGCAAGTGTCAAAAGCAACTAGGATTCATATACACACACACACACACACACACACACACACACAGGGACTGTGTGGCTGGTTTAATGCAAAGCAACTGGATTGCAGCCAGTGCATACAGAAAATAAATTCTGTGCCAATTCTAGACACATTATGATTGACAGCACTTAGACAGATTGTTTCACTGATAATGTGCTGATGCAGCTCACTGCAATTCCAATTACACACACCTGCATGGATGTACTTAATATTTAAGAACCAATCTGAATCGAGAAGATACAAAGAATCAAAGTGAAACACTTTAAATGTATACAATATATTCTGTGTATGTGTAAATAATAATATTATTATAATATAATAATAATCACTCTGAATCTGAATTCTAAATCCAAAATGTAATATAATTTTAAAAAGAATATAGAACATACACTCTGTGTATGTGTAAAAAAGCATTTAGAATTCTGAATCTTAAATAACCATTTACAATATACAGTAGATTCTGATTTTGGATTTTCAGTTGAAAGTTAACTAGTGTATTAATGTAAATTAGCAGATCCAAACTGAATATGAATTCTGTATCTAAATATAGAAAAAATAGTAAACATATGTCTGTGTGTAAAGAAAATCACTTGAAACCATTTACAATATATATTCTGAATCCTATAGGGCAGTGGTTCTCAAACCTGTCCTGGGGACCCCCAGCCACCACATATTTTGTATGTCTCTCTCATAGGCCACACCCAATTCAAGTCTTGCAGATTCTACTAATGAGCTGATGAGTTGAATCAGGTGTGTTAAATGAGGGAGACATACAAAATATGTTGTGGTTGGGGGTCCCTAGGACAGGTTTGAGAACCACTGCTATAGGGAAGCATTCTGAACCTGAATTTGCATCACACTGTATGCAAAGTGTATGATGTGCACAGACTCTGATTTTTTTTTTTTTTTAGACTTAGCCTATAATTCCATCCAGTTGAGGGATATAAAAATATTTGATATTTTGAGCCAATTTTAGAACAAATTGTTTTCATTTGTCATGCATCTCTAGCAGTGTTTCTATGTGAATTTGTTGTGTTGTGATCTTCAGTCAATAAGTGTATGATGCCTAGTTTTTCCTCTGTAACTATTTACAAAGTTGGCAAGTGTATGAAGCCTACTTTGCCTAGAGTTTAAAAACTGCTTCGATTTTAACTCATGTAGTGTGTTCCTCAAGTCAACCATTCTAAACCCAAATTTTGAATTTGAATTCTCAGAGTTGAATTTGTTGCATTTGTATATTCTCAATATAAATGAACCACTGTTGAATCTGAATTCTGAATCTAAAGCATCCAAGCTGCATATTAACTCTGAATCTACACTATAAATAATGAATAGAAATGAATTCTGAAAATGAAAACTAATCTAAATTAAAGAACAGCTGGATTCTGAATCCAAGTGAGATTCACTTAATCACAATCTTGCTTTGCTTTGTCTGTTAGTATTCTGTTTGTTGCTGTTTGGTCTTATGTTTTTGTCATGTTAATTTGGGTTTGCACCCTGACAGATCTATTTTGCACATTTAACACACTTTTAGGGCCCATTTCGTTACCCTAGTCCTGAGTACACTCAGTCTCTCACTTACACTTTTTCAAGCCTTAAGCTCCATGATTGCTTTAGTTAGCCTGCTCTCAATGTTGATGTTAGCCCATGGTGTGTTCACCAGCCATCAGCGTCAAAGTGTGTGAGGGGGCGTAGATTAGCCCTAGAGCAAAAACACAAACACACACAATCCCTCTCTCACACATACACAAAACTTCAATCGTTTTCTCCCCACTTTTGTCCGTCTCTTTCTTCCTTTCCTAGTCTATCCCTTTGCTAGCTAAAGTACACATCCTACACAACCACAAACACAACACCATACTCTGTTCTCTGGCAGATTTGCACTAATTTAGCCCCTGCTGTTAATGTGGTCCCTGCCTGACCGAGGCTGCTGTCACTGCAATTACAAAGAGAATTCTACAGATGACAATTTTGCCAGGGGAAAGATAGAGACAGAGAGGGAAAAAGAGGTCCCTGCCAACTTTCTTGTGCTCTTTCCTTGTCAAAGCTCTGCAGTATTCTCGCTCCTCTCATGGTTGGAGAAACAGACTCAGTTGAGCATGTAATGGAAACTTCTGAGAGTTAGCTTTGCTTATTGTAAATATGACCCTTTTATTATGAGGAACAGTGTCTGAAGTGTTTAAGTGGACACGCGGGAGATGAGTTACTCTCGCAGGTGATAAAGATGTGCAGAATTATGCAGTATCCAGTCAATTGACCATGCTGTGTAACACCTAATGCGTTGTTCATGTTAAAAGCATTTCGGAGTGACAAACCAACCTGAAGTCCTTCATTTTAAGCAATCATCGGTGACACAAAATTGAGCAGTGCTCTGTTATTCAAATGAGCAGTGATGGCAAAAATAGAAACCAAGCAATCATTATTATGTTCTGTTCATTGCTTGTTGCATTTGACAGTGTTTTTGTTAACTAAATCTAGAAAAATAGTTGCCTTTTGTAACTGAAATAAAGTTTAACTTGAATTACTAAACTAAAACTGAAGTAAAATTAATAAAAAAGCACATAACAATGTTACTAAAACTTAACTAAATGAAAACTGAACTTATTCATAAATATTATAATAATATATAAATAATACTAAATAAACACTGGCAGTTGAAAATGTTTTCAAGCTTTTATCACTTGTTTCAAGCTTTTATCTCGAGTTGATATGTGGTTTTGGACACGTTATGAGGTACTGTGGGTCTGTGGATGGTTTATTGTATTAATGTTGGCCTGCATTTGGAAGGAATTTGTTTTGATATAAAGATATCAGTGATCCAGGAATGTAGGGAGTACTGTGTGCAGATGTGCGGTGTTGGTGTGGATGTCATGTCTAGAGATTCACCAGAGAGAAAGAGAGAGGCCAGGGAGGAATTCACTTGTTCAGCTCAGCATCTGTTATACAAAACATCTGCCAGAAGGAACGCCCTTTGACTAAGGTTCTCTCACACACAAGCCTGGGTGGTAAACTTATCTGAGACCGGTATAAATAATTTAGTACTTGACACCATCAGTGAGAATTTGCAGTGATAGTCAAGGCCCTGCAAGCTGAATAAATATAGCGTACAGGGTAGAAATACATGGAAAAGAGAAGACATTTTTTCAGGGAATTGTACAAATAAAACTTGACTTGAAATGGAGACAAAGACCTTCACTTCCTTCACTGTGACAAGGAATCACTAAAAACCTCTCAAACCTCATACTCCTATTCCAGCTTAGCAGAAAAGTCAAGTCAAGTCTGCTTTATTGTCAATTCTTCCACATGTACAGTACATACATACAGAGAATTGAAATTGCGTTACTCTCAGACCCTTGGTGCATACAGTTAACATTAAACACTGACAGTAGATGTTCAAATACAGATAAATACAGTTTAACCATATGTACATACAAACTATACAGATATACAAATGAGGACATTGTAGAAAAATTAAAAATAAATAAAAAAGAGATAGATAAAGTGGCATAAGGCACATGGCAGATAGAGTGCAAACCAGTTAAATAAAACAAAACTGTGCAGATATGTGTAGTGCAAAAAAAAAAGTCTTTTACAGACTGTCAGAAGAGGTAGTTTCAGACAATGCTGGATGAGGTAGAGATCAGTCCAGTGCTGCACAAAGTGACTGGTGCGGGTCACAGTTTGTAAGGGGGGGGGGAGGTCCTGGGGGTGTGGGGAGCTGGGGGGGTTCGTAGTGTCAGAGTTCAGTGTTGCGTGGGGTAAAAGAAAATACCAAATACATGTTACTTGGGAACACAGTTGTTCATTTTGCTGCAGCAAAGTAAATTTTTGAGCTGCACTCACTTTTATTATCTTATTGTAATTCATATTGTATATTATACATGCTTATTTTATTACAAACTTATATTACAAATATTGATGCTTTGCCAGCAATTATTTTTTATTTTATTTCAGTTAAATTCTCACTATTAACTAACTATTAACCACAACGTTTGCTTCAATAAACTCCTAATTTTCTGCTTATTAATAGTTAGTAAGGTAGTTGTTATGGGGTACGATTAAGTGATCTAAAATATGGTCATGCAGAATAAGGCATTAATATGTGCTTTAGAAGTATTAATAAACAGCCAATATGCTACTAATATGCATGCTAATAAGCAACTAGTTTATAGTGACAGTAAAGTGTTACCGTTTTATTTTATACTCCTTATTGTACGGAGTTATTTTATTACCATTGCTGGTATCTATCTTTTTTCCAGCAACTGCTTTTGTGTTTATGTGCATGTTGATGCTTTGGCAACAATCATGGCAATAAATTATGAAAAAATTGAAAAAGCAGAGACAAGAACAGTCTGGAACGGGTGGGTTAAAGAAGGACACAGAGGAAGGATAAGGGGATAATTGGACTGGTAGCAGGAGATGAAAAATAAAGGGATGAAGAAAGAAGACCATTGTGAAACACCGAGCAGAGGGCAGTTGGTGGTGCAGAGGACGTTCAACACTAGAGAGAACCCTAATGGACTAATGAATAGTGTTTAAATGAACCAGGCCTCTTTTGAAAATATGAAATGAGGGGATGAAAATGGAAAGAGCAGGTGATGGTGATTGAAGGGCTTGAGGAGGATGAGAAGGCCATTGTTGTTTATCTGGGGGATGTGCTTTATCGCTTAGCAGACCAGGAGCTGTGCCAAGTGTTTGGACTCTTGAAGGAATTGCCGAATCAGTTTTATGAGTAGAGTTATGGGGTTTATGTGCACCGGGCTCCTACTGAGACTCAAACACGTAAATACACACACACAGGATACATCTGCATCACAACACCCCCACCACCTACACACAATCCCGTTACGATAAGAAAAGCATCTGTCTTACAGAGACGCACATAAACAGGCCAGGCACGCTCATAGCAATGCATTGTTGGCTGACATATATGTGTGATTTAATGTGCCGTTATCAGCTGTTACGCTGTTAGTTTCTGATCTGTCGCCAGTCACAATTTTAGGAGATTCTATATTCTTTATCTCTCACCTCTCGCTCATTCTTATTCTGTACTGGTACGACAGTGACTGTGCATTGGTATTGCTAAAGCAATAAGACAATTAAAATAAATAATAAATAAAAATAGCAAATAAAAAACAAGCCATTTTATTACATTTTATATATTTTTTAAACAACTAATAAGAGTAAAATATAAAATTGGAAATTTTTAATTAATATAATTTAATTAAATAAATAAAAAATCTAATAAAAAAAGAAAACAAGTAATTAGTAATGATTTCTCTCGCAAACTTTTTCTCTGTTTCCTCACTTCTCCACTGAAAAACAAGAACCCTGTGAGGACCTGAGCATCTGGAATAACACTCACACCCACTTCTCCCCCTCCGGCTCCTTCCACACGTCCTCACTCTCTCTCTCTCTCTTCATCCGATAACAGATTGCTGTGATCATGTAGCCCCATTGCCCACAGGTTGCTGCCCATCAAATGGTGCCACACTGGCGGGCACACGCGGGGTGTGCTGGTGGGGGGCGGCACGTGGGAGGCAATGACATAAGCCGTCTCTATTTCACATCTCTTAAAGCTCTTCACAGGTGCAGGGCTCAAACATGTGCGTTCAATTGAACCGAGGGTTAGCCGAATGACTCACTGTGGCGTGCCTCTGGTTTGCCAAGTGAATTGTTTGTACAGATGCAAACAATCCTTGGAATAAAATTGAAAGTGCTGAGAAATGTGATGTCATTCTAAGAGGGAATGCGTTCATGAGAGTTTGATTTAGGAGACAAATGACTTTCTTGTTTTTCTCACGATGTTGTTTTTTAGGACGAGTGCCGTAACTACATGAAGGTTCTGCTCAGCCGGCAGGGCGGATTGTTTATCTGTGGAACCAACGCCTTCAATCCGCTATGTGCCAATTACACAGTGAGTACTGAATGCTTGAAACACACTTGCATTTCACATGCACAGAAAAACATATTATTTCGGAAAATCACCACACCCTCTAGTCTTTAATTTCCCCAATGTTTTGGCAATGTTTTTGGGGTCTGTATTTTCCCATTACATTTTTTCATACTTTATTTATTCTCTTCAGCCCATTAAATTTCTCACACATATTTTATTTCATTCTCCCTATCTGCTATTTATTTTTTTTTTGCTTCAAAAATTCACAGTACATTTCAGAGCAGTGCTTGCAGCGTCATTCTAAATGACTCTGGCTTCATTGGGTCACTACGCATTTCTGACCCGGATGGGAATCTGTTCAAAACCCCCAAGCAGAAAGAATCCCCCCTGCCGTTTGTTTATACTCTGTTTTTCCACCTGCCTGGCCGTCAATATGCCCAGAAGCACCAAGCTGTTTCTGATGACCTCAAGAGCAGAGAGCTGTCATTAATCAGTCTAGATGCAGTTTTCCATGCGTGGTTGTTTATTCGAAAAGAATGGTAATGCCACTCAACGGGCACGTTGTTTGATTCCAAGATTCTGAGTGTGAGTGTGTATGTGTGTGTGTTGCCTTCCATCCATCTGGCCAGTGACTCTGTCACCCCCAGCGTACGTGAGTCACATTAATGCAGGGTCTTAGTTGTTAGTCCACCTGCGGCATCAACTTGAATACCGCATCCATAAATGCCGCACCTGAGCTCTGCTGCGCTTGCCTCGCATTTCAGATCTGCTCCTTCTCAACCAATCACGCTAATGATATACCTGCTGGATAAAGAAGAAAAACATATCATTACTAATCATCCGCTCTGCCGGATTGCAACCTGCCTCTTTCAGGTTGAGAAGTGCACATAAGAAGAAACACGAATATAATATAATATAATAATAATATAAGATAATACATATATTGTACAGTATATGCTACTGTTCAAAAGTTTGGGGTCAGTTATAATTTTTTTAAGGAAGATGTAATTTTTATTCAGCATTAAATTAGCATTAAATCAATCAAAAGTGACAGTAAAGACATTTTAAAATGTTACAAAAGATTTCTATTTCAGATAAATGCCTTGTATCAAAAAAAATATTTTGAAAAATTCAACAAAAAAAAAATTGATATCACAATTTCCATATAAATATAAAGTAGAAGAACTGTTTTTAACATTGATCATAATAAGAAATTTGGGTAACACTTTACAATAAGGTGTCATTTGTTAACATTAGTTAATGTCTAACTTGAACAAACAATGATCAATACATTTATTACACTATTTATTCATCTTTGTTAAAGTTAGTAAATCAAAATACAGTCGTTCATTGTTAGTTCATGTTAGTTCATAGTGCATTAACTAATGTTAACAAACACAATTTGAGATTTTAATAATGCATTAGTAAATGCTGAAATTAACATGAACTAAGATTAATAAATGCTGTGGAAATATTGTTAGTTCTTAGTTCATGTTAACTAATGTTGTTAACTAATGAACCGTATTGTAAAGTATTACCGAAATTTGAAGGTTCATGTGACACTGAAGACTAGAGTAATATATTTAAATAGAAAACAGCTATTTTAAATTTGAACTGTTTTCACTTTATTTTTGATAAGATAAATGCAGCCTTCTTGAAGGTTTTCGTAAGAAATTAGTTTTTCCAAGTAATTTAATTGTTCACCAAATGGCTTATACGAGCAAAATTACAGACATTAAAATAAAGCAGTAGAATAAAAATTTCCATAAGTGACATCTGCGCTTCCCCACACTTGACAAGCACCTGCCGCTATTTGCATCAAGGGAATTAGAAAGATAAAAGTTTGTGTATGAAAAAGTCTTGAGGACACGAACAAACTCAACCTGTCAGCTCTGAAACACACTATTACAGATCTGAGCAAATGAAAAGAATTATCGCACACCTGTAATGCAACATTACACCTGTCAAGAGTTTAAGAGGCTCTCTAGAGACAGAATAGTATGCTAGAGACGGAAATAGGGAGAGCGCACAGGTTTATTTATAGTTAGTTTTAATGGCCTGAGAATAATTTTCAGCTTGAACTGTAATTGTGCTATAAATCGCCTGTAGATGTTTTTGAAATTAACTTTTGTGCATATGTTTTAGCTCTGCTTCTGTTATTCCTACGCTTCTCATATTTTTCTCTTTCTGCTTTTGTATTAGCAAACTGTACATTTGAGAGAAACACATTTATTTTGCTAGAGTCAGTTTTTCACCTACTTTCTGTATTTTTGCTAATTGCATTTTTCTTTAATTATTGAATGTGTTTTTTCTTTGTGTGTTTGTGTGTACAGGGAGACACTCTTGAGATGGTGGGGGAAACTGTCAGTGGGATGGCTAGATGCCCATATGACCCGAAACACGCCAACGTGGCCCTGTTTGCTGGTGAGACTCCATCGTCTTTTGTTTCTCTTTTCCATTGAACATTACTGCAAACTGTCCCTGCATATTACAGGACTAAATATAGATACACAGCAGCACGGAAAAGCTGATGTCCCTGTTGTTATTCTTTAACTTAATTACATGCCAGTCTGTGAACAATATTTATGTGTATCTCTCACTCTAATCATGCACATATGCTGTCCAGCATGTTCCCTGCACAGCATTACGGCTTTACTGCTTCCTGCCTGGACGAACCTAAAGGAAATGAAATATTTTTTTAATATATGAAGATGCATTACACCAACGAAAGTATATTGAGATCATATTTTTAGTTCGTAAGGCAGTGCCGATCCATCAGAGGAGGCAAATAAGCTAAACAGCTAAAAATAACTGTTGTTGTAACCAATTTACCAACTAATGTGCATAACTCAGATGTATGAAAGTGAAAACTGTACACACGTGGGGAGTAAATGTTAGATGGGAAAGGGGTCTTCATTCCGGTATAAATGAAAATAATAAAATGAAATAATATTTTGTGATTTACATATATACTGTATATTCGATTATATATCATATACTGTCTCTACACATTATTATAGAGAGATTGTTTGTGTGCTTGTTTGTTTTTTCAGAGGGGAATCTTTACACTGCCACAGTGACTGATTTTCTGGCCATCGATGCTGTGATCTACAGGAGTCTGGGGGACAATCCTGGTCTGCGAACGGTGAAACATGACTCCAAATGGTTTCGAGGTAATAAAGACGTCAAACGTTAGTTGACAGGAAGGGGAAGCTGTGCAGAGTCAGCACATGGATGTAATATTAATGCTGTTTGTGTATGTAAAATGCATGTGTGAGAGAGTTAAGTGTATTAATGTGTGCCATGGCCATTGTTAAAAAGCATTTGTTTACACTCACATGACTTTAGTGTTCCAAAACCTAGTGAGCTGCCTTGTTACTTACTGTCTAAATAGGCAACTACCTACTAAGACAGCATCTTAACCAATGTGGAATGTGTATTAATTACATGTATGTATATGTTTATATAATTAATACCAAAACAAATGGATTGTAAATGATTGATGAAAATAATGACATTTTAAATGGTTATTATAAACAAAATATTTACACATTTCTCTCGCCTCATCCTCGATCTTGGATTTTTTTTCACCGAGGTTGTCACGATGCATTCTGGGGTAGGTTTTGGAATAGAGCATTAGTGTCAGGGTCGATAAGGCTTTCTGAGGATTCACATCTGAGTCCGCAGCCAACCTGATGTCAAACTGCACCCCCTCTTCCCATCTTCCTTTGCTCCTGTGGTCTGTGCTCTGATGTGATCTCTCACTGATGCAGCAGAAAGCACATCTGTGTCCTGACTCAAACCCTCCTGCTGTCCTGGGTCACTTCCTGTCCCCAAACGCCCTCACTTTTTCTTTCTTTTGGTTTGAATGTCCATTGACTAGATAATGGCCTTATTGGAAAGCAGCCTGTAGTTCAACTCTGTAGTTCAGTCAGATTGGCCTTTCTGAAAAACATGTGATTTGAAGAAGTAGTAATGTGTCTTAAACAGGAAGTACTAATGGTCCTAGTCTGTCTGTTTCAGAGCCATACTTTGTGAGTGCTGTGGAATGGGGGCCGCATGTCTACTTCTTTTTCAGAGAGATGGCCATGGAGTTCAACTACCTGGAGAAGGTGAGAGAATGGTAGAGTCTCCTGATTCTCAGGTTTTCATCATGAGGAAAAGACCCCAATATTTTCACATGTGTCTCCTTTGGAGTTTCAGAAGAGATCTAAACAATGTTAGTCAGTGCTCAGAAGACAGCTTTATTCCTATTATGGGAACAGGGATTGTTGATGGGCATATATAGCTCTATGAAGAAACTATGACATGCATGGAACTTTTTTTACGGCACAAAAGTTTCTAAGAAAAAAATGAAAGGCTCTTTGGGGAACCCAAAATGGTGGTTCTATGGCATTGAAACCCTTCTGGAACCTTTATTTTTAAGAGTGTATGAACTCAAAATTTTGAATTTTGTAGCTCTATACTCTTACTGTATGTTAAATATTGTCATTTGTGTCTATTGCTTTAAACAGTAGCATGACGCTAATAACATCAAGATCCTGGGTTTGATTTCCTGGGAAATGATCAAATGTATACTTTGTAAGTTACTTTGGAAAAAAACATCTGCCAAATGGATGAATATAAATATAGAATTCCTGAGCTACAAACGAGAAAATAGGAGTAAAATCTTCCTGTGGGAGATCAGCGGTGGATAGATCAGGAACAATAGGTGGGAGTAATCTGAAATTGTGTTACCGTACGTCCAGTCTGGCAATATTATTCAAATGTCAATACTAACTGTATTTCCAGTCAGACAACGGTATGACCTTTTCCCTGTTTTTGCGTTGAATGTTTTATTAAATAATCATGCCCTATAAAGCTGTTTTGAGTGTAATTTAGGCACACACACAAGTTTTTTTCTGTTGTTGTTTTTCAGGGCAACTGAAATACCATCCGTCATATCATTTACTGAAAACTGAGAAAAACACATTGACAGAATAACAAGGGTTCCTTTTATGTGAGAATTAGCAATGCAAGACTTCTGCAAGAACAGAATTGTGCTTGCGCAAGCATTTTATACCGCCGGACCTCGAGGAGAACAAAAAACCCACTATGCTTTGGAATCAGCTCCTCTGAAATCGCTAGGCGAACCCGTTTTAGGCAATGCTGACATTTTCATGAATGAATTTATATTAGCTTACCCATTTTACACAGACTAGCTACTCTCTAAAATCTGCTTAAAATCCACAAGGATTAAAAGATTTGGGGCTTTTTTGAAAGGATTCAGTACTGTTTGATGCGTGTATTATCGAAATGCTTAATTCATAATTAATATCTGTTAAATTCATTTTCTCTGACCTTAGGTGGTTGTCTCTCGTGTGGCACGCGTGTGCAAAGCCGATCAAGGCGGTTCACAGCGTGTGCTGGAAAAGCAGTGGACGTCATTCCTGAAAGCTCGGTTGAACTGCTCAATCCCAGGAGACTCGCACTTCTACTTCAACCTCCTGCATTCCACCAGTCCCATCATCCGCATGCACGGCAGGGATATCATCCTCGCTGTCTTCTCCACACCCTCCAACAGGTGGGTCACAGTCTTTAGAAGCAAGCGCTGACGAATCCAGTTCGCGGCAGCAGTCGAGAAACGAGAAAAGAACCACCCACGATGCATATTGCACACAAAAATGGCAGGGACTGGCTGAAATCACTTTTAGCTTCTCTCTGATTGGCTGGCTTCCAGTTACCAGGAGTCAGGGTGCACTGGTTTTTATCACTCTTCTACTGAGAAAAGTTGTGTTTGCAAGCTTCCAGGCTTCTACAATGAGCTCTTCTGTAGAAGAACTAGCCGCAGGATTTGCCAAAGTTTGTGAGAAATCAATCTTTGAAAGATTTTGTTGAAAACATTTAATAACACAAAAACAAGATACACCAAAATTTTGGGGTCAGTAAGATTTTTTTTTTTTAAAGAAATAAATACTTTTATTCATCAAGGATGCATTAAATTAATCAAAAGTAACATTTGCATTGCTACAAAAACTGAAAAATAAATCCATCTTTTCATCAATCTCTATCTATTCATCAAAGAATCCTGAAAAATGTCACTGTTTCCACAAAAGTTTTAAGCATCATAACTGTTCTCAGCACTTAGAATAATAGGAAATGTTTCGTTAGCACCAAATCAGCATATTAAAATGATTTCTGAAGGATCATGTGACACTGAAGACTGGAGTAATGACTGCTGATAATTCAGCTTTGACATCACAGGAATACTTTGCATATTAAAATACATTAATTAAAATAGAAAACAGTTATTTCGAATTTCTGTATTTTTGATTAAATAAATGCAGCTTTAGTGAGCATAAGAGACTTTAAAAACATAAACAAATCCTACCGACCACACATTTTTGAACGGTAGTGTACATAGTCCAACCTGTTCTTCAAAAAAACAAAAAAACAACTCTTACATACAGTACTTTATAGATCAGGTGACCTCTTTCTGGTGAAGTGGGCAGCACTTGGCCAAAATAAGTTGCAATGCAGACCTTTACACTGCAAGTCTGGCTAAACAAGACTAAGAACCACCAGATTCCAAGCAGACTTTGAATCTCTAGAGATAAACTCCCAAATATAGTGCATTAGCAGCCTCATTGATAGACAGTTGAGCTGGAAATATCACAGCCCGGTGGCAACAGCGGAGCGCTGGGAAACGGGTACAATCGCTCTGGGTTTAGGTCCTCCTGTGGGATTATGGGTGAAAAACCACTGAATATAGAACACTGGTGCGACACTGCAGGGAATATTATTGCAGGTTTTAATGGCATGTAGAGAGGCGCTGTGAGAGAACAGGAGGGGAAGATGGAGATTGATGTATGAATGAGGAATGGAATTGAAGTGGCTAGATGTACACATGCTGACAGGCTGTCACCAAGATGTCACACTTAGAGAGGAAAGCAACAACAAAACATATATTTTTGGGATCAGGGAGCAAGTGCATGTTTTGACAGAGTTTGCAGGAAATAATTACAGGAAAGAATGCGAGAACACAAAAAGAGGGAGGGCTGTCAAGAGGAGTGAAGATGCTGAAAGAGTCATTACTATGAGAGGAAATACAGAGAAGAGAAAATTGAGAGAAAATGGTTCCTGTATGCACGTTCCTATCCGTGTGAGTGATTGAGGTCTGAGAGTGAATGCTTAAAGGGACAGTTCACACTCTCATGCTGATATTAAAATTCTGACCTGATTAGCCAATAATAATTTCTTTAAATTATAGCAATAACCGATAAATGTTATAATAAATGTTGTGTGGATGTGTACAATACTATTCAAAAATATTAATTTATTTTAAAAAATCATTAATTAATTAATACTTAATAATTATGACTTTCATTCAGCAAGAATGCATTAAAGTGATCAAATTGCTATAAAGATATTTATAATGTTACAAAAGATTTCTATTTCCAGTAAATGTTGTTTAATTTAACTTTCTATTCATTAAAGAATCCTAAAAAAATGTATCTTGGGTTTCAACAAAAATATTAAGTAGCACAACTCTTTTCACATTATTATAATGCATATTATTATGCTCAAAACAAGCGTATTTATTGTTTGAAGGATCATGTGACACTGAAGACTGGAGTAATGGCTGCTGGAAATTCAGAATTCAAAGCAAAGGAACTAACTACATTTTAAAAAATATTTAAAAAACAAATGTAATTTCACATTACTGTATTTTTATTAAATAAATGCCGCCTTGATCATTTACAGTTTTAGCATATCCATTAGTGTTGTTAAATATTAACATTTACTAATATTAAATGACTGCAAAGGTAATCTAAATGAAAAATGATTACATTTTTTTTTGAGTGAATAATGACTGAAATTTCAGATTCTTCCTCAGTTGAAAATTCATTTCATATCTGGGTGAGCTATGTCTACAGTGTGTGCAAGAGCGTGCATGATGGGTAATATTTTTATGAGACCTGTGTGTGTGTGTGAGACAAATGAAGTGCAATAGAGCACCCTCTGAATGATGGAGGAAGAGCAGGACTCCCAGCATGCAAATGTGTGTCAGAGCAGGGGCCAAATCTCAGCAAATGCCAACTCTAATAACATCTCAGTCTGCTAATAGCCGCTCGGGGGGGGTCGAGAGGAGAAGGGGAAAAAATCTGAAGGATGAGTATATGAATGTGGAGGGGGGAGATATTTGCTCAAGGACGAATGAATGAGGCGGTCAATAATAGCCCACATCTTCCCCCACCTCTCCTTCACAAGAGTTAAAAGAACTGACTCTTTTATGTGAGGGTTCATCTCCTGCACTCTTATCCCGAGGGCACGGATCCACAGCAGGCTGAGTTAGAGATGGAGCACTGAGGTGCAGTGGCAGGGAGCGTCCAGCTGTACAAGCATTCCTGTCTGCAGCTGCAGTCCTCTATAAACAGCGCAGGGGGCTTCGCCAGCCTGCCGGGAGGATGTGTGGTCTGTTAAAGAGCTCTCAGACAAATTGCCGGGACCGGTTAGTGCGTGGCAGACGCAGCAGCAGGGGTGGACTATGGGAATGAGAGGAGGGCATGTTGGGATGTGGTTGAGATGGGTCTAAGTATTATGGGAAGGAGAGTAATAAAGTGCAGACTGTCTTAAAAAGCAGTGACTCATGCTGAATAGAAAGGGGTTAACGGGGCTATTCTGTGGATTTTGAACATTTTGCCAGTTTCTCATAAATTCTGATTATTTATACATGAGCAGATTTAAATTCTAAATCTTATTTTAATATTCATGCTCAGTTTTTCAGAATAAGGTAAGCTTGGTGTCATGGTACTATTGCTTATATTTGGGGTTAGGCATTTTTTGTAATGCTTTATAGGATGTGTAGTTATCTTATTTATTTTATTTATTTGAAAAGGGACCATGCGCAATTTTAACATGAATGTTTACATTTCATGCATTGTGCCGAATTTAGCCAGTGGCTAGTTTTCATTCGCAGTCCCTTGGCAGGTAATCAAACACAACTGAACATAAAAAACAGAACAACAAACACATTCAGTACAGTGATACTTATACACATCCTATCAGAGCCAAGAAAGAACAGTAAAAATCATTTTCAATTAGACCACGGCCGTATCAGTGTTTACAGATTTGAGTTGACTTTAAATAAGATTTTATTTTTAGTTTAAACATTTCAATAGATGTGCACATCCTTACGTCTTCTGGTAGAGTGTTCCTTTAAAAAAGGAAAAAAGTTGTTCCTTTATAGAAGACATTATATGTACTGTAGTCTTATACTTTTCTTTCTGTTCTGATTTTCATATGTTCTACCATTTAAAAGTTTGGAGTCTGTAAGATTTTGTAATGTTTTTGAGAGAAGATTTTGTAATGTTTATGTTCACCAAGGCTGCATTTAATTGTTCAAAAATACAGTAAAAACAGTAATATTGTGAAATATTACTACAATTTCAAATAGCTGTTTTCTATTTTAATATATTTTAAAATGTAATTTATTCCTGCGACGGGAAATATGTTACTCCAGTCTTTAGTGTCACATGATTCTTCAGAAATCATTCTGATATACTGAAAACAGTTGTGATGCTTAATATTCCTGTGGAGCTGTGATACCTTTTTTCAGGATTTAGTTTCAAAATTTGTTAATTTTTTTTTTTTAATTCTAAAGTGTATTTACTGTCAGTTTTAAACAATTTAATACATCCTTGCTGAATAAAAGTATTAATTTATTTAAAAAACAATGACTGACACCAAACTTTTGAAGGGTGGTGCCCTTTTTTGCTTCAAATCAAAGTTTGTAATGCTGTGATTTATTTCAGATGGCTTGAAACTCTTTGAGCAATGTTTTTGCATCCATTTGGAGAAAATGAATGGGAACAATACTTCCAGAAACCAAGACTGGAAAAATTAGTCATTATTGCACTCCATTGTACTTTGCTGTAGTGCTTTTTTTTGGGGGGGGGGGGGGGCTTTGGGGGCTTTTTCACTTCTTATGCTCATGGACTGTAGTAGATGAAAGGAAATCACTGGGAGGAACTTGCATTGCCCGCATGAGCCCCACAGCTCATTGAGTCAGAGCATGTGCTAGGGTGTTGAGGATGTTTTCCAGGGCTTGCTGTTTTTGCAATTGTGTCTTTCTTACACAAAACTTTAGAACATTAGGGTATATGCATTTTTTATCTTTAATCATCTGCCAAGCAAAAAGAAGTCAGATTGCCGCAAAATTTGAGGTGTCAAGCTTGAACCCAGAAACCAATAAACTGATCTGAAGAACCTGTACACACACACACACACACACAAACACATATACATATATATATATGTATGTGTGTATATATGTTCTTCAGATCAGTTTTTTTGGTCAAGAATATTTGAATCACTTAAGAACTACATATTTCAACTCAAGAAATATATACAATGAAAAATAGTTCTCTCTTCAAAAGACAGGTTTCACTCTGACAAAAACAGAGCTAGCAGGAGAGAGGTGTTTGCTTCTCATTTGAGCTCCTGATGCTTCGAGGTGTGGGGCCAAGGCTCCAAGCAGGGCAGGAGAGATAGGGTGAGATTGTTGTAAATGAGAGGCTGCAGGTGAGATCATCCTCTCAGTGGATCGTGGTGGATGCAGGAGGAGGATGCAGAGTTCAGTTGAAGGGAAAATAAAAGAAGGCCCGAATCTGCTGGAGAGGCACACGCTCAGGTTTGAAGCAGCTGAGGGACGTGTAAAAAGAGAGTGGAGACAGCGAGGGCTCATAAAGGTGGAGAGGAAATACAGGACTGAGCAGCAGAGAAGTGTTTTGACAGAGCTCCAAGATGAGATGCACAGAAAGAGACACAGAGGAACTTTTCTGTTTAGCTGTGGCAGACCACACTGTAATTCAATCAGATTGCCTTCACTGATCTTTGAATTTGACATATATATATATAGTACAAATTTGTTTCAAGTGATGGTTCACTCAAAAATAATAATTCTGTCATCATTTACTCAACCTCGTGTCATTCCAAATTTTTCATATTATGTAAAACAGGATTTTCCCTCCTCCTCCTTTCCCAGCCAACGCTGCAAAAATGTTCTTCTTAGTGAGTATTTTTGTTATATTTTCCAGTTCCAATATCTAAAGATCAAGATAAAGATACATTTATTTGAGAAGCAACATATAAAATATGAAGACTTGTTTTCAGAGAATTTATCTTTATTATGAGTGTATTTTCTTACTGCACTGGCAGATTTTTTCACTTGCCTAAAACAAGTAAAAAAATGAGTTAAAATTCTGCTGATGCAGTAAGACTAAATAATAAAACTAAATTCAAGATACAGTCAGTCTTAATATTTTATGAAATGTTGCTTCTCAAGTAAATGTAGTCATTTTTGGAAAATAATCTTCTGAAATGTGTCATTCAGAAATCTTCATGATATTGAGTTTACAACCAGGAGCTACTCAGTATTCTGGTAAACCAGTTATCACAGTTATTTTATTTCATTATTTACATTATTGTTTGGGGGTAGAAAATGTTCATGTAAAACTGAATTACAACTGAAAGAAAGTTGACCATCACTGTAAGTGGACTAATAATAAAATAAACAAAACAAAACAAATATAATATAGCACATTTAACAGATTAAGTAAGGCACAATAATAGTTTAGTAGAAACCTTGTTTTAGAAAATCATTTTTGTGTTGTGTATAAAATAAGTTAGGGTAACATTTTAGAACTAGTTGCTTATTAGCATGCATATTACTAGCATATAGGCTGTTTATTAGTACTTATAAAGCTCATATTAATGCATTATTCTGCATTTTACATCCCTTAATCCTACCTAATACCTAAACATAACTACTACAACCGTTACCTTACTTACTATCCATAAGCCACTAATTAGCAGTCTCCTTAGAGAAAACTGTGAATGTGTTCCCTACACATTCACAGTGACCTGATTCACATTTCACTGCTGGTTATACAATCTCTGTATAGTCGTGTATGTGACAAATAAAACTTGAAACTTGAAACTTGAAACTAATGTAAAGTGTTACCTAAATTGGTATATGAAAGAAATTTTACAAGAAACATACATAAGATGTATAAGTTACAAAATTCTGTTTTGAAAAGGGTTCGTGTTCTGCCACTGCTGCAAGTTGTTCACCTGTCAGGCCTTTTAGAGGGGCTGCAGTGTGTCAGACTGATGACATTGATTATCAGGCTGATATGAGCCTAATGAGGTCTTGTCAGAAAATTGCCTGACTTATGTTTAAGTCCTGTCACTGTGTCTGCTGAATCTGAACAGTTTCAGCACTGTCAATCAGAAGGTCATTCTCAGCTGCTATCTGGCCTACGGCTTCACACACACACACACACACACACACACACACACATACAAACCCACTACAGGGTAAAACCGGTGGACATGTGACAGATGTGTCCCACAATGCTATTGGAGACAGCTGTTTATCCTTGCTTCTGCCCCTGAGCTTTACAGACGCTCACATTAATTCCCTCCCAAACCCAGCAAACGACACTCAAGCACGCCTACATAGACCACAAAGCCCAAATCAACATGGGCGACTTTGTGTGGGTGTCACTCTTTCCGGACCTTAACCTGCCATCCAGTCTCTCAGAGTCATTTATTGGATCCCATAGAATCCTTGAACATAAAGTTACTGTGTGCAGTCAGTTTTCAAAGCAGAAGGTGATGGTCTGCATCTGAGTTTTAGCACGAGAAGATTGTGAGAGATATAGAGCTCAAGAAAGTGATGCAGAAGGAGTGAACGACTCACCTGTGTCAAGGATGCAACAGAACACAGCTGTGGCTTGTACTTGCAAAGTATGTCAGTGCCAGGAAATGTGAGGAGGAAATAGAGAGAGAGAGAGAGTGGGCGTAAACGTGAACTGAACTGACTCACCCTGCATGACTCTCTGTTCTCTCTTAAGAAAGTCTTTAAGTGCTGAAAGCTGTCGCTTCTCCGGAGACAAATCACTTCAGGACAGTTCAGAGATTGAAGCTCTGTTTCGCAGGAGGAGGAAAGAGAGGTGCTCTCACTAACCAGGTTTCCATCCACACATTTTTATGCAAATTTTGAGATATTGCATCAAAAAATCCTGTGTGGAGAAACACACAGAAAAAAATATGCATAAAAAAACAAATAGTTCTGCATGTACATTTACATACCTCTTGCAGATTATGCAAGATGTTAATAATTTTAACAGAATAAGAGATTGCATGCTATTTTATTTATTTATTTTTTGTTTGTGCTGGCCTGAATAATCTGTATCACATAACAGATGTTTACATATAATCCTCCACACTCTTAAAACTAAAGGTTCTTTGTTGGTATCAGTGGTTCCATGAAGAACCTTAATCATCCATGGAAACTTTCCATTGTGCTAAAGGTTCTTTGTAAGTTCTTTTAAATGGTTAAATTGTTCTGCACACTAAGAAAACATGGTTATTTCTTTTCACTGAAAGGTTCTTTGGAGAACCCAAGATTTTTCATGAGATTACCTGTTTGCCCTGAGCAATTACACTACCCACTTCAGAAAAATCCTTCTGGTTCTGCACATTCTTTGGTTTTCTATAATTTTCTGCATATTTGAACCCTTTCCAACAGTTACTGTATGATTATGACATCCATCTTTCACACTGAGGACAATTGAGAAACTCTATTACAAAAGGTGAAAAAATGACTGTTGCTCAAGAGGGAAAACAGTGCATTAAGAGCTGAGGGGGTTGGACATTTTGAAAAGGATTTTGATTAAAGATCATATTTTTCATTTAGTACTTCCCTTCAGGAACCACATAAGATATTTAGGTTTCCCAGAAAACCAAACAAGTTCAATTTACACTGTTAATCCAATGGATAAACTTTACACCCCCAGGCTCTTAATGCATCATGTTGTCTTCTTGAGCATCAGTGAATTTTTTCAGTCCCTGCATGACACATCACATACAACTATATTTTATATAGACAATTTTATTTTATTTAGTTAACAGTTATTGTGCTATTTTAGTGTCATGTGTGTTACGCTGCTGGTGTTTGTGTGTGTGACATTGCACACCGTCTATACATGAGTCTTGGCCATGTTTTATGGACAGGCACCTTCTGAAGAGCTCTGACTCATCGTGTGGCGTTCTATTGTGCCACTTGTATTATTATTGGAGAAACCCAAGTACGTTTCTCACAGTTGCATTTGTGTACCGCTGCATTCTTGAATAGATCCTCTGTGGGAGGAAAAGGTCAGTGAGTGGAAGAACTTGCACTCACCCAAGGTTTCTGGTGACAGCTCTGGACAATATTCTCTGCTCTGTTTGCCTTGCAATGTCTGTCCAACTACCCACTGTACAGATCTATTCAAGGCTGTCAACTGATGTGTTTTCAACATGTTTGTGATAAATGAAATCCTTTTTATGTTGCAAGCCTCCTCCAGCTCAGAGCAGTATCATGGAAAAAAGAACAGGTCTGATGATATCACGTAATAAGGATATTTGTACTGTATTTTTGCAGTATTCCGGGCTCTGCAGTGTGTGCTTTTGACATGGAACAGCTGGCCGGAGTGTTTGATGGAAGATTTAAAGAGCAGAAATCGCCCGAGTCGATATGGACACCTGTTCCAGATGAGGTTGTGCCCAAACCAAGGTACCGAATGAAATGACATTTACAACTCTAGAGAGTGTTTTATGTCCTCAAATGCCAACCTGCAGTGAAAAAGTTTATAATAATGTGCTGTGTTTGTGAATTTCTCAGGCCGGGTGGTTGTGCTGTACAAGGCTCCAAGTTCAATTCCTCCAATTCTTTCCCTGATGACATGTTAACTTTTGTCAAGACCCATCCACTGATGGATGAAGCCGTCTCATCACTCGGTCAGAGACCATGGATTGTTAGGACCATGGTCAGGTGAGGACAACTTTCTCTCAGATGTCGATAGATCATCTTTTAGTTCACATCGACTTCATCATCTTTTTGACTGTGTTTTTCCACAACTTGGCACTGCACAGCATCTTGTTGTCTTCGGAGCCATCTTTATAGTTTGATTTCTGCGTTTGCCTGCGTAAGCACACGTTGATCTTCTGAGGCGGCGGTGTTTAGCCACACTTACATCATAGAGTGGCACATTCCACAAGCTGTTATTTTTGCAGATTGGCTTCAGTATAAGCGGTTTTTAGACTAACGAGAAAGTTTTGAGTTCTGAAACTTACAGGATGTATTTATAGTGCAATGACCTCTTATATGTCCAAAAATCAAGGGAATTTTGATTTCTCAGTTCATGACCCCTTTAAAACATGCCTTCAAGACATGATAGTTTCTGGTTTGTCATTGGTCTAAAGTGGACTAGTGCTTCTAGATGAGCTATCAGGTCAACCTTCTAGACTACCAACAAATGATCAACTTCAACCAAGCTTCAGAAGTCAGATTCTTCACAAACTTGAAGCAAAGGAACACATAATGCTCATTAAATTTAGCTGCTAACTTCTCCCCGTCATTCTTTTCTTCACTAAGATCCATGCTAAACATTTGACCGACCGGCTGTGACGTCTGCTAGCATTAGTATCTGTCCAATCTCAGTCTTCAGACTATGGGGTTCCAGCAGCTGGGGTTTCTCAGCATCCCACAGGGCACAACAAGATTATAGTGACAAGTTGTTTGTGTCATTTCAAACACTCTGGGAGATCGTCCTATTTTAGAGAGCTGAATTATTCTAGTAGAGCAGTTTTGGCTGTTTCCTCAAGATATGGCAGTTTGTCAATGCAAATTGCTTTTCGTATTTGTGCATTTTGTTATTTTGGCATGAGGTTTTGGTTTACAATTTAATACCTTTTTTCCTCTCAGCCTCATTTGAGAATGAATTAAGTTGTCTTCTGTCGCTTTCAGATACCAGCTCAACAAAATGGTGGTAGACACAAACGCTGGTCCTTATGGCAACCAGACAGTCCTCTTTCTGGGTTCCAGCCGAGGGACCATCCTTAAATTCCTCGTCACCCCCAACAGGGATAACACAGTGACCAACTACAACGTGTTCCTCGAGGAACTGGAAGGCTACAACCCAGACAGGTAGAGGTTAATGCTGAAACACACGCTTTGGTGATTGTTTTATCCAGAGAATCACAAGTCATGGCATGTAAACAGATGGAGCATTAGCTGGTCATTATCTCTTGTGGAAAGCAGCAGGAGTTTGCAGGCAACACTCATTTTCCATGGATAAAGTGTTAATTGCATCTTCATCCAGACAGACTAAACGCTGTTTAGCCTGTTTCTCCTCACATACTGTACACACTCTCTATCTCAAAAAATGATGAAATGTTTTACACACTAAACCAAAAACATGGTAAATCAGGTTAATTTCCGTGTAATTTATCAGAACAGGCGTGTGTATGTGAGAGCATGATGGCTTTGACAGTGCTAGCTGTGTCTAGCGCAGCGGGAAGCCATCTAATCAGGGGAGTGTACATGGAGTAATCAGATCAGGCTCCGATCATGCTGGCCTTACATAACCTCTGCCATCTCTCATCACGCGGTGGTGAAGTGGTAAATTGTTTGACACGCGCAGGGTCAGGGAGTCCACGACCAACGGAAACCGTTCAAAAATGCCTGTGTCATCATCCATATCGATCACAAAGACAACAATGACATAATTAGAATGGAGGCTAGAGTGTTAATTGAAGTCAATCTCTTTATGCACTCTTTCCTTTTTATCTTGCCGTCTTTGTAGCATCTGTGTAAGTTGTCTGTCTTTTTTGTTTCTTATAGTTTTTTTCTTGCTTGTATTCTGTGATCTAACTATAGCAGTGGTTCATTTTCATCTTACATCTTCTGTTTCGCTCTCCTACTCGTGTGTCAAGAGAGGCTGCTTTTTTTCTTCTTAAATCAGTTTAAACTTGCCAGTTGCTCCTCTTTATCTCACCCTCTGTCTGTTCTCTTCCCGTCTCTCTCTTTCGTCACTTGTTTTGTCTGCCTAAAAATGGAGCTGCACGACTGCAATGATTCATTCATTCATTTTTTTTCGTCTCTCTCTAACAACTCAATTTTCAACTAGGGCTGTTAATTAAACATGTTAATTTAGTGAGATTAATTCTCACAAAATAAAAAAGGTAAATGAACAAAAATAAAATACTTTTTAAAATACTATAAAATACTATATATATATATATATAATATTAGTGCTGTCATATGATTAATCGCGATTAATCGCATCCAAAATAAAAGTTATTGTTTACTTAATGTATGTGTGTGTACTGTGTATATTTATTTTGTATATATAAATCCAAACACATGCATGTATATATTCATGAAAAACATATACACGCATATGTTATGTAAACAAAAACTTTTATTTTGGATGTGATTAATCGTTTGACAGCACTGATATATCTATATATATATATATATGTATATAGATATATCTATATATATATAGAGAGAAATATATAAATATAATTACATTAATTTAATGACATGTTATGTAATTATTTTTATTCATTTTTAATTGGTTGAGTAATATTTTCAACATAGTTTTTCTAGTCTCTAAATCATTTTGCTTCTCAAGTTAATCTGTTTTTACAGCTTTTTAATTTTTTTCTCTGTAAAATGAGATTAAAATACTGATTAGGAAAATGACTTTTTGAAGCAAGCTTGATCTCGTTTCTGATGGCCTTTAGTAAGTGTGGCTCATTACTCAGATCCGATGCATAAAGTACTAATGATTTCTCCGCTGCTATCGAGGCCATTATAGTAAGCGTTTCTTTAACCATATTTATGTGTGCGTATGTATACAAACAAATGTGTTTTCTAGCCAGCATGGCAGGTGCAAGAGAGATACTCTAAGTGGTAAGTGCCAATTAAGTGTAAAGCACAGAGGAGTGGGTGGTTGCCAGAGTCCTAGATATCAATCAGATTAGTTACTGAGGCCAAGCACAAAGTGACAACACATTAATGTGATATCACATTAATATGACACGCGTTTTCTTTCTGAAGCCCTTTACGCCTCATCCTGTTTTTCATTCAGAGGGTGAAAGTTAGTGTCAGTTCATTAGAGACGTACTATATAACAAGCCGTTATCTTAATGGATAAATGCCCTTGGTTTGAAATTGCAGGATTTAAGATGGCAAACAAACTTTTATAACTAAGCTCCAATGTTTAATCTGTTAAAAGAATTGTGCAAAAGAAATGCAATTGCTAGCTTGAGGTTTTGCTCGTCTACCTTCACGGCATTAGTTCCTGTTAACCGCACAGCATTATATTGTGTTAAGATAAACATTATCAGGCTGTGTTAGGCTTGACTGTTTAGACTTTATTAATGTAGGTTCGGGTCACGTCATTCTGTATCAAACTGTGTTTGAGTGTGTTCTCGGTGTAAATTGTGTTTGACTTTCTCCCTGCACTCCTTTAATTTGTTGCAAATTGATTTGGACTGTGTGTGTTCCAGGTGTGGGACGGACTCTCCTCAGGCCAGGCAGCTGCTCTCTCTCACGCTGGACCGCATCAGTCACAGCCTCCTACTGGCTTTCTCTTCTTGCGTGATCAAAGTGCCTGTAGCACGCTGCCAACTCTATTCCCGCTGCATGAAGTGAGTGGCACATACACACGTTTAGTTAGCACACTAAATGAGGACATATCATATAGACTGTTGTTTTTACTGTATATAAATCAAATTATAAATTCAATAATATTATTTTATATTTGTAGAATAATATATTATTTTATATTATATTATAAATATTATGTATTTTTTTTTATTATTAATTTGGAATTTATTTGAAATATTTTCAATATTGAATTTGTGTATTAATGTAATGTTAATTTTAATATTAAAGTTATATAAAAATAGTCTGTGTATTTTTATGTTAATTTATATTGTATTACAAATATTATATATTATTTAGAAATGTATTTTATTTATTTTCATATTTATTTAAAATTTTTAAATTACCAAGGAAGATGTTATAGAAAATCACTGAATCTGGTCAATTTCATATTGCTTGTTTGCTGAGTTTCAACAGTCACAATGTCTGCAGAATGATTGCAAAGCACTACGAGACAGATACCATGCAGAATACAAAGCGCTGTGCTGGGAAAAGAAGTCAAAGAAGTCTAGCAAAGCATTTTGACAGGAGGTTGAAAATCACCTCAGGGTGTGACAGCTTCAAAATAACTTCCAAAGTCTTGAATAAGACGTGCAATTGTGAGGAACCTCCAGTTTCTGGCACTTGCAAGGCCAGTATTTAGGATGTGTTTGGAGATTGAACGTGTAATTTCGAACACAATAACAATCCACGCATGCAGCGAAGGCGTTCCTTAATCCCATTGAAAACCTTTGGGAAATACTAAATCTGAATCGAAGCTGATGAATAAATCTCAGCTTTGGGATAAATTTAAGGAAGCCTGGCAAGAAATGGTACACGACACATGCGCATAGCTTTTTGAGTAATGCCCAAGAGAACGGCTTTTATAATAAAAAACAAGGGAGGACGGAGAAATATGAATAACAGATTATATTGAGGTCAATGTATGCTTTATTTCTTGTAAGCTACGTGTTATTTTTTTAGCCGTGTTTTTTGCATTGTATAAAACCCATATTCTATGATAAGCTATAGTCTATACCTCCCATTGACTCATTGGTAATGTTTTAAATAAAGATGTTTAAAATAATCCAGAATTTAAACCTATGCCTAAAATATGACTTTTTAATGTGAACAGTGACATCATTTAGTGTCTTTGTGAACCGTCTGTCCTTTTTAGTACAATCCCAACAATTGTTTATACTGTTGCTCTCAGCTCTAGGATAGTTTTGTGGTCCTGTGATCGCTGGTCACCAGCTCGTGCTCTGTGTCTGTGCCCGTGGGCCATCGGTGCAGCCCAGTGAGGCACACTAACACATGTCACACGTCTAATGTGTGCACTGAACCAGCTGGATCATACTTGGATGAAATCCAGTGGAATTAAACTATATACTGTCTGGTGCCGTAGGGGTACCATTCATGCTTGTGTCTGTTCTTTCACAGGAACTGCATCGCCTCACGGGATCCCTACTGCGGCTGGACCAGAGGAAGCACCTGCTCTTTCCTCCGTGCGGGTACAAGGTGAGATTTGGCAATGTACCTACTGACATACCCTACCTATTTTTTTACTTAAACAACAAGATTTCCATCTTCAGAAAAAGCACATGTCCAAAAAACACTTGTTTTTGTGTTCTGCCTCTGTTTAAATACACTTGTGAAAATCTATCCCTCCTCAGAGAGACGGTTTTATTGAGTTCTGTGTGCAAATACAGGTTGTCTGCCAGTACTCTGAGATCAAAACGTGGAGACCGTTTTACCTCAGTGCCGTTATGCAATTACAGCTCTTTGGCTGGATCTGATTTGATTTACCAAGGACGGTCAACCTGTGGATCGATTCTGTCTCGCATAATACTGAAAAATTCTCACCAATTGAATTTCACTGCGGAAAAAACAATACGGATGTAGTTCTAATTACTGCCGCTTGCTAATATACACAAACGGCGGATATGCAAAACAAGTTCAGAGACTTTCTGTCGGCTGTTTATCAGTCTGTATACGCTTCTCAATGCTACGATACAGCTAATGTTCATCCTCAGGAGAGCGGCGGGAAGGAATCTGCGTGCTCATTTAAATTCTCGGGGTGGTTCACTGCTGTAGTATAAAAAAACTCAGCCATCTTCTCTCAGAGGAGTTCTGGAGATTACAGCTCTGCGCCTGCAGTTTGTAGAAACATTATATTTTATAGACATTTCAGAAAGCGTTTAACCACGCGGGTGTAAGCGTATCTTCAGAAAAACTAAGACCCTGGCAGTAAAAGACCCCTGGCTGCCTTGTTGTCCTGGGCTTTAACTAATTGCCAACGGTAGTGGAAAGAGACTGGTCCCCCGGTGCACGCTTCTGCTGTGCGTAGCCTTCGGCCTTTCCTCTGTTTGACTTATACGGTTGGAAGAAAGCCATTCGTGAGCTGACTGCAGTCATTTTTCTTCATTAATGTGGCTTTAAGGTAACACAGAGCATCTCTAATAGAGCACTGTGATGCCTCTGTTTGCAAGACTTGATCAGGAGCACAGATTGAGTTTCTGCACACATCCTGTACAAGCTTTTAATGTGCAATATCACTTATTATTGAACCCAAGAGCACAAAACCAAGACATTTTAGAAGAACCCTTCAAGACAACCTTAAAAAATTGTGTTTTCTTTAAAAAAAAAGAGAGAGAGAGAAAATACAGAGGCATTAATGTAATTGAGACGGTGCAGTTTTATGGCCTGTTTATGTGGTTTGCTGATTAATGTTTCTACTACTGTTCTTTCTCCCATTTCACCACAGGCTTCCCTTCGAGCAAGACATCGAGCACGGAAACACTTCTCACTTGGGCGACTGTGACGGTAAGAGAACATTTTTATTACAACAATAAAACTCTTCACAGTGTGACCTCCCGTTCTCTCCCCTCGTCCCGTCAGACCTGCAGCCGCCGTCGTTTTACGCTCCATTTTGAGCTTCTGTTCTGCTGCAAGAGCCTCGGTTTGGGTGCGTGGTGATCACAACTTGCACTTTCTATTTATAGTTCCCCTTTCAACTCCGATTATGTTCGTGTTGGAACAGCGTCGAGTTCTGGGTGAGCCTCTCTTGGTGGGGTTCATCGCAGCAAATCAATCGTTCAGTCTGAAATATTCACTTGCTGTAGAACCCCTTTGATCTCACCGCTGATTCTGCTCAGACATTGGTGCACGTTAATCCTGGGTCCACCACAGGAGACCTCGCTCATCTGCTGTGAGCCACAAACACTCCGATGTATAAATATTGCATAATGATCATGTCTGCCTGGCTGGATTTTAATCTGCTCATCAGGAGCTTTTGAAGTTTTCCAGCCCCTGTTTCGGTTGCGGTGCAGAAGCCAGAAAGTAATGGGGTGGTGGGGCCAACTGCTGTATTTGCTAATGTGTTTCCTAATGGAGAAGATCAGTAAGTCAGGAAAAAAACATAGTAACTTTGTCACAGCCGCATGAATAATGTGATGTAAGAGATTCTTATTTTCAATATTCTTGCAAAACTAATGTTTTTTTAAATGAGCATATGTTAGTCTGGTTCCAAAACCTAGTAAGCTGTCTACTTGGACAACATTTTAAAGAATGCTCCCGATGCAAAGATAGCTTATTTTGGCCAAATACTAAAGCAGCATTGCTTATAACCTTTGCATTGAACACAATCCCAGAATGCCAAATGAGAGAAATTTCAATGAGAGAGAATGTTAAATTCATTAACTTTAATGCATTGGGTATCATGAATTAACCTAATAGTTTTTACAGCATTTATAAATCTATATTAATGTTTAGTTAATTGTAATTACTTGTATGTGTAATTATATATTTTGAATTTAATTTATACTAATCTTCATCGTTAATGTTCATTATACGTAATACATTAATGTTCATTTATACAACTGGAAAAGTTAAAAACGTATGTTTATTTAAAATGTATAATTTAATAAATCATGTAAAAGTATTTTTAATTGATAGTTCATGATTTTAGTTTTATTATTCATGATATCGCATATACCTATACTTCTGTTTCATTGAGGATTGTATGTATCGTAATTTGTTCTTTCAAAATATACTATTTTACCTAGTATGATATTTGTGTTATTAACTCACCAACCTGCTAACCTCAAACTGTATTAAAATCAGTTGTGAGTCGAGTCTGCTGTGAGGAATTGCTGCTTGCTCATTTTTGAGGTAAATAATAAAAAATAAAATACAACCTTGAAGCAAGAAAAATTTACTTGAGAAGCAACACTGCATTAGATATTAAGGCATGTTTTCAGTTCTGGTGTTTTTGTCTCACTGTGCTGGCAGATATTTTTTTCACTTATTTTAAGTATAAACAAGTTAAAATCAAGTGAATAATTTGCCAGTGCTGTAAGACAAACACTCTCATACTCAAAATAATATTTATGAAAATAATCTAAGAAAACAAGTCTTAATATCTTATGTTGTGTTGCTTCTTGAGTAAATTTATCTTATTTAATTTAGATTTAGACAAGCACTAACTTACACAAACCAGTCTTGATCAGCATGTAAATACATGCTGGTTTAAGCTGGTCTGAAAGGCGGGGTGTCTCTCTAGTGACTCTTAGACTGGTGACTTGCATGGACAGCGTCTCATTCTTCATCCTTAATAAGTCTTGTGTAAATAAGTGTTTGCCTGCAAGGCTTTGATCAGCAGACCGCATGTCACATCCATCACGCTCCTCGAGTGCCGTTCTCCTGGGCCTGCAGTGCAGAGAGACACAGGCCAGGGGTTGAGAAGTGGGCCGTTTAGAGGATGTAGCACTGCATCCATCACGGTTTGTAGCTGGTGACTGGCTTTCATCTCCTGCTGGGAGGGGTTGCAGACTCTGATTCGAGGGGCAGCCTCAGTGATGGAGATCCCCTGGATGAAACTGAACTTCATATGACCCCAGATGTCCACATGCATGTCCGAGAGGGCGTATAGATGGCTGATGTTAACAGCTTCTGCTTAACGACAGAAAAGTGGTCAGTGGAAGTGGGGGCAGAGGAGAAGAATTGATTTTCATCTCGTCTCTCTGACTCGGTCTGGGCTGAATGATTACGAAGGGTGGGATCCATAAACCAGCGAGGGAGATGCACAGGACGAAATGGTACATAGAGAGATGAAGTAAAGCAAGTATAGATGGAGGGCTGGAGGTGGTTGTCAGACAAGCTGGAGCCCGTGACTGAGGGCAGGTGTCTGGGGTGGGGTACGGGTGCAGAGACGGGGCCGTGAGTGATGTAGAGCGCAAGCTCTGATGTCTCCTGTGTCACAGAACCGTCACTGCTGCAATTCCCAAAGGCCTTGCGCTGCTATAACTCTCTGACATGCTCCCGTTGCCTTCTGTACGGCAGAAGCAATTTCTCATTCCCTCGCTCTTTCTACCTCTCTCGGCTTAAAAATGGTGCAATTTTTCTCACTCTATTTCTCAAAAACCAGTACTTTGTAAAACTGCAGTACAAACAGACTGGCTAGTTGACAGATAACATGGACATCAACTTTTGTTGTCAAATTAGAGATGTTTTGCATGTAGATTATTACCATTTTGCTTATCCAAGGCTTCCAATGTCAACTGCTTTATTTTAGTTTAGTTCAAAAACAGTCTGATAAACTGCTTGATGTTGCAAACTGGTATTTATCCTATAATTTTAATTTGACAATTTAATTCAGGAGTCATTTTTTTACATTTTTGTTTCAATAAATGTTCTTTTTGGACTGTTTAGAAAGTCTTAAGTTAAAAAGTTACAGTATGTTAATGGTACATCAAGCTCTTTTTATCTCAAAAGAGCAAGGAAACGTTGATTCGTCATTATATGACCCGTTAAGTGGTCCTGCAGTGAGACAAATGAGTTTTTAAAAGTACTTTTTAGTCTCTCAATTAATAGGAATTAGAAAGAACGAGAGGAAAATTTCAGTTGAAATGGTGCATAGCTTGTCACGTTGCAGGGCACTTGTGTACGATGATAACTGTCCAAATATATCTCTCTGTATCTTTCTTCCACCTTCACTTCACCTTGGTGTTTGAGTAACCGATCAGGCAGTTCCTGCCGTCTCTCTCGGTTTGCTCATCAGTGTGAGGACCATAATTAAAGATGCGCCTGCTCTTCCTGTGCCCTGACCAAGCACTTAGCGATCTGCTTCAGAATGTCAACTCTCCTTTTGCATGATGCTTCAAGGGGAAGCTGATCAAAGTAAATGTAGACATCAGATGCTTTAATTTAACTGACCTGTGAGGCCTGCCCTCAGAGGCCCGAGACACGGCCGCCAACAGCCACTTGTCATTCTGCATTTTGAGGGCCTATCTCTTTGGCTTTATCTTTCTGTTTCTCTCTCTCAGTTAGGGGAGGCATGCCAGGTTGTGAATTCTTGTGTAATGATGGCCGATGACTAAACTAGCAGCAATAGCTGTGCTCAAAAATCAACAACAGTGCTTGAAACGATTAACTTGTTTGTTGTTGGAATGAGTACATGTTGTATAAAGAGAAAAATGCTGGCTTGAGAGAGAATAGCATGACATTTTACATTCCAGCCTGGGCGGACACTTTGATCTCTCGCCTGATCTTACCTCAATGTGGTGTTAACCCTTTACAGGTCATGACCTTTAAGCCAGCCATATCGATTGCAGGATTAGCGGCTAATTTAATGCTCCTTAAACTTCAACAGTATCCCTTTCATTGTAAAATTGCAGGTCATGTGAGGGGTCGAGCAGAAGTGAATTATTATGCCAAAGGAAGTAAAACCAAAATATACATACTGTACATTATTTTAAATTGTAATAATATTTCACAATGTTCTGTTTATACTTTATGTATATCTGTGCCAAAAGACAGTTTGGCTTTGACAGATTGTGGTTCCTGAAAACTACTTACAGATTGCTTTAAAAAGTTACCCCAGCCCCCCCAAAACTCACTAAATAATTTCTCACTGGGGTAGAATTCAAATGTACCTGCCACTGGTAAACGTTAACTACGCTCACTTATGGGAGCAACGGAGTCATTGTTTGCACAGAAACTCATCAGCAAATGTCAGCGCTGTTAAACCAGGCATCAAAAGCGAGGGAGACATCAGTGTAGGAGAGAACTGTCACGCTCCACCGTTGTTACGAGTGAATGGACTGCAAAATGAGGCTTCTCCTCAAACCGGCAGTTCAACTACAGTACGTGTACAAAGAGCAGACAGTCATAAGCCCCATTATGCTTTCTTTGCATCTATATCCCACCCGCTTACCCTTTTCTCCCGTGTGTTGCTGCAAAAGCATTTGAGTATAATCACAGAGTTGACACAGATGGAGGCAATTACGCCGCTGTTAAAATATTTCCTGGAGAAAGGTAGTGTTTTGACTCTGCAAACAGTGGGTTGCAATCACGATCTAATTGAAGTCCATGTTAAATGAAGAAGTGCACGGTGGCGTCATTCTTATAAAGTGGGATGACAGCCATGCAGAGAAAGGCAATGAGGCACACACTGGCAAATTTGCTTCTCTGCTGTAATTGGTATCAGCTAGCAAACATAAAATTATATGTCTCATGTACACTACTGTTCAAAAGTTTGGGGTTGGCAGGATTTTTTTTATGTTTTTGAAATTCTCTTATGCTCGCCAAGGCTGCGTTTATTTGATCAAGAATGCGGTAACAACAGTAATATTCTGAAATAATTTCTATTTCTATTTTCATGTAATTTATTCCTGTAATGGCAAAGCTGTATTTTTAGCCATTGCTCCAGTCTTCAGTGTCACATGATCCTTCAGAAATCATTCTAATATGCTGATTTGATGCTCAAGACATTTCTTATTATTATCGAAGTTGAAAATAGTTATGCTTCCTAATATTTTTGTGGAAACTGTGATGCATTTTCATGATTTATGATGATATGACGTATTCAGTATCAAGTAAGTTTTATGTCCTCAATAAAGGAAAAAATGCTGTGCAAAGTGTCAAAATCAGTCAAACTGAATATATTTGATGTGCAATGTACAACTTTTACTTGGAATGAAGATGACCGATGTCGTTTTGTAGTGTCACATTTGCTGTGAATCACGTTTTGTATGCTCTGTGCAGTTTGTTGGGTGGGTGTAATAGGTTTTATAGAAGACTTAGATGTTACAGTGAGTGTTTGTAAGACTGATGTGGTGCTCTTGCCCTCCAGACCTTTCAAGCACTCCCACAGGGGCAGTTCATGTTCTCCTGGAGTACAACATCTCATGACCTTCATGTCCAGGTCATTAATCTAGTCATGGACAAACACACACACATGTATGTCTACACAGAGGCAGGCCATTCCATGTACCGGACTTGAGAAAATTCAGAAGTGAAGAATGGGCTTCCTTTCAGTTCACAAGTTGAAATTTGAATTGAATTGGCCACACCCCACCGGAAGTTGAATTGGAATGACAGGAAGAGTAATTTATGGATTTGAAATTCAAAGAAACTTAACTGGAGTTTTATTACACACAAAAACACAGATGATTACATGATTAATTTTGACTCATTATGCCTGTTTTTTTTCCCTTATAGACGTTTTTCTCAACTAATTAGACATATTTCTCTAAATTAATTACAAGTGATTAGAAAGTACTGTCTCAGCAATTAACACAGCCGTCAAAACAATTTAATTCAGCTGTACCGATTTCAATTAGCTATAAACACCACATTGTTTATAGTAATTACAAAAATTTGGTATTTTAATTAATTGATTATATGTTGATTATTCATTCCATTTGAAAGTCTGGAGTGTATTACAATGACAATTTGACATGTTCTTTATGGGTGATAAAATTACAAATATTTAATTTATGCCTAATTTTCAAATGAAATATTTCATTTTGGTAACACTTTAGAATAGGGAACACTTATTCACTATTTACTATGACTTTTCCCTCAATAAATTCCTAATTTGCTGCTTATTAATAGTTAGTAAGGTAGTAGTTAAGTTTAGGTATTGGGTAGGATTCGGGATGTAGAATAAGGTCATGTAGAATAAGGCATTAATATGTGCTTAATTACTACTAATAAATGGCAAATATTCTAGTAATATGCATGCTAATAAGCAACTAGTTATGAGACCCTAAAATAAAGTGTTACCTTAATTTTTTTTTACATTTATTTTTTAAAAATATATTTAAAACTCATTTCTTGAGGTGGCATTTGAAATATTGATCATTAGTTTCATGTGATTATTTTTTTTTTTCCTGATTTATAGGTAATTAAATAAGAAGATACTGAAGATTAAATGCATTAGCATATATGTATATATTTATTCATATATACATATTATGATGCTCATGCAATCAATCTGAGTTTGATTCTAGTTTGTAACATCTTACAGGTTTTTTTTCTTTTCTTTTTTTCTCTCCTTTCCTATCATATCCTGTCCTTTCTTCACTATATTATCAATGGAAGTTGCAAAAAGGTAAAAAAAAAAACGATTGCTCAAGAAAGGGAAATTAGTGTATATATGTGGCTTTGTTCCAATTCACAGCATCTCTATTCAGAGTTCACTAGGATATCTCTCTTAACTTGACAAAATTGGTTCTTTTGGAATGCTGAAGTGCACTTCCCAGGGCACTATCTGGCAATTGGAACGTAGCCTTATTGTGTGAGAAATCTTGGCTTGTTTGACTGCAGTGAGGGAGAGACTCGGGAGCATAAAAGGACAACAGCAGCTGCCACTGAAGCCTGCAGCACGACGAGCCGCCTGTTGAGGTGTTGAGGATGTTGCTGTGGCGGTTGCCAGGCATGTTGACAGGGCATGAAGAATCTCTCCGCCACAGATCATCATGACTGGGTGAAAGTGATAGCTCAGACAGGTGTCTGTGTCTGTGTGCGCGTGTGTGTGTGTGTGTGTGTGTGTGTGTGTGTCAGAGATGCACAATAACTTCGAGCAAAACATTTCAGCCTTAGAAATACCTTGCATGCACCCACAGGTGAGGTTACACCATTTTTCTCTCTCTCACACACGCTTGATGCGAACAAGCTGTATCGATCATTCTAAAGAGGATTTTGTTCAATTCATCAAGCCAGAGACCTGTGTCTCTATTGAGTCTCTGTCTGACAAGCATGAAAGAGACATTTTGAGCCACCACAGCAGATCGCGAATGACCCAGAAAAGTTTCTTAATTCAGTAAATGTGTGGAAAAATGATTCCACCTCAGCCAGACAGAGCCTGAAAACTCAACATCTCCGTCATAGAGGCAAACCATCAGTACAGCAGTGTTAACTTAATACAAATAAGGAAGTGTTTTTAGCAGCTGGTAAAATACAGTTGTATGCGGAGCACTGACAGGCAGGATTTACGTCTTCAGCATGCTGGAAACATTAACTTGAAATTGGAGGTTTCGTGGTTGATGCAGATGCTGTACTTCGCAATTGCAATTGGCTAGACTAATAGCGCTGGGTCGCTTTCTGAATTTATAACCCATGCTGGAAATGTCGAATATTTTTTAATGATTTCATTTGAGAGTTCTCGCCATTCAGCCCTAAATTGAGGCTATCAATTTACCAGCAAACCTCGTGTTACAGTAGAGCCCCCATCAGCCACATCTGTGGTATTGCAATGCAGTACACCTTTCCGTGCTTGTTTGATAAATTTAACACAGCTGAACTGACTCTCATCTGCATCCTCATTAGTGTTTGTCGGCAACGGTTGCTGTGAATGAGGAAAGCTATGTTGAAAAACTATGCGCTAATTGACTACAATTAATTGCGGCTGACTAGGCGGCGTCTGCAGAATGTGGAAAAGGTGAGCAAGCAACAATAGGCAACAGTGTTTTAGCAGCGGACCGTTTCTCTTAACGTCGGGATCCGGTGGGGCGGCTCATATCCTGAGCTCGCCCCCAGCTCGACACCCCTCGTTATTTCGCACAGTCCTTTCTATTTAGTCTCATGTTAATCATCGTCAGACATTGTGGACTGTAGCGTGCACAATTATGTTGGAATTAGAAACTCTGAACCGGTGCCAAGAAGCCTTTCACCTTATTGCTGTGCTATAGGCCATGAGCAGCTCTCTCTTATTGAAAATTATAGAAGAGTTAATTGAGAACATGTGCAGACGTACGGAAACCTGCTGGCTGTATATTGATCTGAGAGTTTGGCTTTTAAAATGTAAGCTAAGAAGCCTTAAATGTCTTCACTACTATCTTTCTGTAAACACTCTGCTTGGAGCCAGACGTGTTTAAAAAGTTTGCAAATTTTGTTGGGGAAGCTTTTATGCATGGCTTCCTTGCTGACAAGACCAGATTAGTTAGTTTAATGTTGTTTAGGTCTGATTTCGCTGAGCTTTCTCATGAAGTTTAGGGTTGGCCAAGGTTAGTAGCATTATTTACTCAACCGAATGTTGTTCCAAACTTTTCTTCTGTGGAACACAGTTTTTGTGTTTTTGTTTCCATACAATGAATGTCTATGTGGACTACTGTTGTTTTGGACCCCATGGACTTTCATTGAAAGTATCATCTTTTGTGTTCTGCAGAAGAAAAAAAAAGTAATGTTTGAAACAACATGAGAAAATGATAACATAATTTAAATTTTTGGGTGATCTATGCCTTCAAGGTAATAGTTCAGCCACAAATGAAACATCTGTCATGTTGTTTTAAACCGTTATTACTTCTTTCTTCCATAGAGCAAAAAATATGGAAGTGAATGAGGACTAGTGTTCCAAAAAGCTCCTAAATTACCATAAAATCATCCTAAAATAGTTTGTATTACTATTTTGCTATTCTCCATGTCTTTTAAAGTCAGCTTTGTGTGAGAAAGAGACAAAAATTTAAGTTGTTACTGACTTGAAATGGGATTTAATGAAAGATTCATGACTTAATTATTCTTTTAAGTCGGGCCTTTTTAAATGAAATGATCCATTTCACATGAATTGGACTGATTAGATTCTCAAGTTCAACTTGGTTAAATGCTCACTGAAAATAATTTAAATATCAGTGTTTCTCCCTATAGGAACGCCACCTTACCAGCATCTAAAACTCAACATATGCTGGTGTCCAGAATTGCTGGTCTTTTCAACATGGTTAACACAAAGCAATGGCAACAGTGAGGCTTGAATACAGCAAAAGATGGCTGACATGTCGAGAACCAGAAAGGATTGGCAGACAGAGAATAGCCTGCAGTGTTTCTGAAAGTGTATGTGTGTGTATAAGAGAGATAGAGAGCAAGAACGAAGTCAAGAGAATACAAGACAGAGATAGAAAGAGAAAAGATAATGAGTAAAGTCAGTGAACCATAAGCCACTGCTACACACACACACAAATGCACACACTCGCATGTAAGGCCTTGTGCTAACATGAAACACTACACAAGCTCACACACAGCAGCATCTAACATAGTGCAGAAACTACTGCATGAATAAGTGTTTGTTACATAAGCACAGCTGATAAGAGCCTGTTTTCAACACACTAAACTGTTTCACCCCTCGCTTGAAGGTCAGGTAATTAATAAACCTCAGGAAGGTTGCTTATTTGCTAGAAGAAAATCCATATTCCACCTGAGGTTGTTAATGACACGATCTCAACAAGAAACCGAACCCTGCTAGCATTTCATTAGCCGCCTCTCTGCTTACAGGTTGAAAAGAGAGACCGAGAGCAATAGAGTGATACAGGGAATAAAAGAATAAGGGTACGTCCCCGGAGACAGACAGCCAGCAGAAGATGAAAGGACGTGGCACAGAGAGAGAGACAGAGAGAGAGAGACGAGCGGGGGAAGATGTGCACAGAGATGGAGAGCGATAAGCAACAAACATCAAACTGCTAGTGAATAGACCCGGGGAAAAAAAGAGGCAAAAGCAAGGCAGTTAGTCCCTGGGCTCTGAGTCTTTTAGCACTTGGCCTATTGCCTTCCGAAAGACCAACTCTAACTAGACTGCTCCACCGCCATTGTTCAGCTGTAATTGGAGCTTCCAGCTCAAGACGTGCTCGCTGCGCCTCAGCCTGAAAGTCCGGCTGCCTTCCATTAAGCTTTAATAAGTGAATGGGGAAAAAGGGGGTTTCTGTCACCCCGTCGGGAATGAGGAAAAGAAAGAAACCATGCCTGGGACTATCTCTCGCTCTCTGTCCGCTCCCGTCTGTGTGTTTTGTTTCCCGTCACGACAAAGCTGAGTGACTACAAAGGCAACATCTATAATGGCCCTGATCTATTCATTGCATGCATGCACCATCTTCTTACTGTAAAAAGGGATGGACACATTGCAGGCGAGAGCAGAGAAAGAATGAGAGGTGGCCCTCCAGACAGGCGGGCGTTTTAATGCGTCTCTTTCATTACGGAGAAAGGCCGGTGTGGTTTGAGTAATATCTATCTGAGGCACCATCAGGGCTGCGCCCAGGAAAAAGCGACTCGCGTATATACAAAGAGCGTTTGATGTGTGTTTTAGTGCTGCTTGCAAACAAAATTGTGTTTTAGAGAGGTAGGCTCTCAGGGAGTTCTTTATGACCTCAGGTGCGCTTTCAAAAGATAAGTTTACGATAAGGTTCAATTTTATGGTTTTACTTCTTGCAATATCATTTAGGCATTTAAAGTACATATTTTTCTGAAAATCATTCATGACTCAGAAGACTATTTCAGGTTAAATACTAGTTAAGTTCTAGCGACAGCTTCTGTGGCTGCAGTTGATTACCAGAGAATAGAAACCAAATAGCAAAACTAGATGTATTTTGTAGTTGAAATATTGAATCTTAATTTGCATACCAATCCAAATTAAGGATGCAAGATTAGAATTTTATTAGATTTGCATACCATACAAAGTTTCCAGAATGCTACAGTACTTCCAATGGATTTTTTTTTTCATATATTTCTTGTAAAGCTAATATTGCCTAAACTATGAATACATATACATATACAGTATATATATATGGGTAGTTGACGTATCAATGTGTCCTATGGTGTGACAGCAAAAATGTAAAAAATAAATAAATAAATGGAAAACCTCTAACATTGTAGATAAACCTCTCTCATGCCATTTGTAACTCTAAGGGTGGGTTGCACCAACAAGGATTAAGCTTAAATCTAGATTAAATCAAGGTTTATCTAATAATTCTGTTGCACCAAACTTTAAACCATGTTTAAAAATAAGCAGGTTTACATTTAAACCATCATTTTGATCCTGGATTTATTTTATATTTAAAATAGATTAACTTTAATCCTGTTGCTCCATAACTTTAAACTCAGATTTAAATCTCAATTAAGGATTACATTTACATTTACATTTATGCATTTAGCAGACGCTTTTATCCAAAGCGACTTACATTGCATTCAAGTTACAGTTTTATATTTGATCAGCTCTTGCTTTCCCTGGGAATCGAACCCATGATCTTGGCGTTGCTAGCGCCATGCTCTACCATTTGAGCTACAGGAAAGCGCAACCTTAAACTTACAGGTGAGGAGGTTTAAATACAATAAAGTGCACTTACAGTTACAGTATGTGGCTGATTGAACAAAGACAGAAACAGTGGGTGTGTTGTCAGGTCTCAGAGAGGTGTTTATTATAAATAAATAAAAAATTAAAGCGCACTGAGCCCGCAGATTGTGAGGGTCGTGGCAGCCTGAAGTAAACTTGCGTCTGCTATCGAGTCCGGGATGTGAATCCGTCACTTGTCTCGGTGCAACTCGGCGTACGACAAAGAAAAGAAGACAGGATCGCGGCCGCGCCTCTCGTTTCTCACGGCCGCTCCACACGCGTGCTGGACGGCGATCAAACGGACAGGGCGCCGCTGTCACGAGCGGAGGTAGTCATTCCATGAATCATGCCAGTTATTCATGCGGAGTTCATCTCGGTTGTTTTGTCATAAGCTATGCTCCATTAATTGATACAATAAATATATATTTCCAAGATTATAAAATCCGTATGCACTGCCTCAAAGTTTTATTGCTTGCTTGATCAGCCGTTTGATCAACGGTCTCTCTACGAAGCGTTTTATAAAGGCGGCTGACCTTTTACAAGTTTATTTCCTTTATGGACAAAAGCAACTTATGTCAGAGACAGAGGATAAGGAATATTAACATTGTTGCTGATTAATTACATGACGAATCCATCATGGCGGAGAAAATTAATCGTAGATGGAGGTTTTAATCGCAGGTTAGAATTCTAATCCCTGATTTGTTAATCTCAGTTTAAAATTAAGTGGTGCAACACAACTCGATTTAAAATAAAACCCAGATCAACAAATCCTTGATTAGCTCTAAACTTGGCTTAATTTAATCCTTGTTGGTGCAACCCACCCTAAGAATGATGATACATTTTTCTCATGTTATTTGTATGTTAAGTTTTTTTTTCTACATTTTTGCTGTCACACCATAGGACACAGTCCAATTTTTATTTGTCAACTACCCATATATATATATATGCTAAATAAGGGGCCAGTTGCACAAATTTTTTAGACTAGTCTTACAAGTTAGTCATCTAATTTTTTTCTTTAAGACTGGTCATATTTTTTAAAATTCAGTTACATAAAAATGTACATTAGTCTAAGTTGAATCCAAACAATAAAACCGATTACTCCTTGGCTAACTGCTAATTGGTCAGACAGCCTTAACATAGAGGCTAAGTTTATGCAACTAGCCCAAGGAGGGTTTTTTTTTCTTCATTTATTTAATCAGGGACAATGCACATTAATAATACATACAATATGTAAAATGCACCAGATTTAGCCAACACTGGCTAATTTTCATCCGTAGTCCCTTTTGGTTTATTTATTATAGACTGGTTTATTTTCACCAGTCTTAAATGATTGCCATTTGTCTCTATTGTGATACATTTGTTAAATGTTTGTTAAAAATATTTACATTAATAAATGCTTTTAATATTTGGTTCATAATACCTAATTCCTTATTGTACTTTACAATAAAGTGTTGCTGGCACATTTGAATTTCCATTCTTTCCACTCCAGAGTTTGTTTGAAAAGTTCACAAAGTGTATCACACAGAGAAGTGGAGTCTTCAAGCAATCAAATATCACTTCATCTTCCACCCCGTTACCTCATGCCACTGAAAGTAAACACCACAGTGCATGAACATAAACAACCTAGAAAATAGCATCATCTCGCATCCCACCCGTTTACCACATCCTTTCAGGACCCTGGTTCCTGATACATGATGGGGCCCTCGTGCATCTAAGTGGGTTGTGACAGCATAAACAAGTCACTGTTTTAGTCAGTGGTTCGTGAAGTGAACCGCCCCATGCCAACGATGTTTATCCAACTCCTAACAGCAATGCAGCCACACACCGCCAACAGCAGCCAAAAAGTTAATCATAAAGATGACGAAAACAATACTTTACCACACTTTAAACAGCAGTTAGCATGCTGGGAAAAGATACACACACCTGGTATCTGTCTGCGATAGAATAAATATAATGCCCCCACACCGCAAACAAAATAGACAGAGAGTGGTAGCAGGGCAGAGACAGAGATAAACACACAATGATGGAGGGCAGAGAGAGACTTGTGCAAGAGAAAGAGAGAGAAAAGGACTGAGGAAGAACCAGACACTGACTCAGCATCCACATGAATGCATTGATTGATTTGAGGTGTCGTTTCGGTAATGTGGTCTGTCCCTCCAAAATGAATACTGAGAAGTAAACATGTATATCACCAGAAAATTGATAGGCACTCTGTCATAACATCTCCCAATGAAATGACTGACATTGTGCTGTACAGTTCCTTTCCCTGGTGCCCAACTGCAGCTGATATATCATTTAATTCAGCAGAGTCTTCCACACAAACCCCCACATTGAGGCAGCTATTATGAGCTAATTATCGCAGGAATTTTTATTTATTGATTGTGCCTCCTCTCTTCTCAATTTATTTGAGTTCTTAAACAGCTGTAAGTGCTAATTAAGGCTTTTTGTTTTCACCCATGTTAAATGGTTACCATTTGTCTTTATTGTGATAAATTTGCCAGTTAAATTCATTTGTTTCAAGAGCGTTTCATCTGCTATGCCATTTCATGATGTTGGTTCTTACTGTTGTGACTATAAGAACTTCCCTCCTGTTTTTATTGAGTTTCCTGTAATTAATAAGATATTGACTCAAGATTTAGATTTTTGGGTAGTTGACGACAACATTTTCCTAAATTATCCGTTGAAGCAGTATTTTTTATGACCACCTGTTTTGTCATCATCAATAATTCATTGGTGCTCTTCTAAGAACGTAAGTCTTCTGTCATTTCAAAGTGAATGGTATCCATTGCTCTCATCCGTCTGTACTGTCTTTAAAATCTATCACACCCAGGGCACCTTTTAATCGGCAAATATGACTTAAAAGTTTCAGTATTTGTCAGAATTATTCAGTGCTAGATGTTTTTGTAAGGTGATGTTCCAAAACACGTAATTGATGATAGATGCTTTCAATCAGGAAGACAGTTATTACAGCTGTTAAAATCAACATCCACTTTAGGTAGTAATGAGTGAAATTAGTTTGCTATTTTCCTTCACTCATGCATTCTTCGACCTCATAGAAAATTTTCTTTTCTTTTTTTTACTTCAAATAAACAACTCAATCTTTGTCAGTTATAAAAGTGTTCTTTATGCTCACTGTTATTCTTTCCATGTGTTTAGGTCTTCTGCAGGAGAGTTTCATCGAGGAACCAGATGGCTTGGTGTCCGTGAACTTGCTGGTGGTCTCAGCAGTTTCAGCGTTTGCCACCGGGGGGGCGTTGTCGGGTCTGATGGTGTGTTGGATAATGAGTCTCAAGCACCGCCAGCGCTCCAGAGCCAGTGGATCTAGCATTGGGAGTCGTCGCAAGAGTGACAAGGAGCAGAGCATGTTGGGACACGGCCGCAGCGGTTCCGTGATCAGCGTGACGCGTATCAGCGGCAGCGAACGACCCCGCTCGCAGGTTGAAAATATGTTCACCAACGGCTGGTCAAAATCTGGAGACATCGACCCAGGACTTCCCACTCCAGAACAGACGCCTCTGCAGCAGAAACGTCCCACTCCTAACGTCCATCTCACAGACTGTGATTGGGACCAGAGCCATACTTTCCTCACCCAGACAGGGACACCCTGCCCAGCGAACTCAGCGGTCATTTATTTGAGCTCCAAATACCTGCAAGGTGGGCGGCAAGAGGGATCGGGTGATGTTCCTCCTCATTCGGAGCGTCAGCGGTACCTCATCCTCTCCCATCCGCCAAATCAGCGGGAGCAGAGCGGGCGACCGTCTGCCCCACCTTCTCGCAACTCTGCTGGTGAATACAACTATCCTGCAACGCCTCAAGACTCACCTGACCGCAGGAGGGTGGTTTCGGCTCCTACCACCCAGTCGGACTATGGAGAACATCTGCGATGGTCCCGCGACGGACTCAACTTCAATAGCAACAACGCAACTCCTTCTGGCCACCACCCGTATCCCATACAGCCACGCACTAATGCTGCATTAATACGGCCAGGTCACCACACTCAGCGGGGGCTCAATGAGATACAGGACTACAGCCACCTGCTGGTGAAAAGTGTAAGTGAGCGCAACCCAAATGGCCAATGAGTGGTCCAGGCCCGTTCACACCCTTCAGAGTCCCATCACCCCCAAGACTCAGACTCCTTCTGTAATCCTGCCCTTCCTGTCCTCTCTCACTGCCATCCAGTGTCTTTCAAGTCCCCCACCAGTGGCTGAGCTCTAGGACTACCGAGAGCGAGAGAACGAGAGTGTTAATGGTTAATGGTGTTAAAGCCGCTGTCCTCCCCTGCCTGCGGGGTGATGCCACTTAGCACGTTAGCGGCTTCTATCACGCCCTGTCTAATGAAGCGGAAGGATCGCTTAGGAATAACAGATGTGTTGGGTGATGGGAGGTGAAATACATAATCATAATCCTGCGAACGGCTACGTTGACTGTTTAGCATAGCGAAGCGGTTCCGGATTGTCTCTCTGTATAATCTCAAGCCCTGTAAACCATTCAGTGGAAGTGATCCGTTTCGTTTTCACCTCTCTTGCTTTACGTTTGCGCCTGCGGATGCTTCTTTTGTGCATCCCAGGGCCTTTGCAGACAAGCTCAAACTTCCTTGTGTCTGTTTGTATGTGTATATGAGCCGCGCCAAAACGGGGATTAAAATGTGCTTGCCGGCTAGACTTAATTTGAAAGCAAAATTGCCGACCAACACTGGAGTTTCTTAAGTGATCTGATGTCAAATGACTGACTACCCCTCCCTCCCTTAACCTATTATGTGTCAGGAAGCAATCAAGACAACTGCCATGTGACTTTAAAGACTTTTGTGCTGGAATATCAGATGTAAATGGGTTATGGAAAAGAGCGTTCGCCAAAAATCATGGAGGAATCAACCCATGCTTTCTGGACGGAGCATGAAAGCACTGTGGAAATTACCTTATATTGCGTACAGGGACATATGTTGTTGGGTGGACCCATTTATTTTGTGGTGTATGTTAAAAACCAAGAAATTTTGTGCATTTTTATCCCCTACACATGCTAGAATTAGAGCAGGGCATTTGCAACACTTTCTCTTTCTTTCGCTCAGCCTGGCTTCGTTCTCTCTGCAGTCCATTGAGTCGAATGTGAGCTCGGTTGTCTGGGCCGAGTCGGGCCACTAGGGAGCTGCATTCAGAGTGTCCCACTGACACTGGGTGTCTTTGTGCGGCCCAGCCAGAGAAGACCATCCCAACAACAAATAACCGTTAAGAGTCATGGCCTAGCCATCAGCCCAGCCCAGGAGAATGTCAATGAGGAGCCAGACAGATCGGACCCCTCTGGGTCACCCCTCACTGCCAGCCTTCACAAACCTCACAGAATCAGATGAATACAATGTTACATTTAGATGGAGAGCAAAAAAAATCAGACCCACTGGGCTCCCGATGGCACTGTGCCCACTTTAGCCATTGTTCAGTTTCCTCTGGCTCTCTTTAGATTGCTGTTTGTTTGTTTCAGGGTTGTAAACCCCACGGGAGGGAGGAAAGAAATAGTGTACTATTCAATTCATTCACCTCTCAGTGAACGACGTTATCTGTGCTTTCTTCCAATGAGGCAACGGTAGTTTATCAAGCATTACCCGAGTGTGTCCACTAGAGGGCTATAATGCACATTGTTGTTGTTTTTTACTTGGTGCTCAATGGACCCTTTTCACAGTGTGAGATTACACATTTCTGGAGTAATTAACGTTGTAAAAATGTTTTAATTTGAATTTTATTTAAGTTTTTTAAGGAAATGAATACTTTTATGATTTGAGAAGGATCATGAGACACTGAAGACTGGAGTAATGGCTGCTGAAAATTCAGTTTTGCCATCACACGTTAAAATAGTAACCTGTTATTTAAATTTTTTGTATCAAATAAATGCAGCCTTGGCCAGCATACAATACTTTTTCAAAAACATCAAAAAAATCTTTCTGACCCCAAAATTCTAAACATTAGTGTATAACACTATACTTTGTTATATTTCCCTTGCATTAAATTACAAAAGAAATAGTAAATACTGCTGCAGTGGGGTTTCAAATACATCTTATGAGGGAGTCATGGTAAATTTGACATCTTTCTCTCTTCTAACTGCCATAATCAATCTTTTTTTCTTCTTCTTTTTCTTCTTTTAGAAAGTCATGGAAATGCAATATTGATTTTTTTCTTGTACTGTTTAAACAAATGGTAATGCAAAAATAACATTTGCTATGGTCTCACATTTATTTCTGTAGAAATCTGCCATGCTATTGTTTATATTCCAATCCCAAAAATGTGAAAATGGTCCATGAGTGGGTTTGACATCAAATGTTTGGTGGTCCTATAATCAACAATACTTCAACACTAAGTATATGTTGGTTTAAAAACAGGCCGTGTTCCAAATGAAAAGTCTGTTGTAGTGATAATAGAGAGGATTTAAGGGCAAGGGAAAGAGTGTGTTCTTTTGAATGTGGATGGATGAAAGCTCTGAAGCTGAACATTAAAGCAATTAATGAAGTGTATAATTTATAGGTTTTAAGTGCCAATGCATGACTGAGTTCAGAACTCTGTGTGTAATTATTTTTACACAATCAACATTATTGACGCTGCTTTTTAATTGTCACCCAGCTCATCTGTTCGTATTGGAACTGTTGTACCCTCACACAGACTGAGGCCCACCACTAAAAAAGGTCTGCCCACCCATGCATACGCTCACCCTGCTTCCCTCTCGCAGGCTTTTCACTCTATTGCACCATTAGGCGAAACATGCGTGGTTACGTTAAGTCTATCTTGGCTTGATAAAGCCTAGAGATGATCGTGAGAGACGTGCAGAAACACAGGCACCCACTTGCTTACTCACACAGCCAGATTTTACAAAGCAATTGCCTGAGATGTGGGCAGCAAAACTCAAGCAGCAAGTCATCATTCTCGACCGCATCCCATATAAGCAACATTTGCCGGAATAAACCAAAAACAAGCAGCAAACGCAGGTGATGCTTATTGTGAAACCCTGTACACAAGCTCTAAACACCGCCTGGGTTAATTCACACAAGATTTTGAGGCAGTGAAATGGAGTTAATTTGATGCGGAGCTCTGTAAAATGTGTTCCCGGGAAAAGCAAATAAACAAGGGTTGTTTCACTGTTTCCTATGTCGTAATTCTCTCAAGCAAGAAATGGAATCAGCCGTAAAAACTCTGCTAGGGTTTTGTTTGGACAGAAATATACCTAGCTATGTAGCTCTCTACTCTCAATTTTCCAATTAAAATTCTGTCTATGAACAGTGAGGACCGTGTGCTCGAGGCTTTCTCATTGTCTGGGCTGTTTTTCTTTCTCTGCTTTGTCTTTTAAAGCCCTGAGATTTTTTTTTCTTGACGTCCCCCAGCCACTAACTGCCACAGCTAATGGGCCACCCGACGAAATGTGCAAACACACAGAAAGAAATGGTTTGTTTAGAAATGACATGCTTTCAGTATGCAAAACCTGACATCTGACAAGCACAAACGGAGTTTGAAGTTTTTTGTAAAGTTGTAGAGAATATATTAGCCAGTACTGATATCTTCATTTTTATATTTGTTTGTTTTGTGGTAATGTTTTAGTTTGGTTTATTGAGTTCATGCAAGTGATTTGATTTGCTCTCTGGTGTGTGAATTTTTTTTCAACAATGACGATGATTATTCTGCGACTGTGACCTGAATTTCAGTGTTTGATCCTGGTTTCTGAACTGTGCAAAGTCTTCGGATGGGAGTTGTTTCTCCTGAAAGAAAGAGAAGAAGAAAACACTTTTGCAAAAGAGCCAAGTCTTCTGTTAACTGTGATGGACTTCTGATTTGTCTCGCACCAGAGGCTGTTCGTGTTACTGGGTCCATTGTCATTAAATGACAAGTCGTGTCCCCTTCAGTGTACATAATGATTTCAGTGCTTAAATGTAATTTAAGTGAACTATCTGCATGAACACAGCCTCAGTCTGGAGTCCACAGAGGTAGTGTGTACTTCAACACGACATGCTACTGTGTGCCCTAATATTGTCCACCAATCAGACAGTCACATGCATGCTTTCCAAATCAACAGCACAAATGCACATAAAGACACACACACACACACACACACACACACACACACACACACACACAAACAAACAAACACATGGACAGTGGGGTCCAAAAGTCTTAAAATACTCTATTTTCTCATGCTCAAATTATGTAATTACCATAATACTTTAAGTGAAAGGTTTAATTGAAGAATTGAGAATGTCTTTGTATACAGTTTGTCCTTCTTTTGCTTTAACATCAGCACTCAAGCAGCATGTACAGTAGTTTGTGTCAAATCTGATGCTTATGTTCTTCAGCCTGATTTGAAATGATCCAAAGAACATCTTGTGTTTCAATGGAGGTAAGAACATCTGACCGTCTCTACAGAGTTACGTGATAAATGTCACATTTTCTTATTTGTTTAGTTACCCGGAAATTGTGCTAAATTTATTAATCATTCTATGTTATAAGGGTACTTTATTGTAAATTGCTCAAAAATCCTGTAACTTTCTTTATTTTCAAGTGTAAATGGTATTTTAAATCCCAAATTTTCAGTCTTTTCAGACTTTTGGAACGCAGTGTACTTTAACACACTCACGTGCACACATTTTTGCATTTGGAAACTCATTGTCCTCAGTTCTGGCTGTCATTGAGCATGGAGACTGTGCTCTGTTATCATTTCCTGTTCTAATAAATCATCAAGAACCTAACTGGTGTTAGTTTTATCTTTACGTTTTTCTGGTGCATCACATTATATTTTTGTTGATGTTAATTATTACAAAGGAGTAGGGTAGAGTGGGGAAACGCCCCCTTTAAGGATTGTGTATTTTTTTTCAGTGAAACAAAAGTTAAATGTGTTCAGAAAAGTTATCATAGTTTTAGTGACAATGACTTATATTATAAACCAAGTATGAAAAATGTAAAGAGTTTTCATGTTGTTAGATTTTTAACAAAAATTAAATTTGTGCCAAGGGGGTGTTTTACCCCACCTATAGGACAAAACACCCCCATGGGTGGGTTAAAATACCCCCCAGTCTGACAAAGCAATTTGCTTTAAACATTTACAGCAAAATCAGAGTACAGGCAGCTTTAGCTTAAAATTAAAATATAATATAATCAATTATTATGAATTACAAAATTATTTGAAAAAAAAAGTTAGCTCATGATAACTTGAGGTAATTTTTAAATATAAAGTCCAAATATTTTTATTCAACCAACTAGTTAGAATACATTTGATGGAAAAACAAAGGATTTGATGTTCAGAACAGAATGGGGGTGTTTTACCCCACACACTATGTTTGAGAAAAAAATTGTCATTCTGAAAATATAATTATATTTTTATTAAATGACACGTTCTCTCTATCTACAAGCCCTACTGTTCTCATATCATATATAACTGTGATGTTCTACAAAACAACAAGCTTTAAAACACTTTTTTTGTTGAAAATGAGATCATTTACTGTGAAATCTGTTTTCTCTCCGGTACATCACCAGTGTAAACTTCATGATGAAAACTTCTACATCAATCTTGTCAACGTAGTCCATAGTTACAATAAAAATGTATCTTGACTTTATCTTGTGGTTATTTTGGGAAAACAGTAGGGGTTTTCCCCCCACTCTACCCTATTATAAAGTGGTACTTGGATCTTATTGAAGGGGCTCTAATACAAGATTAATATCTCAGAAAAGCGAATAGTTGGGTTTGTTTGCAGCACAGTGTTATTTTAGCAATCACACATTGTATCTTTTAAGTGCAATGTTTCAGTTCCTCCTGTCCTTCTGTCTTTGTGCTATCCTGTTGTATTTATACACCAAATACAGAACCATAAATACTGGTACAGAGTGCTGTTATTAATTTTTATATAAAAGCCAATGATCCATGATCTGAGATCAGTACTCATCACCTCAAGTGTTGTTTTTTATCGCAGCATGCGCTCTGTTCGGCTATAAGGCTACACCACAGGATAGTTTGTGGTCTACAGATAACAAGCATGATTGTAGACATGAGCTTGACAAAATGCCAAACCGATCTTGCAACGAATCTTTATTTAATTTTCCAAGCCTGAAGGTCTCTGAATATTTATTTTTACCCATTTATTGCCAGACGAATTCATGCACGCTGATTGGGCTTTGACATGGAAGTGGAATGTTAACGAGCTCACCTGTAGCCACACGTGAAAACCGAAGGTCAGTATAATAATTCCTTTTGTTGATGTTGCTTAGAGGCAATGTGTTTGGGATTAAACCACTGCTCACGTATCAAACACACAAGCTTACCAGCTACAGATCATGGTCATCCAAGCTACTAACATAGCCTGATTAATAGCAAAAATTGGGTCAAACTGATGTATTTGATCCAGAAGCCTCATATTAAATATTATGATTTCATATGAAAAGTGCTCACATTACATGTATTATCTCAATAGATGATTTACATTTACTGATACAGTACGCGTTACCTCAGCATTATCTACATGCGTCCTGTCCTTTTGGAAAGATAAAATAAAACAGTGCTGCAGATACAACAGCTGTCCACACGGTGGCAGTGGTATCCATCTCACAGATATAATAACCCAACAGTCTGAGACCACATTATCAATTTGGATTCAAAATCTAACCTGAAACAAAGTGAAAGCTAAAAAAAAGAAACAATCTGACTTAAATGTTTAAGATGTGTAGCTCATTAATCATATAGTAAATTCAGCTTTTCATTCAGATGTTTTTTAATTCTTTTTTTTTTTTTTTTAAAGAAGCAAAACTTCATTTTCTCAGATGTTTTTACCAGTCCATTTGTAATATGTCAGGTTGTCATCTGCTGTCCAAGTAGCTGCTTTTAATGAATCTTACATAAAGTGATCCACAGAATTGAGGGAATTAATGAATAAATTAATTTAAATGTTGATCATAACATTTGTGCCTGGAAAATAACTTATGACAAAAGAATATTATCTGTAATAATGGCTGTTTAATATATTATGCTAACAAGGTAACTTTAAACTATGTGGCTAAAACAAGATATAGTGCAATCATATAGTGTATATGTAATTAAATAAATAAGCTGAAATTGTTTATATATTTGATAGCTAATGGTCAAAAATGTATAAATATGGACATGTTCTGGATTTCCTGAGAGAGATTGTGTTGCTATAACAACAGTCTGCTGATATTCTGTTCAGGCACATGTTGATTTGTAAACAGGAGAACTCGTTACTTATAGATCATTGAGTTAGACAGTAGAAAAGAACATTATGTTCATATTGTCAAGAAACACGGCCCCCAAGAGTAATTTATCTAATTCAGAGCCGTCCGAATGCAATAATCTGTAATCAAACAAAACCAAATAAGTGTCATGCACAAATTCACAGAGCTCCTGAAGCGGGTCTATGCATGATTTGATTTGTGTCATTAAATGTATGGAAATTCACTCAATTTTTAGATGCAATCTGAAGTGTTTACTAAAAATGCCATATTTTCATAATAATATGCATGATAGTCTCTTTGACATTTTTATGTTTCAAACACAGAAGGCATATACAGTATATCACACCCATATTCTCAAAACACTCAATGACACCTGATTGACACACAGACTTTGTCAAATAATCACATGTAAGACTGCAGAATGCCCTTTCTTCTCTATTGAACGTACTGGATAGTTGGAAGGTAGTGTGTTGTCATGCATACAGAGGTCAAGGGTCAGTCTATAAGCAGAGATGAGAGTGGATTGTGATAGTATATTTACACATACCCTCTTCACATAAAACATGGAGCTCATTTATTTGCCAAGAGATCTTTTTGTCCAAGACATGTACTTGAAACTCAAGCACACTCACACTTGTTTAAACAAGCTTTCAGAGTGTCAGTAACCTGTGATATGACCAGTGTGGCACTTCAACAGAAGAGTATTCTGACTGATTTATGTTACCTCATCAGAAAGTAAGTACACAGGTGAAGACTTATATTTTATTATAGTGAATTATATAGTCAAGTCACCTTTATTTATATAGCAATTTATACATTACAGATTTAAAGCAGCTTCATAGTAGAATAATAACAGTGATGCAAACAGTGTCATATGTAAATACAAGATTTATTATATTATATTATATTGTTATATTATGTTATATTACATTATATCGTATTTTCTACATTTTAATATAATTTATATTTTTATGTAATTCAAGCTTGTGTCAGTATTTGTATATAAGAGTGATATCCATTACTCACTAGGCACTAAATAATAATCACTATTAAATGCTAATAAGACAAAGAGAGATTGACTTTATTTAATCAGTGAACCTCTGGTGAATTGTAATTGTCTCAATTTCACTCAATTTAACACTAATCGGTAAAATCTCTCACATCATGTCACCAACTAAAGACCTTCAAAAAAAAAAAAAAAAAAAGAACTTTTTTTCTATATTTAATCTAAGGTATTGTGCAATGTCATGGCTAATGAATTATTGAGACTCCATCTGTGACACAGCAGAAACCAGAGCCAAAAGGTTCACTCTCAGTTGTTATTAAGGTGACAATTGGGGTCACTCTATCCTCCTGTTTTATTGGAGAGATGAGATTCTGCCAGATCTGGGTCAGACAGGATTTGCTGTTCTGGTAGTAATTACATGAAAAGTCAGAGCACCAGAATCAGGTTCCACCTGAAGTGTGAATACATGACCACAATGTATCATCTGCAAATGGTGATTGACATGCATTGTCAGACTCTTTGTAGCTCATTAATTAGAGCATTGCACAACCAACAACACCTATTCCCAGGGAACACAGGATAAAATATGTACTTCGCCTGCAAGTTCCTTTAAACAAATGTCTGATAAATTAATAAAAATGTGAATTTATTGGCAGGGTAAAATGTACCTAGTAGCTAAATGAAAGTCATTATAGAGTGTGCATAAAATATTCCAAAACATATTAATCATTTCAGAAAACTTTATCCACAAATTCAAAATGAAAATGAACCCAGTTCCCTCTAGCAAATCAATATGATCTCATAAAAAAGCAAGAACATGAAGCTTTTGTTTGGAAAAAGAGTTACACTATTAGCATATTGTTTGCATCGGTGATCTTGTTTACTGCATTATGTTATATGTAAAACAAGGAGTGTCTTCTGTTCACGTACAGCCTGAAGGAAGTTGAGAGGTTCATTGTCTGTTCTGCAACCCTCCCAATCTTCGCTGACCCAGAAACCTGAGTCACTCACTGCTGAAACTGACTTGATCAGCGGCACAAGTGGGCATCATGACACCCGCTGGGAACAGAAGGCATATATCAACACACACACACAAAAAGCAAAAGGTGCAACAAAAGGATGGTAAGCCTGTGGCCAATATGTGCTATCAAGTCTTCTGAAGGTATAAATGAATGAAAAGTCATGAGCCAAATAGGCAAGTAGTGTTGCTCATATACGAATCATTCTTTGATTCAGATCTTTTTAAAGAATCCAAATCAGCGGCACACAAAACAAGTCTAAATGATTTTATTCATGAATCGGTCTGATTCGGTTCTCGAGTTCAACTCAGCGGTTTAGCTCGCTGGAAGGAAAGATTATCACTGAAGAACGATTTAAAGTTTGGTGTGTTCCTCACAAAAATATATCGAAAAGTCTAGAGCGATATTATTAAATAATGGACGTTTATCTGTGTTTTAAAGGGGACCTATTATGCAAAAATCACTTTTATAAGGGGTTTGAACACAGTTGTGTGGCCGCAGTGTGTGAAAACATCCAGCCTATAATGGTAAAAATCCACCCACTCATTTATTTATAATCTAAAAAATCATAAACAGTCTCTTAGAAGAAGCTGTTTCAGATTCTCCCTCTGTTCACGTCACCGAGGGGAAAAAGTCCCGCCCACTTGTGACGCTGCCCTATAAGCATAGACACAGCCCTGAGTGAGAAGCTGTGGTCCGCCTCCTCCATTACTGATCACTTGCTGTAGCTGATGGAGATATACACTGTCAGAGCCAAAGATGCTTTACAAGTGTTGTGTTTTGGGATGCACTAACGAATATATAGGAGTCTCCATAGACTCCCTCCATCTGAGCCGCTGAGGACACTGTGGTTACGTTTCACTGTCTGTGGAAATGTCCCGGAAAAAGTCCCCAATACGAGTAGGGATCAATACCAATGCTTCGTACGCGAACATCAGCTCCAGACAAAGTAAGTATCACGTGTTTGTTTTCCAAATTGCCTTTCTGAAAGAGCTTCTTAGCACTCTGTAAGGCTAATGATGCTAAAGCTACCATTGTCTCTGCATTCACTGGTGCTGTCTTCATGAATGATCGTGAATAGGAATGTGGTAGTTAAAAGTTGCATATGAAAGTAATGTGAGTCGATCGCTTGAGTTTGTTGAGCTCATAATCACGAGTGGGACTTATAAAGTTTGTGATAGCATAGTTTGTGCTCCTCATCTGTGTAATTCATAAACGCAAATTTATTATGCACAGTACAATCAGATGACTGACTTTTAAACCGAATACGTTTTCTGTAAAGATAACAGGCTTGTACTAATCGTGGAATGTTTATTTGCAAAGGCTAGCACTGCTAATGCTGGAGCTTGAGCTCTTGAAGCTCCGCCCTCTTCTCCGGGAGCAGCAGCTCATTTGCATTAAAGCAACATACTCAAAATCAGAGAATTTTGGCTCATACCCTAAAAGTGGCAATTTTAACAAGCTATAAAAATTATCTGTCGGGTATTTTGAGCTAAAACTTCACATACACACTCTGGGGATATTAGAGACTTATTTTACATCTTGTAAAAAGGAGCATATAGGTCCCCTTTAAGTATTCATTTTATAAAAGCAAGGAATTTATGATAATCCTCACAGCGTCTGGCTGGAATACAATACATGACTGCACCCAAATTTTTGCCTTGATTTATAGTATGAAGAAGTCAGAAGAGGATATCAAACATGGTATTTTGAGCTGATTTTAGAACATTGTTTTATTTCTCATGCATCTCATAGCAATGTTCACGTTTCCCACATTTCTGTGAGTTTGTGTTAAACGTCCGGTAGCATGCGATCCTCATTTAGTTTATGATGTGCAGTTTTTCCTCTGTAACCATTTACAAAGTCGGCAAGTGGATGATGCTCAGATTTTTTAAAAATTGCGGTGTATTAATTTGTTTGTCCATCCCATTAGATCTAAATAATCTGTCTTCTGTCACAAAGTTGTTAACAGTCAGTGTATTTCTGATCACAAGTCCTGATCACAAGACAGCCTGTAATCACAAGGTTTTTCTAAGAAAACATACAGAGCTTGCTTTATCTCTGCTGCCCTCATTTTAAGAGTCTCCAGGTTTGACTTCGCTCTCACACATGCCTAAACGCCTCCTGTGGAAATGGAAAATTTATGAGAGCTTTTTCTTTCTTGAGACAAGTACACATTTTTCAAGTCAAAGATCATACACATGAGAATATGATTAGTGTGTTGTTTACCAGGGATCTTCTAACAGTCCTAAAGAGCAATGCTTGTTTATCATTGCTCATCCTGTCCTTCTAAACCCATTATTTTCTTTCTTTCTTTGTGTTACGTAAAAGGAAATGTTTAGCAGAATGTTAATGGTTTGTGGTCATCCAGAATAACATCACCTTTTTGTTCAAATGAAGACAGTATGGTTTGGAATGACATGAAGAAAACTCTTGAGTTGTAGACTCACACTGTAAAGAAAGCTAGGTTGTGTAGTTTGTTTACAACATGATTGATTACATGTTTGCATTACATATTACAGTATCAATCTCTCTGGAGACAAACATTTCTTTGTCATCTCAATGTGCCTGATACTTCCCCCATATGGCAGTGGATCCTTATAAAACTCATGTTTATAAAGCCCATAGATGATGCTGCACCTAATTAAATCTCACTGTGCAGATTATTTTTAGTCCTCTGAGGTAAATTACTGACGCACAGATGGGATTTGCTCCCAGGAAATTACATATTGCTCCACAATTTAATTTGTGGTTGCTAAAGCACACATGGCTGTGTTTCAGATTGTTTTAACTGTTGTAATGCAGGTAAATGAACTATAAATTGTGGTTATGCTTTGATGTGGCAAATGTGTTAATCAATCGGTCGCATTTGAAAAGGACACCGCTGCCTCGGAGCACCCGCTGCAGTGGAAAATAAAATGGATCCTACAGCTGTTGCCAACCCGTCAGAGCCGCACGGCCTTGAACCGCTCATGTAGATAATTGTCAACAGTAAATAGGATTTTGTAACCCACTTCCAAGATGTGACACTTGATTTTGTGGGACTGTGTCTGACTGTGTGGATTTACATCTCAGTGTAGTTGCTGGAAAGCATATGTTTGGTGTATACACCATCCCTGGGGTGTGTTTTCCTTTTTCTCCACTAAGTAGGTCATGGCCACCTCTCCCTCCTTCCTCATTTTCCTGGACGTCCATCTCTCGCTCTCTATGTTTCTGTCATGTCTGTAAAGTGCTCAGCCTGGCTAATCTTTCCAGCCACAAGGTACCAAAACTTTACTTTCCAGATGACAAAGAGGAAAAAACACCAATACACTGAAAAAGTTTTCCATTCGCCGCAGAGTTGACCACTGACAGATATTTGTTTGTAATGTTAACCACACTTTGCTTAGTCTCTCATTTACTGTCTGCTTTTGCTGTTCCTCTTCAATGGAAACTGAAATGGTGGCCAGGAATATTGACGGAAATGAATAATGAATGTGATTTATGGCTTTCATAGTCTTTGTGTTATGGTAACTGTCTAACGCTGAATAAACCAGAGAATAAAATTCAGCAATCATTACAATGTAATAAATCATCATTAATGTAATAATTAAAAAAAGTTTAACCTACTTACGTAATAGACATTTTCTGCAATCAACTGAAAAATCTCGTCAAACTCTGCCTACTTTAACTGGTAGAAATGCTTGAAAGTTTGCAACAAGGTTTAATGCAACTGGTAGATGAATACTAATGTTTACACAGTTTAGCTTAACCGCTAAACTGATTATGCAGAGAGTGGATAAGCGTCTGTTATGTAAGACAAAATGTGAAGTACCCAAAGTCACCACCAGAGGTCTCTAATTCCCCATCATTCTCTCAGACGTAAATACAAAAACACAACAATAAAAGGAATGACGTTTCAAAGTTGGATTAATTTGAGATTACGACATAATCAGACGCTTTTTTTCTTTCTTCAGAGTATGTACTAATATGTGTTATTTGAAGAATTGTTGTATTTTCAATGCCAGTGCCTTTGATTTATATTTCATTATTTACCTTTCTTTCTCCTCTTTCTGGGCACAGGGATTATTTTCCTCCTCATTGTAATGTTTCCATTCACCCACGTAACTATTACATTGTAATAATGTGGAAATGATTGGAACTGTGTGATTTAAAAGCCTGAGTGCAAATAATAGCAAACAGAATTACATGACTGAAGCAATTATCTATTCAGCTTACCTAAGAAGATTATGATGTGCATTCATCTTTTCAAACAAATAATGACAGATGAGTGGGGTGAAAAATGATCACGGTGATAGAAAATGACCAACATATGACCACTGAAAAGGGTGCAATGTAATTAACAGTTTTCTCTGGATAGAGAGCCAGGCAAAGCATCCACAGAGGATGGAGGAAAAATAAACGACTACACAAGTTTATTGCTTTGTGATAAGGGATGAAAGAAGGGAGGGAGGGAGACATAAAGAGATAGAAATGGACAGACAGTGTGTCCCACACTTCCTTCAGGCAACAAGGGACATAGAAAGATAGTGGAACTAGGACACGAGGGACTACAGAAGTGAAGGATGAAAAAGAAGGGACTTGGAAGGGATGGATAGTAGATGATGAAGTGATATGAAATTTAAAAACTTGAACTGTAACGCATCTGTGTGTCTGTCCAGCGTTGCAGCTGCAGTCAACAAATGGCCGGAAGAGGTGTGAGTCATTGTAAGTGTGTGTATTTCTGGTGGCGTGGCGTTTGTATGTGTGAATATGATTTTCAAAAGTAGGTCAGTCATGGTGGACACTGGGTGCCATGCTGATTCATAATAGATAAACAAAAATTGATCATCATGTTAACGAGCGCCGTGTGCCCACAGCCCATGGTTGTTGAGCTAACAAGCTGTTACAATGTGTGTGGCTTGTTAAAGCAGACCAACATGAACTTTGGTATAGGATTCGATTATGAGAAGATATTAATATATTGATCGCTTCACATTTTACAAAAAGTTAAAATGCAAAATGAACCCATAATGTAATCTCTTCTAAAAGGTTGTTCATATGAAATTTGAACTGCATTTTCATGACAATATTCTCTTCCACCCTGAGCTGGCATTCAGGGTGTTTGGGCTGGCAGTCATTGTGTGTATGTGTGTTTGTCTGCATTATGTTCGCCCTTTGTTCGATTCGCATTGTTCATAAGAAAGCAAAGATAAACTTCATATTAAGGGTGTGACTCTCTGGGTAAACAGCCAGGCTTAGTAGCATCTGTGTGCCAATCTCTTGATAACAATGATGACTTCAAAGACCGTTTTCAGGCAGCATTTACAGGAACTGCTATAACAACAGTATAATTTTTTTACATATCAGATAGCAGGTAATAAAATATATCAGCTGTCACAAGAGCTATAGACAACAGGTCTATTAACTTGGAGAGTGTTGTTGGAGGAAGTAACTTGGTATCTGCAATAGACCTGAGTGTTTGTTAGAAAAATAGGACATAGAAACCCACAGGAAAAGGACAGGAGAAGAGATGTGGTACCATTAGAAAGAAGAATAAGTGAGTAAGAGACCTGACCTTCAGTAGTGGCCATTCATTACAGTGAGGATAGTCATGTTATGCCAGTCGTTGTCATGACAGCAGGGTGCCAAAAAAGGGAAGATGTACAGTCATCTTCCTTCACGTCCCCATCTAAGGAAGCAAAACTACTCCCCTGGCTGTATTTTCCTAAAATAATTATGCATAATAGCATATATACACTTCCATTCAAGAGTTTGGGACAGTAATATTTTGAAAGAAGGCTTTTACATGAAGACTCTTATGTTGAACAAGGCTGCATTCATTTAATCAAAAATACAATAAAAACAGTAATATTTTGATTACTTAATATTTTGAACTGATACAATTTATTAGCTTTTTTCTAATTTAGTGTTTTAAAAATGTATTTATTTCTGTGTCGCAAAGCTGAATTTTCACTCTTCAGTGTCACATGATCCTTCAGAAATCTTTCTAATATGCTGATTTGGTGCTCAAGAAACATTTCTTATTATTATCAATGTTGAAAACAGTTGTTAGAAATTGTTTTACTGTCACTTTTGATAAATTTGATGCATCTTGTTGAATAAAAATGATCCTACACTATATATATGACCCCCTTAAGTCGTTGTATAATTTATACAATTTGTACACATCTTATTATACCATTTCACTGTCTGTAACCTGTTTTTCTTGTTTCGTGGTGACGTTATAGCTGTTGACGTATTGTATATCCACTGGCAAGCATGCCATCTGAGACTGTCTGTCCCTTAAGAAATGAGTTGGGCAGCTTGTGTTTACTTGCATGAGTAATATGTTTATTTGGTCCAGAACTATAATCTGCACAACACTAGCATGCAAGTCGCTAATTTATTTTCAGGTAGCGTCATCTGACGTTTTTTAATGATACTGAGGATGCCCTGTGGGAACAGCCTGAGATTAAGATGATTATATGTTGCTGCTCATTAGTTTCATTTGAGACACTCAAGAAAAGATTGAAAATGATCCATTGTATATGGCAGATGAGCAACGAGATAATCATCTCTTTGTAATATTCTCGATAATTAGATATGAGTCAACAGAGACTCATGGCTTCATGTGTTTAGCTGCTAAACAAAATGTCCAGACGACGCAATTCCGACCATCTGGGACGAGGCAGACCATGGAAACCGTGAGCAACGGTATGCGAAGGAAACTTTAACGGGCCCAAGACGATGGTTTGGAATAAGCGCTGGCTACAATTCTGAAAGTCTCCTAGGACAGAAGAGTTCATTCAGGAACATTCTTTCCTATAGTACGATATAATGTAGTTTATATAATGTAGGCCTAATTGAAGTAATAGGGATTTTAAAGGGGTATTTTTAGCCTGGGTGAAGATTACTAGGGGAGCTGCAGAAGGGAGGAGAGGAGAAAGGAACAGAAGATGAAAGGAGAAGAGAATGATGGAGGAGAGGATGGGCAGGGTAAAACTGGATTACACCCTCGCGCAGAGAAAGAGAGAGATTATCCAGCCTCTGAAAGAGGAGAGGAGTCAGCGGATTAAACAGATAACGAAGAGGAGTGGTGAGGGGATTACGCTGATGAGAGCTGGATTCACAATAATCCCTTCTGAAAAAACAACATTTTATCAACTGCCAAACACACTAGCGCTGATTGTTTTATACACTCCTCCATAACCTCATCCACTCTGTTACTCCGCCTGAATTCATTTGCCATTAGATCATAATGGCACTTCTAATCTCACTTTACAGTAACTTTCTTGTCGTGTTTTCCAGCAGACATTCAATATAAACGGTGCTTCATTCACTGTCTCTCCGTGTGCCTCCATCTAATGTCGGCCTCCCTCCCGTCTCGCTCTATTCTCTGAGCGAGCAAGCTCTAATTTAAGAGACTGTGGTTATATAAGACAGATAGTCAGGAGGTCAGCGACTGTGTATGTGTGTGTCACATAGAGAAAAAATACAGAAAATGGGCTGCTTTTGAATGCAAATATGCAATTCAAGACTGCAGGAAAGGTGAGGAAGAGACTCTGAAACAGGAAGAGACATCTAAACAGAAGAATAATAAAAAGGGAAGCAATGCTTCTGGAGCGGAAACGTTCCTGTATTTACCCCGAGGTGGTCTGTTTTGACAACGCTGCACAAACATTGTGACAAAGACTGATTTCCTCCAGTCTAAAACAGAAAACACAGTTTAATGCGGTGGAAACGAGACAGAGACAAAGTCTGAGGGAATCAGAATGGTTCATAATGATAAAGACAACAGCATCATTTAAAATAAACAGGCGTAAATCTAAAAAAAGGAACACATGAGAGATATTAGACTGAAAGAAAGCAGAGGATGAGAAGATGGAGTGGCCATGCAGGAGGGAGTGACAAAGCTTTCTGTCAGCTTCTGTGTGTTTCCGCTGTTCCACTAACCTACATACATCTCTTCTCTCCTCATTTCATAACAGAGACTCCCTGGTTACATCATATCCTTTCTATCTTCTGCACACTTTTGCACATCCTGTTATTTCATCCCACATTATTATCGTCATTGTTAGAGTATCATCCTGAAATAAACTCCCTGCTTTGCCTCAAACTTTGCTTCAACTCTCAGTCACCCTCACCTGTACACAAGATGTTCACAGAAATTTAGTAACGTTCTTTGAGGTGTGAGAAGTGTTTTTATGCCATTCAAAAATACTTGCACATACAATACATACTAGTGTATCTAGTGGATAAGAGCTCATTATGCACGTCAACATTATTATCCAACATCAGAGTTTTTGATTCAAGATTTAAAAGAAGAAATTGGCATATGCTATGTGTATTTATAAATTTGTGTTTCTATTTGCCATCATATATTCCTAAAAAAAAAAAATTGTCTTTATTTGCATCTATGGTTCCACGAAGAACCTTTAAGATCCATAGAACCTTTCCATTGTGCAAAAGGTTCTATATAGTGGAAAAAGTAAGTAACACTAAAAGTAACACTAAGAAAAAATATTCTTTTAAGAATTGTTCAGAGAAAGGTTCTTTAGGGAACCCAAAAATGGCGCTTCATGGCATTGCTGCAAAAGTCTCCTTATTTCAAAACTGATGTTGTCTCCTTTGTCAACATTAAATACTGCATTTTGCAGTGATTGTGATTAAATGCTGTTTATAGAACAAGACCAGTTTTAATTAACATCACTTATCTAGACCTTTTTGCTCAACATTTATTCTTCTATTTGAGAATTTAATAAAATTTTGGTATGGCAAAGCTATGAGTTCTGTCTTTGATTAATTGCTGTGGGTTGCTTTATTCTCATTTGTATGTTTCTTTGAAAAAAATGGATGCTAATTTTTTTTATGTAATTGATTAATAGCTTTGATTTCAATGGGCTACCATTTGGCTAACTATAGCCTAGTCCACGCATACTTTAATGAAAAATATCCACACCCCTACAGTATAAATATGTGTGCAGATTTGCTAAAAATATTGTAAAGCTCTGGTACATGCATGTAATGTCTTATTAAATCAAATCCATCTAAAAGCACACAATAATTCTGTAATGTAGATGTATCTGCCTTTTTAAATGGGCTGGGTTGGTCTGTTTTAAAGCCATACAACTTTAATCTACAGATCTACACTTTCTCTGAGCTTTTCATCTTATTCTGAATGACTATCACAAGGTAAAACGGTGTTGAAAGAGCCTCAGTAGCAGTCAAGCACATTTGGTTTTAAGAGGAAGGAAAATAATTCTGTGATTTTTTTTTTTCTTCAACGGGCGCTGTGCTGTAATCGCAAACAATCGCAGCCGCAGGAACCGAGATTCCCACGATACTGTTGTGGTGACACACTGCCACACTTTCCCACATGCGCTCGAGCTCTTGCACACGGATCCTCCTTAAAGCGCGTGGCCGAGTGCGAATGCGCGCGCCGCTGCCTGGGGGCACGAGGCGGGCCGGTGGAGCGAGATCATGTGAGAGTCCACGCGCCGAGAGTAGGTTAGACTACAGAGAAGCACAGACGCAGAGAGAGAGGGAAAGAGAAGAGGGCATCATTTTATTGCATAGCTGACAGTGCGCGCATTTACGCATGAAAGATAGCCAATGATGCAGCGGAATTTACTCTGAACAAGTAGGCTGTGCAATAACTTACGAGGTTTAGTAGTTATTTTCTTGCAACTGCTCTGTTTTGAAGTTTTCAAAATTTTACCAGAGTTTAACTTTCGGCGCTGATCAAATGTACTGGAGTTATATTATCGTTCGCAGATAATATAGCATCAAAATGAGAGGTAAGTTAAAAAAAAAAATGCATTTATATAAATAATAATATTGTCTAATAATTGAAACAAAACTGTCACATTGACAGCGGTAATTGTGATTGGGTTTGCTTTGATGTTGCAGGAACTGCGCAAAGACTTAACCAAAGCGCGCAAAAATATCGCTCAGATAATCTGCAACTTTTGGTTGTTTGTAACATAACATTTTATTTTTCGTTCTGCTTTGGTAGCTTTTCGCCACTCAAACACGTACAGAAAATAACCAGTAAGTTACACGGAAACGATCAACTTTGCATAGTTCTGTTTTGTTTCTTCGCGTGAGCGTCAGGGAAGCGATGAGCGTCATGTAGGAAACGTTTCATGAGTTGCCATGTCCGTTTTTTATAAGCCACTTTGGGATGTTTTTCTTATGTCTACCATAAAGTCTCTTATAAATATGATTGGTTTATGTTTTGGCGTTTTTGTTAGAATATAGTCACGCATGTTAGTATGTAAATACACACTTTAACCAAAAGGTGTGCGCATAAAAAAATTTATTTATTAAGCTAGATAGCTATATGTGAAACATTTTAATTATTTTTAAAGGGATATAATATTGAAATGACGTACTTTGCAGCAAGTTACAATTTAGACTTTTTGTATATTTCGTTAGAATAAATCAGTTATTCCACTTTTCTGCATTGTATACTTTTTTGAAAACAAAAAATCTTGCAATATTTGGCAACACTCCTCTCACTGTAGTTACTGTTAACTGCCACTAAGCCAAACCCATTATGTAAGAATCAAACAACATGTTTAAAAATGCTTAAAATTGAATAATCACTGGATGCTGTCATTTGAACTTTGTTTACTTCATGTAAAGTTCAAATACTGCATTATGGTCTTGCGCAAAGTTGATATGTCTTTGGTCACGTATGTATAAGCCCTTAACCGCCATATTGAACTTGAGCTCCGCTCAATGTCTGTCTTTATCATGATAAAGCTTATCGATAAGTTCAGGGGAGCCTCTCAGCTTGTCAGTAGGCTGTGTGAGCTGTTGTGGCACAGGGAGTGGGGTGTATCTACAGCGCTCTGCGTGTTGTTGTTTTTCAGTCTCAGCATGGTGTGACAGAGTCTATCTGCTCCATTGACCTCCTTCTGTCATTGAGGATTACACAGCATATTACAACACTAACCCGGCGTCCCAATGTGCATACTATCCACCCTATCTGCCCTAAATAGTATTGAAAATTACTATCACATAGAATTTAGGATGATAGTATGCACATTGGGACGCAGGCTAAGAGATCAGGAAGATAATTGGTCCGTGTTAAGTTCGGTTTAATAGTTTCCTCATTGGCATCGTATTTTAACCTTTACCCAGTGCTGAATCACAGCATAACAAACAGCGTGATGGCAAAGGGACGTTAAACCTAAAATGCCGTATGAATGAAACAGCGCCTCCTTTGGTGCAAAGGCGTAACAACATGTGTTCAGTCAAGCTTAGTTACCTTTCATTTCAGTTATGTTAACTGTTTATATAATGTTATATTTTTTTCAGTTAGTTGCTATATTTATGTTTGTTGCAGACGTTTGTAAGAGATTCATCACTGAAATTCATAGAATGTGCTAAACAGAGACTACAGTAACAGTAGAACTGACAAGCACAGCCATTGAAAAAATGTAATTAAATGAGCATTGGATATTCAGTATATTTTTTTCTGACTTTGTCCATGATCCTGAGGAAAGGCACTCTTCTGTATGCTGAGAGCTGTAGATTGTAAGCCACCATGGCGTTAAAGACTTAAGCAATGAGCAGTCTATAAATGAATGCTGAGCAGCTTAATGCAGTGGCACTTTGACACCTGCCCATGAAGTTTCCATTCATTTAAACCACAACTTAAGCCCAGGCAGTGGTAGAATGTGACCAGCTACTTGAACTTCGAGGGATTCAAATCTTCTTTTTCAACAACAATTCAAGATCTTAAGGTTTTTTTTTTCCAGAGTAATTCTTACAATAAATATATCATAATTGTTGCACACCTAAGGTTCTTATGGTTTTTTAGTTAATATATCTTGGCAAAAAAAAAAAAAAGCCTTTTAGTCATGTGAAGCTTAACTCTCACTGTTTTTTTTTTTTTTTTTTACATTTTTCCTTCATGACTCATTGTTAATGATAATAATGACCAAACAATTTTCATCTTTTTAGTATTTTTATACAACTTTATCCTCTTTTTTTCTTATATATTCCATATATAAATCCAAAAAGATGTGAAAAAAATGCTTGTTTTTATAGAGACTTATTATTTCCTAATCCCAGCAGGCATCAAGATAATTAATGCCCATCAAGAGTCACCTTACACTCCCTATCAGCTCATGTTTTTCAACTTGGTGTTGTTACTTATACCAACGAATTACTCAATCCCTCTGTACATATTTAAAGAGAGTCTTGCGGTGTCATTCCACCATCTCAGTTTACTTAGCATAGGCAGGTCACTTTTAAGTGATATGGGAGAAGAAAAATCATTACAGCTGACCACAAACGTCTTCGAAATCTCAAGTACAAGTTAACGGATGCAAATTGAATCCTGTTTGCCTGAGTTCAAAGCAAACCTGCTGGTGAGGACACCGAGCAGACTCAAAAATTGGCTCTAATCTGAATGTCACACAAATCAAATCACACAAGTTAGGTTAGTTATACACTTTGCAATGCAAATGCAAGGTGCAGGGTAAATGGGACCTTTGGACGTTGCTGAACAAAGTTGTTTGATTATGTGAGCTAAAAGGGCAAAGTCTGAATATGTGTTGGGTTTTTCCCTGCATCGCTCTATGAAACTGCTGACTGGTGTTTGATGGACTGACTAACTGACATAGAGTGGCCAAGAGAGGAGATAAGAAGAGCTAGATTACTAACCCCAGCTTGCCCGATAAACATAGCACTCTAATAAATCTCCTCTTAATTAGTTTTCGGCTGTCTAACTGCGTTTGCCTCCGGCTTCTACAGCAGTGCTCGAATCGGTTAATCAAACAAGAGCTGTTTGCTATACTTTTGATTTGACTGAGTGTTTGTGGGAGATTGGCTTGATATGCTATGAATAACAGCTTATAAAAGATGCATTAACTTATTAAACTGATAAAAGGGGATTTTTGTCTTTTATACATCAGCCTATATCAGAGGTTCTTGTATTACCAAAACAACAGTCAGACATATTGTTGGTAGTTCTGTCAGCACTTTTGACTTCAAAGTTTTAGTCGGTGATATATTTATTACATTTTTCATTGATGAATTTATCAGAATTCATTGGTACTGTGCCAAAAACCTGTAAAGTTTCTTGCCGTTACTGTTTGGTGACTCATATTTCTTTGTAGTCGTTGTGGTTTGCTTTTATCTGACATTTTGCAATATGATATTTCCAATATGAAAGGTTTTGTTTTGCGTTATGAATGTTTGTGTGTGTGTGTATAACTACATATCTTATGCATAGCAGGGTAAAACCAAGGCTTTATGAAATTCAACCTCCAACTACCATACACCGCAGTCATAACTTAAAAATAGTTTTATGTGAGCGCTACGAGACAGCTGGGAATGTGCTCAAATTCTTGACAGGCTGCCACATGTTGAGGGCAAGTGTAAGTTACAGACTCTGCTGTAGATATTCCAAATGTGCAAAAGTCATATATCACTCCCATGCCATTACATAAAATGCACCTCTTGATCCTATGTCTCTGATTTAAAGAAGTTATTCAGAGTAGCTCACAGAGGCCTTGGATTTGTCTGAAACTGAATGTTTTCCTGATAATATAATGGTCTTTGATTTTTGTGGTTCCACCTTAAACATGCCAGGAAAGAAAAACAAAAAATGTAATCAGATTACAGCACTTGCGAGGCTACCGCACAAGCGCCTCCCTCGGCTGAGTAGGAAAGTGTGTCAGTAGAACAGCTCAGCCACATAGCCTGACCGTGCTACGCAGGTGAGTGGCATGTGAGCGGACGAGTCAGAATCAAAGCCACGCTGTCACGAGCCAATGGGAAAGTGGGAGGGGTGGGATGGGGGAATGCTCGTCACTGCGTTGCTAGGGTGATCTCCTCTGAATGAGTGTGTTCGTGGAATGTAGCCAGACAGCAGTTATATAACACAGGGAGGGTGGGGGACGGGGGCTCAGAATGGGGTAGAAGGAAAGACAGCGAGCGAAAAAGACCGAATATGTTCCATTTAGTAATTTCACTGACATATTGCATTATGGAATACATTTTATTTTCCCTCTTTTTTTTTTCCCCGCTCTCAGACTCTATTGCTCAAATGTGATGCACACATCAACAAGCATTTGGGTCGAAGTGAGAGTCCTCATGTCATTATCTCTGGACAGCTGGTTCCCTGTCACAACACATTAGCTGTTACCTAAGATATTGCGTCATTGCGCAAAACATATTAATGACATTTCCTACATCCATATCACCTGAGAGGACTGTGTTCCCTGGTAATAACCTTTATTGGGATCCATCCTGTGCCATTTGAGTCATCTGCAATGGGGAAACTTCTTAACCATAGGCCTCAGAAAAAAGCGCAATTCAATGATAGCGCTTCTACTTGAATAAACAGTTTATTGAAAAGAACAGCTTGTTTTATTGGGATATAGAGGACTTACTTGTGCAAATGTAAGTGTATATACTCTGTTGTTTGGTTCTAAGGAACTCTTTGCACTCAAAGGTTCTATTCATGAACCTGCAGCTGTTTATAATTCTCATACATAGCATCACAATCCGCTTAATTCCAGCGCGACTGTGCCAAACAGAGAGCGAGCTTTGTTTATAAAGCTGTTTTTGATTCTGTGGTCCAGGGACTTGTGTTATTATGTCACCCTGAGTGGGTCAAAACCTAAAGTCTTTGAATAGGAGCTGTAGCGCTTAACCCCTCTCTTTATGTATTAGATGTGTATTGTTACTGTTGAAGGAATATGACACTAGCCAAGTTTCCATGTCCCTGTGAGAGTCAGACCAGACCTTCGGGCTCTGTGCCGGCCTATATTTCTTTTATGTCATTGAACGATTGCTCAAAGATCAATGGGTCAAACAAAGAACGCCGCTGTAGCTCGCATTAGAACTGTAATGTAGATAGCGGATGGCCTTCAATGCTTTGTGCTTTGAGTCAGGACTTTTCTATAGGCTGTGTATGGGATAATCGTGTCAAACTCTAGCTAATGTTTCAACCACTTCTCCCTCTCTTAGCACAAATCGAAGTAATCCCATGCAAGATCTGCGGGGACAAGTCATCGGGCATCCACTATGGGGTGATCACTTGTGAAGGCTGCAAGGTAAGTGAGCATCCTTACAATCGATCAATTCATCATTTTTGCTCAATGTTTAAAGGGATAGTACTATTTTATAATCATTTACTCGCCCTCATGTCATTCCAAACCTGTATGTTGTTCTGTTTTTCTGTGTAGTGCAAAAGATACTTTGACGAATGTTTCACTGTTTGTCCATACAGTGAAAGTCAAAGGGATCCAAAACTTTGAACCCCTATTATTGTATGGACAAAAACACAGACATTTTTAAAATATTGTTTTCTGCAGAAAAATTACTTGATACATCTTTGTAACAACATGAGGGTTAGTAAATGATCATAGAATTTTCCACATTTCTTAGACTTTGTTTAAAGGGTTCTGTCAAAATGTTTTCCCCAAAATGTTCCCTCTGCTTCAGATAAAAAAACTAGAATAAACAGTATTAAAGTATACAAGACTTGCAAGAAAGTTAGAGTACCTTGTAGTTACACCCTGATGACGTCTTCAGACTGTTCCCTGAAACAGTAAACAATACAACCCCTTTATCTGATTGGCTTTCTGACAAGTCAGCAATCTCAGTCAGCTTGTATTTGACCACAGGACACACAATGTGTGCCAGATCTGATCTAACGTTTCAGACTCTCTGCTGGAAAATCTTTACCAAATGACATGCTATTTGTATTGAACCACATTACTCAACCATGTTTTTGAACCATCATGGATTGCACATGGCATTAATAAATGATCATATAATTGCACTGGTGGCCGAACCCATACAGCTAGAGATTTTGATACTGTGAGGTTTTAGAGTTAATTCAAGATATAACCTTGATTATGAACACAGATGAAATGGAAATGCAGCCTCTTCTTGACCTCTGTTTTCTTTTTTTCCCTTTTTCATTCATCAAGGGCTTCTTCCGCCGAAGTCAGCAAAACAATGCGATATACTCCTGCTCAAGGCAGAGGAACTGCCTTATTGACCGAACCAATCGCAACCGCTGCCAGCACTGCCGCTTGCAGAAGTGTCTAGCGTTGGGCATGAGCCGCGATGGTGAGTCAAATCTTATGCAAGAGCACATTTCCTACTGGAAATGGAATCTCCTTGAGTCCTATTAAATGCAGCTGTAGTCTTAGTGTGAATATAAGAACTTCAGGACTTCAAAGAGACATAGCCAGGCATGAAAGTAGTTTCAGTTTTGATCTCCCACATGTGGTATAATGTTGGCCCGCTTGTGTTTTTTAGCTTGTTTCTCAAATCTAAAGTTCGTCTTTCTTTCCACACCCTACTTTTCTCTGCAGCGGTGAAGTTTGGACGCATGTCAAAAAAGCAGCGCGACAGCCTCTATGCCGAGGTTCAGAAGCACCAGCAGTCTCAGGAGCGGGCAGGGGGTTTGAGCAACGGTATACCCAGTCATGCTGGTGACGAGGTCGGAGAGAACGGCAGCAGCCACGGCCGGGCCTACAGTCGGGGTTCCAGCACAGACCTGGATGATATAACCACGCTACCAGACGGTCTTCTCTTTGATCTGCCGCTCACTCCGGAGGAAGCTGCTGACTACTGCAGCCTAGAGCTGCTGGGAGGAAGCGGTGGGAGCAGTTCGTCCTCCCAGAGTTCTCCTGAGTCGAACAGACAGGAGTTTAGTGACATGATACACATCAAACACGAGTACCAGACCCTGCACGAGACGGGACTTTACACTCGCTCATTACTTAACCCACCTGAAGGCTGTTCCTTGATGGAAATCGGTTAGTATACTGTATTAATGGGAATGTATGCATATATTATATTATATTACATTTTATTACTGTATATATATGTAATATAATATGCACTAGTATGCACTACCGTTCAAACAATTGGGGTTGATAAAGTTTTTAAAAAATATATTTTTGAAAGAAGTCTCTTATGCTCACCAAGAGTGCATTTACTTAATCAAAAATACAGTAAAAACAGGAATCCTGTTTATTTTGGTGTATTTAAAAATGTTGTACTGTACTATTTTCTCTAAATAAATAAAAAATAAAAAACAAAAATCAATTGTTTTAAATGCTAAAGATTACATTTAACAGTGTTTATTAAATTATTAGTGTTTTTAAATATTAACCTTAAGCGAGCAAATTGAACATAAGCATGTATCATTAAATATCCAGTATTGACTGGTACCGCTAAATTAAAAACAAACAATCTAATATCTGCCATGCATCTCTATGTGACATGTTTTATACAAACATGTCACATAGTGACATGTTTGTATAGATAGTTTATATGTCTATACAAACTTTGTGATGTTGTGTCTGATCATATTTTATAAATGTATGTTTCCTTTAGAACGGATTACACAGAATGTGGTAAAATCCCACATCGAGACAAGTCAGTACAGCACAGAAGAACTGAAAAGATTTGCTTGGACCCTCTACACACCTGAGGAGATACGTGTCTACCAAAACAAGGTATCTGTAACAAAACTGGCAATGTGATGCATAATACTTTTTAAAACCACGGGGTGTAACAGCATGTATGATATTTATGATGTGATCCAAGCAATTGCCCAACCTTACATTCCATTTTAATGAATCACACCGTATACAATTGTTCCTGTTCTAATTTTTTAAGAGCCTAATTAAAAATACATTAAAAAGTACGTCAAATGCACATCATAATTGCAGATAATCAGAATATGGGTGGAAAAGTCTAACATACATTTCTTTATTCTAGTCCACAGAGATGATGTGGCAGCAGTGTGCTGTGTACATCACGAATGCCATCCAGTATGTGGTGGAGTTTGCCAAGCGCATCTCTGGATTCATGGATTTGTGTCAAAATGACCAGATTATCCTTCTCAAAGCAGGTCAGCATCAACTCTGTGCAACTCTTGTCCACATTAGTAAATACCTGCAGTAAATACAATCAAGTGCCCAGTTTATATTTCTGGTTAACCCTTCTAATACAGTGTATTTATTTACGGTATGATAGTTGTATTGAGTTCAGACCATATGTATTTTTTTGCTTCTCAACTGTGTTCTGACAATGGCTCTTTTGTCATTTTCTCTCACCCTTTTTCCCCGCTTGTGTCCTCCCTTTGTGCATTGTGTGATGTGCCTTGTACCAATTTGTTATTTAAATGAAAACAAAAAACACTTTTTTTTTTTCCTCTTTCTTTAAAACAACCATCATTGCCATTCGACTGAATGTTGACTATTCACTAATCGTTTGTGAAAATGATGACTGTTTTAATGAATCCTGAATTTGAAAACATTTCGTAATTTGTGCAATTAAATCCCAATTGTTTTTTGTTTTCTTGTGTGTATGTGTGCATCGTGGAGCATTCGTTTGCCTATTTCCTCCCTCTTTCCTGCCTTTCCTTTGTCCATCTTCTATGTGGCGCTGCCCATCCAGGCTGCTTGGACGTGCTGTTGATCCGAATGTGTCGGGCCTACAACCCCATCAACAACACACTGTTGTTCGATGGAAAGTTCGCAAACCCTCAGCTGTTTAAAGCTCTCGGTGAGTCTCTTCCCCAGACCTTTCACGTAATTTAGCACCCTGTGGCATTTCAAAGGGCATGTTTGGTACTTGTATGCAATTAACCTGAGCAATGGTACACCAAGTGCTGTAAAATCATATGATTAAGTCACGGTTACTCTTTATATAGAACTAAACAAACATCTATTTAAATGCAAAGCAGGTCAATTAAAATCTTTCCAGGTCAATTGAATGATTGCTAAAGTTGGCTGGGTTCCCATCTGTTTACCTTCTCTTGTTTTGTTGGGCACACGACAATGTTGTGAAATTTTACAGCTCTTGCTATCTATTGTATTTCTATTGTATTTCAAATGTTTTCTGTGTTTTTCCTGTATGTAGGTTGTGATGATCTGGTGGGTGCTGTGCTTGAGATGGCTAAAACCCTGAGTCGGCTACAGCTGTCTGAAGAGGAGATGGCTCTTTTTACTGCCACTGTGCTTCTGTCTCCAGGTAGTTTTACTATAACATTAGTTTAAAGTAATCTTTAACCAACAGTGTTTCCAAAGTATACATAGCCAGACATTAGAGCTTACTCTTCCACTTATTTATTTCACAGACCGTCCTTGGTTAACAGATGCTCAGAAGGTACAGAAACTTCAAGAGAAGGTCTATGTTGCGTTGCAACACTGTCTTCATAAAAGTGGTGCTCCCGAGGAGAAACTGGCAAAGGTACTGGGAAAAAATCTAAAGAAAGAATGCTAAACAAGTTCACACTCTCACAGCTGTTAAATGTGAGAAAATCAGGGCTGTCAAAATAAACATGCGATAAATAAATATATTTATGTCGTTCTTATTTTTATGCAGTTCACACACTTAATTAATTTGACATTTTAACTGTTTTTATGTTCTGTGTGAATTCTAAAAACTTAGCAACAATGACAATCAGTGACACATCTGTGCTACAGTTCACCCATGCAAAAGTCCTGTTTGTCAGTGAATAATGGAGACAGCTTCATTTTATTATGAAGATTATAATAATAGATGTAATGTCAGAAATTATTTAATTTTGTGCAAATGACAGTGTCATCCACACAAATTAACCAATAGCTGCACGTATTATTTATTATTATAAATAATTGTTACACATTACTCTTCAAATGTTTGAGGTCAGTAAGTTTTTAAAATAAATGAATACTTGTGTGTATATACAAGTGTATAATGAATACTTGTGTGTGTGTGTGTATATACCGGTATAGACAAACTTTATTTCCAACCTGCTTCAGCACTCCTGCATGTGAATTGTCAAGCAATCCTAAAGAGCTTGATTTGTCAAGTTATGTAAGAAAATGTTATAATTGTTTTTTCTTTTTCTATTGTCTCAATAGATGGTGTCCAAGTTGCCCATGATGAAGTCTATTTGCAACCTCCATATTGATAAGCTGGAGTTTTTCCATCTGCTTCACCCAGAAACAGCCTACAACTTCCCTGCTCTCTACAGAGAGGTTTTCTGCAGTCAGATCCCCTTCCCAGACTCCACCGAGGGCTAACATTTATTGAAGTGTCATATTGGCTCTGATGAGAGACAGAGAGAGGAAGAGACAGTTAAAGAAAGACAGGGAATGGAAATAGGAGGAGGTAGATGGATATGTGTTTGAGAAAAACCAGCAACACACTGACAATCTTGCACATTACACTTTAGGACTCCATCTATAACCTCCCTCCTGATGGAGTGATTCACTCCTCTATTTGAACAGGACCCAGATTTCTTACAAGACGCTGTTAAATGTCAGCAGTCATTTCAGGTGCTGGTTACTATTACTCATGCTACCTACATATAATGACTCAAACAGAGCAAATTATGTATATTTAATTAAAAAGAGTACTCGATTAAACCTGGAGCTCAGATCTCCCTAAAGAATTAAGTGCTTGAAAAGTGGATCCTTCCCATTTTGCGGGTACTCTTAGGAAGAGAACTATGAATGTAACCCACCTGACATGTGGCAAAGCCTCAGGATTAAGACAGAATGTATTATGTATTCCTGCCCCATATGTAAAGCAAGCTCTTAAGGCTTGGTTTCTGTAGACGAATAGTTTTGAATCCATGCGAAACTGTTCAAAGGGACCAATGCATACACACCCGAGGTTGTAAACGCCACGAGCACCTTCATTTTCACAGACTCAACACTAACGCACAGCGCACTGCACAGACAACATGTGCACATGGTGTGTTGTCTTTTGAGCTCTTTAGTTTTGCATATAAATTTAAAAGATGCAACTAAACTAACGAAAACCTCATCCTTATTACCCTTTCCCATGCAAATGCCACTTGGATAAAGATATTAGATGATATTTTGATATCCTCATTTTATCGGAAACCACATGTATGTAGAATGATAGATGTAATTGAGAATATATTTATAAACAGAGCCTGTAGATAGCATATGTAGGCAGAGATATAAAGTTGCACCTTAGAGTGGATGTTCTCAAGCCCTTTCAAAGACTTCTCAACCATAGGAGTGGAATTCTGGGCTGGAGATGGAATTGGCGTGACAAGCTTTATATTTAGAGGCAGGTGGACGGAACTTAAATACTCCACAAAAAAAGGACTTTGCAGGAGCAGGACTTTGCTGTCGCCTCACATTAGATGGCGAAAAGACAATGCCACTATGAGACTTTCTGAAGTGTAGCAAACCACTCATACGGCTGCTGGGAGCAAGGCCTCAGGAGAACGCAAAGAACACTGAAGGAAGTGGATGGAAGGAACCTTATATTTTTGGAGACAACAGACAACCTGAGCTCGCTGTCAAGTCATGAGGACACCACAGAAATGTCTTAATTCAGACTTTTCTACAGCTGTGAGGATATGTGGATTCACAGGCTGTACCTCATGCTTTGCATTGTGTCCGATGTGGGGATCAGTGTTGTGTTGCTGTGTAATTGTTTTTTTCCCTCGTCATCCATGTACCTTTTGTGTTCACTTATAGCACAACTATTGGTTGACAGAACCATCAGCTACCCCCCTGAGTTAGGGAATACTATGGTTAGTTTATGTTCTGAAACTTTGCGGTTCAAACCTGAAGGAGAAAAATCTACTATCTGTCCGCAGTGTGAAAGCAGCCTTCGTTCTTCAGAGGCAGGAAGCCCAGATTGGTCTCAGGGGAGTTTTAGGAGTGGCCCAGAAACCAGAATACAAACTAAAGCCCGAAGGAGGGCTTTTCAAAACCCTTTAGTGCCCAGCTTTGAAAGATTACAGGGTATGAAAGATGTTTCGATTGATTGATAACTATCAACGTCCAGTATCCTGACAGTTAATTTTAACCAGCTCGCCTGACGTTTTATTTTTGCACTGCTGGAACAGTGCCTGTCTATATTTTCTTGTAAGATTTTATATGGTTGGTATAATACACATTTTCTGGTTGTTTAACACAGTATCACAGTGTCTGCCTGTGCAATAGTCAGTCTTTCCATTTTTAGTATTGACAGTCCTCTTGGATCTCCTTGGATTTCAGAAGCACTCCAGCTCAGATCGTTTAACACCCTCTTGCTAAGTTCTGTCTATGCTTTTTTTTACGCTTGTCTATTAGCTAACTTAAATTGGCGTGTGAAGGTGGAGAAAGATTGTAACAAAGTGCAAATACTTTGTAAAAACCATTAAGAGTTTTAGATGATGCATTTTTGTGGAGTGTAATTCACCACCCTACAAACTGCACCAAGCGTCCGGCCCGTCCTTGAGGGTAGTTCTGCAAGTGTGCGTTTACATCTACACTCAGTCACTCAGGGAGATAGCTGGGTTCTCTGTCCTACAATGTCTTCTTCAGTTAGCCTAGCAAGACACCTTGCACCAAATAGAAGACCTTAAACCTTGATCACTGTGTACGGTAACTTTTCTTGTGAATGTTAATCGCAGAAGTATCAAAGAATTTTACCCCTGTCTTATATCAGTGCTATTGGAGGACTTTTTCAGTTTGACTTGCTTAAAAAAAAGAATAGGATCAAAACTATAGGGTATATAGATATATATGAGGATGAATTTAATCTTTAAATCTAGTGTTGTGTTTTTTATGTTTATTTTTGTGATGTTTTCTTTCTTCATTTCTGTCCTTTTCTGTAACATTTTCTCACCCGTGTAGTGTCATCCTTTGTCTTGAAGAATTAAAATCCTATTTTTTTAAAGAGCATTTTTAAGCAGAAAATCCCCTACAAGAGTCCGAATTCTTTGCCATGGTCCTTCTGTGGTTGTTTCAGTTGTAACTTTATTTTTAAGCAAATAAATCATATTATAGATTTTAACGAATATAATTTATGGTGTATTATGGATACAGAGAATAAAACAAACACATTAAGAGATATTATTGTACAATAAGGATTACACACATGGATTCCAGAATGTAATAAAGGTATTTTTACTTTACACTGAGTGTTTTGTGGCTGCTGAAAAATTATTTTTAATTTAAATTAAATTTTTTCATTAGGACTTATTTCAAAGTAAAATGCAATGCAAGACCGAAATCCCCAAACTTTCCATATCTTATTCCATCGCTATATACATGGGAAGAAAAGTGTAGGGAAGTTACAACAGCAGTACATATTTATTTGACAATAAATATTTATAGTCTACTGTTCAATGTATTGGGCTTAGTAAGATTCTTATTATTATTTTAAAATACTTTTATTTAACAAAAAAGCATTATATTGATCGAAAGTGACTGTTTAGACTTACATCGTAACGTGTGTGTATATATATATATATATATATATATATGTATTAAATGTATGCTGTTTTTTTAACTTTTCATTGAATAATAATAAATGTTAAGCCAATCAACCACTTAGCTGTAATAAGAAATCAGCTTTGCCATTAAAAATATGTTAAAAATATCTTTGCCGTTTTAAAATAGGAAACATTTGTATACTGTTTTTACTGTATTTGTGATCAAATAAATGCAGCCTTGGTCAGCATAAGAGACATGAAATTGACATGAAATATATATATATATATATGTGTTGTTGACAAATAAAAATTGGACTGTGTCCTATGGTGTGACAGCAAAAATGTAGAAAAAAAACTTGACATACAAATAACATGAGAAAAATGTATCTTCATTCTTAGAGTTACAAATAGCATGAGAGAGGTTTATCTTCAATGTTAGAGGTTATTATTATTATTTTTTTTTCCGTCACACCATAGGACACATTGATACGTCAACTACCCATATATAATATTTGTAGTTCAGTTATTGCTGTTAATCTAATAGATTTAATTCCAATGACAAAATGCTGTGCCAAGATCATCTCAGCATAGTATTTAACAACACTTATACCCCCGGTTTCACAGACAAGGCTTAAGCTTAGTCCCAGACTAAAATGTAAGTCTGAGCTGTTTCAACTGAAAGAAACTTACACTGATTGATCTTAAAAATATATTAGTGTCTTTGTTTTGACTCAAGTTGGATACCAGTAATGTTTTGTCTAAGGCATGATTATAAAAATTACTTAAATGTCCTAACTGAACTATGGCCTAATCCTGGTTTAGTCTAAACCCTGTCTGTGAAACCAGGCCATAAACTAGCAGTCTTTTTGTAGAGCTCCATTAAAATAGACATCTGGCTCCATCATCTGGTCAATAGAAGCACTTCCGCTGTGGGTGCAGTGCATTTCCTGAGCGGTAGCGGGCGCTGCTGTCCCGTCTCCGCTCCCGCAAGGAATGTGCTTGCGTTGCGCAGGAAACCGCTAGTTTCTCAAGACTTACAAATGCGGTGGATGCACTGTAAACCGTATTGAAGTCACAATTTAGTAGAAAGCCACGAGAAGAACATTTAATAACATAGCTTTATAAAAACCTTTCCCAGCAGCCACCTGGAGTATTTTTTGTAGAGCGGGTGTCGTTTATCTGAGGACTTGAGTTTTAGATTTCACTCAGCGACCGTTGACTTTTGTCACACTGTTGTGTCAGTATAAAAACCTACTTTACAAGTCTTTTTTTCGTCGGGAAAAGAGGATTACGCTTTGAAGATGTCCGTGGCGGGCTTAAAGAAGCAGTTTTACAAAGCCAGCCAGGTTTGCGAGTTACTTTTTTTCTGTTGTTTTCTTCCATTGAACCGCAATGCTGTGCCAATTAGCTTAGCCTGCTAACGCTGCGCTAAACTTCAGTCCGCTATTCTGCTCTTTAAAAGTGTTTTGTGTGTGTTTATTCTATGTGTATTTAACTCTTTCTGAATATTTACAATGATAAACCGTTATGTTGTTTAAATGTCATATCCCTGTAGTTATAAACAGCTTGCTTTTATGTATTGTCGGTCTTCTAAATTGCAGTCATTGCTATATGTAATATTTTTGACAGCTTTCACTGGTCATAAATAGTCAGTGTCACTTTATGGGTGCATTCACGCCTAATTAGAGGTTACAACGTGTTAAAATATGCACAAGAGTGTCTGTTTTCTTTTAGTTTGGGATTGTAATACAACGCCCCCGTCCTTACAATATCACTCCATTTGCCACGTTTACTGCAGTAAAATCAACGATTTAGCACTAAGCATATGTTCATGATCTACTCGTGAATTAAAGTTGTTTTAAAATGTAAGCATATATATTCAAATTATGCATAGGAATACGCAAAGAATATACGGCAGCATCAGGTTTACCCAGTATTACCGCAGTTTCCTTCAATGGTATCTGTTGGACAATCACGTTTTGTTTGTGTCTCTCTTGTTTCTAGGGTTCAAGCTTTATGCTGGCAATATGTAGCTGGAAAATGTGGCTTACAGTGCTGGCTTTCGTTTTAAAAATGAGCAAAAGTCAGCCATGTAACTTGTCAGTGGGTTAAAGAAACCTGCATGTGATTAAGCAGAATTTGGGTCAGTCCTGCTGTGCAGTACCTTTTAAGCTCTTTTAGAAATAAATATGCATATAAATATATTGCATATATCGATGTGTTGTATTTAAATAGAAGAGTATGCCAATGTTTCAGACATTTTTGGGTGAAAATACTTCAGATACTTCAGATACTTCAAATATATTAATTATATCTTATTATTTACACGATGGCCAGAACATTAAATACAGAATATGTGAAAATTCTTATATTCAGGATAAAAATAACAAGCTTTGCTCAGTGAGGAATTAAAAGTTCAAATACTGTTATACCAATCTCTGTAATTTTATCCAAAGGATTGAGGCAAAGCAGCTAATACCACAAAACATCACAGAATTGATCACTGGTGTTTCTGAAATAATGGGATCTTACAAAAGATTAACAGGATGGAAAGTGAAAACTAAAAACTGTCAGAAAACGGACTCGTGTTTACATCGGTTTCCAATTGTATATTAACAAATACGTTAATACACATGATGGGAGCGTGAACGTACTGCATAACATCAATAACTCAGCAATAACAGCAGATCTTTGGAGAAAGCTTTTCTGGCCAGTTATATCTAAACAAAACTATATCCATTTAGTTTAGCTGAATATTGGCTTATTATCATGGCAAAACAGAATTATGCATGTGCGTGGGCTCGCAGCAGGCAATGTGTTGGCTTAAAATGTGCCAAAAGTCTCACTTTGACCCTGTGAAGACAATCAAATGTGTTATTAAAACCTCACCCTGATTTTGGCTGCTCTTGCATTGTCGTGGTGGTGTTGTGAGAAGGTTCTTTGTCTGTGGTTTATGGTGTAATTAACTCAAGACTTAATGTTTTTCGTCAATTTGTTAGTTTCTCGTTGCCAGCGGTTGTTTTCCAAAGGGCACATGAGTACAGATGTAGGGAAGCAGCTCATCTCTGTCCCTGTTCGCTGATCTCAGCAGGAAGGGACAGTCGGTTGCCCAATTTCCTGTAAGGAACATGCTCAGATCCCCAGTGGGGGGGTTTACATGTGTGGAGGAGTGCAGCAAGGCAAAGGAAAATGGCCAGCATTTGAGCCTGAGAGGCAGAGTATGAATCATGCAACACTAAGGGGTGTTGCTGTGCTCTCTTCTGCTCTGCCTGGCTCTTTTTATTGGACTGCAGTGCTGCAGCGAACTCATGCCAGCATTCCAGAGTAATCAATACTTGACACAGGCAGGACACCCTGCCAAAAGACAAACTCTGACACCAGTCACACCCTCAGTCCAGCCTTCCTCTCGGTGTGCTGTCCGGAGAACTGTTTGAGCTACTTTGAGGTTGTTTTTTAAATGTACACACCAGGGAATGTTATTCATTTTGCTTTTTGTCTGAGCAGGAACAGTGTTTTTATGCTCTGGCTTTCTGCAGCCTTTTTTCCAAATGGTAGTGGTTAGAACTAAATGACTGGCATGTGATAGATAACACATCTTACTACAGCATAGTAAGTTAAATCAATATTCAATATTAAATATTGAAATCAATATTCAATATTAAATCAATATTCACCAAAAAAATGAAAAATTGCTGAAAATTGACTCACCCTCAGGCCATGGGCCCAAAGATGTATATGAGTTTGTTTCTTCATTTTAACACATTTGGAGAAATGTAGCATTACATCGCTTGCTTCCAATGGATCCTCTCCAGTGAATGGGTGCCGTCAGAATGAGAGTTCAAACAGCTGATAAAAACATCACAATAATTCACTCCAGTCCATCAGTTTATGTCTTGTGAAGTGAAAAGCTTCATCATTAAGATGTTTTTAACTGCAAACCGTTGCTTCTGTCTAAAATGTGAGTCCTCTATTCATATATTGCTTTCTTCAATGCAAAGATCACCTCGTCTGAATCAGGAGTGAAATATGCACAAACCAAGTACTATTTACAAGTAAAAATTCGGACAATTCTAAAATAAATTGGTGGATTTTGATGTGACAACAGGAGATTTAGGGTGTTTTCACATATAGTTCCTTTTAAAAGAACCACTTAAAGTGAACCAGAAATGGAACCAGCTGAAAGTGACCTCAGTCCTTATGGTCTTCACAAAATAGTGGACTCCAAAAAGAACCTGGTTCTTTTTTTTGGTCCTCTTCAGCACTGAAGTAATCTCAGACTGTTTCTTCTTCACACCACAACTTCATAAGAACTCAGAGCTCAGCTTTCTGTGCAGCAGTGGAATGCTGGAGTCTGACTTGGAAAATATGGAAGATGAAGTGAGCAGGGAAGGGGCTGAGGAAGAGCTGGCAATCACTGATCATGCACCGAAAATCAAGACATTTGCAGAGCTTTAAAAATGTATTTCAGTCAAATTTAAAACTAAAAGGGAATATTAGGCTATGTATATAGTTATTTATTTCAACTTTAGTTTTTTGCTCAGATAAGTATTAATGTTTCTTTGCTCCTTTTTTCATAATAAACTGTATTTCATTGTTCAGTTTTAGTAATTATTGCTTTTCTCAAGAAATATAGGCCTAATATCATACCATGGTCTGTCTGAATACTTGATTACATTATACATTAAAACTGCTCAAAGCACAGATAGTTCCAAGTTAGTTTAATCAGAGTTCTATATTGATGCACTTCTTTCTTTGACACACACGCACATCACACACAGACATCAGAGATCACTCAACGCATATCCTAAAACATTCAGAAGCAAAGAAACTTGTTGTAAACGCTGTGACGCAACTTTTAGTAACATAAAAGTTTAGATACTGAATCGTACTACATAATAAACTGCTTAGTTTAATTTCAAGAATTACTGTTATGTTGGTCCATGCAAAGCATACCAGGACATCATTGCTTTTACACATCACAAGGAAATTGAACCACAAATGAACCGCACTTAGGAGATCACTTGGTTTCTTCACATACAAGCTGAACCACTCTCAGAGCATTTGGAGGGGCTCAAACAAGCTAAGTGTGAAGATTTTGGGCTTGTCTATCCGCTGTAGAGAGTATGTGTTATCAATATTTTTTATAGCAATTATCTATTGACAAAAAAATCTTTTTTTGGGGGTAATGGTGTCATTGTTTAGAAAGTGGATACACTCATTAAGTCTGGAAATTGGAAAGTGGACTGGCTCCTGTAAACTGAAGTTCATCTAATTCTGACCGACTGCAGTCAGTGGGGTGGTGCCAGCCTAAAAGGTAATAATTTCTGCACCACCGCAGTACAGTGAACTGTTTTCGTGAATAGCCCCACTGTCCTCCACTGGTCAGACAAACAGATGCCATTGGTTGCTCCAGTGTTGTTGTGTTAGGCTTTTTGGGATGCTTCAACAAACAGCAATGTTTTAACTGCCACATCGTTTACACTCCTAGAAGTCATCCTACGAATACTTTGTAGTTGCCTTGGCATAAGGTGATATAGTAGAAAGTATTTTAACTGAAAAAGCAGATCTATCACCTTTAGGCAGGTGTCTACCTAGTAACAAATTTGCTTGACATTTGTTTTGTTGTGTGGGGATTGCGCAAGTCCTTACTGCATTGGTCTCTGTGGCAGTTGACTCACAGTCATGCATTCTTCTCTTCATTAGATTCACAAGCACTGCATTATCTATGGAGTCTGGTCTTGGTTTCACTCTTCTCCTGCTGGGTCTGCTTTGGCTACATGGCTGGCTGTTTGTTTGCATGCAATATTTGTGTCAAAGTTAGCTGTACTTTGCATACTTTATCAAAAGTGTGTGTCAGAGCCAAGCCTCTGTATTATCTCTTTAGCTGCTGATAAGACGTCTTTCACTCATAAATATACATTATCATGTTGCCTGCTGTCTGAGCTGTACAGTTTCATTGTGTGGGTGTCTGATAGAGATTATTACTGTGGAGACAACAAATGGTCTTTTGGTGTCTCTGGATTTCTTTGAACATATATTTTCTGTAATACGTGTCAGATGAAGCTAGATTTTTTTTTTTTTTGTGAAAAATCTTAAAAGGATAGTTCACCCAAAAATGAAAATTACCCCACAATTTACTCACCCTCATGCCATCCTAGGTGTTTATGACTTTCTTCTTTCAGGCAAATACAATCAGAGTTATATTAAAAATGGTCTGGGTCTTCCAGGCTTTATAATAGCAGTAAATAGTGGCCAAGTGTAAGAATAATATTCATATTTAAAACTTTATAAACCATAATCGTTAGCTTCTGCTAACTGCCATATGCACGTTCACAAGAGAGTGGCGTTCCAGCGTATGACATAGTGTAGGATGTAGATGTAGCGTAAGCTCCGGTGAGAAGTGATGAATGTGGAAGCACAGAGGAGAGAGCAAAACAAAACACCGGACACGAATTAGAAGTACAAAACAGGGATTTGTAAAAAATAAAAAATTGTCTGATGATTTCAATATAAGCCTGACTGGAGACTGGTTTTCCTTTTCTTCGAAACAAAACTTGGTTCTCGTGAGACTGGCATATTCTAGGGTTGTCACGATACCATAAAAATGTCTTACGATACTATACCAGCTGAAGTATCACGATACCAAGTAGTATCACGATAACATGCAGTATTGTGTTAATTTAAAATTCAATTCTACAAAATGAATCAAAATTTCATAAATAAATAGATGTAAATGAAAACAGACAATATTTTTCTCTGAATACTTAATTAATGTGAATGAATGACTGGCTATTGTTATACATGAAATGATCTAAACAAATCTTAGCACTGCACAGAAGCTGCATGAAGTGACATTTAGATGTGGCATTTATACATTTAGACTGTATTTATAATTGCATAAATAAAGTTATGAGATTAATGTTTTAAATACTAAATTCTGAATATAGAAATATGTTGGAAAATAATGTAATATGCCTACTTTTAGATGGGAAACTTAAAACGGCCAGCAGGTGGCAGAAGTTCGTTATTGAATCACTGAGTCATTCAAACGATTCTTTCAAAATGGCTGAATCCTTCAGGAGCGAATCAAATTACTGTTTTTATGAATGGCTCAGTGAATCAGTGATTCGCCCAAACCAACGCGGATTTGGATTCGAACACAGAAACGAAACAAAAACAGCACTCTTGCTCGTGTCATATTGCCGAACTGTCAGGAGCATTTTTTGCTCGCATATCTTGAAATGTCCAAGTTAGCAGCATGTATATTAAAACATAACATTATAAATGAATAAATATATATATATATATATATATATATATATAATATATATATATATATATATATATATATATATATATATATATAATGATAAGAACCAAGTGCAAAGCCGCTATGTTGATGAATGGAACTGCGTTCGTGATCGCAAAGATGCTTCCAGAAACGAACTATTACACCTGTTCTAGAAGTGGTCAAATGAATAAAACTGCGAGAATACTTTCTTGCAAGATATTATGATGTTGAATAAGTGATGCTTGATCTGCTGTTTTTTAAAATGACATCAGACGGTCTGAATCAGACCCTTTCTTCTGATAAACTGCAGCATGAACAACGACTTGCAAGTGAACTTCTCATTGCAAACTGAACTGAAGCATCGGGAAACACTCAATACAATATAAAGCGTATACACAGACTAAACTAGAGCACAGCAGAAAGACATTTGGCAATCAACTTGTAATGTTTCTGCTGGCATGCATGTTCAATGTTTGAACGTTTAAAACAGTGTTGCTGCCGTGCATACTACATATACATATCTTACGGTACTACCTTATGGACGATACTACCGTTTAAAAAATGCGATGGCACCGTGGGTATTTTTAAGCTTTAGTATCGCGATACTACCGTAGTACCGGTGTATCGTGCAACCCTAGCATATTCTAACCGGAGCTTACACTATGCCTGCATCCTACGTCATCCGCTGAAACGCCACTCTCGTGAACACGTGTACAACAGTTAGCGAGAGCTGAAGATTATGGTTTATAAAGATGTAAATATGGATATTATTCTTGCATAAATGCATTGATTCACTTCAGAAGGCCTTTATCCACCCCCTGGAGCCGTGTGGATTACTTTTTTACGATGGATTTATCCACTTTATTTTGCTACAAAACCTTTACCACTATTCACTGCCATTATAAAGCTATTATACGGCTTGAGGGTGAGTAAATTATGGGGTAATTTTCTTTTTTGGGTGAACTATCCCTTTAATGCAAAGATGCATTAACTCTTTTCCCACCAGACACAGAATTTTCCGTTATTCCGTTATTCATTCTTTATTTTGATGTATTGCATGTTCAGATATTCATACATCAAAATATTCTGGGGGCCATGACATTTTTGTGAAAATCTTTGTGAAAACAATTTGTCCCAGGAACTTTTTTTCCCTCAGACCTGTTGCTGTCTGCGTTTCCATTGTGGTCTAAAGTACCGAGAAGATTAGGCAAATTGTCTGATGACGTAGGTCTGCGCGCGTTTCTCAATACAAAGTATGCAAATTTCAGACTTGCATCCTCGGTAGTTCGGACTTCGCAAGTTCGACCCAGTAGTGTGAACTCCTGCGGACAGAACGACGCAAGTCCGGTAATTCTGCAAAGAGCAGCGTACTTGATAACGTCAGTCAGCTCACCTTGGCTACTGCAGTTTTCCTCACTGTATTTACAATAAGATGAAATATGATATCAAACACCACTGCCTCTTTTCGGTTTCATTTAAACATATTAATAGCCGCAGAAATGTAGTTCAGGGAATTTACATACATTAAAATGAAATATATCAAACAGTATTGCCTCTTTTAATTTTCATATTAACATATTAATAGAATAAAGATCAAAGTTTACCTGTTAGATTTATCCAAAACAAATTGCATCTTATGTTTAATCACTACAGAGACATCAGAGCCAGCGGCAAATGTCAGAAGGACTAGCCGAGGTGAGGCTGCTCTTGTCGGGATACATCAGCACTGAGCGCCCAGTGATCACGTCTCCGAAATCAGCAAAGCACATTTTCAAATAGGCGCTATCTTTATAAATAAACCGCAGATTTGAGTTTTAAACAACTACATTCTCGACTGAAATACTTTTAAAACTACATTTCATGACACAATAACAGTAATATTTAAAAAAAAATTATATGAATATGGTGTTTGAAATACAGTGCTGCGTGAACTCAACCAATGCTCAGCGCCCAAGTCCTGCCCCCGAAAGTTCCGGACCTTTGAAAAAGTACTACCTCGCAAGCAGGGACTTTCTGAGGAGCAAATTTTTACCCGGAACTTTTAGATCCTGGTTCCTGCGGTGGAAACGGGGCCTTTTTTGAAAAACACTTGACAGTTTTTCGAATAAAGCCAAGTTAACACTCATTATACATACAGCACACAGTGAAAATGACATGAAATGAAAGTGGGCAAATGCATAAAGCGCAGCATAATTTTAAATCACGAGTTAAACGTTTGTCGATCACGTGTCTTCAGTGAAGCTGAACTCTCCTCCTGTCAGCATTCAGTTCGCACGGACCAATCGTCACGCAGAGAACACGCGATCATGCAGGATATAAATGCACACTTTATAAGATCTCACGGCTGGATTCGACTAAGTTTGCAAGGTAGATTTGTTTAAATGATGTAAATGCGTATTTGCTAAATGCTGGTGGCAAGAGAAAGTATTATGTTTGTCTTTCTATTACTAATAATATTAAAGCAATCGTTATAATACTTTTTTGTATACATTTTAATTCCTTAATTCATTTTAACCGTTCTACCTGATTATTAGACAGACTTCTTTCCGTATTAGACAGAACGATGACAGTGAACAAGAGGGAGAATGTGAGTGCTGAAAAATGGCAAATATCGGCCGATATATCGGCCTTGGCGATATATCGGTCAACCACTAATCAAAAGTGAAAGTAACGAATTTTACACAATTGTTATTAAAAAAAATCTGTTTTTAATTGTTATTAAAAATGTTATTTTGAACATTCTCTTTATCAAAGAAAAAAAGTCACAATTTCCACAATAAACATTAATTCATATAACTGTTTTAAATGTCATAATAAGAAATATTAAATAAGCGCCACATCAGCATATTAGAATATTAGATATTGTGATTTTAGATTAGATTTTGATATTAGATTTTGTGACACTGAAAAATATGGAGTAATGGCTGCTGAAAATTCAGCTATACAGGAATAAATTACATTTTAAAATGTATTAAAACAAAAGTTATTTTAAATGGTAAAACTATTTCCCAATAAAAAAAATTTTATTGTAATTTTGATCAAATAAATGCAGCCTTGGTGAGGAAAAGAGACACTTCTTTTAAAAACATTTAAAGTGTCTGAAAAGTATCAGCAAATGTAGCTCTGTATATAAATTATTTTACCACAAGATTGTTTACAAAATTGGATTTGAAATAGTTTGGGAAGGTGGCACTGGCAATATTGCCTTCATTAGAATGTTAAATTAAAAGGAACTTTAACACGTCAGTCTTTATCTGTGGCCTTAATCTAAGCCAGATCATGTTTTCCACCCAGTTTATAGCGTTGACTCTATCCAGTGTCTTTCCCCACCTCAACATATTGGAGAGACGTTTGGACGCGCTGCTTGACTTGCCACAAAAAACTGGTTTAATTATTAATTAGCTTCCTTTGTGCCCTGCTCTGCCAAACAAGCTGAATTGCACAAATATGCAAACATGCTTGGAGGATATAGGAGTGAAAAGGTCACTGCAAGCAGACACCTCTGTGTCAAACACAGCTACAGTTGTAATAGAGCGTTCTTGTGCTGATGTGTTTGGCTTAAAATAACTTTTATTCATCTTGGTCTAATTGTAACAAGTTGTTTAGGGTTGCTTTTGTGCATGGTGGTGTTAACACATTCATTTATTGTGATCAACATACTGTATGTCATTAATTCAATAGACAGCCCTAGATTAAAATAGTTTAAATAATTTGAATTGCAATGCTATTTTTTCTTCAAACCTTGCAGCAAGAGATGTCTTTGTAATCTATACAACAGATGTTGCAAGAACCTCCCTTAATGGATTTTAAATAGTTTTGAAAAAAAGTATTTTTAAACTTTGGACGGATTTAAAAGATCAGTTGGATTGTGTTGTTCACAAACTTGTCCTGGATGTTTACAGTTTGAGTAGACCGAAGGAAGCGCTTACAGTATAGAGTAGGAGAAACATTCACGGAAACAGGTGGTTATAGATGTATAATCTTCAACACAGTCATAGAAACAGAATAAACACAAAATGAACTTCTCAACATTGCAAGTTACCACCATAAAATGACATGTGTTTGTGATTAATGGTCTTATGACGTGATATGACAAACATCCAATGCTTTCCATGTTGAAATATATGCTTCCTACAGTTAGGGTAAAAAAAACCAATGAAACGAATAACATATGTTGTTGAGGATTGAGATTTAACATGTGGCCTTGTTTCAACAGTTGCACAGTCACTGTCTTTGGTTCTCTATTCCCATGTTCAGGACATTGAGATGAGTGAGACGAGCATGTGTTTCCGAGTCCTGAGAACAACAACTGTTGTGGCAGACAGGTTCACACAGAGCTTTTTTTGTTGTCACTTTAATACAGTAGGGCCAAGTAATGCATGATGATGGTGTGCTATATAATATTCATAATGATGAACTAAGAATAAATTGTCTTATTGGAGTCAGTCAGAGTTTTAAGAATGAACACTGTGGACATACAGAGGGAAAAAATGATCCCTCCCAAGTGAGTGCAAGAGAAATGAGGTGAGGGGAGGGCTAATTGGATTTACATGTGTACAGTGCTAAAATGAGTGCCTTGTGAAAGTTAGCTATTTTCTACCCCGTTTATATGTTGTGTGGAATCCAGAGGTGTAAGGAAGTGTAAATTGATAAATGTCTGTCTCACAGAATCTGAGGCAAATTTTGGTGTGTCATGTTTGATCTTGCCTTGGGCCCCTTGTGAGTCAAAACTGCTGCTGTCCTTGCTTTTATGTGTGGTTTAGACTTGAAAAATGAGCTTCTGACTCCACACAGTTTTTCTTTTACATAACATTATTAGTGCTTTCTCTGCCTGACATTCAGGGAGATTGTCAATTAATTACATAATCACTGACAGTTCTAAAAGTGAACTGGGTGAATCATATCATATTTTTAGATGTTACAGAATCAGGCTAGATTAGTCAGACTTCTACTGTATATGCAGCATTTGTATGTGTTTTAATATTTATTTTTTATTAAAATGTCATAACACTTTGTATAGGCCTATATTTATATTTTTGAATACACAGTGATTCTGATGCAGGTTTCACAAACCTCAACACAAAACTTGTTTCATTTTGAAATATCATGAATTGGATTAAACTGGTCACACTGTGTGTGATTTGTGTCTTGGTTTGATTTTGATTTTCAGTACAACCTTAGGTAGTTTAGTTTTATTTAGCATATTTTACTGTAATACGGTGATTATACTGGATTAAAGATGGCTTCTTTCTCTGTTTGTGTCAGATGGTGAGTGAGAAGGTTGGTGGTGCTGAGGGAACTAAACTGGACGAGGAGTTCAAGGACCTGGAGAGAGTAAGTGGATCGTATTTTCCCCACACTGCAGCCAACAGTCTTTCTAAAAACATTGATTTAAACACATTAAGTGATTCAAAGAAGTGAAAGTGGCATGGCTTTAGTGATCCAGAATTGTGTGTTTTTATAATTATCTGAAATGTTTATTCACTGCAGTGTAAAATCCCCTCCAATCCAATTTAATCCTCTCCTCTATACCCGAGTGATATCATCTGTTTGTTCAACACTGAACATTAATGGCTTCACAGATTTGATATTGCCTCTTCATTCAGTTCTTCTGTAATTCGGTATTTTAGTAAATGGTTTCTTAGAATAATAGGTAGGGCTGGACCAGAATATTCGATTATTCGAATATTCGTTCGGTGGGTTGGCATTCGATTTTCAATTTTGAGATTCGAATTTCGAATATCCTTCTTTTTTTTTTACACCTGGCATCCCCCGCAAAACGGTTCTCAACTTGTCCGCCTGGCTGAACATCTGCACCAGCAACAGACCGTTCGCCAATGAAAGACGTTCGTGCTGACCTATAGCATGCATATATTTCATGAAAAATCTTCTATTAGCTAGAAGCGCGCTTGCCGCACATCTACATTTGAAATAATGAACTTAAGCGCGCAAAAGACGCGACATGTGAACGGTCCGGACCCTCTGCTATCACAAAACCCAATGCGATGCATGCGTTTTCTTTCTGTCAACTGTCCCGAGATTTGAGTGAAAGTCTTGGATCAGCATGCAGCAGCTCTTGTAGTGCAGATGAGATGCGCTGATGTGAAGCTGCTTTGAGAATGAAAGAGAGAAGACGCGGTCCAACTGAATCACTCACGCTGTTTTCAAATGACTGATTTAATCTGCTAGTTTGTGTGGATTTATTTACTCATCTAACCTACATGCTATTTTCAATAAATGTTTGCAGGAATTTCAATCATTATAAACTCAAAAGCTGTGGGAATGAGTAAAACTATGCGATATACACATAAATTCAGGACCTGATTAAATATTACTCTATTATACAGAATAAATATAACTCTATTATACAGAAATTTGTGAAATAAAATTCCATGATTTTAACAAAACTTTTCCAGGCCTGGAAATTGCTGTTTTAAATTTTCATAGCTTTTCCAGGTTTTTCATGACCGTACGAAAAGCACGGTCATGCCCTGTTAAAAGCAACTGATGCACACTTTCAATCACTAAAGATTGGTCCTCTCCCTCCTCTAACCACAGGTGATCCGTTACCCCGCTTTATTCCGGGACCTCTCAATTTACAAATTAAGCACTGGGCTACTTTATTAAAAGTATTGCTCTTAACAATAGCTCTTAATTGCTCTTGTGTGTTTTGTATCACTAGTGCAGTGTCCGTTGTCGGAGCATATAAGCCCTGCCCGCGTGAGGCGCACCGCTTCCGGCTCATGCTGTTCTGTAGTTTATTATTTCTGAACGTGTCACGTGTCCATATTGCACCAAAATGCGACACTGCGTCGCAGCAACACACCCGCCACGCGTGAAGTCATTGGATGAACGGTTCTCGACATAATAAAAATGCAAGCAGACAGACAGACGCACAGAGATTCCTGCCTTTATTAGAGAGAAAAATATGTTCAGGCCCCTCCCTCCGAAGCTTCGAATATTCGATGTTGATTTATACCAAAGCTTCGAAGCTCAAAAAATGGTATTCGGACCAGCCCTAATACTAGCACATAAAGATGAATTAAAGAGCAGTGATCTGATAGCTCTTTCGTAGGGATTTTCAATGCAGAAAATATAAGAAAGTGATAAATTATAGTCTGCTGGCCATTATAGCAAAATAAACCTCATCTGGAAAGTGATATTTATGTCATTACAAATAAATTTTGTTATTTTATTGTGTCTTGGTTAGTGTGTCTGTCCTGGTTGTGTGTGTGTTCTCAGTGTGATGACTTCCCCTCTGTGTTTCTATAGAAAGTAGATGTGACAAATAAAACTGTAATAGACGTCATCTCTAAAACATCGGAGTACCTGCAGCCCAATCCAGGTAAGACCAAAAATGCACTTGGAGCTTTTATGTAATCTTTGTGTCTAATTAAGGTTTGTATACATTATAGTCCTTAAGGCCAAAGTTTACTTTGTTTTATTATGGGTATGCATATAGTGTGTGACACAAATGTTTATCATCAGCATAGTGCTACACCCGCCATGTTTTCATGTGACCTATGGCGTCAGTTGAGTCACTTCAGTTTTATTACAAATCCACTTTTTATTTACAAATCCTCTCCCGTGGCCTCATGGGATGATACAAGTGCCCATCAGATCTGCATTTCACAATCTCGTCAGTAGTCTTAAGTTAAGTCAACCAGGAACTTTTTGCCTACTGTTTTATGAATGCTGTGAATTTGGACATATTATTATTCAGTTCATGTATTGTTTTTCAGCTACCATATAGTATGAAAGTAGGCATATTCCGAAGCAAGTTTAAGCAAGTTTATTTCCAACTAGTTTAAACAAGTGCAGAGACATTTTATCGATGCTAACATCTGGAGAGATATAGCGCAGGCACTGAACAAGGATGAAACTTTTTAGCATGCATGTGTTGAGCGCCTGTGTTCACGCACGCTATCAAATGCTTTGGAAGGCTGTGTGTTCAGCTGTATACATGACCTAAGCTTCTGCATCAAAATATATGTATGCTTCTTTTATGGCAGAACAGATGCATGCAATAAACATTATTGATTATTACTGTAAAACATATTTTTCCTTTCACACAGCATCACGTGCAAAGCTCTCTATGTTGAACACCATGTCTAAGATTAGAGGGCAGGTGAAGAGTCCAGGTTATCCACAGGCAGAGGGGCTGCTGGGAGAATGCATGGCAAAATATGGCAAAGAACTCGGAGAGGACACAAACTTTGGTGGGTTTACAAAATGAGTGCAGCTTTTGAAACCTCCGAGATTTTGTTTGCAGTTCTCTTGCTAACCAAATGTACAAAACAACCTCATATGTGTCTGTAGGTGGTGCTCTAGTTGATGTTGGTGAAAGTATGAAGAGGCTAGCAGAGGTGAAGGATTCATTGGACATTGATGTCAAACAGAATTTCATCGACCCTTTACAAGGCCTGGCTGACAAGGACCTGAGAGAAATACAGGTTTGCTTACATTCTCTGTCTCACACACTTATATAATTTAAAAATACCTGTATAATTTTTATATGATGCCCACATTCTAAGAAAAAATTTGCAAAAATTGTGCCGTTAGGGATACAACAGCTTGTCATTGGGACAGTACCTTTAGGGTAAGGTTCATAGTAGTACCTTAAGGGTACATATTACTGCTATAAGGTACTAATATGCACCTTTCAGTGGTAGATTAGGTAGATGTCCCTTCATGCGAACTGCCCCAGTGACAAGCTGTTATACCCTAAAAATGCAATTTATGTAAATTTTTTCCTGAAGGTGCAGATAAAATATGCTAAACCATTTACAATAATTAAATATCTGCAGTTTGTTTTGATTTAATGATGAGCTGAAGAATAATATCCTCTATACCATAAAGTACTCCTTTTCCATCTCAAGGAACAGATTTTACATTTAGAGTTAATTTCCTTTACTATGTTTCATGTGGTCAGTTCCACACCGGTAGTATTGAAATGGAGAGTTTCCCTCTTTCTCAGCACCATTTGAAAAAGCTCGAAGGACGCAGGCTGGATTTTGACTATAAGAAGAAACGTCAGGGGAAAATTCCAGATGAAGAGGTCAGGCAGGCTCTGGAGAAGTTCCATGAATCTAAGGAAGTGGCTGAGATCAGCATGTACAACCTTCTGGAAACTGATGTAAGGATTTACCATCTGACAGGTGTCAGGTGCTTCATTTGGTGTTTTTTGTGTTTTCTGGGGGGTTGTGCTAATCCTATTAGCAGCACTGAATAATTCAGTGTTTGTCTGGAACACCTTGCCTTACTGATTTTGCACCAACTGTCTCTATCTTAAGAACTTTTGGCAAAGGCTGTCACTTTAGAATTAGCAGTATTGAAGATGAAACTTTTTCTGTCCTTTTTTGACTCCAGCCCATCGGTGGGGTCAGGACAGGTAATCCAATAAAGCTGTAGTGCTAGGATAAAAATCCTCTTGCTTCGTGGCTGTAGCTTTTATCTGATGTTTTAGGGAGATGTCAGAGCGCCATCTATTGGTTGAGAATGACCATAACTCGATGAGGGAATAAACATCGGCTGGTGGAGTCTATGGAAAAAGATTATTTTAAAGTCATCAAGTGCTAGATGTAAAGTAATACACTGAAGACAGTATGGTACAGCTTTAAACCATAGTAAGCCTTTAGTGTGAACAGCTAGCAGAGCTCCCAGTCTAAATTTAGCAGTCTAGTAAGACTTGTGAGAACTCAAGGCCTCAGAAATGACTCATTAACTAGGCTATTTGCTTAGGAATATTGTTGTGATTTCCCAGTGTTACCATAAGCATAGATGTGTATGAGTGCATCTTTATATATTTAATGTTTGTGTGTTCTTGTGCAGATCGAGCAGGTGAGCCAGCTGTCGTCACTGGTCGAGTCTCAACTGCAGTACCACAGACAGGCTGTTCAGATCCTAGATGAGCTTTCTGACAAAGTCAGAGACAGGTGTGTATGTGGGCACATGTGCAATTTGCAAAGCATGTGTGTTTGTTCTTTGATCTGTCGAAAGAAGCAATATATGAGTCTCGTTTAACTATACCAGGATGAAAGAAGCTCAGTCACATCCTCGTAAAGAGTATGTGCCCAAGCCCAAGCCTGTAATGGACTTTGGAGACACCAACGAACAGTCAAACGGTGGCTTCACCCCAACATCTGCTCCACCCATGCGCAATGCAGGTAAGACCAGAAACTTTACCCGCTTAACACAGTCATAAAATGCCCATTTTACCAATTTAGCTGTTCCTGGATGAGGATAGATGATCTTCATTTAATTTGAGGAAATGCCTTGGACTTGAGACTAGTGAGAGAAAGGCACATTGTGCTTTGTGCGGTTGCGGTCCGGTGGCAGGGTGTGATGAGACCGCCTGTGCGTGTGGCGGGATAGGCAAGACAAATGGACAGCTGTCAGCTGCTCTCTTCGTCAGCCAGTGACCCTGTTCTGTGTTCTCTTCCCATTACGTCATCAGAGCCATACAGCCAGTTTGGCAGAATATCCACGTGGAAACCCAGATTGCGTGAGTCAGAGAGTGTGTGTGGCTCTGTATGTGTTTGCATGGGAAAGTTTGTGTGTTTATGCGTGTTGGGGGTGGAGGATAATTTTGGGAAGGTGCAAGAATAAAGGAAATTGGAATGTGCAAAACGGCACATTTTTTTCGGTATATAATCGTATTTGACCAGATATTGGATATTTAATTGTGCATTTTCTTGTCTAATATTTGTAGACTTAGATTGCCTTCATTTAATGCTCATTTAAAGATAATTTAATGACACTGTTGAATGTAATCATTAGCTAATCTCAAAATGATTATCCATTTTACATAACTACATTAAAATATTGTATACGAGTAACTTTTTAAATTTCTTATTTAATATCTAGTAATTTTTTTTTTTTTTTTTTGTAGACAGGACATTTAATAAGCCATTTATCAGTTATCAGGCATAAAATAATTATGGGCTTATCATATCAATTTGAATTTTATTTTATTGTTGTTACATGCCTGGCATTTTTATATGGAGGAGAACCAAATAAGAATGTGGAGGGAAGTTGTGCAACAGCACAACAGCTACAAAAATGTGCACATCGTAGCAGCCAAAACAAAGGGGCAAGCAAATCTACCATAGTTGTTGGTTGAGTTAGTTTTCTGTTAACTCCACTATTGGTGGTGATGATAATTTTGATGTAATGCCTATTAACCTCCATTGATTATTTACATCTACAGTAGATGAGTTTCTATAGCTGTGAAAATGTGTTATAACATTCCTGAAAGGTTCAGTTCTTCATTAAATGGTAGTTTATTACACTTATGTACAGCAAACTACAAGTTACATAGTGTCTTATTGCAGGTTTGTGTGCTGGATGCTTATGTATTTAAGAGAGGAAGACTGTATGATTATTTGTGTGTGTGTGTGTGTGTGTGTGTGTGTGTGTGTGTGTGTGTGTGTGTGTGTGTGTGTGTGTGTGTGTGTGTGTGTGTGTGTGTGTGTAAATGTGCACATGTGTGTTGGCCTCAAGCACAGAGTGCTGCTCCACCTAACAGAGTGATCCCCTGCTACAGACTGAAACTGGAGGTCTTCTGTCACATGACTACAGACCCAGGCTTTGGCACCCGACCCCTCACTAACACAGAGCACCTCGTCCTAACCCAGACGGTTGTAGTGACATTAAAACTGTTAAACACTAACACATACTGCTCTGGGAAGGATTAATATTTTGATTTACTGCTATGAAACAGTGTTATTTTTATTGTCATTTATATACTATTTTAATATTTTTTAATTCGCTTTTATTTTTGTATTTTCAGTTTTAATTTTAGTTTAGTTTTTATTGTGTGCTATTGTCTATTATGTTTTCCATAATTGTTTATCTATAATTTCTATATGGCTTTATTTTAATTTGTTTTAGTTTGAGTAATTTTAGTATTTCAACTTAAACATAGCTATTTCAGTCAGTTGTCATGTCGATGGTTCTCATTTTCATTTAAGTTTTCATCTGATATTTATTTTATTTCAAATTTATTTCAATTACCAAAAACAATTTTATTCATTTTAGTTAACAATAACAATACTATTATGCATTAAAGTGTTTAGAAAGCATTGTATTGGTTCTTTAGTGCATTTCATTAAAAAAAATCATAATGTTTTTTTCAAATACAATAAATATAAAAAAAATATTTTTACATTTTTTTGGGGGGGGGTCAAATTTTTATTTTCTACAATTAATTTTGGGTGTGTATACACAACCTGCATATGACATTTTAAAGTAAATAATTTATTTAGGACTCTAATCCTTGTCTTATTTGTTTCCCAAGAATGTCAGATATTTGACCCATGAGGATGTAATAGTTAAATTATTGTTATAAGGGCCAACAATATATTTCCTTTTTAGCTTTTACTTCCTCCACTGAATACTAACATCCCTTATTTCCAAAATCCCTCCTTAATATCCCATTCTCATTAAATCTCTCCATCTCTCCTTATAGCAGCGGAGCAGCCGTGCTGTAAAGCTCTCTATGACTTCGATCCGGAGAACGAAGGCGAATTGGGCTTCCATGAGGGTGACATCATCACTCTGACCAATCAGATCGATGAAAACTGGTATGAAGGCACGCTGCGCGGCCAATCTGGATTCTTCCCTCTCAACTACGTGGAGGTGATCGTTCCTCTGTCACACTAAGAAGTCTTCGTTGAGGAAAAGAGGGGGAGAGAGAGAAAGAGCAATAAAAAAAGTGAACGGGAGAAAGCTGGAGGGAAGTGAGGTAGGGAGAAAGGAGCCAGTTGAAGTCATCTTGGTCTTCATCCTCACCACATTGTTGCCGTTGATCCAAATGTACCTGTACTCTGGCACTTTTACACATTGATTTATTTTGTGAAGGAGGGAACTTTGGGAAATTATGACCTTTCACATTCCAGGACTGACTGACTGACCGGTTGACTGACGTATGGATGGTATAACCTGGTCCTTAAGCAAACATTTCAGACACACTAACTCGCTTCATTGTCCAAGTCTTTTAATAATGTCTCATACTGTTTGTGCTGCATTAACTGAAAAGGAATGACTACAGACTATGATATCCCTGTGGTGAAATTATCATGTTTTTAAAGAGTAGACAAGCTGTTCTTAATCAGTACAAATTCTCAATTGTTGGATTGTGAGAAGTTGCATTTTGACTCGACTGGTCCCCTTACTGCCCCTGCTGGTCAGGCTGCGACATTGACCTTCCTCAGATTAAGGAGAAACTGCCTTGTATCTGTGACGAACACGTGAGCACTGTGGGGCTGAGCGTGCAATGTCCTAATGTGCAGCAATCCTGAGCCACAGACCTGTTGAAAGGAAATAGTCCTTTTGTACGCTCCATAATTTTCACATTTTTCTATTGCTATTTGTCATCTAATATTTTTTCATGTATATTTTTTACAAGATAATAGAAATTAGACGCAGAATTGCACCTTGGATTATGTCGTAAAGGTGAGCTAAAACACCTAAGGGATGTGTTTAGTCAGAGAGGGTTTACTGCACTACAACCGTTTTGAAACACTTTGTGCCCCCCCTTTACAATGGCAGACTAACCATTTACACAGTTTTCTGAAGGAAACACAGCCAAATAGTTCTTCTTCCGGCAGCCTGAATAATAGTCTTCCTCTCTCTTTCTCCTCTTTTGATGTCAGTTTACGGTAGTCTCTACATCTGATGCTGCTGGCAGTGTCCTGTTATTTCAGGTGTGTATATGTGGGCGTGTTTAGGGTTGATGTTGGCTCATAAGCCCCATATTAAAATCTAATTAACACAGAATGTTTTGATATTAAAAAAAATTCTTCCCATCTTCAGAAGTGAAGGGATGGTGCTACATCTCTTGCTCTCTCCCATCACTTGCAATGTATTTTTAGAGCTTTAAAAGTGCTTGAAGATCTAGTTTCTTTATTACTCAGTGTTCCCTAGTTTTTAGGATGTTTTTTCAATAGTTTTGTCACACTCCATAAAAGCATGGACCTGCACACCCTCCACCCCGACCTCCAAGTCCTGTCTGCATAGAGCACATCTGTGTCCTTTTCCTCTCAGCATCTGTTTACATGTTTGTCCACGGTTTGTTTTGCTCACCGTTACAGACCGTTGTAGATGTGCTGAAGCAGACAGGCTACGATCACCGTTTCAATGTGAAAAAGAGAGTTGTAGTGCCTTTTCGATTGCAAGAATGGATCTAGAACACCAAACAAAATATTAATAATGATTTTCGAGCTAATATATAGTTTCTGTCTGTCCTTTTTCTTTACTTACGAAGGGCTTGTTGGTTTCAGTATTTGGCATGAGCTGTGACCAGATGTACAAGCATGTGTACAGATGTGCCTTTGCAACACTACAAGTTTAAGAAAACAACAAATGGGTTATTTCTGTCTAATCGAATGAGGGTACCAGATTGATTTTCATGAAAATAAATCATTCTGGTACTGCTCTTTTTAGTATTATATTATTTTTTTTATATGCATACAAAACCATTCAACCTTTTTTATTAATGATTTTTGCATGTTAGCTTAATAGCAGTCTGATGTATGTTTTAGTTTTGAAGTCTCTTCTTGTATGTTTCAGATTTAACTGCATTATATTGTTATTCTTAAATATCCCAAACCCTAAATATTTGTATCTTATTGTGTCCACTTGTCTTTAAGTAAATAAATTCAAGAAAGTACTCCATTTGTTTTGCTTGTGTGAGTATGAACTGTTTCTTTAATTGTATGGTAAGAAAAACATTGTTACGAGGTTAGAAGCCAGAAGCAAACGGAATCGGCACATTTCATTTGTTCCAGTGTATATTTTAAGGTATTCCGCAGGTAAAAGGCATTGTTCCCATATTGTGTAGTCAACGTGGCACAAATCTAACCACACAAACAGATAAATACTAGCCAAAAGAGAGAGAGAGAACTCAATTACCCATCTTCTTTCCTAACTACCCACCAAACGTTTCTACCACAGAGGAAGACAAGTTTCACAGCACAGATATGGCAGAATCGTATAAACCACAGCCAGTGATACAGACCTAACAGTCCTAAAGGCAACAGTTTGGACGGAAGCATATATGATATATCCTCCATGAAGGCATTTCATATACAGTATAACAGTGCACAGACGGTAATGCACAGGGCGGGAGGTCCCAAGTCATCAGTTCTACAGCGTAACACAAATGCACAGACGTAAACTGCTCTGGTCACTGAGTGTTGCGCAGCTGGTTGTACACGTGCTCCAGGATCTGTGCGTACGCCTGGTCTTTGGGTGCGTGGCCACTCAGAGAAGCCTGAGGATGACAGAAAATTAGCATTTCTTTAAATACTGCTAGTCAGACATATAGTCATGCTTTGCTGTAGGATGATAGTCAAAGTTACTAACTGTATAATTGATAGAGACAACTTTAAGACATTTGCAGGTTGATTTTTTCTGAAAAGTGTAAACTTTTAAGTATGGAAGCCCATGTCCACCACAAAATAAAAAAATAAAGGTAATTTTGACTTTCTTTTTCTTACAATTGAGTTTATATTTCACAATTATATTTCACAATTCTTAGTTTTTTCTGCCATGTAATAAAAAAAGGTAATTGTGACTAGCTCAAAATTTTAACTTATTTTTTGCAATTGCGGGTTTAAATCTCTCAATTCTAAGTTTATATCTCACTATTCTGCATTTATATCTTGCAATTCTGACTTTTTTTCAGAACTGCAAGAAAAAAAGTCTGAATTTTGAGATAAAATCACAATTACCTTTTTATTTATTTTTATATTTATATTTTGTTTTGTTCTTTTATCCTGTAAAGAAGCTTCCATAATTAAGTCTGTGCATATGCACGTTAAAGGTTTGATTTCAGTCAGACTAAGGCAATAAAATGTCAAGTCAAATTTTTAGTTCTTCTGAAATGACGTCAGTTCGATTTTTGAAGTTGATGCTATCAAAACATCGTATCCCAACCAGTCTGACAGCAATACTGGCTCTAATGCGAGTCCCCTTTGTTGACACTAGTGGCATTGGAATTACACACTTTACCTTAAAGAACATGTTAATTGTAAATCATGAATATTGATATTGTGTTTTGTTTGTTTGTGTATGTATGAAGGAGAGAAATGATGGCAGACCTTGATTTTGTCGAGTATTGAGGTATTAGGACCCCACATCTGAGTGAACTGCACAAGGTCAGGAGCAGACCGATAAAATTCCACCAACAGCATCTATACAGAGATAAAAAAATTCTCACAAGCTTCTCACAAGACTTTACACATCATACTAATTAATTCTACAGGATGTAATTTAGACATTGGTTTATTCTAATATAGACTGAGGTGTTATCTATAGCTGCAGGAAACTGAAGAGACAACCAGTGATTTGCTTCAAAAGCTATTATTTCTGAAGCACGCTCAACTATAGAAGAGATGTTGCTATTGTACCATCTCGTTGAGCACGTCTGTAGTGAGGAAGTTGTCTTGCACGTATGTGACCTCTACCGCCACTGGGATGCCGTAATCATTGGGTCGTTGCTAAGCGGAAGAAGAAAATAAGAGCAAGCTAATATTTTGGCATCAACAGCAAAAAAAAAATCAGTAAATGTTTAAGAACAGTTACCTCAGGAGGAGGAACTACCCAGAATGGTGTGATGGTGGAGGCCACACCTTGGTTGCCATGGTAATAGGGTCCTATAATTGGTGGACAAAGAAAAGAAAAGACATAACACAGATCATTCAGTAAAAGACAGGCTGTGTTGCGTAATAATCGTCTGTGAAATCCATCACGCACCACAGATAATCCCCAGACAGGGCTGGAAGCCATTACTGCTGCCTTGTAGGCGGAGCTGGTGATCCATCTGTGAATCTATGTCCTGCAGAGACGGAAGGGCGGGGCCTCGTGGGTGACTGTGATACCATCCCACCAATGACAGCCCCCGCATGAAGAGATTTTGGCAAATCTGCAACACAGTTAATAAGGTAAACTGCTCAGACTATGTGACTTCACTAACAAAATGTTTTTTGCAGACTAACCTCTTCTTCGACAGCTGGGGCGGCGTCTTTATCTGCCAGCCGCGTACGGCAAGGGAACGCCCTCAAGACTGTAAGCACTGAAGAACATGAAATGTTTTTGAGTGTTTCTAACCTCCAAAGTTTGTACAGTAGTTACAAAAATGATCACACTTACACTGGGTGTTTGTGTCCCATCGGCCCCCTAAATACCCCACCACCTCACTTGTGGTCAGGTGACAGTGAAAATCCTATGAATAGAGGTGAGTAAAAAGGTTTATACTGGCTTCAACTGTTGACAGTCTATCATTGACTACTAAATATGATTTATTGTAAAATCATAAATCCATGAGCACTTCATACCATTAGCAGCAGAACATTGCTGGACACTGCTACATTAAAAGGCTGGAAGCGGTTGATCGCAGAAAAGGCAGACAGTTCTACGAGAGTGTGAGGATCCCTGCCAAGACAAACACAGGAATACTCAGGTACACTTTGTTTTGGAAGAAAGTGTATTTATTTGATCAAAAAATATATATTTTTATGTGGTGGTACAGCTGAATTTTTTTAGCATGCTGTTACACCAGTCTTCAATGTCACATGATCCTCCAGAAATCATTCTAATATGCTGATTTGGTGCTCAAAAACCATTTCGTATTATGTTAAAAACAGGGGTTTCTGTTTCCATCAGTGTTTTTCTGCCTCAACTCAGAACCGAACAATTAAGCTTAAGGGCCTCAGGCAGGTAAAAGAAGGTGCAATAAATGTCATATAAAACTCTACAACTGTTGTATAAAAAAGAAACATTATATTTGTAATGTAATAATTACCTTGCAGCATCTCTAGTGCCAAGAGTGCAATACCTGACTGGAACTCTCTCTCTGTCTCTCCTCTGTATCAGGCTAATGTCTGGAGAAACAAACAAACAAACAGGAAATAACATATAAACAGACCAAGTCATGCCTTCTCAGGTGTCCTGTTTTGATGAGGAGTCTAGGTGATTGTGAAGAATGGAGATGTTTCCATGTAATGTTTATGTAGATGATGACAATCATACCGTGCAGCTCTGGTTTGAACTTTTTATTCTTGTCCTCTACTAGCATGGTCGTTTTCCCTTCCTCTTCATCATCATCTCCCATCTCATCATCTTCTCCTTCACTTATCAGACTCTGAGGTAAACAAATCAAATCATAAATACATAAAACTGCTGGCTGCACTGTGATTGTTTATATTTATTGTAACTCATTTATAACCTTTTCAATTCTTGGTTACTATTATTTACATTTTGCAACATCTTTCTTTTCTTTTGACTAAAGGTCTTTGCACACCGAGTCCGAAATTCTCATCCGATACTTTCACATGTTAAAAAATATGACTTCACGTTATGTCACTCACGTTTACACACTGCCTCCGAAACTTTCGTCCGTCATAAAAAAAAATCAGATCAGGTTTGATTTTCTGCGTTTTCGCATCCGTAGCAAGCATTTTGTTAGGAAAGGATGACGAATAAAAAAAATTAAAAAACGCATACGAAAATTTCAGTCTCAGTGTGCAAGGACCTTAAGTCATTTTTCCTCCATTCCTCCATTACCATGTCAGCACTGGGCTGGTATTTGTGTAGCCAGGTGGTTTTGAACTGGACCAGTTTCTGTCCCCGGTAGCGCACCGAGGCCCAGCCACAGCCAGACTTCTTGGCCGGGTTCACCAGACGCTTGCAGTGTGTTGCCCAAGCGCTTGGAGAGTTAAAGATCTGCCCAGTCTCCACCCATCGAATCTTCCCATCATTCAAAAGATCTCCAACAAACTTTTTACCCTGTGGAGAGACAGACAGAGTCCTTACACCTGAGCAGAGAAGTATTAAAGGCATAGTTCACCCAAAAATAAAAATTCTGTCATTATTTATTATTTACCCTAATGACAGTCATGCTCACCATTCAGTTTCATTTTATGAAAAAAAGAAAAGAAAGGAGCTAGCTCGGACATTCTGTTAGATCAGGGGTTTTGTTTTAATCTTTTACTTTTAGATGCCATGGGCCCCAAATATGATTATCTCTGTGAGGGGGACACCCATCCTAAAATTTAAAAGAAAGCTATATATTTTTATGCATAAAGACAATTTATATTGTGAAAAATCAATATTATATGTTAAATATTATTTGGAAAATATTTTCATTGCATTCCATTATTGTTTTTTTTCTACACACTACAGTACTGTACTATTTATGCAAATATAATGTTTTATGTAAATCTTTACTTTAGAACATTTTTACTTTTTAATCATATTATTTTAAACTTATTTTTTCTTCTTTTTTTATTTTTACACTATTTTTTCCATAACGTTTATACAGAGCCCCCAGCACTCTCTTGCCCCATTTTTAACTAGCTTTGGGTGAACAGATTTTCATTAATTGGTGAACTATTTCTTTAATAATAGAAGATATATGTGGTAATAGCCCTAATGGTGTCATTTCTGGACAGTACCAGGTAGTGTATGGACAGAACGCCGTCTCCAGGCTCCACAAGCCCGTCCTTTAAGAGGACTCTCAGTGTGATGCCTCTCCTGGTCAGGAGGGAACCCCTCCCAGTGGAGGCCCTAAGGTCTGCATCTTCGGCCCCGCTCAACTCCTCATCCTCTTCATCCGCTCCTTCCTCAACCATCTGAGGAGATGAGGGTGGCTCAGAGCCTGAAGACAATGAACAGACAGAAATACTGAATTAATTCAGGCAAGAATACATCATGCATATTTATTAAGCAATTTTAATATTAATGAGGTGAAGTCATATCTAAACCCTTGCAAAGAGAATAGACATCCATTCTTTTATTTAAGGAATTAAAAGAAAAATCACAGTGGTTGAATGGAAAATTGAATTTAGTAACATTTGACAGTTTTAGGTCCTTAGATCAAGTTTTCAAATGCAATCTCACAAACTTGTACATCGTAAAATGATAATCTCCTTTAAACAAAGTCTTTACTCTGGACTCTAGACTCGTATGTGGGAAAATATGTCTTTAATTGTGGGACAAAAATGGTAAACACAGCGAAGCGCACATCAGGGAATCAGCGAGCGTCCGCTGCCATCTCCATCTGACAAGCTTTTTTTCGGAAGTGGAAACAAAACGGTTCTGATAATGTGTCGAGAAATGATTCGTCCTTCGCGTGTTTTGTACTCGCTGCTCTCCGCAACCCCGCGGCCTAGTAATTATTAATTTCATCCTCTTATTAAAAAATTACTAATTTTTTTTTATTCTCACCCATTTCGCGATAATCGTCGGAAACGCTTTGCCCTGAGACTGCTCCACAGACTGATGTGATGTCTTTCTTTCCGCCACTTCAGTTCAGCGGTGTTAATGTAACACTTCTGCGGACACTCGCCACCAGGCTGTTATTCAAAAACATAAAATGAAGGCGTGTGTGTCTGCGGTGTAGTTTCCTTGTGTAGTGTTTCTTTAATGTCAATTCCCCTCCCCTTTCTCCCTCCTACCCGTCCTTGTCATTTACTCCCTTATTAGCGGTGTTTGTGGTGATAGTCTGTCCAGCGCGAGCAGATGGATGTGTTTGCATTGCTGTTACAACGGAAGCATTACTCGCGGAAATATTACACGCACATTGGCTGCCGTTGTTTGCCATTTTTCTGCTTATATCAGTTTAGATACAGTTTCTAATGGCCCTGGACCACGGTCAAATGAGCAGTCGACTGTCTGGGACCCAGCAGTGGACAGATGGTTTGTTTGGGGACATGCGTAAATAATATAGGATTTACGGTAATGAATGGAACGCAGTGTCTTATTTTGACCGCTAGATGTCGTCAAAGAACGACATATTATTCCAGCTCATATAGTAAAACTGAACTGTCAACATATTTGAACATTATCAACACAGAAGTGTTGTACTTTTGCCATTTTTGTAATTTCTTTAAGGAAAAACTTTTAGCATAGTGTTTCAGATGTCATAATTGTGGCGTTAATTATGTAGATAATGGACAAGACAGTCTAAAGCAGGGGTGCCCAAACTCGGTCCTGGAGGGCCGGTGTCCTGCAGACTTTAGTTCCAACTTGCCTCAACACACCTGCCTGGAAGTTGCTAGTATGCCTAGTAAGAGCTTGATTAGCTGCTTCAGGTGTGTTTGATTAGGGGTTGGAGCTAAACTCTGCAGGACACCAGCCCTCCAGGACCGAGTTTGGGCACCCCTGGTCTAAAGAAAGTGAAAAGCCAGCCGTAACTGATTAAATGGGGTTATGTGTGTGACTTGACATACGGCCAAGTATGGTGACCCATACTCGGAATTAGTGCTCTGCATTTAACCCATCCAAAGTGCACACACACACACAGCAGTGAACACACACACCGTCGACACACAACCGGAGCAGTGGGCCGCCATTTATGCTGCGTCGCCCGGGGAGCAGTTGGGGGTTCGGTGCCTTGCTCAAGGGCACCTCAGTCGTGGTATGGAAGGTGGAGAGTGCGATGTACATTTACTCCCCCCACCTACAATTCCTGCCGGTGTTGTGCGATTTACGAGTCCGACTCTCTAACCATTAGGCCATGACTTCCCCGTGTGTGAGTGTGTATGAGAGAGAGAGAAACAGTAATATACAAATTAAGTGTAAATATGTAAGGGATAATCAACACCTTGTCGTGCTTTAAAGGATTTTAAATGCACGACGCGGAGGCCAAGTTTTGTTATTACTACTTTGTAAATAAAGTGAATAATACCATTATACATTATAATACATTATATATAGGCAGTGTTGGGAAGGTTACTTTGGAAATGTAATAGGTTACAGATTACAAGTTACCCTACTTAAAATGTAATAAGTAGTGTAACTTTTCCATTACTTTATTAAAGTAATGTAACTAATTACATTTGATTACTTTTTGATTACTTTTCTAAATTTCTAATGTTTTCAACTGTTAATCATTTTCAAACATGTAAAGCAGGCAGGGTTAACCTTACAGTAGTACTGAACACTGATTGCTGTCAGACTTTCGAAATCTTTCATCACTTGAATTAAGATTCTAATATTTTAATTTTAAAGGAGACATTGGATGAAAAATATCTTCATTTGCATATAAAGATGTCTTAGCAGTTTGTGGACACAACCACCCTACAATGACAGAAATTCACTCCTTTTTTTAATCCCCCAAAAACCTAGACAGTCTCAATTATCAAGCCATTTTGATGTTGGAGTGAATAACCAGCACTCTCTCCACCCTCAATACCACGACTGAGGTGAGACCCTTGAGCAAGGCACCAAACCCCCAACTGCTCCCCGGGCGCCGCAGCAATATGGCTGCCCACTGCTCCGGGTGTGTGTTCACGGTGTGTGTGTGTGTGTGTGTGTGTGTGTGTGTGTTCACTTCTCACTGCTGTGTGTGTGCACTTGGATGGGTTAAATGCAGAGCACAAATTCAGAGTATGGGTCACATACTTGGCCACATGTCACTTCACTTCACTTTCACTAAATTCGTTTATGCCTGGCAGCGCAAATCATTTTACTCCAGACTGTTTTCTGAATGAGGGACAATTCAAGGCAGGTTTTGTTAAAAAGTTGAAACTCAAGGATGGATCTCTTCCACAGAAGAGAGGGGCGGGGTGAGCAGAGCTCATTAGCATGTAAAGAGATATGCACCGAAACGAGTCACTGTGAACAGAGCTGTTTTTGACAAGGTAAAAAGGGTGTTGTTTTACACGACCACTGAGATCATTTCAAGAATACCCTAAAGAATCAGACCACCTTGTGGAAATGGGCATCCGATGTCCCCTTTGAAGCACAGCCACCACAAAATCAGACTTAATTTAAAATCATGCTGAGGTTAAATACAGATTTAAAATCATAACAATAAATAATTGAATAGCGATGATACTGTTTTTGAAATCAAATCTTTGCATAGCTATGACAGGAAACACTGGATCAAACAATGTCTTAGAAAGAAAGAGTTAATATTAAAAAAATAAAGCATATACATAAACCCATATAGGAAATATAAGAGTTAACGGATAAGCATGTTATAAACTTCTGAAACATTGGTGTTTCATATTTTAGAGCAGTCACTGCAATTTATGAAAGAAATCCATAAAATCTGTATGTGGGAGTGTGTGTGAAAAAAATCAGATGTAACCCCCTTTGTAATCCTTAACATTTTCATAAGTAACTGTAATTTAATTACACATTTTTTTCTCAGTAACTGTAACTGATTACAATTACTTTTATTTTGTAATTAAATTACGTAATTCCGTTACATGTAACTAGTTACTCCCCAACACTGTATATAGGCTATATAGAGAAAGAGAGAGAGGGCTATATACACACACACACACACAAAAAAACATTTTGATTATACATTTTTGTTGTTAATCTGATAAAGATGTGTATTAGTAAGTACAAAAATGTATAATTGTCTACAAAACTGATTTAAGGCATTTAAACAACATTTTCAGATATGGGAGAGTGATGTACATATGTAGCCTATGACAAATCTTGGGATAACCCCAGATTGCTTGTTACGACTCTTAGTTACGAAATCCCTTGAGTTTCTGTAACAGTTACAATCAAAAATAACTTAAATTTTTTTGTTATCAAAGCGTCCATCCATTTATTGGAAGCGTTTTGGAAATTGGGTTACTTTAAAGCGGGTATTTCCTCATTTGCTTACGTCTACATGCCTAAGGGGTGGTTATTTGTGTGTCAGCTTTACGGTTCCTCTCAATAGGCGGGACTTTCGTGCCTTCCGGCAACCCTCGAGCGCACCTGACTCACCTGTGTACAGGTAAGGGGAAGGGGTGGGGGAGAGGTAAGGGGAAGGGGTGGGGGAAGGGAAATAGGATGACAGCACATAGACCTCTTCAAATAGGCATTTGACGACGGTCGTGTTACCTAGTCCACAAGCTTTCTCTTTGTTACTAACTTTTTATAAAGCTTTAGCATGTGAACTCTATTATGTAGGCTATTTGAAAGTTTAATAACGCATTAAACACGCAGGTGGACATTGAAGCGTCTTCTTTCAAACACTTGAACGGTTTTATAAGAAGTTTGTCGTTGACGGGAGTGTAACTTATGGCAGCAGCAAATCGCTTTAGACGAGTGAGATCTCAGCTGCCATCATGCTATTACGAAGGCTTTCTGGAAAAGAAATCAATCAAAGACCAGGTGAGTCAGTGTGTTTATGTAGCCTACACGCACGATGACATTTGTGTTCGTTACTGAGGGAAAAATAGCTTAAACCATCGTAAAGAGGTACTCCAGCTGGATTATCTAAAAGGTGTACCCCAAAAACCTGTCAGCAGGGTTATTTTCTTCTACACCTGTTCCTGTATCTTCATCATGTGCGTAGTTTAAATGGTTTGGGTTATTATACAAGTGCAAAAAGTAAAAAGCCTTTTCCTTACGAAACGATACATGACTTAAGTTTAATCAATTTGTGTAACCCATTTTGTCAAAATGTATTATGATGTAACAGTCAAAATGTTACAGTTAATTATCTGTTACCACTTAATTTAAAATAAAAAGATATGTTAACTATATCTATAGTTTTCTGTTGAAATATGCATCCTAATTTGCACCTATAAATAATGACACACATTGTTTGATTTTTTTTTACCCATAATGCTGCTAACCCTGCCCTTTGTAGGAAATGTGCATTTTGAGCAGTAACACAGCATGTTCTGTGAAATGCTTTACATTTCAATGTAAGTAAATAGTAAATACATCAAATATAAAGATATGACCAGACACTATGTTCTATGAAATGCTTTACGTTTCAATGTAAGTAAATAGTAAAGACAATAAAGATGTGACCAGTGATCCTGAAGAAAACAGGAGTTTCCTGTGGCCATCAAAGCAGTGTTACGCAAGTGTCTGTCGCAACATGGAAACTCGTGTGAAAATGTAAAAAAAAAAACTGGTTTGGTCTGGTGGCATATTTGCATGCAGATCCAACACTACAGATAAAAGATTTGCATTTATTGAAGATGTTTTTAGTAAAGATTTTCTTTCATTTTACATATCAGGTCTTAGCTTACATCCAGCTGGTAGAGATCACCACTAAACCATTTGTGAAAATTTGCTCATTTATTTGTTCATAATTTATTGCTGGTCAGCACAGGGTAAATATTTTGCATTGTGACTTGTTCTTTAATTTGATGATACACATTTCTAATAGTCTAGGATCATAACTAACATAAAATAATTTCATGTCAACTGGTTAAAATTACTATAAAATAACCATGCCTCTGGGTCATGTCTTGTTTTTGAAGTGTTTATTATGAATTCAGGCTTTTCATTCTTAAAAAAAAATATGCAGTTTATGAAAACACTATATATCTACACAATATGGGATTAAAAATCTAATTTAAACCTGGAAATAGAAATTTGATAATGTAAAATTAATAGTGCTGTCAAACGGTTAATTGCGATTAATCGCATCCAAAATAAACGTTTTTGCATACTTATGTATATACACACACATTCAAGTATATATTTCAGAAAGATATTTTGTTTATATATTAAATAGATTTATAATTAATAGAATTTCAAATATACTGTGTGTGTGTATTTATAGATACATAATAAATACACACAGACACACACATATATTATGTAAACAAACAACTTTTGTTTTGGATGCGATTAATCGCGATTAATTGTTTGACAGCACTAAAAATTAATAAGAAATATTTTTCAGTAGATATTTATTTTTAGTATTATTGTTGTTGTTGTTGTTATTATTTTCCGAAAATGTATTTATTTTCAATAAGCAATTATTTTTCTTTGCACAGATGGGTCGTAAACTCTGGACCAGTTTATGTGGCAATTCACTCTTTTTCTACAATAACACCAAAGACAGTGTTGTAAGTGATTTTTACAAGATGCCTTTTCAATTTAATTTTACTATGTAGCTGCTAGAAAATAATTTCAATGTGTGTGTGCATTTTCTAACATGTAAATTTGCATAAATGTATTCAAATGCAAGCTTGCAGGCCTGAAAGCTGTTCGATTCTGTACTGTATGTGTTTTTTATGTATACAGATTATTAATGCATCAACTGTTTGCTTGTGCTTGTGAATACAGTATATAGAGAAGCTGGAGCTCTCTGATCTCGTCTCTGTATCAGATGACTGCTGTCGTGACCGAAACATGGACGCTGCTAGATTCACTCTGCACATGAAAAATGAAGACATCAAAATGATTGTAAGGACTTCTCACATCTCTGATCCTTTTATGTAAAACTAACTCTGTAGAAAATAATCTTGACTTTGATTTCACTGCAGTACACTTACAGCTGTTTAACCTTGAGTTATTGAAATCTGATATTACACACAGTTACCCATGATGCATTTTCCTCTGTTTTCTCAGGCCCCCAGCCTTGAGGCTCGAGAACTGTGGAAAGGCTTTATGCTCTCAGTTTCAAAGGTTAGTTGTGCTTCTGAAAAACACCTTTAATGTATAATGACGTCTAAAATCTGTTTTAATTTTTTTTGACAATTTTGAATTTCCCCCCATTTTTTCATGTAATAGAATGTTTCAGGATTTTAAATATTATTGAAATATTTATAATTTTATGGAGGTCTATTTGCCAAGTAAACCCACTCTAAACCAGAGAGTTTTTGTTTATCTATGTGATGAACTGTCAGTACCTCTATATGACTTATTGTTTTGTCACCATGTATCACGAGAAACAGTCCTATGTTATACCCAAATTATATAAATACAAAATAATAATTCTCGCTGTTTCTGTCCTTCAGCTATCTGTTCCAAGTTCTCTGAACCTGCTGCCTGGCCAGATTCACATGATGAAGGAAATAATAGAGAAAGAGAAAATAAGGCAGCGGCTTCTTTCAATTCCTCCACCACCCTCGTGTTCTGACACTTATGTTACTGTACAATCAGAGATGCCTTCGTAAGTTAAAACCACTTGCTTTATGAATGATAACATAACATAAAAAGTTAAAGGTGATGTGTGTAATATTTTTGATGTTTAAATACTTTGTCCTGGCTTAATAAGAAAGGACAACAAACTAAAGTCATGCTATTGGTTGGGATGAAAGTATCAGTTTGGCAGAGCAGTGGCAGATGGGGAGGGAGGTGGTTTAAACTCTCAGTATTTTTGACTGTGATACAGAAATTACACACTTAAACTTTAATAATGTATCGCTTTGTTAGTGATAGACAGTCGTTTCTGGCAATTTCTGGTGTTCAAGTGATCATACTGACTGAATGAATTAAAATAACCATGACTGTTATGTAATAATACAATAATGCTTTGTGCAGGTGTTATCATAATGTCACTCGTGTTGAAGCCGAGTACTTATTGGAAAGGAACTCTAATCGGGGAAACCTACTGCTGCGGCCGGGTCATGATGGCACGTCTTTCGCTCTCACTACTCGCCAAGATATTAACGGGTAAAAGACACAATCTATAATCAGTAGAGTGTCATGTTGAATGCTGGACAGACAGAGATTGCTGGATGGCCGCGAGAACTTCATTTATTGTCATTTATCTTGATCATCTGAATTGCTGGTTGAACAGTCTTGAACCTTAGACCTTGATCCTTTGAATAAAGCATGTTACACAATAGTCAGCATGTTCTGGGAAGTTCTGCTTTAATAAAACTGAATATAGCTGTATTAATTAAGAATGAATATATATTCTGAAGAATCTTATCTTGTATCTTATCTTATCAGACCAGTATTCAGACATTATCGTGTGTCTCGGAGGCACGAAGGAGGATTCGCCATTGCCCTTGAGACTCCTGTAAGTAATAGTTTGTTATTTCATGTTCAGATTACTTTAGATGAAAAGCCTCTGGTAAATAATAGATTAGTTTCACAATATGCCTGATAAAAGCTTGAGTGTAATAGGAAGAAACTCTGAACACTAAGCAATGGATTTAACCATCTACAAACTTGTAATTTCATGTGAACTGTGAGCTTTTGCGAAAGACACTTTGTACAGAGTCTTAGTTTGTGATTGCTCTGAAAGCGAAGAGGAAGTTCTGATAAGAAAAAGTTTTATGGGTCAGTGTTGGGAATCGGACGCAGTTGATCAGTACAGCTGATGTGTTATACATTAAACATTTCTTGGAAGTTACCACAGGGCTTTATATACTTGTGATAATTTGTGATTTGAGCCACTCTATATCTTGACTTTTATCTTAAACCACACCCTAGAGTTTTAAGTTTTTGATCTGGCATTCAGTGGCATCTGTAGTTTTTGTATATTACAGGTTATGTGTGTTTTTGTGTATTTAGTGGTAAATGCTTCTCCAGTGTGCAAACATACACTTTTAGCTTATCGCCACAATCAAATCATTTACTCTGGTATGTGCACTGATGTATCAGACAGTGAGAGTATGTTCACACACCATGTTCATAAACACACAGATCACCTGTGAGACCCTGCATGATGTTGTTAACTGCCTGCTGGAGAAGACCAATGGGGTTTTGGTGCCTCTTCTGATGGAGGACCACTATGATCAAAAAATCAGTAAGAGACTATTTTAGTAGTGTTTTTCTAAAATGTATTATTAAAAGTTATTAGGGAAAAACTTGTTTGTCAGCCAGACTGACGTACTTGTCTGTATGAATCATACATCTAGAAAATGTTTACAACATTATGAAAGATGAATGGCATGTAGGCTACAAAAAATGTGTCCACCATCATAGAAATTTGTAGAAACCATTAAAAGAATGATTGACACACTGAGATGAAATATTCCACTGTTGCTCAGTTTTATCTAAAATGAATAAAAATGGGTTTCCAGTTGGCTGACATTTTTTTCCTTTAATTTGAACATAAAAATACATTGCCCAAAACATTTAGTTTTTGTTCTTTTAATTGTTTGCTTACTAAGTTCTTTTTGGTTTGTTTAAAAGTATTTTTTTTTTACTAAACATATTCCTTCAATCCATAAAGCTTTCATTCAGAAACAGTAAATTTGAGACAAAAACTTTTACAAGTAAAAAATACTTGTAAAATCAGCCAGAGCTGAAACAGTGTTCTTTCATTATGAATGTGGTTTGCATAAACACATTGGTTGAGAACTAGTTTGTTCGGTAGCGTGCAATAATACTTGTCATTCCATTCTAGATGAAACTCGTAGTTTTGGTTCTCTCTTTTTCTGACTTAATGAATGTTGGCATTGTTTGTTTGTATTGATTTTAAAGTTGAATGTTACACAAGTGAGACACACATTCTCCACAGAGCAGGACAGACAGAGTTTTACAGCAAATAATAATGAATATATAAAAATAACTTCTAGTATTTGAACACAAGGAAAGCAGTCTAAGAGAAATAACTGATGAACTCATGTGGGTTAGTTTGATAGGCCTGATTTATTCTATTCTTTTGTTTTTCCTCTCAGTGATAGCTAACACAGATAAGGAGAATGGTGAGACAAGTGTGCACTGTCCCAAAGTCTCTTCATCTACTCCTCCAGCGCCACCCCCAAAACCAGGTAATGCATCTTTAAATCATCTTAATGCACACATGCATACTGTTAATGAATTTATATATCATTTTAAACATATTGTATTGACTTTTATGAGTGTCTAATTTAAACTGACAGCCCTACTCTTAAGTAAATTAGACTGATACCAAAGCTGAAACAGCTTTTCACTATGAATGTGGTCTCTTTTGCATAACAAACACATTGGTTGAGAAGCAGTATGTTTGATGGCGTGATCCAATACTCAGTCCATTATAATTTAAACTGGTGGTTTGTTTCTCTTTTTTTCAGATTTAATGAATGCTGGTATCGTTTGTTTTGTTTTTTAAGATGAATGTTAGACAATTGAGACACATTCTCCACAGAGCATGACAGACATTAGAGTTTTACAGCAAGTTATATTAATGAAATATAGAATATATAAAATTACTTTTATTATTTCAATGCAAGAAAAGCAGTCTAAGAGAAATAACTGGCAACCTCATGGGCAAGTTTAATAGGCCTGATTTATACTATTCTTTTTTACTCTTTCAGCATTTGCTGATAATGAGAATTGTGAGGCAAGTGTGCACTATCCCAAAGTCCCTTCACCTACTCCTCTAGCGCCACCCCCAAAACCAGGTAATGCAGCTTTAAATCATCTTCAAGCACAAATACGTCTGATGAACTTATCTTATATTGTATTGAGTTTAATGAGTGCCTAACTTCAGCTGCCAGCTCTACTCTTAGAAGACATGAAGTCTCGTGTAACTCTTTTGATTTGCATGTTCAATCCCAGGGAATCAAAGATCCAGTTCAGAGCCAGACACACAGGAAAGCACCTACCTCAATGTCTCAGGTGAGTCCTTTTACACTTCAGAATATCTGTAAATTGAAGGTTTTGCAGTTCTTAAGCTTCTTTTAATGTTTTGCAGATTATTTACTTTGATTAATTGTTTTAAATTTAGCTTCTAATGCATGTTGTTGAATACTGTATGTTTGTGATTTGCAGATGTTGAAGAGTATGAGCTGGATGAGGCAGCATGTCCTCCACCTCCTGTCCTGCCACGTCTTCCAGGTAACACCAAAAGCCCAATGTCCCAAATTTCTAATTAAAGACTTATTACATAAATTTTCCATTCCAGCATTTCTGTTTTTAACAGTTACCTTTATGTTGTGCAATATATACTATCATTTAAAAGTTTAGGGTTTTAATAGAAAATAAGTGAATAGTTTTATTCAGCAGAGACACATTGTTCAAATATACAAAATATATAAAAAATGTAGTCAAAAAAATTGAAAAATACAAAAATGTCATGTCGTCTAAGAGTCAAATATTAAAAAATGTGGACAATAAAGACATTTATAATGTTACTAAAGATTTCTGTTTCAAATACATGCTGTTCTTTGTAAAAACTTTATATACATCAAAGAATAAAAAAAATCACAATTTCCACAAAAATATTAAACATGTTCAACATAGATAATAAGAAATGTTTCATGAGCACCAAATCAGCATATAGGAATGATTTCTGAAGGATCGCGTGACACTGGAGACTGGAGTAATGATGCTGGAAATTATATTTTAAAATCTATTAAAACAGAAAACCGTTTATTTAAAATTGTAATAGTATTACACAATAGTTTCATAATAGTATTACTGTTTTTACTGTGTTTGTGATCAAATAAATGCAGGCTGAGTGAAAGAGACTTTTTCAATTACGTTAAAAATTCTTATCAAATATGTAGTAGTATAAATACATAAATAGTATATTTACTATATAAAATGATACCGTGTAATTTGTGTCATTATCTGTTAACACTTTACAATAAGGTTTAATTTGTTAATTTATACTTCTGTTCATTGTTTGATATTTACATTAACATGCTATAAAAATATTGTTCATTACTGGATCATTCTGATGATGGTATTTTGTTTTAGCAGGGCGATATTTGCCGCATCAGAATTCAATGCCTCCAGATCTAAACAGCAGTTCAGGTGAGTTCAGTTTGAATTGTTTTTGAGAGATTGTTGTCTTGAGATCAGAGATGATTTGGGTGAGGGTGTTGAATGATAAACTGCTTTTTATACCTTTAGTCAGAGCAAGTTTGAGCTGTGATCACTTCCCTCATGTTGTTTGGCAGATCTCTGGATTTGGTAAATAACAATTTCAGTGAAAAGAATAGGATCTTAATATTTTCTGTTTTAATGTAGACGTTGAAAGGAAAGCTTTGGTACCTCCTGGCTACTCTAAAACAAGTTCCAGAAGCAACAGTTTGACAGGCACGCCTAAGAATATTCCCAAGTGTCAGCGACAACATGTTGACATAAGTAAGAACAATTTCTTGTTTTGTGCCACTATTTCACTCTAAATCTTTTATTTTTGAATCAGAGTATTTTTTCCTGCTTCTGATATCTGTATTTTTTTTTTCACTCCAACAAATCCATAACTCGCTGTGGTTTTTGTGCTTAACAGATGAGCTCCAAGAGGTTCTTAATAGGAGACGAAACCAGGAATAAATGATGATAATAATGGTTTCATTGTGGAACGAGGAATAATTCCTTAGTATTAAGCTCGGCTTAAATCTACACCAGCAGATATATGGATATACAGCTTCACTCACCTGAACACTGTATTTGTGATATTTGCCCACTGCTGTCCAGTTGGATCAACAAATAGGCCCTTGAATCAAATGTTCTTTATGATGTATTGGTTATCGCAATAATTTATTAGACCAACATATCGATCATCATGTGTGGTGTTGTGTAGCTGCTGACTGTAAATCATTACTGTTATTTGTGTAGTTTATCTCATTGACGTACTGTTGATTTATCACAGGTAATTCCGATGAAAAGTCACATAAATGTTTTGAATTCCTATGTGTCAGATAGCTGGTCTACGTCTCTTTTCTCTATCTCTGATCATACAAATATCAGGCTTGCAATAATGACAAATGGTTGTTGATGATATGATTGTGACTTTACTATGTGAGGAAGTTGCAGGTCTTCTTTCTCCAGATAGAGAAACAGATCAAACAGATGTTGTTTTTCTGTTCCTGTTAAAACATGTTTTATACTATATATTTTGAGACTAATACAATGATCATGGAAAAACTTACCCTGTGTCACGCTTTCTTTCTTGTGTGGATGTGCAAGAAAATAAGTATGTTTGGCATTTGTTTTATTGACGTAACAGGTAGTGTAACAGCACGATTTTACAGGTTGACTTTAGTTTCAGACAGTAATGTTTAAAATGTTCAGGTGTTTGACTAAAAGCATTGCAGATTATGTTAGATTGGCCAACAATAAAAATTCTGTCATTAATTACACACACTCATGTTGTTCTAAAACTGTCTGACTTTCTTTTCCAATGCAAGTAACATGTGGAGCTTTCGAGCTTTAAAAAGAATTCAAAAGCAGCATAAAAACAGTCCATCTTGTTTGCTATATCTTTTGAAGGTATTTGATTGCTTTGTGCGATAAACAGTCTGAATTTTATTTTTCTCTTTCTTGCTCTCTTAATGTAAGTAGTAGCAATGTCTGATTTATGAATGAATCGTTCTTTTGAGTCAACTCTTTTCAATGAATCAGTCAATCCAATTTAGCCATGATTTAGGGAGATTGATTTGGTTCCGAGTTCAAACGTTTCACTGAAAAACAGCTGACTGAAAAGGAAGATTATTAATTACTATTGACTTAAATTGCAGTTTCTTACCCAAAACTACCAAATGACCTCAGAAACTTTGGAATATAGGGAATACTTTTATGACAATTCACATGATTGTATGTCCTTTATTAAACTTGAAAGCTCCAGCATTATTCAAATTTATTTTGCATTCCACCGAAACAGAGTCATACATAAGACGACAGAATTTCCATTTTTGGGTGAACTATCCCTTTCAGAGGGCAGCAATGTGGCAGAAAAATTACTGTCTTCTGTAATATGTAACTGCAGCAGGCATACAAAAAAAGTCAAGTTTGGTAAATATTTGCATCAAGAACACTGAAAAGTACCTTTCTGGGTGACAGATTGTGAAGATGGACACACACACACAAACAAACACAAACACACACACACACACATCGTTGAACGTGCACAACAAAATGTTTTTTTAAACCTGCCTCCCTCCTTGGATGCTGGATCTGCAGAATTAATACATTCTATAAAAGGCATTTGACTTCTATGATTTAGCTTAAGATTATTGTGCTACTCATACTAACTGTAAGTTTAAAAAGTATACGGAAGCAGCTACTGTAGCAGAATTAGAGGCATATAATTAAAGACATTCAGTGTGTAAATATAATACAGTTTCATCTGAGATTTCAAACAATAACACCAACATGCTGCTGTTGCATTGAAATAACTGTTCAAATGTGGCTCAAATACTGTGATTTGAATGAACAAATGCTAAAAAACAACAACAACAACTTTTGGCCCTATATACACATGAACTCAAGGCTATTAAAGCTCTTTGCATGTTGAAATACAGTAATACCCCATCATGTCTGAATTCAGGACACTGAAAGGCACACGATCCGGATCAGTGAGCTAAAAGTTATGAGGAAAGCGATCTAGAGCAGCTCTTGTCTTGGGCTGGCAAGATATACTGATGATAGGAAGAGCCTCCAGGCTTGTGTAAGGGTAGCAGGTGTTCTCCAAACCTGTGCGTACATGTAGCAGTTCTAGAGTGACGTGTGATTTAAGTAAGGCTGGCATTAGAGCTGCTTGTATTACTGTTTCGCTTCTGGCCGCTCAGCACGATGCTGGGTACCTGAAGGCCCGTCTGCACTGAGAAACTCCCATTCCACACCTACAGGGGGCGAAAGAGAATTTCAACGTCACCGCCATTTTTATTTTAAAAACATTTTCTCTGAAAGTTTGAGTTAGAATAGTGAATTGGTGGGTTTTTATTAAATGTGAGCCTAAATCATTACAATTAAAAGAACCAAAGACTTAAACTACTTCAGTCTGTGTGCATTGAATTTATTTAATACACGAGTTTCACAATTTGAGTTGAATTACTGAATTAAATGAACTTTTCCACGACATTCTAATTTATTGAGATGCACCTGTAAATGAATAAATGTAGACTTTTCTTGTACATTTAAAAAAAAAAATGTTTTAGTAAGTTAGTTAGAAGTTGCACTGCATTTGAAGCACTGCTCTTACACATATCTTACTTACACATATCCAGACAAACACGTTGTGACGCATTTTTTTCCATGACCGTGCATTTTTATGATGACAACTCAAGTTAAAAATAGACCTGCATTCTGTTCTAATCCATTGCACTCCATCTAGATGCTTTTGAATGAAAGAATGCATCTTACGCAAAGGACTCTGAAACACGTCTCTGTAGCTTAATTATAGCCATCTAGCATGTTCAAAATATCCCTAATTTATGTGTTTTATTTATTTAGTCATTTAGCAGACGCTTTTATCCAAAGCGACTTAACAAATGAGGACAATAGAAGCAATCAAAACCAACAAAAGAGCAACAACATGCAAGTGCTATGACAAGTCTTGGTTAGCATAACGCAGTACACATAGCAAGGTTTTTTGATTGATTTATTCATTAATAATTCGTGATTTAATTGTTAAATACAAAGTGAGCTGTATTATATCTTACCATAAAGGCTGGTATAACAGGCTGCTGGAACTTGGTTCTGAATGTATGAATGAGAGTTTTGGTTCTGGAATTGTAAAAAGATAATGTGCCTGAAAAGGGAGAGGAAATACAAGAACAAACTATTTAGTAAGTTACTAATTACTGCCTTTTTTTTATGGCCAATGCCAATATCTTAAAGAGAAGGGTGATCATTGACCAATGTAAAGATTAACAATATCATACTACTTAATTTAATTTAAAGATACAAATGACACATGCTGCAATTCAATTTATGTTTATTTTACATATTATTTACTAAATTTAAAAAAAGTGAAAATAAAAAAATGAAAAAAGTAAAATAAACATTTTTACTCAGTAGAGCAACTAGTATTTTCACAAATAAAGAAAAATAGTGACTATTTGTTCGCACAAAAGTCCTGACATTGTCAAAATAAAATTCCAGCATCTGACACAAACAGAAAAACAACTCAGCCAATGCCAAAAAAAAAAAAAAAAAAGCCAAATACTGCACTTAGCAATATATCTGTCAACCACTATATTAAATATACAATCTGTGACTGCTGCAACCAGCCGGTTCTCACACAGGCAACATCATCCATTTGCTTTTACCATAGTTAACAAGTTAGCTTCAGCATTAACTGTGGCACTATTTTACTCATTTTGTCATATTTATAGCTTAACTCACCTTCTTCGTAGTTGCAGTAAATGCCGATGCGGTCGGGAATGGGGCATTCCAGTGTTCTGGCTTTATTATTGTGCTTGGCTGTGAGGCTCTGCTGAAGCCAGTTGTTAAGGTGGATGCACCAGGAAGCGTTACTCTTCCCCAGCTGATCAAAGCGACCTAGAGACCGCAAAGCGACTCCTGCTGCAAACGCCTTACTCTCCTTATCAAACCGTACCTCCCAGTAATACTGCCCTGCATCGATCATGGTGTCTCCTGGACATTGGAGAGAATTTGGGGAGTTTTTTAATAAACACTCTCAAAGTTGAGGGTTCTTCATTGTCTTGGAGCTCATTGCAATATGTTTGTGTTGACTCACCTAAGATAGTGTAGGACTCTGCTGTGAAGCGGTCTCGGCCCACTCTAGCAGATGGAGCTCTTTTGGGGGACATCATGGCTGTCCTGAGGGAGAAAAATATTATAAGATGGGACAAGCAGGGCAGTTTATCTGGCTTCAGGCTGGGTAACAATTCTAGCAAAGGCTGCTTTTTTTTTCGACAATTTGCTTCGATACCTGCTGACAAAAAGAGAAAACAACAGAAGACACAACATCATAGAGACTGCAGCAACAACCAACATCTGTATGAATCACAATAAATTCTAAATGTTAAATGTTATTGAGCAGCACACATAACTAATATTACAAAATAAGTTTTGAAGCAACAGCAGATCAAGACAACAGATCAAGACAACGCGTGTTTGTGAGCACCTGTTTTTACACCAATGTGACTGCTTGAGTGTACACCTGTGTGTGTGAGCGCGCTTGTGTTCATAAGGTTCCTCCATGTAAATGTTTAATAGTGTGTGTGTGGGGCACAACAGTCCCATCCCGCAAGGCATGAAGCAGGCGCGGAAAAGACTCGGGCCCCAAACATCCGGGGGCCCCCCAGGGCACGGCACTCCCAGGAGAACCACCGCAGGGATAACCGCCGCCCCCACCCAGAAAAGGGCAGAGGAGAGCCCGAAGGCGGCACCTCCGACAGTCACATTGCAGACGCCCCAGGGTGCAGTGGCGGCAAGCCCGCAGGCTCCACCGGTAGCCGACCACACCAGGGCAGACCGGGCCCTGGGCCCGGAGATCCAAAGGCCCCCCACCCCCCAATCGGGGCCCAGCAAGGCCAGCAGGGCCAGGCCCCGCCAAGCGACCGCCGAAAGCGGGCCGGCGCCCACCCGAGCATCCTGCCCCGGCGCGAGAAACCACCAACGCACCGGCGACATCCTCCACCGGCAGTGCATGGTGGTGGGGTAGGGGTAGCAAAGGCTGCTTTTGGCATACAAATGTTTTAGCCAATGACAGCATGTGTAAATAGCTGTAAATAAATGTGTAAATAAATCTGCTTTCTGTCTGTTATAGCCAGCAATGAGAAGCAATCAACAACTTTGTTTAATAGAAACAGCTGTGTAGTGGCAATCCTGTCAGTGTACAGCACTTTGTAATAAAATAGTAGGTGTGACTCTGACCTGGCAGGAGAATGCATAGGAGAGCTGGTCCTGTTCTTTTCCTTACGGATGTCCTGGACCTTCCCACCGCTGCTGTCCCATTCCACACTGAGATCCTCCACCTTCAGGTTCTGATGGGCTGAACCTGCGTCCAGTTTAAAGACGAATGCTGGAAGCAAACAAAGGTAAGAGCTAAAGGTAAGAGGTTAAGTTTATTTTTCAGAAGAATAAAATGTTATTTTTCATGCTTTCCATAATTGTATACATTTTATAAATAATTTAACTAGGGCTGCAAAATTAATAAAGCAATAAGCCCCGTGAAGCCGTGGTTTACAGTGAATTTATAACAGCTAAGGGGCGTTGTTAGGCACGACGCGAAGCGGATTTATAACCCCCTTAGCTGTTATAAATTCACTGTAAACCACGGCTTCACGGGGCTTATTGCTTTTATAAAACAGTTATTCCATATACTTAGTAAGGTTTCACAAAATAAAACAGAGAAAATAAGTGTAATGATATTAATAAAAACAGTATTCTTCCACCAAACAATGTAGTTCCTCAGAAACAGTTGTGGTTGGAACCAAAGTGGTTGCCAAGCAACACACAAAGTAAACAAAGGTATAATTTACAACGGCTTTGAACTTGGCTCAACCAATCAGAATCAAGGACTGGAAATATCCATTTTATAATTAAAAAAAGGTTTATAATAATATATTATTAATAATAATTATTATAATATTAATTATTATATTATAAATAATATTTTTTTTAGATAAAATTGTGATTGTGATTTTTATTTTAAATATATATATATATATATATAATTTTATAAGAGTAATAATTATTATTATTACTATTAATTACTATATAATTACTTTTATTTTTACTAAATAAAAATATGAAACAAAATAAGAAATATTACTTATTTATTATTACTTAAATATTACTTATATATTAATATTTCACTGTAAAAAAAAAAGTATTTCAGAAAATTAAAGAAAAAAAATTAAATTGTGATTTTAGTTGTAATTTCAATATAACTTTGTTTATACATAATTGTAATTGTACTGCTGTACTGTAAAATAAAATTATAATATTATTTTTCATTAGTAGCTGCTTGCATGTGAAAGAACAGAGTGCTGTGCTTAACTTTAAACCATGTAGCGCTTATATTTATTACATTAAATTACAGCCTTTTGCGATTAGGTAATTGTGTGTTGCATTTTCATTTTATTATAATTAATTTTGCTGCCCTATATAGTTCCATAATTTTTAACATTGAAATTGCATGATAGGCCATTTAATCAAATTAAATCACAATTAATCACATAATCACATCTAAATATAGACAATTCAAAAAATATTATGCATTGAATAGGCATTATTACTTGCTTATATTATTACTGTTATTTTAGAATGAATTACACTAAATTAACGTTAATTGACATAGATTAACATTAAATTGACAGCCCTAAATTTGATTTCAAAGGACAGACGTACTACAGCAGTGGTCTCTAAATCAGGCTTTAACAGACAGTTTAGTAGTGATAGTGCTTTGTAACTTTAGTTAGACTCTTCTCTCTGTGCAGAGAAGAAACTTCATGCCTCATTACCCTCTGTGTGTGTGTATGTGTGTAAATGCAACTTACCATGTGTCTCTAGAGTAACTGGCTCTGAGAATTCACCCGCCACCGCTTTATTGCATGCCTTCACTCTAAAGGTCATGTAACGCGTGTCAAAACGAAGGCCTGAAAAACAAATGGCATCATGGTCACAACTTTATCTAAAACTACTCAAGAAAAGACCAGAAGCAAACCAAACATCAGCACGTACCCGTGAGTGTGTACTCAGTCTCTTTTATCCCTTCCACCACCATCCAGGGGTAGTCTTCTCGAGCCCGAGGAGGACCGTCATGATTGGTTCTCCGATATTCCAGGATGTAGTGGTCGATTTTGGAGTCGGCTTCAGGTAAGGTCCACACCACTGTGACTGTGTTATCAAACACCTGGCATTCAGCCACGTGAATTTCTGGTGTGGCAGGCACTAAAGGTGAGAGGAACAGAGATATCTGATACTGGAGACCTTTGTTCAGAGATACCAGCCAAAGCCTAAAATTTTCATGAGTCCCAATAATCCGAAACACGAGATGTGGAAATTCTGAAATTCTTGTCATTCAAAATGTAAATAATGTTCATTCATTTAAAATCTATATCTATTTTTTATTATTATAACTTATTATAACTTATTTAATTTGATCATAAAAGAGATAATTAAGTCATAAAAATGTAAACTAATTCGGTCACAATATAATCAACCTACACTGGAAGTACACTCATGACACATTTGTTTTTTGTTTATTGTCAGATTTTCTTAAAATTGTGGTTATATATAGGAATTCTGAAATTATTATAGTTATTAAAGGTAAATAATGTTTATAAATAATTATATTAATTTTAATTAAATTATACTAATTTCTAATTTATTCATTATTTAATTTCAGATTACATTTGATTTAATTTTATCATAAATACCATCCCATGACCCAGACTTAGGTTGTATTTACAGATTATTCTGCAATGTTTAGTTAAAAACATAGCGTGTTTACATGTACAACAAAAAACAGTTTGAACAGTTTACAATCAAATCTGTCAGCATTTATGTGAAATTTTGGAAATATTAGATTTTTCTGTTTTTGATGTCAAAGCTGTTACACCATCAGATATATTGACACTCGACACACCAATAAAACTGTTTACATGCAAAACAGGCAGAAATCGGTCAGCTGGGCTTTGCTTAAACAATTTATGACATTTCCTTATGGATGTTACACCAACCTGGAAGAAATTTGATGGCCTGTAGCATATTTCTTTCCTGAGTGAAGTCCACCATCATGTGATTCATACTGTCACTGGCCTTTGCTTTCAGAGACAGACGAAATGCCGGAGCCATAGTCACACTGCAGACACAGACCCACAATAAACACTTACAGTCAGTCTACAATAAAGATAATAAAACTCATCTGACAGACTGAGAACAGGAATGTGGGAATGTCATGAAGGAAAACATCAATGAGGGCACAGTAAACCACTCCATGCATATACACGCACACACCTGGGGAGTCAGATGAAATGAAAATGAGCCAAATTTTACTAATAAAATCACTAGAATTTTGCTAAAAAAAAAAAAAGATTAAATGAGTTAATGATAAAATGAATGGACTTTCAGAGGAGGAGTGTTTGAAGATGTTCTACACTGTGCATTGAACTCAATCAAAGATCTAAGTATGGACATCTGTACTGTACCTATCCTTTATCTCTTTGGCCGCCTGCAGCAGAGAGGAAAGAGAAAAAGAAGAAGAGACAGAGAGAGAGATAGGGAGCGAGAGAACTGAGTCTCATTGAGTCTCAACAAAACACAATACATCAGTCATACAGCACGTGTTAGCAGGAAAAGCTAGCAGCAGCTGACACAATTTGCCACTTTGTTCGAGAAAGCAACAACAGCAGTTCCAAAAGGTTGTAAACAAACAGTACATTTTGAGGACAAATATTAAAAAGGTAATTGGTTGAAACACCATAAAGTCATTAAAGGAACACTCCACTTTTTTTGGAAATAGGCTCATGTTATATCTCCCCAAGAGTTAAAAAGTTGAGTTTTACCGTTTTTGAATCCATTCAGCCGATCTCCGGATCTCCGGGACATTATTTGTAAAATGAGCCTATTTCCAAAAAAAGTGGAGTGTTCCTTTAAAGGGGTCCTATTATGCTTTTTACACTTTCAACTTCCTTTAGTGCGTAAAGTCCTCTTGAATGGGAGTTATTTTCTCTATATCAGTAAGCGCTGTTTCTCAAATGCCTCGATTGTGATAGTTTTCTTCCAGGAACGTACACATCAAAATATCCCTAATTTAAATAATTCCTGCCCAAAGGTATAAGCAAAAAAAAATATGAGGTGACGAGGCCAGGTTGAGTTGCATTAGTTGTGTGTTGTCGCCATATCCAAGAGACGCAGTTTTACCGATCTAAAACACTGACACACATGTGATTTCCTACACAACTGTTTACATTCACAGACATTACCAACATTATGTGAACTTGTGTGTATTTTGTGTGCTTTTGACATAAACTGTGTGTATTTTGACAGCTGACGTGAAAGAGAACTTGCATTGCATTCTCTGGAGTTTAAACTGACAATGCTTTAAAACACATACAGATGCTTTGTTTGTTTTTGCCAATGTATCCGATGCATGAGCTGTAAAGGCATTGCCCTCTTCTATGGACTAATAAATGATCCGTGAGGTATCTGGAGGTGAAACTTCACAGACACATTCTGGGGACACTTGAGACTTACAGTATATCTTGTAAAAAGGAGCATAATAGGAGCCCTTTAAGTGTAAATAATTGAGTAATTTAGTTGTAACAGTGTTGTAAACATTCCAAGTGGGTGGTACCTGAGTGAAGTTGTCATTCTCAGATGAGCAGAGCGTCTGATTGGCTAATTCCAGCAGCTCCTCTGAGCTCTCTAGGGCTTTGGTGCATGCGCTCAGCTGACTCTGAAAAGACCATCACAACATTCATAATATCACTTGATAATTACATAATCTGGTTGAAGTTTACTAAATGCTTAGGCAGGTTTACATAACTCTACTCATCTATAGTGACTATAACAACTTTTGGACTTTTGGTAGTCTTGTCAACTTATCTAGCAGTATGCTAAATTGTTGTAGCTTTGTTGTATTTTGCATACTGCAGGGTTTTTTTTTTTTTTGGTCTAAGAGGCTTAACTTTATTTGCATTTGATTTGAATACTTTACTACAATTTGTTTGCTACCTGTTCTAGTAATTGCCATTTAATCAAAATGTGTTTTCATGCAAGCGATGTACACTACTGTTCAAAAGACTGGTGTTTGAAAGATTTTTTTTTTTAATGCTTTTATTCAGCAACGATGCATTAAATTGATCAAAAGTGACAGTAAAGAAATTTATAATGTTCCAAAACTTTCTATTCAGCCAAGAATCCTGAAAAAAACATATCATGGTTTCCAAAAAATATTAAACAGCACAACTGTTGTCAATATTGATAATGATGAGAAATGTTTCTTAAGCACCAAATCAACATATTAGAATGATTTCTAAAAGATAATGTGACACTGACTGAATACTGGAGTAATGCCTGCTGAAAATTCAGCTTTGCCATCACAGGAATAAATTACATTTTAAAATATATTAACATAGTAAAGAGTCATTTAAAATTGTAATAATATTGTACAATATTACTGTTCTACTGTATGTTTGATCAAATGAATGCAGCCTTGGTGAGCATAAGAGACTTTTTTAAAAAGCATTAAAAAGTCTTACAGACCCTAACATTTTGAAAAGCAAGCAAACAAAAACCTTTTATTTTCTTGATCACAGGGCTTCAGATGTGATCAAATACTGATTATAATATAATATAATACAATACATTTTATACGTATAATTAAATATAGTTGAGGAAAATACAAGAAAAAGTAAAGCAAATTACAATTAATGAGAAGAACAGTTGCAAATTTGGTGATGTAAGCCACAAATTAAATTAATCATCTTGGAAAACAACTAGTCTCTAATCGTAATCGTATATCATGCAATATATAAAAACTACAAACTGACGGAAAAGCATGAGTGGATAAAAAGATGAACCTAAATATTTTCATATTGTGACCTCAGTTTCACACACTTACTCGGAAATTTAAAATGATTTCTTCCAAGGAAGTAAATAATCAAAGAGAGTAATGACAGAGGTAATGACGGGTTTACTTGTGAGGAATGTGTGCTGTAAAATGCTTTGTTTGTATGTACAGGTATATAAGGATGCAATCTGGATTATACACACACACAGACACTGTGATCCTCAAGGATTTCTTATTATCCTTCTCTTAACATGACACATCTAATCATGCATAAGCTCTAAAGCCATCCCACTCTGCCTTTTACTGATATATATATCTAATCATTTGGTCTAGAAAATATAAAACATTTGAATTGATTTAGGTAGAATTTGTTAACTTGTACTGTGGCTAGGGATCCTCACAGTGCTCTCACCTGTAGCTCATATGTGCGACTGGCTCTTTCCTGCTTGATGCGTGTGAACATGCCCTCTTTCAGTTTATCCAGGACGGCATGCAGAGAGCTAAACTCTGACTCCAGATCCTCCTGCACTCGGTTTGAATTCGCCTGCAAACACCATTAATGCAGAGTTAAAGTTGCATTGTCTCCTCCAGCTTAAAACTGTATTGCTGTTGAAAATTGCTGGTTTAGTGAAATGTGTCTGGACAAACACTGTGCTTTGCAACATATTCGGGCCACCTGAGAGCTGACAGAAAGATTTACTCATACATCAAAGAGTTCAATAAGTAAACGTGAGTAGGAAGAGCAGAAGGCCTGCTGTGGATGTTTACCTCTAGGTTCTCTAGATTCTGCTTTAGACAGCAGATGAAATTCTGAATTTCCTCATTCTTCAGAGCCAACGTAGTGATAATCTTCCTCAGCGACTCCTGAAACAATGCATGAATGCATTTTGATTCACATGCATGAATTATATAAAACCAAAACTTAATCAAAACAATAATAGGTTGACAATGGCTGCACGTGCAAGGTGGAGGCCTGTCTCACAAAGCAGATTGATTGTTATAGTTGTATTAGAATTGTATCATTGCTTTGTGTTGTCATTCTGTAAAGTAGAAGGGACAAAATAAAAATTAAATAAAAGAATTGCCTTTAATTTTAGAGTATATATAGATTATAAATATTACATAGAATTAATATATAACACTTTTTGAAGCTTTTATTACTCTGCTTACTGTGCATATTTTTTAAGCTCATTACATGAAAATAATCACATATCAGCTATTATATTTTTACCATTTCACGCTTTTCATTTAAATAAAATAAATATATTATAGATATTATATAGAATTAATATATAACGTGTTTTAAAGCTTTTATTATGCTGCTTGCTGTAAACGTTTTTTAAGCTCATTGCATATAAAGATCACATATGAGTAATTATATTTTGACAATTTTGTGCCTTTAATTTAAACAATATAAATATATTATAGATATTATATAGAATTAATATATAACGTGTTTTAAAGCTTTTATTATGCTGCTTGCTGTACATGTTTTTAAGCTCATTGCATATAAAGATCACATATGAGCAATTATATTTTGACAATTTTGTGCCTTTAATTTAAACAATATAAATATATTATAGATATTATATAGAATTAATATATAACGTGTTTTAAAGCTTTTATTATGCTGCTTGCTGTACATGTTTTTAAGCTCATTGCATATAAAGATCACATATGAGCAATTATATTTTGACAATTTTGTGCCTTTAATTTAAACAATATAAATATATTATAGATATTATATAGAATTTATAACATTTTAAAGCTTTTATTACTGAGCTTACTGAACGTTTTTTTATGATCATCGCATATAAAGATCACATATGAGCAATTATAATTTTACAATTTTATGCTTTTCAAAAATATTACATAGAATTAATATATAACAAATTGTAAAACCTTTATTACTATGCTTACTGTACATTGTTTTCTGAGCTAATAATAGAACTATATAAAATATGTTTGTGGAGTTATTAAATAATCAATTGCATGATGCCTGGTCATGTGATCTTAACATGTCTGTGCTAATGAGGGAGCAACCCTCTTCATGAAGAATAAACAGATATATTTAGAAGACTGATTTGACTAAAATACTTGTAATATTTCTCAAAAGTGCTATTTTCACAACAGAAAATAAATGCATTTTATTTAGCAAAAAATGACTGAGTGCACCTTAAACACATTTTGTGTTTGATGATACTTTCCCATCGACTTCATTGTTTCCTTGTCTATTTTTGAGTGTTTCGTAGGGAGACAAGTGCAGACTTGTAAAGCACGTTAGACAGATGAAGGAGGGGGAGCTAATATTACTGAAATTCATAGGGTTGACTAGAAATGTCATGTCTCATTCTCCTCTCATCCAGGCCACTTGCACTGGATTAAGTCACTGATGTTGAGCCACACAGAAGCGGCTTTATATCCGGGGCGCCTCCCTGAAGCAGAAGCTTGTAACAATACAGGCCGGTTTGGGGTTGTCCTGCACCAAATTTTGCTCTGGCTTGTGGGTATAACGTTACATCTATGAATATACTGAAATGGTATTTCCTCCCTTTAGAGCATTTCCTGTAATGAACATTTGAAAACAATACTCGTTTCGCGTTACAGAGGTGCGGGAACCGGGGCGGTTTCTGGCGATTCACATTGGCTGTTGTTGATCAACTTAAGGAAATCTCCACGAACAGGCCTATATCATGCATTTAAATACCGTGCATATCCTAACGGTGCGAAGTTGTTACTTTGTCCTTTATAAGGACACATATCCATTAACACAATGGGCGGAGGACGTGACAAGTGAAGCTACAAGCTAACGGTATTTCGTATTTTAGTATCTCTTTTCACGCAGCATCCTCTTTCTTTTTCATCAGAAGCGCGTCGTTTGTAATTTCTCTATAACGGCGGTTGCTTCTTACCTTCTGGTCGTCCATGCTGTCCGCATGCAGCACCTGTTTCAGATATTCTCAGGATATTTATCCCAGGTCGTCCGCTACAGCGCTCCTCCGCTGGTACTGATGTTGCTATGGAGCATTGCATCCCTCAACAACTTATTAGCGACAAAGTGAGTTCTGCGCAGGCGCACGACAAGAATGCTGGGTAATGTAGTTTCCTAATATATCTCCATCACAAATGTGCAACTGTTCACTGTTATTAATTATGTCATGTAATTTTTTTAAACAAAATATGAACCTTAAATGTAAACACTGGTATGTCTCATATGTTGAACATATATTGTCTCAATATGTTGAATGATATATAGCCTACATGTCAAAAGTTTGGAATAATTACAATGTTTTTGAAAGAAGTCTCTTAAGCTAGGGATGCATTTATTTGATCAAATATTAAATAAATAAAAAAACTGAATGATCATGAGACACTGAAGACTTAAGAAATAGCTGCTAAAAAATCACCTTTGCTATCACAGAAGTAAATTGCATTCTTGTAAATTGTAATATTTCACAATATTACTGATTTTACTGTATTTTTCAGCAAAAAATAATAATAAGGGTCTTAATTATTCCAAACTATTGATCGGTAGTGTGCATACAATGATGTTTCAAGGCTTTTTTGATTTATTTATTTTTCTATTTTGAGGAGGGTTAAGGGATTGTTGTGGGATTAATGATAATGCTCAAAACTATTTTTATTTTTAGATGTCTTAATTTCTGTAAATATGTGAAACATTTACCTTAAGTACAATATATAAAAAAAGACTTCACAAACGACAAGGACTAATGCCTGCCTATGAACTTTTCATCAACATTCAGTTTTAATCTGTATGAATGTATAAGGCAAAGTGTATATCCATTTTTTAACATTTTCATTATTTCAAACACAATACTGCCTTTCCTAGATTTTTTAATGATCCTGTAATTATTAAATATATTTTAAAAGTAAATATATTCCATATAGTTTCTCAGTTAAAATGAGGTCATAAAAGATGCATGTAAAAAATAATGATTAAAGAAATGCTGTTTAAAATAGTTTTAGATAAAGTATAAACATTTTCCAAAGCATTTTATGTCAACTGCCCACATACAGATCATTGATCTGTAGCTTTGGGCCTGAACTGCTGCATTAATATTGTTCCTGCAGACTGCAGTAGCTGTGTAGCACACTAATGCCTGCAGCAGACACGTGACAAATCTACAGGACGGCCAGCCTAAACAAAAAATGAGAATATCTGGTGATTCAGCAGTTACACAAAACTCCATTAAATCATCTTGGAGTAGCAATTATTTTAAGTGCCTAAAGCTGTTGGAACAGGGATATCCACTCAAGCACCTGTTTGATCTCTATATTAAAAAAGGATGAATGGAAAATTAATAAAAGAGAGCTCCCGTTTGTGTTCCTAACCACATGTTCTTTCATCCACTGTATCATGGAGATGAGACAACAGAACTTTGAGAAGTTCAATAGAACAGTAACCATAGATACAGATGAATAGGTGTCTCTTGAAGCAGTAACCACAGTGATTGCTGAACTGGAGGACCTTCAGTTCAGATCCTGGTGGTAACAATGGTCATGTGTGTATATTATGAGGTGATCAGTAGCGGTATCCATAGGGGTCACTGAATTGGAAGGGTTTGATGTCAATGACAGTGCAGTGGAGGTCATGCATGCGTCTTGCTCTGCGCTCTTCCAGCATGAGTCTGCGTGAGCGCTCTCGAGCTGCCTGCTGTTCTGCTCTTTTCTCTGTACGCTTTCGTTTCAGCCACCTATTGTACAACAGAGCAAGAGGGAAATGCTTTCACATTGGTTTTAAATACAATTCTCCCTCTGTTTCCTGATTTTAGAAGAGCAATATATGGAGCTAAACTCACTGTCTGAAGGCCTTCTCACTCTCCTCTCGGCTGTGCAGGCAAAAGCCGCTCTCCTTTTCCAGTCTCTTCATCTCCTCTATCTGCTTGTCTTTGAACTGCTGTTCCTGTTTTTTCTGGAGCCAATTTTTAAAGGCCTCCTCTGGGTCACCACAGTCCCTCTGGCAAAACGACAAAAGCAGTCTGATAGTCTGTTTAATGCCATAAAGTCAAAAGTCAATGATATTCAATTGTGCGTAAAAAAAAAAATAATATATATATATATATATATATTTTATATATATTTTTTTATATATAAATAAATAAATGCTGTTCTTTTGAACTTTCTACAAATGAAAGAATTTCGGTTTCGGTTTCCACAAACTATTTAGTGGCACAATGTTTTCAACACTGATAATAATAAGAAATATTATTATTATGATAACAAGAAACATCAGCTTTGCCATCACAGGAATAAATTACATTTTAAAATATATTAAAACATAAAACAGTTATTCTAATTTCACAATATTAGTATTTAACTTATTTTGATCAAATAATAGAAGTATAAAACTATTATAATAAAAATATAAAATAATATTCTATGAAAAATGTACAATGTATAAGGTAATTATTTTTATTTATATATATATACACACACACACACACACATATACATATATATACATAGCTCATAGTCTCATGTTTTATGCAGAGGAGGGGGGCCTGGCATCACAATTACTGGTTAAACGGCTCCCCCTGGTGGACATACCCTGCAGTTCATCCTTTCCATTTCCTGGGCATTCTGAACTCTCCTATCCTCCAGCAGCTGTTCTCGCTTCCTCATAAGCCATGATCGGAATGCTATCTCATTCTCCTGACGCTTCTGTTCCTCTTCCTCTGTTTTCTTCAGCTCATCCTGAAAAGGAACCAGAAGAATCAGAGAGGAAGACAGAACAAAAACAGGAAATTACATCAGTTTTTATAATGCATTACGACAGAAACTGATATTAAAACCACATCACACCTCTTTCGCTTGCCTCTCTCTCTGCTGCTGAAGTTTGGCCAGTAATTCTTTCTGCTGTGGTGACAGAGTGAAAGTGGCATGTGAAGGAGCTCCATTTGCAGACTGGACCCTGCGCTTGTTGCCATGAACCCATGCTCCCCTTTGGGATGGCCTGGCAGAACTGGGTCTATTTCGGTTCTTCGGTGGAGGTTTGGGGATGTATAGAGTCTCAGTGCCAGGGGGAAAAGGTGAGGTAGAATTTTGCCTCGGTGAGGAGACAGGACTCTTGCCGAGATGGGGACCAGGCTCACTTTGCCGTGAAGATGCTCGCTGATTGTCGCTGTGAGAAACTGGCAAGGGAGGAAGCAATCCTTGACTTTCCACCTCCTTTAGACTCACCAGATCAAACTTTCCATCTTTTTCAACCAAAACCCGTCCCTCCTTTGCTCCCTCATTATGTTCATCCTCAGGCTCTCCAATCCCGCTCTCCTCTCTCGGAGAGATCTTCAGTCTCTGCATTTGTCCGGACACCTCTTGCTCTTCCTCTAAGTCCCTATAGGAGGCACCGTTGCTCTCTTGTGCGTCAAACTCTTGTGCAGGCACCACCAGGTCAACCAGAGTGTCTTTAAACTGCAGCCGTCTGCGCCGGCTATGGTCTGGAGGATCCTGGTCCTGGAGTTGTTTGTTAGCCTCTTGAATCTTATCCAAAATATATTTCTTTTCTTCGTCGAGGTCTTCATCGTTCTGTAAATGTGGAGAGGTTACAAGGTCGTCCCTGTCAGGATCTAACACACCCTCTATTGGCTCCATGGGCGTTGGCCACCTTTCATCCGCTTCTTCATTAGCCATTTCCTTGTGTTTGTGTACATCTTCTTTATGCTCATCTTCATCTTCAAGCTCTTTGTCTATCTGAGCTTCAATGTCATCATCATCAGGATCCTTTGTTGGAGAAAATAATGTGTTCAGATTGAGAAAACCACAGTAAAAGGAGTATGGCATTGTGCGTTAAAGGTATAGTTTACCCAAAAAAAGAAGATTCTGTCATCATTTACTCCATTTTGTTCCAAACCTCTTTTAATATTTATATAAATAAATATATACACACATATATATTGCTGGTCCCCATTGACTAACATAGTATGGGAAAAATACTATTACTCAACAGGGAAAAGAAACCCAGATTCTTCAAAATATTTTCTTCTGTTTTCAGCAGAAGAAAGGCAATCATAAAAGTTTGGATCAACTTGAGGGTGTGTAAACGACAACAGAATTTTCATTTTTGGATGAACTATCCCTTTAAGGAGAGCATGTTTTCTAAAGGCTGAATCAGATACATAGAGCGTATGTGTTGAATAATGCAGTGCCATGAGACATAGTTCTCTGGGTGAGTGAAAGTGTGTATGGATCTGTGTCAGTGGGGTTGATTTCACACACAGGTACAGCGTCTGTGTAATGGAATACCACACACCAGAAGACTCTCAGAGATATGAACCTGTTTCTGCCATCATTGCACATTCACTCACCTACCTGTTCCTCACTCTTTCTCTCCTCACTGATTATCCAGTCCAGGTCTTTCTCAAAGTCATCCTCATACTCATCTGGAGTGTTCTGGACTGCAGAATCACTCATTTTCTCTTCACTTTCTTCTAAGACACAGCAAATGAAAAATGGAGCACATAGAAAAAACATCTCCCTTCTGTTTCCAAACAACGAAGATAGAACCATTTTAATTTAAGCAAAATTATCTGTTTTTGGATGTAAATGATTATAAATATGTATAAAAAATACATATTTATAATGATTATAAATATGTAATATAATATTTGAAATAATTATTTGGCCATTTATTAGTGAATGCTAGATTTTATTTAGACCAATTTATTGATCATCCTTAATTCTCACTTTAAGTTAGTTACATAAAAGCAATTACAATTATATAGGTGATGTATAGAAAGACATATTGCATAAATGTACAACACACTTGGTTGTAGCTAGGGGTATGTAATAAATAATGTGCAAATGCATTAGGGCTTTAGATTCAAACCATTTGGAGTCTCATTCATTTGATGTCAGAGAGTTTCAGAAAGCGAAACACGGGAGTGTAGACATGGAAACTGATCCATATGAGCAGCAACTGATCCATAATGAGCAATGGTTATTATAGTTAACTAAAACTAAAACCTTTAAAAAATGTGTTAATTCAAATATAATAACTTCATGTAGCCTATTAAAAAGAACTAAAACTAAATAAAAACTAACTTAAAAAATAAAATAATCATAAAAATGACAAAAGCACACAACTAAATTACTAAAATGAAAACGCAAAATATAATAAAAAAATATTAATTTAAATAAAGTATTAATTAAACTAATAGTATCTCAGTTATACTAAAATAACACTGGTCTACAGTGACAATTAAAGTAACAATATTCTACATTGCTGTCCAATAAAAAAAAATCTCATTTGTAATTCTAAATTGTTATTCATTCTTCTTTATTTTATTCATTTTTTTACTAATTTTTTAACAGACTTTGCAGACGCAGTTTATATATTTAAAAAGGGACTTTATATTTCATGTTGTAAATGCCACATATGGCCATTCCACTAAATACACTGCAATGCCTTAATAATTATAATGTGAAATTTCTGTGATAAAATAACATTTTAAAGAGCATTAAGGCTAATATTACATCACAAAACCTGGTGGTCGTGTCATTGCATGATATAGTTAACCTATCTGCTTTTAGAATTCAGCATTATTACTCTCCCGCGCCTGAAAATGTATGCAGCTTACCTTCAAAACTTAAGTATGGTGTTGCCTCGCTTTAAGTGCAAAAATATTGAATGGTAATTCATTAGCCGGCCTATTTATTCTAGAGATCTGGTCTCCATGCGCACCTATACATTAGAGAGCAGGTCGCTCTAATCCTCTGCTGGCCTCAGCTTCAAAGTAGCATGTAACAAGTGTTGCCATAGAGACGAACAACACGGCCTGTCGTGGCAGCGCGCGCATGCGCAGACTATTTGTAAATGTAGAATCCAGACAGATTTTATCTGTGATACAGTTAGTGGAAAAATAAATAAGATACAACAAATGATACTTTGGTTTGTTTGGCAAAATCGTTATGAATAAACAATTAAAGTTTATTTTCTTAAATAAGGTGACATAAGCAAATAAATAATTTTCTACGTTTATTAATTGTACTTTATATGCTTTGGTAATATTAGAATTTTTAACAACTATGCTAATTTAAAGTTTTGCCTACCCTGACACTTTCCTGGATCTCACTTTCTTGTAAAAAATATTGTCAACAAAACTAGCACAAAGACAACAATTATTGTGCATTAATATTATAATACTATTAATAATATTTAAAAGGTATTTATAACAGGACAGAGTGTGAATAATAACCTTAAGGTCCTGGCACAACATTATTAAAATATTTCTTCTTTTTATTATCCCGGAAGTATCACGAATAGCTCGCATTTTCACGTTTATGGTAGATGTAGTCCCTACTACATTAAATAAAGCACAGTTCATAGGAGAAAAACTCGATTTCCCATAATACACCTCGACACGCATATAAAAGTCCCGGCACGCCTCCGCGGGCAGAACTGTTGGAGAAGCTACGTGCAAAACTGCATATAGTTACTTTACACCCATTTATGATCCTTCTATCAACTGGCAGCTCGTGGACCGATACAGTTGTTGTCGCTCAGTAGACAAAATGACTTCTATAGCTTTGTACACAATAAACAGCTCAGCGAGATCAATAGCAAGACTGTGCCAAGTGTCCCGCTCTGCGCATGGTACAGCTGATGTCCACTCTTTCGTAGCCCGTTACTCTACCCTCCGTAAATGTGCCTTTCTTCCGGGAGGAAAATGGTCATTCATAAGAGCAGGAACGAGACAGATGTCTCAAGCATCGCCGGGGAGGATCTCACTCGGACGGTACGGTAAAGGTGTATTTCTGGCTGCTGGGGCAGCAGCTGTCACCGGGGTCCTGACGGCAGGTGTAAGTCACTTTCAGCGGGCCGAGATGGCAACGAAGATATCCAAGGTTGAAGAAGAAGAGGGGAATATACGAGAGAGATGCAAGTCGTTCATGTCTCTACCAGTCACTGACATCAAGGTCTTAGAGCAGAGGAAAGACGCGATGTCTACGAGAATGGAGATGCTCATCATGGAGACACAGGCTGCATTCTGTAGAGCTCTTGAGGAGGTGGATGGAGGCTCGTTCAGGGTGGACAGATGGAGTAGGAAGGAAGGTTAGCTCATTTCTGCTGCCTTACTTTACTAATATAACGTTTAACTTTTTATTGATTTATAAAGATTTTCTCTGTGTGTGTTTCATTTAAAAACATTTTCAGTGATGCTATGAATAAAACATAAAATATATTTACCATAACATAACTAGTGGCACACAAGGCTTAGATAAAGTAGAGCAAACATGATGGTCCAAAGTCCTAATTTATGTTTGGGTCTATTCAGGGCCGTTGCTAGTGGGGTGAAAGGTGGTGACAATTCTAGGGGGCCCCACAAAATCCAGGAATTATACTATATAGGCCCATGTTCTGTGAATAATTCTAATATTTTATTAGTTGTATAACTGAGATATTATGAAAACCACAAAAAAACATGCAATTTGGTTCCATGCTTGTATATTGTACAGTATATAATATATGTGTGTGTGTGGGGGGGGGCACATCAATATTTTTTCAGGGGGCCCCCAATCCTCTAGCTACGGCCCTGGGTCTATTACAGGTATATGGGGGCCATTTCCACCACACAAGTGAAAAAAAAAAAAATCATGTTTTGGTAAAAAAATATAAAAGTTGAAATTCTGAAATAAAAAGTAGACATTTTGGTGAATGTATAAGTTTTTATAACATAACTTCGACTTTTTATCATAATTGTGACTTTCTGTGTCACAATTATGATTATTTATCTCATAATTTCAACTTTTTCTGTCACAATTATCACTCTATCTAATAATTCTGACTCTGTCATGATTTTTTTGTTGTAATTACTACTTTTTATCTCGTTATTTATGTCTCGTTTTATGTCATAATTGTTTGTCTTAATTTTAACAGTTTGTCATCATTTCTACTTTTTTGTTTCTTAATTATGCCGTATAATTTGTCCCAGATGACATACTATGCACCTATACGATGCACTATATACTCTACTATATACTCTATAAGGTCATTTTGTCATCCAACATCAAAAATCAAAAATGGACTTCAATAGCTTATAAAAAACCTTTCCAAATGTTCCTTTTAAAACCATAATGTAATTGGTAAAGTGTCAGGCTTATTTCAAAACATTTCATATTGACATAATTGACTTAATTGACTATTCGGAATGCATTTTAGGTTTTTATTGTTGCATTCTAATTATTATTAAGCTCTCAATGTGACAAAGATGTTTGCCTTATGATTATATAATATAACAATCTGCTATAATGTTAATTGGGTAACACTTTATAATAACGGCACACTATGAATCATTAATTAAGCATTAGTAAATAGTCATTTCATCCTTTTTATAAAGCATTGTTCCAACATTAATAGGCATTGGTAAGCAGTTTATAAATACAGCTATAAATGTTTTGTTCTTGAGCATATCTATGTTTAATAATTGTATTTTCATACTTTATTAATGATCAGTTTATCATTTCTAAATTATTACGTTACTTACAAACCAGTTATTTAGGAGTTGTCAGTGGTTCATAAGATAATTTAGAAAGTGTAAGTAAATGATTAATAAACTATTTAAATGTACATTTATAAATCTTATTATTTAGACACATCATAATAATTGCTCAGTGTGTTAATAAATGCTTTATGAACACATTCCTGCTGTAATTCATGATTAAGTCAGGTAGTTATAAAACATTTAGTAGTTGCCAGACATCTATTTTTGTAAGCTCATCTAAAGTGAGGATTATTTATACATTATAAAGCATTTACAAAGCAGATTTAAAGACTCATTTATCTCCCAAACAGAAAAGTTAAACAAACACAACACAGAGGGATACAGAACACAGAAAGTTTTTCAAGATGCAAAAAATGAAACTGTACACTTGATAAAAAATGAAAAATATTTTTTTTTTAATAAAAAAATCAAGTGTACAGTTGTAGTTTCATTTTTTTGCATCTTGAAATAAATATTTCTGAGTTCTGTATCCCTCTGTGTTGTGTTTATTTTTTCTGTTAGTTTGTAATAGCTCCTTTGTAATAGATATGCTTATAAATCAAGAACAAGGCATTTCTAGCTGTATTTATAAACTTCTTACTAATGACTATTAATGTTGGGACAATGCTTTATAAAGGATGAACTGACTATTTACTAATGCTTAACTAATGATTCATAGCGTGCAGTTATTATAAAGTGTTACCGTTAATTGTTCCGTAGATCAGTGATTCCCAACAAAGTGTTGGAAAGATTTAGATTTTGCTTTGTTAAGCTATAAAACAGAAACATTCATTCATTAAATATTAGCTAGAAAATTTGTGCTGGTGTTACATTGTAACAAAACCGATTGCATGTTTCTCTTGTGTCTAATAAAGGTGGTGGTGGCATCAGCTGTGTGATGCAAGATGGGAAGGTTTTTGAGAAAGCGGGTGTGAACGTGTCCGTGGTGTTTGGGAACCTCACTGAAGAGGCCGCCAAGCAAATGCGCAGCCGTGGAAAAGTTCTGAAAGGGAAAGATGGTGAGAGACTGACTTCCTATTTCAGGGTGAATGCAGAGTGGGACTGAAACCAGTTCCTTAAATCTTTAGTTCTACTTCTAGATTTTAATTTTGGAATTAGTTTGAACTGTCAGTGGTCTTAAGGCGTTTACTGTGAAGATTTGTCATGCCTCATGGAATTGAGGGTGATTGAGAGGACGTGACTTGATGCTTAATTTATTGTTTTTACCGTTTAGCACTATCTCTGTGTTCCAGGGAAGCTGCCGTTCTGTGCCATGGGCGTGAGTTCAGTCATACACTCAAAAAACCCCCACATTCCCACAGTGCACTTCAACTACAGATACTTTGAAATTGAGGAAGCAGACGGTGAGTGTTCTTGCCAAGTCATTCGAGGCTGTGAGAAGAGAGATGTTGTTATCTGTGACCACCACCCATCACGTTCTCTATCCATCTCACTCCTTGTCACAGGCACAAAGCAGTGGTGGTTTGGTGGAGGAACGGATCTCACTCCTGTTTATATTGATTTGGAAGATGCCGCCCATTTCCACAAGACTCTGAAGGAAGCATGTGACAAGCACCATCCTAAGTATTACCCAGACTTCAAAAAGTGGTAGGAATCTCATTACGGTTGTGTGTAGTTTGAACGAGGTGTGTTACAGCTGTTATGGGTGTGAGGATGTGTGCGGTGGATGAGCGTTTTATCTCCTGGGTGGATTTGAACTGTTCAGCAATGATAAGATTTCCCATTATTTGCAGCAGCTATTGTTTTGTTTTGTTTTTTGTGAGTCAACACTTTTGTTTTAAGACATAATTTTAATTTTCTTTTCAGTTTATGATGAATGAGACAGATGCTCATTTAAAAGACAAAGTCTTTAAAATCTTTGATTGCTAGTACTTAATTTTGGTATTTTATTTTATAATTTTTTTTAAATTAAATTTTATTAAATCTGTGATTAAATGGATTTTCTCCTTAAATATTAGATTAGCACCAGTATTTTCTTTTTCTCTCAAGGTGTGACAATTACTTCTACATCCGTCACCGAGGGGAGACGAGAGGCATTGGTGGGATCTTTTTTGATGATTTGGATTCCCCCAATCAGGAGGAGGTCTTTAATTTTGTGAAGAGCTGCGCTAAAACTGTGGTGCCTTGTTACCTGCCCATTGTAAACAAACATCTAAACGACTCTTTTACCCCTGAGGAGAAGGACTGGCAGCAAGTCAGGAGAGGCAGGTTGGTTAAAGAGGGAGTCCATACTGATGTAGAGTGATTTATATATATATATATATATATATATACACACATATATATAATATGTATATATGTATATGTATGTGTGTGTGTGTGTGTGTGTGTGTATATTCATTATACATTCAAAAGTTTAGATTCAGTAGTATTTGTTTTGAGAATTAATACTTTTATTCAGCAAAGATGCATCAAATTGATCAAAAGTGACAGTAAAGACTTCCATTGATACAAAAAAGTTATATTTCAAATAAATGCTGTTTTTTAACTTTCTATTAATCAACAAATCCTGAAACAAGTATCATGATTTCCACAAAAATACTGAGCAGCACAACTGTTTTCAGCATAATAATAAGAAATGTTTCTTGAGCTTCAAATCAGCTTATTACAATGATTTCTGAAGGACCATATGACACTGAAAACTGAAGTAATAGATATGAAAATGCAGGTTTGCAATTATAGGTGTCAATTATATTTTGAAAATATATTAAAAACAACAAAATTCAATATTACAAATTCAAATTGTAATATTTCACAACTGTATTATTTTATTGCGTTTTAATCAAATAAATTAAGCCTTGGTGAACATAAGACATTGCTTTCAAAAACATTTTAAAAAGCCCCAAACTTTTGAACAGTAATGTATATAAAAATATATTTGTGCTATCAAACAATTAATTGCAATTAATCACATCCAAAATATACATCTTTTGTTTACATAATATATGTGTGTGTACTGTCACTGTGTATATTTATTGTGTATATATAAATACACAAACATGCATGTATATATTTCAGAAAAAAATATTTTTATATATTAAATATATTTTTTTATAATATAAATTATATGAATATAAATATAGACATGTAAATACATGTAAATATTTTCTAAATATATACTGTATGTGTGTGTATTCATATATACATAATAAATATACGCAGTACACATACATATTATGCAAACAAAAACTTTTATTTTGGATTGCGATTAATCGCGATTAATTTGTTTGACAGCACTAAAATATATATTTATTGATTTATATTATAATGCTGAAAAAATATTATATTGCCAGCATCATACAGACCTACATACAGGAAAATATCTTAAAATATGTACAAACAATTAAACTACTATCTTATGTGAATTCAGATGGTCTTAAGTCTAGTTAAATTTCTAAAATAAATATTAATAATATTCAACAGTCATCATTCTATATTTTATATATAACATAGTTATTACTACATTTGTAATTGCTGTTTGAGTTTAATTTGATGTTTGTCGTATAATATGTCTGTAATATATAAGTGTTCAGCAGCTAACCAAACTCTCTTTGTGTCTCTTAGATATGTGGAATTTAATTTAGTGTATGACAGAGGGGTGAAATTCGGCCTGGCCACACCTGGGTCTCGCATCGAGAGCATCCTGATGTCCCTACCACTTACTGCTAGGTAAAGGACTTTGTATTTTAAAGTACTTTGTATCCTTTTTAGCTTTTATTATAACATTTTGCTAATTTTTTACTTATACAATTTAAAGTGATAGTTCACCCAAAAATGAAAATTCTGTCATCATTTACTCACCCTCAAGTAGTTCCAAACCTGTATGAATGTCTTTGTTCTGATGAACACAAAGGAAGATATTCTGAAGAATGTGGGAAACAGAGCAGTTCTGGGGCACCATTGACTTCCATAGTATTTTTTTTCCTAATATGGAAGTCAATGGTGCCCCAAAACAGCCTGGTTACAAACTTTCTTCAAAATATCTTCTTTTATGTTCGGCAGAACAAAGACATTCATACAGGTTTGGAACTACTTGAGGATGAGTAAATGATGACAGAATTTTCATTTTTGGGTGAACTATCCCTTTAAAGAAGTTACATTTTTAAAATGTTGTTTTTACATGTTTTCCCTGAGCTCCACTTGTAACACAAGTAAAAGTTTTTCCACACCAAACAGATTTTCACAACCATTTCCAAAAATGAGCTCATATGATAACCTCAAACAATAAAGAAAAATGGGATTCCTCATGATATAACTCTTTTAAAAACTCTCAGTAATGTTTTGAAGTAAACTTCTTTCTTTAGAGTCTTTTTTAAACTGTCTTTATTGTATTAATCTATTGTTTAATATTACTAACTCATTAGCCATAAATGTTTAATTTCAGGTGGGAGTACATGCACGAGCCCACAAAAGGCACTAAGGAAGCCAAGATGCTGGAGGTCTTACGGAACCCTAAAGAATGGATCTAATTGAGAGGAAGACCAGTTTAACAAGTCATCAATATTGCCATTATTAGATGGGAATTGTGAAAATGGTGGGTGGGTGGGTTTTTCTCTGGATTAGCTCAGTGATACCAAACATATCAGCAACTTCAATAAGTACAACATTCACTAAAATAGAGAATCAGCTTCTCAGACAGGACACATTCTCATCATTTGACTCATTGCTTTTGCTGACTGACTGCAGCACTGCACAATTACAGGCTTGGCTGTAATGAACTCTCTATCACTGCCATTAGCTGTATGGATTCACTGGAGATGCAGTGTTTACTCCTGTGACAGTGTTACTTAGTTACAGCTTTGTTTCTGCTTGCACTGCTTTAATCATGACTACTGGTGTATTCGAAACCTGTAATGGCTTTGGTATGCTGTTTTTGAATGGATGTGTTAATCGTGGATGTCTAAAGGGTCATGTTTACCGTGTGCTGATGCAAGCGCCATGCCATTATTGCTTTTCTTACCCTGTTAATTTTTTTGTGCCTCACTTCAAGTTTGTTTTGTGTCCTGTCATGTGCTAACATATCTTTATCCTTGTATTATTATAATTTTTTTTACAGATATTAAAATATGAATCAGAATTAGGAGTATTCTCAGGACATTATAATGTTGATATTCTGTGTGTTACGAAACCAAATAAAGTTTTTATATGTGGTTTAATCTGGTGTACTGATAAATCTGGTCAATAAAGTAGTATAGGTGTTCATAAACCTAAAAAAAACATTCAGTTCTGAGATGCTATTCATAGCTTTTCCTGACATAAAAACTGCATGGTTTGTGTTCAAGTTTATATTAGGCATGGTTAATAATATTCATCAGATGTCTCCGAGGCAACAGAACAAACTTTGTGTCCATTGCTTTGGCAAGTCTCTTTAGCATGTGAATCTGCTAATGAAGATAAGTTATGACATAACTACCTCTGTGTGCTTGTTTGCATGGAGGCAAAGGCATTCAGGTAGCAAATGTGGTGCATTTTAACATTAATGTGAGTTGTTGAAATTACACTGAATTGTAAAGCAGCAAGTACATTAAATCTGAAGTTTGTAACCTGTTTGGATTTGTTACATTTAAAAGGGAATACTGTAAGACTTTGTATATTTTATATATATTAAGATATTTATAATATGGTCATAATATGACGTAATAATATTGTTATAATATTAGACTTGTCATTCAAAAACAGAGCATGGCAAATTATGATAAACTTCATACATACACTACCATCCGTTTTTTTTGTCAGATATTTTGTTTTTAAAAGTCTCTCATGCTACCAATAATGATGTGAATTATTACAATTTACAATAAAAAAAAATTATTTCATATATTCAAAGTCTCTTTAAGACTTTTTAAGGGTATTCTATTGTCTTTGATGTATTTGAAAAATAAAATGCATTCTTGTGACAGCAAAGCTGAATTTTCAGCAGCCATTACTAATATTAATCATTGTAATATAATGATTTGTTACTCAAGAAATCCTCCGTATGATCAATGTTGAGAACAGTTGTGCTGCTTAATATTTTTGTGGAAACCATGATACATTTTTCTTTGAATAATACAATTAAACAGTCATTGAAACAATTATTTGTAACAATTAAGTCTCCATTGTTACTTTTGATCAATTCTCTGTCTTTGTTGAATAAATTATTTTTTTCTATTTTTAAAATGTATACTTCAGTGTAGAAGAACAAAGTCAGAGGAGTGAGGGCCAAAAAAACTTTTATTACAAATAAAAGTCAAGCTCAATCATTACAAAAAAATTAAATTTGTTCTTAATACATTTATATATACATATTATCTCTGAGTAAGGCTTAAGCAATAAACACCACCACAATCACTCTTAACTACCACAGAAATATCAGCCTGCACACGTACCACAACATCAGTCAAAGTCTGCCAAACTTAACATCATCAGACTGTATTTCAAATGACGGTAGTCTTATTTCACATTACCTTTAAAAACAAACAATTTTAGGCAAAGTGAGACTGTTTTGATTTTCACAAAGCTTTCTTGAGTTAGTGCTGGTGATGGATTTTCTTGCATATTTATGTCAGCTGAGCATGTTGTTGATGAACTGAGAACTATAGAAAGCCAAGAAGATAAACCAAACAGCATTTGCCATTTTTTCTCTAGTAATTTATCACATCTTACACATCAATTAATATTCCTTTACACATCAATTAATATTTCTTTGCAAAGAGCAGTCGGTGCCCTAAAAAGTGCATTCACTCATAGTTACTGAATAAGTACAAATGCGTTGACTTTTCCATTATGTTCTCTTTCCTTCATAACCACACACACACACAGACCCATAAACACACTTTCCTGATATTTAATACTGAATATTTCCTTGTTGAGTTTTCCCTTCACATTTTTAGGGGACTAGGACAGCTTGTAACCCATAATTTGATCCTAATCTGAAATTCTCCTGGTTTTTGTTTAGTGTAGCTGGGCCTGAGGTGAAAACTAGACTCTGAGTAAGAAACCAGGAATAAATGGTATGATGTAAACGGTGTCCGCTTGCTGTTAAACACACAGACAAGCCCAACCTGATAGTTAGTGTCAAATATCTAAAATTTTTACGAGTCTGAAGAGACATTTTAAGAGAAAAAATCAGTAACACTTTAACCTGAAGTGCATATATATATGTACATTAAAATCCACTGTATGATCTCATGAATAATTGTAACCACAATTACTTACCTATTCATTGTTACACTTTTTGAAAATATTATGCATTAAAACATGATAAACAACCAATTTTAGATGTAACAAGGAATCTGCAAATATTATAATGCATTGTAACTTGGGTTACAATTATTTATAAAAATACAGAATGCTTTACAATGTACATTATGAATACCTTTATAATATAATAAAAGGTGTCAGGTTAAAGTGTTAGCAAAAAGTCATTTGTCATGGTTATGCTTTGTAGCACACTCTATTTATAGTGTTACTCAGTTGCCACTAACACTTGCATTGTAAATGCAAACATACGGCAATTCTGACCTAAACCCACAGTGTGAAAGTAAAAGGGTTGAATCAAACTACTGTTTCAGACAATCAAACCATGAGTAAAAACAGCCTTCAACACATTCAAAATATACCAGAATTCAATTAAAAACAACCAGCATGGTATAGTCATAATTGTTATTTCTCGACATTCTCTAAGAGGTTAGAGAAACAAAACAAGTTATTTACCCTAAAACAAATCTAAAAGAGTCTGCACACAGCTCAACTCAGCTGCTCCTTATTAATTACCTCCACAATGGACAATTCATCTTGCTTGTCCTAGAACTCCCAGCTTGGGATGCTTAATATGCCTGTTTAATCCTTGGCCACAATAAGAATAAATTTCACAAGGCTGTGGCCATGTAAATTGCTCCAAAGCTATGGAGAGAAAAGAAAGCACTGTTGCATAGACCATTTAGTCTACCATGTTTTGCCATTGAACTCATTATGGCTTGAATGAAATGGCAAATCTCAAACCACACTTACACAATACAACAGTTCAAGGAATAGTTCACCCAAAAATCTAAATTTGCTGAAAATGTACTACTCACAAGCCATAGATTAGTTTGTTTCTTCATTGCAACAGATTTGGAGAAATGTAGCATTACATCACTTGCTCATCAAATGGATCCTCTGCGGTGAATGGGTTCAGAGGAATTTTGGCCTGAAGCAATGGTTTAAAAACATCTTGATGGATTTGTTTCTTACAAACATGCAGCTTTTCACTGTACAAGATGTTAACTGATGGACTACAGTCATGTGGAATATTGTGATGTTTTTTTATCAGCTGTTTGGACTCTCATTCTGACGGCACCCATTCACTGCAAAAGATCTATGCAAAAGAAGTGATGTAATGCTAAATTTCTCCAAATCTGTTCCACTGAAGAAACAAACTAATCTACATCTTGGATAGACTGAGGGTGAGTAAATATTCAGCAAATTCTCATTTTTGGGCGAACTATTCCTTTCAGTATTGTATTTTCCGAAATGCAAAACCTCACACACGTTGACTTTGTGCCCACTTAGTCTGATTCATCATTAACAACCACGATGCTACATAAAATCAGGATTGAATTTGTTTGGTCAACGTTATCAGCAATGTATTACCAGCAAATTCAAATGGTTATCCATTTAGCTGAAATGTTTCCAACATGCTAACCAAATCTAACAACACAGTGTTTCACACCTCAACTAGTGGAAAAGAAAAATCAACCCAATATCAATATTTCATTGAGGCTGTGAGTCCAGTGCATAGTGACGTCTATGCAACTCTATAGAGATAGACTAAGCTTAGTTGGCTATTGATGAAGGTTACAATGAACCTTGAAGTACAGAATGTCAGTAAACATTAAAATGTACAACTTCCTGAAAATATTGTGCATTTTTTTCCTCTGAAACTGATTATTTACAATTATATATTTTTTAGTTGTCCCATGAGAGGCCACAACTGACCAAATATTCAGTTAATTTCTAAGATGTTGTGACACTCATAGGACTTACTAACTTGGAAGAATGGCTAATGACATTACAGTACTTTGTCATTGGATTTGGGCTTGGATTAGGATTCATGCTGTTATGAGTTCTACGAACATCTCTGAAATCAAAGCAATTCAATGTTTAACAACGTAACGGTACTAAGAACAACATTATTGCATAAGTTGTTTTCTCTTCACATAAAGTAAAGAAGTTTAGCTGTTATGCTAGTGCTGAAGTTGAAAAGCCTGTAATTGTAGTAGAGAAGTTGTAAAAAAATACTTTTAGTACTTAAAAATAAACGGCCAAAGCATGTTCAAATCCCACAAAAACATTAGCTATAAAAGAGAAGAGAGACACAGCGAGTAAGGAATGACAGGGTTTACAGTATTGGTATCAAAATGCATCCCTACATGAGGCTGGATAACATGCCTGGAAGATCCGTCACTTTCCCTGGGAGATGATAACCGTGTTACCGTGGTTACTGATGATGTCTTCGTATTGTGGTGGAGGCTCTGCTTCAATCTGTATATCTGTATGGCCCACAGCTTCTTCGTATGAAGGGGGCGGGTCACCCCGACTGCCCCGCCCAGGTGTGAGGTCAGCGCCTGGGTAGGCGAGGCTACTGTGGGCACTGATCTCTGAGTGAGGACTGATGTCAGGATGGTAGTCCCGACCCCACTGGTCCATTGACACCACTGATAGGGTTGTGTCTCTTTGTGGGCGCCCAATGGCAGGACTCTGCTGGGATCTTTTGCGTGAGTGGCATCTCCAAACTGTAATGGAAACCGCAGCAATGAGCAGCAAAACCAGCAGCAGGGGTAAGATCAGGTACAGGGAATGAACGCCACCGGCGATGGACTCCAGTCCTCCAGGCCTGGGGCTGCTTTCACGCTGGTACTCCTCCCAGAATCGCCTCTGTAAGGGTGAAAAAACACAATTAGTTAAGGACATTGTCTGCATAAATGTAAATAATAAGCAAAGCACAACAAAGTCGTTTGTATTGAAAACAAAAACCACACCCTCTTCAATGTCATCAAGACTGATAATCAAGACTTTGCACACCAACACAAAGCAATGACTGTGCACCACAGAACTGACCTGAAAATGCCTTTTGAACTACAATTCAGTTCCTGAATTTGAATTAAAATAGCAAACATGATGTAGAATTGCATTTCAAAACATTTCAAAATGTAGGAAGTATAAATAAATGAATTAAATTCAAAAAGAAATTATGGAGAAAATACATTTTAACTTGTAAAGCAGTTTGTAAAGGCAAACTTTGAATCTAGACTTGTTTAAAAGTTTTGAAGAAAGTTTAAAAAGCCCTGAAGTTTGAAGGACAAATGGACAGAGAGAATGACAGACAAATTGAAATGAGACCTTATAGAAATTTGCATTCAGTTTTTCTATTTAAATTAACATTTGTGGACAAGGGTGGAAGAATACTTCATTGTCCAGAATATATTACATTTGTTACAATAAAGTACATTCTTCTTCCAATTCAAATTTTAATTCATGATTCAAAAGGAAGCCTGAAAGGCTCTCTGAGGTTTTACACCAAAATAAAATCTTGACGGTTTAACGTTTGAAAATGAAGAAATAAAGAGTGCCATATATATTAATCTTGTAATTTTAAAGTTTTATTATAAAATAAAAATGTTTTATTATTTTTCTTAAATTCTTGATTTTCTTTATTTCATTTAATATTTTTATTTAGTACAAATAATAATCATCACAATATTAATAATTATATTCACAATTATTATCAAAACCATTTTTGGCCAAATGTGCTTGAGTGCAAACCTGTAGTGATTTTTTAAATCACAATCATCAGAGAGAGAAAAAAAACAAAACACACAATTATATTTTTCCCCCAAATCATCCAGCCCTACCCTGGACTCAACAAGTGCACACATTACGTAAAAACATACCGACTTTATCACTGTTCTGATATTTTGTATAAACAGTGTAAACGCCCACAAGCACACAACTCAAAACATCCTTAATCTGAATGACGCATAATTAACCATCCTGAGAAAATGTGTACCCACTGAGCCTTTCCGGTCGATAATGCTCACTTCCTGCCTAGAGGAAATACCACGGAGTGGAATGACTGAGAGGAAGTTGTGTTCAAGTTCATGCAAAAACATAAACACCCATCTACTCCAAACTCACCGTTTTCTCATCATTCTCAAACGCCTCCCTGGCTTCTTCATAATTGCAGATTTCCTCCCTGCATTCTCGCTGGATGTTCCCTTGTTTCATCTCCTCCAAGAAGAAGTTTGCTCTCGGGAGCCTCCGCAGCACCGAGTGCGCGGCATCTGCTGGCAGGAACACTGGCGGATATACAAACAATAAGCATACAGCACAGAAACAAGGAGGGGGGCTATGACCGACAAAGTGATTTCTTTGAAATGCCGGTTCCTCCCAGGCACAGGGAGCTTGTGAAAGAGTAGCCTACTGTTCCTCAGCATTGAGAGTTGAGAAATGAAACGGATGCTATATTGTGATGCATAATTATCTGATTAGGCATGGATTAAATATTAGAAGCACTATTTAGGTCAAGACCCCTGTTGACAATCTGTGACTAATACTAATGGGAAATTACTGACAGAAAGATGCATCACCTTTACGTGACATCCATGAGATCACAAGCTGACTCAGCATACACACCCACTACATATCTTGGCAACGTTAAGAAACACAAAACGGCATCCTTGAAAATATCACACAGTCTCTGGCAGAAATAAAGACTATAAAACGACTCACCGACTCCCATGATCCTGCAGCTTTTTAAAGAGGGAAGCTGGACCTTGGGAACGACAGAACAGATTTAATCAACGACCACCCATTTACAGTATTTCACTTTTGCTCAAGCATTTTCACTTTCTCAAAACAAAGTCAAAACAACAGCAATATTCTCGATGGAATTCGGCAAAAGACACTACAGAGCGGCGTCCATATGTCAAATCACAATAAACAGCACAAATCTGTCCAAAAACATAAATCATTTTTTATGGCTCAAGGTGTTAGCTTACTAGCATGTAACGTACAGGACACAGTCAACCATTGTCAGCACACGAATAAAAACTGGTACGTTTTTGACAAGCACAAAACGACTGTTATTTCACTATACAGAAACGTAAAGCTCCCGCCTCGAAACGTTAAAAAAGCATGATAGGCATAACGTTACAACATTTTTCGTTAATTCAATTCCTATATACGTGATGACTATCGACTGAAGCTTGTCGATGCGGTTTTATACATAAAAACGGCACAAATTAATACAACCATCGACGCGCCCCAAGCTATATGTTTTGTATATAATAATTAGAAAAGGCTGCGACTTTAAATTAGATGAACAAAAATAAACAAAAACTGTTTACCCGTTCCACCCAAACACGTCCACCGTTAGTCCCAATGTCCTGATTTGGCGCATGCGCAGTCAGGAGTCAGAAATCACTGGTTAGGAACGAACATAGTAAGCCGCTGACGCGGGTGTAATTACAGAACAAGTTTCCTTCTTTTGTAAATCCCTTTTTTGTAGATATATGAGACAGGAATGAATTTGTAATGTTTATATCGGCTTTTAGATAATAATTGCTTGCCAGAAAACGCAGTGAATGTGAGAAACAAGTGAACTAGCCTATATGCATTAGTTAAATGTAGTTGTGATGAACAGTTTATTCCGCCGGTCGTGTATAAGGTCTTAACTGTTGCTTTTTATCTCATCGTTTTTATATAGGCTATTTTTTTCCATAATTTAAATTTAATTTTAATTTCACTGTGCTTCAAGAGTAGCCTACTAATCTAGCTATGGATTTTATTTTCGTGTAAAAAAGTACAACAAAATTGTACAAATAATCAAGTAGCCAAGCCTATGAACAAAATGAAATATCCATATTTCAAAAGAAAGAAAAAAAGAAAATTAAATAGGCCTAGAGTAATAAAGTAGCCTAATTAAATTTAAACAAAAGTTATTAAGATAAACAAAAGATGAAGAATGTGTTATAAGTGATGGACATACATTTACTGTCCCTGATATTGTGGTGGACAGACACGTGTACACTGTAAAAAATGAATCATGGGTCTTGTAATTTCATTAAAAAAATTAAAGGTGATAATTAAAAATAGTGAGTAGCCTATATTTCATTAAAGAAATTGTGATTCAGTGTTGTATAGAAAATATTGAGGACTTTTTTACTAATAAAACCAAGAGATGTGTTTTCCTCATTTTTTTAAAGGAAACTTAAGCAGTTTTGAGGCTTGAATTGAGGAACTGATTAAATAAAAAAAATTAAGGAAAGAAGGCTACCTATTTATTTTAAGAGAATTAGCTCAATTTTGCCGTTTTATTTTAGAGGTGATTGCTAGTCAGCATGCTTTGCATATGGCATATGGAGAGTAAACTTTGAAATTAAACGCTATTTTATGTGTTTTTGAGTGAAGGGAAACATCTATTAATGTTTAATGTTCAGTTATGTTTGACATTTGAAAGAGTTTCTGTTACACTGAAGTTTTCATTGCACAGTGCAATAGTTACCATTGTGCAGAAGAGTAGAGCTTATGGTTATGGATAATACTCCTTTAAGGAAAAAAGCTTTGTTCAATGAGCAGTAGGTTTGCTAGTGCTAGTGCAGTACTTCCCAGTAAATCTTAAGTATTTTCCTACTTGAGATGTTTGGCTGTATACAGTCTTTTAAATGTACAAAATAACTCAAAGTCAAATACAAACAGGCCTCACTCAAAATCACAGACTTTTGAGAATCAACTTAAAATAAATGAGCACATTTCACAAATTATATTAAATTCATTGTGTCATAGATTAATTAATTTAGGAGATTTTACATGATTTATTCAGGTAGATTCCATTAAAAAAGCCAAGCCTTAAAAACTACTCAAAAATATTAAGTGTAATTTTTTACCATAATTTAGTTCCATAATAAGTAAATTGCCCGTTCCATTTTTTACAGTGTACTGCTATCACATTACTCTTGCTCATTTTCTCTGACATGTGTATTAGCAGGGATTCACTAAATAAATTTGTGTCTTGTTGTATTATCTTGAATAATGTCTTTTTGGGGGCTATAGCGTTCATTTTCTTCTCTCAATTAGAATCGGCAATCAATGATAAGCACATTTGGCCTATGATGTCCATAACAACACACTTTTATATTCTGTACATAAAGGTCAGATATACCCAGAATTATGTGTATTCACTGACTCAGAGGGAAAAGCTGGTAAATGTGGCTAAGGGTAAAAAATATAATATCAAAAAATGTGGCTAAGGCAAGTTTGATTTTTGAATATCCAACCTTGACAGGTAGTGAACTGTATGACACTGTCCAGTTTTTTTTATGTATTCAATCTATTTAATGTGTCATAATATTGTGTGCTTTATTTACAGTTACTTCTCTTGATTTAATGTGTGCTTATATTGTTAGACAAAAAAGCACTTATAACGTTAACAAAAATGATCCTGAAAATCAGTACACATTCTGAAACAGGCAAAAGACTGAAACACACACACACACACACACAGTATCTCATTCTCTCTATTATTACTGTCTCTTTCACAAAACCCTTGATAATAAAAAAAATAAAAAACTTCTATTGACCGAACTAGATGAGAGGAGAAAGAGGCGGTCATGTCTTTGCAGTGGAAAAAAAAACATTGCATTTAGGCAACTGGAGACTGCCAGTATATTACATTCTGAATGTATTATTCACCTTCAAGGCAAACCAGTATTTTTGACCTGTTAAACAACAGTCATCAATTTTAACTCAGAAGGAATTATTTTTCTTTATTCCCAGATGAAAAGCTCATTCATGATGAATTTAAAAGAGTAATTTGATGTTTAATCTTGCTGTGTTGATACAGTGGAGTTAAGGAAGAATGTGAGTGTAATCTTGTAAATTGAACAAAGAATGTATTAAGGGTGGTATTGTTTTCTGTTAGACTTTTGTTAACAAGGCCAAGCTGTTGATGGTGTTATAAAGTTTCAGGTGTCCTTGTTGACAGACATTCCAATCACAAACAATGTATTCCTTTTCAGGCTAAATGCAGGTTGACCATAACCTCACATTACTACATTAAATGGAGGATATGATTCATCGGTCTTTTGAGTTATATGAAAGTGAATATCATGATTACTTGTCTAATAATGATGCGGTATCTACTTACAGAAAATAATAAATAGGCCTTAAATGAACAGTTTTAGATAGGCTACATTATACACCAGTTCATTTTGGGATTAAATATTTAAGTATTTCCCTTTCCCACAAAACGTTTGGATAGCATTCATTTCATGCAATCCAGCACAAGTATGTGTCTCTAATTATTCTGAGAAAAATGATTGTCTGTTTGACATAAGACACATTGCTCCATGTGCGTGTTTGTGAGAGCACATAGCACAGATAAAAGAAGAGGGAGAAAATAGCAAATGAGGGAAAAGCATGTGAGAGAAATATGCCACCATAAACGCCAGACGGCAGTGACGGGACGTCCGACTCATTTCCGCGAATCGATTCTTTTGAACGCTTCAAAAAAAAAAAAAAAAAAAAAAAACAGTATGAGAAAACGATTCAGCGATTCTTTTTCTATTTCGTCAAGTCATCACGGTTCCTTCCATGTTACATAGGATTATTAACATGCTATAAAATCGCAGCTATTTCTCGACACGTTTATTTTGTTTTTATAGCCTTAATAAGCGTTAGTTTATTTTGCTGTAGCCATGATTCACCTCACAAAAAGCATACAGTAACCTAAATATAATTTGTATTTACAATAGAGTATCTCTTGAATGAAAAAGGCTTTGCATGCAGTGCTCCTTATTTTGTTTGTGGCTTTGATAAAAGTGTCTGCTTGATAAACGGAAAAAAAAACTATTATGTTCGTAAACGAATCGTTCAGACTGGGTTTGTGAACAGGGATTTCTAGCTAGGCACTAGGACCCTGCAGGTGCAGCAGAGATTTTTCAATAATGTGCAGTGTAGTCGCGTTCACAGGAGCGCGAGGGCAGCTGCTACAGCGTCCCTCTCGCGCAGCTGCTCCACAATCTTCAAAACACTGATCGCGAAATACGGATCCAAAAACATTGTCTGGGATCATCGTTCCTGGCTTCTCCGCGACGCAGCGCAACATCGCTCCTCATCACCGGCGCATCCAGCCGACATGGCCTCATCCATGAGCGGAGCGGAGGAAGTGCGCGTGTCGGCGTTGACGCCCCTGAAGTTGGTGGGTCTGGTGTGTATTTTCCTCGCGCTGTGCCTGGATGTTGGGGCCGTGCTGAGTCCGGCGTGGGTCACCGCGGATGACCAGTACCACCTGTCTCTGTGGGAGTCGTGCAGGAAGCACGCTGCCTCCGCGGACTGGCTGTGCGACAGCACGCTGGGGCAGAAAGGGACCGGTGAGACCCGCTACTTTTGTAACTTTGCAGTAAACAATGTTCGAACAGGATGAGCTGCACATACATATTTTAAGATGCGGGGGAAACAAAAAAGGACGCAGTCTTTTTAACTTCAGTGAGCTCTGCAACACGGCCCTGGAGGTACATATTTGATTTATGAGATAACAAAAGGGGCCCTTCGCTCCCTAGCGCATCATTATCACTCATTGTTCAGCTCATGCTTAACCAGCTCTTTCTAAATACTGAGAAAACAGTCAACAATTTGCGTTTTGCATTTCTTTGTCAGATTAAAACAGAGGTGACTAGTCGTTTTTACACATTTAGACCTTTAATGTTACTTGTATCTATTTCAAGTTTAGTAGCCTAATATTAAATATGTAACTCGAGATCTATCCCAATTGTTACTATTTACATTCTTTATTTCAATTTCTTTTTTTCTAGTTAAGTTAAAAATCTTAATAGGTTAACAACTATTGGAATAAACAGTAGTTTATTTCTAACAGCTGATAAGTACTGGTATGAAATGAGTAAGTACATATAATAAATAGATATAAAGATAGCCTATGTTGGAGTATTTGCTAATTAGTATCACTAGGACTTATTTTTAGGTACAAGACTTAAAAATAAATCCTAGTGATACTAGTTCAAGGAAAACAGCTTGGGGCTTGAGCTAATGTTTTGGGGGAAAAGCAACCTTGAATTCGTCCTGTTTAATAAAAGGACTCTCCAGCCTACAGCAAGTCAGGATTAATCTAATTACAGAGACAATGTTTGTGAAGAATGCTTCGTTAATTAATTGATATCGATCCTTAACATTTACTAGGACGCTGTATTTTATTCACAGCTTGTTTGGTGGAAGGGCTTTTGGATGATGTGGGAATGTGTGATGGAATCAGTGGTCCAGCTGGGGTTTCATTCTGCTTTTGTTGTCTACAAAATGAGCCTTTGTTAAGGTCTCCTCACCGGCCAAGGAGTGAGGTTAAGTTTGAGAGGAGAGCTCCCTAGAGGCCCTAATGTGGACAGATTAGTTACCAAGGAAACAAGTGCTGCATTCTAGAAATGTCATTTTGCCCTGAAAAAGAAACTTCCTTTCTGGTGTCCGTGAAGGTTTAATAGCGAATAAACCACGGTGTTGGGCACTTCCCCCTCCATATTCACTTTTGTATGTTGGCAGAGCTATTTGGTGCCACAATTTTTTTTATAGTTAAGTCTCGGATAGCCAAGCGCAGTTAAGATTTAAGATGTTATATTAGCTCTGGTTTGCAATAATAACTTGTTGGGCTCTGGACCTTGTCCCGTCATTTTTAAAAAGCACAGTTTGACTCCATATAAAGTCATGAAGCTCTAGTCAAAATACCAAAGGAGCGGCCTGGGTGAATGGCTTCCCTCTGCAGCGCATTATTGATTTTGGGCTTTTCTGTAATCAGTCACTCCATTTCCTCTGTGTTTTCTCTGTGTCATGCACCGTGCATTAAACTAAATCTCATTAGCTTCGCAATTACCGGCTGACTCCACAGCCTGCTATATACCAACGTATTCGCTTGCTAACCTTTCATCGACTCCAGGGTATCATGTTAAGTTTATCTCTGTCAATTAAACAACATAGATATGTTAACATAAACACACTCCCTGTTACATGCACAGAAATGTGAGGTTGTGAAAGCTCTCGGGGAGAGATAATAGCGAAAAACAGGAATGTGGCGAAAGTGTGTGACAGTCTTTTTGTGCTGATGTTATGCTCGACTGGAGAAGAGGCAGCAGTTCAATGTGAAGTCCGCGGCACAAAGTATATACTGATTTCTCTTACCGTCTGCGGATGGTGAGAAATGTGGAGACACTGTCTTATTGACGTAATTCAGTCTATGACATTGGACTTCTTTCTCCCCTCATCACAGTATCAGATTGAAAGAACTAGCCAAGAGGAACTTGCTTGCTGAAAAACAGATTATAGTAATGAATGTTTTGATTTTTATCTGGTATCCTCATTTCCATCTGTAGTCCTGCAGGGGTTTTCGGATAAGCTCCATTTTGCCAGAGACCCCTCAGACATAGACCTCAAGGTTACATAAAGTCGAAATCTTTTTCCCAGATGGCAGAAAGACACTCTTGTTGATGATTTGCAGGCTTTTGGTGGCTATCCAGAGTGGTCGGAGGTCGAGGTGTCAGAATTTTGTTTTTATATACAAGCGAATATCAGCAGCTCTGTTTTCATACATCTCTCTCCAACTTCCTGCGGTGACAGACATATTTATTATGCTGAATCATAAACCTTATTTGGTAAAAAGGCTTTGTTTATGTTTGAAACTATAGTACGGTGGAATGAAGCTGAAGTGGCCCAGAGCAGCTCTCAGCCATCTCTGAAAATGATGTTTTGACATGATTTAGTGCTAGAAATTATCATTTTCCAGCAGAGAAAATTATAGATCATTTTCCCAAGCTGATGAAAATGTTTCTATTTACAGATATCACTGTGTAATAACAAAACCCTGCGACAGGATCCAGGGCTTTTATGGTTTTATTTATACAAACAGCCATCAATGTCTTATGAAATGCTTTGTTCAGTAATTGAATCATTTATCACATGATGACTAAACAAAAACATCATCATATTATTTGTTTCTAATGTATATAATCATTTCAGTAATTTTTCTAACTTTCTTGACAAACTTATTTGTGAACATAAGAGATGCAAAATGCCATAGTTTGCTGTTGTTGGCCTCGTATAGTAATACAAGACCTAAAACAACAAACCCTTAACATTAATGACCAATGGTAATGTTCTTGTAAATCGTGTAACAGTGCAAATGCTGTGTCTATGATTGTATTTATAATGGTTGGTGTTGCAACAGATTGTTTGCTTACCTCTGAATAATAGAATGTAAATGAAAACTTTGAGATTTAGATGCAAGGTAGCCAAGTCATTTTCAACATTCCCCATCTTCCCCATCCTGAAAAAACAGACATGCTGCAAGTAAAGCGTTCGATTGTGCTTTCAGCAAGCTTTTCTGGAACTAATGCACCAGTCTTTATGAGTGAGTCACTAAACTGTTCATTCAACCAATTTGTTAAAAAAAAATGATTCATTCAGAAACAAACCAAGTTGCGGTCTTTATGAGTGTGTCATTGAATCATTTACTCAACCGATTCATTTAGACCAATTCATTTATGATTCAAAACACATGACTTTCCTTTTAAATGAGTCATTGAATCATTTACTCAACTGATTTGTTCATAAACACTGATTGATTCAGGAACGAAACAAGTGATCCTTATGAGTGAGTCCCATTCATTCATGATTCAACAAGTGAAAAGTCCTTAAAGTCTTTGTATCATTTGCTTAACTGATTTGTTCACAAACGGTGAATCATTCATGATTTCAAACAAATAACTGTCTTTATGAGCCAGTCATTTAATTATTCACTCAACTGATTCATGCACAAACACTGATTAATTAATTATTCAAAACAAGTCATTGAATCTTTCACTTTGATTCATACAAAAATGAAAATGGCTTTGTTTGGATATGTTGTTTTTTTATTTTGATGGAGCATATTTGTCTCTAAATGTAAGCTACTGTTAACTAATTTAAAGAATTTGACATGCTGAGAAATAAATGTAATATGACAAATTAGAAAAAAATGACTCCCTCAGCTTCTGTAACTTAAAAAATCTTGGCAAGTCACTCCTCAGAGATTGTCTGCGTTTCCCCTTTGCCTACCTAATGAGATTCCTCAGGAGTCGTCCCGAAGTGCATGTGAGATTCCACACATATAATATCATGTCGTCAGAAATGGTGTCAGGCACCTCCTCTCTGTCTCTTTCTCCTTGCCCCCTCCCTCACTCCTGCGTTCCATGGAGGATTCGGTGCTATTTCTGGGCCCTACTCTAGCTGAGTGTCTCAGAGTGCTTGAATGAAAAGCAGAAACAAGAGGGAATGAAGGAGAGAGAAAGAGAGGGAAGAATACATTATGTGATGCCCCATTTAACCCACCAGAATTGTCAATAAGCTCTCTGCTGCCCGAAGAGGTTCATTCTTTCAGTTACGCAAACCCAAGATGTGTTTGTGTCAGCCATTCTGTAGGCATGTGTGTATTGACTTTCTAGCGTGTTAGAGTCTGTTAAAGGAATCATTTACAAAAATATTATAATTCTGTCATTGTTTACTGGTCTTGTAACACTTTACAATAAGGCTCCATTGGTTAACATTAGTTAACTACATAAGTTAAACTAACAATGAAAATGACTTCTGAAGTATTTATTAATACCTAAAGTCTGATAATATTAAAGAACCGGAGTAAACATGAACTAACAATGAACAGGTGTATTTTTTTAGTAACTAACATTAACCAAGATTAATAAATACTGTAAAAAATATTTCCTCATTGTTAGTTTGTCATTGTTAGTTAAGTGCATTAACTAATGATAACTAATAAAAGTGATTCCTCTCATCCTTATTCCATTCCATTGGTTTTTAAGGAACACAAAAGGAGAATTTCCGAATACTATGTTTGTTGCTGTTTTCTATCCACTGTGAATGGAGACTAAGGCTTTCAAGCTTCAAAAAGGACATGAAAACATAAGAAAAAATGGTTCATAGGATGCTGTATTCCAAGTCTTCTGAAGCCATAGAATACTTTTGAAAGAGACCAAATTTTTGTTACAATTTTCATTTTTGGATGGTTAAGTCTTGAAGGTTTCTTTAGCACATTTAGTAAATGAGGCATATATCCCATGATAATTTACTTTCATCTGATATAATGTTCATATAATATAAATATAATGCATGCAGTGTAATACGATATGAAACTGATCTGTTGTGTTTTTATGTAATGATTTAATGCAGACTGGCAGATCGCCACATTGGCTTTGTTGTTGGGTGGAGCATTCCTTATCCTCGTTTCCTTCCTGGTGGCCCTGGTGTCTGTCTGCATTCGCTCCAGGAGACGCTTCTACCGACCCGTCGCTATTATGCTCTTTGCCGCAGGTGAAATAGACAAGCGTGCACACACACACACACACACACACACTTACATTGAAGACATTAATGAGTTGGCTTCCCATTTCTGTTTTCCATGCACATTAAATTAGGGTTCATGTATTATGAATCTAAAATGTGTTGTTGGCTCCAAGACGCAACTGCTGCAGCTAATGGACCAGGAAACAGCAAATGCATTATTTTTCCAAGCCACATCACACAGCTGCTTCAGTAATCAGTTGTTCTCGATATGAACACATCACAGGGAAAAGATGTAAGGTATATCTGAAACAGACATTTTCGCATCTCTTTTGAGATTATTTTTACATCGCTTTGAAGTCGCTCACTTTGTTGAGGAACTTGTCAAGGAATAAAGCCCATTGAGGATTCAGAAGACTTTTAATGTTCTTAACCTACTTTTGTCTCTTTGATGATTGCAAATTTCATTGCCAGCGCTCTTCTGTTTCTCACAGTGGTCCTACAGGCCTGCTGTTTGGTGCTGTATCCAATCAAGTTCATCGAGACCATCAGTTTGAGAATATACCACGAGTTTAACTGGGGCTACGGTCTGGCTTGGGGAGCCACCATCTTTTCCTTTGGAGGAGCGATTCTCTACTGCCTAAACCCCAAGAACTACGATGATTACTACTAAATATGCTATAACACCCATAATGCACTTCAATGTCCTCTCCACTGTTGTGATAGCAGATCATGCACTGAACGTTGGTTCGGAACTGACTCTTGACTTTGCAAACACACACAAAGACCCTTGAAATGCAGGGCAATGCCGAGCTGTTAAGGTACATAGATTTTGATTATTTTTCCCTCAGATTACTCTATCACGCAATTAAACCCCACCATCAAACTCTCGTTCTTTTTCTGTATGTCATCTCTCTCTCTCCTCATGTCATTCTAACACCTCTGATCTTCTTCTGACTTGTCAGATGAGCATCTGACTTCAGATGTCAGCCTATGTTCACAGGAATACTGACAGTCTGTGATGTAATCAGTGGGGAAACCTCCATCTGTGGTGGGATCTGAAACAAGGCAGACAGAAGTCTGCAATTCTGACAGAATAAAACTGTCATGATAGACGTGTTTTGTGACCTGAAAGATACGAGAGAGGTTTAAAGACAAAATTAAACTGTTTAGAATGCACCCGAGTATATAAAGTTGAAAAATCATGCAGCTTGAAATAAGAAAGTGTTATTGGTACAGCAAAGTACTAATCAGCCAAACTAAACACATCAGTATAATTGTAAACTGGTCAAAAAATCTTATGCTTAAGGTGCGGTCATATTTGCGAGATTTTGTAGGCAAAAAAAAAACCGTCCAATGTCAATCGCTTTAAGTCACTTTCAAACCAAGCAGCTTTCTGTTGGTCAGCATGGGAAATTTGCACGACTGACTTGAATACGAGTGAAATCTGCCAGGGGAAACTCTTTTGTCCTCATGTAAAACTCCCGATCGCATAGATTCCTATTGGAATGAATGGATTTCACCTCAAAATTTCACTGATCAACAGTAAATGTTAGTAATGGTAAAAAATAATTACACTTTCTTAAATACACAACTTTCGAAGGTCCATAATCTACTGTCAATAGTGTAGTGATGTATGAAGCATAACTCACACAGAAGTCACTTTTAAACCAAGAAACTTTCTGTTGGTCAATGTGGCGAATTCACATGACCAATATAAAGTTGCAAAATATTTCACTCACATGAAATTCTCCTTTGCTTGGATTGCTACTGAAATGATCATTTTTAATTCGAAAACATTGTGTTGGTCAATGCGGCGAAATCACATGACCAATTTGAACCCAATTGCGAAATTTCACAGTCCTGTGAAATTGCCCTTTGCGTGGATTCCAATTGAAATGACTATTTCGAATGCGAAAATTTGCAGAATGGTAAATGTGACCACACCGTTATCCATAGCATCCAAGTATAATTGCTCTCATAAAACGCTAAGAAAAACTAATTTTACTTTAAGCACAGATCATGTACATAGCACATTAATTATCACCATACAGTTAATTTGTGCACATCTGGAAACATATTTACACATATCTCATATTCCATTTAAAAGGGATTTGGTAGAATATACTTTGCATTGTAGAAAACCTAGGTCTTGTGGTGTAACCAAGCCTTGCATATAGACTAGTTTTTTGACTGGTATCTGAAGAGTGATTATTAGTCTTTTGCATAAGTATCCATACAGGTAGTTAAAGGCAGACTGTAGGGTTGTTTTTTAGCACTGTCAGTCTGTTGTGTGCATGTTGGTGTGTCTGAATGAGGGTGCATGTATCATTTGAGTGCGTGTTTGAGTGATTGCGTGCTATCTGTTGGGATTTTTTCTGTCCCGAATGCAGTTGTGACACATTGTACTAATTTATATACTAACCAAATAAACATGTAAAAAGAACAATGTGGTATGCTCATGGTTTTGCATTCGAAAGATCTCAACATCAGCATAGTCACATAGAATCAGATCCTTTATTAAGTACAGCAACTTGAGGCATTTGCACAGGAAATCAACATCTTAAACACAGAATACAGTGTGGCATATGCATAAAAGTACCAGGTATAGGTTCATATGCAGGTCTTGTAGTGTTCTTCATTCATGAGAAGAGCTCATAGTGAGCACATACAGTGTAAAGTCTACATTAAAATTATTCAGCCCCTGCTTATCTCAATGCATTTATCATGTTGTGAGAGAAGCCCCGTATGTGGGATTGTTCGGGACTTTTTCCGTGTAAACGCGGCAGTCTTATTCTGCTTGGAATGGTAGCTTGGTAAACCACACCTCCTCAACTTCTGGAAGCTCCACCCTCTCCCTAAAACCACGCCTTCTCTGTCCACTCCAGCGCCAATCAATCAATCCCTTGTTTCTGTTAAGTCACCCTACTTCCTCTTTTAAAGCATCTTTCAGTAGAAAAAAAAAAAGTAAATACAAGTGCAGGAGCTCCTCAAGAGGTAACAGGGTGGTTCTGATTGGATAATATTTTACTAGAGTAGTTGTCTCTTCTTCTGTGGGGTACGGCTCAGTTATTGCTGGGTGAAGCTGAGGGCACAAGGGACAGAAATCGCCAAATGATAGGCGGGACTTGAACATTGCGTGATGGAACAGAAGATTAGTATGAAGAGTGAGGTTCATGGCCTGTCCGGAAGGGTCGCGGTGAAGCTGGCTCAAGTGTTGCGTGGCATCTCACACTGTTCGCAGCGGTTCAGCGCAGGGTGGTTAAGAAAAGTGCAGCTTTCACAGTTCCACTGAGCACCTTCAAAATCCTCATCCCTTTGTACGACCGGAGGCTTAACTAGACAGAAGAGACAAAACATTATGAGACCGCATACACACACTTATTTATTGCTGCTGTGCGCTAAATTTGAAGGCTTGAGGAAGATCTAGCGTTCTGCCACACCCATTGCCAATTTGGGCCACTGGCCCCGCATAGCAACAAAAGAGCGATGAAAATAGAACCAGGGTGCAAGAAACACTAGATCATAACAAGCAACCCAATACCCTCCACTCCACTGGTGTAGTCAGAGGTCAGGACAAATCTGACAGGATATTCAGAGAGCAAAGAGCTCATTTTAGCTCAGTGGAAGTTAGTCTAGAAATTCCATGAGATTTTTAATGAAAACCACATCTAGGTAAATTTTAGCATTGCAAAGGAACAAAACTTGTAAGTTAAGGTTCAATTCGTTAACATTAATTTAGTGTCCAGTACTAAAAATGAATAATTTTTACAGCTTCTATTAATCTAGGTTAATTGATAAATATACTATGTAATATTAATGATAAGTATACTATGATAAGTATACTATGTACCATACTAGTAAATAGTGATGCACTGAAATTAACACTCGTCAGCCAAAAAAATAAAATGCATTTAAGAATCAATTAATCAAAATAGTTCATATAATCAATTTCTATTATACATTTTTCTATTTGTGTGTGTGTCTATTTATATATAGTTTTTTTTTTTTTACATTTTCGCCCAAATCTTTCCTCTTACCAAAATTTTGGAGCATCATTAAACTCACAAGATTTTTTGGACAGCTCCAACTTCTACCACCTGACTGCTGCAACAACATGCGGAAACAATCAAAATGACAGCGGCTAAAAAGTACTTATGAAATAACTGCATAATATTTCTGTTCAAAAATTCCTATAATTGTCTACTTCATTCAACAATAATCTAAAAATAAACAAGACATACAATGCTAATGTAGCAAGCATACTGCACACACTGAATAATCTTCTTTTTTTTTTTTTTTAAATAGGCATTTGCATAATGTAGAACATCCTTGCTGTCAACAATTACAATTATAATTACAATAACAATTACAGTAATTATGACACGGCATGAACACAGCATTCATTTGAAATGTTAAAAATGTATTAACATATGTAGAAATTAATAACCAAAATTAATAAATGCTTAAGTATTTTTCAGTTCGGGTTCATGATACCTAATGCATTAACTAATATTAACGAATATTAACGAATTGAACCTTGTTGTAAAGAATTACCAAAACATAAAATGATGAAATGTTTAAATATGCAACATTGTGACGGTTCACTAAATAAAATTCAAAAATGATTGAATTCCCACCTCTTGGAGGTACAACAGGACCAGGCTGAATATTATCATAAAAGTTGTTCATGGTTCTCACGTCAAACTTGCCTAAAAAATAAGAGATGGATGAAGCAAATTAAATTCATAATTGTCAGCACAATTTTCAACAATCTGTGCAATCACATGAAATAATGCTGTGCTAATGTAGTCATAAAGATGACTACATTTGTGCTATTTTTACCTCTGGACTGCTGCAGGTCTGTCTCCTTCAAGGTGCAATCAATGTCAATCTGGAGCTGTCTGTTTTGCGACCGAATTCTGGTCATATCCTCGGGCTAGGAAATGTGCACACACAGAGTACATGACTTTTTCACATTAACCACACACATAAAAACAGTTTATTGCTGTTACTCTCTTCACAGTAGCTTGTTAAAGTCAGAGGAAAGAGATGACGGTTGCACTGCATGGGTACATTATGTACAGCAGTTTAACCTTTGAAAAGAGATTTATTCATAGTCTGTGAAGCATGCACAGAATCGAGCGAGAACCAAATGAACAGATGCGATTCATTTCCACCTTATTGTAGTTGCAAGTTCTGCACGTAGATTCTAGGTATGTATGATTATGATTTTATTTATTTTTTTACGTAAGGCTCATTGGGAGAAGTTGATGAGGATTCATTCATTCCCTTTATTAGTGATATAAAACAAGTGGGTGTGTGTTCCGCACTTCTTCAAAAAGATGCATTCACACGCTATAAAAGCCTTGTTTTTTTGTCTCTTTCTTACCCGAGGGATCAGGCTGGTGCTGTTCACCCGTCTGAAGCGTCTCTGCAGGGCGTCAAATTCCATTTCATTCACTTCCGCCTTCAACTGCTCCAGTTTCTGCCGCTCCAGCATGAGCCCTTTCATCAGGCGCTCCATCCGAGCACGCTGGTGCAGGAGCAGCGCTGAGGAGGAGACATACAGCATTAGACACAAGTATACAAGACTGAACAACACTTCCCCACATACACCCAACCCTGATGCATAGAAACACCATAAACAGATGCAAAGGAGTTGTATAACCAGCTTATTCTGGACAGGAAATGACCACTTTGAAAGGAAAGAGTTATCTGATCAACACAAGCATAGGTTTTTTTCATTAGTGATGTATAATTAAGGATAAATATGCTTTACTGGATATTAATTGCCTAGAAAAAAAAAATATATAGTATACTACATTACTATAAAACTGTATGTACACACTGTTTAATCAGTTTTATAAAGAATACATAGTTTATAAAGCAAGGACTAGTAGCTACTAGATTTTATAATATTGATAATTTTAACATGCCTTTCTCACGTTTCTCAGCATTCAGTTAAAAAATGTGTTCCTTGACTCCTGGAAAAGTCCAGACATAAATAAGCCAGCCTGAATAAATAAATATTTCATAAATATTTGACTGGCATAAATAAATATTCACACATATGCATACATACTAGGGCTGTGGGATATAGCTAACATTTATTTAAAAAATTTCTAAATTTTGATGATATTTAATATATATTATTTTGCATTTTCTCTCAAAACAATGTTACAAAAAATATTCACTATTTTTTTGTAATGATTTTAAAAGGCTGCATTTATTTGATCAAAAAAGTGATATATTGTGAAATATTATTACAATTTACCCTTTTTAATATTCTAAAAAAGTAATTTATCTGTAAAATGTAATGTGTGTATTTAGAAATAATTCTAATATGCAGGCTTGGTTCTCAAGAAACACTTACTGTTATCAATGTTGAAAAGAGTTTTACTGCTCAATATTTTTTTGGAAACCCTTGATACTTTTTTTTCAGGATTCTTTGATGAATAGAAATTTAAAAGGAAATATATTTAAAAGAAATATTCTGTAACATTATACATGCATTTACTGTCACATTTGATCAATTTAATGCATCCTTGCTGAATAAAAGTATTGAATTAATTAAAAAATAATAAATATACTTAATAATGTGTGTCATTTCTATACAAACACATGAGGTCTTGCATAAGCAGATTCATACCTTGAGTATATGCATAGTCATCCGAGCCGGAACTGGATCGTCTAGGCATGCGGTTGATGTGACTGGAGATGTTCCCTGGCAGGGCAGAGATGGGCAGGATCGGAGGAGGGGCGCCGTGGCGCTCGCCCTGGTCCACTATATTGAGGAGGGATTCTGTCTTAACTGGTGGAGAACTCGAGGAACGCTGCGCCTGTCCAGGGGACACTTTGATCTTGATGAACGCAGAGGTGGCCGGCTGAGGAGAGGATGTGGGCCGAGGCCTTGCCACACCCTGGTGGACATAAATTCCTTGATGAATGGAGGCCCCGGGGGGTCCGGTCATACTAATGGCCCGGGACGGGGAGCTCGGGGAAGGGCTGGTGGCAATATAGAGCGATCCCTGCGGAGCATGTACAGGGGAGTTGCTCCGTGGTCGTTGTCCCTCCAGTGTGATCTCTATCTGGTTCTTCATAGGGCCTTTGGAGGACATAAAAGCCCTGTGGGAAACTGGCGGCTGCTGGTAGGACAGCCCAGGGAGAGTGGGGGGACTTATGGGCAGAAACACCTGGGGCGGCTGCTGGACCTGATGTTGGGGAGAACTGTACGGGGATTGGTATGTCGGAGTGGCGTAAGGAGACTGCTGGTACACAGATGCCCCAGATGTGGACCAGGGAGTGGGTTGAGGACTTTGAGACGGTGAGGGACGCATGTACACGGTGTTCCCACTGTTACAATAGGAACCAGGGGGGATCTGCAGCGCTTGTGGGGCAGAGGGGATGTTCTGTGAGAGGGTAACTGTTATGGGAGGCATGTAACGTGGGACAGGGTGGTATGTGGGCGACATGCCCTGGATGCTGGGTGGAGGGGTGGGGATGTTCGAGCGTCCTTGATCGTTCATTAAGAAGGGGTTGAAGCCAGGTGACGGCGCCATAGTAGCTGGGGCGGAGAGGGGCTCGGGGAAACCACTTCGAGGATGCTCAATGTGCCCGTCGCTGGAACTGTGGACCAAAGCTCGGCCACCAGCATTATTTTTAGCCCCTTCAGTAGCAGGGTAACCCACACTAATGCGCAGCATGTGGTTCCGGTTTAAGTGTAAGTCATCTGGGCTGTGGTACTCCTCATACAGGTATCTATTACTCTCCTGAGCCAGCAGATGGCAGCAGAGGTCCAGGTTATTGTTGTTCTGAAGAGGAAATGGAAAACAGTAAAGTAAACATGTTCTTGCACCTGATGCCACTCTGATAAACTCAGTAATGGCATTGAGCCAGAATGACACAGCAGAAAATATTACTGATAAAACTTCACACTCACTGCACATCATTATCATAAGGTTTACATATGCCATAGTTCAAAAGTTTGGGGTCAGTAAGATTTATTTATTTATTATTATTTGTATTAAGCAAGAATGCATTAAATTGATCAAAAGTGACAGTGCATTACAAAAGATTTATATTTTAAATAAATGCTGCTCTTTTCTATTTTCTATTCAACAAATCCTGAACAAAAAAAAATATATAATTTCCACAAATATATTAACAGGCACAAATGTTTTCAACATCAATAACATTAAGAAATGTTTTTGAGCATGAAATCCACATATTATAATGATTTCTGAAGGATCATGTGGCACTGAAGGCTTGAGCAACGGCTGCTAAAAATTCAGCTCTGCCATCAAAGGAATAAAATATATTGAAAATGGTTCATTTAAATTATAATAATATTTCACAATATTACTGTTTTCCCTGTATTTTTTGACCAAATACATTCAGCCTTGGGGAGCATAAGAGACTTTTAAAAACATTACAAAATCTTACCAACTGCAAACCTTTGAATGGTAGCGTACATGACCCTTACAGTCAACCTACTTAAAATGTTGATTTTCATAAGATCATTTGTAAAATGTGTGTAACATTTTTGAGTTGGAGATGGACATGCCATTTTGAGGAGAAACTTTTTTGATAAAGCAATGCCAACTTTCAACTTTTAAATTAAGTCAATTTTATTACAACATTCAAACATTAAATTTGTGATTAATCGCCCAATCAGTGATTCACATCAATAAACGATATCAATAAAACCACTTGTGGACAACATGCCACCTGACTTGACATTTATCTCAGGAAAGCCATTTTATGTCCATGGTTTGTTAGGTAGAAAGAAAGAAAACTCTAGAGAATATCACTAAAATCTAGAAATATTAAAAATAAATGGAAATAATAAAAATGACAAAAGAACATTTTCTCAAAAACAAGTTTTTATGAGAGCCCTGTAGATGATATAATCCACAGTTTTGGAGAAACCTAATTATGTTATTATATTATAATAGCAAAAGCTTTCCCATTTCATTCACGTGTGTTTCTCGGTCAAAATGACTCAAAATGCTGGAGAACGCCACATACATACTTAACATCCCATTTGTTTCAATTGTGACTGCTGGTTCTCACCTGAAGAAGGCACTGAGACACTACTTTCTCTGGAATCTCCGGGAAGCGATGCTTGAGGTCCTGCAGTATGTGATAGTCCAACTGAGGCCCTCTCTGTGCCATCCTGAGCCCAAAGAGAGAGTCACTGAGTCCGCAGCCAGGAGCGCAGCACCTGCTCTCCTCTCATCCCCTGACAACACACATGAATAACATCACATCAGAGCCACAGATCGATTTTGATTACTCACATGCACTGCTAACAAACTACCTTGGGGTGTTTGCAACAAAGAGAAATCATTAAAGGGACAGTTCTGGTATCAGTCACACACACTCATGTTGTTCCAAACCTGTGTAAGTTGGTCAGAACGTCAGGGTGAGTATAGGCTGAACCATCCCTTTAACCCTAAAAAGCCTAGGCAACATAATTGGTACATTTCTTAAGGCTACTAAATGATCAACATGATCAAAACTTTGCTAAAAAAAAAAAAACTGTTGTACACAATCTGCCACATGGCTCGAGAAGTAAAAGACTTCAGTATAATTCCAAAACTGTCCACCTTTAGGTTATGGTAAACTGTGAAATGTTTAATTATTTTATATGTAAATGTAAGAATAACTTTTATATTGTTAGTAACATTTCAAGATAAACATTTACTTGACTGAAGCAACTTGATTATACATACAGCATAAAAATGGTGATAAAACATAAGCTTCAAACATGATTCAAGCTTTTGAGCAACATTTTTTTTGTACATCACTTAATCATCGTTTGTATCGCACTGAAGTGTATGTCCTAATAATTAAAACTACAGACCTTTGATCATAAAACTAAATATTAAAATATCATCTTACTAAGATATATTAGGAGATATAGAGCGATATTTTGAGTGACCGTTTATAAAGACCTCACTAATTTACATTAAGTTATCAGAACTTCATCCTTTTGTAATTAACAACAGACAACAACTAACAACATCTGCACAAAGGGCATATTTTTGCACAGTTTGGGCCTCTGTATAAACCAGTGTTTCTCTTCCTCAAATGTGAGCTCCATTTTCTCTAGGCCTATACAACTATTTGAGCTATAATGTATCAAACATGATACAAAACATAAAACATATGAGCAAACCTTTTTTAGATTTTGTCTACAGTTTTAATAATATGATCCATTTCAAACCAATTGATTTTTCTGACTATATTTCACACATCAGGCTTTACAGGGTTAATAAGGTCGCTTATGCACCAGACGGCCGCAGACTGACTCTCGGCTGCCGCAGTGTGAACATGGCGCACTACTGGACAGGAACAAAGACTTCCTACCTGCACCTGAAAAACTGCTATTTATCAGAACAAATGCGTTTATATGGTAATGCATGTTTATATCTCAGGTAAATCCGGTGTAAATGCAAAGCTAAAAGACAAAGCTAGTCCTGTGTGTGACAGAGCATAAGAATGGCTTGTGTTGTGTTTAGCGATCTCACCACTGGCAACGACCTGCAATCTGAGACATGAACCGTGTTTCACGTGTACAACTCCCTTCCGCTCTACTTCATCCATCCCCACACGACAGGTGCTACTAACTGTCATAAGCATAATTGCAGCATTTATCACTTTATTTATTAAACGGAACATAAGCAATTTCAAAGGATGGGATGCCGACCTCAAACTAGCCACAAATACAAGTGACACATTAGAACACAAAGATGCATTTGAATGCAACACCAGTTTTATATACAATAAGCCTGAGTCACCAGCAAAAATAAAACTAAACACCAACATTTTAGATTGTATTAACGACATCAACTTCATGATGGGTTCCCTGGTCAGTTTCAGTTCTTCTTAACAACACAAACCAAGCGCAGGTTCATTCCAGCACTGTCTCCTGCTAGCTGAGCCTGCTAACATACATAAAAACACAATCTGTTACCAAAAATAAACTATTAAAGTCAAGCAGTGACAGTTCTGCCCAGTACCTGTGTCAGATGCTTCCTGATCGCGGCGAAACCACGACGAGCCGTCGCCAAATCCGTTTAAGAGCTACAACTCAACGCTATTTTTACATGATGACAAAGATAGAAAGCCGGGATCAACACAGACAACAGTGTCTCATTACAAAACCAAAGTTTCGGCATTATTCTTCAACATATCACGATAACACAATCGTTTCACTCGCACGTAACGTTAGTTGTCTCTGAAAAAAAAACAAAAAAACACTGGCTGTTCATTAACCGTTAGCTTTAGCATAGCCGCTAGCCGTCCGGTAATTAGCCTCAGGGAGAAACGGAAACGCAACGCGCGCCGCTCCCGCGTGTTTATCTGATTAATCCTGCGCGCAATAGCAGCCAAAAGCTTGCTGACATCGTAAAAAACCCAAGCAGCAGTTTATACGAACACTCGCTGTCAGTTTCGATGCAGTGCAAACAACGGCTGGCTGCTCGCCGTGCTGATAACAGTACGTTATATGCAGGACAACATACCGTGCGCCGGAGCCTCACGGCCATTGACCATCCAAGCGAGGCTTTTTCTCACAGGGGGTGTGTCACCGGACTGCTGAGGTGATCGGAAGTGACAACGATTCACCGGGGTTCTTCAGGGATCTCAGCGGTTAGCACAGTCGCAACAAAATTGTCGTCTTCACTTACGCCTATTTCTCTTCCTCTGACGTTCCGGTTGAAGGTTTCTCATGTAACGATATACGGCACATTCATGCCCTCTGTCGGGCTGGGGTAAAATAAACGAGATCCTTCACACTCAGTATGGGGTGGTACTCTTTCAAAATGTAATATCATATACAGGTATATGTGATTTTTAGATACCAATATGTAAGCTTTAGGTAAGTAATAAGCACCCTTTAAAAGTAAATAGTCTCAAAAGACAAAGTCTCAGTGAACAGCTTTTTGCACCTTTTTTTCTGAGAAAAATGCTGGGTTAGTTTTTCAACCCAAATCTTGGGTTGAGACTGCTGGGAAAGGACGTTGGGTTGATTTAACCCAATTTGGGTCATTTTGGCAACCTAGCGCTGGGTCAAAAAGGGATGTACCCAATGCTGTGTTGCCAAAATGACCCAAATTGGGTTGTTTTTAACTCAGCATTTTTTTTAGATTGTAGGCTACATTGCTAAACCATTAGTAAACAATACAGTCTATACATAGCAATGTGGAAATATAGGACAGCTTTGTGTACACTTTAACCCTGTGTGACATATAAAAGGGTTGAGTATGTTTTTTTTAAATCATATCATATTTGATGCATCAGGTTTAATGGCTGTCTGTGATATATAGACAATATGAAGCTCATACTTGAAGAAGAATAGTGGCCAAAACTGGGCAAAATTTGGTGCAGTTTCTGATGTTTACGGCCAAAATGTAAGATGAAATTCTGAAAGTTTGTAATGTATATCACTGAGATCTGTGTAACAGTATGCTTACATAAAAAATATCAGTTTTCACACTCTATAGTTATTGTGCATGGGGCAAAACATAATGCAGTGCAATACAATAATGACTGAGAGATCTACAAATATATGTTATTTAGTCAAAAGTCTGATGTGGCATATTTGCATAACACAGTTTGAAATGATTTTTCTAAAAAAAAAGTTAGTTGCTTCAGTTCATTAAGTGTTCAACTTAAAATATTATTAACAATATAAAAGCTATTGTTACGTTATTTCATAAAAATCAGTAAAGATTTCATAGCAAAAAGTCAGATGTACCATTACCCAAAGGATCTGTTTTTTTCAGTTATACAGACCACAATCAGACCACAGAATGCATGTAGTACATTGTGTAAACCTGAGTTTTTCAGCAAAGTTTTGATCATGTGGATAATTTAAGAGCCTTGTATCAAATATGATACAGTAGGCTTTATAGGAGTTAATAAATACATTTCTACTGCCCTACTATGTTAAATGTGTTTAACATCAATAACCATTTGATCATAAAGAACAACCCAAAGCCTGATCCATTAGAAGGCAAAAAAAAATAATTCCAAAGCATCAAGAGTTGGGCACAAATTTCAATGCATTGAGATATTTTTCTTACGGTTCACCAGATGAGGGAGTCATTTACTGCAGCTCAGCTACAGATATGATTTAGCATCATAATAACAAATAGCTCTGAAACCCTCCCTCTTGACAGATCTATGAACTATGAACATTTATGAACTGATTTATGTTAAATAGTCCTGCATATGACATCTGAGAATTACACCTGAAGAACAGTAATAGTTTACAATAAGGTCCCTTTAGTTAAGGTTAGATAAGGCATTGTTTAACATTAAATAACAAGCAAAAAATAAAATAAAAAATGATTACAGCACTTATTAATCATTTGTAAGGTTAGTTAAAATCAAAAAGGGACAGGAGTTTTGGAGACATCTTTTCCAGTTTAAGACTAGGAGGCCAAGATCAAGATAATATAAGATCCAAGGCCATGCTGTGATCTTGAAGGTTTGTCTCAAGACAAAGAGTATGCAATCAAGACTTCAGTTCTGATGTGTATATTGCTACTGTACATATACACAGTGGAATAGCTACTGTATGTCATATGTCTATTTGGGATCTCTGACACAGATCAGGATTTTAGATCATAGCAAAGTTATTTGAGATTGATAAGTCAACATCTTCTCTGAGCGCCTGGGCAGTCAGCCAGTTCTCACTTGTCACAAGCCCTAATTTAGCTTTGCTCTGGTACCTGTTAGTGAAGACTTCGGCTATCTAAGAAGATAAAATGCAGCTCTCTTTAGACCTCGGTCATGATTAGAAATGGATATCTTAATGTTTTGCGAACAATACTTGAATGCTTTAACAACAATAATTTATGCATTTTGATCTAAAAGTAAAACTATGAGAAAGTTATAATCAATACACTATTGTTTCAGACCTTTTAAAGTATTCTAACCACAAATCACTCTGATAAATTAGCAAAGGTACAAAAAAAAACTAGACCCATCAAGCTAGATTTCAGGGCCTGAAACATTGGAACATGCTTGAGTAAATTGTTATGCTGCATATTTCAGGAACTGTGAAGCAAATACAAGTGTTTCAAGTGTTACAATTTCTCTTTCAATCCAACTGTAAACTTTCCATCCTGCCTAGTGTCCTGCTGTGATCTGCACCTGTTCCTAGTAGAGTAAATGCCCAGCCAGGCCAACAGCTGACTTGTTGAGAGAGGGAGCAAGGAAGGCAGGAAAACAGTAGTAAAGAGTCAAAGAGAGGAAGAAATAAAGAAATAAAGAGCGCTTAAATTACATTTGACATCCCGCTTCCTGTGGGATTTTTTTAATAATTTTTTTTGTATAAAAAAAATAACAACCAATAAACCTGACTGTAGTTGCGTGAATTTTTTATTATTTTTTTTGCATAGTCAGACAGATTTCCATTAAGTAAACAAAAGAAAAACATGATGATGCACAGTCAGTGGCTCCATAATTTGTCCACTCCGAGGAGTTTAAGGAGTTTAATCTCTAAAACTGCCCAGAGCATCTGAGTCATTTTTCATATTAAAGCTGGCATGAAATGATATTCAGAAGATCTGTTTTCTAAATGCATCTTATTGATCTTTTTGTGAATGATTCATCCATCTATTGTATCTTAAAAAAAACAAAAAAACGTTTTTCCTCAATTTCTATTCAAAATATCAGCTGGATCTATCAGATTTTTCTCTGGTGATATATGCAATATTTCTCCAATCATTTCATCCTCTTAAACCCTGCATCTATAATCAGCTGTAAGCTCACATTTAGATCCACCTCCATCCATTCAACAACCAATGGACAGAACTAAGTCCCCGCCATACATTTTTTCTTCTTCAATAATCTGTTTCACTTAGATGTATGTCACAATACAGAAGAAAATATCTGTCGCTATTCCCATTGCAAAGAGAACTCAAGCATTGGCTTGCAACAACAAAAAAGATAATATGGTTTGACTACTGTAAATAAATAAGTTTGACTAAATTTCAGTGTAAACAAATGAAAAATATTGTTTCTTTTTACTGTTGCTGCTGGATACTGTTTCCACCCTAATAAACCATTTTAAAGTGCAGCTGGTCATAAAAGTGTCACAGGTCACAACTTGAGGAAGTGCCAGACTGCCTCCGCTCCACCTGTATGGAGAAGTCCTGCTGTAGCACCGTTCACCACACTTAGAGCAATGAGCTATTTATACCACCTACTACTGCAGTGTTTGTCAAGTCATGCCCCTCTGAAAGAAGATACACATGGTGTACTCTTTACATGCCTTTTCCCTCTGCCTAAAGGAGTATTTCCCCTAAAATTGAAAATTTGATGAAAATGTACCCCTCAGTCCTTCCGAGATGTAGATGCATTTGTTTCTTCACCAAAACAGATTTGGAAAACTTTAGAATCTCTTGCTCACCAATGGATCCTCTGCAGTTAATGGGTGCCATCAGAATGAGAGTCCAAACAGCTGATAAAATCATCACAATTATCTCCAAGTAATACTTACGACTCCAGTCCATCAGCTAATTGTTTTGTGAAGTGAAAGTTGTGTGTTTGTAAGAAACAAATCCATTATTAGGGCATTTTAACTTTAAACCGTTGCTTCTGGCCAAAATACAAGAACTGTTTTCACTTGCAAATGGTGCTTGATCTGTGTATATTCCTTACAATATGTCTTTTGCACTGCAAAGCAATATTATGGATAAAGGACTCATGTTTTAGTCAGAAGTTTATTACAAACACGCAGCTTTCTGCTTCACTGATGGACTGGAGTGGTGTGGATTACTTGTGGATCATTATGATGTTTTTATCAGCTGTTTGGACTCTCATTCTGATGGCACCCATTCACTGCAGAGGATCCATTGTGAGTAAGTGATGTAATGCTAAATTTCTCCAAATCTGTTCTAATTAAGCAGTGAGAGAAGCAGCAGTGTGTATTAGCAGGCTAGCTGTCTCTATAGCTCTGATCTCTGCCCACAGGTGGGACGCTATTTTGGGCTCTCCCTTGTCCCCATTGGTCTTCCAGAGTGGAGCTTTTAGCATAGCACTTTAGCCTTCAGATTGAATAAAATTAATTTTTAGAGTGACTTTCAGAAGCTCAAACAGTGTAAGGTTCAAATATATTCATAAAATGGAGTCAGAATATAGTAACTGACTTATAGTCGATCTTATTTTTTTACTTTCATGGTAGGAAATGCAACCCCTTGCATGACACTATTCAAACATCTCATGCAAGCATCCTCCTTTTGGATGCTTCTCAGAGCTTCTGGTTAAACCCCTTTAACCCGGAGTATGAGTCTTCCAGTACCGAAGGTGTCACAGTCTGAAGAGAGAGAGAGATGCATGCTGGGTCCGAGTTCATGTTACAGATGACAGTGCTGTCCTTCAGGCTGAGGGGGTTTCCAGCTCGCTATGGTTAACACTTGCTGAATGAATCATTTGAAAATATTAAAATTGACAATAATTAGCATCTAAAAATTCAAAGAATTTTTTTTGGAACTATTGGCTGGTGAGGTAGAGAGATGCAATCAATTACCTGTTCATACTGTGTCCAAAGTGTGTTCATAGTATTATTAGTCATCTGTAATATGAATACAATGCATGAATGGTCTGGAGGGAGGCATCAGAACTGTTCATCCGAAAGCATGCTGTTGTGTCAAAGAGCAATGAGCCAATAGATCCCCTGACAGGTCTGAACCACACTGTCACCACAGCAACAAGACCTGTTGTCTATTAAGTTTTTAAGTAATATTTGCATTTTCTAAAATCATAAATAAGTTGAAAGTGGCCATTTTTATCCACTTACCTTTTTTTTTTGTTACGCAGGCATGTTATACGCTGTGATATTGTTTGAGTTCTGGAGTGGCCCATTGAGATATCTGGGTTATCACACACCTCTATGTGACTGTGATAAGTGGGTCAGAACTGACTGGACGAGCCACACACTCTCAAGATAAAGCCTACTGGCTCCAACGGCCAACAATAGCTTTCCATGTAAACAAGCTGATGTTTGTGTGGAAAATATGAATGAAAACAAACAAACCTGATAGATGCTTACATAAAGCGTCTATATATACAAACCTACCTCCAATGTGGATGAGTGGAATAAATGCTGAATTTTTTTTTTTGGCTTGGCAATGGAAAAAGTATGAATTACCATATAATTTACAGTAAATATATCTTTCAATAAAACATTTGTGATAAGAAAAAAATATATATAGCTCTTATTTAAGATATACAGAAGTTTCTGCATGGCGCATAACATTCAATTATATTTAATTTAATATTTTTTTTCTAGATTTTGCAATCAGGGCAGTTATATGCATTTTATTTATAGCATAATTTTAATGTCATGCTATTGTCTATGCATTTAAAAGTATAATTATATGTATTATTATTAATTAAACACGTGACCTAATTTAACCTGTATTCTGATATTTGTGTATGGTACAATGTTTTAGTAGCCCAGCTCAAATAAGCTGCAAATAATAGGCTACTATTAGGCATAACATTAGTAAAAAAAAAAAATAATTTGACAAAAACGTCGCCAGTGAAGCATGAAAGGTTTACATGAATGAAAGCATGAATTTAACGTAAATTTTACATGATTTTTTTAGTGTGCAGGCTTGCCATTAAAAATGCATAAACTAATGAATAAGCACATTACTAAATAATAACTTACACGTGTCGTTGACAGACTGAAAATAACAATTATGGCGTTCCAACAATTAATTTAGTGTAAAAGAGCCTCAGACTCGGAGATAAGGACACATATGTGGTGCGACAGCTGAGGCCGTCAGCCGGTGGCGCGTGCGGAATGCGGTAGATAGAGAGGGGCACGGATATTTTTATGGATAGCGCCCACCGACACCCGACTGCGCTCATTTGGCTCTCTGTCGCACGGGAAGAGAAGACTAAACCTGTGCTTGGGGATTTAGACTTGATTTTGGCATTATCAAAGTCACCGTGAACTACGGGGGAGAAAAAAATCTTATGATTGAAGACAAAGGGAGAATATCACTCTAAAGAAGGTAGGATATTTTACGTTATCGTTTATGAAGTGTTAAGAATTTAATAAAGCCTGTGGGGGGGGGGAAATCCAAAGGGCAAGTCCACAGGCAGACGAGGGCCTGTGTTACATGGTCGACCTCATATCTTTACTTCACTCACCGAGAATAAAGTAGACTATAGACTTTTATTTCTTATTTCAATATTTTTCTTATATACTATTAGGCTATATTATTTAGATCCCAAATTAATCACTAATGTTTAAGGGAAAGGAAAGCTTATAAATAGAAAAACAACCGCAAAAAGCTAAAGATCTTCATAGAAACTAGTGGAGAACACATTATGAGACATTTTAATTATTATTGTTTAGCCCATGTATAAAGATATATGTATTCATTTATGCTGAACACATTATTAAATAACAATTAAAAGGAAATATTGACATTTTTGTGACACCTTTAGCTAAATGCTTTTAAACTGAAACAAAAAAATCCTCAGTATCCACCAAAACTCTGAAATCTACCTTAAATTTGATGTTTATATCTAAGTAGCCTACTAATCAAGATAAACAATGCACATCTTTATGTAAGGAATGGATGTCTGTGGAAAATGCTTAAGTGTACTGCATAAATTCACATCAATTGATAAAAATTGAATAGGCCTACTTCAAGTGGAAATGTGGAGGGAAACAATGTTTAAAAAATGGCGACATTGTTTGCGGGGGCCATATTGTCTTCGTCATCTTCTAAAAGTGAGGTGTGATCAGTTGTGAGTTCTAGTCACCAGAGGAGCACCAGTTGTGTGAGATGTTGTCATATATGAATAGCAAAGGAGAGTGACTATGCATCAAAATTTAGATGATTACAGGTGTTGAAATTGTGTTTTTCTGTGGATTATTGTAGCTTGGATGAATGATGTCAGATGCAGAACCTATGAAATGCAAAGATAGAATTTAAAACTGCGCATAGTGTAAAAACACATTATTACAATAAATAAATGAACTGTACTTTTGCACTGTAGAGACACAACACATCTGAATCATATAAAATGTAGTCATTTAGTCAGGGGTCTCGTGTGCCATCTGGGTGCTGACCTCTTCTTAGACTCATATCTCCAGGTAAAAATAGCCCCAATCACATGGCCTGGACCCAGACTGGGAGTTAAATTTAGGGCCCTGTATGTCCCCCAAGGCTCCTGGTGGAGGTCCCACACACATCTGTTCTTTTGTAGACCACCAACAAACACTATCAAGACTCAAAGCTGACTTTAGTTTCAAGTTTCAAGGACTATACAGAGATTGTATAACCAGCAGTGAAATGTGGTGGAGGTCAAATATTGTAGAATACCACACACAAAATATAAAATATAAGGTATAAAAGAATGCATGTATCTGTAGAATTAAATTTTAAGTACTGTACAGAGAGGGATGTGCAAACAGGTTGAACATGGTTGACATGAAGCAGCCAATCACAAAAAAATAAATATAAAAAATGAGATAAGATATCAAGACACAGAAAGTGTTGTGTGCAAATGTGCAATTAACACTGTCAGTTGAGGTAGAGAGTAATGAGTGTGTGATTAGTGATTATGAAGTAAGTCAGATGATGTTAAGAGGCTGAGTTGAGTTAAGGAGTCTGATGGCCTTGGGGAAGAAACTCCTCCTACCATTTACTTACCTTTTAAAGAAAACAAGTAGCAGTCTAAGAATCTGTAACATAATAAAGATTACAGTTAGTCAAAAGCAGTTCCTTTGCAATGGAATCTTGTGGTCATGATGTCTTTTTCCCAATGTCAGCTTTATCTGACGTATCTTGCAACAGGCCCTGTTACAGTGTGTCTTAGAAACGACAACATGACTGAAGTGTTGAGCATGGCGGACGTGTCAACAGACATGACGCATATAAACAACACAAAAGACACGAACGATATAGCTGATGCTAATGATACAGAGAACACAATCAATGATGAAAACCATGAAGAGGAAACATGTGATGTGAGCATGTCTGAAGAAGTGGAGATAAAGAGTGCTGCAGATGAAGCAATGAAGACCAGCTTACCAGAGAAGAAAGAGCTCAAACAGGAGACAAAGACCACCGGCAGGACGAGAAAACGAGAGAGGGTTTCAAAAACCAATGAGGAAAACATCAACCAATGTGGAGAAAGATGAAGAGGAGGATGCATCACAGGATTTGACAAATATGTCAGAGGTGGCACTAAAACAAGAGGTACAGTATGATTAGGCTATAAAAATATGCTAGTAAATATTTTCAAATAATTACATACCACTAAATTAATAAAAAACTAAAAATTAAAAATAATTAACAGACTCAAATATAGTCTGTATTTTTGTGTGTATTATGAATAAAATGATTTTATAAAATAAAAGTATGATAAATATTTAAATATAAAAATAGCCAATTATAATATGAATTATATAATTTATAATCTTAATAAAATCAATACTATATATATAAAATTATGGTATGAATGATTTTAAATTCTACATTTTAAAGAAATGATATGTTTTTTATGAAATGAAAAAGTAGTCAAATGTGTTTTGTGTAATTTATAATCTTTATATAATCAATACTCTCCGCAAAACAAAAAGAAGAAAAAAATAGAAATGAACTAATTTTCCATTTCTCTATTTTACTAACAATCTTTAATACCTCACTTTCTCTTTCTTCTGAAGAAACTGCTTAAAACATCTAAGCCTGTACAGAGAAGTTATGTTCCCAAGTTGGGGAAAGAAGATGTGAAGAATAAGTTTGAGGCCATGCAGAAAGCTAGAGATGAGAGAAACCAAAAGAGAAGTCAGGAGGAGCAAAAGAAACGCAGAGAGCAGTACGTTAAAGAGAGAGAGTATGTTCGCAGGAAGCAAATGGTCAGTAGAGAAACGTGCCCATCAGCATCTTGTTTTATCACTTCATCCACTGACTGCCCCGCCACTAACAACGCACAGTAGGAGATTTTGACTTGAGGTTAATGAAGATACTGCTTGCTGGGTATGCAGTGTTTGCATAAGATTTGGCATGCATCAATACCCGATTTCAGGTATTTAAAAGGATGTACACAAACCTTCTTATAAAAAAGCCTTTAATCAGTAAAACACCCCAGTATCTGTGATGCCTGCTTGCTGCATGCACACTCTACTGATCCCCTGCCCATGTCACGATTGATGGCCCAATCAGCATCCGCCCCTGTAGGTCATATGTGCCTGTCTTACAAGGATTAAGGTCTGCTTGGCTTGCTACAACCAGCATGGTTTCTGAGCCTGGATAAAACGGCTAACCTCACAACAACTGTCGGATCCTCCACAGATAAAGGAACTCCTCGCCTCTAGTGATGAAGAGGAAGAGGTGAAGCCGACGAAGATAGAAAAATCATATGTTCCTAAGATTACAGGTAGGGTGAAATGAGAAAAACGGAGGGATATCGAATATTTGATTTTAGGACTGATCCAACTTAATCTTTGTAACAGCACTTTAATCCCGTTATAGACACCAACTGTCGGCTTTCTGTCCATTCACAGGCAGTGTGAAGGGGAAGTTTGCAGAGATGGAGAAACAAAGGCAGGAGGAGGAGCGGAAAAGGACAGAAGAGGAGAGAAAGAAGCGAGCTGCACAGGAGGCCATTGAGAAGGCCAAGATTCAGAGAGAGCTGGCCAAGAAAGCCGAGGAGGTGAGTCAGTGTGTCATGATAACAGGCTGTTGCTACAGGAGGATGCTTTTAATTTGACTTTGGCAGTCGGCTGCTTTATCAGGTCTACTATTAGAAAATCTCCACCAAAGTATCTGTAATCACTCAGGTAATCCTCTGATGTAACATAAAGAACTATTTTAAAACCTAGCAATATATGGAAGTGAAATAAAATCATGGAATGGATTTATATTATAGAACAATGTCACATTGCAATAGAGCCTGCAGTGACCTGCAAGGTATGACATTCTCATAACAACCAAAGTTAAACATTATTAATATAATGGATTCAGTTGAATTAATTCACTTTTATCATTGTAAAATGTTATTTTATGTATTTATTCATTTTTTATTTTAATTGTTTAAATATATAAATATAATATACATTTGGATTCATAAAATGACCCACTGTTAAAAATCACACAAACACACTTTTTGTTCAAGTTCTCATTTGTAAAAAAAAAAATTAATGCAGAACCTAACTTGAACTAACAATGAGCAATGTCTTGTAACTGCATTTATTAATTTTTATATAAAAAAATAATTATTATGTTAGTTCACAGTTCATTAACTAATGTTAACAGATACAGTACAACTGTTAAATGTAAAATATATTTAATATTTTTATTTATTTGAAATTAACATTAATTAAGTTGAATAAATACTGTAGAAGTATTGTTCATTGTTAGCTCATGTAAACTAATGTATTAACTGAAGTTAACAAATGAAACAAAAACGTGATAGTAACAACATACAATGTTGTAAAAGATTTATATGACTGCTGAAAAGATTGGCTTTGCCACTGTAGGAATAAACATTACATTTTTAAATATACTAAAATAGAAAACAGGTATTTTAAATTGTAATAATATTTCACAGTATTACTCTTTTTACTGTATTTTGATCAAATAAATGCAGCCTTGGTGTGCATAGTAAACATTTCCAAAATATTTTTAAAAAATCGTACCAAATTTTTGAATGGTAGCATAAACTGTGAAATTGTATGCAAAATGTGTGCAATGATGCCCAAGTGTCCTACTGTCCATTACAAAGACATGTCAATTCACATTCAACATGGCACTGGATGTTAAATTTAAGAAAATGCCACCCTTTCTGGAGCCAGAGTTAACAAGCATGGACAACATGTGACTGCCAACTGTTTCCCACACCACTTGCAGGCCATGCTCTCTGACTGAATTAGCAATCCCATATCTCTGTCTAGTATGACACAAATGAAGGCAACTGCGCCAGAAGAATGTCTTCTGCTGTCAGGCCTTATCTGAAACCTGTCTGGATGCTTGTCCATGACTGCAGAAATGTTGCAGTATAAATAAAAAATATATAATTTGTTGTTATTGCTTCAGATTAGACCTAACATTTGTTTCTGATTTTCAAAAAATCCTAACAAAACAGGAAGATTCATCATACCTTTGTAATTCCAGTGATAAAACTGTTATTTTATCAGTTAGGGTAACTTCTTCACTTCTTCTTCATCACAGGAAGGTGATGACAGTCTATTGGTACGAGTGGTGCCTTCAAAATCACAAAAACAACCGGGAAAGATCAAGCTCAACTTTGAGGACTTGGAGAAGAACAGAGAAGAGGAACTAAAGAAGCGAACTGAGGAGGAAAAGAAGAAGAGATATGACGAAAACCGGCGGTCTTTCCGAGAGGCCAAGTGTCGCTCCATGATTGAACAAGTGGACGATGCAGATTCTACTCCCAAGGAGAAGGAGCCGGTGAGCCCTGGTAAACTGCATCTGACCTTTGAAGAACAGGAGAAGGAGCGACAGGAGCAGCAGAGAAAACAGGCAGAGGAGGAGGCCCGACGCAGACTGGAGGAGGAAAGAAAAGCTTTTGAAGAGGCCAAGCTGGGCATGGTGGGTATATTTTCCACAACCAGTAGATATATCGGTTTGCATATACAATTTATAGAGTGGACACTTTTTTATTATTTGGACACTTAATGGAATAGTTACCCAAAACTGAAAATTTGCTGAAGATTTACTCACTAGGCCATCCAAAAAGTACTGTGAATAAGATTGCTTCTTTATCAGAACAGGTTTGGAGAAATGTAGCTTTGCATCACTTGCTTACTAATAGATCCTCTGCAGTGAATGGGTGCCGTCAGAATGAGAGTCCAAACAGCTGATAAAAACATCACAATAATCCATAAGTAATCCACATGACTTCAGTCCATCAATTAATGTCTTGTGACGCAAAAAGCTGTGCATTTCGGAATAAACAAATCCATCATTAAGATGTATTTAACTTTAAACTGTTGCTTCTGGCTTCGGTCCTCTATCCATAATATTACTTTCTCCAATGTAAATGTTGTCTCATTTAAATCAGGAGAGAAATATTCACAGATGAAGCACTATTTACAAGTGCAAGTCCAAAGCAGTTCTAAAAAAATATTGTTTTATTTATAGTTCATGTAATGAGCTACATTGTTGGTTATTCTGCAATGACCCTGTGTTAACTTAAGGAGAAATTACTTAATATGTCCATGAAAAATGGCTTCAAAACCAGTTGGTTTAAAGTAACTGATAAAGTGGTTCAGAAAGTGAAGTTAGTTCTGAGAAAAAAACTCTAGCAGCAGACGCTACTCAGTTTGATATTTTGTATCTTAAAATTAAGACATTTTTAAATATGATTTCAGTGTCCAAAGAGTTTTTACAGTGGGGCCACTGTATACTGTATGTGTAATATGAATAAAAATAAACTATTTATCGCAGGCCCAGGATGATGAGGATACTCAGGATACAAAGGAGGAGAAGGAAGAATTCAGACCTGGTAAACTTCGTCTCAGCTTTGAAGAGCTGGAAAGACAGAGGCTGGAAGAGGAACACAAGCGAGTGGAGGAAGAAAGGAAAAGACGCATCGAAGAAGAGAGAAAGGCCTTTGCCGAGGCCAGAAAGAGCATGGTCAGTTTGTGTGCTTGTGAAACTGCACCATGGTAATATCATGTTTGTTTGTTTGTTTTTTAATGTGTACTATGGTAACCATGATATTCTTTGACAGCATTCATCAGTGTGATGTTCTGATCAGGCCTATGTAATATTTAATAGACATAAACTGCTCAATATTATTATTACAAAATGTCATAGAAAGCATGTACAAAATGTCTGACTTGAAATATAACAGCTGCAATCTACAGTCAGACAGAGATAAGGGATTACTGTCTTGGCATAGTCGGACATGTAAGTTGGACACCAGATCAAACTCTTGACTCCTCTTAACTCATTTTCCCCAAACCTAATATATTGATTCACAGGTTGTAAATAGTGATGATGACATTCTGCTGGCCATGATAAACTCAGATGGGGCTAAACCAGGGAAGCTGGCCATCAGCTTTGAGGATTTGGAAAGACAGAGACGAGAAGAAGAGCAGAAAAGGAAAGAGGAGGAAGCCAAGCGACGTCTGGAAGAAGAGAAAATACTTTTTGCAGAAGCTCGCAAGAATATGGTAGGACCATGCATGAGATATAACTTATTTGCACATGTACAGTCCATTTGCATGCACTAATTTATGATATTATGAACAAAACAAATCAACAATAAAATATCCATGAATGGGCTTATATTAAGTAAGTCAAAGTCAAAGTCAGCTTTATTGTCAATTCTGCCACATGTACCGTACATACATACAGAGAATTGAAATTGCGTTACTCTCAGACCCTTGGTGCATACAGATAACACTAAACACTAACAGTAGAACCTCAACGTAAAAATACAGATAAATACAAATCAAATATATACAGTATATATATATATATAGCCTACTGTCTGTTCAAAATAAATGAAAAGAAACCGAGCATAGTAGATTTCTTTTTTTTTCATGTTGTACCGAAATCGTATCGAACCGTGACATCTGTGTACCGTGCCACCCCTAGTGTATGTGTACATGTGTATATACACATATACACATACACTAGGGGTGGCACGGTACACAGATGTCACGGTTCGATACGATTTCGGTCAAACATTAAAAAAAATGAAATCTACTATGCTCGGTTTCTTTTCATTTATTTTGAACAGACAGTAGGCTAGTGCAAATTAAAAGAAAATCCATCTAGATGTGAAAATACTACATATTACATGTTATATATATAAAATCTGTTTTGTTTTCATTGTGAGTGTACACAAATAAAAGCAGACCTTTATACAGTGATTATTAATAAGACAATAAGTGTTTAAAGTTGATTCTGCTGGTATAAGGAAACAGTTGAAGTGATCACGTCGGAGCGCACTCACACGCATACACACACACACACATCAGTTCCAGCATTGCTAACTTGACAGCCAGTTGGTACTTTATCATAATAAAATACAGTGAACCAAACATCAGCGCGCCCGCCTCTGTGTCACCGTTGGCATTCACTGTTCTTCTGCTGGCGGTTATCAAACAGCGTTGCATTGCTGCGGGCGCCCCCTTCTGGATTGGGGGTGGATTGCCTGTATTCGTCGTAAGGGCTCATGCACCGAACCGAGATGCCTGTACCGTGACGGTTCGATACGAATACATGTACCGTGCCACCCCTAACATACACACATAAAATGCAACTATTACAAATATACAAATAAGGACATGTAAAAAAAATATAATAATAATAAAAATAGATAAAGTAGCATAAGGTACATGGTAGATAGAGTGCAAACCAGTGAAATAAACAACAGTGCAGATATAAATGGAGTAGTGCAAAAGAGCTTATCAATCTATTTAAAGTGACAAAAAGCTTAGAAAGCAGTCTTTATTCAAACTGTACAAAGTGACTGGTGTTGAATGGGTCAGTCCAATGCTGTACAAAGTGTGTGTGTGTGTGTGTGTGTGTGGGGGGGGTGTCAGCGGGTCAGTGTTCAGTGGGCGGGAGGGGGGGGCAAGGTCGGGAGGGAGTTCAGCTTCCTGACAGCCTGATGGATGAAGCTGTCCTTCAGTCTGCTGGTCCTGGCCTGGAGACTCCGCAGTCTCCTTCCTGATGGCAGCAGACTGAAGAAGTTGTGTGTCGGGTGGGTGGGATCACCTGCAATGCAGAGGGCTTTGCGGGTGAGACGGGTGCTGTAGATGTCCTGGAGGGAGGGGAGAGAGACACCAACAATCTTCTCAGCTGCTCTCACTATCCGTTGAAGTGACTTGCGGAAGGACGCATTGCAGGCGCCGTACCACACAGTGATGCAGCTAGTCAGGATGCTCTCGATGGTGCCTCTGTAGAAGGTGCACATGATGGGGGCCGGAGCTCTGGCTCTTCTGAGTTTGCGGAGGAAGTAGAGACGCTGCTGTGCTTTCTTGGCCAGTGCTGCAGTGTTGTTAGTCCAGGAGAGGTCCTCTGTGATGTGTACACCCAGGAACTTGGTGCTGCTCACTCTCTCCACAGTCGCACCATTGATGGTCAGAGGAGCATGCTGAGTGTGCACTCTCCTGAAGTCAACAACAATCTCCTTCGTTTTCTCCACATTCAGAGAGAGATTGTTGTCACTGCACCACCCGGACAGGCGGCTCACCTCGCTCCTGTAGTTTGTGTTATCTCTGTTGCTGATGAGACCCACCACAGTTGTGTCATCCGCAAATTTAATGAAGAGGTTGGAGTTGTTTGACGGTGTGCAGTCATGGGTCAGCAGAGTGAAGAGGAGGGGGCTCAGCACACATCCTTGGGGGCCCCTGTGTTCAGTGTGATGGTGCTGGATGTGTTACTGCCGACCCGTACTGCCTGAGGTCTCCCGGTCAGAAAGTCCAACAGCCAGTTGCACAGTGACGTATTGAGCCCCAGCTGGACCAATTTATGAATGAGCTGTTGAGGGATGATTGTGTTGAATGTTGAACTGAAGTCTATGAACAGCATTCTGACATACAAGTCTTTTTTGTCCAGATGTGTGAGGGCTGGGTGGAGGGGTGGAGGGCAGTGACCTATATGCTGGAGGGGTGGCATCATCGGTCGAGGCGTGGTTGGACCTATATCGGGACAGGAATGATGGTGGTAAACTGGGGACAACAGCCTGAGTGAGATGTTGCAAATGTCTGTGAAGACATCAGTGAGTTCCACTGCACAGTCTCTCAGTACACACCCAGGAATGTTGTCAGCACCCGGAGCTTTGCGTGCATTGATCCTGCTGAGGGATCTCCTCACGCTGTTCAGGGACAGCGTCATCACCTGGTCGCCGGGAGGAGGTGGAGTCTTCTGTGCAGTGGTACTGTTTTGTGCCTCAAAGCGAGCAAAGAAGGCGTTCAGCTCATTCAGCAGTCACAGGTCTGTGGTGGGGGCTTGTAGTCCGTAATGGTCTGTATCCCCTGCCACAGGCTCCGAGTGTCTCTGCTGTCGCTGAAACGATTAACATTCTATTCAGGAAACTATACAATTACTGTTCCGCTTGTTAATAATATAGCATAAACATACATTATGCTGCATGTTTATTATAATGCAGGTAACACTTTACAATACAGTGGCAATAATATGCATTAATTCATGCTTAACTACTGCACAAATAATCATGAGTTAATATATATCTCATGAAGAACTAAACCATTTATAAATAATTACTGCATCAGCAACAAATGAACATTAGTCTATATGATAATGATTAATTCCCTATAACATATATAAATTGTTATTAGTTAAATGTGTCATAATGTATTAATTCCCTAATAACATATCATTATGTTATGACTTTACTTTTTGAGGCACACAACTAACTAATTCTAAATCCATAACCACAATGACATATTACTTAACAATTAGTTAATAGCCAAAATATTTAGTGGAATAAACATATATTGAGGATACTATACATTCTTAGAAAACAGGTCTTAAAGGGGAGGTATCATACATATTAATTTCAGAAATCCTACACACACAAAAAAATTATACATTGGATTTAATTAAAGGGGTCATATGACGTTGCTAAAAAGAACATTATTTTGTGTATTTGGTGTAATGCAATGTGTTTATGCGGTTTAAGGTTAAAAAATACATTATTTTCCACATACTGTACATTATTGTTGCTCCTCTATGCTCCGCCTTTCTGAAACGCGTTGATTTTTACAAAGCTCATCATTCTGAGAAGCGAGGCGTGCTCTGATTGGCCAGCTATCCAGTGTGTTGTGATTGGCCGAATACCTCAAGCGTGAGATGTAAATGTTACGTCCCTTACCGTATTGTGATGCCGTGTCCCGGCGAGATGACACAAAAACAATAAAACCCATTATAAACGAGGCATTTGTTGCATTTAAATTGTCAGTGGCAAATTCTTTAAATAAGAAAACGTACTTACAGGCTGTGAGTCAGAAGCGCCAGACTGTCCTTGCAAAGTTGGAATTGCCCCACTTTATAGAAACAGCCGTTGTGCATAGCTGGCAGGCTACTCCCAGGTTCAGGAAATAATCCTCCATAAAATGCGCTGCACACACTCAAATTTTTGGGTTGTACTGTTCTGGAACAGTGTTGTAAATACAACTTAACCACTGATTTCTAGTTGTGTCCTCTTTTGGAAGCCCAAACAAAGTACTTTCGCTTTCACAACGAAACACAGCATCTCCACTACATGGTGCTGGCGGCAGCAACAATACTACAGCGAGAATAAAAGTTATGCCTTCTTTCATTGCGTATACGTTTGGGCGGTGTTTTGCAAATCTTCCCACACAGTGGCTTAGACATGTGGGGGCGTGTTTGAATGAGCCGTTTTAGGGGGGCGTGGCAGAGTCTTAACTTTGATAAAGAATATCTCTTTGGTTTTGAGACTTTAGTCTTTCGCAACTTCAGGGATCTTATCTATGCACAAACAGCTTGTAACACTCCAAATTGAAAGGAAAACTTGAAATCGTATCATATGAGCCCTTTAACTTTAGGCATTAGCCATAAGATGGTTTTGTTACATCCATGGCATGGCCAAAGTAGTTGTTTATTTTATTATTAAAAAAACTTTAACTCATAGCAGGTCCTCAACCCAAGCACATGCTCTACACTTCACCACAATGGTAAACCCCAAAAACACTAACATACCAGAAACTCTTTTAAATACAAACATAAAAGAGCATTAAACATTAACAAGTCTCCCAATTTTATAATCTTAAATAACATTTTATTTCAACATTTACTCTCCTTATCCAGCCCTGTGCAAAGCATGTTGGGAAGGGGAAATCCACTTCCTAGTTACACAAGTAAAATCATTTATGTACTCTCAATTTAAATGAATTAAGTAAATTGGTTGTAAAGAATTGTGGGATTAACTTATTTTACATAAGTAAATTGAACAAGCATCAAATGTTATTTATGGCCTACTTAATTGTAACATGTTCTTTCAAAATTAAAATATTGAGTTGAGCCAAAACAACTGTTTCAAGTCAGTTTAACACAATGTAATTGGTGAAATGGGAAACAACACAATGGTGTTAAATGAAAATGATTTTTAAAATAATCTGAACAGTGTTGTAGAATAATTTTTTGAGTGTGTATAATCCTTTTTAGTGTAGTATTCTGTTTTGAGTATTAGTACAGAACAGAATTAGGGGTCCAGACCTTCAATTGAGCCTATGTGAGTTTTTGATTTTCACAGTAAGTTCAAGTTCAAGTTCAAGTTTTATTTGTCACATACACGACTATATAGAGATTGTATAACCAGCAGTGAAATGTGAGTCGGGTCCGCTCCATGGACAGTGTAAATATTGAAGAATACAGCACAAGGGAAGTATGCATAAAATAAAATGAATAAAAAATAAGATATAAAGCACAGAATATAAAATATAAAGTATAAAAGAATGTGCATGACAGTATGCTGTGGAATTAAATATTAAGATAAGCATGACTGTACGAGAGAGGAATGTGCAGACAGGTTGAACATGGTTGACATGAGCAGCAATCACAAAAAGAATAAATATAAAAAATAAGAACAAGTAACAAGTTAAAAACTGTGATTATTGTATATACCTTTGCATTTTGCACTATACTTATTACAATTCAACTTGTGGGATGTGGATCACATTCAAATTCCAACTTATGAACTGAAGTCAATTCTTCAGTACTGAATTTTGCACAACCTTGTAAAGTAATAAAATTATATACATTTTATATACCTAGCATTTAGAAATATATTGATGATGTTTGATTACCTGTGAACTTATTTTGATTATAAATTCAGCATGTTTAGTTATTATCAGTCAAATACAAGAAAAAGGATAACAGCAGGTAACACAGGAAAACCCTTGTTGCCTGCACAATTTGTATAAAACATATGTTCATTTGCAATTAAATAGCAGTACCTGATGAGATGTTTGTTTGTCCTGTTCTTGTGACAGGTGCAGGATGATGATGAAACGCTGGTGAGGACAGAGTCACAGGAAGCAATGCACCCAGGGAAACTAGAAATCAACTTTGAGGAGATGCTGAAAATGAAAGAGGAGGCAGAGCGAAAATGCAAGGAGGAGGCCAGACGCCAAAAAATGGAGATGGAGCAGAAAGAGTTTGAACAGTTGCGACAAGAGATGGGCGAGGTCAGCTTCACATGCCAATAAAATGATCATTACAATTACAATTTGTATATGCTTCACTTATTTACATATGTTTTGTGGGTCTGATTCAGGATGAGATCAATGAAAGCTCTGAGGTGGTGAGCACCGAGTATGAAGAACTAACAAAGCTGAAGCGAACCGGCTCCATCCAGGCCAAAAGACTGAAATCTAAGTTTGAGAAGATCAAGCAGCTCACAGAGGAGGAGATCCAGAAGAAGATCGAGGAGGAACGAGCAAGAAGGAAAGAAATTGATGAGAAAATCAAGGAGAGAGAGGCCGAGCGCTGTCAGGAGGTAAAAGAACGAGGGAATTTCTCACATTTTCATTCCCGCTTAAGAGCATTGAAATGAGGAATTTTGCTAATTTCTTTCACAGGATGAAGATGAGGATAAAACAACTCCAGCTAAAGCAGAGGACGTCCCGTTCAGACAGAAAGTGGACATGCGTGCGCGATTTGAACAAATGGCCAAGGCCAGAGAAGAAGATCAAACGAAGAAGATCGAAGAGCAGAAGTTACAAAGGATGCAATTTGAACAACAGGAAATTGACGCTGCTCTTCAAAAAGTAAACCTCTCATGGGCTGCTTTGTTTAAGAGCTAAATGGTGGACCGACCTCAGCACTAATGCATGGCAGAGCTGCATGCGTGTGATTTCTGTTGCTTTGCTGTTTTTTCTGAGTGTGAAACACTTTGTCATGTGTCTTGTCAGAAAAGGGAAGAAGAGGAGGAAGAAGAGGGTAGCATCATTAACGGCTCCGCAGCCTACGAGGATGAAGAGGACCATGCCAGGTCGGGTGCTCCGTGGTTTAAAAAGCCCCTGAAGAACCAGTCGGTGGTTGACGCAGAGCCTGTGCGGTTCACAGTGAAGATCACAGGAGAACCCAAACCAGAGGTCACCTGGTGGTTTGAAGGTGAGCTGCTGCCGGACTCTGAAGACTACCAGTACATTGAGAGAGGGGAGACCTACTGCTTGTACTTGCCAGAAACGTTCCCCGAGGACGAAGGAGAGTACATGTGTAAAGCTGTCAACAGCAGAGGAACTGCCGCCAGCACCTGCATTCTCACGATTGAAAGTAAGCCGTCCTCCGTCTCCACTAACCACCTGCATGCTGAGATTTCTCATGACGTCTCTAACCTCGAACGGATCGCACGCTCCGCTTCCACTCGGTTCTTCTTCTTGTTAATCTGTGTCTCTCTGTCTCCTTGTCTTTCTCTTTCCAGCTGAGGACTACTGATGCTCTCCTTCTCTGGAACTTTCCCAGAATTTTATTTTTTCTTTTATAAAAGTTCATTTCTGAAGGTAGGGCCAAAAACCGAGGAGTTTTTTTTTTTTTTGCAATTCCTTCTGAAGATATGCTCAATGATGAAGTGCAATCTGTTGTTTACATTAGATGCTGCGCTCACAGTTAACAAAACTACAACAACAACAACAACAAAAATCCATAATTGGGATGAATTTGTGCCAAAAACACAGATACTATTCCCATGATCTTCTAACATAAATACATAGCATAGCTGAAAAAGAAATCCAGTTGATTAAATCCAGTTGAGTATGTACAAACTACAGCCACCATGTCACTGAGGAAGGATTTCAAACCCATGTAAATGAGATGTTACTTGAGAGTTTGATTCAGTATCTGTAAAGGGGCTGTGGTTGCATTTTCTTTGTTGAATTCCTATAAGCACCTCTGTTCAGACTAAATATTTTTTTTTCACATTTTGATCTGAGTATTTAAATTTTTGAATAAAAATGTACACATGGAGCTTTCGTAACCCCAGATGTTTCTATGTTAAAGTGCAGTGAGTAAATGAAATGTATGGACAGTGTATGTAGGTTAGCAAAAGATGATTTTAGGTTTTAGGCAGAATATTTGTGTAATGTACAAAATTATAATAAAATTCATGAAACTGAAGTGATGTTGTCTGTTTTATGAACTAACACCTTTATTTATGATACTTTTCTTTGAAATAAAGTCATTAGTTAGAGACGAGGCCTGACAGATTCATCTGTTTACAGTTTCAAATAGAATAATATGCATGATTGTCTGTAAATATGCTATTTTTTTCGTTATTACATAATGCAAATTGGTTTGAAAGCCTTTCTAATTTGAATGTAAGTATAATGAAAATGTATTCAAATTCAACAAAAAACAAATAACCGTTATTTTTAACTAGAAAAACAATGTTTCTCAAGACATGTTAGCTAGATATATATAAAAAATACATATCTTGACAAAAATATATAAAAAAATGCATATATCAAAAAAAAACTTTTAAAAGCTTGAAGGCTCCAAATGTCAGAACAACAGACAAAACATAAATAAAAATAGAAAAGCTCTGGTTTAAGTGCCATTTCGCAATAGACAAAGCTGACTGTATTATGAAATGTGTCCCTTGGCAAATAATTTTTCCTCTCTCATAACAGACCACTCTTCTCAACCAGCTCAAATGGACATATATTTGATTTTCAGTGAACAAACAAGACTCATTGGAGACTTTTCTGCTAGACATTTTCAGTGTCCTTTCATAAATTTGACCATATCTGACACAACTTTCCTTTTGCTACTTTGATTATCTTCCGACTAAGATTATTTTAGTTTATTATTCTAAATTACTAATATAATATACAGCAGTCCTCTCCACACTTGCCACCTAAACAGAATATTCTCCAACCAGAATACTACAAAATAGTATTTTGTACTCACTTTTGTCAACACAAACGCGTCAAAAACTATTTTCTTCTTTGCAAACTCTGTAACAGTAATACATGTTGCATCCGTAGGGAGGCGCAGCTGTGTCATTAATCCACGCACTATCAACCATGGTCTGCTGGTAACTATAGCAACAAGGCAAAAAGCTAGACCGCCAGTTAGCAAGCCTCTGCAACTATCCTTACCTCATTTATCCCAATCAGTTCATAAAACATTAAAATACCATGCTGAAAATGCAGTAACGGCGTGTAGATGAAAATATGACTTAGGCCGACCAACAGTATTCGATGTGTGTGTGTAGTTTGGGGATGTTTACATCGAACTAGCTAACTTGCTATCTTGTTCCCATATTTACCGCTGTGTTATTTTGATCCATGATGGGCAAAGATGTTGAGGAAGTCTCCGCGTCTATAGTACGGGAATATCTCAGTCGAAAGGTGGGTGACAGATCAGTTTCATATGTTAGTTTATTCTATTTGGAAGACTTGTAACGTTACACATGGTACACATGCTAAATATCCTGCACCACTCAAAGCAGCATTTTAAGTGATCTTTAAACATATTTACTTGGCATGATATATATATATATACTGTATATATGTGTGTGTGTTTAAAAGGTAGATTTCTTCTGTAAATTTGTTTGTTCTTTGAGAGATTGCTCTGGTTGGATGATGAAATGTACTTGCAGGGCCTGAAGAAAACCATAGCTTGTATGGATGAAGAGCTTCCACGATCTAATTCAAGCATTAATAACAGATCAGATCTGCGCAGAATGCTTCACCTTGAGGGCCTTTACAAAAAGAATAAGGTATCAAAGTGATCAACATCTGTACTTTAAATATCAAGAATGTTGAAAAAGCAGAGAGGTCATAATATGCACTTGTTGTTTCAGGCTGAAGAACATCCCTTGAAGTCAATGTTGGAGATGATTGTGAAGGACAGAATGAGTGAAGGTGGCAAAACCAATGGACCCCGACATGGTGACAATCAAACCACATCCAGTTCTTCCATAGACACGTCTGGGAATGTTAAGAGAGAGGAAGATTGTATGGAGAATCTGTTGTGTGCCAGTCCAAGGTATTTATTTATTTTATAAAAATCCAGTGTGTTCATTTGTTTGAGACTTTCAAGATCTGTTGACAGTAATAAACATTTCCCTTTACGCAGGTTATCTGAAAGCAGTGTGTCACAAGTTAATGTGCCTTCCCAAACGCCTTCTGAAAAGCTGCGCAAGAGCTTTGCTGTTCAACCTGAGAGAAGTATGTACTGTTTATCGTCTAGCCAGGATAGTCTCTTAACAGTATCGAAAGAGGGATTTCCCACTGAGAAAAAGATTGTAGACAGCCAGAAGAACAGAGGTAGCAGGATAAGACGGGGCATTATGGCGGGTCCCATTGCCAGCTCCTCACAGGTGAAGAATGTTGATTAATTAAGTTAATATTAATTTGTTTAAAAAGCAATTTGTTTAACTTATTTACTAAGATTTTATTCTACATTATTCCTCCTTAACAGCATTGCTTAATTTTCTTTAGGAAAGTAACAGGAGGCGTCCAGCTCGAAAGGCACCGTCATCTGTTATAGCAACACTGGAGGACTGTAGAGAAGCAGCAAACTGGACAAATGGTGTCAATACTACAAATACTAAGTCTATCCCATCAGCCCCTCTTGAAGAGGGCAGCATGTTTTCTCATTTGCATACAGGAATCATAGACCGTAGTGGACATGAGAGGACGTCGGATGTCAAACATCGCTTGTAAGTATGTTTGTTTAACCTGTGTTTGGGAAACCTACTCTACATATTTTACGTAAACCTTCATTTGAAAAACTGATTTGAAAAATGTCAAAAGCTTTTTATTTTTGAGGCATTAAAGCAGTTAAATCAGTTTAAACTCTAGAGGTGAAAGGTGGGAATGATTCTAGGGGCCCATTGGTCCAGGGGGACCCACAACACTTTCTGAATTGTATATTTAAAAAGATAAGGGGCCCAAAGCAGTTTACAATTTGGGGGCCCAGAATTCCTATACACAACCTTGAACGTAGGCATGAATTAAATATGAGTGAAATTCCTTATATGTAAAACAGTATTGCTCTAAGACTATGAAATTTGGGATGGTAAAAAGAGGCTGTTGGTATTTATTCTCAGCTGCAATATGTCAAGTGTGTGATTATTAACTTTTATTGTTTCCTCTCCAGAAAGAATTCGGCACCCAGCCCAAAACTGGATGGACTCCATGTGTTGGAAATGGTTTTGGGTAGTGTACCTAAAATCTTCAACAGATTACATTTTGTATCATAGCCAATACACTAGCAGCTGTTGTATTGCTTTAAGATAAATGAAGTGTTGTTTTTGTCCACATTAAATACTTGTGCAGCTGTCAACTTTTAATATTTATTTTACTAATCCTATCATTTTGAAATCAGTGCAACTAAAATGTGCTTTAAAACAATCTGTTTTTCAAAATTCTATTGTTTTGAGACACCTCTGATTCTTTTCTTTTTTTTATTTTACAGATGACATAGAGAATGAGGAGAGCCTGTGTGATGTTTCTAGAACATCCATGCCAGAGCTTAGTTTGGACAAGACTCCCATGGACCAGATGACTGCCACTGTAAATGCATTATCATTTTAACTTCCTCAAACCATTATCTGTGATATCAGGCCAGTCTGATATGATATCTGTGCTCTCGTGTCTAACTCAGGCTCTGAAGGAGATCATCTTTGGTTCTTCTATGGCTTGTTTCACTGAGGAGTGGAAACAACAGAATTTTACCTTTTCAGATGCTCCTGGTTTGAAGTATGGGATTGTACAAAAGAAGGTACAGTATTCCAGACAACCTCAAGATTTACTGTAGTTTTGGTGTGTAAACCTTTGCGTCATGAGATCTTCTGGGATTGTTTTATCAGGGAGGACCGTGTGGAGTCCTTGCAGCAGTTCAAGCTTGTGTTCTACAGAAGCTTCTGTTTGAAGAATCGAGCAATGACTCATTGGAGGAGTGCGTATGAACATCAGTCATATTTTTGCTAATATTTCTGTTGAAAGATTAGATATTTTTTTTTTATTATCACTATATAATTTTCATAGCTCTTATTGATCTCAGATATATTTGCATTTTATACAAAAAACATTTGTATTTCATTGACGTCTCAATTTTTTTTTTTATGTCACCAGGAGACTGGAAGTATCGAATGTTTTAAGGACAAAATGTCTGTCTCGGGCTTTGGCTGACATACTATGGAGAGCAGGGAATATGAAGAGAGCCACAGTCGCAATGTAAGTGTCACACATTTAGAATTATCACTTCTATTTACAAACCCATTGTTCATTTATCAACCGTAAAGGACCTGCCCCCACAGAAACACAGGAAGAAGTCTGTTCACCCCGATTGGACGCTACAAATCAGATGGTATTCTAGAAATGGTAAGGTCATTCTTTGACCATTAAATTGTCTTCTAATTGCTTCTTAATGTTTTGATGACTACATATTTCTCTTTTGTTAATCTTTTTTGTTTTTTTCATATTCCACATAGATAACGTACGTCACTGTGGAGACCTTAGATGATCTTGCTTTAGTTCTTGAGCAGCATGTTAGACAGGTAAGTCTGCACTTAAATGCCTCATGACACATCCCGTACACGTGTTTTCTATTACTTGTAGAATATGTATTTTCAAAAAGGTATGAAAATATATTGTAAGATTCATTATGTACAATATTGTTAAATATTTATTTATGTAGTGTTACTATTATTGTTTATAATATTGTTGTTATTTATATTTATAATGTTTTAATGTGCAATCAACATCCAGTGATAGTCTTGAAGCGTGTTAAGTCATATATCACCTGTTTAATAGCTCTTAATGTGATTGATGATGGCAATTAGTAGCAGTTTTCTTTCTTCCTTGTAGTTTGAGTCTGGTCCCTTTGGCTGTATCCTGCTTACTGTCTCTGCCATTCTTTCCAGAACTATTGCCATGTGAGTTTCCTCCTCTTTAACTCATTGCAGACTGTTTACTTTCATGTATTCACAGAGCTAATTGATTTGTTTATTTTTGTGATTTAGTATACAAAGTGATATGGATGTGCCAACTTCCACCCTCATTGGAGCTCACGGCTACTGCACACAGGTTTGCCATATTAACACTTTACAGTCCTTATCCTGATACACATATGAAAGCATATTTGATTTTTCTACTATTGGACACAGTGTTGTTTGATTTTTGTATAGCTGCTCCAGTCTGTACAGTGTTCTGATATGATCAAGTCATTAATTCTTATATTTTCCCTTTCATTTTTCTTAAGGAATTGGTAAATCTTTTGCTTTGTGGACGGGCAGTATCAAACGTCTTTGATGATGAAATGAAGCTTGATTCCGGAAATGGAAATTTTACACTTCTGAAGGGAATTAAAGCACGTTGCAATATTGGGCTGTTGTCTTTATTTGAGCACTATAATATATGTAAGGTAATAAGGCTTCAAACACTCTAACATATATTTAGATATTATATCCAAATTTCTTATATCCAGATTCCTCTCTTTTTAAAGGTTGGATCTCACCTGAAAACTCCCAAGTTTCCAATTTGGGTAGTGTGCAGTGAGAGTCATTTCAGTGTGCTCTTTTGCCCCTCTGAAGACCTGGCAACCGATCACTGCAAAGAGGAAGAGTTTGACTTGTACTATTATGATGGGCTGGCCAACCAGCAGGAACCAATTAGATTAACAGTCTGTGAGTCTCACACACACACAAAAAACACTGCTTGTATTATCCGTAGGATTTGAGAAAAACTAAATAAACACAACTTTTGCACACTTGCTTTGTAATTAGGGTTTATTATAAATCAGTATTAAAAGGCCTTGTGTGTTTTGTGTCTCTGAACAGATCCACATTCTGCTGCTGGTGCTGCTCAGAATGACGGCGCAGACAGTGATCTCATTCCTCCACTGGACCTCTGCATCAGGACGAAGTGAGTCTTTTATTTCATCAGTGCTTAGAAGCGTATCTCTTGTTTGTCAGAAGTTTTCAATAACATGTAATTTTGATATTGTGAAATACAAACACATGGTGATATTAATGCTTCAAATATGTCTTACAGATGGAGAAAGGCAGTGGTCAGCTGGAATAACACAGATCCCATTCTTTGATAATGCACATAAAGGAGATTTTTATTTGAACTCTATGATTTTATCTGGTTTTAAACAAATTTCAGTTAGGTTTTATATTTAAAAATGCATGCGTTTAGTATTTATTTAGTGTTTTATGATTGCTGCCATTCTCAATATTTATAGTATTTTCATCAGTCTGCTGCCTCTCTTGCTTGTGTTATACTTTATATTTATGTCTCTCATAGTGTCACATTGACAGTATTGCATTAGGAACTGTTATGCTTTGACAGACTTTTTTTGCCTTATTCAAATCATGATTAAATTATCAGAGAGAATAACTTATGATTTGTAAATAATTGGCATTGTTCACTCTTTAGTAATTAAAGGGATAGTTCACGTGAAAATTACAATTATGTCATTGTTTACTCGCCCTCATATACTGTTCCAAACCTATCTATATGGCTTTTTCTTCTGAGGAACACAAAAGAAGATATTTTGAAGAATGTTGGTAACCAGTTAGCATGACCATTAAATTATGGACAAAAAACAGACATTTCTAAAAATGTCTTGTATGTTCCACTGAAGAAATGCATACAGTTATTGGAATGACATGAGGGAATTTTACATTTTTTGTGAACTATCCCTTTTACTGTGTGCAAGAAAAAGATTTCTAACTAGGATATACAGTGTCATTTTGTGCAAAGAATGCTTTTGTTGCAGTCTGTCCCAAAAGGAGGAACCCTTGCATGGTGAAGACTCTATGGCTTACTAAAATGTCATTTCAAATATTAAATATTCTTTGAACTGGATCAATGAGTTATGCCAATGTCTCTTAAGAGCTCTCTTCATTCTGTTTATGCCATTAGAGGACAGTTTACTCTCTATGTTTGATCATTTATTATTTCTGGTGTAGTATTTCTGTCCTAGTAATGTTATCATCATATGACTATAATTAGTCATTGTAATTTAGAAGTATAATTTGTAATTAATAGTGACATTTGACATTGGTATTGTAAACATGCTTACTATAGAACTGCAACTGACTTTAAATGTTACTATTCTATGAAATAATCACAGCCCTATAGCAACAAATTGAACTAAGCAATACTCATTTGTGCACATGTAAAAGAACAAAGTGTAGCACATTAATTGCATTAGTTGATCAACACTATAACCCCTTTACAAGATGTTTGCTTGATCATTAATCATATTTTAAGTCAATACAAAAACAGTCTTCGTGATACAACACAGAAGGTTTAACTGCAAACCTGCAAAAACAGATTGAAGCAGTTGATGACTCACGAAATGTGTTCATATGGCACACATAACTGAGCACATAACGTCCACCTCTGCCACCAAAATAGGGCTGAGTAGCTATGCATTTTGGGAAGTAGTTCTGGTTGAACCTTACACACCAGTGGTCACTCAGGGTCTTTAGTTGGATAATAGTCAACAACTGCAGCTGAGGTTAGAGCCTGAACTAAGCTGATTATGTGAGTTTTGATGCTATATTGCATGTATGCCTGGAATTTGAGATATGCTTACAGCATAGTGGAACTCTTGGACTGATAACACCAATGTAAACACAAATATCGCATTGTTTTTCCACCAATCAAGTGTTTATTGCAACACAAACATCATGCATTTGCAAAATGCAACAACAGGCATGCATTTTAAAGGAAGTATTTCCTGGCGAAAGTAGGCTATAAACTTTTACAACATCTGACTCTGATCACTAACTCATTCACTTTATTCTGTCTTTTTCCTTCCACACAGCTAAATTGCATCACTCCACGCAAACATATGCTGTGGAACTTTCAACTAGATTCCATCCCGCAGCTGAAAGTGCAAATATATTTTCACTTACAAATAAAACTCATAAAGGGCCATGTCTGAAGGTCCAATTTTGTGTCCTTACTAACTGACAGCTAAATGTAAATCAGTGACACTGAATTCTGTGTGTGTGTGTGTGTGTGTGTGTGTGTGTGTGTGTATGTGTGTGTGTGTGTGTGTGTGTGTGTGTGTGTGTGTATGTGTGTGTGTGTGTGTGTGTGTGTGTGTGTCTATCACAGTACTCAAACTGTCCTCAAGGTGCCTCTGTTGTGTCATGAATCCAATTTCAATCACAACAAATGCTTGTGTGGAAAGTAAAAGCACTTTGTCTGAAAATAATTAGAATCAGAAGTGATTTGTTTAACAATGACAGTTCATGTTCACTTTCTTTTCTCTACACTTTTTATTTTTGTCCTCAACTGCAACACAGCAACGTTCATAATCCTTACAGACTGACATCTCAGACAACGGTCCTGATGTTATCATGTGTCTCCTATCCGAGGCTCCCAATCATTTTATAAGGGCCATCTGGTGTTTTATTTTTAGGGCCCTGATAATGGAACAATTTCCACCCACACATGGTGATGTCATAAATACAGAAAGTATCGGTCGTTAACCCACCATGGGGATATATTACTCAACTGACATAATTTAGAAGCGGTAAGGAATCTAGTTAGCCCTTGTGCTGTTCTGACGTTGCTTCCTGTCAATGGTAGACTCGATATCATGTGTTCTTCTTTTATCAGTTGTAGTCATTTAAGAGCGTTTTATGCTCTATGTACATTTTATTATTTGAATTTACTTTTTAGAGAGCATGTATCAACCTTATTTTTAATGCAAAAGCGAGGTGCGGCCATTTGAAAGTTGAATGTGCGCGAGACTTCCGGTGTCATCAGTTTCCAGTTATTTTAGCTGAGCAAATACAGTCCATTATGCTGCTTGTTTTTGATATTGATGTGCAAAGTATTTTTTTATTATTTATCATCGTAATCATAAACGCGTTGGTTTGTAGAGCAAATATAATTAATACTGTTTAATGCACAGCAGCTAATGAATCGGAAGTCTCACACATTCATAGAAAATAGCTTACTTCCGCGTTGCGAAATAAGGTGGATATATTTAGTTTTAAGAGTTTGCTCCCAAACTTGCCTTGTTGCCATTATGTCTTCATGGATGAAGAATACAGACATCACCTGTCTCTTTTCATTCATGCCTGAGTATCACAAACCAACAGGCGCAAAACGAGTGGAGGTGGTGAAAGATTCCCGTGTGATGTGTCAGAAAGGAGGAAAGGAAGATTTGGAAACCTGACAAATAACACATGTCCTGAGGAGAAAAGCTTTTTTTTTTCTTCTGTAGTCATGTGCGTGCAATTTGGGACCAATAAAACCTGAGGCCCCTATTGAACATCAAACAGAGTAAATGCTAATGCCACTGAATGGCAACCCAAGTTAAGTGCTGAATTAATTAAAAGACAGCCTGTCTGTAAGATCTTCCACTTCACATGTCAAAGTATTTGTCTGGGTGGTATTGATTTGAGTGTCAGCTAATTCATATTCATGTTTTGTATGTCTCCTAAATTGGTGTTAGTCATAAACTGGCAAACACAAAGCTTGGCCCTGCCCCCTCTCACTGATGTATGAACCATAAATCGTTAGACCATACAAAATAGATCAAGGGTCTTTCAGAAGGAGATGTGTGGGTTTAAAAAGAATATAGAATCAGCTATAAATAACAGGAAAGAGTCCCTCAGGATCTTCTAATGGGATTAAAATGTTTACTTTGCAGAGTGTTGCCTCAGAGGCAAAATTATGGAGTACGTCATGTTTCATTTCAGTACAAGCATCCTTTCCTTTTCTCATCCATTTCCTGAGGAATCATTTTTATGTCAGACTGGTTTCTATTATCATTATTTTGAGTGCAGCAGTTGTTAGACAACAAAAGTTAAGTTCAGTTTTTTTCTTTTTGTATGTATGTATGCATGTATGTATGAGATAAATACAGACAGATAGACAGATAGATAGATAGATAGATAGATAGATAGAGAGGTTGGTTGGTTGGTAAGATTTTGTTAATCTCTACGGTCACTAAGGCTGCATTTATTTGATCAAATATACAGTAAAAACAACAGCCTATATTGTACAACATGAATTCCGGAAATGTTGGGCCGTTTTTTAAAATTTGAATAAAATAAAAACTAAAAGACTTTCAAATCACATGAGCCAATATTTTATTCACAATAGAACATAACAAATGTTTAAACGGAGAAATTTTACACTTTTATCCACTAAATGAGCTAATTTCAAATTTGATGCCTGCTACAGGTGTCAAAAAAGTTTCCACGGGGGCAACAAAGGGCTGAAAAAGCAAGAAATTTTGAAAAGATTCAGCTGGGAGAACATCTACCAACTAATTGAGTTAATTGACATCAGGTATGTAACATGATTAGCTATAAAAGGGATGTCTTGAGGCAGAGTCTCTCAGAAGTAAAGATGGGCAGATGTTCTCCAATCTGTGAAAGAGTGCATAAAAAGATTGTGGAATACTTTAAAAGCAACGTTCCTTGATGTCAAATTGCAAAGGCTTTGAAAATCTCATCATCTACAGTGTATAACATCATCAAAAGATTCAAAGAAACTGGAGAAATCTCTGTGCGTAAGGGACAAGGCTGAAGACCTTTGTTGGATGCCCATGGTCTTCGGGCCCTCAGACGACACTGCATCACTCATCGGCATGATTCTGTCATTGACATTACTAAATGGGCCCAGGAATACTTCCAGAAACCACTGTCGGTAAACACAATCCGCCGTGCCAACTAAAGCTCTATCATGCAAAAAGGAAGCCATATGTGAACATGGTCCAGAAGCGCCGTCGTGTCCTGTGGGCCAAGGCTCATTTAAAATGGACTGTTTCAAAGTGGAAAAGTGTTCTATGATCAGACGAGTCCAAATTTGACATTCTTGTTGGAAATCACGGACGACATGTCCTCCGGGCTAAAGAGGAGGGAGACCTTCCAGCATGTTATTAGCGTTAAGTTCAAAAGCCAGCATCTCTGAAGATATGGGGGTGCATAAGTGCATACGGTATGAGCAGCTTGCATGTTTTGGAAGGCACTATGAATGCTGAAAGGTATATAAAGGTTTTAGAGCAACATATGCTCCTCTCCAGATGACATCTATTTCAGGGAAGGCCTTGTGTATTTCAGCAGGACAATGCAAAACCACATACTGCAGCTATTACAACAGCATGGCTTCATAGTAGAAGTGAATTGAAGTGCATTCATAGTGAATTGGCCTGCCTGCAGTCCAGATCTTCCACCTATAGAGAACATTTGGTGCATCATTAAATGAAAAATACGTCAAAGACGAACACAAACTCTTCAGCAGCTGGAAACCTATATCAGGCAAGAATGGGACCAAATTCCAACACCAAAACTCCAGAAACTCATAACCTCGATCAGTTTTCATTTTATTCAAATTTAAAAAAAACGTCCCAACATTTCGGGTTGTAAAATTTTATTACATTTTAAAATAAATGTGTTAAAAAATGTAATTTACTTCTGTGATGGCAAAGCTGAATATTCAGCAGCCATTACTCCACTATCACTTCACTGTCACCTGATCTTTCAGAAATGTATTTATTTATTCATTTATTTTTGGAAACTGTGAGACTTTTTCAGGATCCTTTTATCGATTGAAAGTTCAAAAGAACAGCATTTGTTTCCTATCTATCTATCTATCTATCCAGAAACTACTAAAAAAACTGATGCTTGCATTCACCAAGATTAACCACTATTGATACTTTTTAAAATGTATTTATTGGAAATGTATCACCTCAACATTTGATCTCCAATTAGCTAGCCCCAGCTAACTTTGTCTAAATTTTTTATATATTCTGTCTGGTATGAAAACCCAAAGTAGGCCTATTAGTAGAAAATAAACACTCACATATTTAGTTTGACATTTTCTGAAGGTTAAGCATCATTTTTCACTGAAAAGATAAAAGTACTTTTTAGTCCTATTTTAGGCCAGCCTACATCGTTTTCGTGGAAAGTGCCTCACACACTTACTGAACATGTTTGCATGTTAATGCAGAATGTTCAGCCCCTAAATTTGAATGAGTCACATTTTAAATACATTATAATTATTTTAGTGTGTGAATGTGAATCACACGTGAAGTATAGCCTAGATTTACACACAAACGAATCTGTGAAGTCAATAGGTTTGGGTCTTGCTTTAATACACGCGTCCACATCAGTCTCTGGTGAGTCACTGAGGATGCGGTCAAGAATCATGACCAGGGAAACTATTGGAAAAAAAAGTCTCTCCAATTCATCACTTCATGAATGGAGCCGGGGCTCTTCGGGTCAATGATGAAGAACTCCGAATGCCGTTGTTAGACTTATCTCCGGACAGCTTGCCGGTAACTGGAGGATTGTGTGTTTGGGTGTAATTGTGTTAGAACCCTCCCACATATCCTCCCTTGTGCGTCTTCTGTCTCGTTCTTTAATCTCCGCTGTTTGTCTTTGTGATAAGTGATATCCAGTTTTCGATCACGATAGATTGTTTATGCCGACCTGATGAGAAGAAGGCTCTGTAACGGCCCCGGTGGATCTACCTTATTTATAGCGTCGGAATCAAATTAGACTGTTTGTGAAAGCTCAAGATACCTGCCATTTTGACTCCGCAATAATCTCAGTCTGAAGTGATGTATTGATGCTTTCAGACAGAGTCTTAATTACGACGCAAGCCGTCAATTAGCGAGGGATGCATTTAAAGATGTTTTTTAAATAGTGGCTGAATTGTTTGTTGCCAGACATTTAAAGTCACTATGTTTGAGGATTTATATTCCCTCTAGAGCAGTAAAGCCAACTGCTATTTCACAGAAGGCTCTAAAAACCACTCAAACCATGTCACACGAGATAACAATGATGAATGGTGAAGGAAAATGATTTCCCGATATTACTTTCCCAGATTTTCACTGAGGAGCGCTGGAGCAAGAATCCCATTTTTTGACGTCAAGCGACGTAGGTTCATGAGTTCACATTCATCAAAATCTGGGGAGGGTTTTGGTTTATTAAGAGCACTTAAAAGGGGTCATATCATGAAGAATTAAGCTAATCTTTTGATCTAGATCTTTTGATTGCTTTAAAAGCTTCCTTCCAAAATGAAAAAGTAAGTTTTATTGATAGCCTATATTGCACATGCAAAGTAGTGTTTATATAGGAGTCTTAAAGGCACAGCAGCCAGAAAAATAATATAAAAATGTATCAGTTTACGTCATTCTAGGGTCAGGGAAAGAGTGGAAAATTTTCATTAAAAACTCGAAAAATGAAAGAAAAAAAGTAGCGTTATAAATGAACCTGAGGGAACAGAAATAACTGTAAAGAAATGCATGATATGACCCTTTTATACAGTATGAAAGACAAATATGTCTGATAAGCAAGATCCTGTTATGCATTTGCCATACTAATTATTTTGATAAGTTTTCAGAGACATTCTGGCGTGAGAACTTGTAACACTGTGAGTTCTGGCGCAGCTTTCAAGTGGTCGCTTTAATATCACTCTAAACAACAATTAAACACAGCTCCGGGCCACATTTCATGTTTGTGTTAATAACCATCCAGACCAGATCAGGGAAATATTTGATTACGATGGAGATATAGATAAAGCCACAGTTTTAGTGGATTTCAAAAGTATCAATTTGCATCGTTTTAGTAAAACCAACAGAAGTGGAAGACAAAATGTTTGTCATTTCTAATATGAGAACAGGATCTCCAAGAGTGAATATTCTCTGTTTATTTTGACAAAACGTCTTCGACACTACTTGACTTCATCCTAAACTTTAAAAAAACAAAAACTTTTTCTTTCTCTTTATTTATTCCTTCCCTTGCTAGCTTGTACTTATTTGAACAATGCCTGAGACTATACGAGCACTTCCTCTGTCTGATTGCCTCTTCAAGATGAATCGCTTTATGTTTTCCCCGATTGTAAGTCGCTTTGGATAAAAGCGTCTGCAAAATGACTAAATGTAAATGTAAATGTATTTGCTCATTTGAAAGGGTCCACTCTGTGCTTTTCTTTTAAGACTTTCTCATACGGAGTCTTACTCCAGTGCTAAAAAAGACACACTGTAGCGATGTTGTATCTGCAAAGCTGTTGAAAACAAACAGATAAGTTACTTTAATCCAAGACTAAGTCAAGATAAGCAACTTTCGAAATCCTGATAAACAATTACAGAACTATGACTCCAAACTGATATCTACTCTAAAAATAAATACATACGTAAAGTAAAAATAAAGGTGCAAATCAAATTGCATGACAGCACATATAAAGTATTATACAAGCATGTAAGCAATTAAGTCAAACAAGACAAGGTGACAGAGACTTGGTGCCCACCGTTGGGATATATGAATGTGATATTGTGAGAGATTTATGATCTTATGTTCCCCCTGATACACAAGAAATGGGTTGTCAGCTGTTATGAAATCTGCTCAATTACTGGAATGGAGCAGATTTCATAATAGCTGACAACCCATATTCCAATCAATCATCCAACAAAATAAGCTAAAAGAAACCCAAAATATGATGTTTTCATGCTCTTCATTTATTATCAGCCATGGGAATGTTTTAGAGAAATATACCATCAGATCAAACAGTTTTAGAATGAATAGACTATTTTAATAAAATTTGAATTAATAAAAAGGAAAAAAAAACAGGAAATCAAATATTGTGCTTGAATGTTTTTATTCTTTCAAAGCATCAGTGCAATATTACCATTGTTATCAAACAATGTGTTTTCATCGTTTGAATTTCAATAAGTGCCAATGGTAGATATCATGGAAATGACAGCATGGTAAGAAACTTTCATATAGCCTACACAATCTTTTTTTAAAGTGTAAGGAATGAAATAAAATATTTAGATTTGAAATAATATATTTGGAACAGAAATATATTTAAGAGTAATGGTGGCTTAATGAGATACATATTCAAATGTAATCAGGACAGAATATTTACATATCATTTAAATAAATAATTGGTTGCAAAGATAAATAATACTTTCTTTAAAACTCATAATATAAAAAGCAAAGCTATTAAACAAAACTATATTTTAGGAGCATTTTAAAACAAACATAAATTATGATAAAAAGCAAAAAAAAATATTGTATTATTATAAAACAATTATACTTGGAAATGACATAAATGAAAACAATGACAGTTAACTGCAGTGATTTGAAGGCACTTCCTTGGAAAAAATAATTCACTCCAACATCTCTGGAGTTTCTTCGTTTAGATCCTCAGGACCTGCGACACATACAGAATTGAACAAAATTATGTTAATATTTAATCATATTAACATTTCATTTATATTTTAAATCAATACTTTTAGGATTTGGTTACAGTTAGAAAAAAGTATGAGGAAGACAGCGTACAAAATTAAGTTCCTCAACCAGCTCAACCTGTCATACACAGAAACAATGAACTTCAGACGCAAATGAATTTCTCTCCACTTCAATGGAAATCACTTATTCACATCACAAAAGGCAATTTAACCATTTCTAATTGATTCAGAGGAAAACCAGACTGAGCAAGAGTAATCATAACCTAATAAAACCACCATAATTCACCAGCCCCATCATTTGACATTCAGATTGGTAATGGATTCTTTCACCTTTCACTAACAGGTTCTTTGAATGTCTCATTCACAGCACAGACTGATTCCAGCGTCACAGTGTGGTGGTGAACTATTTTGAATATGTTTCTAGGAACTAGTTTGATTCTTTGACACATGAGCTCTGAATGACTTGCCAAGATTGTTATTTAATCACTTTATTACGCAATAAAATATACAATTATTTGATCTATCAGAAAAAAATGCATTAGGCAACTGCATCTTGGCAAAAAGGAAAAACAAAACAGGACAGGAAAAGGCTGCTAGATCCAAGCTTGTGCACTGCGTACATAAATCTGAAGTCAAAATCAGTTTCTTTAAGGCATAATACATTTACATTTTAATTGCAAGAACACGGACTTTTGAGAGACTTTGTTACATCACTTTGTGTATAATTACTTCAAAGTGATTAGTTCCTAGTTGCACGCGTGTTACAATGCAAATTTAGAAGTGGAATTTAAATGTGACTCTCTGGAAGTTCTATTCTGCCTGTGTGAACCGTGCATTAACTGCATGCCTCAGAATGTACCAGATGGCCATGATTAAACTGACATTATATCTTACTCAATGTTTCTTCTAAGGTTTCAGTTAAAAAAACATGCAAAACTTTCCCAACAGTAACCGGGAGCAGGCTTGGCTATCACGTTACAAATCTTGCAGTTTTCTTGTTTCAGACAATAATAAATACACACAAACACATAATAAATATACAAATAATAGTTTATACACTCATACTTATATGTGTTAAACAGCTCTGTACTTACATGCGGTTCTCTATGATTGTGTGCAAAGGGGACTCATAGCTAGCCTTGATAGCAATCGTGCACATCTTTTATAATCTGTTGAGGACAAGACAAAAGAAATGAAAACAAGGAATTCTTGCTTTCACCATGTTAAACAGACATTGACACGTGTGACATGAAGCACACGTCACCACTTCAAACGCACTGATGAAATTCAGTTTTAAGTGGAGCTCTCATGCCATCACGGGGTGACGTATAGAGTATGAACATGGCTAAGGGTTAGATGGATCCCTGTAAATAGCTTCATCTCTGCCCCAGTAATGTACTTGATGGCTTAAAATGACTGTGTGGGTTCAAGCACCACATGCTTCCACCCTTAATGGTGTTTGTGAAGTCTGAACATCCCATTGCTGTCCTGTTCCAAGCACCGTTGCCGTCATTTTCTCTCAAGGTACTGCCACGTTTCCCTCCCTCCCATTTAAAAGTGACATTGTCAAAGCAGAACTCAAACACTACAAAGTATCTTGAAAGTATACGGCGTGAAATGGCTTTGGCTACGCCGTTACCATACATGAAAACGTATCTTGTGTTAAGTTTACTGCAGTTTAGGGAGCATTTATGTCATAAAAATTCTCTGGAAGACAGAAACTCTGATTTACGTATGAATTATTCTGCGTTTGCCATTCCCAGCGTTCCTCGTGGCTGCCAAATACTCACATACAGCTGGTCGGATTTGCATGTTTACAAAGCCCACCGTACGAAATAATATCTCTTCGTCATACGCATGCTGCACTTTCTGTACTACTACTTGCAATAATTCATAGATCCTGATTTAGAAGAGAAATATCCACAGTTTCTAAGGTTGAATTTCACAATTCTTCCTTCTCAACTGAGAACCACAGAGGAGGGTCGTGAAGCAAGTTCACAAAACATCGCTGGCCACTAACACACAAGTGTTTTTACTCAAGAAAAATAAAACAAAACACTTGAACGGCCAATGTCTAGAGGAAACAAGCATCTGTTGTGACCCAAAATATAAATCTGATCATCACTATGGGAAGCTAGTTTGTCTTTTATTTTGTGAAATATAAAATGTAGTACAATTGAAGAAAAGGAGACTTGATTCGTTTGGACATGTATGCTCTCTATACAGAGCAACACTTTAGCTGTACCATCAGATAAGCGTTATTTAATGGAAAACTCTAAACCTCTCCTGAACACTATGAAGTCCATGAGGACTAAGGGTGGAGGAGCATTTTCGTTGCGGTGTAACGCCCTGTCAAAACTTTTTATTTTTTTACTTCAGAAAAATAGAAGCGTAGGCAGCATTTCTAAAGTCTCTACAAAATAAACAAGCACAAACATATAAGCAGCATAATACAAAAATCAATTAAGATAATCATAATTCTAATTTGAAACTACAGGGAAACATTTCATGTCTTTAAAGTGGCAGTTCACCCCAAAAAGAAGATTCTGTCATCGTTTATTCACAAGATACATAAAAACAAAAAATATTTGAAGAACGTTGGGGTACAAACAACATTGGACCCCATTTACTTTCATTATATGGACAAAGAAACATATTTCAAAATATCTTCCACAGCATGTAAAAAACATACAGGCGTGATATGACATTAAGGTAAATGAGTAAATGATGAAAATTTTCATTTTTGGGTGAATTATTTCTTAGTTAAAGATATATGTATACGTACATGACGGTCTGGAACAATCCCTTGTATTGTGATAAATTCTATGGAAATGTGTCCTGCATTCAGATGGAAACTTGACTGGTCCTGCTTGAAACAAAAAAGGTTTCAACCATGAAATTAGCGTTTTATAGATGAATTACTCTGGTGAATGAAATCATTTAGTTTTTAATTCAAAATGTCTGCTTACGCATTAAGTCTAATCTCACAAACTTGTACAAAGGAAATGGTAAAGTTGCTGTAACTTTTTCACTTACTTGCAGAAACCCAAAAGGAGAATTAGCGCATGCGCATAAATAAGGGCAGAGACTTGATTCTGATTCTGGCAAAGCTCTCACAAAGTTTCATTCTATGAGCTTCTGGATAACAAATTTTCACGCTAATTATCATAGGTGAACAAAGATTCTGCAATGAATAATCATCTTAAAAGCGCTTTTCCTAACAACATTTGGCTGGATTACAAAGTGTATTTCACAACACAGAGGCTGTAAAACAATTTAACTACGTTAATCTACTGTAGGCTTAATTTATTTGACTGGCCTTATGTGTTACAGGATGAAAACTGCTCATTTCTAATGAGACAGATTTCAGATTATGCCTATAAAGAGAATGAAAACAGAGGATGTATTCAGAATGGCTACTGAATATTGCACTGTAGGCCTATATACTGCATACTACTTTTTAAAAATAGCAAGTGAAACAGTTGGTGTTATTCCACAATCATCATTTTAAACAGAATGCTACATTTGTCACATGACCTCATCAAGTTACATGCTGCATGCGAGTCAGTGAATGGTGTCTCGTTATTATCTTTTTTGTAACCCAGTTTTGTATAAAAATGGCTTTTATTTTTGTCAGTCAAATTAAATGAGTCAAGAAATAGATATTACTTCTGTTTCACTCCTAACACTGGAAATGGAAGGTCGGTTGAACGCACTACATTGTAGAATACAATATTTGACAAAGTAAACATGTGGCAAATGTAGCAGGTCATAAGAAAAAGAAAATCCACACACTGTGCATGCACTGTATACTGTACATATATTGTATACTGCAGCAACAGTAAGAGTAGTACACTATTCTGAACATAGAATACATAGCCACATGCTTGAAATAATACTACAAGAAAGATGAAACATTGAAATGGGTTTTTCTTTACCTGTAAAATGTTCTATAAATCTGTCTTTCATGCTTATGTCTCTTGGGACAATCTCTGAAACAAAAAGACAAAAAGACAGTGTTAATGTTTTTGCCACCACCCCAGCCTAATCAATAAGACTCAAAGCTAGTAAATATACCCCTTCATCGATACAAACCAGAAATGTGTTCTTTTAACTCATATAATACTGGATATTAATTAGCAACTTGACCATTCTTAAATAAACTGAAATAAGCAATCGATACTGTGGGTGAACAAAACCGACTCACATAGCTTCCTCTCAAACTGAAGCAGTTTGAGAAACATAGAAGCTGTTATTGCATTTAGCTTGAGGTTGGCTGGATGGATGAAAATGGGAAAGAGCATTGTATTTTTGTGGAGAAATCTGTCTCATTCTGGACATATTATCAGATATTCCACTATAATTTGTGTCATCCAAATCAAAATGAATGCACACATTATTTTTTATTTTTAAAACAATTAATTGTGTTTCATTAATGTATTTTTTTGACAGCCTATTGCAATTTTAAAGTCTGTTTTATATGTGTAACAAAACAAATCTGAAACTACCCAAGCATCCCCTTGGGTAATGAGTGGAAAAACACAAAGTCTCAAGTCAAGTGGCAGCTATAAAATATGTTTGATATTCATCACAACACAAACAGAAATGTATTGCCGATACATAAAACACTGAGATTTCTGTTCTTTGTTAATGTTGAGCATCAAAAAAGAAACATTACAAAGAGTCAGCTTTGTACAGTATAACCATTTACTCTGTAATTTACTGTACATTAATGAATGTGATTTAGCTGGGGAATGATTATGTCATCAGCTTGCGTCCAGCTTAGTCACTGAATACACTGTCTAGCACATGGCATGAAGTCAAGTCTGCTTTAGCTATCTATATAGAGACATACCACTGACTTCTATTGTTATTTAATAAAGACATTCTTCATAAACCATTTATTTTGTTGACAACCTCCCCAAAGGTTTTGCAAAATTGAAAACATGACTTCAGTTTGCATTAGCCCACAATTAATGATGAATTTACAGCCAGTTTGTTAATAGTCTTGTAAATACTGTTAACAGTCTGTCAGATCTCAAACTCATAAATGCCTGCAGTGTAAACATGCAACAACCTCTTGGAAAACTTCCCATTGTAAGATTTTGATATAACTGATTACAGTCATATACGCCATGTGTTTTACTGTGGTGACTACATGCTTGACGTAAGAAAGACGGACAGCCATTTAAAGCATAGATGTAAAATGCAATCCCAGACTGATAATCCATCGCTCAGTAAATCTGCTAGAGGCTTGGGGTCCTTGCTAATTATGTACAATCTGTGGCCTGCCCGACCCTGGGACACCGTCCCCACATGTAGACCATATCAGTTCCAGCCTATCGGAGTAAGGAGATTATTGCATGCAAAGTTGTAATGCCTATCAATGTCAGGTCCACAAATCCATGCAGCAGCTAATTTTATCCTGCCTCAGAATGTAGGATAACCAACACTGTGTTATGAATGAGTTCCTCTTTCATTCAAAATACAATGACTTTCTACCTTTTTGATGTCTACACAGATCATTCTACTGTGGGCCATTCTTTTCCATTTTTAATAAGAGAATCATAGAGATGATGCATTATCAAACACCTATCAAGATAATTCCAGGTCTATACGCGTGTTGTCACACCTGAGTCTTACATAAGATGACTAAATGCCTATACTAATGGGCTGTTCTATTCAGGAGGGTTCAGTACAGTACAGTGTGTTGACTGTTTAGATTATATAAAGGTCCATGATCAACTCAGTTTTCAAAACTAGTATGTTTTCACTGGATTCAAATAATTCTCATTGCAAAACTTTAAAGGCAATAAACCCATTCAAAGGTCATCCTGATCAGCAATAGCAGATGTTTATGGGTGTAATTATTCTTTGGCACACGAATTCTGTGTAACAACACGTCAATCAATGTTTTTTTTTTTCTTTTGTTATGGCTAAGACATTTAAATAGAGTCAGCCCAACCAGAAAACTGGCACTGTCAAAATTTCATGAAATTAGTTTTATGGTTAAATTAAGCAATGGGGTATCACAGCACTGAAGAAACCACGTAATAGCACAACAAGTTTTTGTCTGTATTGAGTATAATAAACTATTCCCAAGAGTAACAGAAATGCTAAAATGCTTCTGAACACATCACAACACTGAACAGCTTCTAGATGTGACATGGAACAGTTGTAGTTACTGTTAAATGACACATATTTAGTTCAGCACAAATGGTAACGCTCTTTGGAAATTTACACCAATAAGCACGTATTATTCTTCCAGCATGAACAATCTCAAGTACATACAATTTAAAGGCACAAGTAATGTTCAATAATTTCAGCGAAAGATATTTCAATGGAATGTTTATATATACACAATTCTACTATATTTGCTGTATTAAGATGAGACTGAAGTTATTAGTTTCAAAACCTTTCACAACTGACCGTCCTGGAGGGTCTTGTGACAATGACCATGTTAATTACAAATGTAGATGGGGCTCTAATCTATTATGAGGGTCTTACCTAAAGGTGTCTCAGAAAACAAGAAAGTAATTGACAAAGATGGACAGGCATCTTACTTGTCTTTACAATCCATTCTTGTTGGTATACAGAGGTAGAATGTGACTACACAACACATTTGTTAAACAACACATATGCTAGGGGTAGTGAAATATAACAGTATAGTAATTATAAATAAGTAAAGACCACACAACATCAAAAAGTTCTAAAAAGCCATATTTCAAATGTTATTTTTGTGAAGCACATGTAAATGTCTGTGCCTAAACGTGCAATTGGGAATCATTTCTTGCTGTTCAATCAATGCTGTTTTTTTAGTCAAGTCTTTTGTTACTCACAAAGTGCAGATCATCAGCACACACCATTACATGACAACCAGCATCGTCTCTGAGCAGTTCTTAGATCTACACTGATGATTTTAGCATTATGTGATCTATCTAACAAGACCATGAGCATTCATTTTACTACACTCTGCAGATCAAAAGAGTGTCCCTTAATCCAATTTCAAGTTTTCTTTTTTTACTGAACTTTTCAAAATTACTCAAAGAATATAGGTTATGTTATTTGTCTTTGCAATGCAATCAAGAGTAGGGTAAGGCAAAATATGAACAGCTGTCCATGCATTAAGTGATTAAAGCATTAAAAGTGCAGTTGATATGCACGAAAAAACTCCCACTAACAGGAAGGAGTTAATGCCCAGGATTACTTTTGTATCATCACCTGATCTCAAATCAGCTTACCTATTGGTCTGCTGTTGTCCGGCTTGGACAAATGTGCAGTCTTTTCACGAGAGGAAAACTTCACATCTTGAGATACAGAGTAGAGGCCACTGGTGACGCGTCTGGACGCGGGCTTGTCCTCGATCACTTGCAGGATTAGATTAAGCAGAGTTTTCCTTTCCGACTCCTTTACCTCCTTGCTTTCCATGCATTGACTGGAGGTGATGAGCAAAAGAATCATACTCAACAATATGTGCCATCTCTTCTCAGCCCGCATGGCTTTCCAGCCTGATAAACGAATAAAACAAGCAAACATATCATTACATCCTCGTACTGAAAGTTCTGACCGTGCGTAATACGCAGATGTCAGAGCAGTGGCGCAGTGGTCCTGTGTTTATGCAGTAAATATTACATCCAGATTCGAGTCCTACTTAAAACTCTCGACCTGTTTACACTCTGTATTTTCTGCAAAAAAGGCGAAACTAAATAAATAAATAATACAACGGTACCTAAATGTACAAGAAACGACCCAAATCCAACCATTCTTCATTGTCTAGGGTACATGTTTAAACTTTTTGAAATCTGAGAACTAATCAATTCACTATAGGCTATACTACAATCTTAAAGTATGTATTCACATAAACAAACATAAATAGAAACTTACGCGAATATATATTGGTAGGTGCTTCTACCCCTAATAATGTGCACGCAAAGTTGTCAGAGAAAAATATATCTTCCAACAGTTCCTGTTGTCTCGTGTCTTTCTTGAGAACATGCGTCTTGTTTTTATACGTCAAGTGCGAAGCTTCTTGAATGTAATACAATCGATTTCGGGTGGGTGGCAAATGTAGACATCTTTCTCTTAGGTTTTTTTTTTTTCTCAACTCGTGGTCAGTTCCTTTGACATTCGCCCCTCCTTTCGTTTCAAATTCATCACAGAAGTTCAGATAACTATAAAAAGTGTCTCAAAACTCCTCTCTGCGGTTTATTAAAAGATTCATAGCTGGCAAAGGGCTGGACGCGTAAATGATCTTGGAGATATCCATCGCGCCATGTCCCCCCAGGGAAATGATGGGGAACCTCAAGTATCCATGTATCCAAATATACTTGCTTAAACGTAGCTGAGCTGTGAAAATAACGCCTGGATGTTTTTGTTCATGGATGGTCGGGTCTTGTGACTGCACTAAGCGCGCTATCCTGGTAAGCCCCGCTTGTTTCCACCTCCCAACTGAAGTTTGCACTTGGCTTTGTGCTGGTATTACACGCTTAAAGCATAAATTCCAGGGTTCTTAACTTTTGTATGTCATAACAAGCAAACACAGATCAATGTTCTGATTGGAATGATATTGAGCATTTAAATATTTTATAAATTATCACATTATTTCAACCTGTTCTCACGCCTTACATGAAGCACTCGAACCTTGATTATTTCTTTAAGCTTCTTAATATTTCTCTGTAGCCAGAGTCCCCCCCCCCCCCCCCCCACAGAGTTCCCCGGGGGTCTGTGAAGTTCCGGCAGGGGCCATGTCCTGGAAATCTGGCCCGCAAGTTTCATATCGAGTTATGTGGGTAATTATGTGTGATGGTAATTACATTTTCCACTTTTGAGGGAGGATCTGAATGAAACTTGGCTTGTATTAATTGCAAAGTACAAAAATAGGCTAATTAAAAATTGTTAGGAATTTAAATTCTGAAATACTCTAAGAATGAAATTCTCTAAAGAATGGTGGCATTGATGGCGATATTTAAATAATAATAATAATAATGTACAGCAGTTATTTACTATGAAAACATAAATAAAATGTAGCCTATACATAAATACCAAACAAATGTAGCCTTTTGTTTTACAAAAAATAAAAAATTATATTAAATAAAAAAACTTAAAAAAACTAACCTTAGCTTATTAATTGCAAAATAATAAGAAATTGTTATGAATTTAAATTCTGAAATGCCCTAAGAAAAGAAACAAATAAAAAAGTAGACACTTTTTTAGGAGAAATTAAAAAGTCTGGGTGTGGACAATCATAATAGTGAAATAATAGTGACTATAATTAAAGTGACAATAGTTTAAAGCTGTGATCTACCATTAACCCTAGACAGATGACATTAATGATCTATCCAGGGGATCCCTGGGTGTATAAAAGTTGTAAACCCTTCTCTGTTGAATTCATGTAAAAGTACAATGTGAAAAGACGTGAAGAAATGTGAAGTTTCACACAGCTCTTGTTGCTCTTACAGGGATGTCACTGAACCTGCTTCTCATATGGGAATTTGAAGGAAACTGCCTTTCTCCCTCCTGACTTCAAGATGCACACTGGGTTCATACTGACATAAGGAACAGAAAAAACAATCTTCACATACTTAAATGTCACATTTGCAAGAGGACATTTCAAACTGCTTTACTTTTGAAGTCACTTTTTAACTTTACATACCATCATGACAATGGAATGCTGCATTTTCGACAATGCAAAGCTTAATCTCAGCAGATATAAGCTACACTGATCGTTGTCCTAATATGGCCTTTAACCAAATACCTAAGACATATGATTATTGGAATGCTGTAGTCTACTTACCACCATAGGATGTTTTAAAGCCTCATATGAACTCTTACGGACAAGCAATAAAGATGTTGTACTTGGCGACATCAAGCGGTGTGTTTTCAAACTACAAGTAATATCGCCTTACCCCTACACATCCACATTCCAGAGTAGATTATTAGTGCATACATTTATTTTTTACAGTTGTTATTTACGTCAATAAATAGCTTAGTAGGCTACATATAATATACATAAATGTAGTTTAATTTGTCTGAGTACAAGGTTTTATTTTTACAATTTTGCACCCTGTTTTGTCCCACTTCTCAAGAATGACTGTTAAACCTTTATTGATTCAATATGAAGCCCTAACTATATTCAGAAGAAGCATTTAAAAGCTGTGCGTTTCACTTTTATCTTGTTACGGTTAATGTTTTGAACTGTCAACCTTAATAAATGAGATTTCCACTATGTTATATTTTATTTAACGAGTGTACATGTCAACAACATCATATATGTGTACATTAATGACATCTGTCAGACAGTTTTAGGATGTTTCTCAAACGGAAGGCTGCATCCTCCGGAGGTCGCATTTGCAGGCTGCATACCTCATCAAGCTTGGTTTATTTCAGTTAACTGAGCATTATATTTGCATATTGCAACAATTTACGCTTAACTAAGAATAATGGTCAAATTTATAACTGTTAATAGAGAATGAGAGTGTGACGTACAGGGTCTCCACTCTTTCATGAACACCAGATTCAAGGACTTTCAATGACTTTTAAAAAGCACCATTTATTTCATATCAAGCACCTATCAAATTCACACAAGACCTTACAGTACTTAACATTTCCAAGTAGGGCTTGCTGCAGCCCACGAGATCCAGGGGGCGTGGTTGGATCCACATCATGGGGGTGGAGATTGCATTGGTACTAGGGGTGGAGATGGGTAGGTTTAGGTATATGTAAGGTGGGAGGAGTTGGATCTGGATCCAACCACACCCCCTGGATCTTGTGTTCTGCAGCGAGACGCTCAACATTTCACTTACACTTAACATTTACATTAAAAAAAAATCATATTAATAATGTTTTGAATGTGTAGGTTTCATACATTTAGACCATTTTGAGCAGTCATGTTCAAAGGAATTTAATGAAATCCATTGAAGTTAGTACTGGTAATATTCAAATACAATTTCTAAAATATGCATCAAACTGGTTTTGCTAGTTCTTGTACAAGATTTAAATTTGAAAGAATTTTGCAATTTTTAAGTTAATAAAAAGTGGTTAAATGTTGTAACAGGATGGTAAAACCTGTTAACATAAAAAAATGCACATTCTCTCAATAGAGACGTTACTCATTAATAAAAAATAAAAAAACTTTAAGTCAAAATGATTTTGTAAAACATTGTAAATCCCATTTTTCCATCTTTGACCTAGAGGAATGCAGGTGCTCAAACATGCAGATGCTCAAAACTTCAATATTTTTTGAAAATATTTCATGAACATTTTAAACCTTGTACATGTGCAAATCTGCAAAAAAAAAATATAAAGAAAATAAATGAAAAATAGGACTTTCTATTTGCTTTTAAACTGTAAACGCTTTTCACTAAGCTGTTTTTCCAATTTTTCAAGTTCTATATTTTCTCCTTAGCTCCATGTCGCAGTAAGTTTTGGGAGTTCATTTTTAGTCCATCTACTATCCTGAATAGTCTGTCTTGCAGAGATTGACTAAAAATTAGCTCCTAAAACTTACTGCTAGATTCTGGAAGATAGATTCTTCAAACAGTGGTACCAGAGGATGTGGTGCTGGGGGCTGTTTCATAAAACAAGTTTACCAAATAAGCCAGGTTTATTTCAGTTAGTCTTAATTAAATCCTATCTTTCTGATCGCAAGCAGTTTGTTGTGATGGGTGGTTGCAGGTCTGAGGTCGGTGTGGTGCACGCTGGTGTTCCCCAGGGATCAGTTTTGGGCCCTTTACTTTTTAGTATTTACATTTTTCCTCTTGGTCAACTTTAAGAACACTTGGTCTTAGCTTCCACTTTTATGCTGATTACACTCAGATCTACATACATTCAAAACCTGATGTCAATATGCCTGTGTCTTTTCTTTCTCAATGTTTTAGCGAGATTAAAAAATGGATGTCTGAAAATTTGCTCTGTCTAAACAGTGATAAGACCGAAGTGATGCTTATTGGTTCCCCTCACCAGTTGCGCAAAGCAGAGTCTGCAACTTTAGGTCTGGATGGCTCTGCTTTACAGTTTCAAACTAAACTAAATTTTTCATCTCAGAAACATTGCCAAATTACGTCCCATGTTGACTTTTTCTGTGGCTGAAAAGTTAATCAACACTTTTGTGTTCTCGCGTATTGATTATTGTAATGCTTTGCTGGCTGGAGTTTCAAAAGCTACCCTAAGTAAAATACAGTTGGTACAAAATACAGCTGCCAGAATACTGACTAGGACCAGTGCAAAGGCATCACACCTATCTTGGAAAAATTGCACTGGCTTCCTGTTAGTTTTCGTATTGATTTTAAAATTCTCATGCTCACTTATAAGTCCTTGAATAATTTGGCTCCTCAATATTTGTCAGAGCTTTTAACCCCCTACACGTGTTCTACGCTCCTCTGAAGCTGGTCTTTTAACTGTTCAAACAACTCGGCTTAAAACTATGGGTGATCGGGCTTTCTCTTCATTGGCTCCTAAATTGTGGAATTCCCTACCCTCTAAGATTAGAAATGCAGAATCCCTTAGTGTTTTTAAATCATCCCTTAAAACGTACTTTTTTAGGGTAGCTTTTATGTGATTTATGCGATTACTTTGTTTTATTATATTGGCCTTGTATTGTTTGATTTGTTTTGTACTGCATATTTGTATATGTATGTAAAGCGCTTTGAGATGCTACTTTTAAAGGCGCTATATAAAATAAAGTTTATTATTATTATTATTGTCAGTTGATTTGGTTCAAAATAAGTCAGACTAACTGAAATAAACCTGGTCTATCTGGTAAACTTGTTTTATGAAACAGCCTATAAAAAATTAGTAATTCATGTATTTCACAACACTTCTGTCACGGTGCACACAGCAGGGAGGATACATTAACATAACATAACAGATAGACAGTGTAATGATGCACTAATGATATTAGTTATATAGATATAATAGACATTAGTTATACTGTAGATGTAATATGATTTTCACTGTTGGTATTCATACATAGCCCACAAAGGACAACTGAACTGCAATTGAATTATGTTTTTGTGAATTGAAAAATTAATAATACACATATAGTTGGATCAGATGGACAATAATGATGTGATCAACTGTAGCCTAGTTACCGTAGGTTTTTATATAGAGAGATTGTGTGATATACATTTTGTTGTGAATTTATATTTAAAGTTACATTCAGATAATAACCAAATTTATCCCATCAGACACAGTGTAATGATATGGACCATCGATAAGATATCTGCTGTATTCACTACTGGTTGTCATACAGCTACAGAGCTTTATGAAGACAAACACAATTCACCCCTTTCTAAAATTCCAAGGCCATTTAGCCATCTGAGAAGAAAACGACAACTTTTGGTGAACAACAATTTTTTATTAACACCATTTATTAACTACACCCATTGATGACCCTAGGGCTTACCAATCTTCTTTAAGTGTTGTTCTATCCTCCTGTCAAAATGCTCCCACTCACTGATGAAAAAAAAATAAAAAATTGGACATTTGTAAAGAAAATGGTTAATTATAAATAATGGCATGATGTCATTGTTTGATAATTTTTCCTTTATATTATCCTTGCAATACCTTTTGTCGATGACCGGTCCTCTCAGAAATTTCTCCTCGGCCTCCAGGATAGACATATTTTCAACAAAAGCAAGGGCACAGATGATGGACTACCAGAGAAAGAATTGAGATTGATCACACCCTGAATAAGTCAAGAATCATTTTGCATGTTTAGTTTTTTATAACAAACTCAAAAGTGTCTTCTATATTAACAACAAAAACAATTATTTTTAGAGCAATGGTCTCATATTATGGATAAGCTATTCGACATTAAAAATAATGTGAATCTGACACCATACAGAGCACTGCTAACACATGAGACCTACCTCTGGAAAAAGGACATCCATGATGAACTTGATCTCATCACTGTGGGTGTGCTGTCCAGAATTGAAGACAGGTGAGAGTAAATTGCATTAATTTGCTCCTGATCGTCAATGTACACTGGCACAGGCACCGTCTTAACAGAACACTTGGAAAAAGTGTCAAGCCACTTTGATTTCTTTTGGCCTCTGATGATGGAGTATGTAGACAAAATTGAGAATGATATTAAAAACATTACCATGTATGTCTCTGCAAGTCTTTTATATACTAGACAAGCTATTGGTTTGAAATGCATTCTTGATGCACATACTTGAATGTGGTAATCTGTTCCTTTTTTTGCCACAATGAAGTCCACCAGCACCTGGTTGGATGACATTCGGTTACTCTTGGCAACAACATGTTGTAGCAAGTCATGGGTTAGCCCTTGAAAACCTCTGTAAAGTGGTCGTATTGTCCCTTCACACAGGCATCTTGCCTCCTTGATCCAGTGGGCAAACCTTTTCCTGTGCCTTTTTAAAAGAAAGAGGAAAAAAAAAAAATCTAATTTGTTGGCCCCCAATATGACTCGTTACTGACAATGAACAGGCTGCACTAATAATTTAAATAATTTAATTGCATTTAAATTGTCTGAATATAGTTTATCAAGAAAAGAAATGGGGGTATTGTCATTTTGAACTTTTACTGAGGTGATCATGAAAAACAATGACATGGCATGAATGATGACTTATGACTAGTCTGATGGTTTATTGCATTTTTGGTCTGTGCTGAAGTGCCTCAGTTTGGTCAGTTATTTCTGTGGGCAAGGAAGGAACTTGAAGAATGAAACACCACACTGAGAAGTGCAGATCCTAGTACACACACCCCTCTAGGGATGGCTCGATACCATAATTTTGGCTTCGGTACGATACCAGAATATAATACCTCGGTATCGATACTAAATCGATACCATAGGTGACAAATAACCAGCCTAAAAAAATAAGTGAACTGGAAAAAAAAAAAAAATTAAACAAAGTGAATGATCATCATATACAGTACTTATTAATCTTGGTTAATGTTAGGTATGTGTTTAATGCATAAAGTAATGTTAACATACTAAACATGTATTAGTAGCCTACATTTATCATTTATAAATAATTATTGACCACATTAATAAGTGCTGTACTGCTATTAATGAATTATAACAAATGTTTCTTTAAAGTGTTATTCTAACAGTCAAAGTAATATTCAAAATCACGTTATTATTTCTCTCCCTCAGATTGTTTTCAGATTTCAGACTCAGATAGCCAAAGAAAAAGCTTTAAATATAAATATCTATCTCTCGACTGCTTCATATAGCGGTCAGCAGCGCGGCAGAAACATTCCCTTCATATTATTGATACTAAAATTAATATAGCAAAACTGTTGTTTCATTCAATTTAAATGAATATCTGATTGTTTGAAATGCAAGTGCAAATATTATGTGACCAAAACGTCACTGGTTCTAGCGTCACATGTTTGAGCTTTCGTGTTTACTGCATCATATCTTATGTGTGTGCGTTGATCAGTTGTGAATAAAAGTTAAAATTAAGTCTGAATTTATGAATGATGCACTTACTAACCTGTCGATCTTTTAATTCTCGGAAAAGATCAGGATGAGCAAGCGACAAATGCTTAGCAAGATTTGATGTGTTGCCTCCTGTGGTCAGTTCGTTCACCTTTATCATCTGTTTTGTATGAAAAGTAATGCCATATTTCACTTCTGCTGTTCTCTTTATTTATTAATTTCAGGTGCGTTGATAGAGTTTAATCTGTTTGATCCATCACGTTGTTCTGTTGTCAGGTTTACCGGGCTCGCAGCAATTTGGGAAGCACTGCCACCTAATGGTGAACTTCGGAACAGCAGCGTAAGAAATACCGAAATGAGCAAAATTATGATATCGTACCGTTTGAAATATAATAGATACCGGTATTTTTCCATTACCGGTATACCGCGCATCCCTACACCCCTCTGTCTCAAACCGCTCAATTAGATGTAGACACCACCACTCCCTGATTGCAGGCATGTCAAGCTAACAGAAAATGAAATGTTAACTAGATTAGTATTCAAGTTTTATTGTTAGAATCCAATGACCAGCAATAAAATACTTTTTTTTACAATTTCATAGCAATCTTCGAAGGAAAAAAGCATTAAAGCTCACCTGAGAGAACTTGAATGGAACGTCTAGCACGGTGTAGAGGGCATACTGAAAAACAGTACAGATTAATTTCCTGTTTTACCATTTTCTTACCATGAGCATGAAGACACCACAATCATTGCTGTTGGTCTGTTGAGGAAGGACCTAGGATACAAAGATAAGAATTCGAAATAAAAACAGAAATAACAATTAATACACCGAGCTGAAAAATATGTAATTGTAGTTTTGTGTCACCCCAATATCCAATCCTGTGGCTTCTGTCCACTGTCCGGGGTCGAGACGATGTGCAATACTCCTAAGATTAGGGTAAAAGACACAAATTAACATAAAGAGCCATGGGGAGTCCTGTTACGAAGCTTATGCAATAGCATAACAGCATATGGCCATAAATTAAACCAGCATTTTTCCTCCTCTGCTTACACCCATTTCAGTCTACTGGACATCCTCATCCACAAAGACCCATTATTTTGTTTTGCTGGGTTAATTTATCAAGACCAAACTTTTACTTATTAAACAAGTTGTCATATTCACATCATGCCCATTACTGTGAAGAGCAAACCGTTAATATGACAACCACTAACTCTTAATTAAATCAAGTCAAAATGCTGGAACAATGCAACCGCATTATATGCCATAGGAACGTGGCAATTATCTCTTAGCTGTGGACCTAAAGATGTCTCTTTACTGGTCATCTCCAAAACCAGACTCATGATCACTATAAAGGGAGTCTAGTAGGAGGATCATCTCTCTTAAGAGTGGCTTCAGTACCTATAGGGATACATAAGCAATGGTTGTGGCCAGGGAGTATAGCATCAAGTCAAGTCACCTTTATTTATATAGCGCTTTTAACAATACAGATTGTGTCAAAGCAACTTTCCAATATCAAAATAGGAAAATAGTGTGTCAATAATGTAAAATGACAAGATTAAACACTCAATTTTCAGTTAAAGGCATTTCATTATTGAATTCAGTGATGTCATGGTCCAGCTCAGTTCAGTTTAAATAGTATCTGTGCAATCAAGTCGACGATATCGCTGAAAATTAAGTGTCCCCAGTGTTTCCCCTACCATTATTTTAGGGGGGCGGCCCGCCCCTCTTGAAGGTCAAGTTAATTTTATTTTCTCTATAGCGCCAGATCACAACAGAAGTCATTTAAAGTTACCTTTCCTATAGAACAGATCAATACCTTGTTCTTTTATTAAACAAATTAATAGCCTTATGTTATTTATCTTATTTACACGACGGCATGTCATTTCTGTCTCTACATTACATAGTCGCGCTCTCTGTATCGAGCACCGATGCACACACACACACACACGTACAAACGTACGCGCACACACAAGTGAGCATACTCCCACTCGTATTTGTAAATATTGAGCCGCAAAAAGACTATTTAAATATGAATTCTGCGTGTCTCTGTGTTACGAATGGCGCAGACGTGCGGTTTTGTGTACTACTTGTACTGAAGCGAGCGTGACGCTTCCGGTGATAGAGTCTGCTGTCTCACATAACCATAGACATAATATTTATATGTCTATGGACATAACTACATGAACACCATCTCCAGAACTGCTATGATGGTGCGTTCAAGTCATGCCGGATACATCGTATTTACGAGTTGAACGCACATGAACGCCACCACAAAGTTGTTATAACGAGTGGGAAACTCGAAATTTTCTTTAAAGTCGGCATGAAACGGAAGTTGCGACCGTCCTTTTTTCTCTACTGTGACGTATATCCGAGTGAAACGGCATCTGAAATGAGAGGGCGGGACTTGATTTCGTCCTTCGGGAATTGATTGGATCGTTGAAAGTTTGGAAAATGGAGGCAGATCTGAAAAGCCAGTTTGCAGTTAGTGGTGGGGGATTTCTCGTCACTGGATTCACCGCCGACACCCAAGCATGAATAAATGTTTTATATATTAGGGATGACGACTAGAGGTAGAACGATTAATCGGTTTTGCCGATTAATCGGCACCGATAGTTGATTTGCGGAACTATCGGTTATCGGCAAAAATCCATGCCGATAGTTTTCCGTGTTGCATCTGTTGCTGGAGTGGTTGAGAATGGTCTGCTGTCATTATACAGTACGAGAGCAGCCTCTGGAGGCGGAAATCACTGACAGCATGTGTTGTTTGTTTTGGCATGTGACACTGCGCGCTGCACAGAGAGGGAAACTCCAGACTCGCATTTAAATACAGCCGACAGAAAATCCTGCCGCGGAACAGAGCGCCGTTCACATAGTTTTCTATTAAATTACATTATGTACATTAACAATGATTTGGGACAAATATAATTACTTCACCCTAGGTGATAAATTATGTATTGTGCATTTTTCAGCAGAACGTTTGTCTTTCTGTGACTTCAAACTCATTTATGCCACATAGTTCATTCTTGAAGCAAACTTATGTCCGTTTGGTGATTAAATAAACCGTTTTGGACCGTTGCTTTAATTGAACGTGACGCGTCCGGTGTGTGTGTGTGTGATACCCGTGACTTCTCCAAGACACAGCGCTGCGCTTTTGCACAGTGTGTCACTTGCATTTATTTTATATTTTGATTAGATAATAATGCAGTGTTCTAAAATAGCAGCAAATAAAATGTGAGTACACATACAATATCAATAACCTGTGCATGTAATTTTAATATGGCCTTGTGTAGGTATTTCAAGATGGCCATCTTTAAGCATGACTGTTGAAATGCAATGATAATACTTAACAATAAGAGCATCTAACAAGATGTTCCTTGTTAGAGTGTGTTCATTTCATCTCAACATTTACTATTACTAATAGGCTTCATTTTTAAATTTTAAAGTTTCTTCTTTTAACATTAGTAAACTATGAAATAACTTTAATGATCAATATAATAATTAATATTAATACTAAATTTGTATTCATTTACAAAGTATGGTTCAGTACTGTTACTGCTTTTTTAAAAATAGCAAAGCTCTATTTTAGTTTTCGTTCAGTATCCATTTTAAAAACTATCGGTTGATTAATCGGTATCGGCCAGTGTGGTCCAACCTAGCTATCGGTATCGGTAAAATCCAATATCGGTCGACCTCTAATGACGACCACGATCAACGGCACAAAACATGCGTGACACGAGAGAGAAAGAAAGAGAGTGCCTGAATGACTGAGTGCGTCCTCCATCAGGTTAAATCATATTCATGAAACAAATTAGTGTGCGATGTCCTAAGAGTAATGTTGTTGTAATATATATATATATATATACAGTATATATCCTAATATCCTTTCAGTGTTTAAGGGTAATGTACTCCCGCATGACTGGTGTCAGTGCTATAAAGTGAAGCATCAGCCTGTCATTTATCCCAGCGTTTACACCTCACATCACTAGCTCCGCCCTTGCGCCATCACTCGTGACCAGAAGAGTAGAGGAGTCGTTTTGAGGGGGAGGGGATGTTAACGGGTACATGAATTTTAAAAAAAATAATGAAGTGCACGGATAAATTCTTTATAATAAACACTACAGTATTCCATCAAAACTAAGAATAGTCAATTTTGATTTCATGCCGACTTTAAGCCCCGAGTTTCCGAGTTGGGGGCGTGTCAGTGAAAAATCTTGTCGGATGCAATGGACTGCAGCCAAAGACTAAAGATATGCAGCGTCGGTAAAGTTGTTGAAATTAATAAAACGATAATTTTTTTGTAATGTATAAAACAACTATATAAATTACACATACAAAATATTATATTATTGTATAATTATAATAGAATATATAATTATTCAGTTTACATCCCCATCATAAATTAAATAAAAAAAGAAAAAAACACAATGATGCACATTCTTCATTCATCATTTTATAGATGTAGAGTTAAAAAAAATCATAGAATTTTATGTAGAAAAGTTAAATCGCCATCCTGTTCTGACCAAAGTGACTTGAACGCACCCGACTCGCGGCGATCCTGCCGAACTCCCACGCCGACTTGCAGTGGGCTATGGCGGGATAACGAGCGGCGACTTCCTTGCCGCAGGACAAACAAACACAGGAATGCGCTGATCCCCGATCTGCCTAAATGTGTCTATGTTCGCCAGTGGTGGACAAAGTACACAGATCAAGTACTTGAGTAAAAGTACAGATACGTATAATTAAATATTACTCCAGTAAAAGTAAAAGTACTGCTTTTTAAATTTTACTCGAGTGAAAGTACAAAAGTATATGAGGCGCCATGTAGGATTTAAATCAAACTTCGCTTATCAATACATACATAAAACACGAGCATATACACCTATAAATTACTCACATATACATGTATACTATTGGATGTTCAAAATATATATATGAAAAACACGTGCACACTAATATGAAATCCATACCAATACACCTTATGTTAGTAATGAATGCATATACACTTGTGAATAACTTGCATATACATATAAACTTGACGCATGCATACACCTATAAACACTCGCTTATACATATAAACTCGATCCATGCATATACACCTACAACACCACACGCACATACATATACACTCGCTGCATGCAGACACACCTATACATACTCGCATATACATATAAACTTGATCCATGCATACACACCTATAAACACTGGCACATACATATAAACTCGATGCGCGCATACACACCCACAAAACACTCGCGCAAAAATACAAAATTAAATTCACAAACGTATACAATTCTGATAAGAAAGACGCATGCTTTAGTTGTGTATATATGTATATGCAAGTGATTTCATATGTGGATGTGCGTGAACTTGTCAGTGCAAACGGAAGGCATTTCAGTGTAAAAGGAAGCAGCGGCACTTCCGGTGGGACATTTGAAAATGCTTAACGTGGCTTAATGCATTAAAACAGTGTTTTTAAAAGACCAAACTCAATAAACACATTATTAATAAAGCATATGATGTATAGACAAGCAGATGAGTCCAGCATAAGAACGTAACGTGTTTAATTATGCGTAAAGCGTTTTCCTCCCATAAAGAATATGCTTAACCTGGCTTAATGCGTTACGACAGTGTTTTTAAAATGCCAAACTCAGTAAACACATTATTAATAAAATATGTACAGTATATTAGATTTATTAATAATGTGTTTACTGAGTTTAGCGGTTTTGAAAAAAAAAAATGTTTTGAAAAAACATGAACATTTAAAAACGTGAATTGTAGCAGTAAATTTAAACTGGAGAAAGTTTTGAAGCGCTAATTTTGACTATTCCACCGACTGGGAAAAAACGTTTGATGTATTTTAAATTAAAATTACTTTTAAAATAACACATTGTACTGTAAAGCTTGTATTACTTATATAGTGATTTACAGTGAGTTTGTTGCCAATACATCCCTTCATAGATGTACAGTACACAATTATTTAAATAAAAAATTACTGTAAGTCAAAATTTTCATGTAAAATTATTGTGTACTGTATGTACAGTAAGAGAAATATTGGCAAAATATATTCAAATATATTCAGTCAGTTTGCCCACTAGGAAAATCTCCAGATGCCAGGATTTTAAAACGCTTAACGTGGATTAATGCATTAAAACTGTGTTTTTAAAATACCAAACACAATAAACACGTTATTAATAAACCATGCTATACTGTACATAGTTTGATTTTATTAATAATGTGTATATGGGCGTCGGAACCATTGTATGTGGGTGGGACAGGACCCACCCACTTTTGAAGACCAATGATATTGGACCCACCCACTTTTATCGTCTCTAATTCAGTGAATATGTCTGTGCACTTTTCAGAGTGCAGTCAGTCAAACCCATTCCACATGACATGACGAATGCCCTGATGAATAAAACTTCATTTAGCTATAGCCTTGAATTCCACACTGCAGCTTCTTGAAATCTATTCCACTCGGCTCATTCCGAGTCCATATAAATGAAACTCCATTCTGTGTTTTCACTAGTTACTCCTGCTGCACTACTGAGACACAGCATCTGAGCGTACCTGCTGCTCACATACACCTACCGATACTTTATTTAAACTTTTCGATTATTTACTTCATTTTTATTTTTATTGAAAACAAATGCCTTTCCGATGTAATAAGAGATGTGAAAAGGGAGAAGGCGGACGCGAACTCGGGTCTCTCGCGTCAAAAACACTGTACTACACGCTTTCCCACCTGCACCATTGGAAATGCATATAAATAGCCGTGTTTTGTAGGCTAATGTTGTGCGTTAGTGGGCGTAAATAACCCCTACTAACAAGGCGGCCTATTTGCACTTTGTGTAAATGGACACTCCGTTGATTAAAAGGCACCAGACTACAGAAAATAGCACCCACCCACATTTATTTTGGTTCCGACGCCCATAAACTGACGCATTAAGCCAGGTTAAGCATATTCCTTATGGGAGGAAAACGCTTGTCTATACATCATTGCTTTATTAATAATGTGCTTATTGAGTTTGGTCTTTTAAAAACACTGTTTTAATGCATTAAGCCACGTTAAGCATTTTCAAATGTCCCACCGGAAGTGCCGCTGCTTCCTTTTACACTGAAATGCCTTCCGTTTGCACTGACAAGTTCACGCACATCCACATATGATCACTTGCATATACATATATACACAACTAAAGCATGCGTCTTTCTTATCAGAATTGTATACGTTTGTGAATTTAATTTTGTATTTTTGCGCGAGTGTTTTGTGGGTGTGTATGCGCGCATCGAGTTTATATGTACAGTGTTTATAGGTGTGTATGCATGGATCAAGTTTATATGTATATGCGAGTATGTATAGGTGTGTCTGCATGCAGCGAGTGTATATGTATGTGCATGCATGGATCGAGTTTATATGTATAAGCGAGTGTTTATAGGTGTATGCATGCGTCAAGTTTATATGTATATGCAAGTTATTCACAAGTGTATATGCATTCATTACTAACATAAGGTGTATTGGTATGGATTTCATATTAGTGTGCACGTGTTTTTCATATATATATTTTGAACATCCAATAGTATACATGTATATGTGAGTAATTTATAGGTGTATATGCTCGTGTTTTATGTATGCTTTATAAGCGAAGTTTGATTTAAATCCTACATGGCGCCTCATAAAAGTACGCGATTTTTTATGTACTTAAGTAAAAAAGTAACGTTACTGATAGATAGATTTATTTTACAATTTTATATAGACTACTTTATTTAATTTTATATTAGCACATATTTTTATAATCCGACTGTTCAAAATACCTGGGATTTTCCCAAAATAACCACTATATGGAGTCAAGATATATATTTTGTTGTTGATTTGGACTATGTTGACGAGAGTGATGTAGTTATGTTCACTGTGAAGCTTACACTGCGATGTACCTGAGAGAACACAGATTTGACCATCTCATTTTCACCAGTAAAAAAAAATGTTTTAAAACTTGTTTTGCAGAACGTCACAGTTATATATGACATGAGAATAAGGCCTGACGTTAGGAAGAACATTAAGGAAAATACAATAATATTTTCATAATGATTTCTTTCTTCTCAAACCTTGTCTGTGGTGTAAAAACACTCCTGGCCAAATGCCCCCTGAGGGCATCACTTCCCACTTTGATAATTACTGTAGTTATGTTCTGAACATCACATCCTTTCTTTTTCCCTCAGATGTAATCTATCTAGGTGGTTGAATAAAAATATTTGGACTTTATATCTAAAAATTTCCTCAACTTAGCACCAGCAAGCTTGTTAGCTAGACAGTTAGCATCAGCTAACAATATTTACTTATTTTCAATATGGTTATGAATAAACATTCATATCTGTCTAACTTACTCGGCTAGTTGATCCAAACAATATAAAAATGTATACTATTGATAAACAATATAAAAACAGACGTCACGTAGGGCTAAATGCGTAGTATTTTAATAAAACTGCTAACATTACAGCAGCACGGAATATGAACATGCATGAGTTATTTTATTTAATCTGTGTTATTTTAATGTTTTGTTTTTTGACCTAAAACATAGACACTGACATTGATCTGTCTGCATTCAAGCATTTCAGAGGGCTTAAATAGATCACCCTTTACAGCAGATTTAGTTCACAAACAACTGACAGTTTTGACCTAAATATGATTTTCAGTTACACTAATTAATCCTAAAATTAGACATTAGTAACTTACTTTTCGCAGCATCAGTCGCGCGCGCTCACAAGATCTCCCGGCTCTTTACTTGTGAGTTCAGTTCACTGAAGACTCGCTCTAAACGGATCATTTGAATCAGTGAGTTTTCGACTCAAGAACAGATGCAATCGGATCATTCCAATTCGTGAATGAATCGTTTGTTGCGATTTGCGAACCGATTTAACAGGTTCATTGAAAAGAATCAGTTTGTTCATGAATCATACACCCAGTGTTGCCAATTTAGCGACTTTGTCGCTAGATTTAGCGACTTTTCAGACCCCCTTAGCGACTTTTTTCCAAAAAAGCGCCTAGCGACAAATCTAGCGACTTCTTGGACAAACCTTAGCGAGTCTCTTTGACTGAGAGTCTCAGAGATGGTTTCTCTGAGCTTTGACTGAGTCTCTCGCTGGTACTACCGCACGAGAGCGAGATCTTGCTTTCACAGCGCGCGCGCGCGCACACCTCCCTCTCTCTCTCTCTCTCTCTTGCTCTCTCTCTCTCTCTCTGCTCTGTTCATCGAGCGGCAGAGAGGAGCAGCACTTTTAGTTAAAATAGATGTTGCTTCTCTAATTTTACATGCAAATATAGCCGAAAACACGGCACAGGAATTGTTTTTGCCTTTGCTTATGTTATGTGTATTTGATTTCATCAGAGGACGGCTCGATTATAAATCAGGATTTTTTTTGCAGATTAACATCTTGGAAGGGAGAGATGGTTATGTAGTCTTAAAGGGCCACATTTCAGTCACTAGTTCATTAAAATACAGTATGTGAGCACAGAGAGGCAAACAAATGTAAAAGGCAATACATTTGTAAAAGGCTTTCCTGTAGCTCAAATGGTAGAGCATGGCACTAGCAATGCCAAGATCATGGGTTCGATTCCCAGGGAAAGCAAGAGCTGATAAAATGTAAAAAACTGTAAACTTGAATGCAATGTAAGTCGCTTTGGATAAAAGCGTCTGCTAAATGCATAAATGTAAATGTAATGTAAATGCAATACGACGCGATGACGTCATGAATATGCTAATTAGCGTATGACGTCATCTAGCGACATCTAGCGACTTTTCAAACTGGCTTTAGCTACTTTCCATTGAAAAAAGTTGGCAACACTGCATACACCGCTTCTGCGTCTCGGAGCACGTTATATATTATAAGGAGTAACGATATGTTTTATGAAATGTAGTGAAGTAAAAAGTACGATCTTATGCTTTGGAATGTAGTGAAGTAAAAGTAAAAGTTGCTCAAAATAAAACTACTCCAGTAAAGTACAGATACTTGAAAAATGTACTTAAGTACAGTAACGAAGAAGTTTTACTTCGTTACTGACCACCTCTGATGTTCGCGCAAATCATTCGTGATCCAGCTTCATCTACAGAAGAAGTGAGTATAAGGTTTTTATGAATCTTTGCAAATCGCCTTTCCTAATAATGTACTAGTTAGCCAGTTTCACGGCTGAAGTTTACAATCTGCTCGTCACTCCAAGGAAGAGAGGGGTGGGGTCAGCATAGTTCAATAGCATTTAAAGCAACATGGACTATAATAGCTTGCTAAAAACAGAGCTGTTTTTTACAGGTTTAAAAAGGTGTTTTTTACACTACTATTGAGAAATTTTAACCAAAGTATGTTATAGACTTTTAATTAAGACCCTAAAGAATCATAAAATTGTGTTCCTGTGGCTCAGTGGTAGAGCATTGCGTTAGCAGCGCAAAAGGTTGTGGGTTCAATTCCCAGGGAACACATACTGATAAAAAAAAAATGTATAGCCTGAATGTACTGTAAGTCACTTTGGATAAAAGCGTCTGCTAAATGCATAAATGTAAATATATCAACTTGTGCAAAAAGGGCATCCGATGGGCATGTTGAATGTTCCTTTTCTGTGGAGATCCAATGACAAATGAATCACACAAGAGTATTCGTAACTTGTGAGCCTAAAAATTAAAATAGGCAAAAAAAAAAAAAAAAAACGTAAATTGCATACATCATACCAAATGTCAAGAAGAGACACATAAAAGCAAGAGAATTACTTTTTACAAAGCCACGACCAATCATTTGCAGTGACAGTTTCTTCCAAAAGTCTTCCATTTTCACATTCCCATTGAAATTATTTTGTGGTGGTTTGATGTCACTCACTAACAACATACAGAAAGTCAAAATATTAATAAGATGACCTATATAATAGAAAACAGTAGATATACGCCTGCTGTGGCTAAATATGTACAAGCAGTGTCAAATCACCCAGAAAGTATTTGCCCAATGCGCAGAATATCAATATGGTCCATGCCAACATACTTACATGACATGTTGAATGTTCCTTTTCTGTGGAGATCCATGATGACAATGGGCGGATGATCCCCGCATGTCACACAAGAGTATTCGTACTTGTGACTTGTGAGTGCCTAAAAATTTAAATAGGCATGGAGCACTGTTTTGGCTGGAGGAAACTGTTCCCCTATGGTGAGCTCCAGACACTGAACCACTCTTCCAACAGCGGTGTGGGCCTATGATAAAAGATAACACAAATAATAATTGCTATTCACTTCTTAAAATCCTGCAAAGCACTATTGTACTTTTACTAGAGGTAATGGTAAATTATTTAATAAGATAACCTGACCTGTAGCATGTTTCAAATATGTAGGCATAGAGAGAGGTCAATAATAACACTGTCGTTAAAATTGTGCAGGCCATCTTTCCACTCTTGATACCTGTAGTGGATTCCACATTGGTGGCAACATTTTGAGTAGGTGGCAACATCTGAAAAACACAGTGTTAAAAATTTAAACTGTACTACAATCCCATTGCAGATCTGGTGTCATTTGTATGTATTTTATAGATCCCTGTTAGAACCATAAATACTTGCCATGGATAACTCTTGTATTTGTAAGAATTTTGTTCTATCTGATGTGATAAGAAGAGGGTCTGATAAGGGTACATTTCCAGTGCATCTCTGGCAGAACATCTCATCATGAATGAGGCTGGTTGGGTATGTGCTTGAAAATGAAGGCAAACGCAGGTGCTCATGAAGAGCTGCAGGGATGGTCTTGTTGTTCATGATGTACTGAATCATAGATTCAAGCTCTTTTGTCGGGAGGTACAGTAGGCCTACGTCATCTACAGTTTCATGAACTGGACTGGTCTGTTCTGTGCTTTGGACTGTCCGGAATAGCTGATGCTCAGTCTGGAAAAGGTGCCATTTTGCAATGTATTTATGGAGGCAGGATCTTCTTGATCTGGCACAAGGACAATGTCAGGTGTTCTGCTTTACATCATATGTGACCATTATTCTTCCAAGTTGGGCATAATAAGACGCATGTGGCTCATAGACTGAAATGCACCTCTTTAAAGATGGCGTTGTAGCCTTTGTTGCTACAGACAAGGGTTTGTTCTCTTGGGTGGCCAGGCTTTGTCTTTGTAGGCAGTCTGTCTTTCTTTCCCTGCCAAACCATTTTAACCCAACCATGTCTGTCAGGGTACTTTTTGACAGAGTAGGAGCATCAGCAAAGGATCCACAATAGGCTAGTGACAGGAGGTGATAGCATCTGTATAGTCCACTCCTCCTTGCTAAGTCAATGTCCACTTGACAGGATGGCAACTTACACCTGATGCTCTGCTCTGCTCCCCAGACTTTGTAAACAACATGGACTGGAACACTTGAAGAAAGAAAATGTTTCTGGACAGCATAGACACCATTAGCTCGGTCTATGCAGTCAGAATAAAGGTGATGGCTTGCTGTAATGTTGTCCCTATATTTTGTGTGTTTTCTCTCCAGATGTTTACTTAAATTTTTTTTTGGAATGGTAATGTGGCAATGAGGGCATTTTATCATAACAGCTGCACTGTTCCGTAGCTGCACAGAGGACCTACTGGTGGTCAAGTGTGGCACATCAGGAATGCTGGTTGATGTAGTGGCGATCAAGGGTGGCACATCAGGAATGCTGGTTGACGTAGTAGTGGTCAATGGTGGCACATCAGGAATGCTGATTGACGTAGTGGCGGTCAATGGTGGCACATCAGGAATGCTGGTTGATGTAGTGGCTGTCAAGGGTGGCACAATGAGGAATGCTGGTTGATGTAGTGGCGGTCAAGGGTGGCACACGAGGAATGCTGGTTGATGTAGTGGCGGTCAAGGGTGGCACATGAGGAATGCTGGTTGATGTAGTGGCAGTCAAGTGTGGCACATCAGGAATGCTGGTTGATGTAGTGGCGGTAAAGTGTGGCACATCAGGAATGCTGGTTGATGTAGTGGCGGTCAAGGGTGGCACATCAGGAATGCTGGTTGATGTAGTGGCGGTCAAGGGTGGCACATCAGGAATGCTGGCTGATGTAGTGGCGATCAAGGGTGGCACATCAGGAATACTGGTTTGTGTAGCGGCGGTCAAGGGTGCACTGCGGATCTTACATCCTTTGAGGTGGACCACAAAGTTGTAGAACATACAAAATGGTAGTGTAGTTTTGTCCTATAATTCAGACTACACCGGTGTATTGTATAATCTGGGAAGAAAAAAAAAAATCACTTCCTTACTGACATTCCTACTTTATGTGATCGGCATGATGTTTTAGAAAAAAGGTAACAATACCCAGCACATTGCAACATGCCCTGACAATGTTGACAGTGTTTTGTTTCATGGACAACTGCCCTCGAAAAGTGAAGTTGAAGATGAGCCTGTACTTTACTTTTCTTTGAGGGTTTGTAAAAAGTAGTAGTACAGAATGGACAGTGGTACAGGGAACAGCAAGAGGTGCATTTGTTAAGTGTTGGTAATTCACAACCTCTCTGTATTGATGGAATTTCTACACCTAAAGAGAGAATACAATTTACATTAGATGGAAAGAGAAAGAGTAGATAGCTGTTTATAGTTTATACAAGTTGAGAGAGATTTACATTTCATTAAGTAGATCAAAAGCTAGAGAAACCACACACCTTTGTGAGGTGCATGGTGAAGAAAGAGTATAACTGCTCACTCACTTAAGTATTTTTATTATTTCCAAAATTTCGGCAGGCAAGCAGACTTTGTCAAGATACAGCTTACTATAAAATGGAGAGCACCACAAATAGAACCAACAATTAATCACAGGTGAGATCAACAACATCACAATTAACATATAATAATTAGCCAGCAAACAATTAAAATTCTCTCTTAACTTTATATTAATAAAACAAGATACACCATAAATAATTGAGCACCAACAATCACAAACACGATAAAAACCACATTAAAGGTGCCATAGAATGGAAAACTGTATTTACCTTGGCATCTTTGAATAATAACAGTTCTGTACATGGAAATGACATACCGTGAGCCTCAAACACCATTGTTTCCTCCTTCTTATGTAAATCTCGTGAATGCAAAAGACCACTGAAAAATAGGCGAATCAGAACATAACAACGACTGTGACGTAACAATCGGGATCACTAATGGTAACACCCTCAACATTTGCATATACCCGCCCATGTTCTAGGCAGGCCGAACCAAAACCTACACAGCCGAATCATCAGAAGTTCTGCAGGTATTGTGAAGAAACAAGCGAGGACAACAGCTAAAGTGGCAGATCATGGAAATAAAATTTATGTTCCAGGCTGTGCAGGGGATGTGAAGTGCAGGGATGGGTTGGTGTCTGTATTCAGAAAGGCATGGAAAGTAGGGATGCACCGAATGTTCGGCAACTGAAATTGTTCGGCCGAAAATAGTGAAAAGACCGAATAATATGTACCGAACAATGACATGACGCGATCAAATAGAGGCGCGCACCAATGCGGCAAACGTGTCTGCAGTGTGAAAGTATTTAAAACTGTCTGAGAAAGATGCAAAAATCATTACAATCACCGACAGCGAGAGACTGCTTAGCGCTGCATCTCATGTCTCCCATGTGAGGAGGAAGAGGTGGTTGATGCTGGTTACTGTGATGATTGAAATTAAAAAGTCCACAGCACGAGGAAAATCTGCGCTGAAACACTGTTACTCGTCAGCTGCTCAGTAACATTTTTATAATGTTTTTTAAAGACATGACAATGTGATATGTGTGATAAACATCATCCCAAATTCTTAATGAGAATCATTTAAATATCTGCTTGCTGTTGTCAACAAAAAGAAGCACTAAGATCTTCCTGCGGGTTTCTGCCAAAATAAAATCTAAGAAAAAGCAACAACTCCATCAACATTCAAAAATATTAGTATTGTAATTTTACTGTTGTTCTGTAATATAAAATAAGCCAATAATAATTATCCTATAACAGCTCTATACATTATTATAACTTACACACAGTGTTAATTGGGATTTGTAATATTCTAATGTTTAAAAGAAGTCTCTTCTGCTCAGCAAGGCTGCATTTATTTGTACAGTAAAAATAATACATGCCTGATTCAAGAAGGGGGTCTCAAAAATGGCCAAAAAATATTATTTTAGTAACTTTAATTTTAAGTTAAATTGTGCTTTGTTGGTTTAATGTCTGATAGAATGTTAAAAAATGTTCAGTGTTAAATATTTTGAAATTGTTGTTTTGCAATTGATTTTTTAAATTTTATTTGAAAAGCAAGACAAAACTGAAAAGCACATTTTGGCTATATTTAATTTATGCAATGGTGAAAAAAATAGCAAAATAGGCCTACATGGGGGGGAAAAAATGCGATAAACCGTGTTCGGTATTCGGCCTTCGGCCCAGTGTTTCATTTTGTTCGGCTTCGGCCAAGAATTTTCATTTCGGTGAATCCCTAATGGAAAGCAAATTAAGCGTTCTAATAAAATAACGCGAGCCACTAAAGGGACATGGTTAGCTCCTTGCTAGCGGTAGCCTGTTACATTACAGTACATAAGATTTCACTTACCACATAAACAGTGTAAGGAGAGATGACTGAGGATGATGGCGAATGATTTACAGATCCTGAGCACCACTGACAAGCATCTGATCTTGTAAATGTGTGGCAAGTACTGCCGCTCCATAGTAAAAACAGAGTGCGTGCGATCGTGAATCGTGAAAGTGAAACAAAAAAGCGATCGTGCATTTGAAAGCAGTTTCAATGCCCAGCATATTAATAGCAGCTCCCTGATGCCCGCATTTTATTTAGGGAGCGGCTATTTGCACTAAGTGCAAATAGCTATAGATTCCATTTACACTGTTAAAATAGCAGGATTTTCTGCTATTTATACTACTTATTGCAAATAGTGGCAATTATCTGCACCTCTGCATTGTAGTACATTATAAAACAGTATGCAATAATAACATATTGAGTGTAAATTTTAATTATAATTCAAATTATTAAATGGATGCCACCTTATAGTGGGACAATAAAGCCCTCCCTACACCTACCCTAACCCTACCCGATACTTTATTTTCAACTTTTTGATTATTTCCTTAATTTTTATTGAAAATAAATGTTTTTCCGATGTGATTTGAAATTTGAAAAGGGAGAAAAAAAGTTTGCCAAAAGGCAGATTCGAACCCTGGTCGATCGCGTCAAAATGAGTATGACACACATTTTACCATCTGCACCACTGGAGCTGACAACAATTGTCATGTCTTTTGTAATGTTGACGAGCCCAATCACACGTTGGTGGGTGGAGTTAGTGTAAATAGCTTCTGCCAACAAGGCGGGCTATTTGCACTTAGTTTTATTTACAGTATAATTACCCAACAATATAACTGCGAGAGAAAGTATTGAAATATATATTTTCCCTGTGTTTCTTTCCTGATGTGTGAGCTACTGAAATGAGCTGCACTGTGAAACAGCCAATCAGAGCAGAGCTCAACATTGAGCCGCACTGTGAAACAGCCAATCAGAGCAGAGCTTAACATTATTATTCATGACCCTTCCAAATAAGGTAATAACATACCATTTCATTCTAGGGAGAAATCCTAGGGTTGTAAATGGACATGTAAAATCGTTTCTGTAGAAGTTGAGTGTGTTGTTAAATTCTCCTTACATAGAGATTTACATACATACAGACCTATTATAAATCTGTTTTTTTGTATGTTCATACATATCCAACATGTTGCTGCAAAATCCATGTGGAGTGTGTAAAGAGTAATAGAGTTAGAAGAATATCTTACCAGAAAAGGCCATCTCACGCAAGCTAGAGACAGAAAACAAAAAATGAAAGACAATTAAATAAGAAAGTGAGACAGAGCGAGTAGGCCTGAATATGAGGCAGCTAAACTTAACGTTACACACCAGATAAACCATCAACCTGACCGTCAATATTGTCTTTGCATATAAATTATAAAGATGTCTCTCGACATATTGAAATGAACTGATTGCGACCTTTAGCTAATCGCTTATAAATTATACTTGTTGCACGGTTGCTGAACAACAATAACTTTAACGAGTATATACCATACCTCTTTTTCGTGTTGCTTCTAGTCTTGGTTTGGTTTGATTCTGTTGATGGCTCATATACTGTGCAGCCTCCCCCTACTGGACGCATCAGGAACAACAGGGGCGTGAAACTGGGCCGTAGATCTGCCTTGCTCCAGGTCTGCAGCCTCCCCGCAGAGTTCGACATTTGATCTTCTTCTGTTCTACGTAACCGTTACCGTAGAAACAAGTTGACAACAACTTTCAGGCAAGTTAGTCAGCTATGTATCCAACTGCCTACTGCTGTAGAAATGAGTTGAATTCAAGAGTCACTTTATTTGTTGTCGGGAGTGTCGTTCCAACTGTTAATAACTTTATCTTTACCCCCCAAAAGTGGATGTTTTAGCTACCGCTACGGACTGTGATAGACGTGCAGAGGAAGTGCTGTAACTCCTGCGATAAGGAACCGTGTAACGTTAGAGATTTTATCAAACGATGTCGCACAGGTTTGTAGGTAACAGTGACAGTAAATGTGCTTGCAAGAAATTATTGCCTCAGAAATGTAATTTGTAAAATGTCTGTGTTAGTAATTCCTCTAAATGTTACAACATACAGTCTCTTTCTGTGTAATTTAAGGTTAAGGTATTATTTCATTTTATTCTCATATATTATAGCTTAGCTTGTATGCATCAATCCAATGAGTAAAACAGTTTGTCTCTGGCAGCACATACAATACACTCTGGTCTGAAGCTCATGAGGAGCTCAGCTGTTTGTTGGACGAAGAACTCCCCGAAGAACCTCTCCGCCCTGAGAGAGACAGAGTGGTGTTCTTCCAAAGGCTCGCCACCTTCTATGTCCGCTATGTGCAGATCTTTAGGCAGCTGGAAGAGGCCTATGACCAAAGCGTTCACCCCCAAAAGAGGCGTGTGATTAGGCAGGTGCTGGACAGTGTGATAGGCCGTGTTCTGGAGCTCAAGAACGAAATGGTGGAAAAGGAATTTTCTGAGTACCACTACATGGATGACATCATCCAAGACCTAAAATTAACCCCTGTGAGTGTCTTCAATATGGTAATGGACTTAATAAATGTATTTTAAACCGTAAATCATCATTTCAATCATGTTTGTCAAAGGAGGACCTTGAGATTCCAGTTCCCAGCTATTTCATTCGGGAGCGGAACAAAGTGCTGCAGGACAGAGAAAGAATGTTTGCTGCTATTTTAAACCAAATGGATGTGACAGAAAAGGCAGGAATGAGTTCAATTGCTCATATTTCATCATAAACAACAATAATTGGATTGGTTTGTGCTTACATGACTTCTCTTGCCTCCCAAAGCCTCTTGTAATGTGCATGTTGACTCTGGAGAAGGCCATTAAAATCATCCAAGTGGCTGAAAGAGCACGGCAAGGCCGACTGAGGGCAAAGTTCATGAGAGAGATCCATAGAGACTCTGAGAGACAGAGGAGAGCTGAGGAACAAGAGGCAGTTAGTACTGACCAGGCCGCAGTTTGTATCCAGAAGGTAAAATATACTATTATGTTCACACAAGATAGTTATAATTAATATATAACTATTAGTTTACACTAAAAAAGGTTTAGAAATACAGTAGATTTCTTAAACTAATTCTTATCTCTATTTAGGTGTGGAGAGGTTTCATGCAAAGAAAAATTACAAAAAGGCTGCGTGAAGAGGAAATGGTATTTCTTGGAATGGTAAGATGAATTATGTATCTCTACCATTCAAAGTTTAGGGTTGATAAATTATTTTGATGTGTTTGAAAGAAGTCTCTTATGCTGACCAAGACTGCATTTATTTGATCAAAAATACAGTAAAACAGCAATGAAATATTGTGAAACTTTATGTGAAATATTGTGAAATATTACATTTAAAAAAACTTTTCTATTTTAATATATTTCAAAATGTAGTTTATTCGTGTGATGGCAAAGATTAATTTTTATCAGCCATCACTCCAGTCTTCAGTGTCACATTATCCTTCAGAAATCATCCTAATATGCTGATTTGTTGCTTAAGAAATATTTATTTTTATTTTATTATTATTTTTATTAACAACAACAAAAAACAAAGCATTTATTTGAAATAGATTTTTTGTAAAAAATGTAATTTCTTTTTACTGTCACTTTTAATCAATCCTTGCTGAATAAAGAGGTACTCTTTGGGTACTTTATAAAACATGCTAAGTACATTAACAAAAGTGAGTGCTTTGTATTAATAGTCAATCAGAAATATATAAATATAAGTAAGTCATAAATATTTTTGGAGTTCATTGTGCTTCTACAGCTTGACTACATATTGAGTGTACAACCACCGTGTTGCCACCAGTAGATAGAACTCTAATACTGTTTCTTTTTATTTCATTCTCTGGCTGTGCCACCTTCAGGCCATGGATCCAAAACTGTCCTATCCATCCCAAACCGAGCTGGATGCCCTAAACAATGAGGCCAACAGGCGAACCAGACAAAACGATCATGAAGATGACTATCAGAAATCCATCGGATCTGTTATTTATCAGCTCAGGGAAGTGGAGGGCCCAGAAATGAAGGAGACCATGAAAGATCAGATCCGACAGTGGTTCATAGAGTGCCGGTGAGTGGGATCCCTTGCCGATGGTCGCACACAATTAATATTACCTTGGTGTTTTACTGAGCATATGTTAACAACATTTAAAATGAGTACTTGTGAATAGTGATGCAACAGGCTCATTTCCTGACTACCCAGAGGAGGAGGATGGAGGCTCAGCTCTTATATTTGCAGAGAAAACTCCTGAGGAGGTAAATATATGTTCATCTCTGACCAATACCTATATATAGAAAAGGCTTAGTAGAATTACATTTGTTTGGGATGTTCTTTACCCATCCTATTCAGTATGATTATGATTAAAGGGATACTCCACCCCAAAATGAAAATTTTGTCGTTTTTCACTTACCCCCATGTCGTTCCGAACCCATAAAAGCGTCGTTAGTCTTCAGAACACAATTTAAGATATTTTGGATGAAAACCGGGAGGCTTTGACTGCCAAGTAAATTGCACTGTCAAGGTCCATAAAAGTATGAAAAGCATCGCCAAAATACTCCATCTGCCATCAGTGGTTCAATCATAATGTTATGAAGCGACGAGAATACTTTTTGTACGGAAATAAAACAAAAATAACGACTTTATTCAACAATTAGGCAACGTAACATCTCCTCTGTGTCAGTGTAGCGCCATTTTGGAGATTATCCCCTGGACGCAAAATGCATACACTCTTCTGTACCAGCCGGGCCACAAGGGTGCGCTGTTTGCGTTCAAATCAGAGTGTAAATCGACGAAGAAAACGCATCCCTGTGTCAAGGCTGATACAGAAGACTGAGACACAGAGGAGACGTTACTGTGCCTAATTTTTGAATAAAGTCGTTATTTTTGTTTTATTTCCGTACAAAAAGTATTCTCGTCGCTTCATAACATTATGATTGAACCACTGATGGCAGATGGAGTATTCTGGCGATGCTTTTCATACTTTTATGGACCTTGACAGTGCAATTTACTTGGCAGTCAATTGGACAGTCACAAGCCTCCCGGTTTTCATCCAAAATATCTTAAATTGTGTTCTGAAGACTAACGAAGCTTTTACGGGTTCGGAACGACATGGGGTAAGTGAAAAACGACAAAATTTTCATTTTGGGGTGGAGTATCCCTTTAAACAAAACTGTCATTCATGTTTGTCATGTTTCTGTTGACACAATCATGTGAAGCTGGCAGAAGAATTGGCAGCAAAGGAGGAGGAAGATGCCAACAAAAAGCCAAAGGGCAAGGAGGAGACAAAAGAAAAAGGAAAGAAAGAGAAAGTCGATGACGAGGTAAGAATTGAGGAAAGGACTTGACATGCACTTAAAACAACATTTTGTAAAACCACAATGACAAAATAGTAAATATGAAAACACCACAAAGAATATTAGTGAATTTGATTGCCAAGTATTTCTCTACTTTATATTATCACAGGAGGAAGAGCCTGGACTAAAGATGCTACCATCTGCCTATCTGGAAGATCTTGAGAGGGGACACAAGACATTTTCTGGCAAGGAAAATTGAATATTTAAACATTTGTGTGTTACAATAACAACATATAATTCTCAAGAGAGAGGGTGTGAGTGTGATTATCTCATCTGATCTGCAGAGGTTTGGAAAAACAGAAATGAGACCAAGAATTTTAGTCAAAGACATGAGCTGGAGCTGATCAAGGAGGCAAAAAGAAAAGAGATTGAGGTGGATATAAGAAAACAGGTGACTGATGGTTCATTGAATGTCTTTTAGCTTGTTGTGAAACTACAGCTACTGCTGTTAAACTGATCTGTGTATGTGCTGTTTTCCATCTACCGCCGTTTTTCTTCTCCCTGAGATCAAACATTTAATGTTAATCCTAGCTTTGAGAGACATCGTTTTTTGTTGCTTGTTCAGGTGGATGAACTGATGAGACAGGAACTGGCTAATTGGAAGCTGGCTGTGGATAAAGAAAAAAGCGGAAAGGTCAAGGGTGCTGCAAAAGTATAGTAAATCACTTCTGTTTACATGGATTTATTGGATAACATCAGATACATTGACTTTATATACAGAATGTGTTTTGTTACATATTGTAAATGAAGAAATTGAAAACTTTGTCTTTATGCACATTTTGTTTCTTACTACACAGAAAAAGAAGGCATCAAAAAGTGGAAAGAAGAAGAAGAAGGACAAAGACCTTACAGCGGAGAGGTTTTTTTTTAGTTTTTTTTTTTTTAACGTCTTTGAAAATTTGGAATGGTTAAAGGGATATTTCATATCTTTAATTACCCACTGTCATTATGTTTTACACCTGTATGACTTTCTTTTTTTCCATGGAAATCAAAAGGAGAAATTTCTAATCATTGTATTGGATGTTTTTTCCATGCAGTTGCAATGAAAAATGACTAAGGCTTTCAAGCTTTAAAAAACACACACAAAAGCTCAATTAAAGTATTCCTTACTGTATGACTTTTGCACTATATTTAGAAGAAAGTTATACATGTTTGAATATGATTACTTATGTATGACATTATAATTTTGGGGTGAACTTTTCCCATAAATGTTAAATAATACACTACTGTTCAAGTTTGGAGTCAGTAAGATTTTTTAAAAAGGAATTTAATACTTTTATTCAGAAAATATGCATTAAGTAGATCAAAAGTGAGAGTAAAGGCATTTACAGTGATTTTTAATTAAATGCTGTTCTTTTCATCATCAAAAGAATCCTGAAAAAAAATGATCAGTTTCCACAAAAATATTAAGTAGCACAACTATTGTCAGTATTGATAATATTAATAAATAATAAGAAATGCACCAAATTAGCGTATTAGATGATTTCTGAAGAATCATGTGACACTGAAGGCTGAAGTAATACAGTACAGTAGCTGCTGAAAAATTTACCTGTGCCAGTACAAGACTAAATTACGTTTTGAAATAAATTGTAACTATATTTCACAATATTACGTTTTTTCCTGATTCCATTTTTGATCACATGAATGCAGCCTTGTTGACATGAGACTTCTTTCAAAAACATTTTTTAAAATCTTACCGACACCACACTTTTAAATGGTGAACTCAAGTTAATCGAAATCTCTCTCTCTCTCTCTCTCTCTCTCTCTCTCTCTCTCTCTCTCTCTCTCTCATTTTTAGGACCATTGAGTCACTGTTTGAAGAGCTGGTTGAACAGGAAATGCTGAAAAAGGCAGATAATGTTAAACTAAAAGATTATCTAGGTATTTACAATCTATTTATAATTCTCTTAGAAATGTACATATTTTGAAAAAAAAGAAGCAAACAGTTCTAAAGCTTTGTTTGACCCTTTCATAAGTTAAAATGGGGTCATACATTTCTATAAGTGTATATACAATTTACTAGGCACACCTGCTCTGTTTTTAAAGGGGACTATAGCTATCTCGGCACAACTCTACGACAGTCTGACATTGAGCCTATGCCATCCTTATCTGATGTTCGGCAAGTTGTAGCACTCTATGCTGTCTTACCATTAGGTGAGTAAATTAATCGCTCAGGATTTTCTTATTTTTACCTTAGAAATCTTCTTTAAATGTTGTCAAGCTGGCCAGCTAAATGGATCAAAAAAATTTTTATTTGTGCTATAGGCTCCCAAGCAGTGCATGAGAAGGCTCCCCTGGTGAAGACCATGCTGCTAGTAGGTCCGTCAGGGGTGGGTAAGAAAATGTTGGTCCATGCCATCTGCCATGAGACTGGAGCCAATCTGTTTGACCTTTCACCTTTAAACGTGGCTGGAAAATACCCTGGCAAGAGTGGATTGCAGATGATGCTGCATGTGGTGTTTAAGGTAAAGTTTAATGTGAAATTAAATCTGTGATACTGGCCTGCTAATTGTTGATATTTTGATGTATTTTGTACTCTGTATTCTGTTCAGGTTGCCAGACTGATGCAGCCTTCTGTAATATGGATTGGAGAAGCTGAAAAGATGTTTTACAAAAAAGTACCAAAAGAGGAGAAGGAGGTAAAAAGTCTAACCCATCTGTGATATGTCTAGTGGTGAAATTACATGTAATGAGCTATTTCCTTGGTTTTCATTCTGGTACACAGTTAGATCCGAAACGTCTGAAGAAAGATTTACCCAAGATCCTTAAGTCCATCAAAGGAGAAGATTGTGTTTTAATAGTAGGAACGACAAGTGATCCACACAGTGCAGACCTGAAATCGTTGTGCAAATTCTACAATAAGATCATCCTCATACCTCGGCCAGACTATGCATCAAGATATGGTAAGCTAAGTGCTTACCAAGGCTGCATTTATTTGATCAAAAATACAGTAAAATCAGTAATATTTTGAATCATAATTACAATTTAAATTATCATTTTTATTAAAAAAAAACTTACCGAGCCTAAAATAGTGTGTATTATATTTTAAGAAAAATAAGCAAAATCACAGCGTTTCCAATCATGCATATTGTCACAGTAATGTGGAAAGAGCTGATAAAAAAGAATGGAGGAGAAGTAACCAGTGACCTGGACCTCAGCTCTCTGGCAAAGATCTCTGATGGCTACACACAAGGTCACATGGTGCAGGTGGTGCGTAGCATCTTGACCGAACGGCGCATTCAGCAATTTCCTAAACGTCCACTAACTGCCTCAGAGTTTGTGTCTCCACTTGCAAGAATCGACCCTGTGTTTCAGGAGGAAGAAGAGGCATTAAAAGTAAATAAAATCTCTCAAATATCTGATACTATGGCTTTTCATTGCATTGCACATTGAAGTTAACAGCTAACTTGACAATAATTTCTAGTCTTCACTATATCTTGAATAATTTTTTTTTCTCCATAGAACTGGTATGCCAAGACTCCTCTTGGAAAGAAGAGAATTAAAGCTGCCTCAGGGAAAGAGGGTGATGAAGAGTCCTCAAAAACAGGGAGCAAAGGTGGCAAGAAGAAAGGAAAAAAGTAACAATATAAGTGTTAACGTGAGCAACCATAGTACCACATTTCCCTGCCTATACCAATAAATGTATCAGTTTGCTTATGACATCATTATCTTATGACAGTATGTATGTTTTTTGTTCAGTTGTAGAATAAAATCCCAGTTGAGGGGTGGAAAAGAGCTTGTGGGTCTATAAATACACAGATACCATCTCCATTAAAGAGGAAAGGCATATCTCCTAGTCCATTTAAGAGTGTAAACCCCAGCGTGAAAAACATGATCACAGGGCTTATCGTAGGCCTATCTAACACTCTGTACTTCCCCTAATAAACTGGCATAGTCTGAATATTTTTTGCAACTGACAAGAAAGTGTCAGTACTAACATGCTTACGCCTCAAAAGCAAAGTGCTGTAGGACAAAAATAACGAAGATACATTAATCTGAGTGATATAACAGTCAGAGATACGATGGCTGCTAAAATGTGGATCTCAGATTAAATTTAGGTTAAATTTTTTTTAACCCGTAAAATTATTATTGTGGTGGGTTAAAAATGACCAATGTAATGTAAACATCTATGGTAAACACAAACATTTACATGCCACTTACTTTGGTGTTTCACCACTTCATTAGATCTGTTCAGCAGATTTATGTATAAAGTGTTCCCTATACGCTACCGTTCAAAAGTTTATAGTCTCTTATGCTCACCAAGACTGCACTTGTTTGATCAAAAGAACAGGAAAACAGTAATATTGTAAAATATTTTTACACTTTAAGATGACTGATTTCTATTTTAATTTATTTTAAAATATAATTTATTCTTGGATGACAAAGCAGAATTTTCAGCAGCCATTAATTCAGTGTTCAGTGTTACATAATTCTTCAGAAATCTTTTTTTTTTTTTCTAATATGCTGATTTGATGCTCAAGAAACATTTCCTATCATTATTAGTACTGAACACAGTTGTGCCACTTAATATTTTTGTGGAAAACATGATATTTTGTCAGGATTTTTAAATGAATACAAGTTCAAAAGAACAGCATTTATTTAAAATAGTTTTTTGTAGCAATTCTTTAATGCAACTTTTGATCAATTTAATTCATCCTTGCTAATTAAATAGATTAATTTCATTATATAATAACCCCTTACTGATCCTAAACTAAACTGAACCTGAACTAAAAATGTGTGTTTTTATTAAAGGGGTGGTTGACTGGTTTTTTTCTAGGCTTGATTGTGTTAATGGGGTGCAGTCTAGCATGTGTTCATGCTTGGTTTTTTTAAAAACGCATTATTTTTCACATAATTTACCTTTATTCTACACCTCTCTGTCCCTTCTCTGACAAACGCCTCGATTTATTTCCTGGTTTTATGAAGCTCTTCCTTCAGAATATGCCATGGGCTGAGACTGGTTAGCTGGCTCAGTGTGTTGTGATTGGCTAAACCGCCTCTACTGCACGTCTGAACGTCCCGCCCCTCTCCTCAGTGGCATGTGCTCCGGTTGAATTGTAAACAGTGGCGTTGTCTATAATGCTTATCAATTTGAGCCCGATTGAGACCCAGAGGATATTAGTGAAGATGATCGTGCTGAACCTGTGCAAGCACGGCTCTTAATGGTATGTTTGGTTGTTGTTGTCTCATACTTTTAAATACGCTGCTATTTGTAAGTGCTACTGCTTCTGTTAGCTTTTAATATACGGTTTTATCCTGATTAAAGCTTTAATACAGCACAGCAACCGCACGCGTGTCCATTTATAATGCTTCTCATTGCTGTGTGAAAATAAGTGCATAACTGGAACAGTTTGTTGGAGCTGATCTGACGAAATGAATGAGAGAGAGAGAGAGAGAGAGCTGCAGAGCAGGGCGACACGAGTAACAGTATTAAGAACTGCTGCTTTAATGATTTTGAAACTTGTGAATCCATTAGAATCGTTAGAAGACAGAATCGCGATTCATATGAATAGCTTTTTACGTGCACCCCTAGTTTTCTCTTCCTCTTCTCTAAAGCAGCGCAGCATGGCCTCGCCCCCTTTGCTGCGTGTTCCCGGGGGCGGGGTTTATCTGGGTCCGTGACGTATCAGACCCGGGAAGTAACTCGTTGTAGTCCCTTACCTGTCATTTTTGTAGGCATTAAACTGCCAGAATTTTAAAAGACCATATCTCCGTTTGCATTGAACTTTCAGCGCCGCAACTCTGCAGATATTGTTTATGCTCAAACAGCAACATTACACACTAACTAATGTTAAAAAAGTGAAATCGCAATCAACCACCCCTTTAATGTCAAGCTAATAAGTTTCCCTGCATAAGAATTCTTCCTGGGTCTGCTGTGGGATGTCGGGGTCCATACATAGAGGTGAAAAGACAGTACGTGCTTCAGATCAAGGACAACTAATGGGAGAAGGGGATTTTGTAGCCCCAGTTAGACATGTGGAGTTGTGATTGGTCTGGGCTGAAACTGAGACAGCCCCCCAGACTAGGGTTTAAGGGATTATCTCAGATCAACAAATGGACAGCCACTCTGTCAAAGCAGTGCAACTCAGTCCTGGTAAACATGTAGATATGCATATTTTATAGAAGTAGAACTTTTGTGCAGTGCACTCTGATTTCACAATGTTAAAAGTAAAGTTTTGGTGCCTCATTTCACTTATGATGACTTATGATTTCACAGGAATAAGCTGCACAGCATCAACATCATTGATGTCCAGAATTTTTTGCTTTTTGAATTTAGCCAAATTGCTTCACGTTAATTTATATATTTCTAAAGCATGATTCTTACAATGTGTATATAAAATAGTTTGAGTCTATTTATATTGATTCAAATGACATGTTCAAATTGAACTGCTAAGAATTATAATCATAAGAATCATAACAATTATAATGGAGTGCAATGCAATATAATAGTGTGAGCAACAAGGTGACTTCGATTTGATTTATGGCACTTGGTAAATCTGTTGTCAGCAGGGTAGAGGGAGACAGTACCAAAGGACATGTGAAACTCGCAGAGATGGGATCCAAACAAGGACCTGTGAGCTTAGGTGAAGTGTTCAGCTGTTTCGTCAAGTTCTAATTTCACCTAACACATCCTCACTTGGCACTGGTTCCTTAACAAATTGATATTTATATGGCGTCTTCGGGCCATCGGTAATATTGCGTCCATGTCACTTTGAGTTGAGATTACTTCTGCACATTTGGTGGATATCTGCAACTCATCAGACAGACATTACACTTGCTAAATGCAATAGTCCTGCAAGTTTATTCAGTGAAAACGGGTAAAAAGTTGTAAAGGTGAAGTAGTGCAGTTACAGGCTATTTAGTCACCAAACAGAAATAATGTCAGTTTTTGAACATGCTATTTTCGAACTTTGCTATTTTCAGTTAGCAAAAACAGGTAGTTCCGCCCCCAAACTCATGCCATTGGTTGAGCCAATTATTATGGCTAGCTCAGCTAGACTGTCAAATCAAATTAATTGTGTATGTCGCTACTAACATTAAAATGACACATTTCACATTGAACTGTAAGCATCAAGACAAACCATGACAAATATGTGCAGCTTATGTCAGTGATGTTAACATTTTATAAACTATTTATACTTGACAAAATGACTAAATGTAAATGTAAAATAAAAAATGTTTTAAATTATTTTGTTAATGAAAGTTTTTTTGAGATGTTCTCTACAAAGTTCCAACAGAACAAACAATGGAAAATAATCCTCAAAATTTCAATTAGACATGAAAAGACACTGCAGCTTTGGCTGTCAGAATGAATCCTCTATATTTTGCATAACAGCTTGATCAGACACTAGTCTAGTCCTGCAGTATGGGCATTCAGAATGATCTAACAAGTTCTTTCATGGCTGAATGACAGTTAGGATCTTTTAATCTCTTTTTGACCTTTCCAACTTTGTTATTTTGGCAACTATCAGAGAAATATGTTTCAGGAACCTCTGCTACATTGAATAGCTTTTGGTCAACACAACATTAATCAATTAAATCTTTGGGAATCAATCCTGTGAATCAGTTTCTTTGGGTTCATTTGTTAAGGGATGTATAGTTAGTTATGAGATATAGTAAATAGACTAACTGTTTTGAACCAAACCATCCTTTGAGAAAGGTGAGTGGTCAGTCATCTGCGGTGGATGAAAACAATGCTAGCAGGCAGGCAGGACTTGCTCCATGTAGCCAAGATGTTTCTATCTTTATGTATAATGACGCACAGTTATTTTGGAGATATGTCAGCTGTTCGGTATTAGCCTTTGGGAAAGCTGAAAAAAAAGAAAAACACTTTCAGCTGCTTGTCTGCCAAAGGAAACGGGATAGCACACTGACCTGGGTATCTTTGGTTAAAGTTTGGGGGATAATACTGGAGGAATTTACGTGAACTACAGAAAATTGTAGGTGGGCCTTGATGTCTTTCAGTATTTTTGTCGCTAGCTTCAAAATATGATAAGAAGTGTCTCTTTTGGACTTTTATGTGAGTAAAACGTCAGATTTGGCCAATGGTGAGTAAAACGGAAGATTATCCATTTGTTCCTTCTTAAAAATCTGGTCAGTATGAACTTTTTTCTCACGCTTGATCTCAAGTTGTTGTTCTGGTGCATGATTCACAAAGAAGATTTGAGACTTAAATTAATTTTTAGACCATTTACATTCCCAGTTGTTTTGTGTAGTCTGATTAATACAAAAAACTACAATATTCATAACTTATTCTGTGTTTTAATCTAAAGGATGGTGTCATGTTTCAAAGTATTATATACACTTGAGACCAACTATTAATTGAACACCGGTGACATACCAATGAGACAACTGGGAGAAGTGTTTGTTTGTAATGTGAGAAAGAAGTGTGTAGGGATTTACTGCCTTTGTCTCTTTATTTGACAAACATCAGTTGTATCTGCACATATGGACAAAAATTAATTAACCAACCATAAAGTAAGCTAGAGTGGCAGAGACATCGGTGCATTCCAAATTATTAACTAATTACATAGAGGGAGTGTAAGCTGTAGGGAGTATTATTTCTGTCAGTATCATATTTCATATTATAAGAGCAGCCACAGGTTGTATTCACCAATAAGATCTGTTTCTGTGATAGGCTACACAAAATGGTTTTAGACATTAAATTAGACATCCTGCATTTTGTCAATTAAGCAGAAAGTAAATAATCAAATAAACTTGATACATAAATGATTAAATGATGTGCATGTAAAAATAACAACAGTAGCCTAATAAGCATAATTATTTTTCAGTTTTATTTTACAATGTCGATGAGTATACGATTACACTTTTTTAGAATTCAACTTGGAGCAGTAGGCCTAATGTTGAAGTTGCTGGCCGTTCCTAAAGGCTTGTGAGAAGACAAGTTCCTAAACATGGCATGTAAGACTCATTTATTAATTAAGCATTCCGAATTTTATTTTATCATATTTTATTTTACACCATTACTGCTGTTAAGAAGATATGAAATCCCTGAAGTGACATTTGCGTGCGCACGATTCAGTAGAAAAATTTGGCGCCAGTACGTGTCACGTGACAGTATCGCGCGCGCAAGACCGTAAGTTAAAGCCAGAAACTTGAGCACGCGACAATTTCCCCTCAAATGGAGAAGAATCTAAAATGTCACTTTGGGGGCTTCTTATAGGGCAGTTTTTGTTACAAAAAAGAAACACTGATAATTGTTCTATTTTTTGTCTGAAGTGAATAGAATTCAATTGGTACAAGGGCTAGAAGATGTGAGGCTTTGTGAGAAAGAAGCCTGTACATTTGAGGTGGTCCTCAGTCATGCGTACGTCCAGGGTCAATGGAGCAGGGATGGAGTCCCACTTAAATCCAGGCCTGTGTGTCGAATTGCCACGCAGGGCAAAAAACACACACTCACACTCACGCGCGTCACGGTTGCTGACATGGGTGTCATCAGCTTCAAGGCCGAAGGGATTGAAAGCTCTGCTATGCTGACAGTCACAGGTACTATACCATCAATATGCAACCTGTATTTAATGCGGTATATCAAGTCATTTCTTTGTGGGATAATGGGTGGGATGTCTCAGAACCCAGAAGTTTTGGATAATTTGCAGTCTTTGTCAGTTTAAAAGTTATTAGAGTTGCCTGTGATAGCAGTTCTTTACTGTCATGTCTACTTTCTCTCAGCCAGGGATATAAAGATTGTGAAGGCTCTTCAGAATGTCAGTGTGACCGAGAGGAAGAGTGTGACATTTATCTGTGAGGTCAACTGGGAAGATGTGGATGGGAAGTGGTACAAGGACGACAGCCGGTTGAGAGCTGGGGATGTTAAAATAAGATGTGAGGGTATGTGTGAGAGGTTGAGTAACACATTGACTGGTGGCTCATTATGTACATTCAAAGGGTCTTTCACAAAATATGGTGACAAACATGGCACCTAACTTTTTTCAGTCATGAAAAAGACTGAAGACTCAAAACTTCATATGAAAAGCATCATACTATAATCTACCCTAAAGTTGATTAAAGTTTAGTTTCATGATATATTGCACATAAAAAAATATATATTTGAATGTGTCAAGTGCCTAGAAACCCTGTATCTCCTACATCTAGTATATTTATTTGTTGATAAAAAAAGCAGATAATAAAAAATAAAAACTTTTGTCCCTAGATTTCTTAGTACAGTATTTGTTTTTTTCAAATGTTCCAAACTTTGTATTTTGAAAATACAAAAAGCTGTGGACAAATACTTAAAAATGTGGAAAAATAGTTCAGAGTAAAAAGAAGCCATTTAAACCTATGCATGTTGATTTTCATTTCATGATTTTAATTTAACTTTAAATTATCATAATTTATTTCCATGTAGTTCATTTAATTTGGTCAAGTCACAATATGAAACTTTTTGAGGATGACCAAAAAAGACTTTCACAAAAAATGATCACGTTTTGTTTTAGATTCTAATTTTCTTCAACTCTTTCAAATTCAATCCAATCTCATAAACACAGGTAAAATACACTCCCTAACCTACAAATCAGTCAAACCAGAAGATGCTGGTGAGATCAGATTCACTGCTGAGAGGGTCTCTTCAACAGCAACACTACGAGTCAAAGGTAAAAAAAAATAATAATAAAAAAGAGCAAATCACATTTTATCCTTTTTTTTCAATTTTGTTCAAATTTAACAATGATGATCATTGCAGAGCTTCCAGTTCATATTGTGAAGCCCCTGAGAGTGAAGATTGCCATGTACAAACATCGTGCCTTGCTGGAGTGCCAGGTCTCTCGTGCCAATGCTGCGGTTAAATGGTACAGAAGAAATCATGAAATTGTGCCAAATAGGAAGTACCAAACGATCAGTGAAGGCGTGTACCGACAGCTTATCATAGATGATGTGGGATCCTCCGATGAAGACACTTTTATCTGTGATGCTGTCGATGACAGGACTTCCTGCCAACTGTTTGTAGAGGGTGAGAAGTTAAATTGAATCAGATTTTAAGTATAATTTACTACCCAGTTTCAATATAAGCATTGATTTAACAGAATTATTCTTAGTTTACTTTAAATTCATTTAGTCTGTTAGTCTATCCTTTTGAAATGCTAAGACTTTTATGCAGTGAATATTGGATACATTCTTACAGAGCAGGCCATCAGCATTTTGAAAGGACTCAGTTCTGTGGAGGTCATGGAGTCTAAAGAGGCTCGTTTTAAAGTGGAAACAAGTATTAAGTTAGAGAGGGAACCGAAATGGACCCTGAATGGGCAGATACTATGTCCCTGTCCAGAAATCAGGATTGAGAGGCAAGGAACCTCGAACAGACTTATTTTCACTCAACCCGACAGTAGTATGTGTGGCACTGTGCAGTTCACCTCGGGGAAGAGCAAGTCAGAAGCTCAACTCACAGTTACAGGTAATTATCTTCTCACATATTCACAGTAGGGATACACAACAAATTGGTGCCATATTAGTTACCAATATTACAGGCTTTAATTGCTATCAGCATATTAGTTATTTAATTGTGCATGGTCATTTCCACTATTTTGGCATTTAGATTACCTTGCAGTCATGTAACGCTCAAATAAACTTTAAGCTTTAAAACCACTAATATTTAGAGTTATTTTAGTATCGTTGAGATACTATTACAGTTTTTATTAATATTTTTGAATTAGTTTTTATTTTTATATTTGTTTTCATTTTAGTTTTAGCAATTTTGTTGTGTAATTTTTTTGTATTTTTTTATATATAGTTTTCATTAATTTCTTATTTCAGTTTAAGTTATTTTAGTGCATCAATATGAACTGTAAGAAATGTTGCTTTGGCAACTAGCTGAAATAAGCTTAAGGATTTTTTTAAATATTTTATTTTATTTAAATTAAAGTTTATTTTATTTCAGTTAACAAAAAAGTTTGGTTTTAAATTTAGTTAATAATAACCTTTAATAATTAAATCTTAACAGATCTCAAAATGAATGTCCTTTTACATACTGTACATGATAATATTGTAATGCATAAATTCACTTGTAGCATTTTACATGATTCATTTTAGTTTTGTGTGTGTGTGTGTGTGTGTGTGTGTGTGTGTTTAACTAGTATTTCATTTTAATATTAACCATTTATTGTTAATCAGCCATAACATAATTAAAAAAGAATTATTGGCGTATATTATTAGCCAGAATTTTAATATCAGAACATGGTGCAAAGCATTTGTTTTATATGGAATGTGAATCATGTGCCTTAAATGTACTCTTGCTTATGCTTTTCCTAATAGAGCGCCCTTTGATTGTCAAACAGCCCATTTCGGATGTGGAGGTGAAGGAGAACGGGTCAGTTATTCTCAGCTGTGAGTTCTGTCCATCCCCCAGAGTGGTGCGCTGGTTCAAGGGTAGAACCCCCCTGTTTGCTTCCAATAAGTACACAATGAAGCGGGAAAAGAACCGGGTTGAGATGACCATCGTGGGTGTGAAAGCAGCAGATTCAGGAGAGTATCGCTGTCTGGCTGGTGGCTCAGAGACAAGAGGAAGAGTCATTGTGGAGGGTACATGCTTTTATCTATCAATGCACTAGGAATTGTCTTGAAATTGCATCTTTAGAGCACATGATATGACACATACAGTACATTACAAATATTTTTTCTTTTCCTGCAGTGAAAAGGTTGAAGATCATAAAACACTTAGAGCAAGTAGAGGTCGAGGAGGATGGAACTGCAGTGTTCAGCTGTGAACTGAATTACGAGTCACCCAGTGTCCAGTGGCTGCTCAATGACCGCGTCCTATACACCAACTACATCAACAAAATCCAGAATTCTGGAAAAGTCTACAGTCTGATTCTAAAACGACTAGCTCCTCAAGAGAGCCGTGTAACATTCAAAACATTTGATATCAGCGAGTCTGCGTTTCTTAGGGTCAAAGGTGAGTTTTCAGTTACCATGCGACTAGGAAAAGCTGCTTTCCAACTACTCTACATTTAAAGCAGAGACACATATACAAGAATTAACAACAGATGTTGGATTTTTTTTTTTTTTTACATCCAGCGCTTTCTTAAAAGGATATCAATAAATAACGGAAAAAGTTTTTACTCTTTCAGAGCAATGTTTCTTTCCTTTTACAACCCGAGTTCCGGAAATGTTGGGACATTTTTTAAATTTGAATAAAATGAAAACTAAAAGACTTTCAAATCACATGAGCCAATATTTTATTCACAATAGAACATAGATAACATAACAAATGTTTAAACTGAGAAATGTTACAATTTTATGCACAAAATGAGCTCATTTCAAATTTGATGTCTGCTACAGGTGTCAAAATAGGGGCATGTTTACCATGGTGTAGCATCTCCTTTTCTTTTCAAAACAGTTTGAGGACGTCTGGGCATCGAGGTTATGAGTTTCTGGAGTTTTGGTGTTGGAATTTGGTCCCATTTTTGCCTGATATAGGTTTCCAGCTGCTGAAGAGTTTGTGGTCGTCTTTAACGTATTTTTCGTTTAATGTTGTGCCAAATGTTCTCTATAGGTGGAAGATCTGGACTGCAGGCAGGCCAATTCAGCACCCGGACTCTTCTACTATGAAGCCATGCTGTTGTAATAGCTGCAGTATGTGGTTTTGCATTGTCCTGGTGAAATACACAAGGCCTTCCCTGAAATAGACGTTGTCTGGAGGGGAGCATATGTTGCTCTAAAAACTTTATATACCTTACAGCATTCATAGTGCCTTCCAAAACATGCAAGCTGCCCATACCTTATGCACTTATGCACCCCCATACCATCAGAGATGCTGGCTTTTGAACTGAACGCTGATAACACACTGGAAGGTCTCCCTCCTCTTTAGCCCGGAGGACACGACATCCGTGATTTCCAACAAGAATGTAAAATTTAGACTCGTCTGACCATAGAACACTTTTCCACTTTGAAACAGTCCATTTTTAATGAGCCTCAGCCCACAGGACACAAGGCGCTTCTGGACCATGTTCACATATGGCTTCCTTTTTGCATGATAGAGCTTTAGTTGGCATCTGCAGATGGCATGGCGGATTGTGTTTACCGACAGTGGTTTCTGGAAGTATTCCTGGGCCCATTTAGTAATGTCAATGACAGAATCATGCCGATGAGTGTCGTCTGAGGGCCCGAAGACCACGGGCATCCAACAAAGGTCTTCAGCCTTGTCCCTTATGCACAGAGATTTCTCCAGTTTCTCTGAATCTTTTGATGATGTTATGCACTGTAGATGATGAGATTTGCAAAGCCTTTGCAATTTGACGTTGAGGAACGTTGTTTTTAAAGTATTCCACAATCTTTTTACGCACTCTTTCACAGATTGGAGAGCCTCTGCCCATCTTTACTTCTGAGAGACTCTGCCTCTCTAAGACATCCCTTTTATAGCTAATCATGTTACAGACCTGATGTCTATTAACTTAATTAGTTGCTAGATGTTCTCCCAGCTGATTTTTTTTTTAAAAAATCTTGCTTTTTCAGCCCTTTGTGTCCCGTGCAAACTTTTTTGAGACCTGTAGCAGGCATCAAATTTGAAATGAGCTCATTTAGTGGATAAGAGTACAATTTCTCAGTTTAAACATTTGTTATGTTATCTATGTTCTATTGTGAGTAAAATATTGGCTCATGTGATTTGAAAGTCTTTTAGTTTTCATTTTATTCAAATATAAAAAAACGTCCCAACATTTCCGGAATTCGGGTTGTACGTGTAACTTTAGCAGATCTGTGTGATCTATAGCAGAAATTTATAGGAATTTAATTAAACTTTCTTATTGTACATTATAATGTTGTTGATGCCTAAATTCACTTTAATATGCAAACTGTTTACTTTTATGCTGTTAACTCTTTTTTGTTTTTTGAACAAAGTAGTATAGATTTCTGATATGAGCCATTTATCTGTTATCGGATGGAATTTTGTTGCTATATGACATTTGCTCTATATGTCTCTTAGAGAAGCCAGCAGTGTTTCTCAGGTCACTGGAGAACATAGCAGGTGAGGAACGTGGTGAAATCCTTTTGCAGTGTGACGTTTCCAAGCCATCAGTGACACCTGTCTGGAGGAAAGATGGTGAAATTCTGACTGCCAATGAGAAGTATGAGATTCTCCATGTGGGAAAGTCATTGACTCTTATAATTCACAAGCTGAGAAAGGACGATGGAGGGGAGTACAGCTGTGATATTGGCTGCAGCCAAACCAAAGCGAAAGTCATAGTTCGTGGTAGGTTTTAAAATCTATCTTTGAATCTAATTAAAATTAGATCTAATTAATTTAACAAAAATACATTTTATTTAATGTGAGGGACGTTTTTTCAGACCTGCACATTACCATTGTCAAACGCATACGGACAACAACTGTGCTGGAAGGGGAAAGCTGCAGGTTTGAGTGTGTCCTGTCCCATGAAATCATTGATGAAGCGTCGTGGATTTTGAATGGCCAACTGATTGTGAGCAATGGACGGATCATAGTCGCTAACAAAGGGTGCAAATACAAAATCAGCATTCAGGAAGTTACGATATCTGATGCCGGCGAAGTGATCTTTACCATTAAAGAGCTCAGCTGCAGGACTATGCTGTTTGTGAAAGGTGAGACCCCTTATTATTTAAATATCGCACATTTTACAAGTATTACTTCTACATTTTCTGTCTCTTTTGTTCTCAGAGAAGCCTGTGAGAGTTTTTAGGGATATGCTAAATGTTAAAGCAACACCTGGTGAAGATCCAGAGCTCAGCTGTGAGATCACGAAACCTGATGCAACAGTTAAATGGCTGAAAAATGGGCAGCTAATTAGAGTCAGCCCAAAATATGAAATTACCCAAAATAATTATCTGGTGAAGCTCATCATCCATAATGCAGCTATAATGGACTCAGGAGAGTACTGCTGTGAGGCTGATGGGATTGCTACAAGGGCGAGATTAGATGTCAGAGGTAAATACTCATTTTATACACTTGTTTTTAATTTTTCCCAGTGCAAAAGCTTAGTTCATTCTGCTGAATGCCTTTACATTTACATTTACGCATTTAGCAGACGCTTTTATAGGGGAAGTCGTGGCCTAATGGTTAGAGAGTCGGACTTGTAATCCAAAGGTTGTGAGATCGAGTCTCGGGCCGGCAGGAATTGTAGGTGGGGGGAGTGAAAGTACAGCGCTCTCTCCACCCTCAATACCACGACTGAGGTGCCCTTGAGCAAGGCACCGAACCCCCAACTGCTCCCCGAGCACCGCAGCATAAATGGCTGCCCACTGCTCCGGGTGTGTGTTCACGGTGTGTGTGTGTGTTCACTGCTGTGTGTGTGCACTTTGGATTGGTTAAATGCCGAGTATGGGTCACCATACACGGCCATATGTCACTTCACTTTCACTTTTATCCAAAGCGACTTACAGTGCATTCAGGCTATACATTTTTTTTTATCAGTATGTGTGTTCCCTGGGAATTGAACCCACAACCTTTTGCACTGCTAACGCAATGCTCTACCACTGAGCCACAAGAACAGCCAATTTAACTCTGTTACTGTTTTCTCATTGTGAATTCAGACATGCAACATACATTTGCAAAGGAACTGAAGGATATGCATGCAGAGGAAAAGGGTATGGTGACCATGGAGTGTGAAACCAGGAGGCCTGCCGCTACCGTGACCTGGTTAAAAGGCCTAATGGTGCTCAGCTTGGGACAGAAATACACGATGAAGGAGAAAGATGTTGTCCTCACTCTGACCATCTTCAATCTGGAGAAAAGTGACAGTGCTGTCTACACCTGTGACGTTGGGACAATGCAGAGCAGGGCTTTACTTACAATTCAAGGTAGACAAATTAGATTTGTCTTTATTGACTTAAAATAATAAATGTCATAAAAAATATAATATACTGTAATAATAAGGTTGTAAATCAGATTACTAGATGTTACGTTACAAGAATGGTAACATTTGGACACTATGAATTTTAAGACATGTTCAGGTTTTATGCATCTGTCATATTTTTCATATAAATCTGCCCCTCAGGTCAAAAAGTGGTCATTGTGGATGAACTAGAAGATAAAGAGTGTCTAGAAGGAGATACCATCACCTTTAAGTGTCGGATCTGCCCAAGTGACTACACTGATGTCAAATGGTACCTGGATGAGACCTTGCTGTACACTAATGATCTTAACGAGATCAAGATGATACCTGGTGGATACCACACTCTTACCTTCAAACAGCTTGCACGTAAAGACACCGGCACCATCTCCTTCGAGGCTGGGGACAAAAGATCATACGCATCACTATTAGTTAGAGGTAACTGTCATAAATCCTGACACTTGACAAGATGCCTGTGGCAAATATAATGGATAACTATAAAAAATTATCATAAGACATCTTTACAAAAGATACTTTGAGATGAAACTGTCCATTTCTTTTACTGCTTTGGTATTAAAAATAGAAATTATGTATAATTTCTGACAACATTTTGATGGTTCAAAAACCTCAAAAGAGGAATTTTAAATCAGAAAAGCTATTTTAAAGATGCTTACAGTTAAACTTTTTTTTTGTCTTTGTATTGACTATTATAAAATAAAAAAATGTGAAACAAAATACAATACAGATCATAGTGTGCAGCATACAATTGAGAAATCTTTGTAATACAACTTATTTGTATTACAGGGAGACGCCCCACGATAACTAAAGCATTGGAGGACACAGAAGCAATTGAAGGAGGAAGTTTGGTGCTGTTATGCAAGACCTCAAAGCCATGTCATATTGTTTGGTACAAAGATGGCTGTTTAATCTGGAATTCCTCAAAGTACTTAGTGTGTCGATCGGGAAATGAGGCCAGACTGGCCATCCGTGATGTGAAAGACAGTGACGCAGGGGTGTACGAGTGCGATGCAGGATCTGTCAGCACTAAAGCCACCGTGACTGTTAAAGGTATTTCAAACGTCTCTTTTCTGCAATTTACCACAAAGTTTTAGTTTTTCTTTGTTTTTTAAAATTTGGTTGAAATTTGAAATCTTTGTTTGTTTCACATTAGTTATTCCTGCTGAGTTTACAAAAGCGCTTCAGAACCAAGAGGTCAAAGAGGGAGAGAGTGTCACACTGATGTGCGAATACTCTATACCCGGGGTCCAGTTTGTGTGGCGCAAAGGACCCGAGACGCTAAAATCTAGTGAGAAGTACCACATGAGGCAGAGGAAATCTTACATTTCGCTTACAATACCCAATCTGAAGCCTGAAGATTCAGGGAATTACACATGCATTTGCAGAGACCAAAGAACTATGGCTACTCTTACAATCAATGGTATTGATATTGATTGCTATGAAAATGAATTCATAGTATTCATCTTTGATCTTTCAGCTTCACTTATTCCATTTCCTCCATTCCAGCGGTTCCTATATCATTTATTAAAGAGCTCAAGAACCAAGAGACAGATGAAGGTAAAAATGTGACATTACGCTGTGAGCTTTCTAAAGCTGGAATCCCAGTGGAATGGTTGAAAGGTGAACAAACTCTCTTGCCTGGGGAGAAGTATCAGATGAGGAACATAGTCACCATACTAGAGCTGGTAATCAGAAGTCCAGTTCCTGAGGACAGTGGAACGTACGTCTGTGTGTGTGAGGATCAAAGGACCAAAGCCATTGTCAAAATACGAAGTAAGACAAGATGTTAAATATATAGAATTTGCTTTTCCAGTACTCTGAATGCTGAAAATGGAGCTTATATATCCTTTTGTATTTCCTTAGCTCAACCTATCACGTTCAAACAGAAGTTAAGAAATCAAATGGCTGAAGAGGGAAACAGTATAATCTTACACTGCGAGATATCCAAACCAGACACCCCTGTCCAGTGGAGAAAAGGAAGCAACCTTCTCAGGTCTGGGGAGAAGTACAAAATCAGGCAAAGAGGCTGCATGCTAGAGCTGAAGATTTTTAATTTGACGCAAGATGATAACGGAGTCTATAGCTGTATGAGCAAAACTGCTGAGACATCAGCCAACATCACAGTTAGTGGTAAGTTAGTTCAATTCACTAGTAAGGGTTAACAATAATTTTTTTGTGCTTGCCCAGTCAGTCCAGTAGTTCAGTAATGCTAAAATATAATTATTGTTGAGATTTAATGGATTCAAAGATAGATCGCACAAAGGTTTAATCAAAAGCAAGTCTCTGGGAACAACTAGAAACTATTTGGAAGTCAATAACAACAGAGACTGTGGAAAAGTACATAAAAACAATGCCAGCAAGAATACAGGCTGTTATCAAGGCCAAAGGAGGCCATACAAAATAAAAGTATTTTGGTTATTATGTGTGAATAGTTGTTTCAGTTTGTTATTTGCCTAATTAATGACAATACTATTTTTAGGTTTAAAGTTTTTGTATTTAAAGTATTTGTTTTCTCTCTTTATGACCGGTGGTCGAATAAATTTGTTAAGCACTATATGTGTGTGTGTGTGTGTGCGCGCACACACACACACACACATATATATGTACACATAAAGTGAGCATACAGTCTTCTGTTCACCTGTTCGTTTGCCAAAAAAAATAAGGATGTTCTTATTTGCTTCTTTTTGTTCTGTAGCTCAACCTGTTACTTTTAAAGAGAAGCTGAAAAACCTGGTAGCCGAGGAAGGGAAGATGATAACATTGCACTGTGAGCTTTCCAAAACCGGTGTCCCAGTAGAATGGTGGAATGGAGAGGAACTGCTCCTACCTGGAGAGAAGTATAAGATGAGAGAACGAGACACATCAGTTGAGCTGATCATCTGTGAGGCCGTGCCTGAAGACAGTGGAGTCTACAGATGTGTCTGTGGAGACCAAAAAACCAAAGCTACAGTCAAAATTGTTGGTAAGGTTTTTTTTCATTGATTTGTTTTCATTATTATAAAATGTATGTTATTATAAAATTCATATGGTGGTTTCACAGGTGCTCCTGCTACTTTTAAGCAAAGCCTTAAGAACCTTGAAGCTCTGGAAGGCGAATCTATAACCCTTCACTGTGAGCTTTCCAAAGCTGGAATACCTGTGGAATGGTGGAGGGGAGACAAACCGCTCCTTTCAGGGCCACGGTACCAGATGAGGCTGGATGGAAAGACTGCAGAGTTAGAAATAACTAATGTTTTCCATGATGATGCTGGGATATACAGCTGTGTGACTGGAAGCCAAAAGACCACAGCTGAAGTGAAAGTCAAACGTAATGTCAAAAACATGTTAAATATATACTGTATACTGTACAGTACCATTCAAAAGTTTAAAGTCAGTAGATTTTTTTTTTATTAATAATTTTATTATGCAAAGCTGCTTTAAAGGATCAAAAGGGCAAGTAAAGGCATTTATAATGTTACACAAGAAATCTCAAATAAATACTGTTCTTTTGAACTTTCTACTTATCAAAGAATCCTAAAAAAAGTACCATACTTTCTGCAAAAATATTCAGCAGCATTTTATGATAGTGTATATATTATATGATTACTGCCTATCTAGTGTATATATTATATGATTACTGCCTATGAGTTCAATTGTTCATATTAAAAGACCTGTCAATGTTTTCTCAGCCCTTCCAATTACTTTCAAGCGAGAGCTTCAGAATCAGATATCTACAGAGGGTGAGAGTGCAGTATTTACCTGTGAACTTTCAAAGCCTGGTGCTCCAGTCGAGTGGAGAAAAGGTAGAGTGATGCTGAAAAGAGGAGCCAAATATCAGATGATGCTTGAGGGGCGATTAACCAAACTGCTGATAAATAATCTTGTTGAGGGTGATGCGGGAAATTACACCTGCAAAACCAAAGATTCACAATCGACAGCCGAATTGCTGGTTCAAGGTAAGGTCCAATTCATTATAAAGATAAACAAAGTGCTGCTGAATTTTCTGACTTTATGGATTTCACATGCATTTCATTTTCATCACCATTTGATTTTTGTCTAGCGTTGAGTGATCAAGTTCTTCCATTTCATTAAAAATGTCCATTTCTTCCACAGCTACAATAGCACTCTGTCATGACATTACATCAGCCACGTTCACAGGTTTAATTAATCTCTCAACAGTGATATATATCACTGTTGGATTGTCATTACATGATGTTTAAATTCATACCCTCAAATTACACTCATTTATTTGACATCAGAGGAGACTTGCTATCTGAAATCCCTTTATTTGTTATTATTGTTAAAACTCAGTTAGGCAAGGCAAGTTTATTTATATGCACATTTCATACACATGTTTCAAAACATAAAAGAAATTCATACAATAAAAACAAGGAATTAAAAATAATAAAAACAAGGAATTTTAAAATGTTATAGAAATTGATTTAAAATGAAATTTAAAACAGTTAAATAGAAATGATTATCAAATTACACGGACGTAGCACAGTGTTCATTCAACAAATTAAACAGATGAGACTGGATTTAAATCTAATGTTTTAGAGATCTCTTCTGGAGCTGGTTCCAACTGCGGGCGGCATAATGCTAAAAGCGGACTCCCCTTGTTTTGTGTGAACCCTGTATTTCTAAAATCCCTTTATGAGCATATTGTTATTTAGGTCCTATTGAGTGACTTTGGTTAACTGGAACTACAGACTGGTGTGATAGCTCAAAGGTAGCAGCGTTCTTTAGCTGTCTAATGGTCTTCTTTGGAAGGCCGGTGACCATGAACATTCTCCAATTATCAGCAATGTTTTTGAGATGATGGGATTTAGTTAAATGACTCTGTGGTGTCACCCCAAGTCTTATTTTTAGTTGGTGTACAGGTATGCATTCACCTTAATGTTTCCAAACACTTCAGTTTTCTCCTTGTTTAGCAATAATCCAATGAATTGGCCAATGGGGCTATAGTCAATAGATGACTGTGGTATTATCTTACAGCATGGGATAAAGATCTGTGGTGTGTCGGTGTACATAATACATCAATAAAATGAACCTCAATAGATGACATTTCTTTGATGACTTTACCTGATGTTATTATTAAAGGTGATTGCTCTCAAGCACAAAAAGTATACACTGGTACATTTTTGTAGCTCTTTGCTGATGGAAAGACACAACATTCACCCTTTTGGCTAGTCTATAACCTTCATGAATACAGGCTTACTCAATTCTTGGCTTTCTAAAGGACTCCCTGCTACCTTTAAAACAACTTTGAAGAACCAAGAAACTCAGGAGGGGAACAGTGTCACTCTGCACTGTGAACTTTCTAAGGCTGGAGTTCGAGTAGAGTGGTGGAAAGGAGAAGAACTGCTCAAGACTGGAGAAAAATATCAATTGAGACAGAAAGAAACAACGGTAGAGTTGTTAATAAGGACGGCACAACCAGAAGACAGTGGAGTATATCGCTGCGTATGTGGAGATCACAAGACTGAAGCCACCATCAAAGTTAATGGTATGATCCAAGACGTTTTCATATGCAGGTTCCTGTATTTAAGCATTACCCAATTTGTTGTTAGAAATTCTAAAACAATTAAAAAGCTTAGCAGATCATGCAACATCTTCATTGTTCTACTGCTCTGTGTAGCTCTCCCCATCACTTTCAAACAAGAACTTAAGAATCAAGAAGGTGAAGAAGGGAACAACATCACATTGCGCTGTGAACTTTCTAAGGCCAGTGCTGATGTGAAGTGGTTGAAGGGAGAGGAAGTCCTAAAGCATGGAGAAAAGTACCAGTTGAGACAGATAGCTACTAAAATGGAGCTCGTTATCAGAAAAGCCATACCTGAAGACAGTGGAGTCTACTTTTGTGTATGCCCTGATCAGACATCCAAAGCTACAGTTAAAATCAATGGTACAAAACTTAAGCAATTTATTAAATAAATGCAGACTTTTAGGTCAAATATTCTGCTTAGGTGACCCAAATATTTTTGCAATTTCTTAGCTCTCCCGATCACTTTCAAACAAAACTTGAGAAATCAAGAAGCGGTGGAAGGCAACACAATTGCTTTCCGTTGTGAGCTTTCCAAACCGGGAGCCACGGTGAAATGGTGGAGGGGTGAAGAGGTGCTGCAGGCTGGAGAAAAGTACCAGATGAGGACTGAAGGACGGATTGCTGAACTTCTCATCAAAAATGTCAACTCTGAAGATGTCGGCTTCTACAGCTGCACTACTGGAAAGGAAAAAACAACAGCGGAGGTCAAAGTCAGGGGTACGTTATAATACTGCAAGATCTGATATTGATCTTTCATTCATTTTGCAATTACGTAGTGACTTTCCTCTTTCGGATCATTCTCCAACTTGAATACATTTTGTATGGTTTTCATAGCTCTACCTGTCACTTTTAAACGAGAACTTCAAAACGAAGTAACCAAAGAAGGTGGGCAAGCTGTGTTTAGCTGTGAGCTCTCTAAACCCGGTGCTCAAGTCGACTGGAGAAAAGGAAGAGTTATTCTCAAGCCTGATGACAAATATGAAATGAAGCAAGAGGGGACATTCACCAAACTGGTCATATGTAATGTTGAAGCAAGTGATGCTGGGAACTATTCATGTAAAACCAAGGATTCTGAGTCAACTGCTGAGCTAACCGTGAAGGGTAAGGCATGCAGGCTTTTTGCAGCGGCAGCTTGGCACACTTTGGTCTTTCTTGGCTTGCTGCTATTACGTTGTATTGCTTCTTGTGCTGTATTTTTCAGCTTTGCTGTGCTTTGAGGGCCTGCATGGCTTTGTTGTAAAATAATCAGGCATACCTCTACCTTTTTGTTAACATTTCCAGTTCCACCTATCACTTTTAAAGTCAAGTTGAAAAATCAGGAAGTTGAAGAAGAAAATAAACTCATGTTGCACTGTGAGCTCTCAAAAGCTGGATGTCCTGTTGAATGGAGGAAGGGGGAAGAGCTTCTTAGGTCAGGGTATAAATATCAAATCCGAGAACATGATGTTACAAGGGAGCTGATCATCATAATGGCCATGCCTGAAGACAGTGGAGTCTACAGCTGCATTTGTGGGGAGCAGAAGACCAAAGCCACGATCCGAGTGTTCGGTATGGATGAAAGTTTTACAGAAAATTGAGCATTTATTGTCGCTTGAGCTCACTACGAGCTAACGTGTTACTGTGCTACTCTTCAGCCACACCAGTAACGTTCAAACAAAACCTGAAGAACCAAGAGGCCCCTGAGGGAGGTGTTGTTATTATGCATTGTGAGCTGTCCAAAGCTGGAGTACCAGTAACATGGTTAAAAGGGGAAGAGGAGCTGTGCAATGGGACTAGATACAAGATCAAGCAGGAGGGATTGGTTTCCGAATTACACATTAAAAACGTTCTTCCCATGGATGTTGGGGAATACAGCTGCATTGTTGGAGACCAGAAGACTACAGCTGAAGTTAATGTTAGGGGTAGGTCTAATGCTACTTTAATGAGTACACACTCTCAATGGGTACACACAAGATCGTTCTGATTTTTGAATTATCGTATTCAGCCAAATCAGATTTTGTCATTGCAAACTAACTTGTTTTTCATCAAAGAAAATTTAGATTAATTTCTACAAAAATATTAAGCAGCACAACTGTTTTCATTATTGAGCATTATATGAGCAGCAAATCCTTATTAGATACTAGATAGATGCATGTTAGAATGATTTCTGATTTTGGGGATCATGTGACACTGAAGACTGGAGTAAAGGCTGCTGAAAAATCAACTTTGCATTACAGGAATAAATTACATTTTAAAATATTTTAAACATTTATTGTATTAAAATAGAAAACAGTTATTTCAAATTGCAATAGTATTTCACAATATTACTTATATTTTTATATTATATTTATGTTACTCTATTTTCTGTCAAATAAATGCATCCTAGGTGAACATAAGCTTCATAATGCTTCTTTCAAAAACATTAAAAATCTTACTGACCCCAAACTTTTGAATGGTCGTATAAGTGTATTTTTATTTAAATAGGATCTGGTCATCTCAAAATTGCCCTGGAATAATGAAAAAATCTCTTCTGACTCCTCAGCTAGGGTCCCCCAACTGAATCTCGGCCATTTCCACCATTATTGATACCCTCATGATCCTTTCATGAACTCTGTATGATACCCTTCATGAATCACAGGGTCATACACACACAGAGTCATATCATATCATAAACTCTACCAATTAACATTCCGACATGATTTCTAATTTGCAATTTTTCTCTCCAAATACTTTTGAGCTGTTGTTGAGATCATAATTTTTACACCTCTCACAGCTGCTGCCTCTGTGTTCTTTGAGAAAGAGCTTGAAGCTCAAGAAGCAATGGAGGGGGATTCTGTCCTGTTTCGTTGTTTGCTCTCTAGCGATAATGCCCCAGTGACTTGGAGAAAAGATGCAAATCAGATCACACAGGGGGGGCGATATACCCTCCACCGTAAAGGTTCAACTCAGGAGCTCGAAATCAGGAAACTGAGAGTGCAGGATGCTGGCATGTACTCATGCAGCGTCAGAGGCAAGAAGACCTCTGCGACCCTCAAAGTGATAGGTAAATCAAAACAAACCTACATAAAAAGTTAACAATATAATTTATCTTGCCTTCAAACATAAACGAACTCCAAGGACTCCTGTGAATTCACAACAGAGGTGTTCCTTTGTTCGGTTCCTTTCCAGAGCGTGTGAGGATTGTGAAAGGACTGCGTGACTTGACAGTTACTGCAGGTGAGAGCGCACACTTTGTGTGCGAGCTTTCACACGAGAACATCCTTGATGGGGTTTGGTTGCTTGGTTCCAATGAACTTCAGGAGAACGAGATGAACCAGATGAGTATCTGTGGTCGAGAACATCACTTGGTGCTCACTATGACCACAACTGAAGAGTCAGGTGTCGTGTCCTTTGTGGTGGGAAATGAAAAGACCTCTGCTCATCTTCGCGTGAACAGCAAACCTACAGGTGAGTGTAAGGATCCTTATTGCAAATAATTTCTTTCATTTATTTACTGTTAACCAGCTGTCAAACTGATATATAAAATAAACTGATATACCAAAATGTAATGTATCCTTTTAACTGCATACTCTAAAGTGCATTCTCTATTTGTAGTTTTCATAGAGGAAAGACTGAAGGACATGGCCATTTTTGAGGGAGATTCTGCCACCCTATCCTGTGTGACTTCTGACACCTGCACACCTGTCACCTGGAAACTAAATAATGTAACCCTGCTCTCTGGGGAAAAGTATGAACCGCTGAAACACGGGAAACGTAATGTTCTTCTGATTCATAAAGTCAGAAAAGAGGATGCTGGGATTTACATGTGCGATACAGGAGACATGCAGAGTAGTGCTACTCTTACAGTCAAAGGTAGGAACAGCTTGAAACACATTTGCTCCAACTTTAAAGATTATTTATTATGTTAATAATAATAATTACTTCTAATAAAATAAATCATTATTTGATATATTTAACTATTTAAAATTAATTAAATTATCAGTTTTAGTATGTATTTGTTTGAAACATGATTTATTCTTAAATTCATACATTAATTCCTTATTTTTTATTTTTTATTGGTACACCTAGTACTTCATATTTCAGTAAAAAAAATTGAAATATTGTTTCAGAGAAGGAAATTGTGAAATTGTCATGGTATATTTATCTGTTGTAAGTCTTAAGCAAATTAGACCTTAACTGTTTACAAATCAAAATACAAATTAAATTTGTACAGTACTTTCTGGAAATAGCACATACAGTATACCTAAGGGGCTCTTTGCTTACTCTCAGAACGTCCTTTGTTTTTCTGCCGGGAGCTCCAAAACCAAGAAGCAGAAGAGGGTGAGACTACTTTCTTGTGCTGTGAATTGTCTCAACCCGGAGTTGCAGTTGAGTGGAAGAAGGGAGCAGTTCTTCTTAGGCCTGGTAACAAATATGAGATGAAACAGGATGGATGTGATCTGCAGCTACAGATCAATGACCTCACAAGTCAAGACAGTGGGGTCTACAGGTGTTGTGCCGATGGCATTGAGACAAGGGCTAGTATTGCTGTAAAAGGTAATACCAAAATAATTGCTTGTTTATGTTTCATTTGATGGTGAGGATTTGATCTATGCTTGAACTGAATGTCAGTAAATGAGTGGAAATATTCAGTAGTACTTTAAAAAATACATTAATTGCATACATACATTGAAGATGTATTTATTAAATAATATGTTTTTATTTTGCATTGTGAACATTTGTTTTACTACCGTTTCTTCTCCCCTTGTGCCACAGAACGTCCTTTGTTTTTCCATGAAGAGCTCCAAAACCAAGAAGCAGAAGAAGGTGAATCAGCGTTCCTGTGCTGTGAGCTCTCTAAACCTGGAGTAGCAGTACAGTGGAAAAAGGGGGCAATGCTGCTGAAGAATGGACAAAAGTATGAGATGAATCAAGAGGGCAATGAAGTACAACTTCAGATCCATGACCTCACAAGTCAGGATAGTGGTACCTACAGATGTTGTGCTGGCAACATAGAGACACGGGCTAATATTATTGTTAAAGGTAGGAATGCACAATATACCATAATGGTTATGTATATATTTAGATTCGTTGTTGTAGTATTAGTAGTATTAGTCGATATTAGATATTTAATTGTTCGTGCTCATTCCCCCTATTTTTACATTCAGTGTAGGTCACTTAAAACACTAATAGTTATATAACATTATTAAATGTAATCTTTAGCAAATCTCATTTTCATAATGTACATTATAATGCTGTGATGCATACATTCATTTGTAGAATTAAAAACTATTAATTTTAGTTTGTAATGTTTTATTTTTAATGTGAAAAAATAATATAGAATTTAAATACTGATCAATTATCAACCATATAATGAAAATAATAATTTGTTGGTATCAGACAACAGTCAGTGCATCCTTAAATGTTTGCATCAGAGTGTGTGTATAATGATAATATACGTTTTTAATTAAGGCATGGATATTCAGTTGTCACTATGGTGTTTGAGTTGATTTCCTGCTAATCTAGTTAACGCTAATATGCTTTCCCTTTTTAGAGCAACCTCTTTTCTTCTGTGAGGAACTCCATAACCAGGAAGCAGAGGAGGGCGAGACAGCCTTCCTTTGCTGTGAGCTCTCTAAACCTAGAGTTGAAGTGCAGTGGAAGAAGGGGGCAATACGATTGAGACCGGGAGACAAATATGAGATGAAACAAGATGGCTGCAAAGTACAGCTACAGATCCATGACCTGACACGTCAGGATAGTGGCACATACAAGTGCTGCTCTGGAAGCCTGGTTATCACAGCATCCATTGTAGTCAAAGGTGAGAATCATGAAATTAGAGAGCCATACTTTGATGTTGTGATTTACTGTACAATATTAAAATACATATTTAAAAATAAAGACTAAATGAAATAACATAAACATACATAATTAGCTTATTTATTAAAGACTTTTTAATTCCAAAAGACTGAATAATTGAAAGATTACAATTTATTTTTCAGAGCATCCTTTGTACTTCATCAAGATGCTTGAGTGTCAAGAAGCAGAAGAGGGCGAATCTGCCTTCCTTTGCTGTGAGCTTTCCAAACCTGGGGCTGCCGTACAGTGGAAGAAGGGATCTGTGCTGCTAAAGCCTGGAAGGAAGTATGAAATAAAGCAGAATGGTAGTGAACTGCAGCTTCAGATCCATGAGCTCACAAGCCAAGACAGTGGTGTCTACACATGCTGTGTTGGTAGTCTAGTGACCTCAGCATCTCTGGAAGTGAAAGGTATGGTATATTCAAGTTAGCTTCCAAGATGAGTTATTAGAGTACACATTAATTAACATACTTATTTGCTGCATTCAGAACAACCACAGTATTTCTGTGTGGAGCTCCAAAAGCAAGAAGTAGAAGAGGGTGAGACTGCCATACTGAGCTGTGAGCTCTCTAAACCTGGAGTGGAAGTGCAGTGGAGGAAGGGAATTGTGTTGCTTCGACCAGGAAACAAATATGAGATGAAGCAAGATGGCTGTAAATTACAGCTTCTGATACATAAGCTCAACATTCAGGACAGTGGCGTCTACAAATGTTGTGCTGGTAGCTTGGTGACCACAGCATCTATCGATGTGAAAGGTATGTGTTTTTCTATAATGAAAATTCTACAAAATTGTTAAATCGACTGACTCTTGAATAAAATACAAAAAAGTAGAGATGCAACAATCTATGCACTGGATAGGAAAACAAATAAGTATGGAGTGATCCTGCATAAGATTAGCTTCATTTCAGGTAGTAGAAATTGTTAAAATTTATTTGGTGTTCTCCAGAATCACCAGTTGTCTTCCAAGATGAGCTCCAAAGCCTTGAAGCAGAGGAAGGTGAGACGGCCACCCTGACCTGTGAGCTCTCTAAACCTGGAGTTGCTGTGCAGTGGAGGAAGAGAACAGTGTTGCTAAAGCCAAGTAACAAGTATGAGATGAAACAAGATGGCTGTCTACAACAGCTTCAAATATATGACCTGAAACATGAAGATAGTGGCTCGTATAAATGTTGTGCTGGCAGTCTGGTGACAACTGCTTCGCTTGTGGTAAAGGGTAAGGGACATAACAATATTCATACATAAAAATCACTCAATCATTATTCTTTTTTTGTCTTTCCAGTTGTCTTTCAGTAAAGCATGAATGCATACTTTTTGTTTGCCTTCTACAGAACATCCCTTGTTCTTTTCCAAGGAGCTCCAAAACCAAGAAGCAGAAGAGGGTAGGACAGCAATATTTTGCTCTGAGCTCTCTAAACCTGGAGTTTCTGTGCAGTGGAAGAAGGGAACAGTGTTGCTGCAGCCTAGTAGAAAATATGAGATTAAACAGGATGGCTGTCAACTACAGCTTCAGATATATGAGCTAACAGCTCAGGACAGTGGGGCCTACAAATGTTGTGCTGGTAGCCTGGTCACAACTGGATCTCTTGTGATAAAAGGTCATTCAAATGCCAGTTTTCCACATTTTGACCTTTGACATAAGAATTCATTACTTTCAGCCAGAAACAAATGGACACATGAACAGATTAAAGACATGTATGCTTTTGTTTTCCCTCTACAGAAAAGCCATTGTACTTCTCGGAGGAGCTCCAAAACCAAGAAGCAGAGGAGGGTAAGACAGTCACATTGCACTGTGAGCTCTCTAAACCTGGAGTTTCAGTGCAGTGGAAGAAGGGAACAGTGCTTTTGAAGCCTAGTAAAAAATATGAGATAAAACAGGATGGCCATCAACTACAGCTTCAGATCCATGAGCTAACAGCTCAGGACAGTGGGGATTACAAATGTTGTGTTGGAAACATGGTCACAACTGCTTCTTTTGTGGTAAAAGGTAAGTGAATTATGCAAATACCATTTTTCACAGTTTGACTTTTGAAATAAGAATTAATTTATTAATCTGTTCATGTGTTTATTTGTTTTTGTTGAACGTGACAACATATGTTTTTGATTTCCCTCTCAAGAAAAGCCATTGTTCTTCTCTGATGAGCTCCAAAACCAAGAAGCAGAGGAGGGTAAGACAGTCACATTGCACTGTGAGCTCTCTAAACCTGCAGTTTCAGTGCAATGGAAGAAGGGAACAGTTTTGTTGAAGGCTAGTAAAAAATATGAGATAAAACAGGACGGCTGTGAACTACAGCTTCAGATAAATGAGCTAACAGCTCAAGACAGTGGGGCCTATAAATGTTGTGTTGGGAACCTGGTCACAACTGCTTCTCTTGTGGTAAAAGGTGAGTGAATTATTCAAATACAATTTTTCCATACTTTGATGTTTGACATTATCAATTCATTAATGAATTCATGTGTGATTTTTTTCTGCTGAGCATATAAAAACAGAGATATTTTTGTTTTCCCCTTCCAGAACAGCCATTGTTCTTCTCTGAGGAGCTCCAAAACCAAGAAGCTGAGGAGGGTAAGACAGTCACATTGCACTGTGAGCTCTCTAAACCTGGAGTTTCAGTGCAGTGGAAAAAGGGAACAGTGCTTTTAAAGCCTAGTAAAAAATATGAAATTAAACAGGATGGCCAGCAGCTACAGCTTCAGATCCATGAGCTAACAACTCAGGACAGTGGGGCTTACAAATGTTGTGTTGGGAGCCTGGTCACAACTGCTTCTCTTGTGGTAAAAGGTGAGTGAAGTTATTCAAATGCGATATCTGTAAGTATGGTGGTTGGTATAACAATTTTTTTGGACTGTTTATGTGTCCAGTTTTTTCTGTTGAGCATGTAAAGATGTAGATATTTTTGATTTTCCCTCACCAGAACATCCCTTGTTCTTTTCTGAGGAGCTCCAAAACCAAGAAGCAGAGGAGGGTAAGACAGCCACATTGTGCTGTGAGCTCTCTAAACCTGGAGTTTCAGTGCAGTGGAAGAAGGGAACAGTGCTTTTGAAGCCTAGTAAAAAATATGAGATAAAACAGGATGGCCGTCAACTACAGCTTCAGATCCATGAGCTAACAGCTCAGGACAGTGGGGATTACAAATGTTGTGTTGGAAACATGGTCACAACTTCTTCTTTTGTGGTAAAAGGTAAGTGAATTATACAAATACCATTTTTCACAGTTTGACTTTTGAAATAAGAATTAATTTATTAATCTGTTCATGTGTTTATTTGTTTTTGTTGAACATGTGACAACATATGTTTTTGATTTCCCTCTCAAGAAAAGCCATTGTTCTTCTCAGATGAGCTCCAAAACCAAGAAGCAGAGGAGGGTAAGACAGTCACATTGCACTGTGAGCTCTCTAAACCTGGAGTTTCAGTGCAATGGAAGAAGGGAACAGTTTTGTTGAAGGCTAGTAAAAAATATGAGATAAAACAGGACGGCTGTGAACTACAGCTTCAGATCAATGAGCTAACAGCTCAAGACAGTGGGGCCTATAAATGTTGTGTTGGGAACCTGGTCACAACTGCTTATCTTGTGGTAAAAGGTGAGTGAATTATTCAAATACAATTTTTCCATACTTTGATGTTTGACATTATCAATTCATTAATCAATTCATGTGTGATTTTTTTCTGCTGAGCATATAAAAACAGAGATATTTTTGTTTTCCCCTTCCAGAACAGCCATTGTTCTTCTCTGAGGAGCTCCAAAACCAAGAAGCTGAGGAGGGTAAGACAGTCACATTGCACTGTGAGCTCTCTAAACCTGGAGTTTCAGTGCAGTGGAAAAAGGGAACAGTGCTTTTAAAGCCTAGTAAAAAATATGAAATTAAACAGGATGGCCAGCAGCTACAGCTTCAGATCCATGAGCTAACAACTCAGGACAGTGGGGCTTACAAATGTTGTGTTGGGAGCCTGGTCACAACTGCTTCTCTTGTGGTAAAAGGTGAGTGAAGTTATTCAAATGCGATATCTGTAAGTATGGTGGTTGGTATAACAATTTTTTTGGACTGTTTATGTGTCCAGTTTTTTCTGTTGAGCATGTAAAGATGTAGATATTTTTGATTTTCCCTCACCAGAACATCCCTTGTTCTTTTCTGAGGAGCTCCAAAACCAAGAAGCAGAGGAGGGTAAGACAGTCACATTTTACTGTGAGCTCTCTAAACCTGGAGTTTCAGTGCAGTGGAAGAAAGAAAAAGTGCTTTTGAAACCTAGTAAAAAATATGAGATAAAACAGGATGGCCGTCACCTACAGCTTCGTATCCATGAACTAACAGCTCAAGACAGTGGGGCCTACAGATGTTGTGTTGGAAGCCTTGTGACTACTTGCTCTGTTACAGTGAACGGTATAAAAATATTTTTAAATGATAAAGTCCTTTTTCTAGAGCACTTTAACAACCTTGCTTGCTATTAAAACAGCACTTTATGGTAATTCGATAAGAGCACATGATTTGTGAATATAGCCACAAATGGTAGAAACATGAAATGTATTTTTATTTCCCCATGTCCAGAGCAACCAGTATTCTTCTGCAAGAACCTCCAAAGCCTTGAAGCAGAGGAAGGTGAGACAGTCACCCTGACCTGTGAGAGCTCAAAACCTGGAGTTGCTGTGCAGTGGAAGAAGGGAACAGTGTTGCTAAAACCTGGAAACAAGTATGAAATGAAACAAGATGGCTGTGTGCTACAACTCCAGATATGTGACCTAAAAAGTGATGATAGTGGCTCTTATAAATGTTGTGCTGGTAGTATGGTGACAACTGCTTCTCTTGTGGTAAAGGGTGAGTGATTTGATTTAAATGTAATTTTCCCCAAAAAAATGTATAGATGTAACAGTGGAATGAATTTATTAGTCTATTCATTTGTCAATTTTTTCTGTTAGGCATGTAAACATATTTTTGTTTTTCCCCCACTAGAACATCCCTTATTCTTCTCTAAGGAGCTCCAAAACCAAGAAGCAGAGGAGGGTAAGACAGTCACATTGCACTGTGAGCTCTCTAAACCTGGAGTTTCTGTGCAGTGGAAGAAGGGAGCAGTAATACTTAAACCTTGTAAAAAATATGAGATTAAACAGGATGGCCGACAACTACAGCTTCAAATCCATGAAGTAACAGCTCAGGACAGTGGGGCCTACAAATGCTGTGCTGGAAGCCTGGCAACTAATGGTTCAATTGAAGTGACAGGTACAGATATTATTTTAGTGAAACATGTATCTGCAGTTTTCAACTTTTTGTCCATGTAGAACTTTTTTCATACATGGAAGAAACCAAACATTTTTTATTTCTTTTTCGCATTCACAGAGCAACCTGTATTCTTCTGCAAGAAGCTTCAATATCTTGAAGTTGAAGAAGGTGAAACTGCATTCCTGACATGTGAGCTCTCAAAACCTGGAGTTGCCGTGCAGTGGAAAAAGGGAACAGTGCTGCTAAAACCAGGAAACAAGTATGAGATGAAACAGAATGGCTCTGAATTACACCTTCAAATCCATAAATTGAAAGGTCAGGACAGTGGTGTCTACAAATGCTGTGCTGCTAGGATGGAGACAACAGCTTCTGTTGTTGTAAAAGGTACATTTATGTGCATTTCCATTTTTGCCAAATTTCAATTTTTGCTTAAAACATTACTTAGAATTCAAAACAAGTATTGTTGCATTTCCCATATTTTCACACCAGAAGCTCCACCTAAAATTAAAGACATCCCTCAAGCCCCACCAAGAATAAAAGGAAAAAACATTATGGAAGAAACACATAGTGGTCTAGTCCATATGAAACAAGCTGCAGTCATTGAGGAATCAGACATCTCTATCTTAGAGCCATCAGAGGTTCACTTCCAGGATCTCTGTGGGAAACCGACAGATGACCAGGAAGTCAAGAGAAAATCATTGGTGAGACAACAGAGAAAAGACGTGAGTTCCAAAATGGTTATCAATGAGTCTAGTTGCACCATGGAAGAACCTGAAATTCCTTCTCTTGCAACCAATGTACCTGAAGAACAAAGAAAAAAGGGGTTGGACACAGATTCCAAATGGGATACTAAGATTTCTGTGGACCAGCACAATAAAGAGATCTCAGGGCAAGTTCAAAAGAAAACTCCAAGCATAGATACAAATGAACAGAGCAACGAACCACCCAGAGACATTCCCCTGCCTCCACCGCGGTCAAAGGGTAAGGCCACACATCCAGACGATTCACTCCAAGACCAGCACAGTTTCAAAGAGCCAACTCTTAACATGAAAGGCAAGGAACAAGATGTTGTCATTGAGGCTACTGTGGAGACCACAAAGGCATCAAAGCATGTTGACCTAACAGTGTCACTCCCTAAAGAGAATGTCTCCCAGCTACATGTTGAAACTAAAAGGCAACCCTATGTTTTGGAAGCAAAGATCCAAGATATGGACATTAAACAAATTGTGGATACCACTTTGAAGATATCAGAACATGGCTTAAATACCCCAGTCTTCAAAGAGATAACAGCGAAACACATTGAATCATCTCAGGAACAATCATGTAATTTAGAAGAAAATAATCAGTATATCAAACTGGAGTCAACTGTAAACAAGGAACCAAAGAAAGAGCAAATTGTGAACAAGGAAACAGAGTTGGAAGAATTTCCCCTGCATACAAATAAAAAGAAGGAACCAAAACAGAAATCATTGGATAAGAATGCAGCACATGAGAAGGAAAATTTCCAATCTGAAAAGAGACCAGAAATTGAAAAGGTTCAATCCATGGATGAACATCATAGACAGATAACAAAGAATATTTCAGAAAAAGCACCAAGTATTGCAATTACAAGCCAGAAACCACCACAAGCCAGAGACACCACAATGCCCATTAGAGATATGCAGAAGGAATTACAGGCAGGTGAACTGAATTTACCACACATTGATAGTGGAGAACTGAAACATGTCAAGCAGGTTGTGGATGAACATCATGGAAAAGTACCAAAGCATGTAACAGGAAAAGCAACACATATTGCCATTACAAACCAGAAATTCAAAGAAGAAATGATTACTGCTGAGAAAACTACAGCAATTAAAGATGCGCAGAAATATTCAGAGGAAGGTGAACTGAATTTACCACACACTGATAGTGAAGATGTGAAAAATGTGAAGCAAGCTCTGGATGAAGATAAGGTTAAAGCACCACAGCATATTATAGGAAAAGTAACAAATATTGCCATTATCAACCAGAAACCCAAAGAGCAAATATTTTTTTCACAGAAGGACACGACAATGCCCGTTAGAGATGTGCATAAGGAATTACAAGCAGGTGAACCAAATTTACTACACATTGATAGCGGAGAACTGAAACACATCAAGAAGAATGTAGAAGAACATCATGGAAAAGTACCAAAGCATGTTACAGGAAAAGCAACAAATATTGCAATTGCAAGCCAATTCAAAGAAGAAATAATTCCTGCAGAGAAAGCTATGTCCATTAGGGATGTGCAAAGGGATTCACAGGAAGTTGAACCAAACTTACAACACATCGATAGCAGAGATGAGAAAAATGTGAAGCAGGTCATAGATGAACATAACGTAAAAGTACCAAAGCATGTTAAGGAAAAGGCACCAAGCATTACAAGACAGCAGTTAAGAGAACAAATAATTCCTGCAGAGAAAGGTATAACAATATCTTTTAGGGACGTGCAGAAGGCATCACAGGAAGTTGAACCAAACTTGCCACACATGGATAATAAAGATCAGAAAAATGTGAAGGAGGTTGTCCTTGAAGAAGATGTTTCCAGAGGATCAAACACGCAACCTGAGGAGATGATGTCAGAGCAGATCACAAGTGTGGATACTGACAAACAGAGTTTAAAAGCAGAACAAGGTGGTCCTGGTATAGACATAGATTTTGAAGATGAGCCAGAGATGCTTGAGGCTGCGATTAAAATACAAGCTGCTTTTAAGGGCTACAAAACTAGAAAGGACATGCGGCTCATCTTTAAAGAAGTGTTCAAGAACCAGAATATTGATCTTGGTGGCACTGCATTCCTAGAGTGTGTTGTAGAAGGTAAAATAAGCACTGTGCGTTGGCTTAAAGATGGAGTAGATCTCAAGCCTGGGAAAAGGCACAAAATCACCCATAATGCCTATGGTAGGTGTCTTCTAGAAATTTCCAGCTTTACAAACAAAGACGCTGGAATCTACACATGCGAAGTTGCAAACAAGTTTGGAGCAATTAGTTACAATGGGAATGTGATGGTGGGTAAACCACAGAAGCCATCACAAACAATTCAGACTGCACAAACACCCGGGACAGAAATGTTCTCTGAGAAAGAGGTTTTGCCAACAATTAACACTGAAGAGGAATCATTGAGACTTGTCTATGACCTTCTGGCAGATGATACCTACAGCAAGATCCAGGAGAAAAGGAGAAGTCTAATTTCAATCAGCTCTAGTGAGTTGTCTACATAATCTGTCTGTTTCAAAGTGTTTATGCTATATAATAGAAGCAATAGTAGGTCTGCACTGATGTTAACTTCTGGCTGATGCCAATAAAGACAATAATTATTCCCTGTATTATGTCATGTTCTATGACTGATTAATGGCAGTTTATCGGAAAATGAAAAAATAAAATAAATAAATAATCTAAAATTAAATAAATAAATAAAAATTAAACACAAAAAAGAAACAACTGGAGAATGTGATATTAAATTAGTTAAAGCTTAATAAATTATTTATTTCTCAAATATTAATTTGTGTAGTATTAGAATTTTGCAGATCAGTAGCAGCTGAACTTTTTTGTTTTTTGTAATTCTGCATCCTCTTTAGTATCCTGTTACTCAGATTATGACACAGCCCCAGATGTTGAGACAGAATACCAATCTAGGTAAGTTTTACATCGTAAAGATTTCTCAAGGGCTCTTAATTACAAAGAATGATGGCAGTGTAAGAGCATTTATCACTTGTTTGTACTTTGGAATAATACTTTGCAATGTTTTTAAATTAATATGTTCTCAAACAGAGGTAAAGAGGCAGAGAAGTCAAAAACTGAGGCTTCTACTACTCAGACTTGTGAAGAGGAAAAAAGACTTAGTGTACAATCCCCAAAGAATACAGACCAGCTAAAAGTAAAAGGTCAGTTCTATTGGTACTACAAGTTTTAAAACTCAGAGATAATTAAATAATTTGCACCTAAGAGCAGTTCGAGAAGCTTAATATGCTGTACCTTGTGTACTTCTGTAGTGTTGCGTAACTTGTGTTTGTATTTGGCATAGGTGGCGATTCACAGAGCCAGACACCTTCACCCAAACGCATACATTCCTACAAGTCCTCTGCAAATGCTGAGTCGTTCTCTGAGTCAGATGGAGATGATGATAGAGGAGAGGTAGCAACTTTTTATAATAAATTAACAATAATAATAATAAACTTCAATTATTGGAACTTATTGTGCATATTGTAGTTCAGAGTGCTTTAGAAACAAGTGAAAAGTAAAAAATAAAATGCACTGATATGGAAAGTTTGTCACTTTGCAGACCTTTGATATTTATGTAGCCAAAAGTGATTGTCAGCCTCTGGGAGGAAACAAAGAGGCTTTTGTACTAAAGGAAGGCCAGTTTGTGGAGGTCCTGGACTCAGCCCATCCTTTTAGGTGGCTTGTCCGTACAAAGCCAACCAAGATCACACCATCCCGTCAAGGCTGGGTATCCCCGGCGTACCTAGAAAAGAAGACAAGGGTGAATGGATGTGTGTGTATATAAATGGTAAAAAATGGTGTTACATTATTTTTAATAATATTTAATTTTTTTCTCAAAGGAAATGTTTTCATTGGCCCATGAAGCAGAGACAAAAGAATCCCCTAAGAAAGGCAAAACAGTTTTTACAAAGGATGAGCACAGTTTGATCCAAAGGTAAATCAGACTCCAGTCTACCAGAAGTTCGAAGTCTTACAAGACTGATAATTTTTTAGTTTAAGTTTTTCATATACAGTGCCCTCCACTAATATTGGCACCCTTGATAAATATGAGCAAAGGCGGCTGTGAAAATAAATCTGCATTGTTTATCCTTTTTATCTTTCATTCCAAAAATTCACAAAATTCCAACCTATCATTGAAGTAAAACAATTGAAAATGGGGGGAAATCTCATTGTGTAAGAAATACTTTCACTATTTCATGTTGGCCACAATTATTGGCACCCAATTATTGCAATGTCCTTTTCCCAGCACAACAGCTCTGAGTTTTCTCCTATAATGCCTGAAGAGTTTGGAGAACACCTGATAAGAGATCAGAGACCATTTTCTTCATACAGAATCTCTCCAGATCCTTCAGATTCACAGCTCCATGTTTGTGCTTCTCCTCTTCAGTTCACCTCACTCATTTTCTACAGGGTTCAGGTCAGAGGACGGGAATGGCCATAGCAGAAGCTTGGTTTTGTGCTCAGTGACCCATTTTTGTGTTGTTTTTGAGGTTTGTGTTTGGATTATTGTCCGGTTGGAAGATCCAAACATGGCCCATTATAAGATTTCTAACAGGGTCAATCACTTATTGATTTTTTATATGTTGGTATTTAATAGAATCCATGATGCCATGTGTCTAAACCAATGTCCAGGACCTCCAGCAGAAATATAGGCCCACAACATCAAAAATACAGCAGTATATTTCATTGTACACATGGGGTACTTTTTTATCCCTGTGTGCACCAAACCCATCTTGAGTGTTTGCTGCTAAAAAGCTCATTTTTTAGTTTCATCTGACCATAGAAGCCAGTCCCATTTGAAGTTACAGTCATGTCTGATAACTGAATATGCTGGAGATTGTTTTTGGATGAGCTAGGATAATTTTTCTTGAAACCCTCCCAAACAACATGTGGTGATGTAGGGACTGTTTGACAATTTTTTTCTAATGTTTTCTGACCCCGAGACTCAACTATATTCTGCAATTCTACAGCTGTGATCCTTGGAGAGTCTTTGGCCACTCAAACTCTCCTCCTCACCGTGCATTAGGACGATATAGACACACGTCCTCTTCCAGGCAGTTTCGTAACATTTTCTGTTGATTGGAAATTCTTAATTATTGCCCTGATGGTGGAAATGGGATTTTTCACTGCTCTAGCTCTTTTCTTAAAGCCACTTCACTAATTTGTGAAGCTCAATTATCTTTTGCTGCACATCAGAAATATATTCTTTGGTTTTTCTCATTGTGATGGATGATTAAGGGAATTTGGTCTTTGTGTTCCTCATATTTATAATCCTGTGGAACAGGAAGTCATGGCTGGACAATTTCATGCTCCTAGTCACCCTGGTGTGCTAAAAAAATTAAATATGAATGGGAATATACTTCAGAGATATTTTACTCACAAGAATTTCTAGGGGTGCCAATAATTGTGGCCAACATCCATTGGAGAAAAACATTTATTTCATCATGAGATTTTCTCCCCACTTTCAATTGTTTTACTTCAATGATAGGTTAGAATTTTGTTAATTTTTTGAGGGAAAGATCAAAAGGATAAACAATGCCGATTTATTTTCACAGCTGCCTTTGCTCATATTTATCAAGGGTGCCAATATTAGTGGAGGGCACTGTATATAGAATTTAATGTATTTGTATTTTTTCATTATTTCAGCTTCACTTAAGTATGCACAGATAACAAATAACAATGTCTTTATTGTTTATTTTATTATCAGGCTTTGTGAAATGCTAAATTGCCTAACTTGATTCTTTTTTTTTTATTTCCAGTCGCTTGGTCAAGGGACTCCTTGATGGTGAGAATAATTTTGTGCACGAGATGAACTTCTTTGTGGAGCACCATTTACAATACTCAGAGACAAGCTCTCAAGTTCCTCTCACCATCCTAAGTCAAAAAGAGTACATATTCCGCAATATCAGAGATATTGCAAGTTTCCATGAATGGTAAATACATCTATTTTGTTCTATAATATAATATAGTATAATATGATATAATATAATATATTAAATGTGTTCACATTGTAGTTTAACTTATTTGTCCCTCTGTCCCTCCATCACAGCTGTATTCTCCCTAAGCTGGAGATGTGTTTCTCAGATGATGATGTAGCCCAATGTTTTGTCAGTTATGCACTGGACTTTGAGATGTATCTCCAGTTCATTACAGGCCTGCCCCAAGCCGAGGCTTGCATCTCAGACAAAAACACACAGCATTTCTTCAAGGCAAGAGCACATAATGTTTTAAGTTTGGCATAAAGTGATCCTTCTTTTAAATTATGTGAAGTATCTTAAAATAAACCAAAATTATTTTTCTACTGTGTTCCAGCAATATGCAAACACAGAATTGGCATATTTGGATACCCTGGTCTTCAACGTTAGCACGTATTTGCAGAGACCCATGGAGAGAATTCAGATGTACAAAAATGTACTTAAGGTGTGGTAGCTTAATCATTTTCTTTAATATACACAGTACACACACACATATATATCTATCTCTCTCTCTCTCTATATATATATATATATATAATATGATTTAGAGTCAACAACCATTCAAAAGTTGGGGTCAGTCTGTGTTAAAATATATTCACACATAAGCAGTAAAAAACAAAACAAACAAACAACAAAATAATCTTGTCATAATTATTGCTTTCAATACAGCCTGTTAGCAGCTTCCATTTTTGTCTTTTTAGGAACTGATCAGGAACAAAGCAAAAAGCGGACAGAACTGTTGCCTGCTGGAGGACGCCTTTGCCATTGTTTCCAGCTTGCCTTGGCGTGCAGAGAACTTGCATCATCTGTCCATGATTGAGAATTACCCTGCACCTCTCAAGGGGCTTGGTGAACCCATTAGACAGGTACTGTATCGTTATACCCTGAACCTCTTTGTTTGCAGGTTGACAGGATGACAAGTGTGAGTAAGGATTGGAAAGTATCATCCTGCTAATGATAGTGTCAATGTGCTTTTTATCCAGGGCCATTTCACAGTATGGGAGGAAATTCCTGAGGTCAAAATCTCTCAAAGAGGACATCACCGCCACATCTTTCTCTTCAAAGATTGTATTGTCTTCTGCAAGCCGAAGAGAGAACTTGGCACATACACTGAGGCCTACATATTCAAGAATAAGATGAAGGTTCAATCAGATATGCATTTATTAGTATAGCATTTTTTAGTAATGCAGAACTTTTACAGTCTATTCTACATGCTGTCCTGCTGAAAACATAGCCAAATTTCACTGATGAAATTCAATCTAAATGCAGTTCAATGAACAGGTTCACATTGCATTTGAAAAGATATGCGCACAGTACACTGCACATGTAATATCATGTATATCATGGCAGCACTAATCACTGCAGTCCATTTCACATCCATTCCAAATGCATTTGCTTTCTTCACAGCTGAGTGATATTAATGTAAAGGATACAGTGGAAGGAGATGACAGGTCATTTGGTCTTTTGCACGAGCACCGGGGAATGGTGAGAAAAATCATTCTGCAAGCTCGATCTATCCTCCTCCGCCTCTCCTGGCTCAAAGATCTGAGAGACCTGCAGCAGCGCAGCAAACAGCCCACTTGGTGTAAGTTAGGACCCAGAAGAGCAAACTTAAGAATAAATCTGTTTTGACTGCTTGAAATGATTGTATTTTTGCAACACCTCTTTGTTTCATATTTACAGCTGCCCCATGTTTTGAGCAGCATCTTACTGACTATCCAGCAAAGCTTGGACAAACTGTAAAACTGGTCTGCAAAGTCACTGGTACACCAAAACCAGTAATAAAGTGGTATAAAGGTAAAAAAATACTATCTATGTGTGTATATAAATATAGAAAGTCAATATTTACATAGTGTATAAATGGGTTCTGATGTGCTGTCCTCAGATGGTCATGCTGTGGAAGAAGACGAGCATCACATTACATCAGAAGGACAGTTAGGTGCTTGTTATCTTGTACTGACTGGTGTCACAGAGGCGGACTCAGGTCAATACATGTGTTATGCAACCAATCTTGCAGGGAACGCAAGTACTCTGGCTAATATCATGATTGATGGTACGTTTTTGAGAAATTGTTATTATGGCCATCTGTTATAATGGTTGTATTTATTTCCGAAATCATGTCTTGCATTTACACTACTGTTCAAAAATTGGGGTCAGTAAGATTTTTTACATAGTTTTATTCAGCAAGGATGTATTGCGTACATTGATCAAAAAATGTTCTTCTCATCATTTAATCCTTTATTAGGCAGCACATATTTGCAAAACTGATCATAAGAAATGTTACTTGAGCACCAAAACTGTATATTAGAATGATTTCTATAGGATCAAGTGACACTGAAGACTTGAGTAATGATGCTGAAAATTCAGCTTTGTCATCACAGGAATAAATTACATTTTAAAATGTATTAAAATAGAAAACAGTTATTTGAAATTGTAATAATATTTCACAATATTATTGAATTCCTGTATTTTTGATCCTGCAACCTTGGTGAGCATAAGAAACTTATTTCAAAAATATTCCTGATCCCAAACTTTTGAATGCTAGTGTAAGACGTTTTAAAGGTGACAGTAAAGAATTGGTTAGCAAAAATTGAGAAAAAGGGTTTTGTTTCCCACAGTGCCTCCAAGTTTTACAACCAGACTACAGAACTCAGTGCTTGTAAAGGGACAAGATGTGCAGTTCAAGTGCTCCACACAATCTGCTCCTGTACCATCACTAAGGTACAACTGCTTCCATTCGCTCATATTAATGTAATGGAATTTATATGGTCATAAACAAGCTCAGACAATCTATATGCACAGGTGGTTTAAGGATGGCATTCAGCTTGAGGATAACAGGAAACACCAGATGCAATCTGATGACCAAACAGGAATTCTCACTCTCACTATAAAGAGAGCTGAAGAGGCAGATCTAGGTCAATACCAGTGTGAGGTACCAGAGTCTTCTGCTACTTTTTGATGATTTTATATCATACAATATTTGGATCCCATTATATACTTTTTCTCTGTGTTTATGATACAGCTACAGAATGAAGTGGGCAGTGCCAAGTGTAAAGCTGAACTCTGCCCTCCAGCACCATTAAATGTTACAGTCAGGACCCAAAAGCAATCACACACTACCCCAACTCCAGGTAGGATGAAGAGGAATGTGAACAGCAATTGCTGTTTAAGGCAGAGAAGGTGTGTATTTGGCCACTAAGTCTCACCATGTGTTGATGGGCACCAGTAGGCTTTGAAGGAGCACATACCACAGTCATCTTCAACTCCGACTTCCCACCCATTCCTCATGTTCCGTCACTGGAACTCCAGATCTTCTGAATATCCATTCCACTCCTCTAACAACTAGCTCTGTAGTCTGGAGACCATTTTCAAATTAAAATCATATGTATTAATAAACTGTACTTTTATGTTGTACTTGTGCTGAATTTCACCAACAGTTTCCCATTTTCAAGAGCTTCTTGGTCTGGAAGAAACCTTTGATGGGATCACTCAAACTATCAAAAACTTCATCGGCCATCTTCATAGAGGCATCTGCACTGCATTATGTCATTGGAAACATTTACTTACATTATAATATTACATTTTTTATATGTACATATACAATACCTTTCAAAAGTTTGGGGTCGGTAAAATTCCTTAATGTTTTTTAAAAATGTTTTGCTATACTTATCAAGGCTATATTTATTTTAAATAAAAATACAGTAAAACAGTTGTGAAATATTATTACACATATTTTTCTATTTTAATATATTTTAAAATGTAATTTATTCCTGTGTTGGCAAAGCTGGATTTTCAGCAGCCTTTACTCCAGTCTTCAGTGTCACATGATCCTTCAGAAATGATTCTAACATGCTGATTTTTTTCAGGATATTTTAATGAATAGAAAATTCTAAAGAATTCAGAAGAATTAAAAGTTTTGAGTGTTTTGAGGCATTTATTTGAAATAGAAATATTTTATTATAAATGTCTATATTGTTGTTTTTGTTCAATTTAATGTGTCCTTGCTAAATGAAAGTATTAATTAAAAAAACAAAAACAAATCTTACTGACCCCAATTTTTGGAACTAGTGTAAGGTTTCATTTTATTTGTCTTTAATTCATTTGGTATTAAATAAAACTGCATGCTACTTCATATATCATACGTACAGTATACAGTATCATATCATGCATTTTCTTTAATATACATTTGTGGTTATATGTTTTCATTTATACATTACGTGGTTCATAAGCAGCTTTTGAACACTTGTCAATCATGTGCATTTCCACATCCAGTTTAACACACTTTCCATCCCATTTCCTTTATAGTCACCGAGCAGGAGACTAAAGATCTGATCAAAATCATCATGTAAGTGTCTTCACACAGATGCCTCAGCGTTCTGCATGGATGCTACTTTCCCTTTTTTCTTTCTTTCTGTCTCTGTTCTCTCCTTGTCTGTTCCACATATCTGTTTATATACATGTTCTCATGGTTTCCCGGTCAGTGCATGCTCCGCTAACATGCCACGTCCATCTTCAAAGCTGGTTATGTGCTAAGACTCAAGCCTTGCTGCAGATTGGGCCAAGTGTCTCGTTGCGCTGCTTGCGAGGCAATGTGACTGTATACATGTGATCTGTGACTTAAAACACTGGTCAGGAAAGGCTATGTCACTTCTTGCTCTGTTTGTATACCTGTCCTTATACGGGTAAGTGTTTATATTATTTTACAGTTGAGTTTAGAGAAGAAATGAAAACAAATATTCTACTTAATTCCTTATTTAAAGCTGATTGTATGGCACAGACCTTAATTTAATTAATTTATAAGTATTTTTTATATTTACATTTTTTTATGTTTGCATTATTTATGCAAGTACAGTTATTTATTATTGTTATTTAGTTTAAGTATTTACTTAGGGCATTATATAAAGCTATATCTAATTTTTATAAATGTGATATATTTTAAATAGATTATATTTATTTTTTACAGCATACACTACCATTAAAAGTTTTGGGTTGGTAAGATTTACTGTAGAAACATTAATATTGTGTACTGTAGAGACATTAATATTGTGAAATATTAGTTTAAAATCATTTTACTATATTTTAAGATGTAATTTATTGCTGTGATCGCAAAGCTGTAACTCCATTCTTTGATAAATAGAAAGTGCAAAAGAACAGAATTAGTTTGAAATAGAAATCTTTTGTAAAGTTTTACATGTCTTAAATGTCTTTTTAAAAGACTTCATTGCTCAATAGAAATATTCTTATAAAAAAAGGAAAATCTTATTGACCTCAAACTTTTGAACGTTAGTGTATGTAAAATGAAATAGTTTTTATCGGTTTGACAACCTAATTGTTTTCAAATAGAGCCCCAGTCAGAAGGTTGGTCCAGTTCCTTTGTGAAGAACCTGTTTCATATACTCTTTCAGCCTGGAAACCCTGAACCGTAAGTTTTCATACAGTCTGTGTAATCTGTGGGCTATAAACATAGTCTTTATTATGTATAGTTTAATTATACTGAATACATGCTGTACTGTGTGGTTCTTTAAGCAGTGATATTCAGGACAGTTGATTATCTAATTTTACTGTCTGTCAATCAATTTAATGCAAAATGTGTGGTAATGAAGACCTGCTGCTGGTGTTGAAGACACACTAACTCTTGAAGAACAGGATGACGTGGAGAGGCAGGCACAGGCGGCACAGGAAGAGGGAACCATGGAGCCTGAGGAACACTTTTACTCAGACACAGAGGAGGAGTTGCTGACAGGTACAGACTATATGAGGTTTATAATCAACTTGTGTGTAAAATGATCACCAGAGGAATTTGTCAATCTATCATTTATTTACTCAGAGCCTCCAGCTGTGCAAGTGGCCATTGAAGACCTGACAGTCCGGCCTGGTCAGCCTGCAACATTTTCCGCCATTATTACTGGCCAGCCCACCCCAGATATTCAGTGGTTTAAGGTATTATATAAACAAAATGGTAACAATGCTTACTGATTTTATGTTATGATGGAAACACCATAAACTTTACTTGTATTTACCGCAGTGAAATCTATTATTTGGTTTCCTGCAGGATGACAAGGAAATCTTATCTAATGACTACACAGAAATATTTCAAAGTAGTGCACGTTGCTCTCTCACTTTACTAAATACTCAAATAGAGGATTATGGCACCTACACCTGCATGGCTAGTAACAGTGCAGGACAAGCATCTTGCCTTGCCAAACTCAGTGTTGACACAGGTGAGTTGGAAAGCTTTATTATTACCTTCTGTTTTATCTTTACAAATCCTAAATGTCTGTTGCCAAGGAATAGTGTGTAAATTTACTTTTTTCTTTTTTAGGTCCAGATGACATTGAGGAAGAGAGAGAAGTGGACTTTGGAAAAAGACGGAAATTACATTCTGTATATGATGTTCATGAAGAGATTGGGAGGTAATATCATCATATAAATCTTGACGTTTATGTAATCTAGCATTAACTCTTTTTTTAAATATCGTAATAGTTAATGTAATATCTGATTTGTTGTAAGACATCCTTTATGGCCCTTATTAACATTTTTCTCTTTTTTTCTGGAAAACCAGGGGCACTTTTGGAGTGGTTAAAAAAGTCACACACAAGGCGAGTGGTGAATGTTTTGCTGCTAAGTTCCTTCCACTCAGAAGCAGCACGCGGACCAGAGCGTTCCAGGAGAGAGACCTACTGTCCCGTCTAGCTCACCGCAGACTAGCATGCCTCTTGGACTTTTTTGCCACAAGACGTACTCTGGTGTTGGTTGTAGAATTGTAGGATTACATTTTTTCTTGCTTTTTAAAATTATTCAATCATTACCATTAGCTTTTTAAAAATGTAATCAAATGTATCAAATATATACATTTCTTTTTTCCTCTCCCACAGATGTTCTACACAGGGGTTACTAGATAATTTGTTTTTAAAGGGATCGGTTTCAGAGAGGGAGGTAATATTGAGAAATCATTGAATGTCATTCACACTTTTATACAGTATTCAAGAAAAAGTGATAATTATTGTTCATTGTTTTTAGGTCCAGTTATATATTCAGCAGGTTCTGGAGGGCATTGGATACATACACAGTATGAACATCTTACATCTGGATATCAAAGTAAGTGATTATACTTTATTTATATTAGTAGGAAATTATTTTAAGCTTCAAAATTAATTTAAGCTTCAATATATTACAAGAAATTGCACACACAGGATACTAAAAGACCATCCTTTTCTGAAATTTAACTAATTGGTGTCTTTGGTAAAGACATCTTCTGACCTGTGGCTGTCCTTCTAACATTTTGTCAAACTTATTTTTAAACCTCTTCTTTGCAGACAGACAATATCCTAATGGTGTCCCCTGCGAGAGAAGACATCAAAATCTGTGATTTTGGCTTCTGCCAGGAAATCGACAACTCCAGACACCAGTACAGCAAGTTTGGGACACCTGAATTTGTTGCACCAGAAATTGTCCACCAAGAACCTGTGACAGTAGCCACTGATATCTGGTAAACTGTGGTGAACAGAATTTCTCATGTTTTCTCACTGCTTGGTTAATGTTTTTTAATTAATTTTTTTCTGCATTTATTCAGGTCTCTTGGTGTGGTTACTTACTTATGGTGAGTGCATTGACGAAATTGTGCAAGCAGATATTTTCCTTTGTTTTTCTTTCTATTTTCTCTGTATGCTGCAATTTTGTATGGCCATAAAATAAAAAAATAGTTGTACTGTGAATATTTTCTTTAATATTGCTTTTTTCTGGGTAGCTTAACATGCCACTGTCCTTTCTTCGGGGAGAACGACCGTGCCACACTGATGAAGGTCGCTGAGGGCATGCTATACTGGGACAAACCTGAGATCACAAGCAGAAGTGTGGAGGCACAGGACTTCCTACATAGGGTTCTACAGCCAGACCCAGAGTAAGCTCTGCTTACTTGCATGTAATTGAAGTTTTTGTGAGCAGCAGTTGATAAAGTTGCTTTGTTTCACCTTCACAGAAAGAGACCCTCTGCATCTGAGTGTTTGAGTCACGAGTGGTTTCAGGTAGGTAGTCATCTGTGCTTATACCAACAAGCAAACATAAAATAAGCTGTGTGCACAAATAAATTAAAATTGACGTTCATCATAAATGTAATTCTTTTTAGGGTTATTATGAAGATGAAGAACCTGAGGACATAAATACCAAAAATCTAAAATCTTTTATTTCAAGAAGAAAATGGCAGGTAAGATTTGAAATGATTTCCTTTGCCATTGATTATCCAGGAACACTTTCTTCTTTAATGTCTTTTCCGTGCTTCTTCCCTTTTCTTTCAGCGTTCCTTGACATGTCTCGGCTCGGTTCTGACTTTGAGACAAATCCCAGAGTTGTTGGAGGCTCCTCTGTGTGACGTTTCGATTACAGCTACAAGGGGAACCCAGGAGCCCAGCAGCACCTCCCTAAGTAGTGGATCCTCCTCAGAGTTTGATGAAGCAGATGCTTGGGACTTCTTCCAACAGGTGAGCCAGGAGGATGAAGATGATCTAGAAGAAGAGAACGAGGAATATAACCCATACGCTCATGTGTCAAAGACACCCAGAGTTTTAAAACGTGATGAAGAAGATGTGCTTATTGGTGAGGACCGCATTCACAGTGGCCCGCTGGTGATTCCCACGACCGCACCATCAACAGAGCCAGTCAGTTTGGAGAGAGATGAAGGATTGGATCCAATACCACGTCGTAGCCTTATTGAGAGCACTTTTTATTGCAGTTCCGAGCAGCTCTCACCCCTGTCTGCTCGTCACATGACTCTTCGGGATAAAATCCAAGCTAAAAAGCAAGAGCGTGGCCGTAAACCCCTCCGCGCCAGTCTCTCTGGCAGGTTAAATGAGCCCCTCATAGAGTATGTAGAAGATTCCCCAGACTTGGAAGCTAATCGTAACCAAAGAAGAGGATCAATGCATTCATCTTTCCTTAAGTCAAGCTCATTTGATAGTGGAGTGAGTGCTGCCCATCCAAGCATACACACCCAGAAAAGAAGCAGGTCATTAGATGTATACACACAACGCTCTCCAGCTTCAGCTGAGCCAACAGTGCAAGGAGAGGATGAGCATGATGTTGAAGAAAGCCAGAAACCAGATGTCACTGATGAAGAAGAGGAGAAAACTGAAGAAGTCCAAGTGAGAAGGAAACTTTGCCGTCGCTCTGCATTTTTGTCGAAGAAGGGCCCAGTAATTGTGAGAAAGGTGAGAGCACAGGTTCATGAGCCTGAAGAAGGACATCAGCCAGTCTCGCAAAGTTCTTGTGAGGATGACAACCAGTTGCAGGTCACGGAAACAGAGGCAAGACCTTTAGGTGATGAGGAGAGCGTGGATGGCTCACAGCTTTCACTAGCATGTTCACTTGACCACGGTTCAGAGGCTTCTAGCAGGATAGACTCACATGAAGAACTCTCCCACAGACACCACCATGATGGGACCTTGATCGCTGGATCCTCTGGAAAAACATCTCCATGCTCTTTACTACAAGACTCTGAGGATGAAGACATGGAGAGGGTCCTGAGATCTCTTCGCCAAGACCTCCCGCAAGCCCCGCCAAGACGGCGCACCAACAGTTCAAGCTCTGGACTAAATGAGATGCACAATAAGAGTGACATCCTTCTGAGAAGAAGTTCCTCTGCGGTTCCTGTCCAGGCTGCAGTAGCAGGACGAGAAAGCAAAGAGATACTTCAAAGACATGCCTCAGCCCCAGCTCTTCAAGCCAAACCCCCTAGTGGGCAATCTTCCAAGCCTGGATTCATGAAGATCTTCCGTAAACATTCGTGGGCTAGCCATTCTTCTCCTCATCTAGAAGGCTCGGAAAAGAAGCAAACAGAAGGAGCATCCTCACAACCCAAGACCCCTCTTCTAACCCTGAGGAAGAAGATGCGAGCTTCAGCCTCTAGCATTACCAAACTGTTTACACGACAGTCCAGCAAAGATGATGAAGAGAAGAAGAAAGGTGGTAGGCTACTGTTGTTGCTTTAACACAGTTGAAAATACACTATTCAGTTTTCAAAAATACATTTGCTTGTGCATAATAATTATATCTCAAATTCTTTCTAACAGGATCAATTGTGAAGAACTCCTCCCCTGTCATGCCAGAGAAAATGACCACAGTAATAGCCGCCACCTCATCCGAAAGTCCTCAGAAGAAGTCCAAATTGTTCTCGCTGAAAGTGCCAATATTTAAGAAAACCAAAGGTTAAACAACTAAAAAGTCATTAAACTGTTCCACATAATTGCTTATTATAGATGCACTACCGTTTCAAACTTTTAAGGTCTGTATGATTTTTTTAAAAAGTTTTTGAAATAAGTTTTTTATGCTCACCAAGGCTGCATTCATGTAATTTATTCCTGTGATGGTAAAGCTGAATTTTAAGCATCATTACTCCAGTCTTCAGTGTCACATGATCCTCCAGAAATCATTCTGATGTGCTGATTTGGCGCTCAAGAAACATATTCTTATTGTTATCAATGTTGATATCATGATTAACTTTTTCAGGATTTTCTTACGATTAGAAAATTTTAAATAATTTGAAACAGAGATCTTTTGTAACATTATAAATGTCTTTACTGTTACGTTTGTTCAATTGATTGCATCCTCACTGAAAATAAAGTATTAAAAAAAATCTAACTTACCCCAAACTTTTGAATGGTAGAGTATTTCACAAAGTTATGACTTTTTTTTTTTCTGATTTCCAACCAGAAAGTCCAGTCAAACCATCCAGGCCAGATGTCATTCAGCTAGCAGAGGGAGGAGTGCTTGTGTTCTGGAAACCTGTGCCATCAAAAGAACTTGTCTCATATTGTATTCAGTATAGTGTAAATGGTAAGAATACATACTGAGAATATACATCCTGTATTATGAGCATTGTTTTTCATTGTGTTTTTCCATGGTGCTTCATAAAGAAAGTTTTGTCCTTTATATTAGGTGTGGAGTGGAGAAAGTTGTCAGAGAATGTTACAGACAGCTGTTTTACAGCAAATTCCCTTCCGAGAGGACCGGGATATATGTTCAGAGTGTCCCATAACACAAAGACAGGATTGGTACCTTTTAGTGACCCTTCACCACCAGCCTTTATGGCCACGCCCTATGAAGGTACAGACTTGCTGGAAATAATACCTATTTTTATACAAATGTACTTCAAATTGATTACCTCACCCTACATCTTTAAATATGTACACCCTATTATCTATCCATTTATTATAAAATAAATGGAATATTCTCAGAATGTGGTCATATAAAGGAGTTTACTTCAAGGAAATGTATAGAAAGTGAATTTATTGTAATTAATTACAAATAATTTATTTCATTTTACTTTTGCAGACTCTCACAATCCTCTTATTAAAATTGAATCTATTGGGTCAAAGGTCACTGTACCTGGAGGTCTTGGCAGTGAGAAATCTTACAGCTTCCTGTCTGAAATCAACAGGTACTTGACATCATATATATATACACGTATATCTATGTCTATGTCTATCTGTCTGTGTCTGTGTCTGTGTCTATGTGTGTGTTTTGAATATTTACACCTCTTTAATAAGTTATGTAAATTCAATCTATGGGCTAGTTCACACTGCAACAACAAACACTTTTGGTATTTGTTGGGACAGTATGAACCAGCCTTTATAGTATTTAAACTCTAATGCTATAGTATTTAAGCTCTACATAGCTTTAATTAATCCATATAAATATGAAATGAAAGCAGAATTGTTGACTCACAAAATGCTGATTACCATTATTTCCAATCCTTTTTATGTTGCTCATTTATGTCATTTTTTCATTAACTACATTTAAGTACATAATCTTGTGTCTCTTTTAACAGAGGGCGTTTCAGTGTGGTAATGCAGTGTGAGGATAGCCGCAGCTCTCAGATGTTAGCCGCTAAGATGACACATTACAGACCAGAGCAGAGGCAGTTGGTTTTAAGGGAATATCAACTGCTTCGCCGACTGAACCACCCTCGAATCGTCCAGCTGCAGTCGGCCATCCTCACCCCCACCTGTCTGGTGCTTATAGAGGAGCTGTGTTCAGGACGAGAGCTTCTTTATAACCTTGCAGAAAGGTGCGAGTAATAACATTGTTAAAAGGGTTCTGTTCAATTACGTATGTAGTCCTATAAATTACAGTACAAATTATATATTGACAGATACTAGTGAAAATCATTATCTATAACAGTCAGTGTTGTACAAAATTACCTTACTCTTTACTCTTGATGGCCTACAGGAATTTATATTCAGAAACACAGGTGACTGACCTACTAGAGCAGATTCTGAGTGCTGTGGATTACCTGCACAGCAGACGCATTGTACACCTGGACCTGAAGTCGGACAACATGCTTGTGACGGGCCGAAATGTAGTGAAGATTGTGGATTTGGGCTCTGCTCAGCCCTTCACTCCAGGACAGGCACTAAACATTGAACACATCAAAGAAATGACAGATAATAAAGGTATATCAATGATACTGTATTATGATCTAGAATTTGTTGCTGTGTTTTTATTCAGTCATTATAGATTACTGTTGCAAAGTTTGGAGTCAGTTTAGTCGAATTGTTTAATGTTTTGAAATGCTTACCAAAC